>OZ010792.1:83710013-86686081 GCA_963932465.1 Maratus speciosus
GGAGGATTGTGACTAGAGCAGGCAGACATAACTGGCTATTGGACATGGATAAGGAAAGTTTTGATTATCTTTTGGCACGTCGTAGGATTTGTATAGACATGGAGAGGTACCGCATGGTTGAGTATATACCAATTGTGCGATGCTATAAATGTCAAGCTTTTGGTCATGTTGCAAATAGATGTGCTGGGGATCTAAAATGTGTAAAATGTGCAGGAAAGCACAACATAAAGGATTGCACCGTGGACACAGTTACTTGCAGTAATTGCTTCTTTCAGGATGATGAAATTGATCATTCCCATCGTGCCGATAGCCCGAACTGTCCGTCTTTTAAGGCTTACAGGGATGGACTTTTAGCCAAACGATTGTGATAGTTGTCTCGGGCTCTTCGGCTGATGATTACGGATTAAATTTTGTCCAGATAAATCTTCATCACTGTGCGGACGCCACTGATGCTCTTATTAAATACGTATTTTCTTTTAACGTACATTTTGTACTTTGTCAAGATCCATATTTGGTTAACGGTTGTTTTGTTGGTCTTCCTCCTGACTGGGTTTACTTTATTTCTTTTGGTGGTACTGCAGCTATTATTTCAACTTTGTCAGGACATGCATGTGTGAAAAGTTTTGAGTCGAGAAATAGTATTTTTGTAAACTTGCAAACAGCAAAAGGTTTCATTATTATTGGTTCAGTGTACTCACCACCTTCTGGAAATTTTCAAGATGACATGGACCCATGGACTGACTTTTATCCAGATTTTTCCAGGCATGTGATTGGAGGAGACTTCAACGTCCCGCTTAAGATGATGGGATATACTTGCGACAGTGATAGGGCTGAGCCTCTTTTGGAGTTACTAATGTCTCACAGCCTATTTATTCTAAATGATCCAGAGGCACCTCATAGTTACGTTCAAGACGACCGAAAGGGCCGTCCAGATCTTACGCTGGGCGGTAACGAAATTGTACAGGTTTTGGATGGTTGGTCTGTAGATGATAGTGTCTTTTCATACAGTGATCATCGCTACATCAGGTTTCACCTTGTTCTTGATCCCTCATTTAAGACTTATACAAGATATAAAACAAAAAACAAGAGTTTATATAGTTTCAACAAAAGACTCTTGGAGTATCTTCCTCAGTTGATGAACACTTTACGTAGAGTTTTTAGTCCTGATGCACTAGAAGATTGGACGGCTAATTTTTATGACCTTTTGCATGAGATTATGAGTGCTTGTTTTAAAAGAGGTTCATTATCATATAAACCTACGGCAAAATGGTATACAGAAATTCTTAGGGTTGAAAGAAACAAAGTTAACGCCTTGTATAAGCGTTATAGGAAGAATTTGAATAGAGAAGATTACAAGGATAAATATCTGACTGCTAGAAGACAATACAAAAGTAATTTACGTCGTGCAAAACGACAGGGTTGGCTGTCATTCTGTGAACGCACTGATAATGCCTATGGGTCTCTATACAGACATGTCTCAGGTAAAACCCTGAAACATAACGACATGATCTTTACTACATTAGAAGAATCTTCTGTGTTTGACACATATGATAGCGTAGCACATAGTCTTATGTCTGGTCATTTTGACGTGGATTATCGACCTTCTGTCCCTTATGAGTACATTAGCTCATTCAATTATTCCTCATCACCTGATTTTATTCCATTTAAAGAAAAAGAACTCTTTCATGTACTGCGCCTTCAGGACATAAATAAAGCTCCAGGACCGGACGATATTGATGGAATAATTATTAAAAATTTGTGTAACAGATTTACAACACTTATGTTGACGCTATTTAATACTTGTCTTTTACTTGGTCACTTCCCAAAATGTTGGAAACGAGGAATGCTCATCTTTTTTCGAAAACGTAATAGGACAGCTGAAAAAATTAATTCGTATCGACCTATTACTCTTCTCCCTATGATGGGTAAGTTATATGAAAGACTTTTAAAACTTCGAGTTATTACGATGCTGGAGTCTTCTAATTATCTTGATGATGGACAACATGGCTTTCGTGAGGGACGGAGCACCTTGACAGCACTTTCTGCGTTAAAGAATATCATTGGAGAAACACTATCAGTATATAAATACTGTGCAATGATTTCTTTTGATATCAGTGGTGCCTTCGATGTTTTGGATTGGCGTATTGTAGCCGATATCATAAATATCTTACCTATTTTTGATTACATGAAGTCTACACTTAAAAATTACATGAGTCATAGGCTTATTTGTTTTAAATATACGCATGGATTAACATGGTTTCATGTATTCCGTGGGTGCCCGCAGGGGTCATGTCTTGGGCCGTTTATCTGGACACTAGTTGCTGACAGGATTTTAAAGAGTTGCAAGCAGAGAGGATTACTGATTATTTCTTATGCTGATGATAGCGTTATTATAGAGGGCGCAGATACGCGCTCTGCGCTAGAACATAAAATGAATACTAGTGTTCATCACTTTTCGGATATCTGTTCTATACATCATTTGCAAATTAGTGCAGAGAAGTCAGCCGCAATGCTGTTTGGGAGCCACACTCTTAGTAAAAGAAGACCAATTTTTAAACATAATGGCAAAAGTATCAGTGTAAAGGACAATATTCTTTATTTGGGATTTCTACTTGACAGCAATTTTCGCTGGATGGATCACCTAGATATGATTAGAACTAGGCTTAACGATTTCACGTGTAAAATGCGCCAAACCAGAATCCGTGATAGAGGCCTTCCTTCTATTTATCTTAAAATATGGTACAATACCGTCTTGAAGAAACGTATTTCATATGGGCATGAGATCTGGATGCCTGACTTAAATCAACATGGAATAACAAGATTACTCTCATGTCAACGTCTATGTCTGCTATCTGTCTTAAAGGCATATCGTACGATTTCTAATGACGCATTGTGTGTTTTGGTGGGTGCTCCACCACTTGACATAGAACTGAATTTGTCTTCTAAGCGTTATAATATCATTTATGGAAATGGTACAGTCTTGATTGACAATATGTGTTTTAAAGGTGAAGATTTTATGAATAAACTGAGGACATATAATTATCCTTACTTCTTTGAAAACTTAAATATAAAATTTGTTAAGCCAGTGGTTGATACAGTACCAGCGGTGAATCATCCGATACTGTATACTGACGGTTCTCGAATGATGAACAGTGTAGGAGCTGCATTTACGGTTTGGTATAGGGATTCTTTTATGCTAGACATGAGATTAAAATTACATGACTATAACTCAGTTTTTCAAGCAGAATTGGCTGCGATAGACGAGGCTATCAGTTGGTGCATCGACTCCCCGCATGATTCATTTCATCTTTATACTGACAGCTTGTCATCAATTTACGCTCTTCAGCGCTTATTTCCATCTAACGGTCAGCTTTTTAATATCTTCAACTCTTTGCGCCTGTTACATAATAAAGTCATATATATTGGCTGGATAAAATCGCATGTTGGAATACCAGGAAATGAAAGAGCGGACATGTTGGCAAAATCAGTTATTATAAATGATCTGTATGATAAAGTTCTACGCATTCCTGCACCAACTTCTATTTTAAAGCGTCATTTTAAAACACTTCTACATGATCAATGGCAGGTTTCTTGGGAAAATTCGGAGAAGGGAAGAGATACTTATGCGATATTAAACAGGGTTAACGATTTATTTCTATGTGAATCCCAGGTGATAGGTTATTTTCTTTCTTCACATGGAGCATTTCCACAGTATCTGTTTAAAATAGGAAAACGCCCAGATAACAGGTGTAACTGTGGTGAAGTAGGAAGTATACAACATTATTTGTTTGGACATTGTCCGTTAATGCCTTGTACATTTAAATTCAACAGGAATTGTACACTGAGATGGAATATTCGAAACGTTCTCACCACCTGTTCAAACTATGGAAAACTGTGTGCTATGTACAACGCACTTAATAGGGAATACTCATTTATTAGGTATAAATTTTGATAATTTTTACACTTGTAACTTTTTACTTCTATCATACTGTTAATACTCATCAGTGGTTCGCTACGGACATTACGTGGTTTTCTGACACTACATCAAAGGCTCAACATTGTGCCTTTTATAGTAACTGTCCTTTGTCTGACATTTTTGTTGGCGGTGATTTTCTCTTGAGGTCTGAACATTATGGTGATCTTTCTTCAAGTTAGTTTATCTTATATAAAACTTTTATGAACATTTTTCTTTCGAACACTGAACTCATTTGAACATTAGTGAACAGTGAACTTTTATGAACATTTACACTTCATAATCTTGAACAAGGATTTATAGTCTTAACTTTTGTTATACATTTAAGTCACTTCACTTTTGTTTTTATTTTTATTATTATGATGAAAGCAACATCAATTGTTTTGTAAATTTACGATTTACTATGTAAGTTCGTCAGAATATGTGCCTTTTTCCCTGTTATTTTGGGTGCTTTCCGATATCCGGCATCGGTGATTGTTGTGGGGATTTTCCACCGGAGCGTTACATCCTATGCCATTCTTTGGTTGGTGCTCCGGTCGGGTGATCAAGTAAGTGAACAAAAGCATTTTTGTATTTCGAAATTTGCTTGTAAATTCTGGTGCCATTCACTGATTTCAAGATTTTACGAATAGAAGTGCCTTGTCCGTGAAAGGGTTAAACGCATATTAATGTATTTATTATTTTAAAGTTTCTTTTCCCTTTTAATATTCACGTGTAAATACAATTTTCAGGACATAATTTTTAATATTTTCCTGGTTTTAACACGTACTCATTTAATAGTAATTTTAAAGTTTTTTTTCTGTTTTTAATAGTCACGTGAAAATAAATTTTTAATCGTTAGGAAATATTATTCTTTGCGCTGTTTTTAAATCTGAAAACAATCTCTATAATAATAGCCTAAGTCATGTGACTATCATCAACAGCTCCAGGCGGAGCTCTTCGCTTTTTATATTCCAGGCGGCCATTTTGGCACTTTAATCTTAGCCAGCCACATGTATGATAAGTCGCCGAATATTATTCTATCCCCATTATTCCGTTTATATTATTTAAGTATTGCGCGGCAGCGCAATACTTATTTATTTCCAGTGTCACTTCTCAATGTTAATTTAACATGGAAAAGATCATAACTTTTTCATTTTTTCTTCCCATCTTTTTGTCCCTGTGCCACTCATTTTTTATTCTTTACTAATTTTAATGATATTATAAATTTAAAGTGTAAAATGCCTGACGTCAGGGTCAAAACGAATGATAAAATGCCTTTGCATATGAGTGAATTATAACCCAGAGAAAAACATGGGCCAATTTATTTTTACATTATTCAAATATTTTTCTTAATAATTCCAATTTTCGCTTTTTTCATTGAAAATCAACGGACATTTTTCATAGAAAATGTAACATTTTACTTCATTGTTGCAAAAATTTCAAAAGCCGTAATAATAATTTATTTCTTTTTAGTTGAAAGATTTTCACTTGAAATATTAAATTGAGCTAGTTTTTTTTTTTTTTTCAAAAATTAAAAAGGTGAATATGGCGTCATAGTGGAAATAAAAGGGATATTTTCAGAATAAGTTTTTGCTTTGGTCAAGTTTATATTTTAGAAAAAAGTTTCTAATGGATAGCTATTTTTACGCAAGATAGCGAACTTAGTGGGGAATTAAATAACTTAAATTTTAAATTGTATTTTTTTTTTCGAGATGAGAACTATTTATACCCCAAGTTTAACTTAGGTAATAATTTTCTGATGTGTTTACATCACCCCTTGGGGTAATAAGGTTTAGAAATTTAAGTAAAACTTTTATTTTTTACTGTATCACAGCTATAATATTGTTAAATATTAGCAGTAAGGATTCAACACAATTTACATTTACATTCATAGCGTTCCTGGGTGGGAAATAGGATATCTAAATTTAAATTAAGTTAATTTTTTATGTTTTGATTATAGATTTTTTGCATTCAGATTGGAAGTTTTTGTCCAAACTACCGCAACCTGCATTACTACAGTAGTGAAATATTTTGAATTACACATTGGTAAACTGCATCCCAAATTGTGATGTAATACCACATACATCAACGCCTACATACATCATGATGATGATACTCTCCATTAATTTTGAAATGCGTTCGTCTGAGTGCAGTAGTTATTAAAAAACTTGACATATTAAACAAAAACATGATTTGAAGAACAAATTAAAAAAACAAAATTTATTTCCTACATTGTTTAAGCCCGAGAAGGGACAGATATTAAGGTATTTCATTCAATTAGTTTTACATTTAATGTTAAATTTTTGTAGCAAATTAGTTAAGCCAATTGAAGATTAAAAAATAAAAATAAAATTCATACAATGTGATACTTAAAACACCCTAAAAAATTAGATTCCGTTCAAATGAAATCGAAATAAATCTTATACTTTTTTTTAAGTTTTGTATTTTGTATGCATCTTATCAATTTCTGCACAATTGTCATAAGCATAATGCAAAATCTGCAATACAAATATTTTCAATTAAAAATGGAAGAAGTCTAAGATTTATTTCGATTTCATTTGAACGGAATCTAATTTTTTAGGGTGTCTTAAGTAACATATTGTACGAATTTTATTTTTGTTTTTTTTAATTTGGTATTCAAATCATGTTTTTGTTTAATAATAGTCCAAGTCATGTAACTGCCATAAACAACGGGCTGTTTCCTTCGCTTTTCATAAGAAAGGTTTCCATTTTGATTAAAGAATCAAAATTATTTTTTCGAATAAAACTACATAAAAGTTGCCATGATCACAAAGAATTCCTGGTACTATTATTTTAGCCGGGTGAAAATCTCGCCAATAGCTTTCTTTTAACTCGCCAGTTAGCATTTTTTTATTTTTCGAGTGGTAAATTTAAACGGTGCTACTTGGTTATCCCATCGACCAAAAATCTGTCGCCAAACTATAAGATTAAATGCCAATAATGGTTGATCGTAAATGTCACATTCACTTGACTTTAAGGAAGTTACACATGTTCACGCCATCAAGTGATTTTTATTTCGACGTTTTATTTGTATTTTTATTAATGTTATACTAATTTATTTGTTCTTTTAATTAAAATAAAAAAATATGTCAATTTGTATAATTTGGCTATTTATATAATTTGGCGAAATTGGTCGACGGGAGAAGTAATAACATTAAAACGTTGCTTTGAAGTGGAATTTAAATCTCATGATTTGTTGCATTGTCACATACGCACCGGGTTTGGCGTAATTTTTTTTTTTTTTTTTTTTTTTTTTTACGACAATTTGGCGAAAACCTCGTTTTCAAATTCCTGTTACATATGTATTTTTAAATTATTTTCTGTTATTTTTAAAATGAAATAACAATAAATAAAAAAAAATAATTAATAACTATAGAACAAAACAATTTATAACATTTTTTGTAAATAAAAAGAAAATAAATTCAAATAAACATTTATTAATAAATAAGCAACGATAGCCGGGTTACCATGTCAGGCAAAATAACGCCATTTTGGCGCCAATGAGGTACCCCGTTGCGTATATGACATCTGTGTCTAATATTTTTCTTTTCGTTTCGTTTAAAAAAAAAGAATGAAGGTCTTCTTCAAATCATGTTTTTGTTTAATAATAGTCCAAGCCAATTACAGTACAGTCAATAGTACAATATCAAGTGCCATTTATTTTAAAGGTTTCAATTTTAAATGAAAGTTTTGTATTAAATAAAATGATAATGGAATACAAATTGAATTATGAATAAAAGTAACATGATGCATTTCTTAGCATACATTTAAGGGAGGCCAAACTCGTCGCCAAATTAATTTAAAATAACCTTTTCTAAAATATGAAAAAAATATCTGTTATGATTAAAATTTGAGTTGCCATCATTAGAAAAAAGTATTTAAAATTAGAAAAAACTTAATATTTCGGAAACTAATCCTAATTTTTAAATTCTAATACCAGTTTTGAGATCTGTGGATCAATACGGATTTTTGGTGTTAATTTCATCGCAAAGTATTCCGTATTTTAGGAGAAATCGCCGTGAAACGTAATCAGTTGTTTAATCAGTCGTTTCATAGAATCGTTACATAAATTCGTTTCAATTCGATTCATTAGGATTTTATATATATAGGGTAGATATATATATATATATATATATATGATCTTTGTCACACTGTAACTCTCGTATTTATGAACCGATTTTGATGTTACTTCGTGTATACATAGTGCATACCAATGCCTCAACCGAGTTCGTTGGCTAGCTTCATCCGCCATCTTGTTTCAAAATGGCGACCATTTAAATTTTTTAAATAGAATTTAAAATTTGAAATGTGGTACCAAAAAATTAAAAATTGAAAAATATTTTCTTTTTATGTGTTTTACCTTAATACAAAGATTCCGGAGCATTTTTTGTTTCGTCTATATCTTAAAAAATAGCTGAGTTATAGCACTTTGAATTTCTAGCTTGGCTGACATTTTGAAACGACATTATTTTTGTCACGCGATAACAGGCGTATTTATAAATCGATTTGGATGTACCTTGGTGTATACATAATAGGTACCAATGTCTTGACCGAGTTCGTTGGCCAGCTTCATCCGCCATCTTGTTTCAAAATGACGACCATTTAAATTTTTTTTAAAAATTTAAAATTTGAAATATGGTACCAAAAATTTAAAAATTGAAAAATATTTTTTCTTATGTGTTTGACCTTGATACAAAGATTCCGGAGTAGTTTTTGTTTCGTCTATATCTTTAAAAATGGCTGAGTTATAACACTTTGAATTTCTAGCGTGGCTGGCATTTTGAAACGACCTGATTTTTGTCACGCGATAACAGGCGTATTTATGAACCGATTTGAATGTACCTTGGTATATGCATAATACGTACCAATGTCTCGACCGAGTTCGTTCGCCAGCGTCATCCGCCATCTTGTTTCAAAATGGCGGTCATTTAATTTTTTTTAAAAAACTTAAAATTTAAAATAAAGTACCAAAAAATTGGAAAATGAAAAAGATTTTTTTTTTGTATGTGTTTGACCTTAATACAAAGATTCCGGAACAGTTTTTGTTTCGTCTATATCTAAGAAAATAGCTGAGATATTGCAATTTGAATTTCTATTGTGGCTGACATTTTGAAACGACCTGATTTTTGTCACGCGATAACAGGCGTATTTATGAACCGATTTGGATGTAATTTGGTGTGTACATAGTACATACCAATGTCTCGACCGAGTTTGTTGATCAGCTTCATTCGCCATCTTGTTTCAAAAGCGCTGCCATTTAAAAAAAAATAATTTTCAATTTAAAATGAGTTATCAAAAAATTGAAAAATGAAAAAGATTTTTTTATGTGTTTGACCTTGATACAAAGATTCCGGAGCAGTTTTTGTTTCGTATATATCTTAAAAAATGGTTGAATTATAGCACTTTGAATTTCTAGCATGGCTGACATTTTGAAACGATCTGATATTTGTCACGTGATAACACGCGTATTTATTAACCTATTTCGATGGAAAAAGGCATGTGGATAGCATATCGTAATGTCTCGACCAAGTTCGCTGGCCAGCTTCATCAGCCATCTTGTTTAAAAATGGAGGCCATTAAATTAAATACAAAATTATATTTAAAGTGAAGTGCAAAAAAATTAGAAATTGAAAAAGGTTTCTTTCTTAAGTATTTGACCATGCTATAAGGATTCCGGAGCATTTTTTGTTTTGTCTTTATCTTAAAAAATGGCTCAGATATAGCAGTTTCAATTTCTAACGTGGGTGGCATTTTGAAAAATCTGATTTTTTGCCAGCGACAGCACTTGTATATATCAACCGATTCCGATGTGAGTGAGCATGTGCACAGGAATTACTAAGGTCTCGACCAAGTTCACTCGTTAGCCTCTTTCATCATGTTGTCTTAAAATTGCAGGAACTTCAAGACATCGCCGAATTTGGCAACCAAATATAAGTTACTTTAAATAAAAGCAGCTTGGATAAAGCAGACTAATTTCGCGAAATTCTCATTCATAATGATTTAGTATTGATAAAAATTAGTATTGAATCTCCTATAATCGGTTTCCACTAAATTGAGCTTCGTGTGTTTGAATAATATAAGCTTGCTTTTTAAAAATAAGGAATATGAAAGCTACCTCTTCCTCCCGGCACTGGCCGGAAGGACTTTTTAAACTATAAACCACTCTTGAAACAGGCACTTTCGTTGCCATATAAGCCGTCTGGCATTAACTTTACAACTGAAATTATGTCTTGCAAATTAATTATAGATTATCTGGTAGCCAAAGAGTAATATGTTATCTATAAATATGGATCTGGCAGGGTCTTAGCGACATTGGTAACGTCTGGCAATAATGGATTAATATCACAAACAGTTAGTTGAAACAGAATTTATAAACAAAATTCATGCTAAAATGACGTAATTTTGAAGTTTTTTGACCTGCATAACCCCTTCTCCCACAGGTAAACGCAACGTGTCCCGACTGCCAGACCACCCGCAAACGTACTACACCATAAAAGGGAAGAACATATTAAAAAAATGAGCCTTGATAAAATGACGTAATTTTGAAGTTTTTTGACCTGCATAACCCCTTCTCCCACAGGTAAACGCAATGTCTCCCGACTGCCAGACCACCCGCAAACGTACTACACCATAAAAGGGAAAAGAACATATAGAAAAATGACCCTTGGTAAAATGAGGTGTTTTTTGACGTTGCTAGCTCTAAGACCAATGTCAGACGGGCGTCTTTTTTGCTTTTTTTTTGCTTGCGTATTATCCATCATCAATGCTATAGCATTGTGAATGGATAATACATAAGCAAAAAAGCAGCAAAAAAGACGCCCGTCTGACATTGGCCTTAAACTAAATCTACTTATAACTTTATTTTAAAAACTTGTATCTTAATTGACTGATTTATTATGGCTTTTTAAATAAATTTTAGGTGTGAAATTTTAATCTATATCGCGTGCCGGCTCTTTTCGAATTAACTTTGCACTTAAAACAATGTAAATAAATTATGATTTGTTTGCGGCTAATTTTACATTATAAATTAAAACTTCACCAATAAGTAAATAAATATAATTTATTGAAAACACAAATTTAACACAAATCAAATCGAAAAATTTTAAATTTTACATAGCGGAATTGGGGAAAATATATCTTTCGAAATATAATGTTTGAAAATTGTGTCACATTTTACTGATTAGACGTCTCAAGAAGCTATAAAAATTGAAAACAGAAAAAAAGGAGAAAATTGACTTCCTTTCTTAAAATAAATAAAGAAATAAAACCTTTGAATTTCGTATACCTAACATGATTGTATAGTGAGCGCCGAAAATGTTACACTAAATGTAATAATTGAATTCTGTGTTCTTTTAATGTTAATATCTGTCTTTTTGTGGAGTAAAGCACGCGTTTTCCAACACATAATTAATTCTTTTGTAAAGAGATTATGTAATGTAATGTTAGTCTTTTTTTATCATTCCTTTTTTATGAATTATGAGCAGCTGATATAGTCAGACTCCTTCGATGACCCCTATGATGATGATGATGAATATTAAACACTTAATAATGAAATATAAATGAATATTAAACACTTAAGAAAATGGAAGATCGCTTATGTATAAGAAGTTTTGGAACATTTCAGTAAATTTTCTAGGACAGACGATTTTTTTAGTTCTTTTTTGTTACCTCTCATTTTACCAGTAGAAAAATGGGGGGTGGGTATTCTATTTTGAATAATCATATTTTTTTTATAAAAGTTATTTTTTGTTTTATTTTTAGCATAATTTTTATTCTGGAAGTATGTTTTGAGAAAAGAAAAAAAAAAGATGTACATTATTCACATAGAAAATTGAACCGAAATGGAAAAAGAAAGATTAGTCCAGGCAATAGAGACCGTATAGGGGCTCTGCCTAGCAAAATTCATGGTAGTTCTGGAAAAAGGCTTACTATATGTTTTTGGGGTCGCTGAATCCGAATTTTTAACTTCCCACCAAAATTTCCCCCGGCAACCCCCCCCCCCCAAAAAAAAAAAAAATATTGGTAAAAGGACCCCCAAAAAAGTTTTTATTAAAAAAATCAATGTTTTTATTGTTTTAGGGGAAAAGTATCTAGAAATTCAGAAAGTACATGAAATTAGCAACAATTAGATATATCACATTATGACGTAGGATGAAGGGGAAGGGGGGATCTGCCTCGGAACATGCGCCGCGGTGCTGCGTGGACTAAGTTGCACAATTCCGCTTAACTACTCCCATCTCCCCTCCGAACTTTCCCTATAAGGTTTACTTTAAGTTTTTTAGGTCACTGAATCCGAATTTTTAACTTCCCCCCCAAAATCCCCCCCCGCAACCCCCCAAAATAGTTGTTTTTAAAATTAATTTTTTATTGTTTTAGGGGAAAAGTATGTAGAAATTCAGAAAGTAGACAAAATTTGCAACAAATAGGATATATGACATTATCACGTAGGATAAACGGGGAGGGGGGGGGGGCTGTCTCGGAACATTCCCCGCGCGCTGTTCTTAAAAACCAATTTTTTTTTTCAAAAAATCAATATTTTGGAGGTTTGCCGGGGGAAATTTTGGTGGGAAGTTACAAATTCGGATTCAGCGACCCAAAAAACATAAAGTGAGTCGAAATCCAGAACTAGCATTAATTTTACCTGATAAAATCCCCTATTGCCTGAACTTGCGTAACTTAGTGCACATAGCGCCGCAGTGTATGTTCCGAGGCAGTTACCTCCCTCCCCGTTCATCCTACGTCGTAGTGTCATATATCCTATTTGTTGCAAATTTTGTCTACTTTCTGAATTTCTACATACTTTTCCCGTAAAACAATAAAAAACTTAATTTAAAAACAACTATTTTGGAGGGGGGATTTTGGGGGGGGGGGTTAAAAATTCGGATTCAGCGACCTAAAAAACTTAAAATAAACCTTATAGGGAAAGTTCGATGGGGAGATGGGAGGGTGAATGTGAACGTTGTGAGAAGTTAAGTGGAATTGCGCAACTTGGTCCACGCAGCACCGCGACGCATGCTCAGAGGCAGATCCCCCCCACCTCCACCTTCATCCTACGTCATAATGTCATATATCTAATTTGTTGCAAATTTTATCTACTTTCTGAATTTCTAGATACTTTTTTCCTAAAACAATGGCCCCACCAGTGGCTGAGAGGTTCTGCTCTCGAAGCTGGTAGACAGGTGGTGCTGGGTTCAAACCCAATCGCGCCCATCGGCCTAATCGTTCGGAGTTTTCGTGGTTTTCTTCGAGCCATGGATTTCCATGCGTAAATACGGGTTAGGTTCCCTTAGAAAGACCCCCACGAAGGGCACTCCCCCTCGGGCCTATATCCCTAGCGTAGATAATCAGCCGTCAAAAATTCAACCAACCAACCAACCAACCTAAAACAATGGGGGGGGGAAATTATTTTTTTAATAAAAACCTTTTTTGGGGGGGCATTTTACCAAAATTTGGGGTGTTGCCGGGGATAATTTTGATGGGAAGTTACAAATTCGGATTCAGCGACCCAAAAAACATAAAGTAAGCCAATTTCCAGAACTACCATTAATTTTGCCAGGTAAAATCCCCTATTGCCTGGACTAGGTGTAAATAACGAAATAAGATTTTATAATTCAGCAATATTTATGGTCTAAAATGAAATTTAAATTTAGTTTGGCATGATATATAAAAATCAAAATGCGCGTGTTACACGGAAAATATGTCATCTTCTTAGCACGCTAAAGTGACGTCAGACAATATTTGTGCATTTAAATTTTTTTAACAAATTTTAATTTTACCATGGAGTTAACTTTGGAATAAACTTTCTTCGAAAGAATGCACGTTCTGTCATTTCTTTACTTTCGCGTTTTGCTATGCGCGTAAGATTTTTGATATGCGCAACATATCTAAACTCATAAAGGACAAATGTATCCGTTCGTAGCACTGGCGTCATTTTACGAATCGCAAAGATTCACGATGAAATTTCAATTTTGCAATTTTCGTTACTGCAATTTTTTAATCTTCTAAACATCGCACATTTTCAAGTTTTATACCGTCGTCGTATAGGAAAATAAATCTACTTTCGAATGCAATTTGATTGAAGACTGTATCTCATTCAACTCACTTATTACGGCTTTATAATTTTGAAGATTTTTTTTTTAAATCTCTATCGCGTTCCATTAAGAAACAATAATAAACAATTTGCACATAAATCTATAAATATTATTTAGGATAATTTTTCATAACGAAATTAAAGCTGCTATCACTATGCATATCTGCTGAAATTGAAGGTATGTAAATAAAAGAAGGATATTTAAAAACCACAAATTTAACATTAATCAAACAATTTAAATTTTTACACTGCCAAATAGAGAAAAAAAATACTTTGAAATATAATTTGTTTGAAAACTGTATCACAGTATACCGATTGGCTGCGGTTTAAAAAAATTTTCAAGTGGGAATTATTTTTAAATTTATCTCTATCACGTGAACGACTAATCCATTTGGCCTAAAACAATGGGAAAAGTTCAGCATTTATTTCCGGCTAATATACAATAGCTAAATTAAAACTTCCTCTATAAATAACTAAATAAAATAATATAAATAAATACAAATTTTACAAACATGTAACTGAACTGCGCGCTCAATGCACTGAAATGATCAGTAACTAAAATGCGGCCGTAAGTTGCAAAATCCTCGGCTAATATAACTACTGGCTTGCGTCTAATGCGAAAATATCCTATTTTATAATTTTCAAAGCTTTATATGATTGCATAATTAATATGTTTCATATAAAATTGCTTTTTGGAGTTATTTGGCAAGCTAAAAAGTATATTAGATGTAAAAAATTTATTAGAGTTTTCAATTTTAAATAAAAAAAGGTTTTCGCCTTTATTATGTGACCCGGAAACCCCGGGTTCGAGACGCTAGCGTAAGTAAAATAGCAAATAATACCATATTTTAATTATAACGCAAAACTTTAAACTCATTTTTTAAATACATTTTTTAAATTGTTGACCACAATAACTCAAAAACTAAAGAATTGATTCATTTTTAATTTTTCCAGTTCTTTTCTTAAATAATTATGTAAAGACTGAACGAAGGATTATTTTATTATCCAAAAACAGACATTTTTTTAAGATACAAATTGAACTTTCTGTTCAGACAGTCGCCATTTTGAAAAAATCCTTCTTCCAGTGTCTAAAATAAATCGTAATTTAAGAATTAACCATTATTTTTCTTTTCAAATAAGCCAAATTTAAACTACAATGATCACTGCAAGGCACCAAAAAAATTAAGGGGGGGGGGGGGAGAAAAAAAGAAAAGACCTATTAGGAAAGTGTCACTAACTTCACGTATATTTATTTTTTTAACAATACTATCAAAATTATTTTAAGTATTGTATCTCTCTATTCTAAAAAAAAGTAACTAACGCTGTCACCACCGCCGGTTTTGCATTTTTGTGGCCGGAGGTCTTTCTTCGTTAATATTAAGAAAAATATTGCATACAAAAATATTAAAATCGGTGGTATTATAGAGAAATGCTTGATAAACACGCTGATGCAGACAGTTTTCAAATCGAAGAATTATTTTAAGAGATATTTATTGTTAAAGTTGGTCAAAATCGTTCCATAAAAAGTTCTATAGAAGCAAAAACTGTACATAGGAATTTAATCATTTTTAGATCATTTTATACATTAGAAGTTCCCGGTGTGCAGGCTGCATTTTTTTTTTTTTTAATTCGACTCATTTTTTTTTAGGTTTTATTTCTATTTTAAATTCAAATTTTCAGCATTTCGAGAGATATTTTTAAAAACTTTTAGAAAAGGGTATTATTTTAAATTGTTGCCAAATTGAAAATAAGGGCAAAGAATAATATTTCCTTCAAAATAAAAATTCATTTACACGTGACTTATTGTAAACAGAAAAAACTTTCAAGTGAGAATTAAATGATCACGTATTAAAAGCAGGAAAATATTGATAATTACGTCATAAAACTATATTTAATCGGGGATTTTAAAGGAGAAAGGAAATAGTAAAATAATAAATTCATTAATATGCGTTAAAAGTCACAAATGGTGGAAATTACGTCATATTTAAAATTGTCAAACAGTTTAAACTGAAAAATATATTTGCGAGAGACATTTATTTCATATTTTGAAATAATCTTTTTAAATTATTGTTGTGAATTCTCAGACAGTGCAAATAATATTTCTTTTCTAACAACAAAAGTATTTTCACGTGAATATTAAAAAGAGAAAGAAAACTTTGGTCAAAATTACGTCAGATTCAAACCGATACATTTAAAATGTCTTATTTAAAAAAAAAAAAAATTTAAGCATTGTTAAAAAATACCGGGAGACAAATACTCTGTTTACTTAATTCATTTTATATTAGCCTATTTTCACATGTTTCACTGACCTGGTTTAATCAAAGTCGAAAACAACCCGTTAGCAGGGAGATCGCAACTGTTTTTTTTTTGTTTTTTTTTTTAAATTCATTCTTCCGAAATTTTTTAAAGCCGATCAAATTAGCGTGCTTTTGGAGTTTGCGGTGTCTGAACGGGGGTTGACGACTCGTATGGGGCTGAACCCCCTAGTTATGAAATAAAAATTTGCTTAGTGAAAAAAATAAAAATTGCGTAATGAAACTATGAAAAATACCATTTTTTTGTACCGCATGGCCATGTCTAAGGCTTAATATGACCGTAAACATAATTGATGAATAAAAGTAAAAGGTTTAAAATTCAATTTTTCTTTAAATGTTTTAACCGCAGTGATTATAAATGTGATGATAATGCACTTATATAACAATAGCAAAAAATAATATTTACTGTATCATTAATTTCATAACAAATTGTTCAACAACGCATTCTATACTTACTCGTAACGGAAGAATAAGTACAAAGTAAGAAAAATGTGAGACAAACCACATTCATCTTCACTCAGTTATAGATTTAGATCGATCTGTCAAGTTATTTTAATCAAAATTTAGTCGCTCACGATATCAAGCTTTTATATAAAGAGAAAAGATAAGCAGCATTTTGATGCTAGCTCTTTTAAAATTCTAATATTATATTCACCCTTAAACTGATAAAGAGTTTAGAATTGATAAAATTGAGCACCTTCTTGAATAAAATTAAAGGTTACAAATGAAGACGAAGGTGAAGTTCGATTAATCTGCAACTTCTACATATCTTTCATATTTATTCTTTCGGATATTCTTCAAAAGAACCACTCAAAATAACGACGCAGACGTCTTAATCATTTGTTATCATAGCGTTGAGAGTATCTAAATTAACTGTAGAGGGGTTTTCAATAAAGCAAATAAATCAAGAAAAATATCAGTGAATGTAACATGAGAAAGTGTTCTTTATTCATCCCCTCGATGATTCTGTAGAAGGGATAGAATTCACAATTTCAAAAATACGCGATGGCATAATGTATTATAATACGAGCAAATTTTATGTCTATGTGTGTATGCAAATTTCATCTAAAACGAGGCTCTAACGATTTTCACTAAATTTTGAATCCTACCGTTTTGGCGCGCGAGAAGACCATTGGGCTATGCCACATGTTATAGAAAATTCGATTACTGGGTCATTTTGGGGTCACTACGAGTCAATCCATACCAATGGGAATGAAGTTTGAAACAGTTATTAAGTTGTTGAATAATTGGCAGTAATTGAAGTTTCAAAGTTGGCATCATTTCGTCAAATGTTGCTAAATTTTCCGAAAGGCTAACGAGATATGGCTGGAAAATCAACTTTCAAGCTCACCAGTTGCAAAACCCAAGCTTGACTCCAAAAGACATAAAATCGCAAAATTTGGCGATATTTAGCGAAAAAAATTGGCTTTAATAATCGGAAAGAATTTTCTAGAAATTCCCAATAGGAACCATATATGATTCAACCAATCAGAATCCATAGAACGTTCTCGAAAGCAGAATTTAACCAATCAGGTACATAGAACTTTCTCAACACATGCTTGGTGCAAAAGGAAAGAATGTCACCAGTAGTAGGAAATGGAGAGTTCAACGACCACAGGATCAGGGATTTGGGCAATGGGCAATCATTCAGCAATCAATGATCATACTCACATTTCTCATGATCACAATAGTTATTAATTTCTCATGCTGCTGCCCAGTTTAACACTTTACTACAAAGGTGCATGAATACCAAGAATTAAAATATCAAAATGGTTTCGTTTAGAAACGTTCATTTATATCACGCTGCTGTTTTCTCTAAAATTTACTTGAAAAGATGTGTGTATACGAATACGTTTTTAATAAATATACATGTTTTCCACGCTATTAAAAATAAGTGTTTAAAAAAAAAATACGTGTCTAAGGAAGTATATGTGTTAGAAGGTATATATAACTATATATATCTCACTCTATATGTTTGTATGAATCTAATCATATTTAAAAAATTATGTATTAAGACAAAAATGTTTAATTAAAAGCATACATTCATGTCTACACATATCTATATCCATAAAGTTAAATTCTTATATATAGGTTCTTGTGTAAAATATATATGTATAAAATTTACTAGTTTAAAAAAAATGCGAAAAGTTTTACAGAGGTAATAAGAATAATAAAAAAAAAAGTTTGACAAAGGTTTAACAAAGTAAAAAAAAAAAAAAGTTTTAACAAAATTTTTAAAAAAGTTTTAACAAATTAAAAAAAAAGTTTTAACAAATTAAAAAAAAAGTTTTAACAAATTAAAAAAAAGTTTTAACAAATTAAAAAAGTTTTAACAAATTAAAAATGTTTTAACAAATTTTAAAAAAGTTTTAGCAAAAAAAAAAAAATAAATAAATAAATTAACAAATTTTAAAAAAAAGTTTTACAAAAAAGTTTTAACAAATGAAAAAAAATAGTTTTACAAAAAAATTTAAATATGTTTTTAAAAAATTCTGAAAGATTAAAAAAGTTTTACAAAAAAAGTTTTACAAAATTTAAAAAAAAAGTTTTAAATATGTTTTAAAAAATTCTGAAAGATAAAAACTATACATTAAGCAAAATTATTTACATTGACCATAGCTATTTATATATATTGTATAGATGTATATGTGTGTATGTATGTATGTGTTTGAATATACGTGTTACACATATCTAACAATATGTTAGGAAGGTTTGTGTAGAAGTTATAAATAAGCACTCATATAAAAAATCAACATTTTTTTTTTTTATGTAAACAAAGCAATTTACAGAAAGTATATTTACAGAAAGATATATTTACATAAAAACATTTTCTTGATAATTCTGCGTTATATTAACAATTTTCATCACTGATACAATCTTGACTAATTTTATAATGTCCATAGGCAAAACTTGATATTCCATCATCTAGCAAGTAACGCTTATCATCAAAAGGACTTAAGCTAGTTTTATTCTGTATTAATGTATATAGGTGATGATTATCTTGAGCGATCCTTCTCTGCTTCTCCATGCTAGTTTTCACCTGTTGCAGACATTCTAAATAATCTTGATGCTTGATTTTCACTCGAACAACATGTGTAGGCACACCCTTCGCCCGCTTCTGTTCTTCACTCAAAGATTTCAGGGAGTACATTTTGGATTTTAGACCAACGAACTCAAGGGCTAAATCTCCATTGAGCTCTTCCTTGAACTTGCCAATCACCTTCTTATTGATATCCGAGTAGAGTGAATGATGCTTTGGATAGTCTGAGAAATCAAATAGCCCTGCATTATGTTCCATAACATCAAAAATATTTTTTGTTTTAATATGGTAGCACAGTGAGTCCGTATCTGTGAATAATAGCTTTGCATCATCTTTAAATGTTTTCTTTATAAAATTATAGTGAAAATCATACATTAAAAGCTTCGAAAGCTCCAAAATGCAGAAGCCGACATAAATCGGTCGATTCATCAAAATAGTAGTTTTAAGTCTTTCTACGGCACTCAGGTTTTCGTCATATGTTTTAAATGCTTTGAGTGTCTGCGAGGCAACCAATTTCTTCGCTCTTTTTTCGTTATTGCAAAGCACAATATTCCGCCTCTTTCTTAAATTTTCCATTGTTTTTCCGAATACAGAGTTGTTCATTAATTTAAAAAACTCTTTTTCAGAAGAGGATTTTGCTTCCTTCCTTTTCTCTGTATTAAAATTAATATAACTCTGCAGCCAGGGTGCCTGTTTGAATTGAAGAGCTTTATGCACGGCTGTCAGTTTTAATCCAAGTTGCAAATAATATTTCAGATTTCGGTAATGAGTGACATAATTCTGCTTATCTTGAAGATTAAGGATAAGTTTAGGAGTGCCTTTAAATTTTTTATTTCCAAGCATCCTCGTCGCAGTAGGCGACAACATCTCTTCATTCACAGTCAGGCGTTCCGGGGCCAGCGGATATTCGTTATGAAATTTATGAAGCTTCTTAGGGTATTTAAGGTCCACCTCGAAAATATTTCCAATTTCAGAATCATCAGATAGAGAAAGAATCCACTCTTCTGTAATATGACTTGTCGCACACCATTGAAACCCTCCGTATGGTAGATATTGAGACATAGCCCATCCATAAAGATTGTTCGCATCCCAATCCATGATGAAGCTGGGTGCTTCATTTTCCCTAAAATCGGGCGTATTGGGGATGTTCGCTAGGGCGTGTCTATGACAAATCATACTGATACCACCACGTATTCCATTTTCAATCATTAGCAACATATCAATGTCCGATAACAATTCTAGAAGTGTTTTAGACATTTTCAAGGATGCTTGCCATGCGAGTGAAGGTCCTGTATATAAATGGCAAGGATCGATATCATAATACTGTTGACACAGTTTACGAAAATTTTGGAAAACATCAGCTAGTAATAAAATATCTGTTTTTACATACAGATCATGATATTCACCTAGATTCCGAATATTAAAGGTTTTCCACACGTTCAAGGCATGTTGATAGTCTTCATCTTTAATAGCTTCATCTGTGAGACTGTTATAAAATGCTGCAGGCGGGGGTAGTTCCTTTTCATCGAATTTTTCAAAAGAGGTGAAGTAGTCATAAGGGTATACCCCTTTTCTTGTAAGCATATGCAAATTAGTATTTTCAGGGAAATTATCATCAAGTATGGTGAATTGCTCAGGATTAAGGTTTCTAACAAGCTTTTCTAAGGAGTGAGTCAAAAACTGGAATGAATCTAAAAAGATCATCTGTATAGGACTTGTTGGCTTTCTTAACTTGAAGGTTATATAATTTTCCGTAGAGGAAGCAATCACATCAATTTCATGATCTTTAAATTGACCAATCTTACTCATTAGATGATGCCCATCATAGTTTTTTAGATTATGGAATATAACAGGAATTGTTTTACATTGTTTGTAGTTTAGATTGCAGCTTGCATGGGCAGCTCCTCTGTATGCACCCGTCACGTGGTCATGGTCACGAACACGTTCTTCACATAATGCTTGCTTACAAATAAAACAAAATTCCGCTTCCTGAAAAGCTTTTTCTTGTGCAGATGAAAGCTTCATAGGTTCGATATTTAATAACTTTCGTCCTAATACATCTTCAATCTTCAGCATCTGTTTTAAAAAATGGTCTACACAGTCTTTGCCACGATAAACTTTCGCTTTCCAGACACATCTCCCATTAGGTCCGACAACAACATAAGCATACCCGCATGGAAAATGATAAGTTGTTTTTTCAGTATAGGATGGTGTGGTAGAGGGTGCAGTCGACGCAATAGGTATAAGAAGACTCTCAAAGTCAGCATACACAACATATGGTATGGGATGCTGTAGATGTATTCCAGTGAAAGACAATATATTCTCGCCTTCTTCTGGTAAGAGTATCCTTTGTGCAGCATGTCGAGAACAATATTTGATATGCTTATCCAATAGATCTTGGCTTGAAAACCGGTGTAAGCATCGATAGCAGTAAAAAACAACCCTATTATGATGTGTCAGATCCCCTAAAAGTCTTGAAAAGCTTCTAATTAAGCAATAATGTTGCTTTTCACCATCACTAACTAATAATAAGTTGATAACATCAAGATTTTGTTTCTCAGATATATACAGTGGACAAACTTCATCCTCTTCATATCCAAACACATTAATCCGTAAATTGTTGAGCTGTTCGATAATAGGGACCTTCTGAAGGGCAACAGGGCATTCAACATTACCAAGCTGAATATCACTCTCATAAGGGGTATAATGAGAAACACGTTCAGGATGTTTTGAAAAATCGAAGTTCAGCTTAGATGCTAAAAGACACCACACTAAGCACTTGTTATCTTCGTTTTTAATATTCAACACTGCTTTTTTATCATTCAATTTCTTAGGTAAAGCAATATATGAACTTGCAGCAAGAGGATGATATTTAGCAATCTTGAGTTCTAAATGTTGAATGTTTCTAAGTTTCCACCCGGAACCTCTTTGCACAAATTCTTCAAAGGATTTTAATATTTTGGAGAATCCGTCTTCAATGTGCTGCGTAATAGTTTCTTCAGTAAGTTCTGTAAAACATTGACATCGAAAATAGGATTGAATCTCTTCCATCTCCTCATTATCGGTCATACGTTCAAGTGTTATTTTTTCCACCATATACCATTTAATAGCACCTTTAGTCTGAACTTCATCTGCTAAACGTTCTTGAATTTCAGCTTGTAAGTGGGTATGAAACACAGTTAAATCACTTCCTTCACGTTCATCAGGATAAAGCATGAAAGTTTTAAACACATTAAGCACATCCGATTGATTTTGCTTCAGTTTTTTAGACTTTACATTAGATGACATCCTTTTTCGTTTCACACTCACAAGAGGTACACGGGAGTGTTGGGTGCGTATATGCTGCTTCAACTCATAATTTCGTCCAAACATTTTATCACATTCACGGCAAGAGAATTTAGAACTTTCATATGATCTTATATGTTGTATCAAATTGTCCTTTCGTGTAAAAACTTGATCACATTTGTTACACATAAATGTAGATCGGTCATTATGAATCTTGAAGTGTCTTCGCAAGTTAGATCTAAATCAAATGACTTCTGACACAAATCACACGTATGCACCTTGTCATTAAAGTGTATCTTCTTATGTTCAAACAAGTCGTAAGAGCTCGAAAACATCTCATCACAAGTTGAACATGCAAACATCTTCTTGGCAACAGTTAAAGTCTTGAAAGGTTCTTCAGATGTTATATCAACATCCAGAGAATTCAACGATGGATTGTTCTTAGATGAAAAAGCTTGAGAATGCTCATCACGCTTAAAATTGTTGCTTCACCATTGATATGAGTCTTATAATGTCTTCTCAGCTTGGATCTACGGCTAAAAGACTTTTGACATACTTCACATTTGAAAAACTTTTCACCTGAATGTATCTTCAAATGCTGATTCAGGTTAGAAATAGTTGAAAATGTCTTATTACAACTAAGACAAGTAAAATTCTTCTTCTTAGACACAGAACTTTTCAAAGGCATGGCTTCGTCCAAAGACATAACAGCATCCATAATAGATTATTAAGAAGAACGGTTTAACTCCTAACGGAAAACAACAATTTTCACGAATAAATTACTGGAAAAGCAGAGAGCACTGAAAGACACGTCTGATCGCTAGTAGAAGAAATCATCAAATGATGCAGATCAAAAATTTCACTGCTATTTATACTCCTCAGGTGTTCACCCTAAGGCAACCAAAACTTATCGATACTTTCCACATCAACAAACGCAAATTGTTCTAACATCAAATCGGTTCTAAGATTCGCGATTCGTTCGAAACATCGTATCTGGTTTACAATCACCGATCGCTCAACGATTTCATAAAACAATCGAGGTTCTTAACTCAACCAGTGATTGGTTCTTGAACTCAATCGTTAAAACTAAATTAAAATAAAGGTTCTAAAAGACAATCATTAACCAGTCATTGCTTCTCAAACTCAAGTATTATCATAGAAGTAAGTCAAGACTGATTATCTTGGAATCTACTAATTAAAAAATTATTTTAATTTAGGAAATCTATTTCATTAAAAAATTATCTTCATCTAACAACAGATCTGTTCTAATTTCCTCTCACGGCTTGACGAGAACCAAATGAAAGATTGAGAAGGACGCCAACTAGACAAAAAAAAACTTAACGACCACAAACAATTAAATACACAACCTTCATTAAACATTAAAAAAAAAGACTAATTTTATAAATTATCATGCACAACTACTCGCTATAAGTATTATTATTAAAAAAGTCTCTATCAAAAACATGTTTACATTATTAAAAACGAGCGATAAAATAAATGTTCAACTACCTTCAGAATATTACTTTCAAAATCATCGAGCCCAAATACATTCTATCATTAAGGGGACAAGGGACCTTAAAATCCTTAAAAATATTTTTTTTTATTTTTTGTAAATTTCACCTAATTATTATTCAAGGGTACTTTATATGCATTATAGCATGCATTTATCACAAAAAAAAATTAAAAAAAAAATTATTTTTATGAAAAAAATGTAATTTTACGCTTCGTCTTAGAAATCTTCGAAATGTCGCTTGCGCATTCCATATCAATGAAAATCCCCAGTATTTTTTATAAAAGTCTGTTTTATATATATAAATAAAATAGAGCATCGAATTTTATATATTTGAATTTAAAGGTAAAAAAAAAAAAAAAAAATTAAAAATTTTGAAATTTTTTCGAAAAAATTTCAAAAATTTTCATTCTTTTTTCTTTTTTTTAACCTTTAAATTCAAATATATAAAATTCGATGCTCTATTTTATTTATATATATAAACCAAACTTTTATTAAAAATATTGGGGATTTTCATTGATATGGAACACGCAGGGGGCATTTCGAAGATTTCTAAGACGACGCGTAAAATTCCATTTTTTTCATAAAAATAAATTTTTTTACAAATTTTTTTTGTGATAAATGCATGCCATAATGCATATAATGTACCTTTGAGTAATATTTAAGATAAAATTTACAAAAAAAAAAAAAAAAAAAATGAAAAATTTTGAAATTTTTTCGAAAAAATTTCAAAATTTGTAATTTTTTTTTTTTAACCATTAAATTCAAATATATAAAATTAGATGCTCTATTTTATTTATATATATAAATCAAATTAAAAAAAAAATATTGGGGATTTTCATTGACATGGAATGCATAGGGGGCATGTCGAAGATTTCTAAGACGACGCGTAAAATTCCATTTTTTTCACAAAAATAAATTTTTTTTTTAATTTTTTTGTGATAAATGCATGCCATAATACATATAATGTCCCCTTGAATAATATTTAAGATGAAATTTACAAAAAATAAAAAAAAAATTGAAAATTTTGGAAATTTGGAAATTTTTTCGAAAATTTTTTTAAAAATTTTCATTTTTTTTTTTTTAACCTTTAAGTTCAAATATATAAAATTCGATGCTCTATTTTATTTATATATATAAAACAGACTTTTATAAAAAATATTGGGGATTTTCATTGATATGGAATGCGCAAGCGACATTTCGAAGATTTCTAAGACGACACGTAAAATTCCATTTTTTTCTCAAAAATAAAATTTAAAAAAAATTTTTTTTTTTATTAATGCATGCTATAATGCATATAATGTACCCTTGAATAATATTTAAGGTGAAATTTACAAAAAATAAAAAAATTTATTTTAAGGTCCCTTGTCCCCTTAAATATTCAATTATCTTTCACTCACAAACACCCAACGCATTGAATAAAAATAATAATAATAATAATAATTTCAAACTCGAATTATCCATTGCTATACCTAAATAATAAAAAAAAGCCTCAAAAATTAATTGAACTTATATTTTAATTACATATACATTAAATATACTGAAATTATAAATACATATGCATTAAATATACTGAAATTATAAATACAAATTTCTAAATTAAAAAATATCCACAAACAAAAGAATTAATATCGAAAATTACATGTTTAAAAATACAATTTCACTTCCTTCATATATTAATCATCGAGTTATTATCTATCAAAATTATTTTATCAAATTATACATTACATATTAAGAAAACAAGATATTTATTACACTAATTTAAAAATTCATTTAACCTTCTAACGACAAACACATAAAGATATTATAAATATTCATTTCAAACGCAAAAATTACTTTAAATAGACCCATAGATGGCGCAACCAACAAAAAAAATGAATCCGAAACTAATTTTAAACATTTAAATGATAAATTTAATCAAGCAGGACGGTCGTTCTGCCAAGCCAAGCTGAAAAAAATGCTAACCCCGCCAAACAAACAAACGCCAAGAATAAGGCAAGACACCGTAACTGCTTATTATACTGATGACAACTTCTCCATGATAAATGAACGAAATATGCCAGCGTAAAATTTCCCATATCAAAAGAAGCAATCATCGCAGAAAAATAAAACCAACACTAGAAGGACCTAATAAAGAAGATCTTCAATTTGAGATCAAATGCATCCTCATAAATTAATTATAAACAGAGATATAGATGTTTTAAAATAACGTCGAGATACTGAAAATGATCATTTTATTTTCTTCGTCACAACTTATGTTTAAATCGAGGTAGAGACTTAATTATTGGACATAAAAAAGTAAGGATTGCATTTTTGGACAGATATTTACTCAATCTACGTGCTTTTATAAAATTCAGCTTTAAAAACATTAATTTTCTATTCATAATTAGCGAAAAACTGTTAATTAGTTCTAAAGTTTACAAATTATGCCAAATGGCGATAAACCCGCCAAAATATTTTAGAAATCTTATACTTTTCTTTTATATTATCCTTTTGCAGTGATTTCATCGAAGATAACTATGGCTGAGATTCAGATAGATTTTTCGCTGTTAGCGAAATGAGTTTGACCAATCAGAAGCCTGCATGTTTGAGAATATTTGCTGTTTGTGGATCCCGGCCTATGTCATGAAAGTTTTGAGTCATTTTTTTAGTGCCGTGGATGAAGTGCAATGTTTGTAGAAATGTAGGTTAGGATCCAGATAGATTTTTCGCTGTTAGCGAAACGAGAATCGCCAATCAATAGCCTGCATTTCTGCAAACAGCGAAAAGTTCACAAAAATGCAGGCTTCTGATTGATGAATCTCGTTTCTCTGACAGCCAAAAATCTATCTAGATTGCGCACAATGGAGGATATTCCAAATATGAGTTCGAGGCTGCAAAAGTCACGTGATACCGGTAATTTATCCAAGGAACTTCTATCTGATAAGAAGGGAAGATACTACTACTTTGCCTCATGAACCGTTTCATTGGCTAGCGGGGATTTACATTACACGTCTACGGAGCCTTCCCTTCTTTACGATAGAAGTTTTTACCTTGACCACGTGATCAAAATGTAGATGGAATATCCTCCATTATGTTGAACACAATTTTGCATTTCCACATCCAGGTAGGGTATTAATTGTCATAACAACAATGCATATTCGAAACTATTTGAACTCCTTTGCTATACCTTTCAGTATTAAAGAGGTTGTTGTTTCCATAGTAACAGTACTTTTCTGTATTGCTTTCTCTAAAACACAAATATAGAAATTTAACAAAGAGCGCTCAGAATCAACACCATAACAGAGAGCCTTCATACCTAAGAGTGGTGATATATGCACAGGAAGCATGCTCATTTCAAGTTTTTGCCAAAAGTATGGCTACAGCGTCTAGAATACCTTGTGTGGAAATATGCTATCCAAACAACGCTAAAAATTTGTATCCCTTAAATGTGCGACGATACTGCTAAAATCCCAAGTATCGATCACAGCGACATCTGCGGGATTTAGTATTACACTGTATAGACTAGCAATATCTTGCAGTTTGAGAAAATATCCTGCAGATGTCGCTGTGATCTGTATATTTCAGCAGCATCATTGCATAGTTAAGGGATACAATATTTTAGCACTTTTTAAAGTATTACAGGGATAGCCAATTTCCACACTATATATACAGCGCCTAGAAGATACAGTGTGAAAAACGGCTACAAAATAGTGCTAAAAAATTGAATCCCATAAATGTACAACGATGCTGAATAACAAGATGTCGATAGTAGCGCCATCGTAGTGATTTAAAAACGATAGTCATTCTAAAAGAGACTCTTTAACCTATTTCACGTCATTCCTTAACTAAATTAGCTTATAACAGACCAAAATATCTTATATTTATAGTTTCCGATATTTAACATTCTATAATTTTTGAAAACTCAGTGTTTATATTGAAAAGAGTTTCGAGATGGCGCTCGTATCAGCATATTGCCGCTGAGCATTGTTGGAGATTTATGGGATACAAGTTTTTAGCACTTTTTAAAGCATTATAGGAATAGCCGTTTTCCACACTGTATCTTCTAGGCGCTGTACTATAGCTCCGTTACAGGCCTAGATTATATGTTGTAGAAATCGACTATCCCAGCAATACTTAAAAAAGTGCGGAAATAGTGAATCTCTTAAATGTACAACGATGTTGAATTCCAAACAGTCATTTACAGCGACATCTGCAGGATATTATTTAAAGAAGAAAGAGACACGTGTAATGCACCGCTAGAGCGTCTAGAATACATACTGTGGAATTTTGCTATCCAAGCAGCGCTAAAAAGTTGTATCCCTTAAATGTGCATTGACGCTGAAATCCAGGAAGCTGATCGCAGCGACATCTGTGATAAACTTTCAAAGTAAACATCGTATTATTACAGCGGGCTTGACGCCAAGCACATAGGTCAGATGTATGTTAATAAAATGTAAAAAAAAAAAAAAAACTCTACAGCGTCTGGACCAAATTATAGCGCCTAGAATATATAGTGTGGAACTTGGCTATCCCTGTAATACTTAAAAAAGTGGTAAGATATTGCATCCTTAAATGTGCAACGATGCTGCTGAAATATAGAAATCGCAGCGACATCTGCAGGATATTTTCTATAACTGAAAGATATTGCTAGTATATACAATGTAATACGAAAATCTCGCAGATTTCGCTGCGATCGACACTTGGAATTTTAGCAGTATCGTCGATCATTTACGGGATACAAATTTTTAGCGTTGTTTAATAAAATATTTCCACACTAGGTATTCTAGACGCTGTTACCAAATCGTCATGAAGTTTTAGGAAATATCCTGCAGATATCGCTGTGGTCGACTCATTGGATTTCAGTATCATTTGAAATTTAAGAGATCCAATATATTAGCACTTTTTAAAGTATTACTGGGATAGCTGATTTCCACACTATATATTCTAGGCGCTGTAGCACCGCGGTAGCCTGTCTTTTTCGTTTACCTCTGAGTAGATATAGATGAAGTCATTTGTAGCTGTTCCTAAACTGTGGCCAACAACATATAAGGCCAGTTCATAACGTCACACGGAGTTGATTATCTGTACACGGCAATGGACACAAAAAAAATCGGCTCGCAGCTTTATACTATGATCGTGTAAAGATGATCCAACTCTGAGACTAACGAAAAAGACAGGCTACCGCGGTGGGTCCGATTCTTCTATTTTTACAGACCGCTGGAGTCACGTGATGCTCGATGCACCAAAGAAGGTGCGTGAAAAGAGCATCACGTGACTCCAGCGGTTTGTAAAAAAAGAAGAATCGGACCCACCGCGGTAGCCTGTCTTTTTCGTTAGCCTCGATCCAACTGCGTGTGACTTTTAAACATCATGAACTGGCCTATTATGTCATTGGTCGCGCTAACACCCTCCCTCCTGCGTCCACCGTATATAGCGGCATCTTGTACTGGAGACTGCTAAATGGGCTGCTATCGGTCAAAATCAAGAGAGAAAAGGGCAGAAGAGAGGGAAATAACTCTTTTTTTTTGGTAACTAGTTTTTCACACGGGAAGATTGACATGTCTGTTCCTCTCCTTTCATAACTTCATGGTGGTGAAATACGCCAAAGCATCCTAAATATCTGAGAAAGTCTTGACTCGCGTCACGAAAACATCACACAAAGCAGGCAAAGCAAAGAAACAAAATCATTCATCGGCTCGTGAATATGAACGAGCCAATGAATGATTTTCTTCTTTGTTTTGCCTGCTTTGTGTGACGTTTTTCTGACACGTGTCAAGGCTTTCTCCAATATTTAAAGGGCGTTGAATAGGCCGGGATCAAGATAGATATTTCGCTATTAGCGGGATGGGATTGATCAATCAGACGTCTGCATTTTTCCGAACTTTTTGATGTTTGCAGTAAACACCGAAAAGCCTGCAAGGATAAAGGCTACTGATTGGTCAATGTAATTTTACTAACAGAGAAAAATTTATCTGGATCTCGGACATTAACTTTGGTTGGTTAAAACAATTTTGAATAAAATCAAATCAGGAAGCCAATGTTTGTTAACTTTTCTGGTTAGTTTAATTGAAATCTTGCTCGTCTATTACTGAAAACTGAGTTACCGTACTTTGGACAAAAAATTGAATATGAGTACACGACTTGTGCATATGTCACCACTCTAACACAGTGTTGCCAGATGGGCTACTTTTTTTAACTCAGATACTTGATTGGCACCACTTTTTTGAAATTGTTAAATGTGCCTTATTTAATGACATATTAATTAAGGCGAAAACAATGGGAATTTTACCGTTTATAATAAGTGCTGGCAATCAAGAAATCTGAATTAAAAAAAAGTAGCCCACTGGCAACACTGCTCTAACATATAAATGTTCTGTGTTATGACCATGATTCTAAGTGCAGTTGGTTAAATTTGAGTATGTGGGCATTAGAGAAAGCAATAGTGGCCCACTGTGGCTGAGTGGATAAGACACAATGCCGCTAATCGCTTGAGAGCGTAAGTGGAAGCAGATTCGAATCCCGCCGTGATCCGCATGTGATATGATGTATGTGTTCAATAAATCAAACAAACAAACAAGCAAGCAATAGTGAAAGGTATAGTTGGCATGGAAACAACGACTTCTTTAATTCGTATAGAAAATTAATTATTAGTAGTAAATGACTCAAGTTTAAAATGTAGGCAAATGGTCTGGAAATATCAATGGCTCCCATCTAGTATTTCACAAAATTAATTTAATAGATTCACATGATGTATAACTTGATGCAACTCTTAACTAATGAAAATTCTGCAACAAGACTTATGTAGGTAGATCTTTTGAATGAATAATTCAGAATTCTGAGAACAAAACGAAGTTCTTAAGGCTCTTCCTCACACCCCCCTCCAAAAAGGAAATACGATAGAAAGATATAAGAATTTGGATAGCTTCAATATGTCTGTGATCTTTTGTCAGAGTTCAGAAAAAGAGTCTGGGCATAAAAAAAAGACAAATTTAATGAACGATAAGACTATAGATTTCAGGCAATTTTTAACCGAAAAATATTTAATTCTAATGTATATGCGACTTTAATAATAGACTATTAAAGCTAATCAATTTAGGGGAAATTTTATAGTAAATTAATATCCTCACATTTATGCAAATAGGCATGGATAAACAGACTTGAGTAAAATTACATATTTATTCTTTCTTCTCTATAACACGATCTAAATGAAGATGAAGTTATATGTACAGTTTATATCTCTAAATTTTTAGATTTTTTTTGTCAAAAATGTTCCTTTATTATGTCTAGAATTGCTAGATTTACAGATCTTCGATTCTTTAGATGCCTGCGGGTTTTCATTCTCGGATTAACCGTAGGTATTTGTAAAGGTAAATTTATTTTGCAAAACCGTCAGCAAAAAAAGTTAGAAAAAGCAATTAACTGACAGACTAACTGTAAATATATATTTTATTTCGACTCTGTTTTTTACTAAATTTTCATCTTTCGTAGAAAATTTTAAGGAGATATAAATTGAGAAAGACTGATACTTTGAAAGAAGAAATTGACTTTCCTTACTTTTAAATTATTAATCACTATAAAAAATTAATGATAGGTAAACAAAATGTATAATATTGTGTTTGCTTCCTGCTTATAAAGGCTATACAAGGACTAATTTTAATTTGAGCTAGTAGAATTATTTCAGTTATATATCATTTGTTTTAAAAAAAGAACTGATATCTACTAAAAAACAACTTTTCAAAAGTAAAAAATAAGCCAAGCAAAAAAAAAAAAAAAAAAAAAAAAAGAAAGAAAAGAAAAGAAAAAAGGTGAAAGTTGTGGCTAAAAAATAGTGTGATATCAAATTTCCAAGCTTATATTGCAGTACTTATTTAACATTTTTTGATAAAAATTTACCATATGTAAGTCGAGTACCTAAGTATGCGTTGATAGAAAGCCTTTTCTCCTTTACTAAATACATCATAACGTGTTTCTGAAAATTAATTTTTTTTAAATTATGCATGATGGGCTTGGCGGCCATCTTTCCATATTTTACACAAATTTCTAAGCACTCAAGCTCGTAACATATTTGCATTATTAAGAATTTCGAAGTTATAGTTTTAGCTACAGACAGATAAATTAAGAAAGTTTTTTATTTTGAAAAAAACAAATTGATTTTTACTGCTTTAACTAATTAATTAACCCCCCTCCGAAAAAAGAGAATCATAAGATGAAACCTGAAGTTACTTCAGCTTTATTTTTAGACACAAATTTTTAGGCACTCATTTTCATAAATTAAAAGAATAAAATGTTTGCTTTAGTAACAATTTCGAACTTCCAATCTTAACAATGAACTTGTGTGCTTAGAAATTTGTGTAAAATATGGAAAGATGGCCGCCAAGCCCATCATGCATAATTTAAAAAAAATTAATTTTCAGAAACACGTTATGATGTATTTAGTAAAGGAGAAAAGGCTTTCTATCAACGCATACTTAGGTACTCGACTTACATATGGTAAATTTTTATCAAAAAATGTTAAATAAGTACCGCAATATAAGCTTGGAAATTTGATATCACACTATTTTTTAGCCACAACTTTCACCTTTTTTCTTTTCTTTTCTTTCTTTTTTTTTTTTTTTTTTTTTTTTTTTTTTTTTTTTGCTTGGCTTATTTTTTACTTTTGAAAAGTTGTTTTTTAGTAGATCTAATTTCCCATCATCATCTAGTAGAGAAGAAATGGGGCTCCGACCTCAGGAGGAGGCTGGAGGCTGAGGAGGAGGGAGGACAGCCTCCTCCCGAAACTGTCTTGTAAGAGGAGGTGTAAATGAGGAGGAGGGAGGGCGCCTCCTCTCGAGTGTGTCTTATAAGAGGAGGGGTAAAATGGGGGTAAAAATGTTTTGAGAATGGGGGGAGGGCAATCAGAATATTTTATGTTATAAGAGAGGGGTTAATTGGAGAGGGGAGTTCGGAGCCCCATTTCTTCTCTACTAGATGATGATGGGAAATTAGATTAAATTTATCATTTAAATGTTTAAAATTAGTTTCGGATTCATTTTTTTGTTGATTGCGCCATCTATGGGTCTATTTAAAGTAATTTTTGCGCTTGAAATGAATATTTATAATATCTTTATGTGTTTGTCGTTAGAAGGTTAAATGAATTTTTAAATTAGTGTAATAAATATCTTGTTTTCTTAATATGTAATGTATAATTTGATAAAATAATTTTGATAGATAATAACTCGATGATTAATATATGAAGGAAGTGAAATTATATTTTTAAACATGTAATTTTCGATATTAATTCTTTTGTTTGTGGATATTTTTTAATTTAGAAATTTGTATTTATAATTTCAGTATATTTAATGCATATGTATTTATAATTTCAGTATATTTAATGTATATGTAATTAAAATATAAGTTCAATTAATTTTTGAGGCTTTTTTTTTATTATTTAGGTATAGCAATGGATAATTCGAGTTTGAAATTATTATTATTATTATTATTTTTATTCAATGCGTTGGGTGTTTGTGAGTGAAAGATAATTGAATATTTAATGATAGAATGTATTTGGGCTCGATGATTTTGAAAGTAATATTCTGAAGGTAGTTCAACATTTATTTTATCGCTCGTTTTTAATAATGTAAACATGTTTTTGATAGAGACTTTTTTAATAATAATACTTATAGCGAGTAGTTGTGCATGATAATTTATAAAATTAGTCTTTTTTTATGTTTAATGAAGGTTGTGTATTTAATTGTTTGTTGTCGTTAAGTTTTTTTTTGTCTAGTTGGCGTCCTTCTCAATCTTTCATTTGGTTCTCGCCAAGCCGTGAGAGGAAATTAGAACAGATCTGTTGTTAGATGAAGATAATTTTTTAATGAAATAGATTTCCTAAATTAAAATAATTTTTTAATTAGTAGATTCCAAGATAATCAGTCTTGACTTACTTCTATGATAATACTTGAGTTTGAGAAGCAATGACTGGTTGATGATTGTTTTTTAGAACCTTTATTTTAATTTAGTGTAAACGATTGAGTTCAAAAACCAATCACTGGTTGAGTTAAGAACCTCGATTGTATTATGAAATCGTTGAGCGATCGGTGATTGTAAACCAGATACGATGTTTCGAACGAATCGCGACTCTTAGAACCGATTTGATGTTAGAACAATTTGCGTTTGTTGATGGGGAAAGTATCGATAAGTTTAGGTTGCCTTAAGGTGAACACCTGAGGAGTATAAATAGCAGTGAAATTTTTTATCTGCATCATTTGATGATTTGTTCCACTAGCGATCAGACGTGTCTTTCAGTGCTCTCTGCTTTTCCAGTAATTTATTCGTGAAGATAGTTGTTTTCCGCTAGGAGTTAAACCGTTCTTCTTAATAATCTATTATGGATGCTGTTATGTCTTTGGACGAAGCCATGCCTTTGGAAAGTTATGTGTCTAAGAAGAAGAATTTTACTTGTCTTAGTTGTAATAAGGCATTTTCAACTATTTCTAACCTGAATCAGCATTTGAAGATACATTCAGGTGAAAAGTTTTTCAAATGTGAAGTATGTCAAAAGTCTTTTAGCCGTAGATCCAAGCTGAGAAGACATTCTAAGACTCATATCAATGATGAAGCAACAACTTTTAAGCGTGATGAGCATTCTCAAGCTTTTTCATCTAAGAACAATCCATCGTAGAATTCTCTGGATGTTGATATAACATCTGAAGAACCTTTCAAGACTTTAACTGTTGCTAAGAAGATGTTTGCATGTTCAACTTGTGATGAGATGTTTTCGACCTCTTACGACTTGTTTGAACATAAGAAGATACACTTTAATGACAAGGTGCATACGTGTGATTTGTGTCAGAAGTCATTTAGATTTAGATCTAACTTGCGAGGACACTTCAAGATTCATAATGACCGATCTACATTTATGTGTAACAAATGTGATCAAGTTTTTACACGAAAGGACAATTTGATACAACATATAAGATCATATGAAAGTTCTAAATTCTCTTGCCGTGAATGTGATAAAATGTTTGGACGAAATTATGAGTTGAAGCAGCATATACGCACCCAACACTCCCGTGTACCTCTTGTGAGTGTGAAACGAAAAAGGATGTCATCTAATGTAAAGTCTAAAAAACTGAAGCAAAATCAATCGGATGTGCTTAATGTGTTTAAAACTTTCATGCTTTATCCTGATGAACGTGAAGAAAGTGATTTAACTGTGTTTCATACCCACTTACAAGCTGAAATTCAAGAACGTTTAACAGATGAAGTTCAGACTAAAGGTGCTATTAAATGGTATATGGTGGAAAAAATAACACTTGAACGTATGACCGATAATGAGGAGATGGAAGAGATTCAATCCTATTTTCGATGTCAATGTTTTACAGAACTTACTGAAGAAACTATTACGCAGCACATTGAAGAAGGATTCTCCAAAATATTAAAATCCTTTGAAGAATTTGTGCAAAGAGGTTCCGAGTGGAAGCTTAGAAACATTCAACATTTAGAACTCAAGATTGCTAAATATCATCCTCTTGCTGCAAGTTCATATATTGCTTTACCTAAGAAATTGAATGATAAAAAAGCAGTGTTGAATATTAAAAACGAAGATAACAAGTACTTAGTGTGGTGTCTTTTATCATCTAAGCTGAACTTCGATTTTTCAAAACATCCTGAACGTGTTTCTCATTATACCCCTTATGAGAGTGATATTCAGCTTGGTAATGTTGAATGCCCTGTTGCCCTTCAGAAGGTCCCTATTATCGAACAGCTCAACAATTTACGGATTAATGTGTTTGGATATGAAGAGGATGAAGTTTGTCCACTGTATATATCTGAGAAACAAAATCTTGATGTTATCAACTTATTATTAGTTAGTGATGGTGAAAAGCAACATTATTGCTTAATTAGAAGCTTTTCAAGACTTTTAGGGGATCTGACACATCATAATGGGGTTGTTTTTTACTGTTATCGATGCTTACACCGGTTTTCAAGTCAAGATCTATTGGATAAGCATATCAAATATTGTTCTCGACATGCTGCACAAAGGATACTCTTACCAGAAGAAGGCGAGAATATATTGTCTTTCACTGGAATACATCTACAGCATCCCATACCATATGTTGTGTATGCTGACTTTGAGAGTCTTCTTATACCTATTGCGCCGACTGCACCCTCTACCACACCATCCTATACTGAAAAAACAACTTATCATTTTCCATGCGAGTATGCTTATGTTGTTGTCGGACCTAATGGGAGATGTGTCTGGAAAGCGAAAGTTTATCGTGGCAAAGACTGTGTAGACCATTTTTTAAAACAGATGCTGAAGATTGAAGATGTATTAGGACGAAAGTTATTAAATATCGAACCTATGAAGCTTTCATCTGCACAAGAATAAGCTTTTCAGGAAGCGGAATTTTGTTTTATTTGTAAGCAAGCATTATGTGAAGAACGTGTTCGTGACCATGACCACGTGACGGGTGCATACAGAGGAGCTGCCCATGCAAGCTGCAATCTAAACTACAAACAATGTAAAAAAATTCCTGTTATATTCCATAATCTAAAAAACTATGATGGGCATCATCTAATGAGTAAGATTGGTAAATTTAAAGATCATGAAATTGATGTGATTGCTTCCTCTATGGAAAATTATATAACCTTCAAGTTAAGAAAGCCAACAAGTCCTATACAGATGATCTTTTTAGATTCATTCAGGTTTTTGACTCACTCCTTAGAAAAGCTTGTTAGAAACCTTAATCCTGAGCAATTCACCATACTTGATGAAAATTTCCCTGAAAATACTAATTTGCATATGCTTACAAGAAAAGGGGTATACCCTTATGACTACTTCACCTCTTTTGAAAAATTCGATGAAAAGGAACTACCCCCGCCTGCAGCATTTTATAACAGTCTCACAGATGAAGCTATTAAAGATGAAGACTATCAACATGCCTTGAACGTGTGGAAAACCTTTAATATTCGGAATCTAGGTGAATATCATGATCTGTATGTAAAAACAGATATTTTATTACTAGCTGATGTTTTCCAAAATTTTCGTAAACTGTGTCAACAGTATTATGATATCGATCCTTGCCATTTATATACAGGACCTTCACTCGCATGGCAAGCATCCTTGAAAATGTCTAAAACACTTCTAGAATTGTTATCGGACATTGATATGTTGCTAATGATTGAAAATGGAATACGTGGTGGTATCAGTATGATTAGTCATAGACAGGCCCTAGCGAACATCCCCAATACGCCCGATTTTAGGGAAAATGAAGCACCCAGCTTCATCATGGATTGAGATGCGAACAATCTTTATGGATGGGCTATGTCTCAATATCTACCATACGGAGGGTTTCAATGGTGTGCGACAAGTCATATTACAGAAGAGTGGATTATTTCTCTATCTGATGATTCTGAAATTGGAAATATTTTCGAGGTGGACCTTAAATACCCTAAGAAGCTTCATAAATTTCATAACGAATATCCGCTGGCCTCGGAACGCCTGACTGTGAATGAAGAGATGTTGTCACCTACTGCGACGAGGATGCTTGGAAATAAAAAAATTAAAGGCACTCCTAAACTTATCCTTAATCTTCAAGATAAGCAGAATTATGTCACTCATTACCGAAATCTGAAATATTATTTGCAACTTGGATTAAAACTGACAGCCGTGCATAAAGCTCTTCAATTCAAACAGGCACCCTGGCTGCAGAGTTATATTAATTTTAATACAGAGAAAAGGAAGGAAGCAAAATCCTCTTCTGAAAAAGAGTTTTTTAAATTAATGAACAACTCTGTATTCGGAAAAACAATGGAAAATTTAAGAAAGAGGCGGAATATTGTGCTTTGCAATAACGAAAAAAGAGCGAAGAAATTGGTTGCCTCGCCGACATTCAAAGCATTTAAAACATATGACGAAAACCTGAGTGCCGTAGAAAGACTTAAAACTACTATTTTGATGAATCATCCGATTTATGTCGGCTTCTGCATTTTGGAGCTGTCGAAGCTCTTAATGTATGATTTTCACTATAATTTTATAAAGAAAACATTTAAAGATGATGCAAAGCTGTTATTCACAGATACGGACTCACTGTGCTACCATATTAAAACAAAAAATATTTTTGAAGTTATGGAACATAATGCAGGGCTATTTGATTTCTCAGACTATCCAAAGCATCATTCACTCTACTCGGATATCAATAAGAAGGTGATTGGCAAGTTCAAGGATGAGCTCAATGAAAATTTAGCCCTTGAGTTCGTTGGTCTAAAATCCAAAATGTACTCCCTGAAATCTTCGAGTGAAGAAAAGAAGCGGGCGAAGGGTGTGTCTACACATGTTGTTCGACTGAAAATCAAGCATCAAGATTATTTAGAATGTCTGCAACAGGTGAAAACTAGCATGGAGAAGCAGAGAAGGATCGCTCAAGATAATCATCACCTATATACATTAATACAGAATAAAATTAGCTTAAGTCCTTTTGATGATAAGCGTTACTTGCTAGATGATGGAATATCAAGTTTTGCCTATGGACATTATAAAATTAGTCAAGATTGTATCAGTGATGAAAATTGTTAATACACTATGACGCAAAAGTTTAGACAATGACGTCATTCAGCTTTAAAATGTAGAATTATGACGTCAGAATTACAAAAACCTGTAAATATATTCAAAAACTGATTTAAAATGCTATGTACAAAAGACAGTCGTTTTATTTGCTATAATACTAATTTTTTTCATAAAAATTCAAATGTGCTTGTCGCAAAAGTTTAGACACTATTCTAAATTTCTTTGAATATTCGCTGGCATATGCAAATTTAGAATCGATGATGTCACAAATTTGGAGTACTTAAGTTCTGCAAACGATTGCGCTTCATAGTCGACATGCCGAGAGCTAAATAAATTCAAGTGAATGAGGTTTCAAGGATTTGGCAGTTGAAAGGTGAAGGGAAGAGCGTTTCTGAAATTTCTGCTATTATTAATAGGTCAAAAAAATCTATTTATCGAGTTTTATCGAGTGGTTCCGAATATAAAGCAAAATGTCGGTCTGGGAGGCCACGTGTGACAAATGTACGAGAGGATCGCCTGATACAAAGACTAGCGAGTACTCAACAAATGAGCGTACGTGGAGTTCAAAGCTCATCGGGACTCTCTGTATCAAAGGATACGATTCGTAGACGAATTTTGGAAAAAGGAACAATCGTTTATAGCAAAATGCAGAAGAAACCAGCTCTGAAACCACATCATAAGTTACAAAGACTTATGTGGGCTCGAAAGCATATGTCATATGGAGAGAAATGGCAGTCAGTCATATTTAGCGATGAAATAAAGTGGAATCTGGATGGTCCAGATGGTTGTTTATCGTATTGGCATGACTTGCGGAAGGAACCTCGACGTTTTTTTAGTCGCAGACAAGGAGGGGGCTCGGTGATGGTTTGGGCAGCCTTTTGCTATAATGGACAAGTATCTCTGACCTTCACCAGTGGTCGTCAAACTTCACAGCATTATACACAGACATTAGAAGAAAACCTACTGCCATTTGCTGAGCTTCTAGGGGGTCCTCAGTGGGAATTTCAGCAAGACAATGCTTCAATTCACACTGCAAAACATTCAAAATCTTGGTTTAATTCCCATAATATAAGAGTTCTCGACTGGCCAGCATGTAGCCCAGATCTTAACCCTATAGAAAACCTTTGGAGCATCATGTGTCGCAAAGTTTATAGCAACGCTAGACAATACTCTTCTGAAAAGGAACTTAAGACATCTATTGAGAATGCATGGTACGATATCGATCCACAAACTATGCAAGATTTAGTTTATTCCATGCAATCTCGTGTATATGACGTAATACATAAGCATGGATGCGCAACCAGGTTTTAAAAATTGTTTATTTCGATTTTATTTAATTTGTGTCTAAACTTTTGAGACAGCAATTTATTTTTGTTACCATTTAATTTATTGCAATATGCACAATTCCACTTTTCTTTGTTATAAATATTGTTTATATGTACAGCACATTAATTTCAAGCAGTGATTTGAAAATTGAATAAATATTTTTCAAAGTATGTAAGAATTTCTTCATTGTCTAAACTTTTGCGTCATAGTGTATAACGTAGAATTATCAAGAAAATGTTTTTATGTAAATATATCTTTCTGTAAATATACTTTCTGTAAATTGCTTTGTTTAAATAAAAAAAATGTTGATTTTTTATATGAGTGCTTATTTATAACTTCTACACAAACCTTCCTAACATATTGTTAGATATGTGTAACACGTATATTCAAACACATACATACATACACACATATACATCTATACAATATATATAAATAGCTATGGTCAATGTAAATAATTTTGCTTAATGTATAGTTTTTATCTTTCAGAATTTTTTAAAACATATTTAAAACTTTTTTTTTTAATTTTGTAAAACTTTTTTTGTAAAACTTTTTTAATCTTTCAGAATTTTTTAAAAACATATTTAAATTTTTTTGTAAAACTATTTTTTTTTCATTTGTTAAAACTTTTTTGTAAAACTTTTTTTTAAATTTGTTAATTTATTTTTTTTTTTTTTTTTTGCTAAAACTTTTTTAAAATTTGTTAAAACTTTTTTAATTTGTTAAAACTTTTTTTTTAATTTGTTAAAACTTTTTTTTTAAATTTGTTAAAACTTTTTTTTAATTTGTTAAAACTTTTTTTAAAATTTTGTTAAAACTTTATTTTATTTTATTTTTTTATTTTTTTTTTACTTTGTTAAACCTTTGTCAAACTTTTTTTTTTATTATTCTTATTACCTCTGTAAAACTTTTCGCAATTTTTTTTTAAACTAGTAAATTTTATACATATATATTTTACACAAGAACCTATATATAAGAATTTAACTTTATGGATATAGATATGTGTAGACATGAATGTATGCTTTTAATTAAACATTTTTGTCTTAATACATATTTTTTTAAATATGATTAGATTCATACAAACACATAGAGTGAGATATATATAGTTATATATACCTTCTAACACATATACTTCCTTAGACACGTATTTTTTTTTTAAACACTTATTTTTAATAGCGTGGAAAACATGTATATTTATTAAAAACGTATTCGTATACACACATCTTTTCAAGTAAATTTTAGAGAAAACAGCAGCATGATATAAATGAACGTTTCTAAACGAAACCATTTTGATATTTTAATTCTTGGTATTCATGCACCTTTCTAGTAAAGTGTTAAACTGGGCAGCAGCATGAGAAATTAATAACTGTTGGGATCATGAGAAATGTGAGTATGATCACTGATTGCTCAATGATTGCCCATTGCCCAAATCCCTGATCCTGTGGTCGTTGAACTCTCCATTTCCTACTACTGTCACCAAATTCGACGATATTTGGCGACATTTAGTTGGCTTTCAGAATTTGAAGAAATTTTCTAGAAACTCCAACTAGAAGCCGAGATACATGTTTTAACCGCAATCAGAGTCCTTAGGACGTTTTCGAAAGTGCACATAATTTTAAAATTGATTGTTTCTGTAAATAATACTGTTATAAAACATAATGCTTCATAGCAATAATACAGCGAGAATTTAAACCGAGTTTAGCTCGGTCTTCTCCACTTGTTAACATTGATACAACCAACAATTTTGGGCCTTGTTGTAAAGAATATTAATGACCAATACTGTTATTTACGAAATATAGGAGATATTTCCCTAATTAGTTTAGTTACTGTAAAAAAATAGTTTAAAGACTTCCCTTTAAACTCCAATTAAACGAAAGGCCAAACTGTACATATTGGCAACACCAGTTTCCTTTTCTTTTTTTTTTTGTTCTGTTTTACATGTGTACGAAGCTAAAATACAGCAGGTTTATAATGGCTGCTGGATTAAAGTTTCATGTTTTTTGGCCGATGCATTTAGCAATTATGAAATTTTGTCCGCGATATAGTTTTACACCATCTTCAAAAATACGTAAATAAATTCATAAACAATATAATTTTTTAAAATATACTAGGGGGCTCGGCCCCCTACGAGCTACGCTCGCCAACCCCCGTCCAGACACCGCAGACTCTAAATGCACGCTAATGTGATCGGCTTTAAAAAGATTTCGAAAGGTTGAAAAAGATTGAATTATAATTTAAAAAACAGTGGCGATCTCCCTATAAACGGATTTCTATTCATTTCTCTTTGATTGGGGAATTTTAACGCCAAATCCGCTGCGGTACAACTTGATTATCCCGTCGACCACTTTCGCCAAATTACATAAATCGCCAAATCGCTCGCCAAATTATGCAAATTGACATAATTTTTATTTTAAATAACGAAAGAACAAATAAATTAGTACAACATTAATAAAAATACAAATAAAACGTCGAAATAAAAATAACTTGATGACGTAGACACGTGTAACAACATTTCAAAATAAGCTAATATAAAAGGAATTAAGTAAACAGAATCTTTGTCTCCCGGTATTTTTTATCAAAGCGAAAAGAAAGTTCTTTTAAATGAGACATTTTAAATTAATCGTTTTTAATCTGACGTAATTTTGACCAAACTATTCTTTCTCTTTTTAATATTCACGTGAAAATTCTTGTGTTAGAAATGAAATATTATTTGCGCTTTCCTAAGAAAAATAGTTGAAAAGTATCCTCTCAAAATATCAAATAAATGTCTAGAGCAATTTCTAAATTTAAACCGTTTTACAATATTATTTTGTGTTCATTTTATGTAATAACTGTAATGTGACGTATATATGACGTAATTTCTTCTATTTAAGACTTCTAACGCATGTTAATAAATTTATTATTTTACAAATTCCTTTCTCTCTTGAAATTCACGTGTAATTATAGTTTTTATGACGTAATTTTTAATAAGTTCCTGCTTTTTGTACATAATTATTTAATTCTAATTCCAAATGTTTTTTTCTGTTTATAATAGTCACGTGTAAATGAATTTTTAATTTATTACACGTATAAATATATATATATATATATATATATTGAAGCAAACATTATTGTTTCCGCTGTTTATACAGTTGGCAACAGTTTAAATTAATATCACTTTCTAAAATCTGTAAATAATATCTCTAGAAATGCTGAAAATTTGAATTTAAAATAGAAATAAAACCTCAAAAAATTAGCCAAATTAAAAAAAGAAATACTATCTGCACACCGGGAACTTCAAACGTATAAAATGATCTAAAAATGATTAAATTCTCATGAATAGTTTTTGCTCCTATAAAACTTCTTTAGTGGAACGATTTTGTCCAACTTTAGCATTAAATATTTCTTAAAATAATTCTTCGATTTGAAAACTGTCTGCATCAGCGTGTTTATCAAGCATTTCTGTATAATACTACCGATTTTCCTATTTTTGTATGCATTATTTTTCTTAATATTAACGAAGAAAGACCTCCGATCGCAAAAAATTCAAAACCGGCGGCGGCGGCGGCGGTGACAGCGGTAGTTACTTTTTTTTAGAATAGAGAGATAAACTTTAACTTTTATTGAACTAAAACACACTATAATGTCGAATTTTTTTTCAATTTTTAAGGGAAATGTTCCATTTCTTTAATAACTTCAAAATATTTATACTTTATAACACATATATATTAAGGGAAAGTTCCACTTCTTCGCTCTAAAATTCACGTGATTTTTACGATGTTTTTTCGGTTATAAAGAAAAGAGATATCAACTTCGAACTTTTGGCATTATATTTATTGACATTTCACTTATCAAATTTTTGTGTTAAAAAATCAGTAATACTCCTGTGAAGGGCAGTACCTACAGATGCGCGCCTAGAATTTCCAATTGGGGGACGTTTTTCTCTAGTCACAAGCATCTGAAACAAATTGAGTCGCCAAATTGTGAAAGGACCTCAAATTCTCTGGTGTTTATACAAACATTTAGTTTTAAAAGTTGATTTTTGACAAAATGGCGATCATCTGAACAAAATGAAGGAAACCGGTGGAACAGCTCTCGAGAAAAATGGTCACCAGTTTGAGAAACATGGTTTCGAGAGGTTTCGGCATGGTTTCAAAGAGGGGTTTTCCGACGCGAAATTTGACTTTCCATAAGACTTTTAGCCTTAGTACAAAATCCTGCAATTTCATTGGCTATCGGTGAACTGAACTTCTTTGCCTGAAAGGAAAAAATCTATTACAGCGCTGCTACTCATTTCGTCAGTTGCATTTCTTGATAATAATAATTTGATTAGCATCAGCTGTCATTGCTGCATTAAAAAAAAAGTGTATATGTGTCTTATGCTTAACACAAAATCAATTGTTATACAGTTAATAACATAATATATAATTAATTAATTATTAAATTAGATTTAATTTTTTTTTTCAAAAAATTATCAACTCTAAAATAATATTGATTTTATTAAATTATGAAAAATAATGAGATTGCTCTGACAAGATTAATATAACTTTTTTATTTAATAAAACACACATACAGCAATATATATTAAAACACACATACACACATAAATAACGCCTGCATTCAACAGTTAAAGGTATATATAAATATTATACAGACATACATACAATAAATACAATAAACCCAACTGGAGTGAAACATTAGCCAGAGCCAGGAATCGAACCCGGGACCACGGTATACAAGACAAGAGTATTATATGGGTCAGCAGTCTTGTATACTGTAGTCCCGGGTTCGATTCCTGGCTCTGGCTAATTTTTCACTCCAGTTGGGTTTATTGTATTTATTGTATGTATGTCTGTATAATATTTATATATACCTTTAACTTTTTATTGTTTGCTCAGATGTATGCAATCAATACTAGGGTTCTAGCAACGTAACTAAAAATAAGTTATTAAAGTTCTAATATGAAAAAAAAAAATGTATGTCAGTTTTTGAGATATTATTGCATTTAAGTAGATATTTTATTTTAAGTATTTAATATTAGCTCCTAAATGGTATAGTAACATTTCAATAACAATATTGGATTTCGAATAAAAATTATAAAGCAACTGATAATAAATTAAATAAAGACAAAAACCAAATTCTCCATAAATAATTATAATCACTATCTTATATATGTATATTGCAATTGATATCATATTATTTTTTATTGTTTATTTTTGTATGATGTATATTACACTTTTATTGCAACACACACACACATATGCAGGGTGGTCATAAAAAAAATTCATCATTATATGAACACCTGGCGGCCTAACCATTCAACCAATCGAAAAGAAATTTCAGATATACTTATTTGAAGGTATGTGCTCGAGATCGTAATTATTTAAAACAATAGAGCTCTAACGGTTACGGTTACAGTGAAAAAATTTCGAAATTTTCGAATGGCAACACAATTTTTTTTTCATGCGCAAATTCATCAGAGCATTGAAAAACCATAAATGGCGTTGGAATGATACACGTACGATGAAAATTGCCGGCGTAAAAACACTTGCAAAAAAAACCCATTGCGAGGAAAGAAGGTGTGGGCTACAAGACATGTTTTTCAGTAGCCGACTTTTGTTTTTCACTTGTAAATTGAGTAATGTTGTAAGATTCGTTTTAAAATGTGTTTTTGAGTTGTGTTTCTGCACACATAGTGAAAATAAAAATGGAATCGTTTGTTTTAGAGTGCTGAATATTACGTTATATAGGAAATGATTAGGATTGAATGTCACGATATTACACCGGCAATTTTAGTCATCGTATATCGTTCCAACGCCATTTATGGTTTTTCAATGCGCTGAAGAATTTGCGTAGGAATAAAAAGGGTGTTGCCATTCGAAAATTTCGAATTTTTTTCCCTGTAACCTTAACCGTGATTGCTCTATTCTTTTATATATATATAACAAAACTTTTGCAAATAATAACTATTATATCAGAGATGTATATATATTTGTTTTTTATTGCATTTTACCATACATTGAATTACTTAAAGTATGGTAATTTAATGTATACAATGGTTAAATTACCATTGCAACATACATTATTAATGTAATAATAAAGGATAATAATTAATTTTTAAAGATGAATATTTTAATAAATTCATCCTGCTAATTACTATTTATATGTTACTAAATTACTAAATTTCTAACATATAAATACTTTCCGTGAGAATTTAGAAGATATTGCAATTTTATTTTAATAAATATTCATTTTATTTATTTAAAAAAATAGTTTTTAAGTGATAAGAATTTTAAATTATAATTTCATAGCAGTATGGAATTTAACTTAAAAAATTATAAAGCAGCTGATAAATTAATAAATATTTTATATATGAAAGATAATACTTAATTTTAAAAGATGAATACTTCAATAAATTAATTCTCCTAATTATATATATATATGTGTGTGTGTGTGTGTGTGTGTGTCTGTGTGTTACTAAAGTTTCTAAAAAATTATTTTTAGTGCAAATTAAGAAGATATTATTGTTACATTTTAAGTATTAAAGAAATTTATTTATTAAAAAATACCTTGTAAGCCATGTGAATTTAAAATAATTAATTTAATTAACAGTACTATTTTTACAATTAAAAAAACATATAATTCAAAGATTTTTATATATCAAGGATAATTTTAAAAGATGAAAACTTCAATAAATTAAGCTAATTTTATATTTATCTGCTGCTAAAGTTGACCCCCCCCCCCCCCGCAAAAAAATGTAAGATTAGGAGATTAATTATTGCATTATAATAAATGTTTATTTTAATTACTAGGGGGCTCGGCCCCCTACGAGCTACGCTCGCCAACCCCCGTCCAGACACCGCAGACTCTAAATGCACGCTAATGTGATCGGCTTTAAAAAGATTTCGAAAGATTGAATTATAATTTAAAAAACAGAGGCGATCTCCCTATAAACGGATTTCTATTCATTTCTCTTTGATTGGGGAAATTTTAACGCCAAATCCGCTGCTGTACTACTTGATTATCCCGTCGACTAATTTCGCCAAATACAAATCGCCAAACCACTCGCCAAATTATACAAATTGACATAATTTTTATTTCAAATAACAAAAGAACAAATAAATTAGTACAACATTAATAAAAATACAAATAAAACGTCGAAATAAAAATAACTTGATGACGTAGACACGTGTAACAACATTTCAAAATAAGCTAATATAAAAGGAATTAAGTAAACAGAATCTTTGTCTCCCGGTATTTTTTATCAAAGCGAAAAGAAAGTTCTTTTAAATGAGACATTTTAAATTAATCGTTTTTAATCTGACGTAATTTTGACCAAACTATTCTTTCTCTTTTTAATATTCACGTGAAAATTCTTGTGTTAGAAATGAAATATTATTTGCGCTTTCCTAAGAAAAATAGTTGAAAAGTATCCTCTCAAAATATCAAATAAATGTCTAGAGCAATTTCTAAATTTAAACCGTTTTACAATATTATTTTGTGTTCATTTTATGTAATAACTGTAATGTGACGTATATATGACGTAATTTCTTCTATTTAAGACTTCTAACGCATGTTAATAAATTTATTATTTTACAAATTCCTTTCTCTCTTGAAATTCACGTGTAATTATAGTTTTTATGACGTAATTTTTAATAAGTTCCTGCTTTTTGTACATAATTATTTAATTCTAATTCCAAATGTTTTTTTCTGTTTATAATAGTCACGTGCAAATAAATTTTTAATTTATTACACGTATAAATATTTTTTTTTTTTTTTGAAGCAAACATTATTGTTTCCGCTGTTTATACAGTTGGCAACAGTTTAAATTAATATCACTTTCTAAAATCTGTAAAAAATATCTCTAGAAATGCTGAAAATTTGAATTTAAAATAGAAATAAAACCTCAAAAAATTAGCCAAATTAAAAAAAGAAATACAATCTGCACACCGGGGACTTCAAACGTATAAAATGATCTAAAAATGATTAAATTCCCATGAATAGTTTTTTCTACTATAAAACTTTTTTAGTGGAACAATTTTGTCCAACTTTAGCATTAAATAGTTCTTAAAATAATTCTTCGATTTGAAAACTGTCTGCATCAGCGTGTTTATCAAACATTTCTGTACAATACTACCGATTTTCATATTTTTGTATGCATGATTTTTCTTAATATTAACGAAGAAAGACCTCCGGTCGCAAAAAATTCTAAACCGGCGGCGGCGGTGACAGCGGTAGTTACTTTTTTTTAGAATAGAGAGATTGAAAAATGAGAATACATTAATTTTTTAATTTAATTATTGAAATTTATTTAAAATTAAATTCTATTGACAAATTAAATTTATTAATGGAATTAAATTTATTAACATAAATTATTTTTTAAATAAATTTATTAATGGTATTAGATTTATTAATACAATTTAAATTAATTTTTATAAACTTAAGTTTAGTAATGGTATTAAATTTAGTAATGGAATTAAATTTATTGCAATATTATATTAATACAAATTAAATTGAATTTTTTTAAACTTAAATTTATTAATGTTATTTAATTTATAAATGGCTTTATTAATGTATTTAATTTATTAAGGGTTTTATTAATAGTATTAAATTTCTTAATACAAATTAAATTGAATTTTTTAAAACTTAATTATAATTCAATTTCATTTAATTCAATTTAGTTATCTTTATTAATTGACTTAATAAAGATCAAAACAAAACTCTAAAGAAAATCCCTCAGTGAGAACAGAACTTGCGAACGCAGGGTTTAATGACAGATACATAACATTAACAAGCCTTAGCTTTAACCACTAGGCTAGATCGTTTTCACCAAAATACCATGTGCCGGCTTTACACAATACTTTACTCTTAGATTTTCTCCTTTCAGGGAAAGAAGTTCGGTTCACCGATAGCGCGATAGCCAATGAAATTTCAGGATTTTGTACTAATGCTAAAAGTCTTATGGCTTTATTCATTGAAAAATTTGATTATGAAATTACACATAGAACAGGAAATAAAATGAAACATGTAAATACTTTGAGTCGGAATACTGTTTTAGAAATTACAAGATCACAGAGTGAGATGACGACTAGAATAGCTATAGCTTAGGAGACAGATGAGCTCATAAAATCAATAAAATTTTTAGTTGAAAAGGGTGAAGAAAATTAATATCTTATCAAGAATAACGTGTTGTATAAGTTTGATAACGGAAGAAACTTACTTGTAGTGCCTAAAGAGATGCAAAAAGAGATTATTTGTAAAACACACGATAAAGCGCATTTTGCTACAGTCAAAACAGAAGAATTAAAATAGAGTTCTTCATCCCTAATCTGAGAAATCAAGTTGAAACAGTAATAGTAAATTGCAACGAGTGTATTCTATTTAACAAGAAACGAGGCAAAGCCGAAGGTTTCCTAATGCTCATATCAAAGGAGAATGTACCATTAAGCACTTACCACATTGATCATATTGGACCAATGCCATCAACAAACAAGAAATATCAGTATATCTTCACAGTTGTGCCTTTACTAAGTTTGTATGGTTTTATCCGCTGAAATCCACAACAGGGCAAGAAGTCATTGAAAAGTTATCCTTACAACAAACGGTATTCGGTAATCCCAGCAGAATAATAACGGATCGGGGACCAGCGTTCAAATCAGACGAGTTTACAGAATACCGCAAAGAACAAGGCAAAGGTAGAACACGGCAAAATTACGGCGTAAATGCCCAGGGGAACGGACAGGTCGAAAGAATTGATAGCATCCTGATTCCTGTGTTAGCGAAGCTATCACGGAGTGAAAACGCAAAATGGTATAAATATGTGGAGTGCAGAGAATCCTCAATAGTATAGTTACAAGAAGTACAAAATACAGTCTATTTGAATTGATGATTGGTGTAAAAAGGAAAAATGACTTAGGGATTAAAGAAATACTAGAGGAAGAAGATGAAAACCACATGATGACAGAACGGGAAAATGTAAGGGAAGAAGCGAGAAAAAATATTTTGAAAATGCAAGAAGAAAATAGAAAACAATTTAACAAGAAGAGGAAAAAACCTAACAGATATAAATTAAATGATCTCGTAGCAATCCAAAGAACGCAGTACGGCACAGGTCTGAAATTAAAGGAAAAATTCCGTGGACCACATAAAATCACTAAAGTAAAGTCACGCGATCGTTATGATGTAGAGAAAATTGGAGACCATGATGGTCCCAACAAGACATCAACTGCTGAAGAATATATGAGGCCGTGGAGTAACGCATCTACATAACGTGACATGTTTTTGCTTTATGTTTATCTGTTTATTTGTTTGAATTTGTGTCTAAATTTTTATAAGAAGTAACTGACGAGGTCGTCTGAAACGTCAGGATGACCGAAAATGTGGGAATAAAAGATAAAGTGTGAAACAATAAAAGATAATAGACTCGAGGGTTCGATGAACGTGATATCTCAAGCGAGACTCGTAAAAAGTGAAGTGAAAAGGAGAGAGTGGGTGGAGGTTGTTCTATAGATTTCAGCAATAGAGTTGGTTGGTGATTTTTAACGCAAGGCTCAGGGAAGCTTTTGCAATTATTGTTGAGGCAATTATTTTTCAGTTGTACAATGTCATCTGAATGTTAAGCTGTATGTTTGGTGATGCATTAAACCTTTTTATACATATTCACAGTTTGAAGAGTATCAGTTTCAATTAAGCAATACAGTACTCACCTTTAAACCCGCATATATACTACTTTTTGTTTTTTTTAGTTTCGAAGATAATTCAAACCAGATATGGTGGATGTTTTCTGATATATTTTGTGAAAGGGGAAATTTTAGATTAAGTTTGTACGAACCTTATGCATAAAAAAGTACATTTTAGTTTATAATATTTTAAATCACTTTAAATCGCACGTATAAATATATTTTTTCATTTGCTAAAAAAAGTTTGATTAAAAAAAATTACACTGCATGAAAATTTAAAAAGTACGAAAGAAATAAAAAGATCCCAGAACCTGTTTCAGGCTTATTACATAGCTATAAATTTTCCATAAAAAATATGATACATGTAAGATCAAATTTTGTACGTTAAGGGGGATGGTCATCCAGCTTCCGATTTCCCCTCACTAATGTAAAGTCTATGGGTATTGGATGCATTCGTATATTTAAAATATCTCCTCAGGAAATTAATATTTTCAACTTCTATTTTTTGTGTACACTTCCTAAAAGATGTCTCTTTTCTTCTTAGTTCCCAAACTATTTCTAAAGTATAGACTTAATTTGATATGAAGTGTTAAAATCTTACTCACAGTTCGCCCGCTTTTAACACATAAAAATATTAAATTCAGCATAGATTTTTAAAATATTTTGAAAACTAAGAAAACAAGTTGGAAATTGCTCGTCAAACGTCGCAAATGAGGTGCGTTCGTACTATAACTAGTTTTATAATTATTTTTTACACCCCATATTGTACTAAATGTATGATTTTTTGCACTTCATAAAGTGCATAGTCTGTAGCATCATTAAAATGCACTTGGAATAACTTTTTTCCCATTCCCCGTAATGTAACGGAACACTTTTCACTGTCCCTGTAATTAAACTATACATCCGATTTTCCTAAAATTGGAAATGGCCCGACAAAATTTTGAAACAATTATATATTTAAAATTTCAGACCATTCTGAAGGCTGTAACATCATTAAAATGCACTTGCAATAATTTTTCCCATTGGCCGTAATGTAAAGAAAAACTTTTGACTGTCCCTGTAATTAAACTATACATCCGATTTTCATAAAATTTGAAATGGCTCGACAAAATATTGCAGCAATCATATATTTAAAATTTCAGACCATTCGGTTGGGTAGTTTTTGCTCTGTTATATGCGGACAGACAGACTGGCGGACGGACTGAACGACGACTATAGGTGCTACGTATTTATATAACTACGAACGCACCTAAAAAGAGACATCCTTTAAGAAGAGTACACAGAAAAAAGATGTTAAAACTATGAATTTCCCGAGAAGATATTTTAAATATACAAATGCATTAAAAGTCCATACACTTAACATTACGGAGGAGAATTCCGAAGCTGAGTGACCAGCCCCCTTAATAATATAAAGATAAATATATCTTTATTATGTAAAATAAACTTTTATTTTTAATAGAATAATGGTTAAGGCAAGGACACTTTTTTTTCTTTAAATATTTTCAACTCGAGTTGGAATCCTAAAATAGAAAATACAAAAAAATTAATTTTTGAAACATTTAATTACCCGATTTCGAGCAAGAGGCACTATAACTACAAATAAAAGATGTGTTAAAGTTGCCCTATTTATTTTAAATTTAAGTACGGCTGTCATACAGTAAAATAAGAATTAAACAATTTGATTTTAATTTAGTTACTCTGTTATCTTGCAGAAAAGTTTAAAAAAAAGTAAAAAAAAAAAGTTGGGATGAATCTGTCCTATCCAGTTTTAATTTGGAAAGTGGTGGGAAGTATTTAAAAAAATTATTTTAAAATTTTAGTCATGCAATTTTCCCCCAGGGGTGGTACCAGCCTAAAATAACCTATCGCGTGAATATTTTTATCAAAGCATTAATTTGACTAAATAAATTATTTCGTGGAAAGTGAATTTAAATTGCTTATTAGTTATGCGATTTTCTCTCAATGGCGCTACTAGCATAAATAAATGTCTATTATGTAAAACTTTATATCAAACCATTAAATTGATTATGACAGTAGCTTATTCTGAATATTTGGGCGAAATTCGTTTGTAGAAAGTAAGTTTGATGTGCATAATCGCTTATTCTTATGATCTGAGCGAAATTCGTTCGTGCGAAGTGAGTTTGCTTCCCCTTCGTCCAATAAACAGTCTTTTTCGGAGGATACCTACCCGCAGAGGTGTGGCTGTTGCCATTCGTGGGTAGAGTCCATGAAAACACCATAGATCTAGTAAATTATTGATTCTGCGCGCGCGAACGAAACTGCTCCACTAGGGTGGCAAATGGACTGTGATCCATCGATATAAGGAGAAAATGAAATAGCTTGTGCGTTCTTAAAATTTCATTTCCATAAGTTTAAGCCTTGATAAATGTTTCAAAATGTATACAAGTAATATCAATGATTTTTACCTAGAAATTAGCACCTTTTATCGTTAAATAATTTTTATGGTAAAAATGAATAAGATAGATTATTCACTTTCAAAAACTATCTTTTTTTCTCAATTATACTTAAATATTCTTCAACGTGGAAGTGAATCAAAACAGTACTTAACTGAAATTTAAATTTTCCTCAATAGTTTTTTTTTAATCCAAAATAAAAGTTATGTACATTTTAAATGAATTTTTTTCAGGGGAAGGGGACAGCTTATGTTAAAGTATAGAGTAAGATTCCTCCGCGGATTTCCACCTTCCATCTATTCCCCTTCCCACCCCTCGAAAATTTCTGTTTTCTTTCCCCCCCCGCCCCCCACACACACATTTTAAAATTTTCGATTTTTTTTTTTTTTTTTTTTTTGCCCATCAATTCCTTTGCGATGAAACTAAATAATATAAAATGTTTCTTACCCACAAAACTTAAAACATTTCATTTATTTTTCTTATTGTTGTGGCCCAATTCTTAAGTTGTAGCAAAATATATAATTTATATATATTTGACCTCACCAGCCCCCCCCCCCCCTCCCTCAAAAAAAAAAAGAGCGTAGTTAAAACTCTTCGATAAATATTTTTTTTTCTGTTCATTCGTTTCTTTGCAATTGCAATAAATAATCAAACTTTTCCAGACCCACAAAACTTAAAATATTTAATTTGTTTTTTAGCCCTAATTGTTAAGTTGTAACAAAAGTAAATATATAACTTATCCCCCCCCCCCCCAAAAAAAAAAAGAACGCTGTTCTTAGATTTTTTTCCCCTGCGCATTCGTTTCTTTGCAATGACAACAAATAATCATATAAAATTTTCATCGCCCATAGAACTTAAAACATTTATTATTATTATTATTTTGCCCATATTGTTAAGTTGTATCAAAAGTGAATACATTATCCCCCCCCCACCCCCTCAACAAAAGATTTTTTAAGGCTATTCTCAAATCCAAAAGAGCAACTTTATGACATAAGTTTTAATTCATTTCTGTTCGGAAGTGCATGAAATTGGTAGGTGTTGTTGTTCAGAAACTATGTAACAGAACTGTTTTTTTTTTTTCGATTTTTTGGAAACGCAATACATCTTTCAGAAAATATTGTCAAAGTGGGCTTTTTGAACAAAATTTCCACGCGAAAGAAGAATAACCACTCAAGGAAGGGTAAAAAAAAGTCTTTGTCACGTGATGAAAATTGCTTATAACTCAATAGGTAATTTCTTTATAAAAAAAAAAATGGGAAACGCAATTCGATTCAAAATCGCTTGCATAGTCAGGCCTTCCAATTTTATATCTTTCCATTAAAGTCGTAAACGCCGCACTCCTCAAATTGACCTGAATAAGCTTAAAAATATCGTAAACGCCGCATCCATCGGAACGCTACTTTTGTCGACAGCATCACATTGACCTAACTTTAATCAAAGTTTTCTGAGCAGTGTAAGATGCCTCGTTTTTAATAGATCTGAATAGATCTAGTTAGTATAGTTAGTTAATAGATCTAGTCTGAATAGACCTTAATAGATCTAGTTTTTCTTAGATCTGAAATTTTATTTAAAATAGTTAAATCTGATTTTAAATATTTTTATGTGAATTTTTAAATTAAGGAAACTCATTTGGTATTTTAAAAAAAACGTATACGCCGCACATGGCGTAAACGCCGCACTTGGAAAAAAAATGATTTTTAAACTCGTAAAAGCCGCGGCGTTTCTTCCATAAAATACGGTATGTCGAAACGTTTTGCGCTTGTTGAGCAGAACAGTTGAGAACAGTCTTAAGTTGTAGCAAAAGTAAATGTAAAACTCTCCTACGAACTACACTACAAAACAAAACACTACTTCCTCCAACTACAAAAAAAAGTTTAAATTTTTTAGAATTTCCAATATTTTTATATTATTATACTCTATTTGTTATTTTGAATCATTGGTATTAATTACCACACACATACACACACAGACACAAAAAAAAAAAAAAAAAAAATGAGGAATACCTGGAAATAATGCAAAAAAATTTCCATTTTAATTGCTTTAGTAATCTTAAAAAAGAACATTTAACTTTCAAAACTTTCTTTAAAATTTGATATTTGTTAATATTTTTTTAAATATGTAAGTATGTGATAAATTTTTGCTTATTGTTTACTTGAATTAAATAGCAAGAATTTTTCTCCTAAAAAATAAAAATAAATAAATACCTGCATTAATAATACACATTCTTATTTTTTTTTTTTTTTTTTTTTTTTTTTTTTTTTTTTTTTAGCCATGTATTACTCAGCAAATGTAGATGAAAACATTAATTACTTTACCAAGGTCAATATTCTTAATAAACATTTATTTATTAAACTGGTGTTAGATAATGCTCTTTTGTTTTCAAGAACATCCACCAGATGGCAGCATCAGACAATCATTTTTTATTTGATCTACTGTGACAGACACTCATTTCAGTGAGTGTTGCTCCTTCCTTTATAGCAGTTGGCAGCAAAAGGCTGCTTGATTAAAAAATCCAATAATATTCCAAAGGAATATAATATGATAAAAAAACTGCAACAAGCCATAGTTCAAAGTATTTCTTTGTGTTTGTAAATAGTCTTATACATCTGTTTTGTTTTATTGTGAAATGTGATCCGTATTTTGACCAGCATATATATTATTCTAGTGTATTCAATCTTCTAATAAATGTTCTTTGTTCATCTAAAGAAGAGTATATTTCCATTGAAACACATCAAAACATAAAAGTAAAACTTTTAACCCTTTTTTTTATTGTTTACCTATTGGGGAATTTCGTATTCATGCCTTCCATATGGAATAACATTCTAACAGTCGATTATGAGACTGAGGTTATCTCAATTTTAAATATAATAATATGAAAGAAGAAAATATAATATAATTAAATTCAAAGAAATAATTATTTTCTGAATGTTGGTATTTTTCACAAGTGAATGATATAAAAGAAAATTCAAAGAATTGTTCTTATTTTGAAACCAAAAGTATTGTGTATTGATAAGAAAAGAAATTATTTTTATTTTGCCAGTTTCTTATTGAAATTTTATTATATAAGTTGCAAATGTAAATTTATGTTTTAAACAAACAATTGAACATTTAAGAACAGTTTTTCTGAAATCAAAAGTAACTTCAAAAATTGTTCTCAAGAATTTTATTTTGTTCTTATTTCATCATTAGCATTATATTTGAGTTTATAATTGTTGCTTTGATGTATTAATAAGAGAAAAAGTTTTATTTTCTGTGAAATAAGCAAATATTATTATATCATAATGTCTAGTATTAAAGAATCTCATTATGTTGATAAATTAACTTATGACAACTATTCAGTTTGGAAGTTTAAAATAGAGCAATTGTTAATCAAAGAAGGTCTGTATGATGTTGTATTTGAACCTAAAAAGGAAAATGATGATAATTGGGTAAAAAATGATAGAAATGCTAGGGCATTAATTTGTTTAAATATCTCAGATTCACAAATTGTTCATGTCAGACATGCTAAAAGTGCTAAAGAGACATATGATCAATTGAAATCTGTTCATGAAAGAGTAAATTTAACAAATAAACTTTATCTTCTTAGGAAGCTGTATTCCATTAAATATAATGAAAGTATTAAAATGCATGATCATATTAATTCTGTCTTAGAATTAGCAGAAAAATTAAGAAGTATAGGTGAAGTAATACAAGATGATAATTTAATAGCTATTTTGCTCTGTTCCTTACCAAATTCTTATAGTACCTTTATAACTGCTATTGAAAGTAAATATGAAACAGATTTATCATTAAAATATGTTCAAAACAAATTAATTGATGAGTATCTTAGAAGAGTTGAAACTAAAAAAAATTTCAACAAAATTTGAATCTATTGCTTTAAAGGGTAATAGAGATAAACCAAAGCATTTGAATAAGCAAAAATTTTGTTCTCATTGCAAAAAGAATAATCACAACCGTGAAGATTGTTTTCACTTAAAGGGTAATAATACTAACAAAACAAAACCAAATTTTACTCAAGATAGATCACGTCAACAGTTTAAAAAACCAAACAATTTCTCTGCCTCTACTGCTAGTCAAAATGAAAATCTATCAGATTCTCAAAACTATCATGAATTAATGGAAGAATCAAATTCTTCGAGTTTTGTTATGAAATCTCAACAAAATGGAAATAAAAACAAAAATTTGTCTTTTGTTATTGATTCAGGTGCGTCTGTTCATTTAGCTAATTCCTTGGAACTGTTCTCAGAATTAAAAAGTTCGAATAAAGATACAATTACAATTGCTAATGGAACTAAATTAACTGCAAAGGGAAAGGGTAAATGTACTTTTAATATTGAAACACTTAATGGTCAAACAAATAGAGTTACATTGGATCATGTGCTTTATGTTCCCGAGTTGGATAGTAATTTATTATCTGTCCAGTCTTGTACTGAGAAAGGTTTTGTTGTAACATTTAAAGATGATATATGTTTAATTAAAAAGGGCAACATCTTAGTTGCAGATGCAAAAGCTGATGAGGGGTTATACAGATTAAAAATAATACCTACAAATGAAAAGGTATACAGTGCTTCAGAAATATTACCTGTTTGTTCTAATGTTAACTGCATTCTAAAATGGCACCAAAGGCTGGGCCATAGAAATTTGGAATCCATCAAGAAAATTCAAAAGGATGATTTAGCTTTAGGTATTACTATGAATAATTGTTCTCATAATACTGAATGTTCAAGTTGCATAAAAGCTAAGCTAACAGAAAAATCATTTCCAAAAGAAACACAACACAGAAGTAAAAAACCACTTAATTTGATATACAGCGACGTATGCGGTCCTGCAGAAACAAAAAGTATGGGATCAAAAAGATATTTCGTTACATTTATTGATGATTACTCTCGTTATACACAAGTATATTTTATTTCTTCTAAACATGAAGTATTTGATAAATTAAAAGAGTATGTTGCATCAACAACAAATAAATTTAGATTGAAGATTAAATCCTTGCGTAGTGACAATGGAACAGAATATTGCAACGAATCTGTCAAAGACTACCTTAAAAACTTAGGAATAAATCATGAAACAACGACGCCATATTCACCATCCCAAAATGGAGTCGCAGAAAGAAAGAATCGCTCGCTTATTGAAATGAGTAAAGCCATGCTTATAAATGCTAAATTGCCAAAAACATTCTGGGCAGAAGCCATAGCTACAGCAGCCTACTTACAAAATAGATTACCCACAAAATCAACTGAAAAGACACCATATGAACTGTGGAATGGGCATAAGCCAAATTTGAGTCACCTTAAAGTATTTGGATGCAAAGCATATGTGTATGTTCATAAACAGAAGAGACAAAAATTTGACGAAAAAGCCACTGAAGGAGTCTTTGTTGGTTACGATTTAAGAAGCAAAGGATACCGAATTTATATAGGCGGTAGAAAAATAGTGATAAGCAGAACAGTGAAGTTTTTTGAAAATATGAACTGTGAAAATGTCTTTAAAGAAAATCCTGAAGAGCGAATCTCAGATTTAATGCACTTCAATTTTTCAGAAGAAAATCTTGAAAATGATAGTGAAGCTATCCAAATAGAAAATACTGCAGAAGAAATAAAAATGGATGAAAAATCAGTAGATAGCGCAACAACTGAAGAAAGTGAACATAATTTCCAGAGAAGAATATCTAACAGAGAGACTAAAGGAATTCCACCAGAAAGATATTCTTACAAAACTGAAGACAGTTATTCCAAAAATCAAGATCCTGAAACTTTTAAAGATGTTTTACGATTACCAGTAAAAGATCAACAGAAATGGTTTCAAGCTATGAGGGAAAAATTTAACTCTTTAAAGGAAAATGAAGTGTTTGAGCTTGTTACTTTACCCAAAGGCAAGCACGCCATTGGCTGTAAATGGGTTTACAAAACAAAACGTGATGAAAATGGAGAAGAAATAAAATGCAAAGCACGATTAGTTGCCAAAGGTTTCGCTCAAAAATTAGGCACTGATTATGATGAAACCTTCTCTCCTGTCGTCAAACATACAACCATTAGAGCTTTTCTGACCTGGGCAGCTTATCATAAAGCCAGAGTATTCCAAGTAGATGTTAAAACAGACTTTCTACATGGTAAACTAGATAATGAAGAATTATACATGCATCAACCAGAAGGCTTTCATGATGAAGAAAATAAAGACAAAGTCTATAAATTAAAAAAGGCTATATACGGTCTTAAACAAGCCGCCAAGTGCTGGAATGAAGAAATAGAGAATACTCTAAAGGCATATGGATTTAAACAAAGTGAAGCTGATCCATGTTTGTTTATAAAAGAAAAATCAAAGAAGACAATTTATCTCATACTGTATGTAGATGATATGCTGATGAGCTCAGAAGATGAAAATGAAGTTAATGAAGTAATAAATTACTTAAAGAAATCTTATCCCATAACATCACTAGGAGAAGCAAAATACTTCTTAGGTATAGAAATTTACAGAAAAGAAGATGGAAGTTATTTACTTTCACAAAGAAGTAAAATAACTCAATTAGTTAAGGATTTTCAGCTTGAAGAAGCCAAACCAACTTATACCCCAATGGAAACTAACTATTACAGTTTAGATAAAGAAGAAAATCTTTTATCATCAAATGATAATTATAGACAAGCTATAGGAAGTCTTTTATATATTTCCTCATGCACAAGACCTGATATTACCGCTCCTACACACATACTAAGTCGAAGATGCAATAATCCAAGACAAAAGGACTCGAATGCTGTTAAGAGGGTAATAAGATACTTAAAAACAACGAAAGACATTGATCTCCACATTTCTTCAAAAGAATATCCTAATATAGTTGCATACTCGGATGCAGACTGGGGACAAGATGCTACAGACAGAAAATCCACCTCAGGAAATGTAATCTTTTTAGGCAATAGCTGCATTTCTTGGTTCTCACGAAAACAAACATGTGTGACGTTATCGTCAGCAGAAGCTGAATATGTGGCACTGTCACAAGGAACTCAAGAGGTGCTATGGATCTTAAAATTGTGTAACGACCTCAACTTACAACAATATTTTCCTATTAGAATTTTTGAGGATAACCAATCTACAATTAAATTGGTTGAAAGTGAAAAATTTAAATCTCGCACTAAGCACATTGATACAAAGTATCATTACATACGAGATTTAAAAACTAAAAATGTTATAGATGTCAAATATCTATCAACAAATGAAATGATAGCAGATATAATGACGAAGCCACTGCCAAAGGCCAAATTTGAACTTTGTAGAAACCTTATCCACCTGGTGTCAGATTCTATCACAAAACGGGAGAGATGTTAGATAATGCTCTTTTGTTTTCAAGAACATCCACCAGAAGGCAGCATCAGACAATCATTTTTTATTTGATCTACTGTGACAGACACTCATTTCAGTGAGTGTTGCTCCTTCCCTTATAGCAGTTGGCAGCAAAATGCTGCTTGATTAAAAAATCCAATAATATTCCAAAGGAATATAATATGATAAAAAAACTGCAACAAGCCATAGTTCAAAGTATTTCTTTGTGTTTGTAAATAGTATCTATACATCTGTTTTGTTTTATTGTGAAATGTGATCCGTATTTTGACCAGCATATATATTATTCTAGTGTATTCAATCTTCTAATAAATGTTCTTTGTTCATCTAAAGAAGAGTATATTTCCATTGAAACACATCAAAACATAAAAGTAAAACTTTTAACCCTTTTTTTTATTGTTTACCTTTTGAGGAATTTCGTATTCATGCCTTCCATATGGAATAACATTCTAACAACTGGGCTAACAACTAATTATTGCAAAATGACAATTTCAAAGTTTTTTACAAACGTAAAATTCTTTAAATGCTTAAAAATAAATATATTAAATTCTTCTTTAAAAAAATCTTTTAAGCAAATCATAACTTTTTTTTCATATAATTTTTGGACTGATATCTTTTCACAATAATATATCTTTTCATAATAATATGTGGACTTGGTATGCGCTCGGCATTTTAATAAAAAACAGAAATACTAGAAAAGAAAAAAAATACTAAATGAACTAAACGTTACATCGAAGACGTACTAATTAGTTTAAAAAGTATCTAACAAATTACAAATATGGATGTAAATATCCACATAGGGTATTCCACTGTCTTTCCAGACAATTCTAAGCAATCATATGCATATATATTTATTTAAAACATACAGAATGAAAACATCGCAATACTCGGATATCCACTATGTATTGCTACTGTAGTACAGCGCCTAGAAGATACAGTGTGGAAAACGGCTACAAAATAGTACTAAAATTTGAATCCCATAAATGTACAACGATGCTAAATAACAAGATGTCGATCGTAGCGCCATCGTAGTGATTTAAAAACGATAGTCATTCTAAAATTATTTATCTATTAAACTATTTAACCTATTTCACGTCATTCCTTAACTAAATTAGCTTATAACAGACCAAAATATCTTATATTTATAGTTTCCGATATTTAACATTCTATAATTTTTGAAAACACAGAGTGTGTTCAAGATGCACGCGCGCGAGCTCAGGGGACAGGAACATGGAGTGGGTTAATATCATGGGTGGAATAACACGTAGTGTGTTCAGGAACAGGTCATGGATTTGATTAATTATGGTGCTAATTATAAAGATATTTTGTTGCAAAAGGAACGTGTGCTAGATGGCTGAATGGCTAAAGCACTGAACTCGAGACTAGGGGTTCTGGGTTCGAATCCGTCCAGTCCCACACTGTGTCATATTTTTTTTTTTTTTTTTTAATTGGTTGTTTTATATTTTTCATAATGAATAAGATATTTTTGATGAAGATATATTTTTTATTTTTATTATACAGAGGCATGTGTATTTTTATTATAATAATAAAATACTTATTTAAATATGAGAAAATGAGGTATTTCGAGATGAAAGTTTTGCATCTGAACGCCTTTTAAATATTCAAAGTTTCGTTTCTAAGTGATTATATATGAAGTATGTATATGTATAATCATATACACATTAAGCAAATGAAAAACTAATATATATTGTGCGAAAATATCCTTTTGCGCGTAGGATAATTCCTTGATTTTTTTTTTTTTTTTTTTTTTTTTTTTTTTTTTTTTTGAGTACTTTAGGAGTGAATTTTTATCGAGACTAGGCTGGAAAGGCTGGAAATCATATTTTACTTTGAACATTATAAAAATAAAATGTAATAGTTGTAGATTATTTTAACTAAAAATATATGTACATATATTTTTTAAAGAGATAAAATATAGGGGAGAGTGTTGTACCTTGGGACAATTTTCACATTTTAATTTTTTACTTCGATGATTATAATCAGATTTTAAAATTTAAAGGCAACATTTCAATACACCAACATATTTCTCTATAATAATTATAATTTTAGAAATTCAGACAGTTTGAAAATAAAAAAATGCCATTCATTTAAAGTAGAGGCAAACTGTCCCAAGGTACAACAGGATGTTGTACCTTGGGACCAGTGGCGTGGCGTCCGGTCATCGCTGGATGCGGCGATGACCAAGCAATATTTTAAAACTCTTAATAAGCTTTTAAAACTCTACGATCCAGTTTTAGCAGAACATTTGGAGTTCATGTATAAGTGAAGGTAAGATTTAAAGTTTCTTTTTTGAACATTCAACCATTGAATTTTAGAGTTAATAATTTTTCACCACAAACTTAAATAATTGCGATGACCACCGAAAATTTTCACGCCACGCCACTGCTTGGGACATACTGAATAATTCAGGGAATAGGCATATAACTCATCAATAATTTTGTACAATAACTAATACAATATTTTGTACAATAACAATAAATAATTTTATGCCAACAAACAAAAACTTTTTTTTTCAAGGAAATAGAGAATGAAACTCAAGTTCAAGATCCAAAATGAAGTTGAGTTGTTTTATTTATTGCATTTCACATGATTTGTGAAATTTTCTGTAAAATAAGTAATAAACATACTTTTATTTATCCAAATTATTACGAACCACATATTTCTTGTACCATTAGACATGTCCCAAGGTACAACATATTTTACTGTCCCGAGGTACAATCACCACACGGTTTAAATAAAATCAAAATGGCGGTAAATCTAGAAGAACTATCATTATTTTCTCATACCCAAAACATTTAAAAATCTTCTCTTTTATAAAAAAAAGTAAATTGCAGTTGACTTGTTGTAGAAATACATAGGAAAAAAAAGGAATTTAGAATGGAGGAAAATATTTACTTTGGACTAATGAAATTTATTTTTTTCACCTAGCTGTTAAAATTTAATGCTTCTGATGTTGTCTGTTATTAGGATGAGATCTGTTGGTTATAGGTCACTATTAGAAATACACAAAAGATAACTGTTGCCAATAGTTTATTAGAAATTGTCAATGTCCCAAGGTACAACACTCTCCTCTATAGGTTTGCTGTCTAGTTTTGTAGTGAATAAAGTATGATTAGAATGTTTATAAACTTTCTACTGAAAGTATAAGCAAGTTATAGAAAATAAAACTACGAATTAAAAATAAATGAGAGACTTCGTTGGAATCGACGACAGACGACGTAGATGAGTTTCATTGTTTTTAATTGTAAATAACACAATATTTCCAAAAGCACACATAGCTAAATATAACGCGCAAATTATGTACATATTTACAATTTAAAAATAATTTCGTTTCGAAACATTCACTCTGAACATCTTATACATCAAAATTAAAGCATTTGCTTTCGAGTTACATTGTCACGACTCAAATAGTCTTTTTCCTTTTAAAATCCAAAATCTTTCTCGCAGAATGGTCAAAAGTATAGATGTTCCAGCATGCTTGTTCAAAATATGTTCTTGCTCAATAAGCCTTTTTACTACTGCATGTTTCGAAGGAAGAATCACTGGTGCAATAAAATCATAAGTTTCATCTTCATTAGTAAGTCTTGATTTCAATCGTAATAGACCCTCTTCATCTTTAAAAGTTTGGAAATTAGCAAGAGATTTTCTGCCATCTTCATGAGAAAAGTATTCTGTCTGTACAGAACGGAAAAGTATTTTCTGTGCATTCGATATTTCTTCCTTTGTAAGCAATGCATGTTTTCTCAAATCACGAGCTTTGGGGTGAAAGCGCATAATCCAGGCTAGCACTCTTACTATTTTGGAAAATTTCGAAATTCTTTCAGCTAATTCAGAAACAATAGTCTTAAATTCTACATTGCTAGCAGAAACAACTGTTTTTTGTTTTTCTTGTTCAATTTCATCTTCGTTAACATTGACGACGGATTTAGGCCATTGTTCTTTTGGATTCTTTAACCATGTAGGTCCTAGCCACCATTGGGACTTCAGAAGTTGCTTAATTCCACACCCTCTGGATGGAAGATCAGCGGGATTCAGCTCACCAGAAATATGAAACCAATTTTCAGGGTCTGTGAGTTGCCTTATTTCTTTCACTCGATTAGAGACAAAAACTGACCATTGTTCTTGTCGTTTAATCCAACTAAGAACTGTTGAAGAATCAGTCCAAAAATACTCGTCAATGCTTTCCACTTCTAGAGCACCTTTTACGAATTTAAATAATCTTGCTCCGATAGTAGCTGCCATCAATTCCAATCTTGGAATAGTTATCTTCTTTAATGACATTATCCGTGATTTGGCTTGCAGTAAATTGACCTTCACTGTACCATCAGGGGACTCGGATCTTAGAAAAATACAGGCCGTATAAGCATTTTGACTCGCATCAACAAAAGTGTGCAAGCTTAAATTAGATTCTTCTGTGGCACCGCTCCATCTTGGAATTTTTATAGACTTCAAGAGATGTAGATCTTTAAACAACTTAAGAAATTTTCGTTTAGTGTCTTCGTTTAGTTCTGCGTCCCATGGTTCCTTCGTTTTCCAAATAGATTGAAGCAAAAGTTTAGGTTGTATTAACGCAGGGGAAATAAATCCTATAGGATCGAAGGCTCTGCTGATAAGGGACAAAATTTTTCGCTTAGTTATTTTTTCTGATTCATCAAGATTTAAAAGTTCAGAATCGATTTCGAGAGTATCAGAACTCTTATCCCATATTAAGCCTAATACAGACGTTTTAGAATTTCCTAGAGGAAATGTGTCGCAGTTATTGTATGTAGTACTTTCCCAACTTCTAAGATCAAACTTTGCTCTTTTCATTACTTCTGTAGATGTCCTTACAAAATTATCTAATTCTGAAGTATTGTGAACACTTGTTACACAATTATCTACGTAAAAACTGTCACGCAATTTAACAAGTATTTCTTTGGAAAATTCTCCTTTCAATAATTGTTGGGACAAATGGTGATGAATAACTGCCATCAGAAGAAACGGGCTACTTGTAACCCCAAAAACACAACGATTATGTCGAAAAACCCTTATAGAGCCATCATCATTATACCAAAAAAATCGTAAAAAATCTCTGTCATTTTCGTGTAAAGAGATCTGCAGAAAAGCTCTTCTAATATCAGAAATAACACCAATTTCATAAAGACGAAATCTGGTCAAAATTAAAGGAATAGTTTCTATAAAATTAATTCCAGTCTCTAAACAATCATTCAATGAGGGGAAATTAGTTGTCTTAGCAGGGCCGTAGCGACCGCCCCACATACCCCCCATTTGGGGGGGGGGGGGGGGCTGAGCAAAGTCAGGGACCCAGTAGTGAGCTATTGTACCTTTCAGCCGAATGTTTTTTTTTTTTTTTTTTTTTTTTTTTTTACTTTTTAAATTATTTTTTTATGTATTTTTAATAACATTTTATTTTGTTTTATCGAAATTCATTTTTTTTTTTTTTTTTTGTCAAAGATCTTGATCAGATTTAGAAATAGAAAACAGATATGTGCTTTTCTTCTATATCCACCATTCTTTATAAAAGTTTTTGAAGGCATATACAAACGAAGTTAAGTATAATTATCCAACAGATACACATCCAAATATCTACGAGTTTTTTTTACGATTTGTTATTTAGTTAAAAAATTTGAATTTTACCATTTTTGAAACATTTCATCTCATTTTATAAACGTGTATTTTCAAGTGAGATTAGTTGTAATTATGTGTGCTAAATTAAGGGTTATTTTAAAATTAATGCGTTTATACAGGCTATTATGTAAAAAAATCGTAGCCAAACACAGATTTTCAAATGCAGTATGGTGTCAGAATTGATTGAGAATGGAATTTTTTTCCTAAACGGTTTTGCTGAATCTTGTTACGATTTGTTTTGGATAAACAATTTTAATTTTGAACTTGGCTTGGCTGGCACCGACTCCAAAAAATCAAATTAATGTACATAAATATAATAATACGCATGGTAAATACAATGCTCTTAATTTAATTTCTTATTAACAATAATGTAAAAAAATTATTTTTTACTTTGTAGTAGTTTTTGAAGTCGGTTTTATTTTTGGTAAAAAAGTTTATTTTTCACTTTTTAGTTTTTTTTTTTTTTTTTTTTGAGTTACAATTTTTGCATGATCCTTTTGGAGGAAATTACGGACTTTTAAAGAAACTTTTAAAGATGTTATTTTGATAAGTAAATACTTTTGTCCAGATTTGTGTGTACATTAAAAACACAGGTTTTTTGTGAAAATTCTTTATATATATATTACATTTATCCTTCTTCAGATTTAATAGCTTTATTTTTTAATTAAATATTTTTGTTTCTCTATTTGGACATGGGTAGAACGACAACAGATGCTGCTCGCATGAAAAAATATCGAACTTTGGAAACTGACAATAAAAAGTTCTTCGGCTTACTAAAAATGCTCTATGAAATAAAGAAGAGAGACCCAATGACTTATTTTTCATACTTTCTAACCGATGACCAGCCCCTTATCTTCCGGGTTGCCCTAGATGAACGGGTTTGATACCTGGCATCGGCGTAGGAGACCACCTAATCGCCACGTAGCGGTAATAAACCTGATGAATACCTAGATCGTTTTACTATCGACAGTGCCTATTTCTTAATTATGAACTTTTTTATGCCAGTTACTTAACATTTATATCTTGTTGTTTTGCACCTGCGCATTGCTACTCATGTTGATCTCGTAATTTAGAAGGTTAATCAGATGACGAGACCTTCATCTGGCAAGGCACCTCAGAGGTATAATTCATAGGTAAATTCGAGGTCTTCACACCTATCGACGGAGTTTACATGCACCAGGAGCCGTTAGGGTACATGACAACCGAATAACTTATCAAAGAAAGATCGTGAAAAGACTACAGGGGGAAAGTGTTGAATGGCGTTCCCTCAAATGGCTGGTCATTGATGAAATTTCTATGGTGTCAAAAGAGAATTTATATATAATTCATTTGAGGTTTCAAGAATTTAAAAACAATTTATTTTTTGGTGGCATTAATGTTTTCTTATATGGATATATTATGCAAGTGCCAATATGTAATGTATAATGTATACGTAATGCCAATGGGCTTAAATGCATGCTCAGCATTTCAGCATGGTACTTTTATTCATAATTTAAATTATTTGCTTAACCTTTCACCAAATCTAAAGATTCTGATAGAGAAATTGAGAACTCATTGCATCATGACGGCATTTTGTTTATTTTTATTTGTAATCTTTCTTGACAAAATCAGCTTAACTCACTTAGGCATTTATGCTTCTTATTGCATCATCATTTGCAATACGTTGGGCACTGGAGATTTTAAAACTATTAAGTAATCTACCGTTATTGCGTCCACTACCAATTGTTGTTTCTGAGCTAATATGATTTGGTGCATTGAAGCGTTTTGCGAATTAAATATTTTATGATACCCACATTTACATTAAACCAATTGCTGCTGATATTTTTTTTTTGCTTCACGCTAGCCTTAACTGTGGGCTCGATTTCGGAAGATTAGAAATTCGTCGTCATGCTCATTTAATAGTCTTGGTTAAAGTGTCATTGGTCTGCATAGTAACAGACATATTTTAGTGAGTATAGTACTGCAAAACATATAGAACATATAGAACTTTCGGAAGCAACTTATGATATTCGCATTTCCTTTAAACCATGTTTGCTGTTAGTATCGCACACTTTTTGCTTTTATCGGGCAATCTGATTCAAATTTACTTGCTCTCATTTCTTGATACAATTCAAATGTTTTCATGACTGCGTAACCCACTGACTTGCTTTCGCCATTATGCTTATGCCTACTGATGTTTAAGTTCTGTGCCATGTAAATACACCGCACCATAACAATGCCACCTGTAATACTAATTAGAGTAACTCCTTTTATTTCTTTCTATGTTGTTTATCTTGTACTTTAACAGCATAGGAATCTTGACTCAACTTCTGTTTGCATATAAAAGTAGACAAATGGTTGTTTACAATAAATAAATTTATAAATATTGAAAAACTTGCTTGTGAGACAGTGGTACTACTTAGTTATCCTGTCGACCAAAATCTATCGCCAAACTATAAGATTAAATGCCAATAATGGTTGATCGTAAATGTCACATTCACTTGACTTTAAGCAAGATACATGTGTTTACGCCATCAAGTGATTTTTATTTCGACGTTTTATTTGTATTTTTTTTAATGTTATACTAATTTATTTGATCTTTCGTTATTTAAAATAAAAATTATGTCAATTTGTATAATTTGGCGAGTGTTTTGGCGATTTATATAATTTGACGAAATTGGTCGACGGGATAACTAAGTAGTACCGAGACAGTTAATAGGTTGTCAGAAAATATGCGTGAAATTTTCATTTTCTCTCCAAGGCCCCTATACAGGAAAGTTATCATTAATGTTATCTAGTGGAAATATTAAAGGTAATAAAAAGCATTCCTACATATAACTGTTTAATACAATATAGGTATGTATATAATATTATGGTACTTCTTAGTTATCCCGTCGACCAATTTCGCCAAATTATATAAATCGCCAAATCACTCGCCAAATTATACAAATTGACATAATTTTTATTTTAAATAACTAAAGAACAAATAAATTAGTAAAACATTAATAAAAATACAAATAAAACGTCGAATTAATGGTTTTATTGGCCATTATTGGCATTTAATCTTACAATGAATTAATTAATGGCAAACCATTATTGGCATTTAATCTTACAATATGGCGACAGTAATTTGGTCGACGGTATAAACTAAGAATTACCAATATTATATATATATATATATATATGTTATGTGCCGCCAGTCTTATGTTATGTGTTTAATTAAACTAAACTATTGAATACTAAATTATTGTTTTGTATTAAGTTAGTTTGCTTCTGTATTATTCAGCATTTGAAATAATGGTGTATACTTAATTAATGTATATTAAATTACTATTTTGAATGCGATTGCCAATTGAGAATTTTAAATATGACTGTCGATTAGAAAATGCGAAGAAACAGATTGGGGAAGATCCATTACTGAATTTGAATGGGGATATCGCCAAATTAGTCAGTTACAGCCAAGTTGGCTTCATTTATGGTGACTTATTTTGGTCGCCAAGTTTGGCGGTAATTCACGTAACTGCGCCAAGTTTTGCGACAACTTGGCGCTAACGTATATGAATTCATAGTTTTATGCTTATGACTGAGAAACCGGTTACAACAATGAAAGATAATTTGGGTGAAATCCTTCATTTTATTGGTTTTTGTTGAATTACTAAAACACTACTCAACCAATTTCGATGAAACGGAAGTGGTACCAATTCGAGAGTATCCTCTTTCAATTAAAACAAAAACCACATAAATCGGACAAAAAGTTCCGGAGCAATCGGTGAACATATATATAAAAAAAAAAAAAAAACATACATACGCGTTGAATTGATAACCTCCTCCTTTTTGAAGTTAATAAAAATAAAATGGCATTTTAGTATTTTTGGGGTGCACCTATCAATGGGCGAAAAAGGTGAAACCAAAGGTTCAAAACTTCTTTAATACTATTACTTCCATCAAACAAAACAGATATGCGCTTTTTTTCTACAGGAAACAATTTTTTAAAGGGGCCCAGATGAAAGAAATTTTGCTCGCTCTAGATTCTTTATGAATTGTCTTTTTTAGGGCCCCCTATATAAGTGCGAAAAAGTTGGAGCCCAAGATTCAAAACTTTTAAGCCCATTTTTTTATCCGAATTTTTAAAAAATATGCTTTTAAATCTCACTTAGGAACCCAATAAGTTTCAAAACTTCGTTATACTATTACTTCCTTCAACCAAATGTGCTTCCTTTCTATAGTCATTATTCTTTTTAAAGGTGCCCAGATGAAATAAATTTTGCAGGCTCTTAATACTTTTTAAATTGTCTTTTTGGGGGCCCCCAATAAAAGTGAGGAAAAGCTGGAACTCAAGATTCAAAACTTTTAGGCCCCATTTTTATTATTCAAATGTTTTTAAAATATGCTTCTTAATATCATTGGGGGCCCCAACAAGGTTCAAAACTTTCTTAATACTATTACTTCTTTTGACCAAAACTGATATGCGCTTTCTTTCTATAGCCAGTATTCTCTTTAAAGGTTCCCAGATGAAAGAAAGTTTGAAGGCTCTAATTTCTTTTTGAATTGTCTTTTTTAGGGCCCCCTATAAACGGGAGGAAAAGTTGGAGCCCAAGATTAAAAACTTTTAGGCCTCACTTTTTTATTCAAATGTTTAAAAAACATGCTTTTTAACTCGTTGGGAGTCCCAATAAGTTTCAAAACTTCCTTAATACTATCAGTTCCTTCAAACAATTGTGCTTTCTTTCTATAATCAGCATTCTCTTTAAAGGTTCCCAGATGAAAGAAATTTTGCAGGCACTAAATTCTTTTGGATTGTCTTTTTTAGGGCCACCTATAAAAGTGGGAAAAGTTGGAGCCTAAGATTCAAAACTTTTAGGCCCCATCTTTTTATTCAAATGTTTTAAAAATATGTTTTTTAATCTCGTTGGGTGGGGGGGGGGGCAATAAGGTTCAAAGCTACCTTAATACTATTACTTGTTTTGACCAAAACAAATATGTGCTTTCTTTCTATAGCCAGTAGTCTCTTTAAAGGTGCCCAGATGAAAGAAATTTTGCAGGCTCTAAATACTTTTTAATTAACTTTTTTGGAGCCCCCTATAAAAGTGAGGAAAAGTTGGAACTCAAGATTCAAAACTTTTAGGCCCAATTTTTATTATTCAAATGTTTTAAAAATGTGCTTTTTAATATCGTTGGGGGCTCCAACAAGGTTCAAAGCTTTCTTAATACTGTTACTTCTTTTGACCAAAACAGACATGCCCTTTTTTTCTATAGCTACCATTCTTTTTAAAGGTGCCCAGATGAAAGGAATTTTGCAGGCTCTGAAATTCTTTTTGAATTGTCTTTTTTAGGGGCCCCTATAAACGGGAGGAAAAGTTGGAGCCCAAGATTAAAAACTTTTAGACCCCATTTTTATTATTCAAATGTTTTAAAAATATGCTTTTTTATCTCGTTGGGGGCCCCAACAAGGTTCAAAACTTTCTTAATACTATTACTTCTTTTGACCAAAACACATATGCACTTTCTTTCTATAGCCAGTATTCTCTTTAAAGGTTCCCAGATGAAAGAAAATTTGCAGGCTCTAAATACTTTTTTAATTGACTTTTTGGGGGCCCCCTATAAAAGTGAGGAAAAGTTGGAACTCAAGATTCAAAACTTTTAGGCCTAATTTTTATTATTCAAATGTTTTAAAAATGTGCTTTTTAATATGTTGGGGGCTCCAACAAGGTTAAAAACTCTCTTAATACTATTACTTCTTTTGTGCAAAACAGACATGCCCTTTTTTTCTATAGCTACCATTCTTTTTAAAGGTTCCCAGATGAAAGAAATTTTGCAGGCTCTAAATTCTTTTGAATTGTCTTTTTGAAGGCCCCCTATAAACGGGAGGAAAAGTTGGATCCCAAGATTAAAAAATTTTAGACCCCATTTTTATTATTCAAATGTTTTAAAAATATGCTTTTTAATCTCGTTGGTGGCCCCAATAAGTTTCACAACTTCCTTAATACTATTACTTCCTTCAACCAAATGTGCTTTCTTTCTACAGTCACGATTCTTTTTAAAGGTGCCCAGATGAAAGAAATTTTGCAGGCTCTAAATACTTTTTTAATTAACTTTTTTGGGGCCCCCTATAAAAGTGAGGAAAAGTTGGAACTCAAGATTCAAAACTTTTAGGCCCAATTTTTATTACTCAAATGTTTTAAAAATGTGCTTTTTAATATCGTTGGGGGCTCCAACAAGGTTCAAAGCTTTCTTAATACTGTTTCTTCTTTTGACCAAAACAGACATGCCCTTTTTTTCTATAGCTACCATTCTTTTTAAAGGTGCCCAGATGAAAGGAATTTTGCAGGCTCTAAATTCTTTTTGAATTGTCTTTTTTAGGGGCCCCTATAAACGGGAGGAAAAGTTGGAGCCCAAGATTAAAAACTTTTAGACCCCATTTTTATTATTCAAATGTTTTAGAAATATGCTTTTTAATCTCATTGGGGGCCCCAACAAGGTTCAAAACTTTCTTAATACTATTACTTCTTTTGACCAAAACACATATGCACTTTCTTTCTATAGCCAGTATTCTCTTTAAAGGTTCCCAGATGAAAGAAAATTTGCAGGCTCTAAATACTTTTTTAATTGACTTTTTGGGGGCCCCCTATAAAAGTGAGGAAAAGTTGGAACTCAAGATTCAAAACTTTTAGGCCTAATTTTTATTATTCGAATGTTTTAAAAATGTGCTTTTTAATATCGTTGGGGGCTCCAACAAGGTTAAAAACTCTCTTAATACTATTACTTCTTTTGACCAAAACAGACATGCCCTTTTTTTCTATAGCTACCATTCTTTTTAAAGGTTCCCAGATGAAAGAAATTTTGCAGGCTCTAAATTCTTTTGAATTGTCTTTTTTAAGGCCCCCTATAAACGGGAGGAAAAGTTGGATCCCAAGATTAAAAAATTTTAGACCCCATTTTTATTATTCAAATGTTTTAAAAATATGCTTTTTAATCTCGTTGGTGGCCCCAATAAGTTTCACAACTTCCTTAATACTATTACTTCCTTCAACCAAATGTGCTTTCTTTCTACAGTCACGATTCTTTTTAAAGGTGCCCAGATGAAAGAAATTTTGCAGGCTCTAAATACTTTTTTAATTAACTTTTTGGGGGCCCCCTATAAAAGTGAGGAAAAGTTGGAACTCAAGATTCAAAACTTTTAGGCCCAATTTTTATTATTCAAATGTTTTAAAAATGTGCTTTTTAATATCGTTGGGGGCTCCAACAAGGTTCAAAGCTTTCTTAATACTGTTACTTCTTTTGACCAAAACAGACATGCCCCTTTTTTCTATAGCTACCATTCTTTTTAAAGGTGCCCAGATGAAAGGAATTTTGCAGGCTCTAAATTCTTTTTGAATTGTCTTTTTTAGGGGCCCCTATAAACGGGAGGAAAAGTTGGAGCCCAAGATTAAAAACTTTTAGACCCCATTTTTATTATTCAAATGTTTTAAAAATATGCTTTTTAATCTCGTTGGGGGCCCCAACAAGGTTCAAAACTTTCTTAATACTATTACTTCTTTTGACCAAAACACATATGCACTTTCTTTCTATAGCCAGTATTCTCTTTAAAGATTCCCAGATGAAAGAAAATTTGCAGGCTCTAAATACTTTTTTAATTGACTTTTTTGGGGCCCCCTATAAAAGTGAGGAAAAGTTGGAACTCAAGATTCAAAACTTTTAGGCCTAATTTTTATTATTCAAATGTTTTAAAAATGTGCTTTTTAATATCGTTGGGGGCTCCAACAAGGTTAAAAACTCTCTTAATACTATTACTTCTTTTGACCAAAACAGACATGCCCTTTTTTTCTATAGCTACCATTCTTTTTAAAGGTTCCCAGATGAAAGAAATTTTGCAGGCTCTAAATTCTTTTGAATTGTCTTTTTTAAGGCCCCCTATAAACGGGAGGAAAAGTTTGATCCCAAGATTAATAATTTTTAGACCCCATTTTTATTATTCAAATGTTTTAAAAATATGCTTTTTAATCTCGTTGGTGGCCCCAATAAGTTTCACAACTTCCTTAACCCATTAAACGCCGCTATATGAACCGCATCCCAAAAATTATAATTTTTATATTTTTTTAGGTTTAATATACGTCTCTAATCATATGCAGTTTAAATTTTTAAAAAATCTTTATTTGGTTAGAAGATATGATATAGTCCCAAAATGGGAGACTTGGCGCCTAATGGGGATAAAATAGAAACCTCCACCACAATGTTTAGAGTTGAATGTTTAGTTTTAAAATATTTCGAAATCGAGTTATAAATCCCCAAATTTATTTGTATATGGTAAATAAAGTTAATTATCAATAGCTTAATTGCATATTAAATATATTCAAGCCATAAAATGAAGAACTCGTAAATGTTCTTACCTTTTTAATATCTTTTTTCTTTTACATTTTTGTATGAAACGGTATTAGGCAATTTTTGTGGAGCATTACCTTACATTTCTCGCACCACAGACGAGTATTCTTTTTACAAAGTTTACATTTTGATTGCTTTCCTGCCTGTGTGATAAAATGATTTACACCATCAAAGCGTATGTTACAGTTCACTGGTGTGTGTGGTCCAAGTTGAGGTATTGGCAACGATTGCAGTCTGTCTGATTTCATCAAACCCATCACAATGTCTCGTAAAAATGTTAACTGAGACATTTGTCCATTCATCTCACGATGGATTCTCCAAGCCGCTACCACAGCCATGTTCAGTGTGTTGGTGAAAAATGGCCACCACCATTTCTTACCCTTTATTCTGGGTCGGTAACTACTCAAAAATCGATCAAGAAGATCTACGCCGCCCATATTTTTATTGTAAGATCCAACTATTCCTGGTTGAGGCAAATCAATCTTCTTTTTAGATTTTCGGCACCAACGCTTTGCTTGCCCCATAGGCTCCATACATTCAAAATTCGATGCTAAGCATACAACTTTATTGTCTTTCCATTTTACTACACTTAAATCCTTTGTTATAATGTAGTCAAATGTCCCTCTTTCTTTTTTTACCAAAACTTTACTATCTTGTAAAGGACAGTTCTGCAGTCGGTTCTCTCTCACCGTTCCAGTTAGACGGAATTCCCTTCTTCGCATTTCTTCAAGCAATGGCAGAGAGTTGAAAAAATTGTCAACATACACTTTGTGTCTTCTACAGTTTTCTACACATTCTATTAGATCCAAGACAACTCTTGTTCCAAGGGGAGTTTTGTCTTCGGCTGCTGTTTCTTTTCCCACATAAACTTGTAAATTGAATGGATAACCTTGAGAAGAAGCAAGAATCCATAATTTGTAACCAAATTTTATTGGTTTTCCACGCATATACATTTTGGTAGCATGTCTGCCTGTATAAGGGATCATTTCCTCATCAATACTTAAAGATTCAGAAAATGTTCCGAACTGCTGCAGTTTTTTTCCAAACAACTCTATAAAACATCTAACATTGGCCAACTTGTCAGAGCCATCACTAGAATTATTATCACATAAATGGAGATACTTCTTTATATCTCTAAATCTCTGTCTACTCATGGCATTTTGTATGAAAGGCAGATTACAATCTTCTGAATTGCTCCAATATAAATCTCCTTCAGGCAAGGAATGATATCCGCTAAACAACAGAATTCCGAGAAATACTTCAAATAACTTTTCAGATAATGAAAAGGTATAATTATTGTTTTGCGTAGCATACCTTAAAGTTTCTTCTAAAATAAGATTCATGATATCAGAATCAAAATACATTTTGAATAATTCATAAGGAGTTTTACTTGCTAACTCAGGATGGATCTCTTCTAAAATTGGTGTTTTTTCAGACTTAATTGGATCTAATTTATCGACTTTTTTCCAAACATATGGTTTCGTTTTTGGCTCTTTCTCCTTCTTTGTCCTAATAGCTTTATTTATTTTAACCTTTTTTTCCGTTTTGTCAATTTTTTGGACTCTGTTTGTTGGTTTTGACTTTTGTTGCAGTCATCTTCATCACTTGAAAAATAATTTTCTTCTGGACACCTCTTCCTCTTTTTATATGTTACTTTCTTCTTTGAAATATCTAGTGTTTCACGACGTTTTAAATTATGTTCGACTTCTCCGCATACATCCACTGGTTCTACTTCATCTAAATAATTTTCATTAAAATTTTCCTCATCAGTTATCTGATCAGGATTTGGTGGCAAACAAGTGATTGTACACTCATCTGCTGAGAATTCGTCCGAATCTAATGTTTCCATATAGTCTAAGGCTTCCTGCACAGTTAAAAACTTAGACGCCATTTTTACACTTTAAATAAAAGTACAGAAATTTCTCTATTGAAAATGAACCTTGCTTACTGAGCGCCTAGCTTAGACTGCTGACCAAGAATTTATCACACGTTTATCTAGAACATTCTCCAGAACGTTATGAATAGAATCAACTGTTTTGATAAAAACACCTGGACTTCAGCAACAAAAGAGGGGTTACTATGTTCAATAACAAAAGAGCCTGACCTTCAACAGTAAAGAATAAACAGCAGAGAGGTCAACAGATGTATTCATGGAAAAGGGGTGAGGACTTTATTTTGCTAGTCAGAAAGGGCCAAGTCTCCCATTTTGGGACCTTTCTAAATAAACAACTGTAAAACCCTTTTAAATTATTTTTCTTGATCTATGTTTGTTATGATTTAAAAAAATAACTATTTTTTTTTTCATATTCAATGTTTCGAAACTTTCGCCGTCGAATTAATTATTTTTAGTGATTTTTTTTCTTATGAAGTAAATATAGTCAATTTTCCTTAAATTTGAAAAATTTTAAAAAATAGAATTTAAATTACAAACTTTTTGAAAAAAATTCCAACCATGCTAAGTACTTCAATATTCAATAAAAGTAATATAAAATGTATGTGTCTTAATTACTTGTGGAGAAAAAAAATCTTAACAAAGGTTCCCAAAATGGGAGACTTGGCGCTTAATGGGTTAATACTATTACTTCCTTCAACCAAATGTGCTTTCTTTCTACAGTCACGATTCTTTTTAAAGGTGCCCAGATGAAAGAAATTTTGCAGGCTCTAAATACTTTTTTAATTAACTTTTTTGGGGCCCCCTATAAAAGTGAGGAAAAGTTGGAACTCAAGATTCAAAACTTTTAGGCCCAATTTTTATTATTCAAATGTTTTAAAAATGTGCTTTTTAATATTGTTGGGGGCTCCAACAAGGTTCAAAGCTTTCTTAATACTGTTACTTCTTTTGACCAAAACAGACATGCCCTTTTTTTCTATAGCTACCATTCTTTTTAAAGGTACCCAGATGAAAGGAATTTTGCAGGCTCTAAATTCTTTTTGAATTGTCTTTTTTAGGGGCCCCTATAAACGGGAGGAAAAGTTGGAGCCCAAGATTAAAAACTTTTAGACCCCATTTTTATTATTCAAATGTTTTAAAAATATGCTTTTTAATCTCGTTGGGGCCCTAATAAGGTTAAAAACTTTCTTAATACTATTACTTCTTTTAACCAAAACAGACATGCCCTTTTTTTCTATAGCTACCATTCTTTTTAAAGGTGCCCAGATGAAAGAAGTTTTGCAGGCTCTAAATACTTTATAAATTTTCTTTTTGGGGGCTGCTCTTAAAAGTGAGCTAAATTCGGAACTCAAGATTCAAAACCTTTAAGCCTCATTTTTTTTTCAAATGTTCAAAAAATATATGCTTCTTAATCTCGTTGGGGACACCAATAAGGGGGCATCTATCTGCATTGCATATGCCGCCTATCCCCTTATGTTCGACCTGTTTCGTTTTGAACATTTCATTTCTCTTGTCTCGATAAATTACTTATGTTAACTATACATAAATTACATTGTGTATTTATTTGATCTACTAGCAGAGCTTCGCTAATTGCTTTTTTTAAAAAAAGAACCTATTTTTTGGAGTTCTCCATTTTGGGCTTTCACTGCCTTCCGCAGCGTAAACCTGTTCCGGATATTCTCGCTCCGATCTTGAATCAAACAATCATTGAATTTTTCGATATTTTTCGAATTTTGATGATTTTTTTCGATAAAAGTGATAGTGTCCAGATAAAAGTAAACTTTTCCAGCATCATAGCTCACGTTTCTACAGGAACAGTTTTGTTATTTTTCCACTTCAGCTTAATTATGACAGCAGCAAAATCTACTGGATAATTCTTCGGTTTCAGAAATAAAATGTCAAAAAAACTCCGCAAAACGCGAAAAAAAGTGTAAAAAACTTATAAAAAATTGGGCAAAAATTCCAAAAATCGCTGAGAGAAAATTGATTATATCGAGCCAAAAGATTGTAACAAGAATGTGAAAAAATCGCCGTGAAAGACAAAAATATGTTAAAAATCACATAAAACGTTCGTAAAAAATTCAGAAATTTCTATGGACATATTTTCTATATTGAGTGAAAAGACTGAAACCTGATTCCTTTTAGGGATGTCAAAAATCCGTGCCGCAGATGGCAAAATTTTTACTATATTGGGTTAAAAGATAGAAACTGGGTTCCTTTTACACTGTCTCTCCAAGAAAAGAAAAAAAGAAAAGAAAGAAAGAAAGAAATCAGTAAATTGAAGGATTTTTTCCGTAACTTTTTCTTTCATTCAAACACACACACACAAAAAAAAGCTTTGATTTCATTTTCTCATTTTCCGCAAAAATATAGAAAACTCACCAATCTAACATAAAAATTACCTAGCATCCTTACTAAATATGAAGATGCATTTTTGTCAAATCAAATCACAGGAGTGTTCTGCCAACTTTGCTGCATTGTACTTTTCCCTATTAGAAACTGAACTTTTACGCATGACTTTTTCCTTCATAACACGAAGAAGTCGCGAATCAAACATAAAAATTTCTAGAAATTTTCCTTTCTAAAGACGAAAGTTTCTTCAAATGTGAGATAAAATCTCTTCTAATCACAGGGGTCTTAAAAAGGGGGAAAAAAACGTTCGTGAAAAATTCAAAAATCGCAAAGGACAAAATTTAGTACATCGGGCTAAAAGACTGAAACCTGATTCCATTTACTAATGTCAAAAAATACGCGAAAAAAAGTTAAAAATCACATAAAAAATTCGCGAAATATTTAAAAATCGAAGAAGACTACTTTACTATATTCGGCTAAAATGGAAAGATGGATTGAAAATAGATTCCTTTTATGAATGTGGGGAAAAAAGCACGAAACTCGAAAAAATACAAAAAATATCGTAAAAAATTAAATGAAAAAAATTCGAATCAAAAAATTTAAAAACCTGTTTCGAACAACTTCAGGCATACAGGTAACCTTCCTGTCAAATTTTGTACGGAACAGAAAAACATCTTGTGAGACAAAGAAAAACTCTGGACAGACAAACGTCTGTCTTTATTATTAGCTACTAGGAAACCCGTCTTCGTTGCTCAAAGAAAGTTACCTTCTATCCGAAGGTATTTTTTTTCTTCTTAAATTTCAACTTGGGTGACAATTTTAAACTGGAGAAAACCAGAATGTACGAAAACAACATCCCAATAGTTTTTTTTTTTTTTTTTTTTTTTTTTTTTTTTTTAATCAGTAAATCTGTACATATATATGTATTTAATAAAAGGCACCAATCCGAGCGGGGAAAAAAATTGTTATAAGTGAATATTTTCTGCTTAAAGAAAATCTGTCTGGGCCACGCGGATAGCGTTGTCAAACTGAAGAGAAAATTGAAAATACGAAAACGACTTCCATATTTTTTATTTATTTATTTTGTTTATGAACAATACTTAGCAATTTATAACATTTGTAAAAGGAATTCAATTTCAAACTTTTTTGCCAAATTTTGTCCTCTGCTGTTTTTAAAATTTTCGAGAATTTTTATGTGATTTTTAGCTTTTTTTCACTTTTCTGGTAGTTTTTTTAATATTCGTAAAAAAAAAACCCGGTTTCAATCTTTTAGCCCAATATGAGTAAAGTTTGATCTCTATGAACTTTGAAAATTTGTATGCAATTTTTGGCGTTCTTTCGCGTTCTTGGGCGATTTTTATGACATTTTTTTCCTAAATGGAAGAATTCTTAGTTAAATTTTGCAAGTCCTTTGATTAAATTCACATCAAATCTGTTCCTGTAGCAACGTGAACGAAATGTTGAAAATTTGAATTTAATCTGGATCTAAATAAAAAAATTACAATAATTCAAGGTTCATATGATTCGAGATCGGAGCGGGCATAGCCCCTATGAGTGTACGCTGCCGAAAGCAGTGCAGCCTAACTACAAATTCGTTCAATTTGAAGTTCGTTTTGGAAAATTCGGCCAGCGAAACTGCGCTGGTGTTGTTATACAATGGAACTCGGGTGGAAAATTAAATATAGATATTTCTCTAAAATCTTAGAGGGGGGGGCCCCGAAAAATATGTTTGGGGGGGGCCTCTGAAGACCTTGCTACGGCCCTGTGTCTTAGCCGAAGCATCGAAAACAGGCCTTACTTTCATACAAGACACTGAGGACGTTTCTTTTATTATGGCACGATGAGGGAGATAATGAGCAACGGATAATGATAACTCATTTTCAGGAACTTCTTCAATTACACCTTCCTGAAGCCATTCTTCAAAAATTTGATGGTATTTTTCTCGATAGCCAGTTTTCTCTAATTTCTTGATAGTAGATTCAAGTCTTCTTAAAGCTAGATCATAATTAGTAGGTAGAAAAGAATGATCCTTCTTCCAGGGCAAATGCGCTTCGTATCTTCCATCATCCTTTTGTTTAACTGTATCTTCAAAATGTAACATGACAGCTCTTTCCGAATCTTCTTTACTATTTTGTTCAATAGAATCCCGAATACCAAGAAGTTCTAAATCCCATAATGCTGAAACAGGTACATCTTCTTGAGACAGCATACTGACTACAGTCATATTAACTTCATTCTGACGATTAAACTGAGGTATCCTGCCTATTAAGGTCCAACCCAATTTAGTTTCCATAGCCACCAAACCGGATTTTAATTGTTCTCTTCTTCCTGTGAATAGCTTACCAGCTACATCTGCTCCTAAAAGTACCTCAATAGGCCCTGATTCTCGAGTATCGCTCAAGTAGATTCCTTTATTTTTTAGTTCGCGCATCTAGTAACCATATTTAATCGCAGAAATATCATTACATATAACATCTTGATCTAAAGCATCCAAATTACAAACATAATTACCATCAAGACTACTTAAATAAATTTTGTAGCATTTATGCTTAAACATTTTTGTTTTTCTACCGCCAAATAATGAATGGCAAAACTCTTCTTCTCTTTGAAAATCAAAACCCAGTTCTTTAGCAGTGGATTTTAAAATATAAGATTTTTGGGATCCTGTGTCTATAATTATTCTTGCCTTACGGCTTGAAATTTTCCCTTTTATATTTACAACTAGCGTTTGTAATGAAACTTCATATGTGGAAGAAAATTTCTTATTTATGTTATGGTTATGTGTAAAAAGTGCATCAACAATTTTTTCTTTTGCCTCATCATTGGGGGATTTTGATATTTCTTTAGATTTATTACATTCTAAATTAGGACACATAAATTTTACATGTCTTTTCGAACAATTTTGACATCTAATGTTCGATCTAGTGCACGAAACAGCCATGTGGCCCTTAGAAAAGCACGTACGGCACAGTCCTTTACTTCTGATGATCGAAAGTTTTTCTGAAATTGGCATAAAAAATGCCTTCTTGCAGAAACGCGATTCATGGTCTTTCGAACAAAATACGCATGAGATATCATTATAATTATGAGAAATCAGTTCTGCCGCGGAAAAGTTACTGCCTTTAGAATTCTGGCTTGATGCCAAATTTTTTTCTTTCTGGTACAAAGTAACAAATATCTGATCTACTCAATTTTATTTTTTCCTCTGACTGTACTTCATTTTTAAGAAATAAGATTATAGCGTCGATGCTAGATAATTTTTGTTCATTTTCAATAGTTCTCCTCTGTCTTTCGAATGATCGTAGAATATTAACCGGTAATGAACTTTCAACCAGCGGATACAACATAACACCACACATTTCTGTAGTGACACCTAGCGAACCCAATGCCCTGATTTGGGTCGAAAGTTTATTGTATAAGCTATTCAAAGAATCAACTTTCTTTTTTGTTGCATTATTCAATACTAGTTTCAATAATTCTCTCACATAAAAATCGATTAGCAAATCGGATCTACCATATCTCTCTTCTAAACTATTAATCGCTAAAGAATAGTTATCATTTGTCACTGGGAACGACTCTAGTAATTCCCTGGATTCTGAATTTATTTTCCTCGACTGAATTAAATAATGGAATTTATCCACGTTAGTTAAATTTGTATTTTCATGTATAGTTTTGAATTGGTTCCAAAAGGTAAGCCAATCCTTTAAATCTCCACCAAACTTATACAGTTCAACTTCAGGGAGCCGTAAAGTTTTCACTTTATCATTTTCTGTTTCAAATTTACGAGCCGAATTATTTTCATTTCGATTTAATTTTGTCTTAAAATTATCTAATCGTCGCTGTGCTTTTATTTGGATTGTTAAAGCCTTTTCTCTATATTCTTCAACTGAATCAAATTCTGCTTCAAACTCGGTATCATCTGATAAACTATCTAAATAATTCTTATAAGTAATCTCTAACGCGTCAGCTTTCTGTTTAAATAAATAGAAATGAATTTCGATTTCATCATGTTCGGCATTTGCGTCATTCAATACACTTTCTAATTTATTATATGCCTTGGTAAAAGCTGAACGTTGAGTCGTTTTATTTCTTTTTAAAACTTCCATTTTTACTATCGGAGTTATGCAATATTTTTAAATTCTAGCACATAATAATTATATAACTTCAAAATGGAAAGTTTCGTTCTTACCTTCAATCTTTTCTTAGCTGCATAAATCTGCCAGAATCCAACGAAATCGCCCGCCCGGGGGCGCCAGAAATATAGAAAATAAAACTACGAATTAATATTAAATGAGAGACTTCGTTGGAATCGACGACAGACGACGTAGTTGAGTTTCATTGTTTTTACTTGTAAATAACACAATATTTCCAAAAGCACACATAGCTAAATATAACGCGCAAATTATGTACATATTTACAATTTAAAAATAATTTCGTTTCGAAACATTCACTCTGAACATCTTATACATCAAAATTAAAGCATTTGCTTTCGAGTTACATTGTTACGACTCAAAATCGTCGAACATTGTTTGTTTGTTTGTTTATGACCCTCTCGGGCCCGGTGAGCAGCTTTCTATTTCTGTATAGCTGTCTTACTCCACTACCAAGATACACAACAATAGTCAGATACGCCAGAAACTAAACAGACCGGCACAACGCAGTACCACCACTGACAAGATTACTCCTATACAGCAGCATCGATCCAACTCCGACAGTGACGATAAATCTCATTCAAATACTGTGAGAACAAACCCAACTCTTCATCTCCCTTTCTCCCCATAGCCGCAAAGATCTCTTCGTACGACATACTCTTCGACATCGATAGCTTTCCAAAAATCTTATCCCGAATCCTACAGAATTTCTTACATCTCAAAACCAAGTGTTCCTCAGTTTGCTCCTCGCTACCACACAAATCACACTTTGCATCTCCCCTACCCAGAAACTTCTTATGACGAACTAGAGTAAGAACAGTTTTTGTCAGAAACCGAGCAAAAACTACACCACTCTCCCTCCTAAGACACTGATGCGGATGCCCTATGCTAGCGTAATCCCAACCACGACCTGAATGATCAATCCTATACTGGTTCCAATCCCAAACAGACTCCCTCTGTTTGTTATTCCTCACAACCTTCATCCAGTCCTCAGGAGAAAACCATGGAATACTAATATTGCTATACGGGCCTTTCCTGGCCAGCTCATCTGCACACTCGTTGATTTCAATTCCTTTATGTCCAGGCACCCAGATAAACTCCATCTGAAACTGATCCATCCTCTTCCTGTTGATTTCATACCTTAGCATGGTGATAACCGCCACAGACTTACGATTGATCTTCTCAAGGGCCATCAAGACACTTTTGGCATCCGTGAAAAACATATATTTCCCACCCTCCACCATATAATATTTAATGGCAACCAATAATGCAATCGCTTCTGCAGTAAAAATCGAATTGACATTGGGGATTTTCAACGCCATCCGATTACCCGTATGTTGGTTGACCATTCCAATCGCAGTCTTGTTCTCCTCTTTTGAAGCATCTGTTGCAATGATGATCGCCTTGTCTCTATGCATCTGATAAAACCAGCCAAACGAATTCCTAATAACCTCCTCAGGGAAATCTTTATTTTGGAAAGGCCAGGCATTTACATAAATTTTACAGTTTTCATTCACCTTGGTCCCCCACTTGTACGTGATCATTTCGTTAACATTCGTGTTATGCCGACTCAGGATATTCTGTTCCCTGTAAAGCAAATCCTCTGACAACACATCAGTATACTCTTTATGTTTAAGTTCAGAAATACTCCTCTTTACAGCCAAGAATTCTCTTCTTGTGTGGCTACTCCAGACCCCGCTCTCTTGTAACAGCACCGGGATTGGACACCATCTTGGCATCCCACTCGCCCATCTAAGGCCCACATTATGAATCACTTGAAGTTGGCGGCTTTCAGTTTTGTTTGAGTGCGCAAGAATCCTCGGGTTACCATCTAGAAGAGAACCCATCATACTATTTGTGATTTTTAAAAGATATTTGGTCTCAGTACCCCAACTCCTGCCAGCAATAACTTTAAGCATGTTCATTCTCTTACTAGATTTCTCTTTCAGCATGGCAATATGGTTCTTAAGATTCCCCTGACTGTTTAAAAACACCCCTAAAACTCTAAGCTTCTCTGAAAAGTCAACCTCCTGACCTTTAATCTTAAACTTCTCCACATCCTCATTCCACCGCCCTATCTTCATAATTTGGCACTTATTTGGATTCACCTCAAGATTCCACGCCCGCAACCAATTAATAGTCCTAATCAGATTCTCCTGTAAGATGTCCCTTAACCAATCCACATTATCATTGAACCCATACAGAAAAATATCGTCGGCATAGATCACACAATGAATACAAGAATCAAAAATCTCAAAGATATCCGCAAGGTAAATGGCAAAAAGAAAAGGAGAAAGAGGGCTGCCCTGTAATAAGCCCCTCAGATACATGAATGGCACCGAGAACACGCCCCTCCACTTAACCCGAATCCTCAGCTCCTGCATGAGATTCCGGATCAGAATACACAGATTCGCGCCTAGCCCCAATTTTTTCAGTTTAAGAAGTAGACCGTCCCACCATACATTATCATAAGCACCTTTGATGTCCAGAGCCACTAAAAATCCCCTCTGTTTGGCTTGACGTCCTCTCCGAATATCCCTGTAAATTCTGTACGCAGCCGCTTCACAGTCCCTGAATGGAATAAACCCATAGTGGTTCCTATGAAATATTTTGTTGTTCATGCTCCAATTGAGCAGAATATCTAATATCATCTTTTCAAATATTTTTTTACTGGTCACAGTCAAGGCAATTGGCCTATACCCCCTTATATCGTTTCTTTTCTTTCCTGGTTTTCTAATGGGCAGCATGATGACCTCTTTCCAGATTTCAGGGATTTTTTTTGTCTCGAGAATCCTATTATACATCTCCAGCACCTGAGATAACACCTTGGTTTTTAGGTTTTTAAAAAAATTCATTTTGATCCCGTCAATACCAGGTGAAGTAGATTTACTTTTCCTGATTATCCTCTCCATATGGTCCATCGTAAGTCTGTATAGTCTGTAAGTCTATATGGTCCATCGCAAGTCCCCAGCTCATCATCTCCCGAGAAGTCAATAGGTATGTCATGAAGGATAGGAGAATTTTGGAAAATAGTCGCAAACAAATTTGCTTGGGAAACCGCATCAGGAGGACAGTTTTGAAAATTGAAGTCCATATTCGCCTCCTCCTCCTTCAAATTGTTAATCCCCCGGATAATCTTGTAGATGTGAGGGCCCCTTCCAGCATCCCTGGTAACAGACTCCCAAAACTTCTGATTGTCTTTCTTAATCTGCTTCTTCAGTTTAGCGTTATAGAACTTGTATTTGCACCATAAGTCCAGCTGACCTAAACGGACTGCCTTCCTGTGGTAAAATCTTTTAAGAGCCAACAGTCTACGGGTGACAATCCCCCACCCAGGCGGAAGATTACCCCCACTCACTGGGAACCTCTCCGTGCACTGAATCAACGCCTGAGCGATATCCTTTGACCACCTGTCCATCCCCTCCGCATAAACCTCATCGTCCAAACCATCTACAGCCGAGCAAACTCTATGCCAATTGACCTGGGACCAGTACATTTTCTTACCACCCCCACCACTAGACCTTTCGAGGATTCTGATTGGGTAGTGGTCCGAACCCAACGGATCAGACATAACATCCACCTGGAAGCTCCAAGCTAAACTGTCCGACACAATTGTCAAATCCAATAATGATCCCGTACCTCCACCCCTACATCTCGTAACCACATCTAAATTCATTAAAATGGCATCCGTATGTATAATCCAATTCAACAAGTTCATCATTTTATGAGCTTTAGGGTTATTTTCCCAATTGAGGAAATTAATGTTGAAGTTCCCAACAATAATATAATCATGGCCGATCAGATCTTTAATGCTTTCCAACCACCTAATATCAGCAAACCCCTTCGGTGCATAGACGTTGATGATTACGATCCACCTTTTTTTGTACCATATTTTGATCCCAAGCGCCTCGTGATCCCGGCCAATCCTAGGAAGCTGAAGTCTTTCCACAGGTAATCGCTTCAACACCGCTAGCAGCAAACCACCTCCCCCCCTCGATAAACTACTAGGCCTATCAGCTCGAAATAAATTCCTATTCCTGAAGGATAAATTAAAATTGTTGCTAAGAAGCGTTTCCTGAAACGCCCAAACAATACAGTTGCGAAACATCCCGGTACGCAGCCAGGGTAAATTAGACCTGAGACCTCTAATATTCCACTGACAAAGAAAAGTGTCCATGAACAATAACAAAAAAAAACTCACAAAGAACACAGAAACGCTAAGAAGCACAAAAATTATCAACACTTACCCCAAAAACCAGCAAATCCAGATACCGATCCACCAGCTGACAATGAACCGCGCACAAGTACCACAGAACAGTCCATGACCCTTATCCATTTTCTGTATCAACCAACATTTTATCAATCTCTGGAACTAGATATTCCTGTAACAGCAATCTTTCACCTACCTGGGCTTCATTCGATAATTTTAATTTTTTCTCTCTTAACTGAGAATAGAACTCCCCCATGATATCTCTTTTTCCAATTTTATTTTTTACTGTCGTTTCTTTTTCATTTCCTTCCACCCCGTTTTCGATTTCATTTACTGATTTTTGTTGTAAGCTCACCATAACTTCGCACATATTCATTACTATGTCCATTATTTTATTGAACTTCTCTTCCATAAGTACAGCTAACTTGTGATAATTACCTTCATCGTTCACTTTTTCGATGTTTATTTTTGTTTTAGCCGCGTAGCTTTTGGCTGTTTTCAAATTGAACTGTCGTCTAGCTTCAGCCAGCGTGATATGGTTTTCACTTTTAAATTTTTGAATTTCCACCTCTCGTTTTTTAATTTCGCATTCCTCGTCGTCTGCTTCATGATTTTGCTCACAATTTGCGCATTTGACTTCGGCTTCTTTGCATACCAACTCAGGGTGGTTTTTCCCACATCTTTTGCATCTTTTGTCGTTTGTGCATTTATTCGTTCCGTGGTTGAAGCTTTGGCAAATATTGCATTTTCTTGGTCTGTCTACAAATAAACTTATTTTCTGTCGCATATAAAACATTTTAATGTATTCTGGTAGGACATGTCCATATATGGTTATAAGCACTGTTCCCGTGGGAACTGTGCGGCCTTCATATCTCTTTGTAAATCTTCTAATATTTTGGATCGTAACTTGATTCTCTTCTTCAATCTCTTCTTGGATTTCTTTTAATGTTATATCGGTATCAATTCTGAAGATTAAAAATCTAGAGGTTATATTTTCATTCATTAGTATATGCTTCACTTTATTGTTAAATATTTTTTCTCTGTTTACAATCTCATTGGCACATTCATAATTTTTCGTTGTGATTAGCAGCTTGTTGTTCCTGGTGTATCTAGCCGTATCAATTTCCTTGTAATGTTCAAAGCTTTGTTTTATTTCTTTCTTTAGCTGGATCGGGTTTAACTTGTGGAGTCCGCCCTCCTCACCTTCCGTAATGATGACATAGTCTTTTAAATTCGGTATCATGTTAATTTGCTGCTTGGCTGTCCTCCCATCGTTCCAATTATATTTCTTGTATTCTTCACTGTTGAATCCTATGCTTTCTTTTATTTTTACCTCCGTTCCCGACATTATACCAAACCGTGCCTGATGACCAGTCCAAAGTGCTCAGACTGTCAACACACACTTAAATTTAACTACACACAAATTCAATAATACGCGAAAACACTAACACTATTGTATTACGATAAACAAAAAACTTACTCTCACCACACTATAAGCACAACCCTCTACGCGCACGTGGGCTTAAAGCTACCGCCAAAAACACCACACACACTCACCGGGCCGCCCTAGAACTCAACATTCGATCGTCGAACATCTTTCTAACAACATTCTATATCAACAAACCTGCCGTTGCCATTCGCAACAAAGTAAAAGTGGCTTCGGTGGGTTTCTTCTTCTCGCGACACAAGTATTTTGCTTATACTAACAGAATCTTGAATGCCATTTATTTCTCATGTTTTATGATGTATTTTGGTCTGTTATCCACACGGTATTAAAATATGCAATCATAAAATAAGAAATATATATATTAAAACCTTCTCTGAAAAACTGTCTAACTAACAGTGCAAATTCCATTGAAATCCATCCGGTATAGTAGATTACAAACAAATCTCATATGTTGATATCACAATCTTGGTTTACTAACAGTATTCTATTTATCACGGAAGATATAAATCAAGTGATAAATCATTTTTAAATAAATAAAAAGAAAATTGTTAAAAGTTAAAATTTTTAGATCACCAGTTGAATTGTTAAATTGTATCAATCAACCTACCAAACAAAGCACAACCAATAAAACATAAACACAAAATGCACAATCACGTGATCAAATCGCCCATAAAAAAATTTCTGAGTAGTTTGGGTGGGGTTGGTTGTGAAATTTTAAACGCCGAACGGGCTAAAGTAGATGAAGTAGGTCACGTGATGCTTTTCCCGAATATTTTGGATTTTATCTGAGTGAACATAGGCATGTATTTCTGTTACGAAAATAATTTTTTAGAAGGATAAAGAAATATAGTCGTTAGTTTTACCTGTTTTGAACCATAAAAATAATGAAATAATTGAATTATTTTAAAATTCCTTTCTTCGATGAGACTTACTCCATGGCATAAACTTCTAAGCGCGCGCGACTTCTGAAACACTGAGATGGCGTTCGTATCAGCATATTGCCGCTGAGCCGCTGAGCATTGTTGGAGATTTATGGGATACAAGTTTTTAGCACTTTTTAAAGCATTATAGACGGGTTGCACATGACGTCACATGTCTGAAATCGCTTCCTATGGCGCCCAAATATAAGGCGAATTTTGTGCTCTCCATTTGATTTTTTAGACTTATTTGCACTATAATAATTAAAATAAGGAAGCTCTAAATTGAAGAAAAAGATAACACGTGCTTTTAACGGCAAACGGGGAGTTCTGTGCTCCAGAAGCTATGGTATCAGTCGTTGCTAATAGCAACGTGACGTCAATGCAAGGGGTCTATTAGGAATAGCCGTTTTCCACACTGTATCTTCTAGGCGCTGTAGTTCCACCCATGGAGGAAAGAGATAGATGGAGTTGCAGTAAGCCTTAAAAAGGTTTGCAATATGAAACCATTTATCGCTCAAATTTAAACGTCTAAGAAAGCCCAAACAAATCAAGCACGTGGAAGGGATTTTGCATTAATAAGACGAATTCAAAGAGATGAATCACAGCTGAAGTATATTTTAAGAAAAAATGGCACATTTTTTAAAGGGCCTTTGTTGTGTTGTTATTTATTAAAATAAATGCTTGCTTTTAAAATAATTGGAATTGGAAAATTAGCAATAAATAAATGTCAAAATAAGATTAAATAAAATATTAAAAAAATCTGATAAAAACTAAAAATTGTATTATTAAAAGTTTTCTTTCTTTAACCCTTTCCAACATAGATGAAAAATGTTTGTCTTCGGTTTGTATGGCCTTCTGGCCGAGCTCTAACTCTTGTAAATATACTGGGATCACCCTACATTTTGTATATGTTATTGATGTTTGCTATAGCGTGATCGCTATTGAAAAAAAAAAAAAAAGTGTGGCACTTATAGTTCATTTGCATGGGCGGTTAAAAGTACTTTGTTACATTACGCTCAATGGGAAAAATCGTCTCAAGTGCATTTTAATGATGCTAGACAATTTAAAGCATAAAGAAATTGATATGCATTTATAAAGTGCAGTAAAACATGCATTTCGCAGAATATGGGGTTTGCAAAGCATTTATTATTCATTTACAGGGCACACAAAAGAATTCCGTTATATAATGGTATATGGGGGGGGGGGGCTGTTTACAGCGATATTATGTTACTGAAATATAGTGGAAATAGACATAAATTACTCAGATTTACTACAATGTACTTGCGGTGAAATATGATGTGCATAGCATTTATCGTTCATTTACAAGGACACACAAAAGATTCGGATACACTACTGTATCTAAAGTATTTGTCAGTATGTCACACAAATTTTGTGGGCGTTCTATCACAAGAACTATTGCACGGAATTTAATAAAAAATTATATTCATGTAGTCCCTAATATAAATTGGTGCTGATTAGTTTTTGGTGTAAATCACCCAACAGGTGGCATTGCTATACTGCATTTTTTGCGCTTTCAGCAGTAGTTGTATCTCAAGAACTAATACACGGATTTTCATCAAACTTCAGTTTCAGTTGGTCCTTAATATGAGTTGGTGCTGATTACGTTTTGGTGTTAATCGTCCAATAGGTGGCGCTGCTACGCTAGAATTTTCATGATTTTCGCAATGGCTCTATCTCAAAAACTAATGCACGGATTCTCCCCAAACTTCAGATTCAGTTTAATGTTGACATATGTTGTTGTTTGGTGGTTTTGGTGTATAGCACCAAATGTTGCTGCTAGGTTGCAGTTTGCTGGATTTACACGATTTCAGCGATAGTCATATCTCAAAAACTAGTGCATGGAATTTCGTATCTTTAGAATCCTCATGATGGGTATAGACTGCCATTTAATTTTGGCATTGTGCTAGCGAATTTTGAAGTATTAACATGTATGAGATTTTGGGATTGGTATAGATGGAAGTTTTTTTTTTTTTGTGTGTGTGTGTGTGTGTTTCAATTTTCTGGAAAGAAAAAGTTTTTCTTGAGAAATGCATAACAATTTTGTTCAAATGCGAGCTAAGCATTTATTGATAATAATTTCATTCTTACAGCTAAAATTTTCTTATCAGGTGAACTTTTTTTTTTTTTGCAAATAATAATGTTTCAAAACTCAAGTAATTGAAACTAATTAATGGAGTTTCTTTGATGGAATGAAATTTTATAATTGCGCTTCATATAGGCCACCATTTTTGACTGTATCAATCGCTACTAATTTAATTAAACGTCTTTATTTGTTTTTAACAGCATATTAATAATTGCATGTGAATAAATAAAATATAATGATGAAAGCATTCTTTTAAAATTATATATGGAAACTTAAATTACAAATACTAATCGAAAATCTAGATTTTCGAGTGCAAACGATTTTAGGACAATAACGAAAGAATGTTACCCTTTCAAGTAAAATCTTAAAAGACGCTTCTGATACTTATATTTGAAATACACATAATAAAATAATCAAATAATTCTGTGAAGTGATATATTAGTATCTTTGATACATTCTGATTCTGATCTAGTACTACATCCTATAACAGCGCATAAGTCATTTTTAATCGAAATTTTAATCATATCTTGAATAACAGTTTCCGACGGTAAAAAAATGAAAGCAAAGAAATACAGGTTTAAACCGGTTTGAATTGATAGACGTGTCAAAGCACGTGGTTTTGTTTGGGCTTTCTGTAACGGATTTTAGGGTTACTTTTTTGGCGTCACCTCCAACTACCTTACTGCAACTCCATCTATCTCTTTCCTCCATGAGTTCCACCCTTTTTCTGCCCATGGAGGAATGAGATAGATGGAGTTGCAGTAAGGTGGTTGGAGGTGACGCCAAAAAAGTAACCCTAAAATCCGCTACAGAAAGCCCAAATAAAACCACGTGCTTTGACACGCCTATCAATTCAACCCGGTTTAAACCTGTATTTCTTTGCTTTCATTTTTTACCGTCGGAAATTGTTATTCAAGATATGATTAAAATTTCGATAAAAAATGACTTATGCGTTGTTATAGGATGTAGTACTAGATCAGAATGTATCAAAGATACTAATATATCACTTCACAGAATTATTTGATTATTTTATTATATGTATTTCAAATATAAAAAATATCAGAAGCGTCTTTTAAGATTTTACTTGAAAGGGTAACATTCTTTTGTTATTGTCCTAAAATCATTTGCACTCGAAAATCTAGATTTTCGATTAGTATTTGTAATTTAAGTTTTCATATATAATTTTAAAAGAATGCTTTCATCATTATATTTTATCTATTTACATGCAATTATTAATATGCTGTTAAAAACAAATAAAGACGTTTAATTAAATTAGTAGCGATTGATACAGTCAAAAATGGTGGCCTATTTGAAGCGCAATTATAAAATTTTATTCCATCAAAGAAACTCCATTAATTAGTTTGAATTACTTGAGTTTTTAAACATTATTATTTGCAAAAAAATAAGTTCACCTGATAGGAAAATTTTAGCTGTAAAAAGGAAATTATTATCAATAAATGCTTAGCTCACATTTGAGTAATTGGACTTGATCTTTCGATACAAAGTTTTATTTTTCACAAAATTGTTATGCATTTCTCAAGAATAACTTTTTCTTTTCAGAAAATTGACACACACACACACAGAGAGAGAAAAAAAAAAACCTTCCATCTATACCAATCCTAGAACTTTCTTCTATCTCATACAAGTTAATACTTCAAAATTCGCTAGCACACTGTCAAAATTAAATGGCAGTCTATACCCATCATGAGGATTCTAAAGATACGAAATTCCGTGCATTAGTTCTTGAGATATGACTATCGCTGAAGTCGTGTAAATCCAGCAAACTGCAGCCTAGCAGCACCATCTATTTGGTGCTTTACACCAAAACCACCAAACAACAACATATGTCAAAGTTAAACTGAATCTGAAGTTTGGGGAAGAATCCGTGCATTAGTTTTTGAGATAGAGCCATTGCGAAAATTATGAAAACTCTAGCGTAGCAGCGCCACCTATTGGACGATTAACACCAAAATCTAGTCAGCAACAACTTGTGTTAACATCTAACTCTGAAGTTAGAGGAAAATTGGTCCATTAGTTCTTGATAGAGCTATTGCGGAAATCGTGAAAAATGCAGCACAGCAACGCCACCTGATGGGTGATTCATACCAACACGCAATCAGCACCAAGTCATATCAAGGACTAACTGAATCTGAAGTTTGAGGAAAATCCGTACATCAGTTCTTGAAATAGAGCTATTGCGGAAATCGTGTAAATCCCAGAAAATGCAGCATAGCAGCGCCACCTGTTGGGCGATTTACACCAAAACGTAATCAGCACGAACTCATATTAAGGACCAACTGAAACTGAAGTTTGATGAAAATCCGTGTATTAGTTCTTGAGATACAACTACTGCTGAAATCGCGAAAATGCAGCATAGCAGCGCCACCTGTTGGGTGATTTACACTAAAAACTAATCAGCACCAATTTATATTAGGGATAACATGAATATAAATTTTTATTAAATTCCTTGCAATAGTTCTTGTCATAGAGCGCCTACAAAATTTGAGTGACATACTGACAAGTACTTTAGATACAGTACTGTATCCGAATCTTTTGTGTGTCCTAGTAAATGAACGATAAATGCTATGCACATCATATTTCAACGCAAGTACATTGTAGTAAATCTGAGTAATTTATGTCTATTCCATTATATTTCAGTAACATAATATCGCTGTAAACAGCCCCCCCCTCCCCCATATATCATTATATAACGGAATTCTTTTGTGTGCCCTGTAAATGAATAATAAATGCTTTGCAAACCCCATATTCTACGAAATGCATGTTTTACTGCACTTTATAAATGCACATCAATTTCTTTATGTTTTAAATTGTCTAGCATCATTAAAATGCACTTGAAACGATTTTTCCCATTGAGCGTAATGTAGCAAAGTAATTTTAACCGCCCATGCAAATGAACTATAAGTGCCACACTTTTTTTTTTCAATAGCGATCACGCTATAGTAAACGTCAGTAACATATAAAAAATGTAGGGTGATCCCAGTATTTACAAGAGTTAGAGCTCGGCCAGAAGGCCATACAAACTGAAGACATTTTTCATCTATACTAGAAAGGGTTAAAGAAAGAAAACTTTTAATAATACAATTTTTAGTTTTTATCAGATGTTTTCAATATTTTATTTAATGTTATTTTGACATTTATTTATTGCTAATTTTATAATTCCAATTATTTTAAAAGCAAGCATTTATTTTAATAAATAACAACACAACAAAGACCCTTTAAAAAATGTGCCATTTTTTCTTAAAATATACTTCAGCTGTGATTCATCTCTTTGAATTCGTCTTGTTAATACAAAATCCCTTCCACGTGCTTGTATTGTTTGGGCTTTTTTGGACGTTTAAATTTGAGCGATAAATGGTTTCATATTGCAAACCTTTTTTAAGGCATACTGCAACTCCATCTATCTCTTTCTTCCATGTTTTCTGCCACTCTAATGGTTGTTGCCACCGAACCGCAACAGAATCAAGAAGGAATGGGTGAACTACACTGAGTGGTTGATGCAGGAGACGGTGCGGCGATAGGAATCGAACCGGAGAACCCACGGTCAGAAAGCGAGATCTTACGTGCCGAGCAAAAGGCTAGCTCGATCGCTTCCGGCGAGATACTCGTTTTACTGACGCACAAGATTGCGTCGCCACAGTACTCCACCCCCAGTGAGAAGAACATCGTGTTGATGTTGTACGAGCGATGTGCACTCGTGTTGCGCTGGCGGTTGCCAGAGTGATGCTGTCGTGCGCATGTGTGTGCCCCCGAAGATGCGCGGCTTGACAGGCTCTGTGCTATGAGAGTTGTCATAGGCTTTGCGTGCTGTGAGCGTTTCACAGGCTTTGCTTGCGTGCTGTGATAGTTTCACAGGCTTTGCTGCTGGGGGTGTTTTCAGTGCTGCCATCTGTTGGTCTCGAAAGGAGATGATGATGTTTGTGAAGGTGCATGTTCGTTTGTCCAAGGTCACCAATGCAGAAGACGGTGCGGCGATAGGAATCGAACCGGAGAACCCACGGTCAGAAAGCGAGATCTTACGTGCCGAGCAAAAGGCTAGCTCGATCGCTTCCTGCGAGATACTCGTTTTACTGACCGCACAAGATTGCGTCGCCACAGTTGACTCAGAAAAATTTTTATGGGCGATTTGATCACGTGATTGTGCATTTTGTATTTATGTTTTATTGATTGTGCTTTGTTTGTTAGGTTGATTGATACAATTTAATAATTCAAGTGGTGATCTAAAAATTTTAACTTTTTAATAATTTTCTTTTTATTTATTTAAAAATGATTTATCACTTGATTTATATCTTCCGTGATAAATAGAATACTGTTAGTAAACCAAGATTGTGATATCAACATATGAGATTTGTTTGTAATCTACTATACTGGATGGATTTCAATGGAATTTGCACTGTTAGTTAGACAGTTTTTCAGAGAAAGTTTTAATATATATATTTCTTATTTCATGATTGCATATTTTAATACCGTGTGGATAACAGACCAAAATACATCATAAAGCATGAGAAATAAATGGCATTCAAGATCCTGTTAGTATAAGCAAAATACTTACTTATACTTTCAGTAGAAAATTTATAAACAGTCTAATCATACTTTATTCTCTACAAAACTAGACAACAAACCTATATATTTTATCTCTTTAAAAAATATATGTACAGATATTTTTAGTTAAAATAATCTACAACTATTACATTTTATTTTTATAATGTTCAAAGTAAAATATGATTTCCAGCCTAGTCTCGATAAAAATTCACTCCTAAAGTACTCAAAAGAAAAAGAAAATGAAGGAATTATCCTACGCGCAAAAGGATATTTTCTTACAATATATATTATTTTTTCATTTGCTTAATATATCATTATACATATACATACTACAAATATATAATAATCACTTAGAAGCGAAACTTTGAATATTTAAAAGGCGTTCAGATGTAAAACTTTCATCTCGAAATACCTCATTTTCTCATATTTAAATAAGTATTTTATTATTATAATAAAAATACACGTGCCTCTGTATAATAAAAATAAAAAATATATCTTATTCATTGTGAAAAATGTAAAACAACCAATAAACAAAACAAAAAAAAATTATGACAGAATGAGGCACTGGAGGGATTCGAACCCAGAATCCCTAGTCTCGAGTTCAGTGTAGAGATGTGTCATTTGTTGAGGAACGAATCCAAAGGAACGATTCCGGCATTGAAACTGAAGGAACGATTCCATTCTGTAAAAAGGAATCGGTCCTTTTCGGAACGATTCCGAAAAGGAACGACTCCTCGGAATCGGTCTTTTTCGGAACGGTTCCTCGGAATCGGTCCTTTTCGGAACGGTTCCTCGGATTCGGTCCTTTTTGGAACGGTTCCTCGAAATCGGTCCTTTTCGGAACGACTCCTCGGAATCGGTTCTTTTCGGAACGGTTCCTCGGAATCGGTCCTTTTCGGAACGGTTCCTCGGAATCGGTCCAAAATGTACCGACTCCGAAAAGGACCGATTCCTCGGAGTCGTCCCGAAATGTACCGACTCCGAAAAGGACCGATTCCTCGGATTCGTTCCGAAAGGACCGATTCCTCGGAGTCGTTCCGAAAAGGACCGATTCCTTGGAGTCGTTCCGAAAAGGACCGATTCCTCGGAGTCGGTCCGAAAAGGAACGATTCCTTCGGAATCGGTTCTTTTCTTGTAGACTGGCCAGTTTTAATAAATTAAAATACGCTATTTTATTTCAAAATAACAGATTTTGATTCTATTAAAGCTGACTTTATTGCCAAAATATCCTTCTAATGTGTGTGCCCCCCCCCCCCTCCTCAAAAAAGAAAAGAAAAAAAAAAAAGAAATTGAAGTGCGGGGCGTTTAATAGAGTAGGGCGTTTAATAAACATTACTATTTGATCTTCTTGTGCTAAATTATTCTGAAAGAAATAATTAAAAAAATATTTTATACGAATTGTATTTTCTCTACCTGAGTGAAAAAGTGTCCGAGATGGGATTCGAACCCAGAAACTTTACGTGCTTTGCCGATTGAGTACCTGGACCCCGAAGGTAATGGAACACCATGTGTACTTTAATACACTAATACTTTTTCTAATTGGTAAATGTATCATACAAAATGAATTTTTTCTAAATGGATTCTTAAGGCCGTTCTCAAATCCAAAAGGATAACTTTGTGACAAAAGTTTTAATTTATTTTTATTCGGAAATGCATGAAACGAGCCGATGGATGTTGTTGTTCAGAAACTATGTAATCGAGCTGTTTTTTCCGTTTTTTTGATAACGCAATCGATCTTTCAGAAAATAGTGTCAAAGAGGACGTTTTGAACCGAATTTCCGCGCGAAAGAGGCATAATCGCTCAAAAATAGACGAAAAACATGTTTGTCACGTGATCAAAATCGATTATAACTCAATAGGTAATTTACTGATCAAAAGATGGAAAACACAGTTCAATTCCGAATCGCTTCCATGGTCAAACTTTCCAATTTTATATCTTTCCGTTAAAAAATGAATTTGTAAATGTGTTAAAATGTTTTACGCTTGTTGAGCAGATCACTTAAGAACAGCCTTAAGAAAAACAAAGAAAAAGCTTGTTTAATTAATAGTGAAAAATATTTTTTTTAAATCTGATTAGAAATTGTTTTGAATAATATAAGAAATATATCACTAGGCCATAAAAAGTGCATTTTAATAGGATAATAATAACTGATTTTCAATTATTTTAATAATTGTAGAGTTACGCACTTTCATGCATATTTCACTATTTCATGTTTTTTCCTCAAACAAAATTTCAATTTGAGAATCCTCTTTGTCAAAAGAAATGTATGACCAGCTACGAGCGCTCGAGTACCACTTTATTTCCACAGTTTGGCGTCTTGTTTTTCTCTCCTGAAAAGAAGATTATTAAAAAAATCTCGAAGATTGTTGTTTTAATCAACTTACATTGAGGTTTATTACATAGATCTGTTAGAACAAGGAATTTTTGTAAAACGTTTCTTTCTTTCTTAAGATAATGAATATTTCAAAAAGCATAATGTCTAATAATAATAATAAGATAACAGTAACAGTGGTGGGTGGGATTGAAATAATTAGGCTTTGTATCACTCATTTCTTTTTCCGGATCTGAGTTCTGCTTGTGTCCTTTCTTTCCCCCCTTTCTAAACACGCCTATGCCTTTATGAAGCTGTCAACGAGTTGGGGTCAAGCAGGGGGTCAGAGGGGAAGCGGTTGGGGGCCAAGTAAGGGAAGAAAACTCCTTTAGGGCAGTCTTGGACACAGAAAGAAATGGACAAGAGTTCTTCTACGGGAAAAAAAATAGGAGCGAGCTTTCCAATATTCAGATAATTCCACAGATCGGACAAAGAGCGTCCAGGGGCTTGATATTGTCCCCCGCCCCCCCCCCCTCTCCCCGCCTCTTCATGTACCGTTATTTAAAAAAAACTAAACATTTTCGATGCCTTATAAAACATTTTGAAACATTAATGATTTTATATTTAAAATATATAAGCTAAGATATTTTGCATGTAATTATCAATTAAATAAGTTGAGCTGATCTACAATTTTCGTTATATTTTTTGACCATTATCAAGAATATATATATGTGTGTGTCAGAAAGAAAAGTTTGTCATTCTAAAAAATAAAATGTAAAGAAAGAAAAATATTCGTATAAGAGCTATAAAAGAAATTACCTTGATATCCAGGTTTAATATTTAAAAAATGTATAATAAAATTCAAGTAATAAAAAATGTATATTATAAATAGTTAGCTGCATCAAGTTTCAAATTTAGGTTTTTAGAGAATGAGACAGATAAAAATAAAATTCATGGCAGCTTTTAATCGTCGTGTTTAAATAAATAAATAAATGGAAATAAATATTGTTATTTAGAAAAAAAAGAGGCCGTAGTAAGTCAAAATAAATTCTCTACCCGGCATTTTTAGGTAAATTTCTGATAAAAAGCAAGCATAATTGATTGTAAATTATAAACTTAAAATTCTTTCACTTCAGTGAATAGGTTAGATTGAGAGCATCCTCTATCACCTTAAAGAAATAGGAATCACTTATGCAATATAGAAATTCGTCATTCAATAATTAATTTAAAAGGAAACTAATTAAAAATTCAAGAATTATTCCGATGAAACATTCATGTTATTTACCGTCAAATCTTGACGGGCACTATCTAGAAATTCTAATCTTGAAATTTCAGCTATATAAAAATTTCCTAAACCAAAATTCGGCGGTTACTAAAATCAGGAGTGTCAGTACCCAATTCGCCTATTGTTTAATCAATCCATAGGTGAGCCTGAATTTTTATCCCAAAATTAATGCCACTGTAAGTAATTATATCTTATTACATTTTTACTTTCTTCTACCTTTACAAGAAGAAAGTACTGGATTCGTGAAAAATTTCGACTTTCGGTTTTCGACAGATTTACACGTTTTAGGGGTCAGATATTCCAAAAAACATGTTTTTACAAAATGTCTGTCTGCCTGTATGTGACAAAAATTTTGTGGGCGCTCTATCTCAAGAACTAATGCACGGAATTTAATAAAAATTTATATTCAGTTAGTCCCTGATATAACTCGCTGCTGATTAGTTTTTGGTGTAAATCGCTCAACAGGTGGTGCTGCTATGCAGCCTTTTTCACGATTACCGGAATGGCTCAATCTCCAGAACTAATGCACGGATTTTCATCAAACTTCAGATTCAGTTAGTCCTTGACATGAATTGAAGTTTTGTAAATTTTGGTGTAAATCGCTCAACAGGTGGCGTTGCTATCTGCATTTTTTACGATTTCCGCAATAGCTCTCTCTCAACAAGTAATGCTTGGATTTTCATCAAACTTCAGACTCGAGTATACTTTGATATGAATTAGTGCTGTTTGTGTTTTGGTGCAAATCGCTCAACAGGTAGCGCTGCTATGCTGCACTTTTCTGAATTTCCATTATAGCTGTATCTCAAGAACTACTGCAATAATTTTCACCAAACTTCAGAATCAGTTAATCCTTGACTGGAATTGACATTTTGTACATTTTGGTGTAAATAGCTCAATAGGTGGCGCTGCTATGCTGTATTTTTCAGAACTTCCACTATAGGTGTATCTCAAGAACTAATGCACGAATTTTCATCAAACTTTAGAATCAGTTAGTCCTTGACATGAATTGACATTTAATACAGTTTGGTGTAAATCGCTCAACAGGTGGCGCTGCTATGCTATATTTTGTGTGATTTCCGCAATAGCTCTATCTCAAGAACTATTGCTTGGATTTTCCACAAACTTTAGATGCAGGTGTACCAGGACATGAATTAGTGGTGTTTATGTTTTGGTGCAAATCGTTCAACAGGTGCGCTGCTATGCTGCATTTTTCAAAATTTCCCCTATAGCTCTATCTCAATAACTAATGCACGAATTTTCATCAAACTTCAAATTCAGATTTACTTTGATATGAATTGGTGCTTAATTGATGTAATTTCTTGTACTATTTAAATGATTTAATTGATGTGATTTATATAGAAGAAAGTTTTGTGATGGCCACAACATACTAGTTTCATATTAGAAAATATCCTGTACTATGACTATAAAATGAGAAAATTGAAGCAATATAAAGAACAAGAAAACTGCACATAACTATAAATGTTGAGTTCGGATTAATTTTAAAAAGAATTATTGGATTCGAGTTGGGCATAACCTGGCGTGCGTTAGATTCTAGACTGTGATCCATATTTGTTCTAATATCGATGGTCTTGTAAATTTTAAATCTTATGCGTATTTTTTTATCTTTTCTTGTTAATCCTTTGTCTACCGACAGTACTTATAAGTATCATTAAAATAACTTGTTATAAAATTTATTTAATGCATCGATTAGTTGTGATACAGTTTAGAATGAGTTATAGATACATTACTTTATCTTAATTATGGGTTACACAAAGCAAAAATATTTTTAAAAGGATGATTTATTTTTCCTTTGCATCTTTTCAGATTTCTTGGCATAGGGGGTCGAGAGGGGGAATTTTTCAATTCGGAAATACTTTTTTTATTTCTATTGTAAGAATATTATGTTTGTACATTTCCTAATTCTACAGAATACTAATAAAAGTGTGAGTGGTGTTATAAATATTGCACAAAATCCCTATAAATTCAAATTTAATTAATCCTTCTAAATCTTTCAATCCTTCTAAAATTTATTAAATGATTATTTAAATCTTTTAATGTAGTCTAAACAATTCACGAAAAATGCTTTAGAAGATGAAATATTCATAATTCAGTACATAAAGGGTTAAAAATTATCCTAGTTACAATTAAATAGCATATTGAATTGATACTCATTCAAACAAGTTTGAATTTTCTTATTTTATTATTCAGTAAGATTTATAATCTTCTAAATATGGTATTGAAATATTTAAATGGATTCTAGACCGAAAGTAGGTTTTTAAATATTTTTAATAATTTAATAATAAATTTAATAATAAATTAATAATAACATAATTTAATAACAATTTTAAATAACATGATGAATTAATGAAATAATAAAAACTACTTGGGGTAAAAACTACTTGTTTCCTTGAAACCTAATAAGATCTGAAATTCCGATGCATGCAAGGATGGAAATGTTTTCGTAGGTGTATCAAAACTATTTGTTGAAAATTGAAGAAAAGCGTATATATTTAAAAATATATGTGTATAGTGTTTTACGTAGTTTTATTTTCTAGAAATTATAATATGTTATTCAGAGAAAAGACGTTCGGGGGAAAAAGCAGTATTTAGAGGAGAAAAAATGTTTTGCTACGTTTTAGTAAACGAAGCAACTGAAACGAAATATAGATAATTTAGCCTTTCACATCGACAAAGCAGAGAATTATAAATTAATCATGTAACATTTATATAAAAGGCAATTATAATCTAATGCACAGTAAGAGACTTCTATGTATTATTTGAAATCTAAAAGCTCTTTATATGTATTTTCAATAATAACAATAACAATAATAATAATAATACCATACTTGCCAACTAAATTTCGGTAAAACTCAAAAGATTTTGGGCAAAAAATCAGAAGAAATCAGAAAATTTAGGCGAAAAATCAGAAGAAATCAGAAGATTTTTTAAGTTTTATAACACTTTCAGTAAGGATTAAAAACAGCTGAATCCTTATAAATAAACAAATTTCAAAGAGAAACTCGAATAAAATATTCACTAATTTGCAATTACACAATATATATTATGACAAAAAAGAATAACTTGAATATATTAAAAATTACTATATATATTTTTTTCTCTTTTAATATTCATAGATATCCCACCTTTCACTTTAAAAGACACTTAAAACTTCTGATCAGGGTTCGTAAATATCATAATATTTTCGAAAATATCAAAAATATCCGATATTTTGATATATATCCGATATTTTCAAAATAGTCAACTTACTGCTGATAATGAATATTTTCAAGCATAATATAAATTAGAAACTAAAACATATTGCAATTAACATACAAAACTTAAACAATAGCATTCTAAAATGCATTTCTCTTTTCTTTTTTTTTTTTTTTTTACTTAGAACAAAATTGAAAATGTACTAATTGAAAACAGATACAATTTGCATATATTTGCATACATTTTTCATATGTATATAAACTATAGGATTTGTATCAAGAATCAAGAAAGTTTTATAAAATAAAATTTTAAATACAAATTAGTTTATTTTTTTTAATTGAAGAATTTTAACATAAATGTAAGCTTGTCTTATTGTTTATTCCCTAACCTGTAGTACAGTTTAGACTCAATTAAACCAAAATCAGAATATTCTTTTCTAATAATGCTGTATATAAGATTATGTAAATTACAGTTTCTCTTTCAGTGGCAGTTCTGAATTAATTGTCTCTCATAATTATTAGTTCTACATTTAAAAATAAAAGTTTCAAACATAAAGCTTAGAAAAGATATTTGTAAAAAAAATTTCTTGTATTCTTTGCCTAGAAAAGCCACTGCCAGAGACAAAGTTTTTTATCTAGAGAATGGCATAGTCAATAACAGTTGAAAATTTCATTTACACTTGTTTTGACTGAAAAAATATCAAAATTATCTTACACATTGATATTTTAAAAATAAGTATCAAATATACAAAATATCAAACATCTTGATATTTTGAAAATAAATATCAAGAATTTGAAAATATCGAAAATATCAAAATTCTTGATATTTTAAAAATAAATATCGGATTATATATCAAGATATATATCATGATATATATCAACAAAGCCTGCTTCTGATTCCTAATTTTTTTTTTTTTTTTTTTTTAGGGTGATTCTGAGTAAAAAAAGAAGAAAAATTCTGAAATTCACAGCAAATTTTCTGAAAAGTTACAGCAGGAAGCGGGGGGGGGGGGGGGGGGGATCCACTTCCGACACTAGCTATGCGTTTATTTCAGCGGCCCTTTGACGAAATTCGCGATCTTTAGACGAAATTTTTGTTTTTTTTCGCGATATTTTGACGAAATTTGTGGAGTTTTTTCGCAATTTTTTGACGGAATTTTTTTTCGCGATTTTTTGACGAAATTTGCCGTTTTTTCGCGATCTTTTGAAGAAATTTGCCGTTTTTTCGCGATCTTTTGACGAAATTGGCAATTTATCTGCAAACAATTGACAAAATTAATTTTTTTCGGCGAAGATGTCGAAATTCGCGATATTTTTTATGTCCGAATTTTCGAATTGGTGGCCGATTTTTTTTAATTTTCGGAAATGAATGCCATAAATTTTTGAAAAATTCGGACCAAAATCACCCCTACGCGTTGTTTACGCAATCTTTTGGCGAAATCAGCGTCTTTCCCGCGATCGTTCGGCGAAATTTGGGCTTTTTCCGCAATCCATCGGTGAAATTTGGGTTTTTTTCGCGATCCTTTAACGGAATTCGAGTTTTTACGTGATCTTTTTACGGAAATAGTGTTTTTACGCGATCTTTTGACGGCGCTTTTTTACACGATCTTTTGCAAAATTCGCGTTTTTTCACGATCTTTTCACGGAATTCGTGTTTTTACGCGCTCTTTTGGGAGGATTCTCGTTTTTTACGCGATCTTCCGACAAAATTTGCGTCTTTCCCGCGAACCTTCGGAGAAATTTCGGGTTTTCCCGCGATCCTTTGACGAAACTCGCGTAAAAAGCGTAAGAAAAGGCCGAAAATCGGAAGAAAATGACGAAAAGCGGAAGAAACCCCATTGCGCGCGTAAAATCGGAAAACATGAAGATTTTTCGGAAGAATTCTGAAAAAATTGGAAGTGTTGGCAGCTATGTAATACCATACAATTATATAAAAGAAATAAAGAAGAGGTTAAGCATATGATTAAATTTTAAGTATTTTCATCAATAAGGAATTTTTTATCATAAAAAATATTCACATATTTATTTTTTGCATGTGCTAAATTTTATTATTTTAGCACTTTTATAAAATTTTGCTGACGTACTAGTCGATATACATGTAAGAAGTAAAACCTATAAGTAATAAATAGTGTCTCAAAATGATTGAAACGCATTTTAATTTTTCAACTGTTGGAGATATATAAACAATGTAAAAAGCAAAAGTGTGCCAAATAAGGCAGGGATTAAGATTGTATTGATGAAATAGCCCTGCCATTCATTTTCAAAAGGGTACATATTTTAAACTTTTATACGGTACCTAGATCCTATTAATTATATATATATATATATATATATATATATATATAATCAAACTCTAGCAAGTACAACAGTACCGAATTAAGAGACTTTGAATTTGAAAAAATTTAATAATATTTTGAAAATTAATGGCAGGACTATTTCGTCAACATAACTTTAATTTGTACCTTATTTTGAACACTGTTGCAATTTACATATGTATCTCTAACATGTTAATGATTAAAGTTTATTTCTATTTTTGTATTGGGACACTCTGTATACTTAATTTTGTACAATATATTAGCCGAAGTTTTCCAAACTTTTCAATTTTTTCTCTGACATCAAACACAAAAATAGCAAAAAATAAGGACAAATTCTGCATTTGTGATTGGCAGAACAATAATAAGGAAACAGTTATTACCTTCTACACTTAGAATTTGAAAGAAATTGGAGAATGTGTTGGATAAATAACACAATTTATAGTATTTAAGTTAGTTCTATTATTTTTTACGAACATTTTAAATTTACATTTATGAGAAAAGAAAACTATAAATTACAAAATACGCGAAATTAAATTCTACATTATGCTACAAATGAGGGATGAATGAAATTTATTTTAAATAAATAAAAGTTAATCACAAATATTTTAATTGCCTTTCTTCTTTTAATTTATTCATTTTTCCGTTCACCCCCACCCCCCTTTTTTTAACTGTGAACTTCAGGTGCTTTTAAAATATAGGGTTTATCTCTTATGGGCTTGGAAATTGTACGGAATGGATCAATTATTTTTGGTAGAAGACAGTCAAAATAAAAATCTTTTAACTTATTTTTTATTTCTGTCTCACTGAAAGCGAGTATTTATTCAACCTTCATTTTGGTGTCCAAAAGACAAAAGCACAGGCATCCCTTTTTTTAAATATGCAGTTGTCCTTGCAAGTGATATTTATGTTATTTATTTTACAACAGATTTCGTTTTATCAGTTTTCAAAATGCTAGTATTCTCTTAAAAATAATTTGCAGAGCAAAAAATTTTACAACTCTATACAAATTCGGACTTTTTCCACTTATACGATAAAGCTAGAAAATACCCCGCCGCGACATTCGACCTCTTTGATGTCAATGGTCAACTCCCACCCTCTCTCCTCGTTTGATGGATGTTCTGAGGGGGGAGAGGAAATTTTCCAATATTTGTCGAATATCTGAAGTTTAAATAAACTTAAACGAAAAATTTTAATTTATATGAATGGATGAAAATACAGGCTTTCTTGTGTTGTTTTCAAAATTTTAAAACTCCAAATAGAATTGAAGTTATTTAATGTTATTTACATTTCGCATACTTCTTAAGACTTTAGCATTAAATTAAAAAATAAGTATACATTTTAAAATTATTTTGTCAACTAAAACAGAAAGCGACATCTTTTAAGAAGTGCACACAGAAAAAATGAGTTAAAAATATTAATTTTCTGATGAGATATTAGACAAATAAAGAGGCATTAAATGGCCATTGGTTTAACATTGTAGAGGGAAATCTAAAATCTGAGTGATAAGGGGCCTTAATGGCCGTTTTGAGTATAAAAACGGGAAAGAAAAATCACGTGCTACATATAGATTATCGGACTTTCTCCAACACTGCGACATATATGTAAAGCTGCATATTTTATGCTTATTTCGGTTTAATAGATTTATGTTAACCATCCGCCTACCAGAGGGGTTCAATGGCCCCGGCAGGTACATTTATAATGACATTTGTAATTTTTTTTTAAAACTGAAATTTCTGTAAATATGGGGGTTTTTTCTGGGATGTTCTATTCTTTTGAGTAGAACATTCCAGAAAAAGTCACATATTTACAAAATTTTCATTTTTTTAAATGTGAAAAATCAATTTGAATGTACCTATCGGGTCTGTTGCACCGGTCTGGTATGCGGAAGGTTAACCCATTAAGGACCAGGATGTTTTACAGTAATTTTATTCAGTTCGCGCCATTTTTTGTTAAACACTTACTTTTACTTTATGAATCACTGAAATGTGTTAATTAAATAAGGCACATTTTACTTTTCACTTTAGCTGGTCTCAAAAAAATTTAAAAATTCACAAATATAATGTTGCGAAAACGCAACGTCAGTCTTTAATGGGTTAATATTGCATTTAAAAAGTTTTACAATATACGAATTTAATTATTGGTTTCCGAAGAATGCACGTTGTGATTTTGTACAGTTTTTTCATTTGTTATTTTATTTCTATTTCTTGCTAAATAATTAGAATTTAAATAACTGTGACTTTGTTTTAATTCAACGTAAAATAAAAGCAAAAAAAAAAAAATGTTTATCGTTATTTCTTATAATAATTCAGATTTCTTGATCGTTATTGATACTCGCAAATCCCGAAATCAATGCCACGATTAATGCCTGTTACTGTGGTGATAGATAACAGGGACGTAGCTACAGGGGGGGTGTGGGGGGGTGCGACACCCCCCCCACTTCGGTAAACTCATATACATTCGGTAATTTCACTTTCGTTCAAAAATTGCATCATTTGACTCTGATTTCTTTTTTTTTTTTTAAGAATTTTTTAAAACATATTACAAAATTTATTACAAAACAGAAAACGTCAAAACATATTTAAAATTATTAAATATTTTGTATGCAATTTCACTTTTTAGCTATTCCATTGGTGTAAGAAGGGGAGGGAGAATGGGGGTCCATGATACAGTATCCGAAGATTAAATATATCTTCTTCCTATTTCTATGCAGTATCCCTGTAAGCTAGAAGATTAGGAGGGTAGAGAATATCTTCGTTTCATTGAAGAAAGAAATCTGGAGAAAAAGGCCTTGAGGGTAAATGCGTACACTCCTTGACCAATGCAAATGAAATTAGAAGGCCAGACTTCTTGTTCGTTAAAATTCGTTTTGCTGGACTCTGAAAGCTATGGGGGGGGGGGGATATTTCGTTTTTTTCGGGGGACAGGATGTCGCCAGATGTTTACTGTTGTATTGTCTGTTTTTCAAAGCAAAAAATAAGAGAGAACCGAGAATTTTTTCTTATCAAAGAAAATTAAAACGGTGTAATAAAATTACATCAGCTACTAAGGATGTACCGAATAGTGATTTTGACCGAATACCGAATATTCGGCCTGCAGGTGAACCGGATACCGAATATTCGGCTAGCCGAGTAGTAACTATTCGGCCAAATACCAAATATTCGGCTGGTGGAATATTTTAATAAAATATTTTTTTAATTAAAAAATTTCATATTTCGTGGCTTCTTCTGGTGAATTAGACCAAGTGAATATATATATTTTTTTAATTCTAAAACAAACAACTCAGCAAAAATAACTTTTCTACCGAATATTCGGCCTGCAGGCGAACCGTATACCGAATATTCGGCTAGCCGAATTAACTGTTAGGTCGAATATCGAATATTCGGCCAGCTGAGTAGTACCTATTCGGCCAAATACCAAGTACTCGGCTGGTCGAATACTTTTATATTTCAAAGATTAAAAGCATAAAAATGTTAAATTTAAAAATAATTTTACATAATATTTAATGAAGAAACTTACATATTGATAAACAAGACCTTTTTTACAAGTAAACTTTACACATGAAAAATATCTGCTTTGAGTTATTTAAGAAGAGAATTTTAAAATTTTATTAATTAAAAAAGTTTGACATTTCATAGCTTCTTCTGGTGAATTAAGCCAAGTGAATATATATTTTTTTTAATTCTAAAACAAACAACTCAGCAAAAATAAATTTTCTACTGTATTTGATTTAGCAAGGAATTTTTAAATGCATCTTAGATCCGTGTTTCGAATGGGCGATTATTTTCAGAGATTGTAAACATACACATTGTTCCTAAAAAAAATTGTAAAAAACTTTCGACGGAGATTATGTGGTCAAGACAAAAAATTTTTGAACAAGAAGCAACACCTCACTCCATTCATTCCATCAAAATTACAATATATTCACATATTCTGTCAAAAATTCTGGCTGTGCAACTACAAGCCGAAACTGAATTTTCGTTCACATTTTTATCAGTAAATGAAGCTATTTTATCAAGATTTGTTTCATATTAATTTAGTTTGTATTAAATGTCATGATATCATTGAAAGTGACTGAACTGACTTTTACTTAAATATGATTCTGTTTCTAAATATTATGAATATCGACAGTTAAAAGTAGAAATTGTGTAAAAATTTAAAAAAAGTGCTTTAAAAGTTTTTTTAAGTATTCGGTTTGGCCGAATATCTTGATATTCGGGCTAACAGAATATTCGGTAACATGGCCGAAAAGGCCGAATACAGAATAGATACCGAATATTCGGTTCATCCCTATTAGCTACTACATATAATGGTATATTGTGTCTTCGAAAAACTGAAAGTTTTTGAAAAAATTATTTTAAAAAAATGCGGGAAAAAAATCCTTTTCCTCAGAAAGTAGCTCAAATCAAAAGAACTACTTCCTGAGACATTTCTGAATTCATTTTTGTTCGGAAATTATCAGGTGTTGTTATTCTGAAACTATGTAGTCGAAAGACGTTTTCCATTTTTTGGTAAAAGCAAAAGATTTTTCAGAAAATATTGTCAAAGTTGGCGTTTTAAACCGAATTTCAGACACGGCAGCTCAAGAAAGGCAAAAAACTTGTCATCATGTGACCACAATTGCTTATAACGTGACAAGTAATTTTATCACAAAATGTAAAACTAGTTTCCGTTGTATTCCGCTTCAACAGTCAGGCCTGCCAATATGCTTAAAAATGAGACAGAAAATGTGTCAGAAAATTTTGCGTTGTTCAGTAGGAAGCTCGAGAACCGCTTTAAAGAAAAACTAGTATGTTGTGGCCATCACAAAACTTTCTTCTATCTCATACATGTCAACACTTCAAAATTCTCTGTCTCAGTGCCAAATTAAATGGCAATCTGTGTTCATCCATGGGAATTCTAAAAATATGAAATTCCGTGCATCAGTTCTCAAGGTATGACTGTCACTGAAATCGTATAAATCCAGCAAAATGCAGCATAGCAGCGCCACCTATTGGGTTATTTACACCAAAACCTAATTATCACCAACATATGTCAACGTCTAACTGAATATGAAGTTTGAGGAAAATTCGTGCATTAGTTCTTGAGATAGAGGTATTGCGCAAATCATGACAAATGCAGCATAGAAGCGCCACCTGTTGAGCGATTTGCAACAACACATAATCAGCAGCAATATTAATCAAGTTATACTTAAATCTGAAGTTTGATGAAAATTCGTGCATTAGTTATTGAAATTGAGATATTGAGGAAATAGTTCAAAATGCAGCACAGCAGCGCCACCTATTGGGCGATTAACACCAACACGTAGTCAGCATCATTTCATATGAAGGACTAACTAAATCCGAAGTTTGATGAAAATGTGTGCATTAGTTCTTGAGATAGAGCTTTTGCGGAAATCTTGCAAAATGCTACATAGCAGCGCCACCTGCAGGGCGATTTACACCAAAAACTAATCAGCACCAATCTATATCAGCGACTACCTGAATATAAATTTTTATTAAATTCCGTGCATTAGTTCTTGAGATAGAGCGCCCAAAATATTTGTGTCACAGACAGACAGACATTTTGTAAAAACATGTTTTTTGGAATCTCGGACCCATGAAAGGTGTAAATCCGTCGAAAACACGAATTCGAAAATTTTCATGAAACCAATACTTTCTTCTTGCAAAGATAGAAGAAAGTAATAATAAGATAGAGAACTACAAAATATTGGATTTTTTCCTTTGTAACTTAATATAAACCGACGACATGTTTTAAGATCTGGATCTGTTCTTGTCACGGGGTGGTGGAGAGTATACGGAGATATACGCCGTATACCCTCTATCTGGATTTTTTAAAGCAGCTCCGCATACCCCCTGCTTCTCAAATAAAGCATTAGCGTATACTGTATATATGAATTTTCATGACTTTAGTGTGTACCCTTTGTTTTTTTACTACTGCAATACTGGTTCTTGTCATTCAGTTTGAAAATATATTTTTTATTTATGTTTTTGAACTTGTTTTAAAATCATCTGTTGCATTGATATATAAAGACAAGTGCATTGATGATAAGCATTAATCTTTCTTCTAATTGGCGTTTTGAGACATACATTTACTTTCTGCTGCAAAAACTGAAAGCAATTTTTACTTTCTTCTATCTTTACAAGAAGAAAGTATTGGTTTCATGAAAATTTTCAAATTCCAGTTTTTGACGGATTTACACGTTTTATGGGTCAGAGATTCCAAAAAACATGTTTTTACAAAATGTCTGTCTGTGAGTCCGTCTGTCTGTCTGTATGTGACACAATTTTTGTGGGCGCTCTTATCTCAAGAACTAATGCACGGAATTTAATAAAAATTTAAATTCAGGTAGTCGCTGATATAGATTGGTGCTGATTAGTTTTTGGTGTAAATCTCCCTGCAGGTGGCGCTGCTATGTAGCATTTTGCAGAATTTTTGCAAAAGCTCTATCTCAAGAACTAATGCACGTATTTTTATAAAACTTCAGATTCCGTTAGTCCTTGACATGAATGGATGATGTTTACGTTTTGGTGTAAATCGCCCAACAGATGGCGCTGCTATGCTGCATTTTGCAGGATTTACACTATTTTCGCAGTAGCTCTATCTCAAGAACTAATGCACACATTTTCATCAAACTTCGGATTTAGTTAGTCTTTCATATGAAATGATGCTGACTACGTGTTGGTGTAAGTCGCCCAATAGGTGGCGCTGCTGTGCTGAATTTTGAACTATTTCCTCAATAGCTCTATCTCAAGAACTAATGCACGAATTTTCATCAAACTTCAGATTTAAGTATAACTTGATTAATATTGCTGCTGATTATGTGTTGTTGCAAATCACTCACCAAGTGGCGCTTCTATGCTGCATTTGTCATGATTTGCGCAATACCGCTATCTCAAGAACTAATGCACGCATTTTCTCCAAACTTCATATTCAGTTATACGTTCACATAAATTGGTGATAATTAGGTTCTGGTGTAAATAACCCAATAGGTGGCGCTGCTATGCTGCATTTTGCTGGATTTACACGATTGCAGTGACGGTCATACCTCGAGAACTAATGCACGGAATTTCATATTTTTAGAATTCTCATAATGAACACAGATTGCCATTTAACTTGGCACTGAGATAGTGAATTTTGAAGTATTGACATGTATGAGATAGAAGAAAGTTTTGTGATGGCCACAACATACTAGTTTTCTTTGTTTTCTGAAATGAAGGGATCTCAAAGTTAATTTAAATTAATTTTAAAAAATCCTTTGACTTGAATCAGGCTAATTCATGTAACAGAATCAACGCTATAACTCATAAAAAAATTAAGCAAAGTAATTTTGCAGAAAATAAAATAATTTTCCACACTGTCTACCCTCTCTCCCCTCCCCCTTCTCCATCGAAAAAAAATAATCTTTTTGTGTTCAACACATTTTTTTTTTATTTTTGCAAATTAAAATGACAATATTTAATTTTTTTTTATACTTATGCTCAATTGCTCAACATGATATTTGACTATTTCAATTCTGATAACTTTCTATGCTACGAGTTCCAACTTAAAAATCCAACAGCAGAAATATCCTACATATAAAGTGCAGCTTTGATTAGCCACATTATGTGGCTTTTAAAAACTATTTAAAGCTGTTCTGAAAACGTAACTTGCATCTCTTTTACACTTTCGTGGAGAAATTTTCATTTTTAAATACACGAAATTTGCAGATATTCTTTCTTATTCGTAAACGAATTCTCTTTTTCCCCATAGAGGTAACTGGTCTTTCAGAAAATGGTGCCAAAGTTAACGTTTGGAACAGATCTTTTTAAAATTTGACAATCGGCAAAGGATCATTATGAGGTAGCAATTGATACTTACCCCTTCTATACTTAACCCCTTCGAGACGGGAGCCTTTTACGAAATTTTTAATCTTTTGTCACCGTTTTTTAAAAACAGAAATTTGTGTTTTCTTGAATCGAGAAAATGCGCTGATTAAATAAGGCAAATTTTACAGTAAAATTTTACTGATGAGGTAAAACAAGGATTCTGAGCGAGCGCTTCATGCGGCACGTATACGGGTCGCTCGTCCCCAAGGGGTTAATATGTAGTGCATTTATCAGAAAATTTGAAAGTGCTATTTGATTTCAAAGCACTTCATGCCTCATGCCTGCTGATTGCATGCTTCTGGATAAAAAAAATGTCTACTTAAATGTGTCAGAAAATTTAACATTCTTAAGGAGTAAAAATATTTTTTAAGAACAAATGTTTTTATTTATATATATATATAAACGTGGCATTTAATACGAAGTTAGAAAACTGTTTAGTTATTTCAAATCTGAATCCGTGTATGATATATTTAATAATTTTGATCATATGTGACATAAAAACGCACAACATAGGAATAGGAGGGTTTGGATTTTATTTTTTATTTTCTTTTATTTCATTCTCTTTTTCAATAAATATTTATCCAAGTAAAAACGTTCTGTAAAAAAGTTCCAAGTAAAAAAATTCTTCTGTCGAGCTTTATGCAACATTGTCTACTAAATGTTTCCGTCGTCCTCTGTCGTTTGTTTTGGTCCTTTGATCTGCTTTGTGAGACAGACAGTTAAAATTTTCTCATTGAAGTAATCTGCAACAATTATCCTTATTCTAATTACCAGAGAAAATAAAAACTACTAATTAACCAATTCTCTCATATTTTCTTATTTAATTTTTATTAATTTTCTTATTTTATCTTACGTTTTTACTTGGATAAATATTTATGGAAAAAGAGAAATAAATAAGAGAAAATAAAAAATAAAATCCAAAACCTCTTATTCTGATATTGTGCATTTTTCTGCCACATATGATCAAAATTATCAAATATATCATACACGTATTAAGATTTGAAATAGCTAGACAATTTTCTAACTTCGAATTAAATGCCACATTTATGAAAAAAAAAAAAAAAAAAAAAAAAAAAAAAAAAAAAAAAAAAACTTGTTTTTAAAAAATATTTTTATTCCACTCAGGTTAAATTTTCTGACACATTTAAGTAGGCATTTTTTTATTCCAGAAGCATGAAATAAGCAGGCATGAGGCATGAAGCGCTTTGAAATCAAATAGCCTTTTTAAATTTTTCTGATAAATGTATTACATATAAAGTTATAATCAATTGTTACCTAATAATGATCTTTTGCCGATTGTCACGTTTTAAAAAAATCTGTTACAAACGTCAGCTTTGGCACAATTTTGGCAAAATATAAATTAGGCCTGACCAGGCCTAATTAATGTTTTCTGCTGCTTTCATTCTTCCAAGAATTCACGGTCCAAAATTTATTGAAATTATTATATTTATTTTTAAAAAAATGAAAACTTCGGGTCGAGATTTTCATTTTTTTCCGGGCCAGGATGGTCTCAGGCTGAACGTTTAGCTGCTATAACGCCGGGCCAGGCCAATAATTTTTTTCGACAGTCCTGGCCGAGTTCAGGCCTACCTTTTATAATGGGCCGGGTCGAATTTTTTTCAATGGGTCGGCCTGGCCCGGGCCTGAAAATTTCGACCCCTACAGACTTCTAACTTAAAATTTAAAAATTATTGCAAATTTCAAACTTTGAGTTATAAATAAAAGGAAAAAAGAATTATTTTTTTAATATTTTTTGTTTTAAAGTCTTTAAAATTACTTTTTTTCTCTGCTTTATTCGTAATTGTGCAATACGATAAATAAATCAGCAGTTATCTACTTTACTCCCTCCATTCATGATTTCTACTACCCTCGCTCCCCCCAGTTTGTAAAATTTTAAATGGTTGAAATTATTTAGTTTTTTGTTAAAATTTTTTGGTCTGTTTATTTATACATTGCTGAAATAATAAATAAATGTCTAATCCCCCCCCCCCCCCTCGCCCAAAAGAAAATAATGTGAAAAAATACAAAATACAAATAAATACAAAAAAAAAAAATACAAAATTTACTATGAACATTCGGTAAATTCGATCTCCACACCCCCCCAAACGAAATGCTCTAGCTACGCCACTGATAGATAATACATATCTGAGTTTAATTTCGATCAAAGCAAGATTCCCTTCATGCCAAACTAAATTTAATGTTTCAAGCCTAATACCAAACTTCCGTTTTTATTGAGGTAAAACTTACTGCAAATGCGATACTAAATTTTATGTATTTTCCTTTCTTATTGTTATTCTTTTCACTTAGAAGATTTATTTATTTATTTTAATTTTTTTTAAATTACATAAAGTTTTCTGAAAAGTTCGAATTTAACAAAATGTTTTATCTATTTTAAATAGTTTTGACAATAAAAAGTTTAACTCCGAATAAAAAATAGTCAGATTCTCAAAAAATTAAGGTTGGTATTATCTATAACACGTTTACAACATATGGCTTTTATTCAACGGCCGAAACATCGTCAAAAGGATAGTTCTTTATATAGTACTACACTCTGTAATAATAATGGACATACTTTTAATTTGTTTAATTTAATTAAACCAATAAACCGTTTTTCAATTAAAATGTTAGCAAATTTCAAATTTAAAGAAATAGAGCTTTGAATAGTGAATCACTATATCTTTTGGCGGAGATAATATGTACTATATATGTATAAAATCATATATATTACTATATATATGCATAGTATAATATTAATATATATAATATTATTTTATAAATATCACTAGCCATAGCCATGCTGCTAATGAATCTGTTTACAAATCATCTGAAGGAACTTTTACCCTTTCGTGTAACACAAGTGTTCCATGACTTCATGAGTTATGAAACTCCAAAGATCCCAATCCAAACAAACATATTAGCATCGCAATTCACTCACATTGAACTGGGGTTCAGTATAAGTGGAGAGAGGGTGACGGCGGATAAGGGTGTGAAATTAGAGAAATTTCTGTAGGTTCTCGTGAAATTGGAGATTCAAAAAGAGCTGTAAGTTTATTGAAATTCAACGTAGTTAACAGCAGTTTACAAATAGCGATGTTATGGTATAAGACAAGACATACATCAGTCACTCAGGAAAGACAGTGTGCAAAAACGTGCTTTACTTTTTAACCCTTTCCAATAAAGTTAGTGTTTATGAATGCGGGTTGTCTGTCCGTCAGATCGTCTGTTCACGCTCTAAGGCAAGTCACACACTAAGGCGACAGATAAGACGTGTCGCTTGAATTCGCTAGAAAAACTGGTTTAGAACAAGTCTGTAAGAACTTCGTTCTTTGTTTCGACCGGTTTTTGCACTTCATGTTGCGCTTTATGTCGTTCTGTCGTCTCAGTGTGTGATATACCTAACTCCCTTAAATATACTCGGATTCCCTTGCAATTGATATATGTTAATGATGTTTACCATGGGATGTTTGGTATTCAATATGAAGAGTGTAGCACTAATAGTTCATTTACAGGGGCACTCAAAAGTATTTCGTTACATTATGGTCAACGGGAAAAAGTCGTTTGCAGTGCATTTTAATGACATTAAGCTATTTCAAATGCATTAAAATTGATATATATCACTGAATTGCACTACAAGATAATTGCTATAGAATAAGGTGTTCCACTTCTGAACCAGATCCTGAAGGCAATGGTAATAATGTTGATGAATTATGCGAAATATCCTGTGTGCGTAAAGTTAGGGAACTGAGGAGAAAGACGATAAATGGGATAAAGTTATTGAAAGTACAGACACTGGAACAAAACGAACAAAAATGTAATATATTTTAACAAGTTACATATCCAAACCAGTAGGGCCATCCAAATGAAAAATGAGATTCAGAATGAAAAATGAAATTAAGATTACCTAGAGGTAGATTTTGAAGAGGAATCTATGAGACTAAAAATTCCTAGACCCTGGTGACAAATATCAGAGCAATAATAAAATTTCCTGTACAGGATGTCCACTCTCAACGATGTCCAATGGCTAATTCCTAAACCTTTAGTCATAGCCATATAGTTCCAATTTAAAAAAATGTTTTAAATGGGGGCAAAGAAGTATTTGAAAAGTGATTTGGGTCAATAGAATCATTTCTTGAAAAATTACGAAATTTAATTTTTTATACGGTCCCCCGGTCCTTCAAGTTATAGTCAGTAAAACTTTCCTATTACACTTACAAGTAAGACAAACAAAAATCCTATTATTCTACGATTAAAACTGACCGAAGTAATGGCTGTTTAAAGTTGGAGCACATTTTTTGCTGCGAAATAGGGGTCATTTACAAATTTACTAGAAATATAAATAATCTTCAGGTATATAAAAAAAGTAGTTGATAGTAAAATTAACATTGCATTATAAATTTGAAATCTATAATCATTTTGAAATATTAATGCAAAATATACAGCTTGTACTAAACATATAACAGGAAAAAAATAATAGAATTTTCGTTAAATAAAATGTTGAAAAGCAACAGCCTCGATTCTTTGCAAAATGACACATATTTTGAAATGTTATTAGATTACACTAGGATGCAAATTTGTGTTGTGTCATGTGTTTTAGCTTTTGATAATTAGTTCTTACGTATTTTGTAGCACTGAATCCAAAAATGGCCTTCATTTTTTATCACAAAGTACAGATTTTTTGCAAATCGTAAATTTGAAATCTAAAAAGTGAAAAATTTACGGAAATCTGAGAGTATAAAATAGACGTGATTGTTATTTCTTTAACTTTTGATAATTGATTTTTATCTATTTTTTACTATTAAATCCGAAAATGACCTTCATTTTTAACCATCACGTCAGGATTTTTCGCAAATTGTAAATTTCAAAGTTTAAAAGTTCAAAGTTTTAATTGAACCTCTTCCCTTCCCACATCATCGGATCCCCAAGCTGTTTAGCTGTAAGAATCCCAGTATAAGCCAAAAATTGAATAAATTCTTGAATTAAATAAAATTAAATTGAATAAAAGACGTTTTACATCCATTTTATAGTATCAGATTTTCGCTCTTTTTTAACTTTGAAATTTACCATTTGCAAAAAAGTCTAACATGATGGTTAAATATGAAGGTAATTTTTACATTCAGGGCTAAAAACCACATACAAATCAATCGTAAAAGTTAAAAAATGCAACCATCTACTCTTTTTTACAGTATTAGCTATTTTTTCAATTTTGAAATTTACTCTTTGCGAAAAATCCTGACATGATGGTTAAAAATGAAGATAATTTCAGCGATAATGATTCAGCGCTAAAAAATACATAAAAATCATAATTTTAAAAATACATAATTTAAAAAATAAAAAAACACAACCATCGCAGTCTTGTGTTATCTAATTTAAAACTTTTCAGTAAACTTGTTGGAAGTAATCTATCCGAAATTTTTTGTGTTACCCTGTAAAATAAGTAAATAATGGTAAGCACTGAAAACCATAATAATATTACATTGTCATCTGATTTATGTCAATATGTAAAATTTAACCTCGATCGCATATTTTAAAGTAAGTTGAATTTCGAGTACAAATTTTTGAACTGGAAAAACATACATACGATCGTTTCAAGTTAACCCATTACCCGCTGGTGTTGCGTTCACGCAACGGTCAAAACAATTGCGCATGCTTAAATTAATTACTTTGTCACCACTACTTTAGAATAAAAAAAATTGCCTTATTTATTGGCAGAAATTTTGATATTTTAACCCTAGAACTACCGAAAATTTTACTCAAGTTTTATAAAAACATTTTACACCAGAATTTTTACTTAAAACTATTTAATTTGTTTATTTAACTTATTATTGTCTGATTTATAAATTTAGTTTGTTTTGAAGAAATTTCTGGTTTGAATAAATATTTTGAATGTACATGTCGGGTCCATTGGACCCTTCTGGTAGACAGAGGGTTAATAAAGCGAAAATTACCTTTCTGAATTTGTGGTGACAAGCGACTTTCAACAAGAAATTTTAAAATTCCTACTTTATAGTTTTGGAGGTTAATAGGTTAAATAAAAGCTTATAAAAATAGCATAATTTTTGTTAAAAAAATCATGAAAAGAAACAGCTTCAAATACTTACAAAAATCTGTCGTAATACGATTTCTTTCAAATCGCAGCTACACATGAAATAAATCCTTCAAATACTTTAAGCACTTTGTTTACGACCCCTAGAAGCATGGCTAAACTCATGTGTATTCGGATGCAGAAAAGTGGCATAAGTCTTGCAGTTCAAAGTTTCGTATAACTTCATGAATTTTAGTGTTAGATGAATGGAACTTTTTTTGTCTTTCTTTTAAGAGAACAGGAAATTTTTACTAAATATCACTTATAGGGCCGGGGGACCGAATAAAAAATTAAATTTCGTAACTTTTTTAGAAATATTTTTATTGATCCAAATGACTTTCAGAATAATTTTTTACCTTATTTAAAATATTTTTGTAATTGGAACTATAGGTCTATGACTAACGGTTTAGGAGTTAGCCATTGAACATCGTTGAGAGTAAAGACACAATGTATAAAATAATAATATAAATGGACGGTCATTTGACGACATATTTTCAAGAGAAACCAATGATTACACTGAAAATCGAATAGACCTTGCGACGCCCTTAAATTTCCAAGAGGATTTATGCTTTATACCATAAATCATAAAGTTAGAAATAACTGCAAATTAATTGCACACTCCGATCAATGAAATGAACTCTTAAAAACAAAATCATCTGTCCAAAACATTACAAAATTAAGCCGACTGGATGCGTAAGAAAATGGATGGGTACATAAGAAAATAAATTAGTAAAAAATATTATGGATTGCATGTAGTTCTCTTTATCTCGGAAGTGTTTTTTCCCCCTTGGAAGTGTTTTTTCCCCTTGGAAAACTTTATTTTTCAAAATCGTTCATTTTTTCTAGGAATCGTTCCTTTTTTTCGGAACGATTCCGAAAGGAACGACTCCGAAGAACTCGTTCCTTTCGGTGAACGATTCCGGCTGGAACGATTCCTTAAAAGGAACGATGTTGCCCATCTCTAGTTCAGTGCTTTATCCATTCAGCCATCTAGCATTCGTTCCTTTCTCCACAAAATATCTTTATAATTAGCACCATAATTAATCAAATCCATGATCTGTTCCTGAACACACTACGTATTATTTCATCCATGATATTAACCCACTCCATGTTCCTGTCTCCTGAGCTCGCGCGTGTTCTCTTGAACACACTCTTTGTCGGTCAATTTTTTTTTCTGCAACTAAACTCAACAAAGGTGATTCATAATTAAAATTGTTGATGAAAACTCTTGTGTTTACGTTTGAGAGTTTGTATCAAAGTGGAGTTAAATGTTGTCTTTCAATTAAAAAATATTTTCAAAAACTCTTTATTAGTAAATTTTTAGGTGAGATCATAGCTTCATTCCTTCTTAATATTTAATTAACTGGTAAAAATTGTCGTAAAGTATATTAATCTTCTGTAACAGATCGTATATGTAGCTAATTAACGTTTTTCTAAGCGAACTATCTCATCGTTTACCTTTTTAAAACTAAGAAATTACTTTTTAAAATTTATCGAAATGAATTTAACCCTTTTGATAAGTTTATGTACACGCTAGAAAAATTGTCTATAATATTGATGGACTTATTTTGTTACTTCATGCTTCATTCTACAGCTTAAATTATTAGAAAATATATTTCGTAGCTTGTCCGTACTTTTTACTATGTGCATCATCGAATATAATTATTTATTCTAATAATCCATATGTAAATAAAACATGGATGTAAAACATTAGTTAATAATTAAACCTTAAATTAATCTTATTAAACTACTGTATTTTCCTTGTTTTTGGTAAAATTAAAAATATTCAAATTCAAGTTAAGTTATACAAAGGTTTTGTATATGCATATACTAGTATCTTCATTCTCTGTTTATAAAATTCAGTTTATTTCTTTTGACCACACCCCACTATAGCATGCAATTTTGTTTCTCAGTATTTCTGATATGTATTCTTGTTATTCCAATATTTTAAGGGCGCATTTCCCTACTATTTTAATATCTGTAAAATACACACTGCTATTTTAAAAATTAAAATGTGTTTATTAGGAATGGGACGAATATTCGGCAAATATTCAGTATTTATTCGTCTCTTTTGCCGAATATTGAAGGCTTGTTGACCGAATGTATCGGCCGAATATTTAGAAATATCTCGCCGAATAGGGAAAGATATCTTGCCAAATAAATCCAGGATAAAGAAAAAATTTTCGTTTCTTGCAATTTTTTTTTTCTCTAAACCAAATTGGCTACTTTCTGGCACATTCATGAAGTCATTCTTACTAGCACAAAATGTACAGTTATTCAGATACTAAAAATATACAGCCTTTCTGTATTTCCTATAATCTCCCCCCCCCCCCCCCCAGGGATTGCACTTATACTTTAAAGTGAAAGCTGGATTCCCGGGGTGGTCATCCCTGTATTTCCTATAAAAATTAGGTATCTTTTTAGAAAATGCTGCCAAAATTGGAGATTCAATTGTCCGGGAAATGTCTTCATTAGAGAATGACAGATTACAACTGAAGATGTAAAAACTCTTATAGGTAGAAAAAAAGAAAAACACTGTCTCATTCTAAAACACTTGAATATTCATTGTCTGCAAATCCCATGCACATATAAAAAGGCTCTTATGAAATTCATGATAACTTATTTCCTATGTTGTATATAAAGTAAGAAATGTAAAAATTTATTCACTAGGTGCATTAGCTAGGATTTATTTTCAAGATGGAATATTAGTGTTCACTCCAGAAAGAAAAGGGCAGGGTGCTAGCCACAAAAAGGGCACAGCTGAAGCTGAAAGAGGGCACTTTTTTCAGCGAAAAAGGGCATTGTTTCCCCAGAAAATGTAGGACCAAAACTAGCCTTTTTTGCACCCGGGGCAAACATGGATTTTTGCGCCCCCCCCCTTTCTTCTCCAAAGTATATTTACAAAGAGAATTTTATTAATTTTCTAATAGCCAACTTATTTTAAAATTAAAAATATGTAATACTGAACTACTTTAATCTACTTTGTCAAATATTGATTCATTAAAATCTTGAAAACGGAATTGAAAAAAATTTCCTCTTCATACAGCATCCTTATGCCATATCCTTGGATTCTTCTGTGCTTTGGCATACTCCAGACAGGACTAATTTTACAATACAGTGCTAAACATGGACGTGAGAAAAATCTACAAACAAATTCTTCATTTGGCACGCCTTCGTTCTGGCGCCCGGGGCACATGCCTCCTCTGCCCCCCCCCCCCCCCCCCCCCCCCAAAGTTTCGACCTTGAAAAAATGTAGATCTTCGAAACTGATATAAGAATTATACACTACAAACTCATCATTGTTTATGCGCACATTTAGTAACAGATTACACGCTTTTTTTTCTTAAATTGATATTTCAAAGATCTAGGTAAGTAATTTTGTTTCAAATAAACTAAAAAATTATTAGTCGTATAAACTAGCAATTTTAAGGGTAAAGCAGAAATTTTAAGGGGTAGTACAACTTAGATGGGTGACCAATTAATTATTATTACAATAAATCACCAAATATAATTTAAAGATCATAAGCTTTTGTGAGCTGTGGAGGTGGGAGCAAAGAAATAAAAACAAATTTTTTTGTGTGTTTTTTTTTTTTTTTTTTTGGGGGGGGGGGAGGTTGATTACATGATGAATTATTTATCATTAGTAAAATTTTAACAATTAGGACAGAAAAAAAATATTAAAAAATAAAAGCCTTTAAATTTGGTGTGTTTGATAAGAAAGAGAAGCAGAATTTAGATGATTGGTTATTTGTATACACAATGAAGTGACAGAGTTGCAAGTAAGAAAAATTAAGAGTTTTAAAGATTTAACCTTTAGAGAAGGAGGGGGGGGGGGGGGGAGAAGAGGTAGATTAGATTGGATTATTAATTATTTATACTTTACGTTTATTACAATACTTTATACTTTATTTATAATTTTTTTTTTTTTTTTTTTTTTTTTTTTTTTTTTTACTTTATTCTAAAAATTGACAATTAGAATAGAAAAAATTATAATATTCTAAGAGTTCAAATTCTTTTATAAAAAAATGACAAAATAGAAAAAGTAATAAAGTAAATAATTTTAAATATTTAACTGAACTGTAGGGCTGATTAACCCTTTATGCACCAATGGTACTTTAAAGTACCATTAAAATAACTTGTTATAAAATTAATTTAATAAATCGATTAATAGTAATATTATTTAGAATGAGTTATAGATACTTTACTTTATGTTGTTCCAAAAGCATTATTGGTTGCACAAAATAAAAACATTTTTTAATGGCTGATTTCTTTTGTCTTTGCATCTTTCCAGCTTTTTTGACATTTAAAGATTGGGGGTTAAAAGTTTCAATTCGGATATATTTCTATTGTAAGAACATTATATTTGTACATTTCCTTATTCTACAAAATTGTAAAAAAAATATTTTAAATAAAAGATTTGAGTGGAGTTATATAAATATTGCACAAAAACCCTATAAATTCAAATTTAATTAATTTTAATTGGAAAAATCTTTCTAAAATTTATTAAATGATGTGTAAATCTTCTAATGTAGTTTCAAAAATTCACAAAAAATGCTTTAGAAGATTAAATTTTTGCCAATTCATAATTTGGGACATGAAGGCTTAAGGGGAGGAAACGAAATTTCAGAAGGGGGGTAGTAGATATATAAAAAAAAAATAAAAAAAAAAAAAAAATCTGAAATCTGCTAAAATGTGGAAGGTTGTGTCCCAGATTAAGAAATAATGGAAATGTATAAGCGAGGATTTTTGGCATAAAAATATGAACTAGAAATAACCAAAAATTTTTTGAATACAGCTTATCAAAAATATGAAATCATTACCATTCCTAAATGTATTTTTAATCTGTTTAACTGGCTGAATCGTCCGATGTTGCCCGAGTCCGTATAAAAATCGCGAAAAATGTAAAATTCGCTGCACGAATTCCAAATAAACTTTATTGAAAAGAGAACAAAATTTACTATATTAGGCTAAAAATGTAAAACATGTTTTTTTTATATCTATATATATATACTAGTGTGGGAAAATGCCATGAAACTTAAAAAAATCGGTGTTTAACATGAAAATATTGCTAAAAATTGAGAAATTGCGAAGATATAATGTACTATATTGCGCAAAATGTTTAAACCAAATACTTTTTACAAATGTTAAAAAAAGGGGGGTGGGGAAGCCGCGGAATGCAAAATAATACTAAAATCGCACTGAAAATAACAATAAAAATCGCAGGGGACAAAAGTTAGTATATTAGGCATTTTTTATATCTAATTCTTTTTATGAGTGTCAAAAACATCCAGCTGAACGCAAAAAAACAGTAAAATCGCACTTAAAATTACTAAAAAAATCAAAAATAGCACAGGACAAAATTTACTATATTAGGTTAAAAGTTTAAAACCAAATTCCTTTAACGAAAGTGAAAAAAATCAAAAACAATGCAAATCGCTATAAATTCAGAAGAGGACAGAATTTGCCATATTTGGTAAAAGTTTGAAATTGAATTCCTTTTACAAATGTTAAGAAATCGCCACGGTACGCGAAAAAAAATTTGAAAATCTCAGAAATCACATTAAAAATAGCTAAAAATTGAAAAATCGCCGAGAAAAAATATTTACTATATTGTGCTAAAAGTTTGAAACCATAATAAACCTTTGTGAAGGTTTTAAAAAAAAAAAAAATCGCTGAGGAACGTGAAAAAGGCACTGAAAATCGCGTTAAAAATCTAATTCAAAATTGCTAAGAATTCAAAAATCGTGTAATACAAAATTTCTTATATTAGGCTGAAAGTTTGAAGTCGAATTCCTTTTACCAATGTAAAAAATAAAAATAAATAAATCACCATAGATCACAGAAAAAACGTTAATCACCGCATTAAAAAATTCATTAAAAATTCACATAATAAAAAAGACACTAACATAATCGGTAAAATCTGCATGCTTCTGAATTTTCATTAAATTATATCATTGAGGTTTTAAACTACCTCTGCCATTAAAACAAAATATAATAATAAAAATATTGGTCACTATTTAGTAGAAAGAAAAATAACTTATCTTTGTTTTTAAGCAGCATTTGTCTTTCATTTTTTGCTGACATCTTTCACTTTTTATTATCAGATGAACGAGCGCGTATCGCAGATGTACAGATGTTTATAATGCTCACATCTTCACAGCACAGCTTCCTGATCATTTCAGCGTTCAGCCCCTCCCCTGAAGTCTCATTCGTTTTAAAAACGTCTATTGTTGTACATATAAGATGCAGTATATACTGTACAAAGGGGGGGGGGGAAACAGACGGTGTCAACAACCCCCACCCTGCCTCCACCGAAATACTTCCCTGTCCCGGCTCGGACACCATCCTTTTTAGCTTGATACAACTGATTAAAAAAACAGCTCTTGGGGACATTTTTATCCACTTAATAGGGACATATTGTCCTCTGGGCTCTTTCGCTGGTAACCAACAGACTTATTGAAAAAAGAAACATTACGAAAGAGAGGGGAAAAAAAAGAAGACTATTTGTCTCTGTGCTAAAGTAGATAAGTTATGTCATTACAATAGTTGATTATCAGGGCCTGATTTTCGCCTAGGCATGAGCCTTGGGTCCCGGAATTTCGGGGCATTCCAGATTCATTTAGGTAATTTAAAAAATGTTTTTATTAGAATTTGATCATGTTTATTTTTAAACTGAATAAATTTAATAAACATTAAAATAATTTATAATACTTAATAATCCTTTAAACAAATACTGGTAAATGGCGAAAACATACCTAGATTAGATTCATAAAACTCATACAATAAATATCCAAACCGCAAATAAAAAAGAATAGGGGACCCGATACTCATGATGTCCCTTGAACACTGCACGGGCTGGAATTTCCAGACCTGTTTATATTTCCCAATTAACGGCCCGGCCCGTACAAAAATCATTATAAACAGGCCCTTCTCGTGAAAAAGAAAAAAAACTTACAAACAATAAGGATTCTTTTAAAGAATACTGAATACATATTTATGGAAAAATTTTACAGTATATGTCAGATTATTATGTGTTCGCAAGACAGAAAATACAAAATAGCAACATTAATTATTACTTAACTCTTAGACTTTTTTAAACATTCAAATAGATATTCATTAAAATATAGGATAAAAGAAAAAAAAAATTGAAAACACAACTTTTAAAGATGCATAATAGGAAGTAGATTTTTGAAACTGTTCTTCTGTAATTTATTAAGGCTATTCTCAAATACAAAGAAGAAAGGAGTTACTTTCTGATTCCTTTTTCTTCGGAAACACATAAAATTGGCAGGTGTTCTCATTCAAAAACTATATAATCACATCGTATTTTCCCCTTTTTTGATTTAAAAATAAAAAAAAAAAATTTTCAGAAAATACTGCAAAGTTGGCATTTTTAATCGAATTTCCAGACGTTATAGCACGGTGAATGAGAAAAACCTGTCGTCACGTGACAGGGTTCGCAAAGCTGGGCCCAGTTTGAAAAAACCCGGTGGGTTTTTTCAGAATGGACCCACATGAAAAAGCCCACTGAAAAACCCATAAAGTGGGTTTTTTCAATTTTCAGATATAATTTAAAAATTCAAACAACATTAATCATTTAATGAATTTAAGTCATTTCAGTTAATTTTGAAAAAATATTAATATATAAAAGCCATTACACATCTGAAGTAAAATAAAAATGTATTTCAGCACATTGAAATACTTTACTAACATAGAACCTAGTAGGCAACATACATAGTACATAATTATAGGTATGTCTTTATATAAAAAATTCAAATCAACTATATTCATGGAAATAAAAAATATGTATTTTTACTTTCTTCTATCTTTACAAGAAGAAAGTATTGGATTTGTGAAAAATTTCAACTTCCAGTTCATGATGGATTTATATGTTTTAAAAAGGTCCTGAAGACAATTTGATGGTTTTTAGAAAATGACTGTCTGCATGTGAAAAAAAAATTGTGGGTGCTCCATCTCAAGAACTAATGCACAGAATTTCACAAAACTTTAGATTGAGTTGGACCTTGATGTAAACTGGTGCTGATTAGTTTTTGGTGTATACTGCCCGACAGGTGACACTGCTATGCTGCATTTATCTCAATTTTTGCAATAGCTTTATCTCAAGAACTAATGCACGGATTTTCATAAAACTTCAGATTCAGTTACAAGTTAAGTTGTTGCTTATTGAATTTTGGTGCATATTGCCCAACAGGTAGTGCTGCTATGCTACATTTTTCACGATTTCAGCAATAACTCTTATCTCAAGAACTAATGTACGGACTTGAATAAAAATTTAGATTCAGTTAAACCTTGATATAAACTGGTGCTGATTACTTTTGGTGTATATCGCCCAAGTGGCGATGTTCGCGGCATTTATCTTACTTTTTGCAATAGCTTTATCTCAAGAACTAATAATGCATGGATTTTCATCAAACTTCAGATTCAGTTAGATGATGACGTAAATTGTTACTGATCAGGTGACAATTATGACTTTTGGGATTGGCACATATGACTAGTTTACCCCTTTTTCTCTTCCTACTTATATATTTTAAATTTTAATATTCTATTCATTATTTGATTTAAAGAAAATTAACAATTTTATATCTTCTATTATATTTAAAACTAATTTGTGAGAAACACTGACATTGAATTAATTTAAATTCATATAATGTATAACTTGTAAAATAGCATTACAATTATATTGTATATAAGGGAACAATGTATTTTTTTATGTATAGTGTATATAATACATAGAAAATATAGTATACAATAATATAATTACGCATGTATTATACTTTTGAAAAAACCCGATTTTCCCCGGGGAAAATTGGGTTTTTCATGAAAAAACCCATGTGGGTTGGGTTTTTGCGAACCCTGTCACGTGACAAGAATCGCTTATAACTCGATAAGTAATTTATTTATCAAAAAAATAGAAACCGCTATTCGATTGCAAATCGCTTCAAAAGTCAGGACTATCAGTTTTATGCCTTTATAGTTACAAATGAGTTATTATTATTTTTACAAAACAAATTGCCTTCCCAACACATCCTGAGAACAAAGTTCAGTTCCGGTCGGCTCAACTATATATGTGTGTGTATTTAAAGATACACCTGATTCCGGTCCGGCTCGAGTCTACTTAAAAAATTAAGCTCTTGACTCGAAACACGATGTAACTGTCCGATGCCGATCTCTGCGCTTGACATGGTGTATTTTTGTATTGATGTTGTCAAACCAAAGAAACTATAATTCCGTATAACTTTACTGTGTTTATTCTTTGGTCAAACTAACATTGGCTCCTGCAGCACATTTATGCTTATTATCGCAAAAATCATATTAATTGAAAATGGTTCATATTTTACCGGCTTTGTTTAAATTTTTATATCGAGCCGGTCGCCCCGCTTAAATTTTAATCGGCCATTGCCTTGTTTAATTTTTTTGTAGCGTGTCCTTTTCAGTTAAAAACTGTCCTCATCCTGCCGGTCCGGCCCGCTTAGAAGCTTGCCTCTATTTACGGGCCAAATCCGACCCTGTGCAGACCTCCGGCACAAATTAAGACCTGGTATACAGAGGACGTCCACCCCCCCCCCCCCCCCCCCCCCCCCCCCCCCCCCCCCGTACATGCCAAGAAAATTTTCTTTTATAAATCTTTAATGTTTTGGATTCCAAAATTTTTTGCTGTACAAAAAGTAGGAAACCGGCGTCATCAAATCTGTTCTTATGAATGCATTAGTAGAAAGTAAAGAGCATAAATTGCTCATTCATTACAGTAAAACTGCTGACATCACATAAAAAAAATGCAAAGTTGAATGCGTTAGTTGCGTCACTTCGGCACTTTGTTTATCAAAATAAAGCAAGTCTTATTCCCTATATAAACAACTTTATGTGGAAACTGATGTATTTCTTTCAACTAAAGATGAAAATAAGCACTCGCCAGTCGCCACTCGGCGACTAAATGTGAAAAACTGGCGACTAAAAATATGGAAAGTACCGGCCAAATGCAGAATTTGCCAAAGGGATTTCGTCAAAGAATCGCGGAAAAAAAAACCCACGAATTTTGTCAAAAGATCGCGAAAATACACAAATATCGTCAATAGATCGCGTAAAAAGCAAATTTCAAAAAAGAATCGTGAAAAAAAACGAGACTTTAATCAAAAGATCGCGAAAATACCATACATTTCATCAAAGGATCGCAGAAAAACCCGAATTTCGTTAAAGGATCGCTCAGAAACCCAAATTTCGTCAAATGACCGCGGAAAAAACGCAGATATCGTGAATGGATCGCGGAAAAAACGCAAAAATCGCCAATAGATCGCTAAAAACAAACGCGAATTTCGTCAAAAGATCGCGAAAAAACTAACAGTTTGTCAAAAGATTACGGAAGAAACGTAAATTTCGTCGAAGTATCGCGAAAAAAAAACAAATATCGTGAATGGATCGCGGAAAAAACGCAAATATCGACAATAGATCGCGAAAAAACGCAAATATCGTCAATAGATCGCGGAAAAAGCGCGAATTTTGCCAAGGAATCGCGAAGAAAACGAGAATTTTGTTAAAAGATCACGAAAAAAACCGCACATTTCGTCAAAGAATCGCAGAAAAACCTGTATTTCGTCAAAGGATTGCTAAAAAAACCCGAATTCCGTCAAAGAATCGCGAAAAAAACGCAAAATATCGTCAATAAATCGTGGAAAAACGCAAAATATCGTCAATGGATCGCGAAAAAACGCAAATTTTGTCAATAGATCGCAGAAAAAAAAACGAATTTTGTCAAAGAATCGCGTTAAATAGAGAATTTTGTCAAAGAATCGTGAAAATGAACGCGAAATTTCATCAAAAAGTCACTAAAAAAGTGCGAATTTTGTCAAAAGATCGCGTGCATAATTTGTTCCAGGAGAGAACCTTTACATTTCAGAAAATTTGCCTTAAACTTTTGCCTTAACAGATTTTTTTTTTAATTTTGAAAAGTACCTAAGTATAGTGGACTTATGTATTAGCTATATAAGCATGTTACATTTAACTCTGCTGTTAACTTTATTTAAAATAGATTGGAAATTAGTATCTCAAGTTTATTGAAAACAATATGAATTAAAATATTTTTATTTATTACATAAATTACTTATTTACTCTAAACGTACATATTTTTCAATTAAATATTCAGTAACATAAATGTACTTACTGGCGACTAAAGAAATTATTCTCACTAACCAGTAACTGGCTACTAAATAAAATCAACTTACCGGCCAGTGGCCACTAAGTAAAATTCCTTATTTTTATCTTTACTTTCAACATCTGTCAATTTTCGATTGCTTTTAAAAGCAAGGTAAAATATCAATTTACTAATAGGTTTCATGTTTGTTGACTAACAAACAGCGGTTTCATGTTTGTTTTGTATATTGCATCTGTAGATTAAGAATGAATTTATATTTTAAAACTTTGACTCTGATGGAAGCAGAAAGCCTTCTTTTCCGTGATATTTATATTTTGCTGCAATAGAGGTATCCCAGGGCATGGACCCTGGCCCGAAACCCGTGTTCGGCCCGCAAGACGGAACAGTTTTCATTTGCGAGACTCGTGCCGTCTGGAAGATATACTTTTTTTCTTTCCGGAACTTATATATATTTTTATGTAGACTCAGTCTTGTTCGGGTCAGGCCTTTTTTTTTTTTTTTTTTTTTTTTGGGCCAAACCGGGCCTGAACCGAAATTTTCAGACCTTTTCTGTTCCAACACATCCTGTATGCAAATCATTGGCCTAACCCGTGCAAAAATTTGGTCCGGCACAACAAACAACTTTTGAAAAAAAAAATGCATACACTTTTAAATCGCTCTTATTCTACAATTAAAAATTTATACTTTTAAAAATAGCACATATATTTCTAGGCAATGAAATTAAGTAAAACCTGTGAAAAGAAATCTGTCTTAAACGGAAAAAGGTTTCGATCCATGCAAAATTAATATAATAATATGTGCGAAAAGAATATGATATATTTGCAACGGATGATGGTACCTGCTAAGAAAGGAATCTGTCTAACTGCTTTTTCTTTTTTCTCATACTTTTCTTCTTAGAAGATTGTACTGTAGCATTTTTCAGAATTTTAAATCCCCAAGCCTCGGAATATAGTTAATTGTCTACTTCACCCATGCGAAAACACCCGCTCGCTAATGTTAATCCTGTGGGAGAATTATTTTAAATATCTCATTTACATTTCAATACTTTTAAATGGTTTTTTACATTGGATAGCTGGGGTCGATCTTTACAAAGACCGTTTTTTAATTTTTAGATTTTGTTTACAAATTATTTTTTTTATTCAGGTCTTTTCAGTTTCTCAGAACCGGTTTTGAAAATAAAATTATCCTCATAAAGAAAACCTGTAAATAAAATAGAAAAAAAAAGCATTTGAAGAGATTGAGCTCAGCTATGCAATGCAATAATAATAAAAATATCGAAATGCAAACGAGATATTAAAAAAAAAAAAAATCTTCCATAGGATTAACGTTAGCGAACGGGCGTTTTCGCAGGAGTGTAGTAGTCTCAGATAACTCAGGGATTTATATACAAACAGTGATTCATTAAAAAAATATATAGCTGACGAGGACACAGGCAGAAAAAAATCTAGGGAGGAGCACTATTTTGGGACCCAAGTGTCTGTATTGCGCAGCCCAGGACACTTAAAAATAAATAAATAAAGAGTATAAAAAAAATTTTAAAAAAAGGCTATTTTTTGTCAGAACTCATACATATCGGCTTAAAAATCTGTTTTATAGAAATTCTCTCGGGCCGGGCTCGGACCAAACTTTTAGCTTTTATGCCGGGCTGAACTTTTAACTTTCATACTGTAATGGGTAAAAAAAAAAATAAATAAAAAATAAATAAAATCCACGTATCTGGCTGGCATCGCGTAGATCTCTGTGCCATACAGCTTTTCTGAAAACATTAGCTATGACAAGACAGACGGAATTATGGCGAGGGTGCATTACAGTGTTGCATTCAGACACTTTTCTCCGAGAGGGATTTGTGTGGCTCCAGGGGCGGACATTATAGAGTTCCGGAGGGGGAGGGGGGATCACACTTTTTGACCATTGAAGACACAAAATCTGAAATCCTCCGTGGGCGATATCTCATTTCTCCGGGTGGGATGTCGCCCCCCCCTCTCTCGGGCCACCGCTTGAATTCAACACTGGCGGTGCAAGAAGTAAGTTCTTTCTTATTGTAGAATCACAGAGCTAAGGTGATGTTCCTGGGCTCCGGGGGTTCCTGGACTCCAGGTGTCAAACAGGCATGGATACATTCTTAGCATCAGTTAGTATTAAGAAAGGATGTATTTCTTTGTGAAAATACTCTACAATTATAGGCATATTAATTAGTTAAAATTAGTCGTACAAATTATCAGCATTTAATTGCACAAATTAATTATTAGCAATTAATATAGATAATCCCATATCCAAATCCAATAACAATTATCAGCATTTCATTGTACAAATAAACAGAATATTTTAATGTTTAAATTACATTTGTTATACAACATTATTAATATATATTACAGGACTTGAATTTCGAGACGGAATGGTAGGATTCGTGCCCTAAAAAATATTGTGGGCAGGAGGCTCCAGTTTCCAAAAAACCATTTTCAGAAAATGTTTCTTTCTAAAACGACGATCAAGTCTCGGGACCGACTGACAAATCGTGATATTTCCGCTATCGATCGGCAGATTTCACAGGCATCTGACTGAAAATGTTTGCGATTTTTATCCACGACCTACTGCCGAATTTCACGATTTTTTCTGGTGACCGATCGGTAAAATTTCATAAATTTTTTTCTCGCGATCGATTGACAAATTTAGCAATTTTATTCTGTGACTGATTGTCAAATTTCCCTGTTTGTTCTTGCGACATACTGATGAAAGTACCGATTGTTTTTCTGCATCCGATTGAAAGATTTTGCGTTTTTTGTCTGCGACCGGCTGAGGAATTTCATGATATTTGCTCGTGAAGGGCTGGCAAATTTTACGATATTTTTCCGTGATCGATTGATGAATTTCGTGATTTTCACGCTGCCAATTTCCCACGAACTTCGTTTTTTTTTTTCCGCGACAGTTCGACAAATTTTTTTATTTATTTTCACCATGATTGACGAAATCAGCGATATTTTTTTCTACGACCGATTTACGTATTTTGCGATGTTTTTTCCATGTGCCCAAAATAGGAAATAACTAAAAGAGCAGTAACGGCCACCAGAGACTGAGATCTACCAAATTGGCCAATAGTTAGCACTAAATAAAATGAGATTGTGGTGCACATGAAGAAAAAAAAATTTGGGTGAACTTAAAAAAAACATATATAGAAACAACAAACTAACTGTATCTCGTAATTCACCGAACAACAAATTTTTTTATTTTTTTCTGCCATGATCGATGAAATCTGTGATATTTTTTACATATTTTGCGATTTTTATTTCCTTTGGCCAAAAAAGGAAATAACTAAATGTACAGTACTGGTCACCGGAGATTAAGCCCTACCAAACAGGTCTGGAGTCACCATTAAACAAAATGAGATTAGATCTTGTGGTGCACATGAAGAAAAAAAAATTTCAAGGAAACTATTTAGAAACAACAAACTAGTTGATACTTGCAATTCACAGAAATTAAGACATGACTTTTTGAAATCAACCTTTTCTCGTGTAATAGAAGAAATCAATTGACTATTCCCTTTTCAAACTTTGGATATGGATTTAAAATTCCATTGCATAGAACCTAGTTCAATTAATGAAAATACCAGGGATTACAATTTTGACTATAATTACATTAAGGATATAATAAACAAGTTTGTTCAGAAATGACATATAATCAGCGTAGGATATTGACAATACAATCACCAATATGCATTATTCATGCAAGTACGTTAAAAATTAATGCACATCAGATTTTGCAAAGTTTTCTAAAAAATTTTAAGAGAGCATAACCATGCGTTTCCGATAATTTCTAAAGTTATAAAAGTTGCTCTGTGCTGTTTGTCAAAAGTGTAACTTATGAAAGAGGCTAAAGCACGCAAAATGGAATAAAATGTAAATTAAGAAATTCATTTAGCAACCCAATTGTCAACTGCCCATAACATTAGGGGAAAGTTGAAAAATTGATGTGGTATATAATACAGCTTGATTCTGTTCCTTTGTTTTAATAAAAATAATGGAGTCTTGAGTTGTTAAATTATTTCAATGGTATTTTGTAATGTCTGTATAAATGTAATTCATTAACTGGCACATAAAAAATAACGGAGTTTAAAGATTTTTTTCCCTTTCTAACTGTTCAACTCCCCTGCATTTATAAATGTTGGGTAGGAAACTCCCCTCCAGGGAAAACTTTAATTTTAAGCCCTGATATTTAAAGAGACATAGTTTTTGTAAATTATATTTCAATACATTTAAAATGTTTTAATGATGTGTGAAACATATGTTTGTAATTTATTGTTCTGAGATGGCATTATACAAAGAAATAATTCACCATATAAATAAAACATATATAGTGCCAGATATCCGATCGGATATCTGAATCCGGCAGGCAAAGGAGCTTCGGATATCCGGTGCATCCCTAGTATAACGGCTTCCTCTCCATGTGATTACCGTTAACTTGGGGCTGATGTCCTTTTGAAATGCCCGATGTCAGTCAGAGCGCATGCTGAATGAAGTCATCTTAATCAGTTGAGGATTAAAAAATTATGATTCTATCTTCAGAGGTAAAATTTTTCTGTTCATTTTAATACAGGACGAACTATGTTACATCCGTAACTCCTACCCTGGAATTGGGCAAACTAAGAATTTTTATCGTAGTGAATCTGCATTTAGCCAATAACAAATGGATTTTAGATGATATACTTCAAATCTTAATTTCCCATAAAGAGATAATTCTTTGTGTAATACTAACAGTTCCTAGTAATATTCTGATTGGACTTGGAACATTGTGACATTAAATCATCGCACTTCTTAAGCTTTGAGAATACAATTATTAATTATCCATATCTTGAAATCATGCTTATTTCTTATATTCTCTATTAGAGATGAGTGAAAACCACAAATTTGTTTTTGTGTAATATAATGTTTTGTTGTTTATAAATGTTTTCCGGCAATATTTAATGTTATAATACTTTATTTCTTTATCTGCGCAGATACTAATTTTTCATAAATATAATTTAACCATAAAAATGGGAAATAAATGTGTGTTAAAAGTTACATATAGATGTGTTTATTGTGTTTGTGCATGTTTGTTTTAAAACCGTTATTTTAGGTATATCCTGTAGATCGTTGAAGGGTGAGATTAATCATTTTATTTTCTTTATTTCAGTTCGATTCTCAAAATAATTAATAAATAGATTAATTGTGAATATTTACTAAACCAGCAATGTGATTTAAAATGTATTTCTCACGATTTTAATTACTTATAAATTTTAATGCAAAGGGGATTAATATTAATTCAAATAACTTTTACTTAACTTTCCATAGCGCGATGTGCTGCTACTATCGCTCCGGCCATAGTGTGATGTTGGGTGTGTGGGTTTTGAGACTTCAAATGTGAATTTGGGGTAATTTTATATGAATTAATTATCTTGAATTTATTCCTTATTTTCGGAACTCGCATACCCAAGATCTCACTTAACACAGCTGTTATAGACTAGACAAGAATCTGGCTACAAAAAATGTAAACAAATATGATGCACTTCTAGTACTGATAATGTAAAAGAACATTTTGCGTAAATATTACACCAAACCAAAATTGTAAAATAAAAAAAAATAAAAAATTAATAGGTCTACTTAAAAGTAATAAAATTTTTATTTAAATTTAACACAAATTATTTATTGCTTTTCTTGATGACACTGATATTTTTAAGTTTAATAATTTCATTTTATCGTGTTCTAAAATATTTATTTAGGATATTCATTATTATTAAAAAAATTTATGAGCAAATTTTATGTTTTATGCAATAATTCTTATTTATTTATATTCCTTTCCAACAGAATAATTTTAAATCTAAGGGAAATTTGTAATAACTATGTATTTCTAACTTTAATTTTACGCATCTGATTCAAAAAGCCAGATTATTTTTTACATATAGTCATTTGGAAGTTTTTCCCGGTATTTACCACTTTTTCCCGGTGGTATGGGAAAAACAAGTTTTGGACGGGAAAAGGCCAACCCTGTAAATGCATCGACATGACATTCGGAAAATTTTCCGAGAAAAACCCTAAATTTGAAACTTGATGCAGCTAACAATGTATAATATATATTTTATTACTTGAATTTTATTTTACATTTTAATATATTTTTTAAATATTAAACCATGAATATCAAGGTAATTTCTTTTACAGTTCTTATATGGATATTTTTCTTTCTTTCCCTTTTATTTTTTACGTAAAAGAAAGGCAAACTTTTCTTTCTGACACACACACACATCTATATATTCTTGATAATGGGCAGAAAATATAACAAAAATTGTAGATCAGCTCAATTTATTTAATTGATAATAGTCCAAGAGTCGACAGCACAAACACCTATGTTATGAAGCACAAGAAAAAAACCTTTATTTTAAGGAAAAGTAGAAGTAGGGGAATCTAATGATCCATGTCTGCCAGAAGTAAAGTGGTGCATAAGCCAAAAATTAATATCACCAGTGGTTGACTCATAGGTTTATCATTGTGTTTGTCCTACAAACAAAGATATGAACACATGGAGGATAGTTATATGGCAAACACAATGATAAACCTACGAGTCAACCACTGGTGGTATTGATTTTTGGCTTATGCACCACTTCACTTCCGACAGACATGGATCATTAGATTCCCCTACTTCTACTCTCCCATAAAATAAAGGGGTTTTTTTCTTGTGCGTGATAACATAGGTTTTTGTGCTGTCGGCTCTTGGACTATAATTACATGCAAAATATTTTAGCTTAAATATTTTAAATATTAAATTATCTTTATTATTTCTTTTAATATTGTTCAGTGTTAAATTTTATTAATTATAAAGCATTCAAATAATATTAATAATGAAATAAAAATCATATAACTTCTCCTCCTAATAAAATATGTCATTATTGAAATAAATTATCGCCAAAAATATCACCAAAGTTGTTTTGCCAGGCGTTGGATTCAAACCTGCGTCTTCTACAAAAATTCGGAGCTTTAAACTGGTGCCTCAGACCTCTCTGCCATCAGGAACTCATTCTACTTTCCTCTAAATTGAAGAAATTCGAAAAAGAGTTTTGTTGCATGCGCATATGCCCGAAAAAATGATACTTACAGAAATACCTTTGTGTTTTAATATAGGGGAGAGGGCGGCACATGTGAACAATTTTTACATTTTTGACTATTTCTCAAAATTGTTATGAGCTATTGAACCAAAAATTGATTTATATGAATATTTAAAATTTGTTTGTTCTTTTGGTGAAACTTTTGAATGCATTTATGACGAATTTCTAACTTATATCATCATTCTAAAAATTGTCTAAATTTGTTCACATGTGCCCCGTTGGAGGGGTTGTTGTGAACATAGCTGGAGCACATGTGAACACATGCATAAATAAAGCAAAAATAATTTTTTGTGAATAAAAACTGTGATAAAAACTAATTAGATGCCCTCTTTCTAGTTCTGTGAATAAATCAATAAATGTTTCAACATAGATACAAGAAATTATTCGTAAAATTGTACACTAATATGCCTACTCCTTTTGAGTCACTTTTAATTGTTATCTAACTTCCAGTAAATTAAAACTGTGAAGCAATCCTGAAAACATTGATCATATAACTCAACGTTTGACAAGGGTAATTAAATTTTAAACTAAAAAAAAAAATGCATTCACAGACTTAAAAAATACACTTTTGAACTGTTCACCTCTGCCCCCATATGTTCTGTTCACAAGTGCCCCATCTACCAACTTCAGCCGAACTTATAAAAAAAAGATATTTTTAATTGAAATAAGGAAACAAAACTTTTTATAGACTTACCTAATAAATGCCACTATAGAATGCAATGCTGATATTCTTCTTTAAAAAATGTCTTGAATGAATTTTTACTTCAATAACTTAGAAGACTTTTTTACTTCACACATTCTAAAACAAACAAATTACAACTATCAGAAATCAAAATGGCCTATTGTTCTGAAAATTCGGCCAAAAGATGGTACCAGTACTATCATCAATCGGTAATTTTTTGAATTTTTTTATTTCAGATTAACTGAGTGAAATATGTACTGTTCACATGTGCCCCCCTCTACCTTATATGACTAGCGGACTTCGCCCACTTCGCTGGGCGGTTTTTCTAAAAGAACAATATGACTTTTGATCATAACAATATGACTTTTGATTGACATACTGATCAGGTCCCAAAAGTCATATGTGCCAATCAAGAATATTTTCACTTTTCAGGCAGATTGGACTTTCCATTAAAGAGAAAAAAAAAGAATGTAAACTGCAACAATGGTCCACTTTACCCCAGTCTCCCTTAGGGCTTAAAAATGCATCAGGTCTCAATGATAGGTTCGAGCAACACCAAAAGTGGTTCCCTTGTGAGTTGATTTTACCATTAAGTAGTTACCTGCTGATGAGGAAACTCCGATAAAATTGTTTCAGGATGTTGCAATTGTACATAAGAAAAAGTTTTTGTTCAAAAAACCATGAATGGCTTCATCCAAAAACTAAAATGTTTACTGCGGTGCTAAGAGACATTTACAATCTCATACCTGCTGTTTAAATTGAGTTTTATTTTATTATTTTTACGGTATAATGTTTATTTGTTCTAATATTTTAACTATGTATTGATTTAATAAAATAATTTGTGAAAGTCTGTAATTTTTAAATGTTATATATTTTAAATTTTCATTTTCATACCAATACCATGTGATTCCAATGTGACGTCACATGAATATTGTCCATTAAGAAAATCATTTCAAATGTATTGTTTTAATATATAACATAATTGTCACATAAATTTGTTTTGCATGTAACAATTTAACTGTTTTAAAGTGGGGTTTTTTTCTGTTTGAGATTTTCGTGTAAACATGTAATTAATTCATTATGTGTAATGTAAATAAATAATGTAATTTATTAATAATGCCTTTGAAATATTAATTTGTTTTAAATTTTAATAGTATTTCTCTAATGGCATGCAACATTTTTTGTTCTTGCTGCAAATGAAAGAGAGAAAAGAGTAAATTATATCATCTTCGCATCATTGATGTGATGTCATTTTCTCATTAAAACTGAAGAGAAAACCAAGTGGAGAAATTATTATTTCATACATATATTCGTTTCAGATATTTGGACAGTTCCAAAGGTCTTTAATCACTCTTAAAATTTCTAAATATATAATATTAAAAAAGTAATATGATTGAAATACTAATTTCTTTTAAATTTTAATGGTATTTATCTAATAACGGAATATATATATATATATTATTGCTGTAGATGAGAGACAGAAAAAAAGGTAAATGATGTCATTTTCTCTTTAAAATCAAATAGAAAACCAAGCAGGAAATTTTATCATTCTTGCATTCAGTTGAGCAATTATTATGTCATATATTATTTTGACATTTTCGAATTAGTGTTTTTATAAATTCGTTTCATTAAGGTTTTTAAAAATGACAATATGATATCAATAAATAACAATTCCTATTAATTTCTTTTTAGCTTTTCTTAAGCATTACATAAATGACGTCATTTGGATGAATTTATTCAAAATATTTCCAGTTTATGAATTAAAATAAATGTTTAGAAAATTGTATTTTCTCTCTAAACCCTGTCAGCTTTAAGCGCCTTTGTGAACTAACTGAAAAGAGCTATGATGGAATTATTATTATTATTTTAAATCAATGGAGTTAATGACTATGATGAAAATGACAGACGATTTTTGGTTTTCTAAAGTAAAAGGATTCTGGAAGGTCAAATATAGGAAAATAAGTTTTTATTTCTTCAAATATTCTTGAAAAACATAATTTAACCACAATATTGTCTTCACTTATCGACTGAAATAAGATAATTTCAATTTGAAAATGAAGAAAAAGATGAAATCGAATAATCCCTATCTTATCCCCCTTTTCTTCACTTTCCCACAAAAATGGAGTAATTAAGTTGCCAACATGTCATTAAAATTAAAAAAAAATTAATATCTTGAAAACTAATTCAAATTTTAGAACTCTAATATCACTTTTAACACTTGTGGATCAATATGGATAATTCTTAATTTCATCGTCATCACCAAAAGTTCCATATTTTAGAAGAAATATCTGTGAAACTAAATCAGCGTTTCATGAAATTGTTTTATAAAGTCGTTTCATAAATTCATTTCATTAGGATTTTATATATCTATATATATAGGATAGATGTACATGTACAATTGTATTTCGCTTTATTGTATAAATACAAGCCCCCATTTTTTTACTTTCTTCTTTCTAAAGAAAAAAAATATTGTAATTGAAATTTTTTATTACTTCCAGTTTTAAACTGATTTACATATTTTAGGGGTCAGAGATCCCAGAAAATATGTTTATACAAAATGTCTGTCTGTCCATCCTTATGTATGTACGTCGAAAAGTGTATGAAGTTATGCATAGAATTGAACCAAATTTTGGGGTATTATTTGGCTGTGACAGCAGGTTTTCCTTGAATTTGGAAATTATACAGTGTTTTAATATAAAATAGTGCTAATATGATTTTTTTTTAAATAATGAAATTTCTATTTTATTAATGATAATATAATAAAATTAATTTTATAAGAACTTAATATTTAATTTTTAAACTTACTGATTTTTCCAAATACATTTTTTTTTTCTTCTGCAAAGATAGCAATTTTAATTTCTTATGTAATCCACTTCTCTAGAGTAACCCTGGTTTCTATGACAATGGCTACAATTCAGTACAAGTAACTTTATCAATACTGCCAAGTTAAGGAGAAACAGGATATAAATGGTTATTTTTTGTTTAATTATAATTTTAAATTATTATTGTAACTAGTATTGTTATTATTGCTAATTACTATTGTATATACTTAGAACCACGGTAAGTAGAACACTCGGTAGGGTCCACGTGCAGGTTTCATTTCTCCCTCTGACGTCACTGGCACCCAAGTCCATGGTTTTCATGCTATAGTATTTGTTTAAAAAGATGAAATGAAATTCCTTTGGAATATCTAGAAGAATTAATGCGTTGCTAATTATTTTAATGTCAAATCCTTTTCAAAAACTAACAATAAAAATAAGACATAAAATGATTATATGAATAATAATAATAATAATAACATTTATTGTCAGGAAAAGAGAAAGAGAGCAATGCGAATAAATGGAAACACACAGGGAGAGCTTGAACGATGGGTGCCAGTGACATCACGAACTGGATGATCTACTGCGCATCTCGCTCGTGGACCCTACCGTGTATTCTAAGTACCGTGCTTAGAACCAAGTTTTTCTTAAATTACAATTTTTTTTTCTCGTTTTAAATTATTCTTTTCACCCACTTTATTTGATTAAATATGAATTTAATGATGCATTAATATATATTTTTTAAATGATTAATAATAATAATTATATTTTTTAGGTCATTAGAAAATTATCTGTGTTACATAGCAATGTGTGATGAAGAAGACAATGATTCTAGAAAAACCTATTCAGAAAATGTAACTAATTATCAGGCAGTTCCAGATGCTGATCGGGAAATGTCAGGTATTGCCCATCAAGAATTTGAAGATGGAAAGTATGGCCAGTGTCTCAGTACGTTGCGAAAACTTCAGTTTAAACGCCCACAAGACTTAAAAGTTTTACATAATATTAGTGTTGTAGAATATTATTGTTCAAAATATAAAGAAACAGAGACATTCAGAAAGAATATTTTGGAGATTTGTAAACAAGCTCACATTAATATGGAAGATGCAGATACTCTTGATGATGTGGACAATAGTGTGCTTGTGTATAATCAAGCTGTTTTGTTATATCACCTTCACCAATATAGTGCAGCTGCCCATGTTTTAGAAAGAGTAGTTCAATTTCTCGAACCTTTAGATGAAACCTTAGCAAGGAATATCTGTTTATTGTTAATAGATTCGTATCTTAATATTTATCAGCCTAAACGAGTGTCAAGTTTGGTGCCACATATGGAAACTGCATATTTTAGTAATAGTAAAAGTTGTGGGAAGGCAAATCAGAAAGAAAAAGAAGGACAAAAAGATGAGAATGGTGATAACGGTATTAGTGATCAATTCAAAAGACGATTTCAACTGTGTAAAGCAAGGTTGTTTGCTACTTTAAAAACTTCAAAAGCATGTAAGAGAGAAATTAAAAACCTTATGTCATCGGGTTCTGGTATACAAAATATCTCAGCCTTTTTTCTAAAGAGTCAATTAGAGTATCAAAGGGGTAATTACCGAAAAGCTTTGAAACTCCTTCATTCTGCAACAATGCCTAACGATATGTCAAAATATTTTCTGGAAACTGGAGATTCTTTACCTGTTTTATTCTATAATAATGTAGGATGTATTCACTTTTATATGGGCAAACCACATTTAGGAAAATTTTACACCAAAAAAGCAATAGAAGAATTTGAAAATCATGTGCGTGCTGTTAGTGATCAAAACAAATTATCTGATAGTGTTCTAAATTCTCGTCCTTTACATCTGCTTAGTTTAACTACCCGTCATCAGCTGTTTTACAATCTTGGTGTGCAGTGCATGCAGGGACAAAATTTTCATGAAGCCTTTAAATACTTTATTGAAGTCTTAAGGTTGTATTATTCAAATCCTCGATTATGGCTACGTCTTGCAGAATGTTGTATTCAGATTGATAAACCTGATAACATGGAGGAATATGTTGAATGTACAAAACAGCCTAGTATCAAAGCAGTTATTGGTTCTGGTCCTCACAGGAAGTTAATATTAAATTCCTCAAATCATGACTCTTATACTGATGATTTTAAGCAATTTGATTTAAATGAAATTACCCCAAGTTTACATTTTGCAATGATCTGTCTGAAAAATGCTAGAGCTCTTTTGCCAGAACATCATCCTGTTTCTAGTTCTGGAATATTTCATTCAAATATGCCTGGTACTTTAGATGAAGGAATGAGTTCTTCTGAGGAAAATTATCATCTGTCTGTTCTTCCAAGTACATATATTTTGGGCCCTGAAATAATTAGCCTGAGGAATTCTATTCTTGTTTCTAGTGCATATGTATCTCTTTGTTTAGGTGATGTTTTAATGGCCCATGAATATTCTAAATTACTACTTTCCCAACCACGTGTATCCTCAGCTCATAGATATTTAGCACATTTATATAATGGAGAAGCTTTGCTCATAATGGATCGAATAACAGAGGCTATTGAACACTTTAGCTACCAACATGACAATGAAATTGAGCTTGCTTTTCCTGCCAGTTCCTCTGAAGTTTCATTAAAGCATCAAATGAGATTTGATACTAAAATTAATGAAAAGAATGATGATGGAAGCCGACCTGTGGGTAATATACCCAATTGGTTTCCAAATACTATAACTTCAGCTAAATTTATATCCCAACATAATTTGGCTGTTGCGTATGCAGTAAGAGAGGAATGGTCTAAAGCTTTAGAATGCTTACAACAAATTAGTTCAAATAATACAGTGCCCTTACAAGCACGTAATTTACTTATGTACGTTCAGTTATTAGAAGGTACTGCTGATGAACTTCATACTTATATTAAACAGTCATCAATTTCTGGTTATGGTTAATTTCAGAATGCATTTATTTTTTTGTTGATAACATAAATCAACATGTGTCATCAGTATTTTGATTGTATCAAAAAAGTTTATTTCTTAGTTGTTTACAGAAAACAGTTACAAAACTGTAAAATCTCATAAATTTTTTTTAAAAAAAATTAGCTGTTCATTGTATTGCTCATATACACATTTTTTCTAAAGGGAAAATATATTTATTTATAGAATTAGCAGAGTTTCCCCCAGGCAGTTTCAGGAGGGTGCTACACCCCACTTGCCCTTTGGTTTACAAAATAATACCCCTCTTGCACCTCCTTCAAAAAATTAGCACCCTTCTTGTCCCTTATCCTAAAATTTAGCACCCTTCTTGCCTCAGTAAAAAAAGTCCCTTTCTCTTTTTTGCATTAAAAAATTCGCTTGCATAGTAAAAACTGACTCAATGTTGTCTTAAAAGGCCTTAAAAATCAAAGAAGTGCCTTTAAGAATCTGAAAAGTGCTCTTAATCTGAAAAATTAAGAATTCGAAAAGTGTCCTAACAAATTCAAAAATTGCCCTTAACCCCTTGGGGATCAACGACCGGTATACATGCCACGTAAGGTGCTCAGAATCCGTGATTATTGTCAACAGTAAATTTTGCCTTATTTAATCTGAGCATTTTCCTGATTCAATTAGGCAAAAATTTCTGTTTTGAAAATTCGGTGATAAAAGATTAAAAATTCTGTAAAAGACGCTCGTCCCGCAGGGTTTAGGAATCCAAAACATGCCCTTTAGAATTAAAAAAGTGCCATTTCTCACCGGCAATAACCTGCCTTTTTTTAAACCTAGGGGAAACTCTTAATTATGTTTTCTCTTTAGCAGTTAAAATCAGGAATGAAAATATTGTATCTATTTATATAATACACAAGTGAAGTGACAATTCCGGTTATTACTCATCCTTAAGGAAAGCAACTTATCACTGCCAGGCATAAGTATTCGGATGCTGTAAGTATGCCGATTGTTCAACTCATGGAAATATGCACATAAATTCCTTTGTATCACATCTATTCTTCTTCATTTTCTCTAAAACCTAAAAAACTATTCAATTATAATGTTTTAAGTTCTAAATTAAAAATAATGCTCTTATCTTTGGTTATCCAGCTATTATGAACAACGGATAAACAAACGAACAATGTTGCCATTCAGAACCACAAATTTCAAATCTAGAAACAAATGAACGACTCTTGGAACATTTCATTAAAACAGTACATGTCAACATCCTATTCCGCTCTTAAAATCTTTATAAAAGCATATTAAAGCCTCTAAATATTTTGAAATGTGTTTTTCACTTTTCATACCGGATTCATGCCAACTCATTGTTTTTGTAAAAAAATGGGAGTTATTGTTAATCTACTTAAAAAAAATGTTCAGTTTGTATGTACGTTCAGTTGCATACAGCAGCTCCTTGCATTGATTACGCTTCATTTCTAAATATTGTTTTTGTGCCATCTATTGGCAATCAATGTAAATGAAGGAACTTTTGATTGAAATTAGTTTTTTATTTTTAAAAATTTAGGACGTTATGATGTAATTAGAGATCAGTTTTTAAAAGCTTTGGTTATATAATTTTAGAATTTTATTCAATATAAATAAAATGAATATTATTATTATTATGATTTCTTAGAATTTAAATTTAGTTTTATTAATTTTTAAGAGCTTAACATTGATTCGCTTAAATTTTAAAATTTTGTTTGCATTATAAATAAAATGAGTTTTTTTCAGATGTAATTTCACTTTTATAAGAAATTTTTATAAGATGTTATCAAGATTGCATTAGTACGACTGAAAATTATATTTTCACATTCTCTTACTAAATTACAATTTTGTTTTCACTCCAAAGTTATGTTCAAGATTTACTATGTTAAAAATCAAAATCTTACCTGCATTGATATAATTAATATATGTAGTACATAGTATATATTCCTTACATTTGGTTACAAACATGAATTTTATTTACAATGCAAACAAATTTAGAGTAGATATAAACTAAGCTCTTAAAAATTGATAAAATTAAATTAAAATTTTAGAAAAGAAATAATAATTTTGATTTTATTTATACCAAAGGAAATTTTAAAGTTATATAACTGAATCTTTAAAAATTGATCTTGAATTAAATCAATGCATCCTGCATATTTCCTATAAAAAACTACAATTTAACCCTGTGTTAGGCATGCAAATATTTGCTGTGTATTTAGTCACGTGGGGGACATATGTCGCCCATTTTCAGTATGCTGTTTTTGCACTTTTAAAAAAAAGTAGTAATAAAGCAACAAAATACACATTCAAAATTTATAATTAAAAGGTACAACTGTTTAAGAACAGTACAATTATGAAGAACAGGAAGGGAATCTGAGAAAGGGAATAAATGCAAACTTTTCAAATGTCATGGGTGACATTACCTGTGCGCCTAACGTATGGTTGATAAAAAGTTCCTTTGTTTATATTAATTGCCAATAGGTGGCACCAAATCCATATTTAGAAACAAAACATTAAGCTCCATTAATCAACGAGTAAAACCGCTGTCTTGTTCCACCCTTAATAGAAAACAGTTTGGTGAGCCATTCATTTTTATAAAAGTAATATAGCTTAAAATAAAATAAAACTTAAATGTATTGAATATTTAATTTTAATGTTTTGTGAAATGTTCAGAAATTGCATTTCACTTTGCTAATTATTATTATTGTTCCAATAAATACTGCTCTTTGTTTTGTCTAATCGTTGAACTATTTCAGAAATTGAATATTGAGTTAATAAATTCATAATTTACTACTTTTTTGTACTTTTAAAGGTTCCTTGATTTCATAGTGTTTAATTTATTTTTTTTAATTACGAAAGCCCTTGTTATACACTCATTTTCGATATATCACTCTTTTTTTATGTATCTCTCTATTATTAAAAAAAAAAAAAAAAAAAAAAAAAAAAAAAAAAAAAAAAAGCTAATGCTGTCGCCACAATAATTGCATTTATTGTGATCAGGACTCTTTCTTGGCTTACATTTTAAAAAAATGTATATAAAATATGAAAATATCTACAGTAAAGTACCACTAATCCGCAAACCTGTAACTCGTAAACGCCTGTAATCCGCACTGTATGAATGAATGTAAACAAAGGATTTTAATCCTTAAAATGCCTTTCCCCCTCTTACATATCATCCATATGTATCATACATTGATTAAACTTATTTTTTACAATTTAAATTGTTAGTATGCATAAAAATATTCCATTTACTTAATCATTCATGTGTAAATAAAAAATAATTCTTTTTTCAGAATTTACTGTTAAAGTATTTGTATTTATGAAAGATGGTTATTTAGACAAAATATTTAATCTCTCATCTGGAAACAATTACAATTTATGGAATTGAAGATAAAACAGTTTATACAAAAACCAAGCAATTAATTTCTTGATGTTAATAAATATAAATATCAGCAAATTCATTATTTTATACTCAGGGGTGGGGAATTTCTAAAAAATCTTACCAGCCAAGAATTTATTTCACCAGCCAGTAAAATGCAATCTACAGTTGAAAATTTTTATGACAAAATTACGCAACTTAAAAATAGTTGGTTACTATTACTATAATGCATTTTCATATTTTTCTTCCCTGTAAATTTAAAAAAAATAAACAAGAGATGAAAGTTTAATATAAAATAGAACTTAGTACCATGTTTACAAAGCTATATTTTTCAACTTTCCTAATTATTGCGAACTAATAAAAAAAAAAAGTTTTCGGCATATCTCTATAGTTTGCAGTTTTCAAAAACTACCTAAAAATTCACTCGCTCTGTTAGAAAATTCACTCGCCAATGGCGAGTAAAATGATGCATTTCCCTACCCCTGTTTATACTGTATTATTTTACAGTAGACTCCCTAAAACATACACATCATGGCACATGTAAACAATGAAACTTTCATATCAAATGTAGGGGCAAAGTTACTTTTTTATTTATTTATTTTTTTTTTTTAAATCTCTGCGGAACGCGAAAAACCGCTGAAAATTGCATTAAAAATTGCTAAAAATTCAAAATTCGCAAAGGTAAAAAATTACTTTAATGTTTGTTCTAAAACATTTTAATCGAAATTCTTTCACGAATGTCAAAAAGAGAGTGAAAAATTGCAAAAACTCGCGTTAAAAATTCAAAAATTTCTGTGGAATAATTTACTGTATAAAAGTTTGAAACTGAATACCTTTTTCTTTTTAGTGCAGGTAAAATATACCAAAAATTGAGTAAAATGCAACAATTGATGGCCATTTACGAAAATTTGGGCAGAACTTTGTTTTGAAATTAGAAATAAAGATCCAATGAGTCCTCAAAAAATAAATCTTTCACCCTGGTTTTTTGGGGGTGCGAAAGAGAGGACTTTTGCCTCAGGCAGGGGGGGGGGGGGAGTCAAATTTTTTTAAGTAGGTCAAGTGGAGTATTGTTTATTATGCATTTTTTAATTCTGAATCGAATGGCACCATTCGTAAGTCGATATGATCATTTTTTATAAAGCTTCGGCAGGTTTTACGAATACAAAGTCGACACTAATACTTTATGCAGGTAAAATAGGTTTTTACAATAACAAGTGATAGTCATTCATAAAAATTTGGTGAAGAACACCGTTTTGGCCCTAGAAATGCAGATACGATGAGAACCCCACCCCCCCCCCCCCCCCCAAAAAAAAAAAAAATCATGGGAGAAATCAACATATTTTTTTTAATTCTGAATTGAATGACACCCAGTCGATACGATCATTCGTTAGAAAGTTAAGCAGGTTTTATGAATACAAAGTCATGAATGGTTTTATGAATACAAAATTATAAATACACGGATTTTGACAACTTTAATGACGTTGGAGAAGATTCAGGTGATCCTGATTTTGATTATTGCTATTTTGAAGACATTTAATAAGTTTGAGATTATTTGATATGATAAGATTTGATATGATTTTGAAAGTAAAATAAATGTGACAAATCTGTGCTCTATAATAAAATTTTATTTTCGACTTTGTATTCATAAAACCTACAATATCTTCTTAATGAATAATCGTATCGACTTGCGGAGGGTGTCATTCAATTCAGAATTTAAATAATGCATAACAAACGATATCCCACTTGTCCTAATAAAAATAAATTGAACTTCCACCCCTTGCGTTAAAATTCCTCTTTAAACACGGTAAAACTACTTAATTTTTTGGGGACTCATCGGACCTTCATTTCTAGTACCAAAACTAAGTTCTTCCTAAATTTTAGTGAATGGTCCATCAGTTGTTATTGTAAAAATCGATTTATTTGCATAAAGTATAATTTTCAACTTTGTATTCCTAAAAACCTGCCGTAACTCTGTAAAAAAAAAAAAAAAATGATCGTACCGACTTGCGGATAGTGTCATTCGATTCAGAATTTAAAAATACATAAGAAACGATACCCCACTTGACTTACTTAAAATTTCTTGAAATCCGCCCCCTCCCCCCCCCCCTCCCTGTGTTATAACTTCTCTCCCTTTTGACCCCCAAAACATAGTAAAACAACTTTATTTTTTTGGAGACTCGTCGGATCTTCATTTCTAGTGCCAAAACGAAGTTCTTCCCAAATTTTGGTAAATGGCCATCAGTTGTTTCGAAAAAAAAAAAAAAATCTATTTTACCTGTAACGTATTTATCAGTGTAAAAAAAAATCACTTCAAAACACGAAATAACTCGAAAAATTCAAAAAATCTCTCTATGAATTACGAATACACTTTTTTGAAAAGAGGACAAAATTTACTATATTAGGCTTAAAGATTGAAATTGGATTTATTTTAATGTAAAAAAATCGCTGCAAACGGTGAAAAAACGCTAAAAATCCCATAAAAAATTAGATTGAAAAAAAATCTACTCAAAAAATCCAAAATTGGGCTTCGGGGTGCGTAACTACTATATACCTAAAGCATAGCTGCCAACTCTTCCGATTTTTTCAGAATTCTTCCGAAAAATCGGCTTGTTTTCCGATTTTACGCGCGTATTGCGTTTTCTTCCGCTTTTCGTCATTTTTTTCCGATTTTCGGCCTTTTCTTACGCTTTTTACGCGAGTTTCGTAAAAGGATCGCGGGAAAACCCAAAATTTCGCCGAAGGTTCGCAGGAAAGACGCAAATTTTGTCGGAAGATCGCATAAAAAACGAGAATTTCCTCAAAAGAGCGCGTAAAAACACGAATTCCGTGAAAAGATTGCGAAAAAACGCGAATTTTGTCAAAAGATCGGGTAAAAAAAGCGCCGTCTAAAGATCGCATAAAAACACTGTTGCTGTGAAAAGATCGCGTGAAAACGCGAATTCCGTTAAATGATCGCGGAAAAAAACGCTCCTTTCGTGAAAAGGTCGCGAAAAAAAAAACCAAATTTCACCGATGGCTCGCAGAAAAAACCCAAATTTCGCCGAACGATCGCGGGAAAGACGCGAATTTCGTCAAAAGATTACGTAAACAACGCATAGGGGTGATTTTGGTCCGAAAATTTAAAAAAATCGGCCACCAATTCGAAAATTCGGACATAAAAAATATCGCGAATTTCGACATCTTCGCCGAGAAAAATTAATTTTGTCAATCGTTTGCAGAAAAATCGCCAATTTCGACAAAGGATCGCGTAGAAAACGCTAATTTCGTCAAAAGATCGCGAAAAACGGCAAATTTCGTCAAAAAATCGCGAAAAAACGGCAAATTTCGTCAAAAGATCGCAAAAAAACGGCAAATTTCTTCAAAAGATCTCGAAAAACGGCAAATTTCTTCAAAAGATCGCGAAAAAACGCAAATTTCGTCAAAAATTGCAAAAAAAACACAAATTTCGTCAAAAGATATCGAAAAAAAACTACATAGCTAGTGTCAGAAGTGGACCTCCCCCCCCCCCCCCACACACACACACACACACCTGCTGTAACTTTTCAGAAAATTTGCTGTGAATTTCAGAATTTTTTTTTTTTTTTACTCAAAATCACCCTCAAAAAAAAGAAAAATTTAGGAGTCAGAAGTTTTAAGTGTCCTTTAACGTGAAAGGTAGGATATCCTATAAAAATTAAAAATATATATATATTAATAATTTTTAATATATTCAAGTTATTCTTTTTTGTCATAATATATATTGTGTAATTGCAAATTAGTGAATATTTTATTCGAGTTTCTCTTTGAAATTTGTTATTTATAAGGATTCGGCTGTTTTTAATCCTTACTGAAAGTGTTATAAAACTTAAAAAATCTTCTGATTTCTTCTGATTTTTCACCAAAATCTTCTGATTTCTTCTGATTTTTCACCAAAATCTTCTGATTTCTTCTGATTTTTCACCAAAATCTTCTGATTTCTTCCGATTTTTTGTCCAAAATCTTCTGAGTTTTACCAAAATTTAGTTGGCAAGTATGCTAAAGGTACCTTCATGCCAAATTTTGTAGCTCTTCATGCAGCGGTTTCATCAGAACACAAACTACTCTCCTTATTATTATAGACTAGCTGACCCGCACGGCGTTTCCCGAGCATTCTGATAATAATCTTAAATAAACCTCATATTTGTATGATTTTACACATTAAATCCGATTTTGTCCGAATTTAAATTTTTAAATGAAAAATTCACAAAAAATATTGATTTTTAGGGTTCCGTACTTCAAAAGTAAAAACGGAACCATTATAAGACCACTCCTGTGTCTGTCTGTCTGTCTGTCACAGCCAATTTACTCGTAAACTATGGAACGTGGAAAGTTCAAATTCGGGGAAGTAATAAAGACCATTGACCCACATATTTTCAGATTAATAAACATTCATGAATATATTTAGTAAAAAAGTAGAAGGGCTAATTATGCTACTTGAAAAAAAAAAAATATTTTCTTTGTATATCATGAGGGGTATCCTGTGAAAGCTTTTGTAACGCTGAACTCAAAAATACATTCTTTTTAATTTTAGGTATTATATTATCAAAGATATTGTTGAAAATGTAGCGCAAAAATATGTCCCCCCACCCCCATCTAATTCCGAATCTACTGAAACTAAAATTATGAAAAAATTAGAGGTAGTAGACGTTAATATAAACCTTGCTGGAAAATTATAGCGATTACCCTAGGTCACATAGTTTTTGAGTAATTAACATTTTTCTCTTATACACAAATTTCGATTTACGGGCATTCAGAAAAATTGTTGAGCATCACTGAATGTACCTATCGTTGCAGAAGAATAAAAGCATTGTTGATAATGATTTTCGAAAACAATCATCGGTAATTAGCCAAGATATTAACCCTTAAAGGTACGGTCAGTTTGGACATACACAAGGACAGTGGCGACGTACTCTATGCCTAGTTAACAACTTTTAATGATATATATGTGTAATGTAATATCCAGTAACAGCATAAAAGCAATAAACGTCAAATTGTTATAAACGTATTAATTTAAGGTTTCTCGGGACTCTAAAAAGTGGAAAAAATGAAAAAAAAGATCATTTTCAACATCTAATGTCTTAAAATGTATATGATTTTAAAACACAATTTTAATTGGTATGAAAGATAAAAGTATGTTCTTTCGTTCCATGTATTTAAAAAATTGCAAGTTACAGAATTAGTATTTATAGGCGGCTCGAAACTGTTAGACATTTGTCGAAAAAAAATTGGCATAACAGTTTACGCGCAGGATTACAAAATAAATACAGTCGGACCTCTATTTAACGAAGTCACTAAAACGCCGAAAAAAAGTTCGTTAAATAGAGAGTCACCTTTTAAAATACTTTAAACTACATAAAACATATTTTAAACCCATGAACACTAAATATAATTTTAAACAAGTTGGAAATTGCTCGTCAAACGTGGCAAATGAGGTGCGTTCGTACTATAACTAGTTTTATAATTATTTTTTGCACCCCATATTGTACTGAATGTATATTTTTTTGCGCTTCATAAGTGCATAGTCTGTAACATCATTAAAATGCACTTACAATAATTTTTTCCCCATTCCCCGTAATGTAACGGAAAACTTTTGACTGTCCCTGTAATTAAACTATACATCCGATTTTCATAAAATTGGAAATGGCTCGACAAAATTTTGCAGCAATTATATATTAAAAATTTCAGACCATTCGGAAGGCTGTAAAATCATTAAAATGCATTTGCTATAATTTTTTCCCATTGGCCGTAATGTAACGCAAAACTTTTGGGTGTCCCTGTAATTAAACTATACATCCGATTTTCATAAAATTGGAAATGGCTCGACAAAATTTTGCAGCAATTATATATTAAAAATTTCAGATCATTCGGTCGGGTAGTTTTTGCTCTGTTATATGCGGACGGACAGACGGACTGAACGACGACTATAGGTGCTACGTATTTATATAATTACGAACGCACCTAAAAAGTAATTAATCACACTTTTTGTATAAATTATATCTATTTGTTTTATATATTTTACCCTTCAAAAAGAAACTTGCAAGGGAAATAAGAATGAAACAAAACATTGTCTGAAAATAAATTGTATTTTCAGTTAAAAAAATAATTTTACATTACAATCACGATTTTTTATTATAGTCGAAAAGCTGTTTGGAGGAATACCAAATTTTAAAGCAATATTCTTTTTCTTCACGCTTTTATCCACCACATCAAGATTTTTTTCTTTTTGACATTTTCGAAATTACCAGCGCGACTGAATGATCAGACACTTCTTGGATGAAAAGCAAATAATCACAGCGATTTTACTGCTCTCGGTGAGTTAGGTGCTGGTAAGACCTGTTCATGGTCATTGGTCATCATAAAATGTGTTAAAAGAAAGAATAAGTTTGAAATGTCCAGTAATATTTTGACAAATAAGGGAGAAAAAAAATTTAGATTCCAAGAAAAAGTTCGTTAAATAGAGAATGCACTTCGCTATTTGGAGGTTATTTTACAAAGAAATTCGCGAAATGTTCTTGGTCCCAAGGAAAAGTTCGTAAAATAGAGAAATTCGGAAAATAGAGGTTAGACTGTATTGCAACTAGAATGAAAATTTTGGTGCTTGCTTATACTTCAGATTGTAATAATTTCCCTGAACTTAAATAAATTTGTATTTAAAGCATTTTTAATGCAATGTTGCATTTAGCTAATACAAAATTTTGAAAATTTCAACAGTAAAATCACCTAAAAAAATATTTTTTTGAACAATAAAAAGGAAATTTTAGGTTCAGTTTATACAGACTAACATGAAATATATGTTTTGAAAGTTTCAAATCAAAGAAAAAATATTCAGAAGTTTTTGAGGCATCCTGTGCGTTATGCACAAAAAACGCCATTTGGAAAATAATGACTTTAAAATTTCGGAAACGCCGTTTCAGCTATTGAGCGGGTATAATTCTAAAAGCCTAAACTTCTGTTCTAATGGGAATTTCAAGGAAACAATTATATCAAAATATTCAGAAAAGATAGGAGTTTAACATCTAAACAAATTAAAATTTCTTAAATTTTGCAGCTTTAAGAGTCCTGCGACCACTTAATCCTTTCCGGCACGGAGTAATTCTATTTATAAACTTATGAAATAATGAACTGACACCAGAATTTATAAACGAATTTATTAGAAAATGCGAACTTGCTTATTTTCACGTACATGATAAAAGGAAAATTTTAATTAAATATTCTTGGTGCCGTTTGTCTGTTTTGGAATTAAACTTAGGTGTCCGTTTTTTAAGGGCATCGCTATCGAAAGATTTAATTAGAATGAATCGCATAACTACTGTGGGATTCGCGATAGTTTGCATTGATTGTATCTCTCAATACGCCTCGAGTGACTTTAAAAGTTAATTAAACAGCTATCTGGAGAAACGCGGCACTGGCCAAGGCGGCGTTGCAACTTTGAGACCTCAATTCGAATGCCAAATTTAAACTTTGAACAAAGGTTTTGTTTTAGCTACACTGTAGAAATAAAGGTTATTACTACGCTGAATTTAGTTTCATGAAATGCCAAATGAAGTTTAAGTATGCACTGCTTTTATTGTTAGTACCGAATTAAGTTCATCATAAACAAATTAGGATAATATTAAATAAAGAGTTATACGAATAGCTATATTTGATATTATTTAGGTTCCATATCTCTTTGAACTTTTATGGTATACCCGATTACACTTTTCTAATATATACAGTTATACGAAGGGATCAGATCGTATTTGTTTATGGCATTTGATGACTTGAACTATTATAATATAGATGAAATGATCGGGATAGAATAATATTATCACCTGTGCCTGGATAACATTAAAGTATCAAAATGACACCTAGAGTATAAAAAGCAAAGTGTTCCGCCCGGAACTGTTGGTGATAGTCACATGATTTAGTCTATTGTTATAGAGAGTGTTTTAAAATATCGGTTGACAGACTCTGAATACTTAATTCATTTTATTTTAGCTTTTTTTTTTTTCAAATGTTTAACTGATCCTCTTTAATCAAAAACGAAAACAACCATTGGATGTCTTAACAGCAACTGATTCGCCCTTAAATTTTTGCAATCAAAGGGAATTGAATGGAAACCCGTTTACAAGGAGATCTGCACAGCTTTTTTCAGTATAATTTAATCTTCTCTAATATTTTTAAAACCCATCAGATTAGTATGTTTTTAGATTCTGCGGTGTCTGAATGGGGGTTGGCGAGCGTAGCTTGCAGGGGGCAGAGCCCCCTAGTAAACTATATATTTCTACTATGTGCAATTGCAACGTCATTAAAATAACGCTTATTCTAAGGAAATACTAGATACCTCACTTCACTTCCATTTTTGCACTTTTTATTCTTCACTTTACTTTATGCGATTTATAATAAAGATTTTAATAAACTATATTTCCATTACGTACTGTGTGGTGTCGTAGATAGAGCAAATTGTGAGGAAAATTAATGCGTTATTGCAATTATTTCCATGGTATAATGACAAGCTTAAAAAATACAATTATGAAATCTTTAAGCTTCTTGAGAGGTCAGTTGTTATTAAAATAAAAACTTCAAATTTTTACAATGTGTTTATCTCATCATATCTCACAATTTAAGCCCCTATGCATGTCACTTTTCATTTTTTTTTTTTTTTTTTTTTTTTTGAACACCCTAATATATATTCAATATTTTGTTTTCAAAATAATACAAAATAATTTCACTATGCAAGTTAATTTTGATATTTTCAATCAAAACAAGCGTAAATGAAATTTTCAACTGTTATTGACTATGTAATTCTGTAGATAAGAACTTTTGTCTCTGACATTGACTTTTTTAGCCAAAGGAAACAAATATCTTTTCGAAGCTTTATGTTTCAAGCTTTTATTTTTAAATTTAGAACTAATAATTATCTGAGACAGTTAATATAGAACAGCCATTGAAATATAAACTGTCTAATTTAGATAATCAGATATATACAGCTTCATTAGAAGAGAATCTTTTCTGATTTTGGTTTAGTTGGGTCTAAAGTGTACAACATGTTAAGGAATAAAAAAAATAATACAAGCTAACATTTTATGTTACAATTCTTCAATATAAAAAAAACTATTTTGTATTTAAAATTTTGTTTTATAAATTTCTGAATTTTTGATATTGATATTGAATTCTATAGTTTTTTTCCTTCTTTTTATAAGTGTATAAAGCAAATTGTATCTGTTTTCAATTAGTTGATCTTCAATTTTGTTAAGTAAAGGAAAAGAGAAATGCATTTTTAGAAATTAGAATATTGTTTGATTAAGTTTTTATATTAAGTGCAATATATTTTAGTTTCTTATTTATATTATGCTTGAAAATATCGAATATTTTTTATATTTACGAAACCTGGTGCTACTATAATGCAAGAACTATTCCACAAAATTCAAAGAAACTTTATATTTTGTTAGACCCAGTCGAATGATTAGTGATCAGAGACTGATATTTATTAGATTTTGCTGGTAATCCAATTAAAAAGGTAATTCAGGTCATGAGGAAGAAGTTTTCGAAGTAAAATGGAATTCCTGAGGTGCGCAATATTTTGCATCATTTGCAATTCAATATTAAAGCGAATTATTGAAATAGGTCTGAAATTTAAGAATCCGTAACTTAATTTAAATGTAGGAATAAAACTCTTAGATCTATATATCAATATTCATCAGAGCTTTGATTTAATGTTTCTTTTCAGGATTTTGAAGTAGAAGAAATTTCACATCTGGCACTCCATCATATAGAGAACAAAGAAAACATAAAATAATATGCTATAATGAAAATACTGAAAAAAAAAAATCACGCGTTTTAATAATTTCTAAATAAATTGTTATATGTGGATTTTGGATAATTTCTTGATATAAATAAATAATAGCCTGATGGAATGCAAATCTGTATGCAGTTTCTTTAGATTTCTATCCCATCTTTTTTATATGAGTGTACAGAAAGTTGAAAAAGTTGTAACCAAAAAATACCCTGAGGACTTCAATGATTCACTTTCTGAAATATATTTAAGAAGGAAATATTTTGTGTTTTAGCGCAAAGCAAACTTATTTTTTTTATACCTAAAATTTTCCACTCAAGGGTAAGGGAGAGAAAACTGAAAATTCCAGCAATAATCTGCAATAAAGCAAAGTTGCAGTTAAGGCAGTTCTCAAATTCCCTATGCTCAACAACCGAAACTTTTAACACATTTTCTTATTTATTTTCAAACGTAAACTATAAAATTGGCAAGCCTGAGTATTGAAGCGACTTGAGATCGAATGTCATTTTCCAACTATTTATAAAAAAAATAATAATAATTACTTATCTAGTTATAGCCGGTTTTTCTCCTTTTTCGCGATGTCTCGTCTGCAAATTCTGTTTCAAAACGTCAACTTTGACAGTATTTTCTGAAAATTCTTCTGTCTTTACCGAAAAATAGAAAACGTCATTCGATTCGTGTCTCGTCTGCAAATTTGGTTTTAAACCGCCAGCTTTGACAGTATTTTCTGAAAATTCTGCTTTTACCGAAAAATGAAAAATGCTATTCGATTACATAGTTTCTGAATGAGAACATACCTGCTTTTCGGAGCAAAAATAAATTCGGAAATGTGTCAGAAAGTAGCTTCTTTGGATTTGAGAACAGGGAAATTTACTCTAGTAAAATTCATTGTTAAACTAAGAAAGTTCTTTTGAAGTTAGAGACATAAATGATTATATTTCTTTTGAAGTTAGAGACATAAATGATTATATGAAAATACAGTGGAACCTGCCTGAAGTGACCACCCTCGGGACTGGTTAAAATGGTCACTACATAGAGGTGGTCACTTTATAAAATATCTTTAAAAACGGCATGTTAAATTTTTTGTGATCTCAAACAATAAAACAAATTAAAATATACATACGGAAAAATGCACTATATTAAATAAGGAATTGATTAATTGACAATTTTAATAACTGAATTTCTAATTTAAATTTAAAATATACTATATAGAAGATATCTTAAAACTCATGTTATTCCTTTTTAATTCAGTTGAAGATCTTCCGTAGTGTTAAATAACACATAATGATAAGGTACACTGTATTTAAAAAGCATTTTTATTCTGATTCTAATTGTATAATGATAACGTTTCTGTAACTGGCAGTAATAAACTATTCATTAAAAAATCATGAAAACTTTTATTAAGTTTCATTTACAGCAAAAAAAAAAAAGGTCAGAAATTTTTCGTTGCTTAAAACACTTCTTTTCAACAATTATGTTTTCAGTCATGCCTTCAAGCTTCCTCAATAAATCCAGCATTGGTGGATTTTCATTTAGGGCATATGTTTTCATTTTTTTGCACATCTTTAACATTTCTGCGTTGAAATTTTCATCATTTTCTTCGATTGCAACTTCATCTTCACTAACACAATCTTCTTCATTTTCTTTTGCATTTTTAAACATACCGGAAATGTCTTGCTTCAAACTTTCTTGATCAATGAAAGCATTGCATGTTGATATAACACTGTCAAAATTCTGAATTTTCCGACTCCTAGACTCATTTTCTTCAAATCTTTGTAGATATTCCGATTTTCTTTTAAAAATATTGCTCACACAAGTTTTACTGATTTGAAAATTTTCAGCTGCTGCTCTTTGACTATTACTTTTTATAAAATTTAACAACTTCAATTTTATCTTTTAAACACAGCTTTTTATACCGTTTAGATTTTTTAGATTTAGATTCTTTATTCTCTATACTTTAAGAAGAAAGATAACTGCATTAAAAATGGAAACTTGAAAAAACTACCAAAGCAGTAAGAAAACTACAAGATCATACAACTAAAACTTAATGTTAAATGTTACAAATCTTGCAAGCAGTACAATGAAAGAACATGTGCAGGTTTATTCTTAGAATTTCTGAGAACGTATGACAAAAGTACCCTTTTTAACTATTTCAGAGACTGTGGCATGTTTATGAAACCACTTAATTTAATTCCCAAATGCAACAATGGCACGACTATTTTGGTATAAAGATTTCCGTTTATTACGTATGTGAATTTACAGCCCTTTTTCTTAATTTTAAATAAATCTGTTCTTAAATTCCGGTGTCATTCATTCATTTCAAATATAATAGCAATGGAAGTGTTTTGCCTCTGAAAGGGTTAAACCAAAACCGAACAATCGCAAAGTCGTCACCTCAGATAAACATAGTAATAAACCGTGACTTAGTTAGCCAATGAGTAGCAGGTACAAGCATTCGTATCCGTCAATATACGTGGGGGGGGGAGAAACGTTCCTCATTCCTTTCTCGCCTGGAGAGAAAAATTGGAAATTAAGGCCTTAGACAGGTGCAAATATCATTACAGTAAAGGACAAACTGGTCACTTTGTACATTAAGCCGGTGGTCACTATAGGAGATAAATTTCTGTACTTTTTTATGGAAGAAAATAAAAATTTCGGAAAATGGTCACTTTAACCGTTTAGTTTGAAAATTTTCAGCATGCAGAAAAATGGATGGTCACATTATACAGGTTCAAATAATATTGATAATGACAGGCTATCTGGCCACTTTACACTATAGACAGGTGGTCATACATTACCGGATAATTCTCATATTATTTTATATGAGAACGAGAAAATTTTGCAAAAGCAGTCACTTTAGCCAGGTGGCCACTTTACCAAGGTGGTCACTTTAACAGGTTCCACTGTACTACATTAATTTGAAGGTTTTTCTTAGTGTAAATTCATTCTTTAAAAATTGCAAAAGCTTAAAACTAATCTTAGAATGAGGAATTTTCACGTTTTCTAATTTCATCTTTATACAATGGAAAACGAAAAAATATGAAGGACAGTGTCTATATTTTTTTCATTTTGAGCTATAATTACTGACTTATAAGGGTTTTTATATCGCACTATTTACCGTCTGGCGAAAACGATACTTTTCCTACGCCGGTCTTGTGACGTCATAGTTCATGACAACGGGGCTAACGTAGAGGGCTTCCGCGGTTGAAAGTCACGTGACAGTCGCGGTCTTAACCAATTACGACGCGCAGCTTTTAACAAAGGAATTCTACTACTTTATTTTAAGCAAAGCCAGGGCTTTGATTTTAAGAGATGTAAATAACCTTTTTTGTTGTCAATAAGTTATTTTAATTTTGTCAAATTGACATTACTTAACTATGTTTAATCAATTTGTAATACGACGAGAGCGTGGATACATCATTATGCTAATCTGTCGAATGTAAGTACTCCATTTTACTGTTATAGTGTGATTGATGTCTGATGTATTCATATGATTGTATGTGTTGTATTCTTTAGGTAAACATAAATTATTTTAAATGAATTAATCTTTACATGCACTATTTATACTAAATGTTTTTCATTTTCAATAAAAGCAGGAAAAGAAAAAATTAATAACATTCAGTAATCATTAATTACATCAATATTATTTGCTCTGAACATTAAGCTCATGATATTACCCTGTGGTGTTTTTACGTTTTGGTTTCATTAAATGATTCATATATTTTTTATGTGTTCATCGAATGAATGTTATTTTCATTTATTTATTTGCAATTTATTTATTTATTTATTTTTCCTTTCAAGAGGATTTTCTGTAGATGAGATTTTTATGTTTTATTCAGGGGTAAATACAAGGACTTTTTACGTTCTGCAACCTTCTGTTAAAATATTAAATTTTGTAACAAAAGATGAAATCTAAATTAAGTATTTATTAACGCTAAATTATATACATCCTCCTGGTAAAGCTTTCCTTCTAGTGAATTTGTTTAGTTTACAAGCACATTGCCGATAACTTTTTTTTTTGCAATAAAGTAGTTCATAGCAATAGTAATCTAGAAGATCTAACAAATGTTTTAGTAGATAATAATATACGATTCTGGTGTAATTTTCCCAATAACTTAAAATTTTTCCACAGCTGTAAAATGTTTATGTGTTAAAAAATCATTCTTAAGTAGTCTATGGTGTGTTTACAATGATTTCTAGCTGACAATTAGCTCAGTTTTTTTTTCACTTTTGATAACTTATATCTATAGTTACAAATTATTTTACTTAATATACATAAAATTATGTCAGTGTTTTGAATTTTTTTTATAAGATCTGAGAATCATAATTCTACGGCTTGGGGAAAAAATTTTGATGCGGGAATATTAATTTTTAGATATTCTTGTGTGCTAAAATTGTTTTACTTCCGTTTTTAACTATTATGCTGAAAAATAAATATCGAGCACATTTTTTTAAATACATAGTTTTGTATTAAAGTTTTTAAAATTTTATATAACAAATAAAATATGTATGTGACGATCATGTATAATTTTCGTGGACAAATATTAATATTTAGTGTATAAAAATCCTGTTTGAAAAAAAAATAAACTCTTATTTTCGCTTTTCTTTCAACGATCATGTTTTTTTCAATAACTTAAAAGTGTACTACATCTTCGAAATTTTTATTAATTTTTTTAATTTAAAATGTTTATATCTTTGAAATTGTTTAAATCATTATTAAGTAGTCGTGTTTAATTTTGCGGTATTTACAATGTTTATTTATAGGATTAAAATGTCCAGTCGATTGTTTCCCCATTTTTGGCAACATTATTATCTCCTTACAAATTATTTTGTTTGATATACTTAAAATGATGCTAGGGATTGAACTTTTTATAAGATTTTACAACCATACTTTTACTGCTTGAGAAATCTTCTGGTTAAAAGATTCCAATTTTTAGATGTTTAGTGTGCTAAAATTGTTTTATTTTGATCTTTAACTCTTATGCCCAGCAGTAAATATTTGAACGCATGAAATTATTTTTAAGTACTTATTTTTATACCAAAGCTGTTTAGATTATATATTAAATTAAATATGTGTATGATGACCGTGAATAATTTTCGTGCAGACATATTGATATTTAAAGTATAAAATGCTCATTTGAAAAAAAAAAAAATCTCACTTTTTATCTGTTTTTGACAATTGCATTTTTTTAATCACATAAATTTGTGTTAAAGCTTTGAAATTTTTATATGTTAAATAAATCATTCTTAAATAGTCCGTCTTCAATTTACGTTTATTTACAATAATTATTTCTAGAGTATAAAAAGCTCAGTTGATTTTTTTACTTTTGACAACATTATGTCTGTTTATAAATTATTTTATGCGATATTCTTAAAATGATGCCAGTGGTTTCGAATGTTTGTAAGATTTTACAATTATAATTCAGGGGTCTAGAAAATTTTTTCGTTCTTTTTTAATTTTTAGGTATTTTGTGTGTTAAAATTGTTTTATTTTTGTTTTTAACTATTCTACCCAGAAGTAAATATTAAACACATTTAATTATTTTTAAATACTTATTTTTAGACTAAAGTTTTCAAAATTTTAAATAATTTAGAAGAATTTTTTTTTTCGAAATTTTAATCTTTTTTCAAAAAGATTAAGTAAAATATGTTTATGGTGACCATGTTCATGCGGATGTATTAATATTTAGTGAATAAAGATCCTGTTTGAAAAAAAAAATCTCTCTTATTTTTCTCTTTTCTTTCGACAATCATTTTCTTTTTTTCAATAACTTAAAATTCTGTTATAGCTTTGAAAGTGTATGTGTTAGTTAAATCATTCTTAAGTAGGTTTGTGAATTTGGCCTGTTTAAAATAATTATTTCTAGGCCATAAAAAGCTCAGTTGATTTTTTTTCACTTTTTACAACATTATAGCTGTTTACAAAGGATTTTATATAATAAACTTAAATTTATGCTAGTGTTTTGGAATTTTTATAAGATGATTGATATCATGATTGCCGCTGCTTGATAAAATAACGAATTTTATTGAATTACAGAATGGTTTTGATGAGATAGTAATCTAAAGTCGGGAGAATAATCTATTTTGTCAATTGATTTGTTTAGCTCAGCTGAGACCGGGAACGTCACGTGACTGCTCGAAATTGGAGAAGCGCGGTAGCCCGTCTTTTTCGTTAGCCCCGTCATGACAACAAACACACAACACGGAGCGACTATATGTTGGATTCTGCGCTTGATCTATCGACTTTCTTTTTTTCTCATTATAAAAATTAAAATTCATGTACATTACATTATTTATTTTGACTGACATTGCACATTCATTATAACTATGTGCATTATATTAGTAGTTTTTATATTCTGCCTAATTATTAATACAGGTATGCAAATTACGGAGTATTGTCTAAATTTCTTATTTGAAACAGATGCTGTAATTTAATTTTCAGAACGTGACATTTAATTATTCTAAATTGTGAGTCATTCCTTTATCAGTTATCACAATGACATAAAGCAATTTTATATGCATATTTAGATATAAGAAAAAAATCTTTTAGTTAACATTAATGTATTTGTTTGAGTTATAAAGGAACAAATAACCTGGGCCGTTAAAACCGAAAAGATGAATTCACATTGATGGAATAATAATAATAATAATTGCCGAATCTAACTCTAGGGCAGTTTTCACATTTAATGAAAAATTGATAATACTTATTCTTATAAAATGATTTAAAACAATTAAACGTTAAAGGAAGAGGAACTAAAATTTTTCGTCATGGGTGCTTCTGAACGTCCCGTGGAAGGTAATTTTTAACTTTTCTTTTTATATTCCTGTGGTAAAAAATAAATAAATAAATAGAGGTGGGGCGCTTTTAATGAAATTCAATCCTTCATTTTGTGGGGAGAAAAAAGGTGATAGAAGTTTATTTTTGAATTTTTAATACGTCATTTATTTATGGTGATATGTTAAAACGTGTATCACACGAACGGTTCTGGGAAAATATTCTTATTTTTTCTTAATTTAGTATATTTCATGCTTATAGTCTCCATTAGGGCAATTTTCACACTCAAACTGGTTTCTTTCTGACACATTTTTTATTTCAATTTTATTCGCAAATGCATAAAATTGGCCGGTGTTCTTATTCAGAAACGATAGATATAACCGAATAGTGTTTTTTGTTGTTTTTTCTCGGTAAAGGCAGAAAATGCTGTTAAGTTGATGTTTTGAAACGAATTTCCAGACGATACAACGCAGGAGAAGAAAAAAACTGCCGTAATGAGACAACAATCACTTATATCTCAAGATTTAAATAATTTGAAGAAAAATTAAAAATTGTTCAGTTACAAATCACTTCGATAATCATGCCTGAAATAGTTATACTTTTATATTGAAAAATGAATCGCAAAATTTTGCGTTATTGAATAGGAAAAAATATTTTTTCGAGATTATCCTTACAAAAAGAAGGGGGGGGGAGCTTTCAAGAGACTACTGATGCATTTGATCCGAAATCTTGCACCTCCCTAGAATTTGTTCTCTGGTCCCATGGAGGCATACCATAAAATTATTTCATCATGCTATAATGTACAAGCATGCAGGTAAGTGATGGGGAGGGGGTGGGTTGTTCAAGGAGAAAACAGCACAGACTTGATTTTTGGAATTTCTTGCGAAGTTTGTGGTCTGTGCACAATGGATTTTAAAAGTCATTGTCCCAGTGTTTGTCCTCTGATATGGTTCACTTCTGACTTCTTTTAAAACATTCTTTGATTTTGTGTTCGAACTTATCGGGCCTGAAGCCAGGTTATTTTGAATAAAAGTTTACTTTTAAATTTAAGTATGTTTTAAAATTTCACTCTCTAGGAAATATAAAAACTAGATCTGGAACGAAAACTTAATATATATTCTTAAGTTCAAATAAAAAAGTGAAAAAAAAAAAAAAATACAAAGCCATACCTAAGAATCAGGGTTGTCACAGGCGTTTCTTTATTGACAACTGTTATTTCTAGACAATAACCTTTCTAGTAAAAATTTACCACGAAGGTTGTTTTAAAACAGTGGTAGGAAATGTAACCAAAAGAAAAAAAAAATGTCGTTTGTGGCAATCCTGAGAATGGAATGCCTTAAAGCAATTTATGCAAAGTAACAACATTTTATATATCTTTTAAAATATGATAGGCCCTCTCAAATCTGCACGTTGGTGCAGATTTTAGACAACTATTTTGCTTATTATATATACATATATATATATATATATATATACTATATATATATGTATATATAATAAGCAAAATAGTTGTCTAAAATCTTATATATACTATATATATATAATTTTTCTTAACTGTAACATTAAAAAAGCTTTAACTAATATTTTACTAGGAGAATTTATGTTTTTAATTTGTTTAAAAGAAACTAACCCATACAACCAAAGACTGCCTCCGGACGTCCTATATGGTCCTATATAGAGCCGAGAGGTCCGATACCCGTCAGATCCTGTACAGAGCCTAATTTGGACGTTCGCAGGATGCCAGAATCCGGACGAACCATCCACGATCGTCCGGTGTTGTCCTGAGAACATCCGTGTCACCTGTACGCATGCGCAAGAAATTCTGACTTCAACTGCTCTGTCCGGTTGTTGTTGAAACGAAAGATTTTTTTTAAACAACTGTGTTCTATTACTTATTTCTTTTAATGAGGATTGAATTTATCCTAAAGGTAAGTAAACTTTCGAATCTTAACTTTTTAGAGTGAACTTTTGTGTTTTGCACTAAAATATAAGGCTTTTGTCGTAATCTTTACCATGAGACAGGCAAACTTTCATAGAAAACATATAAACAGTTATAAGCATTTTTCATATAAATACTCGAAATAATAATGTTGTATGATCGTAAAACAAACCTTTGTTCATTATATTTTTACTGAAATAGTATTATTTTTAAAGATAGATCATTTCGTGAGTCATCAAAACATTGTTTATGACCCATTGTTTGGGTGTTGTGTTAGATATAAAAATACATTAAATATTCATTTTGGTGATGATGAACAAGTAAAAATATTCATAAAGCTTTAAATTCAACTTTTAAATCTATTTAACCATTAAATTTATTTATCTTTAAAAAATCTAATAAAAATACTCGTAAAGTATATTTCATTCCAAGAATAACCTGCTTATAAAATTAATTTTGTATAAGATAAGGATTTTTAAATTTTCTAACTAAGCCTACATGTGGCCCAATAGCAAAGATCCAGTTGGGGACCCTGTGTGACACTTTAACAGCTTCAATTTGCCTTCATTTATACATATATACTGTATTAAAAAAGTATATATAGCTGGTTTTTAGCTTGCTTTTTTCTGGATGGGGGGAGTTCAGTGAGACACACAGCACCCCTGAAAAAAAGATAAAGTACACTGTTTTAATTCTTCATTTTAAAAAATGTGTCACAGTTGCTTTCTATTGGGTTTTTATGTTGCATTTCTGTGTTGTTTGTTGTTTTGATGTGTTTAAAATCTGTCGTATTTTCAAAGAAAAGATTTTTAGAATAGCTTATTTCATCTGTTTTTCATTATAAATAACATTTTTGCCTTGTCTGTGTTCCCTCTAAGTCATTATTTAAAGACGCTGCACCTGTCTTTTTAAAATTGGCAAAATACACCTTGCTTTCTTTTTTTAATATAGTGAAATGTACCCTATTTTTGTAAAAATATCTCATAAAACTCTTCGACGAATCGCAGTATTGCAGTATTTCAAAATTCGTGTGCCCTAGAGCTTTCAAAAATTATAGAACTTCCTTATTTCTTTAGGAAAACAGGTTATTCAATCATCGTAATCCAATTGAATGTTCCAATTGACGTGATTTTTAAATTTTTAATCCATAAAATCATTTAAAGTTAATGTTTCTTTGTTTACCATACATAAAAATCACATTTTTTTTTTTTTTTTTTTTTTTTTTTTTTTTTTTTTTTTTTACAGTTACTACTATACTAAACATGTTAATGCAATTTCTCTTGAAAAAATAGTTCAAAATATAAGAAACACTCTATATCTCAAGTTGAAACATCATGTAGGTGCAAATATTTGCACCTGTTTAGTAATAAATGTTTTTGAATCATGTAATAATCACATTGTTTTATTTATTTTATTTAAAATATTCTTCCCTGTATTTATTTTCTGTTTACAGTAGTAAACACTAGGCCTGGTAGCAAAATTTTTTCAAATTCTTGCTCCATCCCATATGTTTTGTTAGTTCTGCAAGCCCAGTAGCAGAAACAGTGCAGCACGGCAGCGGGCATTGTAGATTATATTAAACTTTGCAGATTAATCCACCAAGTTAAAAAGAAATGCTGGGGTTAAAAAATAGCTGAAATTTGCTTAAGTTGCTAGATTTATTGTGTCCTTATATTATATTTTCTTTATAAAGGGAAATTTTGATTACTTTAAGTGTTTTTGTCATTTCTTATGATAGTAGGCTTATTGAGTCGCAGATAAATTTTAGTTTGCTGCAGACTGACGCAGAAAATTCTGCTTCTGGGTCTGCAAGTGTACATGATCTTAAAACTGAAAGTAAATAATACCATTTTTCAGACATAGCATTTTTAATTTTTATTGGTACTTTTGTAATAATTTTAACTGGATGTCTAAACTCATTATTAATTTCAGTACTTCTCTGTTATCCCATCAATCACTTTTCTTTAAAAAAAAATTATCGCCAAAAAATTTCAACAACTAATAAATAAAAAGTAAGAATGTTATCATTGAAGTTAAAAAAAAAAAAAAAAAAAAATCAGAAAAGCTCTGCTTACTAATTTGCTAACTATCAATTTTAAACGATATATTTTATAATATACTATTATTGAAAACTGAAATAAAAATCTTGGATATTTAATACATTATTTTTCTTAACTGTCCCTCTCGTCTGGTGAATGTTTAAGCGATATCAATTGAAACAAATCTATTATATGAAACTATGCATCATAAAATTTGTTCAATAGTTTTTCTTCTTTTAATATCATTTTGTTGCTGTTTAAGAACATAATTGTTATTTTAATCAACAAAATATCTAATAAATCAGTAAAACATCATTAAAAACAGATATAAACACATTTGACATCAAGTAAATGTGCCGCTACGATCATGTAATTTTGGCATTCAATTTTATAGTTTGATGGTAGCTTTTTCGGTACTCCTCCATTATCTTGTCGACTGCTTTCAATAAAAATAACTTTGGCTAAAATAGTATTAAATGCCAAAGATATATGATTGTAGCGTTACATTCACTTGATGTCAGATGTTATTTTAATCCATAATATTATATATGATGTGTTTATGTCATCTTATATGTGTTTGTCATCAGGGAATTTTTAATTTGACCTTTTTCTGTATTTTTAATGGTGTTTTATTGGTTTACTAATTATTTCATTAATTAACATAAGAGTAAAGCTTTTAAATGGTGGCACTATGATATTAAATGAGAAAGAGCTTGAAAAATTTGTGATTCATAGTTACCTACAATAGATCCATTTCAACTGACCATTACAAACATTCACTAGCCGATAGAGATAATTAAGAAAATTATGTAAACAAATAAATATCCAAGATTTCTTTTTCTGTTTTAAGATATTGTTAATTTATTGTTTAACATTATTGATAGCTGAAACTTTAGTGAGTGAGTCTTTTCCAAATTTTTTGTTTTTGTTTTATTTTGGTTTTCTTTGTGCAGGGGAGAGGGGTGGGGTGTCCAATGGCTTCATTCTTCCATTTGTTTACTGTGTATTACAAATTTTAAAATTGGAGTTTGTTACGATAGAATAGTTTTTTTTTAATTTTAATGAAAAGGGTCAAATATCCAAGATTCCTTTTTCTGTTTTCATTAATTTTGTTGTTTAAAATTATTGATAGCTGACACTTTAAAAAGTGGGGCTTTTCCAATGCGCTAATTATTTCAACCCTGATCGTGAAAGGGATTTTTATTGAAAATAACCATGCGATATTTCTAAGATATTTGTAATTTTATGCCAGAAGTTTAATATGAGTTTTATTTTATTACTTTATTGAATAACAGTTATTTATTCACTTATTTTAAGTATATATTTGTGATTTAATAAAATAGTTTGAAAAAGTCTGTAATTTTCAAATGTTATATTTTTAAAATGCTCACTGTACTATTAATTTTTTCTTTAATTTTTCAAATGTTTCAATTCACGTGATTTTCATTTTGTGCCAACTATTATGCTTGGCGACAGTGGTGTCTGTATAACGGAAAAGTGCCTCCATTTGTTTATTAGACATTACATACAGTTTGTTAAGATACAATAGTTTTTATTATTATTTTTTTTTTTTTTTAATGAAAAGTTGTCAATGGGTAGAGCTTTTTATTTATTTATTTTTTTTAAACCTCGCACAATATTATTATTTTATGACTTTATTTATAAAATTATATACACAGACATGAAAATTAATGGTTCAAATTTTAATGTAATAGGTATCACTAAAGTCAAGAATTTCTTTTAAGCAAACAATAATGTTGATTATTTTCTCACAGCTTGTTAGTTTCTCTCCTGCATAATGCAAAAGATGGGATAATTAATCTGTTAGTCAGAATGCTTGTTTGTAACGAGCAAAGTCATATAGTAATTTTATTTTACTTAAACTTGCAGAAGTTTTTCTAAATACTATATTAAGTAATCAAAATAAATATTCCTATATTTAATATATTCCTGCTTAGATTTCCTTACTGTTGCTAGTTTATTTTACAATTTGATTCAAATTAAATTTGAAACCATTTTTTCTATTATGTTGTACTTTACTTGACAAAAATTTTAATCTTATAAAGTTTAAAAGCCTTATCTTTCTAAAAACTGATTCATTATCTGTATTATATAAAACTAAATATATTTAAAAACATTAATATGTTTGTTTACATCTTGAATTTATTTAAACATAAATTTTAAAAAAATCCATTGATTTAAATCACGATTAAAACTAAATTGATTTAAAATAAATGAACCCTGCGATGGAATAATGGAGAAGTACTTTAATTTCTTTGAATTTGTTTAGATCGAATGTAAAGATAATAGAAGCTGCTTAATGCCACGTGTGATCATTTATATTAAATTTTATTTTGAATTGATTTGACTTTTGTATCTTCAGTTATTTTATTTATTTTTTGTAGGCACAAACTGTAGGATCCAAAAAGTCCCAGCATGGATAAATGAAGGTTAAAAGGATACTGCAAACATCCAGCATTCAAAGCTCAGTTCTACATAAAATGTTAAAGAAATTAAATTTCAAAATTGATAAGTTTTTTTAAGTATTTCTGAATAAGGGTCCATAACAATAAAAATTCATATCAAGTCTATGCATATTTGTATCTCCCTGTTATATATTCTTTAATTATACTTTTCTGCAGCAAAATTATAATTGATATTTTTTATTGATTTTTTTTAATTGATTATAATTAAATTACAATTGATTTTTTTTATTGACATAACTGCAATTTTAATGTAATCAAATGATAATCATAAAAAAACATTTAACTATTTTTAGTTCAAATGTATCTATATATTAATTAAATTAAACTTTACAAAGAAAATATAAACAATTTTTTGCAACAAATTTAGTCGAAAACAACTTTTATAAGTGAAAATCCATGTTTTATGATTTTCATTAATAAATATATTGAGAAAATTAATTATTATTTATTAACATGTATATTGAGAATCTAAAACTTAAAGTAAAATGTAGTTTTGGTTTGGGTTTAGACTTGGCAGTTATATCAAAACTAAATATGTGGGAATTGAAAATTATATATTATATGCGTTCAATTGTGGTGTCATTTTGGTGAGAAACCAGGTTTGCCGGCTTTTTTTTTTTTTTTTTTTTGGGGGGGGGGGGGGGGGGCGGGGGTAACCACTTTTAAAAAGCTGGCTTTTATTGAAAAAAAGCCAGTTTTTATTTTTTAAAGTTGGTTTACAGCTAATTCGTTTTAAATTTGGATCAATTAATTTATAATACGTTTATAAATATTTTCTACTGAGTAAATTATAAATTTCTATTAAATTTTCTCAAATAAATAAATCTTTATAACTGCTAGAAAGCAACTGTGAAGGCATTATGTCTGAAAAAATATATACATAAATATTGAAAAGAATATAAGTTAGACTCCAAAAAAATAAATAAAATTTCTCTAAATAAAATTTTGAAAAGCTTGTTGCTAAGCATATTCATGCATATGCTATTCATAATATTTTTAATAGTGAGAAAATGACGTTTTTATTATGACTATGCATAGTTTTAAATGTTTACTAGAAATAAAATAAGACTTGTATATTAATAGTTCTTAAAATTAACTAATAAAGCATGTCACTAAGTAACCATTGTCCTCTTTAATTTTATAAAGCTGTAAAAATGAAAAAATTCGGGGGGTGGGGGGGTTAAGGGTCAGTCAGTGTAAACCAGATAAAGCAGTTGGTATGGTGCTTTTCAAATTTACCTAACATATTTGCAATTCTAACTACAAATCACTCGCAAAACCATCTAAGTTTTATTCCAGTATTAATGTCTTCATTATTGAGAAATTGGGTTACTTATTAAATTCTAAATCAATTAAATGTCATTAAAACTAATTAAAAGCACTTTAAAATGTGTAGTGTATAATTACAATGTTTCATTGTATAATAGCCAATTATGGCCAAAAAAAGCCGGTTAAAACCAGTAAAAGCCACCGGCGTGGCTTTTTTTAAATTTTAGCCGGCTTTTTTGCAGCCCTGTTAGTAACCTACTCTAAACAAACAATTGCTAGATGTTGTATTTTCTATTTTGATATCTCACAGCTAAGTGTTTTAATATTATATGTGGGGGTAACATTTTCTATGATATATAAGAAAAAATGAAACACAGCAAATGTTGTTTGAAGTCAGTTTCCAACCAAAATGTTAAATACTGAAATCATACTAAAGCGTTTTTTGAAAGATGGGGGGGGGGGGGGGTGAGGGGTAATTTGCTAATTTTTATAGAATGAAAGATTTAAAAATAACATTTATAATAATGCCAAAACCACAATAATTTGTTCCTTTAAAATTGCATCATTTATATACTTAAAAAACAATATTATGTAGATGAGGGATCTATAACACAATCCAAATTTGTTTTTGAACTGCAGGGATATTGATTGAACTCTTTGTATTATTTTTTTTTTTTTAACTAGTTCTCCTGGAAATTAGTCAAATGCAACTGAAAAATAATTTCAACAGAGACATGATATATTACAAAAATTGGTATTAAATTAAGTTGAAAAAGCTACTCTCAAAATTCTGAGACTGAAACGCTAAACTTTTAAAAGCTGGCTTTTTCTTCTTTTTTTAGAATACATTCATATAAAGTGAAAATCATTTTGTTTTTTGAGAAATTTAAAAAGTTTTTATTTTATATTTTTTTAATTAATTTTAATTATGATCATGACGACGCAACTTACAAATAAACTGTTTAAGATAAAAGTTCCAATCAAGGGGGGAGGGGTGAAGTGATAGAAAATGTACGTCAACTGGGAACCTTAAGGCTCCTGTCCCTGAGCGAAGGCACTCAAGAGCTAATGTGAATCATTTGGGGAGGGATTTTTCTAATATCTCGTTTGCATTTCAACATTTTAATATAATTTTTTTTGTATTGGATAGTCGAGTTTCCATCTCTACATCGCACTTTTTTTACTTTTTCAATTTGAGTTGCAGATATTTTTTAGAATGACACTTTCATTTTCAGAACCGGTTTAGAAAGTGAAAGTAACTTTATAAAAAATTTCTGAGACCAAAATCTATGATTTATATTTAAGAAAAAATGAAACAGAGCAAATGTTGTTTGGTCAGTTTCTAACTGAAATGTTAATACTGACATCATACAAAAGCATCTTTTGTAAGCCAGGGGGGGGGGGGGGTTAATTTGCTAATTTTTTATAAAAATTACCAATTTTTGTAGAATGAAAGATTAAAAATAACATTTATAATAATGCCAGAACCACAATAATTTGTTCCTTTAAAATTGCATCCTTTATATACTTCACAAACAATACTATGTAGATGGGATCTATAACACAATCCAAATTTATTTTTAAACTGCAGGGATTATTGATTAAAACTCTTTGTATTTTTTTTTTTTTAACTAGTTTTGGAAAATAGTCAAATGCAACTGAAAAATAATTTGAACAGAGACATGATATACTGCAAACATTGGTGTTAAATTAAATTGGAAAAGTTACTCTCAAAATTCTGAGACTGAAAGGCTAAACTTTTAAAAGCTGGCTTTTTCTTCTTTTTTACATTCATGTAAAGTGAAAATCACTTTGTTTAGATTAAAAAAGCTTTTAATATTTTATATTTTTTAAATTAATTTTAATTATGATCTTGATGACGTAACTTACAAATAAACTGTTTAAGATAAAAGTTCCAATCAAGGGGGAAATAGAAGATGCACGTTAACTGGGAGCCATAATGAAGCATAATAAATTTGATTATGTGAATAACCTTAAATATGGCAAAGCAACTCAAATTTTCTTACATATGTTAATTCTCAAGTAATTTTTTATGCATACTTTTTTTTTATTATTATTTAAGTAACAAGATTGGGAACTTTTATGTTTGCCAGGTGCAAATCCTGCCAACCACAATTTTGTTCTCGTCAGTGACAGCTTTTATTTTTTGCTATGGAAATTAGAAATAATACTTTGATCATGAAATTAAATATTTTGCTTTGTGGTCTTCTTTATAAATTTTTGTTTTTATAAAACTTCTTTAAAAAGACAGTGTGAGAATTTTTTTATTTTTCTGTATTTTAACTGATATTATTGGGAGTACAAATTAATTCGGTCCGTTTTCAATAGATGGCTCTGGCTGATTTGTTTACTGAATAATGATAGATGTTTTTGGCATTGTTAGAAAGGTTTGACCTTTGTCAACCATATTCAGTCAACGAAGCTTCGAGTTTTATACAACAAAATTTGTTTTCTGAGCATTCAATATGTCGAGTTTTGTGCTAAATAAACAACATTTGCGGGAAGTTTTGATTTTCTTTTTTAATTGGAAGAAAAGTGCCGCTGAAGCGCATCGATCGCTTGTGGAAGTATATGGTGAATCTGCGCCATCTGATAAATCATGTAGAGAGTGGTTTCGACGCTTCAAAAATGGTGATTTTAGTGTCGAAGACAAGGAGCGCCCGGGCCAGCCGAAAAAGTTCGAAGACGCCGAATTGGAGGAATTGCTCGATCAAGATCCGTGCCAAACACAACAAGAGCTTGCACGATCGTTGGGAGTCACTCAGCAAGCAATTTCCGTGCGCTTAAAAAACATGGGAATGGTTCAAAAGCAAGGAAATTGGGTCCCATACGAGTTGAAACCGCGCGACGTTGAAAAGCGAAAATTGCTCGGCCCCATGTGGCAATTGTCGTTAAAAATTACTTGGAAACGTTGAAATGGGAGGTCCTACCCCACCCGCCGTATTCGCCAGACATTGCTCCTTCTGATTATTGGTTGTTCCGACGGATGCATCACGATTTGGCTGGACACCGCTTCACTTCTTCCGAAGAAATTCAAGAATGGCTCGATTCATGGTTTGCAGGGATGCCGCGGACGCGCTATAACGCGTAAATTACGCGAAAAATCGTAGACGGGACGCAAAAAAATAGCTCTTACGCGTCCCATGGGACGCGTAATTTCGTCAAAAAATCGCGGAAAAAAGCCGATTTTCGTCAAAGAATCGCGAAAAAAACGCAAATCTTATCAAAATATCACGCAAAAACAGCGATTTTCGTAAAAGGGCCGCAAAATAATAGCGTATTTCGTCAAAGAATCGCGAAAAAAAGCGAATTTCGTCAAAAAATCGCGGAAATACGCGCAAATTTCATCAAAATATCGTGGAAATAAGCGCAAATTTCATCAAAATATTGCGAAAAAAACGCGATTTTCGTAAAACGGCCGCGACAAATTAGCGTATTTCGTTAAAAGATCGCGAAAACATAGCGAATTTCGACACAAAATCGGTGAAAAAACCGAATTTTGTCAAAGGATCGCGGAAAAAAGCCGAATTTCGTCAAAAAATCGCGGAAAAAAGCCGATTTTCGTCAAAGAATCGCGAAAAAAGCGCAAATCTCATCAAAATGTCGCGCAAAAACAGCGATTTTCGTACAAGGGCCGCAAAATAATAGCGTATTTCGTCAAAAAAATGCGAAAAAAAGCGAATTTCGTCAAAAAATCGCGCAAAAATAGCGTATTTCGTCAAAGGATTCCTCAAAAATAACGAATATCGTCAAAAATATCATAAAAAAGCCGATTTTCGTCAAAGGATCGCGAAAAAAAGCACAAATTTCATCAAAATATCGCGAAAAAACGCTATAATTTTCATAAAAGGCCTGAGACAAAATAGTGTATTTCGTCAAAAGATCGCGAAAAAATAGCGAATTTCGTCAAAAAATCGCGGAATAAAGCGAATTTTGTCAAAGTATCGCGGAAAAAGCACTATTTTCGTGACAGGATCGCGAAAAAATAGCGAATTTCGACAAAAGGATCGCGGAAAAAACGCGAATTTCGTCAAAGTAATGCGGAAAAAACGTGAATTTAGTCAAAGCACCAAAAAAGATGTGCTAACTAAACTTATAGGTAGAAAATTCATAAAATGGGATTTAATTTTTTTTATGAGATTCTTAAAAATACAGCACGATTTCAGTGCGCTTTGATGATGTATTCAGTAGGTAGACCAGTGAACCCCCCCCCCCCCCCTTCTTACTGCATTGAAATGTCTCCCGCCTTCAGAACATTTAGGATTTGATGCTTACTAATGATTTAGATGTAAATTTCCCTTCCAAGGAAAATGTCTGATTCCAACACAGATCTATGCTGACAAATAATTCAATGGGAAGTATAATGAAAGCACCCATTCATTTAATAAAAAGTACACCTTTACTTAACATAAATATTCTTTTTTTCAGCAAAAATGTCTTTTTCAATAAACCCGTCTTGCCCCCTTTTAAAAGAAATGCGAACATTAGTGATACTTGTTAGTGGAACTTGCTATCTTCTACTCTCAAATAAACATTATTTTACAATTAAAATTGTATCTTGCATTTTTACTTTTAAAAAAGTAAAGAAAATTTCTCTTAATATATTTTTTAAATATCTTATTTGAGTGCAAATAATACTGGTTTTCATTCATTATTTAATTATTATTAAAACAATAATTAATGCATTTCATTTATCTTTTCCAAATAAACAAGTTTCATTTATTCCTTTAAAATATAAATTATTATTGATGGGGACCCGCTTTTTTAAAAAAGGGACCCAGATTTTTGGAAATCCTGGGTCCCGGGGACCCAGGTTTTTTCAAGTACAGCGGCATCACCGTCCAGAGAGGACTCATTTTTCAGAGATGGAATCCGAAAATTGCCAGAAAGGTGGACAAAGGTTGTGGCTGCCGATGGACAATACTTTGAATAACATGTTTTTTCATTTTGATAATAAATAAAATGTTTTTTTAACGAAAAAAAAACGGACCGAATTAATTTGTACTCCCAATAGTAAAAGGCATGTATGTAATTTAATGAAAATTATGTATTTTAAATGAAATAAGTGAAGGGTTTATATTTAAAATTAAATGAATTCAACACAAAGTAGGGCTATAAAAGGAATTTTTGTCAATTTATCACCTGATATACTAACATAAAAGTAGTACCAATACCAAGTTAGAAATTAAAAATTCTCTTATTTTCTTTTACACAAAATTTTGTTTAACTCCTCTAGCCATAATGATATTTTACTCTGAATTTTTATGTTTTGAAAATTATTTGTTTCAGATGCTGTTGAGAAAGAAACTTATATCAAGGGCACACATTGAAAGAGTATTAAAGGCATAGTTACAACATGTATAAGAACGTAAATGTTATGTAAAAAAAAGTCTATAAATGTAAATTAAAGTATACTTTAAATGTATTTGTTGGTGTTGTTATTTTACAGTATTTTTTTCCTTTCTTAACAGTGATTTAAAACGTATGTACTTCAGCAATTGCATTGTTTAAAACTTAAAATTCATGCATTCTAAAGCAGCAAGTAAAATAATTGTATAATTATTTTAAAATATTACATCCATACTGGAATAGAAGATGTAAATAGATTTAGCTACAGGAGTTTATTAAGTATTTTGTAAAGAATATCATGATGTGAAGTGATTTTAATATATTTTTTATGTGTTTAATGGCAAGCTTTTCATTTATTTACTATAAAAAATAATAAGGAATTCAATGGATCTCAGACATAGAACAACTAGATTGAATGTACTATTTATTATTTCATTAAAACCAAAACTTGACAGAACAAGTTATCAGGTAAGAAGTTTTAGATATAATAGAATCTAATGGTATAAATATTATGAAACTTTTATGATCTTGTGTGTTTTTACTTCAAGCTAAAGGGAAGAGAAAATATACCTAATTCTACCCTACCTAAAAATAGAAGTTTTTATTGCACTTGAAAAGAATACCTATTTAATTGCTTTCATATTTAAAATCTGACATCATAAAATGTTATTATTTTCTTTTGATTTATCCTAAAAATTAAATACTAAAAATTTTTGGTTTATTTAAAGTAAATGTAATATATATAATTGATTATTAACAGAACTTATTAATATATTATTAACAGTAAATATTGAGCTAAATACTTACATACTTTTAAAAAATGTAATGTATTTCTCTTGAATTTTAATTTAAAGAAATGTAATTAGTTCAGGAAAAATATATAACAAATACAAAACATATTTGTTACTTGAGAATGAAGTATTTTCATTCTGAGTTTTCATTATTTCTTCGCCATGGAGTAGGTAATGTTCTTTATCTGTTTTTATAAATCATGAAAAAAAAAAAGAGTATGAGAAAATTGATGCTGCAGAAGAATCGATAAAAATTCTGAGAATTTTTTTGTTAAAATGTCATTTAGTGCATACTCAAATTTTTCATTTTAAATGAAAACTTCTTGCACATTCACAATTTCAATTTTGAAACTAAATACATGAAATTTTTAAACAAGTTTACTACATTTTTCAATTCTCTCAAATGAGACATGTCTTAAATTGTGGTTGTCTAAATACACGTACACACATGAAGTTTGCAGACATTATTTTAATACGAAATGTTATTTCTTTTAAGTAGGGTCTGTATTAAGTTGTAACCGATGTTTTCGATGGTGGCCTTTCCCCTGTTGTATCTCAAAAATCTGGTTAAAATAAAAATTTTGACAGTGTTAAAAAACAAAGATTTTACCCTCTTATTTATTTATTTTTTTAGAAATATTAAAATTGCTATTTAACTTTATTTTTACCTATATTAAATAAAAAAAACTGCAAATTTGATGTATTTATGAATTTAAATGACTGTGGAAAAGTATGAGGAATATCAAAAGAATGAAATTAAATTTATTTAATACATATACACAATTGGTGTTGAATTCAGAGGGTGGCCCAGGAGGGAATCCTCCTCTTCCCCATATAGAAGGTTTGAGATTTATCCCTTTTAATGAACGAAAGTGCAATTTAACCCCCAGATCTCTAAAATACACCTCCCTCCCCTGCCTGGAGCCACAGAAATCCCTCCCCGAGAGGTCTGAATTCAATACCGATAACAATATTTAACAATTTTTTAAACTGTTCTAAGAAAATGGGGAATTTTTTATGCATTCAGCTATTACTGATAAAATTTGTTACTTTTTCAAAAATTTCAATTCAGTTACTTTTTCATCACTAATTTTAATGCAGATTTTGCTTAGGAGTAAAATTCATTTGTTAGAAAAGTATATTAAGTCTAGACCAATAGACCCTTGCAAGGCTTTCGCACTGTAATCTTTACTGTAAATTAAGTGCATTTTTCCTAAATTTATATTTGCAATTTTTTTTTAAACCAAACAAATTGTACTAATAGGAGCTATGTCAAAAGCTTTTCGTATAAAATCCAACTCAACTTTGTGTATTTACCTAAAAAAGGGGGTGTTGAAATCAGAAAAAATGTGTATGATGATATTAATCTAAAAGTATAAAGAAAATTCAGTTTGTTATATTAGATATGGGCGAAGAATCCTATCCAATGATACCCCATTCATCGTATGCTACTTATTAGTTAAAAAAAAGAGATGTTGATAACAGAAATAATAAATTTTTCTCTTGAAATGAACTGATATTTTCTTCGTATTCATTTTTCATGCTTATTTTTAAATATTTTTAGTATAATTTATTTATATTGAAAGATTCCAATATTTGCGAAAAACAACAGGAAAAATAATCATACAAAAAGAAATCTATTAAAATATATTTTTCAATAATATAAATATAAGATTTTAAAAATCAAAAAATGAAAGGGGGTTGCAATTGCCCCACCTGTCCTTTCTAAATGATGCTTCTGATTTTTATTAATTTTATTTTACACTGACATTTCTATTAAAAAATAGTGGTAACCTGGACAACAATTGTCCAGGCTACCACTATTTTTTAATAGAAATCTTTCAGTGTGCGCCGTCGCTCACTTTAAGATAATAGAAATCTGAAGCCTCATCTAGGAAAAACAGGGTGGGGCAATTGCCCTCCCTTCCTATTTATTTTATTTTTTTATATAAAGCGTCCGCTACTGATCCAAAGAGCATCCTATGAATGCCGCATGCCGGACGAGCAGAGGATACAAATTCTATTTGTTTTATCTGGTCCTATGAGCATCCTACTGTCATCCTATGAATGGCTGAAAATGACGTCCGAAGGACGTGATTAGGTGTCTCTTTCTGCTCCCCCGCGGACGTCCGCCGGATAACGATGGGATATTGTAGGACGTCCGACGGACGAGGCAATATACTGCATCGGACGTCTTTCGTATGTCCTCAGGACGTGTTTGTGTTGTATGGGAATGTAATTGTTTTTTTTAAATCGAAACTTTTCTTTAATACTGGAAATAATGCCATTTTATTTCCATTAACACAGCGAGATTGGTGAAATGTAATAAAGATGAAAGAAGAAATAAATTTGGATGTAAAAATTTTTTCTAAATGCTTTCAAAACACAGGCTTATAGAAAGAAAACGCCGACTGCTTGCCCGTGGCGAATTTCGAAACTTCCCTCGTTTGGACCCCTTTGGCGAAAAAGTCTTGCGCCGGCTTTGGCTAGAAACGGTAGGGTTACTTTCCAGTGTTGCCAATCTGCGGGTAATTACCCGAATTGCGGGTATTTTGATCGCTTGCGGGTATTTTGGGGGGTATTTTCGAATGCAGTATTTGAGGGTATTTTTTTTTAACTTGACGTACAAGTTTTGGCTTTTTTAGTACTTTACTCTTGTGCAGTTTGTATTTTCTCACTGGCAGCCAGAGTTTCGTATCGTTCGTAAACGTGTTTCAGTCAGTCAGCGGATGATAAATGAAGATGAAAGAGAGGAAAAGGGAATGGCTTTTAGAGGGGAGGAAGTCTTTGTCAGCGTCAGGGAAACTTTGAGGGGTAATGCGCGATGATTTTTTCTCACATTCTTTGTAAGTAATTAAATGCGGATTTGCTAATGATTAACAAACGCTGGTGTGCTCTACAAGGGAAAATCATTTACCACCCACATATGGTAATACTTTTATTAAACTCAGACTGGAATGCATTATGATCTTTAAAAGATTTTCCGCTCGGGCTGGAGAGGAGTGGTAAACGATTAATTTTCTGATCTAAGAAGATCGAAGACCTTCTAATCGAAAGGGTTTTTTTCTTCTTCTTCTTTTTTTTTTTTTTCTTCTCTTCTTGGAAAATTTCCTTTCCGTTTCTAAGTAGAATTGAAGAAAAGACACTCCATGCTTATCCGATTTCATCATACAGTTTTTAAGAATTAACCAATATAACAGCAAGTATTTATTCAAATGATAAAAAAATTAATAAAATATAAAACATAAATGTTTAATGAAATTAGTAATTCATTTCAGATTTTTCCTAGAGATCTGCACCGGCCGGGCCTTGGCCTAATTCCATTCACGGCACTTGGGCCGACCCTGGTCTTTGCTGTTTCGGACCTGGCAGGGCCCGAGCCTTACTTTTATCTGAAGACTCGGATCGGGTTAGGCCGGGCCGGACAAACTCATTCTCTCAGTTCAGAGCCAGGAGCTTGCTTCTTCCTAGATTTCCACGGGTCGACATTTTCACTCCCGGTCTTAACCCAGCCCTATGAAAGTCATTGTCTTGACGTCCGTGTAAAAATATATAAAATCTAACCCGGTCCAAAGATTTGTGCAAAAAATGCATATATTTTTAAATCGCAATTATTCTACAATTAAACGTCAAAATTTATTTTAGTGCTCGCGATTATATGTTTCTAGATGTTTAAACATATACGTAGTGAAGCGCTAATACCATATTATACTAATTCAAAATCGAAACCCGGTATAACATGTTTCAAACGTATTAAATGTATAACCGGGAGCACTAGTTTATTCTTTTTAAAGAATTGTAGATTTCTTGGCAATAAAATTAAAATACGCTAAAATCTGTAGAAAACAACCTACCTTTGACGGAATCGTGTCTTAAACAAAAAAATTTTTGATTCAAGCAAAATGAATATAATAATACACGAGAAAGGAATATAATACTTTTACACCTGCTAAAAAGTAAACTTGTCTGTAACGCACTATTTTCTTATTGTGTGATTCCGTTTTAGAAGTTTTTACTGTATAATGTATTTCAGATTTTTAAGTCACGATACTTGGAATATGGACTAACAATATTAATGATAAAACATTTACATACAAACAAAAGATTTATTTTAAATATATATATATTGCAGTCTAAGGCACTTCTTTTAAAATGTAAATTATAACTGTGAAAAAAAAAAAAAAAAAAAAAAAAAAAGGTAAAATAAGCATTTTTCGTTAGAACACCACGTTCGAAATTTTTTAGACATATCAATGTAAAAATCTATGTCTCATAAAAATTCAGTCGGGCCGGACTGGGCTCAGATCAAACTTTTAAATTGGGTCGGGCCGGATTGAACGTTTTCTCTATGTATCGAACAGGGCCCGAAGGTAGAAATTTTGGCCTGTGCAGACCTCTAATCCCCCCCCCCCCCCATAAATGATCCAGTTATAAATATTTCAAGATCCTTCTTGAAGTATTCGATCTTTAAATTGATCCTTTGAGCTTGAAATCTTTTGTTAACAAAGGATGGCTTGTTTTGATGGCTGGCCAGACCAAAAGTTAAATCGCTGCCACTGGATACTTCTAAAAACGTAATTTGCATAATAATCTTTCTGCAGAATTAAACAGTCCACTCCTCTGAATACAAAGCCTATCTTTAAATTTGGAAATGTTATGTTTTTAATTTCATAAATGGAGAATTTTGTAAAAGAACTAGTAACTGTAAGGAAGAAAAGAAAATTGTAAAAATCATAAAAGTAATATGAAAGAAATTTATAGTGATTATAGATAGTAAAAATTTATATTTTAATAATATGCATGTAATAATCTGTTTATAATGTATGTATTTCATGAAAAAATGATATGCCCTTAGCCCTTGTTATTATCCCCTTACCCTATGAATTAGTTGGGTTTTACATCACTAGATGGCGCTTCTAAACTCAAAGCTTGAGGGTATTTTGCGGGTATTTTTTTCACAGTCGGAGGGTAAATAGCAAATTCTCTACTGGCAACACTGTTACTTTCAATCGCTGGTCGAAACGAAGGAAATTTCTAAGAAGTGTGTGTTTTCGCCGGTGAACTTCGTCTCGTCTGTACTGCGAGATTTGAATTTAGATTGTATTCTTGATGAAGAATTATCGGGCACGTTGAATTAATTTCGATCAGAAGTTCAAATCGTATCGAGGTAATTTATTTTCTTTCTTTTGTAAAACATGTCCATTACTTATTTGCTGTGCAGCTTAATTTTGTTTGTTACTTCAATTACTAGTATAATTTCATAATACTGCTATATGCATAATACTTTCGCATTTTCATTGCTTATCCATGGATTCTATCTTTGAACGCAATCTAGTGTAATTATTTGGACCTTTCATTAAAATTCACAGATTTTTTGCCGTGTGGCAGTTTCTCTTTACTCCCCGGTTTAAACTTTATTCTCAATGTCAAAAGCATATTTGCATTATGTCAAAAAGCTATTAATCTTTGAATGAATGCAATGTAGTGTAATCCCCCCCCCTCCCCCACATTTCTCTAGTTTTAATTGTCATTGTATGTCAAAAGTCAAATTTCTAAATGCCTATATTACAATGTAATCTAAGGTAATTTTTTTGTTGTAACCTTTCCTCCAGAGTTGGCTAGTTTTTGACCATGTGACAGTTTTATCTCCAATTGAAAGTCATACCAGTGGCCTATTTCTGTATATCAAATTTGACAATAATATAGTTTTAATGTATAGATGACCCCTATTTTTAAAATGGAATTCAACTTCTGAAGACAATTCAGAATCTAATGATACCTGGCATTTTGCAATAAATTGAAAATATATTTTATTTTGTACAGAATTTATGATACTGACAGAAAGTGCTTAATTTTCTTTTCTCCGATTTACATTGAATGTTTACGAGTATTCTTAAAACCATGTTATACCTTGTGAAAATCCCATAAATGGTTTATCAGCCCTAAAACTACCCACTTTTTAAAAACAATTCTACAGTTATAAGGATTTTTCTGTATAAAGAAATTTCCTCAAGTGAAGGTTTTATTCTCTTTATTAAACAAATTTAATTGCAAACATTTTTTTTAAAATATATATTTCATTTGGATAATATTCTAAGTTGTACACTTATTTCTTCATAAGTTATAAACTGAAAGTTCTCTTTTCTGTACAATTATAATTATGTACAACATGCATAAAATTTGTGTTTTTCTGCTCTTTTGCTATTTTCAGATTAATAAAAATTACAAGATTTTGTATTAATTTTTCTAGATGGCAACGGATTTTTAAAAAAATCAAGAATTTCAGCAATTGTCAAAGATGACATCGTCACTCATACACTATTCAATCCTTCACCATTCATAATTTGATTATAATCTAAAACCTAAAAGGAAATACTGAAAATATTTTTTATATACTTTTTCTTTCCTCATCTCATCATGGTAAATAAACGGCAAAATCCATCGCTGCATTCTTTGATTCTAAACTGCTTCTGTTTTGCTTCAATAAATTTTAAACATAGTGTAACTAAAAGTATGTTTATGTTGTTAGCACACAAGGGTGCATCTGGAAAACACACGTTGTGTGTGTGTAGTGGTAGTTGGGGGCAAAGGGGGGGGGGGATTGTAACAGTCATTCATCTCAGATCAGAATATGGCTAAAATTTGAAAAACACACCCCAATAGCTTTTATTGGTTTTAAGGGGAGTTTATGGTGAGGGAGCAAAATTGGCTTTTATACATTGAAGCATTTTAATTATAAACTGCACATTATAAAAATTTTTATCTAACAAATTTAAAGTCATTTTGTTATAATTTAATAAATAACAATTCCTTAATAATGAAGACATATTTGAATAACACATACTAGGAGCTGTCAGTGATTTATAGACAGAGTTGCAAATAACAAAGTCAATTAAATTTTAACATACCTGTTGCATTATTTGGTTTATGGGCTTTACCCTCCCCCCCCTTTTTTTTTTTTACTGCTTTAAATAAAATTATTTCTATGTGTTCTTCTGGATGTGATATGAATTTTTTCTCTGTAATCTCTTATACTAACATTATGTCAAATTTGAGAAATTTCATTTGAGAAACAGCTTGAGAACAAAATTAGAGAAACAACTCGATATTTCAGCTCTTTGCCTCCAAACAAATGCCATGAAAGAGCATACAGTTTTGGGAAGATTGGAAGGAAAATATTGAGTATGAAATTGAACTATTCAAATACGCAATAATAATACGTGAAGCAAGATCTGCTATTTGTAAATATAGCATGGCTGTCACGTTACTGTATTATTGATAAGTAGTCAATATTTTTTCCCCTGTAATTAGATGGTGTGTATTTTGTCTTTGTTGCTCTGTTTGTGTTCATGCTAAATTAAATTGAGTGTGATAACATTATACTGCAATAATTTTTAGTGCCTTCATAATTTTTATTTTATTAATATACTTCCTCTCACTCATTCCAATTATTAATTTAAAAAAAATAACCTCTGCATCAAATATCAAAACATGATCTCCACTTATACAGATTAGGTATTATAATAATAACACACCGTGTGACCAGGGTTGTTTGGTTTAAACCAAATGTTTTTTTTTTTTAAACCATGCTGTTTTTTTTCTCTTTTCCCCTAATGTTTTCATTTACTTTACACATTATTGAAAAATGCAAAATCCAAGTTATGCAGAAGCTACAAGTGAAGCTTTAGAAAAATGATGAATTAATAAATTTGTAAAGTAACAAACATTTTTAATCAATCAAACTTTTCTTATAAGCTTTAAATCTAGATGGCAGACTAACTAATTTTTCTAAAATTAGCTGGGAAGAAAAAAACATGCAGTTAGTTTTCTTTCTTCTTTTTTTTTAAAGCCTTTTATTTTTAAAAATAGCCAAAATGGCAGATTTGAGCTAAAAATATATTTTTACTACTTAGATTGCTTGATTAGTTAAGATTTACTAAGGATTGCATTATGCCTCAATGATGACATAATCATAAGTATTTCTCTCCATTGGTTACTCTTTGTTTTGTATGCTATTGAATGATTGGCTGTGAGTTTTCTTTGCTGTATGGGGTATGGCTATTGGGTTTAGTAAGCCTTTCTTTTTCTTGCCTTTCTACATTGGGATTGGGGTTTTGCATTATGATTTTAATCTGTTACCATTAGGGTTGGCACGGTTTAAATCAATTAGTTAACCAACTGTTTAGAAAAAATCTAATATAATATTTTCTCATTTTTGTAATTTAAGTTTTTGAAATTATTGGATATAAATAATTTCGGTACTTTTCGGTTAGCCGGGCGCCAGTGTTATATATACATATGTATGTGTATCTATATATGCATATATACGTATATATACACACACACATATGTGTATACATATAGCTTCTATATATGTATAAATATACATATATATGTATATATAGATATACATACATATGTATATATAACACTGGCGCCCGGCTAACCGAAAAGTACCATTCCTTCTACTTTTAAGTCTTATCCCAGCTGTCACCGCGAGACATAGTGAGTCTGGGTTATATTTGTAATTTTGTATGCATGTAGAATGCAAATTGCATGTGTTGATTAACATATTTGAAGCTCTAAAGAGAAAATATAAAACAAGTGAATTTAGCAAAGATAAAATAGATTAAAAATATTCAATATTTTGAATAAAATATTTTCCTTTGAGAAAACGCAGATTATTTATAAATAACATAAAATGACCTTTAAGATTGCAGTCAAGCTGTAAAAGAAAATTTTCTTGATTGGGGAGATTATCTTTTAGGGCTGCTCTCAACTGTTCTACTCAACAAGCACAAAACGCTTGTGCGACAGATGTACAAATTCCTTTTTTTACAGAAAGATATAAAATTGGAAGGCCTGACTATGGGAGCTATTTGGAATCGAACTGTGTTTTCCATTTTTGATAAATTAATTACCTATTGATTTATAAGCAATTTTGATCATGTGACAAAGATGCTTTTAATCTTCTTTGAGTGGTTATTCTTCTTTCGCGCGGAAATTCGGTTCAAAACGCCCACTATGACAACATTTTCTGAAAGATCTATTGCGTTTGCAAAAAAAAAAAAAAAAAAAAAAAAAAAAAAAAAAAAAAAAAACGGAAAACACCGTTTGATTACATAGTTTCTGAACAACAGCATCTGCTAGTTTCATGCATTTCCGAACAAAAATAAATTAAAACTTATGTCATAAAGTTGCCCTTTCGGATTTAAGAACAGCCTTAAAAATAAAAAAGAAACTCAAGATATGAAGTCAAATAAGAGGACATTGTTGTGACAAAATTGAGTGCTAGCGAAGCACCTGTTTACTTTTAACTAAAACATGCAATAAGATATATTTAAATCGTCTATTGCATAATCAAATCCACTATTTACATCCAACAACAAAAAAAAATGGGGGAAATCGAGCTTAAGGTTCGCTTGAGACATAATAGAAAAGTCTCATAAAAATGCCTAAAAAAATATATTATTAATTTTTAGTTTAGACATTTAAAAGTAATACATATTATAACATAGCTTAGAATAAAAGCCTGTGTATTAAGTCTGATGGCTGTTTAAATGTTTTAGTGGATGAAAACTTTTATAAATCTACTTTCCATTTTAAGATCAGTTTAAATGTTTTAATGGATGAAAACTTTTATAAATCTACTTTCCATTTTAAAATCAATGTTTTCAGTAGTCTAAAAAGCTGGTAAATAGGTATTTCTGTTTATTTTACTGTCGCCTTTTTTTTACCTGACAGTTTAAGAGAAGTGTCAAATGACAATACACAATAACTTCTTGAAACGTGTAAGGACTTTACTGCTAAATTCAAATCATTCCAGGAATTCTTTATAAAAAGCTTTACTTTCAATAAAAGATAATAATTGTCCATGTAGTGTTCGAACAGAAAAATCAGATATCTCAGATTGCAAATATTTCAAAGAAATTATTTTGAATAGCCATGGGAAAGTATATTATATTTATGAAACTACATCATATATTTATTTATAGTACTAGTAATCAAAAAATTGTTTATTAAGATTTTCAAGTTATCAATGTTTCTCTATGTAGAGCATTTTATTCATGGAACATAAGACAGCTTTTACTAAAAATGTTTAAATATTAAATAATTTCAATTTTCTACATAATTGATTGTAATTATTTAATTTAAATTATTTTTAAATGAAGTTATATTACTTATAGGGTGAACTTCCAGTAATTGACCACATGCCAGTAATTGACCAAAAACACATTTATGTGTTAAAAACAAGAATCAATGTGTTGATAAAGTATTTTTGAATGCTGAATAAAAATATCTAACATCCAATGAATTGCATAGGAAAAAATTCCTTTTGCTATCTATATTCTGATTGAATGTAAAAAATTAAAGAAAATGCACCTTCTAACAATATCAAAAATGAATACATTCTGTAATAGTAGTGTTGTTTTGTGAGTTGTTTTATTAATCTTGCAGCATCAAGTTTAATTTAGTTCCATTGGTTCATCAAATGAGGTGTGTAGTTCATTTTTGTTTGTTTTAAGTTAATCATTATGCATTTAATATTAAATTCATAAATTAAATGACGTTAAGGGGGGTGGTCAACTACTAGATGTGTGAATGTTGAAAGCATTCAGTAATTGACCAAAGTGGTCAACTACTGACTTTTTGCTTGTTTGCATCCATTCCTTTTGATACTTAAAAAAATACATAGATTTCTGTTATGAAAGCAATATTCACCAATTTTTTAGTTAAAATATGAGTTCTTTCAGTAGTTGACCAGGGTGGTTAATAACTAAATATGCTTGGTCAATTACTGATCAAACAAGCACACATTTGTTATGTTAAGAGGGTCATAACACATTTATATAATAATAATGTAAGAAAAGTGTAATTAAAATGTAAAGATAACAAAATTAGTATAGTGAGGCTCTAAATATCGTTAGGGTTTGTCACACAAATCTTATAAAAAAAGTTTTACCACCATCAGCTCCAAACATAGTTTCGGATAGATTTCTATTACAATTGTTGTGAAAGTATGCTGTTAAAATTGCTATATAAAATGTTCTTTATGCTAATTTTATCCATGACAAAGTTCAACCCTAATTAACTGCAGTTGTATAATAATAAAACATAATAACAATACAGAATTTACATTAATATTACAGTAAGTTTTGAGGGACAAAAGTAGAGTGTTGATTGCCAAGTGCTTCAGAAATGTATGCATAACTGTAGCACAAATAGGACTACAACAACAAAAAAAAACTTTTCACTAAACGAAAAGGGCATTTAGAATATTTAAACATAATTTAAAATTAATTATAAATAAAATGACAGATTTTGTCATCCCACAAAAATATAAAGCAATAGGGAAAATCTTAAATACAGTTGAAGATCTTTATAACGCAAACCTAAAAATGCAAGGTTGTGCGTTATATAGAATTTTGTGTTATATAGATCACATCATTAAATTCACCTTGTAAACATGGCTAAATAAGTCTGAAACGTATCAAAATGCATTAGAATATCTTTATACTGCATTCTTTGTTATCAAGAATTATCCAAATTATAAATTTTTGCATAATATAGGTCAGACATTGTTAACTTTACTTTATAAACATGATCCAAATATAACTGACACAACCATTCCTTATATTAGACATTTTCAAAAATGCTTATTGTGATAATAGCATTTTTTTTTTTTTTTTTAGTAAAAAGGTCTTAAATTAGAAGATAAAGTTGAACTAATGTATCAAATTTAATCCTCTAGAGAGTAGCAATATTTTACAATGTGAATATGCAGGTGCTTTTCAACTACAAAATTCATTGTTTACATCTGAGAAGTTGTGCGTTATATGGAGAATTGCATTATATAGAATTGCGTTATAAAGATCCTCTACTGTATATTTTATGCATATATCAATTTTATAAATAGAGATTAATGATTATGTATCTCGGGCCACAAGTAATAAGATTACTGGGCCATATGTGGCCTGCAGGTTGAGCATGGCTGCTTTAAAGCATGACTAAATTATTGGGAAAGTAAAGAAGAGAAACAGAAGAAAGAAGACAGGAAGTAAGGTAAGTTAAAAAAATTAAAGAAAACAAAACAACCAAAAAAAAAAAAAAAAGGTGAAAAAGCAGCAATAAAGACTTCAACATATAAGCAAAGTCTGATAAATGATTGGGTGTGAAAGGCATGTGAAGAAATCTAGATGGAAGAAGGTATGATAGGAATAAAAGAAATCTGGTATGAGCCCTATCATACTAAAATATGCGTCTACGAGACACAGGCAACAATTTCCATTGGATGACAGAGTGACAAAGAAGTTGACTTCATGTGTGTCAGTTGTTTTGGTGAAACAAATGAGGATTAAGTTTCATTTTTGTGTTAACTTTAAATTAATGGATTTTTTTATAAATAAATTTCGAAGTAGTAACTATTCTTTTCTTGCCTATATTTACATATAAATATCACGTTTTACCGCTAATTTCAATCTTACAAAACATTGTGGAAATTCACTAATATGTTTTCTGTTCAGAAACAGTTTTAATTTTTTTATAAAAAGTCTCTTGACTAGTTTTTTAAAATCAGATCATAATGTGCTCTATATAGAATGTACATCTATGTTTTCCATACAGAGTGACTGACTAGCCAAGTTCAGTGATGAATTTCCTTTACTTTTCTAGGTTTTCCATGCCAATAAAAACAATTGGTACTTTTCGATTAGCCAGGTGGCAACAATTTTTCAGGTGTCGAGATTGTGTGATGTTACATACCAAAAACCTTAATAATTACCAAGGAGAGTAAAAGAGGATAAGCAAAAAAAAAAAAAAAAAAATCTATAAGAGGTTCGAACAGTCCTTATAAAGAGCACAGCTACATATTTTGCTACTACTGCAATTTAAAAATCCTTGGCTTTATGATTGAAATTCATTTTCTAAAAAATTTCAAATTCGTCAGTTCCCGATTTTTTTCTGGCTGTCCAGGAGGCTAGACATCTAGTTTCTGTAGAATAAAACTTGACAAACTTCCCCATTTTTTCATATGATTAATTTTAAGAAGGTTTATCAGTTCAACTTCAGAGTGGTCAATTACTGACACAGTGATGGTCATTTTCTAGCATTAAGTGGTCAATTACTGGCAAAATCTCACTTGACAACTATTATATTTAATAAAATAAAATTGCAAAAAAGTAGACAAAAAATGTTTATTTATTATTGATCCTTATAAGTGATTGTTGCTTTAAAAAAAAGTTTGAAGAAATATCTCCTTAAATTTAGCACAGAAAAAAAAATTGTGAAGAAACTTTCACTAAATGGTCAATTACTGGGTAGTTCACCCTATATCCAACGATGTTTATTTTTATCAATAAATATGAATGTATATGTAATAGGAAAACTTATTTTTTTAAAAAAAACCCGGTTTAAACCAAAAAAACCTGGTTTTTTACCAACCCTGAATATTTCTATTTGTATATGTTGCATTCTTTATTCATAGAAATTTCTAATGTTCTGTCTAATTTAACAATCTATATGGTTAGAATTCATTTAAAAATAAAACTGCTTATGATTGATATAACATTGAAAGGTCTGGAAACAAAGAATGCATTGTCAAAATGAGGACATGAGTTTCAAAAGTCGCTTTATTCAAAATTTAAAAAATCAGTGTTCTGTATAAATCTATTCTATTGGTGAACCTGTGTCCAAAAAAAAAAAAAAAACACAATCTGCAAAAAATCTAGTTTTATCGTGCATCTCTGCATTGTAAAAGCTCGGCTTATAATAAAAACCGATGGATGCAGTCAGATGTTTTTCGCGATTTCCCAAAATTCGATTTTCTGAATAAGGCAGGTTTTGAAACTCATTCCTGAAATCTTTTCAATATATTTTATAGTGTAATATAATATGTTTACTGAAATCTAAATTTTTATCAAAATTTGTGCACATATTTTCACTTATCAAGTGGAATACTTTTATTTATTTATTTTTTGGTGATGGTGGGGGGTGTCTTTTATGTAGACAGCAGATTTTATCTAATGAGGAATGATTGATTTAAAAGTTTCACAGAAGGATTAGTCTACAAAACCTCTTTCTATACTAAACGAAATAGGAGTTGCTATCCAATGTACATTTTATTCATAAATTAAAAGTTGATATAAAATAAACACATGAATAAAATAAATTTCAACATTTTGGTTTAATCTTCAAAACCATCATCAGGATTAAAATTTTCTAAAATATAAGTCAGCAGGAAAACAAACTATATGCTACATCTTAAAAATTAAATTCAAAGTGGAAACAGTTCAACGGAAGTTTTCAAAATCCATAAAAGCAACTCAGTGGATCTGTTATTCAAAGTAAAAAAAAAAAAAAAGAAAGGGTTGGAACAAATGTGGAAAATTCAAAGTCAAATTTTATTTCTCTGTTCTGGTAGATTTCGCCTTAGACATTGTTTCTGCATCTCATTTAGGTAAAAAAATTCTTTCTGTATTATATAAATAGTTATAAGATTGTTATATCCAGATAAATGGAAAAAGTAACAATTCTAAAAAAATTGGTGTAAATTCTGCTGATAATTTTGCAAACTTATGTTCACGGGATAATGCAGGGTTGTAGTGGGTAGCTGCCCGGGTACCCGCCCAGCTACCCACTCGAGCTGGGTTTTTTTTATAAAAAAACCAGTTTTTTTTTTTTTACAACTATAAGGGTTGTAGTGGGTAGCTGCCCGGGTATCCACCCATCTGCTCGCCCGGGCTGGATTTTTTACAACCCCTGGATAATGTCTGACAGCTAGGTTAAAATTGATGTTGATTAGTATAAAAATGTTGCAGATAGTAGAATCATCACTATCTGTATGAAAAAACAAACCCACTGTAATGTATCCATTAAAGCAGTGGTTCCCATACTTTTTGACTCGCAGAGCACTTTTTAAAATGAATTTCTATGGCAGAGCACCTGAAGCCTACCGTGTCCTATGTTACAAGGAAAGGTTTAGTAAGTGCATTGCTACCGAGCAGCACAGGAAATGCGAATGAATAGTAATCTATAAAAGTATATTTTGGAACTGTTACCGGAAAGCCTAATTTATTTTCAATTACCTTCAACATACATCGAAATGTCAAAAGTTTATATACTTAAAAAATTTCCAAAACTCTGAAAATCGTAACATTTTACATTATTAGAGTGACGAGCAATAATGCATAAGCTTTTAATGTGATTTGATTGGATTGTTTTGCACAAATGTCTGAATTCGGCTTCTTTGATAGTAGTGGCAGGCGAATATTTGGTTCTGCATTTAAAAGACTTCTGTATTTCGTTTTGGTTTTAAAGTAAGATCTTTAACACTAAATGTACCAATAATTTTACTCACGTTTTATGAAAATCTTTTAGACCAGAACTTTTATTTAATTTTTTTTTTACTTTTCTACGTAACTTATTTCTCTTTGATTTATATATTAGTTGCTTTATAAAACACATCTGTTTTGAATCGAAATATTTTCATTTGGTATCACTGAATAACTGGTTGTTGTATATTCGGTCTTAACTTCCTATAAGATATCAAATTAATGAGGACTTCGTGTTTTACTGAACTTAACCGGTAGAATGCGCGAATAACCAGGGTAATGGTTTTTAATTTGCCACCAATAAATACAAATAATCGTCACCTTATTTAGTTGGAGACAATTGCTACAAGTTCTGTGATAAATTCGCTTGAAGATTACTTTAAAAAATAGTGGTGACAATTGTAAAAACCATATGCAGTCCGGGTCTGCCCGGCGCGCCTCCTCCCTGGTTAAGCTGGGTGTCTTTTTTACATCACTGAACATATTCAGTACACATTTAGAGTCGTCCAAAGCCTTTTCTATTCAGCTGTTGAAAAATGTTGCTTAAATGAATTTTTCAAAAATGTAGGATGTCCCTGAATATTTATTTGTATTTTTTTTAGCTGGTGTTGTTTGCATTCCTTCTTAACAAGAGGGATATAATAGATATCGTTTCGCTCAGAATCAGGTCAATATAGGTTTCATCTAAAAAGACGACACGTTTGATAAATGCATTGAAAATCGTGACAGATTATCATTGCAATGATAGATACATTTATTTCATTTTGCTAAACATATCGGACGAATATGCAATTCGCATTCACAATCTTCATTGATTAAAAGTTTTGGCAGTTTAGAGCAGGGACCCGGAGCTGGAGCTGGAGCCGGAGCGCTCCGGAGCTGTGTTTTTCCTGGAGCTGGAGCCGGAGCTGGAGCTCTAAATTTTCCCCAGCTCCAGGGCTCCTTTAGTTTTTAATATTCTTTTAAATCTTTTTTTTTTTTTTCAGTCTTTTAAATTTCTAGGCTTAAAATATTTTAATTACAGTAGAAGATCTTTATAACGTGATTCTATATAATGCAATTCTCCATATAACGCACAACTTCTCAGATGCAAACAATGAATTTTGCAGGTAAGAAGCACCTGAAATACCACATCGTAAAAATTGCTACTCTCTAGAAAACTACATTTGATACATTAATTCAACTTTATCTCCTTAATTCCAAACTTTTTAATGAAAAAAAATTGCTATTATTACAATAAATATTATATTTTTGGAAATGAGTAATATAATGAATGATTGGGTCCAGGTATAGTTGGACCATGTTTATAAAATAAACAATATAAAATGATCATATAATGCAAAAATTTATAATTTGGATAATTCCTGGTGACAAGAAGTGCAGTATAAAGATACTCTAATGTATTTTGGTATGTTTCAGATTTATATGGTCGTGTTTATAAGGTAAATTTAATGATGTGTGAAATGTGATCCATATAATGCAAAATTCTATATAACACACAACCTTGCGTTTTTAGGTTTGCGTTATAAAGATCTTCTACTGTACATCATTATTCAGTATTTTAATTATATCATTTTTTAGGTTTTTATTATTATTATTAGTACCTAGGAAACCTTCTCGAAACATGGTAACACTACTTTACTTCTACTTTCTACTTGAACTAAGTGACAACACTATTCGAAAACAAATATGGCCGCCTGTTGTTTGCATGTGTAGTTGTACAATTTTAGCTGTTTGAAAAGTGTAGAAGAAATTTAAGATTTTTGTGTTTAAAATTCCACCAAACTTTCTATTTTAAAAGCAAAAGCTAAAAGATGTCATACTTTCTGAACAAGCATTTGAAGTTTGATGAGAAGAAAAATGCATTTTGTCAGATCTTTAATGAAGGTAGAAAGTATTTGTGAGCAAAAAATTAAACGTGTAAATTAAAATCTGCAACTCAAAAGCGCGAAGTCGGAGCCGAGTTGGAGCCGGAGCCGGAGCCACAGTATTTTCTCTAGGAGCGGAGCTGGAGCATCAAAAATTGTTCGGCTCCGGGTCACTGCTTTAGAGTTACAGTTCTTCTAATATCACCTCAGCAGTTTCAACAAGCGTGGAAATGCTATTCCTCGACAATACCATCTTACTTCGGTATGCAGTAGGAGGGATGGATGCTGGCTTACAATAGCTTCACGCATAAGCATAAAAAGTTTGCTTTTAAGAGTTCGTGATTTTATATAGTTTATTATTTTAAGGGTGTTTTTCAACCTTTTCATAAGTTCAGAAGACATTTTCTCCGGGATAGCGTGTATCTAGCATGAAGAGAGCAATAGATGGTGCTATAGTGCTTTGCCATTTGTCCAACTTTTGCAATGACTCTAGCATTGTGACTCATCATTGCTTTCGCCTTATCAGTGCATTCATGTTCATACGTGTTTTAATATGTATTCATCCAAAAATATTTCATCCATTAGTGTTTTGGTTTGTAGTGATCTACAAAAAATGTGATTCTGATAGCTTTTTGAAACCTCTTTCAGACTAGTAATAGTAAGGCACTTAATTTTAATTGAGTTAATGTTCTCAAACACTAGTGATAGAGAAATCTAGTCTTGTTGCGGATGCCCGTTTCAAAAAAGTAATTTAAAGCTCTTAACTACCCTGGTGTGAACAGGATATTAGTATATGTAACTAAAATATACTAATAAAGCTGCTAATCCAGTGACGTCAGTAGATTCATGCATTTGTAGTGAAAATTTAGTAGATCTGAAGAGGCTGTTAAGTGTTCTTTTATGTCAACAGTCATATAGTTAATTAAAAAAAGAAATGATGTTATTTGACAAGGGAATACTGAACACTAAATTGAGAACATTTTCATAAAGCAAATTCTTTACAATATCAATTTTACAAGGTTTATTAAGTGTCTTTGCAATTATATAATCTTCACGAACTCAAGCGACGCGTTAAACTATTAGGTAGGCGCATTGGATCTCAGGTATGTGCCATCATGAGCGCCCACTTAACGGGAGCGACGGAGTCAAAGCAGGCAAACTTCCATCACTAATTTTCAAACATTATTTTTTTCATAATTAATCACAGGACAAAAGGGAAAATTTAAATTAGTGATAGAAATATAACTTATTGCCTATTTTGCAGGACATTTCATACTTGTTTTAACAAGTGGTGTGTTTGTTTCTTTCGAAGCATATATACAATACTTTGCCCTTCATATAAAAAAAACTGAGGCGGTTTATCTTTCAAATCGGAATGGTTTATTTCGAAATGATGACGCAGCTGAGCATGAAATGTGGAGTTATTGGATAACACTACACGTCAAGTCACACTGAGAGGAGTTGAGAAATTAAAATATCCAAATCTTCATTCAGAATACAATTTCTTGCTTTCTTATATTCAATCTACAATTTGTTTTCCTTTTATCACATTTTTTGATCGGAAAACGTAAACGCAGAGTAGAGTGCTAGTTGATATTAATATTTGCACCAGAAATTTTAAAAAGAAAAGAGAATTTAGTTTATTAAAAAAGTTCAGATAGCTTAAGATCAATGTATAAATATTTTTGTAAAAAAACAAAAAAAAAAAAACAATCTGTTTACATTTTTGGAACAAAAAAGAAAAGAAATAAAACTTTCTTTAAATGTATTTTTTCGTTCAAATTTTCCTTATTTTTCCTAAAACGCGGAGGAGCCCCTGGAAAGTTCACACGGAGCACCAAGGGCTCCACACTTTGGGAACCTCTGCATTAAAGTATAATTTTAATAACAGATTTTGAAAAAAATTGTAATTTACTCTTTTGGTATTAAAAAAAAAAAGTTTTGAGTTGAGACATTTTGAAATGATAATGCAAAATGTAAAAATATTTTTATGAAATTTAAATTTTGTGAATAATACTTTAGAGATATCCTGAAATTATCATCTATTTCATATTAAGTGTATTTGAATATTGTTATCAAACTGAAAATTTTATAAATATTTCTTAATTAAATTTTGAATTCAACCAACTTTTAAAATCTGAAATCTTTTCTTTTTCTACAGCCGATTTTGTTGAGATGCCACCTGGATGATTGATGTCTAACCAGTACCTGAAGGTACCGAGTGAAAGGTGTGCCATTTTCATTTGATGAGGTACAACATAGACAGAAGGCAAGTCTTCCATCTGTTCATCTAAAAGTGAGAGGCTTTGCATGCCAACCTACAGCACTGACACTGTATACTTCAGGTGCCATTCTCAGAAAGTCTTATCTCATGCTGCACAGAATTGTTTCCATTAGCACAGTTGAATAAATATTGCCTGCAGTGTATTGGTCCATTTGAATCGTACACGCAAGCAATAGTTTTTCGACTATTGAAGAAATGTACACTAATAAATAAAAAGCAAAATTCTGTTTGCCAGCAACAGCAGGGTGAAAGTTTTGACAAAAGTATGTATTTGTTATGGTAAGTATAATTTTTATTAATAATGCTTTAGATTTTTTTTTTATATTAGCAGGCCTAGCAGCGCTCCTATTTTTCCTATATTTTTCAGCCCTCCACCCTCGCAATTATTTTTTAAAGTCGAGTTCAGCAATCCAGGTGTGATTTTTCCGTGAAAATATTTTTAAAATTTTGCCGAATTCTGCAATTTTTTTTAAAAATCACGAATTTCAACAATTCTATACAAAAAGAAAAAAATCATTTCTTAGGTTTTGTTCCAGTACTAAAATTTCATCGTTTGATTGTAAAAATAATTTCGTCAATCGGTTGAAGAAAAAAAAATCGTGCTCTTCATCAATGGATCCCAGAAGAAATCTAATTTTAAATTTTGCCAAACTGTTGTTAAAAGAAAAATGTGGATTTTGTCAATCGATAATTGAAAAAATTGTAATTTTTTTTAATATGTTGCTGATAAAAATCAAACTTATTTCTATCAAGTGTGGAATAAAAAATAGCAAATTTCTGTCACGTTAAAAGTTCTCTGACTTAGTCAATTTGTTGCTGCAATGTATCGCAAAATTTGTCGATTGGTCAGTTATAAAAATCATAAATTTCGGAATTCACTCGCAACAAGAAATTTTGTAATATTCAATTGCGTTAAAAATTCAGATTTCTTCAATCAGTTGCAGCAAAAATTCGCTGATTTTGTCTGTTGGTCGTTGAAATATATTATAAAATGTGTGGATCATTTGTTGATAAAAATCTTAATTTTCGGTAGTCACTCGTGGTAAAACAATCGTAGATGTCACCCGTCAGTCGTATAAAAAAAAATAGCTGATTTCGTCAATTGGCCATTGAAATGCATAACAAAATTTGTTGGTCATTTTTGATAAAAAATCATAAATTTTGGCTTTCACACGCTGTAAAAAAAAAAAAAAAAAAAAAAAAAAAAAAAAAATCTGAGATTTCATCAATCAGTTGTGGCAAACAGAATCCTGAATTTCTTCAATCAGTCACGGCCAAACATTGGTGATTTCATGAGTCAGTCGTTCTTTGATATCATAATTTTCGGCAGTCACTGCCAGTAAAAAAAGAAGTCCTGGATTTCAACAATCAGTCATGGAAAAAATCTCTAATTTGTCAGTTTGTCGCTTTAAAATATTCGACATCAGTTGGTTGCAAAAAAGGTGCAGGAAAAAAATCGCTAATTTCCTCAATGTATCTCAGAAGAACATCAATTGGTCATTAAAATAAAAAACTTAGATTTCATCTGTTGGTTGTTGACAAAAAAAAAAAAAAAAATCAAGAAGTTTGTCAATTTGCGGCAAAAAATTGTAAATTTCTTTACTCAGTCGCGGCAAAAAATTATGAAATTTCTCGATTGGTCATTGATAAAAATCTTTTGCCAATCCGTTGCAAGAAAAAAAAAATCACATAATTAGTCAATCAGTCACATAATTTCACACAATTTTATTGATCCCGAACTTTTGCTCTCTAGAGATAAAACAAATGTAATTCATTTTATATAAATTTATTACAAAAAAATCATTTATACTTAAAGGTTACTTATTTACTTTTTTTTTTTTAATTTCAATTATGTTTGTATTGATATACGCAAATGCTACAAAGGGTATGATTCAGAAAATAATTGTAAAAAATATTTAAAAATATAGTTTAATAAAGAAAAATTGCATGCAACTACTGAAACACTAATATATTAATCCTGAAGAGAGTAAAAAATTCTTAAAATAGTCCGGAGTGAAGTTTAAATAGTTTTATCTTGATAGTCCAATGTTTACATCTCTGATGTTACATATGTAAGTGTATTAAAACATGTATAGGTGTATTTACATATAAATAAATATTCCTATTTTTTCTTCAAAACAATTCCTATATTTCCTATAATATTTTCAAAGAAAGTCACTTATACGCCTGTATTAATAATAATAATAAAAAAAAATGTAGCGTAACTCATTGGGTCAACTTTCGTTGCCCTTTCCTAAATGAAGCCCAAATAGAATGTAAATATAGAGTTGCTATCACATACATGTTACATTTAGTCCTTTCGTACATATCAATGTAACCATAAATACATTGTTTGAATAAATCTTTCAATAAGTGCAGTTTTAAATTTTATGACAATTATTTCTTAGTCTATATTTTCACATGGAGGTTAAAGTTCATTTTTATTACTGTTATAATTTTCTCCAACCTTATTGTTTTTATTCTTTAAAAAATGTAAACCATTGTGCATAAAAAGTACGAGATGCACCTAATTGCAACCCCCCCCCTTCCCCCCCCCCGAAAAAAAAAATTATATTTTACCCACTGAAGGATTAAACTGGGATTTTACTATCACTTGACTTTCTAAAAAAAATGTTTGGGGAATAGCTAAGTTTTACACAAGATAATCGTCATTTTGGCTGTCTGTCTTTTTGCATGACTTCTGACTGCAGTATTTTAAAAGTATTAAAAAAATTTATAAAAATGTAATAATTTTTAACTCCTTCGGGACGAGCGTCCTTTACAAAATTTTTAATAGTTTACCACCAGTTTTTCAAAGCAGAAATGTTTGTGAAATTGAATCGCAGAAATGCCCTGATTAAATAAGGTAGAATTTACAAAAATAATTGGTAGACATAATCAAGGATTTCGAGCAGCTTGTGCGTCATGTATACGTGACACTTGTCCCAAAGGGGTTAATGTTTTTTTGTTGGAGATAACAGTGATCAAGATTTGTTTGTTGTTGAAGTTATATGGCATTTTAGATGTATTATATATGTTGTAGGCTAATTGAGAAATCAGGCTCTTTGCAAAGAGTCGGGTTAATTGGAGAATCATCTCTTTTCCTAATTAGCCTGATATTTTTCAGGCATATTGCAAAGAGCCTAGACACAGTTAGGCTAATTGAAAAATGGCCACTTATTTCCCAATCAGGATGATTTTTTAGGCTTATTAATCCATAACCTGACCCGAACCAGAAAAATAAATTACAACAGATCCAATCAAGACAAAATAATTTTTGAGGACATGCAACCCAACCACAACCTAAAAATTAAATTTGAAAAAAAAAAACCCCGAAATCTGACACGAACCAAACCTGAACCCAACAAAATTATTCCAAAGAACCATAACCGGATCCGAGCAGGGCAAAATAATTTCCGTGGACATTCAACCTGACTCAAGCCTAAAAATTTCGTTTGAAAAGAAAATTGGAATCAAATCTGAACCTGCCAAAAATATACCAAGAACCATAACCAGATCCGAGCAAGATAAATTAATTTCCGCAGACGTGCAACACGACCAGGATCTAAAAATGCCATTTAAAGTCAACCTCAAACCCAAGCCGAACCAAATCATAACCCGACAAAAATATTCCAAAGAACAATAACCCGATCCGAGCAAGAATAATTTCCTTGGATACGTAACCTGATCCAAACCTAAAATTTGGTTTGAAGAAAACCCGGAATATGACCCGAACCAAATATGATAACCGAAAAAAATATTCTAAAAAATCATAACCCGATCCGAGCAAGAAAAAATAATTTCCGTTGATACACAACCTGACCCGAATCTAAAAATTTCATTTTTTAAAAACTTGAAATCTGAAATGAAAGACCGAACCAAATCTGAATCCGACAAAAATATCCCCAAAAACCGTAACCAGATCCGAGCAAGAAAAAATAATTTCTGTGGACACTCAACACGACACCAAACATAAAAATTCTATTAGAAAAAAAACCCAAAATCTGATGCAAACCAAATCTGAACCCAACAAAATTATTCCAAAGAACCATAACCCGATCCGAGAAAGACAAAATAATTTCCGTCTACAGGTAACCACATCCGAGCAAGACAAATAATGTTCGTGGACACACACCCCAACCCAAACTTAAAATTTCATTTGAAAACAACCCGAAATATAACTGACAAAAATATCCTAAAATACCATAATCCGATCCGAGCAAGACAATATAATTTTTATGGACATGCTACACAACTAGAACCTAAAAATTCCATTTGAAGTCAATGTGAAACCAGACCCGAACCAAATTTTAACCAGACAAAAGTGTTCAAAAACCATAACCGATCTGAGCAAGAGAAAGTAATTTCCGAGGCAACCCGATCCGAACCTGAAAGTTCTAGTTGAACTCAATTCGAAACTCGACCCGGACCCGGTATATGGAAGGTTTTCGGGTTGACTTCAAATAGAACTTTTAGGTTTGGATCCAGTTGAATGTCGACAGAAATTATTTTGTCTAGCTCGGATCGGGTTATGGGTCTTCAGAATATTTTTGTCGGTTATCATATTTGGTTTGGGTCATATTTCAGGTTGTTTTCAATGAAAATTTTTATGTTCGGGTCGGGTTGATAGACACGCAACCCGATCTGAACCCAAAAATTTCATTTAGAAAAAACCTGAAATCTCATCGGAACCAAATCTGAATCTGAGAAAAATATCCCCAAAACCATAACCTGATCCGAGCAAGACAAAATAATTTCCATGGATGCACAACCTGATCCAAATCTAAAATTTGGTTTGAAAAAAACCTGAAATTCGACCCGAACCAAATATAACCGAAAAAAATATTCTAAAAAACCATAACCCGATCTGAGCAATACAAAATAATTTCCATGGATGCGCAACCTGATCCAAACCTAAAATTTGGTTTGAAAAAAACCCGAAATTCGACCCGAACCAAATATGATAAATGACAAAAATATTCTAAAAAACCATAACTCGATTCGAGCAAGAATAATTTCCATGGATACGTAATCTGATCCAAACCTAAAATTTGGTTTGAAGAAAACCCGGAATATGACCCGAACCAAATATGATAACCGAAAAAAATATTCTAAAAAACCATAACCCGATCCGAGCAAGACAAAGTAATTTCTGTTGATACGCAACCTGACCCAAATCTAAAAATTCCATTTTTAAAAAACTTGAAATCTGACCCGAACCGAATCTGAATCCGACAAAAATATCCCCAAAAACCATAACGAGATCCGAGGAAGAAATAATAATTTCTGTGGACACGCAACACGACCCCAAACATAAAAATTCTATTAGAAAAAAACCCGAAATTTCACCAGAACCAAATCTGAATTAGATAAAACTATCCTTCAAAACCAAAACCCAATCCGAGCAAGACAAAATAATTTCTGTGAACACGCAACCCAACCCAAACCTAAAAATTCCATTACAAAAAAAAAACCCGAAATCTGACGCTAACCAAATCTGAACCCAACACAATGATTCCAAAGAACCATAACTGGTTCCGAGCAAGGCAAAATAATTTCCATGGACACGCAATCTGACTCGAACCTAAAAATTTTGTTTGAAAAAAAAAAGGGGAACCAAAATCCGAAACTGCCAAAAATATTCCAAAGATCCATAACCAGATAAGAGCAAGATAAATTAATTTCCAAGAACATGCAACACGACCAGGATTTAAAATTGCCATTTAAAGTCAACCTGAAACCCAACCCGAAGGAAATCATAACCTGACAAAAATATTCCAAAGAACCATAACCTGATCCGAGCAAAACAAAATAATTTCCGTCGACAGGCAACCACATCCGAGCAAGACAAAATAATGTCCGTGCACACGCACCCCGACTCGAACCAAATCTGAACGATAAAAATATTCTAAAGAACCATAACCAGATCGGAGCAAGACAAATCAATTTCCATGGACAAACAAACCAACCCGAACCTAAAAATTCCATTTGAAAATCCCGACAAAAATATTCCAAAGAACCGTATCTGGGTAAAACAAAATAATTCCTGTGAACATACAAGCCGACCCGGACCTAAAAATTCCATTAGAAAAATCACGACCCAAATCTGAACCTGACAAAAATATTCCAAAGAACCATAACCCGATCCGAGAAAGACAAAATAATTTCCGTCTACAGCTAACTGCAAGACAAATAATGTCCGTGAACACACACCCCAACTCAAACCTAATATTTCATTTGAAAACAATCCAAAATATGATAACTGACAAAAATATTCTAAAGAACCATAATCCGATCCAAGCAAGACAATATAATTTTTGTGGACATGCAACACGACTAGAACTTAAAAATTCCATTTGAAGTCAATGTGAAACCCGATCCAAACAAAATTTTAACCGGACAAAAGTATTCCAAAGAACCATAACCGATCTGAGCAACACAAAGTAATTTCCGAGGCAACCTGATCCGAACCTGAAAGTTCTAGTTGAACTCAATTCGAAACTCAACCCAAACCCGGTATATGGGAGGTTTTCAGGTTGACTTCAAATGGAACTTTTAGGTTTGGATCCAGTTGAATGTCGACAGAAATTATTTTGTCTTGCTCAGATCAGGTTATGGGTCTTTAGAAAATTTTTGTCTGTTATCATATTTCAGGTTGTTTTCAAACAAAATTTTTATGTTCAGGTTGAGTTGATAGACACACAACCCGATCTGAACCCAAAAATTTCATTTGAAAAAAAAACCTGAAATCTCATCCAAACCAAATCTGACAAAAATGCCTTCAAAACCATAACCCGATCCGAGCAAGACAAAATAATTTCCATGGATGCACAACCTGATCCAAACGTTAAAATTTGGTTTGAAAAAATCCGAACCAAATATGATAACCGACAAAAATATTCTAAAAAACCATAACCCGATCCGAACAAGACAAAGTAATTTCTGTTGATACGCAACCTGACCCGAATCTAAAGATTCCATTTTTTAAAAACTTGAAATCTGACCCGAACCAAATCTGAATCCGACAAAAATATCCCCAAAAACCATAACCAGATCCGAGGAAGAAAAAATAATTTCTGTGGACACGCAACACGACCCCAAACATAAAAATTCTATTAGAAAAAAACCCGAAATTTCACCCAAACCAAATCTGAATTAGATAAAACTATCCTCCAAAACCCAATCGGAGCAAGACAAAATAATTCCTGTGAACACGCAACCCAACCCGAACCTAAGAATTCCATTAGAAAAAAACCCCCCAAATCTGAACCCAACAAAATTATTCCAAAGAACCATAACTGGATCCGAGTAAGGCAAAATAATTTCCGTAGACACGCAACCTGACTCGAACCTAAAAATTTTGTTTGAAAAAAAAAAAATGGAACTAAAATCCGAAACTGACAAAAATATTCCAAAAAACCATAACCAGATAAGAGCAAGATAAATTAATTTCCATTGACATGCAACACGACCAGGATTTAAAAATGCCATTTAAAGTCAACCTAAAACCAGACCCGAACCAAATCATAACCCAACAAAAGTATTCCAAAGAACCATAACCCCATCCAAGTAAGACGAAATAATTTCCTTCGACAGGCAACCCCATCCGTGCAAGACAAAATAATGTTCGTGCACACGCACCCCAACCCAAAAATAAAATTTCATTTGAAAAATCTGAACCTGACAAAAATATTCTAAAGAACCATAACCAGATCGGAGCAAGGCAAATTAATTTCCGTGGACACACAAACCAACCCGAACCTAAAAATTCCATTTGAAAAACCCGACTAAAATATTCCAAAGAACTGGATCCGGGTAAAACAAAATAATTTCTGTGAACACGCAACCCGACCTGGACCTAAAAATTCCATTAGAAAAAACATGAACCAAATCTGAACTCGACAAAAATATTCCAAAGAACCATAACCCGATCCGAGAACGACAAAATAATTTCCATCTACAGGTAACCCCATCCGAGCAAGACAAATAATGTCCATGGACACACGCCCCAACCTGAACCTAAAATTTCATTTGAAAACAACCTGAAATATGATAACCGACAAAAATATTCTAAAGAACCATAACCTGATCCGAGCAAGACAAAATAATTTTTGTGGAAATGCAAGATGACTGGAACCTAAAAATTCCATTTGAAGTCAACTTGAAACCCGACCCAAACCAAATTTTAACCAGACAAAAGTATTCCAAAGAACCATAACCGATCTGAGCAAGACAAAGTAATTTCTGTCGACAGGCAACACGATCCGAACCTGAAAGTTCTAGTTGAACTCAATTCGAAACTTGACCCGAACCCGGTTTATGGAAGGTTTTCGGGTTGACTTCAAATGGAACTTTTAGGTTTGGATCCGGTTGAATGTCGATAGAAATTATTTTGTCTTGCTCGGATCGGGTTATAGTTCTTTAGAATATTTTTATTGTTTATCATATTTAATTTGGGTCATATTTCGGGTTGTTTTCAAACAAAATTCTTATGTTCAGGCCGGGTTGCATGTCCACGGAAATTATTTTGTTTTTCTCGGATCGGGTTATGGTTCTTTGGAATATTTTTGTCGGATTCAGATTTGATTCATGTCAGATTTCATGTTTTTTCTAATGGAATTTTTAGGTTCGAGTCGGGTTGCGTGTTCACAGAAATTATTTTGTCTTACCCAAATCCGGTTATGGTTCTTTGGAATATTTTTGTCGGGTTATGACTTAGTTCGGGTTTTTCAAATTGAATTTTTAGGTATGGGTTGGTTTGTGTGTCCATGGAAATTAATTTGTCTTGCTCTAATCCAGTTATGGTCCAGAATATTTTTGTCAGGTTCAGGTTTGATTCGCGTTTGGTCAGGGGGATTTATATACTTGTTTTACAAATCTGCTGAAATACGGAAGATTGTGTGTCACCCTTGTATTTGCTTTATTTACTTCTAAATTAACATTAAAAAAAAGTTTTTTAATGACTTAAAAAAACTCTGTGTTATAAGCTGCCTCCCAAATTTAACTTCTTTTGCTTTAGAAAAAGATGTGGCTTACAATCTGGATTTTATGGTATATTTAATGGCATATGCCATTTTTAGCACAAATTTTGTAACATTCTTTAAATTTTTATTTTACAGGAATTTTACAAGTGAATGCCAGATATCCAGCAATCAAATGTTTTTTTTTTCTTTCTGCCAAACTGCCTTTTTAAAGTAGTTGAAAAGTGTTTATGAATTTGGGTTGTCTGTCTCTCTATCTATGCCCAACTCATGTAAACTCGGATTGTCAAGCAATTGATTTTTGTTAATGAGGTTTACTATTGAAAATGAAGTATGGAGCATTTATAGTTCATTTACAGATAGGGATACTCAAAAGAATTCTGTTACATTACGGTCTATGGCGAAAACTCATTTGTGGTGTATTTTCATAATATTACACTGTTTTAAACATATTGAAATTGATATATATCACTGAGATGCACTACAAGGCCCTTGCTGTGGAATATGTTGTACATCGCTTTCACCATTCATTTATGACACAATTATTTGTTACAGTATCATTTAAGAACTATAATTGCTGGAAGTGCATTTTAAATTGTGGTTCGCAATTTTAAATCAAACAAATCTTTTGCCTACTATTACTTGGTCTGTATAAATTAAATTAAATAGATGATATACAGTGCAGCACAAAAGATTTCGACTGAAATTGTTGTAGGGAAATTTACAACTGTGCAATGAATTTCTTAACTGAACTACATTATTATAGTATTCTATGTAGTATATATACACAAATCTATAGATTATATATAGGGCTGCACAAAAGAATTAAAATATTCTGCGATTATTGATGGTAATTGCTGAATTTGGGTTTTCAGATGTGTTAGGCATTTTCCAAATTGTTTACTTAGACATCATATTCTGGAAGTGTTGGAAAATGTTTCATAATCTATTCTTGACACACGATTTTATTGTTTTGAAGTTACTCCAGGGTGTGCGAAGATATATTATTTTTATAATGAGCATAGAGAGGATAGAGGCAAGAAAATATTAAATTCTAAAAGTTTAATCATTAAAAATAAAACAATACTAAACTTCTCAAACTTTATATATATATTTTTTTGTTCACAGGCATGAAAGAGTTCCTCCTAAAGGAAGAATTCCACCTTTTTAAAAGCCATTTTGGACATTCTCTCGTATATTGCAAAAACACAAAAAGAAAATATTAGAACCATATGGGGGGGGGGGGGTCAAAAATCAGACATTTTGTCTACTCAAACCTTTGGAGTTTGTTTTTGAATTGCTGTACAAAAGAGCCATCAAATGAAAGGTAAACTTTTATTGTAAGCATCTGAAAAGTGAATTTTTTTATTTAGACTTTAAAAGGGAAAAAGAAGTTTCCATAAGTTTCTTTTCGTAATAGAATATTTCGTCTTAATTATACAATACTTTTGGGTAAAACATCAACTTGGTGTGCATATAATTAGCATGAAGAATTTGTTTTTTCTTTTGAAAGAACGTGAAAAGTCTTTCTTAACAGTCAAAATCATCCAAAATGTTTGTTTTGAAAAATTAATCACTGTATTTCACATCATTTTATCAGCTATATTTGGATTTACATCTTTAGCAAACTGTCAATTTCCTTTTTTGATTCAATAAACCTATACATTTATTGTTAGTCTAAATTTGTTTTTGTTACCTTCTAAGTTACAAAAAATTAACAATCATTTGTACAGTTATATTATTTTACTGTTTTAAATAACTGTTAAAAAGTGTCTAAATTGTACCAGTTGGCGCCATTGAATACATAAAAAAAAAAATCCACCTTTTTTTTAAATTTCCTACTTTCATGCCTGTGTTCACCAGTGTTCTATTGTGTAAAAAATTTCTTAGTTCCTTACATTACCATGTTTTGTATTTTAGTATGTAGTTTATCTTTTTGTAATTATTCAAATTTTTATATTTCATTCTTTGAATTCTAAATCTTTTTAGATGTTGTTTCTTAAATCAGGGCCAAAACTAGCCTTTTTTGCACGCAGGGCAAACATGGATCTTGGCACCCCTCCTCATGCATAATAAAAGTTATCAACCGCAGGTACGCTATGCAAAAAAAGAAAGAAAATCCTTTAAAAAAAAATCATTTAATAATAATTAAATTGCTAGCAAAAAATATGTAAACAACGCTCCCATAGGATTAACATTAGCTTGAGCATTAAGAGTCTACACAAGTCACGCGAAGAAACTGGATCACTAGTGTTAAACCTATGGGAGTGTTTTTTTTTATTTTCTCACTTGCATATTAGGGGTCGTTCAAGTATTATGTAACTGGCAAGGAGAGGTGGGGGGTCCAATGTCTGCTTATTTTTGCTGAGAGGGGGATCACAAGGATTCTTACATAAGCATTAGACAACGAAGCAACTATAATTTAACAACAAAAAGCAAAAGAGCATCATTTGTATGAGTATTCTGCAGATGTTGAATGACTTGAGAAAAAAAGATATGGAGTAAACAAGGAATATTCCAGCCCAGCACTGCATTAAAAACGTAATAATAGACAATGCAGAAACATGGATTCAAAGACTTTAGACACCAGACTAGAAATGTGAATGCCATATTCTTATGATTCTTGTTAAAAATTTTAGTTATGTGCCTAAATAAGTTAGGGCCTGTTTTATTTCTTAGATTTTTATTTTTTCAATGCGATAAATAGTATATTAAAAACTAATTTGTATTCTATGAATTGTTTAATGCAATAAATAACAATATATTAAACCAGTTTTATTTTCCTTCGATACCACAACCCCTATATGTCTATTTATGTAAATTTGCTAGATTAATAGTAATTTATTGCTAACTGTAATTTTTTATGGCAAACATTGTTGATGTTAGAATGTCATAAAATCTTACATAAGCAAAGAATATGGGGTCTAGAATTTGACCCCCGGGCTGCCCCTGAATTCAACACTGATTTTAGCCCATGCAGACCTTTAGTATATTTATGTGACATTCGTTAGCAGGCGATCAGAGATCAGCCAAAAGCTAATTGAAATTATGTGAAATCAAGCAATTTTTAAAACGATTTAGTGTAGAAAATTGATAACTTCTCTCTGATAATTTAAACAGAAATATAAACAAAGATCATACTTAATATATTTATGCATTTGACTATGGGTAACATATAAGCCCCATGGACCGATAACAGGGCTGCCACTATCAAATATTTTTGCATGTTATTTGTACTACTGTTAACGAAGAATCTTTTTATGATAGATTTCTCTTGAAATGGTCTTGGAAGCAAATGGCAATGATTATTTAAAAAAGTGTTATGAATAATTAAGAAAATAGTTGCCAATTACAATGTTTTATAATAAAAAATAAATTTGTAATAAAAGGATTAATCAATAAAATTACTTGATCAGCCCTCTCATATTATTCTAGTAATAAATGTGATAAGGATGAAAATTTTGACGTATAAACTCTACTCTTTCATTTCAATATGTGTGAAGTTTTTGACTTAATTAGCAAATATTAAACATGTCAAAATTTTAAATTTATTAAGATAAACAATCTGAGTCAAAGTCAATATTTCCTGAAATTTTCTTTTTTCTAAGAATCTTTAAAACCATTAACATTTCATAATTTTTGTCGACTTTAAATCTTTAGTAGTTTAATTCTTAATCACTTGAGTTATTATTTACTATTGTTAATAAAGCAAGAAACCAACAGAGTGAAAAAGTGTCTAGGCTAGGACTCTAATCTGCGATACAGACATTGCGTACCAAACTGTTTACCAAGTTACCCAGGTGACATCCAGCATGGCACTCCTCGCTCTTTAATATGTTGACAAGGTTGCACCTGCAGCACAAGATGTAATTCTTTCATGTGCCACAACTACTGTAGCAGCAAGCATGAGCGAATTAATTTGTCATAATTTATCCAAGCTTTGGTGAAATGTATATATAATTTTGTAGAAATGGCATATGCCTCAAGAAATAGCAATTGAATACTTAATGGCTTAAATTGTTATTCAATTTTTCTAATAAGGTGAGAAACTAACGTAGTGAAAAATAGAGGTGTGTGCCATTTCTACAAAATTATATATTTAAATCTTTGGGATCTTGTAACCTTGCCATCTTTACAACGACAGGACACATGTATGTATGTGAGCAGGAACATCAATATTAGTATAATAAAAAGAGAAACCAGGTTGCACTAGAAGAAAAGCAAATCTGTGTTGTTACATTACAAATAATCATTAAAGTAAAAGTGAACAGTTTGTCAGAATTATCAGCACCAACCTCTTAACAATTCCCATTCAGTTCATGCACCTGTCCAGATTTGTTGTGTACTTGGTGTTATCTAAGCAAGATCATAACAATATTTATAGATTGAATATAACCTATAAATAACACATTCTCTTCTCGAGTACCCACAACCTGCTTCAACATTTATTGATAAAACATTTTACACTTTTTAAATAAGTATGTTTAGGCATATAAATTGTATTATGAAATAAATTACTCGCAACAAAATGAGTAATAAATATTTAGCTATTTTTTATTAAATATTTTTCTTCCTGTGCAGCTACACCTTTTCACATGCCTAAGGATGGTTCTGCTTCACTGTAACCACTGCTAAAATAACACTGCTATATGTTGTACATATGAAAAATAAAACTATAAAGACAATACAATTTCTTTAATAAAATATATTAAGGTACAGTTAGAAAATATGAAACATTTTGTATTATTTAATGAAGAATTATTACACCAAGCAGTAACAGTTTTTGATACAGATTTCAGGTATCAGAATGTGTTGAAGAACCAGTTTTTAATTTCATACTGGTTAATTATACTTTTACTGAACTGTTAAATGACGACTTTTTGTGTTGATTGTTGTTGTGACTCTTTGATATAAAGTTATCTGTTACATAGAATGCTGATGCTGATCTTTCATCACTTGAGATACTACCATTTCCCAAGATTTGAAAATAAGGAAACAATTTTATAGCTTTTTTTCCACTAAAGCTATAGAAATAAAATGTTCCGAAGTTCTGGTACATATGCTGATTACAAATAAATTAGACGGGGTACAGAACCAATTATCCAGAATGCTGAAAATCAAAGATTAATCAGGGTATTGAAAGAAGGTAATTTATAGGAACCCATCAGAAACAAAAATTCTTCTGCATAAAAATCAAAACACCAAATATGTAATTAAATATGTTTTCGTTTCAAATCCCAGGGCATCAAGTTATACCATGCATTTTGCAATGTTACTAGCAATACATGTCAAGCTGGCAGTATGTGATACTTTTTTCTGCAAAGATTCTGAAATAAGTCTATTAGAAATATCATTCTGATTTCTGAATAAATGGTTCCATACTCATATATATAAATAAATGCCACTGCCCTTCAAGGTATTAACAAAATTTAACATGTTTAATATAAATACTTTCATTTTTATTAACAGGATACTTTGATAGGTAAACTTTACCCTAAACAAAATCCATGCATTAACCCTTAGTGAGGTGGTGGTTCATTTTTGGACCACCTAATACCTAAATGCCACACTGGCATCAGAATTTTAAATGAAAATTACCTGTTTATTAAATATGTAGACTTGCTTTTACTTATTTTAAACTAAATTTGCTTGTGTCATTCAGTCATTTGAGCATTTTACGAATCTAAGTACTTTGCCCCTAGATGAGTTAAGAGATATTTATTCAGTACTTTTCCAGTATAGGGGTCTTAGCATATTTTTAAAAAGCTTTGTGCAACTTGGGCTCCAGAAAGTGAGATTTTTTTCAAATGATATAAACAGCTATGAAAACAAACCTGATGAGCTTTTCTGCTAGTTTATACAGTACACTCCCTCAAATCCGCACAGCTTGGGACCAGAGGTTGAGCGGATTTTAGAATTTTGTGGATTTCTGGTCATTGATTTGTTTACATTTTTGAAACATTAATTTCATTGGTAGTTAAGCAAGGGAAATTATAATGAATGCTTACAATAAAGTGAAAGATTCAAAAAAGTAAAATAATACAATAATTTATTACTTTAAAAGTAAGTAATTAATAAAAATTTAGAAAAATATTAAATTATTACGAATGAAATCGATTAAATACGATTCCAAAAGTCCTATGCTGCCATCTAGTGATAGCAAGGAGAACAGTGTTAATTCTATTATCAGTATATATAGCTTATTGCACTCACTGTAACTTTTTTCATTGTTATTTAGAGTCTTGAATGCTTTTCTTATACTGCTTTGTATGTTTAGAAATCAATTTGTCTATAATTTTTAAAAAAAAATTCCGCGAAAAATAGTTATAAAAGAGCGTTCCGGTTCGTGGATTTTTCCATTTCGAACCCTGGAAGTTTTGATATAGACATGCTAATTTATATCCAAATCAAAAGTAATGTAAATTTATTTAGTAATAAACAAGCTGTAATAGCCAAAAGAGAATGATTAACAAAAAATTTAGTAAAAAAAACACTGCGGTAGTCGCTGATTTCGGCGCCATCTTGAATTTTGTTCCTGTAACTTAACTGTAAATTTCATTGTTTACATCTGAAAAAATACGCGGATTTTAGGCGTTCGCGGATTTAAGGGAGTCTACTGTATATGTATTTATATATAAACATTCTATTTTATATACACATGCATACAGGGTTTGTTGATATATATCAATCGATATATATCTTGATATATAAACATTCTATTTTATATACACATGCATACAGGGTTCGTTGATATATATCAATCGATATATATCCGATATTTATTTTCAAATTATCAAGATTTTTGATATTTTCATATTACTTGTTATTTATTTTCAAAATATCGAGATGTATATTTTTAATATTTTTCCATATTTGATATTTATTTTCAAAATATCACTGTGCAAGATATTTTTGATATTTGCAGTCAAAACAGGTGCAAATGAAATTTCCAACTGTTATTGACTGCGTTGTTCTGTATGTAAAGAATTTTTGTCTCTGATAGTGACTTTTTTAGCTGAAGAAGAAAACAAATATCTTTTCCAAACTCTGTTTGATTTTTTTACTTTTAACTGTAGGTTATGAGGGACATAATTCAAAACAGACACTGAAAGATAAACTGTCTAATTTAGATACTCAGTTATATATACAGCTTTATTAAAAATGAATTTGTTCTGGTATTGATTTAGTTCAGCTTAAACTGTTACAGCATAATAGGGAATAAAAAATAAAATAAGCTTACATTTATGTTTAAAATTTTCAATTAAAACAATATTTTGTATTTAAAATTTTGTTTTATAAATTTCTTGGTAGTTGATATTGAATCCTATAGCATTTGCTTTTCTTTTTTAATGTAAGTGTATAAAGCAAATTGTTTCTGTTTTCAATTAGTTTTTCTTCAATATTGGTCTGAGTAAAAAAAAAAAAAGAAAAATGTGTTTTAATTTATTGTTTAACTTTTCATGTTAAGTGCAATATGTTTTAGTTTCTAATTTATATTTTGCTTGAAAATATTTATTATCAGCAGTAAATTGACTATTTTGAAAATATTGGATATATATCAAAATATCATGATATTTACGAACCCTGCATGCATATGTATATATTATTAGCAGTGTCGAATCCAGACTTTTCCCTCGGAAGAATTTTCGTTGCTCCGTGGGTGACATTATAGAGTTCTGGGGGAAATTGCACTTTTTGGCCATTGAAGACACAAAATCTCAAATCTTCCGGGAGGGGCATTTCATTGCTCTAGGGGAGGAATGTCCCTCTCCCCCCTTGGGCCACTCCTTGAATTCAACACTGATTATTAGTGTTTTTTTATATGCAATCTACCTCTGTTTATTTGTATATAAAAATAGATAAGTGGCTTGTATGTATTAAATAAATTGGATAAATATGGAAAAAATGCTTGTGTATACGAAACAGTGAACAGGTTGCCATAAAGTATGAATGAAAAATTTCCCTCTCTTGCAATCCCATTTCCTTTTTCTCACCAAATCTCCCATACTGGAAAAGAAAGAAAAATATTAAAGCTTTGTACATGGAGAACTTGGAAGCAAAAATTTTTATTTTCACTTTTTAGTACATGTAATTGAAAATTTTGAATGTATTGTTTAAAAAAAAAATTAAATGTTTAAAATTTTTATATATGCCTGCATGACTCGATGTAGAACTATTCCAGCTTCAGAATTTAATAAATGAAAAATACTTTTAAAATATCATTAAAGACAAAACAGAGCATACAGTGTGTGTATAGAGTTTTTATCTGTTAACATTATCATCCCAAATATACAGGAACTTTTGAATCAAAATGTTTTGTATCTATAATTCTTGAAACAAACCTTATATACCTGTAAAATCTTATGTTTTAGACATGACAATAAACATGGTTAAAACCTGCAAAAACTCACTATTGCTCAAAAACCTGATTTGTTTACGCTAAAAATCACCACAAAAATCTACTACTGTCACTACAAAATCATAAGAGGAAAGATTAAAGAATAAGAGATTTTAAATTTTGTGTACTAGGTTAACAAAAGGATAGGAGAAAGTGGAAACTTCAAGAAGGATTAACAATATATATAACATAAACCACGTGTTACCAAGAAATTACTTTTATAGTTATTTATTAAATAGAAAATGATGAAAGTTATTTCAAAAGTTTTAATGAAAATCTCAAGTAAATATAACACAGTTCATGGTAATTTGAATACCCTAAATAATACAAATCTTTATATACATTACAGATATTGAATTAAAAAAAAGAAAACCCTTAAAATTAGGTAAAGAACGTGTGAATACAATCCATTATTTACCTTCGAAGCTGAATAACTGTCATTAAAAAAAATTAAAAGTGAGATAAAACAGTAATTTAGAATTATTATTATTAAATAAATAGAACTTCTTCAATAATTCTTTAAAAATAAAATCCTGACAAATAAAACTAACAAGGGACAACTTCAACAGAATAAAATTATAAACGTAAACATAAACATTGTTTTTAAACAGCGCCATCTGGTGCTGCTTTAAAACAAGCATGATACGAGCGCCATCTATTAATGAAATAGTGAAACAGTTAGGATGGTTTAAAATATGAATGTTATATTACTTGAATAATTTTTACAATTTTTGAGTAAAAGAAATTTAAATTCATAAATATAAAAATTAGATTAACTTACGAAAATTTATTATAAATAAGATAGTAAAAAAAGATGCATATGTTACAATTTTATTTAATCTAATATATACTTTAATATGTTCAATATATAGGACTTACTTAAAATAATTTATACTTAGCTTAGATTTTAATAATTTCTCTTTAAAAAAATATTTCATTATCTTGATATTATCATTTAAAAATTAAACAATCTATAAAATAAAATGTTTTCTGTTTATATTTATATTAAATGGGTAAAAATCTAAAATTTTAGATACCTCAAGAAAAATAATCATATATATTTTATTAAATGCTATTATTATAAAGTTTAATGATTCATGGTTCTTAACCACATAAAAATCTTATAAATAATGGAAAATAAATTCCAACCCCAAAAAAGGCTTACCTTACTTTGTTGCAATAGTCAATATCTAAGAAATCATCCAGAGTTTAAATTAAAAGAAGAAGAAGGGAAAAAAAAAAAAAAAAAAAGAGTTCAGAAATAAACATGTGTACTTGGATAATGATGAAAAATAGTACTTTACGTTGGCAAAACTATTTTTCCTGAATATCATGTATACTGAAAAAATATTGCAAAAAACTGAGGTTTTGCTGCTGAGACAGCTAACAAAATTATATTTAAAGCAAAAAGAGTTTCTTGAAAGCCGAGACAAAATTATTGAAACGTTTAATAAAACACTTTTTGTTGGCTATGAATATGATAGGAATATTTGTGCAATTTTGTTCTTAAATTTGTAGAATATTTATCTAGTAAACAAAATTCAACAATTAAAATTTTTGTTTCCTTCAACACTGATGAAGATTTTGGTTAACATATCAAACTTTGCTAATACTAATTTTTTTTTAATTTGATCACCTGAGCAATTATGTGTTTCATTTCATACTGAAAAAAAAAAAAAAAAAAAAAAAAAGAAAGTAAATGTTGTTTATAAAAAAATTGTTTGTTCATTTTTTACCAAATTTGTATTTCAAAGATACAAGCGAAAATAAACAAAAATATTTTCAAAATATAATGATCATATTCTGCTTTCTAAACTAGGCATGGTGCCAGAACTTGCCTGAAAAGGGTTCTCTGAACATGGGCCCTCACGGTTGTATGATGAAAGAGGGTAGATAATTGATTACATTATCTATGCATATAATGTATATACAGGGTATATTTGATGGTCAGAACTGCATGTAATAGTAATGCATGTCAAAACAAACAATTTTTATATAAAAAACCCAGCATCTCGGAATTATTTCTTAATAAAAAATACAATGGACATGGGTGTCAATTTTTTGTCTTTTTTCTAGTCAAACATATTATGAACTAGAAGACTCATTTTTTTTTTTTTTTTTTTTTTAATTCCAGTTTAAAACATGTTTGAAGTGAAAAAAAAAATGAAAGATTGACAACTATGAAATAGTTGTGATGCCCGAGTAAACAATACTGAGTGCTTTGAATTTTGATCAGTGCATACAGAGTCGAACGAATTGCAGAACAATTTCAGTGCTTTCTTTAATGTCATGACATTACAAAAAAAAAAAGTTAATTCATTAAAAGTTTTATTATTAAATCGAAAATATTGTTTCATTATTTTCTTTACTGTATCAGCCATAAACAGAAATCTGGATTTGATTTAGAGCAATATACATGGTGAGGTGTCATATTTGACAACCTTCAGATATTTTCCAAACCAATAAAGCATTTTAAAACCAGAAAATTTATTTAATTAAATATGCCTTGTTTCTATAGGGTAGTTATTTTATTTATAACATTTCTGTTTTAAAAAATGTTCAATTTGAGAAAACAACAACAGCAAAAAACAGAAGGCTGGTAATTATGTACTCCATATATTATATATATATATATATTACACGGAGTAAAAGAGGTGAAGGGGAAACTTAATAGGCATTACTCACCGAAAACACAAGTTGCATTTTGGTAAATAGTGAGGGCGCTGCAACCCGCATGTTGACCATTCTTTTAGCAGAATATCATATGATTGTATGCATAAGAGTACGTTACAATTAAAAAATATTTTATGTTATTCGTTTATATTTTATTATTGATATTACAAAGCATAAATTAAGATGGGGTATAAGTGCTTTGTTCCTGGATTGAAAACAGGTTATACAGGTGACATAAAAAAAAGAAAAAACGAAGGGAAAATAAAATTGAGCTTGTTCTGTGCTTTACAGGTGACAGATTTTTTTAGGCTTTAATATAAAGCTATTTCCTTGTAATTATGTTTAAATTGAGAAATTTTTATCTTAAATCAATCTTAGTGTATATGTTTTTTAAATGTTATACTTAATGAACACTAAAAATTGAAAATGATCATAAAAAACCTAACAGTTACTTGAGAAAAGGCTATTATTCAGAACTTCAACATTTAAAAAAAATGATATCACATAGCATAAAAATAATAATTATTTTTTTTGTCTTAAAGTTCATGTTAATCAAAGAGAGAATGCTAAAAAAGTGCTCTCTAGTTTAATAAAATCCGTGTTAAGTGAAGGATCTGGATCCAGTGTCTTCAGAATCATTTTATTCACCGAATGGTTTGAAATTTAATATATATAATCATTGCAGAATTTTGTCATGTCAAATTCTATGAAAATGGAATCAAAACTTAAAAAGATATTAATAAAAGTTTTCTTCATTCTATTAAATCCTATCATATGTAATTAATTCAATGATATCCCATGATAGGTAATGATTCTAGGTTGCCATGGTGATTATTCTATTAAATCCTGTCACGCGTAATTAATTCAATGATATCCCATTATAGGTAAAGATTCTAGGTTGCCATGGTGATTATGCTATTAAATCCAGTCACACGTAATTAATTCAATGATATCCCTTGATAGGTAATGATTCTAGGTTGTCATGGTGATTATGCTATTAAATCCCATCATACGTAATTAATTCATTGATATCCCATGCTAGGTAATGATTCTAGGTTGCCATGGTGATTATTCTATTAAATCCTGTCACACGTAATTAATTCAATGATATCCCATGATAGGTAATGACTCTAGGTTGCCATGATGATTACGTTCTATTTAAGATGGAGTCCTATTATTTTCGTATTACTGAATTTAATGTATATAATCGTAATAAATTTTGTATTCATGCATTTTTGCATAAGAGTGAGTCTAAAGGGCTATTAAAATTTAATATTCTGTATGCTCTGACTTGAAAACATATAGCAATCTAAAATATACTGTTACATTTTTCCATAAATATTTATGAAGTATTCTGGAAAATAATCTTAATTGTATGTTAAGAAAAATCGGAATTTTTTGTAGAAATTGAGTCGGGTCTGATTTTTTTTTTGCAAGGGACGGTATTTTCACTGATTTTTGCATGGGGCGGACCGGGGTGTGAACTGAGAAAAAACAAACGGGCCAGGACGGGCCGAACTTTAAGTTTTTCCATCTGCCCGGTCCGGGCCTAATTATTTCTCTTTCGGGGGCAGGGCAGACCCGGGTCTGGAAATTCCGGTTCTCTACCCCCCCCCCCCCCCTCCCTTCCTCCTTATAAGTAAGATTATATTAAAATCAAACCTTACGACTTTAGTAAAAATTAGTTCCTGACCTATAATTTACACATTTTCTTTCCCAAATAATTAAGATAAAAATTTGTTTTAATTCTACATTTATTAATTGCATAGATATCAAAAGTTATGAATTATTCAAAACTTATAAAATATACGCGACATTAAAATTTACTCCAAAAAATATTGAATAATACTTTTAATTTTTAAAAGTCATAAGTCCATTTATTTCTTCGCGACAGAATAATCCCTGATATTCAATATTTTTAAATGGCCTGCCTTCGCTTTTTTGTCAGAAAGATCTCTGATTTTAAGTGTCTTAAGAAGCAATCAAAGAGCCAAGTGCCTTTAAAAAAATATGTATCTTATCAAGAAAATTGTAATTAATCAGATTTCTACTTGTACAACTTTCTTAAAATTCAAATTTTCTATTAAAATTTCTTTTTAAATCAGTGCTTTTCCCATTGAAAAGCATTGTAGAACCATTGATCGATAGCCTACATTCTACGGTATCGCCACCTAATGGGAGAAAAACTCCATAGCAAAATTTCAACACTAGTTTTCCCTCCACCCCTTTTACTCCGTGATATATTAATATATACCATATAATCCTGATTGTAAGCCCACCCCACTCCTCTTTTCAAAAGAAAAATAAGGTAACTTTGGCATGAAGCTCATAATCGAGATTAAACATATATATAAAGACCCTTTTTTTACCATTAATTTAGAAGTAAATAAGGCACATATGGAGACAAGAATCTTCCGTATTTAGACAAATTTCTGATTTGTACGAAAAAATATATATACAACTTTCCCCCTTAAAATCTTCCCAACAAAAACCCCTAAGCAAAATTTTAAAACTTTATTTTTTTTTTTTTCAAATTTACTTGTTTATATGTTATTTTATTTATTGCAACAATAATCTAAGTCTCCCTCCCAAAAAAAGCTTTCCTCTTTGCCCCTCTCCGTCTGGTATCAAACATGCATAATTTAACGTATAAGACTATTTTAATTTTAAATTTCTTCTCTGACTTATTTAATAAATAAATAATACATCAACTAAATTATCACCTCCTTCTCAAATCTCTGCTTCTCTCCCCAACCTTCATATCATGAGCATTAGCCCCGCCCCCTCCCTGCATCTCATGCATGTTAAAATCTGTAAAATTGTTAAGTTTTTTTCTGCTCGATTGTAATTTTGTTTTGAAAATATTTAAATAACCACCTAAATTATTTCTCATCCTCCTCTGTAAAAATTACCGCCTTCTAAACACACAATAAAAAAATATTTTTTTTTGTGCTCTATGTAAACATAAAATACACATGTGATTCAAGGGTGAAAACAACCAAACAGAAAATTTATTGCTTTCCCTCCCATGTGTTTAGAATCTCCTCCCCCTCCCATTTGAGGGGAATGGATGGAGCAAAAATTTCAAATAGGATAAAGAGTTGAGATGAGTGAGATTAAAAGACGTTATGTAAGATGAGATTTTAGGTAAATCATCTAACTATAAAATAAGAAATATTGCAAAATTAAAAAAAATAATAATTTTAAACTTTGCAGAGGGGGGGGGGGAGGGGGTCAGTGGGGAAAGAGGAACTTCTAGACAAAGGAGTGTAATTTAGATAGATTATTTACTAATTGTTACTATCGAACAACAAATAGAAAAAAAAGAATTACTAATATTTTCAAGATTTTAAAGTTTTTGCGTTGAGGAGGGAGGACAAAGAAGGGAAGTTGATATTTCATGTAATTTTATTAGGACAAATGAAAGACATGAAAATTCACCATAAAAGTCAAAAGATTCAAAATTATCTCTCCCTTAGACTTTAAGAATTTTTTCCACAAAAAAATTGTGTGAAAAGGGAGGAGGGCTTATATTTGGGAATGGCAAAAAAATCAAAACTGCTTAAAAGTGGATGGAGGGCTTACAATCGTGATTTTACAGTATATATACTTTTTAAGTAAATTTTGACCCTGTTTTCCAATACAAAAATTGTTGTATTGATTTGTATATCCCTTACAGATGAAGCAATTGGGCTTAAGAACAGCAGAACTATTACACAATACTATTAACTACTTTAATAAATTGCAAAAAAGCCAGCTTCTAATTACTGACAAAATTTTTTTGACTTATATTAAACAACAAAAATTAAACTTCAGAAAAAACAGCAGAAATTTTGGTTTTTTTACAAGTGAAGGAGCCATCCTTCGGTTCAATAAATATAATACATGGCTGTTTGTAACACTTGATAAAATCCCCTGAAAAAAAAGGCTGAACTTTCACGGAGTCACGCAACCGCGACCTTTTGACGAAATTCCAGTTTCTTCCATGACCTTTTGACGAATTTCCCATTTTTTCCGCAATCTTTAGATCATATATTCCCGTTTTTACTTACTTACTTATTTTACTTACTGGCACATAATTTTGAAGAAATTACTTAACATTTACAAATTCATTTTTTAACGGAAAGATATAAAGTTGGAAAGCCTGACCATGGAAGCGATTTGGAATCGAACTGTGTTTTCCATTTTTTGATCAATCAATTACCTATTGAGTTATAAGGTATTTTGATCACATGACAAACACGTTTTTTGCCTGCTCTTGAGTGCTGTTTCTTCCTTCATGTGGAAATTCGGTTCAAAATGCCCACCTTGACACTATTTTCTGAAAGATCTATTGCGTTTGCAAAAAAAAAAAAAAAAAGGAAAAAACAGCTCAATTACATAGTTTCTGAACAACACCACCAGCTAGTTTCTTGCATTTTCGAACAAAAATAAATTAAAACTTATGTCAGAAAGTTGCCCTTTTGGATTTGAGCCCTTAAGCTTTGAAAATTTTTCATGCTTTTTTTTGTTTTGTTTTACACATGACTTTTTTATTCATAACATGAGTATTTATCATTTTTTTAAAGTGTTTGTTTACTCTTAAATCCTCTCTCTTCTGCTATGCTAATATAATCATGGTGCACTTGCTAAGACAGATTTATTATGGATCAAAGAAATATTGTGTTTCAGACAGGTTCATGTTTTCAAGCAAATATATTTAATTTGCAAAAACCATGCAGTTTTTTCGCTTAAGAGATAATTTCAATCTAAACAAGTTCTGTTTACACAAAATTTACTGTATTTTAGGAAACAACTGATTATACAGAAGTAATACATTTACAGCTAAATGAAAAATTCCATTAAATTATAAATTACTTAAACATTAATATCTGCAAATTTCATGCACAAATAAAAATTTCTATGTTAATGAGCCATGAAGATTTACATTGAACAGCATTATTAGTATTAATTTTTTCAAGTACAATCTTAAATATAATTTAAAATATAGCAGAATTAAAAATCACAACTAATTCAATTTTAAATTGTGTAAATTTAAGTCATATAGCTAGGTTGTTTAAGTTCAAAGTGAGTGCAAATAAACATGTTTATATACATAAATGTGTTTCTTTTGCTATATGTTTGCATTACGCATTTAAAAAAGCATTGTAACTTTAATAAAATGCATAAAATATAGATTTCGTATTTCAAATTTCAAGTGCATTTTTTTTTATATATACTAACTCCTTGCAACACAGATTTATCAAAAGGTTATTTCAAGGGGTATATCACTCATAGCATAAAACCATAGGCATTATGGGCTCCCATTTAACACTAAATTTAATAAAGGATAAAAATTCAGGTACATTACCTGAACACAATAACCCCTGATAAAAGTATGACTATATAGTAAAAATGAAGAATATTCGGTACTTTTCGGTTAGCCGGGCGCCAGTGTTATATATACATATGTATGTATACTTATATATACATATATATGTATATATATACACACATATATATATGTATACATATAGCTTCAATTTATGCATAAATATACATATATATGTATATATAGGTGTACATACATATGTATATATAACACTGGCGCCCGGCTAACCGAAAAGTACCGAATATTCTTTCCATGTGGAAATAACATGCCATCCTGACTTAACAGAAAATCAATTTGATATGTCTGTTTAAAAGGAAAAAATAAAATAAAACTTTATTGAAAAATGTCTTAAAATAATAAAAAAAAAATTAAATACATTTAACACTGTTCATAATTAATTCTTATTTTAACTAAAATCTCTACAGATAAAATTATGCTATTAGTAACTTAGATTTGTAAAAGTCTTATTTTATTAAATTTATTATTATTTAAAGTCTTCAAGGTGTTGTCACAAGGTGTCTTCACATGTATAATAATCACTTATAAACAGATAAAGTTTAAAAATGCTATAAAAAGTGATAGAAAATCTTTATTAAGATTGACGATCGTTTCGTTGCACAAACGGCAACATTTTTAAAATCATGTTTAATCATCATGTCGCGTGACATTGTTTACTATGTTTATTGTTTTTAAATTATGTGAAAATATTTTCTATCGTTGAATGATTTTGAAAATGTTGCCGTTTGTGCAACGAAACGATCGTCAATCTTAATAAAGATTTTCTATCACTTTTTATAGCATTTTTTAACTTTATCTGTCTTCAAGGTGCTTCAAATATTACATTAAGCTCTTAAAATCATACCAATAACATAAGATTTTTTATTTTACTTTATTTCCCATACATAAAAATTACATAGCATTCATCTAAATAACTGTTCGGTACTTTCCTAATAATTATCAAACAGCTAGTACTTAAAAAAAAAAATCTTTGTTGCTTTTTTCATTCAGAAAAATTAAGCATACATCCGATATACACGTACACAACGAATGTACAACGACAATACCTAAGAAAACAATAATCAGAGTAGCACATTTTTTAAAGATTGTAAACTGAAATTGTATTACATGCCGTTTGATGAAGTGTTAATAAAAATAAATGAAAAATTGATTTATTTTACAACATTATTGTCCATAAGATTAGCAGTTTATTTAACATGCACGTTTCATCAAATAGTAGTTACGATAAAATAAAATAAAACACCTTACATTTAAAAAAATTATCAATAATAAATTAGTATTTGCTACTGCTATTAAAGTAACACCCTTTCCCCAAACGACAAATAAAAAATAATTAAATTTATAGTAACTGTGCTCCATAATAAATTTTCTAAACATTTGTGCTTCTTTGTATATGCGGATGTGCGTGCATGTGCAATGAACAACAATCGCGAGAAGCACGCGCCGAAGCAAGTTCTGTTCCACATTTTGAATTTCATCTCGAAATGCTTCTCTCGCCAAATTTTTTCGCCAAAGGGGTCCAAATGAGGGAAGTTTCGAAATTCGCCTCCCAGATATATATTTTTTTTAATAAACAAAAAAAGGTACAGATGTCATATTCGCCCCATACTGGCGTGATTTTTTTCGGTTGCCAATTTGGCGAAAACATCAACAGCATAAACAACATAATCCGGGTTACCACATCAAGCAAAATAACGATACTTTCGCGCAGGTTAAGTACCTGTTGCCTATATGATAGTGGCGACAGAAAAAAAATCGCGCCAATATGGGGCGAATATGACATCTGTACCCCAAAAAATATTAAAATCAAACATGTAATTTACTTGAAAAATAAAAGGTACTTCTTAGTTATCCCGTCGACCAAACTGCTGTCGCCAAATTGTAAGATTAAATGCCAAGAATGGTTGCCATTAATTAATTAATTGTAAGATTAAATGCCAATAATGGCCAATAAAACCATTAATTCGACGTTTTATTTGTATTTTTATTAATGTTTTACTAATTTATTCGTTCTTTCGTTATTTAAAATAAAAATTATGTCAATGTGTATAATTTGGCGATTTATATAATTTGGCGAAATTGGTCGACGGGATAACTAAGAAGTACCAAAAAAACATATTTCGATAGAAGCGAGATCTTGTATTTAGAAAATGGAGATTGTTTCTACATGCTGAAATGTGTAAGAGATTTTCTGGGAACAGATGTCATATTCGCCCCATATTGGCGCGATTTTTTTCTGTCGCCAATATCATATAGGCAACAGGTACTTAACTTGCGTCAAAGTGTCGTTATTTTGCTTGATGTGGTAACCCAGATTATGTTGTTTATGCTGTTGATGTTTTCGCCAAATTGGCAACCGATAAAAAATCGCGCCAATATGAGGCGAATATGACATCTGTACCGTTTTCTGAATTGGTAACATGAAAACGAATCAGATCTTTTTAAAAAGTCTATTATTTTATCGCTTAAGAATATTCTTAGCCAATTATGAATTAAAATTAAATTTGCAGCTTCGTCAGTCTAAATTCAAGTATTTTATGTTTCAAAAAGCTAAACCAGTAAACACAAATTCAAAGAACAAAACATAATCTAAATTCCGTTTATTCAATGGTCATGAATGATATTTAATATAATTTGAGACACAATCCATATTTTTTCATATTTAGCGAAAAATAGAAACAGTTAAAATAGAGGCCGAACAATCTGTATAATGAATATTTGTAAAAATCAATACACTTTATTTCTTCATAAATATATTCTCACATAAAAGGAAAGAAAAAAAAAGATTAGCTTGGAAATATTCAACTGAAATTATATTTTTTCTAAAAGCGCCAAAATAACCGATTCTGTAGGACGTGGACTGACACTTTCCATCGAGAAGGACAAAGGATGCTCCCCACTTGGCCATGTAGTAAAAGGAAGAGGAAATTTCTCCATAACGCCGTATTTTGGTTTAAAAACAGACAGCTTAAGCCGATTCCAGGAGGTTAAAAGGCGATTTGTGCATTTTGGCTGTAGATTTTCTGTTTTGTTTTGTTATATATGTTATTGTTTCAGAATCTTCTATTGTGCAAAATCTGTACTGAGACAACTTTTCCGGAAAATTTGCCGGTTCTACATTTTCCTAACATTGTTTTGTATGATTCAATCTTACAGGTGACAATGTGTCTTCGTTTCTATCTATGATGCTCCACATCCATTTGTTGTAGAAAAACAAATGTTCATTTAATACTATTCCAACCTTATATGCATAATTGTAAGGTAAAGGGGCTATATTATGCCAATCATTTGTTACGCAATTATACACTTTTTCGTCTGTAACAGGATCATAAAATGTATTAACACCTCCTACCAAATATATTTCACCTTTATATGAGATTAGTTTAAATCCTGTGCGAATCAGCTTAGGTGGAGATAAAGCAATCCACTGTTTTGTAATTGTACTAAATTTCTGCATTATCATGCCATTGAAAGATGATGAGATTCCAGCTACAAATATATCTGTTCCCATAATCACTGCTGAACCATCGCGAATGTTGTTCAAAGGTCCAACAGGAGCACAGCTCTCTTCTACAGTATTGTATACCGTCATACTATATGATCCATCACCATTATAGCTGCTATGAGAAGATCACTTTATATTCATTTCAGTCACACAAATAGCATTAGTATATATGTAGCATAAAATTTCACTGAGACACTTTCCGCTCATATTTGTAATTTTATTATATTTTTTATCTTTGTCGAGTCCACAGAATAAACCTCTAAAATTCTCGCTGCAACTTGCTAAAATGACTTTATGAATTTCAAATGTACAACCCTCATCTGTATGTAATCTTCCATCAGACATCTGTAACAGACGGAAAAATTTACCGCTCTCAAAAATGCGCTGGAATTTGATTTCACAATCAGTCATGATGAATACATGGTAAAATAAATAGATGATAAAAATAAATCATATTTTTCCAGTTTGCCGTTATAATTACACTTTACAAACTGTGTTGAACTGATTTATAATTTCTGATAAATAGCGTTCATTAGTTGGTTGGTTGGTTGGTTGGTTGGTGCATACTGAGACCTGTGCTACAACCCGAAAGGGAGGCTTATGTCTCGGAAGTCCAATGTTGGGAAAGGCCGAAAGGACGGAAGGAACATGCAAGAAGCAGGAGTGCGAGATGCATATCGAAGACAGTAAGGTCAAGGAAGCGGGATCACAAACAGGCAGAACAAGGAAACATCAAAGCAAGTGCGGGAGAGCCAGACGGGAGAAACGGATGAGCGCAGTAACTCCATGGGGAGAAGAAAGGGCGGCCAACATGACGTCGCTATAGCTTGGGGAGGCGGGTAGTTTGAGGGTGAAAAAGAGCTGGCGGCGAGGGCTGTTGAGATATATGCAGTGAAGCAGCACATGTTCCGGGGTGTCTGGCTCGAAACAATGCCTGCAAAGTGGGGAGAAGACCTGGTTCATACGGAATAGACGCTTTCGAGTGAGGATCATCCCAGCCCTCCATCGGGCAATGAGGACATCTGTGGCCCGGGACGGAGTCCACAGAGAATAAGACCGGTCTGTTGAAAGGTGAGGATGGGAGGGCGCATAGTCACTGTTGAGCCACAAATAGTCGTTCTCAGTGAGCCAGTTCTTCTTGAGGTGGGAACGTAGGTCCTCCGGGGAAATCCATGGAATAGGCTGGCAAAGAAATGGACCATTTCTAGCCAAAGAATCAGCCCTCTCGTTCGGGATGATGCCCTTGTGAGCGGGACACCAGACCAAGGTGATGGAGTAACCCATGTCACAACTGGATGAAATACTATGGATCAGGTGGAGAATAACCTTGGGCGAACGAAGAGAGTAAGCCTGGAGAGCACGCAGGACTGACAGGCTGTCTGTCAAAAGGAAGACTGTTCTATTAACAGGGAGCAGATGAGTAACGGCCATCCACAGGGCAATCGCCTCCGCAGTAAAGATGGAGTTATAATGGGGGATCAAGGCAGCAACTGCGAGGTTAGAGTCAGCATCCACTGCCGCCACCGACGTCTTCGCATCATCTTTGGAGGCATCTGAAGATAAGACAGCACAGGAGCGGTGGGCCTCGCGCCAGCGGGCCCACTCGCCAACCAGCACCCGGTCCGGGAGAGATATGTCCTGAAAGGGGAGACCCTCAGTGATGATGTGGAGGAACAGGTGCTGAGGAGGAGGAGGCCAGATGAAACGCATTATCTGGGATGAATCGAAGCCATATGAGACAGTCAACTCGTCGCAGAGGCGAGACCATATGGAACCAGGTCCAACAGGCAGAGGAGATCTGAGAGAGTCGCTGAGTGCGAGGCCTGGGGGCATGGCGAGCTGCCTTAAAAGGAAGGTCTTGGCCAGGAACAGTAGCCGGCTTTGGATAGTGGTCTCGCCAGCTTCACGGCGGAGGATCGGGATAGGGGTACACAAGGGGAGACCGGTAGCGGTGCGAAGAGCAGCATAATAGATTCTCTCCAGAGTCGTCATGGCAGTCTTATTGCAGTCGAAGAAGAGCGCACTTCCATACTCGATGAGGCTTCTCACGAGAGCGTTGACAATCCGCAACAAGTGGGTGCTAGCCACGCCTCTAGAATGACTTGCCACAGCCTTGATGTAGTTGAGACGGCGAAGAGCTTTAACACGGATCATCGAGAAATGTTGGCGAAAGTTGAGGGTGCGGCTGATCCAAATTCCCAAAATTTTCACTGAGGCACTCCACGGGACCTCCCGCCCAGCAACTATCGGAGGGATACCCGGGTCGCGGCGCCGCGAGAAGTTGATGGCCAAGCACTTTTCGGGAGAGATTCTCAACTTGTTAGCCGCGCACCACGTGCCTATCCTCTGAAGTGCATTGTTTAACTTGTCCCGAGCGCGACCCTCGTTGGGGCCGATGACGTACACAATAATATCGTCGGCATAGACTATGAGATAGATGCCGTCTTCCAGGATCTCCACGATATCAGTCAAGTAAATCAGAAAGAGGAGGGGGGAGAGCACACTCCCCTGGGGGACACCAAGACGACAAGGGCCCACCCCAGAAGTAGCCGACCTCCACCTAATCTGGATCCGACGGTCCGTGAGAAACTCTGCAATCCAACGACCCATACGTCCACGAATGCCCAAGGACGCCAACTTGTAGATAAGATTATCGATCCAAATCGAGTCATAGGCAGCCTTGATGTCCAAGCACACGGCAGCCACGAACTGGTTGAGCTCCCGTGCACGGCGCACATGGTCAACAAGAGTGCACAGGGCCGTAGTACAGTCCCTAAAGGGAAGGAAACCAAATTGGCTGGGAGGGAAAATATTTCGCCTGCCTGTCCAGACCAGGAGGCGACGGAGGATCATCCTCTCCATTACCTTGACGCAGACTGAAGTCAGTGCTATTGGTCTATACGAACTTGTATGCATAGCTGGTTTGCCCGGCTTACGAATCGGGATGATGGTAGCCAACTTCCAGGAGTCAGGAAGTGTTGAACTCTCAAAAGAAGCATTATACATCGAAAGGAGCTTTTGCCGATTGCCAGAGTGCAGGTTTTGCAGAAGACGAACGGAGATACCGTCAGCACCAGGGGAAGTAGGTCTAGTGCATTTAAGCGCATGCGACAGCTCCTCCAAAGAAAAGCGGGCATCCAAGGCGCAGTCGCCATCGCTAAGGTCAAAGGGCAGTGGCTCAAAGGCGTCCAATTGTTGGAAGTGGTGCAAAAACGCCTCGGACTGGAGATGTGCAGAAACAATTGTATGTGGGATACACAGCACGTTGCCGCCGTGTGGAGACTCCCGATTCGCGAGGCGCTTCAAGATCTTGAAGATGCTACCACTCGTGCAACTATTACGACAGATCTTGTCCCAATATTGGCGGGACACAAGTTTAATGTGTCTCCGAAGCTTTGCAGCGAACAGCTTGTAGTTATTCCAGTGATCTCTAGAACAAGTCGAGCGGGCCCACTTCAGGAACCTCCGCTTCTGACGCAAGAGAAATTGACAAGTGGCATCCCACCAAGGGGGGAGCAAGCGCGCCTGGGCACGCCGGACCACCCGGTGAGAGTTAATTGCCTGCTGGCACAAACGTTCAAACTTTGCATAGGAGGGATCCGGGGCATTCAATAGCTCATTGAGGCAGGCGCTTGCCCTAGACCAATTCACCGACGTCAGGCTAGGCCCGGTCGGGGTGATCATGCTGCTGGAGAAGATGCAAATAGGATGATGATCAGAGTCAAAAGTGTCGGGGTGAACATAAAAGTGAAGGTCCCTATGGAGGGAAGGAGATAACAAAGTCAAGTCCAACAGAGAGGAAGGACCATTGGGAGCAGAGCGGGTTGGTGAGTCCATGTTCAAGAAGCAAACCTCCTGAGTGGCGGACCAATCCAACAGCTGACGAGCTCTAGGAGGGAGCGGAGGGTCACGAGCCAGCATGTTTATGTTGAAGTCGCCCAACAGAATGATCGGTGAGTCGCACGTATCGATGACGCCAGACAGCCACTCCTCTGGAAAGATGCCCGAAGGGGAGTAGACATTCAACAACAAGATCCAGGAGCGATTTAGCCAGACTTTAACCGCCAAGACCTCGAACTCAGGCTGTGGACAGGGAGGCAGAGGCACAAGGAGAGCAGCCAAAGAGGCCTGAACGGCCGTCACAAGGCCACCACCACGGGCAGCCAAACGGTCCTTACGGAACACGTTCATGCCCGGGAGCACAAAGACATCCGATGGGGAAAGGAAAGTTTCCTGAAGGCAGATGATACGAGCCTGGGCGAAGGTAGGGGAGCGGAGCCAATGACCATTGGCCCGGACGCTCCGACAATTCCACTGAACTAACAAGTTGAGCATAAAGGAAAAACGCGGAGAAAAGGCCAAACAGGACCCAGACAGCCAGAGACCCATGAACCCCAGCCCAGGGACCCGGCGGCAGAAACCGAACACGAGAATGGCTCGTAAAACCAACCCAACACCGAGAAAACATGGCAGGACGAGACAAAAAAAACAACAAACAGCAACGCGAACATGCTTGCAGAAAAACAAGCACTAAAAACCCCCCAAAAGGGAACAAAAAGGAAAAAGAAACCTACCTCAACCACACTAGGTGATGGAGGCGCCAGGATCAGACTTGTTAAGCATTGAGGAGGGGTCATCCAAAATCCAGACATCCCCCGAGGAATAGTCCATACTTGGCAGTTGGAGAGGGGACAGGATGGGCATGGCTGTACACAATTTTTTGCTAGTTTTGTTGCGTGACGGCAGATGAGCCGGAGGAGTTGCAGGCCGCTGCTGTTTTCCAACAGGGCTCTGTGAGGGGGGAGGAGCACTTGGGACAAAAGCGTCCCGCAGGGCCCCGACAACCGACGAGGTGATAGTAGTCAACATATTTTGGCAGTTAATGGCCTGGGCTTCCAGGACCGACTGCATCATGGCAGCTATGTTTTCGGCGAAGCCTTGAAGCATGGCTTGGAGGTCAATTTTTGTAACGTAGTCAGCAGGCGGGGGAGGAGAAGCAGAGGCAACGTGGGCATATGATTCGGTCTTAGCATAAACACTGGCCGGAAATTGTTTCCGAGCCTCACTGAAAGACAGGTGGTTTTCACTTTTGAACTTCAAAAATCTGGTTTCCTGGATGTACTTGGGACAGGCTTTATCCGTGACGCAGTGACTTCCTTTGCAATTGGCGCAAACCGGGGAATCAGCCGTACAAGGACCTGTGTGAGAAGCAGCGCACTGGCTACATACCCGGTTGCTGCGGCAAGCGCGGGCGCCGTGTGTAAATTTCCAACAGTTTGAGCACTGCCTAGGTCTATCAATGAAAAGGGAGATTTTGTACACCTGGTACCACATTCTGACAACCTCAGGTATAGTGCAACCCAACTTCGTCACTAGGACGGTCGCAGTGGGGCCAGTGTCCTTACGTACGAATCGTCGCACCTCCAGAACCGGGATGCCAGAGTATTCCAGCTCCTCCGCTATGTCATTGCAATCCACTTGAGGATCCATGTTGTGCAGAAGAAATCTTGAGGTAATGTTGTCGGTTAACAACATGGCTGAGACCGGGATACCCAGAAGGGTTTTGATGTTTAAAGCTTGGACCGCCGTGACCGCATCATGAGTGTACAAAGTGAGCTTCCCTTGCCGAGACAGCCGAACAGTATCAATTCCCACGTGATTGTTAACTTGTGCAGCAATGGCGTCGCGTAAGGCTTTCGGGTGGGCTTTCGGAATAACACCCGTGTCAGCAGAAAAGATTATGGAAACTCCCGCTATACCCGCTTCATTAGCTTCATGGAAAATTTCGACTTGAGATTTGTTTTTGCGGTATAATATAGCATTATTCTGCGAAAAGCCTTCCTCATCTTTCATGTCAACATTATCCACCTTCTCGTTACTACGTGCGGCCGCAGTATTTTCGACCACTTGAGTTTGGGGAGACCCCGACATTGAAACAACTCAGCAGTTATACGACATGAAAAAGAACAACACAGAAATACAAACACTTAGCAAGGGAAAAACCACGAAAGAGCTAGCCAAAAGCTCAATTAAACTAAATAACAAAAATATAATACAACCTGAAGGTAAAAGAAACCCTTCCCTTGAAGGAAGTAGGAAAGCGTGCACTCTTCACACGCAAAAACCAACAAACGACCACCACGGCAAAGTAAATATCGGAGCTGTTGCCAATACGCACCAACCTACTCCGACCAAAAAACAACCGCGTTCATTAGTATTTTGAATTATATTTTTGTTATTTGTTATTTGAGCTTTGAGGTAGGCGCTGCGGCTCCGGCCGGCATGACCTCAAATGATCACATATACCCAAACCAATGGAACAAAAAGAACCAGTTTACCACCAGAAACAAAGTGGGACGGCCCACACAACAAACCACGAACTGATAAACCCCAACAAGAGGACAAAAACTACCCCGAAAAACACAAAAAAGACGCACCCTAAACAATAAACCAGGGGCAACCTAAAACGAAGGAGCCCAACAACTCATCCAGACAAGCAGCACCAAAAACAAAAGACAACACAGCTATTAAGCAAGAGTGATGAAACAAGCGAAAAAGGATAAACGGAAAAAGGCGACTAAAAACGCCCGCTCCCGAGGAAGAGATTGATGAACAGACGAAAACAATGACGATTAGAGTTGATACATTCCCAAAAGTCAGTCCAGTCATCAGGAAAGAAATTAACAGATGCCATGGCATCCCGTAGCATCGTTCTTTCAGCATCAAAAGCCGGGCACTTGAAAACGTAATGGAATTCCGTCCCATCCTCCGTAGAACAAAGAGAGCACGTGGGAGAAATACTAAGCTTGAAAATATATAACTTCCTGTCAGTGACAGCCGTTTGCGTCCGGAAACGAGCAATAAAAACATCCTCTTTACAGTTATGCGTCCACTTATAAATATTCGGACCAAGATACGGCGAATCGACTGCATATTTACAATCATTCCACCAGCTCTGGAAGCTAGCATGAAGCTGATCCTTTAAATGCCTCTTTAAGTCTTCAGGGGCCACCCCACTATAAGTGCTGACCGCATACGGGCCATTTCTAGCCAGATTATCAGCTTTCTCATTAGGAAGGATACCAACATGGCCAGGGACCCAGATCAAGGTAATCCCACACACAGAACCACGGACGCTGCATAAAGACTGGAAAAGGTCTAAGATGACAGCTGGGGACCTATGGTTAATATGTATTAAAGCTTCAAGGGCAGACTTGCTATCCGACAAAATAAAGTAGTTGTAACTCTTGATAAGAAAGCGCTGGACAGCCAGATTAAGGGCTAGAGCTTCTGCAGTAAAAGTAGAGTTTAAATGATGGGTGAGGTAAGCACAGGATGTATCTTCAGTAATATTAACAGCAGCAATAGAAGTTTTAAAATCGTTCTTCGAAGCATCCGTGGCGATAAAACAAGAATTGGTAAGATGACGGAACTCATCCATGTACAGACTGAAACACTGACTGATGGCAGTGGGAGGGAGATTTTTAGTTTGAAACGGCAACTCATCAACTATGATCTTACAGACATCTTTTAAGCTCCCGCAAGGCCAGTGAGAAGTAATCAGCATATCAGGAGTCACAATAGCATGGTCTGTAGTCCAAGAAAACCCATCAGGAAAATAATTGGAGCAGGGACGACCAAAATTAACAGCAGACGCACACCGGATGTAAAAGGAAGAGGTAAGATAGCTTCGTCGAAAACTAAGAGGAGCTTGGTTGGATTCACGATAAAGCTTGAAGATAGGAGTCCACTTGGGCAGGCCGGTCGCAAAACGGAGGGCCGCATTATACACCACATCCAGCTTCTTTAGAGAGGTCTTAGCTGCAACGCCGTACACAGGACACGCATAATCAATAACGCCCCGAATAAGGGAGTTGACCAAAGGAATGAGATGGACGGTTTTCGCTCCCCACTGAGGACTGGCAACAGCTTTTAATAAATTAAGGCGCTTCATACATTTTTTACATAAAAACTCAATATGCTGATTGAAAGACAGGTTGTGAGTAAAAATGACACCCAAGATCTTAGTAGTATTCTGCCACGGGATGTCTGATCCATGAAGACTGAAATTCTGCAGGGGAAGATCCTTTTGCCGAGAGAAATTTATTGCCGAGCATTTATCAGGCCGGAGCTCAAGCTTCCAATAAGTGCACCAAGCATTGATCCTGTTCAGCATCTCCTGAAGTTTCAAAAAAGCGTCTTCTAAGGAAAGATCTGAAAAGTAGAGAAGGATGTCGTCGGCATATACAATGATTTGGACCCCCGAATCAACAGCTTCGAATAAATCCCACAGGAAGATCATGAACAAGATGGGCGAAAGGACGCTGCCCTGCGGCACACCACGAAAAGAGTTCACCAGATGAGAGAAAACACCTCTCCACTTAACCTTGATCTTCCTAATCTCGATCCACTTTAAGATCCACAAGGCCGTTCTTCCAGCAATGCCCAGGCTAGCCATCTTGTAAATAAGAGCATCCCTCCATACAGAGTCATACGCCGCGTGGATGTCAAGCTTGAGAGCGATGATGTACTTCCTCTCCAATCTGGCACGCTTAATGTCTAAGTAAAACAGCTTCAAAGCCTTCGTGCAGTCGCTATTGGGGAGAAAACCAAAGTGTCGATCATTGAAAAGGTGTCTAGGCATAACCCAGTCGAGGATTCTCTTGAGGAGGATGCGCTCCATAATCTTGCACCCCACAGCCGTGAGAGCGATGGGCCGGTAACTGCTAAGAAACCCTTTAGGTTTCCCAACCTTCCAGATAGGCAGGATCACCGCCGTTCTCCAGCAATCCGGAACACTACCCGACATGAAACTATCATTAAAAAGCCGAAGCAACTTTTGTTTGTTTCCAATTGTAAGAGCTTTATAAACTCGAGCCGGAATTCCGTCTTCGCCAGGTGTGGTATTCTTCGCGTCCTGAATTGCACGGTTCAGCTCTTCGAACGTGATCGGGTTGTTCCAATGCTCATCCGAACTGCTGAGATCAAAAGGGATACTACAGAACTCACGGGTGCTTCGAAATTGCTCGGCAAAAGCATTGGCTTGGTCAGACCTGTCGAGAAGCTCTTCAGTCTCGTCCATCAAATAGAAATTTGACTCCTCAGAGCTACTCCTCTTGGCTAAAGCCTTGATGATTCCATAGATAGTACCTTTGGCGGCCTTTTCACATATATCGCCCCAGTAATTGCGAGCCTGATAATTCATGTAGCGCTTGAGCTGAGCAGCATAAGACTTATACGATTTCCAGCAATCCCTCGATAAGTTTATTCTGGCTAATCTCAGGAATTTCCGCTTTTGGCCGAGGAGCCACGCGCAACGTGAGTCCCACCAGGGGGGTTATCTCGACGCTGCACCCTATGCTTGAAAGAATTATGGGAAAGAACCTCTCGAAAGCTCTTATGGAGGTACTCAAATGAGGTGACGTCATGAACATCCAGGGTCCGATTAAGGCAAGACTCGACTCCATCCCAATTAGTAGAAGTATGCAGGTAGTTCGTAGTCACATGGTTAATTTTATGGATGATAGGCCAGTGATCAGAGTCAAACAGATCAGGGTGAACGTATGTGTCAGTTTGCCGAAAAAAATCAGGGCTTGAAAAAGAGAGGTCAATCAATGATGCAGAGCCAGAATGAGTGACGTGAGTTGGATGATTTGTATTAAGAATGCAAACATTATTGTTGAGAAGCCAGTTTAGAATCTCTTCAGAGCCCGAAGTGTTACAAGAACTGCCCCAGGCATGATGCTTTTGATTAAAGTCACCGAGAATCAGGAAGGGATGCGAAATCTTATTGGTAAGCTGCTGGAGCCACGATTCACTAACTCTACCCTCGGGAGCGTAAACATTGACGATAGTCACCCACCGTCTTGCCATCCAAACCCTAACCCCAAGGACCTCCACACCCTGGGTGCTAAGAGAGCCCAAATCGAGCATTACAGAGGTAAGCCTCCTACTCACAGCAGTGAGCAGACCACCACCCCTGCCAGCTCTGTCCTGACGATAGATCACCATACCCGGATAGGCAAAGGAATCATCCACTCTAAGAAAAGATTCTTGAAAAACAAAAACATCGGCCTTCGAAAAGGGGGAACACTTCAACCAATGGACTTTATTTTTAATGCCTCTCAAGTTCCACTGGATCACAGCAAAGGGGATCGAAAACTGCACCATAAATAAAACGACAAAGAACACCTGGGAAACACACAAACAACAAAAAGTCCAAACAGGCGAACACCAAAAATTGAATTATAGAACAGATGTTGTTGTCACCTGTTACTGCCACTCAAATTTACTAATGTTCAGTTTATGTTTTTCCCGTTTGATTATAATGTGTTATTATAGTTTTTATATCGTATCCCTTGGTTTTCTCTGTGCAAATAAGCCACTGCATATCAAAGAAAAAAAAATGTAAAAGTATTCTCAAGTATGAGTCAATATATGTAATATCAGCGATATTTAAAAATAGAACTTCGATTCAAATTTTTCCTTTTCAAATATGAATGAATACGTTCTTTAGAATGCTAATAATTAAAATTAAAAAGCAATCAGAATTTGCATTTTTAAATACTGCATTCTTACATTTTTATTGAAAATTTTCAAGCGCATAAATCAAAAGCTCACTTTTTAGTTAAATATGACGTCATTTTCAGTGGTGTCAGTCCGATTCCCGCAGGGTGCGAAAGGAATTCGAACGTTCGTTACGACGTCACGTGAAAACACTCTTTCGTATCGTATCCTAATTCGTATCTGGCGAAAAGTGCTATTCTGGGATCAGATTTTCGTACATTCGAAAGTGATTACGGATGCTATACAGCGTCCGAAAAGGCGGTGATAGCTCCTCCCAAATTCACGTCAGTTTTACAGATTACGATGATTGATATCACGATATAACCAATGGAAATCCATCATTTATTAATCGAAGTAATCATTATCGTATCGTAGTTTCATCCTAAAACGTGTAAACATAAAACTAATGACAGTTTAGTAGTGTTTGAAATTTGCAATTTTTGCCGTATAAGATAATTTAATGATATAATGTAATGAAATAAATAATAATGAAAAGGCTGCTGTTTCAGAGTGTCTGCATACTAAGGATCTGAGTGTGACGAATTTAATTTAAAAGAACACAAAACTTTTGCCTGAATACATATTGCCTCATGTATGTGTTGATTAAAAGCCACATACTTTGGCAATAATGATTCAGTTATTTCTACAAATGATAAGGAAGAAAGTATCCTCCAGCATTAGGAGTTACTATTTTTCTATACCATTATACCGGGTGTCCCAAAAAGGACTGACTGATTTTAAAATTCAATAACTTGTAAACGGTGACAGATATTTAAAAAATTCTTGCAGGAGGGTTATGCATAAGGTCAAAAGTTTTATTACAGTGATTTTCAATTTTAGTTCGATTTACAAACAATAGATGGCGCTGTAAGCAATAGTCGCTAAATACAGGCTCGATTTTTGGTCCTTTATCTTGTTCCATGCAGAAAAAGGAGATGGAAATGTATTATCCGGGCCACGAAGTACCAAAAATCGAGCCTGAATTTAGCGACTATTACTTACAGCGCCATCTATTGTTTGTAAATCGAACTAAAATTGAAAATCACTGTAATAAAACTTTTGACCTTATGCATAACCCTCCTGCAAGAATTTTTTAAATATCTGTCACCGTTTGCAAGTTATTGAATTTTAAAATCAGTCAGTCCTTTTTGGGACACCCGGTACAAGGACAACTTGGTAAAATTTCAAAGCCATAAAGACTTTAAAGGTAGGAAGCCAGCTATATGCATTTTTATTATTTACTTTAGGACTAAAAAATCTTACCGCTAGAGGGGAAATTTTAAATTTTAGCGTTGTTTAATAATAATATTTTTTGCAGTTTAAACAAAAAAATAGAATGTGAAAATTTTAAACATGAAATTGAGTAACTAATGTGTGTATGCCCAGGGGTGGGGAATTATATCAATTTACTCAGCACTGATGAAGTGATTTTTTTTTATACTGTTGGAAAAAAGTTTATATTTTTTATTCATTCATTTTATTTAAAGTTATACTCAAATGTTTATGTTTTACATGTTTATATTTTACTTAGGTGGCTGGAGTAGTTGATTTTAATCATAATTTAAATGAACTGATTTTAAAAAAATATTTAAATTAACCTTTCAAAAAATGTTATTTTAAATCTATATCAAGATATTTTGTAATAAATATTATAATTATGTATGTCCAAAAATGCATTGTAAATTTAGAAAGTGGAAGAGGCTTTTTTAATTTTATTTAAATCAAACATAACATTTTAAAATAAAATCATAAATTGAGAATGGGTAAGTTAAGGTAATAGGTATATAGGATATATGTTAAATTGTAGCTAGTATAACTGGAAGTGCTCATACAACACAAGATAATTTGTTTTATTTATTTCATGTTTTCAAAAGTAAAATCGAATTCACATTTTCAAATTAAAATCTCTGTTTATATTGCTCTATTATTTTAACTATGTAACTGTAATTAATTTTTATATGTTTAAAATATTTCAAATTAACCAGGTGAATAAGTTTATTATTATTTTTTTTCAGATAAATTTAAATAAGCTTTTCTAATTAATAATTTAATTTTAATGATTCAGCGAAGGGTATTTTTCTTTAAAATCGTACTTTTAAAATTAAATTTTGATTAAAAAAAAAACACAAATCCTGCTTAGAGAGTAAAAAGAAATATGTATATATACATATGTATAATAAATTTGAAATCACAAATATATGAAGAAATTGATAAAGTTCTAAAGATGATTTAGAAATGAACATAGGAAATCAATATGTAAAATAAGAAACTATGAATGACTCACAGAATCGTCAGGTTTTAATTGTTATGAATCGTATATATAGGGTGACATGGGGTAAATATGGGTCAGAAAACAATAAGATTTCAATATCTAGGAAAATAAAAAAGATGAAATTTTCAAATTTAGCATGAAGTTGACTTAGTATTGTAGCTTTTGTATAAAATATTCAGTTTACTCAAAATATTTTTATTTATTTTTCAACTGAATTTTTTAAGTGACCTATAATTACCCCGGCAACGAGGTAATTATGGGTCACTGTCTTTATGAAGTATTAATGCATATTTTTTTAATAAAATATGTTTGAAAGTTTTTAGAAATTGCCTCTAAAGTAGACATTTTCATCATTAAAGCTTAAAAATTTTAAAAAGATATAAAAAATAAATGAAAATGCCATTTATTTTTATGGGATGTTTACAAAAATCACATTTTTCTGTTAGACACAAACTTTACTTTGCAGGTGCTTAGCAAGAGAGCTAAGGGATACTTGAGGTGTGTATTTATGCAGAATCATCCAAGCATAGTTAATAATGATTTTAAAAAATATTTGTTACTTATTATCCAAGATATTAATCTAGAAAAATGCATCATTGCAATCTGCTTTTGAAGAATGCTTGGCACAAAGATGAGTTTAAATTTTGTACAAGGACTCTGTTATTGGTAAGGTGAATCATACTGATAGATAGTCATCATACGAAAAACTTTGTACATGAGTAAAATTTATACTTGACTGATTTATTTAGGTCTATAGTTTTCCTCAAATTAACTGCTGTAAATTATAAAAGTATGAATTTAGCACATATGTTTCACTGTGTTCTAACAATTAGGCCTAAAAATTAATATTCAAACAATTACAGTTACCCTACATAGCATAATATGGTTAAAATTAAAGGATGCATGCTTAAAAGCATTTTACTCGTTAGTTGAAAAAATAATTTTGGTTTTTTTACAATACTACTTTGTTCTTTTAAGCAACAAGAATCTTTTTGGGGTTCATATTTTTTTAACGTTTTGTATCTAATTAACTGCTCCACACTATAAAGATATGAATCCAGCACCATGTGCAAACAGTTAACAATTAAAGTTTAAAAAAGAGATGTTTATAAAAATATTTTATCTGGTCTACTTCAAAAGTAACTTTAGGTTTACAATACTGTATATTTATTTTTTATTTGGCATAATTGACATAATTGGGTATACATCTAGAGTCTATTTGAAAACAAATAGGAACAAAAAGTGCATGTACTTAAAAACTTTATAGTATCTATACTTAAAATAAGCATAAAAAAAATCTAAACACTTATGTTAATGTGGCATGGATCTTAGTAAAAAGTGCAATTTTTGAAGGCAATCTTTTTGAAAGATGATTTTGTAGCATGTTACAAAAGCATCTCAATTCACATTATGCAGCAAAATTAAAATAAAACTTTTTTATGCATAATAAAGTAGACTAATCGGAGAGCCTATCCACTATTTTAGAATTTATGTTAGTAGATTTCATAGTGATAAAAACTAGGTGACCCATAATTGCCCCAGAATGAGAGTGACCCACATTTACCCCGTACTACCCTATTTTTTAAATTATGAATTTATCAGAATGTCTAATATATTTAAAGAATCAAAATATTTACATGGTGAGTAGAATGTGTTACAACAGAATACAATTCTGAGTCATTAGAAGAAACTAAAAAAAAATTGAAACTTTTACTGTTATCAAAGGTATTTCTTCTAATGTGATTAAATTTGTAAATACCCCCCCCCCCCCCCCCCCACACACACACACACATAAACATAAAAAAAAAAAGCTTTTGAAAGCTACTCTTTGTAAAAATGGCTCACATAAGTCAGCCTTTTTTTTATTGTTGTTAAATTTGCATTTTAAAAACAGGTAATAAAGAAATGTATTTAATTTATAATGCTTATATTCATAAGTCAAGCGAAATGAGTAAAGTTATGCCTTTTTTTTTTTTTTTCGCTGAACATTGTGACGAAAATATAAATTATGATTAGATTTCTGTGCAAAATCAAGGAATGAATTACTGAATACATTTGCAAGAAATAAAATGATTGCAAGTTAGATTTCTATAAACAAATGCTTTTTCATCTTATTAAGTTAGTGATTGATAGTTCTGAAAGCACAAAGACTCTTTAATGCAACTTATTTTTACTTTATACATATAAATCTAATTAAAAAGGGATATTTTCAACCGGTAAAAATAAAAAGAATAGCTTTAATAAAACCACCCCAAAAATTCAACTTTATATTAAATATCAGAGCTGTTTACCTTTATGCAGAGATAATCAGCAAAAGCTTACAATGTTATTTGTTTTCACTGTGTAATTTTTATATTACCTTTCATAAGCAAAATACAATATTTTACAGCAGTTCATGCTTTTATTATTTTTTTAAGTACATTAATAAGAGCATATCCTTATTTTATATCCTAACTTTTCATTTTAATACATTTCCTAAGTCATTATTTATCAATTATTTTCAGCAATTAACATACATTCTTCATTATAACAGCTAAACTGACTTATCCACAAAATAAATAAAGTTGAAATGTGCATGTTGTATGTGACATGTAGTAATACAGTTGATTGAACATGATGTTATGCTTATCTTAATACATTATTGGTGTTAAATCACATTGCTTGAGGATAGAATTTGTTTATTGTAAATGGGTAACAGGAATGTAAACAAGTACAGATTTAATCAGTCGTGTAATTGATATATTGAGATAATGTAACTTAGAAAAGACTAAAGAAAAAAAAACTATTCACAGTTATTAAGGTAAGACTGGCAATATAAACAGTTGTTTAAACAATTTTTAAATAAGATTAAGTGTTGATAAAAAATATCATGCCCTTTCCTAGTAAACTAAGTATTTTGCTACATGTTTTCAAAAACAGTACATTAAAAAAGAGAAAATAAATGTAAATGATATGCCCCCTCTCCCCTCTCTCTCTCAAAAAAAGAAGCATTTGAAATTAATTCTTTGTATAAATACACTTCAAATGTTTCCCTTTTTTACGATAATAAAGAAATGTATTTCATTTTTAATATTTATTTAATATATATATATATGTATAAAGTTTTTTTTCAACCCTGATGAAAATAAAAATTATTTCTATTTTTTTTAAAAATCCATTATTACTATTATTATTGCCTTTATGTTAAATTAGAAAATTCTATGAAAAATCAAGAGTAAAGAAAAATCTAAATCTCCCAAAATGTATCTTCATGAAATAAAATGCCTGCAAGTTTAATTTTTAAAGCTTTCAATCACTATAGCAACACACCATAACCGACATTCTTTTTTTTCTTTTATTTTTACAGGAACATCAATTAATATTTATTTATCATGCATCTTATTAAAATAGTGGTTGAAAATTTAAAAAAAGTGATACACATTCTTTTAAAAAACTTAATACTTTCTTCTTCTTCTTTTTTTTTTTTAAATATTATAAATCTAATGTAAAAAGCATATTTTCAACTGTAAACAAATTAAAATGAATAGCTTTTTTTAAAACTCTCATTGAACTTTACTCGTCTGTTCTAATATGCAATTTATTATACAAGTAAGTCATTTGTCTGCTTTTGATATTACTTAAACAATTTCTATAAAATCAAGAAGAATTATTGTTATTTTTTTAAACACTGTTTTAAAGTTCAAACTTTCTACTTTTACAGCAATCAAAATTTAATTTATGTATATTTATATGTGTGTCATTAATGTATAAAGCACATGAATAAAAGTTTCATGTTCTTAATAAATAAACATTTTTAAAACTTTCTCTCAAAAAGGGTAGTAAAATTTTCATAAAAAGCAATTTTCACAGAATATAAACCACAAAAATAAAGTTAATCAGCAAGCAACAAACTTTAATCAAAGATGCTTATAAAACACTCATAGATTTTTTTTTTTTTTTTTTGTCTGAAAATTTTATTCATGTAGGTTTGAAGTTGATTTTGTAACTGTAGTAAAAAAGATTTTCACTGGTATTTTAACTTTTAGATTATTGTTACTGTAAAATATGCTATATTAAAAAAAAACTTTAATAATTAAATTCTACCATGTATTTATTATTCAGTTTTTGCCTTGATATTTTGATATTGGAAATGCATAAATAATTAGTAACAAAGCCATCCAAATTTTGTAATAGTACTAAATTGCTAATATATTTTTGAAAAGATGATTTCATGGACTTTATTTATTTTCACATTTATTAAAAAGTAATTCTCACACATTGATTGATATTTTAATAAAATTTGAAGAAGATTATAAAATTTCTGTAATTTGTTTAATATATGTGTACTTGAAAGAAAAAAAATGCAGAAGTTGTGTAAGACAGCAATAGATGCAGGGTTGAGATATAATTATACAATAATAATAAATAAATAAAATGAAGTTAGAAAAACATTTTATTCTTCACCATTTTTCGAAAATACAAGAAAGTAACAGTATATATTTTTCTTACACATAAATATAACAATTTCAAAAATTATATTAATATTAAAAGTTATCTCGGTTTGATGTATACCTCAGTACAGATTATTTCATATTCTTGTCAACTTTAATGGGAAGAGGTAGATCATACAGCAAATTTTCAGCTAAGCATTCATCAAAACCTAAGGTTTTATGTAAAATAAATAAATAAAATTGGATATTAATAGCATGTATTTCTTGGGATAAGTATTATGTTTAAAACTATGTAGCATATAACAATTCTTTATAAATTAATCTCTCTGTTATATTTATTAATTAAACTCTTTGTATAACTAACTGCATTTGTAGTAGAGCATCAACTCCGAATCCTTGAAATTTGTTTTTTTCAATGGTTAAAAGAAAATATTAAATTTATTTTACCCATTTGACTTTAAATAATTAAATATAGATAAAACAGTTATAATTGAAAGCAAAGTGTTTTTATTTATTATAATAATTATTCATTTGTTGAAAAATCCACCCCCTTCCCTTTTGGATTTTGATCAGAGGGTACCAATGCTATCAAAATATCTCAGATTCTTCCAATTTATCTCCATTTAAAAAAAAATTCTACAACTTTAAAATCCTTTCCAAACATCTGTTTGTTCTTAAAAATAAAAATATTTTTTATAATGTACATAATTTATTTTAAAATAAATAAATAAAAATTTAAACCTCCCCACATCAAAACAACGGAGTTAACGCTCATTTTTTACCAAATACATTATAATATTCCTCACAAATGCCATAAAAAAATCCTAACATTGAAAAATACTAGAAACTTACTTATTAAAATGTCCTATCATATGTAAACAATCATAAAAGTTGCGTCCGAAATGGGCTTTTCACCCTCGTTTCGCCTGCTTTGAGATGGCGAAAATAGCATCCGAAAAAATGTAAACATCCGAAATAAATTTTCGTATCTAATCTTTCGCCAAATACGAAAAGAAGTGGCCCAGAATACAGTTTTCCCTTTTCTACGCCCCTATGACATCAAAGTGACGTCACGAAGAGGGGCGTTCCGCCAAATTTTCGTACTCGGACGAAGCCGGAATTCGACTGCATATCTGATATCAAGTCCGTATTCGGGCACTGCTGATGCTCTTACATTTTAAAATTTCTACACCGTGCAACGTAAGACTTGAAAAGTATACTGGGTGAACATAATAAAGGAGGCGGTTGCAAAAACCACCGGATAAAGTTGACGGATAAAGATCTAGGATTAGAAAAAACTCAATTAGCATATTAAAATGTAACTGGTCTGCCAAGTCATATCTTGGTGGAAATTACCTGCAGACCCAATTTTAATGATTCATTGATAGATTTACCTGTGTTTTCCTGCTCCCAAAGGTACGGAAACATGGAGAACTGGTTGCAGGAAAACACAATGGTAAACCAACCAATCAACCACCAAAATTGGATCTGCAGGTGATTTTCAACAAGATATGAAATGGCAGACCAGTTGCAGTTTAATATGCTAATTGAGCTTTAACTAATCCTAGATTTTCAAGCCATCAACTGTATGAGATGATGGTTTTTTCAGCCTCTGCCATGTCTATAATTAAAGTTCAACAACTCAGAGTTATCCATACTCGAAACTATTTCGTCAGAAAAGTGTGAAATTTAGAATACATCTAAATGAAGGAATGAGAAAAACATTTAGCTGGGAAAAAATAATTTCAAAAAGGACCACCAGAGGTCGTATTGTTAATTTCTTTTTAATAATTTAACAAAATACAAGCTTATACACAGTAGAATTTGTTTATCAAGACAAATACTGTTCAATGTGTTGAGCATTACGATCAACTACCGCTTGAAATCGCAAAGCAGCGTGTTCAACAACCACGCAAAGCAAATTCTTGGAAATGTTGAGAACGTGACCGGAAATGTCGCCCTTGAGTTCTGGTAATCTTCCGTTTGCAGTCATTGCACGTCTGCGAAAGTTTTTAAAAGTTCTAAACTTCCGTAAAGCTTCTGGTGTGGAATCACCATTCTGAGAAAACAAATTTCACCAGTAAAGCACGACATTTTCCCTGAGAAAGGCATGAGAATGACAAGAGATTCATTACGACTCTTTATGTAACATTTTCCATTGAGCGCGAGCAGATACATCATGTGGCCGCTAAAACTTGCATGTATGCCAAAATTTTATCTGAAAACGCCCTCTGGTGGCAATTAAAAATATTCTGCTAAATGTCTTTCGTATCCTTTCATTTAGACGCATTCCAAATTTCATATTTTTCATATGAATAGTTTCGACTTCAGACATCTCTGACAAGGAAAGTCTCCATACGGGCATACTCCGAAAAATCTGAAAAAATTATAGAATGTTCTACTCATGAGTATAGATATTTTTATTAAAAAAATTTCGGCGGAAACTCGATAGAGTATGCGTAAAAAAATAACGAAAATTTTGGTATTTGGCGATTTATCGCTGGTTGGCGATGGAATAAAATTTCAAAAAATACTTTTTTACGTCAAATACTCTTTAAGATAAAAATGTTTCATATTGAACTTGTTTAAATAAATGTAATGTAAATAACTTTAGTTTGCCAGCTTTAGTTTGATTTAACTATAGTTTTGTCATAGATATATATAATTTATAATGAAAGTTAACTATAAAATTTTATGAATTAAAACACAATTTAAATTAATTAAAATTGTTTCAATCTCAAAATTAAGTCCAATTGAGCACTGTCGATTCAATTTTGTTGCTATGGAAACAACGACGTCTTTGATATTGAAATGAATAACTGCAGCATTCTTCATCTTGCCTTTATTTTGGAATACATTTAAATATATTAAAATATTTTTAAATATGAAATTGTTTTTAAAGTAATAAATTAAATAACAAGCAACATAAATATGTAATACAAAATAAATGTATTTATTAAACTCTCTCATTATTTAAGTTTAAATTCATTAAATACTATTTACACGCATTCTAAAAATCAATTAATAAGCAATTTTCAGGTGCATTAAAATCGTTTGCTTTTGGCAAGGAAAAGCACTGCTCGCCAAATCGCATAACGCTTTCGGTTTTTCGCGCCAAATACTCGATTTTATTTTTTTACAGACTTTCTACTGTAATTTTGCCGCTAAATTTGACTGATCGTTTATTACATGCATAAGTCGTTTGATCCGTATTTTTTCAAAATATTCTGAGTATGCCCGTTAAGGAGACCTTCCTTGTGAGTAGGCAAACTTTAATTATGTACACCCAGGGGCGGATTTAAGGGGTCGCAATGATCGCAATCGCGAGGGGTCCCCGCATCCCAAGGGCCCCTAAATCTTCTTTTGAGTTCAAAGAGAAATGTGACGTCTTGAAAAAGAAATTTTCTTTGTGTTCTTTGTTAATTTTTCAGTTAATAAATATTACACCATTTTCAAGTAATAAATAGAATTTTGCTACTACCAGAAATGTTTTAGCTTTACCTTATCTTTTTTCCATTATGAATTATGAGGACTATGATCAGTTGTGGAGAAATGGGGTGGGATGGAGACACGAGGAGTCAAAGACGCTTGAAATTCCAGGCGTCTAGCGATAAAAGCCGCCTCACGGCTCGTCAGATTTCCCGAAACATACGTATTATCCAAGCATTTCATTGGCTATTACGGAAAAGGCTTTTCTATTATCAGATTTCCAAGCATTTGATTGGCTGTTACTGGCGACTCGCCTCGTTTCAGTAGAGTTGCAAAAAACCCATAGCTTTTGAGGAAGAGGAATAAACCCGGGAATTTTGGGGAATAAACCCAGAATTTTGGGGAATATTGGAAATTTTGAAGGAGTTTTGATGATAAACAAAACCAGTTATTTTCCAGTTTGAAATTTTTATTTTAAAGAAATTTCAGGGAAGAATTTTCCAAAAAGATAGATTTTGCATTATGAACTCACAAAACTTATGATTTTAGTCTAAGTCTTTATAATTTATTAGCTTTACAACAACGATAACGGTGGCTGTAAATAAAAGAGGATTTAAATGTTTCTTTTAAAAATATTTTTGAAGTGAAAACTTCTTTAGGCGCGTTGAGCTTTTTTTGAGATGGAGAAAAACAACTGATTTGGAGACACTGTTACGTAACCGACATGCTAGCATTTTGGCACATAGACACTAGCGCGCCAAGCGGTGAATGACAGGAACTTTTCCCTCTTCAGCTCAATCCGCAAAAGAAGAACGAAGCTAAAACTCACTTTTTCTCCCGGCGTTCACACAGGAACACACGCAAAATTTACATTTTCGTTGCAGTACGCTGTTGTGTTTATTGTTAAAGACAAATACTTGATACTTTCATTATTAAAGTGAAAGCTTCTTTGGGCGCGTTTGGCATTTTTTGAGATGGGAAAAACCATTGAACTAGTGATACTGTTATTGTAACAGACACCTCTGTATATAAGTATGTACATGTATTGTGCATAGTTTGGTATGAGGAGGGCGAGCAATTAATTGCATAATAATTTTGGTAGTAATAGTTTATAATAATGAATAAAAAAACACTTCATTTAAAAGTAATTCCTGCACAATAAAACATTCCCTGACGATTAAAAAAACACACACGTAATTGTTGAAGTTTTCACTTCTATTGGCACTCCCGGAGTGCCACTGTTTTTTTTAAGTGAAAACTTCTTTAGGCGCGCTGAGCTTTTTTTGAGATGGAGAAAAACCACCGATTTGGAGACACTGTTACGTAACCGACATGCTAGCATTTTGGCACATAGACACTAGTGCGCCAAGCGGTGAATGACAGGAACTTTTCCCTCTTCAGCTCAATCCGCAAAAGAAAAACGAAGCTAAAACTCACTTTTTCTCCCGGCGTTCACACAGGAACACACACAAAATTTACATTTTCGTTGCAGTACGCTGTTGTGTTTATTGTTAAAGACAAATACTTCATACTTTCATTATTGAAGTGAAAGCTTCTTTGGGCGCGTTTGGCATTTTTTGAGATGGGAAAAACCATTGAACTCGTGATACTGTTATTGTAACCGACACCTCTGTATATAAGTACGTACATGTATTGTGAATAGTTCAGTATGAGGAGGGCGGGCAATTAATTGTTATTGATTGCTTAATCAATAACAACAATTTACAGGCAAGCGCGCCGCATGCTTGCCTGTGCGCTATTGGTTCCCGAAATACACGTACAAGAGTTAGAAAAAGGAAATCTCATCAAAAACATCTCATGTAAAAATTAGCCAAGTCTCGTGACTCTTGCTATAATAAAACTACCTTGCTCTAGCAAAATAAAATAATCTTTATTCAACAGTTGTTATTTATGTCAATAGTTGGCGGCAAAAGTGAACTATTCGATCTAATATCGGGTAAGTTTAGCAGAAAAACTCTCTTGTTTTTAAAATTCGTGTTATTTTTGCGTTATGGTGTATGTCTATGGTGTATGTTATTGTATAATAATGAATAAAAAAACACTACATTTAAAAGTATTTCCTGCACAATAAAACATTTCCTGACGATTAAAAAAACACACACGTAATTGTTGAAGTTTTCACTTAAATTGGCACTCCCGGAGTGCCACTGTTTTTTTTTTTTCTTTTTTAGTTTCTGTTGCCTCGCACATCTCATTTTCAGGTATACTTTATATTAATTTTCTAACGAGTTGCATTGTATTTTTGTATTGATTTCTGTTAATTTTGTTAATTTTCTTTTTTGTTTACATTTGTTTATCCGAAGAACAGAGGTGAAATTTATATTCATGCCGAGGAAGATGAATCTCTCATCTCACTCTTTCACTTTTTACTTATCGACGATTAAAGTACCCTTTTTTTAAATTTATCTTACTTAATAATTCTGCAAATTAAGCCTGTATTTCGTTAGTTTTCATGTAAGCCGTGGTATATTTTATATTATTAGTTTAGTTTACATTAACAAAAATTCAAATCGTTAAAAATAATTGAAAATAATAAATTAAAAAATTATCATGCTTAAAACTTTCTGAAAACTACCGGAAATTTTTAAAATTTCCTTCCCAAAAAACCCGGTTTATTCCCGGGAGTAAACCCGGTTTTTTCCACCCTTTGAAACTCTACGTTTCAGGCGTCAAAGACGCTCCGACACAAAAGAATCGCTTGCTTCCGAAGCGAATCCCCTGGAGCAATAGGAATAGCATGGAGACGCCTGGAATTTCAAGCGACTTTGACTCCTCGTGTAATAACACCATAATAACACCTTTACACGAGGAGTCAAAGTCGCTTGAAATTCCAGGCGTCTAGCGACAAAAGCCGCCTCACGGATCGTCAGATTTCCCGAAACATACGTATTTTCAAAGCATTTCATTGGCTGTTCCGGAAAAGGCTTTTCTATCGACAGATTTCCAAGAATTTGATAGGCTGTTACTGGCGACTCGCGTCGTTTCAGGCGTCAAAGACGCTCCGACAGAAAAAAGTTGCTTGCTTTCGGAGCGACTCCCCTGGAATCAGAGGAATAACATGGAGACGCCTGGAATTTGAAGCGTCTTTGACCCCTCGTGTAATAACACCATAATGGTGTTACATTTTCCTCTCGGAGCGTCTTTGACGCCTGAAACGAAGCGAGTCGCCAGTAACAGCCAATCAAATGCTTGGAAATCTGATAATGGAAAAGCGTTTTCCGGAACAGCCAATGAAATGCTAGGAAAATATGTATGTTTCAGGAAATCTGACGAGCCGTAAAGCCGGGAACCCACATGCGGAAAAATACGACGGAACTGGACAGCGGAACGGCAAATTGACTCATATTTGCCGCGTACAAATGCGAAAACGCAGCGGAATTGTAGTTAAACAGGTTTTAACTTTTTCCGTTTTCCGCGACGACATCTGTAGAAATCAAACTTGTTACAGACATGAGCAGTAGTTAACGCGGAAGCGCCAGCGAAAAACGCAAGTGCGATTCTCATTTCCAAGTCGGAAATTTGGCGTAGCGGAAAATTTACCGCTGCAGATTTCCGCCTATATTTTTCCGCATGTGGGTTCCCTGCTTGAGGCGACTTTTGTCGATAGACGCCTGGAATTTCCAGCGACTTTGACTCCTCGCGTAATAACACCATAAAGCCGGGAACCCACATGCGGAAAAATACGACGGAATTGGACAGCGGAACGGCAAATTGACCCCATATTTGCCGCGTACAAATGCGAAAACGCAGCGGAATTGGCAATTCAAGCGCTCGAATACGCCATCTGGTGGAGAAAACATATAACTTCTCGCTTCAGGATACTGCCGGGCAAGCACATTGCAGTACATGTATTTTTAATTTGTTCAGAATGATTATTCTTTTGTATAATTTCAAATTTCATGTGATATTTGTGTTCTGTCTTATAAGGCAAAGTAAAAATTACCGGAATTTGAATATCTAAAACTTTCAAATGCATTTACAATAAAGAATTATTTCAATGACACTTTAGCATTAGTTAAAGGCCCGGTAGCAGAAAGTTCGAGACGGGAGACGGGCGTCGCAGATTTTCTTTTCTCTTCTGCAGATTCTTTTTCTTCGTATCTTTATTTTGCTTTATATTATGTTTAGTTCTTTATTGATTAATACATAAACTTAAGATTATTAATAAAAATTTATAAAATACATAAAAACGCTTCAGGTAAGTTATTGTTTGATTTATAAATGCTTCAATTCTAAAAATATTTTACCTGCAGATTATTTCTTGCTCTAAAATATCTGTCGCAGACACTTGGAGAATTTACTGCTACTGGAGTTAAAGGGAAATTAAAGGGACAATTTTCCTGTATCGAAGGCTGCGAGCAGCGCCTCTATAGGCCGATTTAATTCCCAATTGTAGTTAAACATGTTTTAACTTTTTCCGTTTTCCGCGACGGCATCTGTAGAAATCAAGTCGGAAATTTGGCGTAGCGGAAAATTTGCCGCTGCAGATTTCCGTCTATATTTTTCCGCATGTGGGTTCCCCCGCTTTACACTGATTAGATTACGAGATACAGCATGAATGGCAAAATGCGGTTGGTAAAAAAATATATGCCTTCTGGAATTGTGCGATTTGCTAGCAAAATTGTGATTACGTAACCATTGGTTGAATTCTCATAGAGTGTGTTCAGAAGTGCAGTTCGCGCCGCGCGCGCGCTCAGAAGTTTATGCGATGGAGTAGGTCTAATCGAAGAAAGGAATTTTAAAATAATTAAATTATTTCATTATTTTCATGGTTCAAAAAAGGTAAAACCAACGACTATATTTCTTTATCCTTCCAAAACATGGTTTTCGTAACAGAAATACATGCCTATGTTCACTCAGATAAAATCTAAAATAGTCAGGAAAAACATCACGTGACCTTCTTTATCTACTTTAGCCCATTTAGAATTTAAAATTAGTTAACCAACCGCACACAAACTCCGCGCGAGCTGCTCAAAAAAATTGTGTGGGCGATTTGATCACGTGATTGTGCGTTTTCTGCTTATATTTCATTGGTTGTGCTTTGTTTGGTAGGTTGATTGATACAATTTAAGAATTCAACTGGTGATCAAAAAATTTTACCTTTTTAACAATTTTCTTTTTATTTATTTAAAAATGATTTATTTGTTGATTTATATCTTCCGTGATAAATAGAATGCTGTAAGTAAACCAAGATTGTGATATCAACATATGAGATTTGATTGTAATCTACTATACTGGATGGATTTCAATGGAATTTGCACTGTTAGTTAGACAGTTTTTCAGAGAAGGTTTTAATATATATATATATTATTTTATGATTACATATTTTAATAATAACAGACCAAAATACATCATAAAACATAAGAAATAAATGGCATTCAAAATTCTGTTAGTATAAGCAAAATACTTACTTTGTACTTTCAGTAGAAAATTTATAAACATTCTAATCATACTTTATTCACTACAAAACTAGACAACAAATCTATATATTTTATCTCTTTAAAAAATATATGTACAGATATTTTTAGTTAAAATAATCTACAACTATTACATCTTATTTTTATAAAGTTCAAAGTAAAATATGATTCCCAGCCTAGTTTCGATAAAAATTCACTCCTAAAGTACTCAAAAAAAAGAAAAAGAAAATCAAGGAATTATCCTACGCGCAAAAGGATATTTTCGCACAATATATATTATTTTTTCATTTGGATTTGCTTAATGTTTATATCATTATCAGGGCCGGCCCAAGGACATTTTGGCGCCCGTGCGAGCATCTAACTGGATGCCCCCCTCCCCCCCCCCACACACACATACACACACAAGGAAAATTCCTTGATTTATGTTCTTCTTCTTTTTTTTTAGTATCCTAATTTAAGATAATAATTTAAAGTTGTCCAAAAACAGATAAGTTTCCAAATTTAATCCTAGTTTTGAGCTTGTATTTGTTAAATTGTAAAATCAAGTTTTGTAATGAAATTTTTAATTTTACAGTATTTATCAGTCCTAATATATAACATTACAATCCAATAAAGAAACACAAGACACAACATATCGCTCACCCGCAAGAAAAGTGACACATCTCGACAAAAGTAAATTTCACAGGAGAGGCAAAAGAAAATTTGCATGATTTTTCTGTGACATGAAATTATAGCACTTAGCTCTGCATGCAGGAGTAAAAACGTGCATAAAAGTGTAAAACACTTAAGAATGAAGACATAGGATGAGGTTAGGAGGGTTGGATAAATTTACCTCCCTGCACAATCCACCCCTCTTCTGTGGTCACGAATGGACAAATAATGTAACAAAGTGGTTTTCTGTATAACTACACTTATGAAACTTTTTGTATAGCAAGGCACACCCATGACAGACCTATGAGTGGGATAAAACGAAAAATGAGTCTTTGCAAGATGTGTCATTTTTCTTGCGGGTGAGCGATATGTTACTGGACGAAAATAACAATAATAAGTTAATTAATTAAAAGAAGAAATTTTGTTAGAAGAACATTTTTTGGAAAACCTCTACAATTAAAGACGCAGAAATATAAGTAAATAGCAGCTATGTAAGATGAAAACTAATATTGTCTTGTTATTTAGTACATAAGAAATACGAATAAATTTCACATTTAAATATCGATTTTGAAAAGGGCTAATTTTCATGGTGAAAACTTTCGAGAAATTGGAAAACCCAGTCATATCTTCAGCTAATCATGGAAACATATTCATTTTTGGAATAGCTCTCTTTCTCTTCCTTTAAAACTAAATTTTCTTTATCCGTTTCTAGATTTCGTTCAATTGCCTTCCACGCTAGGATCAAACAAACCATCCTTCACGCGAAAACACCCGTTAGCTAATGTTAATCCTATGGAAAAAATTTCTTAAAAAAACTCGCTTACATTTCAATATTGTGAAAAAAAGTTCTTTATCTTGGATGATTTCGGAAAAAAAGAGGGTAAAATTTACTTTTTTTGCTTATTTTAAAATAATAAATCCATAAGACAAAAATTGCGCTTGAGCATATGTCTTTATATATTATAAAAAGCGTTAGCACAAAATTATCTCAAACAAATCTTACACCTATGCAGATTTCGTTCTTCTAGCGCTTAATTCATTAGAATATTTGCTCACGGTACAAGTTATTTGAAACAAGTGGGTAAGTGTGATCACAGATCGCACAGAGGGTTTCGTTTAATATTCCTTTCAAAACACTTTATCCTTTTGAAAAATCTGTTAGTTCCACATTTCACAACCAGGGGGCGCACTTGATTCTAAACAAACCTGTATCCGAACGAAAATCCGTTTTACATACTATCCGTAGATATATTAGTCGAGGGGATTGGGCCTATAGCACCCGAGATAAGTAGCGGAAAAAAATGGAACTAAAATATGTAAGGTTATGGTGCATAATATGAAAGAATCGTCAAAGGGGTGTCGGCAAAAGTTGGAAAATTTCTCCCCGGGTTAAAAGAGCGGAGGTTAGAAAAATTGCTTAAAATACACAAGTTAGAGCCCAGAGGGGTAAATAATAAAAGACTTTTTGAAAATTTTATGATTTGTCGTGTGGTCTGAGGCATTCAGCTATACGTATGCAAAATTTCATGTCACCAACTTAATTAGGGGCTTTCTTAGAAAGAATTGTTCAAATACATATGTGGTAGCTCAAAGGGTTAAACGTAAGATTTTATGATTTGTCGCCAGGCCTCAGGTGTTCTGCAATAAGTATGCAAATTTTCAAATCTCCAATTTAATTAGGGGCTCAGTTAGAAAGAATGGCTTAAAATATACAAGCTGGAGTTGAAAGTGTTAAACATAAAACTTTTTCAAAATTTATTATTTGACGTGAGATCTGAAGTGTTCAGCTATAATTTCAAAATTTTATGATTTGTCATTTGATGTGAGGTATTCAGCTATAAGTATGCAAAATTTCACGTCTCCAAACTAATTAGGAGCTCACTTAGAAATAATTGTTTAAAATACACATGCGGGAGCCCAAAGGGTTAAATGTACGACTTTTTTAAAATTTTATCATTTGTCGTATGATGTGAGGTGTTCAGCTATATGTACCCAAAATTTCATGTCTCCAACATAATTAGGGGCTCACTTAGAAAGAATTGTTTAAAATGCACATGTGGGACTCCAAAGGGTTAAATGCACGACTTTTTCAAAATTTTATGATTTGTCGTTGGATGTGGGGTGTTCAGCTATAAGTATGCAAAATTTCACGCCTCCAACCTAGAAAGAATTTTTTTAAATACACATGTGGGAGCCCAAAGGGTTAAATGTACGACTTTTTCAAAATTTTATGATTTGTCGTTTGATGTGAGATGTTCAGCTCTAAATATGCAAAATTTCACGCCTCCAAACTAATTAGGAGCTCACTTAGAAAGAATTGTTTAAAATACACATGCGGAAGCTCAAAGGGCTAAATGTACGACTTTTTCAAAATTTTATGATTAATCGTTTGATGTGAGGTGTTCAGCTATAAGTATGCAAAATTTCACGTCTCCAAACTAATTAGGAAGCCACTTAGAAATAATTTTTTAAAATACACATGCGGGAGCCCAAAGGGTTAAATGTACGACCCTTTCAAAATTTTATCATTTGTCGTATGATGTGAGGTGTTCAGCTATAAGTACCCAAAATTTCATGTCTCCAACATAATTCGGGGCTCACTTAGAAAGAATTGTTTAAAATGCACATGTGGGACCCCAAAGGGTTAAACTTACGACATTTTCGAAATTTTATGATTTGTCGTTTGATGTGAGATGTTCAGCTCTAAATATGCAAAATTTCACGCCTCCAAACTAATTAGGAGCTCACTTAGAAAGAATTGTTTAAAATACACATGCGGAAGCTCAAAGGGCTAAATGTACGACTTTTTCAAAATTTTATGATTAATCGTTTGATGTGAGGTGTTCAGCTATAAGTATGCAAAATTTCACGTCTCCAAACTAATTAGGAAGCCACTTAGAAATAATTTTTTAAAATACACATGCGGGAGCCCAAAGGGTTAAATGTACGACCCTTTCAAAATTTTATCATTTGTCGTATGATGTGAGGTGTTCAGCTATAAGTACCCAAAATTTCATGTCTCCAACATAATTCGGGGCTCACTTAGAAAGAATTGTTTAAAATGCACATGTGGGACCCCAAAGGGTTAAACTTACGACATTTTCGAAATTTTATGATTTGTCATTTGATGTGAGGTGTTCAGCTATAAGTATGCAAAATTTCACGCCTCCAAATTAATTAGGAGCTCACTTAGAAAGAATTGTTTAAAATACACATGCGGGAGCCCAAAGGGTTAAATGTACGACTTTTTCAAAATTTTATGATTTGTCGTATGATGTAAGGTGTTCAGCTATAAGTACCCAAAATTTCATGTCTCTAACATGTATAGTTTCTGAGAACGGGCTCTGTGACGGACAGACAGACAGAGGAGCGAGACGAATAGGGTTTCGTCAGATGAACGAAACCGTAAAAAGAATGAAGAACCTTAGTATATCAAATATATATACCCTTCCAAATTAAGCAAATTTTGACTCAGTATCAAATACGTAATCGGATTTAAAAAAAGGTCTATTTTTTTAAATTTAATTTTAGGCGAAATTCAAGTAGTTTTTTAAAATTAATAATATTTGCTTAAATTTTCAGTTATTTGAATTCCAGTATTGAGAAATATTTATCGTGCAATAGGCCAACTAATAAATAATCCTTAATGATTGATGAAACATCGATGAAACAGTGTGTCATTATGGTGAACTTATATTTTTTATGACGTTATTTTTTATTGTTGAAATCCTTCCGACCATATGTTCCGGGGCAACCTAAATTTAATGAATACAGCATGGGCTCCGGCTGAACAAAACGTATGAAGGGGAGAGATTTCTGAACATATGTGTGTCTGTAGTAAGAATATAAATAGTTTAATCTCTTTTTCTTCAAGGGAACACTGAATCCCCCCCCCCCCCCCTCATTTAAGATTATATTTAAAAATACGAACATAAAACAGAACTAAAAATGATTTATCAAGGGAGGTTCAAGGTTTTGTAAGAGTGCCTGCACCAGTGACGAAAAACGTTCCGTTTCTTTTCTTTTACTGTTTAATTATTTCGAGTTGCTTGAAATATTTAAACAAAAAGGAAAAACAAAATAAAAATTTGGAATTAGACTAAAAATTCATTAATTGTATTGTTGCTGGAAAATATTGCCAGTAGGGAGGAGGGGTGGAACTTGCATCGGAGAGGTCCCACAAGATATGCCTCAAATAAACACTTTGTTCGACTCAAAACCTGATTTTAGCAAATGCAAATGAAGGAGCTACACAGGGCCTCTAACTCTAAAATGGGCATTTCAAATGTGTGAATTTCAATTGTGAAATTTCAAAATCCAAAAAGGTTTTTTTGTAAGCAGAAATTGTAGCTAAAACCTTCTTATAGGCGTCCCAACTGAATTTTTCCCAACACCCCAGGGCGACATGTAGGGTTACTCGGGGCCTGGTTCCACCGTTTTGAGTTTAGGACCTAACTTTCTTCGTAATTTCAAGAAGAGTTCACTGCCTTATCCATTTAGCCCTCTGGAAAACGTTCCCTCTGCAACAAAATATCTTTATAATTAGCACCATAATTAATCAAATCCATGATCTGTTCCTGAACACACTACGTATTCCATCCATGATATTGACCCACTCCATGTTCCTGTCTCTTGAGCTCGCACGCGTGCATCTTGAACACACCCAGAGAGAAGCCTGTGTTTGAATTATTAATCGAATGAATCGAATCTTTAGATTAATCGAATCGATTTATTGTAACATTCCATATTCTGTTTAGTAAACAAAAGAGCGGCTCCAGTATTAAAAAAATATTTTAAAATATGGAAAGTGTTCATAATCCATCACGTCGAGCTTGGATTGATGACAATGTTATTAACGTTCGAGAATTCCTTGAACAGTGGCAAAATCATTTGTCTGCTGTGGATCCTGCTGTCGACCGCAATCGCTTCGAACGTACAGTTTCATTTCAAGAGCTTCATGACTTTGAAGATGAATGCGGGTAATTATATCCTTGTTTTATCTACAGATTTTAAAGGCACAGATGTCATATTAGCCCCATATTGGCGCGATTTTTTTCTGACGCCAGTATCATATAGGCAACGGATACTTAACTTGCGCCAAAGTGTCGTTATTTTGCTTGATGTGGTAACCCGAATTATGTTGCTTATGCTGTTCATGTTTTCGTCAAATTGGCAACCGAAAAAAATCGCGCCAATATGGGACGAATATGACATCTGTGCCATTTTAAATATTTGTATGCGATAAAGAATTTTATAATATTTTATTATAATAAATATGGTATCATTAGAATGTTACTTTTAAAAATTGGTTTTCGGCTTTCTTTTACATTTCTTAATCAAATGAATTGAGCGAAGCTTTCGTTGTAATCAATATTGGAAAGTTTTCTAAATTAAGATTCTTATGCAACATAAATTATGAGCAGCTTATCTAGTGAATGATTTTTTTTTTACTTGCTAATTTTACACTTGATGACAACCCTGACAAACTACAATTTGAACTTTGTGTGGTACTTCAAAAAATTATTAAGTTTTCGAACAAGGGTCTAAAATTCAAATTTTACACTGGAAGATATCACAAACAGTTTGTAGGAACGAGATAGTTACTATTTTGTTATCTCGGACGCACATTAGCGGGAACAGTCAACACCCCCTATATTCAAAGCCTTCACAGTGAATTCCAACAGTGCAAATATGCAAATTGACCTTCATGTTAATAGCCAGTGCTAGCCGTGCATGTTTCTGCCTCGCGTCTCGCCATTTTGTTGTAGGTTGTGCTGTGTTTTAGTACATAATTTGGATTATTTTAAAGAATAAAAGTAAGTTTTATCTTTGTTTCCTTATATCATTGCTTTAATATAATTTCCGTTATACAAAGGGGAGAGTGGACAGGAAAGGGACACTTTTTACAAAAATAAGAAAATCAACTTTTTTTGACACAAAAATTTAGATTTATAGAATACAAAATGAAACACTTTCTAATGTCCTTGGTAGATGATAATGTCCTCAAATATAGAATCATAATTTGTATAAACAATTTTGTAATTAAAGAAATTGTAAATTTCAAAATGTGTCCCATACCTCCCACTGTCATGTTGTTATATATGGGTCATTCCAAAAATAAAGCACCCTTTTGCGTCCCGACACTTTGTAAGGTTATATTTCCCATAATTTTGTTCCAAAATTAAATAGGGTAGATGCTCCAGTTTTGGCCACTGTACCAGTTTTGGCCACATTGGATCAATTTGTCCAATATTTAGCCTGTGAATTGATGCTAACAAATAATATGCATTCTTACACTTTAAGCTAACTCTATTTTATCATTTACAATATCATTTGTTTATTTTTTAATAAAATGTGACTTGCAAAAAAAATAAATGTCTGAAACTGTAGTGTGAGCTTACATGTATTAAGATTTTTGCTTAGCTGACAAGTTTTCAGAATCTTTCAACATTAGACAGTTATCAGGTTCTATTTGTTCTGAAACAAATTGCTATTATATTTTATGAGGTAAGCTTTCTCTCTAATGCAATTTTACATTTAAATTAATTATTTTAACAGTTTAATGGGGGGTGGCCAAAACTGGTGCATTAAATTTGCTATATGTACCAGTTATGGCCATGGGTGTGGCCAAAAAGGGTACAACATATGTTCCACTTTTGACCACATGATTCATTATAGAGGGGATTTTAGCCATTTAATAAATTTAAGAAATCTGGATAAATCAAAATCAATTTAGTTTTGTTTTATATACTAATGGCTTCAATATTTAAAAAAAAAAAAAAAAAAAAAAAAGCAAAGCTAATGGCAGTTCTATAAAAGAGATTTTGTTATTTTCTGTCCAATAGATAATTAATTTTAGAAAGAAGGACATTGTGCTAGTCATTAAAGAATGACATTGCTAAAAAAAATACAGTATTGTGTTTAGTATTGATAAAAGTAAAGGGGAAGTGATATGTAATGTTTAGATATGATAAATAAACTGAAACATAAATTTTGAAAGATTTTATGACTTATAAATTAAAACGTTCAATAAAATTATAGCATGATTTAATTGCTTGTGAAAATTGAGCCTAAAGAAATGAAGTTCCATAATTTTTGCAATATTTCAGGCACACGGATTTAGAAATACTAAATAGTGTGAAAATATTTATTAGAGAATCTAAATACAAGTAAGAATGTATTTCACTTTATTTAAAAAGAATAGGATTTGTTTTACGAAGTTTAAAAGAGATTCTGTGCTCTTAAAAAATAGCCTAGAGGGAACACTGCTCTAAGATAGGAAGTAAAATTTAGGCCATTCAAAATGTAATGCCAGCATTACAAGTTAGCAAAGTTTTGGAGTAACCCGTTCTTGCCTTACATCACAAGTTTACAGGACGGACACCACTTTTCTCTAATAATGTTTGGTGGTTATGATGTGGACTGTAGACGTTAATTTTCTTTTTAATTGATTTTATTCACACTTAAAACTGCACAAGACTTACACAACATAAATTTAACAAACTTGAATAAATTGAAAATCATAATTAATATCCATCGCGTAGTTTGGATGGAGTGTTTTTAGAGACGTGTTGATGCTTTGACGATCAACAGCTTAACTAACTTTTTTACAGACTGCTCGCTAGGGGGAGCTCGTTCTATTTCCGGAACGGAACATGCCGCCCGGGGATGAAATATGACATATTTCAGCAATTAATATAAACATAATACAATAGATAACTAATTAACACTAAAAAATGATACTTAAATACAAAATACTAAATATACAAAACAATCAGGGAAATTACTTAAAAATAATATATATAAGAAATACAATGATGCATAAACATTATTTAAGAGTCCTGAATGGGTAACAGGCATACTTTTGAAATGCCTCTTAAAAATATACCACATGCAGTTTTGACTTTGACTGCACGAACCCTATTGTCCCTGCCTGGAATTATTTCCAGAATTCGGGCAAGAGCCCACTTACATGGTGGGAGATTTTCTTCTTTTAATAACACTAGAGATCCTAACTTTATGTTTTCTTTTGTAAATTGCCACTTACCGCGCTGCTGCAAGTGATTTAAGTAGTCAATAGACCAACGTTTCCAAATGCATTGAACATATTTGGTAATTAATTGCCAATGGGTTAATCTATTTTCAGAAATATTTATAACATTAGGTTCTGGAATACTATTAATGGGTCTGCCAATTAAAAAATGCCCTGGCGTAAGCACTTCAAACTCATTTATGTCATCAGAAAGCGGAAATAAAGGTCGGGAATTTAAGATCCCCTCAATTTGGACTACTAGAGTTTCAAAGTCCTCTAGAGTAATTTTATTATTACCTACGGCCCTAAGCAAATGATGTTTGAAGGACTTAACGCCAGCTTCCCATAGACCGCCAAAATTAGGAGAACGCGGAGGGATAAATTTCCAAGTTATAAATTCTTCGGCAAAGAAATTTGATAATTCCTCGTTGGGAGTGGCCAATAATTTCTTAAAGTTATTTAATTCTGTTGACGCACCTTTAAAATTAGTGGCATTGTCAGAAGTTAGCGTATTTACTTTGCCTCTCCTGGCACAAAATCTTTTAAGCGTAGCGATGAATGCAGCAGCGGATAACTCGCTTACTATCTCTAGATGAATAGCCTTGGTAGCCATGCATATAAATATGGCCACATAACTTTTGGAATAAGTGCCCTTTCTCTGATTTTTGTACTTAATGTGGAAGGGGCCACAAAAATCGACACCTGAATTGAGAAACGTGTGGTTAGGTGTTACGCGTTGCGATGGGAGGTCTCCCATTAACTGATCTAGCGTTTTGGGGTTATGCCTGAAACATGTGACACAAGTGTGCACTGTTTTTCGGGCAATGCTTTTAGCCTTTATAGGCCAATATTTCATCCGCACTTGATGAACTAATCCCTGAGCACCTATGTGAAAGTACTTTTTATGAAAGTATTCAAAAATTAATTTAGTGAGCTTATGATCATTGGGCAGAATTAATTGGTGCTTAGCATCAAAAGGTAAGTCAGAATTTATTAATCTGCCCCCTACACGAAGTAATCCACAGTTGTCAATGAAGGGGTCTAATCCCTTTAACTTACTGCAAGAAGGAACAGTTTGTCCCTTTCTGAGTGCTGCTAATTCAGGAGCGAACTTACCTTCCTGGGCCTTTTTTACTAAAAATTGTAAACTATTTTGTAGCTCAATTCCTGTGAGCTGTTTCCGTTTTATATCTCTATGGCGGCTGTTATTGATGAACCTAAAAATAAAACTACATACTCTAATTAATTTGAGAAAATTATTAGAAGAATTATATAAAACATTCAAAAAATCGTTAGAGTCTTTATGAAAAGTCAATAAATTAAAATCAGTTTTTAGTTCATGATCACAGTCAATGTCTTTGAGAGTAGGAAATATTTTGGGAACTATAATTTCCCTTTGAAGAAATTCCGGACCAAACCACCACAAATCATTATTGATCAGATCCTTGGCTGTTGCACCTCTGGAGATGATATCTGCTGGATTGGATTTTGAAGATACATGGTTCCAGTGATAATTCTCAGAAATAGACTGGATCGTGGTGACTCTATTGGAAACGAAAGTTTTAAGTTTGTGGGGTGGTGTGTTAAGCCAAAATAGAACAATCGACGAATCTGTCCATAGCCACACCTTTTCAAAGCATAGCTGTAGGATGGGAATTATTTTTTGAACCAGTTTTGTCAAAAGTAGAGCTGCACACAACTCTAGTCGCGGGATGGTCATTGGCTTTAGGGGGGCCACACGGGACTTGCTGCACAAAAGATTAGACTTGAACTGTCCAGTTGTGGAGAGAGATCTTATGTAGATGGCTGCTCCATAGGCCTTTCCAGAAGCGTCTGAAAATCCGTGTAAATCTAGACCTGCAATGTTGTCAGACAAAACATATCGCGGAATTGTAAGATGATTCATTTCTGTCAATTTAACCAGAAAATTTTGCCATTCCCGAAGAGAACTGGCAGGCAGATGTTGATTCCAATTTATCTTTAATTCCCATAAATGTTGCATGAAAATTTTTGCTTTGGTTAGAATAGGGCCAATTAGGCCTAAGGGATCATAAATTTTAGCAATTTGTGCCAAAACTTCTCTCTTAGTATAAACATCTTTGGGTTCGATACTAATTTTAAAAGTAAAATTATCTGATTGAGGTTTCCAAAGCATCCCTAAAGTTTTTACAGAAATTTGCTGCGAGTGTTCGTCAAATGCATATTCTGATATGGCTGCGTCTTGTAATAATTCAGGATGATTAGAAACCCACTTGTGTAGCTCCATCCCTCCCCTTTTTAAGATCAGAATTAATTGAGATTGCAAGTCCTGTGCGTCTTGTAAGGAACCTGCACCAGATAAACAATCATCAACATACATGTCGTTATGAATCACTTCTGCAGCTTTTGGAAAATCTTTTCTTTCTTCATCAGCAAGAGCTTTCAACGTTCATGTGGCAAGAAAGGGAGCACTAACAGTGCCATATGTAATCGTGTTGAGTTCATATATTTTTATCGGGACGTCCGTACTGGATTTCCAAAGAATTTTTTGCAAATTTCTCTGTTGTGGGTCAATCAGTATCTGTCTGTACATTTTCTTAATGTCTGCACAGAATGCATATTTGTGGGTACGGAATCTGGTTATAATCGAAAATAAATCTTGCTGAACCGTTCCCCCATTTAATAAAATAGAATTAAGTGAATAACCACTAGATGTATTTGAACTTGCATTGAAGACAACTCTCAGGGGAGTGGATAATTTTTCTGGTTTATACACAGCATGATGTGGAATGTAATAAGATAGCTTATTTTCGTTTTCATTTTTAATTTGTGTCATATGCCCCAAAGTTTCATATTCTTCCATAAAAGCTGTATATAAATTAGCTATTGTTTTATTTTTATCTAATTTAGCCCATAAACTATTTAATCGCCTAGCTGCAATTTCTCTAGAACTTCCTAACACTGATTCTGCATTTTCTTTCAATGGTAGCTGTACTGTAAATCTACCGGTGTGATCGCGTTTATAGGTTCTTCTAAAATGTTCCTCACAAAATATTTCTTCATCCCCTTTGACAGTTTCTTTATTATCCCCAGGTAAAGATTCTATTTCAAAAAATTTCTGTAAAGTATTGTCTAAGCTATTTTCAGTTAAGAGGCAACAATATGACTTATTCTCAACTTGTGGAAGTGAACCTGCGATTATATACCCAAATACTGTATTCTGTAACATACAATTAGCATTTGCTAAACGAATTTGCTCACTCTTTAAAATGTCAAAAAATACCTCGCTACCAATCAATGCATCCACCTGACCAGGTATATGAAAATTATTGTCCGCTAATTCTATGTAGTTAGGGATGCATAAGTTTGAAATGTCTAATCTTTCAACAGGAATATTGTTTGTTATTTTTGGTAGAACTGCAAACTCTAATGTTTTAGAAAATGTTCCTTTTTCATTTGATATTTTTGCATTGATAATTTGTTTTATTTCCTGGTGTGATTCATTAATACCGGAAATAACACCCTTGAATGGTTTTGGTTTTAGATTTAATTTCTTGCATGCGCTGTTACTTAAAGCGTGGATAGACGACCCATTATCTAGAATTGCTCTTAATCTAATTTTATTTCCATACACATCTGTTACTAAAATTATAGCTGTGTTTAATATTGCGCAATTTCTTTTATCTTCTAGTAACAAATTGGAACCAATTAATGGCGTTTCTTTATTCTCAGATTCAGAATTGCTCATTTGTTTGTTTTTAACAAACTCGTTATTTTTATTTATTATTGCCGTTTCCGACATGATATTTTCATTTACTTCACATAGTAAGGTGTTATGTACTAATTTGCATCTCCTACAGGTAAATTTAGAATTGCATTGACCTTGATGTAATCGTAAGCAATTTGAACATAATTTATTCTTACTTACAATCATTTTCCTTTCACGAATACTCATGTTTAAAAAAGCAGAACATTTGAAAAGGGGGTGAGGCGAATTGCATAAAACACATGGCTTTACATTATTTTTATTTTTATTATCGTTGATAAAAAATGATCTGGATTTATTTACTGCGCAATTGTTCTTAGATTTCGAGGGCTTCGTTACAGACATTCCGGCGTCAGTCGAAAGTTTTATCGCTTCTAAAACTAAGCATCTTTTTTCCAAAAAAGCAATTAAATAGTCAAAAGTCGGCACATCTGAGTTTTGAAGAGATAATTCAAACTGCTTTCGAGTTTCGTTATGCAATTTTTTCAGAATTATATTTATGAATACACTTTCTGATAAATTATTTTGCGTATATTCCATAATTTTGAGTGCGCGAATGTTTTTGTTAACACAATCAATAAAATTACGCAATTCTTTAGGGGATTCATATTGCATTTTTTCATAATTTAAAATTGCAGAAATATGTGAATCGATTAACAACCTTTTATTTTCGTATCTGTGTATCAGAGCTTGAAACAATGAATTGAAATCATCATCAGGTGATTCTAAATGTTTAGCTTCGTTTTTTAAAGAAGCTTTTAAATAAAATAGCTTCTGATTATTATCTAATTGAGGATTGTTAACAATCAAGTTAGTAAACTGCGTTTTAAAATTAGCAAAGTCACAGTAATCACCACCGAATGAAGGTAATGGAATTTCAGGGAGGCGCACCTTTGTTTTGTTTTCATTTGAATGATCATTAATATTTACACTTGCGATATTACATTTATTTTCAAAAGATGCTAATAAAACTTTTAAGCTTACCTCAATTTGTTCGAGCCTTTCATTAGCAGTGTCAATATCCTCCTCTATATCTTGCACTTGTTGCGCAGATAATTCTTGGATGTCAAAATATTGTTCTCTAATTTCTTCTAATTTATTTTGAAGAGCTTCTGTCTTTTTTAATTTTACTTCTAATGTGCTCACATTCGTTGTTTTTATATCAGTAGTGTCGGTTAAAAACTGCTCTAATCTTGTAATAGCAGCCTTTACGGTGCCTTTTAATCGATTAAGCTTATCCATAGTAGCTCTCAGGCTCTCTCGGACCACAATGGTGTATGTGATGTGGACTGTAGACGTTAATTTTCTTTTTAATTGATTTTATTCACACTTAAAACTGCACAAGACTTACACAACATAAATTTAACAAACTTGAATAAATTGAAAATCATAATTAATATCCATCGCGTAGTTTGGATGGAGTGTTTTTAGAGACGTGTTGATGCTTTGGCGATCAACAGCTTAACTAACTTTTTTACAGACTGCTCGCTAGGGGGAGCTCGTTCTATTTCCGGAACGGAACAATGTTGAATGTCAAGTAGTAGATCCAGGTACTACGAATTGAAGTTAAAAATCAATTAGAAAAGTGGATTTTAGATATTGTCAGAATACTATTTCCTATAAAAATGGAGCAACTTTTAAGATTCTGTCCAGAAAATTGTAGCCGGGAAGATAGAAACTCCATTTCAAGATGGAAGACCAGGCATGAAATGGTATAATTCGCTTCTGAAATCACACCCTAAAATAACTTGCAAAGAAGCAGGGTACATAAATAAGGCACAAGCTAATATAAATCAAAAAGATGATTTCAAGAAGTATAACTTTTTGATGAAAATCAAACCAAAATCAGAAAATGTTTTCAAGAAATATAACTCTTTGATGAAGATTCAAGTGTTCTTAGCAAGCCACAATCCATGAATTATAAAACTGATTAAATAGTTAATATTTATGTCCTATAGGCACTGTTGTCCCTTTTATGAATCAAATTTTAAATATAGGGTAGATGCACCAGTTTTGGCCACTGTACCAGTTTTGGCCACATTGGATTAATTTGTCCAATATTTAGCCTGTGAATTGATGCTAGCAAATAATATGCATTTTTACACTTTAAGCAAACTCTCTTTTATCATTTACAGTATCATTTGTTTATTTTTTGATAAAATGTGACTTGCAAAAAAAATAAATGTGTGAAACTGTAGTGTGTGCTTACATGCATTAAGATTTTTGCTAAGCTGACAAGTTTTCAAAATCTTTCAACATTAGGCACTTATCGGGTTCTATTTGTTCTGAAACAAATTGCTATTAGGTTTTATGAGGTAAGCTTTCTCTCTACTGCAATTTTACATTTAAATTAATTATTTTAACAGTTTAATGGGGGGTGGCCAAAACTGGTGCATTAAATTTGCTATATGTACCAGTTATGGCCATGGGGTGGCCAAAAAGGGTACAACATATGTTCCACTTTTGGCCACATAATTCATTATAGAGGGAATTTTAGCTGTTTAATAAATTTAAGAACTTAGCATAAATCAAAATCAATTTAGTTTTGTTTTATATAGTAATGGCTTCAATAATAATAATAAAAGCAAGGCTAATGTCAGTTCTATAAAAGAGATTTTGTTATTCTCTGTCCAATAGATAATTCACTTTAGAAAGAAGGACATTGTGTTAGTCACTAAAGAATGACATTGCTAAAGAAAATATAGTATTGTGTTTAGCATTGATAAAACAAAAGGGGAGGTGATATGTAACGTTTAGATATGATAAATAAACTAAAACATAAATTTTGAAAGATTTTACAACTTATAAATTAAAAAGTTCAATAAAATTATAGCATGATTTAATTTAGTGTTTTTCCTAGAGAAATGAAGAAGTTCCACAATTTTTGCAATATTTCAGGCACACAGATTTAGAAATACTAAACATTGTGAAAATCTTTACTAGAGATATCTAAATACAAGTAAGAATGTATTTCACATTATTTAAAAAGAACAGGATTCATTTTACCAAGTTTAAAAGAGATTCTGTGCTCTTAAAAAATGGCCTAGAGGGAACACTGCTCTAAGATAGGAAGTAAAATTAAGGCCATTCAAATTGTAACGCCAGCACTACAAGCTAGCAAAGTTTTGGAGTAACCCGTTCTTGCCTTACATCACAAGTTTGCAGGATGGACACCACTTTTCTCTAATAATGTTGAATCTCAAATAGTAGATCTAGGTACTAGGAATTGAACTTAAAAATCAATTAGAAAAGTGGATTTTAGATATTGTCAGAATACTATTTCCTATAAAAAGGGAACAATTTTTAAGATTCTGTCCAGAAAATTGTAGCCGGCAAGATAGAAACTCCATCTCAAGATGGAAGACCAGGTATGAAATGGTATGATTCGCTTCTGAAATCACATCCTAAAATAACTTGCAAAGAAGCAGGGTACATAAATAAGGTACAAGCTAATATAAATCAAAAGATGATTTCAAGAAGTATAACTTTTTGATGAAAATCAAACCAAAATCAGAAAATGCTTTCAAGAAATATAACTCTTTGATGAAGATTCACGTGTTCTGAACAAGCCATAATCCATGAATAATTATAAAACTGATTAAATAGTTAATCTTTATGTCCTATAGGCACTGTTAAATAGTTAATCTTTATGTCCTATAGGCACTGTTGTCCCTTTTATGAATCAAATTTAAATATATTTTTTGATTTTTAATTGAAATTTTCAGTTAAAATCAATGTAAGTATATTTTACTTGATGTTTTTATCAATTCATTAAGAAATTTGCAAAATTCTCTTAATACAGCAAACAAATATATGTGTGGTAAAATAGATGTTGCATAAAAATGCTTTATTTTTACTTATTATCGATTAAAATGTTTGTTAAACTACATGATATTGAGATGGCCAAAACTGGTGCATAGAGATGGCCAAAACTGGTGTAGGGGTGGCCAAAACTGGTACAAATTGGAATAAATTACTTGATGATTTATTACTCACAATCTAAAATATTCTGTAGAAAGTCATTATAGTTAACAGAAAGACAATTAAATTTACTAAAGAATGATGTTATTATGATTTAATATGCTTCAATTGGTTAAGAACTGAAAAATTCCTATTTCAAATTTTTTCTAAAGGTGGCCAAAACTGGTGCATCTACCCTATTTTTTGTTTTTTAATTGAAGTTTTCAGTTAAAATCAACATAAGTATATTTTATTTGATGTTTTTATCAATTCATAAAGAAATTTGCAAAATTCTCTTAATACAGCAAACAAATTATATGTTTGGTAAAATAGATGTTGCATAAAATACTTTATTTTTACTTATTATCAATTAAAATGTTTGTTAAACTATATGATATTGGAGTGGCCAAAACTGGTGCATAGAGATGGCCAAAACTGGTGCATAGAGATGGCCAAAACTGGTGTAGGGGTGGCCAAAACTGGTGCAAATTGGAATAAATTACTTAATGAGTTATTACTCACAATCTAAAATATTCTGTAGAAAGTCATTATAGTTAACAGAAAGACAATTAAATTTACTAAAGAATGATGTTATTATGATTTAACATGCTTCAATCGGTCAAGAACTGTAAAATTTCTATTTCAAATTTTCTCTAAAAGTGGCCAAAACTGGTGCATCTACCCTATAAATATTTGAAAAGATAGTTCAGAAATATTTTTCTTTAATGCAATTCTGAAATTTTGGATAAATTGCATTTATTGTCTTTTAAATAGCTTTATTTAAAATTGTGTCCTGTAAAAAGCCACGTCCCAACAAAAATTTTTGATTTTTAGACCATATTTTTTTCACCACATATATTTTAAAAGTTATGTCTAATGATATTCTTTAAGCCTCTGTAGTCTTAATATTATACCTACATACTTTAAATATATATTTTTAGATATTTGTTCATTTTATAAGGAAAATTCTTTTGTCCCCTGTGTTACTTGCACTTTGTTCTTAATATTATATCAAAAATTTGGAACCTAAATGTTGTTAACAACAGTCAATCATGCACTTTTGGAGCTATCATTTATCTTAGGTAGCTATTATTTCATATGTTAAATTTTGAAAAATATTACCTGAGCTAAAGTGATTTTTGAAGGTAGGTGTGTTTTTTATGCGTCCCCTATGTTACCATCAATTTACATTTTAATAATATATATATTTTTTAATGAATTAGGGTTTAAAGTGTACATTTCAGTTAAAAGAAAATATTCCATATGACTTTGCATTGTTTCTATAAAAATATAAATATATGGGTAATTTTTTATTGCATTTTGTCCCCCGTGTTACTGGTCCCCTGTGTTACCATGATGCCCAGTGGCAGAAACACGGCGACATAGTCGCGGACAAAAAATATCTTTTGCGGACATTTATTGTCTGCATTAATGAAGTAAATTAAAAAATTGTCCGCAACTTTCGGACAATTTTTTCCCGCAAAATATCGCGTAAAAAGCATGAATTTCGGCAAAACATGGCATAAAAAGCATTAATTTCGGCAAAAGATGGCATAAAAAGCGTGAATTTCGGCAAAAGATCGCGTAAAAAGTGTGAATTTCGGCAAAAGATCGCGTAAAAAGCGTGAATTTCGGTAAAAGATTGTGTTAATAACGTGAATTTCGGCAAAAGATCGCGTTAAAAGCTTTAATTTTGCAAAAGATCGAGTAAAAGGTGTGAATTTTGGCAAAAAAGCGCGAATTTCGGCAAAAGATCGCATAAAAAGCACGAATTTCGGCATAAGATCGCATATAAAGTGCGAATTTCGGCAAAAGATCGCGTATAAAGCGTGAATTTCGGCAAAAGATCGTGTTAATGGCTTAAATTTCGGCAAAAGATCACATAAAAAGTGTGAATTTCGGTAAAAGATCGCGTTAAAAGCTTTAATTTTGGCAAAAGATCGGATAAAAGGTGTGAATTTTGGCAAAAGATCGGATAAAAGGCGTGAATTTTGGCAAAAAATCGGGTAAAAAACGTGAATTTTAGCAAAAAAGCGCGAATTTCGGCAAAAGATCGTGTAAAAAGCGTGAATTTCGTCAAAAGATCGCGATAAAAACGCGAATTTCGGCAAAAGATCACATGAAAGCGCGCATTTTGGCAAAATATTGAAAAAAAAAATCTAATTTCATTCAAGGGTTTTAGAAAAAACTCAGTGCTTTTTGCACTTGAGGCCTCTGAAGCTTCCGAAGGTTTTTAAAAGCATCGTTATTGCCTATGTGTGGTTCTGCTTATCCTTCACACTTTAGAAATTCTACAAGAAGTTAGATGATGAAAAGTTATAAGCAAAATTAATGAGAATGCATCATGCTTACCATGCTTTAAATAGAATTATAAAAAATTTCTAGTTTAATTTATTATTTATTCATTAAAATGACATGCAAAATTTGCAGACAGATTACGAAATTTTAAAAGCTTGTCGCAGAGAGCTACAAAACTTTCTGCCACTGGGCCATGATGGTGGTAACACAAGAGACAATGAAGTAACAAAATGGGTTTAATTTATTTTTTTAGCTAATTATGAGGCTAAAACTTACATATAAAGTTTTGTATGTTATTTTAACTCAAGAAATATGCAGATTTTTATTATTATTAATTGAAGTTAGATTTTTTAGGAAGGTGGAAAATATCCTTATGCTTCTACTGCAAACAGCCAATTTTATGCTGCAGCTACTCTTTTAGTTGATATTTGAAGTAGGCAGGGTCGAAACTAGCCATTTTGGCGCCCGGGGCAAACATGGATTTTGCCCCCCCCCCCCCCCTCCACCACAAAGTAAATTTACAAAAAAGAATTTTACTAAATATCTAACAGACAACTTATTTTTAAATTTAAAATATATAAAACTGAACTACGTAATCAGCTTTGTCAAACATTGATCCATTAAAATCTTTGAAAAGTTATTGAAAAGAATTGCATTTTAATCTTTTTAAACTTTTTTTTTTTTTTTTTTTTTTTTTTTCATAGTCTAAATGAGGTTGATATCTAAAAAAGAAAGGTTTTACTAAGAATTTTACTCTGTGCATTCCCCTTCCCGTTGTCCTGGGCAGTCAGCGCCCATGGCAAGACGGGGAAAAAAAAAAAAAAAAAGAAAGAAAACAGCTTTCATGGAATTTTTTTATCTAGACTGAGGGGTCACTTCTCCTTTGGTAGTTATCCGTAGTGGACAGTAGGGTGTCCCACAATAGAGACTGACCTTGAAAAACGGTAATGATTCTCCCTCGGATTCTCCTCATAGGAAGTGATTTAAAAGATAGAAAGCAAACGCATAGGCATGATACTTTGAAATTTTGTATTGTAATGAATCTTTTTATCTATTTGTAAAGTTTAATGCATTTGGTTCAGTTTTCCTTTTAAATTTTCCAGCTGTGAGACATTTTTATACAAATTTCATAATATATATATATATATACATTCTTGTGTCAAACGTCAAACAAAATCTTCATTTTGGCGCCCCCTTCACCTCCTGTTAAAGCGGCGCCCGGGGCACGTGCCCCCTCTGCCCCCCCCCTAGTTTCGGCCCTGGAAGTAGGGGGAACTTGCAGGGTTCGCAAAGCTGGGCCCAGTTCGAAAAGACCCAGTGGGTTTTTTCAGAATGGGCCCACTTGAAAAAGCCCACTGAAAAACCCATAAAGTGGGTTTTTTCAATTCAGATATAATTTAAAAATTCAAACAACATTAATCATTTAATGAATTTAAGTCATTTCAGTTAATTTTGAAAAAATATTAATATATAAAAGCCATTACACATCTGAAGTAAAATAAAAATGTATTTCAGCACATTGAAATACTTTACTAACATAGAACCTAGTAGGCAACATACATAGTACATAATTATAGGTATGTCTTTATATAAAAAATTCAAATCAACTATATTCACGGAAATAAAAAATATGTATTTTTACTTTCTTATATCTTTACAAGAAGAAAGTATTGGATTCGTGAAAAATTTCGACTTCCAGTTCATGATGGATTTATACGTTTTAAAAAGGTCCTTAAGACTATTTGATAGTATTTAGAAAATGACTGTCTGTATGTGAAAAAAATTTTGTGTGTGCTCTATCTCAAGAACTAATGCACAGAATTCCACAAAACTTTAGATTGAGTTAGACCTTGATGTAAACTGGTGCTGATTAGTTTTTGGTGTATACTGCCCAACAGGTGGTGCATTTATCTCAATTTTTGCAATAGCTTTATCTCAAGAACTAATGCACAGATTTTCATAAAACTTCAGATTCAGTTACAAGTTAAGTTGTTGCTTATCGAGTTTTGGTGCATATCACCTAACAGGTAGTGCTGCTATGGTGCATTTTTTGCGATTTCAGCAATAACTCTTATCTCAAGAAGTAATGTACGGACTTGAACAAAAATTTAGATTCAGTTAAACCTTGATATAAACTGGTGCTGATTAGTTTTTAGTATATTATCGCCCAAGTGGCGCTGTTGTGCTGCATTTATCTCTCTTTTGCAATAGCTTTATCTCAAGAACTAATAATGCATGGATTTTCATCAAACTTCAGATTCAGTTAGATGTTGACGTAAATTGTTACTGATCAGGTTTTGTTGTAAATTACACAACAGGTGATACTTATATCTCCTTGTTATATGCATCCAATTCAACAAATCTATATTTTACAATCCTCATGATGGGCATAAATTGTCATTTAATTTTGGCACTGTGATAGTGAATTTTGAATTATTAACATGTATGAGATAGAAGAAACTTTTGGGATTGGCACATCCGACTGGTTTACCCCTTTTTTCTTCCTACTTAATATATTTTAAATTTTAATATTCTATTCATTATTTGATTTAAAGAAAATTAACAATTTTATATCTTCTATTATATTTAAAACTAATTTGTGAAAAACACTGACATTTAATTAATTTAAATTCATATAATTTATACCAATTTATAACTTGTAAAATAGCATTACAATTATATTGTATATAAGGGAACAATGTATTTTTTTATGTATAGTGTATATAATATATAGAAAATATAGTATACAATAATGTAATTACGCATGTATTATACTTTTGAAAAAACCCGATTTTCCCGGGGAAAATTGGGTTTTTTAAAAATAAAACAGCGTAAAAAACGGGTAAAATAGCATTACAATTATATTGTATATAATGTATTTTTTTATGTATAGTGTATATAATATATAGAAAATATAGTATACAATAATGTAATTACGCATGTATTATACTTTTGAAAAAACCCGATTTTCCCCGGGGAAAATTGGGTTTTTCATGAAAAAACCCAGGTGGGTTGGGTTTTTTCAGAAAAACCCGGGTTTTTGCTAACCCTGGGAACTTGGGATACTTGACCCAAGGCCTTTTTCTCAGAATTGGGAAAGTTTTGTAAGCTGGAAGTGGCAACACTTTCTTTCTTTCAGTTAGCTGACCACATGTTGAAAATAATAACTGAATCACATTCCATAAGTTTTTAAACTATCCGACAAAATACATTTTCATGCTCCAAAAGTAATTTTTTTGTTCTGTAAACTCTGGTGTTATAACTTTTTCTGTTTAGGGCCATTCCACAGATTTTGAAACCAGGGTGCAATAATTTTTTTTTTAATTAAGGTAGTGAATGCTTGTTTTATATTGTAAAAAGTATGATCTTTCTCATGGTTAGCTTTATTTTTAAGTCGGGTTTTTTTTTCTAATAATATACAGTGCATTTTAAATACTCTGCAAGTATTTTGAAATATCACCTTTTAAGGTATGACAAAACTTTGTTGTAATTAGCACATCTATTTGTAGTTTAAAAGTTCCATTTTGCCATTATTATTAATTATTAACTTATTTTTAATCAAAATGCACCTCATCGAAACTACGAAGTATGTTCTAAATATTTTTTTACATATAAAATACCCAGTATCAAGTTTAGTGGTCACATACATGACCATGACATGAAAAAGTTTTTTTACAGCTTGTATTTTTTACTTCACAAAATCGATATTTTATTTGCAAAAGTAATCCATTGCAATCTATCTAAAACCATAAAAAAAATTTACTAATTTGCAATTAGCAGTAGAATAGATAATGATCAGGTATGTGACAAAACCAGTGGTCAGGTTTGTGACATTAATTTAATGTTTGTTAATTTTCTCACTAGAGGGCATTTTTCTATGAAATACATAGTAACCAGTAATTTAATGTGTCCTTACTAGGGATTGACCGAAGCAGCAATTTTGCCGAATACCGAAGCTTCGGTCGAAGTGTACGCCGAATATTCGGTATTCGGCGACCGAATACTTGAAAATTTTTAATACGCATTTTTGCATATATTAGCTTTTTTAATAAACTTTAATTGAAATGAAATTCTCAATAATTTAATTCAGTTACATTTTTATTCTTAAATCTAATTAACAAAAAATTTAATGACTTCTTTCCACTCACAAATTTATTAACCCATCACTTTTTATTATTTTATCACTAGTCAATACCCAAAAATAACCTATGAAAGTATTAAACTATGCAGGCTATAATTAAGGATAAGGACTAACAGAAAAACAAAAGTTCATTCAAATAAAAAGAAACAATGTTGTTATTAAGCTGATTTACTGATTGTCTAATTATAAACATATTGAATAGGAATGTTCTCAAAATACAAAAAGTATCATATCAATTTGTACATTTAACTATTTTCTATCAAATTATTGATAAATATTTATATTTTGATTAATATTTTAACACTGTGGTGATGAAGATTACAAATTTGAACGATTTTGATATAATGGTTATAAAAGCTATAGATAAGCATTGGATATACTTATTGGATGTGTGTATTTTCTTTAATAACCTTAGATATACAGATATGAACTCTAATATACTTATTTGATGTGTATATTAAAGAAAATACATATTAAATAAATTTAAATAAAAAAGAACTAATGTAGAAGTAATTAAAATTAAATGATAAGGGATACACTTCCTTACTTTTTTCTTCTTCCCTAGTTGGCAGTTGTTTTGATTTCACCCCTATGTAGACTATTTTAGGAAGGAAAAAGTTTTTTTAAAATAAAAAATGGCCTTTGACTTGTTTTTTGTAGTGCAAGCTGAATTCTGAACTCATGCACATAATATTAAACCTCATTGTTTAGCCTATTCTACTGCTAAGTAAAAGAGAATTCTTCTAATTCTAAAAAAATACTTATCTGCAATTATTCGGCCGAATACTTAAAAGTATTCGGCCGGAGCCGAATATTCGGTTTACATGCCGAACCACCGAATACCGAATCAACTATTCAGTATTCGGTCAATCCCTAGTCCTTACTATATTTTATTAGTAAAATTAATTCACTTCAATGAATCATTAGCAGCACAATTGATAATAGTCATATGTGACAAAACCAGGGGTCAGGTTTGTGACATCATTAATGTGTATATTTTCTCACTAGGGTGCAGTATATTATGAAATTCAGTGACCAATAATTTCAAATGTTCTTACCATATTTTATTTGCAAGATCAGTTCACTTGAACTGGCTGAAACAATAAAAAAAAAGGTTAGCTTAATTGCAGTTAACAAAATTAAAAAAGGTCAGGTATGTGAGATTATTAGTGTTTATGTTCTCACTGCAGGGCAGTTTTCTATGATACATATTGACCAGAACTCTCAGATTTTCTAATCAGCTGGCTGTAAGTCCCCACTCTTGTTCAAAGCACATGTTGAGATAGTTGTAATGGTTCATTGCAGATACAATGAATTATCACTCAAATTTTAGTCCACAAGACATAAAAATGCAAATAACTGCTCTTTAGCATCACTATCGGTATAAGTACACATTACCAGACATAATGTGAGAAGGTTGGTAATTAATTACCAGGATCCTTCAAATTATATTAAAGGATGATTTATTTATAAAATATTTACATTTTTAGGCACGGATATAGGAGATCCTGCCAAACATTAAATTACATGTTATGATATCATACGCATACTGGTTATATCATTATGTTGCACTCTTCCCTTCTCAATTTACCATATTCAGCTAGGCTTTTTCAATGAGTTAACCACACAAGTATCTCCCACGCTCTCATACATACATTACTCCTCACAAGGATCAATACTTTTCCAAACTGTACGTTTCACTTCCAATGCAAGATTGCCTTCTGACCTTCCTCACTGTGTCTTCTTCATCTTCTGCCTTCCAAAAACATGGGGTACTGTCCTGTAAATTCAAGGACAATTTCCACTTGAAAAATCAAAATCAATACAACTGCCATTTCTCCTCACTTGCTCATTACACAGGGCATCACAGGAGATTCTTTTTTGCTTATCCTCCCTTCTTTTCATTATCTGGCACGATATTGTTATTCACATTCTATATAAAACGGACCCTATTCTGGTATTTCCATTTATACAACAGAGCCTTTCATATAATAAAGACATGAATACAGCAGTAATCATTCTAATCCTAAATAATCCTATCTAACATGCGGATTTTAGATATTAAGAGAATGGTGTAGTATACATACAGCAAGGGGATATAATTAAATTGCCTGTACTAACAATTAATAATTGTGGAATTGTTGTATTTCCCCACAGATTTTAGATATTAAGAGAATGGTGTAGTATACATACAGCAAGGGGATATAATTAAATTGCCTGTACTAACAATTAATAATTGTGGAATTGTTGTATTTCCCCACTCAGTAATGTAAAAATAACATTAAAGCCATGTTAGTTCATACTGTGTCACATACATGACTCTCTGTCACATACATGATAGCCAGAATTTGCTTAAATTTATCCATTAAAATAAAGTTTTAAGTGAATTTTTCTTAGACACATTTCTTTGTTACTTCTTTATTAATTAAAAAAAGAAAAATCACTAAATTTAGACCATATAATTCACAGAATTTTAAATATAAAGCATTGCATGTGTGATGCAACTTCTATATTTTGTCACATACATGACCATACACAATAATTTGTTTATTAGACTTAAATATTATATATTTAATATTCTCTGCTATTATTATTTATTGTCACTTTCTATTTCACTTCAGTAAAATATAATTTCACCTTAATTATTATATTTATAACCTGGATTACCCTAATTATATACATATTACTTGCTATGATTGTCACATACGTGATTGTGGAACAGGCCTTTAAAGGTAAGACTTTTTTAATTGGTCATTTGTTTTGTACATGGTTTTAGCTACAGTAACATATATAATAATATTAATCTTCTCATTAGCAAATGGCTGCATTTTAGGGTTATGTAGTAAATGTGCAACTAGGGATACTTGACCCAAGTCACCTAGGGATACTTGACCCAAGATTGAAATTAGTACTATTCAAATATATTTAGCATGTTTTATTTAGGAATTAAAAATATTATAATATTAAATATAATAAACATATAAATATAAGGATTATAAGTAAATAATGAGCAATTCCATCTCAGCTCAGGCAGGACATGTCAATTCACCATCATAGATTTTTTTCAAAAAATTACAGTAGTTACAACTAAGTAATACATAAAATTTCCCAATGGGATTTTTCCACAAAAATTTTTTTTCTGTGGTTATAGCACTTTAAAGTTTACGATAAAATTGACAATTTTCGGAAAAACAGAAAAACGCTTCATTTTGAAACGAACACAGTATCAAAAATATTTAACGTATCCAGTCAATTTATTTTTTACAAATAGTTATTAAGCTGAATTTTACTTTAGCATAGTTTTAAAAAATATAGTGACATTTTAAATTAATTTAAAAAAATTGTTTCTAAGTACAAAAAATGGAATTATTACTGATTTTAAGATTTTTTTTTCAGAATGAAAAAAAAAATATTTTAAAGCTAAACATTGATCGTAATCCAAAGACCTTTAATGGGAGTTTTACAGAAAATTTTATTTTAAGCCTAAGATGCATGCAACTTTTGCAATTCAATTTTAAATTATGCAAAATTTGGCCACCCCTGCTCTATGAAAATAAAACTATCAAAATTTCATTCATTACGTTCAAAATTTATCTAAATTCAGCCAATTCAAGTAGTACGCTGTTCTGTTTACTGCAGTAATTAGAAATTAATATGTGTAGCTCTTAAAAATCTAACAGACATTCAAGTTGGAGAAGAAGATCCGATGACGAAATACTTATATAGAAAAATAAACAATGAAAAATTGTTGACTCGAAGAGTGTGGTGAGTGCCCTGGGGTACAAAAATTCTTACAGTCGAAAGCTTTTGATTTGAATGAAGAGGAAGTGGTTGTATATGCTATATGGGAAGATGGTGACTTAATAAAAAAAAGTTGGTATGGACTAAAAAAAATTCTAGAAGATGTAAGGCACTGGGTGAGAAAAGCAATTCCTCATTATCACTCAAGGAAAAATCAGAGAAAGAATTGCTGAGGTAAAGTTATCTAAAAAAAAAATATGTGCTTGTGATACATTCTGACTTTGGTAAAAACTGGTCGGTAATACTGACAGATGAAGTACAAAGCTTTCACTGGCAAAATACTCAAATATCATTATTTACCTGTACAGCATATTTTAGAGAAGAAATGGAGTTTTATTGTAGTTTCAGATGATATAACTCATGATACAGCTCATGCTGTTTGTGCCATAGAAAATATAAAAAAAGAATTATCTAAGTTGTACCAATTACAAACACTGTAATCAATTGTGTATATATCAGATGGAGATAGAGCACATTTTAAAAATAAGTATTATTTTTATGGATTGCACAAAAATAATGAAGTTGTACTAAAGAAGTGGATTTTTTACTGGCCATGAAAAAAATGCATGTGATGCTGTAGGGGGATTATGTAAGCATTATTCCAAAATGAGCCAATAAGAGCCATTCGAGATTCTGTCTCATTTGTTGCTGAACTATCTTCTCTGTTAAAAAAGTATCCTTCTACTCCATCTAGACAGAAACATTATTCAAGCCTATAGAGTTAATAATGAGAAAGAATAAGCTAATGTAAAATGTATTGTTGGTATACAATCTAAACATTATTGGATGATTACAAATAATAAAGGTTATATGGGATGGGAAGAATAATTAAAAATGCATTGACAAAAGTTGAAACCTCCAGCCAGATAACAAAACATTATTCAATGCACGATTTATAAATCAGTGATTGCATTGGGTGCATTTATGAAAATAATTGATGGATAGGACAAATCAATAGCATATCACGAGAACTGAGGGACATTTACAGCATCATTCATATACGCCATGGTCCAGAAAAATCATTCCTGTGGCCAGAAGAATCTGGAAAGAAAAAAGATAAATGCGTCGAGTAACACTTAAAACGTCGCGATTAACTTTATTATCCTCACTCGCCAAATTTAATGGGCACCACTCGCCAAACGTGATGATTGCAAGATGTATCGATGCTCTTTCCTCCCTGGCATCGATTCCAGATTTCTTTCCCGATTTTTCTGGCCACTGGAATGCTTTTGATGGACCATGGGAGTACATGAATGATACTGCAATGTCATTTAGTTCTCGTGATATGCTACTGATTTGTCCTATCCACCAATTATTTTCATAATCAATATTTCATAATCAATTATAAATTCAGTGAAATAAGAAAAAGCTTGACTTTCTGGTCTTTTGAAAAATATACACAACATATTATTTTCAAAAAATCATATAAAATTTTCTAAGCAAAAACACACGATTTGCTTATAAGGTATTTATTAGAAACTAATAAGGTATCAATTGAGCATATTATTAAATTTTTAAAAAATGGTGTTTTTGAGAAATTGCATCTCAAAAGTAGCGATTTTACGAAATTTTGCATAATTTAAAATTGAATTGCAAAAGTTGCATGCATCTTAGGCTTAAAATAAAATTTTCTGTAAAACTCCCATTAAAGGTCTTTGGATTACCATCAATGTTTAGCTTTAAAATATTTTTTTTCATTCTGAAAAAAAAATCTTAAAATCAGTAATAATTCCATTTTTTGTACTTAGAAACAATTTTTTAAAATTAATTTAAAATGTCACTATATTTTTTAAAACTATGCTAAAGTAAAATTCAGCTTAATAACTATTTGTAAAAAATAAATTGACTGGATACGTTAAATATTTTTGATACTGTGTTCGTTTCAAAATGAAGCGTTTTTCTGTTTTTCCGAAAATTGTCAATTTTATCGTAAACTTTAAAGTGCAGTAACCACAGAAAAAAAATTTTGGGGGAAAAATCCTATTGGGAAATTTTATGTATTACTTGACAATGAAACAGTTGTTGAAACATTAGTTGTAACTACTGTAATTTTTTGAAAAAAATCTATGATGGTGAATTGACGCATATCAGTACTGCCTGCCTGAATTGAGATGGAATAGCTCTAAATCCTAACCTCATTCCTTCAGTATCACATTGCGCAAGATTTTATACGCTCCCAAAGGTCCATAAACTAGGCATTCCTTTCAGACCAATAGTTTCGAACATTGGTACCTCTTCCTACAAATTAGCGAAATACCTTACCTCTATTTTCTCCCCCTTGCTCTCTAATAACATTTACACTTGCAGGAACTCTTATGAGTTTGTTAATAAGCTTCGTAGTTTCGATGGTACTCAAAACAATACAGTAGACTCCCTCAAATCCACACAGCTTGGGACCAGAGGTTGTGCAGATTTTAGAATTTTGCGGTTTTCTGGTCATTGATTTATTTACATTTTTGAAACATTAATTTGATTGGTAGTTAAGCAAGAGAAATTATAATGAATGCCTACAATGAAGTGAAACATTAAAATAAGTAATATTAAAATAATTTATTAGTTTAAAGTAAGTAATTATTAAAATAATTATGTAAAATAAAAATTTAGAAAAATATTAAATTATTACTGATGAAATCGATTCAGTTCGATTCCAAAAGTCCTATGCTGCTATCTAGTGGTAAAACGATCGTAAGATCGATACGTCATTATTCGTTCTTAGCACTACGTGGACCATAGATTAATATCTTATTAGTAATGTAAATTTATTTAGTTATAAATCAGCTGTAACAGCCAAAAGAAAATGATTAACAAAAAGTTTAGTAAAAACAACATTGCGGTAGTCGCTGATTTTGGCACCATCTTGAATTTTGTTCCTGCAACTTAACTGTAAATTTCTTTGTTTACATCTGAAAAAAATATGCGGATTTTAGGCGTTCGCGGATTTTAGGGTCGCGGATTTAAGGGAGTCTACTGTAGTATGGTTTCATTCGATGTAAAATCCCTGTTTACTAACGTATCGGTTCAGGGTGCTTTAAACTGTCTTAAAGTACGCCTACAAGAATTTCATTATACACATTATGAAATTGATGAGCTTATACATTTTACTATCATTTGTTTATCGCAAAACACTTTCATTTTTAATGGTAATTTTTATTGCATGACTGATGGTTTATCTATGGGCTTTCCCCTCAACCCCATCCTCAGTGACACATGCACTATTACGAATTAAACCTTTTCAAGAAATTATCTTTTCCATTTTACATCCGCTATGTCAACGACTGCTTTGCATTATTGAACTCTGATGGTCTTAATCTTACAAATATTCTCGATACTATGAACTCTATAGATGAACATATTCAGTTCACTTCCGAACTTGAAAATAACAGTCGTTTGCCTTTCCTTGATGTCACGGTTTTCCGAGAAAATAACTTATTTCACACTACAGTTTACCGTAAACCATTCGCAGTATCTTTACCCCCTCATCGTTTGTCATCCCATCCTTCTAACCAAAAGTTGGCTGCCTTCAACGCTTATGTTTATCGGGCTTTAAATATTTGTTCTTCCGACAGTTTGCTAAAAGCTGAAATAGATTATATTAAATCCATTGCCATTGATCGAGGTTTTACAGCTGAAATCATTGATTCCATTTATAATAAACTAAGTAAACGTTCTCAATCCAAAGTCAACACTGCCGGCAATGAAAATTTCAAAAATTTAATTATACTTCCATATTTTCTGAAAATAAGTCATCAAATTTCTAAAATCTAGTTAAGATTTGATTTTAAGGTAGTTTATACTCCGTTTAACAAAATTCAATTCTCAAATCTGAAACATCCAATTGACAGTTTTTCACATTTGGGTATTTACATGATAACTTGCGAATGCAATAAAATATACATTGGTCAAACAAAAAGGCCCCTTAAGGTCCGTTTGGGGGAGCATAAAACTTGTGTTAAAAACTGTGACATCAAGTGTTCCCAGGGTTCGTAAATATCATGATATTTTCGAAAATATCAAAAATATCTGATATTTTGATATATATCCGATATTTTCGATATATATCCGATATTTTCAAAGCAGCCAACTTACCGCTGATAATAAATGTTTTCAAGCATAATATAGATTAGAAACTAAAATATATTGCACTTAACATGAAAACTTAATCAAAAAATAATATAAAAATGCATTTTTCTTTTTCTTTTCTTTTTTTTTTTTTTTTCACTTAGAACAAAATTGAAGATGAAATAATTGAAAACAATAACAATTTGATTTCTACACTTATAAAAAAACTAACTATAGGATTCAGTATCAAGACCAAGTATAAAAAAATCAGATATTTTCAAAACAAAATTTTAAATACAAAAAAGTTTTTTTAATTGAAAAATTTTAACATAAATGTAAGTATAAAATGTTTTATTTCATATTTCCTAACATGCTGTATAGTTCAAACTCAACTGAACCAAAACTTGAAAAAAGACTATTTTCCAATGAAGCTGTATATAATTGCTTATTTAAATTAGTCAGTTTATCTTTCAATGGTTGTTCTGAATTAATTATGTCCACATAATTATTAGTTCAACATTTAAAAAAAAAAAAAAAATGCTTCAAATCTAAAGTTTGAAAAATATATTTGTTTTCTTTTTTGACTAAAAAAGTCACATCCAGAAGAAACAAGTTCTTTATCTACAGATTCACATTCAATAACAGTTGAAAATTTATTTCATTTACACTGAAATATTACAAATTACGACTGAAAATATCAAAAATATCTTGTGCACATTCATATTTTGAAAATAAACATCAAATGCAGAAAATATGAAACATCTTGATATATTGAAAATAAATATCAAGTAATATGAAAATATTAAAGATCTTGATATTTTGAAAATAAATATTGGATATATACCCATTGATATATATTAATGAACCCTGGCTGTATATAAATGATTATCAAAATTACATTTTATCTTTCAATGGCTGTTCTGAATTGACTGTCTAATATAATTATTAGTTCTACATTTAAAAATAAAAGTTTGAAACATAAAGCTTGGAAAAGATTTGTTTTCTTCTTTTCCTAAAAAAGTCACTGCCAGAGGCAAAAGTTCATTATCTACAGAATGACACAGTCAATAACAGGTGAAAATTTCATTTACACTTGGTTTGAATGTGAAAAATATCAAAATTACCTTGCACGGTGATATTTTGAAAATAAATATCAATATACAAAGTATCAAACATCTTGATATTTTGAAAATAAATGTAAAGAATTTGAAAATATCGAAAATATCAAAAATCTTGATATTTTAAAAATAAATATCGGATATATATCAAGATATATATCATGATATATATCCATTGATATATATCAACGAACCCTGAGTGTTCCGCTATTGCTAATCACTGCTGGTTCAACAATCATAATTCTAAATTTTCCGAAGCCTCATTAATGCAGAAATCCTCATCAATTTACGATCTTGACTTTTGGAAAGCCTACCACATATGGAAAAATTCAAACAGCTTAGTTAACGATTTGTCCAGCACGCCAAATTTTTCAAAGTTATGGTTTAATTTCCTTTAATTCGCCTCCCCTCCCCCCCCCCCCCACCCATTTTCTCCGCATTGTTTGAACTCTCAAGGAGCATCTGAGCGGTTTTTGTTGGTCTCCCCAGTGTGCATGTGAGACCGACTCCGTGGCTGTTCGTGAACTTTGTTTTTCATTTCGCCTTGGACGGTCGGGATGTGAGGTGCGTCTTTTTGGCTGTATCTCTCTCTCCCCCCCCCCCCTCTTTTATGCCACAGTTTATTTTAATTTTATCTTTTATTTATAAGCACTGATGATGAGGCTTCGAAATAGCTCTATGCTTTTTAAAATTATTTACATTTGTGTTTTAAATACGTTGTTTCTCTCTTTTTAATAATGCTGTATGTTGATTTTTTGATTATTCAAATCAATTCAAAGACACGCCTGAAGTGATCTGTTAATAATCACTATTTACTAATGTATGTGTTTAAATAATATTCATTGTCACAAAAATGTAAATCAATATCCATGAACGGAATAAGTATAAAATATAATAACAGAGATGTAAATTTATTCTTCATTTAATTGTTGAAAAAGAGTATAAAATTTCAAGCTCACGAAAGAAATTTAAATGATCCTATCTACATAAACAAAAATAAGCAAATTGGGATCATTAGTAGGGATTGACCGAATACTGAATAGTCGATTCAGTGTTCGGTGATTCGGCTTGTAAACCAAATATTCGGCCTTGGCCGAATAATTACAGAGAATTATTTTCTTAGAAGTAGAAGAATTTTCTTTTACTTAGAAGTAGATTAGGCTAAACGATGAGTTTCAATATTATGTGCATGAGTTCAGAGTTCAGCTGCACTACAAAAAACAACTCAAAGGCCATTTTTAATCTTAAAAAAACCTTTTTCCTTCCTAAAATAGTCTACATAGGGATGAAATCAAAACAATTGCTTACAATAGAGAAAAAACAAGTAAGGAAAATAGGCATCTTTCCCTTATCATTTAATTTTAATTATATTTCTACATTAGTTTTTTAATTTAAATTTATTTAATGTGTATTTTCTTTAATATACACATCAAATAAGTATATCAGAGTTCATCTCTGTATATCTAAGGTGTATATTAAAGAAAATACACATATCAGATAAGTATACCCCTATGCTCCTATAGTTTTTATAACCATTAAATTAAAATCGCTCTATATTCATCACCACAATGTTAAAATATTAATCAAAATATAAATACAGTCGAGTCTCTATATAACGAAATCCATTGTTCCAGTAAAAAATTTGTTATATAGAGAAATAGTAAAAATTCCTATTTAATCTGTAAATTTTGAACAAAAATTATTTTTGAGGTGTTTAATTAAGAAATGTTTATCTATAAATATTAACCTAATATGTTATTTTTTAATTATTTAAACAATTTCAAAAAAGAGAACAGACATTTATTTCAAAGTATAATAAAAATCAAATAAGGAAAACTTACATTAATTTTAGACAAAGAAATTTGTAATTTTTCACTGTTTTGATTCCAAAATTGTTACATTCTGGAAAAAATGTTAACACTTTAGTAAGGAATGAAAAATTGTATCGGGAACATTTTCTTCCATTTGAAGTCCTCTCCTTATAAGATCAAAAGAACCAGGGTTGTTTGGTTTAAACCACGCTGGTTTAAACCAAATGGTTTTTTTAAAAAAACCATGCTGTTTTTTTTTCATGTGGTTTTTTTTCTGTTTTTCCCTAATGTTTTCTTTTATTTTACACATTATTGAAAAATGCAAAATCTAGCTTGTATAATCTAGCTTGAAAAATGAAAAATGCTAGCTTAGTTATGCAGAAGCTACAAGCAAAGCTTTAGAAAAATGATGAATTAATAAATTTGTAAAGGTGACAAAAAATTTTTAATCAAACTTTTCTTATAAGCTTTAAATCTACATAGCGGACTAACTAATTTTTCTAAAATTATCTGAGAAGAAAAAAACAAGTAGTTATTTTTCTTCTCTTTTTTTAAGCCTTTTATTTTTTAAAATAGCCAAAATGGCAGATTTGAGCTAAAAATACACCTTTACTACTTAGATTGCTTGATTTTGATTAGTTAAGATTTACTAAGCATTACCTCAATGATGACATAGTCATAAGTAATTCTCTCCATTGGTTACTTTTTGTTCTGTATGATAATGAATGATTGGCTGTGAGTTTTCTTTGCTGTATCATGGCTATTGGGTTTAGTAAGCCTTTGTTTTTCTTGCATTCCTACATTGGGATTGGGGTTTTGCATTATGATTTTATTCTGTTACCAGCAGGATTGGCACGGTTTAAATCAATTGGTTAACCAACTGGTATTTTAGAAAAGATCTAATATAATATTTTCTCATTTTTGTAATTTAAGTGTTTCAAATATAAATAATTTCTACTTTTAACAGTCTTATCCCAGCAGTCACCGTGAGACATAGTGAGTCTAGGTTATATTTGTATGCATGTAGAATGCAAATTGCATGTGTTGATGAACATATCTGAAGCTCTAAAGATAAAATTTAAAACATGTGAATGTAGCAAAGTTAAAATAGATTAAAAATATTCAGCATTTTGAATATAATATTTTCCTTTGAGAAAACACAGATTATTTACAATTAATAACATAAAATGACCTTTAAGATTTCAGTCAAGCTGCAAAAGAAAATTTTCTGGATTGGAGAGATTATCTTTTTAGGTTGTTCTCAACTGTTCTACTTAACAAGTGCAAAATGCTTTGACACATTTACAAATTCATTTTTTAACGGAAAGATATAAAATTGGAAGGCCTGACTGGAAGCGATTTGTAATCGAATCGAACTGTGTTTTCCATTTTTGATAAATAAATTACCTATTGAGTTATAAGCAATTTTGATCATGTGACAAAGATGTTTTTAACCTTCCTTAAGTAGTTATTTTTCTTTTGCATGGAAATTTGGTTCAAAATGCCAACTTTGACACTATTTTCTGAATAATCTATTGCGTTTGCAAAAAAAAAAAAAAAAAAAAAAAAACGGAAAACACAGTTCCATTACATAGTTTCTGAACTACAGTATCTGCTAGTTTCATGCATTTCCAAACAAAAATAAATTAAAACTTATGTCATAAAGTTGCCCTTTCAAATTTGAGAACAGCCTTAAGAATAAAAAAGAAATAAGATATGAAGTCGAGTAAGAGGACATTGAAAAATTGGGTGCTAGCGAAACACCTGTTTACTTTTAACTAAAATATGCAATAAGATATATTTAAATCGTCTATTGCATAATTGAATCCACTATTTAGATCTGACAAAAAAATGGTTAAAAATCGAGATAAGGTTCGCGTGAGACATAACAGAAAAAAGTCTCATAAAAATGCCTAAAAATATATATTATTAATATCTATTTTTAGTTTAGACATTTAAAAGTAATACGTATTATAAAATAGCTTAGAAAAAAAATCCTGTGTATTAAGTCTGATGGCTGTTTAAATGTTTTAGTGGATGACAACTTTTATAAATCTACTTTCCATTTTAAGATCAATGTTTTCAGTAGTCTAAAGAACTGGTAAATAGGTATTTCTGTTTATTTTACTGTCGCCTTTTCTTTCTCTCTTTTTTTTTTTTTTTTTAATTTGGCAGTTTCTGAGGAGAAGTGTCAAATGACAATACACAATACTTCTTGAAAGTGTAAAGACTCTACTGCTAAATTCAAATCATCCCAGGAATTCTTTATAAAAAGCTTTACTTTCAATAAAAGATAATAATTGTTCATGTAGTGTTCTAACAGAAAAATCAGATATCTCAGATTGCAAATATTTCAAAGAAATTATTTTGAATAGCCATTGGACCCAGTAGCAGAAAGTTATGGTTGTCTCTGCGACAGCAATTTAGTGGGATGAAAATTGTCTGCGGGAGTAGCGTGTTACATTTTCTTATGTACAAACATTATGAATGTTAAAATAAACAGCGTTCTTACTGATTAATACCAGGGGTGATTCTGAGTAAAAAAAAAAAGAAAAAATTCTGAAATTCACAGCAAAATTTCCGAAAAGTTACAACAGAGGAGGGGGGGGGGGGAAGTGAAAATCCACTACCGGCACTAATTATGTGTTTTTCTTGCGCACTTTTGATGAAATTTGGGTTTTTTTCGCGATCTTTTGACGAAATATGCCGTTTATCTCGATCTTTCGACGAAATTTGCCGTTTTTTCGCGATCTTTTGACGAAATCTGCTGTTTTTTGCGATCTTATGAGGAAATTCCTCATTTTTTTCGTGATCTTTTGACGAAATTTGCCGTTTTTTCCGGATCATTTGACAAAAATGAGCTTTTTTTCGCGATCCTTTACGAACTTCGTGTTTTTTCCTCGTTTCTTTGACGAACTTCGTGTTTTTTCTGCGATTCTGCGACAGAAATTTGCGGGTTTTTTTTTTGGCACCTCTGGGACGAAATTCACGTTTTTCCTGGGATCTTTTGACGAAATTCGCTTTTTTACAGCGATCCTTTGGCAGAAATTTGCACTTTTTGCGATTTTTTGACGAAATTCCGCAAATTTAATTCCGATCTTTTGACATAAATTTTCCTTTTTCGCAATCCTTTGACAGTAATATGCGTTTTTCGCGATCCTTTGACAGAAATTTGCGTTTTTTCACGATCGTTTTACAGAAATTTGCGTTTTTTCGCAATTGTTTTACAAAATATTGAGTTTTTTCGCGATCGTTTTACAAAAATTTGCGTTTTTTCGCGATCGTTTTACAGAAATTTGCGTTTTTTCGCGATCGTTTTACAGAAATTTGCATTTTTTCTGCGATTTTGTGACAGAAATTTGCGTTTCTTTGCGCCCATGGAACGAAATTCACGTTTTTTCGGGATTTTTGGATAAAATTCAAGTTTGTACAGCGATCTTTTGGCAGAAATTTACGCTTTTCGGGATCTTCTGACGAAATTCCTCCCTCTTTCCGCAATCCTTTGACATAAATTTGCGTTTGCTCGTGATCCTTTGACATAAATTTTGCGTTTTTTCGCGATCGTTTGACTAAATTTGTGTTTTTCCCACAATCATTTGTCTAAATTAGTGTTCTTTCCGTGATCCTTTTACTAAATTCGCATTCTTTCCGCGATCCTTTGACAAAATCCGTGTTTTTTCCGCGATCCTGTGACAGAAATTTGCATTTTTTCTACAACCCTGGGACGAGATTCATTTTTTTTCCCCGGTCTCTTTTGACGAAATTCGCGTTTTTATAGCGACCCTTTGGCTATAAATTACCGAATTTTTATGCGAACGATTGCCGAAATTGATATTTTTCGGCGACCATCTGTCGAATTCGCGATATTTTTTGGCAGAATTTTCGTACTTTTTTTTTTTTTTTTTTTTTTTTTTTTTTTTCAGGAAATACTTTTTTTTTTTTTCAAGTTGGCAAATTTATCTGCAAGGTCCAAAATAAATCTGCGACGCACGTCGCGCGTCTTGAACTTTCTGCTACCGGGCCATTGGAAAGTATATTAATACTAGCTGACCCGCCCGGCGTTGCCTGGGTCCGTGGTGATATTTATAAAGAAACCATTAGTTTATATGATTTTATATGTAACTCAATTTTGTGTGAAATACGTACCCACTCACAGTGTGAAAATGGAGGAGAAGCAGTTGCAAATTGTTGAGACGTTATGCAAATTTTATTCATAAATTTTTGTAAAATTGTATGCCATAGTCATGAACAAATTAAAATTTTAAAACACCCTCTACTGATGAAAAAATTAGTTAAGAGGAGAGGAGTGAGTGCTTAGTAATGTACAGGCCAAAAGCTTTAAAACGACCTCTGTCAGAAAACAACATATAAAGGATACTCATCGAAGAAAACGCTACAGTTGTAAGGACAATTATCGTCACCCGCCTTCCAAACTCGAAATTCAACTCTCCCACCTTCTTTAAAATTTTAAAGTGTTATCATTCACGTAAGTTAATTTCAATTGTATTCGTTCTTCGTGTTAATGGCAATTTACATATGCATAGTCGCCCAAGCATGGTACGTGTTTCTTGAACTTTTTATGAAGTAAATAATTTCCGTTCTTGAGCGATTAAGAGTCCATTCACATGCGATTCTTATAAAACTCCTAATACATCACAAAATGCACACCATATTAAGTATTTCATGAACTCAAGGATTTTTCACTCAGTTCTTATTCTTTTGTTAATATTTTCTCATCCTAATGAAAACATATGTTATACTTTATTGAATGTTTTTACATTGAAAGTGCAGTGCAAAGTTTAGGCATAATTCAATAAAGCGAAAATTTTGAGTGTTCGTTATTTATAATCTATCTTCCTGTTAAAATTGTTGACTACATTTTTAGACACCCATGAACGGTGAACACATAACATGCGATAAATTGTCACAAATTTAAAAAAAATCACAAATTTTGTCATAGATCGTTGAAAAAAATTGTGAAATGATCATTAGAAAAAAAAAAAGAATTTCATCCAACGATCTTGGAAAAATAATCATGAATTTTGTGAAACAATCGAAGGAAAAAATTGCAAATTTCATCAAAAGATCGCAGAAGCACATGTTGAATATTTCGCCAAACAATCTTGGGAAAAAATCATGCATTTTGTGAAATGATCGCTGCAAAAAGCCCTCGAATTTCAGTAAACAATCGAAGAAAAAATATTGCAAATTTCATCAAAAAATCGCGGAAATGTATAGCAAATTTTGACAAAAGAGTGCCGAAGTGCACACTGAATTTTGCCAATCTGTCGCTGAGAAATATCGGGAACTTTGGCAAATAGTCACCAAAAAGAAATAAATAAAATAACAAATTTCATCATAGATCGTTGAAAAAAAAACGTGAATTTCGTCAAACGATTGCTGAAAAAACCCCCGCGAATTTCAGTAAACAATCGAAAAAAAAATTGCAAATTTCATCAAAAGATTGCGGAAATGCATGGCAAATTTCGTCAAAAAAGTGCAGAAGCATATGCCAATTTTGCCAATCTGTCGCTGAGAAATATCGGGAACTTCGACAAATGGCCGCGGAAAAGAAAAACACAAATTTTGTCACTGATCGTTGAAAAAAAAAAAATGCAAATTTCATCAAACGATTTTTTTTTGGGGGGGGGGGGAGGGGAATCGTGCATTTTGTGAAACGATCGCTGAAAAAAAAAACGTGAATTTCAGTAAACGAAGAAAAATATTGCAAATTTCATCAAAAGATCGCAAAAACGCATAGCAAAGTTTGTCTAAAGAGTGCAGATTACAAATTTTGCCAATATGTCGCTGAGAAATATCGGAAACTTTGACAAATGGCCATGGAAAAGAAAAATTTTGTCACTGATCATTTTAAAAAAATTGTGGGGGGGGGAAAAAAAAAAACGCGAATTTCGTCAAACGATTGCTGAAAAAAACCCCACGAATTTCAGTAAACAATCGAAGAAAAATATTGCAAATTTCATCAAAAGATCGCGGAAATGCATGGCAAATTTCGTCAAAAAAGTGCAGAAGCATATGCCAATTTTGCCAATCTGTCATCGGGAACTTCGACAAATGGCCGCGGAAAAGAAAAACACAAATTTTGTCACTGATCGTTGAAAAAAAAAAAAAAAAAAAATGCAAATTTCATGAAACAATTTGGGGGGGGGGGGGGGGGGGGAATTATGCATTTTGTGAAATGATCGCAGAAAAAAAACCGTGAATTTCAGTAAACAAAGAAAAATGTTGCAAATTTCATCAAAAGATCACAGAAACGCATAGCAAAGTTTGTCTAAAGAGTGCACATTACGAATTTTGTCAAATGGCCGCGGAAAAGAAAAACACAAATTTTGTCACTGATCGTTAAAAAAACCCCACAAATTTCATGAAACGATTTGGGGGGGGGGGGGGAGGGAATCGTGCATTTTGTGAAACGATTGCTGAAAAAAAACGTGAATTTCAGTAAACGAAGAAAAAATATTGTACATTTCATCAAAAGATCGCAGAAACGCATAGCAAAGTTTGTCTAATCTTTGGCTAATGGTCGCAAAAAAAATAACACGAATTTCATGAAAAATCTTGTAAAAACAATCACTATAAAAATAAAACACAAACTTCGATAAACAGTCGAGGGAATAAATTGCAAATTTCATCAAAAGATCGCGGAAATGTATAGCAAATTTTGACAAAAGAGTGCAAAAGCACACGCTGAATTTTTCCAATCTGTCGCTGAGAAATGTCGGGAACTTTGACAAATGGCGACAGAACAAAAAAAAAAAAATCATAATTTCTCTTCACTGAATTACGCTTAAACTTTAAACTGCTATGCCTGGCACCACAGTTGCAGAAAATTCTCCAAGTGTCTGTGACAGATACTTCAGTGGCAGAAAATAATCTGCTGGTAAAATATTTTACAATTGAAGCATTAATTAATCAAACCACCACTTACCTGCAATGTCTTTAAGCATTTTATTAATTTTTATAGATAATAATCTTAGTTTGGTATTAAGTAATAAAGAGCTATACATAATTGTAAAGCGAAATAATAAAAGGTTTGATGGAAAAATAATCTGCAAAAGAGATAAGAAAATCTGTGACGCCTGTCTCCCATCTTGAATTTTCTGCTACTGGACCTGGCACTATGAAAACATTCAGTAAAGTGCAAGATATGTTTTCATTATAATTTCTTATCAGTGGGAAAGTGGAGAGAAAAGATTAACAAAAGGAAAAGAACTGAAAATGGAAAATTCTGAGTGCATAAAATAGTTAAGATGTGCATTTTGTGACATGGAGTTTCATAAGAATCGCACATGAATGAACTCTTAATCGCCCAAGAACGGAAATTATTTACTGAATGTTTTAAAAAAACATTCGATTCTTGGGGCGATTAGACAAATTTGGAGTTTCATAATAATTGTCCAAGAATGGACATGCAGTCAGGTATAAAATGTACGTTGTCATCGTCCAATAATGTCAACAATAATAAATCAAAACATTGAATATTTGTATATGAAGCAAACTGAGTTCAATAACAATTTTAAAAATGCAGAATCAAAATTAAAACTTATATTTTTGTTTATTTAAATGAAAAAAAGTTTAAGTTCTACATATAACTTTTCGAGTTATACCGATTAATAAGTTTTATCATGTTATGGTTAAGCATCACAAAAAATTTCAAAATAGTAACTCAATAAATAAAAATTATCTTAAAATAGGTATGTACCGGACCTCTTAAAATGAAACAGAGTTCAATAACAAATCTTAAAATCAAAACATACATCTTATACTTTTGCTAAGAAATGAAAAGAAAACATTCAGTGAAGCGTTGATTCAGCAAATATGTGAAAAGTTTAGTTTTCAGGTGAAAAAGTTTGTAAAAAGCCTACTCTTATGACAATTTTGTGAATGGTCCTTTTTTTAAGGTGAAAAGTTTTGTGAAGGGTCCTGCTTTGATTTGAAAAAATTTGTGCAGGGTCCAGTTTTGACATAAAAAATGTTGTGAAGGGTCCAGTTTTGACATGAAAAATGTTGTGAGGGGTCCTGTTTTGAAATGAAAAATTTTGTGAGGGGTCCTTTAAAGAACCCAATTTTTCCTAAACTCAGAAACTCTAAACTCAGAAATGAAAATACTCAGTAAAGTGTAAAAAATATGTTTTCATTGGGATTTGTTATGAAACTCATAATATATGGGGAAGTGGAAAAAAAAGATAAAAGAAAAACCCAAATAACTTCATTCATTTCCCCTGAAAAGAAATATTTGTTTTATTTCTATTCTTGGGCGATGACAACATACATCTCTTAATCACCCGAGAACGGAAATTATTTACTGAATGTTTCCATTTCATAGAAAGTACAGTTTTCATCTTACACTTTACTATAAAATGTACAGTTCTATTTTTACTAAGAAATGAAAACATTCAGTGAAGCGTTGATTCAGCAAATTTGAAAAAAAAAATAATCAGCAAATTTGAAAAAAAAAATAATTACTTTAAGATCCCAGAAAGTTCAAGAAACATTATACTATTTCATTCTTGGGCGACTACGCGTATGTAAATAGATATTAATACGAAGAACGAATACAATTTAAAGTAACTTACGTGAATTGTATTATATCACTTCTTATAAACAATATAAAAAACATTATAAAATAATGTCAATAAGATTAAATCTTATAGTAACAAAATAAATAAAGCATGGAAAATAAACAGTGCAATTTCCCGCTACAGTTAGGCTAGCAAATGCAGCCGCTGTATCTCATATTTACCACCTGCTCTCATTGGCTGGTTTCTTCTTTGCCGCGGATTGGCTTAGAGCTGTAAATAGCCTGAAACCCATAACGTTTTATTGCAGCAGATTGGCTTTGAGCTGTAAATAGCCTCTAACACATAACGTTTTAATTTTTTTTAAAATATCTAAATTGAAATTTTAAAATCCGGCGGTGAAGTGCACTTTCCGGTAATAGCATCTACACATGACAAAAATTTCAGAGGTCTAGATGTTATAATTTCGGAGCTTTCCGCGGTCAGGTAGGCAGGCAGACAGACATCTCTTATTTTATATATATAGATTTATGAAACTACACCATATATTTATTAATAGTATTAGTAATAAAAAGATTGTTTATTAAGATTTTCAAGGTATCAATTCATGGAACATAAAACATAGCTTTTACTAAAAATGTTTAAATTTTAAATGATTTCAATTTTCTGCATAATTGATTGTAATTATTTAATTTAAATTATTTTTAAATGAAGTTATATTACTTATATATCCAGCAATGTTTATTTTTATCAATAAATATGCATGTATATGTAATAGGAAAAAATATATAAAAAAAACCCGGTTTAAACCAAAAAAACCTGGTTTAAACCAAAAAAGCGGGTTTTTTTGTTTTTTTTTTGAAAAAAAACCCAGTTTTTTACCAACCCTGAAAAGAACTCATCATTTCACAGCGTGATGGTTTTTTCTCTTGTTGTACGTTTTCGTTTTAATGCTCATTGTCACTCTCACCATCATTGTTCATAACGCTGCTTAAAATATCACTATCAGTAGGATATTGTGCAATAGTGAGATTGCCATCCACTTCCAAAAACTCAGAGAAAGTAATATTTTCTTCGACATTTCCGCATTCCTGAATCAAATTCCATTTCTCTTTTAAGTCTGTTAAAGCCACTTCTTCGTCCTCAGAATCCGCATTATTCTCCATTTCAGAAAAGCCAGTCTTTTTGAAGCAGTTCTAAATCATTTTTACAGTTATACCAAATCTCCAAGCTTTCTAAAGTTCCGCAATACACTTTCTAAGACTAATGATGTCTTGGATGGAATCATTTTTTTTAGTAGATATGATCAGTTCTTTAAGAATTCTTTTCTTATAATTCACCTTTAGATTTTTTATTATTCCCAAGTCCATGGGCTGCAGTTTTGATGTGCAATTAGTTGGTAAGAAAATGACTTCAACATTTTGCAGTTTTTCCCCACAGTTTTGTGAGTGAGCTTGACAATTGTCAATAAGCAAAGAAATTTTTCGCCGTTGGTTTCTCATTTAATTGTTAAGTGCTTTTAACCATTTGTCAAAAATTTCAGTGGTCATCCAGGACTTTTTATTAAAATCATACTCCACTTCTAAGGACTTCATGCCTTTAAAACACATAGGAGATTTACTTTTCCTAGGGTGTCAATGATTTTAATCAGTTGATTTAAATCAGCGATTAAAATCATGATTTTAATCAACAGATTTTTTTTAAAAAATCATTGATTTAAATCAAAAATTTTCTAAATGTTTAAAATGTCAAAAAATATATTAAAATCTAACATAAACATAATTTGAAAGTTTCTACAGGTATTTTGACTTATGAATAATAAAAAAAAAGAGCTTTAGGTATAGTCCATGTCAATTCAGGCAGCCAAAGAAAAAATCTTACCTTCATAGTCTCAGAAGTTTTTGAATTGAACATATGTTAAAATTCAGGGAAAAATAAGATAACTGTATATTTTTGTTTTGCCCCAAAAAATTCCTGGCCCGAGATACAGGCCGCCAAAGATGGCATCCCGGGCACCATTTCCCATTCGCGATTTTCAATAAAAATTTTAAAGTGCTCTATCTCTAGAACGGTGCATGATATTTTGTTGCAGTTTTTTTTTTTTTTTTAAAGATAATATTTTTCTGCTTAAAATGATATACTTAATTTTGAAATATGTATTTAACTTTTTTGTGGTAGTTTTTTGATTTTTTTTTCTTTTTATCAAAAATATCTTTTTTTTTTTTTTTTTCAAAAATGCCAATCTCAAAAATTTTGATTTTTTTGCTGTTGCTCAATACTACCTACCCTGTAAAGGAGAACTTCCACTTTTGACTTTGCAAGTTATACAAGGTGTGTCTAAAAATTTAGGTGAATGGAGGCATAAAACAAATTAAAAAAAACATGGAAACAATTATAGGTGAAAACTGGGAAATTGAGTTAGTAGCCAGTGGCCGGTAGACTCAGTTTCATTAGTGGCCACTTTTTAAAGTTAGTGGCCACTATAATGTTTTAAACTTTCTTGGCATCTAGATAAACTATAATCGTTGTATGTAGGTACATATTTTCTATAAATCAGTTTTATACCAGCCAACTATTCATGATAAGAATAGGGACACAGTTGAAATTCAAGAAAATTACTTTAAAACTACAAAATTGTTATCATATTAATTTTTTTAGAATATATTTTTGGATTATTTATAAATGTTCATAAACACAATTATCAATCAGATTACTGTTACTTTCTTTACATAAAAAGTTAGTAACTAAATCAAAATTCCAACAACTAAATGTATACAAAAAAAAAAATCAAACAAAACACAATAAAATGCTATTTCAATTTTATTTAATAATTAAATGTGTTATTAACATACCATATACATTACATACAGTTGAAATCTAAGCTGGTGAGTGTATTTCACAGAATTAAACAGTATCTCTTGCAGAAAAATAATCTAACTGATCAAACACATTGAAGATATTGTAATGTCTTTACCCTTTAGGGTCCAATTTTTTTTTTCAATTTTGAGAACAAAATTACTTTTATTTTAATAATCTTAATCGTAGCTATCCAAATAGATTTACTGATATGATAATAGGTTAAGAGTTTTTAGAGACGTTTGGAAAATCTCGTATTACAGGAGGGTTTAACAGATATTACAACTTTATGTTTTTTGTGTTTTACCACACGATTCGTTCAGAAAAGTAACCTATATTTTAAATTTAAAGAGTGAAATATATGTATAAAATAAATTACTAAATTTCCAAACATAAATGAACTCATAATAAGAAAAGCATAGCCATAGACTATCATTACTATGTGTAGATAGTAACAAAAGTAACTTTTAAGACAAAATAATACTTGATGAAAAGACATATACTATTAGTAGTAAACCAGACCCGAAAGGATTAAAATCCACTTGCATTTGCATCCAGTGAAAAAAAAAAGAATAAATTATTTGAAATATATGTGGAACCAAAGCTGATGAATATATTTTGCATAAAACTATATTTCTTGAAAAAATAATCTAACTGAAGAGCGAGCATGGCGAAAAACTGAAATATTGAAAGTACAGCTAAATCGCTGCAATCTGCTTGCATCCGGTAGGAAAAAGAATTAATCAGTTTGCTAATTAGATGTAATCAAAGTAGAGATGCATATTTCCAAGAAAAAAGTTGTATTTCAGTTGGTGATCGATAACAGATTTTTTTATCGCCACTTGGCGAGTGGCGACTATAGTGGCGATCGATGGCCGATATTTTAATCGCCACTTTTACAACTTTAATCGCCACGTGGCGAGTGGCGACCGCTAATTTACACCTATAGAAACAATATATCTTAACTATGTGCTTAATAAAGGTGTACTAAAATATGCATTCTGTAAAATATGTAGTGCAAAGAATATTAATTATTCATTTACAGATCTACACAAAAGAATTCGTTGGATAATGGTATAAGGGGAATATTGTTTGCGGCATATTTTAATTACGGCAAACTCTTTCACATATAATGAAATTGATATATGTTGCTGAGATTTACAACAAGTTATTTCCTGTGTAATAGAAAGTGCATAGTATTTACAGCAGGGTTGTAATTTTAACCGGTCAAAATTGATTTTGACCAGGACACTGGATAAAAGTGGTTTTAACCGTCCAAAATTGGTCAAAAGTGGTCAGAAATGGTCAAAACTTAAAAATGGTCTTAATTTTAATAATTATTTTTTCTTTGCAATTAAAAGTAACTTAATAAGTAATAAAAGTAACAGGCAGTTAAAAAAATAATACACTGATAAGTTAAGGAGGCTCGTTAGTAAAATATGCTTATGCAATACAATAAGGAAGCTAGAAAATGGCTATATAAACTGCCCTATCATTGTTAATTGTGTATCAACAGGGAAAAAAATCATTCTTCCTTTCAGCTGTTGATACAGGGGCATTTAAAAAAACTGCCCAGTATTGATTAAAACTAGCAGCTGATGCTAAAGAAGAGGTAGAAAACAAGTTTGCTTGTAAAGTAAGAAGTTTTGTAAGTGACAATGAAAACAAGATGAAATGCATGAGAGAAGATTTTCGAAATGAATATAGAGACGAACTGTTTATTTCTTATGGATGTGCTGTGCATTACTTGAATCTAGTAGAACAAGGTATTACAAACAAAAACAAAGTTAATTCAATAAGGAAGCATGTTATTGAAATGAAAAATTGCAGATGAGCATGAAGATAATATTGATGATAACATTGTTAAAATCATTAACGATGTATACAAAAAAGTAAAACATTTATAAAATCAACTTAAGCCTATTTCCCTTGCTTTAGATAAACTTAAAAAGAAAGATGCTACTATATCTGATGCATGCGACAAATGGTTAAGATTGCGAAAAGAAAAAGATCTTGAAACTTATTCTAAAATGATACAGTCTCGATTTAATGAAAATGTTATCCCAGTTCATTTTCTGGCTCATATGCTGAATCCTGTCTACATGAGTAAAAGTATTGATGAAGAGAAGAAAAAAATAGCAAGGCAGTGGTTACACGATAATATTGATCCTACCTTTTTGCCTCTTGTGATTGTATTTCAAGCATAATCCTCATCATATCCAAAATCTTATTTTTCTGAAAGTGTAAAAGATACAATTGGGCCTGATGCCTGGTGGGCAGCAATGAAGAAGGTTAAAAGGCATTGATATAAAATTTGTTGAATTCACATTACATCTAATGAACTGTTGTGCCAGCGCATCATCAACTGAAAGATTGTTTTCTAAATTTGGAATAATCCAAAATAAATTATGAAACCATCTAAGTTTAGAGACAACTGCAAAACGTGTTACTTGTAATCATTTTTTAAATTCAACACAACTTACATAAAAAAATAAAAGATCTTGTGTATAAAAAATAATTAAAACATTTGTGTTGTATCTTGGTGTTATGTTATTTATGTTATGACTTTTTTAATTTGGTATTTGCTGGTGTTATGTTACTTATATTATGACATTTTTAACAAATGTTAACTTAGTTTTTAACATATGCTAGTAAAACATATTTGATTTGTAGTAAATAAATTGAATAGCCAATTTCAGTGGTCAAAATGGTCAAAATTGATTTTGACCAGGACGGTTAAAACCGGTTTAAACCACTGGTTAAAACCACCATGGTTAAAACCGAGACAACCCTGATTTACAGGGACACACAAAAGATTTCTGATACTTTACTGTATACGAAATACTGTATATTAGCGATGATTGCTGGAAGTGCTTTTTACTTTCTTCTATCTTTACAAGAAGAAAGTATTGGATTCATGAAAATTTTCGAAATCCGGTTTTCGACGGATTTACACGTTTTAGGGGTCAGAGATTCGAAAAAACATGTTTTTACAAAATGTCTGTCTGTCTGAGTCTGTCTGTCTGTGTGTATGTGACACACATTTTGTAAGCGGTCTATCTCAAGAATTAATGCGTGTAATTTAATAAAAATTTATATTCAGTTAGTCCCTAATACAGATTGATGCTGATTAGTTTTTGGTGGAAATTGCTCAACAGGTGGCGCTGCTATGCTGCCTTTTTCACGATTTTCGCAATAGCTTTATCTCAAGAACTGATGCACGGATTTTGATCAAACTTCAGATTTAGTTCGTCCTTGATATGACTTGTTACTAATTACGTGTTGGTGCAAATCGCTTAACAGGTGGCGCTTCTGTGCTACCTTTTTCACGATTGCCTCAATAGCTCTATCTATAGAACTAATGGACGAATTTTCATCAAACTTCAGATTCAGTTAGTCCTTGATATGACTTGTTACTAATTACGTGTTGGTGCAAATCGCTCAACAGGTGGCGCTTCTGTGCTGCCTTTTTCACGATTCCCTCAATATCTCTATCTATAGAACTAATGGACGAATTTCATCTAACTTCAGATTTAGTTATATGTTGACACAAGTTGTTGTTAATTAGGTTTTGGTGTTAATCACCCAATAGATGGCGCTGTTATGCAGGAATTTTCACGATTTTCGCAATAGCTCTATCTCAAAAACTAATGCACGGATTTTCTCCAAACTTCAGATTCAGTCAGACGGTGACATAAATTGTTGCTGATTAGGATTTGGTATAAATCACCCGATAGGTAGCGCTGCTAGGCAGCATATTGCTGGATTTAGACGATTTCAGCGATAGTCATATCTCAAGAACTAATGCACGGAATTTCATATCTTCAGAACCCTCATGAGATGCATAGATTGCCATTTAATTTTGGCAGTGTGATAGCTAATTTTGAAGTATTAACATGTATGAGATAGAAGAAAGTTTTGGCATTGGCACATCCGACTAACTCTTTCACATATAATGAAATTGATATATGTTGCTGAGATTTACAACAAGTTACTTGCTGTGTAATAGAAAGTGCATAGTATTTACAGGGACACACAAAAGATTTCGGATACTTTACTGTATACGAAATACTGTATATTAGCGATGATTGCTGGAAGTGCTTTTTTAGTTGTGATATGAGTTTTTAAGTTTAACTAAATTTTCCCACATTACGTTATGTGTATAAATGCTGTAGATCATATAGAAGGTACACAAAAAAAAAATCATAAGGGTTACTGAGTATAAATGAAAGTAGTTTAAAGGTGATTTTTAAATGAGTTATGCATTTTTACGCTGAACTCCATTTAGTATACTAAGATATGTTTGTAGAATATAGATAAAATGATATACAGGTCCACGCAAAGAATTAGATATATGGCCCACTCACTATGGATGATAAACTCTGGAAGTGTGATTTCACTAGTTTTAAGTGTGTTTTAGTCTCAATTAAATATTAGCTAAATAGTGGCAAGCATAAAGATAGTAGGTAAAATACAGGCTTGTATGAAAGTATTCAAGTAATGCTTCTGTCTATTGATATAAATTTCTAAAATTCAAATTCCAACCTATTTAGGTGTGTTTAACACTTTCTAACATAGTTGAAAATCTTTATGGATTCAGTTTGTCTGCCCGTCTGTCCGAACTCTAACTTGCATTAATGTTGTTGTATTGCTGTGTAAATGATATTTGTTATTGATATTGTTTTACTATGCAATGATCGGTAGTGAAAATAAAGTATGTATTATTTTAAATGGCATGAAAATTGAATTAAAACTTAAAAATATATTAATAAAAGTTTTCTTCATTCTATTTAAAAATCCTATAATACATAATTGATTCAATGATATACCATGATAGGTAACGATTCTAGATTGCCATGGTGATTAAGTCCTTTTTAAGATGAATTCATATTACTTCTGTATTACTGAATTTAATATATAGAATCAATAAATTTTGTATTCATGCCTTTTTGCTCAAGAGTAACACTTATTGCACCAAGATCTGAATATTTATAAAGCTAGTTATAGTACGAACGCACCTCATTTGCCACATTTGATATTGCAATTTCCAACTTATTTAGGATATATAGTAGGCTTACCCTTACAAATATGATACAAATAAGCAAAAATTCAGTGACTTTTACTGGAACTGTATATATACAGTTCCTGTAAAATTCTCTGAATTTTTTAAATGTTTCTAAAACTTGTTAAACTCAAAAGTGGAAGTTCTCCTTTACAGTGAAGGTAGTTCCCAATGATATTGATCAACAGCAAAAAAATCAAAATTTTTGGGATTGGCATTTTTGAAAAAAAAATTTTTTTTGATAATTTTTTTTTTTTTTTTTTCTCGAAAGCTTGTCACAAGAAAAGTTGAATACATATCTCAAAATTGGGTATATAATTTTAAACAGAAGAATATTATCTTTAAAATTAAAAAAAACCACAACAAAATATCTTGCACCATTCTAGAGATAGAGCACTTTGAAATTTTTATCGAAAATCGCGAATGGAAAATGATGCCGGTGATGTCATCTTTGGCGGCCTGTATCTCGGGTCAGGAATTTTTTTGGACAAAACAAAAATATACAGGTATCTTACTTTTTCTTAAATTTTAACATATGTTCAATTCAAAAACTTCTGAGATTATGAAGGTAACCCCCCTGCCTGAGTTGATATGGATTCAATCTTTAAATAATTGTTTCTAAGCTTAATTCATGAGTATTGTAAAAAATTAAAAACAGTTGAGTTTGTAAAAAGCATTGGTTTTAAGTTTTTATCCAAATTAAAACAGTTTAATTTAAAAATTATATTTAAATCTAATATAATTTGCAATGTCATAAATTCCTATAGGTAATCAATTTATGCATTATTTTATATAAAATTACACATAGCAAGTGTAATACATTTCTACAAGTAAAAGAATAAATAGTAATTAATAGCAATCTCAAGTTAAAGAAGAATGAAAGAATGACATATTTTCAAAGCTAAATCGTAAATGAATGCATAAGAGAAAAAGAAATAATTGGTATAAAAATGCTAAGCTCAGCAAGAACTTCTTCGGTATAGGTTGAATAAATGTTTTTAACTTTGTAACTCACATAATACTAAATAAAAAATAATGATTAGGGATTGAAAAGGCAGCAAAATTTTACTTAAAAAGAAAAATAAAATTGAACCATTGAAAGCTAATAATCCACACACAGAGATAATAATGCTGTTTCTTAAATATTTTGAGGATTTCAGATATAAGTGGCTAACTTAGATTTATCCTATATGAATGGGTTTAACTCATTTTCATAATTCCTTTGGTTATCATACACATACATGTGTGTAAGTTTAGATTTTGGTGGTTTACAGTATTTTTCCTAAATACAAATACAAAATGAGCTGCAAATAATATTTGTTAGTTTTGTTACTAACTAATGAATTACTTATTTGCAGTTTTTAGTAATCCTGTAATTACTTATACTATTTCTTCTAGGACTTTTTTAAATGGTACAGCACCATGCCCCTTTTGAAATTGGCAAAATGCACCGTACCTTAAAAAAAATAGTTGAAATTCACCTGTAGTTGTAGCCAGAGATTTCTTGTAAAAAACTTCCCCATTCAACAGTATTTCTAAATTCATGTGGCCAAGATCTTGCAAAAACATAGAACTTTATTTCTTTAGAAAATATAGGATATTATTAAAATATGTTATTTAATTGTATTTTTCAATTTGTTGTTCATAAAATTATTAAAAATTAAGGACACTTTATTCATCATACTAAAAATTATTCTTTTTTTTTTTTTTTTTTTTTTTTTCTTAAATCATTACTAAACACATTACTAATATATTTCCTCATGAAATAGTACCCTTTTTTGGAACTAGCATCCTGTCCCTTTTCCTTTCTAAAATGAATACAGTGGAACCCCGCTAATTCGGACCCCGTTAATTCGGATCTCCGGATAATCCGGATCTGTCTGGTCGATTTTTTTAAAGTTGGAGACACGAACGTCAAATTTCCATAACATTCATTTATTTCATCCACATATTCTGAATAAAAAAGTATTTTCTAAAATCTTTAGAAGAATACCTTAAGCATTCTTATTTAAACTCTTTGATGTTATCCTTCAAAGAAACAACAATGTATCACTTTAAGTTTGGCAATTTTATGGTTCGGGGTGTTACAAAATATATAAATCGTGCAACTTACCCATCAAAGCTGTCCTCCTAATTGATAATGCCCTGACACACCCCGAAGAAAGTTAACTGACAAAAGGAAACATAACGGTAAAGTTTTTATCCTCTATAAAAAATATATAATAATTTGTGATGTGACAGCGCTGGTACAGCCAATGGATCAAGGGGTTCTTCAGAACATTAAGAAAGTTTATGAACGACAAATGCTGAATGAACTTTTAGAAGATGATGGAGAACATGGAATGGTAGAGATTCTCAAATCAATCAATATCAAGAAAGTAATCTATATGATTGCTGAATCTTGGATTCTTGGGATCAGGGTACTGAGAGTACTCTCAGAAAGTCGTGGAAGAATTTATGGACTGCAAATTGTGATTTCTCGAATAATAAGCTTGAAACAGAAGAAGGAATAAGCGAGAATGAAAGAGAAATTACACCTGAAGATTTTGTGAGCATGTTAAAAAAAATTTATGGTTGCTCAGATGTTGATATCAGCGACATTAGCAATTGGTTAGAAGCAGAAAATAAGGCCTCACTTATACATGACTGTTGCGCCCCACTTATCCATGACGAAGTAATCGTTTTGTGCACAACTGAAGAAAACGAAAATGAAGATGATACAGACGAAAACACCATTATCAATGATGATCAAACAAAAGTTATTAGCCATAATGAAGCAACGTCTCATTTAGAACAATTAAGGGTTTATTTTGAACGTTAGGTGGAGACTACACCCAACGAACTACTTATGCTCAAGCGGATGTGTGACCATGCGGCCCGCAAAAGGTATACAAAACTGGCACAGCAGAAGATTATAAACTTCATATTTACAAAATAAACATTTTTACTGTCTGTAAATATTCAATATGTTTAGTATAAAGGTGATTTTGTAAGTATGTTTTATTTTATTTCATTTTTTCTCATTCTCCGGATAATCCGGATTGCGTCTGGCCCCAATTAATCCGAATTATCGAGGTTTTACTGTACTACATTATTATCATTTTAATAATTAAGTCTTAAAAATGTATAATATGTTCCTAATTAGAGAGTTAATTGTTTAATAATTATTAATTTGAAGTAGTGTTAACTATTTAATATAAAATGCAGTTAATAATTTTAATAAATGTTAAATATCACTAGTATTTATAAAGTTTTACATAATTATTACAATATTAATGTATATAACATTATTGTATGATACTACCTAATGAAACTACTAATTTGCAGTTTTTTTAATTTCTGTAATTACTAACTAATAATTATAATTTTATTAATTAAAGTGTAAAAACATAGATTATGTTAGCAATTAGTAGTTTAATTGTTTTGGAAACCTAAAACTCTTGGTAACGCTGGGGAAAAAATCATAAAAATCTGATTTAAATAAAAAAAATCCGATTTTTTTGGTTTAAAAAAAAAAAAATCATGATTTTTTTACACCCTAACTTTTCCCAATGATTAGCATCTTTAATTTTTCTTTCCCTGTCATGTTAGCACACACAACAGAATAGTAATCCTTTGTTTGCTCTGTCTGCCGCCAAAACATTTATCTTCTTTAAATGGCACAGTCTTGTTTGGGGGATACTTGTAAAAGAAACCTGTTTCGTCAGCATTGAAAATGTTCTCAAGAGCGAATTCTTTTAGAATTTCTGCTACTTTAAGACCCCAGTTCTCACATGCTGTCACCGGAGCATCTGCACTTTCACCTCATATAGTTTCTGGAATAACTCATGTCTCTTCTTGAACTTTTTTAGCCAACCAATGTTGGCTTTGAAGTCAGAGTGCCCAAGAAATGAAGCATATTCTAGAGCCTTTTCTAAAATCGTTGGTCCCGAAAGTAGTAGATTCCGGCCCCTTATCTCTTTAATTCACTTAAACATTGCTTCGTCTAAATCCTTGTATTTGCACATCCTCTTTCTTTTTTGCACCGAACTAAGAGCCGAATTTTGCTCAGTGATTGACTCTGTATTTTTTATGGTTGTTGACAGAGTGCTTGCCAGAATCCCAAGCATTTTTGCCAAATCTTTTTTGTTCAATCCCTTATTGATTTCTTTCAAAATCTTCACTTTATCACAGAGAGTTATGCAGTTCCTAGGAGACATTTTTTGCAGAAGCAGTAATAAAACTCACTCAAACAGATTATGTTTTTTTTAATCTTTCACACTAAAGAAAGCCAGAAACAAACATCTACTCTAACTGTAAGGGTTGAGAGCTTTAGTTTGGATAGATAAAAACGTGTACTAAATGGTGACAGTGATCTGCTCTTGCGGCTGCAGCTGTTGATGGAGAATTTTCCATTTGACCAATACCGTACTTGTAGGGGAGAGTGGTAATGAATGGGCCAATTTTTGGTTTTTAATTTTTTCTAATAATTTTTTGTCTCAGAATTGGCTCTTCAGTTACTTTACTTATTTGGTTATATAAAAAAGTTATAAAAATTGGATTAGTAAATGTCTATAATGAATGATAATAGAAAATAAAAATATAGAAATTTGGCCCATTCACTCCACCCATGGGGCTGAATGGGCCACAAAATGAATTCAATGAAAAAATGTGGAATTAATCTTTTATTCACCAAATATGACAAAATGAATGGTACTTGATATGATCAAAGCATACTGAAATAGTAAGTAATACACAATGCTTATCAAATTTATGAACATCAAAAGTGATATTATTAAATCGCATAATTGTAGCAGAAAAATGACAAAATAATGAGATTATAAGAAAGAAAGAATATGAAATATACATAAAAATAATAGATAATACACATTATGATTTAACAAAATTTATATTTTTCAAAATTAATATTAAACGACATGGTCGTAACAGGGTTCGAACTGTCTATTAATTGACTATTTAGTGTAAATTTTTGGTATTATTTATTCTACCTATCAGATTCAGAATATAAACAATTACTCTTGTTTTATATCAAATGGAAAAATACTGGTAGGTGTGATCAACAACTGAACAGTTCACCTTAATCATTTATACAATTTAACTTATGTTTCTAATAAATAACTGATATTTCTTAGGGTGAAAATGTGCAAATTATTTTTTAGACATCACTATAAACCTATTCTAACTAGACAGTAATTTAATCTAAATCCATTACAGTCAGTTATGATTCATATTAAAGAGAAAATCAGAAAAAAGAAAGAAAAACCATATTTTCATGATCAGGGCAAGGGCATATCATGACCATGATATAGTGGCCCATTCAGCCCCACCTATACTTCTGGAATATAGTCAGGTTTTTTTAATACATTAAATTCAAATAACGTCCAAATACATCCTAAAATTAGTTTACAGATATGCAAAGACTTGCTAATACACATATCTGCAATGAAATAATAGATACTTTTTACCTTATTTATTTTACTGAAAAGGGAAAAAATTTACTTTTCAATCAGATTCTTGACCATCCTACTCTAGTGGGAAAATGGCTTCTCCCAAACAATGGAAAATTTGATGAGTTTGGTAGAACTAATAGCTTCATCTATTGGTGGCATCTAAAATAATTTTATGCAAATACTTTTTTATATTTTGTTAATGGCCCATTCATCCCCATGGCCCATTCATTACCACTCTCCCCTACCTTCTTTCCCTCCCGCTTTTTTGTGGGGTGCATCAGGTCACGTGTCATGGTAGTGAATATTACGAATATCGACTTGTTGTGCTTGATTAAAAGAGAGTTTATTTTTCTAATTTAACCTTCTAAATGATCTTCATTCTCATTCACCTTAAACTTCAATTATCTTCCTGATCCCGCTCTTATATGTGTAACAATTCAATTGACACTGTTTTAAGAAGGATGTTGGAAGATGTGTAGGAGGGAGGAGGGGTGGGAGAGAGAAAAATTTGTTGGACATAAAGAACAAGGAGATTGAAGGTAGAAAAGTAAGATAAAAAACTCAGCACTGAACGATAAATCGGGAATCAGTGATGGAAAATTGATTCCATGTGATTTGGAAGCTTTTTTGAAACTGAATAAATAAAGAACATTATTTGGTACTTGTTAGTCATCCCGTCGACCAAATTACTGTCGCCAAATTGTAAGATTAAATGCAAATAATGGTTGATAGTAAATGTCACATTCACTTGACAACACGTGTTTATATCATCAAGTGATTTTTATTTCTACTTTTTATTTGTATTTTTATTAATGTTATACTAAATTATTCGTTCTTTCGTTATTTAAAATAAAAATTATGTCAATTTGTATAATTTGGTGAGTGGTTTGGCAATTTATATAATTTGGCGAAATTGGTCGACGGGATAACTAACAAGTACCCATTATTTTATAAAAAAATTTGTTATATAGAGATAGATATTTTGCTATATGGAGACTGTTTTTAATGAGATCATAGGAAAAGGGGGCCATTCCTACTAAAAATTCATTATATAGAGAAATTTGATGTATGGAGTTTCGTTATAGAGAGACTCGACTGTATGTATCAATAATTTGACAGAAAATAGTTAAATGTACAAATTGATATGATACCTTTTATATATAAGAACATTCTTATTCAATATGCTTATAATTAGACAATCAGTAAATCAGCTTAATGACAACATTGTTTCTTTTTATTTGAATGAACTTTTGTTTTTTTGACAATCCTTATCCTTAATAATAGCCTGTATAGTATAGTGGTTTAATACTTTCATAGGTTATTTTGGGTTACTAGTGATAAAATAATAAAAAATAAGTGATGGGTTAATGAATTTGTGAGTGGAAAGAATTCATTAATTTTTTTTTGTGTAATTAGATTTAAGAATAAAAATGTAACTGAATTAAATTATTAAGAATTTAATTTTAATTAAAGTTTATTAAAAAAGCTAATATATGCAAAAATGCATATTAAAATTTTTTAAGTATTTGTTTGACGAATACTGAATATTTGGTATACACTTTGACCGAAGCTTTGGTATTCGGCAAAATTGCTGCTTCGGTCAGTCCCTAATCATTAGAAGTATTTGTTTCTACTATAAAATATGATAAAAGGTTAATTGCATATGCTATTAATTATCGAGTTTTTTTGCTTAATTGATGAAGTTATTCTTCTTTAAATGTTAAGTGAACGAAGTCACGGGTAACAGCTAGTAGTTAAATATAATGTGAAGTTGCTAAAGTTAACAAATATTTAAAGTATTATTTTTCAGTATATTAAATTTTGTTTGTTTAAATAACTGTTACGTTGTTTTTATACTTACTGGTATTTATTTCACCATCTTACATTTATATCTTTCTTTGTTTAGCTGTGTGAATTCAATATTTGATTTTCATGTTTCATAATAGGTCAATAGGTCTAGAGAAGTAAAGCAAGTGTTTCCATTGCACACCTTTTTAAACTCTGCTAATTTTGATCCTTATTTATACTTAATCACATCAGTACCGTATCCTGTTCTGGTTGGCGCTATTGTCAAAAAAATCCAAAATGGCACCAAAAGGCCATTGAGGATTTAACATCATACAAAATTTTTTACGATGGCTGAATAAAAAAGATTGTTTTTTGTTACTTATAGACATACTTTTAACAATGCATCATCTTCAAAAGTAAATATGTTAAAACAACATTTTATCGTCATTTCCAATACTTTAACAAGTAATGGAAATGTTTAAACATATTTAACAAACCTCAGAGGCTGTTTGTGATAACAAATTGTAAACAATAAATGAATGAATGAAAAAACATACTGAAAAAAACTTGTGAAATCACAGGAAAGGTACATCTCACATAAAGAGGAATTTTGAAGAGATCCATGAAAAGGTCTGTATAAAAATTTCAACCAATATATACTTTTTATATAAATCTTTTTTGTTTTTTAATGTTTTTGAAGGCACAGCTAAAAAGATGAAATTTCGTTTGTGTTCAATGTTTCACAGATAAGAGTTTCGCAATTCCAAGATCATAGATTCCAAAAACGTACAAAATGACTTCACCGCTAAAAGTGACATCACATTTTAAAGACAACTTTACACAACAATACATTTACAGAAAAATGTAATTAAAAAATAAAATAAAGGGAAATTTTCTGAAAAAAATGAGCAAAATTATTACTTATCCATCAGTAGACTTGACTTTATTTATACATACGATCTGAAGTTGAGACTAAGATTAATCTGCTGGCAGTATTTACTTTAAAATATTAGCATAACGCTGTATGGAGTTTGCATTATTGATGCTTATTTGTTAAAAATATAGTGAAGAACTTCAGTTTTGCAGCAGTAAATACATAATATATTATAACATAAATTCAAAATATTGTTCTGTATCACAGAACATCATTAAATTTGGAAAATTTCGGTAAAACTTTATGCACGCAACCTAGGTCGAGGCTAAAGCTTGTCTGCTGTCATTTCTAGCAGTATAGTAACTAGAATAACGCATAAGCACTGTGGTGTAACGTCATGAAGATAAAATGAGTACAAGGTCAGTAGTAAGAAAGCAATCCCAAAGGTTGAAAATCATGACAACCACATCCAAACATTTATCGAAAAAAAATACAGGGTATGGAACTCTTGCCAACATTTGTCAGTCAAGAGAAATAATTAAGAAAAATAATGTAAATAAATAAATGTCCAAGTTTTTTTTTTTTTCATTAATATTTTGCGAAATTTATTCTTTAAAGTTACTGATAGTTGACACTTTAGTAAATGGGGCTTTTCCGAATTTCTTTTTTTTTTTAAAGATTCCAATGACAACATTCTTCTATTTTTTTATTGGTCATTAGAGATTAGTGAATAGTTTGGTGATAGATTTTTTTTTTTTTTTTTTTTTTTTTTTTTTTTGTGGAAATTGGTTAATGGGATAATGGGGAAGTTGCATAATATGATATTTTTGAACAAGAACATTTTTACAATCTTTCATAAGTCAGAACAATTTCTAAGAAAAACATAATTTTAATTAAAAAAAGAAAAAAATTCTTTTCTGTATACCCTTGTTTTTGTTATATGTGTAAATCTAAAATTTATGAATAATATAATTTTTTTAATAAGTTTTACTTTGGATTCTGTACTATTCTTGTATTCTTTATCATGTACAGTCGTGGAAAAAAAAAAGTAAACACCCCTACTAACTCCTCAACAAATTATCATAGACGAAAGTGACTGGTACCGAACGATTGGAAATAAAGTCTACTTTTAAATGACGTATATAAAAGGGAAGTAGGGAGTGTGGGAGCATTGCAGAGAGTTCATTTTGCAATTTAAAGAAATTTTTACAATGCTCCCTCTCTTATTATAAAGAAAACATTCTTTATGACTTTTTTTTCTCTTTTTTTAAGGCTTGATGCAATGAGATGTGATTATCAAGATCGAGTTGAGCCTGATGATCGTATTGATATACCTACAGGCGTCCAGTTAAAAACTTTATTGTAAGTATAATTTCTTAATACCTATAAGAAATTGTTATAACGTTGTATTTTTTTTAGATTTGTGTGATTATGTATAAATTCTGTTTTAAATATACATTTCATTTTAAAAATTGCATTTTTAATTAACAAAATATCACAACCATTTATTTACTAGATGGTACCCGTCAAGATTTGACGGTAAATAACTTGAATGTTTCATTAGAAAAATTCTTGAATTTTTAATCAATTGCTTTAAAATTAATTATTGAAATTGTGACAAATTTTTATATTGCATAAGTGATTCCTATTTCTTTAAAGCGATAGAGGGTACAGTCAGCCAAACCTATTCAATGAAGTCACAGAATTTTAACTTTATAATTTACAACCATTATGCTTCTTTTTACCAGAAATTTAACTAAAAATAATGGGTAGCGTATTTATTTTTATTTACTTCGTCTTATTTTTTTGAAAAAATGAGAATATTTATTTTTATTTATTTATTATGATTTTTTAACTACATAACCATTAAAAGTTTGCAGGAATTTTATTTTTATCAGTCTCGTTCTCTAAAAGTCCAAATTTGAAACTTAGTGCAACATATAATTTTTATTACTTGAATTTTATTTTACATTTTTATACATTTTTTAAATATTAAACAATGGATATCAAGGTAATTTTTTTAATAGTTCTTATATGAATATCTTTCTTTCTTTCCGTTTTCTTTTCTTAAGGAAAAGAAAGGCAAACTTTTCTTTCTGACACACACACACATATATACATTCTTGATAATGGTCAGAAGATATAACAAAAATTGTAGATCAACTCAATTTATTTAGTTGATAATTACATTAAAAATATTTTAGCTTAAATATTTTAAATATAAAATTATTATTTTAAATATTGTTCAGTGTTAAATTTTATTTAATTATAAAGCATCCAAATAATAATAATAATAAAATAAAAATCGTATAACTTCTCCTCCTAATAAAATATGTCATTATTGAAATAACTTATCACGAAAAATATTACAGAAATCCTTTTACCGGGTGTTGGGTTCGAACCTGTTATCCACTACAAAATATCAGCACTTTAAACTGCTGCTTTAGACCGCTCAGCCACCGAGAACTCGTTCTCGATTCCTCTAAATTGAACAGGGCTGATGCATGTGCAGATGTTTCGAAATGGGTCTACTTAAAATTTTACCTTTGCGTTTTAATATATATGATGATTTTATAGTTTTTTAAAGTTGTAAAAGACGGAAGAAGGATATATGTTATACAATGTAGATTAAATAAGGCAGTTGTTCGACTTATAATACGGCATCGGAATGCTTAAGCTAACATGGCCGAAATAAGATGGCTGATTTTAACGAAAGATTATCAAGATCCGTATGAGCTCACTCCGGAAGCGTTATACATTTTGCGCCATTATATATATAATACCCAAAATTTTTGTTTTGTTTTTCACTGCTATAAATTAACGAGACGCATATTTTGGCTATATGTTAAGAAAGCACAACCTCTTCGTGAGCTTAATCAGCAAATAAATTTGTTTAAAATTGCACTATTATTATCATACCAACTAATGGCAGTTAAATAGTTAATACTATAACAGTTTTATTAATATTGACTAGCAAATGAACTTATCTAAAGTTGTATGACCAGGCTCTGCAGAGCTTCTAATTTTACATGCTTTCGTTTAACTTATAATTCTGTTTGTTTGTTGTGGCAATCAAATCTTGTGACTCATTTTTCAGTTTTCACCCACTTTCTGTTGACATAAAGCTTTAAAATTTGTAATATACTGTACACTCCCTCTAATCCGCACAGGTTGGGACCAAGGGTTTTGCAGATTATAGAATTTTGTGGATTATAGGTCATTTCTTTGTTTACATTGTAATATTTGTAATTTATCAACAAATATAGTATTCACATTGTAAATAAATAACACAAAAATAAAAGAAATTGCTTATATATATATACATATATATAAACTACACCCAATATTAGAAATATATTTAAATGATATAATATTGCACAATTTATAGAAACATTTCTACTTATTTTTAGATCTCAAACATCACAGTGATAATTACTTGCTTTATAGCTTTTAATTTATACCCTGCAATTTAATCTTGAAGCCTTTTACAAGAGTCAGGATTTCTCGATAAATAACGAAATTTGTTTTTCTAAAAGATTAAGACATTTATCCAAAAGAGCTAACCCCTCTTTGAAAGCAATTTTACCTTTTACATAGCCAACAAATGCGTTCAGAATATAGCAGTCTAATAGTTATTTTTAAGATAGAAGATTATTTCTTTCTAACTAATATAGAAACGCATTAAAAATTTTTAGTGCATTTAAAATTAATTGAAATTCTTAATAAATTCATCAGATTAGTCAACTTTTATTACAGTCAAAATGTGCATTATCTTGCTTAAAAAAGATTTAACTCTTTGTTTACATGTTTGTTTACATCTGAAATATAGTGTGGATTATAGGCGTTTGCGGATTAGAGGGAGTTTACTGTATATGCATTCCTGAGAGCAATACATGAATTGGACATTGATTTTTTTTTTAAATTCAATCTCTAAGGGGGGAGGGGGCAGTGGGGGTTAATAGTTGATTTCCTATGGTATCAGTATCAGCTTCAACAATGAATATCTGTTGAAAAGTTCTAATGACAGGGTTATCACAATAGCAAATTTGGCGGTAAAAATAAACTATCATATATGAAGCCAATTTGGCGATAGCTGGCTAATTTGGCGAAATTCACATTTAAACCAATTAAATCCATATTTCTACATTTTTGTGAATGTTAGTGGAAAACATGTCTTGAATTTTTTTTTTTTTTTTTTTTTTCATTTATAATTATTCCTTTTTTTTTTTTTTATATAGAGTTTTGCCCTTTTTTTTTTTTCTATTTACTCCCCTTTCTTAATACACTGCTTCAACTTATGCATTGATCTGCCATTGTTATTTTGTCACTCGACTTGCACTTGGCAGTGATCAAAGGAGCAGCAATAAGCAGGTTGTATTTCATTGAGTACCTGGTTGGAATACCATACATGCCATAGTAAACTTTAATAGCATATATCAATTGCATGACTGTCTGAGTATATTTATGCTAGAGCACGGACAAACCGAAATTCATAAACACTTTTCAACTATGTTAGAAAATGTTAAAAGATGATGCTTTTGAAAAATGCTTCATCTCTAATTTTCAGGATAAGTAAAGCTTCTTTTGTTTATAACTTTAGTTTATTTTTATACTAATCAAGCAAAACATAAACTTTAATTGTGGGTCAATTAGTTTTCTAAAGTTCAACATTTTTAGAAAACTTGCAAAAAATAATAAAAATTTCATTATCTGTAAGATTTACTTTGTTACTGTTATTTCAGAGTTATTTTTAATTATTCAACTATTCATTTTAGTTTGTAGTTAAATAATTTTTAACTTTTATTTATTAAGGTTTCAAAAGGAAGATTTAGTGAAAAGACAAAGAGATAAAAAATATGCTAGTTCACATTATAATTCAATGAAGTTTACCAACTATCCTCCACATAAGGTGAGTTGTATAAAATGATATTCTAAATCTAAGTTCTTATTAAATATACAATAAATTCAGATTATTTGGGGCATTGTTTAATTGGGACAAAATGTCAAGAATAAAACTGAAAAATATCACAAAATTTATTTCTGATAATTGGGGCAACTGCTTTATTGGGACACATTGTGCAGAACGAATGTGGTTCAAATAGAAATCTTCATTATGTAAAAGCTTTTCATAAAAATGATCTTCTATTAATTTTTCTAAACAATAATTTGAAATTTTTGTACATTATAAATATAGTTGTCTATGTTATAAATATAAATAAAGCAGTCTGTTAGTTTTGGTATGATTTTAATAATAGCATTGTGTTAAAAAAAAAAAAAATCTATTTAATTTTTTTTTCTTTAAATTAGATTCTTCTTAATAATTGTTTTCACTATAATTAATGTATGGAATGGCTACCAAGAATGAAAAGTTTCCTAAACAATTAAACCTCTAATTAAATGATATTATATAAAAGCATTACCTATATTATTACTTTTTAATTCATATTAGCAATTATAGAAACTATAAAAGTTGCAAATAAACAGTTTTATTAGTAACATAAATAACAAATCAAATGCTATATAAAATAGCAGATTTTTGTTTGTTTGTCATAAAAGTTATGATGAACTTATTAATTATATACTAAAAGGAAATAAATATTGTAATCAAATTAAAATAATTAAGCAAATATGTTTTTTCAAGCAGTGTACTTAATTCACAGTATATTACAGCTTTATTGAAAAGTAGTAACAAGTAGAATTTTTAAATTTGCAAATTATATTCGTGTTTTAACTAAACTCTGTGACTATATAACACATGAAAGATCTGGGCCAACAGCACCCATCCCTGTTTGCTTGACCCTTGACCCTGAGGTGCTATACAGCATACGTCGTGGCCAGGTAGTCAGTCTAACGCGGGACCCTCAATGTTTAGTTCCCAAGCAAGCTTGGAACTCATTTTTATCGACCCCAAAGGGATGAAAGGCTGATATATTCATGTTAATACTCTTTTAATTCTTTCTTATTATTTAAAAGTCTGATGTCCCGGGCAGAATGTAAACAATGCCCAGTATCAAAAATAAAACAGAGTTTTTCTGAAAATACTTTTGTGAAAGCGTAGTAGTTTGAAAAGATAATTATTACCCAGATGAACCACAACAAGATATGAATACTTGAAGATTATGCTGAAAATAAATGTTAAATGTATATCCAAGATTTATGTGCTTATGTGTGACAGGAATAATAACTATTGCAAAAGAACAATCGATCTTTATTAAACAAAAATATAACACTAATAAAAATAATTAGATAATTCAGCTGTCTCTATGCAAAGTTTCCAATAGACTTATTGGTGATGAGGATTTACAGGATCCTTATATATATATATATATATCTTGAACTGAGAAAAATACACCACATCTCCTTTATACATCATATGTGAGTATTTCCCTGTATACAGTGGCTCTAAAAAAAGTTCGTACACTTACGAATTTCAATGAAATAGTGCTCTATCCATTAATTAAAATTAATATTTCAGAATGGGTATTTAATAATAAGATCTATAACTCATTCTTAACAAAACTACATAAAATATTTTAAAAACATAGTAAAACATTATTTTAGAAGAAATCAGTAATAAAAAAATAACAAAAAAAGTAACCTCACAAATGTCTTCATACACTTTAAAAAATTTCTTCATATTAGAAAATATTGCAATATTTCATTAAATTAGAACTTTGTAGGATATCCTTTATCATCCACAACAGTTTTTTAACGTCTAGAAATAGATTTCACTAGTTTTTTTGTGTGATTTCTGTACCAATGTTCATCCATTGGTCAATCATTACTGTTTTTAGTTTGCTCTTTGTTTTATTGTTGTGTCTTCATACTCTAACATCAGAGATCAATTTTAGTTCAATGTACAATGTACACTAAAAAACGAAGCTTCGAAGTTTATATTGTAATAATAGTGATTATTTTTTTTCCTTTTTAACTCCGTAAAAAGAAAATATTTTTCTTATTTTCCGGTTCCTCAAAGCACCTGTTTTTCCCTAAAAAATGAATAAAAGCCAATAATTGCATGAAAAGTGTTTTAAACTTATTGTTAATTTTATATTTTGCAAAATTAAAATAATGAAGTGTTAATGTCCTGTGATAAAGAGTATAATTTAGTTTTAGTGCCATGGAAAAGATGGCCCCACTTTATTTGACTTTTATAGAAGCTAGCGTAGTGGGCAGTAGCATTGTCTATGATTTATTTGGCTGCAACTCATAAAATGTTAGTCTGATTTAACGAGTGTTTACAGCTTCTTTGATTATTTTTCAATACACAGTCGGCGTCAAATGTGACAATGTCTACTAACGTGCCTAAATCTAGAAATTTGTTGAAGTGTCTTGTATTTCGTGAAACAAAACAATTAATATATGACACTTTGGCGAATTTTGTCACCAAAGTGTCGCCGCTGCATCATCTTTGGCGAACATATGAAAATGTTATGATACATTAATTATGGATTCAATTTAACTTAAAATCTGACAGCTGGAATCTAGAACACACTGTTTCTGACATACCTAAAGCTGTTTCTTCTGATACAATTAAAAGTGTATTGCTGACACCTTCAATTCCAACGGTTTCTGATACACAAATCGTGAAAAATGATTAAAAGCTATCGTGAGAAATGTCAAAATTTGAAGAAAAATATCAAGATTAGAAAGAATAATCCCACATCCAATATAAAATTGCAAAATGTTAGGTAATCATGCAAAAAACTATTCTTTGTCTAAACGCACTAAATATTATCGTGCATCAGAACAAGAAAGTCACTTTCTCAAGGACCAAAGAGAGGATAAAATGATGGCAATAGGATCAATAGATATAAAAACTACAAAAAAAAGTGTAGCAAGACTGGAAAAGGAAATATCAAGGAAAGAAAAAGTTATTTTAAAACAAAAAAGTGATGTTTTGATTGAAAGACTCGCCAAATGAAGAAAATAGTTAGGAAGGAAATAGTTCAATCGGTAGTTCTTCTAAACCTGAATTTGACAATCAACAATGTGAAACAACCGGAGTATTAGACAGAACTGCAAATATTATTGCAAATGGTACCCTAGAAGATATGGGTATTTCTGATGATAATAAAGAAAAGGTAACTGACAAAAGGACTTGAAGAAGACAAAGAGAAAAGGAAAGGAAGAATTTGAAAGAACAAGAAAGATGAAATGAGTTAATTATAGAAGGTTTGTATTTTGATGGCAGAAAGGATAACACTATGATAACTGAAGCAAAGGGAAAAAACATGACGAAGAATCATTAAAGAAGAACACATGATCTTAGTTCAAAAACTAGGATCAAAATATATTGGTCATATTTCATTGACATCTTCTTCTTATATTAATATAGCTACTGCAATTTTGGTGTATTTTCAAAATAATAATACAGACATTTCAAGTTTTATATTTATTGGGTGAAACAGAAACGCCGCCAATGCAGGACGCAAATCTGCAGTTGTCAAAATATCGAAAGCCAGTCTCTAAAAACTTAACAATGAATAATTTGTTTATTACATGCAAATGAACTTTTTTTAGATACTTATTTCTTGCTGGAAAAACTACGGGTACTAAAGGATTTTCCGGATGAATAGAAAAGCAACTTGAAAAAATGCAAACATATTGAAATTGTAGACTATAAAAACATGGATCCTGTCTTGGCGGACTGATCGGATGAAGAACTTTAAAAAAAGTACAAACAGGGGGTACATCTGAATTTTAGATTTTTCTTTTAATGCTCAAACTGTGGAAACTTTGTCCTGCGAGCTGTGTCAACCGTCTTTAAATATTAAGTAAGAGATGGCTTTATCTTGGGAAAGTTGAATTCCTGCAATGTAATGACAAAGTTTGCCTGAGAAGTAGGGATGCACCGGATATTGATTTTGCCGGATATCGGATACCGGATATCCGAAGCTCCTTTGCCTGCCGGATTCGGATATCTGGCACTAGATATATTTTTAGTTATATGGTGAATTATTTCTTTATATAACGCCATTTCAGAACAATAAATTACAAACATGTTTCACACATCATTAAAACATTTTAAATGCATTGAAATATAATTTACAAAAACTATATCTCTTTGAATATCAGGGCTTGAATTTGAAATTCAAGTTTTCCCCAGGAGGGGAGTTTCCCACCGAACATTTAAAAATGCAGGGGAATTGAACTGTTAGAAAGGGAAAAGAAATATCTTAACCCCGTTATTTTTTATATGCCACTTAAAGAATTATATTTATACAGACATGACAAAATACCATTGAAATAATTTAAATTAACAACTCAAGATAATTATCCAAAATGTTTATATTTATTAAAACAAAGGAACAGAATCAAGTTTTTTATATACCATGTCTATTTTTCAACTTTCACCTAATGTTATGGGCAGTTAACAATTGGGTTGCTAAATGAATTTCTTAATTTGGATTTTATTCCATTTTGCGTGATTTAGACTCTTTCACAAGTTACACTTGTGCCAAATAGCACAGACCAACTTTTATAACTTTAGAAATTATCGGAAATGCATGGTTATGCTCTGTTAAAAATTTTTAGAAAACTTTGCAAAATCTGATGTGCATTCATTTTTAACTTACTTGCATGAATAATGCATATCAGTGATTCTATTGTCAATATCCTACGGTGATTGTATGTCACTTCTGAACAAACTTGTTTTATTATATCCTTAATGGAATTATAGTCAAAACTGTAATCCCTGGTATTTTCATTAATTGATCTATGTTCTATGCATTGGAATTTTAAATCCATATCCAAAGTTTGAAAAGGAAATAGTCAATTGATTTCTTCTGCTACACGATAAAAGGTTGATTTCAAAAAGTCATGTCCTAATTTCTGTGAATTGCAAGAATGAACTAGTTTGTTATTTCTAAACATGTTTTTAAGTTCACCAAATTTTTTTTTTCTTCATGTGCACCACAAGTGTAATCTCATTTTGTTGAGTGCTGACTATGGGATAATTTGGTAGGGCTCAATCTCTGGTGGCCATTACTGCCCTTTTAGTTATTTCCTATTTTGGGCACAGGGATAAAACATCGCAAAATGCATAAATCGGTCATAAAAAAAAATATTGCCGATTTCGTCAATCATGGTGAAAATAAATTTAAAAAAATTGTCGAGCGGTCGCAAGAAGAAAACTGAAGTTCATGGGAAATCGGCAGTGGGAAAATATCATAAAATTCGTCAATCGATCATGGAAAAATATCGTGAAATTTGCCAGTCTGTCATGAGCAAATATCGTGAAATTCCTCAGCCTGTCGCAGAGAAACACGAAATTATTCATTAGGATGCAGAAAAACAATCGTTACTTTCATCAGTATGTCGCATGAACAAACAGGGAAATTTGCCAATCGGTCGCAGAATAAAATTGCTATATTTGTCAATTGATCTCGAGAAAAAAAAAAAAAAAAAAAAAAAAAAAAAAAATTATGAAATTTACCGATCAGTCTCAAGAAAAAATCGTGAAATTCGCCAGTCGGTCGTGGAGAAAAAGTGCAAAATTTTTCAGTGAGATGCAGAAAAACAACCATGAATTTTGTCAATCTGTCGTAAGAAGAAACTGTGAAATCTGCCCGTCGAAATTTGTCAGTCGGTCCTGAGACTTGATTGTCATTTTACAAAGAAACATTTTCGGAAAATGATTTTTTGGAACCAGGAGAAGCCGGCCCACAATAGGGCATAATAAATAGGGCACATCTTTAAGGGCTTAATCTTAATAATCTTTAGGGCACAAATCCTGTCATCCCGTCTCGAAATTCAAACCCTGTATTTGCCATTCAAGCCCTGTAATGTATATTAATGATATTACATAAAAAATGTAATTTAAACATTAAAATATTCTGTTTATTTGTACAATGAAATGCTGATAATTGCTACTGGATTTGGATATGGGATTGACTATATTGATAATTGCTAATAATTAATTTGTACAATGAGATTAATTTGTACAAAAAAATTTAACCAATTAATATGCGTATAATTGTAGAGTATTTTCATAAAGAAATACTAAAAAGTTTCTTTTTATAATTTAAACATAAAATATCTACTAATATAACTGCATGATTAAAGAGTTATTTTCTCCAAACATAGGTTTAGTTGACGCCCTTTTTCTGTTTTAATTATTTAATATTGTTTTTGCTCTAAGTCACGTTTTGTTTTATTTTAAATTAAATTATTTTGATATTTATAAGTAAAAAGAAAATTACTTTTAATTTTAAATATTTATAATACAGTTAAAAAAATAACTAGTTGGATTTGCCAATCCCAAAACGTTCTTCTATCTCATACATCTTAATATTTCAAAAAGGAGTTCCGAATGTTAATACGTCAATATTATTAGTTCAATATTATACCAACTTTGATTTTGATCAAAAATTTCTGCTCCAGTCAATTAATCAGAATAAGTTGATCTCGATCATGATATTTATTAAAATCAATATTTTTTTCGTTATTCTGTTGTACATCAGCTGTTTGTGAATAGCCAGCTTAGCAGGATGCGAAGTTCCCTTCGCTTCATGAGCCGCCAATATACAATTAAAAAAAAAAACTGTGAAAAATCGAGAAAATTTTACAAAAATCTGTTACAGTGCCACCTTCTGGCGGAATATTTCCAAATTCAAGGAGAAACTGCTGGCGATAGCCAAAAATATACACACAAAATTGGTTCAATTCTATGCTTAGCTTCATACACTTTTCAATGGTAAAATAATGAAAATAACACAAAAATCTGTATTATAGCGCCCCCTTCCAGCAGAATATTTTCAAATTGAAGGAGGACCTCCTGGCCATAGCCAAAAACATCCCCCCCCCCCCCAAAAAAAAAAAAATTGGTTCAATTCTATGCATAACTTCATACACTTTTCGATGGTACAAGAATGAAAGTGGCACAAAAATCACTATTACAGTGCCCCATTCTGGCAGAATATTTCCAATTTAAAGGAGAACCTGCTGGACATAGCCAAAAACAAATACAAAAAAATTTGGTCAATTATATGGATAATTTCATACACTTTTCGATGATACAATAATGAAAATTGCACAAAAATCATGATTACAGTGCCCTCCCCCCCTTCCAATAGAATGTTTTCATATTGAAGGAGTAATCTTTCTTAGGAAGGAGTAATCTTCTGCCTGGTTATAGCTAAAATCATTCACAAAATATTTGGTTCAATTCTATGCATAAATTCATTCACTTTTTTATGAACGATGGCGACACACGGACAGACAGACATTTTGTATAAACATGTTTTTGGGATATCTGACCCCTAAAACATCTAAATCCGTCAAAAACCGGAAATCGAAAAAAATTCTATTACAATACTTTCTTCTAAAAATAGGCCTGTTTAATTGTTAAACTTAAAAGAAAGAAAGAAAATTAATAAAGTCATACTTTAATAAACAACTTCAAATTTTGTTTTACATTCTGAAAGTAAAGGTACATTTTTCTAAAAGAAGTAAACGTAAATTCTTAAATTTATTATAAAGAGTTCAAATATTAATGTTAGGAAAGCTGTCAATTCTTTAAACTTTTGTGAATTACCTTTTACTCATGGATAGTGAACTTATTTTCATATTTTGCATTATAAACAAAATTGTTCGGCATTGTTTGGGGTCAAACGATTTCTGTTATCCTTATATATTCACTTCGCTGCTCTCTGCCGGATATCCGGCAGAGAAGTCTGATATCCGGTGATTGTGATTCGGATATCCGGTGGTATTTCAGATATTGAAAAATCAGCCGGATATCGGATATTTGCCAGATATCCGTTGCATCCCTACTGAGAAGCCAGTAGGTTGAATATCCAATTGAATTCATAGCAAAGGGAGGTATGGAGGGTGGAGGTCGATATTTAACCACCTCTTTGTGGTGACTTCTGGGTAGTATCTGCTTAATATAAGCAGATATGAGCTAAGAGCTACGTTGTTTACTTTAAGTTACTTTATACTGAAATTTTAAAACTTTGACGCCCTTGAGAAAATGAAAAACAAATTAATTTTAAAAAACCTTTTCAGCCAAAAGTTTAGACATCCAAAAAGGAAAAATGTTTTCACTATTACACATTAAAACAAAAAAGTTTTTTTTTTTTACCCTATACTTAAGTTCCACCCTAATGTACATCATTTGTAATTATTAATGTGACAATTCTAAGTACAAATGGTGAAAAAAAAAAAAAAAGATTTTATACTGGAACTCAATTTAGTATTATCAAAAAATAAATCTTTTTATTTATTGTTTATTTATTTATTTATTATTGTTTTTTTTTATTTATTGATTATTTTATATAGACACTCGAGGTGGATCTTGATAAATTTGAAAAAATGACTGCCGATGTGCCTGATGTTGTTCTGACTGTGCAGATTCATACACCAGAAAGAAGGGTAGACTCTAAAGTTGTAAATTATGCAAAAATGCCATCATTTCATGTTCGTATTTATCTTTCAATAAATTTTTATTGTTTGTTTTAAATTGGCTATTTTCTTTTAAACAAAAATTGTATATTAGACTGATATTTATCAGTAATTTATATAGTAACTAGGGGGCTCTGCCCCCTGCAAGCTATGTTCGCCAACCCCCGTTCAGACACCGCATAATCTGAAAACACGCTAATCTGATGGGTTTTAAAAATATTAAAGAAGATTGAATTATACTGAAAAAAGCTGTGCAGATCTCCCTGTAATCGGGTTTCCATTCAATTCCCTTTGATTGCAAAAATTTAAGGGCAAATCAGTTGCTGTTAAGACATCCAATGGTTGTTTTCGATTTTGATTAAAGAGGATCAGTTAAACATTTGAAAAGAAGCTAAAATAAAACAAATTAAGTATACAGAGTCTTTGTCTTCCGGTATTTTAAAACAATCTCTATAACAATAGCCTAAGTCATGTGACTATCATCAACAGTTCCAGGCTGACCACTTTGCTTTTTATACTCTAGGTGCTATTTTGGTACTTTAATGTTAGCCAGGCACAGGTGATAAGTCATCAAATATTATTCTATCGCCATCATTTCATCTATATTATAATAGTTCAAGCCATCAACTGCCATAAACAAATACGGTCTGATCCCTTTGCTGTTCATATGAAAGTTTGGCACAGATGTCATATACGTGCCATATTGGCGTGATTTTTTAATGACGCCAATTTGGGGAACGCATCAACAGCATAAACAACAACATCCAGCTTACCATATCAAGCAAAATAACGATACTTTGGCGCCAGTTAAGTGCCCGTTCCGTATATGACATTGGTGTCAGAAATAAATTGCGCCAATATGGGACCGTAAGTTTTCCATTTTGATTAAAAAATCAATTTTTTTTTTCGAATAAAACTACATAAAATTTGCCATGGTTGCAAAGAATTCTTGGTACTGTTACGCTAGCCGGATGCAAATCTCGCCAATAGCTTTTTTTCAACTTGCCAGTTAGCATTTTTTTTTCCGAGTGGTAATATTTGGCCAGATATATGCACAGCAGGTTTGGCATGATTTTTTTTTTACGAAAATTTGGCGAAAACCTCGTTTTCAAATACCAGTTACATATGCATTTTTGCTATTACTTAGTTATCCCGTCGACCAAAAATCTATCGCCAAACTATAAGATTAAATGCCAATAATGGTTGATTGTAAATGTCACATTCACTTGACTTTAAGCAAGTTACACGTGCTTACGTCATCAAGTGTTTTCTATTTCGACTTTTTATTTGTGTATTTATTAATGTTATACTAATTTATTTGTTCTTTCGTTATTTAAAATAAAAATTATGTCAATTTGTATAATTTGGCGAAATTGGTCGACGGAATAACTAAGTAGTACCGTATTTTTTAATTATTTTCTATTATTCTCTAAAGGAAATATAAAAAAAATAATTAATAATTATAGAACAAAATAATTTATATAATTTATAAAAAGAAATAAAAGTAAATAAACATTTATTATCAAATAAACAACAATAGCCGGGTTACCATGTCAACCTTTTCTGGAATATAGAAAAAAAAAATATCTGTTTGATTAAAATTTGAGTTGCCATCATTAGAAAACTGTATATAAAATTAGAAAAAAAATAATATTTCGAAAACTAATTCAAATTTAAAAATTCTAATACCAGTTTTGAGATCTGCTGATCAATGCTGATTTTTGGTGTTAATTTCATCACAAAGTATTCCATATTTTAGGAGAAATCGCTTGAAACATAATCAGTTGTTTAATCAGTCGATTCATATATCCATTTCATAAGTTCATTTCATTTCAGCCGTTTCATATATCCGTTTCATAAATTTGTTTTTATATTAATTATTAATTTTCAGATTAATTATTAATTTTTGGATTTTATATATATAGGGTAGATTTATAAATATTGCTTTATTTGTAATGTTTTCTGTTGGAATGGCATTTAAAGCTGTTTTCTTGTTAAATTGATGTATGTTAATAACATTCCTTTAGTGTTTTATTATGTTTATTGTGTATTAGATTTGCATATTTTTTAAATAGTTTCCTTTCGCTTTTACACATTTTTATTTAACTTTATTCATGTGTGTAAAGATGAAATTTTTTATCAAATTTTCACTCACTTCCTGTTGTGATATTCTAGAAATTATGTACAGTTGTGTGCTTCCATTGTCAATACCATATTTTCATACTGCCAGTCAGCTTAATTATGAGATAATTTATTATTATTTTTTTTTTTAATTTTGATTAGGCATTGAGAAAACAATTTAGAAATCCTAAACTCAAATTATATTCTGGCATGATTTAAAAAAAAATATATATTACAATATGACTCAGCACTGTTTGTTATGTTAATGTAAAGTAGCATTTGCAGTTATACAAGTTTTTTTTTTTTCCCCCTTCCCTGTTACCATATCTTAAAATGAAACTAAACATTTTTTTTCCCTAATGTAAGAATCTATTAATTTTAAACTTTTAATATGTTTTATGCAAGAGCATGGAGCATCATATAATGAACATGAATTTTCTTTTATAAAACATAAATTTTTAAATTCAATGTATTTTTAAGTACGCAAGCATTTTTTTAAAAAATTATTTTTACTTTTATTTAAATATTTTATTTTATGCATTAAAATTTTTCTTGCAAATATGATAATATTTAATAATTTAAAATAGATTGCAAATATGATAATATTTAAAAGATATCAAAATACTATTCTTAATCATCTAAAAGTCTGGGAAAGTTAAGAAAAATTAGTAGGTAACAGGAAATTGCCATGAACATCAAATCTGCAAATATACAGATATGAAACTTAGAATATGAATATCAGTTGTATGTACAGACATTTTAAAGTACACATTATTAAAAATTTATTTTCCACTTCATTCACAAGATACGTCTACCATAAAACCCACTAAGATGCCAATCAGCTTAATTATCAGTTAATTGATTACTACTTATAAAATTTTGATTATATGTTGAGAAAACAATTTAAAAATCCTGAATAGCTCAAAAAAGTTTTTTTTAAATAGTTCTGTTATCAAGAGGCTGCTAAAAAAATTATGATTAAACAAGTTTGCTCTTTTTCCTTGGTGGAGCTTTAAAAAAAAAAAGAAAAATTATGTCTTTCTATTGAGATAAAAATCCTTTTGATTGATACAATGTACCAGGGGTCAACCAACAGGGAAAATTGGGTCAGTTTACTGACATTTATAAAAAATCGACCTTTTTTACCAAGTTCAATCTCAGAAAAACAGACCTTTCATAAAGCTCAGTATTAGAAAAACAGATGGTTCATGAAATTCAATTTCAGTAAAACAAACTCTTCGTAAAATACCCAGTGTGAAACCACTCTCGTTAAAATATGTTGACAGGTTCACAATAAATAAATATTAGTACAATAAATTCAGAAACAGTTCCTTCCTAAAAAGTACCCCAATAAATTTTAAATGCCTTGTCATTAAAGTAAATTCTTGTTTGTTATAAATAATCTAATTTTGTATGCATGATGCATAACATAATTTAAAGTGTAGAGAAGAACAATTTTGGAATATTTAAATTGGCAATACTGTGTGTTTTTAACTTTCTTACTTCTTATAAAATATCAATTTTTTAATTTTCAAAATTATTTGAAAAGCATTAATTTTTTTTTATTCATCTAATCTTTGTTTCATAAAAATGCAAAAAAACTTCATGATTTTTTTTTTTAGGGATGTAATGAGTATTTGGCCACTATTCGGTATTCAGCCTATTTGGTCCTTTTGCCGAACATTCGGCATGGCCGAATATTGAAGAGATGCTCAGCCGAATACCTGTAGCCAAATATAATTAGATATTTTGTCGAATAGTTGCATATTTGTATGAATATTCTAAGATATTTGGTTAAATAAGTTCCAGAAAATCAAAGCAAAATGTGATTTTAAATATTTTCAAAAAACAATATTAAAATATTATATCTAAATACATTAATTATATTTCAATTGCAAATCAAATTTCAAATTTCAAAGTAATTGCTTAAAAGGTGCAAAGGCCAACATAGTGAAAAAGATTCCAAGCCGGGACTCGAACCCGGGCCATCAGTATAGGGCACGTGCAAATCAAATTTCAAATTTCAAAGTAATTGCTTAAAAGGCGCAAAGGCCAACATAGTGAAAAAGATTCCAAGCCGGGACTCGAACCCGGGCCATCAGTATAGGGTACGACATGCCCTATACTGAATATTACCCTATAATTTGGCGAAATTGGTCGACAGATAATCAAGTAGTACCGCAACAGATTTGGCGTTAAAATTGCCCAATCAAAGAGAAATGAATCGAAATCCGTTTATAGAGAGATTGCTACTGTTTTTTAAATTATAATTCAATCTTTCGAAATCTTTTTAAAGTCGATCAAATTAGCGTGCATTTAGAGTCTACGGTGTCTGGACGGGGGTTGGCGAGCATAGCTCGTAGGGGGCCGAGCCCCCTAGTAACTGTGTATAATGATATTACATAAACTTCAGCAGGCATCTCATTGTGAAATATGGGGTAGAGGAAGTATTATGAGGGGCTTGTTAATTTTGAGAGAAAGAAAAGAGAGACGTATATCTTGGTAGCAGAAAATAATAATTATAATTAATGGAATGAATAATTATATTTTAAGAAAACAACCTTTTTCTTTACATATAGAATGTAAATTTGCTAAGTTTGAGTTGAATGAGAAAGGATATAAAAAGATAGAGGACGCATGCAAGTTCTTATTTTTGGGGGGTGAAATGATTTTACTAAAATAAAAAAAGTTTTATTTTTACAGAGGTAATGAGTTTTTATTTTAGATAAAATACATATAAATTACTAGAACTATCTATAGATTAAATAAAAAATTATGAATTAAATTATTATTTACATTTTTGAAAGTCATAATTGTTATCTTATTGGCATCAAAGTATTTAAAATATTACGAAAAGTACATTCAGCTGTTATGACTTATGAACACTCGAACAAAAAATTAATTTCAATTAGTCTTTAATTTAATTTGATTTTAAAATTGAAAAAATAAAATAAAATAAACAATTGAAATATATATATATATTTTTTACTTTCTTCTATCTTCAATAGAAGAAAGTATTGTAATCGAAATGTTTTTTGACTTCCGGTTTTCGACGAATACGTTTTAGGGGTCAGAGATCCCAAAAAACACGTTTATAGAAAATGTCTGTGTGTCCGTCTGTCTGTCGCCATTGTACCATCAAAAAGTGTATGAAGTTATGCATAGAATTGAACCAAATTTTTATTTTAAGTTTTTTGGCTATGGCAAGCAGATCCTCCCTGAGTTTGGAAAAAATTCGCCGGTAGGGGGCATTGTAATAGCAATTTTTGTGCGATTTTGAATATTGTACCATCAAAAAGTGTATGAAGTTATGCACAGAATTGAACCAAATTTTTATTTTAAGTTTTTGGATATAGAAAACAGGTCCTCCCTGAATTTGGAAAAATTTGCCGGTAGGGGGCGCTGTAACAGCGGTTTTTGTGCTATTTTGAATGTTGTACCATCCAAAAGCGTATGAAGTTATGCATAAAATTGAACCAAATTTTTATTTTAAGTTTTTGGCTATGGCAAGCAGATCCTCCCTGAATTTGGAAAACATTCGCAGGTAGGCGGCACTGTAATAGCGATTTTTGTGCGATTTTGAATATTGTACCATCCAAAAGTGTATGAAGTTATGCATAGAATTGAACCAAATTTTTATTTTAAGTTGTGGGCTATGACAAGCAAGTCTTCGCTGAATTTGGAAAAAATTCGCCGCTAGGGGGCGCTGTAATACCGATTTTTGTGCAATTTGGAAATTGTACCATTGAAAAGTATATGAAATTATGCGTAGAATTGAACCAAATTTTTATTTCAAGTTCTTGGCTATGGCAAGCAGGTCCTTCCTTAATATGGAAAAAATTCGCTGGTAGTGGGTGCTGTAATAGGGATTTTTATGCCATTTTGAATATTGTACCATCGAAAAGTGCATGAAGTTATGCATAGAATTGAGCCAAATTTTTTGTGTTTGGTCATGGCACGAAGGTCTTCCCTGAATTTGGAAAAATTCTGCCGGAAGGGGGCGCTATAATTGCGATGTCTGTACCATTTTCATTATTGTACCATCGAAAAGTGTATGAATTTATGCGTAAAATTGAATCAAATTTTTTGTGTATGTTTCTGGCTATGGCAAACAAGTCCTCTTTGAATTTGAAAAAAATCTGCCAGAAGGGGGGCACTGTAACAGTGATGTTTGTGACATTTTCTTTATTGTACAATCAAAAAATTTATAAAATTATGCATACAATTGATCCAAATTTTTTGTGCATGTTTTTGGCTTTGGCCAACAGGTCCTCCTTGAATTTGGAAATATCGTGCAGCAAAGGGGCTCTGTGATAGCGATTTTTGTATACTTTTCTTGATTTTTTGTAGTTGTATTGTCCATCGGCGGCTCGCACAAAGGCGGGAACTCGCTTCCTGCTAAGCCGGCTATTCGCAAACATCTGATAACAACAGAATAAGGAAAAACTCTTAATTTTAATAAATATCATGATATAGATTAACTCGTTTTTAGTTCATTTAATTGACTGAAGCAGAAATTTAAGATGAAAATCAAAGTTGGTATAGTATTGAACTAATAATATTGAAGTATTAACGTGTGTAACTAGTTTTTGAAATATTAAAATGTATAAGATAGAAGAAAGTTTTGGGATTGGCACATCCAACTAGTTTTTTAAGGTATCCGAGCACCTTTAAAACGCAATTTTAGATCAAAATATCGATTTTTCATATTTGTAATAATATTAAAATTGAATCTTTTATTTATCGAAATCTGCTTAAATTTTGTCTGTATCTAAAATAGAACCAGAGTTACAGCCGTTTAAAATTACATCTATTACGGCTTTTGAATGGTGTTTAAAAGTTAATTTTAGCTTTTTCTCAAAATGAAGTTTTTCAGATTTTTACTATATGCAAAACATCCTAAAACAAAAAATTATGCATGAAATGCCACAAAATTTTCTGTACTTCTTTTATAAATGTCGTTTGAGGGAATAGACTACACTCATGATAATATATTAAATAGTTTTATATTTACACTGATATAAATGACATTCTTGAGACAAATTTTGCGAATTTATCGTTACATTAGTAGTTTAACTGCCATATCATCTGAGATAGACTACACACATTGTAATCGCATCTCTAAGTCCTAGAGAAAGTTATTCTGTTTATTATGCAATTTACAAAATGTCAATACATTATTTTAGTTTTGAGTTATCACGTTTTGCGGAAATGTCAATTTTTTACATAATTTTGACTATTTTTCTCTTAAAAAAATTATTTCTGGGCAATTGCTAAAATTTTTATATTTTTTTCAAAGTTTTAAAGTAAATGTAATTATAAAAAATGGATAACAAGAAAAAATTATTAAAATTTCAAAAAATCACTTCCGAAGGTGTGCGAATACCTTAAGTCAGTATTCGGCCAAATCACTATCCATTACATCCCTAATTTTTTTATAGTCTGTGTGACAGATATTTCTTTAAAAAGCAAATAGAATAATTTAAAAAGTATTTTACTTAAACATACTGAAAATCAGATTACATTTCTCTGGAAATAGTTTTTTTTTGGATACTGAATTTTGATGCTGTACTTTTTTTAATTCAGTAGGCTTTTTTAAGTGACTTTATTTAATTTCTAGTTTTAGCTCTGATTCTTGGAAATGGTTGGTTTGAAGCTTATAAAGTTTTAAGTAATGTATAGTTCAGCTGCTATATATTGTCTTTGGAAAGTTTTCTTTAATAACTTATTAATTAAAAATAATAAGTAGTTAATAAAAATTATTATTATTTAATATCAGTAAAATATTCATATGTTTAACAAGTTAGTATTAGTTTATTGGTGAAATCTGTAAAGTAATCTCTATAATTCTTCTACATGTGTTCGTTTAAGCAATTTCACATTCAAGTTTCTTAAATCTCACAAGCAAAATACTAGAAATCTGCCTTCTTTTAAGTTAAAATCTATACAAATAAAAGAAAGTTTCGCTCTGTGTGTCTGTGATGACTTGCAAAATCTATGGCATGTACAAAGCTGAAAATTTTTGCGAGGTTAGCCATAGTGTCTCCTGATGCACCTGAGACTCAGAATTTTAAATTTTTAATAATTAGTTTAGTTATTAAATAACAACCCCAATTAAAAAGATGGAAAAGTATTCATAATTCTATTAAAGCATAGATTTTTACCAAACCACAGAAAATTTCTTTGAACTCGATTTTAGTGCCAAGAAGTACTGAAATTTTATAAAATTACAAGTATCATAAATTTTTAAATTTTGCTCGTAAAAAAGAAGGCAATTATATTTACATCTTTTACGACGCAGAACATAACTATATCTTCTTGGATCCATTGACGCTATAAAAAGTTAAATTTTGCATCTGAATATGTATATTGCATCTTCTAAAATAAATGCCATATATGAAAGCTGTATTTGTTTTCTGTAATCACCCCCCCCCCTTCCCCAAGAGAGGGGGGGTTTGCTGGAATGAAGGGTTGCTAAGGGCGATAAATGTACAGGTCCTTTTTAAAGAGGGTTGTATTTTAAAATATACTGGCCCTAAAAATTCAAAAATTGCACAGACAAGTGCAAAAAAAAAATTCCCCTTTCAGAAATTCTAAAAATTATTTCCATACTCCTGTAAAAAGTTGAAAAATCCATTTAAAATAGATTTCAAAATCTTTTTTTATTTCAATTGAAATACAAGCTGTAGAAAGCAGATGTTGCCCAGACAGCTGTCCCCAAGAGAAGTAGCATTTTTTCCTGGCCTATGCAATCTATTTATATAATTCAGCAGCGATATTTCTGGTGATGATTCCAGGACGTGCCGAACCTCGGAAAGGAAAAAAAAAAACATATTGCGGCCATGTTAGGCTTAAGCATTCTCATGCTGTATTATAAATCGAACAATTGCTTTATTTAATCTACATTGCATCAAATCTTTTCTTCTTCATTTTCTCTAAAACCTTCAAAAACTAAACAATTATAATGTTTTAAGTTCTAAATTAAAAATAAGCAGCTATCAACAACATATTAGCGTTATAAACAAATGAACAGTTGCCATTCAGAAACACAAGAAACAAATGAATGACTCTTTGACGATTCATTAAAAAAAGATACGGCTAACATCTGATTCTGCTTTAAATATATTTTTTAAAGCATATTAAAGCCTTCAAGTAGTATGAAATGCGTTTTTCATTATTGTTTACATTTATAAGCAGTAATTTTATTTACGACTGTTTACATTTACAAGCAATCAGTTTTTACATATGAAATATTACGTAATTTATTGAATAAATATTTTTAAAAGTAATATCAATGTTTTCAACAAATATTAATAGTTTTAACGATTATCTTCATTCAATTTAATGATTATCCATCATTATTCATATGAATCATTCATATGAATATTGATTCATATGAATGATTCCATATGAATGATTCATATATTTCACTGTTCTGTAGTGGCAACAGTGAAAGGTTGTTTCTTTACAAAAAACGTGCTGATATTTCGCCGCTGTTCGCTTTGATCTATCTGCAGTTATTTTTTAATGTTTTAAAACAATTTTTTTACTTTTTACTATGGATTCTCCGAATGAATCGCTTTTCGAAAGAAGGCACCGATTGACCAGAAAAAGAACTGCACGTTGGCGATCGCGGCAGTCTCAATGGAGAGTCGAAGAAACTCAGCTGAGTATGCAAGCAGAGTTAAACATCGATCGATAGACATAATTGTGATTGTTTAGAAGTAATCTGCCAGTATTGTCAGGCTCTTCATTTTCCTGGGGAAATTCCAAACAGCTGCTGCCATAAAGGAAAAGTTAAACTACCTCCATGAGAACTTCCCACTTTTCCACTCTTTTTGAAAAACCTTTTAAGCAACTCAAATGCAGTTGATTATAAGCATTTTCATGAAAATATACGCTCCTACAATAGTGCTATTTCCTTTGCATCAATGGGGGCAAAATTAGCAGAAAATGTTCCAGGACGTGGTCCTTATTGCTTTCGAGTTCAGGGACAAATCTACCATGTGACGTCTTGTCTACATCCACGAGAAGGTGAGCAAAGAAAATTTGCTCAATTGTATGTCCTGAATACCACTCAAGCTGTAGAAGAGCGATTGAACATACCACAAAATGAAAATTGTATGCAACATATTTTGAGGGAATTAGACTTAATTATGCATGACATAAACCCATTTGCTCAAGCCTTTACAATGATGTTTGAAATAGAGAGACAAAATCAGGAAGAATCCAACATAAATTGTTTACTAATGCCAAATGTTCACATGGTGTTGCGCAGAGATAGACACACAGATCATAGGCGGTACAATCTACCAACAGCTAATGAAGTGGCACTGGTTTTTCAAAATTATGATGGAGAGCCACCTTTCGAGCGTGATATAAGAATTTATCCTCGCAACCCTGGAAACAGTACAAATAACTTTGTTCCACTAAATATCTTAAGTTCCAACATGGATCCAATGACTTATGCTATATTCTATCCTCGAGGTGAAGCTGGCTGGCAGCCTATTTGCTGCTTGATCCATATCCAGGATCTGCAGTTCATGCTCGAAGAAATGTGTCAATGCTCCAGTTTAAAGTTGCACAAACAGCTATTCGACAGGGTACATTCAACCCTATTTTGTATGGAGGTCCATTGACACAGCAGTGGATTATTGATTTCTACCCTCAAGTAGAGGCAAATAATTTGAATTTCATCAGATTTCAGCAATCGAAGTTGCGAGCTGAAGAATACCACGGCCTTATGGATTATGTTGCTCAGGGAGCAGCAGATTTAGCTTTGCCTGCTGGAAGAGCTGTTATATTGACTCTTCATTTCAAGGCTCACCTCGGAACTTGCGTGAACGTTATAATGATGCTATGGCAATCGTTACAAAGTGTGGAAAACCAGACATATTCTGTACTTTTACCTGCAATCCGAAGTAGCCTGAAATTTTAGAAAATTTACCTCCTGGACAATCTTCTTCTGACAGACCGGATTTAGTAGCTCGAGTATTCCATATTAAATTTCAGGCACTGATGAATGACATAACAGATGGGGAGCTGTTTGGAAAATGTATTGCTTGGGTTTACACGATAGAATTTCAAAAGCGAGGACTACCTCATGCCCACATTCTTCTGATTCTTAATCATCAGTTTAAATTTCATGATGCCTCTCAAGTTGATGAAGTTATAGTGGCAGAGCTGTCGGTTGATCATCCCAGGCTGTATGAAATTGTTTCAAGATCAATGATACATGGACCATGTGGAACATTAAACCCAAATTTCCCTTGCATTTATAATGGCAGCTGCACTAAAGACTTCCCTAAAAAATTCCAGCCTATAACTCAATTAAATATTGATGACTATCCATTGTACCGACGTTGCGAGGGCAATAGTGTAATTATTGACAATAGACCTGTTGATAATCGCTGGGTAGTTCCTTACAACCCGACCCTCTTGCTTAAATATGATGCTCACATAAATGTCCAAGCTTGCACAACAATCAAATCTCTAAAATATGTGTATAAATACATATATAAAGTTTATGATTCTGCCAATGTTATCATACGTGAAAGCAACAACCAGCAAGAATATTTGTATGACGAAATATCTAATCACGTCAATGCGAGATATGTCAGTGCACCTGAAGCTATGTGGCGTCTTTTAGAATTTAAAATGCATGACAAATTTCACTCAGTAATTAGACTTGCTATTTATTTGCCACAGCAACAGACTCTATATTTTCAAGCAGGTGCAGAAAATTCAGCACTTAACCGAGCTCAAACGCAACACACAACCCTTAGGATCAGGTGGGGTAAAATAGGTATAAAATTCACTATTTTTAAATGTTCAGTTAAAATTTTCTTATAAGTGTTAAACAATTAAAACTTTTTTTGGTATTTTCTTTACATTGCATATTCTTGGAATGGAAACACACAATTTTTATTTTTTAGGCTACAAAAGTATGTCTATAACAAAACATTTAATAGATGTATGTTTGGTACACCCATTTCACCCCACGCAGGTGAAAATGGGTATAGTGTGGGGTAAAATGGGTATATAAAAGTTTAACAATGAATACTGTATAAATAGATTTACCAGAGATTATATAATGAAGTAATATGGAAAACAATGTTATATAAGTCTTAAAAAATGCTTTTTTTAATATGGAATTTAAGTTAATAGATAAATGAGAAGTTTTACTATGAATCAAGCTTAGGTGTAAATGAAAACATTTTCTGGCTACACTTTTTTCAACTCGTATTCTCACACTTTTACATTTTAAGTGTTAAAAGTCTATTTATCAAAAGCATAATGGCCCAGATTATGTAAATGTTGATTCATTTAATGTTTCTATTATCTGCTTTCTTTTTACAATATAATCTATGAGAATGTCCATTGTTACTTAGAGCAAAGTTTCAGAAAAACTTCCAATTATTTAGTTATATAATGTGGATAAAATTGAAATAACCAGTGAAATATCTACCATCATGTTCCACTCCCATTAAATATGTATAATAAATAAAAATTTTGTTAAAAATTAGGTAGACTCTCATAAAATATATCTAATTTGTAATAAAATTCTGATTTATTATACAGGCAAGTAAAATGTTTTTTCTTTCAAATTAAATATATTTTATCTGAGTGAAACACAATGATATTTAACTAGTCATATCAATTTTTATCCTAATAATAAAATAAATGGAAGTATTTCTGAAAAATTGCTCTAATGGTCACAAGGGTAATGAATGGAGGTACCCCAGTCCCAGTGTCTTCAGCATCAGGGAAAACATAAAATGCAACCAATCTTGGACTTTTCCAAGAATTTTACTTCATATTCATACATTTCATCTGTTTCAATAGCCATAGTTTTGCCACTGAATTCTTTGTCTTTTTTCCAAATATTGGACGTTCAATCATGCACCTACAGATACATCTATTTTTACTTCGGGGATATCTTCCACACATTCAGTTAAATGTCTTCATTTGTTACAACTTCATCTGCTATTGCTTGGACATGCTTATGTTTCAGCTTTGAAGTTTATTCTAAGATTATGTGGAGGTGTCTCAGATTGATAGGTATCGAGAAAGCAAGGATGTGTCAAAGCCACACTGCTCTTATTTTTCTCGACAATTCTGATTCTATTTCCCAACTCTTTCGACCATCTCTTCTTAAAATTTCAAATCCTATCAGCACCTGATATGCCATCTAGAAAAGGAATATTTCTAGAAGTGGGCAATGATTTAACTAAATTATACACAATGTATTTCAAGTCTTTCTGATCTTAAGAATAATGCACTGGGGCCGAAACTAGCCTTTTTTTGCATCTGGAACAAACATATATTTTGCACCCCCCATCAGCAAAATATATTTAAAAAGAAATTTTACTAATTTTCTGATAGCCGACTTATTTTAAAATTTAAACTATGTAATACTGACGTAAATACATGTAATACTACATAATCTGCTTTGTTAAATATTGATTCATTAAAATCTTGAAAATGGAATCGAAAAAAAAATCTGCTTTATACAGGATCCTTATGCCATATCATCCTTAGATTCTTCTATGCTTCGGCATACCCCAGCCAGGATAATTTTAACAATACCGTGCTAAACATTGACTTGAAAAATCGGCAGACAAAATCTTCATTTGGTGCCCGGGGCACATGCCCTTTCTACCCCCCCCCCCTCCCTTAGTTTCGGCCCTGTATGTGCATTATATAAACATTTTACAGTATTTTTAAAACCAATTCTATTCTAATTCCAGTAAAATAAAGAATTTTATTCAGAAAAGTTCTATATAACACCTTAAAAATACTACAAACGTCAAGCCTAACACTATACCCATTTTACCCCATTTATAAGATTTAAGATAAAACAATAAAAACAAAAGAGATTTTCTTGTTTGTAATTTGGAAAAGTATTAGAAGTGCTCAATGAACAAAATGAGATCAAATAAATGAGTTTATATCAGATATTATGAGGTGCAGGAAGAAGTTTATTCAGACCATATGTGGGATGAAATTGTCCTCAAACGGTTTTACTCTTGCCACTCAAATAGAAAAATCTATAAAAACAAAAATAAAGTAGGAGAAGAAAGCTTAAACTTCAAGCAATCATAAATAATTTTGAAAACTATAAATATTTTTAAAAAGTTTTAAAAAATTAAACAATATTTTTTGACTACCCATTTTACCCCACCTGACCCTACTGCTTGGTTTAAATTGAACGCAGAAAATGTTAATACAAGGCAGTATCTCTATAGTGAGGTACCTCTTCACTATAAGTTTGATAAAGGTATTTGGATAGAACGGCAACGTAGAAGATCAAATATTACTGCACGAATTTATTGTGTCAGTCCAAGAGACACAGAACGTTATTGTCTCCGTTTACTGTTGCTTAAAGTTCCTGGTGCAACTAGCTATGAGTATTTGTGAACTGTTGATGGTGTTATTTTACTAACTTTTCTTGAAGCTGCCCGTCAAAGACAACTTTTAGCTGTTGACAAAGAATGGGATAGATGTTTGGCAGAAGCCAGTTCTTTCCAGATGCCTTCACAGCTGAGACAAGTTTTTGCATTTATTTGCCTCTTTGGAAATCCATCAGATGCTGTAGAATTGTAAGCAAAGTTCAAAAATTTTCTATCTGAGGATTTCAGAAGAAATTATGCAGGGGTGCAGAATATGTCCGATCCGGCGATCTAGGATCGGGGGGAAATTTTAACCAACTGGGGAAATTTTGCAGAAACATATACAACTGATTTCGATTTTAACAACAAATTTTTGTAATTCCCCTAGATAGAAAAATTTCACTACAAATAAAAAGATCCGTATAGCGACCTTCACAAAATCTGTCCCAGAGTAATATGTATCGTATATCAAGGGTTATTCTGTTCCAAAAATTTAAGGCATTCGGTTCTGAAAATCTGAAAAAAAAAATCGGTTATCAATCTGAAAATTCGGATATAAAAATACCGCGAATTTTGTCCAAGAATGAAAAAACGTGAATTTCGTCACAACATAGCAAAATAACCTCAAATTTCGTCAAAGATCGCAAATTTCGTCAAAAGATCGCGAAAGAACCACAAGTTTCATCAAAAGATCGCGAAACAAACGCACATTTCGTCAATAATCGCAAAAGAACCGCCTTTCGTCAAAAGATCGTGAAATAAACGCACATTTTGTCAAAAGATCACAAAACAACTGCAAATTTCATCAAAAGATCGCGAAACAACCGCAAATTTCGTGAACAGATAACAAAACAACCGCGATTTTCGTCAAAAGATCGCGAAACAACAGCGAATTTCATCAAAAGATCGCGAAATAAATGCGATTTTCGTCAAAAGATGGCGAAAAAACCGTGAATTTTGACAAAGGAATGCAAAAAAATCAGCAAATTTCGTCAAAATATCACGAAATAACCACAAATTTCGTCAAACGATTGGAAAATAATCGCGAATTCCATCAAAAGATGGCAAAACAACCGCGAATTTCGTCAAAAGGTCGCAAAATAAATGCACATTTTGTCAAAAGGTTGCGAAATAAACGCACATTTTGTCAAAAGATCGCGAAAAACCACAAATTCTGTCGAAAGAATCGCAAATTTCGTCAAAATATCACAAAATGAACGCAAATTTCGTCAAAAGATCGTGATACGACCGCCCATTTCGTCAAAAGGGGTGAAATAACTGTAAATTTCGTTAAAAGATCGCAAAAACCCCGCAAATTTCGGCAAAAGATCACGAAATAACAACAAATTTCGTCAAACGATCGGAAAATAACTGCGAATTTCATCAAAAGATGTTAAAACAACCACAAATTTCGTCGAAAGGTCGTGAAATAAACACACATCTCGTCAAAAGATCGCGAAAACTACAAATTTTGTCAAAAGATCGCGAAAGAATCACAAATTTCGTCAAAAGATCACGAAGCAACTACAAATTTCATAAAAAGATCGCGAAATGAACACAAATTTCGTCAAAAAATCACGAAACCACCACAAATTTCGTCAAAAAATTGCGAAACAACTTTGCATTTCGTCAAAAGAGGTGAAATAACTGCAAATTTCAATAAAAGAACGCAAAAAAACCACAAATTTCGGCGAAAGATCACGAAAAAACAACAAATTTCGTCAAACGATCACAAAACAACAGCTAATTTCACCAAAGATGGCAAAATAGCCACGGATTTCGTCAAAAGGAAGGTGAAATAACTGCAAAACTCGTCAAAAGATCACAAAATAATTGCAAATTTCGCCAAAAGATCGCTAAAAAACATGAATTTTGTCAAAGAACCGCGAAAAAAACATAGTGGAGGGAGTGGATTTCAGCCCCTTCCCCCACTCTGCTGTAACCTTTCAGAAATTTTTCTGTGAATTTCAGAAATTTTTTTTTCATTCAGAATCACCTCTGTGCATAAGTTGAGAAATATAGGAAAAATAAATTTTCTATACCTACAGTAATACAGTATTCACTTGTAACATATCATACAATTTGGGGGAAATTTTCATCTGGATTGGGGGAAATGTTGGGAGTAGAAACATTTTCTGCACTCCTGAAATAATGATGATTTGACAGCAGAAAAGCATGCTTTATGCAACATCGAAGCTACGTTGAAAATTCATGGCTCAAGCTTAACGAAATTTGGTTTTCCACATCTGGGCGAATTAAATTATCATCAAGATCAAGATTACATTCAAATTACTGAGGCTTCAGATGCTGTTGCATTGCTTTCAACTTTTAACTTACAACAACAAGAGGCCTTCAACAAAATTAGAGAAGCAATTGAAAATGATCAAGTAACTCCCCGATGTTTTTATTTGGATGGCCCAGGTGGCTCCGGGAAGACTTATCTCTATAATACACTTATAGCTTTTGTCTGTGGACGTGCTGAAAAAGTTCTAGCTTATGCAACAACTGGCATTGCTGCAATTTTGTTGAAAGGGAGTAGAACAGTTCACAGTGGCTTCAAGCTACCTCTGCCAATATTGGAAACCTCGACATCATCAATATGAGTTGCATCGCCTGAAGCTACAATTCTCCGTCAGGCAGAGCTCATCATTATTGATGAATGTACAATGATGACTGCTCATGCTTTGCACTGTATAGATACTCTTCTAAGAGAAGTTATGGCAAGTGTTGAACCATTTGGAAATAAAGTTTTACTGTTGGGTGGAGACTTTCGCCAAACATTGCCAGTTGTCATGCGAGGAACCAGAACTCAAGTCATTGAAGCATGCATAAAATCCAGTCCACTTTGGAGACATTTCATTCAATTGAAACTCACACAAAACATGCGTTCGGAGGGACAAGTTGAATTTAATCATTGGCTTCTACAAATTGGTGAAGGAAAAATTCCTGCTATGCAAAATTTACCCTGCGACATGATTCAAATTCCACCTCAAATTTTGTGCACTTCATCGATTGTAACAGCGATTTACGGAAATCATATTAATGTGAATTTTATTCAAGAAATTTCCCAAAAAATAATTCTAACTTCCACTAACTAAGATGCTTCACAAATAAATAATGAAGTTTTGAATCTTCTTCCTGGTGTTTCAACACAATATTTCAGTTGAGACTCAGTTGAAGAAGATAGTTCAGATGATACTTACTATTCTGAGGAATTTTTACATGAGCAAACGCCGTCTGGAATGCTTCCTCATAAATTACTATTAAAAGTTGGGGCTATTGTGATGTTGATTAGGAATTTGAATCCAAAGAAGGGTTTATGCAATGGAACCCGGTTAATAATTCGCAATCTTCACTGACATTTTATTGATGCTGAGGTATTAACTGGCACTAACAAAACAGATAGAGTGTTTTTACTTAGGATGGACCTTGCTCCAAGTGAAACAAATCTGCCCTTTAAACTTAAACGCAGACAGTTTCCCATAATTATGGCCTTTGCTATCACCATAAATAAAGCACAAGGGCAAACATTTGATAGTGTTGGTTTATATTTAGAAAAACCAGTATTTTCACATGGACAGCTTTATGTTGCACTTTCACGATGCAAAAATATAAACAATATTAAAGTATCCATTCTTGATACCAATATGCAAGGAAATCTTCTAAAAGACAACAGAATGTTTACTAAAAATATAGTATACCCTGAAATTCTATAATAAATATTTATATAACAGGATGGCAAAGTAGGGAATTGAATTCAACATATCTCTATGAATTATTTTGTACAATTTAAAAAATGTACGTTTTTTTCTGTTTTACTTTTAAATTTCTTATTTTACTTATGCATATTTTAAGCTGATTTTAATATATTTAAGTGACTTATTTTATGTTTAAGAAATGCAACAGATTTTTTTACTTTCTTATTTAACCTATGCAAATTTTAAGCTGAATTCAATATATTATATTTTTTGTTAAATGCAACAGCCATTTTGCTTTATTTTTAACTTTTTATTTAAACTATCCATATTTTAAGTTTGCGTTCAAATTTTTAAAAGCATTTTCATCCACAGGTTTTGTTATAATCATGTTTTAAAATGAAAATTATTTTGTTTTTGTAATTTGACTAATAATTATTTACCATTAAAATACATAGGATTATGTGAATTGCTTTAAACAATCCAAAAAATGGTGTTTTAGTTTTGACCACAGTGTGAATAAAAATCATCATGATTTGGTTTTACTTTACTAAATTAGTTGTACTGCTAAAATATATTTCTGCGAATTATTTTGTGCTGCATCTCTCTAAAATTTAAACAGGATAGCAATGGGGGGGGGGGGGGGAGCGGTAGATAAACCGAGTTCAGTGTATTTTTTGTGAATTATTTTGTACTGTTTAAAAAATGCAAGTTTGTTTACTTTTTCTTTTTGGTTGGATTTTTAACTTTCTTATATAACCTATGCATATTAAGCTGAATACAATATATTATGTTTCTGTGAATTGTTTTGTGCTGTTAAGAAATACAACAGCTTTTTTGTTTAATTTTTTATTTATTTAAACTATGCATATTTTAAGTTCATGTTCATTCAGATTTTTAAATGCATTTATCATTCACAGGAACGTTTCATTGTAATAAAGATTTGAAAAGGAAAATTACATTTTTTTTTTTTTCAGACTTGACTAAATTTTTGTACCGTTAAAAAACATAGTTTTATGTGTGTGTATTATATTGAATGATGCACATAATGGTGTTTGTTTTGGCCACATATATGAATCAAATTTAAGAGTTTAATCTAAAAATAAACATCTGATTTTTTTTAAAGAAATGCAACATGCTTTTTGTTTTATTTTTAAATTTCTTACTTCACCTATGCATATTTTGAGCTGAATTTAATGTATTTCTGTGAATTATTTTTTGTTATTTGAAGAATACAACAGCTTTTTTGATTTATTTTAAACTTTTATTTCAACTATGCATATTTTTAGTGTTCCCATTTGATGTTTTCTAAAGAGCGCTGTTCCCAGCCCTTTTCGTTTAAACTGTTGATGCACCCTGTCCCATTAATTCGTCAAAAAGGCACAGAAAAAACTTGATTTTTTTTTTCAACAAATCGAAAAAAAAAAAAAAAAAAAAAAAAAAACACAAATTTCATCAAAGAATTGCGGAAAAAGCCTTTCGCCATAGGGGTGTTGGGAAAAATTCTTTTTTTTTTTTTTTTTGGCATGTGAGGCCGTTTATATTTTCTTCTTCTGAAGGTTGACTTTTACAAACACAATTTTTTTAATGATTTTGATGACTTGCCACTATCTGAATAATCATGCATAATAATCACCTGTTTAAATGAGTCTGACTTAATGTTGCAAGCTTAAAATAAACCTTTCCCGTCATTTTTGACGGGGGCATATGCTAGTTTTTACAAATATTATATTTAGAGATTTGTAATTAATGCCTCTGCATGTAATTTTTTTCACTGATTACAAATATGTAATTTTCATTAAAATATTCTCAGTAGAACTCTGATTATCAATTAAAAATCAGATTTAATGGGAGGATTTATTTTGAATTTCGTTTCCTGCTCTTGGACAACATTTATAGCACCCGCTAGATAAAACCACAGATAAATTTACACTAGGATTTTCTTGTGTGGTGTAACATTGTTACAAATAGTGCATTTACAGATTTTAAAGGTATGCATCTAGTAATATTTTTCGTTGCTGTTTCCAAATATCTTATTTTCTTAAAAATCGATTTAGAACTTTTTATTTTACCAAAAAATCTGTTTTTAAAAAGAAAAAGAAAGACTTGCCAATGACACATTATTTAAATCTAAGCTTCCTCCACTAAATTATCTTTATTTTACTTGTGATTTTTTTTGGATCGATTTTAAAATTTCAGATGTTTGATAATGCTAAAAAATTTTAATGAAAGAGGTGGAGTTGAATTTCGGTAATTAATATGTATATATGTATATTTAACATACTTAGATACTAAAATGCATATATTTTTTAAATGTTACTATTCAGTATTTGGCCATTCTGCCAAATCATTATTCTTGACATCCCTACTTTTAAGGGCCGAATATTTTCATAGCTACATAACTCTTTAACTGTTGGCATGTTGAAATTTTTCATAATTTAGAATTGAGGAAATATTAGAATAAGAAGTCACTTGTTTTCATATCTGTGAAGAGTCCTGCTTTAAGTTGGGTAACCCGATTTTACACAAAAACCAAGCTAACTTTAATTATTTCATGTTGAGTTTCAACTCTTTTGGGTCATCTTCAGGTTGACACCATCCTGAATATTTTTCGAATGAAGAAAACAACTAGATATTTGAATACTAATGACTGTATTTGAATTCATTTTTATACAAAAAGATAAACACAGATATTATTTTAGACTACTTTATCATAATTATATAAAAATCTAAATTACTTTTCTTTAGCTTTGGATTGCTGTTGGGTTTGGGTGGGTCTTGTTTCGGGTTGAAGATTTTAGTTTGAATCAGATTTTGAGTTGACTTTAAGCAGAATTTTCAGGTTCAAGCCAGGTTAACCCAATGCACGCAGGACTCTAATCACTTCTTGGAATAGAGTCAGAACTGTCATCTGTTGATTCTAATTGTTTAATTCACCTTTTAAAGATTTTCCCAAATACAATAGCCTCTGAGAATTATCTAATCGATCATTATTAACAATCAAATTTGTAAGCTGAGTTTTAAAATTAGCAAAATCACAACATGCATGGCTTAATTTCTAACAAAAAAGTAACGGAGCCCTAGTATTCTGTAGTACCAGTGCTAACAACTGTACCAGAACCCTAATATTCTGTGGTACCATTACTAACAACTGTACCATATCCCCCCCCCCCCCCTCCACTTCATCACTTTAATATGCATATTTATATTTCATACATTATTTGCAAAATTTAAAGCATTATCTTTTTTCTTTTAGCAGAATAAAAATTTTAAAAATATTTATCAGCATATACTTAGCTGTCAACTATTCCACTTTTTAGTTATCCATCCTTCCGAATAGTAATCTTTGCCAAATTTTAGTGTTAATTAATTTGCGATTAAATATGGTAAGGATTATGATTCGGAAATAGTGTTAACACAAAAAGGGATAGTTAGCAGCTATGTATTTTTATGAAAAAATGCATGAAATTTACAAAAAGTAATATTTATATGCTGAAGAATGGAACAGAGTTTTTCAGTTTCCTATAAAATGTGCATATCTTAAACTTTAATCAATTCCTTCCGCATAAAAATCTTTTGTGGTGAGCCATTGGAAATCAGATTAAATTAAAAATTTGACACCCTTATCGGAAAGATTCGATGATTTTATAGAAAAAGTGGAAACACTGCTCAATTGCTTTCTATCAGAATAACAGTAGATTGCAATTATATCTACTTACAAATGAAGGTGACTTCGTAAATGTGCAGAGCACAGCCTTAGCATGGGCGGTGTTCATGATACAAAATAAATAGAAAAATCATTAACGTGAATTTTATACTCGTATGCAATAGAAGACAAAAAATCCTCAAACAAACAAAACATCAAGCTGATGCTCGTTGGCTAAAAACAGAAAATTCTTTTCAGGCTAGATATCTAAATAGTAAAAAAAAAAAAACAGCCAATAAAAGATTATCCAACTGTCACAAAAGAAAATCGAATTGAAAACAAATTCATTGTTCAGTATATTGAGTGGCGCCATATCTACGCATCGCTGCTATCAATGCCAGACATAAATTTGCAAACATCACTAGAATAGAAAAATACGTAAAAATAGCAAAAAAGCCTTTGTGCAACAATATTAAAAAGCAGAAAAACCAACGTTTAAAAATGCACCAATAATAATATATGAAAAGCAGCAAACAGCTGTTTTAGGTAGCTTTCATTACAAAAAGCTACCTATTGCAGCCGTACGGGGGAAAGCGATTTCAAAAAATTTTGGTATATTTTCATCGATCATGACCCCCAGACCCCGAAACCACCCTCCGTTCAAAATTGATATATATATATCCATATATATATATATAACGATTTTTATATTATTTTTAATATATATTTATATTAATTATTATTGAATTTATTTTGTTTTATAGCATATAGCTATATGATATATATTATCAATGTTATAGAATCATTTAAATTCTTAGTGTAGTTTAAATAAGTAAGATAATAGAACATTATGAATGCTTTTTTTTAAATTTTATTAACAATAGTTTTTAAAAAAATATATAGTGTGGTTTATATTAGGTTTATAATTATCTATATATAAGGATTTGTTTGGTTTTGCTGTTAATAAAATTTTTTTTACATTCAAAGGCTTTCAATTGTTCATCTTGTGACATTTGAATAATAAAAATACTACTAGATGGCAGCACCAAAATTTGTCTTTTGACGATAAGTTATAAATTTTGTCTTTTGCAGCTCCTTTTCAGTTATAATTTCCTACACCAGGTGGATTTTTTAGCTAAATTTTGACGATATTGTTAAATAGTAATTAATTAATTTAATAGTGCATTTTAGTTATTTTAAATAATGTAATTACTTTCTATTTATTTTATTTTATATTATATTATATTAATTCCATTTATCATGGTATTTCAAAATGTATTAACTGCATCCTTTGGTATCAATTACTGTGATTTCTTAACTGTTTTATTCACCTTAATCTTTACGATATTTTGGTAGCCATGTGCGAGTGGATATATTGAAAAATGCTGAAATATTAATCGGTATGTTGTATATTATTTCTATTTTATATCCTATAAATATTTAAACAGGTTTTATTGATTTTTCCATTTCATATTATTTGTTTCTATTCTGTTTTCATTTTTAATCTATTCACTTGATTATAATTGGTTGTTCGGGCACAGAGAAAAATAATTTTTAGCTTTAGCTTATTTTTCTCACAGAAAACAACCATATTGCTTATATCATTGAATTCTGTGCCCTTGAAAACGTAATTCAATATATAAGCTTTTCCATTATTTGTCGGTGTCCACTTTCTTATTTTTTCTTCCATAATAATTCTTATAATAAATTATTTGGCACTTTTTTTATACTTACAGCTTTAATTCATAATATTACGGTATTTGATGGTGGTAGGTTATATATATATATATATATATCTGACCTTTGTCACACTGTAACTCTTGTAATTATGAACCGATTTTGATGTAATTCGATGTGTACATAGTACATACCAATGTCTTGACCGAGTAGCTTCATCCGCCGTTTTGTTTCAAAATGGTGGCCATTTAAAATTTTTTTTAAAATTTAAAATTTGAAATGTGGTACCAAAAAATTAAAAATGGAAAAATATTTTTTTCTTATGTATTTGACCTTTATATAAAGATTCCGGAGCAGTTTTTGTTTCGTCTATATCTTAAAAAATGGCTGAGTTATAGCATTTTGAATTTCTAGCGTGGCTGACATTTTGAAACGTCCTGAATTTTGTCACGCGATAAAAGGCGTATTTATGAACCGATTTGGATGTAACTTCGTTTATACATAGTACATACCAATGTCTCAACCGAGTTCGTTGGCCAGCTTCATCCGCCATCTTGTTTAAAAATGGCGACCATTTAAATTTTTAAGAAAATTTTAAATTTGAAATGTGGTACCAAAAAATTGAAAATTGGAAAAATATTTTTGTTATGTGTTTGACCTTGATAAAAATATTCGGGAGCAGTTTTTGTTTCGTCTATATCTTAAAAAATGGCTGAGCATTTTGAATTTCTAGTGTAGCTGACATTTTGAAACGTCCTGATTTTTGTCACGTGATAACAGGCGTATTTATGAACCGATTTGGATGTACCTTGGTGTGTACATAGTACATACAAATATCTCAACCGAGTTCGTTGGCCAGCTTCATCCGCCATCTTGTTTCAAAATGGCGGCCATTTAAAAAAAGTTTAAAACTAAAAAATTTTAAATGAGATACCAAAAAATTGTAAAATGAAAAAGATTTTTTTTGTATGTGTTTGACCTTAATACAAAGATTCCGGAACAGTTTTTGTTTCGTCTATATCTAAAAAAAATGGCTGAGTAATAGCATTTTGAATTTCTATTGTGGCTGACATTTTAAAACGACCTGAATTTTGTCATGCGATAACAGGCGTATTTATGAACCAATTTGGATGTAACTTGGTCTGTACATAGTACATACCAATGTCTCGACCGAGTTCGTTGGCCAGCTTCATTCGCCATCTTGTTTCAAAAGGGTTGCCATTTAAAAAAAATTAAATTTTAAATTTAAAATGAGGTATTAAAAAATTGGAAAATGAAAAAGATTTTTTTTATGTGTTTGGCCTTGATACAAAGATTCTGGAGCAGTTTCTGTTTCTGAAAATTTGTTCTTTTGTTTATATCTTAAAAAATGGTTGAATTATAGCACTTTGAATTTCTAGCATGGTTAACATTTTGAAACGATCTTGTATTTGTCACGCGATAACACACGTATTTGCCTATTTCGATGTAAGAAGGCATGTGGATAGTATCCTGATTTTTGTCACGTGATAACAGGCGTATTTATGAACCGATTTGGATGTACCTTGGTGTGTACATAGTACATACAAATATCTCAACCAAGTTCGCTGACCAGATTCATCATCATCAGCCATCTTGTTTCAAAATGGCGGCCATTAAATTAAATATATATATATATATATATATATATATATATATATTTAAAGTGAGGTGCAAAAAAATTAGAAATTGAAAAAGGTTTCTTTCTTAAGTATTTTACGTTGGTATAAGGATTCAGGAGCATTTTTTTTTGTCTTTACCTTAAAAAATGGCTCAGATATAGCAGTTTCAATTTCTATCATGGGTGACATTTTGAAAAATCTGATTTTTTGCATGCGACAGCACTCGTATGTATCAACCGATTCCGATGTGAGTGAGCATGTGCACAGCAATTACTAAGGTCTCGACCAAGTTCACTGGTTAGCCTCATCCACCATGTTGTCTTAAAATGGCAGGCACTTCAAGAAATCGCTGAATTTGGCAGCCAAATATAAGTTACTTTAAAGAAAAGCAACTTGGATAAAGCTGACTAATTTCGCGAAATTCTCATTCATTATATTGATAAAAATTAGTATTGAATCTCCTATATTCGGTTTCCACTAAATTGAGCTTCGTGTGTTTGAATAATATAAGTTGGCTTTTTTAAAATTAGGAATATGAAAGCTACCTCTTCCTCCCGGCACTGGCCGGAAGGACTTTTTCATGTATTATTTGTGCATTTTTAAACGTTGGTTTTTCTACTTTTTAATAGAAAAATACGATTTCTGTTTTTCCTTCATTTTGATCAAAATAGCATTAAAGTGATTTGAAGTAGAATACGATACATAATTCTGAAGGAGGAAAAGTTTTTTTTTTTCTGTACATGAATAAGTAAAATTTTGAATGTAAGATAAATTGAGCCTGAGTCAGTCCAAGCCCAAAATTAATATAAAAATTGAGTCCGTTTTATCTCTATCTCCTACGTGTGCGACACTTTACGTCACATGTAAGTGTTTTGATAAAAAAGAATGCAAAAGCTTAGATGGGAAGGAAAGGAAAGAATAATTTTGGCTCGGTTTTTCGGAAGCGCTATTGCACTGAGCTCCGGATAATTTCTAGCAATATTTAAATATTTGCTAAAAACAGAGAAGTACCGGAGCTGGGCTCCGGTGCAAATTAAGCCCTGACAACATGTATCTCCAAATGAAGGCAGTGGAATTTCTGGAAGACAAACTTTTGGTTTTGCTTCATTTGAAGGTTCATTACAATAACAGCATTTGATTCAGTTTTAACTGGGATTAATAAAAGTTTCAGACTTACCTCAATTTTTTCCAGGCGTTCATTTACACTATCAATGTCCAGTCCACCTGCATTTCTTGAACCTGAAGTGTTTCAATATCTGGGATATCATTGGTCTATTATTTGTTCCAATTTAATTTGGAAGCATTCAGTCTTTTTTAATTTGACTTCTAGCTGGCTCACATTTGAGATTTTATTATGTTTTGTTCAAGAACTGTTCTAGTCTGATTATGGCAACCTTTATGATGTCTTTTGAACAGGTAATCTTTTCCAAATGAACATTTTCACACTTGTACGATCACTAATGTCTATTGTAATGGACTGTATAGACATTTATAGTTTTTAAATAGTTTTTATTAATGTTCTTGAACCATCACAACGCACAACACAAGCATAAATTTCTTGAATATATTTAGATTAAAACTAATTAAAATTATATTATAGTAAATTAAACAGACAGCTTGACAAAATAATACTAAACTTCTCTCAATTGATTAAAGAATATATTAAGGCACAAACTATTTACAAAAAAACTATGTACAGATTAATTAAAACAACTTAAAATGGCTATAGTGAACTTCACTCCATCCACTCATCACAGCATCTTCCTATTGTCTCTACAGCATATTTCTATTCTGCCACTCTTCTGCACTCTCATTACCTCTGCATATCTCTGGCACATGGACAGGACTTACACAGACACAACTGAAAGGCACTGGTACTGCCATCTACCGGGAGATGGTAAACTTTCTGGAAATAGAAATCACCATGTTATTAATTACTACTATGTATATTGAGTGGAGAATAATTTACCACAATGAAGATGAAAAATTCAACAGCTTACTGACTGTTTTTATAGGCTGTTTGCTAGGTGAAGGGGAAGCCAAATGGTATTTCTGGTAAGGAATAACAGAGATATTTATATTTGAATTCACAGTGAGTGTTATTTGATTTTTGAAGAATGGAATTTTTTTAATATTGAACATGCCACTGAGATTATTTGCATAGTGTATGATTATTTGAGTGCAGACAAATACAAAGAAGTCTATAGCTACAATGCACTGAAATCACTAAAGACAAATTAAAATGATTATTTTTTTTCTTGAGTCAAACTAAGAGTACTCCTAAAAATTTTTGAATCAACTGTATTTAATAATAAATTTTTATTATATTTTCTTAAATTAAAATTTTAGCATTCTCATATATAATGTGCTTTAAGCAACCTTGTACTTTATTAATACTTTATTATTACTAATTATAGGCCGATCAAGAATTTCTTGTACTTGGATGTCAGTATTTAACTGAGTTACGAGATGTGATTGATTGTGTATCTGACAAAGCTATTCCTGGGGAATACAGTGAATGTCCTCATTCCCTACCACCAGTGACTTGCAAGGTAAATAGCATTTGTAATATAACTATAGGTAGTTAAGTATCTATATATATGTTATGCTGTCGTACGTGGCACAGAAATCACCATTATCGTTAATTGGTTATTGTGTAATATTTTTAAACAGGAAATAATAATAAATAAAAAAAGTTTAATTAATAACTATAAAACAAAACAATTTATATAATTAAAAAAACATAAAAGTAAATAAACAATTTATTAATAAATAAACTACAACATCCGGGTTACCATATCAAGCAAAATAATGACACTTTGGTGCCAGTTAAGTACCCGGTTGTGTATACGACATTGGCGTCAGGTAAAATCGTGCCAACGTGATGTGTGTATGACATCTGTGTCATCTTTTATTAATCTCATTTAAAATACAATAAATAAATAAAGGTACTTTTCCAGTATGGATACTTAGCGAAATAAAGAAAAGGTCCGTGGCGAGAAAAGAAATTTGGCAACATATTTTCTGGCAACCTATTTAAACAAAATATTTTTTTTAAATAAAACTACATAAAAGTTGCCATGATCGCATAGAGTTAGTACTTTTGTTACCTTGGTGCAATTCTCGGCAATAACATTTTTTAATTCACCAGCAGCATTTTTTATTTTTCAAGGGGTAAATTAAAACAATGCTTTGATGTGGAAATTAAATGGTTTATAGTATTATTTATTCTTTTTCTTGTTTTTTTTTTTTTTTTTTTTTTTTTTTGAAGAAATTTTTTTGTGCTACTTGGTTATCCCGTCAACCAATTTCACCAAATTGTACAAATTGACATAATTTTTATTTTATTAATGAAAGAACAAATTAATTAGTAAAACATTAATAAAAATACAAATTAAAAAAAGAGATTGTGACATTTACGATCAACCATTACTGGTATTTAATCTTATAGTTTGGTGATAGTTTTCTGGTCGATGGGATAATCAAGTGGTGCCTTTTTTTAAAGTGAAAGTCATGAATGTTTAAGTTTTAAATTGAAGTTATCCATTTTAAATAAAATTAATGAAAGGATTATATTTTTATGTAAATTAATCATGAAACATAAAAAAATGCGACGGGTACAATGTTTGGCGATTTATCATCTGTACCTGACTAACATAAAAATACTGAGTTCTTGATTTCTCTATCAGAATCTTCCGATTTGGCAGAGGATTGAACAAGTAAATTTGTTAGCCTAAATAGACCTTCCTTGTTCACTTATACACTATTTAATTACTTTATTATTCATATCTTTAATCTAAACTTTCTTTTTCAACTTCAACTCAAAGCAGCTATTTTTATTTCGTTCATCCCTTTTCAATCTCACTCCATCTAACTTGAGTTCATTTCTAAACTCCTCTTCAAAGCTCGCTATGTTGTCATTCCATCACTTCAATCTAGTTAGGAACTTTGAGTTGCGATAGGATTCAAACCTATCTGAGTTCAGCAGATAATAATCTCCAAACACCAGATGGCTTTTTCTGTCATATGTAAATGAGTGAGTGACGTTGCAACCTGCCAATAGGCGTGATAGCTTTCATGATCTTTTTTCTTTTCCAGTGGGTTTTCGAATGTTATTGTTTGGGAGTGTGAGTGGCTGATCTTGAATCGTTTTTATTTGATGAGAAACCACCTGCGTTTTAAAAGCAGCATGCATTATTTTAAGGAAAGTTTCAATATCTTTTAACACAGCTATTTTTATTTTAGCTGTTCTTTTATACAACAGTTTATACAGTTACAATTGTTTTTGCAACGAAGCTTGCCTTCAAATTTTTTTAAACTTTTTATGTTAAGAATTACATAGGAGTGTATTGACTATACAATTTAAAGTACGCAATGATAAAAATGTCGGAGCTAAATGACGCCTGTTTTAGAGTTGCATTGCTTGTACTGACATACTGCCTCTTTTTAGTGAATTTAACCCCTTGAGGACCATAACTCAGGCAGAATACTTTGGCATAAGTGCATAGTTAGTGGCCATTGATATCTCCGAGTGAATTTTAGTGTGTATGTAGCGGGGAAGGAGGGTTGCTATTTTTCTTTCATTTAATGATATTTAATGAACTTTTATTTTATTTTTAGAGTAATATGGTAGTTTATTAAAAAAAAAAAAAAAAATTGGTACTTTTTTCTTTTGTTTATGTATGTTTTTTGATAAGATAAAATAATTTTTAAAAAAAATCATTGATTAAAATCAAAAATTTTCTAAACGTTTAAAATGTCAAAAACAGTATTAAAATCTAAGATGAACATAATCTGAAAGTTTCTACGGGTATTTTGACTTATGAGTAAACAAAAAAAGAGCTTTAAATAATTGTTTCTAAGCTTAATTCCTATGTATTGTGAAAAAATTAAAAACAGTTTAATTTAAAAATGATATTTAATATAATTTGCAACGTCATAATTTCTTTAGGTAATCAATTTATGTATTATTTTATATAAAATAATAATAAACATAGGAAATGTAACAAATTTCTGCAAGTAAAAGAATAAATAGTCAGTGCCTTAGTTCCTTGTTCTACTTTTGTAATAATAAATTAATAGCAATCTCGAGTCAAAGAAGAATGAAAGAGTAACATCTGCTCAACAACTAAATTGTAAATGAATGTATAAGAGAAAACGAACTAATTGGTATAAAAATGTTAATCACAGCAAGAGCTTTTTCGGTATAGGTTGAATAAATGTTTTTTTTTTTTACTTTGTAAGTCATATATACTAAATAAAAAAAACTAATTATGGATTGAAAAGACAACAAAACTTTTCTTAAAAAGAAAAAAAATTAACCATGGAAAACTAATTATCCCCACTGAGAGGTAATAATGCTATTATATAAATATTTTGAGGATTTCTGATATAATTGGCTACTGTTATGTATGTATGTATGAATGGCTTTAACTCATTTTCATAATATTTTTGGTTAGCATACACATACATGTGTGTAAGTTTAGATTTTAGTGATTAACAGTATTTTTCCTAAGTACAAATGCAAAACGAGCTGCAAATAATGTTTGTTAGTTTTGTTATTTGTGCTATTAATTAATGAAACTACTTATTTGCAGTTTTTATTAATTCTGTAATTACTTACTCATAGCTGCCAACTTGTACGGATTGGCCGTACAATGTACGGATTTTGTTCTAATTGTACGGTTTTGCGTGCGGGAAAAACAATCGCTGAAAAATGCGAATTTTGTCAAAGATTGCATGAAAAAACGCTACTTTCGTCAAAGATTGCTTGAAAAAACGCTAATTTCATCAAAGATCCGTTCAAAAACACTACTTTTGTCAAAGGATCGCGAAAAAACGGCAATTTTCTCAAAGAATCTTGGAAAAAGCCCTAATTTTCGAAAAAAAAAAAAAAACCGCTAATTTCGTCAAAGATCGCGGGAAAAAACAATAATTTCGACAAAGGATTGTGAAAAGTACGCAAATTTCGTCAAAAATCGTGGGGATAAAACGCGAATTTGTTCAAAGGATCGGGAAATGAACGCGAATTTCATCAAAGTTCGCGAGAAAAAGCGCGAATATCGTCAAAGATCGCGGGGAAAAAAAGAATTTTATCAAAGATATTTGAAAGAAAGCAAATTTTGTCAAAGAATCGCGAAAAAAACGCGTATTTCGTTAAAAATCGCGCAGAAAAACACTATTTTTGTCAAAAGATCGTGAAAAGAAAGCGAATTTTGTCAAAAATCGCAAAAGAAACACTAATTTCGGCAAAGAATCGTGAAAAGAACGCGAATTTCGTCAAAGATCGCGGGGAAAGAACACTAATTTCGTCAAGGGATCGTGAAAAGAACGCGAATTTTGTCAGAAAACACGTAAAAACGCTAATTTCGATCAAAAATCTTTGAAACAAAGCTAATTTCGCCAAAGATCGTGGGAAATAACATGAATTTCGTCAAAGATCTCATAAAAAAACGGAATATTGTCAAGGTTCACGTAAAAAACACGCGAATTTTGTCAAAGATCTCGTAAAAAAATGCGAATTTCGTCAAAAGATCGCGAGAAAAATGCGAATTTCGTCAAAAGATTGCGAGAAAAATGTTTATTTCATCAAAGATAGCAGAAAAAACGCTTTTATCAAAAAATTGCGAAAAAAAACGCTAATTTTATCAAAAGATCGCGGAAAAAACGCAAATTTCGTCAAAAGATCGCGAAAAAACGCAAATTTCGTCAAAAGATCGCGAAAAAACGCAAATTTCGTTAAAAGATCATGAAAATAACACAAATTTCGTCAAAAGATCGCGAAAAAACGGCGAAGTTCGTCAAAAGATCACGAAAAAAAACGCAAACTTCGTCAAAAGATCGCGAAAAAAAAACAGTAATTTCGTCAAAGGATTGTGAAAAAAACGTGAATTTTTCACAGGATTATGGAAAAAGCGCGAATTTCATCAAAGGGCCTCGAAAAAACTCATAATTAGATCGGAAGGGAATCCCCCCCCCCCCTTTCCTCCCCAATCCTTTGGCTGTGTAACCTTTCAGAAAATTTGCTGTGAATTTCAGAATTTTTTTTTTTTTTTAGAATTTCCCATGCAAAAAAATTTTCTTTTGATATCTCACGTTTTTATTTTGGAAAAAAAAGACTATACATGAATATAGCATAGAAAATGTTATAAAGTATTACTTTTTTCATTGCATGTTACGTTTCGTTGCATATGTTATGCATTTTTAAGCACCCAAGAATACGTCATAAAAATTGTAAGGATTTCAAAATTGACATGTTGGCAGGTATGCTTACTGTTTCTCCTAGGCCATTTTTTTTTTAAAGGTGCCGCACCCAGGTCTTTTTGAAATTGGCAAAATGCACCCTGCCTTAAAAAAAAATAATAAAAAGCTAAATTCACCTGTAATTGTAGCCAGAGATTTCTTGTAAAAAACTTCCCAATTCAACAGTATTTCTAAACTCATATGCCCAAGATCTTGCAAAAATAATAAAAATTTAATTTCTTTAGAAAAACAGGATATTATTAAAACATATTGTTATTTAATTGTATTTTTCAATTTGTGATTCATAAAATTATTAAAAATTAAGGAACATTTATTTATTATACTAAAAATTATTCTTTTTTTTCTTATATCATTACTAATATATTTCCTCATAAAATAGTGCCCTTTTTTTGAACTAGCGTTCTGCCACTTTTTCTTTCTAAAATGATTATTATCATTTTAATAATTAAAGCTTAAAAATGTATAATATATTCCTAATTAGAGAGTTAATTGTTTAATAATTATTAATTTGAAGTAGTTTTAACTATTTAATGTTAAATGCAGTTAATAATAATTTTAATGAATGTTAAATATCACTAGTATTTAATAGTTTTACACAATTATTACAATATTAATGTATATAACATTATTGTATGATACTAACTAATGAAACTACTAATTTGAAGATTAATAATTTCTGTAATTACTAACTAATAATTATAATTTTATTAATTAAAGTGTGAAAGCATAGATTATGTTAGCAATTAGTGGTTTAATTGTTTTGGAAACCTAAAACTCTTGGTACCTATTCAGTATTTGAACGCTGGTGAAAAAATCATAAAAATCCGATTTAAATTTTTAAAAAATCCAATTTTTTTACACCCTAAATGGCAATGATACAGGTTAGCATCACAAAATTAAATGCATATAATTACGGAAACCGGTCCTCAGACGTTAAGTATCTTCTTTTGAGAAAAATGCATGGAACATAGTTAACGGCAAAGAAACCAAACCAGAAGCAGATCAGGCAGTTGCCATGAAAGACTATGAGTCCTGTGAATGCTCTGCCTCAGCCATTCTCCATTTAAATGTTGAACCTGAGTTCAGGCGTATAATTAAAAATGTAGATGATCCCAAACTTGCGTGAGATAAACTGAAGGTGCATTTTCATCCCGACAATATAGCTAGGCACATGCAGCTATTCACTGAGATACTTACTTGCAAGATAGAACCAGAGGGACTGGTAGACATGTTTGCTGCTGGAATACAACGAATCGCTGACCAATTAACAGCAATGAAGCAGCCTATGAATGAGAAATACTTATCATTTCAGGTACTTAGGTGCCTTCTTCCAATATTTGATAATTTGGTACAGACCATTTTAAGGTGAACTGATGATGAATTTAAATTTTAAAAAATACTGACAGAACTAGTCGCTAAGGAATCCCACCTTAAACTGAGAGACCACGACAGAAATGAAGAAAAAGTGCCTGTGCTCACTTTACAAGACCTAAATCTCACTCGAAAGCTACCTGTTACTGTTGTGGATAACCAGACCACAACTTTAAACACTGTAGAGTTCCAAAGTATCAACCTGACATTAGAGAAACCTCTCCTGGTAGATCATCAGCACTAGAGAATCATCTTTATCCAGACGCAACTCTGACGCATCCAGACGTAGCTCTGAGAAACCTTGACATCGCTACCGAAAGCCTCTAAAATCTGGTAGCCAGACGAAATTCCAGCAGAAACATAAGAACAGCAAAGGACAGGTACATTTTTATGTTCAATCTAACCTAAGTAATGTTGTAGGGGATGAGGACGCCTGGATTTTTTATACTGGGGCCTCACATCACTTCTGTAAGGATAATTGAAAATATGTGTCATTTAAACCTCTTCATAATCATGAACTAGCTATTGCAGTTGATGATGCCACTTTTCTTATTAAAGGGACAGGGATGGTAGATTTACAGCGTACTTTCACTTCATGACATGTATTGTCCTAGTCTAAGGAGAAGTTTAATCTCCAGTTCTCGATTAGATTCAAGGAGAACTAAGTTCAAAGGAGGTAACGGTAGAGTAAAGCTTATCGGTATGATTACACTTTATTTAGAGCAATACTTAAGAATGTATATTTACTATATTTATCCAGAGTCTAAAAATAAAAATAAAAAGGTACAATTTGAGGCTTCAACAGTACATAAAGATGACTTAAAACTTTGGCACAGAAGAATGGGGCATATAAGTCCAAGTTTAATTGAAGGTACATATAGGTGTAACGCTGGTGTAAAAGGGTTGCCACGCATAACAAACAAGGAATTTCTTGTAAACAACAAACATAGGCATGTATCATTTAGACCGATAGGAAACATAAGATCAAAATACCCTCTCAAGTTATTGCACACCGATGTTTAGAGACCTATTAAGAGGGGAGAACGCTTTTTCTTAACTATTGTAGACGATTTTACTAGAAAGACTTCAATTTACCCATTATGACATAAGTCTGAAGTATTTAAAGTTTTTAGAAACCATATTCAAAGAGCCGAAAAATTTCTAGACTGGAAAGTTAAGTCTGTATGAAGCGACATCGGCAAAGAATTTGATAATGATAATTTCAGAAGATACTTTGAGGAACGTGGTATACAACACGAATTCACTAACACATATAGTCCAGAACAGAATGGCGTTGTGGAACATCTGAATCAAACAATAGCAGACGGTGCTTGCTATATTTTAAATGAGAACAAATTAAGCTTGAAATTTTGGCCAGAAGCCGTTCTTTACTTTGTGTACACTTGGAATAGAGTGTACCATAAGAATCAAAAGAAAACCTGATTTGAGCTTTATTGCAGCCAAAAACCTTCTGTTCGTCATTTAAGACCATTTGGTACTGATGCATATGTAGGAATCCCAAAACAATTAAGAAGCTCAAAATTTGATCCAAAGGCATAATGGTGGGATATGCTATGCCCACGAAAGGTTACAGAATTTGGCTTCCAGATTCGAATTAAATAATTGAAACAATAAATGTTTCTTTTAATGAAGAAGCCACAATCGCAAAATATTGTAACAATGGAGAACAAGGTCCTACTTATACCCTAAACAATCCTTTTGGTGTCTCAGAAAAGGGCAACAGAGACGAACTAAGCTCTACTTATATCTTAAACCCGACTACTCCTGAAATTGACCCTATGTATGTCAATAACATTGATGAATCCATTGAAGAATCCTCACATGAAACAAATCATTCTTCCGAAAGTGAAGAAGCAGGGGAAGAGGAAACTCAAACATTGAGGGAGCCATTTGGATAAGAAAAATTAAACTTAGAACAAAAGGGGGACGTTTATTACTATGAACAAGGTCATAGAGATAGGTTAAGATCAGTGACCAATGTAAGGCCTTAGTTGTTTAAAGAATGGTATCAAATGTGAACCATATCTATTTTGTTTTAAAGGTACAGACAAATACGAAGGTATCGTCCAGAATACAACCAGTACTTCAAGTGATAGTTCTAGTCCTACTCGCGAATGGACCTACAGATTCCAGAAAGTAATGAAGCTGATACATGACTAGAAAACCTTACAATACCCAACACATACAAACAGGCACTTAAATAACCACAATGAGAACATTAGAAAGGTGCAATGGGGGAGGAAATAGCCATAATGCAAAATAGACAGGCATGGCGTTTAACAAAATTACCAGACAGAAAACAACCTATTGGGTGCAGATGGGTATATACAATAAAGCATGACAAAACTGGAAAAATAGCAAGATACAAGGCAAGGTTATTTTGCACAGGGATACAAACAAATAAAAGGAGAAACGTATGATGAAACTTTCTCCCCTGTCATAAATTTCAGTATAATAAGATTTTTCTTTTCAGCCTTAGTTTCAGCTCACAGATGGTCCTATTTGTAATGTGACGTAAAAGGAGCTTACTTATACGCTCCATTAACTGAAGAGGTGTACATGAGTCAACCCCCAGGTTTTGTACAAAAAGGTAAAAAGGTTAATTAACCAGGAAATCTTCACAGTTAAACACATAAGTAGTAAAGCTAACTTATCTGACATATTTATGAAACCTCTCACTAAGTCGATTTACCAAGATTTATTGAATTAATATTTAATACTAAGTCATAAATTTTTGATCACTTTTTGCATTTTTTCAATACACCCTCCTTTGAATGTAACGTATCGTGTAAGTATAAACATATACTTTTGAATAAAACTATCTTTTTTTTAAGTTAAACCTTGTAGTTTTACTTTGTTTCAAGAAACCTGTGTGTTTCTATGTATAATACATAAATGTTTTTCTGAACTGTTTGCATTTAATGATTATACAAAATTTGAAATTAAAATGTTTATACATAAGTTTTTTTAATTGCTCTCTCTCAACCCATGAGCAATTAATTTCCTACTGAAATGTGGTTCAGACCCCATGGTAGTCATTTTCTGGGGTCTAAATGGACCCAGGAAGCACCTCGCAGGGGGGCAAATGTAATCAGTCAGAGTGGCCTGCAGGGGGTAGCGGCTTTCGTGGGTGTTCTGGCCACAGGAAGGCTAGTCTTGGGCATATTTTTTCTTATTTTTGTAAGTCCCTTCTTTTTATGAAATGGAACTGCCACATAGGTCCCGCTCATGTGGGAAAGTAGAGGTAATAAAATTCTGTTGAGTTTATTACAGTAGAAGATCTTTATAACGCAATTCTATATAACGTAATTCTCCATATAACGCACAACTTTTCAGATGTAAACAATGAATTTTGCAGTTAAAAAACACCTGCATTTGATCATTGTAAAAATATTGCTACTCTCTAGAGGACTAAATTTGATACATTAGTTCAACTTTACCTCCTAATTTAAGATTTTTTTAATGAAAAAAATACTATTATTACAATAAACATTTTTCAAAATGAGTAATATAAGGGATGGTTTGGTCAGCTATATTTGGATCATGTTTATAAAATAAATTTAACAATGTCTGACCTATATTATGCAAAAATTTATAATTTGGATAACTCTTGGTAACAAGGAATGCACTATAAAGATATTCTAATGTATTTTGAATGTTTCAGACATATTTGGTCATATTTACAAAATAACTTTAATGATGCGATCCATATAATGCAAAATTCTATATAACGCTAAACCTTGCGTTTTTAGGTTTGCGTTATAAAGATCTTCTACTGTATTAAGTTTTTGAATTTGCATGCAAAATTATTATACATCTGTTATCATAAGTTTTTAATGCAAATAACTTGAACATGTCTGGATAGGTAGATTAATATGCTTTAAGTTAATTCCAGGTTAACCTAATATCTTTCATTTCTATATCATATTATTGAAAAAATGGTACGTTAAAATGTGGGCCCACATATGAAAGCTGAAAGAATTATATGCATGTAGAAATATGATATCCATTTTATACATATGCTAATTTTTGTTCAATTTCTTTTTAATGGCCATTAATTACATTAATTGTTTAATCAATTTTTTTTTTTTTTTTTGTCATATACTATTCTGTTACCTGCAACTTAGTTTTTTTAGTAAATTGCATATTTAAAAGTGTAGCCATTTCAATGGTGAGGTATTCTAGGTATTTAATGCAGCCATTTCAATGGTGAGATATTCTAGGTATTATAATGTAGCCATTTATGGTGAGGTAAAACTACTATTCAACTGTTTTAGGTTCAAGATTCAAGAAAATTTATGTACAAGATTAAAGATTTCAATGATGTATTAAATTGTAAATTGCATGTAGTTTTTCCAAATTTAGAACTAAATTATTTTCAATCAACAATGTGACATTTGAACCTAAGGTGGGAAAAGAAAATACAGTAGAACCTCGATCCATCGTTTTTCAAGGGGTGCGTGAATAAAAACGATGAATGTGGGAAAACGACGAATGCGGGTTAACGTCAAAACACGAGAAGAAAATAATGTTTATGCATTACTAATAAATGCAATGTGTACAGTATACTAATAAATACTAATTTGTTACTTTCCAAACTGTAAATTAAATAAATCGAAGTTGTGGAAAATTGATATTTATTTAAAAATATCAGTAATTTTATATTGGGTTTTTCGTTTATTTTTTAAATTAAACAACAAATTTTTAAGATGTACAACATTTTTCTGGTCATTTTTTTAAACTTCATGTGCATCTATAAAAGTTCATACAGTTTCATATGCCTTAATTGCATCAGACATGCTTGGCACTGGTGTAGGCTCAGCTTCATTGGCATGAACATTATCATCTGCTTCTTCGCCATTATTTTCATTTTTTGCATCATCAAACATTTCTTCTATGCTTAGGACACATGTCGCAACATCTTGGTCAATGGAAATATAATTGCTAAATTTCACACCCGATACATCCTCTACTACGCGCAACCACTTTTCATTTGCATTTATCGCCACCATCATCTTTATTTTCTTCCCCTTCTGTTCAACATTCTTCATCAATTTTTCGTACAAAACCGCATTTCACGAAACAATTCTGGATGGCTGAAGAGGTTAGTTCATGGCATGCTGAAAGTACAAAGTGAATAGCATGCAGAAGGTCTGTTTTTGGAGTGGGTTCTTTTGCTTGTGCCATTAAACATAAAGATCTTTTCACCAGCCATCTCCTGTAAAATTTCTTAAAACAGTTGCTTACCCCAGCATCAAGAGAGACAGATGTGCAATTAGCTGGAAAAAAACTGAATTTTATATTTTTCAAAGACGACGTATGTGGTGAATGAGCTGAACAATTGTCAATAAATAGAATGATTTTCTCTTTTTGAGCGTGGATTGATCTATCAAAATCATGAAGAAATTTTGTAAAAATATCATTTTTCACCCATGCTTTGGCATTCGAATGGTAGACTACTGGTAGTTTCTTTACGTTCTTGAAGCATTGAGCTTTAGCAGATTTACCAATAACGAGGGGTACTCCTTTGTCAGAACCGTACTTATTCGTGCATAGTAGCACTGTAAATCTTTCTTTGGAATGTTTACCCCCATAAAAAGACTCTCCTTTGAACGCTGGCAATCTCTCTGGTGAGCATATATAAAACAGGTCTGCTTCGTCTGCATTATAGATGTCAAAATCCTTATAGCCTTCTAGTAACTTCAGAAGTTTCGAACCACATTTCCATGGTATCAGTATTTACTATTGCGGCATTTTCACTATATAATTTCCTGGATACCAATCCATGGCGAATTTTAAAACGTGAAATCCACCCATTTAATGCAAAAATAGTATCCATGCCATATGATGCAGCTATTACAAGTGCCTTCTCTCGAACAATATTCCTATCCACAGGAATATTTGACTCACGAGACTGGTCGTACTAAGCGAAGAGATGTCTTTCCAAATAACTGTAAGTAGACATTTTGTTAGTTTTTCACTTTTTAGCAGAAGTTCCATACTTATGAGCCAGCTCTCTAATTTCTTTCTTTTTCGAAATTATCGAATTCAGAGTTGAAGGCGATAAACATAAACGTTTAGCGACGTTAATTTTTTTCTCAAAATGATTCTTTTCCACCTTATCTATAATGAGAAGCCTTTCTTCTACAGTTCGGATTTGTTTTGCAATTCTTAAAATTCCCAGAACGCATTAAATTGAAAGCTCACACCCTTGAAATTAAACACGTGCACTGCACACGACAGATTAGCCTGGAATGTGGCACCTGGAGCTGGCCAAAGTGGATGCATCCATCCTTCCATTTACACAGTATAGAATAGCCCATTCTGTAAACAGAGCACATCACTGTAAAAAAACCACTGTAAATTTGCCAGCACAACTCGATCACAGTTGAATGTACTGTATCTTTCTTTGGTTTCCTGACTATTTAAGCATGAAAAATACAGTAGTTGCGTAAAATTAACAGTACAATGTACTGGCAATTTTGGACGCATTTGGACCACAGCACAAACTACTGGCGTCCAAATTGCCAGTACATTGTGCTGTTAATTTTACGCAACTACTGTATTTTCCATGTTTAAATAGTCAGGAAACCAAAGAAAGATACAGTACATTCAAATGTGATCGAGTTCGTGAGCGAGATGAACAGTACTTTGTATGTAAAAATGTCGTTTTTTTTTTTTTACAGTGCTGTTCCGCATTCATTTATTTACAGGTACATACTTGTCACAATATCAGCGCTAATCCCTGTAATTCCCTCCTAAAACAACACAAAGGATTTATTTTAGGATAAAAGAAGTAAATCGAGTTTTGTATGTCATATGGATCCGCTTGATCTTCAATTTCTTTTCGGTGAGAAGAAAAATTTTACAACGATGAATGCGGGAAAATGACTTTTTGAAGAACGATCTATGCGGGTTTCGTTAACATTATTTAAATATGATTTGTGCAGGGACCATAGAAATAAAACGATTAATGCGGGAAAACGATGGATGCGGGAACGATAGATCGGGGTTCCACTGTAATAACTTGTTATACAAAGGTCATAAGAAATGAGTTGTATATAAAGATGTTATGTAAAAAAAGAAAAAAAAATGTCTTTACTTATTTTAAATTGTTGTTATATAATATACTAGGGGGCTCTGCCCCCTACGAGCTACGCTCGTCAACCCCCGTTGAGACACTGCAGACTCTCATGCTAATTTGATCGTCTTTAAAAATATTTTGGATTTGATTGAATTATAATTTATTTTTTTATTCAGAAGATTGAATTATTATTTAAAAAACAGTGGCGATCTTCCTATAAGCAGATTTCTATTCATTTCTCTTTGATTGGGGAAATTTTAAGGCCAAATCAGCTGCTGCTAAAAGATACAATGGCTGTTTTCGTCTTTGTTTAAATAAAATCAGTTAAACATTTCAAAGTAAGCTAATATAAAATTAATTAAATAAACCGAGTCTTTGTCTCTCGGTATTTTTTAATAAAGCGAAAAGAAAGTTCTTTTAAATAAGACATTTTAAATGTATCGTTTTTAATCTGACGTAAGTTTCGCCAAAGTTTTTTTTCTCTTTTTAATATTCACGTGAAAATACTTTTGTTAGAAATGAAATATTATTTGCGCTGTCCTAACAAAAATAGTTGAAAAGATCATCTCAAAATATCAAATAAATGTCTCGTGCAATTTTTAAATTTAAACTGTTTTACAATATTATTTTTTGTTCATTTTACGTAATAAGTGTAATGTAATGTAAATGTGACGTAATTTCTCCTATTTAAGACTTCTAACGCATGTTAAGGAATTTATTATTTTGTAATATCCTTTCTCTTTTAAAATTCACATGTAAATTTTGTTTTTATGATGTAATTTTCAGTAAGTTTCTGCTTTTTATACGTAATTATTTAATTATAATTTGAAGGGATTTTTTTTTGTTTATAATAGTCATGTAGTAAATAAATTTTTAATTTGAAGCAAACGTTATTGTTTACGCTGTTTATACAGTTGACAACAGTTTAAATTAATACAATTTTCTAAAATATTTAAAAAATCGCTCTCTTGAAATGCTGAAAATTTGAATTTAAAATAAAAATAAAACCTCAAAAAATTAGTCAAATTAAAAAAATAAATGCAGTCTGCACACCAGGAATTTCTAACGTATAAAATGATCTAAAAATGATTAAATTCCCATGTATAGTTTTTGCTCCTATAAAACTTTTTTAATGGAATGATTTTATCCAACTTTAACATTAAATATCTCTTAAAATAATTCTTCGATTTGAAAACTGTCTACATCAGCTTATTTATCAGACTCTATAATACCACCGATTTTCATATTTTTGTATGCAATATTTTTCTTAATGTTAACGAAGAAAGACCTCCGGTCACAAAAAATTCAAAACTGGTGGCGGCGGTGGTGACATCGTTGGTTACTTTTTTTTAGAATAGAAAGATTATTCTTCAACAATCGTTGCCCAAGTCAAATGTTGGCGGAAAAAAATTAACTTTTTCGGGAGCAATTAGGTAAATTTGGCAGAAAAATTGTCTTGCTTCTATAATTACTGCTAATTTTGCACCAAGGTATATCGCCATTGCACTAAACTACAAATATAGCGATGCTTGCAATAATATGGTAGTGGTTTTAAACACAACAAGTATAAGTACAGTTATCTATCAAGAAGTATTAGCAAATTTACAAAATGTTTCGGTACTTTTCGATTAGCCGGGCTTACATCTATGTGTGCAAATATATATGTTAGGGTGGTTCAGCCATCTATGTAAAAAAATAAACTTTCACATATATACCGGGCCACCCCTCAATATTTTTTTAGACTTGTGCACAGTAATATTCTGGCAGAATTTGAACATCATATTTCAACTGCAAGAGGGTGCTCAACACTCACTAACTTCATAAGTTAGTGTATGCCATTGTAATTTTTCTATACGTTTGTTTAAAAAAATAAAGACCTCCAAAATTAATTTCTTAGAAAAGAATAAAAGAATATAGAAGTATTAAATAGAAATATAATCATGTTTAGTCTTTAGTAATACAAAATAGTGTCTAAAATTGATTTTTTCTTTGTTTCTGATGGAATGCATTTTCTGTTTGTTTGTACGACCTGCAGCAATAATTGCTTTTTTAATTATGCGTGTGTTTCTTTTATTTTGTAGAAATTGCAGATTTCTGCTATATCTGCATTAATTCTTTAACTGTCAAATTACTAACATATTGTACCAATTTTGATTCTTTCAACTGATATTGAATGCGCTGAAGGATTTGTCTTGTCATAGTTAGTTGTTTCAATCTAATCAGTTGATCTACTGGTCTTACACAAATCAGAAAAATTTCATTACTAAGGCAAGTTGAAACCGAAGCCATTGCACATTTTTAGCTTTAAAATTTCTTTAAACAGAAAAGAATGGCTTTTTTTCATAAAATTAAAGTTGATGATTAATGCACAAATTTTGTTGTTATTTTATTTTATATTAGACTTAGTGTTTGTCTTATTAACTGAAACATGACTAATGTTAGCAACATATAACAGTAGATTAATTTTTAATAATATAAGTAATGTAACCTAAATGTAATTCTTCATACTTATTTAAAAGTAAATTCTTGCAATAAGTAATTAAATCTATTTTAAATATTATTTTCATTTGTTATCTTTCACTTAGGAATAGCCATGAGCTAAATGTAAACATTTATCAGACAAATATTTGTTGCCGGATGCAGAATTTGAAAATATATTAGATAATTATTTAAAATAAAAATTATCATGAAAAATTAAATGTTTCACTGAGGAATTGTTTTCAATTGGTTGTAAAGGGAGTTGGTAGAATTCTTGTTTTGGTTTAGTGTTGTCTATAACTTCGTCATGTAAATAATTCTCAGAAATTTTGCTACATATATTAAAATATTTCAAAAGTATTTAAATATAAATATATATAATATAAAAAACTAAATTTCTTCTAAAAACTTCTGGGAAAATTAAATATTTCTGAAGTATAAACTATTGTTGGATTTCCTATGCTCCTGCTAATGTTAAATTGAGGGGTCATTGAGCACCCTCTTAGTATTTGAGTAAGCTAAAAATTTACCAGTATTATACTATAGATGAGTCTAAAAAAAATTAGGGGGTGGCCTGGACTCTAACTCAAAAAAAGTTTTTTTGAACCCCCCTAATATATGTATATCCATCTATATATATATATATATATATATATATATATATATATATATATATATATATATATATATATATATATATATATATATATATATACATACATACACATAGTATATGTGTGTATATATTACACTGGCACTCGGCTAACTGAAAAGTACCAATGTTTCTGAAAATACTCAAGTTCACGAAATTAACAATTAGTAAAATCAATTAATTTTATTTTTTCTAGCCAGTTAAAAGAAATTTTACCATATTTTTTATTTACAAATAGGCCGTTATTTAATGCTCGATTTAGTGTAGAAGATTTCTAGAGAGTTTTTTTTTTAATGTCATATGGATATATGATACATATATATATACATAGTATATGTGTGTATATATTACACTGGCACCCAGCTAACTGAAAAGTACCAATGTTTCTGAAAATACTCAAGTTTACGAAATTAACAATTGGTAAAATCAATTAATTTTTATTTTTTCTAACCAGTTAAAAGAAATTTAACATATTTTTTACTTACATATAGGCCGTTATTTAGTGCTCGATTTAGTACAGAAGACAAGCCGTAAGTGCCGTATTCTAGAGAGTTTTTATTGTGTTTATGATAAATGATCATTAGCTGGCATTAGACCATTTAGGCAAGAATTTCGATTACAAAAGATAGAAAAAAAATTAAACCGAGCAAAATTAATTTTTCCTGATATCAAGATTTGGTTATATATTTTTTTCATAATCAAATAAATGATATTTCATAAAAATAGTCGGAATTTTTTTTCGATTGATACCATCTTTTCAAGTAATGACACTTAGTAATGAGTCTTAAACACAGAAAACGATTTTTCTCGAATTAGTGACCTAGCTAAATCGATTTCTTGTGCTCGAATTAGTATAGTCATCAATTTTTGTGAAAATCGTTGTAGCCGTTTTCGATATATAGCAGCATTCTTAGTGCTGAGTTTGTTCTAGTTGATCAAAATGACTTTTCCCGAATTCAAAACCTAGCTAGATGGATTTCTCGTGCTCAAATTAGTGTAGGCAACACGTTTCGTGTAAATCGTTTGAGTATTTTTCCATTTATAACAAAAAACATTTTAAGCTCTGAGTTTGTTTTACCCTGTAAAAACGAATTTTCTTGTATTCGGAACCTAGCTAGATCTTTTTCTCGTGTTCTATTTAGTATAAGGGGCAAGTCTCGTGAAAAACTTCCCACTCGTTTACGATATCATTCATAATCGGGGGAAAATCCCTTGCTTGTTTAATATACAGTCAACTCTGTGAAATCCGCACATTTAGGGACCAAGGGCTTTGTGGATTATACATTTTAGCGGATTATAGATCATCCTTTTGTTTACATTTTATTTTTTAAAGTCTGACTATAAATTAAGATCAACTGCACAAAAATTATAATTACAATGGAAAAGAAAAACACAATGCAACATTGGTTGAATATGTTTAATAACTAAGATTAAAGAAAATTTAAATTGAATTATATACAACACAAATTTTACACATTGACACAACCTAATGGTAGTTTCAGTTTTGGTTTATTGTCAGTAATGTTTTTCTGTAGTCAATGAACATTCATTCTTCTTGTTCCGAACATACTTCTTGGTCCGAGATAAAATTTTGTTACTCAAGGAAATTTAATATTTATATCCAATTTATATTTAAATATTTATCCATTGGAAAATCAATAATTGAAAAAAATATATACCAAATTTAACGGTTAGTATGACAATTTTCATTGTTTACATTCCAACATGTTGTGCGGATAATAGACAATTGCGGATTATACATCGGTGGATTTCACAGAGTTGACTGTACATGAATTTGGCGACAGTAATTTGGTCGACAGGATAACTAAAAAGTACCAGTTGTATATACCGTGTTACGAATATTGTAAATAGTTAGTGTTTGTGCTTAAAAATAATGTAAATAGTTCAATTACGGTCGCAGACGATTAGCCGAAAACCAAATAGCCGACAAGACATTTAGCAGACAGCACTTAGACGACAGGACGTTTAGCCGACAAGTACATTTAGTCGACACGTACATTTAGCAGACAGGACATGTAGCCGACAGGACAAGTAGCCGAAACGTACGTATAGCATACAGGACAATTTGCCGAAACGGACATTTAGCAGACAGACAATTGGACGACAGGCAATTGGCCGAACGTGACAATTAGCCGACAGGACATTTAGCCGACAGGACAATAAGTCGACAAGACAATTAGCCGACATGACAATTAGCCGACAGGACATTTAGCCGACAAGACAATTAGCCGACAAGACATTTAGCCGACAGGACAATTAGCCGACAAGACAATTAGCCGACAGGACGATTGGCCGACAGGACATTTAGCCGACAGTATGATTAGCCGACAAGACAAATTAAACGACAGGATATTTAGCTGAGAGGACGATTAGCCTAGTTAGGTTATGGTTAGGATACTTTTAGGTTACAGATAGATTATAATTAGTTTACGGTTACGTTAAACTTAGGTTACAGTTACGTTACGGTTAGGTTACAGTTAGATTACGGTTACGTCACAGTTATGTTACTTTCAGGTAACAATTAGGTTACGTTTAAGTTACAGATAGGTTAAGGTTATGTTACGGATAGGTTACAGTTAGATTACGGTTAAGTTACGGATAGGTTACAGTTAGATTACGGTTAAGTTACGGATAAGTTACAGTTAGATTACGTTTCTGCTACGATTAGGTTACGGATAGGATACAGTTACGTTACAGTTTGGTTACAAATAGGATTACGGATATGTTACAGTAGGTTATGGATAGGTTACAAATAGGTTACGGTTAGGTTACCGCCAAGCTACAGTTAGGTTACGGTTAGGTTACATTTAGGTTACAGTTAGGTTATAGTTACATCACAGTTAGGATACGGTTAGGTTATAATAGGTTACGGTTAGCGTACCGTCATGCTACGTTTATTTTACAGATAGATTACTGTTAGGTTACAGTTATGTTATGGTTAGGTTATAAGTAGGTTACGGTTACGTTACGGTTAGGATGAAGTTATATTACGGTTAAGTTACGGATAGGTTACAGTTAGATTACGTTTCTGCTACGATTAGGTTACCGATAGGATACAGTTACGTTACAGATTGGTTACAAATAGGATTACGGATAGGTTACAGTTAGATTACGGTTAGGTTCCGGATAGGTTACAGTAGGTTACGGATAGATTATAATTAGGTTACGGTTAGGTTACCGCCAGGCTACAGTTAACTTACGGTTAGGTTACATTTAGGTTACAGTTAGGTTATAGTTACATCACAGTTAGGATACGGTTAGGTTATAATTAGGTTACGGTTAGCGTACCGTCATGTTACGTTTATTTTACAGATAGATTACTGTTAGGTTACAGTTAGGTTATGGTTAGGTTATAAGTAGGTTACGGTTACGTTACGGTTAGGATGAAGTTAGATTACGGTTAGGTTACAGTTAGATTACGTTTCTGCTACGCTTAGGTTACGGATGGGATACAGTTACGTTACAGTTTGGTTACAAATAGGATTACGGATAGGTTACAGTTAGATTACGGTTAGGTTCCGGATAGGTTACAGTAGGTTACGGATAGATTACAATTAGGTTACGGTTAGGTTACCGATAGGCTACAGTTAACTTACGGTTAGGTTACATTTAGGTTACAGTTAGGTTATAGTTACATCACAGTTAGGATACGGTTAGTTAATAATTAGGTTACGGTTAGTGCACCGTCATGTTACGTTTATTTTACAGATAGATTACTGTTAGGTTACAGTTATGTTATAGTTAGGTTATAAGTAGGTTACGGTTATGTTCCATTTCCGTTACAGATAGGTTACGGTTAGATTAAGGATAAGTTACAGTTAGGTTACGGGGTCTATGTCATTTAGCCGAAAACCAAATAGCCGACAAGACATTTAGCAGACACCAATTAGCCGACAGGACGTTTAGCCGACAAGTACATTTAGCCGAAACGTACATTTACCCGACAGGACATTTAGCCGACAGGTCAAATAGCCGACAGGACGTTTAGCCGACAAGACAATTAGCTGACATGATATTTAGCCGACATTTAGCCGACAGGTCAAATAGCCGACATGACAATTAACCGACAGGACATTTAGACGACAGGTCAAATAGCCGACCTGACAATTACCCGACAGGACAAATAGCCAACAGGACAGTTAGGAGACATGAAAATTAGCCGACAGGTCAAATAGCCGACATGATATTTATCCAAAACATACATTTTGCCGAAAGAACTTAGAAGACTCATTGATATGGGTCGGTGATATACCAACAATGTCAACCTCAATAACTCGTCACCATCATAATTCAACTTTTTAGCTCACAGGCTATCAAAGTCAGAGAGCTGATGTGCCCGCCGTTCTGTATGTATGTAAGTATGTACGTACATATTCACGTAACGAGGTAACTCTTGATAGAAACATCCGATTTGCTTCAATTTTTTTTCTAGGTTCATTCTGGAAAGGTGCTTTCCTGATTAGTTTTGGGGGTTCATTGGTTAAAGATAAAGGGGGAAAAGGGGGCTAGTCCCTCCCCTTAATTTAGATAAATGGGTTTTTCATGCAGAATTATTCGATTTGCTCTAAATCTGATATACCGGTTTATTATGCTAAGGAGCTTCCCTGATTAGATTTGGAAGTTCATTAGTTAAGTATAAAGGGGGAAAGAGGGCTACCCCCCCTTAATTTAGATAAATGTTTTTTCATTCAAAATTATTCGATTTGCTCCAAATTCGGTATACCGGTTTATTATGTTAAGGAGCTTCCCTGATTAGATTTGGAGGTTCATTAGTTAAGAATAAAGGGGGGAAAGGGGGCTACCCCCTATTAATTTAGATAAATGGGTTTTTCATGCAGAATTATTCGATTTGCTCCAAATTTGGTATACCGGTTTACTATGTTAAGGAGCTGCCTTGATTAGATTTGGAGGTTCATTAGTTAAGAATAAAGGGGGATAGGGGAGCTAGTCCCCCCAACCCTTAATTTAGATAAATGGGTTTTTCATGCAGAGTTATTCGATTTGCTCCAAATTTGCTATACCGGTTTATCATGTTAAAGAGCAGCCTTGATTAGATTTGGAGGTTCATTAGTTAAGAATAAAGGGGGAAAAGGGGGCAACCCCACTCCTTAATTTATCGGACACTTGTGGTACGAATATCATAGAAGTTTGTTTTTAGGCTAATTGAAGGGTGTAGAGTTCATTTATGCTGTCAGAATTGTGTACTGCTATTGAAAAAAAACAAAGTTATGGTTCGTTTTAAGATTTAGATGCCTCCCTAAGCAAATTTTATATACATCATTTAAAAGTAGACTTTATTACCAATCGTTTGGTACCAGTAACTTTCTTCTACGATAATTTTTTCAGAGTTAGTAGGGGTGTTTAATTTTTTTTTCCCACGACTGTACACTTTAGGTTTTTCGGATTGTGCTTTATATCTTTCGGTCGGAGTTGGTGTGATCTGGTTTTTAACAAAGAAGTCCTGAATATTTTTTAAATGAAAAACTATAGATTTGACTATTAATGGTGGCTCATAGTAATACCCATGTGTTCATTTCTGTACTTAAGGGATAAAATTATACAACACTTTATTATAAACGTGTTAAAATATGGAGCAATTTCTTTTACTTTGGGGTTTGGTGGAAGTCTGTCGGTTTTGTGTTGAAGAAATTGTTTTATTGGGTGCTCGCAGACTCCATTCCTAGGCGTTAAAATTTATTTAGAGTGTACCATATATAATATAATTTAATAAAGCAAATAATTAAATAATTTGATAACATTGCAATGATTGCAGTAAATATAATGTGACACTAATAATCCAAAAAAGTAAAAAAGTCGGATAATTAAGAACTTGAATTATACTCGCCCCTCCTCCACCCCTAAAAAAAACTATCTTAAAAAACTCTTAAAATACACCTGAATTTCTAGCCATCAGGGGCAAGTTGTACACAGCTGAGAAGCAATTGATAAAAGAAAATTTCTCTCATGTATTTTTAAAATTAGGCAAAGTACGATATATATCTCACCTTAAGATAGTTCGAATAGGAAATGTTTTGTATAATTATTAATTTCTATGCATAAATCATTTATTTAATGCATATGTTTTTATTGTAATCAAATCTGATAAATTATCATAGCGTTTGAGCATTTTTTAAATTTTTGTTTGAGTCTGACAATTGATGAAAATTTTCCGAAAAATCAAATTCCTTGGGGGGGGGGGTATTGCCCCCCTCAGCCCCCCTCAAACAGCGGCCCTGTTTCCAAAACTTTCTAAAATATTCATGGAGACATTTTTATGCATAAAAACATTAAAATAAAATCCTTTATATCTAACTTCCTTTTATCAGTAATTTATTTATTTTTTTATTTATTTTTGACTAGATAATGGTAAATTTAAGAGCTGTTTATTTTTATTCCACCCTAACATTATTTATTCCAGACAGTGTTGCGCCAACATATGCGTATATGGCGGAAGCATGATGCAACAGTTGAAAGGAGAAATCAATCATCATGTTTGGACATTTCTTTATTCATTTCATTTTCTTCGGTTATTAACGAAAAAGAGCTATTATTTGATACCAATTTAGCCGTGCTAATAAATCTATTTTATACAAATAAAGCATATTATGGCATTAAACTGGATTATTCCTAATTTTCTCTTATTGATCAAGTTGAATTTAGACACATTTTTTTCGTGAGGGATTTCTGTGATCTCCGGGATGGGGGTGGGGTTGGAATTTGCACTTTTTGACCATTGAAAACACAAAATCTCAAAGCTTCCATGGGACATTTATTCTCTGGGGAGAATGTCTCCCCCGGGTCACCCCATGAATTCAACACTGTTAATGATTAAAAAAAAATATTAGGACTGTTTCTCATTCTGATTTAATTAAGAAACTTAAACATTTAAACACGGAATGTAAAAAATTATTTTGGAGAAACTATTATTTGTATAATGAATGCCATTGTTGGATTATATACACCTACGTTTACAAATGAACTGAAAATTTAATACAATAATATTAAACTAGAGAACAGGAATTCTGTTTTTTCAGAATTTAGTGTCGCCCCCGGCATTTCCATTACTTCATTTTCTTCTGATGGACTGATGGCTTCTATTATTATGAAACAGCCATTATAAATGAAGTGTTAGGTGAAGATGAAAGAGCAGCCGTAAAAGTTTGAACTCTGATTTTCTGGTCGGAATGGTAGAAAAAAATGGCTATATATATATATATATATATATATATATATATATATATATATATATATATTTTTTTTTTTTTTTTTTTTTTTATCTTCCCCTAACACTTCATTTATAATGGCTGTTTCATAATAATAGAAGCCACCAGTCCATCAGAAAAAAATAACTCGGACATATAAAATAACGTATAAAACAGTTAGACATATGAATAACGAAATCTATATCGAATTAAAAATAAAAAACAAACTGTGCGGTATGAATTTTTTGCTTGCTTTTTCTAGTTCCCTACGATACAACCAAATTTTATACAATGCAATTTTATATCACACTAGCTGACCCACCCGGCGTTGCCCTGGCCCATCATAATAACCTTAAATAAAACTCAAGTTTGTATGATTTTATATTCTTTGAAAATCTTTTAAATGAACCTAGTTTCGGTTGTTCCATTGCATTCCACAGCGTCTCGTGTGTTTCCAACAAACGTCTTTCCGAACGAACCTGTAATCTGGGTCCCCGCTACCTAACACAGCATGTGCCGGAAGTGCTCCGCACGTATCGTAGACAATCGAAAACCAAGTCTAGTGAGCCAAACTTCGTAGTAATCAAGCCCATAGAACCGGAAAAACGAATGCATCATTAATGTTCGAAAATATCGTTAACTGAAGTCTAAGATAAACTTTCATAATCACAGAAAGTAGTATTTTCACAGAAAGTAACTGAATTGTAATCTAAGTTAAATAAACCAATTCCCGTTGAAATTGGGCCCTTATAACCCGACGAAACAATTTATCCTTACGCGGTGGAAGTTGCCTCCCTCCTCCTCTATAAATTTCACAGTCTACTTTTAAAATTAACGCGATATTATTTAATAAACGGATATTTACTGATTTGCAAAATTTTAGCGTAAAACAGCCACACAACAGTAGTTATTATTTGTATTGCAGATGCGCAACAGAAGAAAAGATTGCCATATTATATGAAAAATGTATCTGATTTTTTTTTTCATTATTTTTCCTGTGTAATAAACTTTTCAGAGAATCATATATAATTTTTTCGAAGCAAAATAAAAAATCGCGCATTTAAGGGTTAACGTAACGCGATTTTTATTTTTAATTTACGGATGTAGTGAGTAAACGTAAGTTGTTGCCGAAAAAGGAGATTAATATTCAAAAAAGGTGGTAGCTTGGGTATAAAGAAAGACCGGGCCCAGGGGGCAGGATATTAACTGGAATGTAGTTGGGCAAAGGAAAAAAATTTAATAGTTTTAAAGTAGCTGTAGGACGCAAGAACTATGAAGTAGAAAATTGTAATAGAGTAAGATCGTTTTTAAAGAAGCTGCAACAAAGGCCCCAAGAAAGAGATTAATATTCAAAATTGGTGGTAGCTGAAGTGAGAAATTTTTTTATCGTTCATGGAGTTGGTAGATGACTTAAGAAGTTGTTAGAAAAAAAAAGCTAATGAATCTGGTCATTTTTAAGGGAGCTACAATAAAGGGCCCAAAAAAGGCCAACTGATAGTTAAGAGCAGGGCCCTAACATCAAAATATGTTAAAAGGTCTTAGATCTTCAATTATTCAAAATTAACCACAGAGTTGTGAATTAGTATTTCTTAGAATAATAATTTAAAGAAATGCGCCAAAAATTGGGCAAATGCTGTCCTAGGACTGGATAGCTGATTATCCTAGGGCCCAAATAAAATATGAGGGTGTTGGACCTGGGAAAAAGAGTCCAATACCCAGTTTTAAATTTATGCACTGAGAAGGTGAGAAAATTAGAGGGTGAAAAATGCATGGCGCACAAAAAATTCAAGGGAACTACGGAACCCTAGGGGGGAGAATGGAGCAAGGGTCTTAACTGGGATGTAGAAATGGGAGAATAACTAAATGAAAAAAGGATACCTAAATGAAGATCGGATTAAAAGAAAGCAATTTATTAACAATTTAGGGCGCAAAAACTTCAAGGGGTGCTGTACCGGGTCCCAGGCTGCCAGGGTCTTAACTGGAATGTAGAAATGAGGGAATAACTAAATGGAGAATTGGCCCCAAGAACGAAGAAGATCGGATATAAAGGGGGTAAGTTATTAACAAATTAGAGCATAAAAACTGAAAGAGGCACAGGGGCCCCGACCCTTAAATAAACTGTCAAGTGCGAGCATTACTCGCACACAGAGGGTTCCATAGAATAAATATATGAATTTGTAAATGTATCATAAAAAAAAAAAAATCGTTGCTAAAAGAGTACTAAGACTTTGTAAAAAACTATACAACGTAGGGTTGAGTATAATTGTATATATTAGAAAAGTGTAAATGGGTATACCATGAAAGTTCAAAAAGATATGGAACCTAAATAATATCAAACATAGCTGTTCGTATAACTCTTTCTTTAATATTATTTTAATCTGTTTATGATGAACTTAATTCGGTACTGACAATAAAAGCAGTGCATAGTTAAACTTCATTTGGCATTTCATGAAACTAAATTCAGCGTAGTAATAACCTTTATTTCTACAGTGTAGCTAAAACAAAACCTTTGTTCAAAGTTTAAATTTGGCATTGTGCTAAGCGCGCTTCGAATTGATGTCTCAAAGCTGCAACGCCGCCTTGGTCAGTGCCGCGTTTTTCCAGATAGGTGTTTAATTAACTTTTAAAGTCACTCGAGGCGCATTGAGAGATACAATCAATGCAAACTATCGTGAATCCCACAGCATTTATGCGATTCATTCTAATTAAATCTTTCGAGGGCGATGCCCTTAAAAAACGGACACCTAATTTTTATTTCAAAACAGACAAACGGCACCAAGAATATTTAATTAAAATTTCCCTTTTATCATGTACGTGAAAATAAGCAAGTTCGCATTTTCTAATAAATTCATTTATAAATTCTGGTGTCAGTTCATTATTTCATACGTTTATAAATAGAATTACTCCGTGCTGGAAAGGATTAAGTGGTCGCAGGACTCTTAAAGCTTCAAAATTTAAGAAATTTTAATTTTTTTAGATGTTAAACTCCTATCTTTTCTGAATATTTTGATATAATTGTTTCCTTGAAATTCCCATTAGAACAAAAGTTTCGGCTTTTAGAATTATACCCGCTCAATAGCTGAAGCGGCGTTTCCGAAACTTTAAAGTCATTATTTTCCAAATGGCGTTTTTTGGGCATAACGCTCAGGATACCTCAAAAACTTCTAAATATTTTTTCATGAAATTTTCAAAACATATAATTCATGTTAGTCTATATAAACTGAACCTAAAATTTCCTTTTTATTGTTGAAAAAAATATTTTTTAGGTGATTTTACTGTTGAAATTTTCAAAATTTTGTATTAGCTAAATACAACATTGCATTAAAAATATAAAAAGGCTTTAAATATAAATTTATTTAAGTTCAGGGAAATTATTACTATCTGAAGTATAAGTAAGCACCAAAATTTTCATTCTAGTTGCAATATTTATTTTGTAATCCTGCGCGTAAACTGTTATGCCAATTTTTTGTTCGGCAAATGTCTAACAGTTTCGAGCCCCCTATAAATACTAATTCTGTATCTTGCAATTTTTTAAATACATGAAACGAAAGAACATACTTATATCTTTCATTCCAATTAAAATTGTGTTTTAAAATCATATACATTTTACGACATTAAATGTTGAAAATGGTCTTTTTTTCCACTTTTTAGAGTCCTGAGACCCCTTAAATTAGTATGTTTTTAACAATTTGACGTTTATTGCTTTTATACTGTTACTGGACATTACATTACACATATATATCATTAAAAGTTGTTAACTAGGCATAGAGTACGCCGCCCCTTTCCTTGTGTATGTCTAAACTGACCGTACCTTTAAGGGTTAATATCTCGGCTAATTACTGATGATTTTTTTCGAAAATCATTATAAACAATGCTTTTATTCTTCTGCAACGATAGGTATATTCAGCGATGCTCAACAATTTTTCTGAATGCCCGTAAATCGAAATTTGTGTATAACAGAAAAACGCTAATTACTCAAAAACTATGTGACCTAGGGTAATCGCTATAATTTCCCGGCAAGGTTTGTATTAATGCCTACTACCTCTAATTTTTTCATAATTTTAGTTTCAGTAGATTCGGAATTAGGTGGGGGGGGGGGGACATATTTTTGCGCTACATTTTCAACAATATCTTTGAAAATATAACACCTAAAATTAAAAGGAATGTATTTTTGAGTTCAGCGTTACAAAAGCTTTCACAGGATACCCCACATGATATACAATGAAAAGATTTTTTTTTCAAGTAGCATAATTAGCCGCTCTACTTTTTTACTAAATATATTTATGAATGTTTATTAATATGAAAATATGTGGGTCAATTGTCTTTATTATTTCCCCGAATTTGAACTTTCCACGTTCCATAGTTTACGAGTAAAATGGCTGTGACAGACAGACAGACACAAGAGTGATCTTATAATGGTTTCCGTTTTTACTTTTTAAGTACGGAACACTAAAAAAGAAAAATCTGATTGTCAGGTGCATCAGGACATGTCTTGGACTGTTCTCACCTAAATGTTCAGACTTCTACGTGCGGTAGATTTTGCTAGTCATCAAACGCAGACACACAGACACTCAAACACTCACATACACACAGACAGAGCGAAACTTTCTTTTATTGGTATAGGTTTTATTCAATTTTCCTCGCTAAAAACTGGGTTGTCGTTAAATGCGATCTCGCTGAAAACTTATTCTACAGTTAAATACAAACACACTTTTAGTAGCTGACGAGTTGAGTTATTGAGATTTTAATGCTTATGTATAAAATATTAATGATGATTGAGTAAAAGCACTGATTTATGAAATTGATGAGCTATCGATATTATAGTGCCCCATATCAGTAACAAATAAATACTACTTCTTTCAGCAAAAACAAAGGTTTATTAAGACTGGCGAATCACTGATCTTTTAATATATAAATTAAATAAATTCGATGCGCAATAAGACGAATTTGTGAGAATGTCAAGTTATCAAGATTGGATATATATAATTCATTAATGGCATTCGACTTAATAAAATCACAGATGATTAAGGATGACGACTTTTCGAGGTTTTTTGGAAATCATACAAAATTTATATCAAACTGATTAAAATATAAATTTAAAGAGATGGCGAAGTAACTAGGTTTTTGCGTTTAGAGAGATCGTTTGGGGATAACTTGTTATTTTAATTTTATTGCGGATGTAAAGAAAATTAATTATATTCTATTGCATAGAAGCACTGCTTTATGAGGATACAGAGTTATCAAGGTTTTAACCACAATGACCAATGATAATTGTTTAAATAAAAACAGATTTATAAGCTTGAGGATTCATCAAGGTTTAACCGTATAACTTGTATTCGATAGAAAATAAAACGGATTAATGAATCTTCAAGTTATCCAGTTTTTAGAGCAAAGGTATAAATAATAATATTAACTAAATACACTTATTTATGAGGATGTCGAGTTATCGAGGCTTTAACATATAATAATAACATTTTATTAAACTAGCTGGCTTTGCACTCTAGCGCGCTCATAATTACATCGGGCCTCTAATTTATGCTAACATCGAATAAAAAGAATGTCGAATCCGTATGAAAATTTTCGTTAGGTGCAGTAGCGTAGCTACGTTGTTTGCCGCCCGGGATTTCATCCGTTTATTAAATATTGTGTTAATTTTAAAAGTAGTCCGTGAAATTTACAGAGGGGGGGGGGGGGGGGGGGGCAACCTTCCACCGCTTAGGGGTGTATTCTTTCCTCGGGTTCTAGGGAACCGATTTCAACGGGAATTGGTTCATTTCAGTTAGATTACAATTCAGCTACTTTCTGTATTATGAAAGTTTATCTTAGACTTCAGTTACCAACATTTTCGAACATTAATGATGCATTCGTTTTTCGGGTTCTATGGGTTTGATTACAACGAAGTTTGGCTCACTCGACTTGGTTTTCGATTATCTGCGGCACGTGCGGAGCACTTCCGGTACATACTGCTTTAGGTAGCGGGGGCCCATTTCACAGGTTCGTTCGGAAAGAGATTTGTTGGGAACACACGAGAGGCTGTGGAAGGTAATGGGACTTCCGAAACTAGGTTCATTTAAAAGATTTTCAAAGGATATAAAATTATACAAACTTGAGTTTTATTTAAGGCTATTATGATGGGCCTGGACAACGCCGGGTGGGTCAGCTAGTGTGATATAAAATTACACTGTATAAATACAGGGTACCGGAGCCCAGTGCAATAGCGCTTCTGAAAAACCGAAGCTTAAATTACCTTTTCCTTTCCTTCCCATCTCCAAGCTTTTGCATTCTTTTTAACAAAACACTTATATGTGACGTAATGTGTCACACACGTAGGAGATGGAGATAAAACGGTCTCAATTTTTATATCAGTTTTTAGGCTTAGACTGAATCGAGCTCAATCTGTATTACATTTAAAATTTTATTTATTCATGTATTGAAAAAAAAAAATCCTCTTTTAAAATTACGTATTATATTCCACTTCAAATCATTTTAATGCTATTATGATCAGAATGAAGGGGAAACAGAAATCGCGTTTTACTATTTCAAATTTATATCGGCGACGTGTTAATACGGCACCACTCAAGAGACTGAACAATAAATTTGCTTTCAGTTCGATTTTCTTTTGTGACAGTAGGATAATTTTTTATTGGCTGGGTTTTCTTTTTATTATTTCGATATCTAACCTGAAAAGAATATTTTCTGTTTTATCCAACAAGCATCAGCTTGATGTTTGTTTGTTCGAGGTTTTTTGTCTTCTATTGCGTACGAGTATAAAAATCACGTTAGTGATTTTTCTATTTATTTTGTATCATGAACGGTACCCACGCTAAGGCTCTCTGCACCTATACGAAGTCACTTTCCTTTGTAAATAGATATAATTACCATGTATTGTTATTCTGATAGAAAGCAATCGAGCAGTGTTTCCCCTTTTTCTATAAAGGCATAGATTCTTTCCGATAACTTTGTCAAATTTTTAATTTTATCTGATTTTCAGGGACTCACCGCAAAAGATTGTTATGCGGAAGGAAATGATTATACTTTAAGATATGCACATTTTTCAGGAAATTGTAAAACATTGTTCCATTCTTCAGCATATAAATATTCATTTCTGTAAATTTCATTCATTTTTTTCTTAAAAATGCATAGCTGCGAACTATCCCTTTTCTGTGTTAACACCATTTCCTAATCATAATCGTCACCCTATTTAATCGCAGAATTCTGCAATTAATTAACATAAAAAATAGGCACGGGTTTTTACTATTCAGAAGAAGTGATAACTAAAAAGTGGAATAGTTGACAGCTAAGTACATGCTGATAGATATATTTAAAATTTTTATTTTGCTAAAGAAAAAAAAATGCTTTAAATTTTGCAATTAATGTATCAAATATAAATATGCAGATTACAGGGGCAGGGGGGGAGGGGTGGAACGGTACAGTTGTTGTACCGGTAGTACTGATTAGGGCTCCGGAACTTTTTTTGTTAGAATTTAAGCCCTGGGCGCAGTAATTTAATTGTAACGTAACCTTAATCTAACTGTACCATAAACATTACCTAACTGTACCCTAGCTGTAACGTGTTACCTAACCGTAACCTAACGGTAACCTAACAGTAACATACCTTCAACCTAACTATAAACAAATTATCACCTAACCGTAACCTAACTGTAACCTAATTGCAACCTAACCTTAATCTAATTATAACATAACCGTAACCTAACTGTAACGTAACTATAAACTATCGGTAACTTAACCGTAACGTAAACTAATTATAAGCTAAATGTAACGTGACTGTAACCTACCTGTAACCTACCCATAACCCAACCGTAAACTATCTGTAACGGAAATGGAACATAACTGTAACCTAACCGTAACCTAATTATAACCTAACCGTAATGTAACCGTAACCTACTTATAGCCTAACCCTAACCTAACTGTAACATAACTGTAACCTAACCGTAATCTATCTGTAAAATAAACGCATCATGACGGTACGCTAACCGTAAACTAATTATAACCTAACCGTATCCTAACTGTGATGTAACTATAACCTAACTGTAACTTAAATGTAACCTAACTGTAGCCTGGCGGTAACCTAACCGTAACCTAATTGTAACCTATAAGTAACGTACTGTAACCTATCCGTAACCTAACCGTAATCTAACTGTAACCTATCCCTAATCTTAATTGTAACCAAACTGTAACGTAACTGTATCCTATCTGTAACCTAATCGTGGCATAAACGTAATCTAACTGTAACCTATCCATAACTTAACCCTAATCTAACTGTAACCTATCCGTAACCTAACCTTAACCTATTTGTAACTTAAACGTAACCTAATTGTTACCTAAATTTAATCTAACTGTGACATAACCGTAATCTAACTGTAACCTAACCGTAACCTAACTGTAGCCTGGCGGTAACCTAACCGTAACCTAATTGGAACCTATCCGTAACGTACTGTAACCTATCCGTAACCTAACCGTAATCTAACTAACCTATCCATAATCTTAATTGTAACCAAACTGTAACGTACTGTATCCTATCTGTAACCTAATCGTGGCATAAACGTAATCTAATTGTAACCTATCCGTAACTTAACCCTAATCTAACTGTAACCTATCCGTAACCTAACCTTAACCTATTTGTAACTTAAACGTAACCTAATTGTTACCTAAATTTAATCTAACTGTGACGTAACCGTAATCTAACTGTAGCCTGGCGGTAACCTAACCGTAACCTAATTGGAACCTATCCGTAACGTACTGTAACTTATCCGTAACCTAACCGTAATCTAACTGTAACCTATCCATAATCCTAATTGTAACCAAACTGTAACGGAACTGTATCCTATCTCTAACCTAATCGTAGCATAAACGTAATCTAACTGTAACCTATCCGTAACCTAATTGTAACCTATCCGTAACTTAACCCTAATCTAACTGTAACCTATCCATAATCTAACCTTAACCTATTTGTAACTTAAACGTAACCTAATTGTTACCTAAATTTAATCTAATTGTGACGTAACCGTAATCTAACTGTAACCTAACCGTAACCTAACTGTAACCCAAGTTTAACGTAACCGTAAACTAATTATAACCTAACTGTATTCTGACTGTAACCTATCCGAAACCCAACAGTATCCAAACCAAAACCTAACTGTGTTAATCGTCCTCTCGGCTAAATATCCTGTCGTCTAATTGTCCTATCGGCTAAATGTCCTGTCGGCTAATTGACCTGTCGGCTAATTGTCTTGTCGGCTAAATGTCCTGTCGGCTAAATGTCCTGTCGGCTAAATGTCTTGTCGGCAAAATGTCCTGTCGGCTAATTGTCTTGTCGGCTAAATGTCTTGTCGGCTAATTGTCTTGTCGGCAAAATGTCCTGTCGGCTAATTGTCTTGTCGGCTAATCATCCTGTCTGCTAAACGTCCTGTCGGCTAATTGTCCATGTCGACTAACTGTCCTATCGGCTAATTGTCCTGTCGGCTAATTGTCTCTGTCGGCTATCTGTCTTGTCGGCTAACTGTCGCTGTCGGCTAATTGTCCTGTCGACTAAATGTACGTTTCGGCTAAATGTACTTGTCGGCTAAATGTCCTGTCGTCTAATTGCTGTCTGCTAAATGTCTTGTCGGCTATTTGGTTGTCTGCTAAATGACATAGACCCGTTCAATTAAGCTCTATTCATAAGCTAATTGCCGAAACGTCAGTGAAGGCTTACTGTGGAGACCCGAAAAGTTTTTGGTTTCCGTCTGTAGTTAGTTAGGTAGTCCAGCGATAACTGCCATAAAAAACATCCGATTAGCTTGAAATTAAGGATGCATGTTGGTGAGGTCCCCGGATTCAGCTGTATAGTTTTTGGTTAGATTTGGTTCATTCGTTCAGAATATATAGAACATTTTATTTTGCGCCTTAATGATGCTTTCCTATAGCAATTCAGACGATTTTTCCATTTTTATTTGTTGAAAGGAAATGGCTCATATGATTGAAAGATTTAAATGGTAAATTATGGATCATGGAATTTCCTAATTAGAACCATACATTATTTATATTAGTTTGAAATTTTGTGTATACATTTGTCAGAGTTTTTAAATTCGGTGTATAACTTATGGAGGGATTTTATATATGTGTTCCAATAATATAAAATATTTTATTTTATAAATTTACTTTTTTTTAATGCACATATTTCATTGTCTTTTTCATTCAGTTTTCTTTTAACTGTTGCCTAGCAACAGAACTACACCTAAAAATATCGGAAATGTGAAAGTATGTGTAATTGTTTGAAGTCAAATCAACATCGAAAGGATGAATTAATGCTTTTATGTCTGTACATATAGATGGAATTTACCCCCAGAAATAAAGAAAGGCTATCTATTGATTTTGTTCAAATATTTTTCTTTTAGATTAAAAAATTCATTATTTTCATAAGGAATAAATTGACATTTTGCTATAAAATTTAACAATCTCTTTTTACCGTTGCCAAGAAAATCTGATCACGGAATAATAATTTATCCTAAACAGTTAATTTTGATTTGAAAGATTTTCATGTGCAAGAGGAAAATGAAATAAAAAAGTAGGCATGAATACGTCTTCATATTGGAAATAAAATGAAAATACGAAAAGAAGGTGAATTTGATCTCAGATATCAAAAATAAAACGAATATGCTTTGAGGTTGAAATAAAAGGGGCTTGTGTTATGATATTAATTCTTACTATTAAAAAAAAATGTTACTAATATCTCATGTTTTATCGTCTGTACACAGCTAACAGAAATGTTTAATTTTTAATCGAAAATTTCAATGAGGAAAAAAAAAAAAAACTTCTGAAAAGCAGATTGATAGTAAACGTCAAAATTATGCACTGCAAAATTATCGCTGTCGAAAATGACGTCATTGTATCGGGAAATAAATATTTTCATTCTTAAAAACCAAATATTAACTAGATTGCCTGAAAAAATATTTTTTGACGAGTGTTACTTCTTAATGCCGCCTCATTTCAGAAAATATGAATGAAAATTATTTTATTTTTAAAAGGAAATTACATTTTCATTCATAAAACCTAAACTTTTAATATAATTGCGTCATTGTAAATCCTTTTCTGCCTACCAGTATTGAAAAATAAGGCTCGGAAGTGTAAAAAGAAATCTAAGATTTACGATAACCATTAGCGCAATCAATAAAAAGTTACATATGTAAATTAATGAGAACACGGGGATTTCAGGGGGGGCAGAGCCCCCTTAGGACTTTATTATTTTTAAAAAAATACCAGAATTAGTAAATATTATTAGTAAATATTAGTAGTAATATTCAATAATTTCAAGCGTAATTTCACTGCTGAAATGTAGTTGAAAAATTAATTAAAACCAGAATTAGTAGTTCATGAAAATTTTAAAATATCCTTCCATAACAACGTTTTTAATTTAACGCTTCTAATGTCTGAAAACTTCATATTTTTTATTATTATAAATAATTACATAATTTGAAAACTTTAAATTGCAGTTTGCAGGAAATTGTATATTACCAGAGTGTGTCTAAAAACAATGACTTGCAGAGCTGACGTTGAGGCTCCTGATCTTCAGATTTACTAGTATTAATTTTTGTTGCATTGCAATATCTCAATTTGTTGATTTTTTGCAAGCGGATAAACGCTATTGGTCTGTGGAAATTTGGCGAAATACTGGAAATAGTGCCAAGTTGGCACCCCTTTTGGCAGCTAATTTTGGTCGCCAAGTTGGCGACATACCCGGGTCCCCTCCCCTTGGTAACCCCCATAATAGCGCCCATCCTATCTAAATTCTCTACTTTCATGTTAATTCCCCCTAAGAAAAGTCAGAAAGCTCTGACCAATCAGATACATTTCGTGGTATCTACACATATTTTCATTGGTCCATTTCCAAACCATTACTTTTTTTTATATATAGACGGATTAGAATTATTGTTAAAGGTTAAAGTTTTTTTAAAAAATTGATTGTATTGTGTTTTTACAACTATCGAGTATGGTAGATATGAGTAACCAGTTTAGGTAGAAGTAACTCGTATGTACATATGAATTGAAGAAGTACTTGGAGTACTCGGAATTTTTTTCTCTTCATACTTTTTGATTTCCAGTTTGACTTCTTTTCAATTCAAGTATAAGTGACAAGGGGGGGGGGTGGTAATTGTTAGCCTAAATAGACCTTCCTTGTTCACTTATACACTATTTAACTCTGACTTCCCTCAGAGGGATTAGCCTGAGCGATATTACTGAGAAAATAGGTAATAATAACATGTGGAAGCAAACAAAATGAGACATTATCTTTAATTGTCCATATACTGCGATAAATTGAAATGATGAAACTAAGCGAATCGTAGAATTACAAAATCTTATATATAAATTCTTATACACTGTTTAAAAAAATGGTAAAGCAAACAATGCAAGACAGCCATACATGGGTATAAAATTGGAAGTACACAATATATTAAAAGTAAGACAGAAAATAAAACACTAGATTACTCTATATCGGATGTTTAACTGTTTGAAATGATGTCAAGAGCATAATCAGACAGTCCACACCAATTTGAGTAACTGTAAATGACAAAAAATATGAGGTTTGAAGAGAATGGACTATACTTTATATGGTGTATGTTCTCCCGGAATAGTTAATATTGTACAATAACTGTTTTCCACGGATGCAATGAGGTTGTCGATAAGAGTTAAGGAATTCTCTCTTCAAAATCTGATATAGTATCAAAGTACCGAACACATGAACAGTGGCAGCAATGCGTCGTTAGAGTGTGTCTTAGATATGGTCGATCGGATTTAAATAATGAGTGCATGCTGGCCCCTACATACGCTGTATTGTTTTGTTTTCAAACATATTCTACACAAGTTGAGCTGTATTTAGCATGTATTAAAAGAAATCGGCAATGATTGCAGCATAAAGTATAACCCAAGATCTGAATATATCATCTGCATAACCTTTGAGCTGTCAAAGTGTCATTTGAATTAATTTGCAAATCCATACTTATTTTTTCAGCAAATCATGCAAGATAAAATACGCCATAATGAACTCGATTATGAAATTTCATGAGAATAAGTTAATATATAAAAAATATACTAATGACAATTGAGAATATGACCTTAAGATAAAATGTCTAGAAAAGTGAATCAGAAAAAAAAATCGTATCAAATTGAACTGGCACTTCCCTCTGTTAGTGGTCTTGGCGAGAGAGAAAAAAGCCTAGAAAAGGAACACTTTAACAAGCACTTTCGGGCAACCTATTCACTGTTTCATACAGGCCTTTATTCAATATTTACACCATTTATTTAATGCTAGGTGGATATCTATCCGTTTGTTGCATTTAAATTGCATGTTTTGTGGAGGAAATGCAGCATTATTAAATATTTAAAGTTTCTATACCTAATAATTCCAAATTAATAGTAATTGAGAACGCTTCCCGTTTATTTCATCTTTTTAAATTTTATAGAAATCATTCATAGAGACAATTTTATGTTTTAGAACTAATCTTAAGCAAAATTTCCAAGTTTTTGGGCTTAGCAGTGACACAGAAATAGAAAAGTTTTACACAGAAATAGAAGTTTTTTGTTCCTGCAGTGTTTTATATAGCGACATTTTTAGAAATTGTTCTATTGCGAGAATTTACGTCATGAAAAAATACAGCCATGTCAATTTTCATGTTTATATTCCTAACAATTCCATGTACTTTGTTACTTAGATCATCTTTATATATTATTCCACTTTCTTTAGTATTTCGATTTTTTAGAATTTGTTCTGTAACGAGCATTTACATCTTATAAATTACAGCCATGTCAAATGTCCCCAACAGTATTCCAGAAATTGTAGTATTCCAAATAAATCATAATTTAGAATCTTTCTAGAAATTTTTACGTTTATTTGTCAAATTGAATTTTCGAACCTTATAGAGAGCGTTCATAACGAGTATTTACATCTTAAAAGTAACCACCACACCGAATTTAAAGTTTCTAACCCAATCAATATCACAGAAATCACAATTTTAGAATTTTTTTGCTCCTGCAGCGATGGAGGTTGTTGCACTGACATAAAATATCGTCTTTTTTCGGAGCAGAGATGCCACCAACATTTTTTTTTAATTGGCTGTGTAGTTTCAGAGATAACACCTCACAAACGCACAAACATTAATAATATTATACACTTTATAATATTATAATGCTTTATTATATTAGTATAGATGTACAGAAGCCATTTATCTGTTACTAACTAAAGTGCCGGTGTTGCCCAAAATTTGAAGAATGTTTGTTCTGAAAAATCAATTTCAAAATTTAACATACAACATAAAACAAACATAAAAAAAAAACAGTCGAAGTGTTGTACACATAAATCAAATAAAAGCACAATATAAAAAAGTATATAAATTTGTAAAACAGACGAAAAAGAATACAGCTATAAATAAACTTATTTCAATTTATCATTGGGCAAAAATGTTAAAATACGCCAATACTTCCATAATCGGGTTTTTATCATGCTTCAATACGTTTTTTCACTCTCATATGATGTTATACTACATTCACCACGTCTTTTATATTTCCAATATGACGTAATATTCCTTTTTTTTAAATTCGTCAAACTATTTATTTCATTTTCATTTTTCACGAGAATATCTTGCAATAGAAAAATTATAACGTAATATTCATCCTTTTTTTTTTTTTTTTTTTTCCGACAAACTATTTATTTCACTTTCATTTTTCACGCTGAAATCTTGCATTAGAAAATTAATTGTTGTCGTAAGAATTTTATTGTGGATTTTAATTGTTGGCAACTGCTATAATGAAAAATGTTTAAATTTGATAGGAAATTGCTGTTTAAATTGGTGGTTTATTATTAATTAAAAATTAACTATAAATTATTTCGATTCCGGATTACTTTATTTACCTCGGCTGTGTTTTAATACACTTTTACATATTTTTTCACAATTCGGGGTTCCAAAGTGTGGATTTTTATAGAATTACAGACAGACAGATAGACAAATTTCCATTTTTATATATTGGATTTTATACAAACATAAAAAAAATTATCTAATACTAGCAGCCTCTGGTGACCAGTTTGGTCTTCCTTAAATGTACGCTAAGCATTGCATCATGTTACCTTCATTCTTAAACTAATTTACTTGCTTAACCCTTCCCCAAATCCAAAGATACTGACAGAGAAATCAAGAATTTTTTGTGATCTTGATAACATTTCATACATTTTTTTTTTTTTTTTTTTTTTTGGTAATGCATATTTTTTTTTTTTTTTTTTTTTTTTTTGACAAATGCTACTTAATTTCTGTAGCTGTAAAAATGAGTAAAAATTGAAGTGTTTAAACTTAGATTTGTTCAAAAATTATCTAAATTAAATTTATTTCAGTTAAACATGCTGTTACTTCAATGTTATTTTTTAATATTAATAAATTGATTTAAAATTTTCAAATCATGCGTTTATAATTTTTTTTTGCATTACTTAATAATTAAATAATGGATATATATACTTTTGTTTTTATAAATTTGATTTCTGAGTTCATAAATATGACACTAAAGTAACGTAAATAAGAGAAATAGCAAAATAAAACCCTCGTGGATGTAAACCATAAACAAACGTTAGAGCTGCCAATTTACCTACTATGGCGTCATAATAAAATTGTCCATTCATTGTTGCCGAACCTGCTTTACGAATGATTACCTTCATGGTTTAATATTTTCTACTGTTCATGATGAATGAATCTCTTGTGCTTGTTTATCTTATGAAGTGAGATAGTAAGATGTCAACAAAATTTCAATTGAAGTTATCTTAGAATATATATTTATTTGAATGTAAATTAGAAACTATACTTTGATGTTGAAATGAAATATTTTTGTTTATGTTACTATTATTGCAGTTAATTATTTATTTAGGTACTTTTCTACTACAGGGGCCTTGGCTTTTTTTTTTTTTTATCTTGGCGCAATTCAGGCTTCAAATAAAATTTAAAATCCCTGCTGGCCCAGCCTACAGGCAGAGGTAGATTTCAAAGTTCAACTAATTTCACCAACAAAAACTAAATCATGAATAGAGATAAATCCTCTATAACAATTTTATCTGGCCGCTTTTGATGAGTTTTTATTTCATTTTTATATGATAGCTGGTTTTATCAGAATCTTGTTAAGGAGGTATTCAAAAAAGTACTTTTCCATGCTCAACAACTCGAAATTTTCTGGCACATTTTCAGATTCATTTTTAATAGAAAAAATATGAAACTTGCTGACGTGATTTTTGAAGAGATTTATAAGCGACATGTGTTTTTATTTTTCATTCAATTAATTAAAACTTGATTTATGAACAATTATTTTCTCAGCAGGACAGTATTTTTGTTTCTAACACAATCGCTTCGGGAAATTCTGTTCAAAATGCCCACTTTGACACCATTTTTTGAAATATATTCTGCCTCTATCAAAAAATCGATCATTACGGTACATTATATAGTTTCTGAATAAGAGAATCTACCATTTGGATGCGTTTGAGAGCAAAAATGAATTTAAAAATGAGTAAGAAAATAAGCAGTTTGGATTTGAATACACCCTTAATAAGATGATTTTTTTCTTCAACCGCTTATGTATTTTTAATTTGTTTTTGCTGTAAGAATTGGCCCTATCAAAAACTTGTCTATGTAAATGTTGTAGACAATGTTAAAAAGATATATGATAAATTCATGGGGATTTTATATCTTGTGAATTGACGGAGTTATGGATTTTTTTCTTCTTCAACCTCCCCTTTTTGTTTTAATTTTTAATTTTTTTGTGTTACAAATTGGTCCTATCAAAAACTTGTGAATATAAAAGTTGTAGATAATATTAAGGAGATTTATAATAAAATTAATTGGATTTCATATCTTGAGAATTGACGAAGTTATGATTTTTTTTCTCCCAAAAACCCTATTTTTTGCGTCCCTTGAGCCCATTTTTAAATTCATCAAAAATATGTGATACATAAATTTTTGGCCCTATTTTTAGAAGTAATAAAAACTTTAAACTGATTTGATAGGTACAAAAATTAAGAAGTTGTGGGGTTTTTTCGGTTTTCACAAAAACCCTCTCTATTTCCATCTCCTTGGTCCGATTTTGCCCATTAACGAACTTGACCAAGATTTTATGCCCCTTGATTTTATGTATCAGTTTGGAAGAGATTTGTGCAGAATTGTGGAAGTTATCGTGTCCAGAAGAAAGTAATATACATAGATAGATAGATACATATATATATATATGTGTGTGTGGATGTGGCTTGTGGTTCCCAAAACATTCTAAACCACATCCTGACCACAGTAAGAGGTGCAGCTAAAATCCCATGAGAACTGACAGAGTGGACAAATTCTAAAAGACAAAACCTGATGAGTCAGTAATCCTGAACCACAGCCTGAGAGCGAAGGTTTGATGAAACTTCAGAGTTGTTCTGCGGACTGACCTGGTAAGACGTACCCGGTCAGGCTTCCGAAATACATTGAATGCTGGTAAACTGCTGTAAGAAATTCCCCCTCATCCCCCTAAGTTAATGTGCTCTGTAAATATAATCTATGCTTTAATCAAGACATTAAAACGTGATTATTTCTATACTACGAGTGTTCAATCAGAAGCCTTTATCACCAAAGTTCGACCACAGTCAATCCCACCTATTCCACATGGGGGCTATCGGCCGGGCGAATCCACCTATTTTTAAAGCCTCTAGACATCACTGAAATCGTGCGGTGAAATCCAACTTCTGAAATATTTAAGATTTGCGAAGATGCTGTCCGAAATTCTATCCGATAAGGAAAGAGCGAGAGAAAGAAGATCTACTGACCTACTTATCTGTTATCGACTCACCCATTTTTCTGTGTCACACAGACAGAAGACATCGGTGATATTTTTTTTTGTTCGCAATGGATATAATCAAGCCATTCGGCGTTCTCTTTTAAAAAAGGATACCAATTTGGAAGTAAGCAGCTTTCAACTATTTCTTATTTAGCCATGTTATTGCAAGATATACGGCCGGTGTTAGCTCAAATTAATTCGGCACGAGTTGAACGAATCAAAATCCTACATACCTTAGTATTTGGCTCGGACGAAAATAGAAACAATCGTAAAAATTTACGGAAGTTTCAGGGATTCAAATTTAAAATTGGGGATCCTGAATTTGACGATAAAATCACTGAAACGGCTAAAAACTTCCCCTTAGCCCTACTCATTTCCATGGCAAATTTACTTTGTCTAGACATTGCCGGTAATGAGATGGACATTTCACGACGTATTATTGAAGCCCTTGCAGAACTAACAAAATTCCAGTCCTCCATTTCACCACAAACCGATTCCGAGCCTGATGATGACGATTCTCGCAATACTTTGCAATCCAATCCATTAACGAATTTTTCTCGTACCACTTTGCAATATAATGCTGCAATTTCTCCCCATTCGGCACCGCGTCAGTCCATTTCTTTTATCGATTTCGAAAATTTAATTACACCTTTTTCCGGCAAGTCAGTCGAAAACATTCTACAATGGTTAGAAAGATTTGAAGCCTTGGCCACAACATTTCAACTGAATGAGTTGCAAAAATTTCTTTTCGTCGAAAGGGCTCTCAAAGCTACCGCATTGTTATTTGCCCGCAATGAGCCAGAATTAACATCGTACACAGCGTTAAAGCAAGCATTAATACAAGAATTCGCGCATATTTCCTCTTCTGCCCAAATACATGAAATGCTAGCTTCACGTACTTGTAAGCCCTACGAAAAAATGAGTGAATATTTTTTAATAATGAAAGAGATTGCCCAACGAGCGAAAATAGACGACGCATCACTCAATGCATTATGTTATCACCGGTATTAGAGATACACCTAATAATAAAACAATTCTTTTTGGCTGTCATACTCTCACCGAATTTAAAAGTAAGCTTCAAATTTATCAGCAAATTTGCGATCAAAGTCCCCACCATCGCCAGTCACAGCCGCGGCCTACACATGTTAGTAATAAACCCCTACATGCAGAAAAAGCCCCGAAAACGATTTGTTTTTCTTGCGGAGAACCTGAACACCATGCGAAAGATTGTGCACATAAAGACAAAGGAATTAAATGTTTTTCGTGTAATAATTTTGGACACAAAAGTTATAACTGCGCTCAGACCACCCGCCCTAAAGTTTCAAACTCAGACACCTCTCCCCCTGTAATTCGAGTAGTAGAATTAGATAAACCACGTCAAAACATGACGAAATTAGTGAAAATTGCAGATTTAGCGATAGATGGGTTGATGGATACCGGTTCGCACATTACGTGTGTAAGAAAAGATTTGTACCGCTTACTGGGTTCCTCCAGCCTCAACGACGCCAACCTACAAATCGCAGGCTTCGGTAACGGCAGTGTCACACCAGTCGGGTCGTTCAGCACAACCATCTCTGTAGATGATAATGCGTATACAACCACAGCTTATGTCATAGACTTTTCCCGCATGAACATTCCTCTCATCATCGGAAGAGACATAATTTCCCAGGGAATAATCACTTGTGATCAGAACGGCATCTCACTCCAAAAACCACCTCCTCCCGAAATATCTGTCAATTGTATCAATGTTTGTGAAGGTGTACACAACGTAGACCACAAACAAGAGAATGTCGTGTTACAGAGCTTAGTTTCAAGTATCCCAGAATTTTGCGAGGACGTGGCTTCTCAGATCCTACCATCTCCTAATTGCTCTTGTCACCATGCACCTGTGCAAAAGACGTTCGTTGCTCCAAATTCCCTTGTGTACGTACTATGCTTCTTACTCGTCATATTACATTCCGCAAGTGCATCACATACCTGTGTTTCTGATATGGGAACTTTCATCCATTTTCTCGAGGCATATTTTTCACTGTGTATGACGGAATATTTTTACAGCTCATTAGTGCCAGCTCTTCCCAATACTAGGAAGGTAAAAACACGTCACCGAAAATGGAAACGAAACAAATTCGTTCACGCACAATATAGCTACAAAAAAGACAGAGAAGAAAAGTGTTTTTTTTTTAAGTGTGCTTCTTTTAGTGTTGTTTTCACCGTACTCTTCTGTACTTCAAATAAATTCCCGCGTTGCGAAATGTGTGTTTTTTTTATTTCGCCATAGGAAGTGTTCATTTTTTTCTGTGTATGACGTCCACCAACCAAGTAACACAAGTGTGCCTCCTAAACCTGTGTTAATTCCTTTTTGTGTGTTATTACTACCATCATTGTGCAGTTTTCTTATCTGACGAAAAATTCACGTATTTATAGATACGTTATCCACACTACAGTTCCTGTAAGTACATTTTTACTTTATTTATCTGGATTCATGATTCAGACTGTCTGATCAGTGCTGACCGTTATCAACATACCCTATTAGCATTTGCAGTGAACTCGTATTTGCTTTTTTTAAATTTACTTTTTCAAATGTGAACAACGATTAGAGTCAATATTTTTTCCCCTTCTTTTTATCAGTGTCAAGAAATTACTGGTGATAAACAGCTGATTATCACCGAACTTTTCAGATAAGACAGTTTTATCAAGACTTTTCTTTTTCTTCTTTTTTTATATACACAGCAATGGAAGAACGTGTTTTTTTATTATTACATGTGACATAAGCAAGATTTTGTACATCTTTCTTTTCTGTTTACTGATTACTGCATTATTTTTATTATTACCGTAATTTCGGGTAGATAAGCCGCCCTGGCGTATACGCCGCTACGTCCGAAAATGGTAAAAAAAACTTGAAATTCCATCGTATACGCCGCACCGGCGTATAAGCCGCACTTATTGAAAGTGGTGTATGTACTACTATAGACGCCATATTGAAGATTTTCGCGCATTTTTTAAAACCATTTTAAAAATTAGAATTTTAAATTTAATTCAAATAATGAAAATAAATAAATAAATAACTTTGGTTTGTGAATTTATCCAATTGCATCGCACATTTCAGCCTTGGATCGTCAAGTAGAAATATATTTTATGGAATTCTTATAAAACATAATGCTAGTATTAGAAATAACACTATTTTTTATTCGAATCCATCAATTAAATAACACAACGTGAAATTCCGAAAATAAGTAATGATAAATAATCATTTTGGCAACATGAACTATTGGCAAAAGTTGGGAGAGACGTATAAAGATTTTTTTTTTAAATCCCTTCACTACTAACTGTAAACATTAATGTCTATTAACAGAAATTAATTGGTACTCGATTTGATATATTCTGTAAATATTTAAAATAAAATGTTCTAAGAAAGTTTTAAAATAAACAAAAATTAAATACATGCGTTCATTATTGAAAATAAAAAATACAACATTCGCAAATGCGCACACTTAAAGAAAACAAGAGAATCTACTTTCTTTTCTATTAAAACGCCGCGAAAAAGGATTCCTTAAATGTGTCAGCGACTTCACTTTGCGTAAGTCCAGTAAAAAGAAATTATTGAGCTGCAAGCAAACAGAAAAAATAATTTAAAAGAAAAAAAAAACGAAAAGCAAAACCCGTTTTTTCTTAGCTATTAGAAAAGAAAAAAAATCTATTATTAATTGTCCGATTTTGTTCAAATTTTCAGCAAGTTGCAATAACAGTAAATAGGTTGTGTAACAAAATTTTATTAAAATATAAAAAGTTATTAGAAAATTACAGCACTCCCCAAAACCCCTAGTTTATGAAAAAGAAAAGAGCCATCTGCAGTTGTTTATTCAACTCTGTGGTGGAGTGGAAAGTTGAATGTTATCAGAATGAGATCATTATCTATGAGTAATACGTTTCGTTATGCAGAAAGAAACCATGCATAGATTTTTTTTTCTTTTTTAATGAAATAAAAAAGAACTTCCGGATATTTTTTTTAATGATTGTTATTTCTAATCGGTGAAACATTTTTAATATTGTTTTTCAGATTTTCACTCTATAATATTACATGATCTGATTTATTTTTTTTTCTGGAAAAAATCGTTATTACTTCGTATACGCCGCACCGGCAGATAAGCCGCAAAAGGTAAAATTTAACTTTTAAACACGTATAAGCCGCGGCTTATCTACCCGAAATTACGGTACTCCTATTATTTTACAAGTTGCCATCAATATTATTGTTTTTCGTATTATTATGTATGTATATATTTGATAATTTTTGATATATTTTGAAATGTTTAATTCAAATAATTGTTTAAAATATTAGTATGTACTCCCCCCCCCCCCCTTCCCCAATACCAGCATTTATTTTTTTTTTTAGCTTAGTTATTTTTTTTTCCTCTCTGTATAGCAACTGACTGCTTGCACTACTTAAAACGATTTTTTTTTCTTTTTTTTTTCTGTCTTATGCTTAGATTTTTTAAGACGAATAAATCTGAGCATAAAGTATTTTAAAGACGTGAAGTTTCATAGGCGGATCCTCTTAAAGACGAAAGATCAAACGACGAAAGATCTTAAAGACGAAACGTCATGTTACACATGACACACAACGATGCTTTTTAACTTTCAATTTTTTTTTCTTCGAAGACATTTTTTTCTTTTCTTCTAGTGTAGTGCAGATCAGCCTATGCATTGTAATGGGAAAGGCCTAAATTTGAATTATTTTTTTTTTTGTTTTGTTGTTTGTGCCTCATCAGTTCTCTCCCTTTTGGCATCTAAATTTTTTTTAAAAATATAAGTTTTTTTTTCTTTCTTTCTTTTAACTTTAGAATTTTCGAAAATTTTTGTTAGTGTTTTTTTTTTTTAGATATATTTTAATTTGCCTTTTTCTTGCTGCGGTTGCTCTCACGTGTGCAGGGGCGCACACCTGTCAAGATGTCCGAGTGTGGATGTGGCTTGCGGTTCCCAAAACATTCTAAACCACATCCTAACTGCAGTAAGAGGCAGACTTGTATAAAACCAAAAACTTTCTGCGCACTCAAATATTGGGTCAAAAACTTTCTGCAAATTAATTTAATGTTTAATAAAAAAATGTGTTATATTATTTTGACGATATTAATTAAAGAATAATTATTTTAGTTAAAAACATAATAAAGCTAAAAATCCATGATAAGAAAAGGTGAATTCTTATCAATTATTTTGTCAATGCATTTAGGTACAGCCCAATCCTTAATATTGTAACCTCTTCACACAAAATGCCAGTCACTCTGTTCACAGAAATAATACAGCATTGCTTCTGAAACAACTGAATCACATTTTATTAGGAGAGGTCCATTCATAGGTATCATCATTAAAGAGACTGATGCAGGGATGAAAGTGCACTAAAGCCATTTTGGAGGAGCAAAAATCTGATTTTGGAGCAGTAAAATCCATTTTTGTAGCAATAAAATTAAAATTCTGTTTTTAGAGCAGACTGAAATTCTAATGCTAATAAACTCCTAAAAATTAAAATGATTGATATCTTGAAAATATTTTCACATTTGAAAGAATAATTACTCAGATAAAATTTCTCCACACATTTTGCTAACTCTGAGCATTCTAAACGACAATTAGGTACAGATTGCAATAATGAAAAATTAGCAGCAGGAAGAAAAAAAATCAGTTTATTTGGCTTTAAAAAATATTATTTTAGAGCAGTAATTTTAACTAATCAAAGAAAAGCCGGTACTTTTCGGTTAGCCGGGCGCCAGTGTTACATATACATATTTATATACATACATATATGTATATATACATACATTTATATATACATATATATGTATATATAACACTGGCGCCCGGCTAACCGAAAAGTACCGAAAAGCCTATGAATACAACTTACAGGACTCCCACTCAACTTTTGTAGTAAAAAATGGTAAAGGGGGACCTTTTTTTTTTTTTTTTTTTTTGAGGGACCAAAAAAGACTATATATTTCGCACCAAAAGGAACCTTTAGGGACCTAAATTCAGCAAATCACAAAATAAAATAAACAAAATATCCGCAACCATTTCTCCAAATTAGCGTGTTTTTTGTGATCTGTTGACAAAATTCATGTGATTTCACGATCTCTTATCAAAATTTGACTGTCTTTTGCGATCTTTTACCGCAATTCGGCTGCTTTTCGCAATCTTTTGAAGAAATTTGCTTATTTTTCGCCTCTGTCTAATTTCACTTATTTTTCTTTTGACGAAATTCGCGTATTTTTGCGATCTTTTGGCAAAAATCGAGTATTTTTTGCGATCTTTTGACAAAATTTGCGTGTTTTTCGGAATCTTTTGACTAAATTCGCATATTTTTCGGGATCTTTTGACGAAATTCGCGTGTTTTTTCGCGATCTTTGGACGAAAATCGCTTGTTTTTCGCGATCTTCTGACAAAACTTGCGATCTTTTGAAGAAATTTATAGGGTTTTTTCTATCTTTTGACGCGTTTTGTTCTTTTTCTTCACGAGCGATCCTTTGAGAAAATTCACGATTTTTTCGCGATCTTTTGACGGAATTTGTCTATTTTTCGCGATCTTTGGACAGAATTTCCGTGTTTTTCCCGGTATTTTGATGAAATTTTCTGTTTGTTTCGCGATCTTTTGATGAAATTCGCATTTTTTCACAATCTTTTGACGAAATTCGCGTTTTTTCAGCGATCTTTTTACGAAATTAGTGTTTTTTTTTTCGCAATCCTTTGACGTAATTCGCGGTTTTTCCGCAGCTCTTTGACAAAATTTGTCTTTTTTTCCGTGATTCTTTGACGAAATTTGTTTTTTTCTTGATTCTTTTATGGAATGTGCGTTTTTTCGCGATCCTTCGACAAAATTCGGTCTTTTACAAAATTCGCATTTTTTCTGCGATCTTTTGACTAAGTTAGTTGATTTTTTTTTTTTTTTTTGTGATCTTTTGACAAAATCCGCGCTTTTCTCGCGGCCCTTTGACGAAAATTCGTACTTCTTTCGCGATCCTTTGACGAAATTAATTTTTTTCCGCGTTTCTTTTATGAAATTTCAGTTTTTTTCGCGATCCTGTTATGCATCAATTGCTTATTTAAACATTCAGTAAAGTTTAACTTGAATGATAAAGTTTTAAAGTTTTTATTTACTTCCTATTGATGCACGTTTATTTTTCACCCTCTCTTGTTCTTGTTTACATCGGAGACGACCGGCATTTTCATTCATGCGTATTAGCTCTTGAGGCAAGTGCCGTTGCTGAGTAACTGTCAGTAACAGTGATTTTTGGATCCTGTCTTTCGCCGTGAACGGCTGACTTGTTACGTCATAGTTTACAGCCAATGGCGTTTCAGCTGCGTTAGTATGCTCGGAGTTTCGGATGTATTCTGAATAAGTTTGTATTTACTGATTGGCAACAGTTTGTATGCAAAACATTGCTGTTTTAGGGAGTATAAGTATCTGGACTGATTATGGATCAATAGCTTTGTGAATTATTGTATGTCTGTATAACCTGTCATAATGTAGATGCATTAGATATTATTCTGTTTTTATATTATGATTTGACGGCGAAGTAAAGCTGTTATAATGTACATCATCATCATTTCACCTTGCTTCAAATAAAATGAATTTGTTTTGGAACTGGTGTCTTATGTCTTCCACATTAACCACAGCAACTCTGTTTGGCCAATGTTTTAATTGGCCAACAGGTTATGGTCCCAGTGGTCCTTGTGGAAGTGAAGATAATGTTTTTATCCTCCTGAACGCTGATGAACTTTTCCTGTTTGTTAAAAGATGTACCTCTTTGCTGGAGTTCTGATGTTTCTCAATGATGTTTTTCGGCGACGTTTGTCGTTAATTTTTCGATGTCTCCCATGGACTTTCGTAATGTTTTTGCCAATTCTGCGGATGCTTTTTTCGTGAACTTTACCAACATTGTTGAAGTTTATTTGAAATTGCTTCGACGGAGGCCGAGTTAAAGATGGAATTGTCTAACATTGCTCTTTTGACCTCCACGAATTGGGAAACATGGAAGGTAGAAGTGAAAGTCCTGTTAATGCATTTTGGAGCTTGGAACTACATCGAAAATCCTGATTCAGAAAATGAGGTGAAGGAAAACAGTGCATCGTCAGAACCGAAAGAAGGGAAAGAGGATGAAACAGTTCCTGTAACAGACCGATTGACATGGAGAGAAAGAAGCGAGATGAATTTATGTAAAGCTAGATCATATACAATAATCTATCAGACCTTGTCTCCTGAGTTTAGGCCTTTAATCGCCGGTACTGCCTGGAAAATTCTAAAGGATCATTTTGAACCTACAACAAGAGCCCGAGTGATACATCTGCTGGATGAATTTTTTAGTGTCCGATATAATCCCAGTGAGAATCTTGGCCTTTTCCTCTGTCGAGTGAAGCAACCTGCCGAACGCCTTCGGGAAGTTGGACATACTTTACAGCCTCTGTATTTGGGGTATCAGATGATCCGGAGTTTACCAGAAGAGTTCCAGTCAACAGTACAAGCGATTTACCGTTGGCCAGATACTGAATTTGTTCTGGACAAGATTGAGTCTGAATTGCTGCTGGAGGAGAACCGTTTGAAATTAGCAAAGAGAGACCTTGCAGATAATGTTGCTTTTTCTGGGGAAATAGCTAAATGTAAAACAGGTAAACCTTCTAAATTTGATAATTATGTAAATCAAAGTAAATTTTCTAAAAATAAGAATGTTAAGCAAAGTAAATTAATAGGTCCTTGTTATTGTTGTAAATCTTATGGTCATTTAATTGCTAATTGTAAATTTAAAGGTCAATCTAAAAATTATCAACCTAAAGGCTCTCATTCTAGAAATTCTCAATTTAAAAATAAATCTTCAGAAACTAGTAATATTGAATTAAAATGTAGTAATGTAAAATGTAGTAAAGTAAATTGTGATAAAGTAAAATGTAATAGTGTAAAATGTACTTTCTCTGAACAAGAGGCTAGTTTAATTGAAATTTCTCCATATGAAGCTAATTCATCTGACTTTGGCCAAAGTGGTAGCTGGGTCTTTGATACAGCTGCTACGGCTCATTTTTGCAATAACAAAAATTTGTTTTTGGATTTTGAACCTGTTTCAAATATGCAGATGTCACTTGCTGTTGGAGAAAAAGAAAGTCCTGTTCAGGGAAAGGGTACTGTAAATTTTTTTGTAAAATGTAAAGATGGCAGTTTTAATCAGATTATTTTAAAGAATGTTTTATATAATCCAAATTTACGTAGAAATCTCTTGTCTGGCAGTAAGCTTGAAAAGTTAGGAGCAAATTTTGTAGGTAGTAAAAGTAAACTTGTTGTATATGACAAAGAATGGAATTGGTTATTTTATGCAGTTAGAAAAAATGATTTGTATTTTTCGAAGCCTTCTCATTATAATTCCATGTGTAAAGGAGAAAGCAACTCGGCTGACATTTCAGCTAATCATTCTGAAAAAATTAATTTGAATGAATTATGGCACGAAAGATTTTGCCATGTAAATAATGAATACTTAATTAACACATGTAAAAATGAAAGTGTTAAAGGACTTCCAAAGCTGTCAAAGTTAGCCGAGGATTGCATCTCCTGTAAACTTGCAAAATCTAAAAGAACATCATTTAAGGCAATAAATAAAGTAAGGTCTAAAACTGCTCTGGAGCTCTTGCACATGGATTTGTGCGGGCCATTACAGGTGACATCGCATGGGGGGAGTAGGTATTTTTTTACCATCATTGATGACTTTTCTCGTTTTGTTACTGTATACACCATCAGGAATAAGTCTGATGTCTTTCAGACGTTTTTGAAATTCCAGAGTAGGGCCGAAAGGTACTTAAATAAGAAAATAATTTCTATCAGGACTGATGGTGGCATGGAGTTTTGTAAAAAGATTTTGAGAATTTTTTAGAGAAGCAGGGAATTGGTCACGAGAAAACGAATCCGTACAGCCCAGAAATGAATGGCGTTGCGGAGCGTATAAATTTAACTGCTCTTGATGGTATAAAAACTCTCCTCAATGCTAGTGGCTTGTGTCAAAAATTTTGGGCTGAAGCTTAATGTGTTTTTCATATACCTAGAATAGGGTTTGTCACAAACTAAATAAACAGACCCCTTTTGAGATGTATTCAGGCAGAAAACCCTCAGTTTCTCACTTTAAAAAGTTTGGTTGTTTAGCATATGTTAGAGTGCCCAGGCAGGTCAGAAGGAAGCTTGATATGCGAGCTAAACTAGGGATCATGTGTGGGTATGCTCATACAACAAAAGGCTACCGAATTTGGTTAATAGAGGAAAATAAAGTTGTTGAAACTATTAACGTTAAGTTTGGTGAAACTAAAAGGGGGGGGGGGGGGGTAGATATCGTTTCAAAACTAAAAGAACAAAAATTTAATTTTTCACTTTTTAACTTTCCAGAAGATGAAGATATTTTTTATGAACCTGAGAATACACCTCAATTGGGGAATGACATTGAAAGAGTTAGTGTGTCAGGTCAAGACCAGAGTTCAGAGCAGTTTAGTTTAAACCCATGTAGATCTATTCTATGGATCCGTAAAGCAGTAACACGTAAAACAGGAAAGGATAAAACAGATATTTATTATGGTATAGAAGGAACCAATACTAAAATTAGATCTTTTAATGAATTAATAGATTATTGTAAAGCAAATAAAATAGAATGTGATAAAAACTTGTTTCATTTCAGCACTAAAAATAAAGAATCTGGTAAAGTAACTAATCTTTTAAATGTAGGTGAAGCTAACTTAACTGAAATTAAAATCCCTCAAACCTACAATCAAGCCATTAAAAACCCTGAAGCATCAAATTGGAGGGACGCAATGAACCAAGAGTTAAATGTTATGCATGAGCATAATGTATGGGATCTTGTGACACCACCAAAAGATGCTAAAATTCTTGGTAACCATTGGGTGTATACCTTAAAAAGGAACGAGAAAAATGAAATAGTGAGGTATAAGACTAGATTGGTAGCGAGAGGTTTTAACCAAATTAAAGGAGTAAATTATGAGGAAGTTTTTAGTCCAGTAGTTAGTTTTTCAATAGTTAGATTATTTTTTGCCATATTTTCATGTCTGTTAAAATGGGTTAATGTCCAGGTAGACGTCAACAATGCTTATCTTTATGCTAATCTGGATGAGACTGTATACACGCACCAACCTGAGGGTTTTATTAAAGAAAGAAATAAAGTTTGTAAGTTGAATAAGGCCATTTATGGTCTGCATCAATCTGGCAGACAGTGGTTCTTTGAAGTGGATGATGTTTTATCCAAATTAGATTTTCATAAACTCGATTGGTGCAATTGTGTATACATGTTTCAGTCCAGATTGATTCTTTTACTTTATGTTGACGATATGGTTCTTATTGGTAAAACTCAAGATGATTTGGATTATGGGCTAAATTTACTGCAAAAACATTTTAATTTAAAAATTATGGGGACAACCAGAAAGCTATTGGGCATAGAGTTTGAAGAGATGGGAAATCATCTGTACATTCACCAGACCTCTTACATTGAGAAAGTGCAGAATTTAAATTTCCTGCTAGCTCTGTACCTATTCCCAAGGGCTTGGTTTTGTCAAAGCAAGATTCACCTTCCACTAAGGAAGAAATGGGAATTATGTCTAGGTTTCCATACAGAAATCTTATAGGATGTTTGTCTTTTATAGCTGGAAGAACTAGACCTGATATAATGTATGCAGTTAATTTATTATCCCAATTTCAATCAAATCCTGGAATTACTCACTGGAATACTTTGCTAAAATTGTTAGGTTATTTAAAATATACTAAAGAATATAAACTTGAGTTATCTAGAGTCAGTCAATTAAATCTTTCATGTTATTCAGATTCAGATTTTGCAGCAAACAGAGACGATCGTGTTTCTATGGGTGGGTATATTTTGTTTTTGGGTGAAACGCCCATTTCATGGAAGACTTTTAAACAAAAATGTATAAGTCTTTCTACCATGGAAGCTGAATATGTCAGTTTAACTGAAGCTGCAAAAGAATTAATCTAGGTCAAAAATGTTTTGCAAAATGAGGTGCTTAACTTGAACTTGAGGGATTGTACTCTGTTCTGTGATAACCAAGCTGCAATAGCTTTTTCCAATTCTCCTTTTGAAAATCAGAAAACCAAACATATGTAATAAAGTATCTTTTCCTTAGAAACCTAGTTTTTGATAAAGTATTTAAACTTAGATATATTGCTAGTAAATTTAATCTTGCAGACAGTTTTACAAAGCCACAGATTAAAGAGCAGTTATTGAAATTTTGTAAGAGTATTTTTGATATTTAAAAGTTTTATTGGAGGGTTATAATTTTTCATTACAATGTTTTTCACTCTGGTCAATGCCTTGCCAATAAAGTCTTATATGACCTGACATTGATCAGATTGTTGTTTTTGAATTTAAGGTGTCACCTTTTTGTTGTTGAACTTTTTGAAGTTTTACATTTTTGAACTTTTTGAATTTTTCATGTACTTGTAATTTTTTTGTATCTATATGACCTTTTCCATATTTTTGTAAAGCTCAAGAGATGGTGAAAAAGGAGGCCGATTGTTATGCATCAATTGCTTATTTAAACATTCAGTAAAGTTTAACTTGAATGATAAAGTTTTAAAGTTTTTATTTACTTCCTATTGATGCACGTTTATTTTTCACCCTCTCTTGTTCTTGTTTACATCCGAGACGACCGGCATTTTCATTCATGCGTATTAGCTCTTGAGGCAAGTGCCGTTGCTGAGTAACTGTCAGTAACAGTGATTTTTGGATCACGTCTTTTGCCGTGAACGGCTGACTTGTGACGTCATAGTTTACAGCCAATGGCGTTTCAGCTGCGTTCGTATGCTCGGAGTTTCGGATGTATTCTGAGTAAGTTTGTATTTACTGATTGGCAACAGTTTGTATGCAAAACATTGCTGTTTTAGGGAGTATAAGTATCTGGACTGAGTATGGATCAATAGCTTTGTGAATTATTGTATGTCTGTATCACCTGTCATAATGTAGATGCATTAGATATTATTTTGTTTTTATATTATGATTTGACGGCGAAGTAAAGCTGTTATAATGTACATCATCATCATTTCATCTTGCTTCAAATAAAATGAATTTGTATTAGAACTGGTGTCTTAAGTCTTCCACATTAACCACAGCAACTCTGTTTGGCCAATGTTTTAATTGGTCAACAGATCCTTTGACAAAATTCGGGCTTTTTCGTTATGCTTTTACAAAATTCGTTTTTTTCCAGCACTCCTTTGACGAAATTTGAGTTTTTTCGCGATTCTTTGACGAAATTATCTTTTTTTTTCAGGATCCTTTGAAGAAATTCGCGTTTTTTTTTTCAGCTGTCCTTTGACGAAATTCGTGTTTTTTTCGCAATGCTTTGACGAAACTGGTGATTTTTTTCTGCGAACGATTGACGAAATTGTTTTTTCTTCGGCGACCATTTGTTGAAATTCGCAATATTTTTAAGTAATATTTTTTTTATGCCTTAATTTTCGGGCTGATGGCCGATTTTTTTTTAAATTTTCGGAAAATTCGAAACAGAATCACCCTGTCAAAGAATAAATAAATCGTACATAAAATTGGGAAATATTTTTTATATCTCGGTATTAAAAAAAAAAAAAAAAAAAAAAAAAGGGACAAAAATTACGTTTTTTCTTTTTTCCAAAAAAATTTTCCGCAAAGTTCCGAATTTTGCGGAAATTTTTCCGCGCACTGCGTGTGCGTCTATATTATACAGCTCTGGTACGAGGTGCAGCTAAAATCCCATGAGAACTGACAGAGTGGACAAATTCTAAAAGACAAAACCTGATGAGTCAGTAATTCTGAACCGCAGCCTGAGAGCGAAGGTTCGATGAAACTTCAGAGTTGTTCTGCGGACTGACCTGGTAAGACGTACCCGGTCAGGCTTCCGAAATATATTGAATGCCGGTAAACTGCCGTAAGAAATTCCCCCTAAGCCCTGTATATAGTTAATGTGCTCTGTAAATATAATCTATGCTTTAATCAAGACATTAAAACCTAATTATTTCTATACTACGAGTGTTCAATCAGAAGCCTTTATCACCAAAGTTCGGCCACAGTCAATCCCACCTATTCCACATATATATATAAAGTTTTTTACTGAGGGTGGTTTTGGGTTCTAGGGGTCATGATTGGTGTAGATCTGCAAAAATTTTCCAGAAATTCCAACATAGGGGAGAATGTAATAGGTAGTATTTCATACGAAATCTACCTAAATGTAAAATATGTTGGCAAAATATATAAATAGCTATGAAAACAAATCTGGTTAATTTTATTTTTGTTTATATGTATTTATTTGCATATAAACATTTATACATATATATACAATATTTATGTATATACAAATTACGGTACTACTTGGTTATCCCGTCAACCAAAAATCCATCGCCAAACTATAAGATTAAATAGGTACTACTTAGTTATCCGGTCGACCAAAACTATCACCAAACTACAAGATTAAACGCCAATAATGGTTGATCGTAAATGTAACATTCACTTGACTTTAAGCAAGTTTCACGTATTTACGTCATAAAGTGATTTAAAGTGATTTTTAAGTGTGGGGAGGTTGCAAATATTTACATTTGAATTTAAACTTTTTTTATATAACTGTTGCTTGTATGAATAATTATTGATGCCTTGATGATGCCCTATTAATACCTTGATGATCGAGTTTCATTCGAAACACACATAAAATGCTACTTGTGTGGTTGCTTGCTCAAAGCCAATTTTATATTGCTATTGTAACTCGCATACAGTTATAACAATGTTGTTATTAGTATTACTCTTGCTTGACGCCAGTCTTGCCTGTGTATTTGAATGCGTACTATTGGTCATTTTTCTTGTACAAAGAGTGGTTCTAAGCTAATTGTTCCATTTCGCTTACCATGTACCGATTGCAATATTGAAACTTTTATGTTACAGCAGATGATAAATTGCCAACAATTTTTCCCAAATCATACTCGTATTACATTTATTTTATTAAAAATATAATCATTTCATTAACTTGATTTAAAATACATAATTTTAACTAATTTCATGATACTTTTGAAATGTTACTTTGCTGTGGCGTTTTTAGCTCCCGGTATGCTATTTCTTTCTCCCAGCTATTAAAGTGTCGTTTCTAAAAAATAACGTTCCATTGTATAAGTAAACTGTAAAGCAAAGCAGATGTATCATTGTATGGTTAAATAACTCGGCACTACTTTGTTATCCTGTCTACCAATTTTGCCAAATTATATAAATCGCCAAACCACTCAAAAATTATACAAATTGACATAATTTTTATTTTAAATAACTAAAGAACAAATAAATTAGTTTAACATTAATAAAAATGCAAATAAAATGTCGAAATAAAAATCACTTGATGAAGTAAACACGTGTAACTTGCTTAAAATTAAGTGAATGTGATATTTACGATAAACCATTATTGGCATTTAATCTTATAGTTTGGCGATAAATTTTTGGTCGACGGAATAAATAAGTTGTACCAAATACTGTACTGCAATTTTTTTAACGTCTAAGCATCGCACATTTTCAATTTTTATACCGTCGTGTTGGGGGAAAAACATACTTTTAAATGCAATTTGTTTGAAAACTGCATCTCAATTTATTTTTGTATTTTTTAGCACCATTTGTTTAATTTTGACAACTCAAGTACTCCATTTCTCTAAAAAGTAGGGGAAAAATGCAATTATATCTTTTTGTTGCCATTTTCCCCATAACAACTTTAAAAAATGTAATTAAAATACGTGCTATTTTGAAAAAATATAAATGAATGATTTCCGATGAAACATGGAGCTATTATAAACAAAATTTAATCTAAAAGTATCTATATTAATATTACAAAGAAATGAAGGCATATGAATCATGATATAGCCGATTTTCTTTCTTTCTTTTTTTTTAGAGTTTTTTGAAAGACAAGTTTTTTTTTTTTTTTTTGGATTTGTGTATTATTCAGCGATAGTGACGTCCTATCCGTACTTTACTGTAGATGATGTTTAAGACTGGATTGTAAATGAAGAATTCTTCAGCGGATGTGGGTGACGTCATTTTATACAAAATAAAAGCTTGCGTCTTTTGTGTACTGTCTATGTTTATATATATTTTTTTTTCATCGGGGGCGACACTAAATTCTAAAAAAGCAGACTTCCGATTTTCCAGTTTTTTTTTTTTTTTTTTTAATCTTTGTGCAGTTTCGACCTCAAAAAGTGAGATTTGTTGCAAAAAGATATAAACAGCTATGAAAACAAACCTGATGAACGTTTTATGTTTATTTTTACAAGTAAGTGTGACACAGATGTCATATACGCACCGAAGCACCTAATTGGTACCGAAATGGCGCTGCTTTACCTGACATGGTAACCATATATAATTCTATTATAAATTGTTTTGTTCTATGATTGTTATTTCCTTCTAAAAATAATACAAAATGTTTTGTTTATCACTTTATTTTGTTTTCATATTGAATTAAATAACTTGCTATTATAGCGCGCTATATGTAACTGGTGTTCGAAAACGAAGTTTTCGCCAAATTGGCATAAAAAAAATCACGCCAAGCCCAGTGCGTGTATGGCATCTGTGCCATAAATATAAACATTTTATTTATATATAATAATATCATTGTTTTTTATATACAATTTACTTTTGTTTGTACATAAAAATAAGTAAGGGGCTTATTTATACAAAATAAATTGTATAAATCTTTAAAAAATTGCTTTAGTGTATGAAACAATGAATAGGTTACACGAAAATATGCATGAAAAGCTTACTTATCTCGCCAAACCCATTTTTTCATATAAAAGACTAAAAAGAAATTAATATAAATGGAAATTTTTTTTTTAAATCATGCTTTCATTAAAATTCACAAAAATTTTGAAAATATATATGTATTTTAAGTGCACTAAATAGCAGAAATGCCTTGAAAAAAACCTTAAATGCATGGAGTTCAAATTAAATTCGGTGAGTTCAATTATGGAAGGTAAATGGATTTAAATTGGAATTTTTCTAAATTAGCCAGTTATCTCCAAGTTGGCTTCATATATAGAAACTTTTTTGTCGTCTAATTTCGCGATATTTCGCCACGATGGCCAAAGTTTGCCGATATTGTGGTAACCTTGTCATTAGTACTTTTCAACAAATACTCATTGTTGAAGCTAATGCTGATTCCTCTATAGAAAATCAAACGTAACCATTAAGTAAATCCCCCTGCCCCCCACCATTGCCCCCTTAGGGATCAAATTTTTTAAAAATCAATGTCCAATTCATGTATTGTCGTCCTCAGGAATACATATATATTCCAAACTCAATGTCAAAACTCAATTTTCAAAACTCTATGTCATTTGGAAGTGGGTGAAAAATGAATCACAAGATTCGAGTATCACAGACAAACATAATTGTAAATTGAAAGAAAGCATGTAAAAAAAATAAATAAAATAAGAAGAAATGATGCTATAAATCAAAATATTTTATTAAACATCATATAATTGTTTCTAATTTTCACACGCGAAATATAAAAAGTGCTTTTGGCGAAAACTGCTATTGAGAGATTATCACAAAATATCAAAGTTTTTATGTCTTTTTTTTCTTTTAAATAGAAAAACAAACATATTTCTTTTCCTGTTTCACTAAATTTAAATATGTTTTATTGCACTTCAGTATTACTGTGTGCGTATTTTGTTTTATTTGCTCCATGTGTTCTAATCCAGATGTCTACGAAAACATCCATCGGTCAAAGTGACGTACATCAAATTTCTGTGACGTATACAGATAAATTATGCTTTTTTATCAGTTTTTTTTATATAATTTTTAAACGGTTTGTAACTTATTTTTCACAGTAGGTGCATTCAGTAGGCGACCCTCATAGGCACCTTCTGGTGCAATCAGAAACGAAATCCGACAAATATTTTTTGAGTTATGCTTGACGAAATATTTTATTAGGCTTTTTTTAGTAGGCCATGGCTTTAATATCCATCGTAGCTGTATGTGTCCGGACAGTAATATTGCGCTGTGTATTAGCCTTCGCTTCGCTCAGACAATTACTTTATTATTCATGTCTTTAATTTAAACTTTCTTTTTCAACTTCAACTCAAAGCAGCTATTTTTATTTCGTTCATCCCTTTTCAATCTCACTCGAGTTCATTTCTAAACTCCTCTTCAAAGCTCGCTATGACATCATTCCGTTTTCATTACATCACTTCGAGTGACAAGAGGATTGAAACCTCTGTGAGTTCGGCAGATAATAATCTCCAAACACCGGATGGCTTTTTCTGTCATATGTAAATGAGTGAGTGGCGTAAATGCAACCTGCCGATAGGCGTGATAGCTTTGACGATCAATCTCCTTTCTTTTCCGGCAGAGTTTCGAATGTTATTGTTTGGGAATTTCAGCGACCGGTCTTGAATCGTTTTTATTTGATGAGAAACCACCTGCGTTTTAAAAGCAGGATGCATTATTTTAAGGAAAGTTTCAAAATCTTTAAACCCAGCCTATTTTTTTAGTTGTTCTTTTATACAACAATATATACAGTTGCAAATGTTTTTGCAACGAAGCTTGCCTTCAAATATTTTAAGACTATTTTTATGTTAAGAATTACATATGAGTGTATTGACTGTACAATTTAAAGTATGCAATGATAAAAATGTCAGAGCTAAATGATGCCTGTTTCAGAGTTGCATTGCTTGTACTGACATACGTAATTTAAACTATTTGTAAGTTATTTTTCATTTAATATCTGTAAGTTCATTTATTTAATTCATTATGTTTTTGAAAATAAACATTAGTTATTTTCAACTTAAATACGTTTTATTGTCAGTTATTTAACACTCTGCCATTCTGCCATAGTTATTTTTCTTTCAGCCTTGCGTACTCTGCTTATAATTTAAATGTTTTTTTTTTTTTCAGAAAGCCGATGTTTTAGGTTATGTTATGGCTGGCCTGATACACCGGGCCATCAAAATTAAATTATGAATAAAAGTAACATGATACAATACCTAGCATGCATTTAAGGGTGACCAAACTGGTCACAACAGGTGGCTAGTTTTTTTTATTTAGCTAGAAATAGTCTGACATTTGAATTCATTTTACTCACTCTCCTTCTTTTCTTATTTTTTTTCTTTTTTTAAAAAAAGGAGAATCGATGAAAGCACATTCTAGAAAGAGAGAAAATATTTTTTATAAAATATTTTTAAGATATGTTAAACTTCAATACAACAAAAATCCTTTTATTGTGTAATTTATGTTTTGATATAAATAATTGCTCAAATATATACATGTTTGTTGAAAGGCCATTTACATGTCATGAAATAGTCTAGTTATCTTTGACATGTGTTCTAGTTTTATACTCAATATTTGACTTTTATTATTATTATTATTGTTTCTAGGACATATATAAAACTGGATTCTTTTACATTAATGGTGTTTTTTATAATGATAAGCGAGATAAAGATTGTAGAGATTACAGTGAGTAAGTATGAACAGTTTATTTTTCTAAGAATGCTTGTTTAAAAAAAATTGTGAAATTTCTAAAATACTTACAAAGTTATCCAAGATTTTTGTTCTCAAAACTAATAAAATAGGCAATACAGTGGAACTTCCCTTTAACAAAGTTCCTATTTAACGAAGCTTTCTACTTAACGAAATTTTTTGCTGAACCTTGACTTTGGACATCATTGACATGTAAATTAATCTCCATATTATGAAAAATATATTCTGTATAACGAAGTCTATTCCACTTTCGTGCATGTACAACATTTAACCCCCTCACTGACAAGCCTGTGTTAATACGTTCACTAAGCTCCAGGTTTCACTGCAATACAAGCAATATTTAAAGTAATATAATTCTATTGATTTAATGTATTTTTAATACATTGAACAATGATTAATACTTCCAAGGATTGCATTCATATTTGTTATTAAGTTTTTTTATAAAATGTTCAAAGAATCATTTTTTTAGCATTTAAAACAAAATGCAGAGAAAACAACATTACAATTTTGCCCTTTTCCAAGACAGTTGGAGGGTTAAACGGACAGGTTGCTGTTGCGATGGATATCAATGTATGAATTTATTTGCATGGATTGTATGTAAATGAACTTGGAAATTTATTTAATCATTTCCATTCTTCGTGCTAAACAAAATAATTTTTTTCTCAGTGAGATAAACAGTTGCTATCGCCAATCTCTCACATAGACCCTCTAGACTGACAGTGAAGGGAAGCCTTCGATACAATAAGAAAGTTATTCTAGTTTCACGAAAATGTTATAGATGATACCTGTTCAGATACTTACAAAAGTTCGAAAATTTTAGTGAACAGTGTATTTTTTCGTAAGAAACCTGTACAAAGTAATATTACTGGCTTTTCTAAAGTTATTAATCTGGAATACTGAGAAAAAATGGAAAAGGTATGCTATGTTTCAGTTTTTGTTTACCTCATATTATTATGTGTTTTTTTAAACATTTTTCTAATTAAATTTTTCTTATATAGCTACATTGCATTAAAAAAAATTACTGCAAAAATTAAAATACATTTTTCTAATATATCCATTTTATGTGTATTTTTCATGTTATGCATGTGTATTTTAATATACAAATTTCATGAATTTTAGTTGATTTCTTTTTAACGAATTTTCTTCAAAACGAAGTGTTTAGGCGCAATGATGAGACTTCATTAATTGGAAGTTTCACTGTATTTCTAGAGTTTTTCGAAATGCTGTTTATAATTATTTTGAGTATTTTTTTAATCGCAATATTTGGTTTCATTCTATGTATAATATAAGTAACTATGTATAACAACCAACCACATTATAATTTCCAAAGGTACTGGGAGGCTCTGCCCGCTATGGCTATGCTTGCCAACCCCTGTTCAGAATTCGCAGTCTCTAAAAACATGGTAATGTGCCCTGTTTTAAAAATGTTACCTACTTGCAGAAGATTGAATGAAATTATCACGAGAAAAGCAATGATCTTTTGTAATCAAGTTGTCATGCATTTTCATTTGGATGAAGCATTTTTGGGTTACCATGGTCTCATTCGCTGCTGTTGTGACAGCTGATGCCTGCTTTTGGAATTGATAAGCAGGGTTTCAAGTGCTGCACATATCTGCACAGAAATACAATTGCTGCGCATATCTGTGCAGAAATAGCATTTTAATTTGCACCAAAACATACTTAGTACAGGCATGAAAGTCTCCTGCGAATCTGCGATTTTTTTTTTTTTTTTTTTTTTTTTTTTTTTTTTTGCTGTTTCTTGCAGGGGTGATTTGTCCCGAAATTTAAAAAAATCTGTCATCAATCCAAAAATTCGTACATAAAGAATATCACAAATTTCGACAAATGGTCACTGAAAAACGATTTCAGCAATCATTCGCAAAATAAAAAATAGCTGAGTCGCAAAGGATCGCGGAAAAAACTTGATTTTCATCAAACGATCGCGGGAGAAAAAAAAAAAAAAAAAAAAAAAAACTTTCGACATGGTACCGCTAAAAAAAACTCAAATTTAGTCTTTGAATCGTGGAAAAAAATGAAGATTTCATCAAAGGGTTGCGGAAAAACAGCAGCTTCATCAAAGGATCGCGGAAAAACATGAATTTCATTAAAGAGGGCGCGGGTAAAAAACGCAAATTTCATTAAATTATTGCGGAAAAAATGCAAATTTTGTCAAAAGATGACAGAAAAAATGCAAATTTCATCAACAGACAGCGGAAAAAAGCGAATTTCTTCAAAAGTTCTTGGAAAAAGCTACAAATTTCTTCAAAAGATCACAGAATAAATGCGAATTCTGTCAAAAGATTGCAGGAAAAATGCAAATTTTATCAAAAGATTGCAAAAAAACTCAAAATTATGTAATAATATTGCGGAAAAAATGCGAATTTTGTCAAAGGATCTCGGGGGAAAATGCGAATTCTGTCAAAGATCGCAGAAAAAATACGGATTCTGTCAAAAGGATCGCGGAAAAAATGCGAATTCTGTCAAAGGATCGCAGAAAAAATGCGAATTTTGTCAAAGGTGATGTCATATTGTGGCATTCTCGCCAATATCGAAATATGGCATAGATACCAATGTTTCAAGTTGTTATGCTTCACGGCCCAATTCCGAGATTGTTCGGTATCAATGCTTGTTTTCTAGTTTAACTACGATATCGTTTCAACCTTTAGCTTATGAGTGTTTCGTTTTTCTGACAATATGACATCATACATTTATGAATTCCACGCATCTGGAGATGAATGACTGTATTCCAATTTAAGTATTGCGTCATTGTGCCAATGACGTACGCTGGTTTGCAATTGGTTAATTTCTGTAACTGCATGCTTCACTGTTACAGAATTGATCTTGATAAGATAGTATAAATTGGAGCGACTTCCATGTTCAGAGGGCTGTCTTACATGTTATGTTTTTCAGGCATGTGCTTGATTTAATTAAAGGCTCATTAAATGAGCATGTTACTTTGTTGGCCAAGCTTAAGGCTTTATTTATTTAAATTTAATCATGTTTTTAATAAAGTTATGTTTAAATTATAACCTGACTTGTTTCTGCATGTTTGTGGACACCAATCCATAATAGCTGCTTTAAGTAGTTGTTTCTTCTAGGCTTTAATGGATTTTTGCCCTAGCAGCCCGTTACGGGTTATGGGCCCAGTCTGGATTGAAGATCACGATATGCAAAGGGGTTAGGTATTTTAAATTTGTGCTTGTGTTCCTCAGTTGAATTGGTTCAAAGGCATGATGTATCTTCATCAGGCACTGGGTTTCTTCTCATCGATAAATTAACGTTGTATAATTACAGTACTTGGAGAGAGGATGCTCATGTTCTTCTGATGGAGAAATCTTTGTGGGAATGCGTGTCTACAAAATTACCGGAAACCAATGATCCAGTCAAGGCTCCTACTGCAACTGAGTTGGCAAAAAGAATATGCGCCTATCCAATTCTGTATTTGAATGTGTGTAAAGAGTTGAGGCCTTTATTAACTGGTATTGAGAATCCATATGTAGTGTGGCAGTCATTGGAGAAACTCTTTCGTCTTAGCAGTCGTGCACATATTGTTGAATTGGCCGACTCGTTTTTCTAATGCAAATTGCAGCCTGGCGAAGAACTGAATCTCTATGGTGCTAGTTTGAGAGATATCATCATGCAGTTACAGGATACCGGTCATCCAATTTCAGAGTGGTTAAAGCCATTTCAGCTGATTAGACATCTGCCTGATGAGTATAGAAGTATTGTCCAGCTTATTTACCGCTTTTTGGATGAGGACTTTACCTTTGAAAATGTTCTGAACAAACTGTTATCTGCAGGGGCGCGCCGACCCAGTGTGCAAAGTGTGCACCGCACACAGGCGCCAGACTAGTAAAGGCGCCAAATATTTTAGGCGAAGCTGAAAAATTTGAAAAACTTTTAATCAATTTAAATTTATTAAAGCGGTATTTAAATCGAAAGTACGTCATTTCTGACACATTTATGAGTTCCTTTTTACTTATAAGATATGAAATTTGCAGATGCTCGTCAGCGGCGTAACTTTAGGAGTAGGAGGCGGAGAGAGTCTCAAACCAAAAGGTGCCACGGTGTCGAAAGGTAACGGTCGTAGGCCACGGAAGGCTTAAGGGCGCCGTCAAGCACCTAAAATAAATTCAAAAAAGCTAGAAACATAAAAAATTCAGAAGGGCGACCGCAAATGCTCCTTTTGACATCCCTGCTCTGGATCAGGCCTGTCCAGCTTTTCAAAAAGCAGGGGCGCACTGCAGTTCGTGGCAAACATGGAAGGCTTCATTATTCAAATAACTGAAAATATATAACACTTCTATCTTACTGTAGTATTGGTAGGGATACACATACTGACGATATAAAAACGGATAGTATATTACTATATTGCACAGTAGTAAAGCAACATAAGCTTCCAGGTTATATATGGTACCCATGTAAAAGTAAATTGCCAAAAAAAGCACAAACCAATCCTAGCAATCGGCTACATTATAACACAAACAGTACTAAATACAGAGCCGAAACTAGCCTTTTTTGCACCCGGGGCAAACATGGATTTTGGCATCCCCCCACCCCCCCTCTCTCTCTCTTCCGCAAAGTATATTTACAAAAAGAATTTTACTAATTTTCTAATAGCCGACTTATTTTTAAAATTTAAAATATGCAATCATAAAATTTGTAATACATAATCTACAATGGCGGATCCAAGGGGGAGGTCACGGGGTCATGACCCTCCTCTGAACACCAACAAAAATATTCTAAAGATCATTTTTTAAATGACATGTACAGTAGAGTCCCGATTATCCGAGTTCCGCTTAACCGAATTTCTGCTTTAACCGAGTTATTTTCTTCTGATGAACTTGTGGCTTTCATTATTATGAAACAGACATTATAAATGAAGTGTTAGGTGAAGATGAAAGAGGCATTTTTTTCCGCATTCTGACCAGAAAATCAGAGTTCTAACTTTTTACGGCTGCTCTTTCATGTTCACCTAATACTTCATTTATAATGGCTATTTCATAATAATGAAAGACATCAGTCTATCAGAAGAAAATGATCCATTCCAAAGGTATAATCCTTCATTGGGCGCCCCTTCGTTCTGGCGCCCGGGGCACTTGCCCCCTCTGCCTCACCCCCTTAGTTTCGACCCTGACTAAATAAATCAAACAGATGTAGTTCAAAATGCAATACATTTTAAAAAAAGAAATGAAAAACACCATTCAATTCCAAACAAATTTAATAGTTTAGCCTATCATTGTATGCAACGCATAAAAACGAACCCATGAGCATGTAAGAATATTTCATGTCATTTAAAGTCGGAAAACATGTTTTTGAGAACAAACTCAAAATGAATTAAGTTTTAATGAAATTTTAATTGTATATTTTATAGATTTGCTTCGAACAAAGAATAACCGGTCAAGAGCGAGTTTCAGACGCGTACAGAGAGTTCATACAATAAATTTGTTAATTACTAACTGCAATCTTACAAAATATAGTTGTTAAACAAATAATAAGACTGCAAATAATTTGAAATTATTTTATTAAATATTTTTCAATAATTGCCTTCAATAATTGAATTCAATTGAAATGAAAAACGCTGAATATTTATCATTGTGACCCGTCTTACCTAAAACAAAGACCTTGTACAAAGTTTAATCTTGCCATTGTGCCAAGTGCGCTTCGAAAGGAGGCCGCAAAGTTGCATGGCCACTTTGGCCTGTGCCACATATTTTAGATAGGTTTTTAATTAATATCTCGGCTAATTACCGACAATTCTTTTGGAAAATCATTATCGACAATTCTTAGAGGATTTCGCGTCGATAGGTACCTCAAACTCCCTTGCTGAGTGCCCGCTAAATAAAGTTTATGCATAACGGAAAACTGCGATTTTCTGAAAAACTCTATGACCTAAGATAATCGTTATAGTTTTCCTGCAAGATTTAAATAAATTCCAACTACTACTAATTTTTTCGTAATTTTATTTGTAGTAGATTCGGAAATAGGGGGAGGGACATAATTTTGCCATACATTTTCGACGAATTTCTGAAAATATAATAGTATCTAAGAGTAAAACAAATACAGTGAAATATGTTTAACACGAAAACGCTTAACATGAAAAATCGGTTAACAGGAAATGATATAGCGGCCCGGACAGTATACTATGCAATTTAATACATTTTTTTTTCTTTTAACAAGAAACAAAAATCGTTTAACACGAAAAAAATTCGCTTTCGAGCTAGTTAGTTCGAGTTGAAATTGGTAAATTTTGTGTTAAAACCATTGAATTTTGGGTCAAAATCAGAGAATTTCGTATTTTTGTAAATTAGCTTATGTTTTATTAGCACAATGGTTGAGAAATCGGGGCGAAAACGAACTGCCATTTCACTTCAAATGAAGATGAGGCTGCTTAATGCAGTTGAGGAAAAAGAAGAACGAAAAGAGAAATCTACAAAGAGTTTGGAATTGCCAATTCTACTTTATCAACAATAATAATAATAAAAAAAAACAGTAATCCCATTACGTTAATGTTTGAGCTCGGTACATTTAAGGCAGAGAGAAAACGTATGAGAACTGCAAAGCACGGGGATTTAGAGACAGCTTTGCTTATTTGGTTCAAACAAGCTAGATCTCAGAATGCTGAAAAAGACACTAAAAAAATTATATTTGACCCCCCCCCCACACAAAAAAAAAATAAATTATTTTACTTGCTTTTTATCCTAATGTATGCAACTTACTAGTAGTTTAACAGGAAATCGAAGTAAAATTTGACAACGTCGAAAAAATTTGCGAGTTTTGTTTTTTCTTTACGAATCTTTTAATGCGAAAAAAATTTTCGGTCCCCTCAGTTTCGTGTTAAACGTATTTCACTGTATATTATTGAGTTCTGTGTTAAGAGTTTGTTCAAACGATACGCTCCCCCCCCCCCCCCTTTTGATGATTTTTAAATTAACCTTAAATTTATATGATTTTATATCTTTAACTCGATTTTGTCTGAAGTATGAACCCGCTCACTGTGTGAAAATGGGAGAGAAGCTGCTAATTGTTCAGATTTGTTATGTAAATTTTTTTCATGATTTTTGGAAAATTGCATGGGGTAGTAATGAACAAATAAACACTTTAAAATGACCTCTACTTACTGATGAAAAAATGAGTTAAAAGGAGAGGAGTGAGTGCTTAGTAAAGTACAAGCCAAAAGCTTTAAAACGATATGTCACATGAAAAAAATCCATTTTCTCCCCCCCCCCCTCCCCCGGAAGAACGCCCACTAATAACCTGGGGTTAAACACAGACTTCACCAACCGAAGGCCCGTGAAGAGTTTCACCTTCGGTCAAGCCTTCAAATAAGCTCGAATCTTGCTGCAGCTTAATTAGGATCTCAGTTAGAAAATTGACCCCCTAGGGGGGAATCTAAGTGAGGGAGGTAAAAAGGTTCTAGGGTTTTCCGATAATATATCACTTGAGGGTTTAGCAGGCGTGCTGCGTACGCACTGCAAAATCTTGCAAAAAAAACAAAACAAATCTCGAATCTTTTGGTTCCATATTCCAACACCAGGGGTAGAACTCTATTCTTAACAAAACTGTTTCTGAGCGAAACTCTGTTAAACAACCTACCCATAGTCAGTATATATTAGTCATTAGCCATATATTAGTATATATTAGTCAAGGGGTGGCGGACTTAAGCAAGGATCTAAGATATTTTCTGAAATCACTATTCGAAAATAGTGGTAAGCACACTTTTGAAATTTTTATATTAAAAGTAATATTTATCCCAGGGCTCCGTCGAAAATCCGCATCTAAAACAATAGAAAACGGTACGGTTTTAAATATTTGATCCCACCCTCCAAATTTTTTTTATCGCCTCCCTCTCCCCCCCCCCCCCCCCACTCCCCCTGAAATTTGATGCCCCCTACTTTTTTAATTTTTTTTATTATGTATTATGAACTATCTGAAAGTTCCAAATGGTTCGTCAGTTTTCTTAATTTTAACAAACTCGATTCAAGGTTTTTCTTTTCCTTTTTTAAAATAGAATTTTTTATAAAACAAAAACTTGCGGATCGATTTTTATAAAATTTAGATATTATTAAACAGCGTTTAAACATAGGGCTATATGCATAAAGCTTTAAAAGCTCTAAATGGTGTATTTTTAAAAATTTGACGGCGTTCCAAAGAATCCTAGCATAAAAATCATTTGTGGTTTCGAAAGACTAGCTTTTAAATTAAGAGTTTGAAAGAAATCATCCGATTAATGAAATAATAATTAATATCTAAAGTTGCAATTGAGCGACCGTGAAGAAATATAGATATCTGAAATCATCGAAAAATTCAACATCTAGATGCATAAAAATTAAATCGATAAATTTATATTCTTTCGAAAATGTCCACTATTGGAAGACGTTGGTTATCTGCAATGAACACCTGGCGTCCGTGGGAGAGATTTCGAACCTTTCTTTCGAAGGAAATAAAAAGAGTTTTCGTGGATTTTTTGACTTCCTGAAACCGTACCGGAATAATTTTTAGAATTTCTGAAAAGGGGATTTTTTTTTTTTTTTTTTTTTTTGCATCTGGCTGTGCAATTTTCGAGCCCAGTAGAATTTAAGATACAGTCCTTTATAAAAAGGTCCAGTACATTTATCACCCTTGCATCTCTGAAAATCTATTAACCCCTCTCCATCTCTTCGAGTTTTCGAAGAAGTTGTCTACGGTTTGAAAAAAAAATCTATGCTCTTGTTGAATTATGAATACATTTGCATTCTTTTAATTTGGGCTTTTTAATTAATTTCTCAACTAATTATTAGAGATTTAAAATTCTGAAGCTTACGTGCATGGTGCACCAGGAGAGACTTTTGACTATCCTCACAAAAAGTTTGAGCCTCGTATGTGCCGTAGATTCTGCTAGCCATTGCACACAGACACACACACACTCACAGACAGAGCGAAACTTTGTTTTATTAGTATAGATATTTTTAATTTAGAGCTTCGATTTATTGCACGAAAATTGGAAATTCCAAAAATAAAAAAATCTGATAGAGAAAACAAGGGTTAATAGTTTGACAAGATAAAGATATGCTTAGCTTCTTAACAATGTAAATGTCGAAACGAATGTGCATTTTTCATAACAATTGTTATATAGCCAGAATAGGGGTTCTATATTTGCTAATACAAAATCAAATGTTCCGGGACTGGAACATTTTCGAATGCACCCCTAATTATGATTAATGTGCGGTAATTGTTTAAGGCGCATCTTAGTTGATGTTACCTTATTTTGAAAGAAATAAAAGTACCATAACGCGCTCCGGTGTATTACAAACGTCATAATTTGAGAAAATACTTTTCTACTTTTATGTGTATTTGCCGTATTACGAGCACCCCTTTCTTTGTGTCATAGTCCTACCAATGATTAATTCAACAGAGCTATATTTCCAAATTAAAGTTCATTTGAACTGTTTTAAGTATAAATATAAATAAAGATCAGATCTTAAAAATTACGGAAGTGATGCAGGTAAAAGAAGCTCATTTACATAGGAGGTATGCCATTGTGGGGAGAAGGAGCAAACAGCTGAAGTACCGACCTTTTAGGAATGTCCGTTATTTGCATTGCTGCCAACATTCCTTGTTTTTAATTCAAACAACAATATTTTTAACCAGAAATTTAATTTAATAAGTGAAATAAAAAAGAACCCTGTAGAAACAAGAAACATTTCATTAAATAAATTTTCTGGTTCCAAATTCATTTATTTGATTTGGAGAAAACCGCTGGAAGGTTGGTTTGGCACATATACATTTATACCCATAGAAAAAAAAGGTATAAAGTTTGTTTTTTCTTTCTTTTTCTTTCTTTTTTTTTTTTTTTTTTGTTGGGGGGGGGGGGGGGGGGGTAGGAATATGGGGCGTCAACTGAAGTTCTGCACACAGGCGCCGAATACTGCTGGCGCGCCCCTGGTTATCTGAGGAAGCAAGATTAAAGTTGTTTAATTGTTCTTTTAACAAAAGTTTTAATTTAAGTATTTTTAATGAAGTTGCTTTACGTAATAGTGAAAATAAATGTAATGATGTGAAGGTTAAGAGATCTATTAGGCAGAAGTCTAGATCTTCTAATATGCAGGTAAGTGCAGCAGATCCCAGTGTTAATTTTAAACGTAATGAATCTAGAAAGTGTTTTAAGTGTGGTTTAATTGGACAGCTTGCTAAAAATTGTAGAAAATTTAAAAATAGGGCTCATGAAAAACATGAAGTGGGTTTTATAGCTGAAGCATATTGTGGTATTACTAATAAATTGTAATATTATAATCCATAATATGGGCCGTTAATTAAAGGTAAATTAAATTTGAAGTTCTTTTTAATTAAAATGCGTTGTGTAATACTGCAATAAAACCCTCGGTTCTTTGAGGTCAGCAATTGTAAAAAAATAAAAAAGGAAATTTCTTACTTGTATATCTGTAAAGAAATGATGAGGAGACTTTTAAGCACAAACCAAACTTTGTATTCATCTTGTAGAAGAGAAGTAAGAGGCCTTCACCCGTTGGTCACCGATTCTTAAAGATAAATACGTTGGCTGATAAAGATAATCTGTTCCTCTTTAAGAACATCTTTAAAATGCAACATGCAGCACTAGGTGAATTTTCAATTGATAAAAATTTCAATTAAAGCCTTTCAACACCATCAGGAAAATAAATTTAACAGGAGTTATTAAAATTGCAGATATCGTTTTCGAAAAGTTTTTTACCGTATCCCACATCCATCGGCTGACAGACCGGAGTCGGAGACCGCGATCTTTAAAAACAAAAACTAAGTCATAACAGATCACCAACAAAACAGATTCTGATTTTAAAATTAACAAAATTTTTAATTTATAGTAAGAAAACGGGGACTTCAAAAGTTAGAGAAAGAAAAGATTTAAATCTATTAGAGAATTTAAAATACTAGGTAATGTCTTAATAAACAAATCCGAAAGAAAACATTTAAAAAGCTTTATTTTTATTTGCTCTACAATCAGCGATTAAACCACACCTCCGAAAGATCGACATCCATTCAATGCAAACGCCGTGAGAGACTTGCTCCGATGACATCATCACAATACGTACAGATCTCAAAGGAGAAGCTTCCACTCAGAGCGTGCCGATACGGAGGAAAAATTGCCGATGGAACGGCAGAGATTTGCCGAAGTACGAACTGAAACAAAATCGCTCGCGCAAAAATAAATATGGATTTAAGTTTAAAGAACATCGATGTATAAGGCCAAAAGAAATAAAAAAGTGACATGATTTAAACACTGTGAGATTTCATCTCACATTACCCCCATTTACCGAGTAAAATTTTGGCAGAGCAAGTGATGTAAAAGGTAAAATGAAATAAAAACCTTTTACAGAAACGGGATGACAAAATTTTGAATGCCAAAGACAGAGAGAAAAAAAAATTGAAGTTAAAATATTAAAATAAAGCTAAAAGTTAAACTGCTACAAATAAAAATTAGTGGTGACCAAAAGGGAAGAGAGAAGAAAAAGAAAATACATCAAAAGTATACATAGTATATTCAAATAGTATACATAAAAAAATGCCAAATCTTTCTATTTATGGCAATTGCAGTATGATGTCATAAACTTATCTTCACAAATACTTCAGTACAAATGCTAAAGAAAATGAGAATTAGCATATATAAAATCCTATGTATTACTTAAGTAAAAATGCTAAACAAAATCAGAATTAGCATATACAAAATGAGCTCATTATCAAACATTTTCTTAAATTGGTATACCATATAAGAAAAGCTGCACTTTACAAGCAACAATGATCAAAATAACTTTAGTTTTTTATCATCGCCTAGGACTTACAATTTATTTAATATTCATAAAATAGAGCATTTACTTTCAGTTACTCTAAATATAAACTGGCCATACATAAAAAAATATCTTTAGTAACATTTTCATAATACAATATTCATTTTTTTATTTATTTATTTAATTTAGTACTAAATATGTGACTTCAAACAACCAGCTGTATTCCACATGAACAAGTGGCCAAATCGTGCACTAAATGGCCACCCACATGTAAAACACAGATAGTTAAGGTAGTTGCAACAATGTATATAAGAGAGACATGTCTAAGGAAAAATAGGTGTTTTACTGCTGAAACATATACTTTTACTATTTTTCATTAGACCCTGAAAATATGTATTGCAAAAGCAATATATCAACAAATCCAATACCTTTTGTATTATTTACTCATCAAAAATTTTCAAAGTATGTACTATTCTTTAAAATATGAGATATCACTTAATACAATTTTTAAATATGTATAAAGATAAACTCATAAACTTATAGACAAACCATGGTTTTAAGAATAAGTAGGTATTTGGTTGAGTGGGTGGGGATCCCCAGAAAAAAATAAATGCTTTCATATTCAATGAAAGATGAAAAAAAAAAAATTGACACTATCATGGGAAATTTAAATTTTTAAGTGTACCATAATATAAATATTAAAAATCATTTACATAAAATATTTCATGCAGAAAAATCAAGAGAATTATGTAAAAAATATGCTATTATCCACAATCATAGAACAATATACACTGTGACTACTCATGGTTTACCCAAGGTTTCAGGTGGCTTGGATCTCCCTAAACAAGGCTCCTGACACCTTGTGCAAAAAGAAAAAATATATATACATTAAAATAGCACAATATACCACCCCATGACTGCAAAAAATAATAGCAATGTTCTTCTTTACAGATCCTTGATTCCTTAGTGTTATAAACACAACTTAAAGTTTGCATGAAAAATAAATAAATGTTATCAGAATGTTCAAAAACACGCTGAAGGTTTTGGTATACAAAAAGACATCAGGTATGTGTATTGTTGCAAAGGTGTAAACATTGTGTTTACCATGTAGAAACCGACACATATCTCTAGATGATACACACAAAAAGGCAACATCAACTTAACAGTTGAATAGACGTTATACAGGAACATTGGACGAGAACTTTTTTTGGGCGACAACACAACATCCGTGTGTTGTCGCCATTAACTTTTAGTAATCACTATTTCTGGACACACTAAAAGGATGAATTATAGAGCACTGAAGATGACAAAAAGATTTTGTATTTTATGAGAATTATGATGTATTCACACACACATCTTGGGGAAAAAATTAGACATAAGTAGGTAGGTGATGATATCAATAAGCACTTTTTCTTTAAATTTCTTAGTAATTTTGAAGATTCATCAAGGAACACTTCTATATTAAAAGGCGCTGTTAAATAGTTACTAAGAACTGTGCTTTTCTTTTCTTTTTATGTAATCTTGTATAGAAATTGATTTGATGCTTAAAATTTTTAAATATCTTCATTAATAATAATAAATCTTCAGAATTCATTCAATTAATTACTTCTTGAATAAAGATATGAGGCATATGACCAAAGAAAATTTAGAGACTTTGGGTATATTCACAAATGAAAACAAAGGCACAATGCAATATTTGAAATATGGGAATTTAGGCAAAAAAATAAATAAATAAATAGATCTTGAGAATTCCTGTATCAAAATAGCAACTCTTGTAACTGCAGGTATATGTAAGAACACACATCGTACAAAATCAATATTGAAAGTAACTAATTTCTATAATATTTCATAAACTTTCTTGATTTAGCAAAAAAATTTTTTTTGCAAAAATAGCAACACTGACTTTTAGGAGCAGATAAGTCAACCAATCCACTTAGTAAGGATAATTTACGTCTCACAAGAGAAAAGGGCAACCAACAAAACTTCCATAATCAGGTCTTGTGACAGCTAATACTTGAGAAAACATTTGAGATTACTGGTATACTTATTTAGCTTTAGAGACAAACATCGAAGATATTGAAGCGAATCAGGCATTGTAAGGATAAAATGACTCAAACATGACATGACTCTTCTTCAATAGTTACTTCAGCGTTGAAAATGAAGCATAAATTTTAAAGTTATTGTTATAAAACAGTGAGTTAAGTAGGTAAGTGTAGTATTAATATATTTGTCTTCTACCGTAAAACTAGGAAAATATTAGAGAAGAGGTCAGCACAAATGGATACAACTCATCAGTGAATGACCAACTTCATCAGGTAAGAAACTGTTGAAAGTGAAGCAAAATTTTTTTTTGCAGGTGAATATTTTTTTTTTACGACGCTAGAAGAGAATTCTTAGAGCAGCATATAGAGAGCCAGTCTTTAAATATGGGAAACAGCAGAGACATACAGTTAAAATTATTGTAGAGAAACACTGACGATATGAGAACTTATTTTAAAAGCTGTATAAAAACACAAGATTTTTTTAAATAGATGATGTAAAATAATTTCAAGAATATAACTGTAACAGGAATGAAGTAGCCCCATGCTTACTTCTTCTCAAGAGGAAAAAAATAATGTTGCTTTCATTCCTTTTCTGAGAGCAACATGAGAATCTTGTCTGTTGAAAACTGTCATAGTCTGCACATATGGTGAAGTGGAAAGGTCCCAATTTCAAAATTACAATTTGCCATAAGAATATTTTTAAAAAATGAAGCAACATCAGGGCTTGATTTTCAGGGCGGGATTCGCGCCCAAAATAATATCGTGGGGGGGGGGACTCCCGTCCAAAAAATTTCACCATTTTCCTGAAAATTTTGCAAATTGAAATTATGATTAACTCCCGCGAACGTCTTGCAAATTTCCCGATATTTTTGCGCGACTAATTGACATTTTTTTACCGCGAAAGATCGTTGAAACTCACGAATTTTCGATGCGACCGATAGACAAATTTCATTATCTTTTTCTCGAGATCAGTTGACAAGTGTCCGCAACTGATTGGCGAATTCAGGGGTGATTCTGTTACGAATTTTCCAAAAAATTAAGGCATTAGGTTCCGAAAATTGTGAAAAATCGATCATCAGTTCAACAGAAAAATATCGTGAATTTCGACAAATGATCGCCGAAAAAATCAATTTTGCCAATCGTTCGAGGAAAAAATCGCCAATTTCGTCGCAAAGAATTGCAAATAAAACACAAATTTTGTCAAAGGATCGCGGAAAACGTGAATTTCGTCAGATTGCAGGGAAAAAAAACTTGAAATTCATCAAAGAATCGGAAAAAAAGCAAATTACATCAAAGGATAGCAAAAAAATCATAAAGTTCGGCAAAGGAACACTGAAAAAATGCGAGTTTCATCAAAGGATCGCGGAAAAAACTAATTTCGTCAAAGGATCTTGGAAAAAAGCTAATTTCGTCAAAGGATCGCGAAATAAACACGAATTTAGTGTTTAGTAGTCAAACGGCCGCTGAGAAAAAAACACAAATTTCATCAAACAATCGTGAAAAAAAAGCGAATCTCATCAAGGAATCGCGAAAAAACACGAATTTTGTCAAAGGATTGAGAAAAAAGCACGCAATTCGTCAAAAGATTGCGGAAAAATGCGAATTTCGACAAAGTATCGTGAAAAAAACGCGCATTTCGTCAAAGGATCGCAAAAAAACACGTTCGTCAAAGAATCGCGAATTTCATCCAGGGATCACAAAAAAAACCCGCGAATTTCGTCAAAGAATCGCGCCAAAAACTCGAATTTCGTCAAAGGATCGCGGTAAAACGGCAAATTTCGCCAAAAGATCTCGAAATAGCGGCAAATTTCGTCAAAAGATCACGATATAACGGCAAATTTTGTCAAAAGATCGCAGAAAATGGTAATTTCGTCAAAGGGGCACGAAAAAACACATAGCTAGTGCTGGGAGTGATTTCCCCCCCCCCCCCATTCATCCCCTCTGTTGTAACCTTTCAGAAAATTTGGTGTCAGTTACAGAATTTTTTTTTTTTACTCAGAATCACCCTTGCTTTCTTACTTTTTTAAATAAAAAAACATTTTGCATCATTATTTACCGAATTGTTGATTTAAATTGCTTCAATGGTATTTTGTCATGCCTGTATTAATGCAGACATGACAAAATAATTAATGCAAATCTTTAAAAAGCACGTAAAATAACAGTGGGTCTCATATTTTTTTCTCCCTCCCAAATAGCTCAACTCCCCTCCATTTATAAATGTTGGTAGGGAGACTCTCCTCCTATGAAAAATTGAATTTCAAGCCCTGAACATGAATTTTTCAAATACAAAATTTTATCAGCTGAGAATTCTTTTAGAAACAACATGAGAACAGCTGTAAAATAAATCTAACAAAAACATAGCTGTGAAAAAAGGGAGCCAAGTTCTGTAAAGACAATGGCAAGAAAAGAAGTGATATCTAAGTGGGTGCCAAGTTCAAATAAAATTCACTCAAACTTACCATTTGAATTATTATAGCATTTTTTAAATTGTTTAGAAATAAAAATTATTGATAGAATATTAATAATAAATCTAGAACTTGGCAAGTTTTTACTTACGAGTCATTTATTTTTAATAATGACATTATCATATCAAATCTTGTTATTTCATGATTGGAAGCCTTAATTTGAGTGAGCTCCTTCACCTTGAAGGGTGTTGGGATAAAATATATCCCACCTAATTTAACTGCAAAATTCCACATTGATACTAGAATTCAGGACTAAAAAGTTTAATTTTATTAAATACGTGAAAAGAAGCTTTTACCCATTTTGAAATAAATTTATTTTGTATATTCTGGTGTGATTCAATCATTTCAGCATTTCACGAATAAAAGTTATTTGCCCCTGAAAGGGTTAAAGGGGTGCGGTCTCTAGAGTGATGACCAAGAACAAGCGTAAGTATATCTGTCTCTTTGTCAGGCATTTTAGTCTGTTTGCATTGAGGTTTCTGGAGGTGGGTGCTAGAGTGATAACCAAAGACGAGCGGGAGTGTATCTGTGTATTTATTGGTTTATCAAATCTTTAACATGAGTCATTTTATTATAATAATATCTATATTAATTTTTTTTTGTAATGCCATTGAAATTGATATTAACATCACCGTTTTATTAAGACATGAAATTGATAGGCATAACATTTATCAAAAACTTGCCAAGTTCTAGATTTATTATTAATATGCTATCAATAATTTTTATTTCTAAACAATTTAAAAAATGCTATAATACTTCAATAGGTAAGTTTGAGTGAATTTTATTTGAACTTGGCACCCACTTAGATATCACTTCTTTTCTTGCCATTGTCTTTACAGAACTTGGCTCCCTTTTTTCACAGCTATGTTTTTGTTAGATATCATTACTTTTTGTAAAGTTACAATATATTTAGACACTTTACTTAATGCTTTTTAATGTGTTTACATGTGACTATTTTATTCACCAAGCGACATTCAATTATAAATTAAATTTCCTGCAACAAACTATTTAGCTGTCAGTTTGCGGCAGAAATCTATATTTTAATACTGCTACATTGAATGCATGTTTTGAGACGAAATGTATTGATTCGAAACTTTTATTGTTTCTGAAACAACAATTCCTATTAAATTCCTATATTACATTTTCCTATTAAATTTTCCAATTAAATATCCTATAGCTGGGCCTGCTTTTTTGTACTGAAAGTGAAAAATAAAGTTATGTGCTTATGCCACACTATGTATCATTCATCCATGGGTGCCGGCAAAGAGGCATTGCAGAGGAAGGATATTGCCCCTCCCTGGATTTTCAAATTTAATTAACTAAATATCCTTTTCTCTGATGATTTTGAAAATAACAAGTGGGTAAGTGTGATCGTAGATCGCACAGAGGATTTCGTTTAATATTCCTTTCAAAACACTTTATCCTTTTGAAAAATCTTAGTTCTAGATTTCGCAACCAGGGGCGCACTCTATTCTAAACAAACCTTTATCCGAACGAAACTCTGTTTTACATACTATCCGTAGATATATTAGTCGAGGGGATTGAGCCCATAGCACCGAGATAAGTAGGCGCACCTGGTGGTAAAAAGTGGAACTAAAATATGTAAGGCTATGGTGCATAATATGAAAGAATGGTCAAAGGGGTGTCGGCAAAAGTTAGAAAAGTGCTCCCCGGGTCAAAAGGGTGGAGGTTAGAAAAATTGCTTAAAATACACAAGTTAGAGCCCGGAGGAGTAAATAATATAAGTCTTTTTGAAAATTTTATGATTTGTCGTGTGGTCCGAGTTATTCAACTATACGTATGTAAAAAGTCATGTCTCCAATTTAGGGGCTCCCTTAGATAGAATTGCTTAAAATACATATGTGGTAGCTCAAAGGGTTAAGCGTAAGACTTTTTCACGATTTTATGATTTGTCGCCTGGCCTCAAGTATTCTGCTAAAAGTATGCAAAATTTCAAGTCTGCAATTAAATAAGGGGCTCAGTTAGAAAGAATTGCTTAAAATACGCATGTGGAAGCCCAAAGGGTTAAATGGGTTACTTTTTCAAAATTTTATGATTTGTTGCATGATGGTGTTCAGCTATAAGTATGCAAATTTTCACGCCTCCAACCTAATTAGGGGCTCACTTAGAAAATATTGTTTAAAATGCACATGGGGGAGCCCAAAAGGGTTAAATGTTCGACTTTTTCAAAATTTTATGATTTCTCGTTTGTTGTGAGGTGTTCAGCTATAAGAATGCAAAATTTCACCTCTCCAACCTAATTACGGCACACTTAGAAAGAATTGTTTAAAATACACATGTGGGAGACAAAATGTTAAATGTACGGTTTTTTTCAAAATTTTATATTTTGTCATTTGATGCGAGGTGTTCAGCTATAAGTATGCCAAATTTCACGCCTCCAACCTAGTTGCGGACTCACTTAGAAAGAATTGTTTAAAATACACTTGTGGGAGTCCAAAGGGTTAAGTGTACGACTTTTTCAAAATTTTGTGATTTGTCGTATGATGTGTGGTGTTCAGCTATAAGTATGCAATATTTCACGCCTCCAACCTAATTAGAGGCTCACTTTGAAAGAATTAAAATGCACATGGGGGAGCCCAAAGGGTTAAATGTACGACTTTTTCAAAATTTTATAGACTGTCATTTGATGTGAGGTGTTCAGCTATAAGTATGCAAAATTTCACGCCTCCAACCTAGTTAGAGGCTCACATAGAAAGAATTGTTTAAAATACACATGTGGGAGTCCAAAGGATTAAATGTACGACTTTTTCAAAATTTTATAGACTGTCATTTGATGTGAGGTGTTCAGCTATAAGTATGTAAAATTTCACGCCTCCAACCTAGTTAGAGGCTCACATAGAAAGAATTGTTTAAAATACACATGTGGGAGTCTAAAGGGTTAAATGTACGACTTTTTCAAAATTTTATGATTTGTCGTATGATGTGTGGTGTTCAGCTATAAGTATGCAAAATTTCAAGTCTCCAACGAGTATAGTTTCTGAGAACGGGCTCTGTGACAGACAGAATATCTCAATTTGTTGATTTTCTGTAAGCAAGTAAACCTAGATAAACCCCCAGTAAGTAGGTAGGTTTACAATGGAAGTCTATGGGAAATTGGTGAAATATTAGAAATATCGCCAAGGTGGCGTCATTTTTGGCGACTAATTTTGGTCGCCAAATTTGGCGATATATCGCCATGTTGGCGAGAAACTTGGCGGTATTTGGCGACAGAACAGTGTCCCCTCCTACGGCAAATTAAAATTTCGCCTAATAGACGTAATGTTAAAGTAAAAATGAGCACCCCCAGGAGGGTAATTCATCGATTTTCACAATTTTTTTATTTTTTTCCTTAGTTTTATAGTGTAAACGAACTTCGCAGCAAATTTGAAGTATGTCGCTGCAGTAGATATACGAGATCTTTTTGATGAGTGAGTCAGTCAGTCAGTCAGTCAGTGGTAAAATTATCGATTATCAGACATTTTCAAATGTCATTATCTCGGAAACTAATTATGCGTTATTTATAAAATTTTGGATTTTAGGTAATTAGGGTGGCCTTACTACACATTTCGTATAACAAGTATGTAGGTCTCATAGATTTTCAGTAGTAGAGCATTGAAATTTGACGAAAACAGCTTGAAATGGTTCGTGTAAATAACACACGGCTATGTCAGGCGAACTTGGCTGACACACTGCCGTGTGTCTAGATGTGAAAATATTCTTAAATATTCTTAAATTAATCATTCTTAATTTGTAAATTGCAGATTATCTTTGCACTAAGCCAAACTGTATGATTATAATAGAACACCACAGTCCAGATGGCATAAGAATAATTCTATTAACAAATTTTTGTATTCAAACTATTGTTAAACAAAATATCTTGATTTGAAATTTGTAGAATAGAAGCATAAAAATATCTAAGAATGTTATATAGGATATTTACAACTAATAACTTCTGTGAAGAATTTCAGCTTCAGAAGGACATAAATTGAATAAGTATTACATAAGAATAAAATTTCTCAGCACCAATAATCATGATTTCAAAAATAATGCTTCTTATAAATATATAAATAGAATTTGCAAATTTGTTGCAATTTAATAGTGCCATAAAAATTTTTAATTTAAAAAACCCAAAGTCATAGCCTCTTAAAATATGAAATATGTTCTTGAGAACAATTTTATTATTTCAAATTCATTAGAATTTTTCTTAAGAACAATATATAATTCATTTAAAAAATATATATATACCATTCTTTAAAAATAAAAATTATGTTCTCTAATAATTCATTACAAATAAAAGAATATGTAGATGAAATTCTTTCAAATAAAACTATTTAAATAGAATAATAATTATGCATCATCAAAAATATGACTATTCTTCAATAGGAAATTGATCTTAATTTAAATAATTGTTTAAAATAAAGTATGGGAAACTTAGCAAAATATATTATATTCTTCAAGATGGAGCAGAACAAATTCAATCTAGAATTATAAAATTTAATTCTTCAAAGTAGTAAAAATCTATGCAAGACATTTTTGAGAACAGAAACTTCCAATAGTAAAAATAACATTTTCATATGCTGTTATGCAAAAATTCTTGCATAAAATATTCCATATTTCTTAAAATTTACCAAAAGAACAAATCTTGAATTCTATTAAACACATCAAAAAAATTTTCAAAAAGTTATTCTGAGAACAAAAGTTTTAAAATATTGCGATATTCTTTAAATCAATTCGAAATTTTCTTCAGAACCACTGCTTTTTTGGCACCAAAATGTGACATTACTATTAAAGTAATGTGATAATTTTGTTTAATTGGACAGCTTGCTAAAAATTGTAGAAAATTTAAAAATAGGGCTCATAAAAAACATGAAGTGAGTTTTATAGCTGAAGCATATTGTGGTATTACTAATAAATTGTAATATTATAATCCATAATATGGGCCGTTAATTAAAGGTAAATTAAATTTGAAGTTCTTTTTAATTAAAATGCGTTGTGTAATACTGCAATAAAACCCGCGGTTCTTTAGGTCAGCAACTGTAAAAAAATAAAAAATGAAACTTCTTACTTGTATATCTGTAAAGAAATGATGAGGACACTTTTAAGCACAAACCAAACTTTGTATTCATCTTGTAGAAGAGAAGTAAGAGGCCTTCACCCGTTGGTCACCGATTCTTAAAGATTAATACGTTGGCTGATAAAGATAATCTGTTCCTCTTTAAGAACATCTTTAAAATGCAACATGCAGCACTAGGTGAATTTTCAATTGATAAAAATTTCAATTAAAGCCTTTCAACACCATCAGGAAAATAAATTTAACAGGAGTTATTAAAATTGCAGATATCGTTTTCGAAAAGTTTTTTACCGTATCCCACATCCATCGGCTGACAGACCGGAGTCGGAGACCGCGATCTTTAAAAACAAAAACTAAGTCATAACAGATCACCAACAAAACAGATTCTGATTTTAAAATTAACAAAATTTTTAATTTATAGTAAGAAAACGGGGACTTCAAAAGTTAGAGAAAGAAAAGATTTAAATCTATTAGAGAATTTAAAATACTAGGTAATGTCTTAATAAACAAATCCGAAAGAAAACATTTAAAAAGCTTTATTTTTATTTGCTCTACAATCAGCGATTAAACCACACCTCCGAAAGATCGACATCCATTCAATGCAAACGCCGTGAGAGACTTGCTCCGATGACATCATCACAATACGTACAGATCTCAAAGGAGAAGCTTCCACTCAGAGCGTGCCGATACGGAGGAAAAATTGCCGATGGAACGGCAGAGATTTGCCGAAGTACGAACTGAAACAAAATCGCTCGCGCAAAAATAAATATGGATTTAAGTTTAAAGAACATCGATGTATAAGGCCAAAAGAAATAAAAAAGTGACATGATTTAAACACTGTGAGATTTCATCTCACATTACCCCCATTTACCGAGTAAAATTTTGGCAGAGCAAGTGATGTAAAAGGTAAAATGAAATAAAAACCTTTTACAGAAACGGGATGACAAAATTTTGAATGCCAAAGACAGAGAGAAAAAAAAATTGAAGTTAAAATATTAAAATAAAGCTAAAAGTTAAACTGCTACAAATAAAAATTAGTGGTGACCAAAAGGGAAGAGAGAAGAAAAAGAAAATACATCAAAAGTATACATAGTATATTCAAATAGTATACATAAAAAAATGCCAAATCTTTCTATTTATGGCAATTGCAGTATGATGTCATAAACTTATCTTCACAAATACTTCAGTACAAATGCTAAAGAAAATGAGAATTAGCATATATAAAATCCTATGTATTACTTAAGTAAAAATGCTAAACAAAATCAGAATTAGCATATACAAAATGAGCTCATTATCAAACATTTTCTTAAATTGGTATACCATATAAGAAAAGCTGCACTTTACAAGCAACAATGATCAAAATAACTTTAGTTTTTTATCATCGCCTAGGACTTACAATTTATTTAATATTCATAAAATAGAGCATTTACTTTCAGTTACTCTAAATATAAACTGGCCATACATAAAAAAATATCTTTAGTAACATTTTCATAATACAATATTCATTTTTTTATTTATTTATTTAATTTAGTACTAAATATGTGACTTCAAACAACCAGCTGTATTCCACATGAACAAGTGGCCAAATCGTGCACTAAATGGCCACCCACATGTAAAACACAGATAGTTAAGGTAGTTGCAACAATGTATATAAGAGAGACATGTCTAAGGAAAAATAGGTGTTTTACTGCTGAAACATATACTTTTACTATTTTTCATTAGACCCTGAAAATATGTATTGCAAAAGCAATATATCAACAAATCCAATACCTTTTGTATTATTTACTCATCAAAAATTTTCAAAGTATGTACTATTCTTTAAAATATGAGATATCACTTAATACAATTTTTAAATATGTATAAAGATAAACTCATAAACTTATAGACAAACCATGGTTTTAAGAATAAGTAGGTATTTGGTTGAGTGGGTGGGGATCCCCAGAAAAAAATAAATGCTTTCATATTCAATGAAAGATGAAAAAAAAAAAATTGACACTATCATGGGAAATTTAAATTTTTAAGTGTACCATAATATAAATATTAAAAATCATTTACATAAAATATTTCATGCAGAAAAATCAAGAGAATTATGTAAAAAATATGCTATTATCCACAATCATAGAACAATATACACTGTGACTACTCATGGTTTACCCAAGGTTTCAGGTGGCTTGGATCTCCCTAAACAAGGCTCCTGACACCTTGTGCAAAAAGAAAAAATATATATACATTAAAATAGCACAATATACCACCCCATGACTGCAAAAAATAATAGCAATGTTCTTCTTTACAGATCCTTGATTCCTTAGTGTTATAAACACAACTTAAAGTTTGCATGAAAAATAAATAAATGTTATCAGAATGTTCAAAAACACGCTGAAGGTTTTGGTATACAAAAAGACATCAGGTATGTGTATTGTTGCAAAGGTGTAAACATTGTGTTTACCATGTAGAAACCGACACATATCTCTAGATGATACACACAAAAAGGCAACACAACTTAACAGTTGAATAGACGTTATACAGGAACATTGGACGAGAACTTTTTTTGGGCGACAACACAACATCCGTGTGTTGTCGCCATTAACTTTTAGTAATCACTATTTCTGGACACACTAAAAGGATGAATTATAGAGCACTGAAGATGACAAAAAGATTTTGTATTTTATGAGAATTATGATGTATTCACACACACATCTTGGGGAAAAAATTAGACATAAGTAGGTAGGTGATGATATCAATAAGCACTTTTTCTTTAAATTTCTTAGTAATTTTGAAGATTCATCAAGGAACACTTCTATATTAAAAGGCGCTGTTAAATAGTTACTAAGAACTGTGCTTTTCTTTTCTTTTTATGTAATCTTGTATAGAAATTGATTTGATGCTTAAAATTTTTAAATATCTTCATTAATAATAATAAATCTTCAGAATTCATTCAATTAATTACTTCTTGAATAAAGATATGAGGCATATGACCAAAGAAAATTTAGAGACTTTGGGTATATTCACAAATGAAAACAAAGGCACAATGCAATATTTGAAATATGGGAATTTAGGCAAAAAAATAAATAAATAAATAGATCTTGAGAATTCCTGTATCAAAATAGCAACTCTTGTAACTGCAGGTATATGTAAGAACACACATCGTACAAAATCAATATTGAAAGTAACTAATTTCTATAATATTTCATAAACTTTCTTGATTTAGCAAAAAAATTTTTTTTGCAAAAATAGCAACACTGACTTTTAGGAGCAGATAAGTCAACCAATCCACTTAGTAAGGATAATTTACGTCTCACAAGAGAAAAGGGCAACCAACAAAACTTCCATAATCAGGTCTTGTGACAGCTAATACTTGAGAAAACATTTGAGATTACTGGTATACTTATTTAGCTTTAGAGACAAACATCGAAGATATTGAAGCGAATCAGGCATTGTAAGGATAAAATGACTCAAACATGACATGACTCTTCTTCAATAGTTACTTCAGCGTTGAAAATGAAGCATAAATTTTAAAGTTATTGTTATAAAACAGTGAGTTAAGTAGGTAAGTGTAGTATTAATATATTTGTCTTCTACCGTAAAACTAGGAAAATATTAGAGAAGAGGTCAGCACAAATGGATACAACTCATCAGTGAATGACCAACTTCATCAGGTAAGAAACTGTTGAAAGTGAAGCAAAATTTTTTTTTGCAGGTGAATATTTTTTTTTTACGACGCTAGAAGAGAATTCTTAGAGCAGCATATAGAGAGCCAGTCTTTAAATATGGGAAACAGCAGAGACATACAGTTAAAATTATTGTAGAGAAACACTGACGATATGAGAACTTATTTTAAAAGCTGTATAAAAACACAAGATTTTTTTAAATAGATGATGTAAAATAATTTCAAGAATATAACTGTAACAGGAATGAAGTAGCCCCATGCTTACTTCTTCTCAAGAGGAAAAAAATAATGTTGCTTTCATTCCTTTTCTGAGAGCAACATGAGAATCTTGTCTGTTGAAAACTGTCATAGTCTGCACATATGGTGAAGTGGAAAGGTCCCAATTTCAAAATTACAATTTGCCATAAGAATATTTTTAAAAAATGAAGCAACATCAGGGCTTGATTTTCAGGGCGGGATTCGCGCCCAAAATAATATCGTGGGGGGGGGGACTCCCGTCCAAAAAATTTCACCATTTTCCTGAAAATTTTGCAAATTGAAATTATGATTAACTCCCGCGAACGTCTTGCAAATTTCCCGATATTTTTGCGCGACTAATTGACATTTTTTTACCGCGAAAGATCGTTGAAACTCACGAATTTTCGATGCGACCGATAGACAAATTTCATTATCTTTTTCTCGAGATCAGTTGACAAGTGTCCGCAACTGATTGGCGAATTCAGGGGTGATTCTGTTACGAATTTTCCAAAAAATTAAGGCATTAGGTTCCGAAAATTGTGAAAAATCGATCATCAGTTCAACAGAAAAATATCGTGAATTTCGACAAATGATCGCCGAAAAAATCAATTTTGCCAATCGTTCGAGGAAAAAATCGCCAATTTCGTCGCAAAGAATTGCAAATAAAACACAAATTTTGTCAAAGGATCGCGGAAAACGTGAATTTCGTCAGATTGCAGGGAAAAAAAACTTGAAATTCATCAAAGAATCGGAAAAAAAGCAAATTACATCAAAGGATAGCAAAAAAATCATAAAGTTCGGCAAAGGAACACTGAAAAAATGCGAGTTTCATCAAAGGATCGCGGAAAAAACTAATTTCGTCAAAGGATCTTGGAAAAAAGCTAATTTCGTCAAAGGATCGCGAAATAAACACGAATTTAGTGTTTAGTAGTCAAACGGCCGCTGAGAAAAAAACACAAATTTCATCAAACAATCGTGAAAAAAAAGCGAATCTCATCAAGGAATCGCGAAAAAACACGAATTTTGTCAAAGGATTGAGAAAAAAGCGCGCAATTCGTCAAAAGATTGCGGAAAAATGCGAATTTCGACAAAGTATCGTGAAAAAAACGCGCATTTCGTCAAAGGATCGCAAAAAAACACGTTCGTCAAAGAATCGCGAATTTCATCCAGGGATCACAAAAAAAACCCGCGAATTTCGTCAAAGAATCGCGCCAAAAACTCGAATTTCGTCAAAGGATCGCGGTAAAACGGCAAATTTCGCCAAAAGATCTCGAAATAGCGGCAAATTTCGTCAAAAGATCACGATATAACGGCAAATTTTGTCAAAAGATCGCAGAAAATGGTAATTTCGTCAAAGGGGCACGAAAAAACACATAGCTAGTGCTGGGAGTGATTTCCCCCCCCCCCCCCCCATTCATCCCCTCTGTTGTAACCTTTCAGAAAATTTGGTGTCAGTTACAGAATTTTTTTTTTTTACTCAGAATCACCCTTGCTTTCTTACTTTTTTAAATAAAAAAACATTTTGCATCATTATTTACCGAATTGTTGATTTAAATTGCTTCAATGGTATTTTGTCATGCCTGTATTAATGCAGACATGACAAAATAATTAATGCAAATCTTTAAAAAGCACGTAAAATAACAGTGGGTCTCATATTTTTTTCTCCCTCCCAAATAGCTCAACTCCCCTCCATTTATAAATGTTGGTAGGGAGACTCTCCTCCTATGAAAAATTGAATTTCAAGCCCTGAACATGAATTTTTCAAATACAAAATTTTATCAGCTGAGAATTCTTTTAGAAACAACATGAGAACAGCTGTAAAATAAATGTGAAAATATTCTTAAATATTCTTAAATTAATCATTCTTAATTTGTAAATTGCAGATTATCTTTGCACTAAGCCAAACTGTATGATTATAATAGAACACCACAGTCCAGATGGCATAAGAATAATTCTATTAACAAATTTTTGTATTCAAACTATTGTTAAACAAAATATCTTGATTTGAAATTTGTAGAATAGAAGCATAAAAATATCTAAGAATGTTATATAGGATATTTACAACTAATAACTTCTGTGAAGAATTTCAGCTTCAGAAGGACATAAATTGAATAAGTATTACATAAGAATAAAATTTCTCAGCACCAATAATCATGATTTCAAAAATAATGCTTCTTATAAATATATAAATAGAATTTGCAAATTTGTTGCAATTTAATAGTGCCATAAAAATTTTTAATTTAAAAAACCCAAAGTCATAGCCTCTTAAAATATGAAATATGTTCTTGAGAACAATTTTATTATTTCAAATTCATTAGAATTTTTCTTAAGAACAATATATAATTCATTTAAAAAAAATATATATACCATTCTTTAAAAATAAAAATTATGTTCTCTAATAATTCATTACAAATAAAAGAATATGTAGATGAAATTCTTTCAAATAAAACTATTTAAATAGAATAATAATTATGCATCATCAAAAATATGACTATTCTTCAATAGGAAATTGATCTTAATTTAAATAATTGTTTAAAATAAAGTATGGGAAACTTAGCAAAATATATTATATTCTTCAAGATGGAGCAGAACAAATTCAATCTAGAATTATAAAATTTAATTCTTCAAAGTAGTAAAAATCTATGCAAGACATTTTTGAGAACAGAAACTTCCAATAGTAAAAATAACATTTTCATATGCTGTTATGCAAAAATTCTTGCATAAAATATTCCATATTTCTTAAAATTTACCAAAAGAACAAATCTTGAATTCTATTAAACACATCAAAAAAATTTTCAAAAAGTTATTCTGAGAACAAAAGTTTTAAAATATTGCGATATTCTTTAAATCAATTCGAAATTTTCTTCAGAACCACTGCTTTTTTGGCACCAAAATGTGACATTACTATTAAAGTAATGTGATAATTTTGTTTAATTGGACAGCTTGCTAAAAATTGTAGAAAATTTAAAAATAGGGCTCATAAAAAACATGAAGTGAGTTTTATAGCTGAAGCATATTGTGGTATTACTAATAAATTGTAATATTATAATCCATAATATGGGCCGTTAATTAAAGGTAAATTAAATTTGAAGTTCTTTTTAATTAAAATGCGTTGTGTAATACTGCAATAAAACCCGCGGTTCTTTAGGTCAGCAACTGTAAAAAAATAAAAAATGAAACTTCTTACTTGTATATCTGTAAAGAAATGATGAGGACACTTTTAAGCACAAACCAAACTTTGTATTCATCTTGTAGAAGAGAAGTAAGAGGCCTTCACCCGTTGGTCACCGATTCTTAAAGATTAATACGTTGGCTGATAAAGATAATCTGTTCCTCTTTAAGAACATCTTTAAAATGCAACATGCAGCACTAGGTGAATTTTCAATTGATAAAAATTTCAATTAAAGCCTTTCAACACCATCAGGAAAATAAATTTAACAGGAGTTATTAAAATTGCAGATATCGTTTTCGAAAAGTTTTTTACCGTATCCCACATCCATCGGCTGACAGACCGGAGCCGGAGACCGTGATCTTTAAAAACAAAAACTAAGTCATAACAGATCACCAACAAAACAGATTCTGATTTTAAAATTAACAAAATTTTTAATTTATAGTAAGAAAACGGGGACTTCAAAAGTTAGAGAAAGAAAAGATTTAAATCTATTAGAGAATTTAAAATACTAGGTAATGTCTTAATAAACAAATCCAAAAGAAAACATTTAAAAAGCTTTATTTTTATTTGCTCTACAATCAGCGATTAAACCACACCTCCGAAAGATCGACATCCATTCAATGCAAACGCCGCAAGAGACTTGCTCCGATGACATCATCACAATACGTACAGATCTCAAAGGAGAAGCTTCCACTCAGAGCGTGCCGATACGGAGGAAAAATTGCCGATGGAACGGCAGAGATTTGCCGAAGTACGAACTGAAACAAAATCGCTCGTGCAAAAATAAATATGGATTTAAGTTTAAAGAACATCGATGTATAAGGCCAAAAGAAATAAAAAAGTAACATGATTTAAACACTGTGAGATTTCATCTCACACATATTATAACTGCAATACTGATAATACTGCCTGGCTGTTTGATACTGCCGCTAGTTCCCTTTTTTGCTCGCGTAAAGATTTATTTTGGGATTTTGAGCCATTCTCTGGGATGGAAATGAAAGCAGCAATTAATGGGGTAGCTTGTGAAGTTCTAGGCAGAGGAACTATAAAATTTAACTGTAAAATTAAGGGCAGAAGTCAGATTGTTGTATTGAACAATGTCTTATATTCACCTAAATTACGACATAATTTGATGGCGGGCCATCTCTTTGAAGAGAAAGGAGTCACTTTTGTCAGTAGAAATGGGCAAATAGACGTATTTTTAAATGGTGGTAAATTATTTTCAGCTATTCGAAAAAATGGTCTTTACCATGTTATTCCTCACTATATTAAACATAATGACAAAAATTTTCATAATCTAGAGGTTAACCTGGTTAATACAGAAAACAGCTTAGAGACATGGCACTGCAGGTTTGCCCATATTAATAAAGATTACATACTAAAATCCGTTCATATGGTTAGGGGAATGCCTTTACTCAAAAATGAAGAATTAAATTGTGAGCCTTACAAAATTGGTAAAGCCAAACGAGTTTCCTTTAGACCACTTGGAAAAATTAGGTCTGTAAAGCCGTTAGAGCTCTTGCACCTTGATGTAGCGGACCCATTTAAAACTAAAACTAGAGGGGGCAATAGATATTTTCTGACTATAATCGACGATTTTTCCAGAAAAGTCTACGTTTACTTGATGAAGGAAAAATCTGAGGTTTTTAACTGTTTTGTAAAGTTTCAAAAGTGTGCTGAAACGTTAAGTGTGATCTAAAAGCATTACTATCCGAACTGACAATGGCGGAGAATTTTTTTCAAGGGAATTTGAAAAATATTTGGATGATAAATGTATTAAGCCTGAGTGGACGAACCCATTTTCTCCTGAAATGAACGGACTTGTTGAGAGATTCAATTTAACGGCCCTAGATGCGGTAAGAACGTTACTTAATGAGTCTAAACTGCTTCAAAGATTCTGGGGGGAGGCTTTGCTATTTTTTGTCTATACCTTCAATCTTACCTGCCAGAAGAATTTCACTAAAACGCCGTTCGAATTATTTGGGGGAAAAGTACCGTATGTTAAACATCTAAGAGTTTTCAGTTCCATTGTTGTTGGAATATGTTGGAATTCCTAAACATAATCGTGGTAAACTAGATATGCGTGCTGAAAAGGGGTGCTTGTAGGTTATGCTCTTTGCACAAAAGGCTATCGTGTATGGATCCCCGAAAAAGACAAAGTTATCGAGACCATCAATGTTAGAATAGAGGAACCAGTTAAAAATAAACAGGTTTCTGACTGAAGTTTATTCCATTTGGATGCATTAGATATAAATGATTCGGAGGTTTCCAATGCTGAAAAATCGTGTGTTGAACCCAATAAAGAAGTTAAATTAATTGAGGGGGAGTCTGTTGTAACAAGAAAAACATTTTTGTTGTTCACTGAATAATTGTGGTGGTACACTGAAATAAAATATAACATGAATATATGGTACCATGTGGTTATATAAAAGGTACATATTAAATATTGTGGGAATTGTAGACTGAAATCTAAAGGTAATTATAATTTTGTTTTTCTGGTTATTAATGGTCACGTAAAGAAAACTATTTTTTTTTACTTCAACTGAGGTTTCATGTGACCATAAAATATTAAAAGAGAAGAGTCTTTTTCTTTTTTTAAAATAAACGACAGTTTATTAACTGTGCACAATTTTATATACATTTCGAATTAATATATCTTTGACCACTCACATGAATCTTCTTTTCAAGAAGTTTATGCAGAGCATGATCCACAGCAAAACGTTAATTTTTCCTTGCAGAAAAATATACTTTGGAATTCAAGTCAAATATTAATTTTTTCTTAAAATGTATCAAATAGTAAACTTTATCTTCTCAAATAAACTTTAAAAAGCAATATACAAGGAAAGGGAAAAAAAGCTTATCTGTTTGGCATCTGTAGGCTACTTGCATCGTTGAATAGATATTGACCCTTCAGGCTTCATATTCCGACGCTGAGCGAAAAAATGGCAAAACAGGATAACAGGAGATCACATCTTTTTGATGAATCTAACTCGGCACCAACTCCAATACTACTATTCTACTGAATCAAATTTTGCAAAAACCGCGTGGTGTGGGTTACCACACACTACAACACACGCCAACAGGCACATCAAAAATTCGCCAACAAAAAATAACACATAATAAAACAAGCCTTATTGAACAAGGCGATGAATCTGCCAAACTGGCAAAACGGTTGAATCAAAAAGCCCCTGGTTGGTTGGAAGCTTCTAGAATAATGTGGAAAATTCTTTGCGAGGCTTCACCCAACCAATGAGAGGAAAGGGCGGTAAAAATATGACTGGGAGTTGAAGTAGAAGTACATGAACTAAGGCTAACTATTGAAATTAAATGAATATTAAATAAAATAAAACATTGATTCAAAATGGTAAAATGAATATCGATTAAAATGATATTTAAAAATCAATATAGACAAATGATAAATTTTAGAAGGGCAGAAGAGTAACTTAGATTAACTTTGAAAACTGACAGACTTCGGAAACCATTGAGGAAAACACATGAGATTCATAAACCATGGAGGACGACATAAATGGAGATGCACTCAAATAGGAATGTTGTGAAGAAATCGATTTAACAGATTTAATCGACTCTCTTCACAACAGAGTCGGAGAGTTCAAAACCGATAGAAGCAGTATCTAAATCTCCTGCGTTAACTAAAACAAATATTGAGTGTTTCGAAAGGCTGTTCCTCGTTCAGACGGATCACATACAGATATTTACTATTATATATTAGGAACCAATATGCGTTTAAGATCCCAAAACGATGCCAAAACTTATTGTAAATCTAAAAACATACCTTTTGATCCAAAAGTATTTGACTTCAGTGGTAAAAATAACTTTACGGGCATTATAAATCAGGAACTAGAAGCAAATAGTTTAAATGAATGACAATTAAAGCGGGATCAGGTGAACGTTCCAAATACATTTCATGAAGCAATGCGTTCCTCTCAAGCTGAATCGTGGAAGTGTGCAATGGAGGAGGAATTCAAATTATTAAAGATTCCTTATTTTTTTATCTCAAATTCCTTATTTTTTGGTAACTCTACCTCAATGTTTTCGACTTCCCAAAACTTTTTTAATGTTTTGTTTAAATCCTCCTCCTGAATTAGCCCACAATGAATTTTAACCTCATCTCCCTGTTCTATGCTTCCACTAGCCACGTATCCAAATACAGTATTTTGAAAAAGTAATTTCAAACTCTGAGAATATATTTGTCCTGGTCTTAATAATTCATAATATATTTCCGCACCTATCAACAAATCAATTTTATCAGGACAGTTAAATTGGTAGTCTGCTAACATATTTAAATCTGGGGCCTCAACATTTACATTAATCACTCTTTGCGGAATTAAATCTGTAATTTTCTTTACTACTAGCATATTCAATTCCCTTACAAAACTTTTATCTCTATTCCCGATTTTTGTCTTTACGCAACCCTTTACTGTGATAGAAGAATCATCTAAACACGAAATTAAAGTGTTTGTTTTATTAATTTTAAGTTGCAGTCGATTAGCGCACTGCGAAGTTATCAAACACGATTGCGATCTGACATCCAATAAACATCTAACTTCCTGCCATTCCGAAAATTTATCTTTCATGAAAAGGCGAGCCGTACTCAATAACACAGTTTTTGTTTTATTTCTTTCGAAACTAGTGGCGACAGTCTGGCTCGGAGGAAAGGAAAATTTTTCTTTGCTTGAACTTTTTATTTCTGCACCTGCCTGAAACACATGACCTCGAAATTTATTTTGATTATTACTCGATTCATTTTCTTCCCTTGGAAAATGAATGAGCTTGTTATGGGGCAGTCCACAATCGCAGTTTTTATAATTACATTTCTGTACGCAACAATTATAATTTAAACATTTGAAACATGCTTTATTTAATTTCACAACTTCAACTCTTTCTTTTATCGAAAGTTTTTTGAATTGCGGACAAGAATGCAATGCATGATACGCAATAGGTTTACACAAAATACATTTATTATTTTTTGTTTCTGAAAGGAAAACATTTGAGACCCCCCTTTCAGGGCGTGCATTTCGCAATTTATTTCCCGCTATTTGTTTATTTTCACTTACGAAATTTCTCGAATTTGATTCATTTCTGTTCTTATTTTTAACCGATAAGAAAATATCGCATTCTCTGCCAAGTTGCTGTGGTTTAAAATATGATTCAGCTTGCTTAATTGCGATATGACTCATTAATTCGCGATCTAACGAATTGAACATTCTGTCTGAAACAATCAGATCGCATAATGATTTAAAATCATTTACTTCACACAGACTACAGTAATATAGAAAAATTGATTTCAACCTGGATGCAAATTGAACGTAATTTCCTGACGGTAATTTTTGCGTTTTCCGGAAATTATTTAAACACTCTTGCACTGTAGGTTGAAATTCCTTTAAGACTATAGTTTTCAATTTATCATAACTAATCAACTCCTCCTCTGACAAATAAATCATTAAATTACTCGCTTTTTCCCCGAGAATGTTTAGAAGAATTTCTGCCTTAAACTCTTCGGGTACATTTTTAGTTTTGAACGATTTTTCAAGTGATTGAAAGAAAAGGTTAAATGACTCAGCTCTCGTCGGTACACAGATAGTTAATGTTTTAACACTTTTAATAAAACTTTCTAGGTTATTGCTCACTATTTCCGTTTCCGATTTTTCTGTTAAGGACAATAAATTTTCGCGGGAACCTCTACGCACTTTGGCCAATTCTAGTTCTTTCTCTATCTGAGCTAATTTAATTTTTTCAAATTCAGAATTTTGGGAAGGTTCTCTGCGAATATTTGCTATTTCTAACTCTTTTTCTAATTACGCTAATTTAATTTTCTCTAATTCTAGTTTAGATTTCTCAGTTTCTTTTCGCGACTTATACTCCTCAACAACCGAATTGACTACATCTTTCATTAATTGCTCATTTGAGTAATGCTCACTTTTCTCTATAATATCTCTCAACTCTATAATTTTACTGCTTTCAGGAGCAGTTAAACCTAATTCCTCAACGACAAGCTTAAGCTCGACTTTATTTAAATTATCAATAATAGACATAATTTAACTAAATCAAAACTAGGAAAATTGCTCTTACCTCAGTCGCTGTGGCAATCACGAAGTAGATTTAGCTGTATAACTCCACGGGCACATTTATAAAAATAATATCTCAACACTGAATTCTTCTTAGTCACCAACTTCTCTTATTAGGCACAAATTATCACGACACTCTCACAACAAAGGTGAACTGAACATCTTTAAGCACAAACACAAACTAAATCACCTACTGTTCGAATTTGTTCTTGTTGTTGAAAACACACGAATTATTTTAATTATACTCCTCCGTTGGGTCGACGGACCATGTTTAATAACTCACACTATAACACAAATTATTTAAAGGCGCTGGTTACTTGATATAAGAATTTATTTAACACAGAAGCAGCGCACCGCCGCTTTCTCCCACACTCACATCTCAACACAATACTCAAAGCTTAGTTAAGTTCACTTCAGATTATAGTCACTGTAATTTTAATTATAGGTGGTGCGGCATGTCTCATTACATGGAACAAGTGCAATAAAGAGAATGAAATAATTAGATTTAAAGCGTGTCTCGTCGCACAAGGCTTCCGACAAGAGAAAGGCATTCAATATGATCATGTTTTTAGTCCTGTGGTTAATTTCACCATAATTCATTTATTTTTCTCGGTTTTAGTTTGTGGTTTGAAATGGTATCACATTCAAATGGACGTTCGCTGTACATATTTATATGCCATTTATTGGAAATTATTTACATGAGACAACCAGTTGGTTTCATAGAATCAGAAAAACCAGATCACGTTTGTTTATTAAAGAAAGCTCTGTATGGGGGTACACGACATTTCGGTCCCGCCATTTCGGTCCCGAGACATTTCGGTCCCTGGCCATTTCGGTCCTGAGACATTTCGGTCCCTGGCCATTTCGGTCCCGAGACATTTCGGTCCCTGGCCATTTCGGTCCCGAGACATTTCGGTCCCTGGCCATTTCGGTCCCGAGACATTTCGGTCCCTGGCCATTTCGGTCCCCAGCCATTTCGGTCCCTGGCCATTTCGGTCCTTAGCCATTTCGGTCCTTAGCCATTTCGGTCCCTTGTCATTTCGGTGCCCACCACCTTATAACTGGTATTCTAATTGTCGTGGGCCGCCAAACGCTGTAATTTAAACATTATTTGGGACCTTTTTAATTTTTTTTAACACCCCCCACCCCTCAAATTAAAAAAAAGCTGATTATAACAGTCCGATAAATTTAAACTTTTATAACTCGTGATAATGAAATGACAGCGAGCTGAAAATTTGTTTGATTGAACAATGTGATATAATTTTACAGGGGATATTGTCTTTTTATTATTATTATTATTTAACAAAATGGATTTTTTAAGCTGTATTATTTGTTATTAATATTAGGTATTTTATATGTACTATAAACTACCATGGATGATTTTTTGGTTGTTTTCATACGTTTTTTAGAACCTTTAAATTATCATCATTAATTAAATAATTTAAAAAACTGTTCTTATTTTTTCTCCTTCTTACAATTAGATTAATAATAAATGTCTTCAATAATTCAATTGGACACTTATAAGCTATTGTAGGTAAATATTTCCTCAAATCATTCTTCTACTTCCTCTCCTTTAATAATTCAGAAATGAGATATATTTATTGAAGCAAAAATATTTAATTTTTCTTATTACTTTTATAATACAAAGTTATAATTTTGTTTTCATAAGTTACATTACCATCATAAACATTGGGAAAACAATAGTGTTTTGGTAATTAGGTGTGCCAGGAAAAATATTTTGTTGCCAGAAAACTCCACCCACCGCTTCATTTTTTAAAAAAATAATTATTGGTTGCATTTTTAACAGTCTTCTCATCCATTGCAGACGATTTTTGTGAACTAATTTTATTGAAACTGGGCCTATTTCTTTGTAATAAGATGATTATTTTTTATTTTATGTAATTGTGTAAGTATTATTTTAATTAATTTTACTTCCAATTTTTAACTGACAAAACTAAGGTTTTTAGGTGCGTTCGTAATTATATAAATACGTAGCACCTATAGTCGTCGTTCAGTCCGTCCGTCTGCCCGTCTGTCTCCGCATATAACAGAGCAAAAACAACCCAACCGAATGGTCTGAAATTTTAAGTATATGATTGTTGCATAATTTTGTCGAGCCATTTCAAATTTTATGGATATCGGATGCATAGTTTAATTACAGGGACTGTCAAAAGTTTTTCTTTACATTACGGCCAATGGGAAAAAATTATTGCAAGTGCATTTTAATGATGTTACAGCCTTCTGAGTGGTCTGAAATTTTAAATATATAATTGTTACAAAATTTTGTTGAGCCATTTGAAATTTTATGAAAATCGATGTATAGTTTAATTACAGAGACAGTCAAAAGTTTTGCGTTACATTACGGGGAATGGGAAAAAATTATTGCAAGTGCATTTTAATGATGTCACAGGCTATGCACTCATGAAGTGCAAAAAAAATATACATTCAGTACAATATGGGGTGCAAAAAATAATTATAAAACTAGTTATAGTACGAACGCACCTCATTTGCCACGTTTGACAAGCATTTTCCAACTTGTTTGTATTTGTCGTTTATTTATTGATTTTTAATATTACAATTTTCCTCCCACTTTCCCAGAAAAAAAATTAATAATTTTTTATTTTAGTTTTATTATTAACTATATTAATAGTTTTAAATTTCGGGGACTTTAAATATAAAATAAATAAACATGTAAAAGATAAATTTCAGTTTATAACTACTATATGATAAATTGAATATAAAATGTATTATGTATTGAGTTTATTTTAAAGTAAAAAAATGTAATGTATATTAATGTTATTAATTTAATAAATTAAGGATACATTAAATAAAAAATATATTTAATAAAATATTAATTTAATTTTTAATCTAGAATTCCTAACTTTTTTGAGAATTAATTAATAGCAATTATTAATAGCACTTAAAGTTTTTATTCAAAAGTTTTAATTTATAATTTCCAAAAAATAATATAGGAATTTTTTGAAAAATCAGTCAAAAACATAAAGTCTAAGTAATAATTAATTAATTAATTAAACATAATAATAATAATAATAATAATAATACAACATTGTACAAATACGTAAAAATACATTTTAACAGTGTTAGGTGATATTATGCAGATTTTAATTTTTTAAGTACAGTTATAATTTACAATTCGCAAAAAGTAAGAAATTATTAATTAATTGTAATTAAAGAGCAAAAATAATATTATAAGCTAACTAATAAATGAATAAACAACATGTTTATCTTCAGAACCCTTATCACTTTTATGCATCCTAATGAAGTTAATAACGTTATAATAACCGAAAATTAAAAAAATATATATTTGCATTTACTCTATAAAAACTATTATATAGTTCATGTAATAGTTTTTAAACAAGCAATTGATAAATTAGTTATCTAAACAATTAATAAATAAAATAATTTTGAATTGATAAATACGTTTAATAAAAACAATTCAATTTTTCAATTTTTTTTTTACTTAACAATATAACTATGAGTGTTTTCAACTTGTCGTGCAAGTTAAATTCATGCTGTATCAAATTTATTGCAAACTAACGGCAAAAAAGTAATCAAAAATACTGCAAACTTACTGCAAAGTAGTAATCTTTCCATATCACACTATAAGTTTAACCCCTTCGAAGGGGTCAATAGACCTGATCAGGTCTATTGATGCGAAAGCGCCGTCAGAAGGCGCATGCATAGGTTTTATCACCATAAACAAGTTTAGCTAATATTTGTACTTTTCATTTCGAGCATTTTTTGGTATTTAATAAGTATAGCGTTTAGAAAAAACGGTGCCTACCGAATAAAATTTCTGCAATTTCTGCGTATGTGCTGATTCTCATTGTTGTTGAGTCTCTCAACAGAGAGATTTTTTGCTTTCGTGAATTAAAGACAGTCTTGCCATCATTTTCACAACAAACTACTCATGCAAGTGGGTGATGGTATACCTTGCGGGAGATTTGCTGCGAATTTCTCAATTCAAATTTGTCACGGCAAGATAATATCAGAAAAAATCAAACTTTCTGCTAATGTTCATGCTATCTGGGTTACCTCAAAAATTTCCATGGGGAGCGCGGCGGATCGCATGAACGACTCATGCGATTGACACTTATGTGAAATCATTATCCAATATCTATTACAGCACAAATTCTTAATTCAATGGCAAGAAATTAAACATGAAAATTGCTGTTTTACACTTAACCACTTGGCCCTAACTTTATTGTAGGCAAATGTTATGTAATATGAAACTTGATTTAACCCATTCGCTGCCAAAACTAAGAATTTTCAATTTTTTTGTTGAAGGTCGTTTGCCAGCACAAATTCAGAAAGATAAATTTCGCTTTACTAATACAGCGAAATTTCTGCCAATAAATGAGGCATTTTTTTAAATTCTAAAATAGTGGTGACAAAGTAATCAATAAATTAAAGCCACGAGTATACTCGTGAATGACAGAGAATGGGTTAATTAAATTTAACTCTTCAGTATGCGCTCAGATTTTTACATCATAAGTTAATCTTTTTCACTGGTAAATATTAATGTAACTTGAATGTATTATTAGTTGCAGTTATAGAGATTGGCCTTATATTTTTTATCCATGCATTTTTTTTTTTTAAATTAAGAAATTAAATAAGGATATACCTAAATTCTTAAAGTTACTCGAAATACTTCTATCATATATACACAGTCAAGACAAGATTCCAAGGACTGGTAAAAAGCTCCATTTTAGACAGGCTTCCATGTGAAGAAGTGTAATTAATTATACTTCTAAGATACACTACTCAATAAGATCTATTGTTCATTTTGCAGGGATTCTGAAACTCTTCCGTTTGAGACAGGATTCCGTTATAGAAAGATTCCGCTTTCAAAGGTTTCACTATGCTTCACTAAAGAAGGGTGAAAATCCCCTTTTCAGACAGGTTTTCAGCAAATTTAATTGTATCGCAATTCATATTAAGACCATGTAACGCTTACGTTAAAGACAGGATTCTGTTATAGACAATTACTATTTTGACAAGTTTTATTCTATTCATATGATATAAATAAGTATATTTATATAAATACACAAAACTTTTAAAAATGGAACCTGCCTATAACGGAGTTCTGTCTTAAACATAAATGTTCCATAGTGCTACGGAAAAGAATACTATACAAATACACCAAATAACACGGAAACTTGTGTAAAACGGAATTTTCACCAATATTTACAATTTAATCTTGACAGGTTTTACTATATATATAACATGAAGGGAAAATTCTGGACCCTCCCCCCTCCCCCCCCCCCCCAAAAAAAAAAAAACGAAATCCTGGCTACGCCACTGCATGTCGTCCCGGTTTTTTTAAGCCATTAAAGATGAAAAATGCCGTGTGGCCACAAAAAAGCGCCGGCTGACTAGAACAAAGAGAGCGCGAATAGAATAATTCTTCTATCTGGATCTTTATTTAGCATAATCAAATGGGGGAAGCCAGGACATCTACACTTGACATATATGTATACATGTATAACATTCTTTTGAATGAATAACATATAGATATCAAGAAAAGCCAAATATGTTTTCTAAATTTCCAAATTTCTTCATTGTGATATATTTATAAAATTTCTTAATTTAAAATGAAATTTTACGTAAAAGTGATTCACTATACATTATTATTTTGAGATTTTATGTTATTTTTTTGTATTTTCATTTTTATTTTTTATTTGTCATATTAAAACATGTAGGCTGCTTTAATTCTAAGTATATAAGTCAAATAAATAACAAAGAAATATTTGAAATACAGAATTAATTTTAAATACGAAAAGAATATTTTATGACAATAGAAATTTTAAAATTTTGATTTATGTTTATTGTGCTCGTAGTTTTTGAATGTAATAAGCATATAAAAGTCTTAAATATATTAAAAAGGATTTGTAATTGTTGCAAACCACTTCACCGTCGACAGGTATGGGGAAAAAGTGCTTTTATCCCCGAGTTATCTCGCGGCAAACGGTGAAATGGTTCAAAATTAAATATATTTTTTAACTTGTCATTCGACACCGGTAGAAATAGTGGTAATATTATTGTTACATGTAAAAAGATTAATGCAAACTTTTAAATAGTTTTTCAAAAAATAGTAAATTAAAATAACTATTAAAATAAAATAGAAAGTTCTAGTCTGTTCCGTTGCAGAATTTAAAAAATAATGTGTCTTTATCACAATTCCATGTTAAGAACCCCCTTTTTAAAAAATATGTAAAATGCAATACATTTAAAATTGATGCGCCGTTAAATAATAGGATAAAATAAAGATTTGTAAAAATATTTGCAGATTTTTTCATCATTAATTACATAGTGTGCAAATTATATACAATTGAATATGTGCATTTTGGCATGGGCATTTGCATATGAAAACTAAAGCTCGGCTTATAAATATTTTTAAATTGTCTGGACTTTATATTTATGATAGACTAAAATATGAGGAGCTTCTATAAAAAATCCACAGAACTCTCCCTTCCCCCACTCCTGAAAACGATTACTTCTACCATATAAAATTTGCATGGGGTGCTACAATTTGATTGCGAGTTATAAGTGTTTGGGGTTTTCGGACCCTTATATTCGGTTATACTAAAATTTCAAGGGTTCAGTTAAAAAATCTTATAATGTACCTCCTTTTTTGAAGATTACGTTTACCGTACAAAATATGAGTGTGATTACGATAATTACAGAGAGAGTTATAAATGTTTTAATTTATCAGGACCTTATACTTAAGATACACTAAAATATATAAAAAGTCAACAGAGCCCCCCCCCCCCGCCTTATAAAACGATTATGATTATCATAGGAAATTTGTGTGGGCTGCGACAATTTTGATCTGTGTTATAAGTGTTTGCGTTTTCGAGTCCTTATATTCGAGTTATACTAAAATTTAAGGAGTTCAGTTAAAAAATTTGATAATGTCCCTCCTTTTATAAAGATTACGTTTACCATACAAAATATGAGTGTTTTGCGATAATTATAGATTGAGTTATAAATGTCTTAATTTATCAGACCCTTATACTTATGATACACTAAAATATAGAAAATGTCAATCCCCCCCCCCCCTTGTTTTTTAAAAGGATTACCATACGAAATTTGTGTGTGTTTACTAAAATTTTAAGGCCTTTATTTAAAAAACTCTACAATGTCCCCTATAAAATTGTCACCGATTTCAAGTGCACAAAATTTCAGCTTGCTGGAGAAGGGACCGAAATATCTCGGGACCGAAAGGTCTTGGGACTGAATTGTCTCGGGACCGAAATGTCTCGGGACCGAAATGTCTTGGGACCGAATTGTCTCAGGATCGAAATGTCATGGGACCGAAATGTCTCGGGACCGAAATGTCTTGGGACCAAAATGTCTCAGGACCGAATTGTCTCGGGACCGAAATGCCTCGGGGCCGAAATGTCTTGGGACCGAAATGTCTCGGGACCGAAACGGCGGGACCGAAACGTCCTGCTTCCCTGTATGGACTCCATCAGAGCGGGCGTGAATGGTTTTACGAACTTCATTCCGTCTTAGAAAGTTTAAATTTTAAGAAGTTCAAGTGGACTAACTGCGTTTATTCTCTTAATTTCAAAATTATCTTGCTTTTCTATGTCTATGACATGATTTTGTTTGGAAAGGATAAAGATAAAATGTTTAAAGTTATACATGTACTAAAACAAAAATTTGACATTAAAGTTTTGGGGGAGACCATTAAACTGCCTGGGGCCGGAGTACTGCACATACATGATGTATGTGCAGTACTGGTCGATGCAGATATAGATGTAAGTTGAGATTTAGAACAGTAATTTTTCTTAGTACAAATGCAAAATGAACTGCCAATAATATTTGCTAGTTTTGTTATTTGTGTTACTAACTAATGAAATTACTTATTTGCAGTTTTTATTAATTCTGTAATTAATTACTGTTTCTTCTAGGCCATTTTTTTGGCCGCTGCTTCTTGACCCTTTTGAAATTGACAAAATGCACCCTGCATTTTATTTAAAATACTAAAATTTACTTGTAGTTGTAGCCAGATATTTTTTGTAAAAAACTTCTCCGTACCACGGTATTTCTAAATACATGTGCCCAAGACCTTACAAAAATGATAGAACTTTATTTTTTGAGAAAAAACAGGATATTATTAAAACATGTTATTTAATTGTATTTTTCAATTTGTAATTTATAAAATTATTAAAAATTAATGATTTTTTACTTATTATATTAAAAATTTATATACTTTTTATTTCTTATTGTTACTAAACACATTACTAATATATTTCCTTATGAAATAATGCCTTTTTTTGTAACTATCATCCTGGCCCTTTAATTAGAGATCAGTTGTATAATAATTATTAATTTTAAGTAGTGTTAACAACTTAATATTAAATGCAGTTACTGATAATTTTAATAAATGTAAATATCACTAGTATTTAATATAGTTTTACATAAATATTACAAAATATTAATGTGTATAACTTTATTGTATTCTACTAACTAGTGAAACTGCTAATTTACAGTTCTTATAATTTCTGTAATTACTAACTAATAATAATAATAATTTTATTAATTAAAGTGTAAAAACATAGATTATGTCAGCAATTAGAGGTTTACTTGTTTTGGAAACCTAAAACTCTTGGTAACTATTCAGTATTTTATCACTAGGAAAAAAAACATAAAAAATCGATTTAAATACAAAAAAATCCAATTTTTTTATTTTTAAAAAATCATGATTTTTTTACACCCTAATCTTAACCTTTTATCTATTGACAGTTCTTATAAGTACCATTAAAATAACTTGTTATAAATTTCATTTAATACATCTATTAGTTGCAGGGTTTGCCCAAGTGGGCCTGCCCGAAAAAACCCGCCTGGGTTTTTTCGGGCGGGCCCACTTGAAAAAACCCATTGTGGGTTTTTTCAAATTTTCTCATGTTTTCACAACTCTAACATTATTTAATCTAAGGTATGAGAATAGGTGAAAACTAGAAAATTGGGTTAATAGTCAGTGGCTGTTAGACAAGGTTTGCTCAAGTGGGCCCAGCCTGAAAAACCCTGCAAAAGTTTTTTGGGCGTTGAAAAAACCCATTGTGGGTTTTTTCAAATTTTCTTGTGCTTTCACAACTGTATCATTATTTAATCTAAGATATGAGAATGCAAAGATAACTGCCAATTTAAATATATTTCAAAAGAACCAGATTTAAAGGAATTTTTAAGCAGAAATAAAATGACCAAAAAAAGAAGGAAGATTTTCATGTTTGTAATCTAAAATGTATCTAAATGTTTTAAATCTTAATGCATGCAAAAAGATCTCACTTGAACCCCATCCTGATTGTTTGCATTGTTATAACTTACATAGGAGTTTTCAACACAAAAATGGTTCAGATTATGGCAAAAAAGAGTGAAACAGATAAAGTTTCCTCCTGGATTTTGTCAGTTTTTCTTTTCTTTACATTCAATACCAGCTATCTCTGCTTCAATAGAACAATATGTTTCTACGTTTGGTTTGGAGCAAGTTACGTAATCATTTTGGAGTAGATAAAGCAGCAAAGCTAGTAGTAAGTGTGTTGTCATTTGCGATCTAAATTTACAAATATCACAGACACTGACTTCCATGACAATCTGATTTAACATTTAATACTATTGCAATATATATGTAGCAAATTTTGCTAAAATTTTCAAATATATTTTTACGAATCCCATTTCTTTCGAAAAAAAAAAAGTCTTCAACTGATTTCTGATTTGAAGTCAATAAAAGAAACTATACAAATTTAGCATGTTTAACTTAAGGTAAGAATTATATAAAAAAATCCAGTTGTGGTTTACTTAATATATGCTTAGTGCAGCAAACTAGTCCCATGAGAATGAGATACATATGTACCTTTTAAATTAATTTGATTTTTTTTCTTTTTATATATCTTTTGTTAATTCATAATTAATGCAAAATTATGGCGAGGTTTTACTGATAAATGGAGAATTCAGGTATTAAGTATATGAAAATTAGAAGTTTAAAGTGTTCTCCAAAAAAATTCTATAAGGCCCGAAAAAACACAGGTTTTTTTCAGAAAAATCCGAAAAAACCCGGTTTTTACACTACTGGCCCAGTGGGCTGGGTTTTTTCGAAAAAACTCAGGTTTTTTCTAACCCTGATTAGTTGTAATACAGTTTAGAATGAGTTATAGATACATTACTTTATTTTGTTCCAAAAGTATTATTGGTTACACAAAACAAAAATATTTTTAAAAGGATGATTTCTTTTGTCTTTGCATCTTTTCAGCTTTCTTGGCATTGGGGAGGGGGGGGGGGGAGATTTTTCAATTTGGAAATATTTCTATTGTAAGAACATTATATTTGTTCATTTCCTAATTCTACAAAATACTAAGAAAAATATTTTAAAAAAAAAACTATTACTAATTTTATTTAAAATAAAAAAAATGACAAGAATAAACTTTGAACAATAGTGTTTAATCTTTCATGGATCAAGAGTTCGTAAAATTGAAAAGAAAAATCTCAACGATATTCAAATGCCAAAATTAAACAAATTGCGCTAAAAACTGCAAAAAAATTAATATTTAAAAAATAAATTGAGATGCAGTTTTCAAACACATTGTGTTTAAAAGTACTTTTTTCTCCCAATACGAGGTATGAAAATTGAAAATGTGCGATGCTTAGAAGTTTAAAAAATTGCAGTAGAGTATTTAATTGTATGATGATACTCTGCTTTGTTTTACGGCTGACTTATACAATGAATGTTTATTTATTTTTTTTTTTTTTTAGAGAGACAACACTTTAGTAGCTGGGAGAAAGAAATAGCATTCCGAGGGCTAATAAAAGATTTTAGTGGGGTTATCAATATTGCACAAAATCCCTATAAATTCAAATTTAATCAATCCTTCTAAATTCACCAATCCTTCTAAAATTTATTAAATGATTATGCAAATCTTCTAATGTAGATTAAACAATTCACGAAAAATGCTTCAGAAGATAAAATTTTCATGAATTCATAATTTAGCCCATAAAGGGTTAAAGTATCAAAACATTGTAAATGTAAAAGATGGGGCGCAGCCACTTAATCAGGTATTTTTATTCTTGTGCGGGTATTTTTATTTAGGTAAAGCTGCTGTCATATTTGATGCATTGTAACCTATGATTTCAAGATTATGATTCTTACCCCAGTATTGGGTAAATACCTAAGTATATATCCATTTAAAAAAAAAAAAATGCTTATTTACTGGATATTTACACACACATTTTGATATGTACTGATGTTCATTATTTTATGTGTTTTTTCTTTATATTATAGTGATATCTTTTTATTCTTTTTAGTAATATTATTAAATGGAGCAAAAAGCGTGGCATTGGTCCATTTAAAAAAGCAATTATGGAAGAATCTCGTTTTATTGATTTAACTATTCAACTAGGTTATCCATATGTATATCTTCATCAGGGTGACTGTGAACATATAATTGTTTTCACAGATTTGCGGTAAATATAAAATTGAATTTTACTTTATTTTCAAAGTTTCATATTTGCTTTTCTCCTTTCTAATATAATTCATTCGGATATTTGTAGCTAAAAGTATTTCTATAATAACATGAATTTTTCAGTTCACTATTTAATTTGATTCCAGCTTTTTATCAGCAGTTTAGATTGGTTATGTATTGATTATTGCATTTTGTATTTGCATGTAGCATATTTTTAAATAATTCAGCATATCAGTTTACAATTTTAAGTTGCCTTGATGTTTCGCTTATATTTCTAAAAGCCTGCTACTTTAACCTAATGTTTGCTTATGTATTTTTTACTTAAAATGTTCAGATGATATGCTATTCTAATAATGAAATATTTCTTTCTATATTTAATTTTATCTGAATAAAGACACAAATCTCATTTCTCTTTATATATATATATATATATACTAGTTAACTTGCCCGGCGTTGTCCGGGTACATCAAAAAACAGCTCGAATTGTGAAAAGGCTATGAAAATCACAATAAGATATCGCGAAAAAATTTTTAATTGCTGCACAAATTTCGAAAAGAGAAAAAAAATTATATATTGTGTTAAAAGATTGAAAGTTGATTCCTTTCACTAATGTGGAAAAATGGTAGGAAATCGCTAAAATACATTAAAAATCACATACAAAATTCCCGAAAAATTCAAAAACTGCTTTACGAAATTCAAATGAACTTTATTGAAATGAGGGCAGAAATTACTTTAGTATTATACACCAAAAATGGAATGTCAAAAAATTGCAGCAGATCGCAAAGAAACGTAGAAATCGAATTAAAAATCACAAAAAGTTCAAAAATCACAAAAGTCAAAATTTACTGTAATTGGAAAAGTTTCAAATCTAATTTCTTTGACCTGCAGGCTCTCTTAAAATTTATCTTTGGGAAAGCATGCTAAGCATTGTATCATGTTACTTTTATTCATAATTTAATTTATTTGCATTCCCTTAAATATAATTAATATAACCCCTTAACCGTTTAGACGCCGAATTATGAAGTAGATCGAACTGGTACTTAAATTTGCTTAATTAAGTATACTTATAGATCCCTTATAAGTAATTAACTAAAACATTTAAAGAAAAAAAATTTTCATATGGATTTTTTAGATGTTCCCAAATGGGAACATTGGCGTCTAATGAGTACTTTTCTTATAGATTTTGAAGATTTTCTTTTTACAAAAATCAAATGTACAAAAGGCATAAAAATAAAAGATTGTGAAAATATTTGGCAATTTAAAAATAATTTACATTAAAATTGTTTACCTTTTTATTTTTACAGCTTTTTATCCAATTTATTTGCCATGATATTAGGGAAAACAATCTTTATGCAACCTCTTGTCACACTCAACACACATGTTGCGGCAGTTTTTTTGTCAAAGAGCACAGCGTCCTTGTGACGCAGATATCAGATAATGATTATCAGTTTTTCTAAGTTTATTTTGAACATACATTTTTGGCCCAGGTTGAGATATAAGTTTTGGTTTGGAACGCAGTAAGTTCATTGTAATATCTCGACGAAATTCTAAATGTGACATTGAATTCTTTCTGCTGTTGCAGCAATATTTAGAGCGTTTGCAAATAAATTCCAGTACCATTTTTTATTTCATAGCTGCGGTCTGTACGATGAAAGAAGTTTATCCAGAACATCAACTCCACCCATACCTTCATTGTAATATTTTATAAGAGCAGGTTGTGGAACATCAATTTTCTTTTTTGCCGATTTAGAATATCTCTTTGTGTTTGAAATAGGTTCATGCGTTTGATGATTAGAGGCAACTGTCACAACTACATTGTCATTCCACCGGCAAATGAATACAGCTCCATCACTACGGTAATCCATTGCTCCTCTGGTCTTTTTGGCCAAGTTTTTATTGTCTAGTAAAGGACATTGCCGGATGCGGTTACTTTGTATTGTACCTGTAGCTCTAATTCCAGAGTCTGCCAATTTTTTTAATAAGTTATAAGATGTAAAAAAGTTATCAAAATAGATTTTGTGCCTGCTTGGATCTGTAACTGTGGAGATTAGCTGCGTCACGACATCCTCACCCAGAGGCATTCCTGTAGACTCGAATCTTCCTTCCAGAATAAATTTCCATCGCATACGGATATCCAGACGAGGAACATAACATCCATATTTTAAATCCGAATCTTATGGGTTTACCTTTTATAAACATTTTGCAAGTGTGGTGTCCATAATAAGGTACCATAGATTCATCTATGCTCAATTTTTTGTGGAAAGTTCCAAACTGATGCAAATTTTTACCCAATTCTTCATAAATTGGAGCTATTTTCTTAAGTTTATCTCCTGGCTTCAATTTAGAATTATCATTTAAGTGAAAAAACTTTTTGATTGTACGGAAATGGCTTCTTGACATGACTGTTGGAACAATATCAACTTTCAAATCTTCAGCAGTGCTCCAATAATAATCTTCTTTTGGCACCCAATGGTAACCACTCAAGAGGAGCAATCCTAGAAACTGGGCAATATCTGTATCGTCAATGGCAATTATCTCTCCTTTTTGACTAGCGTATAACTTTGTCATGCATGCTAATGTTCCAATATAGTCCTTAGGCAAAATTTTATCAAAAATTTGAATAGGATCCAAATCTTGTAACTCTGGAAAATCAATTTTTAAATCACCTGGTTCCTCATCAAGAAATGTATGATTAAATTCTTTTCTCTTACTCCGTCTTGTTTCATACAGTTTAATTTTTTTTCGTGTAGAAAAATCATCATCACCTTTACCCATGCTCTCCCATGTTCTTGTGTGTGATGTTGATGGCGCATTACAAGCCTCATCTTTACGCAGAATATCCAATTCTCCCGTTACATCCGTCTGAATAATTTCCCCTAAATCTTCATCATTGATATACTCATTTTCTGTTATATCACCACTTTCATTTGGCAGAATAATGCATATATCAACATCTGAATTATCAGATTCATCTGAATTTAGCGTATCGAAATATTCGAGAGCATCTTCCACAGTTTTAAAACGCTTAGCATGATCCATAATCAACAAAATAAGCGCACAACAGAAACACAGAACAACTTATTCCTTTCTAAGCGTGAATTTTCCTTCCTTCCTTCCTGAAACACGTGGGGAAAGGAACTCAACTTTGACCCTTCGGCACATCTGATAAAAAGACAGGGGTAAATAAAATTCTCCTCTAATCTACGTCATAAAAACTACAACTGTGACTCACTTGTTTATATTTTTCGGTTGTACTCAGCAGAAATAGATATCCTTTAGCAAGAGCTGACATCAGTGCAGGCAGTAGAAAACAGAGAAAATGAAATATTGAAAGTTGAAATTTTTATTTTTTGTTGGGGGGGGGGGGGAGGGGAGGGGCGGTTTGGGATAAACTTGAATCTTATACTAATAAACCATCTTTGCACTCAATTATACCTTGCTTTCATGCAGAAAATACCTGTACAATATCACTCAAATCGGTTAATTGCATTGAGTTTAAACATATAAAAAAAGTTCATGGCAAACGCCAGTGTTTCCAAATGGGAACATCGAAATATCTTTCTTCATATTTACTCAACTATACCCTTTTTTATGATTTAATTGTATTCTACATATTGTTTTAAGGTTACTATTTCACAACTCACATGAATTTAAAATTATTTTATATTTTATATACTCTTTAAAAAATTTACAATTTATCAATATGAAATATGGCAAAATTTGCAAATTTGAACATTTTTTTCGATATAAAAAAAAACTAAATTATCCCATTTTAACACATTTCAAAAAATCAATCATATTTTTAAGTTTATGAAATAAAAATCTCATAAAGGTATCTTTAAAATTAAATTTTTGAAGATTTTTTTTAATTGATGTTCCCATTGGCGTTTAAACGGTTAAGTTAATATTAGTTTTTGTTGCAATAAAATATCTCAATTTGTTCATTTTCTGTGAGCAAGTAATCCTTATTGGTTTACAATGGAAGTCTATGGGAATTTGGCGAAATATTAGAGATATCGCCAAGTTGACAACAAACTTGGCAGCATTCGGCGACAGAACTGTGTCCCCCCTTCCGGTAAACCTCTTATAGGTATGAAGATGCATTAAATGCTGTTCAATAAACGCATAAAAAATTTGCTAAAAATTCAAAAATCGCTGTACGAATTCCGAATAAACTTTTTTGAAAAGAGAACAAAATCTACTATATTGAGTTAAAAGAAAGAACCCGTATTCTTTTCATTAATGTGGAAAAATCCCTCAAACTTAAAAAAGCACTAAAAATCGCATAAAAAATTAAATTTAAAAAAATCTAATCAAAAAAATCGAATATTGGGCTTCGAGTTGCAAAACTTCATATATAGACGGACCTTTTCCCCAAATTTTGTTGCTCTGTGTGCAGCTGTCTCTTCAGAACATCGTCGACACACTCACACACAAACTTCTTTCCTTATTATTATAGATTTAATTTACCTGGATTCCCTTAAATATAATTAATATAACCCCTTAAGTTAATATTAGTTTTTGTTGCATTAAAATATCTCAATTTGTTGATTTACTGTAAGCAAGTAAACACTATTGGTTTACAGTGGAAGTCTATGGGAATTTGGAGAAATATTAGAGATATCGCCAAGTTGGCATCACTTTTAGTGACTAACTTTGGTCGCCAAATTTGGCGATATATCGCTAAGTTGGCGACAAACTTAGCGGTATTTGGCAACAGGACTGTGTCCCCCTCTACAGTAACACCCCTTATAGGTATGAAGATGCTTTAATTGCTGTTCAGTAATTGCATAAAAGATGCGTTAAAAATTCAAAAGTCGCTGTACGAATTCCGAATAAACTTTTTTGAAAAGAGAACAAAATTTACTATATTGGGTTAAAAGAAAGAAACCGTATTCTTTTCACTAATGTTTCTGCATTCACTAATGTTTCCAATCGCCTCAAAACTTAAAAAAAGCACTAAAAATCGCATAAAAAATTAAATCAAAAAATCGAAAATCGGGCTTCGAGGTGCAAAACTTCATATATAGACGTACCTTTTCCCCAAATTTTGTAGCTCTACATGCAGCGGTCCCTTCAGAACACCGTCGACAGACTCACACACAAACTTCTTTCCTTATTATTATAGATATATTATTAAACTAGTTAATATGGGTAGCTAGGGGAATTATGAAATCCCTCATACTACTCAAAGTGTTGATACCATTGTTGAGGATAGCTCATATTTTTTTCACAATTTTACTAAAATTACAATGAAATGAAAAAAATATTTTGCTCATACTTACTATGATCCTCCTTTTGCAGTTTGAAAAATGCATGAAAAAATGCATGAAATGGTTGTAATTTAATTTAAATTATGAACCATTCTTAAAATGCAAACCGCTTGTTCTAACTGTGTTCTTGTATAGTGAGTAGGAATGTATGTAAAGGTGCTGATTTGAAAAAATAACGTTGAAGTTAGATATGATATAACTTGAGTTTCAAACTTTTTCGTTTGGGATGATATGCTGTATCTTGATACATATTGTGCTACTGGAAATAGACACTACTTGAGAAAAAAATGGTTTGTTTTATAATTAAACCTGTCTTTAGTAAGTTAAATCTGAAATGGTAACTATTTGAGTCAACAATGTAATATATCTATTTGCAATAATATCTAAAGACATAAAAAATAGGGATTTGATCAAATACCAAATATTAAAATTATACACAAATTAAAATTGATATTTTATTATTTGTATGTTTAAAGATTTTAACAGCTTGATTTATTTCACGCAGAACTCTAAATTACTAATACCATAATTTTATCTGTAGATACACATAATTCATATAGAACTCATTGTTATTATTGTTAAATTTGCTTTTTTTGTTATTTTTTATTTTAGAAAATTTATTTTACTACAAAAAATTAAGAATTTGTATTAAGTACTTGGACATGTCAAATTTTTTTTCTCTAAGCCAGGTCAGCAACTTAGTGATTGTTCTGGGCATTTTTAGTGCATTGTACTACTGTTTTTATTATTATTATTATTGAGAGCAACGTCCATAAACAGATATCGTCAAATTCCTTACACTAATTTCCAATTTAGAAGACCATTAATGACTTATTAATATAGCACAATGAAACGATAAGCTAATAAAGTAAGCAGTAATAAACATTCAATCTAAAACAATATCTTCTTATCGGAGCTCTAATAAAAATAAAATAAATGTGTAGTGTTTTTAAAATGATGACAAAAGTTTTAAAATAAATTAGCTTTACTTGATGACTAAAAAATATGGCCTGTATATACATAAAAACAGCTTCAATAAAAATGGTCTTTTAAAATAAAATAATTATTTAATCAGCAGCATTTTAAAATACAACTTAAAATTTAATCAGTTCGCTTGATAAACAGCAAAAATAAAATTCACAGTTGAAGAGATTATAAAAAGTTATGAGAAGAGATGAATGAGATGAAGAGATCTCGAAGTATGATGAGAAATTATGAAAAAATATGAGAAAAGATGAATGAGATGAAGAGATTATAAAGAAAATTATGAGAAGAGTATGAAAAGATTATAAAAAAATAAACTATGAAACAGAATGGTGAAAAATGTCAGTGTAAAATGTAATTGATGAAAAACCAACTGTAGAAATACCTGTTACATTATGAAGAGCTTAAAGAATGTCCAGTAAACTTAAACACCATCATTGTTTCTCATGCTAAAATTGTTTTGAATTCACAATCATTGAATGAAGATCTGGATAAAAATAATTTACTTTAAAAGAAAGAATTTGCACGACATATTCTGACCAGTGGTGTAGTCGAGGGGGGACGCGGGGGGACGGCGTCCCCTCACTTTTTTATTTTTTGTCGAGCGTCCCCTTACTTTATATTTTCAAGGGGGACGCTAGAGACGCGGCAGGACGCAGACTTTCCAAACTTATTAATTTTTTTTGAATGAACACACCAATAAATTAACAATTTTAGAAATAAGGTATTGATTTTTAATACTTTTGAACAAAGTTCAAAGTGCTTACTGTGCTGGTTCGCCTATTCACATTTTAACTTCCATAAGCTTGTTTGTATTGCGGCAAAATTTTATGTATATTTTTGAGGTTCAATGTAGTACATCACTATTGTAAATGACGTGTATAGCATCAGTATTTCGTTTACGCGAAAACAAAAAGAGAGTTCTTTCATATTACGCTTTATTGGCAGAAATTGTTTGAAATAGACATTAATGAAGTTATAATATTTTAAATATAACGAAAATGACATTTGAAATTCGTTACATGTTCCCTATCGGAAATACCATTTATCGTTCGTTTACAGGGACATAAAAGATATTTCTAAACACTACGGTCCTTTAATGATAATTATTTGAAATGCATGGAAAACTATGGGAAACGATACTATGGAAAACTGTGCACAAAATATTTATAATACATTTACAAGGCCAGACAAAATAATCCATCACATGTCATCTATGGGTTCAGTCTGAAACGTGTTTTCGATTATATTATAAGACTCCCAACACATTTTAGTCCCCCAAAAGTATGAAAAGGGTCATTTTTATTTAAAAGAGGATTTCAAGGAATCATTTATATTAAAAAAGGGGACTAAAAGGGGCCAATCGTCAAAAAATACTGCACCGAGTTTTTCTAAATATGCAAGCAATTTTTTTTAATACCCTAGAAAATATGTCAATTCGTTATCTTTATAAAGATAGTCATTAAGCAATGTACGCAGCTTTATTTAAACATACTTAAATATTCTACTGCAAGAAGATAGAAAGTGTTCAATATTGAGCCCTCACCTTCATAATTCTCCTTAGAAGTGCGAACTTTTAATTCAAATTTTTGAGTATTAAAATTTTAAATTAGTTTAACTTATATATTGTTAATTATTAATATTAAACATTTTAATTCAGAAAAAGCGTAGTATGGCAGCGGCCTCTGGGGAGTGATCAAAACCAATATTGAATCAAGAGTTATTCATAATCATCTTACATATTAAATTTTATAAAATTCCATCCCAAGCATCCGGAGATCTGGCTATGATGGAAATCGTTAAAAATGCGACACATAGTAACACCGCCTCTTGGGCGAAATACACCAAAATCTAATCAGCATCAATTTATGTCAAGGTTTAATTGAATGTGAAATTGGGTGAAATTTCATACCAGAGATGCTGAGATATAGATATGTAAATTGTGAAAATTGCAGCATAGCAATGCCATCTGTTGAGCCATATACATCAAAGCCTGATTAGCACTTGTATGTGCTAAGGTCTAATTAAATATGATATTTGATTAAACTCTATGCTTTAGTTTTTGGAATAGCGTGGCTAGGTTACAAAATATGTATCATATACAGAGAGAAATTTTCAAAAAATTGTTAAATCATATTCAGGTCAACCTAAAACGTGTAAATCCATCAAAAACTTTCCAATACTTTCTTCTGATAAAAATATATTTAAGAAGTGTAACAAAAACAAGAATAAATTTTAATTAAGATTTCCTTTAATAGAGGGATATGCTTCTACACCAAAATCGAAAACAAAACTAAATCTATAATAATAAAGACAGAGTTTGGTCTGAGTGGCCTGGGTCTCTGTGGTCTACGTGCTGAAAAGACTGCTGCAGACACAGCTACAAGATGGAGGCGATGTACATTTATGTCTAAAATTATGCACTTCAAAGCCAGTTTTCGGATTTTTTTCATTTAATTTTTTTGCGAATTTTAACTTTTTTTTTCTTTACCGCTCACGATGATTTTTTTTCACATTAATAAAAGGAATTCAGTTTCAATTTTTTAGTCCAATAGTAGCTAATTTTGTCCTCTTTTCAACTTTCTCAATAAAGTTTATTGGGAAATTGTACAGCGATTTATTTTTGGAGAATTTTTTTATGCGAATTTCAGCTTTTTTTTTCGCGTTTTGTTTCAATTTTATGACATTCGAAAAAGGAATTTGGTTTCAAACTCTTAGCCCTAATGTAATAGATTTCGTCCTTTCGCGATTGCGTCCTCAGATTGCAATTTTTGCCGATTTTTACAGCTTTTTTTTTATATATTCCGCGACGCAATGTTTTAGCCCACTTTAATAAATTTTGTATTTTGTATGAATTTTTAGCGATTTTTATACATTTCGCCGTGATTTTTCCATATTAGTAAAAGGAATCCTGTTTAATTTTTTTAGTCCCATTACAGTAAATCTCTTTTCAATAAAGTTTATTCGGAATTCGCACAGCGATTTTTGAATCATTCGCAATTTTTTATGCAATAATTAGTGTTGTTTTACCTGTTCCAATCTGCTACTGCAGTTTAACATATTTCATCCTCTTTTCAATAAATTTGTTTCGGAATTCGTAGCGTGATTTTTTATTTTTATTTTTTTCTAATTTTTTTATGCAACTTTTGAGTTTTTTGTGTTTTGAGGCGATTTTTTGTCATTCGGTTTCAATTTTCTGGTAGTTTAAAGTAGTAAAATTTTTCCTCTGCTGTTTCTGAATCTTTACCTATTTTTAATGCGATTTTCATTGAGTTTAACGTTTTTCCTCATTCCGTGCGATTTTTTTGACATTCATAAAAGAATTTCTATTACAATGCTAGCGCAAGCTATGCAAGCCCACTATAGTAGACTTTGTCTTCTACGATTTTTGGAGTTTTTTACATTTTTCGGCGATTTTTTCACATTAGTAAATTTTTAATTTTTTTTTCAGTCACCGTTAAAAGGACGAAGTGGACCTTTTTCTAAAAAGGGAACTTTAGGGCGAAAGGGTACCATTTGGGAGCTCTGCATTATACATTTTATATACATGTATATACATTTTTATATTATGCTGAAAAAAAAACATTAATTAGGTATGTAAATGAAATTTGTATACACAGTCACACAAAAAAATTCAAATACACTTCCATTTATGGCCAGATATTTATTGAAATGCGTTTTGCAGCTGGTTTAAATTTTAGTGTGTTATGGGATGCGCATATAATTATTAATTTCTATGTATGGCCACTCAAAATAATTCAAATGAATACATTACCATTGATAAAAAATTATTGCTTGATGTTTGTTTAAACTAAATGAAATTTTATTTTTGATAAAAAATGCTACACATGCTTTTTCATCACAGATTATTGCTCTAAAATTAAATTTAAAACATTTGTGAATAATTAATATATTGGCCGGTATACAGGGTGTATTATAAAGATTGATACGCGCTTTAATTTTATACCTTTTGGAGATAAGTAGGTAATGTAGATTATAAAAATGCTTAAAATAAGATAATAAAATATTATTGAAATATTATGACAGTGAAATAATATTCTCGTTAATTAAAAAATAATAATAATACAATTTTTTAAAAAACTTTTATGCGGCTATTCTATTCAAAATTTGACAGTTTGAAAATTTTATTTTTGCTGCAACAAAATCATTAAAAAACTACTCACTCCAAGCTAAAACCACAGGCTTACTCAAAATTTGAAAAATGGAAAATCATAGAATGGCTTCTGACACGAAATTTACAAAAGTATAAAGAGTTGAGAACTTTTATGAGAGCAAGTATTTCTTAAAAGTTCTCTGACAGAGGAAAAGTAATGCATATTATTAAACTATGACAAAATTAACTATATTGCTGTTGCTTTAAAACCATTTTTCAATTTTATTTAAATATTTAATTAAAATTAATTTGAAACACTTTTTTTTTAACTTCAAAACTAATTTATTAGGAAAGTGCTTCTTAAACAACTCATCTAGTACAAACGTAAGTGTTATTTGGTATCGAAACTCTTCTTCAAAAAGCTATCTTTTAAAAATTTCTGCTCGACTCTTTAATCATTTTATAGAATAACATCAATTCAAATAAATTTATAATTAGACTAGATTTTATTCTTGTTAATAATGGGGTAACATTCACTGCGCCGTTTAACACATTCAAATTTCAATGCTATTTCATTCTGTCAGTCAGAATAACTACGCATTAAAAATAACTTCTATGTCAAATTTAAAGTTTCTAGCCCTAATAGTTTCAAAAGAATAACAACTTTAGAAAGTTTTCAACTGATTTCATCAGTTAAACATTTTAAAAGCCGTGCTTCGTGAGCATCTACATGTTAATAACTATACTACTATATTTATTGTCCAGTTTCTTGTAAAAAACAGCTTCAGATAAATCGTGATGAGACGATTTTAAGGGAATTTCCCATCAATTCATCCAATAAAAATTTTAATTAAAAAAAAAAAAAGTTTTAAGCGAGTATGTAAGTCCTGAAAATACAGTAAGTGCCATGTTTTACGTTTCATGAGAAATCGTGATGAAACTGAAATTTTAGAATCATCTTTCCACATTTCACACCGTTAAAATTCTAATTTTTGAAAAAAAGAAATCAAGTATTGCATTCACATATTAGAAGTAACATATAGTTACTAATTTAAAGTTCCTATTTCAAGTTTTTTTTAAAAGAAATCTTCATGAAACGCAATTTTTGGAAATGTTCTGTGAAAGAATATTTATCTATTTTCACTCTTTAAAATTCATATTTAAAAAAAATTCGATTTGGGTCAGCATTTGAGTACTAAACGTATTCTTCGGGCCAATAAAAAGCATTATTTATCGATTATCTTCGGCCTTGGTCACATTTTTTGATATTTGTTTTCTCACGTACTTTTTTTCTCACGTTGTACTTATTTGTTACTTCTGGTCAAAGGGTGGTTTAAAAATTGCCTAGATGCGAAAAACATGTCGAAATTCTTCCAAATTAGAGTTTAAACAGTTGCATATAGTCTCAGGATATTAAATAATCTGTTCATCATGTATAACTTACTTGCAAAATTTGAGCCCAGTCGAAAACACCGTTTGAACACTATCATGTTCAAACACACATGGGGAAAAAAGACTAAGGAAATACCAACATACACACATGTATACGCACATACATAGAGAATTGTTGTAAAAATAGGCAAAATGATTCAAGGGGCTTCAAAAAGTAAAGATATACCAAAATTTCACAGTCTTATTTTTCTTTTTCATGATTACAATGAATTCCTTACATTGACCATAAAGTAAAAGTGCAATAATTTTCATTGCGCTCAGTGGAAGACAGTTATTTTATAACTATTTTCCAAAATAAATAATGCAATACAAATTCTAATAAAAATTTCGTTGCCTGAATCAGTGTTACTGAATTACGAATTCTATTCCAAAAATTTTCGGTCATGAAATAAGGTTTTAAATTTTTGAATTCTATAGCAAGCTATTTAGTGTCCAAAAGAAAATAATTAAATTAATTTTAATTTAATTTTTAATTTAAATTTAATTTTAAATTTTCAATTACTTTTCTCTGCAATTTGAAAATGAAAAGAAAGATTCAAAATAAAGTTTGCCTTGTGTGCGATATAGACCCTAATGCTCGAAACTATGAGCGTCCCCCCACTTTTTTTCCCAGGACTACACCACTGATTCTGACATGCTGTTGAGAAGCAGCCAGCGCTCTCGTTTCATGAATGAATCATAAGAACTAAGATCAAACAGCAATCTTATCAGCCAGCCTATAGGTTGAAATAGCTGAAGTCCAACTGCATGTATGTTGGAAGATATGTCCACCCACTAGAATTATCTTCGGAACTATGGAGATGACGCGATTGATGAATGTGAAACCAGGATAGATGTATGTCATTTGAGAAACTAATGCCATCTAGTATGTGGTAGAAATACTATGTCATTCATTAGCAGAATGTTAGTGATGCATGTTGAATGAATCAATGAACACTGAGAGTGAAACAGAAATAAAAACTATAAGTACAGCCAATGTAACAATGGATAAACTCTTCTAGATAAAAGAATATGACACTATCCTGCAAAGAAGTAAGCAATAAAGTAAGACTTTTAAAATAAATTTTGAAATAAAATAAAATATGGATAATTTCATGCTAAATCATCCAGTGAAGATTCATATTGGACATCCCACCCTCTCTGATTTGGATAAAATTTTGTACATGCCATCTTTAGATAAATATAAGAATCCATATTTCTCATTTTTTAAATATAAAATGCAGTTCAGAAACTACAGCCCTTTAAAATTTAGTACAAAAAAAAAAAGCTTTGCAATCAGTGCTGTGAGGTTGTTGGGGAAAATTACCGACTCTGGGATGGCTAATGTATAGTGTTGCCTGCTGGGTGAGTTCCTTTTATTCAGATTGCTTGATTGTTATCACTTGTTTTGAAATATTAATAGTAAACTTATTAAATTTGTTATTAAATAAAGGAAGTATTATTATTTTTAAAAATCAATCAATCGGAATTTTAAAATACTCAACTGGCAACACTGCATTCTACAAACATGTTACTGTTTGACTTTGAAGCATGTGATGTGCTCATCGAGATTGATAATGTTTTAAATCTTTGGATGAATCATGCATGTAAGCTGTAGTCAAGACCAAGACTAGATTCCTGCAGAGGAAAAATCAAACAATATTTTAATATAAAAAATTTTACATTTTTTAAATACAGAATTTTCATTTTAAATAGGGCAAAAATACTGTTATAGAATATCGAAGAAAGTTTGCCCTGCATTAATCGGCTTGGATCATCAATGACAATATTTTGAACATACACATCTTCCAGATAAGTTATGCACACTCACACAATAGCAAAACATACATTAAATTTTTTTATGCAATAAAATTTAATTACGTTAAAACTGCATAAAAAAGGAGGGGGTGAGCAAGAATGTTTAATTTCGGTTCTATATCTGTTCCCACTGACCCAAAAAAATAGAAGGCGGAAATTTTACACTTTAGGCGTCATTTGGGGTCTCTAGGATCCGAAAAATTACGAAGGAATGCAAGAAAAATAAAAGCAAAAATTTTACTATCTTGCCATTAATTCTGTTCTTGCGGATTCGAAAAAGAAAGGCAAAGATTTTATATTTCCTGCATTATTATTTTACAATTTCTGGTCTTGCAGACCCAAAAAATATTGAAATATACAGAAGAAAACAAAACTGAAATTTTACTCACAGACTTAGAAAAGAAAAGTCGAAAATGTTACAATTTTGGAGTTATTTTGTGTCCTCCCGACCCTTAAAATTTTTACAATTTCAGAAATAATTCTTGTTTTGCTACAATTGTTCTGCTGATTCAAAAGAAAAGCTGAAAAATTTACATTTTCCTGCCTCGAGTGCTGCACACCCGAAAATTAAAAGATGAAAGGTAACGGAAATTTTACTATTTCATCATTATTTCAGACTCAGGAAAAAAAAAAATACTTTACAATTTCACATTATTTTGGATCCCGTGCACATGATAAAAAGGGAGGAGAAAAATTCAATTTCAAAGTTACTTCTAGTCCCACAGACCCGAAAAATCTGAGGGAAAACAAGAAAAACTAGTTGGATGCACCAATCCCAAAATTTTCTTCTTTCTCATATACATTAATACTTCAAAAAGCATAACTTTCTTAGTTATGTATTTTAGAATAAAAAATAAATAAAAATCATGCATCCAGCATAGATTATGAATACAACTTGTTATCTGTGCAAGTGTGGAACGATGCAACCTGTTAACCAAAAGTAACTCTATTTCCCATCTCTAATTGTAATCCTCTCCCTGGAACCCCCCCTTCCCCTCCCTAAATTTCAAACCCTGATTAATGATATAACTGGTATATTACTCTCTATATGCTTTAATTATGCAAAACTGGAAGGATAAGTGAAAAATTTGGAAATATGGTGTATACCTAGAATACAAAGAGTTAGACAACCCTGTAAAGAGTTAGACAGCAATGTTTTAAGGTACATTTTGTTTTGTGAACTATGATCGTGAAGAAAAAATATTAATGTTAATGTATTCAGTGATTTTTCTTTTTTCTATTGCTAGGCTTTTCTCAAAACATGATGTAAATAACAGAAATGTTTATCCGTTGTATACCCAAATCAAGCCATCAAAGCGTATCTTCTGCATGGTTTGTCATGTTTTTACAGCTACGTAAGTTTTATTTTTTTTAATCTCTTATATTGACTGTAAATCATTGCAAAACTTTGATAATATGTAATTATTCTCATCCATTTACAATAAAATGTTAAAAGTGAAATTGAAATTTACCTTTACGTTTTACAGTCCATGCATCAATTGGGGGGGGGGGGGGGGGATTGAGTTAATGTTTTGCAATGTATTTAGGTCTTTGATAAAATTCATTGTTATCCATAGGTTTTTCAATTTGAATTTACAATTTTAACAAAAAGATTTTTTTTTTTTTTTAAATGCAACCCTGCATTAGTCTTATGTGTGTATCTTTGTGGCACAAATCACCATTTTCTTCTGGTACATTTGGAACCAAGTACATTCGGAATCTGTGGTTCTTTCTATCTTCCTATCACCAGTATTAATTTTTCACCCATGGCAGCAGAGTTGTATAATATAGACGCACGCCGTGCGCGGAAAATTTTCCACAAAATTCGGAACTTTGCGGAAAATTTTTTTGGAAAAAAAAAAAAAAAAAAAAAACATAATTTTTGTTCTTGTAACTTTTCTTTTTTTTTTAAATACCGAAATATTAAAAATATTTCCCAATTTTATGTACGATTTATTTATTGTTTGCCAGGGGTGATTCTGTTCCGAATTTTCCGAAAATTCAGGCATAAAAAAATATCACCTAAAAATATTCCGAATTTCAACAAATGGCCGCTGAAAAAAACAATTTCGTCAATCATTCACAGAAAAAAATCACCACTTTCGCCAAAGCATCGCGGAAAAAACGCGAATTTCGTCAAAGGATTGCGGAAAAAAACGCGAATTTCTTCAAAGGATCCTGAAAAAAAAAAAAGATAATTTCATCAAATAATCGCAGAAAAAACACAGATTTCGTCAAAGGAGTTCTGGAAAAAAACAAATTTTGTAAAAGCATAGCGGGAGAAAAATGAATTTCGTCAAAGGATCCTGAAAAAAATGCGAATTTCCTCAAAGGGCCGCAAGAAAAACGCAGATTTCGTCAAAAAATCGCAAAAAAAAAATTTCACTAATTTGTAAAGAAATTGCAGATTTCGTCAAAGGATCGCGGAAAGAAGCAAATTTCGTCAAAGAATAGTAAAGAAAACCAAATTTCGCAAAAGGGGCGCAGAAACAAAACGAATTTTGTAAAAGCATAACGGAAAAAGCCCGAATTTTGCCAAAAGATTATGAAAAAAAGCACATTCTGTAAAAGAATCACGGGAAAAAAAAAAACAATTTCATCAAAGGATCGAGGAAAAAAACACAAATTTCGTCAAAGGGCTGCAGAAAAAGCACGAATTACCTCAAAGGATCGCGAAAAATAACACTAATTTCGTCATTGAAAAAAACGCGGATTTCGTCAAAATATTGCAAAACAAACAGCAAATTTAGTCAAAATACCGGGAAAAACACTCAAATTTTGTCGAAAGATCGCGAAAAATACACGAATTCCGTTAAAAGATCGCGAAAAAAACGTGAATTTTCTCAAAGGATCACTAGTTCGTGAAAAAATGAACAAAACACGGTCAAAAGATAGAAAAAAAACCTGTAATCTTCTTCAAAAGATCGCAAGTTTTGTCAGAAGGTCGCGAAGAATGCAAATTTTGTTCAAAGATCGCAAAAAACAAGCGAATTTCGTCCAAAGATCACAAAAGATCCTGAATGTAGAAAATAGATTGTTTTGTTTTTTAATTTGTTCTCCAATTTATGTTTTTGTTTAATTTTATATATATATATATTGTGGTGAAGTGGCCGATGTATTTACCGTTCTCCGCTCGTAAATAGCACAGTTAAAGAAAAAAAAACATGTTTTGTTTCCATGAATTCTTTATTAGAACAGTTAAAGTAAAATAAAATAAAGTTACATAAACTAATGAGACACTCTCACATTACTCAACACATTCTAATGTAGAAAAAAATACTCCACATGAGTGTATCAGTTCGTACTCAGTATTCACTAGTAAGAAGTTTCTCTACTCAAAATCAAAGTTCAACTACCATGATCCACTCACTATTCATCACTGCCTCTGTTTTTTTCTCTTGTCCCCAGCCAGGGACCTGAAAAATTTCTTTCCCATAGGTCAGGACATCACTGCTGTTTTCATCCAAGCGCCATAGTCCCTTTCGAATCTATTTCTCCAAAATGTTGAAATTTACTCTTTCACATACACTTGGACTTTTTTTAAGGTGACTAGGGGGCTCTGCCTCCTACGAGCTATGCTCGCCAATTCCCGTTCAGACACCACAAACTCTAAAAGCAAGCTAATTTGATCGGCTTTTAAAGAATTTCAGAAGAATGAATTATAATTAAAAAAACGGCTAACTCCCTATTAATGGGTTGTTTTCATCTTTGATTAAATCAGATCAGTGAAACATGTGAGAATATGCTAATATAAAATTATTTAAGTAAACAGTGACTTTGTCTCCCGGTATTTTTTAACAATGCTATAAAAAAGTTTTTTTAATAAGACATTTTAAATGTATCGTTTTAAATCTGACGTAATTTTCACCAAAGTTTTCTTTCTCTTTTTAATATTCACATGAAAATTCTTTTGTTGTTAGAAAGGAAATATTATTTGCGCTGTCTTAGAATTCTCAACACAAGAGCAATGCGACTCTTGTAGGCACTTCAATAACATCTGCATTGGTTCAAAATATCTCAATTTGTTGATTTTCTGTTAGCAAGTAAACCCTGTTGGTTTACAATGGAAGTCTATGGGAATTTGGGGAAATATTAGAGATATCGCCAAGTTGGTGTCACATTTGGTGACTAATTTGGCAATATATCGCAAAGTTGGTCACAAACTTGACGGCATTTGGCAACATAAAGGGTCCCTCTACAGTGTGTGAGATGAAATCTCACAGTGTTTAAATCATGTTACTTTTTTTATTTCTTTTGGCTTTACATATCGATGTTCTTGAAACTTAAATCCATATCTATTTTTGTGCGAGTCATTTTGTTTCAACCACACATCGGCAAATTCTCCGCCGTTTCATCGCATCTGACCTGAGATGCTTCTCCTTTCGGATCTGCACGTATTGTGATGACGTCATCGGCAGGGGCGCCATTTCAGAACTTTCTTAGGGGGGGCAACAATTTTTTGAGGGATGCTATATAGCTAAGGGTAGGATCCAGGGGGGTCTAATCCCCCCCCCCCCCCCCAAGTATCAGAAACGTTTACTGACTTATGCTTACAATAACAGTAAAAACTTCGAATACGGAAACTCAGAACCATTGAAATATTTCGTTTTAGAAAGGTTTCCATCTTAGAAGGTAAAATTTTAATATATTGGACATAGTCTTTTTTTTCATTTTAGACAGGATTCTATTATAGGCAGGTTTCATTTTTACAGGTATCCTCACTGACTGTTAAACCATCCATTGTATAGTATAGCTCTGATGCATTAGAGTTAAATTTGTGAAAACGAAACCTGTCTATAACAGATTTCTTTCTAGAAGGGGAAAAAATCAAATTTCGTTGAAAAAAATCATGCAATTATACTTGCTAAGATGGAAATCTGTTTAAATGGATCATTTTTCTAGTCCCCTTCGAAGTTTTACTTATAGAGCCGCCATTTCATGAGGTTTCTGACGAAGGACAAAGAAAATTTTTCTTTGAGGAACAGGGAACGTGGAAAATTGCACAACTTGCAAAACTGCGCCAATCACACAGAAAAATAAATCCCGAACAATAAAACATGCTCTACGTGATTTTGTCTCCATAACTTTTTTCACAAGCATGTGATTATTCCGCAATTTTTTTTTAATTTTCATGAAAGTCCGCGATTTTTCTTTCTTTCAAAATCCGCAAAATCATTTCATCAATGGGTCGCAGAAAAAATCCCGAATCTTGGAAATTTTGAAAAAAAAAAAATTCTCAAAATGGTCACTTCAAAAATCGCTAATTTCTTCAAACGACCGTGGAAAATATCGCTAATTTCATCAGAGATCGCGGAAAAAATACAGATTTCGTCAAATGATTGCACAAACAGAAATATTAAATTTCGTAAAAGGATTGCGAAAAGAATCGCGAATTTCATAACAGGATTGCGAAAAAAATTGTGAATTTCATCAAAAAATCACGAAAATTTAGTCGAACAATTGCGCAATAAAATCGATTAGAAGTTCGTCAAACGATCGCGTAATAAGGTCCAAAATTTTTAATAAAACTCGCGCAAAAAAATTCACAAATATTATTAGTCGGTTGCAGAAACAAAATCACGAATTCCAATAAATGATAGTTATAAGGAATCGTGAATTTTGTCAAAAAATTCACGAAAACAAATATCGAATTTGGTCAGTTGATCGCGGAAAAAGATTGTGAATTTCGGCAAGTGCTCGTGCGAAAAAAATCCATTTCGTATAACGCTTTCAGAAACTAGTATGTTGTGGCCATCACAAAACTTTCTTCTATATAAATCACGTCAATTAAATCGTTTAAATAGTACCAATTCATATCACAATATATCTGAATTTGAAGTTTGGTGAAAATTCGTGCATTAGTTCTTGTATAGAGCTATAGTGTAAATTCTGAAAAATGTAGTATAGCAGTGCAACCTGTTGAGCGATTTACACCAAAACATAAACAGCACTAATTGATATCAAGGTATACCTGAATCTGAAGTTTGATGAAAATTCATGCATTAGTTATTGAGATACAGCTGTGGCGGAAATTCTGAAAAATGCAGCATAGCAGCGCCACCTGTTGAGCGATTTGCACCAAAACATAAACAGCACTAATTCATATCATGGTATACCTGAATCTGAAGTTTGTTGAAAATCCAAGCATTAGTTCTTGAGATAGAGCTATTGCGGAAATTGCAAAAAATGCCCAATAGCAGCGCCACCTGTTGTGCGATTTACACCAAAATCTATAAAATGTCTATTCATGTCAAGGACTAACTGAATCTGAAGTTTCATGAAAATCCGTGCATTAGTTCTTGAGATAGAGCCATTGCGGAAATCGTAAAAAATCCAGCATAGCAGCACCACCTGTTGAGCGGTTTACACCAACACATAATTAGCATCAAGTCATATCAAGGACTAACTGACTCTGAAGTTTCATGAAAATCCGTGCATTAGTTCTTGAGATAGAGCCATTTCGGAAATCGTAAAAAATGCAGCATAGCAGCGCCACCTGTTGAGCGATTTGCACCAAAATCTATAAATTGTCTATTCATGTCAAGGACTAACTGAATCTGAAGTTTCATGAAAATCCGTGCATTAGTTCTTGAGATAGAGCCATTGCGGAAATCGTAAAAATGGCAGCATAGCAGCGCCACCTGTTGAGCGATTTGCACCAAAAACTAATCAGCATCAATTTGTATCAGGGACTAACTGAATATGAATTTTTATTAAATTCCGTGCATTAGTTCTTGAGATAGAGTGCCCACAAAATTTGTGTCACACACAGACAGACTCACCGACAGACATTTTGTAAAAACATCTTTTTCGGGTTCTCTGACCCCTAAAACGTGTAAATCCGTCAAAAACCGGAATTCGAAAATTTTCATGAATCCAATACTATTTCTTCTATTCTTGTAAAGATAGAAGAAAGTAAAAAATCGTGAATTCCGTGAATCAATTGTGGAAAAAATCGCAAATTTCGTCAGATGATCGCGAAAAAAAAAATCATGAAGTTCAATCAGTCATGAGATAATCAGCCAACGAACGTCATGAATAGGTCACAAAATTTCCAAATTTTGTGATCTGTAAGTATAAGAAAAGTTTCGTTTAAAGCGTTAATTTTTTCGGATTGTGTTTTTACTATTATGAGATGGTTTCATGTTAATCCTATTTTTCAAAGAAATTCTGAATATTTTTCAGATAAAAAAACTACATATTTGATCATTAATGAATACTATGTATATGCCTTCATTTTTCTACAGAAAAGGTAAAATTTATAATTAATATTCATATAAAAATCACAAATAAATGCACAAGAATTACTTTCATGTGCACACATATAATTTAAAATTATTTAAAATACATTAGAAAAACCCAGAACGTTTTCAGTCATCACAAGACCGTCATCAGTGGGATTTAAATGTTATTATTATTTTTATTTTTTTTTTGCGCTTATTCGAGAATTGGCTAGAATAAAATCATTGTGATTGTTGTGTCAGTGATTTTGACAAGTTTTCCGATGATCAATTTGCACACAGCTGAGAAGCAACTGATAAAAAAAAAATTCTCACATGTATTTTTAAAATTAACCAACTACTCATTAAAGATATACGTCTCACCTTGGGGGAGTTCGAATAGTAAGGCGTTAGGAAATTTTTTGATAATTATTAATTTCTACGCATAAGCATTTATTTAATGCATATGTTTTTATTGCAATAAAATCTGATATGTTATTTTAGAGTTTGAGCAATTTTCTAATATTTGTTTGAGCCTGACATTTGATTAGGGATGCACCGAATATTCGGTATCTATTTGATATTTGGCCATACTACCGACATTGTCTGGTAAATAATTCGTATCTTTTTTGCAAACAGAGTGTTTCTAAACAAAATAGAAGAAAATTTCAGGGATAATAATAAGCATCAAAAGAGGCAATTTTTTGTCCAGTAAATCAGGATCACAATTCACTTATTCAGTCAGAAATACAGTGCAGGGCTTGAAATTCAATTTTTCCTAGGAGGGGAGTCTCCCTACCAACATTTATAAATGGAGGGGAGTTGAGCTATTTGGGAAGGAGAAAAAAATTCTAAAATCCACTATTATTTTACGTGCTATTTAAAGATTTACATTAATTATTTTGTCATATCTGTATTAATACAGACATGATAAAATACCATTGAAGCAATTTAAATCAACAACTCAGAATAATTATGCAAAATGTTTTTTCATTTAAAAAAGTAAGAAAGTTAAGCTTTATATCATCCATTTTTCAACTTTCAACCAAATATCATGAGTTCTTAACAATGGGGTTGTTAAATGAATTTCTGAATTTAGATTTTATTCCATTTCAGGCCCTGAATCTTCTTTAACAAGTTAAACTTGTGACAAACAGCACAAGCACAACATTTATAACTTTGGAAGTTATCGGAAACGTACGGTTATGCTCTCTTAAAACAATTTCAGAAAACTTTGCAATATCGGACATGCCCTTCATTTTTAACTACTTGCATGAACAATGTATATTCAGTGATGGAATCATCAATATCTGTTTCTGAACAAAATTGTTTTAGTATGTCCTTAATGGAATTATAGACAAAACCTGCATCCCTGGTATTTTCTTTGCTTAAAATTTGAATGCTTGTTCAATCAAAGTCAAAAGTTTGAAATGACGTTACTTCACAAGAAATGTAGGTTAACTTTAAATTGTCAAGTCCTAATTTCTGTTAATTGCAAGGATCAACTTATTTGGTGTTTCTTCATATGTTTGTTTGGAACTCTGAATTTTTACTTAATGTGCACCACAAGATTTTTGCAGTCCTTCTAATCTTATTTTTGTTTAGTACTGAATCTAGACCAATTTCCAGAGCACAGTGCCCGGTGATACTTAAGGTCCTTTTTTGGCCCACCCTTTTGGATATTTTCCTTTTTCTGTCACAGGAAAAAAATATCTTGAAATATGCCAATTGAGCGTAGGAAAAAAAAAATCGTGAATTTCCTCGATCAGTCGAGGGAAGAATATCGTGAAGTTCGTCGATTGGCCGCAGTATAAAATCGCGAAATTCATCGATCAGACGCTGGATTAAACTTTAAATTTCGTCAGTCTGTCGCAAAAAGTAACCGTAAAATTCGCGGATGTTTCTGAGTAAAAAAAAAAAAAAATAAAATAAATCTGAAATTCACAGCAAATTTTCTGAAAGGTTACATCAAGGGATGGGAAGGGACTGAGTAATCCTCTCCAGGCACTAATTATTTTTTGTTGCAGGTCGAGTAAGCTCTTTTTTTTTGTTGTTGTTCGGTTTGATTTCAGGCTATTTCTTTCTGCAGCCCTTTGATGAAATTCGAGTTTTATCTGCGACTTTTTGACGAAATTGGCGTGTTTTTTTCTCGACCTTTTGACGAAAATTGCGTTTTTTTTCACGATCGTTTGACGAAAATTGCATTTTTTTCGCGATCTTTTGACAAAAATCGTGTTTTTTCGTGATCTTTTGTTGAAAATCGCGTTTTTTCGCGATCTTTTGACGAAATCTGCATTTTTTTCGTGATATTTTGACGAAATTCGTGTTTTATCCGCGATCTTTTGACGAAATTCGCATTTTTTTCGTGATCTTTTGACGAAATTCGCGTTTTTATCGCGATCCTTTGACGAAATTCGCATTTTCCCGCAATCTTTTGACGAAACGCGCATTTTTCCCGCGATCCTTTGACAAAATTCACGTTTTTTGCGATCCTTTGACGAAATTCGCTTTTTTGCGATCCTTTGCCGAAACTCGCGTTTTTTCCGCGTTCCTTTGCCGAAATTTTCGATTTTTTTACTATCCTTTGATGTAATTTGCGTTTTTTTACGATCCTTTGATGAATTTCGAGGGTTGTTTTTCTTTGCGATCTGATGAAATTCGCGTTTTTCCGTGATCCTTTGGGAAAATTTGCATTTTACTCGCAATCCTTTGCGATGAAATTGGCGTTTTTTTCTTCGAACGATTGACGAAATTGATTTTTTCGGCGATCATTTTTCGAAATTCGTGATATTTTTCTGTTGAACTGATGACCGATTTTTCATAATTTTCGGAACCTAATGCCTTAAATTTTCGGAACAGAATCATCCCTGAATTTGCCAATCGGTTGCGGACACTTGTCAACCGATCTCAAGAAAAAAATAATGAAATTTATCTATCGGTCGCGTGAAAAATTTGGGAATTTCAACGGTCTTTCGCGGTAAAAAAAAAAAAAAACGCAAAATGTGTCAATCGGCCGCGTGAAAATATCGGGAAATTTTCAAGCCGTTCGCAGGAGTTGATCGTAATTTCAAAATGTAAAATTTTCAGGAAAATTGTGAGATTTTTTGGACGGGAGCATCCCGCCCACGATATTCTTTTGGGCGGGATTTCAAAATTTTGGGCACGAATCCCGCCATCCCGCCCTGAAATTCAAGCCCTGCAGCGTATCCCCAAGTCAAACTTTAATTTTCTTTTGTTACTTTAACAATAATGAAGGTATTGTAACTATATTGTCAACAGAGTTACTTTAATTTCGTGAAATATGATAACATGACGAGAAGTGCTGGAAATAGCAACCATTCATACCTAAACAGCACTGAGCTAGACATTATTTTATTAAGAATGCAGCTAACAATACTTATACTGTACCACTGGCCAAAATCCAGTCTCATCCAAGGATATCATCACATTCTATACAAGCAAATTAATGTGATGCAAATTTCGCTAAAATATCTTCCTTTTTATTACAGTTATAAACGAAAATTCTGCTACGGCTTGTACACCTTTCATTTTTGATGAAAGAAGTGGAATGATATGTTGCTTCTTGTTCAATATGAGAGAATTCTTTTCATTTGTTTGAATTAATTGAAATCATGGAATTTAAATTTTGTTATTTAAATTTTTTTTTAAATCATCCTCTTCTTAAATAATAACTCAAAACATACTCTTTTTAGTACAAAATTTACTTATAAAAATAGTCTTGTTTGTCAAAATGGAAGTATCTGTACTAAATATTATGAAAAATTGTTTAAAATTTAACTTTTTAACGTTAAACACTGAGATATAAATGTATTTGGCCAGCCGAATATTCGGTATTCGGCCAAATAGATACTATTCGGCTAGCCTAATATTCAGTACTCAACTAACAGTTACAATTTGGCTGGCCGAATATTCGGTTTTCAGTTTACCTGCAGGCCAAATATTCGGCATTCGGTATTCAGCCAAAATCACTATTCAGTGCATCCCTACATTTGATGGTTGATAAATTTTCTGAAATATCAAATTCCTTGGGGGGTGGGGGGGCTATTGCCCCCTCAGCCCCCCTCAAATGGCGCACCTGGTCATCAGAGCACGTCTCTCGCAGCATAAGCATTGATTGGATGTCGATCTTTCAGAGGTGTGTCTTAACCTTCTCACCACTGTGAACTGATATATCCGTTCACTAAGCTGCAGGTTTCACTGCAATAGAAACATTATTTAAATTAATACAATTCTACAAATATAATCCAATTTTAAAAAATTAAGTTATGTTTAATACTTTGAAGGCTTATATGGATATACGTAATAACAATTTTTGGTACTTTGCGGTTAGCCGGGTGCCAGTGTTATATATACATATGTATGTATATCTATATATACATATATATGTATATTTATATATATACAGGGTGTCCGGTCTCAACGGTGTCCAATGGCTAATTCCTAAACCGTTAGTCATAGACATAGTTCCAATTACAAAAATGTTTTAAATCAGGGAAAGAAATATTTTAAAAGCGATTTGGGTCAATAAAAATATTTCTTAAAAAATTATGAAATTTAAATTTTTATACGGTCCCCCTGTCCTATAAGTTATATTTAGTCAAATTTTCCTATTACACTGACAAGTAAGACAAAAAAAGTCCCATTCATATAACGCTAAAATTGAGCAAGTTATGAAACTTTAAAAATGCATGACTTATGCCACTTTTCTGCTCTGAAAACAAATGAGTTCGGTTTGGCTTTGAGGGATTACATACCAAGTGCTTAAAGTATTCGAAGATCTTATTTCATGTGTATCTGTGCTTTGAAAAAAATCGTACAAGTGTTACGATTAAGTTAACCTTTATTAAATTTCAGATTGGCTAAAATAACATATGTTTTATTTTGTCAGGATTTGAGACTGTTTCTTTTATGATTTCTTTTAACAAAAGTTATGCTATTTTTATAAGTTTTTATGTTACTTCAACGATTATGTATGTTTTTCCAGTTCAAAGTCTGTATTCGAACTTTAACTAACTTTTAAATATCCAATCAAGATTACATTTTACATACTGGCGCAAATCAAATAACAATCTAATATTTTTATGATTTTCTGTGGTTACCATTTATACTTATTTTACAGGATAACACAAAAAATTTCGGATAAGGGTGGGTGCTTATTTACTTACTTACTAGATTATCGCCAAGAAGTTTATGAAAAAGTTTTAGATTGGATAATACAAGACAGCGATTGTTGGTTTTTTAAACTTTTATGTATTTTTTAGCACTGAATCCGAAAATTACATTAATTTTTAACCATCATGTCAGGATATTTCGCAAATGATAAATTGTTAAATTTAAAGAATAACAAAAATCGGATACTATAAAGTAGAGGAGATGGTTGTGTTTTTTAACTTTTGATAATTGATTTTTACGTACTTTTTAGCACTGAATCTGAAAATGACCTTCATTTTTAACCATCATGTTAGAATTTTTTTGCAAATCGTAAATGTGTAAGTTAAAATATAGCGAAAATCTCATACTGTAAAACTTTTTTTTATTTATTTTATTTTATTTTATTTTATTCCATAATTTATTCGATATTTTTGCTTATCCTGGGATTCTTACAGCTAAATAGCTGAGTGGTCCGATGAGATGTGGGAGAAGATTCAATTTTAACTTTGAACTTTTTGACTTTGAAATTTGCGAAAAATCCTGATATGATGGTTAAAAATGAAGGTGAATTTCAGATTCAGCAGTACAGAATACATAAGAATCAATTATCAAAAGCTAAAAAACATGACATAACCCAACTTTTGCAGGCTAGTGCAATCTAATAATATTTTAAAATACGTATCATTTTGTAAAGAATTGAGGCTGTTAATTTAGCATCATTTTATTTAACGAAACTTCTGTTTTTTCTTTCTTCTTAAATGTTTATTACAAATTGTATATTTTGCATTAATATGTCAGAATGATTAAAGATTTCAAATTTATATTGCAATGTTAATTTTACCCTCAACCATTTTTTAATATATCTGACGAAATTATATTTCGACTAAATTTGTGAATGACCCCCAATTTGCAGCAAAAAATGTGCTCCAAATTTAAACATCTATTACTCGGTCAATTTTAATCGTAGAATAACGGGACTTTTTGTGTATTATTTGTCAGTGTAAAAGGAAAATTTTACTAAATATAACTTATAGGACCGGGGGACCGTATAAAAATTTAAATTTCGTAATTTTTTAAGAAATGTTTTTATTGGCCCAAATCGCTTTTAAAATATTTCTTTACCTGATTTTAAACATTTTTGTAATTGGAACTATATGTCTACGACTAACAGTTTAGGAATTAGCCATTGGACACCGTTGAGACCGGACACCCTGTATAGAAGCTATATGTGTACATATATGTGTGTGTGTGTACATATACAATATATATAAATGTATATGTCTATATACATATATATATAATACTGCTGCCCGGCTAACCGAAAAGTACCCAATTTTTATATTATGTTGTGAAAAACATTTTTTTTTTTGTTAGGACTAATAAGCCCTCTATATCTTATCACCATACTACTTTAGCTCTATAACTTATTTACATTTTTAGCTGAAACAGCCATTCTTTATTTACAATATAAATACACAGATTTCTTACCTCATATGCTTGTTTTTCATAGTTATATCAAAATCCTTTATTTTGATTTGCTTTCATCTTTATTTACAGTTTACCTTTAATCGTATCTTCTAATGCCGGTCGCCTGTCTTTCAAAACATCGTGGTTTTCGGAGATCATTATCCACGTATGATAGTTGAGCAGTACTCCCGTTCGCCACAAGATGGCGTTAGTTGTCTGGTAGAGTGCGTCGTAAGTCTCGGATTATTCTGGAAGCCGTTTATTTTGCATATGCCGATAGCTGGTATGCATGTCCGAACCATATATATATGTTTCGGCCAGCGTGTTTTCTCGGCAGTTGGGATTTACTCTTTCAACATGAAGTGAGCAAGTGCTTTAAAGTTTCGTAGTGTTTTATCGGCATGAAGGCAGGCCCGTAGCTAGACCATACTTCCAGGTAGGGCAAAGATTTTCCCAGGGGTGGCAGATTTTTTCTTCATTTTTTTTTTCTATCTCTTATTCGTAGTTCTTCAAAAATATGCATTGCAATTTTAGGGAGTTTTTTTTTTTCGTTTAAAATATAAGATATTCCTAAAGTCAGTACGAAATTTTTAAAGTTTCTTCAGAGACATAATAAAAATGTATTAAAGTTAAATAAAATATTTGGCATAACCAGGGCCGTAGGAATCGTCTCCCATACCCCCCCCCCCCCCACCCACCCACATTTTGGGGGTCTGAGCAAAGTCAGGGGCCCAGTAGTAAGTTATTGTAGCTTTGAGTCGAATAATGTTTTTACCTTTTATAATTATTTTTAATGTATTTTAATAACATTTTAATTTGTTTTATCCAAATTAATTTTTTGTCAAAGATCTTGGTCAGATTTAGAAAACAGATATGCGCTTTCCTTCTATATCCACTATTCTTTATGAAAGGACCCAGATGGAAGAGCTTTTGAAACCTTAAATTCTATTGTTAAAATATAGTGGTATTTGTCTTTTTTGTGTGTGTGTGTGTGTGTGTGTGTGTGTGTGGGTGGTCCTATAAATGGGACAAAAAGATGAAACCAAAAGTTCAAAACTTCATTAATACTATTACTTCCTTCAACCAAAACAGATATGCACTTTCTTTCTACAGCCACCGTTCTTTTTAAAGGTGCCCAGATGAAAGAAATTTTATAGGCTCTAAATTCTTTTTTAATTGTATTTTTTAGGGCCTTTTATAAAAGTGAGGAAAAGTTGGAACCCAAGATTCAAAACGTTTAGGCCAAATTTTTTATTCAAATGTTTAAAAAAAGGGCTTTTTAATCTCATTGAGGCCCCCAATAAGTTTCAAAACTTTCTTAATGCCATTACTTCCTTCAAAAAATTTGTGCTTTCTTTCTATAGTCACCGTTCTTTTTAAAGGTGATGAAAAAAATTTTGCAGGCTCTAATTTTTTTTTTAATTGTGTTTTTGGCAGGCCCCTGTAAAAATAAAGTAATGTTGGAAGTCAAGATTCAAAACTTTTAGGTCCCATATTTTTTATTTAAATGTTTAAAAAATATGCTTTTCAATCTCAATGGGGTCCCAATGAGCTTCAAAACTTCCTTAATACAATTACTTCCTTCAACCAAAACAGATAATGTGCTTCCTTTCTATCCACCATTTTTTTTTTAAGGCTCCCATATGAAAGAAAATTTGCATGCTCTAAATTTTTTTAATCGTCTTTTTTTTTTGGTGGGGGGGGGGGGGGGGGGCTATGAAAGGGAGGAAAAGTTGGAACCCAGGATTCAAAACTTATAACTGTCACTTTTTTAATCAAATGTTTAAAAAATGTGCTTTTTAATCTCGTTGGGGGTCCCAATCAGGCTTAATACTATTACTTTCTTCAACCAAAACAGACATGGGCTTCTTTGTACAGCCACCATTCTTTTTAAAGGTGCCCAGATGAAAGAAATTTTGCAATTTCTAAATACTTTTTAAAATTGTCTTTTTTAGTGTGAAGGCGCCTACCTTCACATATTAATATTAAGACCTTTCCTCCTTCCCCCCTTTAAAATTACATTTTTTAAAATTCTTAAATTTAATTATCTGTCTGCATTCAGATTCAATCTGTTTTTAGTCCTCTTTCCCTTCATAAATTAAGCATTCAATTCTCAGTCTCTTTAATATTTTAACAGCAGCGCCCTGCAGTTAAAAGAAAAGAAATCATTTCCTTTTCTCGCCTAATAACTGGATTCTAATTTTCATCCTTCTGCCTTAGTTTGATGATATGCAGAAATTAGTCAGACATATTACTTCTACATTTTTAGCCGTTGGTCCAGATGTTAGATAGATGTGTCATTTCAGTTATTAACCCTGTCTTTATTTTGTTTTTGTCTTTTAACGTGCTCTTTCGGCCGCTTCAATCCCATGAGAACTTTAGCAACCCCTATAGAATGTCTTTCGCGGTTTATGAGCTAGAATTCCTACACAGCCATTGGCGTTAAATATTTCTTATTAATCTTTTACATTCCCCATTCAATTTCAATTATTGTACTTTGACCACATGTCTCTCTCTCTCTTTAATCTCGCCATATAGTATAGGTATTTGGCGAAATTGTGTACGTACGCTTGCCAACACTCGAGATTTCGAGAAAGTGTATTTTGAGTGAGACTAGCTTCTGAACTCGCATGATGTGAATAAAATGAAATGTAACTCTTCGCTCCCTTCTCCAACACCGGCTTTCGCCGGATAATCCAGGCATGGTTGAAAGAATCCCGGTGTATAATAAAGGCCTTCAGTCATCATACCACTGAATCCACTTATTTTTTAATGCTTCTTGTCTGGTTACTCATAGTAATTAAAAATTGATTTCCAGCCTCTTGATGTGTTTGACGTATCAACAAAAGGAAACATCCTACCACAAGAAGATCTTCTTCATATTTAGGGTCCCTATTAAATCGAGGAAAAGTTGGAACCCAAGATTCAAAACTTTAAAACCTCATTATTGTTATTCAAATGTTTAAAAAAAATGTGCTTTTTAATCTCGTGTGGGTCCCAATAAGCAGGAATTTGTGTGCCATGCCTTTGCCACCTATCCCCTTACGCTCAACCTGTTTCTTTTTTAACGTTTCATCATGCTGTAATTATTTTATCTACTAGCGGAGCATCGCTTGCTTTGCTGGTTGGTTTTTCCAAAAGAGAACCTTTTTTTTGAGGGGGGGGGGGGGGGGAGTTCGCCCTTGGGGGCCCCACTGCCTTCCGCAGCGTAAACCCGTTCGGGATATCCTAAATCTGATCTTGAGTCAAACAATTCTTGAATTATTGTATTTTTTCTTCCGATAAAGTGATAGTCCCCGGGTAAAAGTTAAATTTTCCAGCATCGTCGTTCATCTTGCTATAGGAGCCAATTTGTTATTTTCCCACCTTCATCTTAATCATGACAGCAGCAAAATCTACTGGATAATTCTTCGATTCAGAAAAACTTTCCAAAAGGTCTTTCGCAAAACGCGAAAAAAAGGGTATAACTCGCATCAAAAATTGGACAAAAATTCAAAAATCGCAGAGAGCAAAATTTGACTATATCGAGCCAAAAGATTGAATGTGGAATTTTAAAAAATACTCTAAAAATCACATAAAAGGTTTGTAAAAAAAATCAGAAATTGCAAACGATAAACTTTCTATATTGAACTAAAGGACTTAAACTTGATTCCTTTTAGGAATGTAAAAAAAAAAAAAAAAAAAAAAAAAAAACACGGCGGAAAGCGAATAAAACGCTGCACAGGGCAAAATTTACTATATTGGGATAAAAGATTGAAACCGGATTCCTTTTACATTCTCAAAAAAAATTAAAAAAAAATAAAATGAAATAAATAAATAAATCAGTGGACTGGAGGGTTTTTTTTCCTTTCGAACACACACACGCACACACAAAAAAATGCTTTAATTTGCCCATTTTTCGCAAAAGTATAGAAAGTCACCAATCTAACGTAAAAATTACCCAACATCCTTCAATATAAAGATGCAGTTTCATCAAATCAAATCCCAATAGTGTTCCGTCAACTGTGTTGCATTGTACTTTTCATAATTAGAAACTGAACTTATGCATTAATATTTTTTCCTTCATAACACGAAAAAGTCGCGAATCAAAGATCAAAATTTCTAGAAAATTTCAAAAGATGAAAATTTCTTCAAATATGAGAAAAATCTCTTCTAATCACAGGAGCTTAAAAACGGGAAAAGCGTTTAAAATCGCATAAAAAGTTTGCAAAAAATTCAAAAATTGCAGAGGACAAAATTTTGTACTTGAGGCTAAAAGATCGAAACCTGACTCCTTTTACTAATGTAAAAAAATCCCGTCGGAACACGAAAGAAAGTTAAAAATTACATAAAAGACTTCGTGAAATATTCAAAATTCGCAGAAGACTAATTTACTATACTCGGCTGAAATGGAAAGATAGATTGAAAATGGATTCCTTTTATGAATGTGTGTGTGTGTGGGTGGGTGGGTGGTGGGGGGGGGGGAGCCCGAAACTCGAAAAAACACTAAAGATAGCATAAAAAATTAAATTTAAAAATTTCATCAAAAAAACCCCTATTTCGATGTGCATAATTTAAGGCATACAGGTATCCTTCCTGTCAAATCTTGTCGTGAACAGAAAAACATCTGGTCAGACCAAAAAAGAAAAGGACAGAGAGACTCTGTATGTCTTTATCATTATCTAGTAAGAAACCCATCTTCGTTTCCCACAGAAAGGTACTGTCTATCTGAAGCCTTTCTTTTTCAATTTCTATTCGGAACACTTGGGTGACAATTTTAAATTGGAGAAAACCGAAAAATATGAAAACGATATCCCAAAGGTAATTTTATGGAATTAGTAAATCTCTAAATATATATATTTTTTTAATAAAAGGCACCGTTCAAAACAGAAAAAAAGTTATTATAAATCAGTATTTTCTGCTTTAAAAAAATCTGTCTGGGTCATGCAAATCATTGTCAAACTGAAAAAAAAAAAAAAAAGAGAGAGAGAATACGAAAAGACTTCCATACTTTTTTATTTATGTGCAATATTTGGAGGTTTTTTGTGGCAGTTCATTTGCAAAGGGAATTCAGTTTGAAACTTCCTTTTTTTTTTTTTTTTGCCAAATTTTGTGCTCTGCTATTTTTGAATTTTTCGAGAATTTTTAACTGTGTTTCTGGTAATTTTTTTAACATTCATAAATAAAAAATCCGGTTTCAATCTTTTAGCACAATATAGTAAATTTAGCTCGCTATGAACTTCGAAATATCTTTATCAATTTTTGGCATCCTTTTGCATTTTGCGGTGATTTTTTTACCTTTTTTTTCTAAATGGGGGAATTCTCAGTTAAATTTTGCTAGTGCTTTGATTAAATTCATGTTGTAAGAATATCAAATCTGTTCCTGTAACACCATGAACAAAATGTTGAAAATTTTAATTTAATCTGGGTCGAAATAAAAATTTACAATAATTCGTTTGTTTGATTCGAGATCTGAGCCGGCATAGCCCCCAATGGGTGTACCACACATTGCCGAAAGCAGTTCAACCCAACTGTAAATTCGTTTAATTTGAGTTTCGTTTTGAAAAAATCAACTAGTGAAGCTCCGCTGCTGTTGTTATAAAATAGAACTCGGATAGCAAAATTAAATACAGATATTTCTCAAAAATCTTAGAGGGGTGGGGGGGGGGAGACCTGAAAAAAAAGTTTGTGGGTGGCCTCAAAAGACCTTCCTACGGCCCTGGGCATAACGTAAATAAAATCTATTTCTTTTAATTAGGAATTGGAATCGAATACCGTTTTTCACTTTTCAATAAATGCATTACACTTTGAGTTGTAATTGATTTCTATCTTATGATGGTCTGTATCAGGCTGTCGCCTAGCAAAAATTGGCTTATATTGGCAACTTTGACGATCACTTTGGAAACTGATTTGCTTTTAAGAAATAGTGCAGAACAGTTTCATTAAACAACGCATTCTGTTTCTTCGTTTCTTAATAAAAGCATCTGTAACATTTTTTTAATTTAAGAATAAAAATGGCTTTATAAATGTGTCAGTAAGTAATAAATTTGGATTTGTAAAATCGTAAGTAACCTGACATATTGTATTGTTTAAATTTGAAATAATGATTGGTTTATTTTAGAAGCGACATTTAAAAAAAATTTCAGTGGAATGGGAGACAGCCAAAGAGATGAAGGGACAGACCTTCCATTATCTATTTTGTATTTTCACAGTGGGGGGGGGGGGGGGTGGAATGTCCTTTGGAATTTGTTGTAATCGGACCAAGTTTCCACGAAAGAAGCATTTAACTGTCATGTACAGCAAATTAAAGTTAAGGAAACAGTATTGTGGGCTGCTTCAAGATTAGTTTCAGAAGCCTTTGGTTTCAACCCCGCCTCCTAACGATAAATTACGTATGATGACAATTGTATAAAGAAAGCAAGCTTTAGGGATTAAGGTAAACTCGATTTGTTGTTGAAGCGGTATGGGATAATTTCTACAAAGTGAAAAAGCGAGGCACGCACAATGGAGCAATTTTCGACAGGTCTGTTAAAGAGGGAGAGAAAAAAAGCTTTATAGATGAAATTTTACTATTTTTGTTTCCCGTCTAGAAAGGAAATTTAGGGGTAGAGGGCAAGGTCTGGCATGGAAAAATGAAAATTTGATGTTGTATTACATAAATTTTTTTAAAGGGAAATACTGAGTGAAAAAATGATCAGAATGTCGAGCTTCATTCTAGGTTGGACAAGAAGTGGTGGAAAACTAGAAATTTAATGTTGTTATCGGAATGCGCTAGGTCTGGCAAAACATTTTCCAGGTCGGGCTTTGCCCGACCTGGCCCCCACCTGGCTACGGGCCTGCATGAAGGTTTGTTTAAACTGGGAAATGCACGGTGAATGTTAGTCTTTCTCTTCTTGGAATTACTGTATGGATATCAACTAATTTTAGTTTCCGTTTTTAAGTCGTCTGATGGAATAGTGAAGGCTGTATCATGTGACCTCTATCTTCGAGAACTTTTAAAGTTAATTGGAAACGAAGTCGTCGCTATATTATATTAAAGTATTTACTGAGCTTTTTACGATTTCCTCGATGTTGGTGAAAAGAGTTAGTGATTCGTATTTTTGAACAGTTGGTTGTCTGTTGGTTTTCCTGGTCTGAAATGATTTTTGTTTGTTTTTACGCTGAAGTATATCTCTGGTAGTGCTGGAATTGGTTTAGGACAAAGTGTGGCTTTTTAATGATAAATTATTTCTCGAGCTCTGGAGCATTGAATCGAAAGATGTTTTACATTTGTATACTTCTGTAATAGTGTGTCATGGAGAGTTACTCAGTACAATTTGTTCTATACGTAAATGCATAATTAATGTCATCTAAAGTTAAAACTGATTGAGGTATGTTTTATGTATTTTTTATTCTTTTAGTTAATTTGTTTTTCTGTTTTGACTAAATTTAAATAAATGTTTGTTTCTTTTAAATTTGTCTTTCATTCTTTAGATCACATAGTAGTTTGGCTTTTTCTTATTTTATTTTTCAGCAAGTTAATTCCATTAAACTGTTTTGTCATTTTTAATTCCATTTAAAGGTTTAGTTATAAGATTTAATAGTTTAACGTATTTTTCATCCAAGGTTGGGGCATAAAGCATTTTTCCATTTGCTTAATTCACTCTGCTAAATTAATTTACTGAGATATTACTTATTGATAATTATCTCAACATTTTTAGCATTTAAAAATACTTACAGAGAAGACAACATTACAATTTTGCCCTTTTGCTCGGCGGTCAGGGGGTTAATTGCCGAGCATTGAGCAAATAAAAGTAAAACTTTTCAAATGTATTCTTTCAAATTTGTTTATTAAGACATTGCCTAATATTTTAAATTCTCTAATAGATTTAAATCTTTTCTTTTCAATACTTTTGTAGCCCGTTACTTACTATAAATTAAAAATTTCGTTAATTTTAAATCAGAATCTGTTTTGTTGGTGGTCTGTCATGACATAGTTTTGTTTTAAAAAGATTGCGGGCTCCGATCTGTCTGCCGATGAATGTGGGATCCAGTAAAAAGCTTTTCAAAAATGATGTCTGTGATTTTAATAACTCCTGTTAAATTTATTTTTTTGATGGTTTGGAAAGGCTTTAGTTGAAATTTTTATCAATAGAAAATTCACTTAGTACTGCATATTACATTTTAAAGATGTTCTTAAAGAGGAATAAATTATTTTATCGGCCAACATATTTATTTTTAAAAACCGGTGACCAACGGGTGAAGGCATTTTACTTCTCTTCTTCAAGATGAATTAAAAGTTTGATTTATGCTTAAAAGTCTCCTCATCATTTGTTTACAGATATACAAGTAAGCCGTTTCATATTATTTCTATTTTTTACAGTTACTTGACCTCAAAGCATCTAATGGTTTTATTGCAATAATGCACAACGCAATTTACTTCAAATGAACTTCATGACAAATTTCCCTTTAATTAACGGCACATTAATTAGTAATACCACACGGCGATAACCCCCTTATAGGTATGGAGATGCATTAAATGCTGTTCAATAACCAGTCAGATCTTTTAATACATATTAAAGAATTTATTATTTTACAATTTTCTTTCTCTTTTAAAATTCATGTGTAGATGTAGTTTTTATGACGTAATTATCAATATTTTCCTGCTTTTACTACGTAATCATTTAATTCTCATTTGAAAGTTTTTTCTGTTTGTAATAGTCACGTGTAAATAAATTTTTTATTTGAAGGAAATATTATTCTTTGTGCTGTTTTTAAATTTGGCAACAATTTAAAATAATACCCTTTTCCAAAAGTTGTAAAAAATATCTCTCGAAATGCTAAAAATTTGAATTTAAAATAGAAATAAAACCTCAAAAAATGAGTCAAATTAAAAAAAAATAAATGCAGTTTGCACACCGGGAACTCCTAATGTATAAAATGATCTAAAAATGATTAAATTGCTTTGTATAGTTTTTGCTCGTATAAAACTTTTTTAATGGAACGATTTTGACCAACTTTAAAATTAAATATCTCATAAAAGAATTCTTCGATTTGAAAACTGTCTGCATCATTGTGTTTATCAAACATTTCTTTATAATACCACTGATTTTCATATTTTTGTATGCAATATTTTTTCTTAATATCAACGACGAAAGACCTCCTTTCACAGAAAATTCAAAATCGGCGGTGGCAGCGGTGAGCGTTAGTTACTTTTTTTAGAATAGAGAGAAACTATTGTTATTCACCTCCTGGATAGTCTTTCAATTCAGTCTATAGAATTCTTTCAACCAAAGGCCATTGTACTGCCGGAAATATTTACTGATTGCTTCCTGATCAAGTGTTCAAAAGGATGATGTCACAATATTTTAAAAAATAAAACTTTAGATTGTTAAGTAATAGATTATCTCTCTGCGAATATAAACATTTTGTTTCAGTTCAATTTAGTACGGAGTAATATAGATCTTTATAAAAAGTGACCAATACTCACTCCACTTTGCCCAAATGAATGTTGCTTCCTTGCTTGTCAGGTGAAAGAGTTATGCTGCACATAACTCTTTCATCAACTCTTTCATCTGAATAAGGAGGACCCAGTTAGTATTTTGGCATCTGAAAGGTTGTCATGCATTTTTAATTTGTACTGTTTTTTAAAGAAAGTTTTTTTATATACTGATATTTATTCATGCTAGTTTCTTGGTGCTTTTAATAAAAAATTGGTTAAATCTCAGCTTTATTTATTTAACTAAACAATTGTTTATAAATAATGCAATTATGCAGGGATAACAGAATCCTATTTATTTTTTATATATTCCCCACCACTATTTACAAAATATAATTTTCGTGATAGCATCATGTCGCACATGTTAAAGAAATCTACCTTGAAAATAGAGGTAGAAAAAAATATATATATATAGGATCCTGTAACCCATGCATTGTATAGTCATAACATAAAAGCAGAGTTTTTCCCAGGTTTAAAAAAGGACGGGGTGCTGCTGGTGGGATCTTCTCTTTTCTTTTTTTTCTTTTTTTTTTTTTTTTTTTAAGGGTGTCTAATAACATGGATCTTTTAACCTAAATATCTTGTAGTGTGTTTTCTGTCAAAATATTTTAGTTATTGAAAGTTTCTTATTTTTGCATTTAACATTTAGTTACTTTAAATGAACACTGCTAATGTATACAAGCATAATACTCTATAAGTTCATCTCTCTTACAGGTGGGTTGTCTATGATAACAAACGTCTTCCAGAAAACCCATATTTTTTCTGTAAGCGTTGCTTTTTGAGCTTTAATTATGATGGCAATGATCAAAAAATTGGTGAATTCAGAGCTTACTATTTTCCTGACCGTACAAGACTATTTTGATGCAGTCTTTCAAGTGGTATTAAAAATAATGTGGATAGTATGAATGGAGAACAGCGTGCAACTTTGTAAAAAAAAAAAAAAAAAAATATTAAATAAAGTTTTTTCTATAATGTATTGATTTATGTTTATTGTAAATGTAAATATTATTTATCTCTTTTGGTAACTTTTTTAATTTACTTTCCTCATTCTACTGAATACAATTACATAAAATGTGACTTTTAAGATTTTTTTTATTGATAGGCAGATCCACTAGAAATAATGAAGAATGGCCTTTAAAGAGTTTTTCATATTGAAAATAGCTTGAAGGATTTGTGCGTTTTCATGCAAAGAAAACACACCAATCATTAAATTTCAAGTGCCTTGTATTCATTCTTTTTACTTTTTAGTTTTTTATTAACTGCAATAAGCCAACTATACTTTGTGAAGCTTTAGCTTCAATTTGCCTTTAACTAAAGCAACTTTCAACTGCTGGTTGCTTTCAATGCTCAAAATTGCCTGCTATGGCCCCCTGCTGTGTAGCATTTTAATTTAAATTTTTTTCCCCAGCTTTTACCATTTTCTTTACAGATTTCTGCCAATTAAAGTTCTTTTCATTCTCAAAGTGGCTTTGAAAAACTCTGGAAACAACATTAGCCTTTCTTATGACTTTGTGAATATTTTGTTTACATGTAAGCAGTGGAAGTGGATGCACGTGTAAAAATGATAAACAGAAATACAAATTTAACTAGAAAAACACTGAAGAAAAAGTCTGCTTAAAAGACATGTTTTGACTGATATTGGTTTAAGTAAACAATAGATCTGACTAATTTGTTTTGCATATGCATCTGAAAAATACACATAAATTTCAAAAGTTAGCTTAAACTCTTAATTGAAGCATTTTGGGGAACAATGTACTTAAGCCACATTTGAGGGGTTTTGAGAAAATCAGTTTTAAAGATTTTGGTGAATTCAGGTATTGGTTATTTGCTGGATGATTTCATAGAATAATAGTGAAGCAGGCAATTGCACATCATCTATACTAATATTATAAAGAAGTAAAGTTTGTTTGTTTGTAAGAGGTAATCTCTGAAACTACCAAACCAATTTCAAAACTAATGGTATCAAAATGATTGTGTTAGTCCACGTTCGAACATAGGCTATATCTTAAGTCGATGCTACTACCCCAAAGGGGGTGTAGGAGCAAAAGAAGTTTACTGAAGGGCCTAGAAATATGAAATTTGGTATATTAGTTTCTTATAAAATATGAATGATCTCTAAGAATATTTCCTAAACAATTCGAAATTTAAAAGGGGTGAAAATGCTCAAAAAACATTCTAAATTGCGATTTCTGCACAGTCTCAGGAAATATCAAACCGATTTCAAAAGTAATGGTTGCAAATTGATGGTAAAAGCTCCTGCTCCAACATAGGCTATATTTTATGTTGCTGTCACTACCATCTGGGGGTTGCAAGAGCAAAACATGTTCTAATTTGCGTTTTTTGCACAACTGAGGGGTTGGACATTTTGAAATTTGGCATGGAATTACTTACAAGATGCAAATGCTTTCTAAGAACCGCTGAAAGAAAATTCCAAATTTAAAAGGATGAAGTGAGCAAAAAGCATTCTAAAATACAATTTTTATGCAATGTATCAAATACCAAACCGATTTAAAAAATAATGGTGACAAATTCTTGGTGATAGAACCTGCTCAAACATAAGCTATATTTTATGTCTGTGCCGCTACCACCAGAGGGTTGCAGTAGCAAAAAACGTTCTAAATTGCAATTTCTGTGATACTGAAGAGGCTAGAAACTTTAAATATGGCATGGTAGTTACTTATAAAACATAAATGCCCTCGAAGGAATGTCGAAAATAAATTCGAATTAAAAAGGGGTGTAGCGAAAGGGAAGGGCAAAAGGTTTTCTAAAAAAGTCCTAAATTATGATTTCTATGCAATTTCAGGAAATATAAACCGATTATATAAGTAATAGTTACGAATCAGTGGTGACAGTCTCTTATCCTACACAAGCTATATTTTATGCCGGTGACTCTACCACCTGGCATTGGCAGGAACAACAAATGTTCTAAAAAAGACCTTTAAAAGCTTTCTAAATTATGTTTTTGTGGAATATTAGGAAATACCAAACCGATTTCAAAATTAATGGTGACAGTCCTTATTTCAACACAGCATTTTATGTTGAGAGGGAGGGTAGACCGTTAGACAACAATTAGACAAGGAATTTAACATGATAGTTAATTTTAAGATGTAAGAAGATGGTTTCTAAAAAATTCAAAACTTCAAATGAGTACTGAAATGAGCGTATTAATTGAGCATAAAAGTTTTAAAATATTTTGTAAATTATCATTCATTTAGTTTTAGTTCATTTTATTCATTATGTCTAATTTCTGTCTAATGCAGCGTATTAATGAAGTTTAGTCAAACTGTGTTTTAAATAGTAATTTTTGAATTATTCCTAAAAGTATAATTTCTTTTAATAAAAATTAGACATATAAATATCACTTGGCATATTTCAACTGTTACGTGAGCGAATCCGCGGGGTTTGCTAGTATCATATAGATTAAATCAGCAAGCAATTTTCCTGATTAGGAATGATATTATAAATGACTAAATCGATTTTCATGAAACTTGGGTCCTATATTAAATAGAGCATGAGAAAAAGATCTAGCTAGGTCCCAAAATCGAAAAAATTCGTTTTTACAGGGTAAAACAAGATCAGAGCTGAAAATTATACTTGCAATTTACACAAAACTTGCTTTATATGCTAATTTGAGTGTGAAAAACAGATCTAGCTAGGTTTTGAATTTCAGAAAATTTGTTTTGATCGATTAAAACAAACTCAGCACTGAAAATGCTGCCTTATTTCGAAAACGGCTCTAACAATTTTTCACAAAACTTGGCTGCTATACTAATTCGAGCAGAAGAAACCAATCTAGCTAGGTCGCTAATCCAAGAAAACTCGTTTTCTACTGTTAAAACAAATTTATTTATTACTCAGAAGGCAGTCTAAAATATTTCTGACAATTTTTATGAAATATGCTTTATTCGATTGTGAGAAAACCATCTAACCAAGTCTCAACTTCGGAAAATTTTGGTAGATGTAAACAGTTGAAAGCAATTTTTTGTATCTAATCTCCTGTAATCGGAATTGTCGGCATTACTATGTACATTTGTCATAAACAGGATAAATGATGATTTCAAAGGCGGCACTAAGGGTTTACCTCCTGTAATAAATCGAGCACATAGATAACGGCTTGTGTAATGTCAAAAATACTGTAAAACTCGTTTTAACTGGCTAAAACAAATAAAATTATTTAATTTTACCAATTGTTGATTTCTTGAACTTAAATATTTTCATAAATATTTTGTAAGTATATTAATATTTCTTGATAGATAACTATGCTTATACTTTTGCTATGTTTAGAAACATCACTATAGTTTGATGCCATGGTGTTACACCCTGGTGTAAAATCAGCACCAATTTTAAAAACAAGATAATTTTTCTGCCAAACTTGACACACAGTTCCTGAAATGGCACATTTTCCCACCAACTGCTGATTTGGACAATGATTGTTGAAGAATAATCATTTAAATTTTTAGCGCTAGCAAGTGAATTTTTTGAAAAATGTATAATTATTGCACCTTTTTTTTTTTTTTTTTTAGATAGGGCAAAATGAATCATCGTTTAAACTATCCTTTTAGAATTTCTAAATTGATTTCTCAACGTATTGATTAATATTAAACTGCTAATTAAAAAACCTGTATTTTTTATACTGTTTTATTTAACCCAACCTGGCTCTTGTATATAAAGATGAAATTTTGTACTCAATTTTAATCCACTTCCTGATAAGCTAGAATTATTAAAATTATGTTTACATGTGAGTTTTTAATGACAGAGCAACATTTTATTTTTTCAGAAATGAATACATTAATTTTAATGCATATTTTCGTTATTATGCCACAGGTGATGAATTGCCAAATATTCTGTGTAATGCATACAATTCTAAGAGAGTTAGAGCAATGGATTGAATTATGCACTAATAAACGCTTGCAAAAACAGTGCAAATGACTGTGAAACTTAACTATGAAAAAGTACTATAACTATTATAAAGGTTAAAGAGAGAAAATAAATTATAAATCAAAAAATATAGAGTATAATATTTAAAAAAAGATTTTGCCTTTACCAATTAATAGTTAACATATTAATTAATTTACGATTAAATGTTGAGCAGTCAATTTAGAAATCCTAAGAAGATATTTTAAATAATGCTAAAATTTTGTTTTTATCCATTTCCCTATCTTAAAAAAGAAACAGAACAAAAATGATACAGTTTTTAATAAATTCATTTGCTTGCATTTTCTACAAAGCGCAAAAAATCCGTGAATTGAGTTTGTTGTCCACGCCAAGTGTAACAGATTTGGTATTGTAACGGAAATTTTTGAAAAAAACATGAATTGCAGTTAAACAAATAGACGGGATTTTCAAGATGAACATTGAATGCTTATAAAATAGTGGGGTTTCTTTAGCTATTTTTGCTTTCATACTTATTAATATTATACTCTTCATATTTTATTTATAATTCATTTTCTACTTTTTAGCCCTTAAAATGTGTTATTGCTGTAGTTTATGGTAGCCAGTTGGGATATTTTAGCGTGCATGTGTTGGTGCATAATTAAATCCATTGTTGCTTCAACTTCCATACAATTGTAGGTGTCACAGAGAATATTTGGCAAATTATCACCTCTGGCAGGCCAATTGAAAAAAGCCTAATGTGTGATTTTCAAAAAGATTCGTGTTGTACTGTCCTTTCACATTTGCACAGGAAAATAGTTAAATATCATAATTTTAATTATTGCATTTTAACTATCATGTTTTTTTATTGATAATTTACAGATATATTATTATTTATATGAAATTAAAAAATAAGAAGTATATTCTTTGTAGTCAAAATGTCATTACCGTAGGTTGTCGTCCCAAAAAGAAATTTATTAGGTAAAGATTTGACTAAGTTCCATTTAAAACAGATGGTTATAATTTTTACTTTCTTGTATCTTAACAAGAAGAAAGTATTGGATTCGTGAAAATTTTCGACTTTCGGTTTTCGACGGATTTACACGTTTTAGGAGTCAGAGAACCCGAAAAACATGTTTTTACAAAATATCTGTCTGTGAATCTGTTAGTCTGTCTGTATGTGACACAAATTTTGTGGGCGCTCTATCTCAAGAACTAATGCACGGAATTTAATAAAAATTTATATTCAGTTAGTCCCTGATATAAATTGGTGCTGATTAGTTTTTGGTGTAAATCGCTCAACAGGTGGCGCTGCTATGCAGCCTTTTTCACGATTTCCGCAATAGTTCAATCTCCAGAACTAATGCGCGGATTTTCATCAAACTTCAGATTCAGTTAGTCCTTGACATGAATGAAGTTTTGTACATTTTGGTGTAAATCGCTCAACAGGTGGCGCTGCTATACTGCATTTTTTACAATTTCCGCAATAGCTTCATCTCAACAACTAATGCTTGGATTTTCAACAAACTTCAGATTCAAGTATACTTTGATATGAATTAGTGCTGTTTGTGTTTTGGTGCAAATCGCTCAACAGGTGGCGCTGCTATGCTGCACTTTTCAGAATTTTCATTATAGCTGTATCTCAAGAACGAATGCAACAATTTTCACCAAACTTCAGAATCAGTTAATCCTTGATATGAATTGGAATTTTGTACATTTTGGTGTAAATCGCTCAACAGGTGGCGCTGCTATACAGCCTTTTTTACGATTTCTGCAATAGCTCTATCTCAAGAACTAATGGACACATTTTCATCAAACTTCAGAATCAGTTACTCTTTGATATGAAATGATGCTGACTACGAGTTGGTGAATATCGCCCAATAGGTGGCGCTGCATTTTGCACTATTTCCTCAATAGCTCTATCTCAAGAACTAATGCATGAATTTTCATCAAACTTCAGATTCAAGTACACCTTGATAAATGTTGATGCTGATTATGTGGTTGTGTAAATCGCTCAACAGGTGGCGCTGTTATGCTGCATTTGTCATGATTTGTGCAATAGCTCTATCTCAAGAACTAATGCACGGATTTCCCCCAAACTTCATATTCAGTTAGACATTGACATAAGTAGATGATAATTAGGTTCTGGTGTAAATCACCCAATAGGTGGCGCTGCTATGCTGCATTTTGATGGATTTACACGATTTCAGGGACAGTAATATCTCAAGAACTAATGCACGGAATTTCATCTTTTTAGAATCTTCATGATGAGCATAGATGCACTGTGATAATGAATTTTGAAGTATTGACAAGTATGAGATAGAAGAAAGTTTTGTGATGGCCACAACATAGTAGTTTAATACATTATTTATTAAGATGCTACTAATTATAAAAATATTTATTTTCATTAATTAAACCTATTTATAACTTTTAATAATTATTTTAAACTGTGTCCTAAGAAAGGGTGTCAATACCATGCTTCTGACAAAAAGTTCATCTGAAATTTTTTAGAGGGCAGCACATGCCTTTTTATTAAGTCAAAAATACTCCTTAAAAGTCCACTTGTTATCAGGTTCAGGTGAATAGAGTAAATAGTTTTATAGTTTCAATAAAACAAGCAAAGACTTTGAATGTTTTGGTGAGTATTTTATTGTACAACATTACCGTACCCACTTCTAATTGATAATTAAGTGAACTTTTATTCCTTAATCTGCTTTTATTATATAAAAAATAGAAAATCATTCTATGAGCCAGAAGATATAATGGCTGCCATTATGCCATAAATATAAAAATATTTTGCTTAATTTGTCATTACCGTGCTTACTTATGTCATTACCAAGTTCATTATAATTTAAAAATTAGTTTTAAAATGTTAAATTAGTAATTTGGTCTCTGCTGATGCTTGTATATTAATGTTTATGAGGTAAGGTAATTACAGGGTGGCTACTAAATACTGATACACTTCAAAAAATAAGAATTAATTTTAATCGTTTGGTAAAATAATTTATTTCTGTATTTCAGCGTTTGGCAATTTTCTATTAGTGCAGACGATTTTTGTAAAAATCAAATATTTAGAATTATTTTTAAAATGGAAGCTAAAAGAATGATGATTAAACAGCTCTTTGATCGCGGTCTTTCCGCAGGTCAAATATTTAAGCAATTGAAATGCCTTGGTTTTAATAGATTATTTATATATAGAACTATAAATCGATTATTGGATACTAATAGCTGTAAAGATCGACCTAGGTCTGGTCGCCCACGATCAGTTCGCACAAAAGAGCGCATCAAAAGAATTCGTGTAAAGATACGAAGAAATCCACAACGCTCTGCAAATAAAATGGCTGCAGAAGAGAACGTGAGTCGCAGAACTATGCAAGTTATTATAAATGAAGACCTGGGTTTTCGTCCTTATCGGAAAAGAAAAGTTCAAGGTTTGACTGATGCCCAAAAGATAAAAAGATTACAAAGATGCAAGAAATTGCTGAAGCGGCACGGTAAGAAAAATATTGACAGAATGATATTTTCTGATGAGAAGCTATTTTGCACTGAACAGTGTTATAATGCTAAAAATGATGTCGTATATTCAGCAACGTTTGAGGATATACCTGAAACTCTCCGAACTGTTAAACGCTTTCAGAACAAGAATTCTGTTATGGTTTGGGCTGCAGTGTCAAACAATGGGAAATTGCCTTTGAAATTCATAGATAAAGGGGTAAAAATCAATGTGGAATATTACAAACAGAACATATTGGCTGCACATTTATTGCCACATGCTGACAGGTTGTATCCAAAAAAGAATTGGATATTTCAGCAAGATTTTGCACCTTCACACCGAGCTAAATCAACACAAGCTTGGCTCCAGGTCAATTGTCCGAACTTTATCATGCACGAAGATTGGCCACCTTCTTCACCGGATCTAAATCCTTTAGATTATTGTGTCTGGGGGATTTAAGAGGCTAAAGTAAATAGCAAACAACACAGAAGTTTGGACTCTCTCAAAGCTTCCATATTGCGTGAATGGGACAAATTACCTCTTAAAATGATTCGTGCCGCCCTCGGACAATGGCATAAGAGATTATCTTTGGTAATTGATAAAGATGGCGGTCGATTTGAGTGAATTTGTTTACAGGTAAACTTTCATGTATGATGTTCATCATATTAGTGTAATTATTTTTTTCTATTTTATATTTGTAAAATAAAATGTCTAAATATTTGTATCAGTATTTAGTAGCCACCCTGTATTTACAAAAAAATTAAAACTTTCTGATAATTTCTAAAAACTTGATTTTTTTATTCCTAAACATGGACAGATTTTGAAATTGACCCTCATAATTAGTGTATTAATTTTAAATTAAGTTCTAAAAATAATAAAAAGTTGTATTTTCATCGGAAACACGCCCGTAAGCATAATTTTTTTTAGAATTCTAGCCTTTTAAGAAGTGTGTTAAAAATCTATTATAAAATTTCATCATTACATACAAAAACCACTTTGAGTTAAATAAAAGAATGCCCAAAAACTACTGAATGAAGCTCAGTCTACCAGGTACTCGCTATTTAAAATAATTAAAAATACTTTTTTCTAATAAATTTATTAACAAATGCTTTTTTAAAATGTGGTTTATAAGTAAGGATAGACCAATATCGAATTCCATAATCTTCCTATTTTCGGCCAAAAACGTCCAATATTTTTTTTTTTTTTTAAGTAATTAATACATACATAAATATACCGGGTGATCCAAAAGTCAGGACGAACTTTAAAAATGAATAGTTCGAAAACACATCAAGATACAAAGATACGGTTTGCACCAAACAGATGAAAAAGAAACTGGGTTTTGTGTGGCAACGAAAAAAAAAAGTTCTGTTGGCGTCCAACAGATGGCGCTATAGGGTTTTATTGCACCAAAAGATGATTTACAAATGAAAAAATTTGACAATTTAGAAGTCAGTTTAATTACAGTTAATTAGTACTACAGTAAATGTTTAGTGTACTGCCCATCATTCAGAAGTACAGCTGTGAGACGAGGCACCACACCGTTCACAGCATTTATTAGCATTTCTTGCGTTATGGCAGACACATTTTGGCGGATGGCATCTTTCAGTGCTGCTAGTGATGCCGGTTGATTGCGGTACACTTTTGACTTCGAGAATCCCCACAGCTACAAGTCACAGGATGTCAAATCGGGAGATCTTGGAGGCCATGCGTGATTAAAGTAGCGACTGATAATGCGATCCTCCCCAAATGCTGAGTGTAGCAGGCGTTGCACAGGCAGAGCAATATGAGGTGGTGCTCCATCTTGCATATAGGTGACTGTTTGAGTGCCTGTCGTGCTTGCAGTTCAGGAATAATGTTATTCTGTAAGAGTGCTACATATTGCTGACCAGTGACAGAAACTGTTTTGAAACCTGTCTGTGTAACTTCCTCGAAAAAAAAAATGGACTAATTAGGAAATCAGCATGGCCACACCAGACTGTTACTTTAGGCTGTTGCAAGGGTACCTCAACAAATGCATGTGGATTTTCTGTGGTCCACACTCGACAATTGTAAGTGTTAACAGTGCCAGAGAGTGTGAAATGCACTTCATCTGTCCAAAGCACAGTGTGAAGCCAGTCGTGCTGCTCTTCCATCTTATTGATTACCAAATTCGGAAATCCAGAATCTCGGCGAGAGTCGAAGTCAAGAGGTTTCAGTTCTTTGTTATGTTGCAACTTGTAGGGATACCGTTGCAAAGTTATTTGCAGTGCTCTCAAGACACTTCCATACGACACTTCTGTCTGCCTCGAAATGTCTTGAGTACTGCACTCCCCATGTGCAGCAACTGCCGACATGGATTGCACCGTCTGCTCCACTGTCGTGGCAACAGCAGCAGCTGTTGAGGGACATCCACTTCTTTGATGTGACGTCAAAGAACCTGTAGCTTCAAATTTCTTCATCATTTTGTTCAATGCAGAAGACGTTATTGGTCCTTTGCTATCTCGCATACCCTTCATGTAGCGATATGCTCGCAATGACACTTTCCGAATTCTTATAATACAGTTTAACTAAGAGGGCTTACTCAACTATGGACAGCATTTTAATGCATACAAGCTTCGACTACCATTACCTGCTGCATGTGATGTAGCAATCACATTTATTATTTATTTTTTAAATTGTAATGCAGCATTATTATCTCACGTTTTAAACTATTTATTTTCAACGCAAAACATCGTTCAAATCGTCTTTTTTTTTCTTTCCTTTTTACCACAAGTAACAGAACCTTTGATTTCAGATTTTCCCCCTCTTCCTGATCTATTTTTAGATTAAAGCGTCGTTTACACGGAGCGAGTTTACTAGCTACAAGCCGGCGAATTCACTAGCTGCTAATAAACTCGCCCCGTGTAAACACGTTGGCTAGCGAACTATCTGGCAGCTCAGCGAGTGCGAAAAAAGTTGAAAGCTCGGCTACTTTTCTCGCTACTCGCTGGCGTGTTAGCTATCTGGCTAGTAAACTCGCTGTGTGTAAACGTTGTTGCTAGTGAAATCGCTGCGAGTATTCGGTGGTTTGGGGTTCTGTAAATGTAAACAATGTCGACTGAAGTAGTTCGTGTCGGCGTCAATGAACAAAATATATTTTTCGAATAAACTTAATTAGGATACACTTAGGATACCAATAATTAAAATATTTTTGAGAATTATTCACTGTTTGAAATAACTACCGTAATTATCACAAGGTGAATATTTTAATTATTTTAGATAGATAGTTGAAAATACTAATGTCGGGGAATTACAGTTATCAAATTATTGAGACTGTACTAGACTGTTTAGAGGGCAATAATTTTAAAAAAAAAATCGAAAAAAAAAAGTTTTGGCGTATTAGTGAATAGATTCGTATATTTTCCACTATTTTTCTCAGTTAAACTACCTGAAAGTACTTTTAGTAATTAGTATTACAAATATGATAGGAATGATACTGGGGGTTGAATGTTTTAAATACTAAATAAAATAATTTCAAAATAAAACTGCAGAACTATGATGGCGTTTGAGGCTACTGATCTGCAGATTTACTAGTTCAATTATTACCATAGATTTTATTAATATTACAATCATTTTTTGTGAGAGATGAATAAGTAAAAATGTTTAAGACGGAAAATAATAGATTTTTAACAACTTCCGTAACTTTTTTTTTTTTTTTTTTTTTTTTTTTTTTTTACGAATTTAATATTTCTAACTGAGCGAAAAAATGCCCAGGCCAGGAATCGAACACAGATCATTGGCTTACCGGGCTAATGCTCTACCGTTTAAGCTAACTGGGCCGACAACCGGTGAGCATATCTGCAAGCCAAGGATCTGTGTTCGATTCCCGGCCTGGGCATTTTTTCGCTCAGTTGGAAATATTCAATTCGTATGATAGCTTTAGCAATCAGTTTGATTGTGTTAAAATAATAGTTTACCGTAATTTCCCGCGTATCCGCTACGGCTTCGTTAAGTCTTTTCAGACCGGAAATTTTATTGAAAAAAAGAAGTCAAATAAGTGACAAGCAGAAGCAAGTCACATTTAATTTAAAATAAACTCTGGTAGGAAATTGAGTTATCCGAGGTGCGGCAGATGGACGCGAAATTACGCGCTTTAGTTTTTATTTAAATGGGGAGGGCCTGAGCCCTATGAGCCTCTCTTTTCCATATGCCCTTAAACAATATGCTTTACTTCCTGGTTGGTTTCATTGATTGGCAGATAAACTAAACAGGGCAGAGTTATAAAAAAATATATGTGATTAAAATATTGAAAATTTTATTAACCACATGAAATTAATTAAAAGCAGCACTATTTATAAAATTTTCGTGTTCCTATTAAACATCAGTGAAATTGCAGTTTTAGCAACGATTACATGGGTGTTCATTACTGAAAATAGACTAATTAAACGTTACAATAATGGACACGGGTCTTAAAACCTTAAAAATTAATGAAATTTTATAAATGATCATTAGAATATAAAATTCAAATTTCATCTTTTAATTTCGTATTGAAGTAATCTGTGTGTTTTATTTTTTATAACAAAGGGTACTCTTGGTATACATTTAAAAACTCAGCAATATCATTTGCGTTCCACTTCAATTTTCCAAGGACACACACACACATTAAAAACAACAACAAAAAAAAAACAGACAGAAAAACTCGGCACTTAATATAAAAACAAACACTGTTTTCAGAAAAAAACATAAAAGAAAGCTTTAGAACGCAGCAAGTGATGCAATAGCGAGTTGGCTACTGAGCGAGCAAACAAGTTCGTGTGTAAACGATCACTATCTCGCTAGCTGACTCGCTCACTAATTTTCTCGCCGGCTTGTAGCTAGTAAACTAGCTCCGTGTAAACGAGCCTTAAGCGTGACGTCGACCGCGTCATATTGGAGGTGTGTCTCTCTCCTCTTGCCTTTTGACTGTAGTTTCGTTTTTCCTGTGCTGTCATTCGTTCTACAGTTCATACGCAAATTTAATTTAACAAATAGATTTAAATCATTTCTGGAAGTAGTTTTGTGGACCCCTTTTATGTAGTATATATATCAATGCAGCCAGTTTTTTAACAGATTTTAAGATCGGATCAGATTTTAAGATTTACGAAAGTATGTATTATTTTTGACAACGTGACTTGTCTTTTTTGAATTTCGGGCCTTAGCGCCTAAATTCAAAGAGCGATGTTCTTCAATAGCTGTATCGCGATATCTAAAAGTTTATCTTCGGTCTCTGGCTTTTTTTTTAATTTAACGCATATTTGATTTCGGACTTTTTATTATCAAGACCTTCTTTAAAAAATGATTTTGACCAGTATTCATCTTTATCATGGAATTACTTCCAAGTTTTAATAATTCTACGTGGAACGTTCTTCGAATGTGTACAGTGATCTACTTCTCCTAATTACCTTCCACCTCTCAAGTGAATCAACTAATAAAGAAGATTTTTATAACTGCTGTCTCTTCAATGTGTCTACTCTACTGTTCTCATCATTAAGTAAGAACGTTATATTTACTTATTCATCCTTCTTCCTATTTTATTTCACGGCAACTTTTTAAATTACATCGTCACATTTGGTTTCCGTGACAAAAAAGAACAGTCGGTGTTTTTGCTTTATTTATACAACGCAATGCCTTAAATAATAACTTAATGACTGTATTTTGTTGCCGTAATTTTGACGATTGATGCATTCTTTTTAAAGAAAATTTTTGTTCTCAAATAAAAGAACTGCTCTTTTTATGAAATTTTGAAAATGTTTTAGCATTATAATTGCTGTTATTCTTTTTTGCAATATTTTCTGTTCTTATAAAAAGAAAACGTAATCTTTTTCAATCTTAGAAGAAAGTTTGTTCCTGAAAATTATTCCTAACTGAATTTTCTTTTGCATAAAATTTTGAAGATTTGCTTTATTGAAATATAATGAAAGAAATTCAAATAAATTGTTTTAAAATTATTATTTTTTAATGGAATTTTAAGAAATTTATAATATTCTGCTGTTCTCAGATGGAACATTTTGCTGTTTTAACGGCTGAAGATCGATCAAACATCGTAATGAAAATTTTGTTCTCAAGTTTTATTTGCAATACTTATTCCATGATTTTAAATTTTTGAGCATAGTATAATTTAAAAAAAAAAAAAAATCCTTTACTGGTTTTTATTTTGAGGTATGTCTTGACAAAATTATTGCTGTTTTTAAATTAATGCAGAATGAAATATTATTTTAAAAATCAAGAAATTTATTTATTTATTCTCTAATTTATTTATTCTTATGGTGCATTAAAATATTATATTTATCATAGAAAGTCTTTAATGAATTGTGAAATTCTGAAATGAATTCTAAAAATTGTTCTCTGATTTTAAGAACAAATTTATTTAACAAGAGGCTATGGTTTTTATACTTATTCTCATATTGTTTTTTTAATTTTATTTTATGGCACTTATACAATGAAATATTTAATGAATTTGAAGATATATTATGAAAATTAAGATATTTATTGAAGAAAATTATTTTTTTCCCCTTGGAATCTGTGATAATTATTGAAGTTTAAATTATTTTACTGAAGTTGTTCTTATCTATTACTTGCAAAGGAGCTGAAGATCTTCATGAAATTCGTAGCTGTAAAATATCCTGCATAATTTTTTGAAGTCTTCTCTGCTTTTAAATATATCAATTTATAATTTTTGTTCCAAAAATACCTTCAATAACTTTTTATAAAAAATATATCTAACTTGCTTGTACCACCTTCCACTTTTATTCTCAAGATATTTTTGTCATCTGGTGCACGATTTGACTGCTAATATCGATTTTGGTGTTTGGTGAGTGCAGTGTTCCTTTATAAAATTTCAAGAACTGTGTTTGCTTTCTACAAACTGTTATGATAACTGTCAGTGCTTCAATTTTCCAGAATTATGTGGTTTCATCCAAATTTAATGACATTTTTTTTTTTGCTTAAAGAAGAAATTAAAAAATTTATTCTCCTGTATTATCCTCATGACTGAAATAGTTTGGTAAAATTTTACATGACAATAGTTTTACTCATCTTTCTTATTCACATTTGCTTACCTACTGAAGTTGCCTTCAAGAGTGTTGTTATTAATCCATTTTTTGAAACGCTTCTCCGGTGTATGGAAATGTTGTACTGAAAATATTATAATACATACCTGCAAAAAAAAATTCTGTTCCTCATTTACAGCAACCAATAAAGATTTGTGCTCCATTTTCGGCTTTGATGTTCCTGGTGAATTCTCAGTAATTTATGTAGTAAAAAATCCATTTATTTCTGATCTTCTCCAGTGTGTTTTTGAAGTTGGTTTTGAAGCTAAATCAATATATATATACATATTATTTTTTCATAAACAACAGAATTTCCCAGTCAACGTTTACTTGTGAGCGGAAAATTTTCATCTTTACGTAGGGGTAAGCGGCAAAGTTTCATCCTCGCATTGGAAATGTTTGACTTCTACATCATACCATATTCCACGACTATCTATAAAATTTACTGTTATTTGAATTACAGAAAATGTTTAAGCTCAAGAATGTTTGTTTATTTGCTTATTTCTGAAGATTTTTATATGTCAATTATTAGTATAGTGCCTTTTCCTTATTTCATAACCCAATTGCTTCAAAATTTTTAATCTGCCATATGCCTCACTTTTTCAATTTTATGCAAGAAATTATTTTAAATTGATCATGAAGATATATATATTTTTTTAAATGAAGAAAATTTTTATTTGCACCTTTTATACGAAGAAAAGCACAAATTCTTAGTGAACATATTTACCAGCGCATCTTTTTTTGAAGTGTTCGTCAGTGAATCTTCAACAATTCTCTAAGAATCATAATTAAAAAGTGCTTCTTCACTACCGATTTTGACTACCGATCTTGTCCTCTACTCATCATGGTGTATGTGTTTATATCATCCTTAAGTGAAGTGTTACTCCTAAATGTACCACCATGCATTGTCTTCTTTTTGCCAGCAGTGTCTACCAATTTTTCCTTCAAGTATATCACCATATTCTGCTAAATGTTCATAATTGGTGATACTGTTGTTGCTAACTGTGCCTTTTTTTTCAACAAAATAGAAGTGTTTGAATAGTTCACAGTACTATTCATATCCAACCATTTGTGGTTTATATCAAGAGCTTCTTTACATCTGTAAAATACACTATTTTTTTTTCTCTTTTTCTATGCTGCATTATTTGATTATCTCTTGCACAAGATCTCTAAGGTCTCTTATGCGCATTGGAGTCTGCTGTATTTTTGTGTTTTGATATAGATATCCTTACAGGCTTCCTGAATGTGTCCACTGGCCATGGTATCATGAAGGATTGTCTGTTTATTCTACAATATTTTTTAAATTTTTGCAGCTCTTTAATTTAATTTCAACTGTTGTTTAAAGTTAATTTAAAATATTTTTTTTTACAAGCATAGAAATTTAAATTTTACTATTAAATTATTGAAGGAATTCAACATATTTCTATGGTACACTTGCTTGGTAATTTAAATTTTTTCCTGATTATGACAATTTTTTTAAACTATTATTATGATTAATGAAATTTAAGTCCTAGGTTGTCGGAATATAAAAGTAAAATATTCTCGACTTTCTCATTGCAATTTATTTTTATAAATATGCGGAAATTGATTAGTAGAAATGATTTATTTATTCATTTTGAATGTTTCAATATTTATGAGAAGATTGATTAGTAGAAATGACTTGTTCATTTTGAATGTTTCAATATATGAGAAAATTGATTAGTAGAAATGACTTGTTCATTTTGAATGTTTCAATATATGAGGAAATTGATTAGTAGAAATGACGTGTTCATTTTGAATGTTTCAATATGTGAGGAAATTGATTAGTAGAAATGACTTGCTCATTTTGAATGTTTCAATATTCTGAAAAAATTGATTAGTAGAAATGATTTTTCATTTCGAATGTTTCAATTTATGATTTATTTTTCCTAGGCAGTCAGAGTATTAAGAGAGGGTACTTCTGACTTTATGTTGCTTTACTTTTGCAACTTTATAAATTTTGATTCATAAGTGTACCTATTTTTTAACTTATTGAATTCAAAATTTTTTTTGTGGTCTCTTTCGGCTAAAAATTTATTTAGCTTTTGGATTTATTATTAATTTTAAAATGTTATAAAGGATAATATTTTAATTTATAGAGATCATTTTACACAGGAAGGTGCCTTTCTTTGCATGTGATTGCAATGGGGCTTGATATTATTATTATTATTGTATACTATCATGTTATGTATACTATTGAAATTTGAATGTACTACTTGATGTATATTCTTTTCTTTCTCTTTAGGTCACTGTACATGTACCTTCCCTAAATGTGCACATGCACTTAAACAAATAATTTTTTCTTATGGCACTTAAATTTTATTCTACATTTTTTTGCTCCTTGGCTTTTAAAATTTTGTTTTCCCTTTGTTGAAAAAGCTCTTTCAAGATTTACCTTTTTCACATTTTGGTCATCCAAAATTTTGTTCGGCAAATGGGGGTAATGTGATGTAGCAATCACATTTATTATTTATTTTTTAAATTGTAATGCAGCATTATTATCTCACGTTTTAAACTATTTATTTTCAACGCAAAACATCGTTCAAATCGTCTTTTTTTTCTTTCCTTTTTACCACAAGTAACAGAACCTTTGATTTCAGATTTTCCCCCTCTTCCTGATCTATTTTTAGATTAAGCGTGACGTCGACCGCGTCATATTGGAGGCATGGGCGTACCCAAGGGGGGGGGGGGGCTGATGGGGCTACAGCCCCCCCCCCCGAAATTTTCGAAATTGATATGAAAAAGTGCTGCTTTTTCGTCTTTCTGTTTTGGAAAATGTTTTAATTTTTTTTCAATCATACAGCGGACTAGTCATTCTCATTAGTCCCATATTAGTCCACAGTGACAACAAAGGAGAGAAAGGGGGCAGACGGGGTTATAGCCCCCCCCACCTCCTCCCGAAATAGTCAAAAAATTAAATGAAAAAGTCAATTTTCCTTATTTTTTAAAGATAAATCTGTAATTTTTTCTTCTGTCATATAGCAAAATAGGCATTCTCGTTAACACCATATTAGTCCACATTGACATCACAGCATACCCAAAGAGGGGGAGAGGGCTGTTGGAATTACAGCCCCCCCCCCCTTATCTTGAAATAGTAGAAAATGAATTGAAAAAATAGTGCTGATTTTTTCTGTCTGTTTGAGATAAATTTGCATTTTCTCCCTATCATTCAACAGACTAGCCGCTCCCTTGGCTGTAGTTCCATATTAGTGTACAGTGACACCACGTTATACCCCAAAAGGTAGAAGGGGGCTAATGGGGTTACAGCCCTCTCCCCAAAAAGTCAAATATGAAATGAAAAAGTGCTGATGTTTTTATTTTTGTTTGAGATAGATTTGTATTTTCCCCTATCATTCAACAGACTACCCGCTCTCTTCTCTTTAGTTTCATACTGGTACACAGTGGCACCACATTATACCCAAAGAGGTGAAATGGGCTAATGGGGTGCCCCCTTCCTAAATAGTCGAAAATGAAATGAAAAAAAAGCTGATTTTTTTCTTCTTGTTTGAGATAAATTTGTAATTTTTCTTCTGCCATACAGCGAAATAGCCATTCTCGTTACATCCATATTAGTCCACATTGACATCACAGCATACCGAAAGAAGGGGAGGCGGCTGATGGGCTTACAGCCCCCTCTTACCGAAATAGTCGAAAAAAAAATATTGCTTTTTTTCTTTCTGTTTGAGATAAATTTGCATTTTTTTTCTCCTATCATTCAACAGACTAGCCACACTCTTCTGTTTAGTTCCATATTAGTGCACAGTGACACCACATTATACCCAAAGAAGTAGAAAGAGGGTGATGGGGTTACAGACCTCTCCCAAAATAGTTGAAAATGAAATGAAAAAAGTGCTGATTTTTTTTTCTTTTTGTTTGAGATAAATTTGTAAGCAATTGTTTTCTGCAATACAACGAACTAGACTTTCTGGTTAGTCTCATATCAGCGCACAATTACACCACAGTATACCCAATGAGGGGAAGGGGCTGATGGAGTTATAGGGCACATTCGAAGTAATCAAAAATGAAAAAAAAACTCCTGTTTTTTACTTTCTTTTGAGATAAAATTTAATTTTTTTTCTGCGACGCAGCTATTCTGCTTAGTCCCATATACTAGTGCACATATACTAGTGATGCCCCAGCATACACCCAAAGAAGTCGATGGCGACGGGGTTACGGCTCCATTCCACCTCCGAAGAGATCGCAGTGAAATGAAAAAAGGGCTGATATTCCTTCTTTTTCAGATAAATTTGTTTAATTTTCTGGCATGCCACGAATTTGTTTTTCTTTTTAATTCAATATACTCCTCAGTCCTGCGAAAAAATTTACTTGAAACCACAAAATCAATTTTCAAATGTCTGAAAAATAGCTCCATGCCTGTTTTATTGGATAAATGAAAACATATATGGTCAGTTCAAGAGACCTACAAGTAAATTCGATAAATCTAAAAGTAGTTTAATTTAAGGAGTTTTTTAATTTCTCTCACAGTCGGCAGGCGCCCAGATTGTCAGTGCGGAAGAATGTTAATGCACAGTAACACTACAGCTAATCACAAGTCGATTTCGGCTAAATCGGAAATCCGGTGCGGAAGAGTTGACTGTAAATGTAGCTTATTAACTTTCATTTTTCAGTCGCATCTCCATGCCAAAAATTTGCGTTTTTTTCCACGGTTTTTGACGAAATTTGCGATTTCTCCGCAGTCCTTTGAAGAAATTCGCTTTTTCTGCGGCTTTTTGTCCAAAATTCACGTTTTTTTACGCACTCCTTCGTCGAAATTTGCGTTTTTTCCGCTGATCAGTGACAAAATTTGCATTTTTTTTTTTTTTTCGTTATCCTGTCGAAATTTGTCTTTTTTCGGCGGGTTTTTGATGAAATTCAAGTTTTTCTTCGCAGATTTTTGTCGAAATTCGCGTTTTTTTTTACGAAATCCTTCATCGAAATTAGCTTTTTTTCCGCGGCTTTTTTGACGAAATTCGATTTTTTTCTCGTCTTTTTGATGAAATTCGCTTTTTTTCGCGGCTGTGACAAAATTCGCTTTTTTCAGCAGTCTTTTACCCAAATCCACGTTTTCTGTGGCCCTTCTTTGTGACCCTGCATTTTCTTTTTTTTGCGATCTTTAACGAAATTCGCGTTTTTGCGGTTCCCTTTGACGGAATGCGTGTTTTTTTTAGCGATGCTTTGTCGAAATCCGCGTTTTTTCTGCGGCCCTTGGCCGAAATTCGCGTTTTTTCCAAGGTCATTTGCCGAAATTCGCGTTTTTTATGCAATCGTTCGTCGAAGTTTGCGTTTTGTCCTCGGCTTTTTGATGAAATTTGCACTTTTTTCTCGTCTTTTTAATGAAATTTGCGTTTTTCTGCGGTCTTTTGACGAAATTCACGTTTTTTCTGTGTCCTTTTGACGGAATTCGCGTTTTTCTATTTTCTTTTGAAGGAATGCGTGTTTATTTAGCGATCCTTTGTCGAAATTTGCGTTTTTTCAGCAGCCCTTTGACGAAAATCGCGTTTTTTCTGAGGTCATTTGCCTAAATTCGCGTTTTTTTTACGCAATCCTTCGTCGAAATCTGCGTTTTTTCTTCGGATTTTTGACGAAATTCGCGTTTTTTTCTCGTCTTTTTGATGAAATTCGCGTTTTTTTGCTCTCCTTTACGAAATTAGCTTTTTTTGTCGCAGCTCTTTGACGGAATGCGTGTTTTAAGCCATCTTTATTTCGAAATTCGCGTTTTTCCCGCGACTTTTTAATGAAATTCGCGTTTTTTCTGCGGCCTTTTGACGATATTCGCGTTTTTTCGAGATCCTTTGTCGAAATTTGCTTTTTCCACGGGTTTTCGACGAAATTTGCTATTTTTCTGCTGCCCTTTGACGAAATTCACGTTTTTTCTGTGGTCATTTGCCGAAATTTGCGTTTTTTTAGGCAATTCTACGCCGAAATTTGCGTTTTTCTGCGGCCTTTTGACGATATTTGCGTTTTTTCCGCGTCCCTTTGACGGAATGCGTGCTTTTTTAGCGATCCTTTGTCGAAATTTGCGTTTTTTCTGTGGCCCTTTGACGATATTCGTGTATTTTCTATGGTCATTTTACGAAATTCGCGCTTTTTCGGTGGCCGTATGACGAAATTACGCGTTTTTTCGCAATCCTTCGTCGAAATTTGCGTTTTTTGCGCGGCTTTTTGACAAAATTGGCGTTTTTTCTCCTCTTTTTGATGAAATTTGCGCTTTTCTGCGCCCTTTTGACGAAATTCACGTTTTTCCATGTCCCTTTGACGAAATTAGCTTTTTTTGCGATTCTTTACGAAATTAGCTTTTCTTTCGCAACCCTTTGACGGAATGCGTGTTTTTAGCGATCTTTTTTCGAAATTCGTATTTTCCCCGCAAACTTTTGATGAAATTCGCGTTTTTTCGGCGGCCTTATGACGAAATTCGGGTTTTTTCTGTGCTCATTTGACGAAATTAGCGTTTCCTCCGCGAACATTTGACGAAATTTGACTTTTTTTTTTCGCAATCCTTTGACAAACTTCGCATTTTATCCGTGGCCCTATGACAAAATTTCGGTTTTTTCCTTTTTGGATGCTTTAAAAAAATTGGAGATATTTTTTCTGCGAACGATTGATGAAATTGATTTTTTTCGGCGACCATGTCAAAAATCGCGATTTTTTTAAGTCCGAATTTTTGGACTGGACAAATTTTTTCGAATTTTCGGAAAATTCGGAACAAAGTCACCCCTGCCCCCCCCCCCCCCTGGTTACGGCCATATTGGCAAAAATGATTTATGTTTATAACACAATCCAACGTGTTTCGTAAGAATTAGAACATTATAGAAATTTAAGTCAGCCCCCCCCCGAAATAAAATCCTGGGTACGCCACTGATTGGAGGTGTGTCTCTCTCCTCTTGCCTTTTGACTGTAGTTTCGTTTTTCCTGTGCTGTCATTCGTTCTACAGTTCATACGCAAATTTAATTTAACAAATAGATTTAAATCATTTCTGGAAGTAGTTTTGTGGACCCCTTTTATGTAGTATATATATCAATGCAGCCAGTTTTTTAACAGATTTTAAGATCGGATCAGATTTTAAGATTTACGAAAGTATGTATTATTTTTGACAACGTGACTTGTCTTTTTTGAATTTCGGGCCTTAGCGCCTAAATTCAAAGAGCGATGTTCTTCAATAGCTGTATCGCGATATCTAAAAGTTTATCTTCAGTCTCTGGCTTTTTTTTTAATTTAACGCATATTTGATTTCGGACTTTTTATTATCAAGACCTTCTTTAAAAAATGATTTTGACCAGTATTCATCTTTATCATGGAATTACTTCCAAGTTTTAATAATTCTACGTGGAACGTTCTTCGAATGTGTACAGTGATCTACTTCTCCTAATTACTTTCCACCTCTCAAGTGAATCAACTAATAAAGAAGATTTTTATAACTGCTGTCAATTCAATGTGTTCTCACCATTAAGTAAGACTATTCCTTTTATTTTTACTGCAAGTCAACCTTATCATCTTAGCTATACGATCACTCTTATTCACGGCATCTCTCATCAATATAATTTACTTCGTCACACTGCAGTTGCTCCTTTTTATATTGTTTGTTGCTTTGCATAATCCTACATCAGAAATCTGACAGCGCCATCTGTTGGTCGCCAACAGAACTATTTTTTTTTCGTTGCCACACAAAACCCGGTTTCTTTTCCATCCGTTTGGTGCAAACCGTATCTTTGTATCTTGATTCGTTTTCGAATTATTAATTTTTAAAGTTCATCCTGACTTTTGAATCACCCGGTACATAATAATTCATTATGCATGTTTATTAAATATACAGGCACGTAGCTAGGTGGGAGGGCCACGTCGGGCAACACCCGACCTGGAAAAATATTTGCCCGACCTAGTACAATTAACTGGACACTCTGATGGACACATTAAATATCCAACTTTTCTTTACCTCAGAAAAAAAAAACTTTTTTTAGAATAGACCGTAACTTAACAGACATCCATCCCTAAAACTTCTCAAATCAAACAAAACAATTTAAACAAAAAATTCATTTGTGAAGACTTTTTTTTCTTTTATTCCAAGAGCTGTAGGACATTTTTCGTTTTCTTGCTTGTAGAAATTTACCTTACCGCCTCCCCAAAGTGTCAAACTAGACTTTAGAAAAAAATCGTATTTAGAGCATGGAGCTATGAAGATTAATCTTCATAGCTCCATGGTTTAGGGATTAACCTCTTAACTCCTTTCTTTCCTCAAACTGATGTCCGCAAAAACCGTTTTTTTTTTTTTTTTTTTTTTTTTTTTTTTTTGTACAACTGTCGTACATGAAATTTATTGTAATCAGGTGCCGGGAACCAAAAGCATTGATTTTCAGTTGCAGTATGGCTTGACAGGACAAGTTCCACAAAATATGCAACTATCATGTGTTACAATCATGTGGTTTTGTAATTGTTAACTATCTTACTTTTGGGGCCTTTCAACAAAAGTGGAAAATGTTCTTTAAAAGCTTTCTTGACACTGTTGTAAATTATAAAAGTTTGTAAAATCAGTGTCACTCAGAATCGCAGTATCTAGAAAGTGCTTTTCAGAGTAAAGGGGTTTTATAATTACATTGTTAATGTCATCTATGATTATTTGAATTTAATGTTTTATGTTAATTAAACGATATAAACGTAATTTAGAAATGAGAATTTTAAAGAAATTAATTTTATCCTTTTTATAAGTACAAAAAGTGTTTGTTTCTTCTGGTGTTTAATAAATGAAGACTGTAAAATGGAAATATAAATTGAAAAATTAACAAAAATGCTAAACGAGCATTAATGTTTTAAAGCTATGAAATACTCATTTTTATTTAGTATTTCCTTAATTTATAGCTACAATTTACAAACAATAATCACTTAAGGCTGTTTGTAAAAAATATTTTTATTTGCTCGGCTTTTCGAAACTTTATAATGTGTGCGCGGACTTATTTTTAAATGTAAAAGCATGACATTCGCAGACAAAATTATTGAAGTAATTTAGAATCTAATATCATTTTTTGACAAATTCGTCTAATCTTGAGCTTTAAACGATTGTGTCGCAGATTAAAGATCTGCACGGGGCGGAATTTCCAGGCCCGGTCCGAACGAAAGCTATCTTGGCCCGGCCCGGTGTAAAAATTAAAAGTTCGGCCCGAGCCCTGCCCGGCCGAAAAATCAGTGAAAACAGGCCCGGCCTGTAGAAATATCAATTAAATCCGGCCCGACTCAATTTCAACAAAAAATTCAGTTTTTTTCTTAACATACAGTTAAGATTCTTTTAAAGAATACTGCATGCCTATTTATGGGATAATTTTTAAGTATATTTTTAAATTACGATGTGTTCGCAAGACAGAAAATGCACAATAGCGAAATTAATGATTGCTCAGAGTCTTAGACATTTCAACATTCAAATAAGGATGCATTAAAAAATTAATGTACTCTTAGTTTAGAATAATAGAACGAAAAGAAGCGTTAAAATCCTGATAACTTTTGAAGCTGTATAATAAAAAGTAGATTTGTGAAAACATTTGTGTGTCCTTTATTAAGGCTTTTCTCAAATCCAAAGGAGCTACTTTCTGACATATTTCTGAATTCATTTCTATTCGGAAACGCATAAGACTAGCAGGTGTTCTTATTCAGAAACTATGTAATCAAATATCGTTATACATTTTTTCATAACGGCAATATGTCATTGGGAAAGTTAGCGTTTTAAATCGAATTTCCGGGAGCGACAGCACGGGAAAGGAGAAAAACTTGCAGTCACGTGATAAGAATCTCTTATATCTCGATAAGTAATTTATGCAAAAATGGAAAACGCTGTTTCGATTCCAAACCCCTTCAATAATCATGCTTGTCAATTTTATGCCTTTAACAGTTAAAAATTAGTCAGAAATTTTTGTATTGTTGAACAGTGAATTTGAGAACCACCTTATGGTATATTTCCAAAGATTCCGTTAACAGAAGTTCTTTATCGCTATTAATATTTTTACAAAACATATTTCCTGCCCCACACATCCTGAGAACGAATCTAGGGGGGAAAAGTGACCGGAAAAAAAAGTGACAAAAAAAACAAAAGCGGGAAAAACGTGACAAGGAAAAAACATGACATGGAATTGATAAATATTGAACTTATTCATAAATAAATCATACTAAAAATTAACAAGATAACAAATGTCTGATATCTTCAATACAATGTTGCATCTTGTAAATTTGTTTTCATAAGTTACTTTACCATTATAAGCATTGGAAAAGCAACCGAGATTTGCTTACTAGGGCGTGCTGGGATAAATATTTTGTTTAAAAAAAAATTAGATCCCCCCCCCCCCCCTCGGTTCTTTCTTTTTATAAATGTTGCTTGTAATTTTTTTTAAGTCTACTCACCGCTTGAAGCAAATTTTATTGAAATTGGACCTATTTCTTTTTAATGAAAACGATTATTTTAAATTTTATGTAATAATGTTAGTAATATTTTAATTAATTTTAATTTTTTAGCTGACAAAACTAAGCTTTTTTGCATTTGTCTTTTATTATTTTTTTTTAATTTTCTTTTTCATCCATCTTTCCCAGAAAATAAGTTTAATAATTTTTGTCTTAGTTTTATTATTAATTATATTAATAGTTTTAAATCTCAGTAACTTTAAATATAAAATAAATAAGCAGATAAAGGATAAATTTCGGCTTATAGATAATATAAAATATAATGATAAACTGAATATATAATATACTATGTGTTGAGTGTATTTTAAAGTAGAAATTTGTAATTTATATTAATGTTAATAATTTAATAAATTAAGAATAAATTGAATTAAAAATATATTTAATAAAATATTAATTTTTATACTAAAATTACTAACTATTTTAATAATTAATTAATAGCAATTATTCACCAATTAAAGTTTTTATTCAAAATTTTTTATTTATTATTCCCCGCCCCCCTAAAAAAATTGAAAAATCAGTCAAAAATTTAAGTCTAACAAGGAAGGTCTCCATACAGGGCATACTCAGAATATGTTGAAAAAAATGCTAATGAAACTAATCATGTATGTAATAAGGGATCAGTCAAATTTAACGGCGGAATTTCAGTAGAAAGTCTGTAAAAAAATAATGTACTTTCGAATATTTGGCGCGAAAATACGAAAGTGACGCGGATTTGGCGAGCAGGATTTTTCCTCGCAAAAAGCAAACAATTTTAATGCTTCTGAAAATTGTTTATTAATTTTTTTTAGAATGCACGGTTTTTAATGAATTTAAACTTAATGAAAGAGGTTATTATATATTTTTTTATTACGTATATATGTTGCTTGTTATTATTTGTTAGTTATTTAATTTTATCACTGTAAAAATATTTTCTATGCTTTGCAAGTTGCAAATATCTACTTTAAGTTATAGTTAGCTGACATTTGATTGCCATAATACATTTCCATATCAAAGACGAAGTCGTTTCCATAGCAACAAAATCAAATCGACAGTGCTCTATCTGCCTAATTTTTGAGCTTGAAATAATTTAAATCAATTTAAATTTTGCTTTAAATCGTAAAATATGATATTTAAATTTTATTATAAATATATATGAGAAGCTGTAGTTAAAACAAACTAAAAATGACAAAACTATAAATAAAACAAATTAAAAATGACAAAACTAAAGTTATTTAAATTAAACTTATATAAACAAATTCAACATAAAAAGTTTTTTCCTACATAAAAGCGTATTTTTTTTTTTTTTTTTTCACCGCCAACCGGTGATAAATCGCCAAATATACGAAAATTTCGTTATTTTTTTACGGACGCTGTATCGGGTTCCGCCAAAAAAAATTTTATAAACATATATATCCATATGAGAAGAACATTCTGTAATTTTTTCAGATTTTTCTGAGTATGTCCGTATGGAGACCTTCCTTGTAAGTAATTATTCTGTTTTTGACTGATGGTATTATTATTTATTATTAATTAATGATAGTAATTAAACAAAAACCTAATTTGCAGAACAAATTAAAAAAACAAAATTTATTTCCTAAATTGTTTAAGCCCGAGAAGGGGCAGATATTAAGATATTTCATTCAATTCGTTCTACATTTAATGTTAAATTTTTGTAACAAATAAGTTAAACCAATTGAAAATTAACAAATAAAAATGAAATTCATACAATATAATGCTTTAAACACCTATATACTTAGATTCCGTTCAAATGAAATCGAAATAAATCTTAGACTTTTTTTTAAAGTTTTGCATTTTGCATGTACCTTATCATATTATGTACAGTCGTCATAAACATAATGCAAAATCTGCATACAAATATTTACAACTTAAAAATGGAAAAAGTCTAAAATTTATTTCAACTTCATTTGAACGGAATCTAAGTATATAGGTGTGTAAAGCATTATATTGTATGAATTTCATTTTTATTTTTTAATGTTCAATTGGTTCAGCTTATTTGTTACAAAAATTTAACATTGAATGTAGAACGAATTGAATGAAATATCTTAATATCTGCCCCTTCACGGGCTTAAACAATTTAGGAAATAAATTTTGTTTTTTTTTTAATTTGTTCTGCAAATTAGGTTTTCGTTTAATATGTCAAGTTTTTTAATAACTACTGCATTCAGGCAAACACATTTCAAAATTAATGGAGGGTATCATCATCAGGCTTTGATTTGTGCGATATCGCATCACAATTTGTGATGCAATTTACCTATGTATAATTCAAAATGTTTCACCAGTGCAGTAAAAAAGCTGTATAAAAATCACGTTAGGGATTTTTCTGTTTATTTTGTAACATGAACAAAGTCCCTGCTGAGGCTCTGCTCTGCAGATTTACGAAGTTTACTTTCATTTATAAGTAGATATAATTGCCATGTATCGTTATTCTGAAAATTGCAATCGCATTCTATCAGAAGGTAAGATAAGAGGTAACACTGCTTTTTTATAGAAAAAGCAGTGTTACCCCTTTTTCTATACAAGTATCGAATCTTTCCCATAACGGTGTCAAAATTTTCATTTAATCTGATTTTCAGGAACTCACCACGAAAGATTGTTATGCGGAAGGAATTGATTGTAGTTTAAGGTAAGCATATTCTATAAGAAATTGAAAAATGCTGTTTCATTCTTCAGCATATAAATATTAATTTCTGTAAATTTCATTCATTTTTTTTTATATAAAAATGCACAGCTGCGAACTATTCCTTTTTTATGTTAACACTATTTCTGAATCATAATCCTTATTATATTTATTCGCAGAATTATTCAATTAATTAACTTTAAAATTAGACAAAGATTTCTATTCGGAAGGAATGATAACTCAAAACAGAAATAGTTGACAACTAAGTATATGCAGATAGATATATTTAAAATTTTTATTTTGCTAAAGAAAAAAAAAATGCTTTAAATTTTTACAAATAATGTATGAAATATAAATATGCAGATTGGAGTGATGAGGGAAGCACGCTACGGTTGTTAGCATTGCAGAATATTAGGGCTCCGGTACTTTTTTTGTTAGAAATTAAGCCCTGATTGTTTTGATGCATTTTCTGATAAAAATTATGATCAGGATTTCATGATTGTCGAATATTTATTAACGTCCTTTTATGGGGTAACATGTTTCTGGATTTTTTTCACTGTACCAAAGGATCAAAGTTTTTTTTAACAAAGTTCTTAGATTATTGGAATTTTTTTCATGATCTATGTGTGATGCTTCGTTTTCCTTTCATTTTTGTACATCAAAAATCATTCGAGCAACGAACCGGTTGTTAAATTATTTGAATCCCATCACTGCATAGGGCACAGTCGAGTTAATGCGATAGACCACAGTTGCATGGTATGTAACAACGTGCCGTTTGTCAGAGAGTACAGGAATGGAGATGCTTAAAATTAAAATATATTATTACAACTCAAAATTAGTATAATACTTAATTATGATGAAAATAACAAACACAAATGAACGAACGAAATTTGATCTTGCACATAACAGAGAGGTTTCACATTAGTAAGCGAGCCTGGTAAAACCGTAAATTTTAAAATAAGAACAGCTATTTACAAATTAAATTTTTCTTACAGAAACTTGCAGGGGTGGCATACAAAATGCCACTAACGTAATACTCAATTTTTGTAGACATAAAAATATATATATACAGGGTGATCATTTTTAAAGTGACAGTGTTTGGAGCGCCCTGTAGCGCGATCTAATAGCCGTAATGGCACCAAACTTGGTATTTAGACTAATCAAGACATGGAAAAAAGGATTCTTAAAAAAAAAAATAGTTTCAAAAAATCCCCGCTAGGGCATTTTGTGGCGCTGCTGTAGCTTACAATAACGAGAATTAGCATAAAACACGGGTATCAAAGAAAAATGCAAATGTTGTGCGATGACAGCGCCAGTAATAGGGGCTATAAAAGCAAGTAGTAGACAGCTCCAACAAATAATCTCAGCTGAAGTAAACGAGCTGCAGTGGACATGCCTGAATCAATGTAATGCATCCGCACCTCTTCGGGAATTTCGAACCAGAAAAAAATTACGAAAGGGGCCTTTATCGCTGAATGGTCTTAAGCTGCGTTTTGATTATCCTGCAAAAGACCATCTAGAAAAACCCATAAATTTTATCTTTGAACTAAGGAGTAGCTCCCGACAGAAATGACAAGAACAACCGATTGCTAGATTTGGCGTTTAATCGCCAATGTAATAAATGTACTTTAGGTGCTTTTTATTATTTATTATTTTCTGTTATTCTCAATTCAATTATATATATATATTAAACAAAAACATAATTTGAAGAACAAATTTAAAAAAAACAAAATTTATTTCCTACACTGTTTAAGCCCGAGAAGGGAGAGATATTAAGTTATTTTATTCAATTAGTTCTACATTTAATGTTAATTTTTTGTAACAAATTAGTTAAGCCAATTGAAGATTTAAAAATAAAATAAAAAAAAACTAGAGAACAGGAATTCTGCTTTATCAGAATTTAGTGTCGCCTCCGGCATTTCCATTACTTCATTTTCTTCTGATGGACTGATGGCTTCTATTATTATGAAACAGCCATTATAAATGAAGTGTTAGGTGAAGATGAAAAGCAGCCTTAAAAAGTTAGAACTCTGATTTTCTGGTCAGAATGGGGGGGGAGAGAGAAATGGCCATAATTGTTTTTTACGGCTGCTCTTTCATCTTCACCTAACACTTCATTTATAATGGCTGTTTCATAGTAATAGAAGCCACCAGTCCATCAGAAGAAAAGAACTCGGTTAAGCGGGACTCTACTGCAGTACAAAACATATTTAAATTTTAAGACTTGAAGCACACGTTTTATTTTATGTAAAATGACGTCATTCGCATCCGCTTAAGAATTTCACACACCGACAGTAAAGCATGCATAGTACATCACTATCGCGAAATAATGCACAAATGCAGCAAAAAGATATCGTCATTCAAGAAAATAGAAAAAAAACAAAAAAAACGGCTATCTAATGATTCATCGATACTTACAATTAAATATAGTATATAATAGCTCCATTGTTTTAACAGAAATCATTCGTTTATATTTTTTTTCAAAATAGTACGTATTTTAATTACATTTTCTTTCGGTTGTTATGAGAAAATGGCAACAAAAATATATAATTAATATTTTAAAACTATTTTTCCTTTGCTTTCTACAGAAATGGATAAAATGCCGTTGCCAATATTAAAAAAATGGCTCCAAAAACTACAAAAAAAAAATAATAATAATAATATTTCAAAAACACATGGAGATACAGTTTTCAAACAAAGTGCATTTAAAAGAACCTTTTTTTTTCCAATACGACGGTATAAGAACTAAAAGTGTGCGATGCTTAGAAGTTTAAAAAATTGCTAAAGAGTATTTAATCGTAATGATCTAGACACACGGCAGTGTGTCAGCCAAGTTCGCCTGACATAGCCGTGTGTTATTTACACGAACCATTTCAAGCTGTTTTCATCAAATTTCAATGCTCTACTACTGAAAATCTATGAGACCTACATACTTGTTATACGAAATGTGTAGTAAGGCCACCCTAATTACCTAAAATCCAAAATTTTATAAATAACGCATAATTAGTTTCCGAGATAATGACATTTGAAAATGTCTGATAATCGATAATTTTACCACTGACTGACTGACTGACTGACTCACTCATCAAAAAGATCTCGTATATCTACTGCAGCGACATACTTCAAATTTGGTGCGAAGTTCGTTTACACTATAAAACTAAGGAAAAAAATAAAAAAATTATGAAAATCGATGAATTACCCACCTGGGGGTGCCCATTTTTACTTTAACATTACGTCTATTAGGCGAAATTTTAATTTGCCGTAGGAGGGGATGCTGTTCTGTCGCCAAATACCGCCAACTTTCTCGCCAACATGGCGATATATCGCCAAGTTTGGCGACCAAAATTAGACGCCAAAAGTGACGCCACCTTGGCGATATCTCTAATATTTCGCCAAATTCCCATAGGCTTCCATTGTAAACCTATCTACTTACTGGGGGTTTATCTAGGTTTACTTGCTTACAGAAAATCAACAAATTGAGATATTCTGTCTGTCACAGAGCCTGTTCTCAGAAACTATACTCGTTGGAGACTTGAACTTTTGCATAGTTATAGCTGAACACCACACATCATACGACAAATTATAAAATTTTGAAAAAGTCGTACATTTAACCCTTTGGACTCCCACATGTGTATTTTAAACAATTCTTTCTGTGTGAGCCTCTAACTAGGTTGGAGGCGTGAAATTTGGCATACTTATAGCTGAACACCTCACATCAAATGACAGTCTATAAAATTTTGAAAAAGTCGTACATTTAACCCTTTGCGGTCCACATGTGTATTTTAAACAATTCTTTCTAAGTGAGCCCTAATTAGGTTGGAGGGGTGAAATTTTGCATTCTTATAGCTGAACACCTCACAACAAACGAGAAACCATAAAATTTTGAAAAAGTCGAGCATTTAACCCTTTGGGCTCCCCATGTGCATTTTAAACAATTCTTTCAAAGTGAGCCTCTAATTAGGTTGGAGACGTGAAATTTTGTATACTTATAGCTGAACACCTCACATCAAACGACAAATCATAAAATTTTCAAAAAGTCGTACATTTAACCCTTTGGGCTCCCACATGTGTATTTTAAACAATTCTTTCTAAGTGAGCCCCTATTTAGGTTGGAGGCGTGAAATTTTGCATACTTATAGCTGAACACCATCATAGCGACAAATCATAAAATTTTGAAAAAGTCGTACATTTAACCCTTTGGGCTTCCACATGCGTATTTTAAGCAATTCTTTCTAACTGAGCCCCTTATTTAACTGCAGACTTGAAATTTTGCATACTTTTAGCAGAACACTTGAGTCCAGGCGACAAATCATAAAATCTTGAAAAAGTCTTACGCTTAACCCTTTGAGCTACCATATATGTATTTTAAGCAATTCTATCTAAGGGAGCCCCTAATTAAGTTGGAGACATGACTTTTTGCATACGTATAGCTGAATAACTCGGAACACGACAAATCATAAAATTTTCAAAAAGTCTTATATTATTTACTCCTCCGGGCTCTAACTTGTGTATTTTAAGCAATTTTTCTAACCTCCACCCTTTTCACCCGGGGAGCACTTTTCTAACTTTTGCCGACACCCCTTTGACCATTCTTTCATATTATGCACCATAGCCTTACATATTTAGTTCCACTTTTTACCGCCAGGTGCGCCTACTTATCTCGGTGGTATGGGCTCAATCCCCTCGACTAATATATCTACGGATAGTATGTAAAACAGAGTTTTGTTCGGATAAAGGTTTGTTTAGAATAGAGTGCGCCCCTGGTTGCGAAATGTGGAACTAAGATTTTTCAAAAGGATAAAGTGTTTTGAAAGGAATATTAAACGAAACCCTCTGTGCGATCTCCGATCACACTTACACACTTGTTATTTTCAAAACCATCAGAGAAAAGGATATTTAGTTAAATTTGAAAATCCAGGGAGGGGCAATATCCTTCCTCTGCACTGCCTCTTTGCCGGCACCCATGGATGAATGATACATAGTGTGGCATAAATACATAACTTTATTTTTTACTTTCAGTACAAAAAAGCAGGCCCAGCTATAGGATATTTAATTGGAAAATTTAATAGGAAAATTTAATATAGGAATTTAATAGGAATTGATGTTTCAGAAACAATAAAAGTTTCGAATCAATACTTTTCGTCTCAAAACATGCATTCAATGTAGCAGTATTAAAATATAGATTTCTGCCGCAAACTGACAGCTAAATAGTTTGTTGCAGGAAATTTAATTTATAATTGAATGTTGCTTGGTGAATAAAATAGTCACATGTAAACACATTAAAAAGCATTAAGTAAAGTGTCTAAATATATTGTAACTTTACAAAAAGTAATGATATCTAACAAAAACATAGCTGTGAAAAAAGGGAGCCAAGTTCTGTAAAGACAATGGCAAGAAAAGAAGTGATATCTAAGTGGGTGCCAAGTTCAAATAAAATTCACTCAAACTTACCTACTGAAGTATTATAGCATTTTTTAAATTGTTTAGAAATAAAAATTATTGATAGCATATTAATAATAAATCTAGAACTTGGCAAGTTTTTGATAAATGTTATGGCTATCAATTTCATGTCTTAATAAAATGGTGATGTTAATATTAATTTCAATGACATTACAAAAAAAATAAATTAATATAGATATTATTATAATAAAATGACTCATGTTAAAGATTTGATAAACCAATAAATACACAGATACACTCCCGCTCGTCTTTGGTTATCACTCTAGCACCCACCTCCAGAAACCTCAATGCAAACAGACTAAGATGCCTGACAAAGAGACAGATATATTTACGCTTGTTCTTGGTCATCACTCTAGAGACTGCACCCCTTTAACCCTTTCAGGGGCAAATAACTTTTATTCGTGAAATGCTGAAATTATTGAATCACACCAGAATTTACAAAATAAATTTATTTCAAAATGGGTAAAAGCTTCTTTTCACGTATTTAATAAAATTAAACTTTTTAGTACTGAATTCTAGTATCAATGTGGAATTTTGCAGTTAAATTAGGTGGGATATATTTTATCCCACCGCCCTTCAAGGTGAAGGAGCTCACTCAAATTAAGGCTTCCAATCATGAAATAACAAGATTTGATATGATAATGTCATTATTAAAAATAAATGACTCGTAGGTAAAAACTTGCCAAGTTCTATTATTATTATTAATATGCTATCAATAATTTTTATTTCTAAACAATTTAAAAAATGCTATAATACTTCAGTAGGTAAGTTTGAGTGAATTTTATTTGAACTTGGCACCCACTTAGATATCACTTCTTTTCTTGCCATTGTCTTTACAGAACTTGGCTCCCTTTTTTCACAGCTATGTTTTTGTTAGATTTGTTTTACAGCTAGCCTTGATAAGCTAACGTTATTTTTTGGACACAAAATAAGCTGGGAGAAAGAAATAGCATACCGGACCGAAGGTTAAAAAAAAAAAAATCATACAATATGATACTTAAAACACCTTAAAAAATGAGATTCCGTTCAAATGAAATCGAAATAAATCTTCGACTTCTTCCATTTTTAATTGGAAATATTTGTATTGCAGATTTTGTATTATGTTTATGACAATTCTGAATAAAATGATAAGATGCATGCAAAATACAAAACTTAAAAAAGTCTAAGATTTATTTCGATTTCATTTGAACGGAATCTCACTTTTTAGGGCGTTTTAAGTATCATATTGTATAATTTTTTTTTTTTTTTAAATCTTCAATTGGCTTAACTAATTTGTTACAAAAATTTAACATTAAATGTAGAACTAATTGAATGAAATAACTTAATATCTGTCCCTTCTTGGGCTTAAACAATGTAGGAAATAAATTTTTTTTTTTTTTTTTTAATTTGTTCTTCAAATTATGCTTTTGTTTAATATGTCTAGTTTTTTAATAACTACAGCACTCAGACGAATGCATTTCAAAATTAATAGAGAGTATCATCATCAGGCTTTGATGTATGCGGTATTGCATAACAATATGGGATGTAGTTTACCAATGTGTAATTCAAATGTTTCACCACTGTAGTAATGCAGGTTGCGGTAGTTTGGGCAAAAACTTCCAATCTGGACGTAAAAAATCTATAATAAAAGCATAAAAAATTAACTTAACTTAAATTTTGATATCCTATTTCCCACTCAGGAACGCTTTGAATGTAAATGCAAATTGTGTTGAATCCTTACTGCTAATATATAACAATATTATAGCTGTGATTCAGTAAAAAATAAAAAAATAAATGTTTTACTTAAATTTTTAAACCTTATACTCACCCAAGGGGTGATGTAAACACATCTGAAAATTATTACCTAAGTTTAACTTGGGGTATAAATAGTTCTCATCTCGGAAAAAAATACATTTTAAAATTTAAGTTATGTAAGTTCGCTACTAAGTTCCACTAAGTTCGCTACCTGCGTAAAAATAGCTATTCATTAGAAACTTTTTACTAAAATATAAACTTGACCAAAGCAAAAAACTTATTCTGAAAATAACCCTTATTATTTCCACTATGACGCCATATTCACCTTTTTAATTAAAAAAAAAACAAACTAGCTCAGTTTAATTTTTTACGTGAAAATCTTTCAACTAAAAAGAAATAAATTATTGTTACGGCTTTTGAAATTTTTGCAACAATGAAGTAAAAATGTTACATTTTCTATGAAAAATGTCCGTTGATTTTCAATGAAAAAAGCGAAAATTGCAATTATTAAGAAAAATATTTGAATAATGCAAAAAAAAATTGGCCCATGTTTCTCTCTGGGTTATAATTCACGCATATGCAAAAGCATTTTATCATTTGTTTTGACCCTGGCGTCAGGCAAACGTTTTTACACTTTAAATTTATAATATCATTAGAATTAGTAAAGAATAAAAAATGAATGGCATCAGGGACAAAAAGGTGGGAAGAAAAAATGAAAAAAGTTATGATCTCCATAGGCTTTTCCATGTTAAATTAACATTGAGAAGTGACACTGGAAATAAATAAGTATTGCGCTGCCGCGCAATACTTATATACATATTTTCTCAATTATATATATACCGGGTGTCCCAAAAAGGACTGACTGATTTTAAAATTCAATAACTTGCAAACGGTGACAGATATTTAAAAAATTCTTGCAGGAGAGTTATGCATAAGGTCAAAAGTTTTATTACAGTGATTTTCGATTTTAGTTCGAATTACAAACAATAGATGGCGCTGTAAGCAATAGTCGCTAAATACAGGCTCGATTTCTAGTCCTTTCTCTTGTTCCATGCTGAAAAAGGAGATGGAAATGTATTATCCGGGCCACGAAGTACCAAAAATCGAGCCTGAATTTAGCGTCTATTGATCGCAGCGCCATCTATTGTTTGTAATTCAAACTAAAATTGAAAATCACTGTAAAAAAACTTTTGACCTTATGCATAACCCTCCTGCAAGAATTTTTTAAATATCTGTCACCGTTTGGAAGTTATTGAATTTTAAAATCAGTCAGTCCTTTTTGGGACACCCGGTATATATATATATATATATATATATAGCCATAATATAATTACAAATCATCATATATTCCTATTACAATAATTAATTTAATAAATTTAGCAGCAAAGTATAACTGTAACATTATACAAAATACAGATGGAACCCTATACATGTAATATTAATTACATGTAATATAATATACATGTAGTATTGCGCTGCCGCGCAATACTTAAATATATATTTTCTCAATTATATATATATATATATATATATACACATGTATGTATATGTATGTATATATATAGCCATAATATAATTACAAATCGTCATATATTCCTATTACAATAATTAATTTAATAAATTTAGCAGCAAATTATAACTGTATCATTATACAAAATACAGATGGAACCCTATACATGTAATATTAATTAAGCAAAATCCACCAATTAGCCAGCACATATATATTAATATAATTACAAATCATCATCTATTCCAATTACAATAATTAATTTAATAAATTTAGCAGCAAATTGTAACTGTAAAATTGATAACTTATCAACAGCAGTGAGATGATTTTGTTAAAATGATATTAAATAAATACCAAGAAAGATGACAAACATGTAGTATCAAATGGAAATTCTTAGAATTAGGTATCAAGAAATTACAATAGTAGAAATCTTATGATAACACACTAATTTTTTGCGCAAATGCATCAATAAACCCAGCGCATAAAAAAATTATTTAAAAAATAGTTTGCTAACGTCGCAAAACATTTAGCTAACAGAAATTATATATTTATGAAATATATAAAAGATATCATTAAAAAGAAATTGCGTTTCAGAAAGAATTCTTGCGATTCTAAATGAAAATAAAATAACAAATAGTGATCATTAATACACTTGCGCATAAGCAGCATAGAAATTTGAAAGATAAAATATAGCCATAATATAATTACAAATCATCATCTATTCCAATTACAATAATTAATTTAATAAATTTAGCAGCAAATTGTAACTGTAAAATTGATAACTTATTAACAGCAGTGAGATGATTTTGTTGAAATGATATTAAATAAATCCCAAGAAAGATGACAAACATGTAGTATAAAATGGAAATTCTTTATATATATATATATATGTGTGTGTGTGTGTGTATGTATATTTATATGTGTGTATATATATATATATATAATAAATTTGAAATCACAAATATATATATATATATATATATCGGATAATAGTATCATGAATGAAATCAATAGAAGAATAAGAAATGCATGGAATTCTTTTGGGAAGAACAATATTATTCTAAAGAGTAGCATTTTGCCTGTGCTAACTTATGGAACAGGAACATGGACGCTAACAAAACAGATGGTACAAAGATTACAAACAACACAGATAAGTACGGAAAGATGTATGCTAGGTATAACTAGAAGAGACAGAAAAAGAATAACCTGGATAAGAAGTCAGACGAAAGTTTTTGACATCATTGAAAGAATTAAACGGCTAAAATGGAAATGGGCTGGGCACATTGCAAGAAGACAAGGCAATAGATGGAGCACAAGCACCCTACAGTGGTATCCCAGAGATGTAAAACGGCCAAGAAGACGACCTCAAGTAAGATGGAGTGATGAAATCAGAAAAGTAGCCGGTGTAAATTGGATGATTAAAGCACTAGACAGAAAACATTGGAAAAATCTGGGGGAGACCTACATCCAGCAGTGGATTGAAAATGGTTGATGATGATGATGATGGATGATGATATATATTTGTGTATATATATACAGTCGAACCTCTTAACATGAACCTCAAGGGGAATCAAAATTTTGTTCATGTTATCAGTAATTCATGTTATCAGTATCAAATCTTTGTATTCGTTTTTACAAGGGACTGAAAACAATTCATGTTAAAAGTAATTCACGTTAAGCGTGTTCATGTTAACGAGGTTTGACTGTATGTGTATGTATGTATATATATATATATATATATATATATATATATATACTAATTTCATAACCAAAATTTAATCATAAATTTTCTCTTAAAAGAACACAGTTTTTTAAAATTTATGCTCATAAAAACGTACTGTTTAAAAAATCCTTTATTAAAAGTACTGATTAAGGCTGTCATCAAAAGGGGATTTTTTTGACAGATTTTAAAAAAAAAATGTTCGGAATTTCATGAAATGAGCAGGTGTTGTGATTCATAAACAATGTAATCGACAGACGTTTTCCATTTTTTGGTAAACACAGGAGATCTTTCTGAAAATACTGTCCAAGTGGGCCCGAATTTTAGGATGTGACACGAAGAAAAAAAAATGTCGTTACATGACCAGAATCGCTTTAAACGCTACACATAATTTATTTATTAAAAAAAGTAAAAGCTATTCAATTTCAAATCGCTTCACAAGCCGCATTTCTACATTTACGTTTAAAAATGTATTAGTAACTGTCTCGGAAAGCTTCGCGTTGTTGACAAGCGAATTTAGGAAGAATTTTAAGAAATTTTTGAAAGTATATATTTAAAAATAATTGAAATTTTTGAGAAAAACTGTTCTACAAAATTAAATATTAGACCCATAACAAAAATTGTCAATTTTAATCTCTTAGCAATTACAAACAGTAAAATGTCATATGAAAGTAAACCCACATCCGTAATAAATATAATACTAAAATTCTGATGTAATTTTACTGAATATTTATTAAAAATACATTAATAATAGTTTGTGCACCGTATTTTATGGAAGAAACGCCGCACTCCTCAAATTGGCCGGAATAAGCTTAAAAATATCGTAATCGCCGCATCAATCGGGACGCTATTTTTGTCGACAGCGTCATATTGACCTAACTTTAATCAAAGTTTTCTGAGCAGTGTAGGATGCCTCTTTTTAGGTGCGTTCGTAATTATATAAATACGTAGCACCTATAGTCGTCGTTCAGTCCGTCCGTCTGTCCGCATGCAACAGAGCAAAAACTACCCAACCGAATAGTCTGAAATTTCAAATATGTGATTGTTGCAAAATTTTGTCGAGCCATTTCAAATTTTATGAAAATCGGATGTATAGTTTAATTACAGGGACAGTCAAAAGTTTTTCTTTACATTACGGCCAATGGGAAAAATTATTGCAAGTGGATTTTAATGATATTAGAGCCTTCCGAATGATCTGAAATTTTAAAGATATAATTGTTGCAAAATTTTGTCGAGCCATTTCAAATTTTAGGAAAATCGGACGTATAGTTTAATTACAGGGACAGTCAAAAGTTTTTCTTTACATTACGGCCAATGGAAAAATTATTGCAAGTGCATTTTAATGATATTACAGCCTTCCGAATGGTCTGAAATTTTAAAGATATAATTGCTGCAAAATTTTGTTGAGCTATTTCAAATTTTAGGAAAATCGGATGTATAGTTTAATTACAGGGACAGTCAAAAGTGTTCCGAAAAAATTATTGGAAGTGCATTTTAATGATGTATCAGACTATGCACGTTATGAAGTGCAAAAAATTATACATTCAGTACAATATGGGGTGCAAAAAATAATTTTAAAACTAGTTATAGTACGAACGCACCTCATTTGCCACGTTTGACGAGCAATTTCCAACTTGTTAATATCTTAAGATGGCTGAAGTTTTATTTAAAATATTTAAATCCGATTTTAAATACTTTTATGAATTTTTAAATTAAGGAAACTCAGTTGGTATTTGAAAAAAAAAATCGTAAACGCCACACTTGGAAAAAAAATTAACTTTTAAATTCGTAAACGCCGCGGCGTTTCTTCCATAAAATACGGTATCTCTGTTTTTTTCATTGTAAGAACAAAAAACACCCCCGTTTCACTTGGCGAAAATGTGAAGCTATTTTCTGCTTATTTTACATTGCCAAATAATTGCAACCTTTTTAAGTGGATTGGAAAGTAAAAAATGAGGAACTGTATCGAATTGACAAAGGGAGTGATACTTTTTCTATGCGATTTTCTCCCCAAACAACAGTCGTAAAACTGTCAACGTGAATTTGCGTCCACTTCCGTCCTGCAACTTCCTATCCTTGTCATACAAAACCCATTAGCCATCAAATAACCCGACAACAGGGAACAAACGTGCCGAAAGGTGACTGCAAGATGCTGGATAGTGTGTACGCAGCCTTAAGAAAAGGATTAAGAAGTTCGAGGAAACGGGGTCACTGACCATTCGCGCTGGGAGAGGACGTAAACAAGTATCAGAAGAGGTAATAACTGATGTGGCAACTGCAATGGACCTTATGCACGCGACCTGAGGTTGAGGCTAAAATTCGTCTGCTGGCGGTATTTACTGGCGGTGTTTAGCATAGCAGTCTATGGAGTGTGAGTTATTAATGCTTGTTTGTTAAAAATACCGCAAAACAATTCTTTGATGCAGCAGCATATACTTAATATATTGTAATCTAAATTCAAAATGTTGTTCTTTATGCGAGAAAATTCCCTAAGTTTGCGAATTTTCAGTTAAAACGTATGCATTCAACCTGGGTCAAGGCTAAAGTCGTCTGCTAGCGGTGTTTGCGCCTGCGCATACTGGTATTCTGCCGGTGCAGTAACTAGAATAACAGATCATCATACCGCCAGCTCTGGCGTCTGACGTCACCTGAATAGAGTCCATTGTCGAAGGATCGCAGGGAACCATTGCTGTTACTAGCAGCGCCCGGGGTGGAGCTCGACAACTGGACATGAATTATTCCACTGTATGGAGAGTTTTGCGGCGCGTTATTGGAATTTACCCCTACAAAATCAGCCGCTTGCACGAACTGAAACCAAGTGATTATGATAAGCGAGTGACATTCGCTCTATCGTTTCTTGCCAGGGTAGAAATTGATGATGCTTTCCCATGGCACATTCTTTGGGAGATGAGTGCTATTTTTATCTCAATGGGTCCGTAAACACACAAAATAGCCGAATTTGGACTTCTGAGCAGCCCCACACCGTGCATGAAATCCCATTAAATTCACCAAAAGTCACTGTTTGGTGTGGTTTCACAGCCGAATTCGTAATTGCGCCATTCTTTTTTGAGACCATCACTCCGACAGGACCGAAACGAACACCATAAATGCAGAAAGGTACCACGAAATGCTGCAAACGTTTGTTATTCCACAACTTCAGCAAAGAAACCGTCTCCAACAGACAATCTTTATGCAGGATGGTGCTCCGCCCCACATTAGTAATAAGGTAAAGCAGCTGTTGCGCCAAAACTTCACTGATGATAGAGTCATAAGTCGTAGTTTTCCAGTTACATGGCCGCCTCGTTCCCCTGATCTCACGCCATTCGATTTTTGGCTCTGGGGTTATTTGAAATCTCAAGTTTATGTTGGTGGAGTATCAAATTTGCCTATTCTAATATTTGGCGACTTATCACCTCAGGACAGCATAACAAAGAGAGTGCGGAATATTCCTCGTGATATGTTACGTACGGCTGTGGAGAACGTTGTGCACAGAATGCACAGTGTTATTTCTGAAAACGGTGCTTACATTGAAGGTGGTCTAATTCCTCACCGGGGAAGTTTAGTAAATCAACATAATTTAACTGTACGATTGTATGCGTTAGTATATTTCTTTTCTCACATTTTATACATTGCAAAGCGCCACAAAATGCCCTAGCAGCGATTTTTGGATATATTTTTTTTTTCACGGATTCCTTTTTCCCATGTCTTGATTAGTCTAAATACCAAGTTTGGTGCCATTTCGGCTATTAGATCGCGCTACAGGGCGTTCCAAACACTGTCACTTTAAAAAAGATCACCCTGTATATATCTTACACAAAGCCGCCTTACATTTTTCAATGCCAAATGAGATTTTACGCAAAGGAAGCCATTTAGTAGGGTTTTTTTTAGACCAACTAGTTAAGAAGACAGATATCCCAACCGACACCTTATAATTAATTACTTTTTAACATTAAATTAATGAAGAAATTTGTTTAGTTACAAGCAATAACTTTAAGCAAAAATATTTAAAGCACAAATCCAGCAATACAATCTTGAATACAGAACTTCTTAAAATGGTATTAAACAGATTTTAGGTACAATACGTAAAATAGAATTATAAATTTTAACCACTTAAATTTACACTTAATGAAGAACTAAATGAGAACCAAAATTAACAATACTGTAAGTAAATCAATGGCTTTAAGTAAAAACAGAGGTTAAAAAAATAAAGTTTCATGATACTTAATCACAGAGTCCTACAGGGAGAATGCCAAAGACATCGTAAGAAGCGCCTCTCGGGCCAGTGAGGAGCACTTGAATACATGTCAAAGCAACACCAGCATGTAGAAAGGTGGCCAGCCGTTCCGCACACAAGTGGAGACTGTAAGACAAGTCTGGAAAGGATCTAGTCCAGGCAATAGGGAATTTTACCTAGCAAAATTAATGGTAGTTCAGGCAATCGGCTTGCTTTATGTTTTTTGGGTCGCTGAATCCGAATTTGTAACTTCCCACCAAAATTTCCCCCGGCAACCCCCCCCCCCCAAATTTTGGTAAAAAGCCCCCAAAAAAGGTTTTTATTAAAAGAATCAATTTTTTTATTGTTTTAGGGGAAAAGTATCTAGAAATTCAGAAAGTAGACAACATTTGCAACAAATTAGATATATGACATTATGACTTAGGATGAAGGGGAAGGGGGGATCTGCCTCAGAACATGCGCGCGGTGCTGCGTGGACTAAGTTACGCAATTCCACTTAACCACTCACACGTTTACATTCACCCTCCCATCTCCCCTCCGAACTTTCCTTATAAGGTTTACTTTAAGTTTTTTGGGTCGCTGAATCAGAATTTTTTACTTACCCCCAAAAATTCCCCTCCCCCGAAAACCCCCCAAAATAATTGTTTTTAACTTAAATTTATTATTATTTTAGGGGGAAAGCATTACGAAATTCAGAAACTAGACAAAATTTGCAACAAATAGGATATATGACATTATGACGTACGGTAAACGGGGAGAGAGGGGGGCTGCCTCGGAACATTTCCCGCGCGCTTTTCTCAAAAACCAATTTTTTGGGGGGTTGCCGGGTGAAATTTTGGTGGGCAGTTACAAATTTGGATTCAACGACCCAAAAAACAAAGTGAGTCGAAATCCAAAGCTAGTATTAATTTTTCCAGGTAAAATCCCCTATTGCCTGGACTTCATAACTTAGTGCACATAGCGCCGCAGTGCATTATTCAGAAACAGCCCTCCCCCTCCCCGTTCATCCTACGCCATAATGTCATATATCCTATTTGTTGCAAATTTTGTCTAGTTTCTGAATTTCGTAATGCATTTCCCCTAAAACAATAAGACATTTAAGTTAAAAACAACTATTTGGAGGGGTTTTCGGGGGGGGGAATTTGGGGGGGAAGTTAAAAATTCGGATTCAGAGACCCAAAAAACTTAAAGTAAACCTTATAGAGAAAGTTCGGAGGGGAGATGGAAGGGCGAATGTAAACGTGTGAGTGGTTAAGTGAAATTGCGCAACTTAGTTCACGCAACACCGCACGTATGTTCCGAGGCAGATCCCCCCTTCATCCTAAGTCACAATGTCATATATCTAATTTGTTGCAAATTTTGTCTGCCTTCTGAATTTCTAGATGCTTTTTCCCTAAAACAATAAAAAAAATTGATTTGTTTAATAAAAACCTTTTTGGGGGCATTTTACCAAAATTTGGGGGGGGGGGCTGCCGGGGGAAATTTTGGTGGGAAGTTACAAATTCGAATTCAGCGACCCAAAAAACATATAGTAAGCCTTTTTCCAGAACTACCATGAATTTTGCTAGGTAGAGCCCCTATACGGTCTCTATTGCCTGGACTAATCTCAAATTAGTAATAAAGAAAATCATCCTGAGGTTTGTATTTTTTACGTTTTTGTCGAAGTACATATTCAGACTGCATATTTGTATAAGAAAGGTTTGAAACCCTAGAATTCTGGCGAGAAGGACTAGGTTGTACCTGAGCAGAAGTAGTGGGGGTAGCTGGTTGATCTTGGTGAGGATTTGTAGACTTAGTTAATTTCTGTTTGCGCTTATGCAATTTTTCGATCCGATCAGTATGTACAAGCAGCGGTGAAGCTTGGAATCGTCTTGAGACTTAATTTGAAGTAGGGCTGGGGAGATGATTTTCTGTACAGTATATGGACCTTGAATTTTCTTTTCAAACACACTAGGGAATTTTGCATAAACTGTATCACCCATTTCAATTTTTGAGAACTTTCTGTTAAGACGAGATTTAGCATACAAATCCTGACGGATATTTTCATTATTTGCGTATGCATATGAGTAGACTTTATCTAGATTTTTTGCAATATTTGAAACTTCTTTATTACCACTAATTTGCCATGTCTGTTCACTTTTATAGTTATAATATATATCACTTATCTCTCGACCAAAGTGTAAAAAATTTGGTGAGAACTTAGTTGCTGGATGAACGGTCGAATTGTAAATCGACTGATGTATCTTTACAGCAGTGAAAATATCAGAACCTTGAGAAGCCATGGTTGTTATGGAAGACTTAATTTGAGTGTTCACTCTCTCAGAAATTCTTTTAGCTTGAGGGTGCGAAAGAGGCGTGTGTCTGAGATAAATACCTAGCAATTTACTCAAGGAGTGCAACAAGTCACTCGTAAATTGACTACGTGGATCACTCAAAAAGATCTCGGGTCTTCCATGCGTGGCAATATAGTGCAACAGAGCCTTAGAAACAACTTGAGCAGTGATATTGTTCAGAAGATATATTTCAGTATATTTTGAAAAATGATCGGTAACAGTAAGCAGATGTGAACCTTTAACGGGACCAAGAATGTCCATAGAGACTTTCTGATTAGGGGCCGTTGGAACAGGAGCTGGCAAAAGTGGCGCCTTGTTACTTTTATGATGCTTATGTAACATGCACGTCTCACATGATTTAACAAAGTTATACACATCAGAAACAACGTGCTTGTGACGGTAATAAAATGATTGATGATCGTTAAGTGGTTAAAGTACATATTGCGAAGTTCTTTTAATAAAAACTATTGATCGTTAAAGAAAGAAATAAAATGTGGAATTCTTACTTTACAGAAGACAGTGAAGAGGCAAACTGATGAAACAAATAATCTCTTTATTTTTTCCATACGTTAGTTGAAGAAAATTATGAAGGATTCTTACTTTGGTCACCAAGATAAAAATAAAAATTGATTCGAGAAAAATAACAGCAAACGTAGAATTATTCTATGTGATTCCTTTGTTGAGAACAGCACGTTTTTAGTTAAACTAAATTTTGAGAAATCTTTTGAAAATCTTTTCGTGTTTATAGACATGTGTCCACGGTGCTTTGTTGAAAGTTTAAATTTTTTAAAGATTGTGCGATTTTTTTTATTCCAGGTTCTGGCTGCCTGTTTGAGTCCGTAGATGGATTTTTTCAGTTTACAGACTTTGTTTTCTGAGTTTTTCTCAATGTAACCCTCGGGTTGTTTCGTGTACACTTCATCTTCTATCTCACCGTAGAGATAAGCTGTGTCTATGTCTATGTGCCTCACGTTCAACTTCTTATATGCGGCTGCTGCCAAAAATGTTCTGATGGTTGTTTGTGACACTACTGGGGCGAAAGTCTCGTCATAGTTTTCCCCATATTTTTGACTAAACCCTTTGGCTACTAAACGTGCTTTGTACTTTTGAGTGTTCCCGTAACTGTCTAATTTCCTTTTGAATGTCCATTTGCAACCTATAACCTTTTTGTTAGGTGGAGGATCCACTAATTCCCATGTGTTGTGTTTTCTCAGCGAATTGATTTCCGCTTGTGTGGCTTTAAGCCAATTTTCCTTTTCTTTGGGATTATTTATTTCCAGTATTTCATTCCAACTACTGGGTTCTGTCATATCATCATTTTTTACATAACAGGCATATCTGTCTGGTGGTACCCCCCCTATTCGGTCTTTCGGATCTTCTTGGTTCATTAATCGTGTTGTTTATCTCCGTTTCAATGTAATTTTTGTCGTCATATGAGTTTTCTGTCTCTTTACTTTCTTTTAGGTTAATTTTGCTATTTTCTATGAATTTCACTGTTCTGCCAATTACAATTTTATTTTCTTTAGTGTATACGCGATATCCTTTTGACTTGTTATCGTATCCTACAAAAATCCCTTCCTGAGCCCTGTCGTCCAATTTTCCTCGATGTTGTTTATTCACGTATACGTAAGCTTTGCATCCAAATGTTCGCAAATAGTGTAAATTCGGTTTGCGATTAAGCCATAGCTCAAATGGGGTTTTATTTGTCGATCTTGTTGGTAAGCGATTTTGTAAATGATTCGCGGTGTTAATTGCTTCTCCCCAAAATCTTTGTGGCAGATCTGCTTCTCTCAGTAGGCTTCTCGTCATGTCTAATAGCGACCTATTTTTTCTCTCCGCAATGCCATTTTGGCTCGGGCAATACGGCACGGTTAATTGATGTTCAATGCCCCTTTTCCTTAGGTAATCTTCTATCCCTCTATTTATGTACTCTACCCCGTTATCCGATCTTATTGCTTTCGGATATATCCCGAACTGGTTTCGAACCATAGCTATATAGTCGATTAGTTTATCCTGTACTTCATCTTTATGTTTTAATAAGTATATTACAGTAAATCTAGAGTAGTCGTCAATGAAAGTTACAAACATTGTTTTACCACCTATTGTGGGGATTCCTATCGCTGTGCATACGTCCGTGTGCACTAGATCGAGTACTCTGCCTGTTTTGTTTCTATACACTGTTTTGGGATAGGGAGCATCGCTTGTTTTTGTTTGTATGCACGTTTCGCATGTTGTTCCATGATTGCAATTATTTAGTTTTATGCCATAGGCTAAGTCGTCTTTAACCATTTCCTTTATGGAATTATAATTTCTATGCCCTAGGCGTTTGTGCCAAAGTTCCAGGCAATCTTTATTTTTGCATTCATGTGCCATGTTTACTATCCTATTTGTATTTTCTAATAATTGAACTTCGTATAGGTTATTTTTCATTTTTGCCTCCAAGTAGATTTTCGCATTTCGGGACAGCGTGCATCGATCTTTATCAAATAATAATTTATACCCATTCTTTGTGGCTTTACTTACTGAAATTAAATTAGATTCTATACTTGATTCCACCTCAAGTTGGCAGCGTTGGTTGTGCTACGAATGCCGAATCGCAGCCGTTGCCGTAGCAACCAGGGTTTGCTTGAAGAGCAAAGGATCGCTAGTAACCAAGGAAAAGCGCCATTTTGGCGGAAAAGTATAATGCGTGTGCAAAAATCTGTACGTTTTGAAGTTCCTATGAAATTAATTATATAATCTATTAAAATAACGAATTGCATTATTATTCTTTTCTTATTTTTACATTTTTTAGACTGATTTTAGAAATATCTTATATTATATTAGCTGATCCGCCCAACGTCACCCGGCCCGCAAAATGCGAAATTTTTTTTTAAATAGCGAAAACTTTAAAAAAGGGTGCACGAATTGTGGAAAAACTTTATTGAAAAAATGTCAAAATTTACTGTTTTAAACTAAAAATTTGAAGCCGAATTCCATGTACTGATGTTGAAAAAATCACATGCTATACGGTGCCGTAGGCAGCGGGGACAAGGTTCGACTTTCGTTCGAGCGCGATAGGCTTTTTAAAAAGAGTTTGCAGTGCGTGCGCAGCACGCCTGCTATAAGGTGCCGTAGGCAGCGAGGATCAGGTTAAACTTTTGTTATAGCGAAAGCCTTTTTAAAAAGAGTTTGCAGTGCGTGCGCTTCACGACTGCTATACGGTGCCGAAGGCAGCGGGGACCCGGTTCGACTTTCGTTCGTGCGTAATAGGCTTTTTAAATTGAGTTTGCAGCGCGCCTGCTATACGGTGCCGTAGGCAGCGAGGACCAGGTTCGACTTTCGTTATAGCGAAAGGCTTCTTTAAAAGAGTTTGCAGTGCGTGCGCAGCACGCCTGCTATACGATGCCGAAGGCAGCGGGGACCCGGTTCGAGGTTCGTTCACTTCGAGATTTCATATTATTAGAGGTTCGTTCGCAGGCGAGTTATGTTCTTTCGAGATTTTATACAAAAAGGAGGGGCCCGCTAGCGGGCGAAGCCAGCTAGTCTTATATTATATTAGCTGATCCGCCCAACGTCGCCCGGCCCGCAAAATGCGATTTTTTTTTAAAATAGCGAAAACTTTAAAAAAGGGTGCACGAATTGTGGAAAAACTTTATTGAAAAAATGTCAAAATTTACTGTTTTAAACTAAAAATTTGAAGCCGAATTCCATGTACTGATGTTGAAAAAATCACATCGGAAAGAAAAAAATCGCTTCGAAAATTGTCTAAGAAATTTAAAATCGCGAAGGGCAAAATTTTCTATATTTAAGCTCCAAGTTTAAAACAGAATTCCTCTTACAAATGTCAAAAAATTGCCGCAAAAAGCAAAAAAATAAAAATCAGATTAAAAAAATCGAGAAAATTAAAAAAATCGCTGGACGAATTCCGAATTAAATTTACTGAAAACAAAACAGTATTATCTATATTGGGTTAAAAGATTAAAACCAAATTATCCGGAAATCTATTTAACACAGAAAATTTGTTATTTATACCAAAACCTCTGGCAGAAATTCGGAAAAGGCTAGATCTCACACTGAGCCTATCTCATTTTTAATGTACATTTTTAATTATAGATATTAGGGTGTAAAAAAGTCATGATTTTTTAAAATCAAAATAAGCTGATTTTAAATAATTAAAAACTGCATTTAATATTAATTTGTTAACACTGCTGAAAATTAAGGGGCTATTTCACTCACGCAAAAACACCCGCTTGCTAATTCTAATCCTATGGAGAAAAAAAAATTAATATCTCGTTTGCATTTCAGTATTTTTAAATTATTTTTTTTTTCTTTTGCGTTGGATAGTTGAGGTCGATCTCCAAAATTAACATCGTTTACAACTTGTAAAACTTTATCCAAGGTTGGTATGTCATTTCTGCGAAAAAAACTATGGATTTTTCGTCGAATGCAAGATAACGTGAATTCGTCATATTGTCCCAGCCTTCTGTGTTTACCCACTGCACCAGGTGTTTCTTTCCGAGTGTACTTAAAGGGCTAGATGCCTTTTTCTCTTTTTTCAAACGAAAAATTGTTCTTTTCGAAACACCTGTAAGTTGGAAAACTTCCTCTACAATTTCATTAATTAAATGTTGGGGATTTTCTTGACGAAGTCTGGAATAAACATTTAATATATTTCTGCGAGCTGCACTTTTGATTGGCTTTCCTCGCCTTGAAGGTGTGTAAACCGTGGATGGAGATAATGCTTTATCAATCAGACATGCTATAATTCAAATAAATTTGATTCAAATAAATACTTAACTATGTAACAAATTTTAGAAATACTCAGTTAATAAACGAATAAATAATAACAATAATTAACAGTAAAAATAAAAAACTATGAACACGTTTGAAGAATAATCTTCATATGTTACACGAAATTTCACGTTATCACAATTTAAATCCAAGGTTGGGAGAGCTTAATATATAGACTTCACGATTCATGTAAAATCACATTAAAATAATAAAACATATTTCACAACTGAAAATGGCGCTGGTGTTGTTCAGTATAAGTCCAAGTCAAGCACAGGATGATTAAAAACTTTGTTAATTCTATTTACACTTATAAATATTTACAGTATTTACAATGAAAAACATTTGGATAATATTTCTTTAAAAACATGTAAATATTCCACACTGGGAATTCAAGATGATCATATTAAAATTTCACCAATTATATTATTCTATAAAAGAAGCCACGAAAATGGCATTATTTAATATTCGGAAATAAATTTCCTTTTTTTTTTTAATTAAAGCATCATTTCTTCTAATAGAAGACCACGATAAAAAAACCTATACGCAGCTTATTACCTGCTGCGTTCAAGATTCACATTCACAAAATCAACTAAAAAAAAAGGAACAAGAAAGAAAAAATGTTTTTAATATCAATTCTCTAGTCAGACCACGTGACCTGGGATCACTGGCGCCTAATCAGGCTGGCTGAGAAAAGAAGGGGTTTGCGAAATTTCACAAACTCCCCCCCGATGAACAAGGGTTCATCAAAATGGGGATTCAAAATAATTAAAGTAGAAATAAAATTATTCTAAAAAAATATCAGTTACACTATACATAAATACAATACAAATCAAAATATATACTTACATACTGGACTTCAAATAAAATAATAAACAATTTAAAAAATTTGTCAACAGGTTTCTGCTACTAAAAATAGAAAGAACAATTTAAATCTATACAACCTTTTCTGGAATATTCAATACAAAAAAAAAAAAAAAAAACTAAAAATTAGAAATATTATCAAACAAGAAACTTTTTTTTTTTTTAAGTGAAAAATTTTTTTTTTTTTTTTTTTTTTTTTTTTTTTTTTAGTCAATAAACAAGAGTTCAATTTTTTTATTTTTTTTTTTTTTAAGTCAAATGTGAGTTTTTGAGTCTCTAATAATATCAGAGTTTGTTTGGTTTTTTTTTTTTTTTCAGTTCTATTAATAAAAAAGTTCAGAGTTTTTTCACTTCTAAATTATACACAAGAATCAATAGGTCTTTTAATGATGGAATTATTTGCCTTCAGTTCATAAGACCTCATTTTTTTTTTAAATCTCTGTCCACAAATACCTAACTTCCAGAAAGTTCTTGATACATGTATCAAGACTCTCATATGCATAAAAATCACATCATATTTTTCAAAGTCAGAAATTTTATTCTGGTCCGTGTAGTGAGCAGATTGTAAGTTGAGAAGATACTCATTTTTCAAGCGCTTCCAAAAATGATTCAGAAGAGTCTCGCGCAAACGGAAGCGTTTCACTAAGGATTATTTGGTTGCAGGTAAACACAAGATATGCTTTAGAGTTGCTATAACTAGTTGACCAGGGCGAACACTAAAGTTTTTGGAGATTGCACATTTGTTTAGGACTGATTTTATGCATTGTCTGGATCTTAAAATCCAAATTTTTTCACGAGTTGATACTAATGTACTGGGCACTCCTGAATGAAAAACTTTTTCATGTGCATCTTTCACGATTAATTCAGTCAATTTATGTTTTGCAGGAATCACTACGGGATGTTTTTCATAAAATGAGGAGTTAGACTTTTGTAACCGTCCTCGTACCAACAGCAAACCTTCATCTGACAAGATAGGATTTAACTGTAGAAGATTCGATTCTTTAGGGATACTCTTGTTACATTTCAAGCTTTTAATAACTTCAGGGAAACTTTCTTCCTGCACTAGCTTTAACCAAAAATTTTCAGCATGTAACATTTCCTCAGCTGATAATTCTGAAAATTTTCTTTTTTCTACCTTTAATTTTACATAAGAAATAAATCTAAATATCCATGCAGTTACTCGATACAATTTCTTTAGGGAGCTATACTTTTCAAGAATAAAAATGGGAATTTCATCAGATTTATTTGTTTGAACAATGCAAGAAATGGTGGCTGCTTTTTTAGACTTCTCTTCAGAAACATCAGGTAATCGAGATGCAGCAATTTTAACCCTAGGCCACTGATTTTCGGGAAGGGAAAGAAATTCAGGACCATACCACCATTTTTGAGAATTTATTAAATGCTTCACAGAACAACCTCTCGTTATTAAATCTGCGGGATTAAGTTTGCCATCACAATGTCTCCATAAACTAGGATCAGACAAATTATGAATCTCAGCTATTCTATTACTAACAAATGGTTTCCATTTTTCTTTTGGCCCTTTAAGCCAATGAAGAACAATTTCTGAGTCCGACCAGAAAATAGTATTATTTACTTGGATAACGTTCGTGATAAACTTTGCCATTCTGGCACCAATAAGTGCTCCCATGAGTTCAAGACGAGGAAGAGTTAACTTCTTCAAGGGAGCAACCCTAGACTTAGACATTATAAAACTAGTTTTAAATTTATCTTTAGAAATTGGATACCGTAAGTATGCCACTGCACCATACGCATTAGAGTTAGCATCAGTGAAAATATGCAGTTGGAGATGCTCCTTTTCCATGATCAGGTTGTTGAAATAGTGTCGGGAAATTTTCAAGTGTGTGAGATCAGGGATTTCTGAAAGCCAATTTTGCCAATTATTTTCTAGTTCCAGGGTCGTACTGGCCCACCGGGCAACGAGGCAAATGCCCGGTGCGCCCCTCGTCGGATTTTTTTTTTTTTTTTTTTTTTTTTTAGAACCACGCTTAAAAGTTTCTGAGCGGCAAAAAAAATTCATTTGACGTTTTTAAAAACGTATCTACGAATGATACTTTCTATGGAAACTAATAACAATTAATCACGTTTTATATGTTATATTTACAGAATGTGCTTCCTTTAAGAATTTGCGTCTCGAACTGTTGCACGCTATAAAGGTATTTCTAGACACTGGGTAAGTCAACGATGAAAGAGGTAGAATGTGATCTCAAAAAAACAAATTTTAATTTTTATTGGACCCATTTTGACACGAGGCGTCTTTTGGTAGTCATAGGTCATGGCGCCCTGGGACCCATTTTTTTTCAGCCCCTCTATGAATGTCTTTTAAGGAAGCTGATATTAAGAATTAATCACGCATTTAGCTAATTTTCTGCCTTTAAATAGTATTTGGCGCCTAGTATGGTTGCCCGGTATTTTGGAATTTGTACCATTGAGCTAATGCAAACGATGAAACAGGATTGAATGCCTTAAAAATCATTTTAATTCAACTTATTGACAGAGGTGGCTTTGGTAGTCATGGCGCCCCGTGGCAATTTTTTTTTTTCAGTGCCTCTACGAATGATATCTTGTAAGGAAACTCATATTAAGAATTAATCACGCATTTAGCTAATTTTCTGCCTTTAAGCATTTGTCGCCTCGTATGACTGCCCGGTATTTTGGAATTTCTACCTATTGAGCTAATGCGAACAATGAGAGAGGGTTGAATGCTTTAAAAATCATTTTAATTCGACCTATTGACAAAGGTGGCTTTGTTAGACATGGCGCCGAGTACCAATTTTTTTTTCTTCAGCGCCTCTACGAATAATGTCTTTTAAGGAAACTGATATTAAGAATTAATCACGTATTTAGCGTATTTTCTGCATTTAAGCATTTGGCGCCTCGTATGGTTGCTCGGTATTTTGGAATTTCTACCTATTGAGCTAATGCAAACGATGAAACACGATTGAATGCCTTAAAAATCATTTTAATTCGACCTATTAACAGGGGTGGCTTTGATAGTCATGGCGCCTCGTGCCAATTTTTTTCAGCGCCGCTACGAATGACGATTTCCGAAGAAACTAATCTTAAGGCTCCTATTCCTGCAGGCGAAGACACTTCCCATCTAATGCTAAACGGGAGGTTATTTTCTATTATCTTGTTTGGATTTCGAGATTTTTAAAGAAATTTTTTTGCATTGGATAGCCGAAGTACATCTCTACATCGCTCGTTTTTTACTTTTTCGATTTTGGTTGCAGATATTTTTTAAAAGTTACTTTCACTTTCAAAACCGGTTTCGAAAATATCTGCAACCAAAATCGAAAAAGTGAGAAAGGAGCGATGTAGAGACCGACCTCGGCTATCCAATTAAAAAAAAAAAAAATTTAAAAATAACGAAATGCAAAAGAGATATTAGAAAATACCCCCCCCCCCCCTTATAAGTTTAGCATTAGCTCACGAGTGTATTCATCTGCAGGGGCAGGAGCCTCAAGTATTAATCCCATTTTATGTATTTTGCGCCCTGTGTAACTTCCAGATATTTCTGCATTTTGTGTAAGTACAAAGGGTAAAAAAAGATTGAACGTCAGTTTAAGGAAAGAATATTTTAATTTTAAATGGTCACATTGGCAGAGGTGACTTTCGTAATCATGGTGCCCAGAGGTATATTTTTTACATCATCTAATACACATGATGACTTGAAACAAATATTCAATGTTAAGCATTTCTTGTATTTTCTACTTTTGAGAATTTGGCGCCTCGGTGGTTACACAGTATTTTGACATTTATAATTTTTGTACAAGTGCAAACTAAGAAGGAGATGGAGTGTCAATTAAAAAAGAAAAAAACGGATTTTAATTATTCTTAAGTACATTGTTGGCTTTGGTAGGCTAAGTGGTAAGTACAGTGTTGGCTTTGGTGTTGGCTTTGGTACACCCTATGAAAGACTTTTTCATTGGATCCACTGGTGGTGGTTTCTGGTGAAAGTATTAGTATTGATACTTTTGTATATTTTTCACTCCTTACTTTTTAGCGTGAAGGGCAGCTTCCAAGATCCAAGCCTCCCCCGCCCTACAATCCTCTCCGAAGGTATATCTGTCCCTTGGCTTTGATTTTTCGCCTAACATTTTGTCAGAATATACGTATATATGCGTAAGCCTTCCTGACCTGAGATATAGTTTTTAGCCTAGAGTAAGACTGACAGGAGGGTATGTGAACCTACTCCAAAGACTTTTTTGCATTTGGTATCTCTTCACATCTCTTATCTATAAAATTAATAGAAAAAAAAATAAAACTGTTAATGGGTGTCCCTAGATTGTGGCTAGTATTTGATTATTATTTTGCCATATTTATTTATTTTGCAAATTTGGCAATTTTTTTATTAAAAAATTCACCTTTATTTCCAAATAGTAATATTCCGCTTTATTTAATTTGCCATTAAAAAAGGCGAAAATAGTGGTAATTTTTTTAATTAAAAAATGTCAATGGTGGTCTAGCATCAGATTTTTTTAAGGCTGTTGTTCTCAACTGCTCTGCTCAACAAGCACAAAACGTTTTGACACATTTACAAATTTATTTTTTAACGGAAAGATATAAAATTGGAAGGCCTGACTATGGAATCGATTTGGAATCGAACTGTATTTTCCATGTTTTGATAAAATAAAATTACCTATTGAGTTATAAGCGATTTTGATCACGTGACAAAGACTTTTTTACCCTTCCTTGAGTGGTTATTCTTCTTTCGCGCGGAAATTCGGTTCAAAGCGCCCATTTTGACACTATTTTCTGAAACATCTATTGCGTTTGCAAAAAAAAAAAAAAAAAAAAAAAAAAAACAGTTCCATTACATTGTTTCTCAACAACAATACCTGCTAGTTTCATGCATTTCCGAACAAAAATTAATTAAAACTTATGTCATAAAGTTGCCCTTTGGATATGAGTCTTTTGGAACAGCCTTAAGTGCAATGTTTTTAGATTCGAAATTTCTTTGTCTTGTTTGTATGTAGTTCAAATTTATAAATTTTGATTAAATATATATATATATTATTTATTGGTACACTTAAATCTTATTTGACGTTTCTATCATTTATTGAGTGTTATGTATATCTTTACAAATATTAGTTTTACGAATCCTTTACTAAAATTGAATAATTTTCTTACTGCTGTCAATTTTTTAAATGTAATGTCTATATTTTTTTACCGACTTCCAACGAAAGAACCCCCCCCCCCCTCTTGCTTTTTATTTACAAGAGGGACGCGAAGGGACGCAGACCTTTCTAGTTTATTAAATGTTTAAAAGAACAAGCATATTAATACATTCAATTTTATCAAGTAAGGCACTGATTTTTAAAGTATTTTAGGCTTTAAATGCATTACAAACTGAACTGCAGAAAAAGTGATGTTTACTTGCTGTTTCATCTTAATCCCCACTAATGAGATACAGTTGTACCATTAGTTCCTTCAGATGCATGCATTAGTTTTACTTGGAAATTCTCTTATCGAAAACTGTTACTACCCTTCCCACGACCAGCTGAAAGACCGACCTCTGAAAAGATCTTTGTATACCACATGGATTTTCTTTTTCTCAAATGACAATTAACAACAACAGTTTGTCATTAGTGATTTAAAAGGGTCCGTTTTTAAACACATTTAGGTTAAACAAGAGGGACCATCAATATCAATCGAAACCGACAACTGCTTGCCGTGCAAGAATCTTCCTGTTATCACAGCTTCCACTACCTAAGAATATCGTTTATCATTCACATGGACAATTATTTCCGGATTAGTTCAGAGGACAGAAAAAAAAAACCACAAGTGTTTTAGACTGAATTCGAACAAGTATACTTTACTCTGGAGTATCTCTTTTTTGAATTCTGATTTTTTATTTTTTGAAGACTAAAAAACAATAACAATATTAAAACATATACATCCAGGTTTGGAGATCAAACGTCCGATTCAAGAGACTTGTAAGTAATTTTAAATTATTAAGTTTTGACTAATAATGTGCTGTTAATTAGTTATATGGTATGGTAGGTCATGAATTTTTGATAATGAGTGTTCAATATTTTCCAAATATCAATATGCTTCGGATATAAAACTGTACCTTTTGTAGAAAGGGATGAAACATGGGCGCCAGCAATGGGCGATGGGGGGGGGGGGGGGAATAAGAAAAGGGTAATTGCCTCTCTCTGAATTTTCGAATTTAACTAAATCTTTTTCTCTCATGATTTTGTAAAAGTAATAGATTGTTCCTTTCAAATGATTTATAATAAATGAACATTAAGAAAAAATATTAACCAAGGTGTAATCGTCAGAGGTTAATAGTCTGTCCCCTTGAAGCCCCCATAAAAGACCAGTTTTAGTTCTGTTTTTCTTCTACGTTTATGCATTAAAAATTATTTCAAATTGCGGTTCAGGAAAAAATAAAGAAATTGGGGGGGGGGGGGGGGGGGGGAGAATAATAAACTATTTCAATTTTTCATTTATAAAGAAGCCGATAGAAGTTTGATTTTTGATATACATCTTGTTACATTTCTGTATTTTTTTAATGGTGGTACGTTTCGAAATTATCTTAAGTAGGGTTATTGCCAATGAAAAAAAAAAAAAGTAAGTTTTGGCAGTGTAGTACAAGCACATATCTGTTCCAAAATCTTCCCCTCCTTGGATTTTGTTCTGTGGGTGCCCATGGGATGAAACCAAATTTACACGAGCTTTTCGGGATGTTTTTCTTTCCTCTCTAGTTAAGATACTTATTTTACTGAATAACGGCAATACTGTTTAAATATGTGTTTAATTTTTATAAAATTTGCTCCAACATAAATAAAAAATTACAAATTTAAAATTCAACATTTTAACACTTTCCAAAATAGTTGAAAAGTGTGTATGGTTTCGGTTAGTCTGTCCGAAAACATAAATAAACTCGCATTGTCACGCCACTTATGTGCATGATTTAATATAGGAGGTACCTTAATGAAAATGGAGTGTGTAGCACTTATAGTTCGTTTACAGAAGAACACAAAAATATTCCGTTGCTTTATGTCCTATGAGGAAAAAATTGTTACCAGTGTATTTTAATGATGTTACAGTACTTCAAACATAGTTACATTGAAATTTATTAATTTGATACACTACGTGGAATACGAATTGAATAATTTTTATCGTTTATTTACAGGGACATACAAAATAATCTAATTGTATTATTATTCTCAGTCTCAGCATAAAGTAATTGTTTGAAATAGCTTTTTAAATTGATACAAGTGACTTTTGCGAAATTGTTTTTTTTTTCCAGCGACTACAACATTGCATATATCCATATATTATAAAATGGACACCGAAAACAAGTACACTGTCCACACGAAACTCTTGAACAGATGGTCTGATTTTTAGGCTTTTTTTCTGGAGGTGAGGGGCGTTCTGTCTCTATAAATGGACATTTTTCAATATCATTAAGTTGTCTGTTTTCACGTCTCTCTCTCTCTCTTTTTCTTTTCTTTTCTTTTTTTTTTTACATTCTAGCTTTAATTTATATAAAAATTGACCAATTTTCACGAAATATTAATACGCTGTTAAGGCAATTCTCAAAATTATTTTTCCTCGTTCGAACAATGCGAATCTTTTTGACACATTCCCGGAGCCATGAATATCAAAATGATTTGTAATCAATTTTTTTTTCTTTCATTTTTCAAATATATAAATGTCATCCTGAGTTATAAGCGATTGTTCTGTCGTGGCGACATATTTTTTCCTTTTCCCGTGCTCTCGCATCCGGAAATTCGGCTCAAAACTCCCACTTTGACACATTTCCTGAAAATTTTCCGCTTTTATCAAGAAATGAAAAAAATGCTTACTTACATGGTTCTGAATAAGATTACCTGTCAATTTCATGCGTTTGAAAACAAAAATGAATAATAAAAAAAATTGTCAAAAAATATTCAGTTTTGATTTAAAAACAAAATTAAGGCATACAGTGCCATTTTATGTTTACAAAATACTCGTCGTTTCGTGTATATCTATATACAATTACAAAAATTTTATTATATATGTATATATATATATTTACAGGTACACCTCAGAAAGTTTATTTGTGTCATCGTCTACTTCATATGATAATAAGTGATATTGATACTAAACCATGAGATTTACAATTAATGCGAATTACAGTCCTGCATTAGGTCAGTTTACCCGACTACACCCGTTATTTAGATCGGATCGGTTCGGATAGGCAATATTTTTTTCGTTGCGCGTTGACGTGACTCTAATTGTTTAGGGTTGGGTTTTAACTCTTGCGGATGGATTTTGGTAAGCCGTTTATTTATTTATTTTTTTTTTTCAAACGAATGCCACCAATATTAAACTTTGTATCTCCATATAAATGAGTATATATATGTGTGTGTGTGCGTGTGAGATATTAAAAATATAATTACAGAGTAATCTATTGTAATTGATTTAAAATATAGACAAATGCATTAAAATATGGGGTTGAAGTGTGTCGGGTTGGTTTCAAATAGAATTTTCGAGTTGGGGTTAGTATAACATGAACCGTGCAGGACTCTAATGAGGGTAACAATATAGGATTGCCATAAAACCCGAAGGTAAGAAAAAATCTTTTCAAAACTGTTTTATTTATTTTATTTGTTAAAAAGTTATTTTCATGCATATCACAAGTTTATAGCCAAGACAAGTTTATGGCCAACAGGCCAACCTTCTTGGGAGCAAATAACACATGAGAGGCAGGACATGTAAAAGGTGTTTCAGGACGAAACTGACAATTAATTTCCTAACTCCGAGTCCGTTTAAGTTATATTTCTAATGCATTTAGCCTCCAAATAAAGGACACTCCATTTGAAGAAAAGGAATTATCTCATTCAAAATATATAAAATAATCTTGTAGCTGTTATCTTAACTTTTCAAAAAAAAATTGTTTAAAATACTTTTAAATAGTAGTCGGCGCCCTTTTGATTAGAAGTTGGCGCCCTTTTTATCCAAGTTGCCACCGCCCTTTTTGTCATGCCAGTACGACCCTGTCTAGTTCACCACAAAAACTTTCATCCCATGATATTCCCTTTATCCACAATTGCTGCAAAAGGCATTTGACACGAATAACAAAAGGGGCAATAAATCCGGCTGGATCAAACAACGTAGCTGCAATTTTCAAAACGTTCCGTTTTGTACAAGAATCATCGCTTAAATTTTCTAACAATGGTCGTAATTCTAGTCCTAATTTATCTTCTGTATTGTTCCAGATTAATCCTAAAATTTTCAAGGAAGTATTTGGAGGTTCGGGACTAGAAACAGGAATGTTTTCGTCAACCCATTTTTTCCTAAGTTCCTGAGAATTGCTTTCAAATTTTCTTAACTTCATCCCCCCTTCTTTCAAAATATCAACAGCTTCTTTAGTTAAATTAAAGGCTTTTAGAACATCGTTTTCTCCTGAAAACAAATCATCAACATAAAAAGAAGAATTTAGGATTTCAAATGTTTTATTATGAGAGCTTTTATATTTGTTAATATGGTGCTTAATAGTACAAGCAAGGATAAAGGGACTGCAGGTGACACCAAAAGTAGCTCTGGTCATTCTATAGGGTACTATGTTTTTATTCTTATCAAAATCTTCATAATATAAGAATCTAAGATAATCGCGATCTTCCTCGTCTACAGATATTTGCAGAAAAGCTTTTTCAATATCAGCCGAAAAGGCAATTTTATGTAAACGGAATTTCAAAATTATGTCTAAAACATTAGGATTTAAGTTAGGGCCGTGATTCAAACATTCGTTTAATGATAGAGAATCACCATATTTGGAAGAAGCATCATAGACTATGCGCATTTTTGTTGTAGTTTTGTCGTCACGGATAACAGGTCTGTGTGGCATGTAATAGGAATTATTAGAATGTTTCTCGGTGCACAATTCTATTACACCCTCATTAAACTGCTCTAGCAAAATGGAGTTATATTCTTTAAATAAAGAATCGTTTTTCAAGAATTTATTTTCTAAACTGGAAAACCGCTTCTTTGCTACTTCAAGATTATTTCTAAGTAATTCGCGAGAATCTTTCCACAATAATTTTGCTTCATAACGCCCATTTACGAATTTTAGATTTTCTTTAAATTCTTTTATTACCTCATGATCGGTAATGTTCTTTTCATTGCTTTCAGCAATGCCAATTGATTCAAGATCCCAAAATGCTTTCAGTTGGGTATTTATATTTTCAACTGAAACACGCAAACAAGCTACTTCTTTTTTATTAGACTCTATTTGCCCTTGCACCGTATGACCGAAAATAGTTTCTGCAACGTATAATTCTTTTGTCAATTTTCCCTCGATTCCCTTTAATATTTTCCACAAAAAGTCAGACTCTAGCAAAATATTTATTTCCTGTTCAAGACCTGTATCAGCAGGCTTAAAGCCTCTTGTTCTCATTATGTCTAGAAGTTCTGGTTCTAGTGTTTTCACAGAAGCTCCAGTTATATTATCAACCACAAGTGCTTCGATATTTATCGAGTTAATAGGTTGCACAGCACTGGATAATTCAAGAGAAACTACTTCATAACAAGATTCATAAGGGCGTCTCCGCCCAAAAGGATAAACTAATAAATTTTCTTTTCGCAATGGCTTCAATTTTAATTTTTGTACTAGCGATCTCTTCACGAAGCATTTTTCTGAACCACTATCACATAAAACGCGAGCCAACAAGCATTCCTTACCAGCAGAAACAGAAACTGTACAAGTCTGCAATAATGTCGATTTATTTTGTTTATATTTTTGTTCCGACATCATAGATACAATTGCACCTTTCATTTCTTTTTCAGGATTTTCTTTTGCTGTTTCTTTAAAACAAAACAAAGGACCATGGGTAGTGTTACCACATTTGGAACAAGGGTTAATTTTTGTTCTACAGTTTACAGATAAATGTGACTTATTTGTGCATTTGTAACAGCGGCCTTCTTTCTTTAATTTATATCGTTTCTGTTCACCAGTGAATTTCGAACAATTTAGTCCTACATGATCAGAAGACTTACAAAATATGCAAAACTGTTTTGTAGATGTATTTAAAGCAGCAGCTGAAGGTATATTTTTCTTTTGCGGAAAATTTTGATATTTACTTGAAGAATTTTCATATTTAGTTTTAGAATTTTCATAAGTCTTGCTTTGGGAATTATTTACTAAATTAGTAGCTTCACGACATCTTAATTCCGTTTTAATAAAATTTATTAAATCGGTGACTTCACAGTCCTTATCGGGGTCACGTTTTCGATGGAAATCTAGTATCAAATTTTCGGGTAACAGTCTTAATAATATTGGTAGTAATAAATGGCCGTAAGAGCCTGATGTTACTCCTAACGCATCAAGATTTCTCATACACGTTTCAATATTATCATACAACTTTCTTAAAGAAATAACATTGTTAGAGGATTTCACTGGTTCAAGATTCAGAATTTTGTTCATGTAACAGTTTATGATATTTTCCCGCTTACCATACCTCTCTTCTAACAACTTCAAACACGTTGAATAATTTTGATCTGTCAGTTCAAAACCAGCTACAATATTATATGCAGGTCCAGACAACAAGGATTTGAGATATTGGAATTTTTCAATTTTTGATAACGATTCGTTTGAATCTATCGCACTAGTAAATAAATTAAAAAATTCCAAGAACTGGCTTGCATCACCAGAAAATTTTTCTATGTTAAGTTTAGGAAGCTTCACTGCCGAAACTGGTTTACTTCCGCTTTTTGAACCGTTACTTGATTCTAGTAAAACTTTTGGTTCAGTTTCGATTTTACATTTTTTAAGCCTCATCTTAATTTTAAATTTCAAACTGGATATTTTTTCAGAATATTCTTCTACCGATTTTAGTTCTTTTTCATATTTAGTTTTTTCCTGAATTAGCTCATCTAGTTCGGAATCTAATTCCTTTAGTAGAGCTTCCTTTTCATTTACAAGCTCTAACGATTCCATTAAAGAATCGCAATCAGTTTTATCAATATCAACAGATAATAATGTATCACATTTTGTGATTAATTTCGTAATGGCTGCACGAACAGTAGTTCTTTTACTTTTAAGCTTATCAGGCTTATCCATGTTTAAATTTAAATTAAAATTTCAAAATAAATGATCATGAAAAATGTATATTTTCAAGAAATCAACAGTCATGCAGAATAATAAAGGTATTTCTTACCTTTTTCCCGGGTTTCGGCACCAAAACTTGAAGAATAATCTTCATATGTTACACGAAATTTCACGTTATCACAATTTAAATCCAAGGTTGGGAGAGCTTAATATATAGACTTCACGATTCATGTAAAATCACATTAAAATAATAAAACATATTTCACAACTGAAAATGGCGCTGGTGTTGTTCAGTATAAGTCCAAGTCAAGCACAGGATGATTAAAAACTTTGTTAATTCTATTTACACTTATAAATATTTACAGTATTTACAATGAAAAACATTTGGATAATATTTCTTTAAAAACATGTAAATATTCCACACTGGGAATTCAAGATGATCATATTAAAATTTCACCAATTATATTTTTCTATAAAAGAAGCCACGAAAATGGCATTATTTAATATTCGGAAATAAATTTCCTTTTTTTTAATTAAAGCATCATTTCTTCTAATAGAAGACCACGATAAAAAACCTATACGCAGCTTATTACCTGCTGCGTTCAAGATTCACATTCACAAAATCAACTAAAAAAAAAAAAGGAACAAGAAAGAAAAAATGTTTTTAATATCAATTCTCTAGTCAGACCACGTGACCTGGGATCACTGGCGCCTAATCAGTCTGGCTGAGAAAAGAAGGGGTTTGCGAAATTTCACAACGTTAAAAAGAAAAGTAAAAGCGAAAGTAAACAGCGAGTATTATTAAAACTATTCATAAGATCAATAAGAATGCGCGGAGTAGCAGAGCATTAAAGCGCGCCAGATATTTAACCTTGAAGATTTCTTCCTCGCCAAAGGAGAGTTTTTTACGCCAAGATTTTTACTTTATACGTTCGCTTTAAATACAAAATACTTTTAAATTAAATACTTTTAACAGAGAAATTACATTAAATATATGCTTCAAAATACCGAAATTTGTAATTTATAAACATAATCATATAAATTTGTATGCTTTTTCACCATTTAAGATTAAAAAATAACGGAGAACTACTTTTCAAGGCGGAATGTTACTGTTTCTACCTTTCACAGTGCTGCCATGTTGAGTTGGAATAGAGTGTAGCTCTGGTACATACAACACTTCTTTCAACGTAATTTTATTTATGCCTCCATCGGATGTTTTCGTCGTGAATGTAGTCTCTCCGGTACCTAGCGAATTTAGAGTTTTGCCGTTGGCAATTATGATCGTTGTTTTTTCGGTGTCATTTAATTTAGTAAAGTAGAGATGTGTCATTTGTTGAGGAACGACTCCAAAGGAACGATTCCGGCAGTGAAACTGAAGGAACGATTCCATTCTGTAAAAAGGAATCGGTCCTTTTCGAACGACTCCTCGGATCGGTCCTTTTTGGAACGGTTCCTCGGATTCGGTCCTTTTTGGAACGTTTCCTCGGATTCGGTCCTTTTTGGAACGGTTCCTCGGATTCGGTCCTTTTTGGAACGGTTCCTCGGAATCGGTCCTTTTTGGAACGATTCCGAAAAGGAACGACTCCACGGAATCGGTCCTTTTCGGAACGATTCCTCGGAATCGGTCCAAAATGTACCGACTCCGAAAAGGACCGATTCCTCGGAGTCGGTCCATTTCGGAATCGTTCCAAAAAGGACCGAATCCGAGGAACCGTTCCAAAAAGGACCGAATCCGAGGAACCGTTCCGAAAAGGACCGATTCCTCGGGAATCGTTCTTTTCTTGTAGACTGGCCAGTTTTAATAAATCAAAATACGCTATTTTATTTCAAAATAACAGATTTTGATTCTATTAAAGCTGACTTTATTGCCAAAATATCCTTCTAATGTGTGTGCCACTCCTCCCCCCCCCCCAAAAAAAAAAGAAAAGTAAAGAAAGAAAGAAAAAAGAAATTGAAGTGCGGGGCGGAGTAGGGCGTTTAATAAACATTACTATTTCATCTTCTTGTGCTAAATTAATCTGAAAGAAATAATTAAAAAAAATATTTTATACGAATTGGATTTTTTACACATGAGAGAAAAAGTGCCCGAGATGGGATTCGAACCCAGAAACTTTACGTGCTTTACCGATTGAGTACCTGGACCCCGAGGGTAATGGAACACCATGTGTACTTTAATACACTAATACATTTTCTAATTGGTAAATGTATCATACGAAATGAATTTTTTCTAAATGAATTCTTAAGGCTGTTCTCAAATCCAAAAGGATAAATTTGTGACAAAAGTTTTAATTTATTTTTATTCGGAAATGCATGAAACGAACAGGTGTTGTTGTTCAGAAACTATGTAATCGAGCTGTTTTTTCCGTTTTTTTGCAAACGCAATAGGCCTTTCATAAAATAGTGTCAAAGTGGGCGTTTTGAACCGAATTTCCGCGCGAAAGAGGCATAATTTCTCAAAAATGGGTGAAAAACATGTTTGTCATGTGATCAAAATCGATTATAACTCAATAGGTAATTTACTGATCAAAAGATGGAAAACACAGTTCGATTCCAAATCGCTTCCATGGTCAAACATTCCAATTTTATATCTTTCCGTTAAAAAATGAATTTGTAAATGTGTCAAAACGTTTTACGCTTGTTGAGCAGATCACTTAAGAAAAGCCTTAAGAAAAACAAAGAAAATGCTTGTTTAATTACTAGTGAAAAATATTTTTTTAAATCTGACTAGAAACAGTTTTGAATAATGTAAGAAATATATCACTAGGCCATAAAAATTGCATTTTAATAGGATAATAATAACTGATTTTCAATTATTTTAATAATTGTAGAGTTACGCACTTTCATGCATATTTCACTATTTCATGTTTTTTCCTCAAACATAATTTCAATTTGAGAATCCTCTTTATCAAAATAAATATATGACCAGCTACGAGCTCTCGAGTACCACTTTATTTCCACAGTTTGGCGTCTTGTTTTTCTCTCCTGAAGAAGATGATTAAAAAAATCTCGAAACTCCCTAAGATTGTTGTTTTAATCAACTTACATTGAGGTTTATTACATAGCGTAAAATCTGTTAGAACAAGGAATTTTTGTAAAACGTTTCTTTCTTTCTTAAGATAATGAATATTTCAAAAAGCATAATGTCTAATAATAATAATAAGATAACAGTAACAGTGGTGGGTGGGATTGAAATAATTTAACCGCGGTTCGCTCTCTTAATGGCCGTTTTGAGTATAAAAACGGGAAAGAAAAATCACGTGCTACATATAGATTATCGGACTTTCTCCAACACTGCGACATATATAAAGCTGCATATTTTATGCTTGTTTCGGTTTAATAGATTTATGTTAACCCTCCGCCTACCAGAGGGGTTCAATGGCCCCGACAGGTACATTTATAATGATATTTCTAATTTATTTTAAAAACTGAAATTTCTGTAAATATGGGTTTTTTCTGGGATGTTCTATTCTTTTGAGTAGAACATTCCAGAAAAAGTCACATATTTACAAAATTTTCATTTTTTAAAATGTGAAAAATCAATTTGAATGTATCTATCGGGTCTGTTGCACCGGTCTGGTATGCGGAAGGTTAATATTGCATTTAAAAAGTTTTACAATATACGAATTTAATTATTGGTTTCCGAAAAATGCACGTTGTGATTTTGTACAGTTTTTTCAATTGTTATTTTACTTCTATTTCTTGCTAAATAATTAGAATTTAAATAACTGTGACTTTGTTTTAATTCAACGTAAAATAAAAGCAAAAAAAATCGTTTATCGTAATAATTTCTTATAATAATTCAGATTTCTTGATCGTTATTGATACTCGTAAATCTCGAAATCAATGCCACGATTAATGCCTGTTACTGTGGTGATGGATAACACATATCTGAGTTTAATTTCGAGCAAATCAAGGCTCCCTTCATGCTAAACTAAATTTAATGTTTCAAGCCTAATACCAAATTTCCGTTTTTATTGAGGTAAAACTTACTGCAAATACGATACTAAATTTTATGTATTTTCCTTTCTTATTGTTATTCTTTTCACTTAGAAGATTTATTTATTTATTTTCTTTTTTTTTTCTTAAATTACATAAAGTTTTCTGAAAAGTTCGAATTTAACAAAATGTTTTATCTATTTTAAATAGTTTTGACAATAAAAAGTTTAACTCCGAATAAAAAATAGTTAAATTCTCAAAAAATTAAGGTTGGTATTATCTATAATACGTTTACAACAGATATCTTTCATTCAACGGCCGAAACATCGTCAAAAGGATAGTTCTTTATATAGTACTACACTCTGTAATAATAATGGACATACTTTTAATTTGTTTAATTTAATTAAACCAATAAACCGTTTTTCAGTTAAAATGTTAGCAAATTTCAAATTTAAAGAAATAGAACTTTGAAGTTTAGTGAATCACTATATCTTTTGGCGGAGATAATATGTACTATATATGAATAAAATCATATATATTACTATATATATATATATATATTATAATATTAATGCATATAATATTATCTTATAAATATCACTAGCCATAGCCCTGCTAATGAATCTGTTTACAAATCATCTGAAGGAACTTCTACCCTTTCGTGTAACACAAGTGTTCCATGACTTCATGAGTTATGAAGCTCCAAAGATCCCAATCCAAACAAACATATTAGCATTGCAATTCACTCACACCGAACTGAGGTTCTGTATCATATAAGTGGAGAAAGGGTGACGGCGGATGAGGGTGTGAAATTAGAGAAATTCCGGTAGGTTCTCGTGAAATTGGAGATTCAAAAAGAGTTGTAAGTTTATTGAAATTCTACGTAGTTAACAGCAGTTCACAAATAGCGATGTTAGGGTAAAAGACAATACATACATCAGTCACTCAGGAAAGACAGTGTGCAAAAACGTGCTTTACTTTTTAACTCTTTCCAATAAAGTTAGTGTTTATGAATGCGGTTTGTCTGTCCGTCAGACCGTCTGTTCACGCTCTAAGGCAAGTCACACACTAAGGCGACACATAAGACATGTCGCTTGAATTCGCTAGAAAAACTGGTTTAAAACAAGTTTGCAACAACTTCGTTCTTTGTTTCGACCGGTTTTTGCACTTCATGTTGCGCTTTGTGTCGTTGTGTGGTCTCAGTGTGTAATATACCTAACTCCCGTAAATATACTCGGATTCCCATGCAATTGATATATGTTAATGATGTTTACCATGGGATGTTTGGTATTCAATATGAAGAGTGTAGCATTAATAGTTTATTTACAGGAGCACTCAAAAGTATTTCGTTACATTATGGTCAACGGGAAAAAATCGTTTGCAGCGCATTTTAATGACATTAAGCTATTTCAAATGCATTAAAATTGATATATATCACTGAATTGCACCACAAGTTGATTGCTATAGAATAAGGTGTTTCACTTCTGAACCAGATCCTGAAGGCGGTGATAATAATGTTGATGAATTATGCGAAATATCCTGTGTGCGTAAAGTTAGGGAGCTGAGGAGAAAGACGATAAAGGGCATAAAGTTATTGAAAGTACGGACACTTGAACAAAAATGTAATCTGCTTTAACTAGTTACATATCCAAACCATTAGAGCCATCCAAATGAAAAATGAGATTCAGAATGAAAAATGAAATTAAGATTACCTAGAGGTAGATTTTGAAGAGGAATCTATGAGACTAAAAATTCCTAGACCCTGGTGACAAATATCAGAGCAATAATAAAATTTCCTATACAGGATGTCCACTCTCAACGATGTCCAATAACTAACTCCTAAACCGTTAGTCATAGCCATATAGTTCCAATTACAAAAATGTTTTAAATGGGGGTAAAGAAGTATTTAAAAAGTGATTTGGGTCAATAGAATCATTTCTTGAAAAATTATGAAATTTAATTTTTTATACGATCCCCCGGTCCTTCAAGTTATAGTTAGTAAAACTTTCCTATTACACTTACAAGTAAGACAAATAAAAGTCCTATTATTCTACGACTAAAACTGACCGAAGTAATGGCTGTTTCAACTTGGAGCATATTTTTTGCTGCGAAATAGGGGTCATTTACAAATTTACTAGAAATATAAATAATCTTCAGATATATAAAAAATATAGTTGATAGTAAAATTAACATTGCATTATAAATTTGAAATCTATAATCATTCTGAAATATTAATGCAAAATATACAGCTTGTACTAAACATATAACAGGAAAAAAATAATAGAATTTTCGTTAAATAAAATGTTGAAAAGCAACAGCCTCGATTCTTTACACACTGAATCCAAAAATGGCCTTCATGTTTTATCACAAAGTACAGATTTTCTGCAAATCGTAAATTTGAAAGCTAAAAAGTGAAAAATTTTCGGAAATCTGATTCTGATAGTATAAAATAGATGTGATTGTTATTTCTTTAACTTTTGATAATTGATTTTTATGTATTTTTTACTATTGAATCCGAAAATGACCTTCATTAGTTTTTGGTGTAAATCGCCCTGCAGGTGGCGCTGCTATGTAGCATTTTGCAGGATATCCGCAAAAGCTCTATCTCAAGAACTAATGCACGGATTTTTATAAAACTTCAGATTCCGTTAATCCTTGATATGAATTAGTGCTGGTAAAGTTTTGGTGCAAATCGCCCAACAGATGGCGCTGCTATGCTGCATTTTGCAGCGTTTACACGATTTTCGTAATAGCTCAATCTCAAGAAATAATGCACGGATTTTCATCAAACTTCAGATTTAGTTAGTGCTTGACATGAATTGACGTTTTGCCCCTTGTGGTGTAAATCGCTCAACAGGTGGCGCTGCTATGCTGCGTTTTTTGAGATTTCCGCAATAGCTCTATCTGAAGAACTAATGCTTGGGTTTTCAACAAGCTTCAGATTTAGGTATACTGGATATGAATTAGTGCTGTTTATGTTTTGGTGTAAATCGCTCAATAGGTGGCGCTGGTATGCAGCATTTTTCACGATTTCCACAATAGCTCAATTTCCAGAACTAATGCACGGATTTTCATCAAACTTCAGATTCTGTTAGTCCTTGACATGAATTGATGTTTTGTACCTTTTCGTGTAAATCGCTCAACATGTGGCGCTGCTGTGCTGCATTTTTGTGATTTCCACAATAGCTCTAGCTCCAGAACTAATGCACCGATTTTCATCAAACTTCAGATTCCGGTATACCTTAATATGAATTAGTGCTGTTTGTGTTTTGGTGCAAATCGCTCAACAGGTGGCGCTGCTATGCTGCATTTTTAAGAATTTCCCCTACAGCTCTATCTCAATAAGTAATGCACGAATTTTCATCAAACTTCAAATTCAGGTATACTTTGATACGAATTGGTTCTAAATTGATGTAATTTCTTTTACTATTTAAATGATTTAATTGACGTGATTTATTTAGAAGAAAGTTTTGGGATGGCCACAACATACTAGTTTAACTTTGAAATTTGCCATTTACAAAAAAAGTCTAACATGATGGTTAAATATGAAGGTAATTTTTACATTCAGTGCTAAAAAGCACATACAAATCAGTCGTAAAAGTTAAAAAATACAACCATCGACTCTATTTTAGAGTATTAGCTATTTTTTCAATTTTGAAATTTACTATTTTGAAATTTACTAGTTGCAAAAAATTCTGACATGATGGTTTAAAATGAAGATAATTTTCGGATTCAGTGCTAAAAAATACATAAAAATCATAATTTTAAAAATACATAATTTTAAAAATAAAAAAACACAACCATCGCAGTCTTGTGTTATCTAATCTAAAACTTTTTAGAAAACTTGTTGGCAGTAATCTATCCGAAATTTTTTGTGTTACCCTGTAAAATAAGTACATAATGGTAAGCACTGAAAATCATAATAATATTACATTGTCATCTGATTTACGTCAATATGTAAAATTTAACCTCGATCGCATATTTTAAAGTGAGTTGAATTTCGAGTACAAATTTTGAACTGGAAAGACATACACACGATCGTTTCAAGTTAACCCGTTACCCGCTGGTGTTGCGTTCACGCAACGGTCAAAATAATTGCTCATGCTTACATTAATTACTTTGTCACCACTATTTTACAATTAAAAAAATTGCCTTATTTATTGGCAGAAATTTTGATATTTTAATAAAGCGAAATTACCTTTCTGAATTTGTGGTGACAAGCGACTTTCAACAAGAAATTTGAAAATTCCTACTTATAGTTTTGGCGGTTAATAGGTTAAATAAAAACTTATAAAAATAGCATAGTTTTTTTTTAAAAAATCATGAAAAGAAACAGCTTCAAATCCTTACAAAAATCTGTCGTAATACGATTTCTTTCAAAGCGCAGCTACACATGAAATAAATCCTTCAAATATTTTAAGCACTTTGTTTACGACCCCTAGAAGCATGGCTAAACTCATGTGTATTCGGATGCAGAAAAGTGGCATAAGTCTTGCATTTCAAAGTTTCGTATAACTTCATGAATTTTAGTGTTAGATGAATGGGACTTTTTTTGTCTTTCTTTTAAGAGAACAGGAAATTTTTACTAAATATCTCTTATAGGGCGGAGGACCGTATAAAAAATTAAATTTCGTAACTTTTTTAGAAATATTTTTATTGATCCAAACGACTTTCAGAATAATTTTTTACCTTATTTAAAACATTTTTGTAATTGGAACTATAGGTCTATGACTAACGGTTTAGGACTTAGCCACTGAACATCGTCGAGAGTAAAGACACACTATATAAAATAATAATATAAATGGACGGTCATTTGACGACATATTTTCAAGAGAAACCAATGATTACACTGAAAATCGAATAGACCTTGCACCGCCCTTAAATTTCCAAGAGGAATTATGCTTTATACCATAAATCATAAAGTTAGAAATAACTGCAAATTAATTGCACACGCTGATCAATGAAATGAACTCTTAAAAACAAAATCATCTGTCCAAAACATTACAAAATTAAAGCGACTGGATGCCTAAGAAAATGGATGGGTACATAAGAAAATAAATTAGTAAAAAATATTATGGATTGCATGTGGTTCTCTTTATCTCGGAAGTGTTTTTTTCCCCTTGGAATCCTTTATTTTTCAAAATCGTTCTTTTTTTCTCGGAATCGTTCCTTTTTTCTCGGAATCGTTCCTTTTTTCTCGAAATCGTTCCTTTTTCTCGGATTCGTTCCTTTTTTTCGGAACGATTCCTTAAAAGGAACGATGTTGTCCATCTCTATAGTAAAGTCATATTTATTGTTTAGGATATGTGAAGATGAACCAGAATCAATAATCCAGGTTTGTTTTCCTGCTTTGTCTATTAGAAAGGCTGCGTCGCTGCTTTGATCTGGTTTTGTTTCCGTTCTATAATTTCTCTTGTCTACTGATTCGCGGTCAGTGTTTCCTATGTGGTTATCCGATTGTTGATAACACAACGATGATGAGTAATGTTTGTTTTTGTATGTTTGTTGTTGTTTTTGTGTATTTGGGTGATTGTTTCGATTTTTCAAATGCCAACATTCTCTGTACGTGTGATTTCTTAATTTGTAATATGTGCACTGTTTATCTTTTTTAAAATTATCATTTGGATATCTCTTTTGCGTTTTAAACGCTTTTGTTGATTTTTCACCCTGGTCTGTGTTTTCGACCCTTCTGTTGTACTCATCTGTTAATTTACTTCTAATAAATTGTGGTGTAAGCTCGTCCTCATTCCGTGATTCAAGTGCAGTAATTAAAGTATTATAACTAGGGGGTAGCGAACACAGCAATAAAACTAAAAGATGGGAGTCGTTAATTTTTTCCCCGATCGCTGAGAGTTTGTCTATTAGTTCTAGAATGTATGTTATGTGTTTGATTAGGTTCCCGTTTTCTTGGAGCTTGGCTCCATAAAGCTTTCTTAACAAAAATAATTTACTAGAGAGGTTCGCCCGTTCGTGTATCGTTTTAAGTGCGTTCCAAGTGTCTCTGGCTGTGTTAAGCCCTTTCACATGGACGATTTGAGAATATTCAATTGACAAGTTAATTATGGCTCTGGCCTTCCTGTCCTTTTTCTTCCAATCGGTTGTGACTGGCGTGGGCCTATCTTCGCTAATTACGTTGAACAAGTCTTCTCTAATCAGTAACATCTCAGTTTTAAATTTCCAATTGCTGTAGTTAATAGCGTTAAGTTTTTCTACAAGCTGTATCTCACGTGATGCGGCCATTTTACTAGTTATTTTGGTTTTGTTGGTAAAGAGGAATTGCTGTTTTATTATTTTATATAAAACTTCTTATATATATCTAGTTTTCTTCAATTGTTTAACATTTCATATATATCAACAAAAAAACAATGCACAATATTTATTTTATCATCAAATAACTGGTGAACTATATCTTTCAATAATTTTCAACAATTTCTTTTTAATGTGGATACCTCTATGGCCAGTAGTTTTTTTTTTTCACAAATATTATTTATCTACTAAAATACAGACTTTCTCAGTCTCGGAATCAAATTGTTGACAAAAAAGCCGCCTCTGCTCTGTACAGTAAGTTACGCGCGCTAATACTTAGATAAATAAATAAATATTCTTTTGTTTCTGGCCATGAAAATACATTTAAATATAATAATAATATAGGTAATTTCTTACCTTTATCTTTCTTCAGCAGCAGCAATCCTTATATCGCAGCTTGACACACATTTTAAATGCGGTGGGCACGAGTTATCCATATTGCACGAAATCCTATAGTGTATGAATAGAAAAGTGGATGTTTAATATTTTATCTTATTTATAAATGATTCCACTCTTGACACCTTTTCTTTGGTTTAAGAAATTATTTTAGTAAAACTAACTTTACATTTTTGGTTAACAATTTATATATTCATTTAAATTATGCTGCCTTTTTGCAGCGGTAAATTTTTCATTACATGATTACTTAACGGGATCTACACAACAACTAACTTAATAATAAGAAAAGAGTTTTTTGAGTCAGAGTTCTTTGATGACGATGATGTTGACGTCAGACAACTGCAGCATGCGTGGGTTGATATATGAACAAATTTCACAAGCATACTTCACATATTAATATCATTATTTATTTGTAATTGTATAACTTGAGTAGGATAATTTAGCTAAAATAGAAAAGTTTGTTTATTACGGAATGATTTATTATTACTTAATGTATTTATTTACGTGTTCTTCTTGAATGGTTTCCTGTTTTGAAATCAGTTAATGATATCTGAGATGATTACGAATTGATTTACTGCTACTAAATAAGTTCATTTAAGTATCAATGTTTTTGTGTCCTTGAAAATTATTGCTTGTTTAATGTTTCGAAAGTAGTTTACTGTCCATATCTGAGAGGGTTATAAATCCATCAGGGAAAAATCGTTCGCTCGGTATTTTAATGATATCACACTTTTAAACGTGCTGAAATTTATATTCATCACTAAGGTGTACTAAGGCACTTATTGTAGAATATGGTGTGCATAGGATATAGCGTTCATTTACTGGGACACACAAAAGAATATGGCTGAAGAATAAATTTAACTATTGAAGTCTATGACCAATAATTGCTGGAAGTGCATTTGTAGTTGTGATAGGCGTTTTAAAATAGAACAATTTTTTAAAATATTACTTGGTGTGGATACATTCTATAGATCATATACAGGGCTGCACAAAGTTCTCAAGTACATTTCCGTTTATTCACAGAAATGGCTGAATTGACATTTTAAACTGTGCTATGCGTTTCACTGAACTAACTTTTAGCATACTATGAAGTATACATACAAATCCAATAGCTTAGTTTAATATTTTATGTCTTAAAAGCTGACGAAGTGTAAGTAAGATTTTAACACTTCACATATTAATAAATATACATTTTAGAAATATTTTGACAATTAATAAAAAAAAAGAGTCGTCATTTAAGAAGAGCACAAAGAAAACAGAAGTTAAAATATTAATTTACTAAGCCGATATTTTAAAAAGAAGAGTAAATCACATGTCCATTGACTTAACATTACCGAAGGGAGTTTGGAAGTTGAGCGACTTGTAACCTTAACTATCTATTGTTTTTAAGGGGAAAGTAATTGTTGATAGGTTTGTCTTATTCACTGTTTAATAAAATGTATTTAATTTTACTATATATAAAACTTATTATTTACATTTAGTAATGCTTATTACATTTAAATTACATTTAATAATAATTATTGCATTCACTATTAATGTTTAATAAAATGTATTTAATTTTACTATATATAAAACTTATTATTTACATTTAGTAATGCTTATTACATTTAAATTACATTTAATAATAATTATTGCATTTAATTTATGTTTAATAGTGTTATATTTAATAGTAGGAGTAGAAGGAAAATGGGGGTTCTGCTTCAGCAGGAGGAGTGAGGAGGGAGGATGAGTGACAGGTAGGAGGAGTCGAATGATTGACAGGTGAGGGGAGATAAGAAAGTGATAGACAGGTGGGAGGAGTCGAGACAGACAGGCGCCAGCGCGTCATGCTATAGTAGAGGGGTTAAAACAAAGAAGAGAGAATGAAAAGTGTACTGTAAGAGAAGGGTTAGAACAAAGGATAATGTTAATGAATCAATAAAAGTCTAATGAATTAATAAAAGTCTACTGTAAGAGAGGGATTAGAACAAAGGAAAATGTTAATGAGGATGATTAATGAAGGAAAGTCTGTTGTAAGAGAAAGGTAGAACAAAGATAATGATGAGGTGATTAGAAAAGATCGCATGCAATTAAAAAAATACTTACCACGGAGCAGCGCAGAGACACGTCCTACCTGTATGACATCCACCGGGCTAATGAACGAAGAAGCGTGCAACAACCGGCTTCATCAAGATAAGGAGCTTGCTTCTGATTGGACGAGAGACGAACCTAGGGGGCAGCACCATCGTTTCCGGCGACACCAGCGCCCTCTCTTGAGAGGATGATTCACTTACCTGCGATTGTGTTTTCTAAGAGTTGAATCATTCTTCATTATGCCTTTGAGCGAGGAAGTCATTAGTGTCGTCTGTTTGTATAGTATAGTGTGTGTTATTTTTTCTTTAATTTATATTTTAACTGGAAGTGATAAGTTTGCATTTGATTTTATTTTAAAATTAAATGATACAGGAAATTTATCTTTTTCTACCTAAGCATGTTTTCTAAGACTTCACATTCTTGTTGTCATGGAGGAATCATACAAGAACCCAGCTGCAGTAGGAAGTTTTGGCGGTGTCGATGCACTGTATCGTGCTGTTCGAGGCAAAGTATCCAAGAAAACCATCCAAAAATGGTTAAGTGGAGTCGACTCGTACACGCTTCACAAACCGGTTCGAAGAAAATTTCCAACGAATCGCGTGATTGTGTATTCGATGGATCAACAGTGGCAAACGGATTTGGTAGATCTTAACAGTTTGCAAAAACATAATCAAGGTTTTCGATATATTTTAACCTGCATAGATGTTTTATCAAAGTATGCATGGGCGATTCCACTGAAAACGAAACGAGGAGTGGAAATTGTGAAAGCCTTCGAAACTATATTTTCAACGCGAAAACCCAAGTCTTTGCAATCGGATGCTGGAAGAGAGTATAAGAACAAACACTTTCAAAGATATTTAAAGCAAAAAGGAGTTCGATTTTTCACGACGAATAACAATACGAAAGCTTCAGTGGTCGAACGTTTTAACGGAACTTTAAAAACCAAAATGTGGAAATATTTCACTCATAATCATACTTATAAGTATATTGATGTGTTGGACTCCCTCATGCAGAGTTATAACGACACACACCATTCGAGTATCAAGAGAGCTCCTGCTGACGTCACACCTGAGAACGAAAGCGATGTTTGGATGACTCTTTTTGGAGACTTGCAAGATGTGAAAAGAAAACCCTGCGTGTTTCGAACAGGTGAAATCGTTCGCGTGTCGAAACAGAAATTAACCTTTGAAAAGGGATATGAAACCAATTGGACTGAAGAATTGTTTATGGTGACTGAATGTATTTCAAGAGATCCTCCCGTGTATCGAATTAAGGATTTGATGGACGAACCCATCCAAGGCACGTTTTATGCTCAAGAATTGCAAAGAGTACAACCGAAAGAAAACTTTGCTATTGAAAAGGTTTTAGAAAAACGAACACGAAAAGGTCATGTGGAATACAAAGTAAAATTTAAAGGATATCCTGTAAAATTTAATCAATGGATTCCTTCCTCAGATTTATTTTCACTATAAAACCTTTGTTTTCGTCTTTGAATCCTCATTTAGAAACATGTCGTTCTACGTGACGTTACCTTCTGACAGTTCATTGAATTATTTCCCAGAGAATAAAATTTCTCACTTTGTTACAAGACTGCCTTCTGCTTTAGATTTGAAAGGCGAGTGGGAAGTGGGTTTAACAGAACTCATTTATCCCCACATGTGGAATAATATAACGGAATATACTAATGGATATGAATATGTTTTAGGAGAGAATATCGAATGGACGAATGGAAGACCTAGACATGAAGCAGAATTTGAAATAGGTGCATTTGAAGTGAAAAAAGTTAGAATTCCACCGGGGTTTTACGAATCTCCTAACGATATTATTAAAGTAATCAACTATCAAAAATTCCATGATAAAATTTCGCTTAATTATAATAAAAATTCTAAAAAAGTACGAGTGACTTTAAAAAAAAATGCACAAATCAACTTTGATTCAGGATTAGCAGAAAGTTTAGGATTTCCACCTGGTAATGTAGGAGAACCTTTTGCAGGTCATTCAATGTCTTTTGATAGTCCCTTCATAGCCGACCCTCATGCGGATTTTAAATTAATGTACATTTACAATGATCTTGTTGAACCTCAAATTGTAGGGGATACCGTTGCCCCGTTACTTCGAGTGATCCCCATGAAAGGACAAGACGGTGAAATGATTCACGAAACGTTTGACAGACCGCATTACATTCCCATCACTCGAAAGAATTTTCAGACAATTGAAACAGTTATAAGGACGCATACAGGTCGATTAATGTCATTTGAGCGTGGGAAGTTGATCGTGAAACTTCATTTCCGTCAAAAGTATCTCTCATAATGATTGTACCTTATCAGTGTTGTGTAAAATCTTTTGAAGATTATTACACTCAGCAATCCGGTAACGGTTTAAATTACTATCATGGAACTACACTGCAGAAAGGATATGGATTCGGTGGACTGTTTCGTTCTTTGTTTCGAGCCGCGGTTCCTCTTTTCAAATCAGGAGCCAAAGCGGTCGGTAAGCAATTGTTATCGACAGGAGTAAATGTTTTGAACGATGTGACACGCGGTGAAAATGTCAAAGTGGCTGCCAAACGCAGGTTGAAAGAAGCAGGCCAAACTTTAACAGATAAAGCCGCCACCAAGATGAAGACCATGATCGGTTCTGGACGACGCAATAAAAAGCGGAAGAAATCAAGCAAAGTCATCATTCGACGTAAAGCCAGGAAAGTGGAAGCACGTGATATTTTTGCTTAAAGATGTCTGGACTTATTCATAAAGATTCTATTGCCTGTGCTAAATCAGAACTGGATTTATTTTTAATTCCACCTACTCAAACAGCTATTGAAAAGGGATATTTTGTTGAATATCATCCCCTTGCGAATATTCATGACGGAGTACCTGTGGAGTTTAATGTTCCCGGAAATGGAGAAGATTACATCGATTTATCCTCATCCTATCTTTATGCTAAAGTGAAAATTACTCGATCCGATGGTTCAGCTTTAACCGACGTGGATCATGTAGCTCCAGTTAATTTATTTTTACAAGCCTTGTTTTCACAAATTGATGTCAGCTTGAATGAGAGAGCGATCTCTTCTTCCAACAACACCTATCCCTATCGTGCTTATATCGAAACATTACTGAATAATGGAGAAGATGCCAAGAAAAGTTTACTGGGATGTGAGTGTTTTTTCAAAGATGAGAAATTGGATACTGTGGACCCTACCACCGGTGAAAACCCCGGATTGAAAAAGCGTTACGAACTAACTAAAAATAGCAAGTCATTGGATATGATTGGACCTTTACATTGTGACATTTTTCAACAAAACAGATTGTTATTAAATATGGTGGATTTGAAAATTAAACTGATTCGCAGCAAACCCAACTTTTGTTTGATGGCTGTAAAACCTTCAGAATCTACCACACCCGAACTCAATTACAAAGTGATTTTAGAACAAGCTTCTCTGTTTGTACGGAAAGTAAAAGTATCTACAGGTGTCTTGCTGGGGCATGCAAAAGCCTTAGAAAAAAGCTCTGCTAAATATCCCATCGATCGTGTGTTGTGCAAGACTTATTCAATATCCAGCGGAAGTCGATCTTTTATGCAAGATAATGTGTTTTCGGGAACCATGCCGAAACGTGTTGTTATTGGATTGTTAGAAAATGCATCTATAAACGGACAATATAATTTGAACCCCTTCCACTTTCATCATCACAAAGTCAACTTTTTAAGTGTATACATAGATGGTCAACCGGTTCCGAGTAAACCTCTCGAACTGAATTTCGAAGAAAACAGCTATATAACAGCTTATCATCGTTTGTTCACGGGATTTAATCACGATGCTGGTATTTATCTAACACGAGAAGAATTCGCCAATGGACATACCTTGTATGCGTTCGACCTAACACCGGATCTCTGTGACGGACCTCATCTGAATTTACAACATCAAGGAAATTTACGAATCGAAGTTAAATTTGCTGAAGATTTGAAGACAACACTTTCTGTGTTGGTATATGCAGAATTTGAGAACATTATAGAAATTTCGAAACCACGGCATGTTTTATGTGATTTTCCCAACTGAATGAATTCTTTACAAATCGACAAGATTTTATCACGTGATTCCAAGACCCGAAATTCTTTTTTGGGTGTGTTTACAAGTGATCAACTACCGAGAAGAATTCAACAGTATCCTGCTTGTTTCATATGCAATGTTGACAAGTCATCGGAACCTGGAAGTCATTGGGTCGCCTTCTACTTGCTTTCACCTGATGAAGCGGAATTCTTCGATTCTTATGGAAACGCACCTGCCTTTTTTCGAGGACCTGTATCAAACTATGCAACTTATTTTTCACAAGTGACATTTAATCCACACATCTTACAAAGTCCTGTCACGGCCGTTTGCGGTCAATATTGTATTTTTTATTTGTATTCTCGATGTCGAGAAAAAACTTTAAAAGATATTTTATCTCATTTTGTAACGAAAAATATCTCGAACGATCGTAAAGTGTTTAATTTTGTCATGAAACGATTTCACGTGTCTGTGAATTTTTTTCAATAAATAGATATTTAAACTAAACTTTTTTAGTCTCTGTGTTTATTCTGTGTTTGTCTTTCCTGAAGAACGTCATGAATCACGAGCTTGTTGATTTTCCACGTTTTCAACACCCGTTTACTGCCACCTGTGCAGGACCAACACAAGTTGGGAAGAGTTGCTTTTTAAAAGAGTTTCTTTATTACAGAAGGGAAATGATTCACCCTCCACCTCAGAAAGTGATTTGGTTTTATGGTATTTATCAAGATCTGTTTAATGAAATCCCCGAAGTCACCTTCGTAGAAGGGTTTCCTTCTAATTTTAAAGAATATTTAGGAACGAGATCTTTAATTATTCTCGACGATCTCATGACTGAGCTTGAAAATGATAAGCGACTCACCTATCTATTTTCAAGGGGATGTCATCACTTGAACATGAGTGTTATTTTTGTAACACAAAATTTATTTCATCAAGGGAAAGAAATGAGAGATGTCTCTCTCAACTCTCAATACTTGATTGTGTTTAAAAATCGACGTGATCAAAGTCAAATTATGCATTTGGCGCGACAATTATATCCTGGCAAAACAAAATTTTTTCGTGAAGTGTTTGATGATGCAACGAAAATACCTTTCTCATTCCTTCTCATTGATTTAAGGAACCAAACAGATGAAGGAATGCGATTGAGAACGCAGATTTTACCCAATCAAATTCAGTACGTCTACCAGTTGAAATAAATAAGTGAGTCATTTAGTTTTTTGTTTAGTTTGAAAAATGACTTTGACGTGTCAACAGCTGCGTGATTTGAAGCTCATCAAGACATGTCCTAAAGTATTACGTAAATAGTTGTTTAAAAAATTACCTCTTCGTTCTGTAAAAGCCATCTGCGAGTGTAGTTTAAATGTTTTAAAAGGAAACATTCCACTTTCATCTCAACAGAAAAAGTCTTTAAGGAAATACAAGTCGACCCTCCGAAAAATTGGTACTAAAAAGGGTACTCTATCACAAAAGAAAAGACTTATCGTTCAGAACGGTGGATTTTTAAATATTTTAATCCCCGCTGCCTTAACTGTTTTAACAAGTTTGATCCATGGAACACGCTAGAAAATTTGCTTTGGTGCCAGAGGAAACTCTCTCCAAACATGTCCTTTCGAAAAAGCAAATGAATGAGTTTGATACAGCCATGTCGAACATTTTAAACAGCAACTTGCCAGATCATGAAAAAGTTGTACAGTATTATGAACTTTTAAAAAGAAAAATGGATTTGCAAGAGTTTAACACACCTCAACCCTCGAAACAACCTGAAGAAGAAACTGAGAAACCTATTTTGAAGAAAACATCACCTGAACCCAAACCTGAAGAAGATGAATCATCCTCTAAACCTGAAGAAGATGTCTCGTTTATTATGTCTTCGGTACCTCGTTCAATGCAGAGGCAAGCTCACACGTCGTTGGACTTTTTAAAGAAAAACTCGAGAAAATTCGAATGGGATAAAAATTTTCAAGTGTCTTTTGAAGGAAAAAGTATTCCTGATTCGAATGTAGTTGATTTATTTCATCTGCTTTTTTCTGTGAACAAGAAAACTCCTATTAAAGCACAGAAGGAATTGTTACAGACTTTGAAAGAAATGCATGTACCCGAGAACTTGATTAAAAATAGACATTTGTCGAGAATGAATCAAGAAAAAAGAAAACCTGATGTTAAAACATCTAATACTTTTGTCAAAGAATCAAGAAAGAAAAGAAAATCTGATGTACTCGTTTGGGAAAATTATTAAATAAATAATTCATTAAACTTTAAATAAAGTCTCATTATTTGTCTTTTCAACATAAATACTATTAACAAAAAAAACTTAACACTACTTACCACAGAGCATCGTCTTTACACGTCCGTTCCCATCCGCATCCACAGAACAAATGACACATGATTCAGCATAAAACCGGTTATGACGTCACACCCGAAGTCGACGCGAGCGCCCTCTACCCTCTCATACTTGTCTGTGATTGGTTAAGAGAATCACATGACTTGTGAAAGGAGCAGATGTTAGAGGTGGGCGCCACTCTGTCTGCATTCCTTTCATTCCCCCCCGTCCCCTGTCAATCATCTGGCGTCAGTCAGTCGCTGCATGTTTCGACATGCTCGCTTCTTGCAGATGGTGGCGCCACTCTGTCTGCATTCCTGACATTCCACCACGCCTCCTGTCAATCAACTGGCGCCAGGTTGTCTACAGGTATTGCCGTACGATGTCATCATCCTCGTTTGCGATGGGGGTAGGCAGCACAGTCGATGACGTCATACCTACAAGCTCGCTTCTGATTGGTTGATAGCGGTCACGTGATCTCTTATCAGTAACCTTCATCTACGGGTGTAGACCCCGCACACATCATTCGTGTCTTGGATTTCGTAGGTGAAGGTCGTCTGTTTCGTAGCTCCCGTTTACCGGACATTTGGCTTTAAGCTCTGCGGCATCTATCCCTACTATTTTCGGCATCCTGCTGAGTAAAATCACCGTCGAAATACTTATACGTTTCACCTAGTGCGTTTTATGTGCTCATAGTATTAGGTAGCTTTCATTACAAAAAGCTACCTATTGCAGCCGTTCGGAGGAAAGCGATTTCAAAAAATTTTGGTATATTTTCATCGATCATGACCCCCAGACCCCGAAACCACACTCCGTTCAAAATTGATATATATATATATATATATATATATATCCATATATATATATATATATATATATATATATATATATATATATATCTGACCTATGTCACACTGTAACTCTCGTATTTATGAACCGATTTGGATGTAATTCGGTGTGTACATAGTACATACCAATGTCTCGACCGAGTTCGTTGGCCAGCTTCATCCGCCATTTTGTTTCAAAATGGCGGCCATTTAAAATTTAAAAAAAAATTAAAATTTGAAATGTGGTACCAAGAAATTAAAAATGGAAAAATATTTTTTTCTTATGTATTTGACCTTTATACAAAGACTCCGGAGCAGTTTTTGTTTCGTCTATATCTTAAAAAATGGCTGAGTTATAGCATTTTGAATTTCTAGCGTGGCTGACATTTTGAAACGTCCTGAATTTTGTCACGCGATAAAAGGCATATTTATGAACCGATTTGGATGTAACTTCGTTTATACATAGTACATACCAATGTCTGGATCGAGTTCGTTGGCCAGCTTCAGCCGCCATCTTGTTTCAAAACGGCGGCCATTTAAAATTTTAAGAAAAATTTAAATTTGAAATGTGGTACCAAAAAATTGAAAATTGAAAACATATTTTTTTCTTATGTGTTTGACCTTGATAAAAAGATTCGGAAGCAGTTTTTGTTTCGTCTATATCTTAAAAAATGGCTGAGTTATAGCATTTTGAAGTGCTAGCGTGACTGACATTTTGAAACGTCCTGAATTTTGTCACGTGATAACAGACATATTTAGGAACCGATTTGGATGTACCTTGGTGTGTACATAGTACATACAAATATCTCGACCGAGTTCGTTGGCCAGCTTCATCAGCCATCTTCTTTAAAAATGGCGGCCATTTAAAAAATTTAAAAAAATTTAAACTTTAAAATTAGATACCAAAAAATTGGAAAATGAAAAAGATTTTTTTTGTATGTGTTTGACCTTAATACAAAGATTCCGGAACAGGTTTTGTTTCGTCTATATCTAAAAAAATGGCTGAGTTATAGCATTTTAAATTTCTATTGTGGCTGACATTTTAAAACGACCTGATTTTTGTCATGCGATAACAGGCGTATTTATGAACCCATTTGGATGTAATTTGGTCTGTACATAGTACATACCAATGTCTCGACCGAGTTCGTTGGACAGCTTCATTCGCCATCTTGTTTCAAAAGGGTTGCCATTTAAAAAATGTAATTTAAAATTTAAAATGAAGTATTAAAAAATTGGAAAATGAAAAAGATTTTTTTTATGTGTTTGGCCTTGATACAAAGATTCTGGAGCAGTTTTTGTTTCTGAAAATTTGTTCTTTTGTTTATGGCTTAAAAAATGGTTGAATTATAGCACTTTGAATTTCTAGCATGGCTAAAACTTTGAAACGATCTTGAATTTGTCACGCGATAACACACGTATTCGCCTATTTCGATGGAAGAAGGCATGTGGATAGTATACATCAATATCTCGACCAAGTTCGCTGGCCAGCTTCATCAGCCATCTTGTTTCAAGATGGCGGCCATTAAATTAAAAAAATATATATTTAAAGTGAGGTACAAAAAAATTAGAAATTGAAAAAGGTTTCTTTCCTTTTCCTTTTGAAAAGGTATTTGACCTTGATATAAGGATTCAGGAGCATTTTTTGTTTGTCTTTATCTTAAAAAATGGCTCAGATATAGCAGTTTCAATTTCTAATGTGGGTGACATTTTGAAAAATCTGATTTTTTGCCTGCGACAGCACTCGTATATATCAACCGATTCCGATGTGAGTGAGCATGTGCACAGCAATTACTAAGGTCTCGACCATGTTCACTGGTTAGCCTCATCCATCATGTCGTCTTAAAATAGCAGGCACTTTAAGAAATCGCCGAATTTGGCAACCAAATATAAGTTACTTTAAATAAAAGCAGCTTGGATAAAGCTGACTAATTTCGCGAAATTCTCATTCATTATGATTTAGTATTGATAAAAATTAGTATTGAATCTCATATATTCGGTTTCCACAAAATTCAGCTTCGTGTGTTTGAATAATATAAGTTGGCTTTTTTAAAATAAGGAATATGAAAGCTACCTCTTCCTCCCGGCACTGGCCGGAAGGACTTTTTTTGATTAATTGTGATACATGTTTATCACCTCCTTTTAAAAACAGTGTCTGCTAATTAGCTAATTTGCTTTGCGACATCATTTTATTGCTAACCAATAGAAAAGATTAGAAGATCTTTGAAGAAAATGTCTTTTGAAAAGGAATCCTCTTTTAAAAATATAAGTATGTTTTCATTATCTTTTTTTATTGTTTCGTTGAATTAAGTATGTTTCTAACCAAACGATGCGAAAGATTCATACCGTTTTCTAAACATTCTTTCAATGATAAAATATTCATTTATTACCACCTGTTTCAAATATTTTAATTGAACTAGAATCGAATAAAAAATTGTGTTTAAAACCCTATTGGAATACACAAGTATTCTTTGAAAAATTATAATTTTAAATGCTCAACACAAATTTTTGCACTAATAGAAAATATAATGTTGTACTATTTAAACTTTCACTATTTTCTGTAAGAGTTAAAACCTTTCACTATTTCTGTTTCAGTCAAACCTTTGAAAAGAAAGTATTAAAATAGACTCATCGTATACGTATTGAGTTTAAAACCTATTTTGAATACACAAGTATTCTTTGAAAATTATAACTTTTAATGTTCAACACATATTTTTACACTAAAGAAAATATAATGTTGTACTATTTAAACCTTCACTATTTTCAGTATGGGTTAAAACCTTTCACTATTTCTGTTTCAATCAAACCTTTTAAAAGAAAGTATTAAAAAAGACTCAAAGTACGTATTGAGTTTAAATCCTATTTTGAATACACAAGTATTCTTTGAAAATTATAACTTTTAATGCTAAACACATATATTTTTGCATTAATAGAAAGTATAATGTTGAACTGATTAAACCTGTACTATTTTCTATATAGGTTAAACCTTTGAAACTATTCTTTAAAAGAAAGCATTAAAATAGTTAGTTTAAACTGTTTCATTTATTAAAAGAGTCTGTTAATAATAATGAAGCATGTTATTGTTTAACATTCGTTTAATAATTAGATAAAATACAATTGTTAATAGATTATTTTGTTCAAACACCCTCTAATCTCTATTTCCCTTTTCTTTGCAATAATTTTAAACGTGAAAAGGAATTTGCACCTGTGAGAGGGAGATGGTTACCTGCATTACACTAACAACGTTGTCTCCATCTTATCAACGCTCCCGATTTCCCGAATCTGCAAAACGCGATAAACATCTTCGATTTCACCAGTTCTAAAAAGGGTGATGTCGTGATATCTGTTTCACGACTCTAAGCAAGGCAGTGAAACCACTCCGTTGCAATATATATGATGAAATAAAGGTCTAGAACAGTGACGTTATTTTACTGAATTCTTGTTGGTCGAATTTTCGACTAATCATAGAGTCACTATATGATGTCACTTCTTAAACAAACAGTATAAATAAACAATTCTAAGGGAAAAAAACCTTACTCTGTTACATTTTTAAGTGTTGTTATTTATGAAAACTATTACTCATCTGTAATGGATAATTTTCAAAAAGTAAGTTTTTTTAAACACTATATCTATATTTCAGGATATTACTAAATTTCAAATGTTGTTTTACATATTTTTCAAGTTATCTTTGCTATTTTTTTCTTTTGTATTAAATTAAAGTAAATATATGTTTTTTTCTTTTACAATCAATTATTTATTAGTTTATTAAAGTTGGAAAAATTAAAGCATGCTATTTTTCTTGTTATACGAAAGTAGTTAAAAAAATATATTATATGTTTTCTTTTTCGAAAATGACTAGAGATTATTTTCCGTTTACTGTTAAAGTATTTGTAAGTGTAATACAATTATTGAAAGTAGTTTACAAATTTACGTATGCTATTTTCTTGTTATATGAATGTATTTAAAAAATATATTGGATGTTTGCGTTTACTAAGAAATGAATAGATGCTATTTTCTGTATGTTATAAATTTAATAACGCATAAAGATATATATATATATATATATATATATATATATATATATATATATATTTTTTTTTTTTTTTTTTTTTACACGGAAATTTTATTTTAGTATTCAAAGTTTTTCTTATACAATAATTATTGAAAGTAGTTAAAATGAATTGGATGATTTCTTTTTTACGAAAAAAATTATTTTCCGTTCACTGTTAAAGTATTTGTAAGTGTAGTATAGAAAAAATGTTATTGCTTTTTCACTGTTAAATTAATTGTGTAGGCTAGTTAAAAAATTTTAATTGAAAATGTATTTCATGTTTTCTTTTTCGAAAATGAATAGATGTTATTTTTGTTCACTGTTAGAGTATTTATAAGTGTAATACAATTACTGAAATTAGTTTACAAATTTACGCATGCTATTTTCTTGTTATACGAATGTAGTTAAAATATATCGGATGTTTGCGTTTACTAAGAAATCAATAGATGTTATTTTCTGTATGTTATAAATTAAATAACGCGTAAAGTTTTTTTTTACACGGAAATTTTATTTTAGTATTCAAATTTTTTCTTATACAATAATTATTTATTAATGTAATGATGTTAACAAATTTACGTATGCTATTTTTTCTTGTTATACGAAAGTAGTTAAAATATAACGAATGTTTTTTTTTGTTTTCGAAGAAATGTTATTTTTTTCTTTTCGTTACTAAACTAATTTATAAGTGTAGTCTAAAAAAAAATGTTATTAAATTTTTTTTACTAAGAAATGAATAGATGTTATTTTTCTTTTCGTTACTAAACTAATTTGTAAGTGTAGTCTAAAAAAAAAAAAAAAAAAAAAAAAAATGTTATTATTATTTTTTTTTTTTACTAAGAAATGAATAGATGTTATTTTTTTCTTTTCGTTACTAAACTAATTTGTAAGTGTAGTCTAAAAAAATGTTATTAATTTTTTTCTTTTCGTTACTAAACTAATTTGTAAGTGTAGTCTAAAGAAAAAATGTTATTAAATTTTTTTTACTAAGAAATGAATAGATGTTATTTTTCTTTTCGTTACTAAACTAATTTATAAGTGTAGTCTAAAAAATGTTATTAATTTTTTTCTTTTCTATACTAAACTAATTTGTAAGTGTAGTCTAAAAAATGTTATTTCTTTTTTTCACTGTTAAATGAATTATAGACTATTCAAAATTTTAATCGAAAATGCATGTTATTGAAAACATATAGTTTGTGAGATTTTTTCTAAAAAGATTAAACACTTATTAAAAGTATTCGATTACATGTTTAACAGTTTTTAAAACAATACACTAAGAATTATCCTATGTTTGATTGCAAATATTTTTTTCTTTTTTAGTTTGTGGAAGATCTCGGTTTAACAACGAATGTATGGGAGCGCATGACCGCTATTGGTGAATTATCAGACCCAGGACCTTCTCAGCAAAGTTCTTCTAGGATGCAAGATCCTAGCAGCGAAGTTGATTCTTCATCAGTAAAGGTAAACTTTAAAAACATTCATTATCTATTTTGGGGGTTGTTTATTTAAATAAATAAGAACTAATGTTAGTTAAACTTTTCAAAAATGATACATTATTCGAAATTAGGTTGTGAAGTATAATACTAGTTTAGGTGTAAAGTGTATAATGAAAAAAAAAAATCTTTTTTTCTCGTTAAAGTAAACTTTTTATCCCTTTCGTAAAACTTTTAATGTAGACAGACATAGTTTTCTAAGTCTATTACAAGTTGCGTGTTTTTGAAAACAGAATTTTTCTGTTTTAGGATTCTTTATCATGTGAAACCTGCGGTAAAAGTTTCAGCCGAAAAGATAATTTGACTCGACATCAGAAGATTTGTGGAAACACAGATTCAAAAACTTTTACTTGCACTCATTGCCCGAAAGCCTTTTCAAGGCAAGAAAATTTAAAGAGGCATATGATTTCGCATAACGAAGAAAAGAAATCTTTCAAGTGTCCCTTATGCGCTATCGAGTTCACAAGAGCAGATAATCTAACAGTACATTTGAGAGGTCATGAAAGTTTAAATTACCCCTGTACCACTTGTCACGTGAAATTTAATTCAAAATTTAATTTGAATCAACACAGGCAATCCCAGCATACCAGCCTATCCCACGAAAATAGAAAAAGGAAAGTTAGTACGAAAAATTCATCTTCCAAAAAGCAAAAGACCTATACCGAAGCTTTGAATGTCTTTTCTTCAACATTTTTAACACCTGATGAAGATGAGAAATTTGACGTGGACGTTTTGGTGGAAAAACGTGGAGCAGACCTTCGTCAAATCATTGAATAAAAACTGGATACACATCGAGGCGTTAAATGGCATATCCTAGCAAAATGTCTATTCGAAAGGAAGACTCCAGAAGGCGAACTTCAAGCTATTTCCACCTACTTTAGAAGTTCGAATTATACTGAATTAACTATCGATTCAATAAATGAGCATATTTATGAAGCTTTTGAGAAAATTAAAAAATTAATAGATGAATTTATAAATTTGGGATCAGGTTGGATTTTCCAACGGATCCAACATATAGAAATTAAAATAGCAGATTATCATCCTCTAGCACCCAGCAGCCATATTAAATCCCCAGAATTTATACAAAAGAAACGTGCCGTTCTCAATATAGAAAATTACAACGATTCTAAATGTTTGGTGTGGTGTTTGATCGCACATCAATTAAAGTTAAATAGATCTGAAAATCCAAAACGATTATCACATTACACACCTTTTGAACATACCATCAAAATGGGGAAGATACCCTACCCAGTCCCTGTGAAAAGCATTCCGAAAGTTGAAAATTTGAACAATTTGAGAATCAACGTATTTGCATTGGATGATCAAGAAGTGTATCCTTTATATGTATCACCCAAAGAAGATCCTGATGTCATTAACTTATTAGTCTTAGAAAAGGATGAGCAGTTTCACTACACGCTGATTAGAAGCTTTTCAAGATTATTAGGTGATGTGACAAAACATCGAGCTGCTGCCTATTACTGTTACCGATGTTTACACCGATTTTGTAGACAAGATTTACTAACATCTCACACCGAATTTTGCAAGCAGCATACTGCTCAAAGGATCAACTTACCAGAAGATGGCAAACATATTCTATCTTTTACGGGGACTCATCTGCAACATCCAATCCCCTACATTGTGTATGCAGACTTTGAAAGTATTTTAAAACCTTTAACTCCAGCTTCTCAAACTTCACATTGTGAAAAAATTTCAAAACATGAAGCATGTAGTTTTGCTTTTGTTATTATTGATGCTGACGGAAAACCTTTCAAGGACAGATTCACATTGTATCGAGGAGAAAATGCTGCAGAAGAGTTTCTAAAGAAGTTAATAACAGAGACAGAAGACATTCGAGAAGAACTGAAGAGTGTAAAGCCAATGAAACTTTCCCCACAACAAGAAATAGATTTTCAAACGGCTACCCACTGCCATATTTGCAAAAGGGGACTCTTCAGGAAAAGAATGAGAGACCATGATCATGTGACAGGTGCGTACAGAGGGGCTGCTCACAAAGGATGTAATTTAAACTACAAGCAAACTCGAAACATTCCTGTCGTCTTCCACAATTTACGACACTATGATGCCCATCACATTATGATGGCTATTGGAAAATTTAAAGAATATTCGATAGAAGTGATTGCATCCACATTAGAAACCTATATAGGCTTTCGTATGGGGAAAGAGAACTGTCCCATCCATCTAAATTTTATTGACAGTTTGCAACATCTTTCAGCATCACTGGAAAAATTAGCAAGCAACCTGCATAATGATCAATTTAAAATCTTGAATCATTATTTTAAAAATCAGGATATATCCCTGCTCACACGAAAAGGGGTATATCCTTATGATTACGTAACCGATGTCAATAAATTTAATGAAACTGTTCTCCCACCTGCCTCTGCATTCATCAACACATTAACGGATGAACCTATTAGCGAAAGCGATTACCAACATGCACAAAACGTCTGGAAATCCTTTAATCTCCAAACTTTAGGAGATTATCATGACCTATATTTGAAGACGGATGTCTTATTGCTCGCAGACGCCTTTGAAAGCTATCGCAAACTGTGTCAGCAGTTCTATGATATCGACAGCGCCCATATGTATACGTTACCAAGTCTGGCATGGCAAGCTTGCCTGAAGAGATCGAACATCCACTTGGAACTATTAACGGATATCGACATGCTATTGATGTTTGAAAATGGGATTCGGGGAGGTATCAGCATGATTAGTCAACGCTATGCCAAAGCAAACATCCCCAACACGCCTGCACATAATCCAGATCAAGCTCCCAGTTACATTATGTACTGGGATGCCAATAACTTGTATGGGTGGGCTATGTCTGAGTACCTCCCCCATGGTTCCTTTCAATGGGAAGACCCGAAACAGTTTTCAGCAAGTAGCATATTAGAGTTGGCAGACGATTCCTCTACAGGATATATTTTCGAGGTGGATCTGGAATATCCTAAAGAACTCCACGCCTTGCACAACGAGTATCCTCTCGCACCAGAAAGAATCACTGTCGAAGAAGATATGTTGTCACCCTTCGCGAAGAAGATGTTAGGTAATAAAAAATTCAAGGGCACGCCAAAACTAATCCCGAACCTTCAAGATAAGAAAAATTATATCGTTCACTATAGAACATTGAAGTTTTACATCCAATCAGGAATGAAACTAACAGAAATTCATCGTGTAATTCAATTTCAGCAAAGTCCGTGGTTAAGGGAGTATATCGCTTTTAACACCGATAAACGAAAACTGGCGAAATCTGCTTTTGAAAAAGATTTCTTTAAACTCCTGAACAACGCTGTATATGGAAAAACGTTAGAAAACCTTCGAAAGCGTCGAAATGTGGAATTGTGCAATACCGAGAAAAGGGCGAAAAAATTAGTCGCTTCACCTGCGTTTAAAACCTTCAAAATCTTCTCTGAAGATCTTGTTGCGGTGGAGCGCACTAAATTATCGTTATTAATTAATCGTCCTATGTATGTTGGTTTCTGCATTTTGGAGCTTTCGAAGCTTCTAATGTATCAATTCCATTATGGTTTTGTGAAGGAAACATATAAGCATAATGCCAATTTGCTTTTCACCGACACGGATTCCCTATGTTATGAGATCTATACGAAGGATATTATTGCGGATATGGAGAAGAAAAAGGATTTATTCGATTTTTCTGATTATCCGCAGTCGCATCCTTTGTTTTCGACTGATAACAAAAAAGTATTAGGGAAATTCACAGATGAACTTAGCGGTGAATTAGCGTTGGAGTTTGTCGGGTTAAAGGCGAAAATGTACTCCCTGAAATCCGAAACAGAAGAAAAAAAAACGAGCGAAGGGTGTCACAACACATATCGTCAGAAAAAAAAATGAAACATGAAGATTATGTAAAGTGTCTTCAAGAACTCAAGACCAGCACAGTCACACAAGTTCGAATTGGGCAAGAGAACCACCAGTTGTATACAATGCAACAAAACAAGGTTGGTTTGAGCCCATTCGACGATAAACGATATATCCTGGAAGACGGAATCACAAGTCTTGCATATGGGCACTGCGATATCGTCAACATGTAAATAGTTTCTCATCTTATGGACAATGTGCGTGATTTTTTCCATTGCCTAAGAAAATTTGTATATATTTTTTCAACTTTTGGACAATGTGCACCGTTTCCATTGCAAAGGAAAATTTTTTATATATTTTTTTTATCAAGTTTATTGTGTACAGTGAAGATTTACTTTATGATTCAACTTTTGGACAATGTGTACCGTTTCCATTGCAAAAGAAATTTTTACATATATTTTATCAAGTTTATTATTGTGTACAGTGAAGAATTTTGTATATATTTTATCAAGTTTTATTGTGTACAGAGAAGATATATTTTATTATTCAACTTATGGACAATGTGCGTGATTTCCATTGCCTAAGAAAATGTGTATATATTTATCGTTTCATCGAGAATTTGTAAATAGGTTAGAGCGCGGTGGGACACAAAGGAGACTTACGTCCGCGACGTGTGTCCTGGGAAACAATATGTAAGCTTAGTTCACTTAAAATGAACAACTCATTGTGAACTAAGTTTATATTTTGGCTAAAAGTCTCCAATGATAATGATTAAACAAAAACATCGTTATCATTTCACTCATTCGGCTTTTAAAAACATGTTTCGGAAATTAGCAAATGACAAAAAACTTCTTTCGTTAAACTCATAAAAAAATGTATTCACTTCTTTAAGTCAGTTTAAAATAGGATGACGACATCGCAGGTAAGTGAATCATCCTCTCAAGAGAGGGCGCTGGTGTCGCCGGAAACGATGGTGCTGCCCCCTAGGTTCGTCTCTCGTCCAATCAGAAGCAAGCTCCTTATCTTGATGAAGCCGGTTGTTGCACGCTTCTTCGTTCATTAGCCCGGTGGATGTCATACAGGTAGGACGTGTCTCTGCGCTGCTCCGTGGTAAGTATTTTTTTAATTGCATGCGATCTTTTCTAATCACCTCATCATTATCTTTGTTCTACCTTTCTCTTACAACAGACTTTCCTTCATTAATTATCCTCATTAACATTTTCCTTTGTTCTAATCCCTCTCTTACAGTAGACTTTTATTAATTCATTAGACTTTTATTGATTCATTAACATTATCCTTTGTTCTAACCCTTCTCTTACAGTACACTTTTCATTCTCTCTTCTTTGTTTTAACCCCTCTACTATAGCATGACGCGCTGGCGCCTGTCTGTCTCTACTCCTCCCACCTGTCTATCACTTTCTTATCTCCCCTCACCTGTCAATCATTCGACTCCTCCTACCTGTCACTCATCCTCCCTCCTCACTCCTCCTGCTGAAGCAGAACCCCCATTTTCCTTCTACTAGTAGGTTCAGTAAAGTGGAGTCTATATAGTATAGATTGCTAGTTTTTGAATGTATTTAATATATTACCAGTTTCAAAATGATTCTTCAGAACTCTTCTTCATCTTCTTCAACACTCTCTTCTTGTCTTTTATCGGGACTAACATCAGACCTTGCTGGAAGAAGAAGTTCTAGGGTCTCGCTACTGTATGGCTTGCTGTTTTTAGTTGATAAACGGAGTTATCAGAAAATATGAAGTTGCTTATTTTCACATACATTATAAAAGGAAATTTTTAATTAAATTTTCTTGGCGCCGTTTGTCAGTTTTGGAATCAAAATTAGGTATCCCTTTTTAAGGACACCGCCCTCGAAAGGGTTAATTCCCTAATTCTCTCCTTATGTTACACACATGAGCCCCAAGAACTAATTAGGGAACCCTTTTTCAATAAATAAGTATTTGCAATTGGAAGGCGATCGGATATTTCTATCAAAAAATATCGAGTTGCGTGCGTATGTACGTACCTACATACGTACATATGTTCGTACGTACATACATACAGACAGAATATGTAGGTGCAGAAGCTCTTCGGTAATATCCTGTGAGCTAGAAACCTGCAATACGGCAGTAAATATATAGTTCTTATCTCTTCAATTCGGTGGCCGCAAAACAGAACATTTTAAATAATAATCCCGAAAAATTTTTTTATAAAAAAATGACAACAATATGCGGAAGATTTTTTTGCAGAAATTGACACTCAAGACTATGACTAATACGATTATAATTCAAACATGGCTGGGCAAAGCGCGGCACATATTTAAAAAGCTTTCGATATGTATAAATTAGAGCCAAAAACGCTTTAAAAATAACCCTTTTACACATTTAATGTTTCTTATTACATTAAAAGCGAAACTATTTAAATTAACACATAGTTTAACACTAAGCTCTGACCTTTGTTAAACACGTAAGCCCTGTTTAATTTCAATTCAACAATTCATTGAGCCACAAAAAAATTATAATTAAACATAACAACAATGCCAAAAAACAACAAAAAAACACGCCTTCTCAGAAAGAAGCTTCCTCTTCAGCTGATGCCAAGAGCCACCGGATATAACTCAGGTTCCTAAAATAGACACAGATCGATGCACCAATTAGCTATTAAAAAATATCATTTTTACAATTGTTGACGAAATTTTAATTTTTGCATTTTTGGCCAAGTTTTTGGGTCAAATACTCCACTGTGCGGCGGCGAAAAGACTCGCTTTACGGTGAGAGATAAAAACGTCAACATCGCAGCGCAATGATTGAATTCAAATAAACATCGATGCAAAAAAAATAGCTGAAAGGAAATAAAAATAAACCAAATTTAAATACTGTGAGAATACTTCTCACAGTGCTCCAAGTAAAACGCTTACGGAAATTCTGCAAAGTCTTATGGATACCAGCATGCGAAATGTGAGCAATGGAAAGAGTTTTCCGCTGAAGAGAGGGTGGAAGTACCGCTCTATGCAAATCAGTATTTTCATATGAATAATTTTTGAAAAAGCAAAGGAATTCGCTCACAGGGTGGAGATAGTATCCCTTAAGTTTTTTGCCCTTCTTGCCCCTATGCAAATCCTGACTAATTTGCTTTAGTTTAGTATCTGTCAACTGTTCTTTGAGAATAGTTTCGTCTAGGATTTCTAAAATAGGGTCTTGATTTTGAGTATTTGCTTGATCAATAGCGTTTAACAAAGTGATCAGAGCCTTGGCTAACATTTTGAAAGTTATCCTGTGATGCCAAAAATTGCGATTGAATATCATTATGTAAATCATTTTTGCTGTTAACAACTGGTAGAGGTTTTAACGATGTGAGAAGCTCTATATTAGTAGTGAGATCCTGAGTTAGTGGATTAGTCGGACAACGACTAAGATAATCAGCTAACACATTTTGTTTCCCTGGAATATGTTCAAAGTTGAATGTATACTGGGACAGCTCCATGAGCCATCTTGTTGTCACATCAGCTGGTGAACTTGACTTTTTATATTGATTAAGAGGCTTGGCATCAGAAAGTACTGTGAATTGTTTATTAACCCCTTAACCTACGATTTAAAATCAACAGCTTCACGGTTTGGCAAATCCATAGCTACCACTAAAATTTAATAGAGATTTTCGCCTTGTTTAATCATGGAATTTCGACTGTTAAATTAAACTATATTTACTGTGAAATTTTAGTGGTAAGAAGAATTTACATTTGGCTCGATCATCGTACGCGGGCTATGCCCGTCATTGTAAGTTAAGGGGTTAAACAAGTAATATTCAAATGACGTAACCCCCTTATAGATTGCGTATAGCTCTAATTTAGTAGAAGGAAATTTCTTTTCGGATTCAGTAAGTAATTTAGAATAATATGAAACAGGAAGAAATATGCTATTTTTTCTTTGCATAAGAATTGCCGAGATGGCCTGCTTAGATGCGTCAGTATTGACGAAGAATTTGTCATCCCACTTTGGCAGATGTAACACTGGTTTCTGAAAACAGACCTTCTGAAGTGACTGGAAGGCAGTTTGTTGTTGTTCGTCCCATGCAAACTTTATTTTTGGTTTAGTTACATGTATAAGTGGAGCGATGAGATCAGAAAAGGAAGGGATAAGAGCACGGTAGCACGGTAGAGTCCCACAAAACCCTTAGTCTGTCTCTTCGTTTTTGGAGATGGAAGCTCAATTATTTTAGAAATATTACTTTCAATCGGGGAAACTTTATGATCTTTAATGTTAAATACCAGAAAATTGATGTCAGTTTGAAAAAATGAAGATTCTTCTGGAGAAAGTGTAATCTTGTTCTTTACGAAAACATCAATTATTTTATTTAATTTGTCCAACATTTCCTGGAACGAGTTTGCACCGATCACCATATCATCCTGATATGAAAAACAAGAGTCAACGCCAGATTGTTGGATAAGAGTGTCAATCAGTTCCTGTAACGTAGAAGCAGCTTTCTTTAAGCCAGAAACAAGAACTTTAAACGTAAAAACTCCCCAAGGGGTAATAAATGACAGTTTATCCTGCAATTCTTTCGGAACAGCAATTTGCCAATATGCTGAAGGAAGGTCTAAGGTGGTAAAATACTTATGCTTGGACAACTGTAGCAACAAATTCGAAATTTTAGGAAGGGGGTACGAGGATGGAATAATTATGGCGTTAAGTAACCTTAGATCCAAAGCATGCCTATATTTTTGAGGTTGTGAAGGATGAGCTCTTTTCTTTTTCACTAACATCATGCGACATGCCCATGAAGAGTTTGACCGTTTAATGATGTTCGCTTTTAACATATCCTGAATTTGGTCAAGGGCTTTCTGTTCCAGTGCTTGAGGAACCGGAAAAGGGAGTGCTTTAATCGGATGAGAGTTAAGCAAATCAATGTGAGGAGAGACTAAGTCAGTTTTCCCAATCGTGTCTAATGATTTTGAAAACGCCTGTGCTTTACCGCATAATAGTTTAACTAATTCCCCACGTTGTTCCTGAGTAAGATGTTCCAGATTAAAGTCATCAGGCGAAAGTTCCTTAATTCGCTTGTTAATAACCTCATCAGAAGGGACAATTAAGTTACAGTGACGTTGCTCCTCGTCGTCAAAAGAATATTTCTGAATGTCCTCATCGGTTTCATTACACAGAGTACCTAACTTAGCATTTTTATTCAGATGAATATCTTTATTCGAAGTGTTTTCAAGAACGATGATAAAAGCATTATTTTTGAGATGGGACAACGAGTGTAGCGATTCATGACCTATAATTTTTGAATTCTTACTGTTGGCATGAAAACAAAATATTCACTTGGCTCAACTGAGAATTTAGCACGAAAATAGGCACACGACTTTTTGGGAATCTTAACTTTTCTAAAGTTTTGAACAACTATTTCAGGTTCAAGTTCAGATAATTTATCACTATCCGATTCAATGTCATCCTGTACAGACACAGTGGTACAGTCAGTGAAAATCAGTCAGTTCAATACTTGAAAGGGAAGTGTCATTAATATGACAGCTGTACTCTTTTTTCTGAGGTTCTTTAATGAATGGAATAACCAGATCCTGCAGCAAAGCAGAATTAAACGCGGGGGGGGGGGGATAGACATGTTATGTTTTTGCATAAAATCGTACCCCAAAATTATGTGAAAGTCATTACTAATATTGGCAATGTAAAAGTTATGTTTAAAGAAGAGGTTGTCAATTTTAAATGACAATATAATACACCCTTTAAACTCGACTATCGAATTAATTGTCGATGTATTTACTTTATTAGATAAATAATGGAAATTAATTCTATCTTTTATTGCCCTAAAGTGTCCAGCATCAATCAAAGACAACGTCGATCCACTGTCCAGGAGGGTGGTGACTTTAACCTTATTTAAATTTAAATGGATACATGTCAGTCTTGCCTTAGTATGAAATGTGCTACAAATTCGATGATCAGTATTCACTATAGTCTCACTGTTATTTACAAAAATGTCCTCTGTTTGAGCTGAGCTATTTGAAAAGGAAGGATTGTCAGTTTGAATTACCTTACTTAATACCGGCTTCTTTATATGTATAGAGATCGGAGCGCCAGTTACCTCAGTCTCTCTGAGTAGTTTAAATTATGACGAGTTTTTTTAGGAGACTTCTGTTTAGACTTTGGCGTATTATCTTCAACCTTATTACAATTTATACAGCGATTTTCTATCAATGCCTGAAATTTAAAGCAATTTTTCATAACATGACCTGTGGTTGCACAATATGAGCAAGTATCAAATTTAGCACTACGTAATCTTTGCCTAGAATTGTTATTTCTTTTACTAAGATTTTGCTGATGTTTCTGCTTTTTTTCCTAAAAAACTTTACTAGAACAAGGTTGAAATCCCTCATCTTGCGTATGACTCAAATACAAAATCGGTTCAACCGGAGCACTGTCTGTTTCACAATCAAGCGAATAAATAACAAGTAATTGCTCAGTTTTGTCAATAGCGGCTTCAAGGGAATCAACTTTTTCTTCCAATAGCTTAAATTTAACATTTTTGGGCAAATTCTTTAAGAAATAGTTAAAGGCTATTGAATCGAGAGCAATTTTATCAAGTAATGGGTATGCAAATCTGGTAAGTTTGCGAATTCTACATGCAAATTCACAAGGACTCTCATTAACGAACATTGAACATTTGTCCAATTGGTTAGAAGCTTTATACTTATTATATTTTTTCCGAAAAACTTTATAAATTCATCTCTAATCTTAGATAGAGAGTCAAAATTCTGGTTAACAATTGCATCCAGATAAAAATTCAAAGCCTGATCCTGAATTTTAGATTTTAAAATAGCAAGTATCTCTCTATCTGAATAAGTGTTTAATTCCTTAATTTCAGTTAACTGATCAAAGAAAAATTCAACTGTTTCTGCAGAACCAGAATATGGCTGCATTGAAATTTTCGGTGGAATAGATTTAGGAGGGATGGTTAAATCTTCTGTTTCTTTTTAAACTGAAAGTTTAACTTTCGCTTTTAAAAGCAAAAAGCGGAAAGAAAAGATTAACTTTAATGAGTTAAAGAAAAGCCCAATTTTTTAAATAACCCTGCACGAAATTCAATTTTTATATAATATGACCAATAAACTTAAACTTATTGCTTGGATAAATGCTTGACAAGAAATCACAAAAGTGATATAAAATACACAATTTAAAACACTTAAAAAATATGCATATAACTTCTGAAATTTCACTTTAACTACTTGATAACCCCTCATTTATTTCTATATATAAAACTGTAATAATGTATACTGCAACCATTTCACTGACAACTGATTCCAAAAGGTAGTATAATTCACAAGATTTATAACTTATTCCACTTTAAAACAAAACCATTATCAAATTTCTTGAAAGACTATTGGTGAATGTTCCTCTCCCCCTCTTTTTCTTTTCCTTTTTTTTAAACTTTACAATTTCTCGCTATATCTTTCTCTTTTTCTATAAATATATATATTTAAGTATTGCGCGGCAGCGCAATACTTATTCATTTCCAGTGTCACTTCTCAATGTTAATTTAACATGGAAAAGCCTATGGAGATCATAACTTTTTCATTTTTTCTTCCCACCTTTTTGTCCCTGATGCCACTCATTTTTTATTCTTTACTAATTCTAATGATATTATAAATTTAAAGTGTAAAAACGTTTGCCTGACGTCAGGATCAAAACGAATGGTGAAATGCCTTTGCATATGGGTGAATTATAACCCAGAGAGGAACATGGGCCAATTTGTTTTTACATTATTCAAATATTTTTCTTAATTCCAATTTTCGCTTTTTTCATTAGAAATCAACGGACATTTTTCATAGAAAATGTAACATTTTTACTTCATTGTTGCAAAAATTTCAAAAACCGTAATAATTATTTATTTCTTTTTAGTGAAAGATTTTCACGTGAAATATTAAATGAGCTAGTTTTTTGTTTTTTTTTTTCAAAAATTAAAAAGGTGAATATGGCGTCATAATGGAAATAAAAAGGATATTTTCAGAATAACTTTTTTCTTTGGTCAAGTTTATATTTTAGTAAAAAGTTTCTAATGGATAGCTATTTTTACGCAAGCAGCGAACTTAGTAAGAATATTTTCAGAATAAGTTTTTGCTTTGGTCAAGTTTATATTTTAGTAAAAAGTTTCTAATCGATAGCTATTTTTACGCAGGTAGCGAACTTAGTGGGGAATTACATAACTTAAATTTTAAAATGTATCCTTTTTTCCGAGATGAGAACTATTTATACCCCAAGTTAAACTTAGGTAATAATTTTCTGATGTGTTTACATCATCCCTTGGGAGAGAATAAGGTCTAAAAATTTAAGTAAAACTTTTATTTTTCACTGTATCACAACTATAATATTGTTAAATATTAGCAGTAAGGATTCAACATAATTTACATTTACATTCATAACGTTTCTGAGTGGGAAATAGGGTATCTAAATTTAAGTGAAGTTAATTTTTTATGTTTTGATTATAGATTTTTTTCGTTCATATTAGAAGTTTTTGTCCAAACTACCGCAACCTGCATTAATACAGTGGTGAAACATTTTGAATTACACATTGGTAAACTGCATCCCACATAGTGATGCAATACCGCAACATAAAGCAGGGTTGGGTTTTTGACATGACAAGCGTCAAAAGCTGGTTTAAACCATCGAAACTGCCAAATACATGTAACACACTAAAACATTTTAACAACAATAGGTAAACATTAAATAAGTCAATGATTTATCTGATCTTTTATTTAAATTTATTGTAATTTAATAATTTAAAAAAACTAAATTATTAATTGCAATAAAATAATTTTATTTTTTGGAATTTTCAATCTGAATAAGATCATTTTGTACAATTAAATAATCCGGATCAATTTTACCCCGCAGCATGCTGCAGCACACAACGTGTTTAACACATTTATTTACACTCAAATGATTTCTGAGTTTAGAGTGTATGAAGCGTTAGAAAATAGTCTGTCTCTTAATTATTGCTGAGCTAGTAGGACTTGATAGCAAAAGCATTGCTAGGTGAGCATTTAAAGCAGGCTCAAAAAGCTATTGCATTTAATGATACCCTTCCACCAAGAAATGGGGTCCTCCCTATTAGCACTGAAATAAGCTTCATACACAATCAGTATGGGTAAGCATCCATAAATTCTCTCTGTAGCTCAAGCGCGAGCTGAATCAACTGATACATCAGTCAACCTTTGCCCCTGATGGTTGGGATACAAAATATAAGCCAAACAGTGGTATTGTTTCTATTATGCACTTTTTCAATATGGGGCTTAAGGGAATTTTCTTTTAGAAGACCGAGCCAATTTTGTTCTGTTTTAAAATCAAAGACATATTTTTATGTATTTAAAGAAAGCATGTTTTAATAAGATTTTGACTTTAAGCTTTTTTTTTTAATTACTTCTCTTATTTTGTAATGTTTAAGATTAATAATCCAATTTCAATTTTGAATAGAAGGGTTATTGCTTAGATTAGAATAATATTGATGCACATTATTTTGTTATATAAACAAAAAAAATCTGCACTTTTCTAAGTCTTTTTCCCATAAAAAAATAAAGGTAGCTAATGCTTAAAGCTCTCAAAAGTAGGAGAAATTAAAACGATTTTAAGTAAGAGAAAAAAATGTACAGATCAGGTGAGCTTAATGTCTACTTTTTTAGAAAAACACAATTTTACAAAAATAATAATAATAATAATAATAATAATAATAATAGTAATAAATAAAAATTTTAGCCTGTTAAAAAATTGCACTTAACAATAATACTTTACTATGTACTAATTATTGATATACAGTAATAGTGAATTTAAAATACTACATGTAATGTTGTCATGTGTGACATTTAGTGTGAATTTTTACAAATCAATTTAGTATTTGAGGGTTGACGGTTTAAACCATGGTTTAAACCCAACATAAACTGACACATATCAAAAACCTGCCAACCCTGCATCAAAGCCTGATGATGATACTCTCTATTAATTTTGAAATGCGTTCGTCTGAGTGCAGTAGTTATTAAAAAACTTGACATATTAAACATAAACATAATTTGAAGAACAAATTAAAAAAACAAAATTTATTTCCTACATTGTTTAAGCCCGAGAAGGGACGGATATTAAGTTATTTCATTCAATTAGTTCTACATTTAATGTTAAATTTTTGTAACAAATTAGTTAAGTCAATTAAAGATTAAAAAATAAAAATAAAATTCATACAATATGATGCTTAAAACACCCTAAAAATTAGATTCCGTTCAAATGAAATCGAAATAAATCTTAGACTTTTTTTTTAAGTTTTGTATTTTGCATGCATCTTATCATTTCATGCACAATTGCCATAATCATAATACAAAAACTGCAATAAAAATATTTTCAATTAAAAATGGAAGAAGTCTAAGATTTATTTCGATTTCATTTGAACGGAATCTAATTTTTAGGGTGTTTTAAGTATCATATTGTATGAATTTTATTTTTATTTTTTAATCTTCAATTGGCTTAACTAATTTGTTACAAAAATTTAACATTAAATGTAGAACTAATTGAGTGAAATAACTTAATATCCGTCCCTTCTCGGGCTTAAACAATGTAGGAAATAAATTTTGTTTTTTTAATTTGTTCTTCAAATTATGTTTTTGTTTAATTATCTTATATCCATATTATCTTAATAAGCAAACCCGATAGCACTATTTACGATACGAAAGAAATCTTGACAAAATAAAATATCACAATAATAAAAATGCATATCTTTCATACCCTTACAGTTGAAAAGATCATATGTTCTGAAAATTCTATAGTTTACTTCAACCTTCACGCAAAACCTAGTCACTATGTCACTTTACCATCGAAACATTACTAAAACGAGGTCGCCGTCGAGGAACCCGTCGAATTTCGACGAAAGAAAATGTTTACAAAGGAAGTGTTGCATCAAATTTATAATACATCGACAAAAAATAATTAGAAGAAAAAATCCATCTTACACTTGTTAATTTAACTCTTCAAAGACATATTTTAACCTAAGATTAACAAAATACCTTTTTCATAAACTTCAATTGTTAAAATTATTAAAAAATTAAACTTTATTCATATACGTAATCAGTAACATATAATCAAGATAAGTAATTTTGATTAAGTTATTAATTGATGCTTGGTTACGGAATGAAAAATCCGCATAAATGATTACACCTTGACATAATCATAGAATTTTCTACCTTTACATCTAAACCGATAATCACGTCATTTTCCACGTTTCACATCCATATTAACCATTTTTAACGCGCAATAGGTTATTAATAAATATTTTTTCAAGCTTGAAGTCAAGTTTATCAACTATTACAACTTTCCATGTTAAAATTCCCACTCGTGATTTGAGGTCTTAGTATAATATTTGTACCTGCGCGTAAAAATTCCAGAAATTTATAACTTTTAGACGTATTCAAGGGAAAATATCTCGTTTTATCAAATAAAATTATCGTTTACTTTTAAATATGACGTCATTTTCATTCGCTGAAATATTTTGCCTATTGTCTCAAACTCAATATCAGCAAAATGAAAAAAATAGTAAAATATAAGAGCATCATCAGGGAAATTGTGTCTTTTTTAAAGCATAACGTCATTTTCTGTTCAAATTTTTAGAAAGGATATTTTTAATTGTAATGAGAAAATGGCATCAGTAAGAATATAATCAATAAAAATAACTAATCCACTTTTAATAGAAATGAAGTACTTCAGTTGCCACGATTATAAAATTGGCATTAAAAACTATAAAAAAATTAATATCTCAGAAATAAATTGAGATACAGCTTTCAAACAAATTGCATTTAAAAGTGTATTTTTTTCTGCATACGACGGTGTAAACATTTAAAATGTGGGATGTTTAGAAGTTTAAAAATTTGCAGTAGCGAAAATTGCAAAAGCGAAATTTCATTTCAAATTTCAAAGTGTTGCCATTCGCAGAATGACGTATGCGTTACGCACAGATATGTTTGTCCTTTATAATATAGATAGACTAGAAAGGTAGCCCGTCAAAAATGACGGAAATTTAAATATAAAGATATATACAACTCATGTGCAAGAATATGAGTTTTCTCGCTTGTTCCGCAGTGATAGATGAAAATAACACATTTAAAGAACGAAACACATTTCTGAAAAACTGTGTAGTAGAAGACCATACTAATCTGCACAGTTTGGTTCCAAGTATTATGCAGATTTGAGGCTTTTTGCGGTCATGTCTATTCAATCTTTGTTTACATTTTTTTTTAATTCATATATAGGACAATTTAGATTGTTACGCCTTAAAAATAAATAAATTTTACACTTGAAGTAAGGTAAAAACTATTAAATTATCGTATACGATTTCATGAAATGGTATTACATGGTTATTATATGTGTGTGCTTCGCGATCTTGGTTACGACGTTGGCGAAATTGGCTGCAACTTGTCATAATCCTAATAGTGTGGCCGCTATAACAAAAAAGTAACCAGTTTTTAGCAAAATTTCTGATATAAAGTAGTTTTTAAAAACTTGTGTAAAATTGCAGGCTGTTCTCATGTTATGTCAGTCCTAAGAATAATATTTCTAACATTGAAGAGTTTCCATGTATATATGAAATTTAGAAAAGCTTCTCCAAAAGAAAGGTCCTGAAATGACATTGTAATTCCTCTAACTTCAAAGTTTAATCGGGCCCTGATGTTGTTTACTGAAACCTAATAAATACAGTTATTTTGAATATTACAACAGAATTAAACAGTTAAACTTATTTAATTTATACCCGCTGTTACTTCCCGATGTTATTTTTTACTATTAAGAAAGAAAATTATTTAAATTTTTCAAATCATGCATTTATAATTTTTTTCCGTCTTTAATAACTAAATAATGAAAAAATACGCTTTTGTTCTGAGCTCATAAATATTGCAATAAAATAATGTAGAGACATTGCAAAATTAAATCTTTGTGATTTCAAACCATAAACAAACGATACCGCCACCATTTTACCTACTATGATGTCATTAGAATATTGTCCATTAATTGTTGGAAAACTTACTTTGTGAATGATTACCTCAATGATTTAAATTATTTTTAAGTTTCACGATGAATGAATCACTTGTTTAGGTTTATGGAATGAGATATTAAGCCGTGAACCTAATTTTAACTAAAGTTATCCAAGGATATATGTATTTTTAATCGAAATTAAAAACAATGCTTTGATCTCGAAATAAAAAGTTTTAGTTTGTATAATTGGTTATTTCTGTTAATTATTTATTTAGGTACTTTTCCATTATAGCGCATTTAAAAAAAAAGCTTGGCGCAATTCGGGCATCAGAAAGTGAGATATGTTGCCAAAATATATAAACAGCTATGAAAACAAATGTAATGAACTTTTATTTTTGTTTATATATGCACTTATGTACATAAAAAAATCGTTTCTAAATATATATTTTTTTATATACAAATTACGGCACAGATTTCAGATATGAACCGGGATACCTAACTGGCGCCAAAATGGTGTTATTTTGCCTGCTATGGTAACCCGGCTATTGTTTTTTATTTATTAATAAATTGTTTATTTACTTTTATTTTCTGTTTTTAATTATGTAAACTGTTTTTTTCTATAGCTATTATTCAAACTTTTATTTATTTATAGTTATTTCCTTTTCAAAATGATAGCAAATAATTTAAAAATATATAAGTAACTGGTATTCGAAAGCGAGATTTCTGCCAAATTGGCGTCAGAGAAAAATCACGCCAACCCCGATGCGTATATGACATCTGTGCAAAAATTACGGCACAGATGTCATATTCGCCCCATATTGGCACGATTTTTTTTCCGACGCCAATGTCATATACACACCGGCACCGGGTAGTTAACTCTCTCCAAAGTGTCGTTATTTTGCTTGATATGGTAACCCGGATGTTGTTGTTTATGCTGTTGATGTTTTCGCCAAATTGGCGTCGGAAAAAAATCGTGCCAATGTGGGGCGAATATGACATCTGTGCCAAAATTACTTTTGTTTATTAAAAAAATGGGTAAATAGCTTTTTTTACATTAAATAAAGGTACTTGGGTACAGATGTCATATTCGCCCCATATTGGCGCGATTTTTTTCTGTCGCCAATATCATATAGGCAACAGGTACTTAACTTGCGCCAAAGTGTCGTTATTTTGCATGATGTGGTAACCCGGATTATGTTGTTTATGCTGTTGATGTTTTCGCCAAATTGGCAACCGAAAAAAAATCGCGCCAATATGGGGCGAATATGACATCTGTACCGGTACTTGTTAGTTATCCCGTCGACCAAATTACTGTCGCCAAATTGTAAGATTAAATGCCAATAATGGTTGACATTAAACATGACCATGTGTTTCTTACGTCATCAAGTGATTTTTAATTCGACGTTATATTTGTATTTTTATTAATGTTTTGCTAATTTAATTGATATTTCGTTGTTTAAAATAAAAATTATGTCAATTTGTATAATTTGGCGAGTGGTTTGGCGATTTATATAATTTGGCGAAACTGGTCGAGGGGATAGCTAACAACTACCTAAATAAATTGCATACATTTGGAAAAAATTGCTTGTGAGTATGAAGCAGTAAATAAGTTGTCAGAAAATACGTTGGCAAACTTCTTTCTCGCCAAGCAACTTTTCTCCGAAGTTGTAGATAAGCAATGATTGCTAGAAATGCATTATGATATGCGCTTTTATGTTTCACTACATTTATGCATATTATACTGTATGTATAAATGCTACAGTTCATATCCAGGGCTACACAAAAGAATTCGTAAGGGTTATTGAGTATGAGAGTAAATTGCTTAAATGTGGTTTTTAAAGGAGTTATGCGTTTTTACGCTGAACTGCATTTAGTTTACTAAGAAATGTTTGTAGAATATAGATAAAATGATATACAGGGTCACGCAAAGAATTGGATACATAACCGTCTATGGATGATAATATCTGGAAATGTGATTTCAGTAGTTTTAAGAGTAGGTTAAATTAAATTTTGGCTAAATAGTGGCATGTAATAACGATACTATTGGCTATGGACGGTAACTGCTGAAATCATTTTTTTAAATTTTTTATGCGTCTTCTAAAATGTTTACTTAGTTATCTTATTTCCCCAAATAACGAAGTTTTGTTAAAGCATTCAGGATGTGTTGGAAAGTGTTTCATATTCTATGCTTAACGCATGATTTTTCTTTCTTCTTTAGTCTTATTTTGCATTTATTTTATTTTTAATTTTTTAGTCTTATACTGCTTTATAGAAACTTAGGCACAGTTGTCATATACGCCAATTTGGCGAAAACATCAACAGCATAAACCGGGTTACCATATCAAGCAAAATAACGACAGTTTGCCGCCAGTTAAGTACCCGTTGTGTATATGACATTGGCGTCAGAAACAAATCGCGCCAATATGGGGCGCATATGACATCTGTGCCGAAACTTTAAGATTTAATTTTTAAACTCTTCGCTCCACACCCCTTACATATAATACAAACTATAACACAGATAGCGAAAAATAATAGACAGTTTGGTACTTTTCTACTGTGGGAGCTTTGGCGTTTTTTTAAAAAAAAGCTTGGTGTAATTTGGGCATCAGAAAGTAACATTTGGGTTCGTTTCCGTTATACGGATACCATTGTCGCCAAGCGTAATAGATGGCGCAAAATGAAAATCACGTGAATTGAAGCATTTGAAAAATAAAAGAAAAAACATTGTCGATACTAAAGTGAGCATTTAAAAAATATAACATTTGAAAAATATAACATTTGAAAATTCCAGACTTTTACGAACTATTTCATTAAATCACAATTATATACTTAAAATAAGTGAACAAATAACTGTTATAAAATAAAGCAATAAAATAAAACTCATATTAAACTGCTGGCATAAAATTACAAATATCTTTTAGCATTTTGAAATAATTGGCGCATTAGCATACATTTTGGCATGATGTCCGTATAACGGAAAAGTATCGAGATTTGTTGTCAAATCATATAAACAGCTATGAAAACAAACTTGATGGGCGTTTTTGTTTGCTTTATATGTTTATTTTATATGTATATTATTGATGTTTTTATGTACAAATCACATCTGTTTCTTTATAAAATTAGAGAAACGTCTTTTTTATATTAAATAAATCGTATAAATAGCGAAAAAAATGCGTGTGTATATAAAATGAAACAGTGGATAGGTTCCCGGAAAATATGTTGCCAAATTTCCTTTTTCGCCAAGGCACCTATACTGGAAAAGTACCTAAAGCACATTAAAATCGCGCAGTTAGGAGCTCACACAGTACAGCGTCGTCTATTGGCGGTTATTTTATTAGTAGCATCGGGAGGAAGATGTAAAATAATTGATGTACTTTAGATGTACTTTAAATTCTCACTCATAGATTTTGAAAAATATCTTAAAAGAGCGGAGTTTAAATTAAATTTCGGTGACTTCCTTTATGAAAGATTAATGGTTTTAAATGGGAATTTCGCCAAATTAGCGAGCTATCACCAAGTTGGCTAACATTTGGCGCTACTGTGGTAACCCTGCATTAGTTTTTTTCAACAATTACTCATTTCAATGAGGCGGTCCTACCGGAATCGTGAGGGACACACAGAGACTTGGATTTTATATAAATAGATACTCAACAGTTCACAGAAGGAAGGTCACGGCATCATCTGTCGTGCTAAAATTAGACTGGTTGGTTGGTTGAGCCTGTATCATTTGACGTTTATTAAGAGTCGATAATTGAAAATCAATTAAAAAAAAAATAAAACATGCATTCGTAGAATGCGAAGATTGGTTGGTTAAATCAGCTAAGTGTTAACTCTAGGTTAACTTGAAAGAATGATCCAAAAAACTGTAAAATTGCAATACTTTAGTTAAAATAGATGGCACTTGACTTCGTTTTTGACACGATAGTGGTAAAAACCATGTTTTTACCGGTTTATTCCGCCAAAAACCTATCATTTTCGATTTTCCTCCAATTTATAGTGTAAGTGTAGCATATAATACATTTTTAGATTGATTTTCCCTTGTTGTTCTTGTTATTATTATTCACAATTACTTTGTTAAATTTGTTTAAAAGAAGAGCATTTCCTTAATAGGAAAAATTAAAAAATACAAGAGTAAAAGGAAAGAACAATATTTGAAATAATCTCCACTAATATACATTATACAAACTGCAATGAACGTTAATATTAAATGATAATAAAAGGTTATTATCATTACTAGATAGTGCCCGTCAAGATTTGACGGTAAATAACTTGAATATTTCATTAGAAAAATTCGTGAATTTTTAATTAGTTGCTTTTAAATTAATTATTGGATGACGAATTACGTGATGAATTTCTATATTGATAAGTGACTCCTATTTCTTTAAGGCGATAGCTGGTGCTGACAGTCTAACCTATTCAGTGAAGGGAAAGAATTTTAAGTTTATAATTTACAACCAATTATGCTTGCTTTTTATCAGAAATTTACCTTAAAATACCGGGTAGAGAATTTATTTTTACTTACTGCGCCCTCTTTTTTTTTTTCCTAATAACAATATTTATTTTCATTTATTTATTTATTTATTAAAACTACACGACCATTAAAAGTTGCCATGAATTTTATTTTTATCTGCCTCATTCTCTAAAAACCTAAATCTGAAACTTGATGCAGCTAACCATTTATAATATATATATTTTTTTTTTTACTTGAATTTTATTTTGCATTTTTTTAAATATTAAACCTGAATATCAAGGTAATTTCTTTTATAGCTCTTATACGAATATTTTTCTTTCTTTCCGTTTTATTTTTTACGCATATGAATGACAAACTTTTCTTTCTGACACACACCCATATATATTCTTGATAATGGTCAGAAAATATAACGAAAATTGTAGATCAGTTCAGTTTATTTAATTGATAATTACATGCAAAATATTTTAAATATAAAATCATTATTTTTTTTTCAAAATGTTATTGAGAGTTAAATTTTATTTAATTATAAAGCATTCAAATAATAATAAAATAAAAATCCTATAATTTCTCTTCCTAATAAAATATGTCATTATTGAAATTGAAATGAATTATCGACAAAATACACACTTTGCCAGGCTTGGATTCGAACCTGCGTCCTCTGCAAAAATTCAGAGCCTTAAACTGCTACCTTAACCGAATACGCTATCAAGAACTTGTTTTTTTTTTTTCTTCTAAATTGAAGAGGTTCGAAAAACAGTTGACGCATACGCAATTGCCTCGAATTTGAGTTTTGATCTTACAAAAATAGTTTTGCGTTTTAATATTTATGTTACCTTATTTTTTTTAAAAGAAGAAAACAACTTAACATGCTAGTTTCCCAATCTTCCTGTGTAACTACTGGCAATTCACCAGCCATAACTTTTAGTTTCAAATCACTGTGTTTATCTTCAGCGTGTAATATGACCAAAACAATGTGACACCCCTGAAATTAGTCTTCTTATCTAGCTCTTAATATCGACACAATAAATTTTTGAGTAGTTAATAATGCTGAAAGAGTCAAATATTAACTTGGGGCCTGTTCAGAAGTGCAGAAAATGCTGCGCGCGCGCTCAGAAGTTTTTGCCATGGAGTAGGACTTATCGAAGAAAGGAATTTTAAAATAATTCAATTATTTCATTAGTTTTATGGTTCAAAACAGGTAAAACCAACAACTATATTTCTTTATCCTTCCAAAACATGGTTTTCGTAACAGAAATACATGCCTATGTTCACTCAGATAAAATCCAAAATATTCGGAAGAAACATCACGTTACCTACTTCATCTACTTTAGCCCGTTCAGTATTTAAAATCAATTAACCAACCGCACACAAACTTGACGCGGGCAGCTCAAAAAATTTATGTGGGCGATTTGATCACGTGATTGTGCGTTTTGTGCTTATGTTTTATTGGTTGTGCTTTGTTTGGTAGGTTGATTGATACAATTTAACAATTCAGTTGGTGCTGTAAATTTTTAACAATTTTCTTTTAATCTATATAAAAATGATTTATCAATTGCTTTACATTTTTCGTGATAAATAGAAGGCTGTTAATAAACCAAGATTGTGATATCACCGTATTACAAGATTTATGGGTAATATGGATATGGATTAATTGGATAATGGATTTCAATGGAATTTCCACTGTTAGTTAGACAATTTTTCAGAGAAGTTTTTAGTATATATAATTCTTATTTTATGATTGCATATTTATCATATTATACCGTGTGGATAATAGACCAAAATACATCATAAAATATGAGAAACAAATGGCACTCAAAATCATGTTAGTATGCAGGGAACGATTAACCTCTGAAATTATGGGAAGCACAGTTTCATTTCGGGGAGGCCCTTTCATTCGAGAAGTGTTTTTTATTCGACATCCCGAAAACTCACCAATGCTACAAATATTATTCACTGGATCAGCTGAATTCACATTAAAGAAAGTTTTTCTTTGTGTTCCACTTACAAAAATATAGGATACAATCAGTGCAAAAATGATTTTGCATGGTATTAGCGTAAAAATGTAATTTGGATAAAAAGTTTGAATTCAGACTGCATGCACAACATAAAATATTAATATTATACGTTGTGCATGCAAGCTAAATTCAATTATATTTAAATTCAATATCTAAAATAAACAATGCATCTAAAATAATGGACAGACTGGAGAATTGTGACCATGTGGTTGAGACTGACCTACTAACGAAAAATTAATTTGTAATGAAAGGTATTTTTATAAAACACTAAAAAAAAACAAAAAAAACATATATATATATATATATGTGTGTGTATGTACATAAGTTAAAGAAATTAGATAGAATTTCGGAATGGAATTAATTCGATATAAAATTTGGGGCCTCTGTTTTCTCAGTTTCGTGCCCCTTCTAATTTTCTAAGGGAAGCACATGCTTTTTGTGCCTATTTGATAATCAGGGTAGTATGAGCAAACTTTTATGAGCAAACTTAGTATGAGTAAAACATAAATACAGAAATATAATGTCCAGCGTAGAGATCGGCATCTGACAGTTACTAGGTGTCTGAGGCTGGGCTTAATTTTTTTCAGCAGACTCGTGCCGCACAGATATCAGATTTTCATTTTTTTTCTGCATAGTAGAGCCGGACCGAAACTGGACTTCATTTTTCTCAGGATGTGTAAGGCGGGCACCATGTATTGTAAAAAAAATTGGTACTTACGTATTAAAGCCCCCGCAGCTATAATAAGTATATATATATATACATAAATATACACATATATAGGTACTTTTCAGTGAGCCAGGTGCCAGTATTATATATACGCATATATATATATATATATAAATATATATTTATGTACATATATATGTGTATGCATACATATGTATATATATGTGTGTGTGTATATATATATATGTGTATGTATAACACTGGTGCCTGGCTAACCAAAAAGTACCCATATATATATATATATATATATATATACATAAATATACACATATTTATATATATAAGCTGCAGTGGCGTTAATACGTAAGTACCAAAAAATTACTTGCGATAATGAACTTCTCTTAACGGAATCTTTGGAAATACACCTTAAAGTTTCTCCCAAATTCAATGCTCAACAATGCAAGCTTTCTGACACATTTTTAACTGTAAAGGCATAAAATTGACAGGCCTGATTATTAAAGGGATTTGGAATCGAATAACGTTTTCATTTTTGATAAATAAAATATGGTACTTCTTAGTCATCCCGTCGACCAAATTACTGTCGCCAAATTGTAAGATTAAATGCCAATAATGGTTGCCCTTAATTAATTAATTGTAAGATTAAATGCCAATAAAACCATTAATTCAACGTTTTATTTACATTTTTTATTAATGTTTTACTAATTTATTTGTTCTTTCGTTATTTAAAATAAAAATTATGTCAATGTGTATAATTTGGTCAGTGGTTTGGCGGTTTATATAATTTGGCGAAATTGGTCGACGGGATAACTAAGAAGTACCTAAAATACTTATTAGGGCGATAATATAATTATATAAGAGATTCTTGTCACGTGACTGCAGGTTTTTCCCCTTTCCCATGCTATCGCTTCTGGAAAATTTGATTCAAAGCACTTACTTTGCCAGTACTTTCTCAAAGATGTATTGCTTTTATCAAAAAATGGATAACGCCCTTCTATTACATAGTTTCTGAATAAGAACACCTGCCAATCTTATGTGTTTCCGAAAAGAAGTAAATTCAGAAAGTAGCTCTTTTAGATTTGAGGAAAGCCTTAATAAATGACAGAGAAATATTTTCACAACACTAATTTTTATTATACTACAGCTTCAAAAGTTATGATGTTTTTAACCCTCCTTTTCTTCTTTTATTCTAAGCCACATTAATTTTTTAATGAATACTTATTTGAATGTTGAAATGTCCAAGAATCGAAGTAATTGTTTATGTTGCTATTGTGCATTTTCTGTCTTGCGAACACATAATAATTTTAAAATTTACTGTAAAATTATTTCATAAATATGTACCAAAAATAGGAACCAAGATATTATATATATTCAAGCTAATTTGCTTCTCAATTAAGATATTTGCTCAGTTAAGATTCCCAATTAAAAACATGATTTACTTTCAATATTTATTATCCTGATATCCTTCAAGGACTGAAACTGAATATGATATTATAGATATAATGACAAATTAAAACTGAAATAAGCAAACATTTTTTTTTTTTTTTAATTGAGCTTTCAAATTTGAGGTTTCAATATATTTTAAATGTTACAACTAATAGATAAGAATATTTAAATCTTTATTTAAATATATTATTACAGACTTGTCCTTTAATATACACAATGAATAACAGATATAATGAAATGAATTAAAAAAATGCATATAAACAAATTATTATTTATTGCAGCAATACATGCATGATGCATTTACTAAAAGTTGTTGAATTCCAGTTGAAAAAAGAAATCCTTATTTCAAATGTCACGTTATGGCTAAGAAAGCATTCCAGATATAGATTTAGTTTCAAATTAAAAGAAAACATCTATTAAATCATACTGCAGGGGACAAGTTTATCTGCGGTATAACAAAAATCTTGACTGTACTAGATGAAAATCACGAGTGCAAAACCAACAAAATTTTCATTTTTGAAATTCGATAATAACGCCACACTCAAATGTGCAAAATAAAAACAATGAATCACAAAACTCCTCAACGGAACGGCATGGATGATAATTTCATGCAATTTGCAATCATATCTTGATAAATTTGGCAATCCACTTTCCTTTAATTATTTCATTTTAAAAAGCACTATACTAACTAAATCGTGAGAATCTTAATAATAAATTTCGCCACATAACATTAAATCCGATGTGTAAATTGTAAATAAAACGCTATGTTTATTTCAGAAAATCAACGAACGTCTCTCAGCCATATTTGTTTACTGTTTTGCTGTCTTGTCAAATAACCTTACCCCATGCCGTTCAGCAACGAACCACCCCGAAGAACCCTGGCTTTCACTCGGGGTAAAAGGGCTGTAGCACCTCACCTGACAGGGTAGCCCTCTAGGGTGAAAAGCGTGGCGTAGCCACAGACTTCTAATATAAGTCTGTGGGCGTATATTATATTAGAAGTCTGTGGGCGTAGCTGAACGCAGCCTAAAACTTTCATTGCGAAATACCTCATTTTTTAAATAAGTATTTTATTATTATAATAAAATACATATGCTTCTGTATTATTAATATAAAAATTTATCTTTATCAAAAATGTCTTATGTATTATGAAAAATATAAAGCAACCAATAAAATAAAAAACTAACACAATTTGGGGCCCGAAGGATTCGAACCCATAGCCCCTAGTCTCGAGTTCAAAGCGTTATCCATTCAGCCATCTAGCTCGCCTTTCATTTGCAACAAACTATCTTTATAATTAGCACCATAATTAATCAAACCGTGGTTTGTTCGTGAACACGCAGAACGTTTATTGCATCCACGATAAAGACCCACTCCATGCTCCTGAGCTCGCGCGCGCGTGCTTCTTGAACACACCCTCGGTGAAAGTAAGGGCCTGTTCAGAAGTGCAGAAAACGCCGCGCGGGCGCTCAGAAGTTTTTGCCATGTAGTAGGTCATATCGAAGAAAGGAATTTTAAAGTAATTCAATTATTTCATTAGTTTTATGGTTCAAAACAAGTAAAACCAACGACTATATTTCTTTATCCTTCCAAAACATGGTTTTCGTAACAGAAATACATGCCTATGTTCACTCAGATAAAATCCAAAATATTCGGGAGAAACATCACGTGACCTACTTCATCTACTTTAGCCCGTTCAGTATTTAAAATCAATTAACCAACCGCACACAAACTTGACGCGGGCGGCTCAAAAAATTTATGTGGGCGATTTGATCACGTGATTGTACGCTTTGTGTTTATGTTTTATTGGTTGTGCTTTGTTTGGTAGGTTGATTGATACAATTTAACAATTCAATTGGTGCTATAAATTTTTAACAATTTTCTTTTAATCTATTTAAAAATGATTTATCAGTTGCTTTACATTTTTCGTGATAAATAGAAGGCTGTTAATAAACCAAGATTGTGATATCACCGTATTACGAGATTTATGTGTAATATGGTTATGGATTAATTGGATAATGGATTTCAATAGAATTTGCACTGTTAGTTAGACAATTTTTCAGAGAAATTTTTAGTATATATATTTCTTATTTTATGATTGCATATTTTAATACCGTGGGGATAATAGACCAAAATACATCATAAAACATGAGAAACAAATGACACTCAAAATCATGTTAGTATGCAGGGACCGATTAACCTCTGAAGTTATGGGAAGCACAGTTTCATTTCGGGGGTCCCTTTCATTCGAGAAGAGTTTTCTATTCGACATCCCGAAAACTCACCAATGCTGCAAATATTATTCACTGGCTCAGCTGAATTCACAATAAAGAAAGTTTTTTTTATGTTCTACTTACAAAAAAATAGGATACAATCAGTGCAAAAATGATTTTGCATGGTATTAGCGTAAAAATGTAATTTGGATAAAAAGTTTGAATTCAGAATGCATGCACAACATAAAATATTAATATTATACGTTGTGTATGCAAGCTACATTCAATTATATTTAAATTCAATATGTAAAATAAACAATGCATCTAAAATAATGAACAGACTAGAGAATTGTGATCATGTGGTTGAAACTGACCTACTAACGAAAAATTAATTTGTAATGAAAGGTATTTTTATAAAACACTTAATATATATATATGTGTGTGTGTGTGTGTGTGTGTGTGCAAATAAGTTAATAATTTGAAAATAAATTAGATAGAATTTTGTGATGGAATTAATTCGATATAAAATTTGGGGCCTCTGTTTTCTCAATTTCGTGTACCTTCTAATTTTCTAAGGGAAGCACATGCTTTTCGTGCCTATTTGATAATCAGGGCCTGTTAGTATGAGCAAAATACTACTTATACTTTTAGTAGAAAGTTTATAAACATTCTAATCATACTTTATTCACCACAAAACTAGATGCAAAACGCCATATCTATTTATATAAAATCCAAGTCTCTGTGTGTCCCTCACGATTCCGGTAGGACCGCCTCATTGAAATGAGTAATTGTTGAAAAAAAATAATGCAGGGTTACCACAGTAGCGCCAAATGTTAGCCAACTTGGTGATAGCTCGCTAATTTGGCGAAATTACCATTTAAAACCATTAATCTTTCATAAAGGAAGTCACCGAAATTTAATTTAAACTCCGCTCTTTTAAGATATTTTTCAAAATCTATGAGTGAGAATTTAAAGTACATCTAAAGTACATCAATTATTTTACATCTTCCTCCCGATGCTACTAATAAAATAACCGCCAATAGACGACGCTGTACTGTGTGAGCTCCTAACTGCGCGATTTTAATGTGCTTTAGGTACTTTTCCAGTATAGGTGCCTTGGCGAAAAAGGAAATTTGGCAACATATTTTCCGGGAACCTATCCACTGTTTCATTTTATATACACACGCATTTTTTTCGCTATTTATACGATTTATTTAATATAAAAAAGACGTTTCTCTAATTTTATAAAGAAACAGATGTGATTTGTACATAAAAACATCAATAATATACATATAAAATAAACATATAAAGCAAACAAAAACGCCCATCAAGTTTGTTTTCATAGCTGTTTATATGATTTGACAACAAATCTCGATATTTTTCCGTTATACGGACATCATGCCAAAATGTATGCTAATGCGCCAATTATTTCAAAATGCTAAAAGATATTTGTAATTTTATGCCAGCAGTTTAATATGAGTTTTATTTTATTGCTTTATTTTATAACAGTTATTTGTTCACTTATTTTAAGTATATAATTGTGATTTAATGAAATAGTTCGTAAAAGTCTGGAATTTTCAAATGTTATATTTTTCAAATGTTATATTTTTCAAATGTTATATTTTTTAAATGCTCACTTTAGTATCGACAATGTTTTTTCTTTTATTTTTCAAATGCTTCAATTCACGTGATTTTCATTTTGCGCCATCTATTACGCTTGGCGACAATGGTATCCGTATAACGGAAACGAACCCAAATGTTACTTTCTGATGCCCAAATTACACCAAGCTTTTTTTTAAAAAAACGCCAAAGCTCCCACAGTAGAAAAGTACCAAACTGTCTATTATTTTTCGCTATCTGTGTTATAGTTTGTATTATATGTAAGGGGTGTGGAGCGAAGAGTTTAAAAATTAAATATTAAAGTTTCGGCACAGATGTCATATGCGCCCCATATTGGCGCGATTTGTTTCTGACGCCAATGTCATATACACAACGGGTACTTAACTGGCGGCAAACTGTCGTTATTTTGCTTGATATGGTAACCCGGTTTATGCTGTTGATGTTTTCGCCAAATTGGCGTATATGACAACTGTGCCTAAGTTTCTATAAAGCAGTATAAGACTAAAAAATTAAAAATAAAATAAATGCAAAATAAGACTAAAGAAGAAAGAAAAATCATACGTTAAGCATAGAATATGAAACACTTTTCAACACATCCTGAATGCTTTAACAAAACTTCGTTATTTGGGGAAATAAGATAACTAAGTAAACATTTTAGAAGACGCATAAAAAAATTAAAAAAATGATTTCAGCAGTTACCGTCCATAGCCAATAGTATCGTTATTACATGCCACTATTTAGCCAAAATTTAATTTAACCTACTCTTAAAACTACTGAAATCACATTTCCAGATATTATCATCCATAGACGGTTATGTATCCAATTCTTTGCGTGACCCTGTATATCATTTTATCTATATTCTACAAACATTTCTTAGTAAACTAAATGCAGTTCAGCGTAAAAACGCATAACTCCTTTAAAAACCACATTTAAGCAATTTACTCTCATACTCAATAACCCTTACGAATTCTTTTGTGTAGCCCTGGATATGAACTGTAGCATTTATACATACAGTATAATATGCATAAATGTAGTGAAACATAAAAGCGCATATCATAATGCATTTCTAGCAATCATTGCTTATCTACAACTTCGGAGAAAAGTTGCTTGGCGAGAAAGAAGTTTGCCAACGTATTTTCTGACAACTTATTTACTGCTTCATACTCACAAGCAATTTTTTCCAAATGTATGCAATTTATTTAGGTAGTTGTTAGCTATCCCGTCGACCAGTTTCGCCAAATTATATAAATCGCCAAACCACTCGCCAAATTATACAAATTGACATAATTTTTATTTTAAACAACGAAATATCAATTAAATTAGCAAAACATTAATAAAAATACAAATATAACGTCGAATTAAAAATCACTTGATGACGTAAGAAACACATGGTCATGTTTAATGTCAACCATTATTGGCATTTAATCTTACAATTTGGCGACAGTAATTTGGTCGACGGGATAACTAACAAGTACCGGTACAGATGTCATATTCGCCCCATATTGGCGCGATTTTTTTTCGGTTGCCAATTTGGCGAAAACATCAACAGCATAAACAACATAATCCGGGTTACCACATCATGCAAAATAACGACACTTTGGCGCAAGTTAAGTACCTGTTGCCTATATGATATTGGCGACAGAAAAAAATCGCGCCAATATGGGGCGAATATGACATCTGTACCCAAGTACCTTTATTTAATGTAAAAAAAGCTATTTACCCATTTTTTATAATAAACAAAAGTAATTTTGGCACAGATGTCATATTCGCCCCATATTGGCACGATTTTTTTCCGACGCCAATTTGGCGAAAACATCAACAGCATAAACAACAACATCCGGGTTACCATATCAAGCAAAATAACGACACTTTGGAGAGAGTTAACTACCCGGTGCCGGTGTGTATATGACATTGGCGTCGGAAAAAAAATCGTGCCAATATGGGGCGAATATGACATCTGTGCCGTAATTTTTGCACAGATGTCATATACGCATCGGGGTTGGCGTGATTTTTCTCTGACGCCAATTTGGCAGAAATCTCGCTTTCGAATACCAGTTACTTATATATTTTTAAATTATTTGCTATCATTTTGAAAAGGAAATAACTATAAATAAATAAAAGTTTGAATAATAGCTATAGAAAAAAACAGTTTACATAATTAAAAACAGAAAATAAAAGTAAATAAACAATTTATTAATAAATAAAAAACAATAGCCGGGTTACCATAGCAGGCAAAATAACACCATTTTGGCGCCAGTTAGGTATCCCGGTTCATATCTGAAATCTGTGCCGTAATTTGTATATAAAAAAAATATATATTTAGAAACGATTTTTTTATGTACATAAGTGCATATATAAACAAAAATAAAAGTTCATTAGATTTGTTTTCATAGCTGTTTATATATTTTGGCAACATATCTCACTTTCTGATGCCCGAATTGCGCCAAGCTTTTTTTTTAAATGCGCTATAATGGAAAAGTACCTAAATAAATAATTAACAGAAATAACCAATTATACAAACTAAAACTTTTTATTTCGAGATCAAAGCATTGTTTTTAATTTCGATTAAAAATACATATATCCTTGGATAACTTTAGTTAAAATTAGGTTCACGGCTTAATATCTCATTCCATAAACCTAAACAAGTGATTCATTCATCGTGAAACTTAAAAATAATTTAAATCATTGAGGTAATCATTCACAAAGTAAGTTTTCCAACAATCAATGGACAATATTCTAATGACATCATAGTAGGTAAAATGGTGGCGGTATCGTTTGTTTATGGTTTGAAATCACAAAGATTTAATTTTGCAATGTCTCTACATTATTTTATTGCCATATTTATGAGCTCAGAACAAAAGCGTATTTTTTCATTATTTAGTTATTAAAGACGGAAAAAAATTATAAATGCATGATTTGAAAAATTTAAATAATTTTCTTTCTTAATAGTAAAAAATAACATCGGGAAGTAACAGCGGGTATAAATTAAATAAGTTTAACTGTTTAATTCTGTTGTAATATTCAAAATAACTGTATTTATTAGGTTTCAGTAAACAACATCAGGGCCCGATTAAACTTTGAAGTTAGAGGAATTACAATGTCATTTCAGGACCTTTCTTTTGGAGAAGCTTTTCTAAATTTCATATATACATGGAAACTCTTCAATGTTAGAAATATTATTCTTAGGACTGACATAACATGAGAACAGCCTGCAATTTTACACAAGTTTTTAAAAACTACTTTATATCAGAAATTTTGCTAAAAACTGGTTACTTTTTTGTTATAGCGGCCACACTATTAGGATTATGACAAGTTGCAGCCAATTTCGCCAACGTCGTAACCAAGATCGCGAAGCACACACATATAATAACCATGTAATACCATTTCATGAAATCGTATACGATAATTTAATAGTTTTTACCTTACTTCAAGTGTAAAATTTATTTATTTTTAAGGCGTAACAATCTAAATTGTCCTATATATGAATTAAAAAAAATGTAAACAAAGATTGAATAGACATGACCGCAAAAAGCCTCAAATCTGCATAATACTTGGAACCAAACTGTGCAGATTGGTGGTCTTCTACTACACAGTTTTTCAGAAATGTGTTTCGTTCTTTAAATGTGTTATTTTCATCTATCACTGCGGAACAAGCGAGAAAACTCATATTCTTGCACATGAGTTGTATATATCTTTATATCTAAATTTCCGTCATTTTTGACGGGCTACCTTTCTAGTATTTTATATATTTAAAAAATATATATGCAGATATTTTTAGTTAAAATAATGTACATCTATTACATTTATTTTTATAATATTTTCCATGTTGATTTTAACACCGTAAAATATGATTTGCATCCCAGTCTTGACAAAAATTCACTCCTAAAATACTAAAAAAAAAAAAAGAAAGAAAGAAAAACATCAATAAATTATCCTACGCGCAAACGTATATTTTCGCAAGGCGTTCAAATGTAAAACTTTCATTGTGAAATACCTCATTTTCTCGTATTTAAATAAGTATTTTATTATTATAATAAAAATACATATGCTTCTGTATTATTAATAGAAAAATTTATCTGTATCAAAAATATCTTATTTATTATGAAAAATATAAAGCAACCAATTAAAAAAAAAACACACAATTTGGGACCCGAAGGATTCGAACCCAAAGCCCCTAGACTCGAGTTCAAAGCGTTATCCATTCAGCCATCTAGCTCGCCTTTCATTTGCAACAAACTATCTTTATAATTAGCACCATAATTAATCAAACCGTGGTTTGTTCGTGAACACGCAGAACGTTTATTGCATCCACGATAAAGACCCACTCCATGCTCCTGAGCTCGCGCGCGCGTGCTTCTTGAACACACCCTCGGTGAAAGTAAGCGCCTGTTCAGAAGTGCAGAAAACGCCGCGCGGGCGCTCAGAAGTTTTTGCCATGTAGTAGGTCATATCGAAGAAAGGAATTTTAAAGTAATTCAATTATTTCATTAGTTTTATGGTTCAAAACAAGTAAAACCAACGACTATATTTCTTTATCCTTCCAAAACATGGTTTTCGTAACAGAAATACATGCCTATGTTCACTCAGATAAAATCCAAAATATTCGGGAGAAACATCACGTGACCTACTTCATCTACTTTAGCCCGTTCAGTATTTAAAATCAATTAACCAACCGCACACAAACTTGACGCGGGCGGCTCAAAAAATTTATGTGGGCGATTTGATCACGTGATTGTACGCTTTGTGTTTATGTTTTATTGGTTGTGCTTTGTTTGGTAGGTTGATTGATACAATTTAACAATTCAATTGGTGCTATAAATTTTTAACAATTTTCTTTTAATCTATTTAAAAATGATTTATCAGTTGCTTTACATTTTTCGTGATAAATAGAAGGCTGTTAATAAACCAAGATTGTGATATCACCGTATTACGAGATTTATGTGTAATATGGTTATGGATTAATTGGATAATGGATTTCAATAGAATTTGCACTGTTAGTTAGACAATTTTTCAGAGAAATTTTTAGTATATATATTTCTTATTTTATGATTGCATATTTTAATACCGTGGGGATAATAGACCAAAATACATCATAAAACATGAGAAACAAATGACACTCAAAATCATGTTAGTATGCAGGGACCGATTAACCTCTGAAGTTATGGGAAGCACAGTTTCATTTCGGGGGTCCCTTTCATTCGAGAAGAGTTTTCTATTCGACATCCCGAAAACTCACCAATGCTGCAAATATTATTCACTGGCTCAGCTGAATTCACATTAAAGAAAGTTTTTTTTATGTTCTACTTACAAAAAAATAGGATACAATCAGTGCAAAAATGATTTTGCATGGTATTAGCGTAAAAATGTAATTTGGATAAAAAGTTTGAATTCAGAATGCATGCACAACATAAAATATTAATATTATACGTTGTGTATGCAAGCTACATTCAATTATATTTAAATTCAATATGTAAAATAAACAATGCATCTAAAATAATGAACAGACTAGAGAATTGTGATCATGTGGTTGAAACTGACCTACTAACGAAAAATTAATTTGTAATGAAAGGTATTTTTATAAAACACTTAATATATATATGTGTGTGTGTGTGTGTGTGCAAATAAGTTAATAATTTGAAAATAAATTAGATAGAATTTTGTGATGGAATTAATTCGATATAAAATTTGGGGCCTCTGTTTTCTCAATTTCGTGTACCTTCTAATTTTCTAAGGGAAGCACATGCTTTTCGTGCCTATTTGATAATCAGGGCCTGTTAGTATGAGCAAAATACTACTTATACTTTTAGTAGAAAGTTTATAAACATTCTAATCATACTTTATTCACCACAAAACTAGATGCAAAACGCCATATCTATTTATATAAAATCCAAGTCTCTGTGTGTCCCTAACGATTCCGGTAGGACCGCCTCATTGAAATGAGTAATTGTTGAAAAAAACTAATGCAGGGTTACCACAGTAGCGCCAAATGTTAGCCAACTTGGTGATAGCTCGCTAATTTGGCGAAATTCCCATTTAAAACCATTAATCTTTCATAAAGGAAGTCACCGAAATTTAATTTAAACTCCGCTCTTTTAAGATATTTTTCAAAATCTATGAGTGAGAATTTAAAGTACATCTAAAGTACATCAATTATTTTATATCTTCCTCCCGATGCTACTAATAAAATAACCGCCAATAGACGACGCTGTACTGTGTGAGCTCCTAACTGCGCGATTTTAATGTGCTTTAGGTACTTTTCCAGTATAGGTGCCTTGGCGAAAAAGGAAATTTGGCAACATATTTTCCGGGAACCTATCCACTGTTTCATTTTATATACACACGCATTTTTTTCGCTATTTATACGATTTATTTAATATAAAAAAGACGTTTCTCTAATTTTATAAAGAAACAGATGTGATTTGTACATAAAAACATCAATAATATACATATAAAATAAACATATAAAGCAAACAAAAACGCCCATCAAGTTTGTTTTCATAGCTCTTTATATGATTTGACAACAAATCTCGATATTTTTCCGTTATACGGACATCATGCCAAAATGTATGCTAATGCGCCAATTATTTCAAAATGCTAAAAGATATTTGTAATTTTATGCCAGCAGTTTAATATGAGTTTTATTTTATTGCTTTATTTTATAACAGTTATTTGTTCACTTATTTTAAGTATATAATTGTGATTTAATGAAATAGTTCGTAAAAGTCTGGAATTTTCAAATGTTATATTTTTCAAATGTTATATTTTTTAAATGCTCACTTTAGTATCGACAATGTTTTTTCTTTTATTTTTCAAATGCTTCAATTCACGTGATTTTCATTTTGCGCCATCTATTACGCTTGGCGACAATGGTATCCGTATAACGGAAACGAACCCAAATGTTACTTTCTGATGCCCAAATTACACCAAGCTTTTTTTTAAAAAAACGCCAAAGCTCCCACAGTAGAAAAGTACCAAACTGTCTATTATTTTTCGCTATCTGTGTTATAGTTTGTATTATATGTAAGGGGTGTGGAGCGAAGAGTTTAAAAATTAAATATTAAAGTTTCGGCACAGATGTCATATGCGCCCCATATTGGCGCGATTTGTTTCTGACGCCAATGTCATATACACAACGGGTACTTAACTGGCGGCAAACTGTCGTTATTTTGCTTGATATGGTAACCCGGTTTATGCTGTTGATGTTTTCGCCAAATTGGCGTATATGACAACTGTGCCTAAGTTTCTATAAAGCGGTATAAGACAAAAAATTAAAAATAAAATAAATGCAAAATAAGACTAAAGAAGAAAGAAAAATCATGCGTTAAGCATAGAATATGAAACACTTTTCAACACATCCTGAATGCTTTAACAAAACTTCGTTATTTGGGGAAATAAGATAACTAAGTAAACATTTTAGAAGACGCATAAAAAAATTAAAAAAATGATTTCAGCAGTTACCGTCCATAGCCAATAGTATCGTTATTACATGCCACTATTTAGCCAAAATTTAATTTAACCTACTCTTAAAACTACTGAAATCACATTTCCAGATATTATCATCCATAGACGGTTATGTATCCAATTCTTTGCGTGACCCTGTATATCATTTTATCTATATTCTACAAACATTTCTTAGTAAACTAAATGCAGTTCAGCGTAAAAACGCATAACTCCTTTAAAAACCACATTTAAGCAATTTACTCTCATACTCAATAACCCTTACGAATTCTTTTGTGTAGCCCTGGATATGAACTGTAGCATTTATACATACAGTATAATATGCATAAATGTAGTGAAACATAAAAGCGCATATCATAATGCATTTCTAGCAATCATTGCTTATCTACAACTTCGGAGAAAAGTTGCTTGGCGAGAAAGAAGTTTGCCAACGTATTTTCTGACAACTTATTTACTGCTTCATACTCACAAGCAATTTTTTCCAAATGTATGCAATTTATTTAGGTAGTTGTTAGCTATCCCGTCGACCAGTTTCGCCAAATTATATAAATCGCCAAACCACTCGCCAAATTATACAAATTGACATAATTTTTATTTTAAACAACGAAATATCAATTAAATTAGCAAAACATTAATAAAAATACAAATATAACGTCGAATTAAAAATCACTTGATGACGTAAGAAACACATGGTCATGTTTAATGTCAACCATTATTGGCATTTAATCTTACAATTTGGCGACAGTAATTTGGTCGACGGGATAACTAACAAGTACCGGTACAGATGTCATATTCGCCCCATATTGGCGCGATTTTTTTTCGGTTGCCAATTTGGCGAAAACATCAACAGCATAAACAACATAATCCGGGTTACCACATCATGCAAAATAACGACACTTTGGCGCAAGTTAAGTACCTGTTGCCTATATGATATTGGCGACAGAAAAAAATCGCGCCAATATGGGGCGAATATGACATCTGTACCCAAGTACCTTTATTTAATGTAAAAAAAGCTATTTACCCATTTTTTATAATAAACAAAAGTAATTTTGGCACAGATGTCATATTCGCCCCATATTGGCACGATTTTTTTCCGACGCCAATTTGGCGAAAACATCAACAGCATAAACAACAACATCCGGGTTACCATATCAAGCAAAATAACGACACTTTGGAGAGAGTTAACTACCCGGTGCCGGTGTGTATATGACATTGGCGTCGGAAAAAAAATCGTGCCAATATGGGGCGAATATGACATCTGTGCCGTAATTTTTGCACAGATGTCATATACGCATCGGGGTTGGCGTGATTTTTCTCTGACGCCAATTTGGCAGAAATCTCGCTTTCGAATACCAGTTACTTATATATTTTTAAATTATTTGCTATCATTTTGAAAAGGAAATAACTATAAATAAATAAAAGTTTGAATAATAGCTATAGAAAAAAACAGTTTACATAATTAAAAACAGAAAATAAAAGTAAATAAACAATTTATTAATAAATAAAAAACAATAGCCGGGTTACCATAGCAGGCAAAATAACACCATTTTGGCGCCAGTTAGGTATCCCGGTTCATATCTGAAATCTGTGCCGTAATTTGTATATAAAAAAAATATATATTTAGAAACGATTTTTTTATGTACATAAGTGCATATATAAACAAAAATAAAAGTTCATTAGATTTGTTTTCATAGCTGTTTATATATTTTGGCAACATATCTCACTTTCTGATGCCCGAATTGCGCCAAGCTTTTTTTTTAAATGCGCTATAATGGAAAAGTACCTAAATAAATAATTAACAGAAATAACCAATTATACAAACTAAAACTTTTTATTTCGAGATCAAAGCATTGTTTTTAATTTCGATTAAAAATACATATATCCTTGGATAACTTTAGTTAAAATTAGGTTCACGGCTTAATATCTCATTCCATAAACCTAAACAAGTGATTCATTCATCGTGAAACTTAAAAATAATTTAAATCATTGAGGTAATCATTCACAAAGTAAGTTTTCCAACAATTAATGGACAATATTCTAATGACATCATAGTAGGTAAAATGGTGGCGGTATCGTTTGTTTATGGTTTGAAATCACAAAGATTTAATTTTGCAATGTCTCTACATTATTTTATTGCAATATTTATGAGCTCAGAACAAAAGCGTATTTTTTCATTATTTAGTTATTAAAGACGGAAAAAAATTATAAATGCATGATTTGAAAAATTTAAATAATTTTCTTTCTTAATAGTAAAAAATAACATCGGGAAGTAACAGCGGGTATAAATTAAATAAGTTTAACTGTTTAATTCTGTTGTAATATTCAAAATAACTGTATTTATTAGGTTTTAGTAAACAACATCAGGGCCCGATTAAACTTTGAAGTTAGAGGAATTACAATGTCATTTCAGGACCTTTCTTTTGGAGAAGCTTTTCTAAATTTCATATATACATGGAAACTCTTCAATGTTAGAAATATTATTCTTAGGACTGACATAACATGAGAACAGCCTGCAATTTTACACAAGTTTTTAAAAACTACTTTATATCAGAAATTTTGCTAAAAACTGGTTACTTTTTTGTTATAGCGGCCACACTATTAGGATTATGACAAGTTGCAGCCAATTTCGCCAACGTCGTAACCAAGATCGCGAAGCACACACATATAATAACCATGTAATACCATTTCATGAAATCGTATACGATAATTTAATAGTTTTTACCTTACTTCAAGTGTAAAATTTATTTATTTTTAAGGCGTAACAATCTAAATTGTCCTATATATGAATTAAAAAAAATGTAAACAAAGATTGAATAGACATGACCGCAAAGAAGCCTCAAATCTGCATAATACTTGGAACCAAACTGTGCAGATTAGTGGTCTTCTACTACACAGTTTTTCAGAAATGTGTTTCGTTCTTTAAATGTGTTATTTTCATCTATCACTGCGGAACAAGCGAGAAAACTCATATTCTTGCACACGAGTTGTATATATCTTTATATCTAAATTTCCGTCATTTTTGACGAGCTACCTTTCTAGTATTTTATATATTTAAAAAATATATATGCAGATATTTTTAGTTAAAATAATGTACATGTATTACATTTATTGTTATAATATTTTCCATGTTGATTTTAACACCGTAAAATATGATTTGCATCCCAGTCTTGACAAAAATTCACTCCTAAAATACTAAAAAAAAAAAAGAAAGAAAGAAAAACATCAAGAAATTATCCTACGGGCAAACGTATATTTTCGCAAGGCGTTCAAATGTAAAACTTTCATTGTGAAATACCTCATTTTCTCGTATTTAAATAAGTATTTTATTATTATAATAAAAATACATATGCTTCTGTATTATTAATAGAAAAATTTATCTGTATCAAAAATATCTTATTTATTATGAAAAATATAAAGCAACCAATTAAAAAAAAAAAAAAACACAATTTGGGACCCGAAGGATTCGAACCCAAAGCCCCTAGACTCGAGTTCAAAGCGTTGTCCATTCGGCCATCTAGCTTGCCTTTCATTTGTAACAAATTATCTTTATAATTAGTACCATAATTAATCAAACCGTGATTTGTTCGTGAACACGCTGAACGTTTATTGCATCCACGATAAAGACCCACTCCATGTTCCTGTCTCCTGAGCTGGCGCGCGCGGCGCGCGTGGTCCTTGAACACACTCTAAGAAAAGCTTGTTTACTTAAGATCGAATGGACTTTACCCCCGAATGGCAACAGCTACGCCTCTGCGGGGAAAAACTCTCCGAAAAAGACTGTTTATTGGACCAAGGGGGGAGCAGTGTTAAAATGTTCTTCACGCCTATTGGTGTTTCTCTTCTGTTTACCCGCGGCTGACGTCACACGGGTAAAGTCCATAGCAGACGAACTTAAAACAACTTCTACCTGTGATATGATATTTCAACTGAGCGAGAATCTTTGCGCATGTGCAGCGCGTCACTCCAAAGGCAGACTTCTACTTATATAATGCGCATGCGCAACAGTAGAATTTTAATTTAAAATTACGGCTAATTAATATAATATTTGAATAAACGAATGTATGATAACAAATCTGTGGCCAAATATCTTTCATTTAAAAAAAGATTGGCGTAATTTGTTGCAGCAGTTTCTTCTCACGGACTGTCGAAAGAATACGCTTAGCGTTTTAAATATATAGATTAAATGACATTCGGTATACATTTTTAATAAAATACATTAAAATTATTTTAGAGATTCAAAAATGCTGTTATAAGGTATGACAATAGGACTGTGGTCATTGAATAAATTTGAATATTCTTAGATGTAATATTTTAAAATGCAAATCTTATGTATTTCATAAATGCAATTATGGTGATCATTTTCATTTTCCCTTCAATAAGCAGAATCTTAAAATTTTTATACAAACCTGTAGGACCTGATTTCAGGTGAAAGCTCTTAGACTTAAAATTTAACACATAACAAAAATATTTAGAAAAATCAGAATATAATAGTAATTTATATACCGGGTGTCCCAAAAAGGACTGACTGATTTTAAAATTCAATAACTTGCAAACGGTGACAGATATTAAAAAAATTCTTGCAGGAGGTTTATGCATAAGGTCAAAAGTTTTATTACAGTGATTTTCAATTTTAGTTCGATTTACAAACAATAGATGGCGCTGTAAGCAATAGTCGCTAAATACAGGCTCGATTTTTGGTCCTTTATCTTGTTTCATGCAGAAAAAGGAGATGGAAATGTATTATCCGGGCCACGAAGTACCAAAAATCGAGCCTGAATTTAGCGACTATTGCTTACAGCGCCATCTATTGTTTGTAAATCGAACTAAAATTGAAAATCACTGTAATAAAACTTTTGACCTTATGCATAACCCTCCTGCAAGAATTTTTTAAATATCTGTCACCGTTTGCAAGTTATTGAATTTTAAAATCAGTCAGTCCTTTTTGGGACACCCGGTATGTATACACTATAGTTTTTATTTGTTAACTTTAGTGCAAATATATATGAACTTTATAAGGCAGACCATTCCAGCACCTGTATTTCTAGATATAAATTTATACCTGAATAGTCGTGAAATGTTTAACTCCTTGGGGACGAGCGTCACATATATGCTCGTGATTATTCTGCAATGATTATTCCTACCAGCTATTTTTTATTGTAAATTTTACCTTATTTAATCACGGCATTTTCTCAATACATCTAGTCAAAAATCTCTGTTTTAAAATACCGGTAATAAAAGATTAAAAATTCTGTAACAGACGCTCGTTGTGAAGGGGATTAAATCGAAATTTATTAAAGCCACCATAAGGACTAACTATCTATGTCATGTATACATTTTATTTAAAATTATTTAGGCATTATTTAAAGTGAACTGAAAGAAATAACACATTACATATTTTTATTACATACGTATGACTGTACGAGTAATTTTTTTTTTTTTTTACCTTTTAAAATTATTATTAAATTTAGAGAGTGTAAATGTTTAATTAAAAAGTTAAATGTAAAATTAAAAGTTAAATGTTTTATTTATTTTTTAATGCAGTTAATTTTTTTTTAATTAATAGATTTTTAGGGATCTACATTTCTGCTTTAAAATAATATTTCATTATTTATTTACTTACTTATTTTAAGGAAATAATAAGACCAAAATAAATTACTTAACAAAAAAATGAGCTTTCACATGGTTTAAAGTTTAATGTTGATTCGCAAACTTTAATCTCTACAAGATTTAACTTTGAAGAACAAGTCTTATTCCTTTCTCCCAAAATGATGTATGTAATTCTCAACTAAAATATATATTATTTCATTTATATATTTATTTATTTACATAAATCAGGTTTTGTTATATCGAAATAAAAATAATCAAAGAACAATTTGGATTTAACACTTTAGAAAACTTACTTCTGAGAAAATTTCTGAGAAAGCTTTTTAGTTTTAAAGAGTAATAAATTCTGCCGAAATTATACACATTTTTTAATCTTATACTTATGGGTTATAGAATTTCTTCAAAAAACTAACTTTTACAGAATATGCCAATTAGCTTCAGATTATTGTAGATATCTGCTAACAGAGATGCATATGTATTATTTTAATGAATTTTTTTTTTCTCCGATGGATAAATATAGTACTTAGTCTTTTTTATATTGAATATTTCATGTAAAACAACTTAATACAGTCAAGCCCTGATTTAACGAATTTCTCGATTTAGCGAATTTTTTTATGGTCCTGACGAAAATGGAACAAAAATACTTCGATGTCAAAAAAATGAAAATTTGGAGAAATTTTCTAATATTTATTATAAATTTTCAATGTCCCTGATTGTTAATTTTCTAAATTTGTATCTTGTGATGCAGAAATATCTACATGCGAAAATGCACATTACACCGAGGTTATTAATATCAGTAGTAGTGGATCGGATGAAGAAGATGAAATAGAGATGAAGCATGTAACGTTCAAAAAAGCAGTTAGAAGTTTGGATACTTTGAAACGATAGTTGATGGCTCATGATATTGATGACACTGTTTTCACAGATTCAGAAAAAAATCGATAAAGAAGTTCGGAATACAAAATCGAAACAAAGCAAAGAAACATCTATAAAAGATGTCTTATAATTTATCGATAAAATTTGAATAAATGAGATTTTTTTTCTTAATTACAATCAGGGATGAGAATTGCAAAAAAGCAAAAAGACTGAAACCACGCGCGAACGAAAAATTGTACCACATTTTATCCGCGAAAGAAATAAAACCAGCGCCTGATTTCCGTGCAAATGAAGACAAGCGCACAAGCCTGTATCAAGCAGGACGGTCGTTCTGCCAAGCCAAGCTGAAAAAAAAAAAATGCTAACCTCGCCAAACAAACAAACGCCAAGAATAAAACGCAAGACACCGTAACTGCTTATCATACTGAAGACAGCTTCTCCATGTTAAATCGACCAAACATGCCAGCGTAAAATTTCCCATATCAAAAGAACCAATCATCGCAGAAAAATAAAACCAAAACCAGAAGGACCTAATGGAAAAGATCTTCAATTTGAGACCAAATGCATCCTTCCTCATAAATTAATTATAAACAGAGATATAGATTTTTTAAAATAACGTCGAGATACTGAAAATGACAAATTTATTTTCTTCGTCACAACATATGCTTCAATCGAGGTAGAGACTTAAATAATGGACATAAAAAAGTAAGGATTGAATTTTTGGAATTTTTGGAAGAGGTAATTTTTTTACTCAATCTACGTGCTTTTATAAAATTCAGCTTTAAAAACACAAATTTTCTATTCTTAATTAGCGAAAAACTGTTAATTAATTCTAAAGTTTATAAATTATGCCAAACAACGATAAACCCGCCAAACCATTTTAGAAGTCTTATACTATTCTTTTATATTATCCTTTTGCATTGATTTCATCGAAGAAAACTATGGCCGAGATCCAGATAGATTTTTTGCTGTTAGCGAAATGAGTTTGACCAATCAGAAGCCAGAATGTTTGAGAATTTTTGCTGTTTCTGGATCCCTACCTATGTCATAAAAGTTTTGAGTCATTTTCTTAGTGCCATGGATGAAGTGTAATGTTTACAGAAATCTAGGCTGGGATCCAGATAGATTTTTCGCTGCTAGCGAAACGAGATTCACCAATCAATAGCCTGCATTGCTGCAAACAGCGAAAAGTTCGCAAAAGTGCAAGCTTCTGATTGATGAATCTCGTTTCGCTAACAGCGAAAAATCTATCTAGATTGCGGCCAATTATGTTGAACACAATTTTGTATTCCCACATCCAGGAAGGGTATTGATGTCATAACAACAGTGCATATTCGAAACTATTTAAGGCATTGATTCTGAACTCCTTTGCTATACATTTCAATATTAAAGAAGTTGTTGTTTCAATAGTTTTAGTATTTTTCTCTATTGCTCACTCTAAAACACAAATATCGAAATTTAACCAACAGCGCTCAGAAACTATAGCGCCTAGAATATATAGTGTTGAAATCGGTTAACCCTGTAATACTTAAAAAAGCGCTAAACTAATGTATCCCTTAAATGTGCAATGATACTGCTGCAATATGCAGATCGCAGCGACATCTGCAGGATATTTTCTACAACTGCAAGAAATTGCTAGTCTGTACAATGTAATAATAGTAATACGAAAATCCCGCAGATGTCGCTGCGATCGACACTTTAAATTTTAGCAGTATCGTCGCACATTTAAGGGATACAAATTTTTAGAACTCTTTGGATAGCATATTTCCACACTAGGTATTCTAGGCGCTGTATCAGAAACAACACCATAACAGAGAGCCTTTATACATAAGAGTGATGATATATGCACAGGAAGCATGCTCATTTCAAGTTTTTGCCGAAAGTACGGCAATCCGCTTTCTTGAATAGAGGATATTCAATCTACGTCATGATCACATGGTCAAGGCAAGAACGTCTAGCGTAAAGAAGGAAAGGCTCCGTCTACGTAATGTAAATCCCCGCTAGCCAATGAAACAGTTCATGCGAGAAAGCAGTAGTACACTGTTAAAAATATCGAGAAAAATTACCTCTGTTTTTAAAGACTATCTGTATTATGACCAATGAGAACGCTTCATAGGCGTTTATATAGCGTTCTCATTGGTCAGAAAATAGAGAACCTTTAAGAACAGAGGTAATTTTTCACGATATTTTTAACAGTGTAGTTTCCTGATTCCCTTCTTATCAGTTAGAAATTCTTTGGGTAAATTATCGATACCACGTGACTTTTTCAAGCCTCGAACCCATATTTGGAATATCCTCCATTAGAAGATACGCGCATAGGCGATCTCTATTAGACTAGGGAAATAATTCAACATGCATTAGCCTGACGATAATGGCATGCTCACAAAGAACTTTAACGATTTGTTTTTATCACTTTTACCAATAAACATTTATTGGCCGTATGTCGCTATTTCGTTATAGAGACACACTTGTTCCTAATGGAGGATATTCCAAATATGGGTCCTAGGCTGAAAAAAGCGACGTGATATCGGTAATTTACACAAAGAACGTCTAACTGATAAGAAGGGAAGATCTTACTGCTTTGCCTCACGAACTGTTTCATTGGCTAGCGGAGATTTACATTATATGTCTACGAAGCCTTCCCTTCTTTACGCTAGAAGTTTTTACCTTGACCACGTGATCAAAACGAAACTGGAATAGCCTCCATTAGATCCCGGCCTTAATGTATCAAAATACGGAGTTTACTTTCTGTACTATTCCTGAGCTCAGTTATAGCGGCTAGAAATATAGGTCGGGATCCAGGTACATTTTTGCAAACAGTGAAAAGTTAGCAAAAATTCTGGCTTCTGATTGCTCAATCTCGTTACGATAACAGAGAAAAATCTACCTAGATCACGGTCATAGTGTGGAAACCGGCTATTCCAGTAATGCTTTAAAAAGTGCTAAAAATTGAATCCCATAAATATTAAAAAATACTGAATGGCAAATGTCGATAGAAGCAACATTTTCTAGATCTTCTCTGAGCGAAACGTTTTCTTTTGAAATAGTTACATTGGAATTACCATATGTCGCTGTAATCGCCATTCGTCGTTCAGCCTCGTTCAACATTTATGGGATACAATTTTTTAGCACCTTTTTAATAAGCCGATTTTTAAACTATATCTTCTAGAAACTATAGCTCCGTTATAGCGTCTAGATTATATGTTGTAGAAATCGACTATCCCAGCAATACTTAAAAAAGCGCGGAAGTATTGAATCCTTTAAATGTACAATGATGTCGAATTCCAAACAGTCATTTGCATCGACATCTGCAGAATATTTTTTAAAGAAGAAAGAGTAATGCACCGCTACAGCGTCTAGAATCCATAATGTGGAAATTTGCTATCCAAGAACCGCTAAGCAGTGTATCCCTTAAATGTGCAACTGACGCTGAAATCCAGGGAGACGGTCGCAGCGACATCTGCGATATATTTTCAAATTTCAAAGTAAGCATGGTATTATTACCGGGTTTGACGCCAAGCACACAGGTCAGATGTATGTTAAAAAAAAAAAAAAAAAAATGTTACAGCGTCTAGACCAAATTGTCTTGGAGTTTTGGGAAGTATCCTGCAGATATCGCTGTGATCGACTGATTGGATTTCCACACTATATATTCTAGATGCTGTAGCACCGCGGTACACTGTTAAAAATATCGTGAAAAATTACCTCTGTTTTTAAAGGCTATCTATTTTCTGACCAATGAGAGCGCTCTGTGGCTGTTCATGTAGCGTTCTCATTGGTCAGAAAATAGATAGCCTTTAAAAACAGAGGTAATTTTTCACGATAATTTTTAACAGTGTAGTCTGTCTTTTTCATTTGCCTCGAAGTAGATATAGATGACGTTATTTGAAGCTGTTCCTAAAGTGTGGCCAGCTCATCACGTCACACGGAGTTGATTATCTGTACACGGCAATGGACACAAAAAAAGTTGGCGCACCGCTTTGTACTAATCATGTAAAGATGATCCAACTCCGTGTGACTTTTAAACGTCATGAACTGGCCTATTATGTCATTGGTCACGCTAACACACTCCCTCTTGCGTCCGCCATATATAGCGGCATCTTGCACTGGAGACTGCTAAATTGGCTGCTATCGGTTAAAATCAAGAGAGAAAAGGGCAGAAGAGGGGGGGGGGGAAAGAACTCGTTTTTTTTTTTGGTGTGTAGTTTTTCACACGGGAAGATTGACATGTTTGCTCCTCTCCTTTCATATCTTCCTGATGGTGAAATAAATTAACGCCCCCTAGATATTTGAGAAAGTCTTGACACGCGTCACGAAAACATCACACAAAGCAGGCAAAGCAAAGGAACAAAATCACTCATTGGCTCGTGGATATGAACGAGCCAATGAATGATTTTTCTTCTTTGTTTTGCCTGCTTTGTGTGATATTTTCCTGACGCGTGTCAAGGCTTTCTCGAATATTTAAAGGGCGTTGAATAGGCCGGGATCAAGATAGATTTTACGCTATTAGCGAGATGAGATTGATCAATCAGAAGCCTGCATTTTTGAAAACTTTTTTATGTTTGCAGTAAACACGAAAAGCCTGCAAGGATGGAGGCTACTAATTGGTCAATCTAATTTTACTAACAGAGAAAAATTTATCTGGATCCCGGACATTAATGTTGAGACGATTTTGAATAAAATCAAATCAGAAAGCCAATGTTTTTTAACTTTTCTGGTTAGTTTAATCGAAATCTTCCACGTCTATTACTGAAAACTGAGTTACTGTACTTTGGACAAAAACTTGAATAGGAGTACACGACTTTTGCATATGTCACCACTCTTACATATAAATGTACTCTGTTATGAGCATAATTATAAGCGCAGCTGGTTAAATTTGAGTATCTGGGTATTAGAGAAAGCAATTGTGGCCCACCGTGGCTGAGTGGATAAGACACCACGCCACTAATCGCTTGAGAGCGTAGGTGGGGCGGGTTCAAATCCCGCCGTGATCCCCACGTGATCTGATATATATATATATGTTCAATAAAACAAGCAATAGTGAAAGGTATAGTTGCCATGGAAATAACGACTTCTTTAATTCGTATAGAAAATGAATGAATAGTTGTAAATGACTTAAGTTTAAAATGTAGGCAAATGCTCTGAAAATATCAATGGCTCCCATCTAGTGTTTTACAAAAGTAATTTAATATATCCACATGATGTGTAAGTTGATACAACTCTTAGCTAATGAAAATTCTGCAACAAGACTTATGTAGGTAGATCTTTTCAATATGATTAATTCAGAATTCTAAGAATAAAACGAAGTTCTTAAGCACTTTTCCTCCCCCCCCCCCAAAAAAAAAGAAATACGATAGAAAGATATAAGTATTTGGATAACTTCAGTATTTCTGTGATCTTTTGCCAGAGTTTAGAAAAGGTGTTTGGGTATTAAAAAAAACATAAAACAAATTTGACGAAAGATAAGACTATAGATTTCAGGCAATTTTTAACTGGAAAAAATTTAATTCTAATGTTTATGCGGCTTTAATAATAGACTATTAAAGATAATCTACGGGGATTTTTATACGAAATTATATTCTCGCATTTATGCAAATAGGTATGGATAAACAGACTTGAGTAAAATTACATATTTATTCTTTCTTCTCTATATTCAGTCGGGCCAGGCTGAGATTTTAAATGTTTTCCGTGCCATTAATTAATTTATTTATTTTTTGTACGGGCCGGGCCGATTTTTTTTCCCCTATGGATCGGCTACTTCACTCAAGGGTAAACGGCCGTTCGCTAATGTTAATCCTATGGAAGAATTTTTTTTAAATACATGGTTCACATTTCAATATGCTTAAATGATTTATTTTTTTTTTTTTGCGTCGAATAGCTGAGGTCGATCTCGACCCTTTTTCGATTTTGTTTACAGATGTTTTTTCGTAGTATACTTTGATTTTCGGAATTAGTTTCGTAAGTGAAAGTATTCTAGTAAAAAAAAAAAAAAAAAAAAACCTATAAACACAATCGAAAAAGTAAAAATGACTCTTTGTAGAGACCGACCTCAGCTATCCAATGCAAAAAAGATCATTTAAAAATAATGGAATGCGAACGACATATTTAAAAAAATATATCTTTCTTAGGATTTACATTAACGAGCCGGTTTTTTTGCGTGAGCAAAATGGCCCAATATTTATGTCGCGGAAGTCGTCCCACTTAATTTGTTATATTGGTCAGGACCGTTTATTTTGTTTATCTCCCAACCTGGCTCAGCAAAAAAACTGTACTAATTCTGCTGACCCGACCGATTTCAAAGTTTGGATTCATTTTGTCTGGTCGAGTCGGGTACGGCCTCTATTTTAGGGGCCGAGTTTATAGAGTCCGGTAGTGAAAAAAAGAAAAAAAAAAAAAAAAAAAAAGAAAGAAAAAATCTTGCTCTCCAGTGTTTTTATTGTGTATTAGGAGACCCATTCTACAAAAGTTCTATGCCTTGATTTGAGATTTCTCTAGTTAGAGACCAGTAATTTCACTGAGTGAGCACTCTATGAGCAGTTTTGCTTTGCAAGAGGAAGGAAAGGGGGTTTATTAGAAGAAAAGTTCGCGACAGCCCGACAGCTGTAGCTGTACATTCCAGAATCCGGAGGGTAAAGTAATTATTGACCGATGGACGGAAAATGTAATCATTTTTAACTTGAGAACCGGTGAGACAAACGTTATTCATCCCGCTGATTGTTTAAAAATAAACAAAACAAATAACATTTCTCGGACATCTGCGGTTGAGGGACATTTTCTAATATTTTGGTACCAATTCGAGAGCATGAAACTATTGATCAAAGGGGGGGGGGGGGGATTGCGTCATAAAATATCGGTTTGACAAAAAAAAAAAAAAATGATATAAGACATTGCTGTAAAAGAAAAATAAATCACCGTATCCGCCGCCCTGGCGTAAGAGTCGCACTTAGAATATTTTATACTTTCAAACTCGTATGCGCCACGGTTCATACGCCCGAAAATACGGTAATCTATAAATACTCTATAATTTGCACAACCCTTGGTCCCAACTTGTGCAGATTAAAGAACTTTGCCTGTACAGTAATGTCTCATCAGAAGGAAGTGCCAGGGATTTTTAAAAAGTTCTGCTTTAGACAGATATTAATTTAAGCATGTTTAATATTATGGTATTATTCTCGTTGGGGTTTGTGATATTCTTTCATTAGTGCAGGATTTTGGTAAAGACAGTCTTTTCATTACATAGAAAAATTTCATGGCTCTGGTGAAAGAAATACCATATAATTATATTTGCTGAGTGAAATCTATCTAAAATGAAAATTTCCCTTCGTCTCTAGTGATTTTGTCTTAACAAGTTTTAGTACATTAGTTTTCTATTAACTTAACAATTAATAATGAACATTAAAGTAAAATAAATCTGTGAAAACACAACAAACATAATCTGTAAAAACTTTCAAAACATTTTTCAGAGTTTCAAACGTGCCATCAGATTTATTTTAAGAAACACCTACAGCACACATTCAATGTCAATGTTAATTAATATTAAAATAATGCTTAATTTTTTAGAGCAGTGATAAATGCTGTAACGGAAAAGCTAAAAAGCTGACATTTTATGACTTGTGAATATTGCTAATGAATATGCTCAATTTCTTGAATTATATCATTTATTTTAAGTATTGATTTTACATTAGTATTTAATTAGTTTTGTAATTCGATAAATTCTAATACAGTAAAATAAAGAAATAACAAGAAATTTAAATACAATACAATTTCTGTGTGTCATGCTTTTATTATTAATAATAAAAAAAATGCATCCTAGTTTGACATTACAGCCTAGTATATTAAAATACGGTTTTATATATATATATATATATATATATATATATATATATATATATATATATATATATATATATATATATATATATATAATACATATATACAATAGGCGTTACGATTGAAACATTTAATAAATATGGAAGTTTCCGTTCGCAATATGTCAATCAATCGTTATATTTTTTGTAACTACAAATTTTCATTTACTTCATAATAAATAATCTTGAGTGAAAAATCATTTTTTTATTATATGATTATAGCTGCTAATGGAACCTTTTTATCCACTGTATATTTAATCTACTAAAAAACAACTTTTCAGAAGTAAAAAATAAGCCAAGCAAAAAAAAAAAAAAAAAAAAAAAAAAAAAAAAAAGAAAAGAAAAGAAAAAAGGTGAAAGTTGTGGCTAAAAAATAGTGTGATATCAAATTTCCAAGCTTATATTGCGGTACTTATTTAACATTTTTTAGCTCACAGGCTATCAAAGCCTGAGAGCTAATGTGCCCGCCCGTTCTGTATGTATGTACGTATGTATGTATGTATGTATGTATGTATGTATGTATGTATGTACGTAACGCGATAACTCTTGATAGAAACATCCGATTTGCTTCAAAATTTTTTTCTAGGTTCATTGTGATAAGGCGCTTCCCTGATTAGTTTTGGGAGTTCATTGGTTAAGGATAAAGGGGGAAAAACGGGGTCAGTCCAACCCCTTAATTCAGATAAGTGGGTTTTTCATGAAGAATCATTCGATTTGCTCCGAATTTGGTATACCGGTTTATTATGTTAAGGAACTTCGCTGATTAGTTTTGGGGGTTCATTGGTTAAGGATAAAGGGGGAAAAGGGGGTTAGTCCTCCCCCTTAATTCAGATAAATGGGTTTTTCATGAAGAATCATTCGATTTGCTCCGAATTTGGTATACCGGTTTATTATGTTAAGGAACTTCCCTGATTAGTTTTGGGAGTTCATTGGTTAAGGATAAAGGGGGAAAAGGGGGGTTAGTCCACCCCCTTAATTCAGATAAATGGGTTTTTCATGCAGAATGATTCGATTTGCTCCGAATTTGGTATACCGGTTTATTATGTTAAGGAGCTTTCCTGATTCGTTTTGGGGATTCATTGGTTAAGGGTAAAGGGGGGCTAGTTCACCCCTTAATTTAGATAAATGGTTTTTTTTTTCAGGATTATTCGATTTGCTCCAAATTTGGTATACCAGTTTATTATGATAAGGAGCTTCCCTGATTAGATTTGGAGGTTCATTGGTTAAGTATAAAGGGGGAAACGGGGGCTAATTTCCCTTCACTTATTTTTTTGAGGGGCATTATTCCTTAAAATAAAAGTATAATATACAATTAGTGTGAATAGCCTGTGAGCTCAATGCCATCAGTTTAGCTGGGCACTTTTCTTTTTTATTGATAAAAAATTACCATATGTAAGTCGAGTACCTAAGTATGCGTTGATAGAAAGCCTTTTCTCCTTTACTAAATACATCATAACGTGTTTCTGAAAATTAATTTTTTTTAAATTATGCATGATGGGCTTGGCGGCCATCTTTCCATATTTTACACAAATTTCTAAGCACACAAGTTCATTGTTAAGATTGGAAGTTCGAAATTGTTACTCAAGCAAACATTTTATTCTTTTAATTTATGGAAATGAGTGCCAAAAAATTTGTGTCTAAAAATAAAGCTGACGTAACTTCAGGTTTCATCTTATGATTCTCTTTTTTTCGGAGGGGGGTTAATTAATTAGTTAAAGCAGTAAAAATCAATTTGTTTTTTCAAAATAAAAAACTTTCTTAATTTATCTGACTGTAGCTAAAACTATAAGTTCGAAATTCTTAATAATGCAAATATGTTACGAGCTTGAGTGCTTAGAAATTTGTGTAAAATATGGAAAGATGGCCGCCAAGCCCATCATGCATAATTAAAAAAAAATTAATTTTCAGAAACACGTTATGATGTATTTAGTAAAGGAGAAAAGGCTTTCTATCAACGCATACTTAGGTACTCGACTTACATATGGTAAATTTTTATCAAAAAATGTTAAATAAGTACCGCAATATAAGCTTGGAAATTTGATATCACACTATTTTTTAGCCACAACTTTCACCTTTTTTCTTTTCTTTTCTTTGTTTTTTTTTTTGTTTTGTTTTTGTTTTTTTTTTTTTTTGCTTGGCTTATTTTTTACTTCTGAAAAGTTGTTTTTTAGTAGATATCAGTTCTTTTTTTAAAACAAAGGATATATAACTGAAATGATTCTACTAGCTCAAATTAAAATTAGTCCTTGTATAGCCTTTATAAGCAGGGAGCAAACACAATATTATACATTTTGTTTACCTATCATTCATTTTTTATAGTGATTAATAATTTAAAAGTAAGGAAAGTCAATTTCTTCTTTCAAAGTATCAGTCTTTCTCAATTTATATCTCCTTAAAATTTTCTACGAAAGGTGAAAATTTAGTAAAAAACAGAGTCGAAATAAAATATATATTTACAGTTAGTCTGTCAGTTAATTGTTTTTTCTAACTTTTTTTGCTGACGGTTTTGCAAAATAAATTTACCTTTACAAATACCTACGCTTAATCCGGGAATGAAAACCCGCAGACATCTAAAGAATCGGAGATCTGTAAATCTAGCAATTCTAGACATAATAAAGGAACATTTTTGATAAAAAAAATCTAAAAATTTAAAAATATAAACTGTACATATAACTTCATCTTCATTTAGATCGTGTTATAGAGAAGAAAGAATAAATATGTAATTTTACTCAAGTCTGTTTATCCATACCTATTTGCATAAATGTGAGGATATTAATTTACTATAAAATTTCCCCTAAATTGATTATCTTTAATAGTCTATTATTAAAGCCGCATATACATTAGAATTAAATATTTTTCGGTTAAAAATTGCCTGAAATCTATAGTCTTATCGTTCGTTAAATTTGTTTTTTTTTATGCCCAGACTCGTTTTCTGAAGTCTAACAAAAGATCACAGACATATTGAAGCTATCCAAATTCTTATATCTTTCTATCGTATTTCCTTTTTTGAGGGGGGTGTGAGGAAGAGCCTTAAGAACTTCGTTTTGTTCCCAGAATTCTGAATTATTCATTCAAAAGATCTACCTACATAAGTCTTGTTGCAGAATTTTCATTAGTTAAGAGTTGCATCAAGTTATACATCATGTGAATCTTTTAAATTAATTTTGTGAAATACTAGATGGGAGCCATTGATGTTTCCAGACCATTTGCCTACATTTTAAACTTGAGTCATTTACTACTATTCATTAATTTTCTATACGAATTAAAGAAGTCGTTGTTTCCATGCCAACTGTACCTTTAACTATTGCTTGCATGTTTGTTTGTTTGATTTATTGAACACATACATCATATCACATGCAGATCACGGCGGGATTCGAATCTGCTTCCACCTACGCTCTCAAGCGATTAGCGGCCTTGTGTCTTATCCACTCAGCCACAGTGGGCCACTATTGCTTTCTCTAATGCCCAGATACTCAAATTTAACCAACTGCACTTGGTCATAACACAGAACATTTATATGTTAGAGCAGTGTTGCCAGTGGGCTACTTTTTTAAATTCAGATTTCTTGATTGCCAGCACTTATTATAAACGGTAAAATTCCCATTATTTTCGCCTTAATTAATATGTCATTAAATAAGGCACATTTTACAATTTCAAAAAAGTGGTGCCAATCAAGTATCTGAGTTTAAAAAAAAAGTAGCCCATCTGGCAACACTGTGTTAGAGTGGTGACATATGCACAAGTCGTGTACTCATATTCAATTTTTTGTCCAAAGTACGGTAACTCAGTTTTCAGTAATAGACGAGGAAGAATTCAATTAAACTAACCAGAAAAGTTAACAAACATTGGCTTCCTGATTTGATTTTATTCAAAATTGTTTTAACCAACCAAAGTTAATGTCCGGGATCCAGATAAATTTTTCTCTGTTAGTAAAATTACATTGACCACTCAGTAGCCTTTATCCTTGCAGGCTTTTCGGTGTTTACTGCAAACATCAAAAAGTTCGGAAAAATGCAGACGTCTGATTGATCAATCCCATCCCGCTAATAGCGAAATATCTATCTTGATCCCGGCCTATTAAACGCCCTTTAAATATTGGAGAAAGCCTTGACACGTGTCAGAAAAACGTCACACAAAGCAGGCAAAACAAAGAAGAAAAATCATTCATTGGCTCGTTCATATTCACGAGCCGATGAATGATTTTGTTTCTTTGCTTTGCCTGCTTTGTGTGATGTTTTCGTGACGCGAGTCAAGACTTTCTCAGATATTTAGGATGCTTTGGCGTATTTCACCACCATGAAGTTATGAAAGGAGAGGAACAGACATGTCAATCTTCCGGTGTGAAAAGCTAGTTACCAAAAAAACGAGTTATTTCCCTCTCTCCTGCCCTTTTTTCTCTTGATTTTGACCGATAGCAGCCCATTTAGCAGTCTCCAGTACAAGATGCCGCTATATACCGTGGACGCAGGAGGGAGGGTGTTAGCGCGACCAATGACATAATAGGCCAGTTCATGATGTTTAAAAGTCACACGCAGTTGGATCGAGGCTAACGAAAAAGACAGGCTACCGCGGTGGGTCCGATTCTTCTTATTTTACAAAGCGCTGGAGTCACGTGCTGCTCTTTTCACGCACCTTCTTTGGTGCATTCGAGCATCACGTGACTCCAGCGGTCTGTAAAAAAACAAGAATCGGACCCACCGCGGTAGCCTGTCTTTCTCGTTAGCCTCGATCAACTCCGTGTGACGTTATGAACTGGCCTTATATGTTGTTGGCCACAGTTCAGGAACAGCTACAAATGACTTCATCTATATCTACTCCGAGGTAAACGAAAAAGACAGGCTACCGCGGTGCTACAGCGCCTAGAATATATAGTGTCGAAATCAGCTATCCCAGTAATACTTTAAAAAGTGCTAATATATTGGATCTCTTAAATTTCAAATGATGCTGAAATCCAATGAGTCGATCACAGCGATATCTGCAGGATATTTCCTAAAACTTCATGACGATTTGGTAACAGCGTCTAGAATACCTAGTGAGGAAATATTTTATTAAACAACGCTAAAAATTTGTATCCCGTAAATGATCGACGATACTGCTAAAATTCCAAGTGTCGATCGCAGCGAAATCTGCGGGATTTTCGTATTACATTGTATAGACTAGCAATATCTTTCAGTTATAGAAAATATCCTGCAGATGTTGCTGCGATTTGTATATTTCAGCAGCATCGTTGCACATTTAAGGATACAATATTTTACCACTTTTTTAAGTATTACAGGGATAGCCAATTTCCACATAGTGTGGAAATTGGCTATCCCTGTAATACTTTAAAAAGTGCTAAAATATTGTATCCCTTAACTGTTCAATGATGCTGCTGAAATATACAGATCACAGCGACATCTGCAAGATATTTTCTCAAACTGCAAGATAGTGCTAGTCTATACAATGTAATACTAAATCCCGCAGATGTCGCTGTGATCGATACTTGGGATTTTAGCAGTATCGTCGCACATTTAAGGGATACAAATTTTTAGAGTTGTTTGGATAGCATATTTCCACATACGGTATTATAGACGCTGTAGTCATACTTTCGGCAAAAACTTGAAATGAGCATGCTTCCTGTGCATATATCACTACTCTTATGTATGAAGGCTCTCTGTTATGGTGTTGATTCTGAGCGCTCTTTGTTAAATTTCTATATTTGTGTTTTAGAGAAAGCAATACAGAAAAGTACTGTTACTATGGAAACAACAACTTCTTTAATATTGAAAGGTATAGCAAAGGAGTTCAGAATCAGTGCCTTAAATAGTTTCGAATATGTATTGTTGTTATGACAATTAATACCCTACCTGGATGTGGAAATGCAAAATTGTGTTCAACATAATGGAGGATATTCCATCTACATTTTGATCACGTGGTCAAGGTAAAAACTTCTATCGTAAAGAAGGGAAGGCTCCGTAGACGTGTAATGTAAATCCCCGCTAGCCAATGAAACGGTTCACGAGGCAAAGTAGTAGTATCTTCCCTTCTTATCAGATAGAAGTTCCTTGGATAAATTACCGGTATCACGTGACTTTTTCAGCCTCGAACCCATATTTGGAATATCCTCCATTGTGCGCAATCTAGATAGATTTTTGGTTGTCAGAGAAACGAGATTCATCAATCAGAAGCCTGCATTTTTGTGAACTTTTCGCTGTTTGCAGAAATGCAGGCTATTGATTGGCGATTCTCGTTTCGCTAACAGCGAAAAATCCATCTGGATCCTAGCCTACATTTCTACAAACATTGCACTTCATCCACGGGACTAAAAAAAATGACTCAAAACTTTCATTACATAGGCCGGGATCCACAAACAGCAAATATTCTCAAACATGCAGGCTTCTGATTGGTCAAACTCATTTCGCTAACAGCGAAAAATCTATCTGAATCTCAGCCATAGTTATCTTCGATGAAATCAATGCAAAAGGATAATATAAAAGAAAAGTATAAGATTTCTAAAATATTTTGGCGGGTTTATCGCTATTTGGCATAATTTGTAAACTTTAGAACTAATTAACAGTTTTTCGCTAATTATGAATAGAAAATTAATGTTTTTAAAGCTGAATTTTATAAAAGCACGTAGATTGAGTAAATATCTATCCAAAAATTCAATCCTTACTTTTTTCTGTCCATTATTTAAGTCTCTACTTCGATTTAAACATAAGTTGTGACGAAGAATATAAATCTGTCATTTTCAGTATCTCGACGTTATTTTAAAAAATCTATATCTCTGTTTATAATTAATTTATGAGGATGCATTTGATCTCAAATTGAAGATCTTCTTTATTAGGTCCTTCTAGTGTTGGATTTATTTTTCTGCGATGATTGCTTCTTTTGATATGGGAAATTTTACGCTGGCATATTTTGTTCATTTAACATGGAGAAGTTGTCATCAGTATAATAAGCAGTTACGGTGTCTTGCCTTATTCTTGGCGTTTGTTTGTTTGGCGGGGTTAGCATTTTTTTTTTCAGCTTGGCTTGGCAGAACGACCGTCCTGCTTGATAAATATTTAGGTTATAATTTGTAACACTGATTTTATTAATATTCTTAAATATATTATCTTATATAATGTTTTTTATAAGTTATTATCCTGGTTAATAGCTTCTTGTTTACAATTTTAGTATGTCAACAAAAGTATACGAGGTTGCCAGAAAATCGCCAAGAAAATCACCAAATCTCCCGCTCCATTAGCGGTGATGACGTCAAACATGGAAAAATATGGACATCACGTGACTCGTTGCCACCTAACGAATTGGTCTATTAATCGATATGGGTTAGGAGGTATAGTGGTTTATTTATTCAGTTCTGTATAGTCCTAATTTCAACAATTACTGTTGAATTTAGTGTTATTTTGCCCCGAATTTTCCATGTTTCTCTTACTTTAGCTCTGTCAAGCTGTCCCATACCTGGGGCCCTCAGATAAATATTATTCATCAAATATAAAAATTTCAGAAGAGGAAAGTGAGTGAATTCTGGAAGGCGCGAGAATGGACCGACGGGGGATTAATTTTCAAACTTTTACCGAACCCCTCCTGTGACATATCAACGGATACCCCTTTGACCACTCTTTCATATTATGAACCTTTCTCCTCCTGGAGTAAATTTCGGGAGGAGGAAGCAGTAAGGGGATGAATTTTTTAAATTGTTGCGATTTTTACAAGAAATATAATTTTAAGTGTGTTTTTTTTGATGAAGCCCTCCGGTAAATATTATTTATTAAATATAAAAATTTAAAAGTGAGGATTGCGTGATTTTCGGGTGTATTCTGGGAAGAAAGAGTGAACCCATGAGTAAGGGGTAAATTTCAAACTTTTTGGACCCATCGTGTGATATGTCATGGGAAAGTTTTCGGACCACTCTTTCATATTATGAATCTTTCTCTCCCCTCCCCAATTTGGCTTCCCGGGTGAGGCGCTTTTCGAACTTTTTTGAAATCGTAGCGTTTTTATCATTTTAGATCGGATTTTGTTACGGAACCCTCAGATGAATAATTTATAATATATTAAAATTTCAAAGAGAGGGGGGGAGGGCGTATTCCGGGGTGCGCAATAGTTGGAATCCTGGGGGCACTTTTCTATCTTTTGCCGTCACCCCCTCATATGATATATCATTGGAAATCTGTGTGACTATTACTTCATGTACATACCTCCCGTGCCCTTCTCCCCTTTGACCCCGCGGGGGGTCACTTTTCTAAATTTAGCCGACACCCCTCATGTGATATATCGTTGGAAAGCCTTATGACCACTTATTCATATTATGCATTTAATGCTCCTCCCCTACTTTCCCCCCCAGGGGTGTCGTTTAACGCATTCCAGTAGATGGTCTTCTAATAAAGGGGAAATCATAGAACTAATCTCAAATGATGTAAAAACATCAATAAAAAATATTGATACTATTTACCATCCTTTCAGTTAATGTTTTTGCCACTAGGGGTGCTTTTTATTCTTATTTCTTTGGCCAATTTTCTACTAATTGTCGAAAAATTCTAATTATTGATACTTAAACTCCTCTTACCGTTTCATACCTACTCCCGACATTTCAACTTTATGCAACCAAAGAACGCCGTTACATGACTTTTCCACTATTATGGCTCCATTATAGCCTCCCTTCGGTTTGTTGTTTTTTAAATCCACCTCTTTTCAGTTACCATGAATTTACTAAATACTGCTTTATAAACATATAAAAACAATGATTTTAATAAACGATTGTAGAACATCTCGATTGTAGGTTCTCGGAAGCAATCGATGACTATACCGATTGTTTTTTACCGATTACGATTTTTTTTATTGGTCCACGAATTATTTTAGGGGGAAGGGAGAAATTTATAGAAAAATTAGAATTTTTTGGGAGGGAAAGGAGGATTAATTACTAGGTAATAAGACTAGGTAAATTATAGTGTGAAAGAAAAACATACCTATACAGAACACAGGGGCTTACAATAGATTTAGGACTATGTTTTAATGGTATAATGTCTGCCATTTTATAAGAATCGGTACTTGTATAAGAGTATATTGTATGTTGTTAAAGCAACACTTGTACTGATATAAACGCTTCAATCCACAGTTTATTTTAGGGTTGGGGGTGATTTAGAGAATTTTTTTGGGAGGGTGAGATTAAACTGTATGACTAGATAGTATAAAAAAAATGATTGGAAAATCTTAAGCGTTAAGATTTAATCTTAAACAAGGGCGTATGTACATGCAAATGTGTTTGATATGCGTTTGATATAAACGACTCGTCTTTAATATTTTAATTTTCTTAAGACGATATGCAATTTTTGTATTTAAGATTTATTTTGTAATAATTTAAAAGATTTTTATTTTAAATACTTGTAAGTAAATATTTATTTTCATAAAAAAATAGCTTTATTTATTAAAACGTATCTAGTGAACACGGGCTTGTCAGTCAGGACTTATAAATGTGAAAACAATCAGAATCCTAATAATAAAAAATGTATCTTTTATTATTTATTACACTGTTAAAACTTTTATTTCATATTTGTATGACAGTACGTAAGAATACTATTATTAAATAATTTAATAATAAGAATATATTTTACAATTGATTTTCTGTTTAGGGGGGGACTCAGTGTTAATGTATGAAGATTTTTTTTGGGGGGGGGGGGATTTGCGTCATTGGGTTTGGGGAGGATGGTCACCACTGCGTCAGAGAACGTTTGTGTTAGTTCAAATTTGCGTATGGGTACACAAGCTCACTGGATTTTGTTGTGAAAAGCCGCATCTATTTTCTCTCTTGGAAAAATGAAACGATCTAATGGTTCTTCTCAGAATGGTTGCGAGAAAAAGTGTAAAAATGAATGTGATTTAGAAGAAGTTTTTTAAAATTTGGGTGATGTGTTTCAAGACATGGATTTCAACAAACTAATTATGGACTTATCTGATGAATCCATCTCTTCGATTGCTGTTGAGACTTCGTCTGTACCAATCGTTGATGCAATTCCATCAGTGTCATTATCTAACGGAAATGAGAAAACAACACCTCACTCTCAATCTGTGGACATGGATGATGGCTATTCGAATAAACGAATCTGTTTAAAAGAACTGGGGAATGGTATATATTTAACTTGTGAACTGTTCAAAGGTTCTGTGATAATTCACATAAGAAAATTTTTTCGATCTTCGGAAACTCAACCGCTAAGTGCAACAAAAATTGGTGTTTCTATGAATTTAAAATCATGGTATCGATTCGTGCAGAAAATATCAGACTTTAACTTGACGTACACTTCATCCTCTTTCATTGCAAACAACTCCATCCTCGTATTATCTAAAGATGGTATTGCTGAAATCAGCAGCATTCAAAAAGGCTGTTACATCCAATTAGATGAATTTCAACTTGAAAATTTAAAGTGTCATTTGAATTCCTTTAATGAAAGTGTATTGACATTTCTCTATGAAAACTATTTACCAACCTTAATTAGTCATAAACTTTCACCTGCAGAAACATGTGATGAAGATTTTTCTGCGTTGGAATTACGTATAGTAGCACTGATAGAACAAGAATTATGCCAGGTCTTTAAATCAGAGTATCTGTGCAGCGGTTGTATTTATAATTCCCCAGCCCAATTTAGACACGCTTGTATAACAAGCAGAAACTTAGAAAAGTTGGCGAACTTAGGTGAACTATGCCTATTATTAGTAAAGTTTGAAAATGTAGCTGATCTATTTGTAACACAAACACAAACTGTTTCACAATATTTCCTAGAAAATTTAAGTTTCAATGTGTTAACGGGTGTTCTGTTCAAAACACCTGATGATTTGTAAATTTTGGAAAAAATAAACTGGTGTATCTCAAATGGTGTAATTAATGTGTCAAAATAATTTATATCTTTTCTTTCAGGGAAAAAAAAAAATTCTTTTTCAGGAGCCATCAACTTTATCAATGAAATACAAATCTTTGAACAGATTTGAGAATATAAAAAAATCTGTTCAAAGATTTAGTCATACATTTCCAAAAAGATGAGTTAAAAAAAAAATCAAAGTAAAAAAAAAAAAAAAAAAAAAAAAAAAAAAAAAAAATTCAAAGTGAAAAAAAATATATATTTCAAAGTGGAAAAAAAAAATCAAGATTGAAAAAAAAAAGAGAAAATTGAAAGAAAAAAATCAAAGTGAAAAAAAAATTCAAGGTAAAAAAAAAAGAAAATTGAAAAAAAAAATTGTTTAAAAATTATTGAGTGAAAAAGTAAAGTGAAAAAAAGTTTAGTTTAAAATTACACGATGGAAAATAAATGTTTCTTTTACGTATAAGAAATTGTGAGTTTAAGAAAGAAACATGACACATGAAATTAATGAAAAGTATTTATTTATTTATATAATTTTTGCCAACGAATTACAGGAGATTTCAAAGCAGTCCTTTTAACTTTACCAATCGGTTTAACATTTTTTTTATAGGTGAATGCACATCATCTTTCATAGTTAAATATTTATTCTTGAAAAAAAGTTTAGGTGTGTTCGTAGAATTCAGTGCTTTTAAAAATTCATCTCTTCCGAATAAATGTTTATATGATTTTCTCTGAGTCAGTATTAGACTGATCAAATCAGTTAGATTAGACTTGGGAATTAATTGGTCTTTATAAATAATCTCACCCCGATCATTCCAACGTAAAATATCTGGATACGTTTTCAAATATTGTAAGAGTTGTTCAGCTTGTTTTTGAACACCAATTGGGATCATTTTTAAAATGTTGTCTTCAGAGTTTGTCGAGTTTTCAAGAGTTCCATCTTCAACTGGTTTTGAAGTTTCATCCTTTTCCGTAGCATCAATTTTTAATGATGGATTAAAATCTTGTAAATTCATTTTTCTTTTCACAAGTTGTAATACAATTGAAGTTTTTCAAAATCTTGCAAATCGCTGTTCAAAACTTTCTGCATTTCTTTATCAAACTCGCTTAGTTGCTTTTTAGAGGGTGTATGCTTGGAAAAATCACTTTCAAAGAATAACACAAATTTCTTGCTAAATTCCATGGATAAGCGATGACAATGCGGTAAGAGCAGCTGGTATTAAAATGTTTAAAAAACCACCTTTTTGAATAATTAAGCGTTTTTTCTGATAAAGGCTGCCTTTTTTAGAAGCTAATTTTCTTAGAAGATACTTGTGCCTTCCTAGCTGCTTTTTCTGATGTGAAATCGGTATGTTTCCCTTTAACACGTTTAAAGAACACTCACAGATGGTCTTAACCACTTTTGAAGGTAACTTTTTTAGTAACTGCTTACGCAACGCTTTCGGGCATGAATGAATTAGCTGTAAATCCTTGACCTGTTTACGGGTCGGCGACATTTTATGAAATGATGAGTCGTCTGTTTTTCGCAATCATTTATATTTCAGTTGATAGTAATATTGATTTTGGCATGGTAAGATTTGTGTTCGTAATCGAAGTTCTTCAGCTGTTTCATTTCTCAAATCAATTAATAAGTAGGTGAAAGGGTTTCGAGTAGCATCTAAGAAAACTTCTAAGAAAAATTTATAATTTCGTGCATATAATTGTCTTCCTAAACATGTGATTTGGCTTAAATCACGCCTGTTTTTAAATAGAAAAAGATAGTCTGCATTCAACCGAACATCTTTCGTTCCACTATGAAAAAAATTTTGTGTTATAAAAATAACACTTAAATCCTGATGATGGCTCCCCCTGGTAAATAAGATTGTAAGTCGACGATCACCACTAATTTCAGACATAAGATTGTCAAAAATAAACAATGTATTGATGCCTAAATATTCTTCATAATTAGTTGGGAAACCTTCAATGAATGTGACATCAGGTATTTCATTGTATAACTTTTGGTTGATACCGTAAAACCAAACAATTTTATCAGGTGTAGGTCTCATTGTATACGCTTTAAAGTGGATAAAATCTTTTAGAAAAAAGACTTTCCACTTTTAGATGGCCCTGCTAAAATAGCTGTGAAGGGGTGTTGAAGGCTCGGAAAATCCATGATGAATAAAAACAGACACAAAAGATATGCTATTTTATAAGAAAATTTTATTGATAAAAATTCACATATACATGAAACCGTTTGGCAACAAAATTATACACTCTTTGATCGTTACATAAATTTTTAGATACAAACTGGGACAGAAACGTTTTCAGAGATTCACCTCTGCATCTACAGATGAGGAAAAAAATTGTATATTGTCCACAAACAGCTGTAATATTTGTTTGTAGCGTCAATGGGTTAAAAATCACTCGAGAGAATTCTGAAGTAAAGTCTGAAATAGGTTCTTGATAAAAGTCTGGAGTGTTTCCATAAGAATCAAAGAATTCTACTCTTTTGGGTGAAGTTATGTAGAAAGCAAGCCAATGACTACCTGGTTGATCTGAGGAATCTACGTTGCATACAAAACAGCAAGGATATTGCGTAATCTTATTAGGAAGCATGTCGCTGGGAAACACATCTAAAAAATATTTCTTAGTGTGTTTCTTATGAGATAAAATGTCTTTAATCTGTTGAGAGTTCATTCTCATTTAGTTTGGAAAGTCACACAACACATGCCTTGACTTGGAAATTTCAATAATGTTTTCGAATTCTGCATAGATTAGAACAGAAATAGTTGATGAAAGTGCAGAAGAAATTTAATTTCAACTCTTAAATTTCCTTGATGTTGTAAATTTAGGTGTGGACCATCACATAAATCTGGACTTAAATCAAATGCGTATAAGGTGTGTCCTTTAGCATAGTCTTCTCGAGATAGATAATTTCCGTTATCTCGATTAAATCCTTCGCTAAAATTCAATTCTAAAGGTTTGGATGGTATTGGTTGTCCGTCAATGTAAATACTTAAAAAGTTGACGTTGTGATGATTAAAGAAAAATGAATTAAGATTATACTGTCCATTAATAGCTGATTTTTCTAATAATCCTATAATTACACGTTTAGGCATAGATCCTAAGAATACGTTATCTTGCATAAAAGACCAGCTTCCACTAGATATTGAGTATGTTTTACATAAAACTCGATCGATAGGATATTTAGCGTTAGTTTTCTCTAACGCTTTGGCATGCCCGATAGAAACACCCGGATTGACTTTTAACATTGATTTTCGAATAAACAAAGAGGCGTGTTGTAACACCACTTTATAATCAGGTGTTTTATCTCCGTCTTTATCTGCCATCAAACAAAAATTGGGTTTGCTGCGTGTCATTTTAATTTTCAAATCCACCATATTCAGTAAAAGTCGATTTTGTTGGAAAATATCACAATGCAAAGGTCCTATCATGTCCAACACTTTACTTTTTGAAGTTAATTCATATCTTTTATGAAGTCCAGGGTTTGTGGTAAGCGTAGGGTTAAGGCTCCGCTGCACAGAGCCTCTGGACTTTCGTAGCTAACGTTAAACCAATGTAAAACTCCTACAGCTGTATCTCATTTGCATTTATAGATTTTCGTATTTTTTTTTTTTTTGCATAAGATACTTTAAGCCTTTTCTGAGTTAAGTCTGTTCGTACTTTTTTGTTTTGTTTTGTCATTCAGTGGTAAATGGAGGTGAAATTCTGATTTGACAAAAACTGAGGTACTTTTCCATAAAAAGCTTTATAGAAACTGAAAAACATGCATCTCTAGAATTTGAAAAACTAATCTCATTTCATCAAAGTTCAAGTTTTCTAAATATAATTGTCTTTTAATTCTGCGCAAATTAGAATAAGCGGGATTTGCATTGGAATTTTAAAAAAATCTTGTGAAAAAGCAGCATTTTGCGTAAGAAATCCGCCCCTACTCGGTAAGGGGGAAGTCATAGGGGTGAAATCCGAGTGGATGAAATGGAACTGTACTTTTGGGGAAAGTTCACACCCCCTACCTCTCCCAACCGAGGACTCAAGAAAGGTGTCCTGTTACTCTTATCCCCATATTAGTTTTTCTCCTGTGAAAGAAAACATTCTGCTTCATTACTAAAATAGATTTTCTTTAAAAAAGTGGTCAGACGAATCATTTCTTGTTTCTTGTGAAAATTTTACTTTCACACATATATATTTGTGTTTATATATTTTATTTTGTACATTAACAGAAATTGTTGATATATATATGTTCATTTACTAAATAAAATTATTCATACTTAAAATAAATAAATAAACAAAAATGAACTACCGATATAAAAAGAAAAAGAGACAGCATCTTACAATAATTACCCGAAGGAAAAGAATAGAGGCGAAAATATTGCAATATGTAGAAAAAATTAAACGTTTAGTTATTATTTGCATTAATATATTAATTTTAAATATATAGTCTAATTTGATTTTGGCGAGCTCGGATGTAACGAGTACCAGGTTTTAATGAGCGAAGAGAAATGTTTGATCGAATATAAAAAGATATAAAAGAAAACAGGTTTATAAAATAAAATGAAATAAACTACTACTACTACTAATAATAAAAGTATTAGAATTAATAATAGTAATGTTAAGAACAAAAATAAATATATATAATAATAAATAAATAAAATAAAATAATTATAATAATAGTAACTTTTAAAGATCTGTTTCATTTCTTATCCTAGCCTAAATTAATTTTATAGAATTCATCCTATTTATAAATTTAGAATTGAAAGAAAAACATTATGATAAATGTCAAAGAGGCATTAATAATACATAAATAGAAAATTGTATCAATCACAGTAATCATTCTGCCTTTTGATAATTGAATGGAACTTTTACTTATTTACTTTAAACTTAATTGAAATAGAACTCTGTTATAACGCGAAAATACAGTGGATTCGTTCTCGTTATAACAGAGTTTGACTGTGTTAGAAATATACTATGATTTCATACATGGCTTGTTTAATGTTTTGAAATTCAGTATGTAATAAAAGACACATAGATGCATGTTTTATAATAGTTTTATATATCTCTTTCTATTCTAAAAAAGTAACTTACGCTGTCACCGCCGCCGGTTTTGAATTTTTTGTGACCGGAGGTCTTTCTCCGTTAATATTAAGAAAAATATTGCATACAAAAATATGAAAATCAGCGGTATTATAGAGAAATGTTTGATAAATACGCTGATGCAGACAGTTTTCAAATCGAAGAATTATTTTCAGAGATATTTAATGCTAAAGTTGGACAAAACCGTTTCATTAAAAAAGTTTTATAGGAGCAAAAACTGTGCGTGGGAATTATTTCATTTTTAGATCATTTTATACGTTAGAATTTCCCGGTGTGCAGACTTCATTTATTTTTTTAATTTGACTCATTTTTTGAGGTTTTATTTCTATTTTGAATTCAAATTTTCAGCATTTCCAGATATTTTTTACTTATTTTAGAAAATGGTATTAATTTAAACTGTTGCCAACTGTATAAACATCGCAAACAATAATGTTTGCTTCAAATTAAAAATTTATTTACACGTGACTATTATAAACAGAAAAAAAAAATTCAAATTAGAATTAAATAATTACGTGTAAAAAGCAGGGACTTACTGAAAATTATTTCATAAATACTATATTTACACGTGAATTTTGAAAGAGAAAGGATATTGTAAAATAATAAATTCATTAACATGCGTTAGAAGTATTAAATAGGAGAAATTACCTCACATTTACGTCACATTACAATTATTACGTAAAATGAACAAAAAATAATATTGCAAAACAGTTTAAATTTAAAAATTGAGCGCAAATAATATTTCATTTCTAACAAACGTAGTTTCACGTGAATATTAAAAAGAGAAAGAAAAGTTTGGTGAAAATTATGTCAGATTAAAAACAATACATTTAAATGTCTTATTTAAAAGAACTTTCTTTTCGCTTTGTTAAAAAAATACCGGGAGACAAAGACTCTGCTTATTTAATTCATTTTATATTAACTTATTTTGAAATGTTTAACTGATTTTATTTAATCAAAGACGAAAACAGCCATTGTATCTTTTAACAGCAGCTGACTTTTCCTTAAAATTCCCCAATCAAAGAGAAATGAATAGAAACCCGTTTATAGAGAGACCGTCACTGTTTTTTAAATTATAATTCAATCTTCCAAAATCTTTTTAAAGCCGATCAAATTAGCATGCTTTTAGAGACTGCGGTGTCTGAACAGGGGTTGGCGAGCGTAGCTCGTAGGGGGCCGAGCACCCTAGTATAATATATAATTTTAGAATTAACGTTTACATTCGTTATACTTTGTCCATAGTAACTATTTGTACACACACACATATATGTTTGTATGTGTGTGTGCGCGTGTGTGTATTTCAGCTATAAACCATATTTTTTATGATTGTTTTCCTTATGAAATAAGGTCCTGCAACAGGATTAATGTTCTGCATTTTCTAAATATTTACAGACTCGCAAGGAAAAAAAATCAGCAAAATAAGTGGAAAATAAAAAAATCCTTGTCTGCACTTTTATCCTTTGCGATGTCCAGCTATAGAGTTAGCTTGCGATAGAACTACTGCGGAAATCGCAAAAAATGCAACATAGCAGCACCACCTGTTGAGCGATTTACACCAAAATGTATAAAACGTCAATTCATGTGAAGGACCAACTGAATCTGAGGTTTGATGAAAATCCGTGCTTTAGTTCTGGAGATTGAGCTATTGTGGAAATCGTGAAAAATGCTGCATTGCAGCGCCACCTGTTGAGCGATTTACACCAAAACATAAACATCATTAATTCATATCCAGATATACCTGAATCTGAAGTTTGTTGAAAATCCAAGCATTAGTTCCTGAGATAGAGCGGTAATCTTAAATTCACTTAATAATGCGGTAATCTTAAATTCGTAGCAAATCTTCTGAAAGGTTACGGCAGAAGGGGGAAATCCCTTCCCAACACTAATTATTTTTATTGCAGGCTGAGTTAATTCTGTATTCACTTCAGATCGATTTCAGGCTGATAGTACATTCATGCACGTTGAGTTCGGATTAATAAGATTTTTAGAAAGCTAATTCAGTACATTATTTCTGTTTAAAATCTATACCTATTCTTCGCGTATTTTTCCGATCCTTTGACGAATTTCGCGGCCTTTTGACAGAATACGCATTTTCTCCGCGATCCTTTGCCGAAATTTGCGTTTTTTCTGCGCCTTTTTTGACGAAATTCGCGTTTTCTCCGCGGCCCTTTGACGAAATTCGCGATTTTTTTCAAAATTCTTTGTCAAAATTTGCGTTTTTTCAGCGTTTTTTTTTGACATATTCGAAATTTTTCGCGTTCCTTTGTCGAAATTTGTGTTTTTTCCGTGGCCCTTAGACTAAATTCGAGTTTTTTCCACGACCCTGTAACAGAATACATGCTTTTTCTGCGGTTTTTTGACTAAATTCGCGTTTCCTCCGCGACCATTTGACGAAATTCGAGTTTTCTCCGCGATCATCTGACGAATTTCGCTTTTCTCCGCGATCATCTGACGAATTTCGCTTTTCTCCGCGATCATTTGACGAACGTTGATTTTTTTCGTGATCCTTTGACAAAATTTGCGGTATTTTGGCGAAATTTGCGTTTTTTCGCGATCCTTTTTAAAATTTGCGGGTTTTTCATGGCCCTTAGACTAAATTCGCGTTTCCTCCGCGATTATTTCACGAAATTTGCGTTTTCTCCGCGATCATTTTACGAAATTTGGCTTTTTCCGCGGTCCTTTAACGAAATTCGCGTTTTTTGTGGGGCTTTGAAAAAATTCGCGTTTTATCCACAGCCATTTGAAAATTCGCATTTTTTCCACGGCCCTTTGAAAATTCGGGTTTTCAAGCGATGCTTTAACTAAAGTGGAAGTTTTTTTCTGCGAACGATTAACGAAGTTGATTTTTTTTCGTCGACAGTTTGCCAAAATCGTGACATAAGTTTTAAGTCCGAATTTTCGGATGGATGACCGATTTTTTTTAAATTTTCGAAACCTTATGCCTTAAATTTTAGGAAAATTCGAAACAGAATCACCACTGCCTCTCGCCCCTTCTTCCCCTCTGGCCTTATTGTCAAAAATGATTTATGTTTACAATACAATTCAACGTATTTCCTAAGATTATGGAAATTTAAGTCAGCCCCCCCCCCCTCCCAACCCAAAATAAAATCCTGTGTATGCCACTGATTTCCATATTAAAACAACTATGCTAATATGAAAATCTAAGATTTTTAGTTATTTTTAATGCATAGTTTATATTTTAACAACTTATAACATAATAGTAGATATAGGTATTTATGTAAGTGTAATATGCAGAGCATGTTTTCCCGTTTTTCATGGAACGGCCCTGAAAACGGGCAGATTACTTAGATCTAGGGTTTAAAATGTAGAGATTGTTTAACCTATTAAAAATGGGCAGATTACTTAGGTCTAGAGTAAAAATGTGAAGATTTGAAACCTATTAAAGGTCCATTTCATATTACACGTGGGGCAGCTTTTCTACATATTATTGTTGTTTTAACAATGTTATCGTCAGACTTGTATAAAACCAAAAACTTTCTGCGCACGCAAATATTGGGTCAAAAACTTTCTGCAAATTAATTTAATGTTTAATAAAATAATGTGTTACATTATTTTGACGATATTAATTAAAAACAGTAGTTTTAAAGTAATTACCATTTAAATTAAAAATTAATTGATATTGATTAAAGAATAATTATTTTAGTTAAAAAAAATAATAAAGCTAAAAATCCATGATAAGAAAAGGCGAATTCTTATGAATTACTTTGTCAATGCATTTAGAAACAGCCCAATCCTTAATATTGCAACTTCTTCACACAAAATGCGAGTCACTCTATTCACAAAAATAATACGGCATTGCTTCTGGAACAACTGAACCACATTTTATAGGGAGAGGTCTATTCACAGGATCATCATTAAAGAGACTGGTGCACTGATGAAAGTGCAGTAAAGCCATTTTGGAGCAACAGCAAAAATCTGATTTTGTAGCAGTAAAATCCATTTCTGTAGCAGTAAAAATCTAATTTTGTAGCAATAAAAATAAAATTCTGTTTTTTGAGCAGACTGAAATTCTAATGCTAATAAACTCCTAAAAATTAAATTGATGAAATAAAAATTAAAATGAAAAAAAAATTCAGTTTATTTGGCTTTAAAAAATATTATTTTAGAGCAGCAATTTTAACTAATCAAAGAAAAGCCAATGAATACAACATACAGGACTCCCACTCAACTATTGCTATTTTGAAAATATTTTCACATTTGAAAGAATAATTACTCAGATAAAACTTCTCCACACATTTTGCTAACTCTGGGCATTCTAAATGACAACTGGGTACAGCTTGCAATAATGAAAAATTAGCAACAGGGGAAAAAAATTAGTTTATTTGGCTTTAAAAAATATTATTTTAGAGCAACAATTTTAACTAATCAATGAAAAGCCAATGAATACAACATACAGGACTCCCACTCAACTTTTGTAGTAAAAAATGGTAAAAGGGGACAATTTTTTTCAAAAAAGGGACCAAAAAAAGACCATATATTTCGCATAAAAAGGAACCTTTAGGGACTTAAATTCAGCAAATCACAAAATAAAATAAACAAAATCTCTGCAACCATTTCACGAAATTAGCGTGTTTTTCGCGATCCTTTGAAAAATTCACGTGATTTCACGATCTGTTATCAAAATTTGAGTGTTTTTTGCGATATTTTACCGAAATTAGAGTTCCTTTCGCACTCTTTTGAAGAAATTTGCTTATTTTTAGCAATTTTTCGACTAAGTTCACTTATTTTCGCGATCTTTTGAAGAAATTCGCGTATTTTTGCGATCTTTTGAGAAAATTTGAGTGTTTTTCACGATCTTGTAACTAAATTCGCATATTTTTCCGGATCTTTTAGAGAAATTCGCGTGTTTTTCGCGATCTTTGGACGAAATCCGCTTGTTTTTCGCGATCTTTGGACGAAATTTGCCTTTTTCGCGATCTTCTGACAAAACTTGTGATATTTTGGAGAAATTTACAGGGTTTTTCTTCTATCTTTTGACCACGTTTTGTTCATTTTTTCACGAAACTAGTGATCCTTTGATTTTTTCGCGATCTTTTGACGGAATTCATGTATTTTTCGCAATCTTTCGACGAAATTTGCGTGTTTTTCCCAGTATTTTGACGAAATTTGCTGTTTATTTCGTGATCTTTTGACGAAATTAATGTTTTTTCGCAATCTTTTGACGAAATTCGCGTTTTTTAGGGTTCCGTACTTAAAAAGTAAAAACGGAACCATTATAAGATCACTCCTGTGTCTGTCCGTCTGTCTATCACAGCCATTTTACTCGTAAACTATGGAACGTGAAAAGTTCAAATTCGGGGAAGTAATAAAGCCCATTGACCCACATATTTTCAGATTAATAAACATTCACAAATATATTTAGTAAAAAAGAAGAGGGGCTAATTATGCTACTTGAAAAAAAAAAATCTTTTCTTTGTATACCATGTGGGGTATCCTGTGAAAGCTTTTGTAACGCTGAACTCAAAAATACATTCCTTTTAATTTTAAGTATTATATTTTCAAAGATATTGTTGAAAATATAGCGCATAAATATGTTCCCTCCATCTAATTCCGAATCTACTGAAACTAAAATTATGAAAAAATTAGAGGTAGTAGAATTTTAATATAAACCTTGCCGGAAAATTATAGCGATTACCCTAGGTCACATAGTTTTTGAGTAATTAGCATTTTTTCTGTTATACACAAATTTCCATTTACGGGCATTCAGAAAAATTGTGGAGCATCGCTGAATATACCTATCGTTGCAGAAGAATAAAAGCATTGTTGATAATGATTTTCGAAAAAAATCATCGGTAATTAGCCGAGATATTAACCCTTAAATGTACGGTCAGTTTTGACATACACAAGGACAGGGGACTCTATGCCTAGTTAACAACTTTTAATGATATATATGTGTAATTTAATGTCCAGTAACAGCATAAAAGCAATAAACGTCAAATTGTTAAAAACATACTAATTTAAGGGGTCTCGGAACTCTAAAAAGTGGAAAAAATGAGAAAAAGACCATTTTCAACATTTAATGTCTTAAAATGTATATGATTTTAAAACACAATTTTAATTGGGATGAAAGATATAAGTATGTTCTTTCGTTTCATGTATTTAAAAAATTGCAAGATACAGAATTAGTATTTATAGGGGGCTCGAAACTGTTAGACATTTGTCGAACAAAAAATTGGCATAACAGTTTACGCGCAGGATTACAAAATAAATATTGCAACTAGAATGAAAATTTTGGTGATTACTTTCCCTAATTACAGATTGTAATAATTTCCCTGAACTTAAATAAATTTGTATTTAACGAATTTTTATATTTTTAATGCAATGTTGCATTTAGCTAATACAAAATTTTGAAAATTTCAACAGTAAAATCAACAGTGACCTAAAAAAATATTTTTTGAACAATAAAAAGGAAATTTTAGGTTCAGTTTATACAGACTAACATGAAATATATATTTTGAAAATGTCACGAAAAAATATTCAGAAGTTTTTGAGGTATCCTGCGCGTTATGCCCCAAAAACGCCATTTGGAAAATAATGATTTTAAAGTTTCGGAAACGCCGCTTCAGCTATTGAGTGGGTATAATTCTAAAAGCCAAAACTTCTGTTCTAATGGGAATTTCAAGGAAACAATTATATCAAAATATTCAGAAATGATAGGAGTTTAACATCTAAAAAAATTAAAATTTCTTAAATTTAGAGGCTTTAAGAGTCCTGCGACAACTTAACCCTTTCCGGCACGGAGTAATTCTATTTATAAACTTATGAAATAATGAACTGACACCAGAATTTATAAACAAATTTATTAGAAAATGCGAACTTGCTTATTTTCACGTAGATGATAAAAGGAAAATTTTAATTAAATATTCTTGGCGCCGTTTGTCTGTTTTGGAATTAAAATTAGGTGTCCGTTTTTTAAGGGCATCGCCCTCGAAAGATTTAATTAGAATGAATCGCATAAATACTGTGAGATTCGCGATAATTTGCATTGATTGTATTTCTCAATACACCTCGAGTGACTTTAAAAGTTAATTAAACACCTATCTGGAAAAACGCGGCACTGACCAAAGCGGCGTTGCAACTTTGAGACCTCAATTCGAAGCGCACTTAGCACAATGCCAAATTTAAACTTTGAACAAAGGTTTTGTTTTAACTACACTGTAGAAATAAAGGTTATTACTACGCTGAATTTAGTTTCATGAAATCCCAAATGAAGTTTAACTATGCACTGCTTTTATTGTCAGTACCAAATTAAGTTCATCATAAACAGATTAGGATAATATTAAAAGAAAAGTTATACGAATAGCTATATTTGATATTATTTAGATTCCATATCTCTTTGAACTTTCATAGTATACCCATTTACACTTTTCTAATATATACAGTTATACCCAACTCTATGTTGTATAGTTTTTTACAAAGTCTTAGTATTCTTTTAGCAACATTTTTTTTTTTAAATAATACAATTACAAATTCATATATTTATTCTACGGAACCCTCTGTACGCGAGTAATGCTCGCACATGACCGTTTATTCAGCGATCTTTTCACGAAATTAGTGTTTTTTTCGCAATCCTTTGACGGAATTCGTGTTTTTCTCGCGGCCCTTTGACGAAATTCGCGTTTCTTTCGCGATCTTTTGAAGAAATTATTTTTTTTTCCCCAATTCTTTTACGAAATTTGCATGTTTCCGCTATGCTTTTACGAAATTCATTTTTTTCCAGCGCTCCTTTCACGAAATTTGCGTTTTTTCTGCGATTCTTTGGCGAAATTATCTTTTTTTTTTTCAGTATCCTTTGAAGAAATTCGCGTTTTTTTCCCGCGGTCCTTTGAGGAAATTTGCGTTTTTTCAGCTATGCTTTCACAAGAGGGGTGTTTTTTTCTGCGAACAATTGACGAAATTGTTTTTTTTTTTTTTTTTCGGCGACCATTTGTTGACATTAGCGATATTTTTATGTGATATTTTTTTATGCCTGAATTTTTGGGATTGATGGTCGATTTTTTTAAAAGTTCAGAACCTAATGCCTTAAATTTTCGGAAAATTTGGAACAGAATCACCCCTGGCAAACAATAAATAAATCGTACATAAAATTGGAAAATATGTTTAACATTTCGGTATTAAAAAAAAAATAAGTTACAGAAACAAAAATTACTTTTTTTTTTTTTTTTTTAAATTTTTCCGCAAAGCTCCGAATTTTTCGGAAAATTTTCCGCGCACGGCGTGCGCGTGAGTAGGGAAAGAAGGACAGTTCAGCCCCATAAGGTGGTGGTGGTGGGTGGATGTGGGTGGAATCCACCTTGTGGGTGGAGGAGGAGAGTGGAATCCACCTGTTGGGAGACTTATCCTATAGTAGGAGGGGTTAAAATGTTGGAGGGGGCTTAATTTTTGAGAGGGGCTTATTTTTTTTTTTTTTTTCGAATCGACTTAGAGTAGAGATGGAAATATCATACTATAACATAGGTCTTTTCGAGAGGAAGTATGAAGACACTAAATTTTTGAGGGGGGCTTAATTTTTGAGGGGGCTTAATATATTTTTTTTTTGAATTGATTTAGTATTAGAATGGAAATATCATACTATAACATAGTGAGTTAGGTGTTTTCGAAAGGGAGTTTGAGGGGTCTAAATATTTTAGGGGGGCTTAATTTTTTTTTTTTCAAATTGAGATAGAGTAGAAATGGAAATATCATACTATAACATACAGATGCAGGTATTTTCGAAAGGGAGTTTGAGGAGCCTAAATTTTTTAGAGGGGCTTATTTTTTTAGGGGGGCTTAATTTTTAAGGGTGATTTTTTTTTTTTTTTTTTTTTTTTTTTTTATGAATTGTCTTAGAATTTGAATGAAGATAAAAATGTCTTATGTTTTCTGAAAAAAATTTTTGATGCTGCCATCTGTATGCGGTAGTGCGAATTTATTATTGAAAATAGTATTTTATTTTTGAAAAGTTTTGAGGAAGGTTTGAACCTGCAAAATAGTCTCTTGGCTCGATGATATGTTGAAGACTTAACTAATCGAGCCAAGAAACTATGTCTATATGTTTAGATTTTAGATGTTTCAAAATAAAAAATTGTATTCCCCCTTCTGTATGCGCAAAGAGAGGTTGGTTTCTTAAGATAACTCATTAACACCTATTTTAACTGCTCACTTTGCGAATTCTTTTAATGTGTATGATTTTTATTTTTAGTTTAACTGATTTTATCGATTTTGTGAATGAGAGTTTGATTATTTTACGCACAAATGTATGATCATTTTAGAAAGCCGTGGTTTCGAACCTGCGAACTCCCATTCAAATTTCATTTTTTTGTAACTGATAAGCTATCCACTATTCAAACCGCGCCCCGACAATTACTGAATTACTTTTGAACACTATATATTTTAAAAAAATACCTACCTCTTCCTCTTTCTTATACTAGGGAAGTTAATATAATTTATGTTTAAATTGAAGAAATAATTAATTTTTTATATTTCTTTAATAAGCAAGTCATTTTTGTAGATCGATTAGAAGGCTACCAAACGATTTGAATTAAACATTGTTTTTACCAGTATTAATCCTCTTACCTAATTTTAAAATTATACTTTTTCTTGTGAACCATATCATATTCATTTAATCGTCTGAAATTCATTTCCTAAACCCTCTTATCAACGTTACTCACTATCTATCACAAACATCCGATTAGTCTAATCAGCTTTTTTCAACAGAAAATAGCTAATATGTAAATATTGATAACTATTGAAGAGATTATTTCACTTGTTTCCAGATTTTAAATGAAAGTTTGAACAGATTTTCTATTTATCGATTATTATAAATTGAATCAACTCATAGTTTGTTATTGCAATAGATAATTATTTGATGATTCTACACTAGTTCTAATAAATTTTAAAACTACTGCCTCACTTCAACTCATTCTTTTATACAGTTTAATAAATTTAGTATGAATTAATCCATTGGTTTGTCATATATTTCACTGAAATAATAAAATTAATGTGTAAAACCTTAGAATGACGAATTCAAAAACGTAGTGTGATGAATCATATACTTTTTAAACATTACATAAAAACCTTTGGATTGATTCACTTCCTCTGAACTTCCTACACATACTTTTTTATGCCACGTGTTTTTCTGAAATGTTTGCACCAATCATATTACATGATTTGCACTATCGTAATAATTTTTAAACATGCGCCCCCTATGATTATATATAAAATTGAATGAAACGAGACTTTTTAATTAGTGTTTGCTATTTTTTGAGTGTGTGAAGACGCTTTTTTCACTTAGGATAATATGGCTAGTTTTCAAGATGGACATTCTACTATGTTAAGCGATGATGTATCACGTTTGAATAATCAATATTTTTCATCAAGATTAAATGATCAAGGTATGGGATTAATAGTACAACCTAAAGTAGAACCCGTTTCAGATAGTGAAGTGGAATTCTCCTCATCAGAACTGAAGAAACAGAAGCCACCTTTTTTGTGTACTGTTTGCAGCAAATCTTTTTCACGAAAAGGCAATTTAAAACAACATTTGATGATTCATTCAGAAGAAAGACCATTTATATGTGACATCTGCCAAAAAGCATTCTCTAGAAAGGCTATTTTGAATCGTCATAAACTATCCCATTTAAAGATTCCTTCCCAACATAAATGTGAATCGTGCGGTGAAGCGTACTCAAGAAAGTATGACTTATTAAAACACATGAAGATCCACAAGTCCTCCAAAAACGATAAATGTATTCAGCGTAGTGAAATATTCAATCCCAACTCCGATTTTTTATATCATTTGAAAACTTCACAGTGAGTTAGATGCAAAATTGATAATTCATCCTCTTTAAAAGATATGTTTTTTGAGAAGGTTAAGCATTTTAAAAGGCAAAATGCGTTAAACATATTTACTAAAACTGTAATCAACTCTAACGAGGAGAATGTTACATACTTTAACACATTTTTTAATAGTATTCATTCGCACGTTTTAAACGAATTAAACTACCAGATTCAAGTTAAAAGATCGATGAAATGGTATCCAAGTGTACAAGTTGTTGTATATCGTGTAACACAGGAGGGTGTATTAGAGATTGCCACACCCTATTTCCATTCAAAAACTATACTTGAATTAACGAAACAAAACTTATCTGAACATGTTGAGGATACCTTTGCAAAAATTATTAAGTCCTATGAGAAGTCCACCAGACGTGGTTTTAATTGGACATTAGATAAAATATTGAATTTAGAACTATCTACCTTTAAAATATAACATGATTTGAAATGTTTATACCGTTTTGAAATATGTGTACTCATGTTCTCACTATTGCAACTATTGAAAATGACGAATAAATAATGTGTAAATGAAAAAGCTGTTGTCTGTTTATTTTTGTTAGAACAACTTGTGATTTTTAATAACTCATGAAGTCGTAACGGCTTTACTTACTATTTTTTTTTTTCAATTTCTTATCAAATGAATAATGAGTTAACTATCTTTCATTAATTTCATATTGAAAGTCTGAAATTATCCATTGAAATAGTTATTTTGCAATATTTCTAATTTATCATAATTATTTTTAAAGTTTGTATAAACAACTGTTATTGCTCAATAATAATAATATTATCATTTATTACCATACAATTCTTTAAAAAAAGCATAGAACCATTAACACAATATATCATTAACCACTTTTTTAAAAACTGTTACCTTGTGTTGCCATTGAATTCTTCAAAACAAAAAAGAATAAAACTAAAATCATTATCATTAAATATCATACACCACTTATATAAAAATTGTTACTTTGTGTTGCCATACAATTCTTCAAAAAAAGAATAAAACTATTAACATTAAATATCATATACTGTAAATATAAAAATTGTTACCTTGTGTTGCCATACTATTCTTCAAAAAAGGATAAAACCATTGACATAATATATTATTCACCACTTAAATAAACTGTTTATATATATTTTTTTTAGACTTAAACTAAAATTAATGACATTACAAATTCTTTTAACTGTTTATCTGTAACCGACACTGATTTTTAACGTATATTAAGGGATGTGCTGTTTCTAAACATTCAGTTTCCAACTGATTTTTGTTCTAACTTCATCTAATGTTACCTTTATTTTTTGAAAATGGGTTCTGTAGTAAATATGTTAAAAAGATCTTCCGACAAAGTGGCTTCTTCTTCAAAGTATCAACGTTTAGAAGAACCTAATGATCCCACTTCCGCAAGTGAATTAAATATACCAAGATTGGAAACTCCTAATTTATTAAACACTGACTGTGGGACAATATCACGTGATTTATCCACTACTGATTACTCACCGAATGTGAAATCTGAAATCGATATGAATTTTTTTATCCCTAACTTTGGTGATGATACTACATCTTCCGAGAATTCATGCCAAGAGTCAATTTCTGTCGAGGACTATTTGAATATATTTTTCAAAGACATGAATTTTGAATCCGCTTTAACCTCGACCCCAGCTAGTAACATAATTTCACAAGACGAATCCTTTCAAGAACGTACTATTGACCAAGAGGTTTCTGATTCCCAACCAAGCAACCTTTCTCAAGCAAGTGATGAATTACAAAGCACAACCCCACCTACGAATGTCATTCCACAGTCTAAAACTAGCAAATCCAATCATCCTATTGTATTTCGAGAAGAACTCAGTGACTGTATCTTTTTAATTTTAAAGTTGCATAATAGACAATTTCATATTCATATTCGAGAATTTAAACGCAGTGGGCTTACTAGTGAAGAAATTCTAACGAAATATGGTATTATTATGGATGTTAACAGCTGGTTCGAATTTTGCAAGAAAATTTTTTCATTTAATTTGAGATATAAAAGTTCCTCATTTGTTTCTAATAACATGATATTAGTGTTAAATTTTAATAATTCTATCATGCGAATTAAAAATTTAAAGAATTATTCTCACATTGACTTAAACGAGTATCAGTTGCTGAAATTAAAAGAAAAAATACATGATTTGAATAAGGAACTTCTTCAGCATATATATGTAAACCATATTCCAAGCTTAATTAGGCAGAAATGTATTATTGGTCATATATCTACAGAAAATGAACTCATGTTGCAGTCTAAACTTATAACGTGCATTGAGAATAATGTATTAACTATACTAAACCGCATTTTTGAATGTGATGGATGTATTTTTAATCAGAAATCTCAAAGCCCTCATTCCTGTTGTATACTAAATAATCGACAAAAATTTGAAAAACTAGGAGAGATGTTATTAACACTTATAGATTTAGATTTTGTTATTTCCTCATTTTTAAACGGAGTGGATTGTGTTAGTGAAAACTTTTTATCAAACATTCATGTAGAAACAATTCAAAACGAATTGTTTAAAATAATAAAATAAAATGTATTGCTATCCTTTTTAATACGTGTGTGTTTATTTTTCTAAAGTGTATGTTTATTTTGTTATGTCTTTTAGAACTTTTAATAGAGTGTTAGACTTAAATTTGCATATGTATATAACTAAAGAAATCAACAATTCTTTAGCAATTAAAAAATTAACACAAGTTTAAAATATTAAACTAATAATCTTAATACTATAATTTCTACTTTCTAATATATATATATATATATATATATATGAAACTTAATTATATAAAAAAGTTTTCAATAATAATAATAAGTTTAGAAAATTAAAAAGTTTAAAAAACAAAATTAAGAAACTCATTTAAAAAAATATTTGAAAAGTTAAAAAAAATAAAGTTTTCAAAATTAAAAAATCTTTATAAAAAAAATAATAATAATTAAAAAAAAAAAATTAAAAAGTTTACAAAAGTTAAAAAAAAAATATTAAAAAGTTTACAAAAGTTAAAAAAAAAAAACTTGGGAAAAAAAACTCAAAAAAAAAATTAAGTTATCAAAATTAAAAAAAAAAATTATAAAAACTTAATACATTAAGTTTTCAAAAGTGAGTTTACCTATTCGTATATGTATACATGCATGTGACTTTCATTATGTTTCAGTTTAATACTTCTTTTTATCCTATAAAAGTGTTAGATTAATATATACTTATAAAAATATTTGTAAGTTAAATTAAAAAAAAAGTAACTTATAAAAAAAAAATGTTTACAAAATTAAAAAAACAAAATCTTTCTAAATAAAAAGTTTTCAAAATTAAAAAAAAAAAACTTTTTAAATAAAAAATGTTTTCAAAATTTAAAAAAAAAATTGTAAATAAAAAAAAAGTTTTCAAAATTAAAAAAAAATACTTTGTAAATAAAAAAAAATATTAAAAAGTTTACAAAAAAAACTTTTTTTATAAAAAATATTTTCAAAATTAAAAAAAAAAAAATGTAAGTAAAAAAAAAAGTTTTCAAAATTAAAAAAAAATAATAATTTGTAAATAAAAAAAAATATATTAAAAAGTTTATAAAATTTAAAAGTTAAAAAAAAAACTTTGTAAAAAGTTTTCAAAATTAAGTTATCAAAATTAAAAAAAAAAAAAACTTAATAAATTATGTTATCAAAAGTCAGTTCACCTAACTGTATATGTATCTGACTTTCATAATTAAAAAAGTTATCAAAAAGTTGAATTAGATTGCGAATACAAATATACAATCAATCATATATCAATCAGTCATAGCAATTAACCAATCAATGATATCAATCAATAAATCAAACCAATCAATCAATCATATTAATCAACCAAACAATAATATCAATCAATCATATCGATCAATAAATCAAACCAATCAATCATATTAATCAACCAAACAATAATATCAATCAGTCATATCGATCAATAAATCAAACCAATCAATCATATTAATCAACCAAACAATAATATCAATTAATCATATCGATCAATAAATCATATTAATCATATCAAGCTATCATATCAATCAATCAAACAATCATTCATATCAGTCAACCAATCATTCATATTAATCAATGATTCATATTAATCATATCAATCGATTAATCAAGATACTGAATACAAGTATTCATACAAATAAATCACATCAATTGCAGTTCAAGTATTACAAGTTAGTATAATAACATTATAAGAAAGTTTTGAATTAATACAATGATTAACTATCAGCATTTTGTAACAGCACTTTTACAAAAGCAATGTATGAATAAATATTTTAGTTACAAAAAATATTTAAAATGCTTTTGAAAGTTAATAAAATTATTTTCCAAAAATGTTAAAAACATTACAAACTGCTAAAACCTACAATTTAACAAGAATGAGTTGTCCTATATTTCCTTTCTATTTGTATTTGAGTATATGTATACGGATTCCTCCTTTTAATTATGTTTTGTAGTATACACTTAAAATATATATAGTATATATAAAACATTAAATTAAAATATTCTTTAGTTATTAAAAAGTTTAAAAAATCAGCAATTTTTTTAATATTATAAGATAACAAAAATTATTTTGTAATTTATTAAAAGTGAATTTACCTATCACTATATATGCGTTTCATAAGATAAATCTTCTTTATGTTAACATCCTACCCACATTTTATTTTATAGTTATACACATCGAAACGAAAAAAAAAATAAACAATCTATTATTAAATTCTTCAATTTAAAATTTTAATACATACATACTTAAACATTTATATAAATATAATGAACTCACCATGTTTGAACTCAGAAAAGAGATGATGAGCTTATCACGTGGTAGATTGTGACGTAATCAATTAGATATCACGTGCCTTCTACGTGCCTTTTGATCGTCTTATCTACAATCAGATTGTATTATCAATCACGTGATCTAACTGATATGAGTCTATACCAAGACACTAGCCATTTTCACTTCAGTCATCGAATATGTAGGTCGTATATTTTTTTGAAAGTCTTTTATTTTATGGAATCTTCAGCAACATGATATCAGATATTTGCAAATAAAATCCTATTAAAATCTTTCACCCAATTGTGAACAAAGATTAATTTTCATATTGTTTAAGTATAATCATTGATTATTTAACTGGATAATAATATTTTTAGAAGTAACTTAAATTTCTTATAAAAACGGAAGTATTTATTGCATCATTCATAGAATTCAAGTTTGAATATTATCCAAGTTTTTTAAACTTTTATAAACTCTTTATACTAGAATATATACTAGTTTTTACTATGTACTAGTATATACTAAATACTAGTATAAATTATAAAAGTTTAAAAAACTTGGATAATATTCAAACTTGAATTCTATGAATGATGCAATAAATACTTCCGTTTTTATAAGAAATTTAAGTTACTTCTAAAAATATTATTATCCAGTTAAATAATCAATGATTATACTTAAACAATATGAAAATTAATCTTTGTTCACAATTGGGTGAAAGATTTTAATAGGATTTTATTTGCAAATATCTGATATCATGTTGCTGAAGATTCCATAAAATAAAAGACTTTCAAAAAAATATACGACCTACATATTCGATGACTGAAGTGAAAATGGCTAGTGTCTTGGTATAGACTCATATCAGTTAGATCACGTGATTGATAATACAATCTGATTGTAGATAAGACGATCAAAAGGCACGAAGAAGGCACGTGATATCTAATTGATTACGTCACAATCTACCACCTGATAAGCTCATCATCTCTTTTCTGAGTTCAAACATGGTGAGTTCATTATATTTATATAAATGTTTAAGTATGTATGTATTAAAATTTTAAATTGAAGAATTTAATAATAGATTGTTTATTTTTTTTTTCGTTTCGATGTGTATAACTATAAAATAAAATGTGGGTAGGATGTTAACATAAAGAAGATTTATCTTATGAAACGCATATATAGTGATAGGTAAATTCACTTTTAATAAATTACAAAATAATTTTTGTTATCTTATAATATTAAAAAAATTGCTGATTTTTTAAACTTTTTAATAACTAAAGAATATTTTAATTTAATGTTTTATATATACTATATATATTTTAAGTGTATACTACAAAACATAATTAAAAGGAGGAATCCGTATACATATACTCAAATACAAATAGAAAGGAAATATAGGACAACTCATTCTTGTTAAATTGTAGGTTTTAGCAGTTTGTAATGTTTTTAACATTTTTGGAAAATAATTTTATTAACTTTCAAAAGCATTTTAAATATTTTTTGTAACTAAAATATTTATTCATACATTGCTTTTGTAAAAGTGCTGTTACAAAATGTTGATAGTTAATCATTGTATTAATTCAAAACTTTCTTATAATGTTATTATACTAACTTGTAATACTTGAACTGCAATTGATGTGATTTATTTGTATGAATACTTGTATTCAGTATCTTGATTAATCGATTGATATGATTAATATGAATCATTGATTAATATGAATGATTGGTTGACTGATATGAATGATTGTTTGATTGATTGATATGATAGCTTGATATGATTTATTGATCGATATGATTAATTGATATTATTGTTTGGTTGATTAATATGATTGATTGGTTTGATTTATTGATCGATATGACTGATTGGTTTGATTTATTGATCGATATGATTGATTGATATTATTGTTTGGTTGATTAATATGATTGGTTTGATTTATTGATTGATATCATTGATTGGTTAATTGCTATGACTGATTGATATATGATTGATTGTATATTTGTATTTGCAATCTAATTCAACTTTTTGATAACTTTTTTAATTATGAAAGTCAGATACATATACAGTTAGGTGAACTGACTTTTGATAACATAATTTATTAAGTTTTTTTTTTTTTTTTTTTTTAATTTTGATAACTTAATTTTGAAAACTTTTTACAAAGTTTTTTTTTTTAACTTTTAAATTTTATAAACTTTTTAATATATTTTTTTTTATTTACAAATTATTATTTTTTTTTAATTTTGAAAACTTTTTTTTTTTACTTACAATTTTTTTTTTAATTTTGAAAATATTTTTTATAAAAAAAGTTTTTTTTGTAAACTTTTTAATATTTTTTTTTATTTACAAAGTATTTTTTTTAAATTTTGAAAACTTTTTTTTTATTTACAATTTTTTTTTTAAATTTTGAAAACATTTTTTATTTAAAAAGTTTTTTTTTTTAATTTTGAAAACTTTTTATTTAGAAAGATTTTGTTTTTTTAATTTTGTAAACATTTTTTTTATAAGTTACTTTTTTTTTAATTTAACTTACAAATATTTTTATAAGTATATATTAATCTAACACTTTTATAGGATAAAAAGAAGTATTAAACTGAAACATAATGAAAGTCACATGCATGTATACATATACGAATAGGTAAACTCACTTTTGAAAACTTAATGTATTAAGTTTTTATAATTTTTTTTTTTTAATTTTGATAACTTAATTTTTTTTTGAGTTTTTTTTCCCAAGTTTTTTTTTTTAACTTTTGTAAACTTTTTAATATTTTTTTTAAAACTTTTGTAAACTTTTTAATTTTTTTTTTAATTATTATTATTTTTTTTATAAAGATTTTTTAATTTTGAAAACTTTATTTTTTTTAACTTTTCAAATATTTTTTTAAATGAGTTTCTTAATTTTGTTTTTTAAACTTTTTAATTTTCTAAACTTATTATTATTATTGAAAACTTTTTTATATAATTAAGTTTCATATATATATATATATATTAGAAAGTAGAAATTATAGTATTAAGATTATTAGTTTAATATTTTAAACTTGTGTTAATTTTTTAATTGCTAAAGAATTGTTGATTTCTTTAGTTATATACATATGCAAATTTAAGTCTAACACTCTATTAAAAGTTCTAAAAGACATAACAAAATAAACATACACTTTAGAAAAATAAACACACACGTAATAAAAAGGATAGCAATACATTTTATTTTATTATTTTAAACAATTCGTTTTGAATTGTTTCTACATGAATGTTTGATAAAAAGTTTTCACTAACACAATCCACTCCGTTTAAAAATGAGGAAATAACAAAATCTAAATCTATAAGTGTTAATAACATCTCTCCTAGTTTTTCAAATTTTTGTCGATTATTTAGTATACAACAGGAATGAGGGCTTTGAGATTTCTGATTAAAAATACATCCATCACATTCAAAAATGCGGTTTAGTATAGTTAATACATTATTCTCAATACACGTTATAAGTTTAGACTGCAACATGAGTTCATTTTCTGTAGATATATGACCAATAATACATTTCTGCCTAATTAAGCTTGGAATATGGTTTACATATATATGCTGAAGAAGTTCCTTATTCAAATCATGTATTTTTTCTTTTAATTTCAGCAACTGATACTCGTTTAAGTCAATGTGAGAATAATTCTTTAAATTTTTAATTCGCATGATAGAATTATTAAAATTTAACACTAATATCATGTTATTAGAAACAAATGAGGAACTTTTATATCTCAAATTAAATGAAAAAATTTTCTTGCAAAATTCGAACCAGCTGTTAACATCCATAATAATACCATATTTCGTTAGAATTTCTTCACTAGTAAGCCCACTGCGTTTAAATTCTCGAATATGAATATGAAATTGTCTATTATGCAACTTTAAAATTAAAAAGATACAGTCACTGAGTTCTTCTCGAAATACAATAGGATGATTGGATTTGCTAGTTTTAGACTGTGGAATGACATTCGTAGGTGGGGTTGTGCTTTGTAATTCATCACTTGCTTGAGAAAGGTTGCTTGGTTGGGAATCAGAAACCTCTTGGTCAATAGTACGTTCTTGAAAGGATTCGTCTTGTGAAATTATGTTACTAGCTGGGGTCGAGGTTAAAGCGGATTCAAAATTCATGTCTTTGAAAAATATATTCAAATAGTCCTCGACAGAAATTGACTCTTGGCATGAATTCTCGGAAGATGTAGTATCATCACCAAAGTTAGGGATAAAAAAATTCATATCGATTTCAGATTTCACATTCGGTGAGTAATCAGTAGTGGATAAATCACGTGATATTGTCCCACAGTCAGTGTTTAATAAATTAGGAGTTTCCAATCTTGGTATATTTAATTCACTTGCGGAAGTGGGATCATTAGGTTCTTCTAAACGTTGATACTTTGAAGAAGAAGCCACTTTGTCGGAAGATCTTTTTAACATATTTACTACAGAACCCATTTTCAAAAAATAAAGGTAACATTAGATGAAGTTAGAACAAAAATCAGTTGGAAACTGAATGTTTAGAAACAGCACATCCCTTAATATACGTTAAAAATCAGTGTCGGTTACAGATAAACAGTTAAAAGAATTTGTAATGTCATTAATTTTAGTTTAAGTCTAAAAAAAAATATATATAAACAGTTTATTTAAGTGGTGAATAATATATTATGTCAATGGTTTTATCCGTTTTTGAAGAATAGTATGGCAACACAAGGTAACAATTTTTATATTTACAGTATATGATATTTAATGTTAATAGTTTTATTCTTTTTTTGAAGAATTGTATGGCAACACAAAGTAACAATTTTTATATAAGTGGTGTATGATATTTAATGATAATGATTTTAGTTTTATTCTTTTTTGTTTTGAAGAATTCAATGGCAACACAAGGTAACAGTTTTTAAAAAAGTGGTTAATGATATATTGTGTTAATGGTTCTATGCTTTTTTTAAAGAATTGTATGGTAATAAATGATAATATTATTATTATTATTGAGCAATAACAGTTGTTTATACAAACTTTAAAAATAATTATGATAAATTAGAAATATTGCAAAATAACTATTTCAATGGATAATTTCAGACTTTCAATATGAAATTAACCCTAGATCTACCGGGAATTTTATTCAAGTTTTAATAAAACGTTCTACACCAGAATTTTTATTTAAAACTATTTAACTTATTTATTTACATTATTTTTGTCTGGTTTATATACTTAGTTTATTTTAAAGAAATTTCTGGTTTGAATGAATATTTTGTATGTACCTGTCGGGTCCAATGGACCCGTCTGGTAGACCGAGGGTTAATGAAAGATAGTTAACTCATTATTCATTTGATAAGAAATTGAAAAAAAAAATAGTAAGTAAAGCCGTTACGACTTCATGAGTTATTAAAAATCACAAGTTGTTCTAACAAAAATAAACAGACAACAGCTTTTTCATTTACACATTATTTATTCGTCATTTTCAATAGTTGCAATAGTGAGAACATGAGTACACATATTTCAAAACGGTATAAACATTTCAAATCATGTTATATTTTAAAGGTAGATAGTTCTAAATTCAATATTTTATCTAATGTCCAATTAAAACCACGTCTGGTGGACTTCTCATAGGACTTAATAATTTTTGCAAAGGTATCCTCAACATGTTCAGATAAGTTTTGTTTCGTTAATTCAAGTATAGTTTTTGAATGGAAATAGGGTGTGGCAATTGGCAATCTCTAATACACCCTCCTGTGTTACACGATATACAACAACTTGTACAATGCATACCATTTCATCGATCTTTTAACTTGAATCTGGTAGTTTAATTCGTTTAAAACGTGCGAATGAATACTATTAAAAAATGTGTTAAAGTCTGTAACATTCTCCTCGTTAGAGTTGATTACAGTTTTAGTAAATATGTTTAACGCATTTTGCCTTTTAAAATGCTTAACCTTCTCAAAAAACATATCTTTTAAAGAGGATGAATTATCAATTTTGCATCTAACTCTCTGTGAAGTTTTCAAATGATATAAAAAATCGGAGTTGGGATTGAATATTTCACTACGCTGAATACATTTATCGTTTTTGGAGGACTTGTGGATCTTCATGTGTTTTAATAAGTCATACTTTCTTGAGTACGCTTCACCGCACGATTCACATTTATGTTGGGAAGGAATCTTTAAATGGGATAGTTTATGACGATTCAAAATAGCCTTTCTAGAGAATGCTTTTTGGCAGATGTCACATATAAATGGTCTTTCTTCTGAATGAATCATCAAATGTTGTTTTAAATTGCCTTTTCGTGAAAAAGATTTGCTGCAAACAGTACACAAAAAAGGTGGCTTCTGTTTCTTCAGTTCTGATGAGGAGAATTCCACTTCACTATCTGAAACGGGTTCTACTTTAGGTTGTACTATTAATCCCATACCTTGATCATTTAATCTTGATGAAAAATATTGATTATTCAAACGTGATACATCATCGCTTAACATAGTAGAATGTCCATCTTGAAAACTAGCCATATTATCCTAAGTGAAAAAAGCGTCTTCACACACTCAAAAAATAGCAAACACTAATTAAAAAGTCTCGTTTCATTCAATTTTATATATAATCATAGGGGGCGCATGTTTAAAAATTATTACGATAGTGCAAATCATGTAATATGATTGGTGCAAACATTTCAGAAAAACACGTGGCATAAAAAAGTATGTGTAGGAAGTTCAGAGGAAGTGAATCAATCCAAAGGTTTTTATGTAATGTTTAAAAAGTATATGATTCATCACACTACGTTTTTGAATTCGTCATTCTAAGGTTTTACACATTAATTTTATTATTTCAGTGAAATATATGACAAACCAATGGATTAATTCATACTAAATTTATTAAACTGTATAAAAGAATGAGTTGAAGTGAGGCAGTAGTTTTAAAATTTATTAGAACTAGTGTAGAATCATCAAATAATTATCTATTGCAATAACAAACTATGAGTTGATTCAATTTATAATAATCGATAAATAGAAAATCTGTTCAAACTTTCATTTAAAATCTGGAAACAAGTGAAATAATCTCTTCAATAGTTATCAATATTTACATATTAGCTATTTTCTGTTGAAAAAAGCTGATTAGACTAATCGGATGTTTGTGATAGATAGTGAGTAACGTTGATAAGAGGGTTTAGGAAATGAATTTCAGACGATTAAATGAATATGATATGGTTCACAAGAAAAAGTATAATTTTAAAATTAGGTAAGAGGATTAATACTGGTAAAAACAATGTTTAATTCAAATCGTTTGGTAGCCTTCTAATCGATCTACAAAAATGACTTGCTTATTAAAGAAATATAAAAAATTAATTATTTCTTCAATTTAAACATAAATTATATTAACTTCCCTAGTATAAGAAAGAGGAAGAGGTAGGTATTTTTTTAAAATATATAGTGTTCAAAAGTAATTCAGTAATTGTCGGGGCGCGGTTTGAATAGTGGATAGCTTATCAGTTACAAAAAAATGAAATTTGAATGGGAGTTCGCAGGTTCGAAACCACGGCTTTCTAAAATGATCATACATTTGTGCGTAAAATAATCAAACTCTCATTCACAAAATCGATAAAATCAGTTAAACTAAAAATAAAAATCATACACATTAAAAGAATTCGCAAAGTGAGCAGTTAAAATAGGTGTTAATGAGTTATCTTAAGAAACCAACCTCTCTTTGCGCATACAGAAGGGGGAATACAATTTTTTATTTTGAAACATCTAAAATCTAAACATATAGACATAGTTTCTTGGCTCGATTAGTTAAGTCTTCAACATATCATCGAGCCAAGAGACTATTTTGCAGGTTCAAACCTTCCTCAAAACTTTTCAAAAATAAAATACTATTTTCAATAATAAATTCGCACTACCGCATACAGATGGCAGCATCAAAAATTTTTTTCAGAAAACATAAGACATTTTTATCTTCATTCAAATTCTAAGACAATTCATAAAAAAAAAAAAAAAAAAAAAAAAAATCACCCTTAAAAATTAAGCCCCTCTAAAAAATTTAGGCTCCTCAAACTCCTTTTCGAAAATACCTGCATCTGTATGTTATAGTATGATATTTCCATTTCTACTCTATCTCAATTTGAAAAAAAAAAAAAATTAAGCCCCCCTAAAATATTTAGACCCCTCAAACTCCCTTTCGAAAACACCTAACTCACTATGTTATAGTATGATATTTCCATTCTAATACTAAATCAATTAAAAAAAATATATATATATTAAGCCCCCTCAAAAATTAAGCCCCCCTCAAAAATTTAGTGTCTTCATACTTCCTCTCGAAAAGACCTATGTTATAGTATGATATTTCCATCTCTACTCTAAGTCGATTCGAAAAAAAAAAAAATAAGCCCCTCTCAAAAATTAAGCCCCCTCCAACATTTTAACCCCTCCTACTATAGGATAAGTCTCCCAACAGGTGGATTCCACTCTCCTCCTCCACCCACAAGTTGGATTCCACCCACATCCACCCACCACCACCACCTTATGGGGCTGAACTGTCCTTCTTTCCCTACTCGCGTGTTCGTCTATATTATACAACTCTGGTTATCGTATCCTCAAATTAAAACAACTATGCTCGTATAGTTGTTTTAATTAAAACAGTCGGAATTACAGTCGGAAATACAGTTTTAATTAAAACAGGAAACAGTCGGAAATACAGTTTTAATTAAAACAGTAATATAATTAAAACAGTCGATGCTCGTTATAACGGCCCCTCGCGTGCCAAAGGTCGTTATAATGGAAGGTCGCTATAACGAAAGTGAATGAAAATAAACTCTAAAAAAACTCTGCTCATGTGCATGAAAATTAAGGTTTCAAAGGAAATTTTATAATTAGACATTATTACAATTATTACTAAATTCTGTCTACTTTCGTATCAAATAAACATTGACAATGAATAATTATGAAAAATCAATTTAAGAGAATGATTACGTATTTCTAAAATAAAATTTAAAGTAAATGATAAATCACATAAAAAAAAAGTTATTTGCGTATTAACATTTATTTTCCACAAAAAATATTTCGAAATAGTTGTTTATTTTTTCTGCATTTGATATTTTCTTTAAACACAATTTTCCATTTAAGTTAGAGATAAGTAATTTTGTGTTTTCTTGTCTTTAAAAAGTCATTTTAAGACATTTCACAATTGGCATTTACCGCGCAGTGAGCAATGAGTTCTTGAGAAAAGAAAATGGTAACCTTTTTTTGAGAAAAAGTTAGTTCGGTCGTTGTATTAGGAAATAAGCTGCTGACCGGACGTTATATTAGATGTAAAAATATCATATCATAAAGGGGATATATTTCGGGGCATTTTGCATCGGTCGTTATAATGGAACGGTCGCTATAATGGGCGGTCGATCTAACGAGCATCGACTGTATTAATATCTAGGGTTTTATTTGTTATTTTTAATGCATAGTTTATATTTTAACGACTAGATATAGTATTTATAAAAGCGTTACATACTGGACATTTTGTCCGTTTTTCGTGGAATGGCCCAAATGCATTTTTCTGATGCTGCAGGACAAATTTAAAAAAAATATTACGGCTTCGAAGTTAAAATTTCCATGTGCAAATGCAGGAAAATCCGTTCGAATAAGAATAACAGAGATAGATATGGGAGAGGCTGACAGCCGGATTATTATAGCTCTTATAATTTCTAATGAAAATGGAAACTTATATAAACTTAGTATAGATGCTACAGATATGCTTTTGATTTCCTACCCTGACAAGGACAATAACCATTTTTCCAAATGGTTAATAATAAAAAAATCTACCTTCTGAAAATATAAAACAAATTGCTGTCTGTGCAGCATAATGTATGACATAATAAATCTAATTATAATTTTTTTTTCATTTGTTATATTTTCTATCTTTACAAAATGTTTTTGTGTCGAAAATCAGTCATTTCTTAGTTTTAACAAGTTGGAAATTGCTCGTCAAACGTGGCAAATGAGGTACGTTCGTACTATAACTGGTTTTATAAATATTTTTTGCACCGCATATCGCATATTGTACTGAATGTATATTTTAGTGCTCTTCATAAGTGCATATTAATTTCATGCTGTTCAAAGGGCTGTAACATCATTAAAATGCACTTGAAATATTTTTTTCCCATTGGCCGTAATGTAAGGGAAAACTTTTGACTGTCCCTGTAATTAAACTACACATCCGATTTTCATAAAATTTGAAATGACTCCATAAAATTTTGCAACTTTTATATATTGAAAATTTCAGACCATTCGGTTGGGTGGTTTTTGCTCTGTTATATGCGGACAGACGGACGGACGGACCCAACGACGACTATAGGTGCTACGTATTTATATAATTACGAACGCACCTAAAAATGACCTATTTTAATTTGTATACTAAGGCTAAATTTTGAACTGCATTGGTTTCTTTTAACTTTTCTATATTTTGTCGACATATTTTTATGTACTAACAAATAAGTAAATAGTTTTTATGAATAATTGCATATATTATACATTTATATTCAAGCAACTTTTACAGATCAGTTATAAATCCCTTTGTCTTCAATAATGATAATAACGCTTAAAAAATGAAATTCTTACAAGTACTCGGTATTGTACTCGCTACTGGGCCCAAAATTTAGCCGAGTATCGAGTATATACCGAGTAATCGGTACGACCCAAGTTTTAGCCAGTTAAAAAGAATTTTACCGTATTCGGGATCTAGATAGACCGTTTTCTCGTGCTCGACCTAGAAGGCAAACCATTAGAGTCTCCTTCGAGATCATCCTTTATTATGTTCATGCATCCTACATAAGTGAAATCTATGATTGGATCAGGTCAGAGGAATAAAAAACGAAAGAAACCTCAAAGTTCTCTGTCTTCCTAAAGCAAAGAAAGCGAAAGCACGCGATATTTTTGGTTAAAGATGCCTGGTCTTATTCATAAAGATTCTCCACCCTGCGTCAAATCTGAACTAGACTTGTTTATGATTTCACTCACACAAACTGCTATAGAAAAAGGACACTTTGTAGAATATCACTCGCTAGCGCTGAGTCACACGCCGATTTTAAATTACTCTACCTGTACAGTGATATTGTAGAACCTCAGATTGTTGGAGATACAGTTGCACCCTTGTTGCGAGTGATTCCTGAGAGTGAAGACGGAGATATGATTCATGAAGTGTTTGACAGACCTCATTACATACCAGTGACTCGAAAAAATTTTCAAACGATTGAAACTGTTATAAGGACGCACACGGGACGTTTAGTGTCATTCGATCGCGAGAAGTTGATTGTGAAACTACATTTTCGTCAAAAATATCTTTCATAATGTGTCAAAATATCTGAGAGTGGCCCCGTCGAGTTTAACATTGCAGGTAACAGTGAAGATTATATCGATTTATCAGCATCTTACCTTTACATGAAAGTGAAGTTGACCAATGCTGATGGAACACCTATACCCGACAAGACACCCGTAGCACCTGTTAATTTATTTTTACAAGCATTGTTTTCTCAAGTAGATGTGAGTTTGAACGAAAGAGTGATTTCCTCCTCTAGTAACACTTACCCGTACCGTGCCTATCAGATGCTGATAAATCGATATAATCTTCACTGTTACCTGCAATGTTAAACTCGACGGGGCCACTCTCAGATATTTTGACACATTATGAAAGATATTTTTGACGAAAATGTAGTTTCACAATCAACTTCTCGCGATCGAATGACACTAAACGTCCCGTGTGCGTCCTTATAACAGTTTCAATCGTTTGAAAATTTTTTCGAGTCACTGGTATGTAATGAGGTCTGTCAAACACTTCATGAATCATATCTCCGTCTTCACTCTCAGGAATCACTCGCAACAAGGGTGCAACTGTATCTCCAACAATCTGAGGTTCTACAATATCACTGTACAGGTAGAGTAATTTAAAATCGGCGTGTGACTCTGCGCTAGCGAGTGATATTCTACAAAGTGTCCTTTTTCTATAGCAGTTTGTGTGAGTGAAATCATAAACAAGTCTAGTTCAGATTTGACGCAGGGTGGAGAATCTTTATGAATAAGACCAGGCATCTTTAACCAAAAATATCGCGTGCTTTCGCTTTCTTTGCTTTAGGAAGACAGAGAACTTTGAGGTTTCTTTCGTTTTTTATTCCTCTGACCTGATCCAATCATAGATTTCACTTTAACTGCTGCCTTGTCTGTCAGATTTTTCCCTGCTTCCCTAAATCGTCGTTTAGCTGCTGTTTTAATATTATCACCTTGCGAAATATCGTTTAATACATCTACACCTGTATGAAATAACTGTTTTCCGATGGCTTTGGCACCTGATTTAAATAAAGGTACAGCTGCGCGGAAAAGTGAGCGAAAAAGTCCTCCGAAACCATATCCTTTCTGAAAAGTAGTTCAATCCGCTACCTGTCTGATGCGTATAATAATCTTCGAAAGATTGGTTGCAGCATTGGTAAGGTACAAGCATTATGAAAGATATTTTTGACGAAAATGCAGTTTCACAATCAACTTCCTGCGATCGAATGACACTAAACGTCCCGTGTGCGTCCTTATAACAGTTTCAATCGTTTGAAAATTTTTTCGAGTCACTGGTATGTAATGAGGTCTGTCAAACACTTCATGAATCATATCTCTGTCTTCCCCTTTAACAGGAATCACTCGCAAAAAGGGTGCAACTGTATCTTCAACAATCTGAGGTTCTACAATATCACTGTACAGGTAGAGTAATTTAAAATCGGCGTGTGACTCAGCGATAAAGGGACTTTCAAAAGTTGACGAAGGAGCTGAAACATTTGAGACTACTTCACCTGGTGGGAATCCTAAACATTCAGCTAAACCAGATAAAAATTTTAATTGTGCATATTTCTTCAAAGAAACTTTCACTTTTTTAGTGTGTTTGTTGTAGCTAATTGAAATTCTATCGTTGAATTTTTGATAGTTTATCACCTTAATGATATCATTTGGCGATTCATAATATCCTGAAGGAATTCGAATTTTTTTCGTGTCACTATCATCATGTTCATATTCATTACCGTTTCTAGGTCTTCCATCAGCCAATTCTAAACTGTTACCTAACACATTCATACTCGTTACCGTATCCCGTAATATTACACCATGTATGAGGGTAAATCAATTCTGTTAAACCAACCTCCCATTCACCTTTCAAATCTACAGACATAGGTAATCTAGTAAAATAATGAGAAATTTTGTTTTCTGGAAAATAGTTCATTGAACTGTCAGAAGGTAACGTAACGTAGAACGACATGATTATAAATGATCATTCGATCTAAAAATTGTGGATTTTATAGAGAAAATAAATTTGAAGAAGGTATCCAATGATTAAATTTAGAAGGATCACCTTTAAACTTAACTTGATATTCGAATTGCCCTTTTCTTTTACGTTTTTTCAAAATCAAAATGGTTTTTTAGGCTGAACTTTTTGTAATTCTTCGGCATAAAAAGTTCCTTCAATAGGTTCGTCTAACAAATCTTTGATTCGGTAAACTGGTGGAATTCTCGTTACACACTCTGTGACTAAAAACAGTTCTTCTGTCCAATTTGTTTCATATCCTTTTTCGAAAGTCATTTTATGTTTAGAAACACGTACTAAGTCTCCCGAATTAAAAACGCAAGGTTTTCTTTTCAACTTACACATATCTCCGTAAATAGAAAACCACACTTCGCTTTCATTATCCTTATTCACTTCACTTGGTGTTCTCTTAATGGTGGTGTGGTAGGTGTGATTATAACTATCTAAAAATAGATTCAACACGTCAATATATCTATAGGTGTGATGGGCTGTAAAGTATTTCCACATTTTAGTTTTCAGGGTGCGGTTAAATCTTTCCACTACACAAGCTTTCGTGTTGTTAAAAGTTCTAAAAAATCAAACGCCTTGTTGTTTTAGAAACTTCTGTAAACGTGAATTTAAAAATTCTTTACCCGCATCAGTATTCAAATATTTTGGTTTTCGTGTTGCGAAAATGGATTCAAACACTGCTACTATATCTTCGGCACGTTTCGATTTCAAAGGATAAGCCCACGCATATTTGGAAAAAATATCGATGCAAGTTAAAATGTATCGAAACCCGTCATTAAATTTCTGTAAAGAAGTTAGATCTACTAAATCTGCTTGCCACTGCTGATCTATAGAATATACAATCACTCGATTTGTTTGAAATTTTCTACGTACAGGTTTATGAAGAGTGTAAGCATCAACTCCTTCTAACCAAGATTTAATTTTTTTTCTTAGATACCTTGCCTTGAGCTGCACGATGAAGAGCGTCCACTCCCCCAAAACTTGCAATTTGTCTTGGATCTTGATAACTTTTCTCCATAATACGGTCTCACAGAGTAAAATTATCGGTATCGTTAAAATTTAAAATAAAATCCACTGTTATTCTATCAACTTTAGTAAAAATATAAACAATTGAAAAAACAATACACATCAACACACAAGCACTTAAACCTTTGATCACTTCACCGTTTAAAATCATTTTAAAACATAATTTCGAAAAACATTGATTTATATAGTTCTAAAATGGTCGTTTAGAGAGGGAATTTCTGTTAAAGAGAGGTATTGTATGTGTTGAGAGGTGATAATTGAATAGAGGGTCGTTCACCCCTCATATAAGAGTAGAACTTTATTTTCCCGCTAGGGGGTGCTGGCGGAGGGGGGTACAGGATGAGGGTGCACAGGAGGGAGTGTCCGAGGGGTGCGGTATGGTGCCGCACCCTGCTGAGCCAGAACTCTCCTTTTCCTACTACTCCCATACCTGTACAATGCTTTTGATTTATAGTAGTACATAAAAAGAATTTTTATACAGAGTATTTTCTTAAAGCAACAAATGTTTAACATCATTATTAAGATAAATGAGCATTGTTCTTATTTATTGCCATTTTTTAAAAACTTGTTATGTTGTATAAAAATATTCCTTTGATTATCCCGATTTAACGAACAAAGTTGCTAGTCCCGAACGATTTGTTAAATCGGGGTTCGACTGTACTAAAGATAGAATGAAAAAAAAAAAAAACTAGTTGGATGTGCCAATCCCAAAACTCTCTTCTATCTTATAAATCTTAATATTTCAAAAACTAGTTACACAATACTAGTTATTGCTATATACAAACTAGTTAATACTTCAATATTATTAGTTCTTACAATACCAACTTTGATTTTCATCTTAAATTCCTGCTTCAGTCAATTAAATGAACTAAAAACGAGTTAATCTATATCATATTTGTTAAAATTAATAGATTTTCCTTATTCTGTTGTTATCAGATGTTTGCGAATAGCTGGCTTAGCAGGAAGTGAGTTCCTGCCTTTGCAGGAGCCGCCGATGGACAATAGAACTACGAAAAATCAAGAAAAGCATACAAAAATCACAATCACAGAACCCCTTTACCGCGCGATATTTCCAAATTCAAGGAGGACCTATTGGCCAAAGCCAAAAACATGCACAAAAAATTTGGTTCAATTGTATGCATAATTTTATACACTTTTCGATTGTACAATAAAGAAAATGGTACAGCTATCGTAATTATAACGCCCCCTTTCAGCAGAATTTTTCCAAATTCAGGGAGGACCTTCATGCCATGACCAAAAAATTTGGCTCAATTCTACCCAGCAAACAGAGATATCGGGAATCAATGGGCCGACAGCCACTTTGCCGTTACCGACGGTATTGGCACGATACCGGTTCTATATCTTTTTCAACACGCCGGGCGAGTGACGCCCGACAGATAGGCGCACAGCCAGTCCAGTATCGGCAAAACACTATGCCGACAGCTATCCATACGAATGCCAGTCGCAGCCCGACACCAGCATCAATTTAAAAAAAAATCTGTTTTGATGGCGCCATCTATGAGCCATCGCGGAATGTATATTTGGAAGGAACGTGTTTCAGCGTTGGGAGAGGCGGGGTTTGATCCATCATACCCAGGGACAGGAAGTAGACGCCTTTACCACTCAGCCACTGAGACTTGATCAGGGGAGGATTATATGAGGTCATAAGGGGAAGACATATCGATAAGTAATGGTTGTCGTTGAAGGTAAGTGGTAGATGGGAAAATTAGGATTTTGAAGTGTTCTTATTTTATTTGTTATTTATTTATTTATAATTGTCTTACGCGTTTATTTAAAAGTTAATTTAATATTTAAGTGAATGAAATAAATATCTTAGCGAATTCGTTAAAGCAAAGGAATTTATGAATAATTTTATGTTTAATTAAGAATAGATGTAAATTTAAGAATAATTAAGTATTAAAAAATATTTTTAGAGGTCTTGTTCAGTTAATCAAATTTTATTAGGATTATAATGTAATTACATGCGTTGCGTTAATTTGTAAGTAAAGGCTCAATATATGAGCTGTTTAAGTTCTTGGCCGAAGTTATGGCCATATGTTGTTATATTTAATACATTTAATCATGTTTTTAATTGGTTTTAATAAAGTTATGTTTGAATTATATCCTAACTTATTTCTGCATGTCAGTGGACACTTAATCTTAAACTCTGCTTTAAGTTGTTGTGGCTTCTAGGCCTAATTTGCCCTAGCAGCCCGTTATGGGCCCAGCCTGGACTGAAGCCCACGATATGCAGAGGGGTTAGGTATTTATAAATTTGTTCTTGTGTACCTCAGTTGAATAGTTCAGTCATGATGTCTTCATCGGGCGCCGAGTTTCTTCCCATCGATAAATTAACGTCGTATAATTACAGTACGTGGAGAGAGGATGTTCGTGTACTTCTGATGGAGAAATCTCTATGGGAATGCGTGTCTACAAAACTACCGGAAACCGAAGATCCAGCGAAGGTTCCTACCGCAGCTGAGTTGGCAAAAAGAATACGCGCATATTCCATTCTCTATTTGAATGTGAGTAAAGATTTGAGGCCTTTATTAACTGGTATAGAGGATCCATATGTGGCATGGCAAGCATTAGAGAAACATTTTTGTCCCAGTAGCCGTGCACGTATTGTAGAATTGACGGACTCTTTCTTCGAATGCAAATTGCAGCCTGGTGAGGAAATGAATCTTTATGGTGCTAGATTGAGGGATATCATCATGCAACTAAAGGACGCTGGTCGTCCAATTTCAGAGTGGTTAAAGCCGTTTCAGCTGATTAGACATTTGCCTGATGAGTACAGAAGTATTGTCCAGCTTATTTACCGTTTTTCGGATAAGGACTTTACCTTTGAAAATGTTTTGAACGAACTTTTATCTGAGGAAGCAAGATTAAAGTTGTTTAATTGTCCTTTTAACAAAAATTCTAATTTAAGTATTTTTAATGAAGTTGCTTTACATAATAGTGAAAATAAATATAATGATGTAAAGTTGGGGAAATCTACAAAGCAGAGGTCTAGATCTTCTAATAAGAAGGTAAGTGCAGCAGATCCCAGTGTTAATTTTAAAGGTAATGAATCTAGAAATTGTTTTAAATGTGGTTTAAGTGGCCACCTTGCTAAAAATTGTAGAAGGTTTAAACATAGGGTTAGTGAAAAACATGGTGAAGTGGGTTTTATAGCTGAAGCATATTATAATTCAAATACTGATAATACTGCCTGGCTGTTTGATACTGCAGCTAGTTCCCATTTTTGCTCGCGTAAAGATTTATTTTGGGATTTTGAGCCAATCTCTGGGATGGAAATGAAAGCAGCAATTAATGGGGTAGCTTGTGAAGTTCTAGGTAGAGGAACTATAAAGTTTAATTGTAAAATTAAGGGCAGGAATCGGGTTGTTGTATTGAACAATGTATTATATTCACCTAAATTACGACATAATTTGATGGCGGGCCATCTCTTTGAAGAGAAAGGAGCCACGTTTGTTGGTAAAAATGGGCGAATAGATGTATTTTTAAATGGTGGTAAATTATTTTCAGCTATTCGAAAAAATGGCCTATACCATGTTTTTCCTCAGTATATTAAACGTAATGACAAAAATTTTCATAGTCCAGAGGTTAACCACGTTAATATGGAAAACAGCTTAGAAATGTGGCACCGTAGGTTTGCCCACATAAATAAAGATTACATACTAAAAACCGTTGATACAGTTAGAGGAATGCCTTCACTCAAAAATGAAGATTTAAATTGTGAGCCTTGCAAAATTAGTAAAGCCAGGCGAGTTTCCTTTAGACCAATTGGTAAAATTAGGTCTGTAAAGCCGTTAGAGCTGTTGCATCTCGATGTAGCAGGCCCGTTTAAAACAAAAAGTAGAGGCGGTAATAGGTATTTTCTAACTATAATCGACGATTTTTCCAGAAAAGTTTACGTTTACTTGATGAAGGAAAAATCCGAGGTTTTTAACTGTTTTGTAAAATTTCAAAAGCGTGCTGAAACGTTTACTGGGAACAAAATCATTAATATTCGAACTGACAACGGTGGTGAGTTTTGTTCAAGGGAATTTGAAAAATATTTAGATGATAGAGGTATTAAACCTGAGAGGACGAACCCATTTTCTCCTGAAATGAACGGATTTGTTGAGAGATTCAATTTAACGGCCCTAGATGCAGTAAGAACGTTACTTAATGAGTCTAAACTGCATGAAAGATTTTGGGGGGGAGGCTTTGCTATTTTTTGTCTATACCTTCAATCGTACTTGCCATAAGAATTTCACTAAAACGCCGTTCGAATTATTTGGAGGGAAAGTGCCGTCTGTTAAACATCTAAGAATTTTCGGTTCCACTGTATATGTTGGAATTCCTAAACATAATCGCGGTAAACTTGATATGCGTGCTGAAAAGGGGGTACTTGTAGGTTATGCTCTTCGCACAAAAGGCTATCGTGTATGGATCCCCGAAAAAGACAAAGTTATCGAGACCATCAATGTTAGAATAGAGGAACCAGTTAAAAATAAACGGGTTTCTGACCGAAGTTTATTCCATTTGGATGCATTAGATTTAAACGATTCGGAGGTTTCTGATGCTGAAAAATCATGTGTTGAACCCGATAAACAAGTTAAATTAATTGAGGGGGAGTCGGAGAGTTCTATACCGATACAAACAGTATCTAAATCTCCTACGTTAACTAAACCAAACATCGAGTGGTTTCGAAAGGCTGTTCCTCGTTCAGATGGATCGCATACCGATATTTATTATAGTATATTGGGGACCAATATGCGTTTAAGATCCCAAAACGATGCTAAAACTTATTGTGAATCTAAAAATATACCTTTCGATTCAAAAATATTTGACTTCAGTGGTAAAAATAACTTTACGGGCATCGTAAATCAGGAACTAGAAGCAAATAGTTTAAATGAATGACAATTAAAGAAGGATCAGGTGAACGTTCCAAATACATTTCATGAAGCAATGCGTTCCCCTCAAGCAGAATCATGGAAGCGTGCGATGGAGGAAGAAATTAAAATTATTAAAGATCGAGAAGTTTGGACTTTGGTAGAAAAACCTTCGAATGCTAGGATCTTGGGAAGCAGATGGGTTTATACTATTAAGTGCAATAAAGAGAACGAAATAATTAGATTTAAGGCTCGTCTCGTCGCACAAGGCTTCCGACAAGAGAAAGGCATTCAGTATGATCAGGTTTTTAGCCCTGTGGTTAATTTCACTATAATACGTTTATTTTTCTCGATTTTAGTTTGTGGATTGAAATGGCATCATATTCAAATGGACGTTCGCTGTGCATATTTATATGCCCCTTTGTCGGAAGTTACATATATGAGACAACCAGTTGGTTTCGTAGAATTGGAAACACCAGATCACGTTTGTTTATTAAAGAAAGCTCTATATGGACTCCATCAGAGCGGGCGTGAATGGTTTTACGAACTTCATTCCGTCTTAGAAAGTTTAAATTTTAAGAAGTTCGAGTGGACCAACTGTGTTTATTCTCTTAATTCCGAAATTGTCTTGCTGTTTTATGTTGATGACATGATTTTGTTGGGTAAGGATAAAGATCAAATGTTTAAAGTTATAGATGTGTTAAAACAAAAGTTTGACATTAAAGTTTTGGGGGAGACCGTTAAATTGCTTGGGGTTAACTTTGAACAAACTAAAAATGGTATTTCTATTCAGCAAACGGATTACATTGAAAATATTTATGACCAATTTAAAGAATATTATCCGCCTATTGTTTCTTTACCCATTTCAAAGGGGGTTGTATTTTCCAAAAAGGATTGCCCTCAAACTAATGATGAAATTGCTGAAATGGAAGAAATTCCATATCGTAACTGAATTGGATGTTTGTCCTTTTTGGCCAGTAGGACACGTCCCGATATTAGTTATGGGATTAATCTTCTTTCACAATTTCAAAGCAATCCTGGTAAAATACATTGGCTAGCTTTATTAAAGGTACTTGGTTATGTATATCATACAAGATATGAAAAATTAAGTCTTTCTTATAATGATAACTTTTCAATAAATTGTTTTAGTGACGCCGAGTATGCATCTAACCGAGACGATCGAGTATCGATTGGGGGGTTTATTTTATTTTTAAATGATGCTGTAATATCTTGGCGAACTTCTAAACAACGTTGTGTAGCTCTTTCCACAATGGAATCGGAGTACATTTCATTAACCGATGCTGCTAAAGAGCTCATTTGGATAATTAACATAATAAAAGAGGGTAAAGAACTGCAAATTTTTCCATCTCATTTTTCAGAGTTTAACTTATATTGTGATAATAGAGCTGCTATAGATTTTTCTAACTCTCCTATAGAGAACAGTAAAACTAAGCACATACACGTAAGATATCATTTTTTAAGAAATTTAGTATATGAAAAGTTGTTTAATTTAAAGTATGTATCTAGTAATGAAAACTTAGCTGATTACTTTACAAAACCACCTACTAAAATTACACTAGAAAAATTTAGAAAGAAAATTTTTGAGAATTAAAGTTAATTTAAAATGCTTTACTTTTTCTAGTTGTACTTATTTCATATTGAACTGGGATCTTGCTGTACTGGAGTTAAAGAAGAAAAAAAAAAACTAGCATACTTTTGGAAAATATTTAAATACCTTTTTAATGAAACTGCATATAAAGTTTTGAATTAAAGTTTCTTTTTTTTAATTACAAGTTTGTAACATCTTCCAGATGTGTGGAAGGCGGGCCATTGATGTCATATCGCGGCATTTCTTGCCGATATCGAAATACGGCATAGGTATCAACGTTTAAAGTCGTTTTGCTTTGCGGCCCAATTCTGAGACTGCTCGATATCGATGTTTGTTTTCTAGCTCAGCTACGAAATCTTCTCAGCTTTTAACTTACGAGCGTTTCGTTTTTCACAAGATATGACGTCATACATTTACGAATTCCACGCATCTGGAGATAAAGACTGAATTCCAACTTAGGTATTGCGTCATCGTGCCGATGACGTATGCTGGTTTCTAATTGGATGATTTCTATAACTGCATGTTTCACTGTTAGTTACGAAGTGGTATTCTGTTTGTGGGTATATATTGGAGCGACTTCATGTTCAAAGGGCTCGTTTCAGCATGTTATATTTCAGTAATGTAACTGATATTAGTAAAGGCTCAATATATGAGCTGTTTAAGTTCTTGGCCGAAGTTATGGCCATATGTTGTTATATTTAATACATTTAATCATGTTTTTAATTGGTTTTAATAAAGTTATGTTTGAATTATATCCTAACTTATTTCTGCATGTCAGTGGACACTTAATCTTAAACTCTGCTTTAAGTTGTTGTGGCTTCTAGGCCTAATTTGCCCTAGCAGCCCGTTAATATATATATATATATATTTTTAACATGGAAAAATTTATTTTAATAAATAAAAAGTTAGTACAGTCAAACCTCGTTAACATGAACACGCTTAACGTGAATTACTTTTAACATGAATTGTTTTCAGAGTCCGCTATAAAAACGAATACAAAGATTTGATACTGATAACGTGAATTACTGTTAACATGAACACAATTTTGATTCCCCTTGAGGTTCATGTTAATGAGGTTCGACTGTAATTATTAACTTTTAATCAGAATAAGAATTCATTTTATGTCGTTTTGATGATTTAAAGCAGAACATATATTTAATGAGTATGTTGCAATATTAATTTGTTGCTTATCGATATTTTTAATTTAAAAATAAAATAAAAATATTAATTTACATTTTTTTTTCTTTTGGAAGATAATTTTTAAATGGGGGATATTTCTGAATCTTTCTAATTAATTTAAGAATGCTTATTAAATAAAATAAGTGACTTTCAGAGGTTTTTCTCTTAATAAAATTTTCTCTTTAGGAATTATAATGTAATTAAATGCGTTAATTTAAGAAATATATATTTGTAACAAAGAAAAGCTAATTTTAATAATAAAAAAAATGAGATTGCTAATTAATCACTTTTAATTTGAATAAGAGTTCATTTTTTATCATTTGATGTAGAATATATTTTTAGTGATTAAGAAGCAAAAATGATTCTTTTACTTATCAACATTTTTTAATCATCAAATAAAATAGAAATATTAATTTATCTTTTTTTTTTTTTTTTGGTAAATAATTTTTTAGAAGTGGGAGATTTCTGAATCTTTCTTTTAAATTTTAATGCTAAAAAGTTGGGTAGTTTTTTATATTTTTATAGCTTGTAAAATAATTTTAAGCACTTTTTTAATAATTAATTTTTAAATAAAATAAAAAACATAGCTATTGCTTTTAAAATGAATATATAGTTAAAAAATAATTTATGAAGTTTTTTTTTCTACGATTAATTTTATAACGAATAATAATTTTCAGGGACGATTTAAGAAACTCTTTTGATGATTCAAATAATTGTAAGCCTTTTTAAAATGAATTCAATAACAGCTTTAAAAAAAAAATATATATATAAGCTATTTTTGAATTTTTTTTTTTTGTTTATCACTGTTAGAATTTCATATGAAATACATATCTTATTAAAACTCAAATTCAAACAAAATTAAGAAAAAGAAAAAAAAAAATGTCGGCTAAGACTAAAAATTCCAAATTCGGACCGATGTTGGCAAATCTAATCGGGCCACGATCAGAAATCACATATCGGTCCTGCGTTACTTGCCGGTGTAAGTCGCTTGCTGATATATAACCATAAGCGGACGGATTACGGTAACCGGCAGTTGAAAAAGTAGATTCTTATGTTTCAGTTGCCGACACTTCACCGAAATAACTGTGCATATGCCGACACTGCCGGCTGCGGTCCGATCGTGTGCCGAAAGGTATGTGTTTGCTGGGTATGCATGGTATGCTGGGTAAGTTCATACACTTTTCGATGATACAATATTCAAAATGTCACAAAAATCCCTATTAAAGCGCCCCCTACCGGTGAATTTTTTCCAAATTAAGGAAGGACCTGCTTGCCATAGCCAAGAAATTAAAATAAAAATTTGGTTCAATTCTATGCATAACTTAATACACTTTTCGATGGTACAATATGCAAAATCGCTATTATAGCTCCCCCTAGCGGCGATTTTTTTTTCCAAATTCAGGGAGGTCCTGCCTGCCATATCCAAAAACTTAAAATAAAAATTAGGTTCAATTCCAGAGGTGCCAACTTTTAACCGAAGCCATCAGTAATCAGACGTACCCACCCATGGACCGTCTTACACTTTTACCAAGATGTTAACATACAAACATAACGTAATCAAAACTGAAACAATTAAATTATAGATAATTATTAGTCTAATAATTAAAAATAATAAAGCAATTAATGAATTAAACATATTTGAAATTTATGAAACAATAATTGAAACTGAGAAAAACTCTTTCACTCACCTAATCAAATTCCTCAACATATCACAAAAATCCTTAACTTACCATAAAAATACTGACTTGTACATGAATTCTTTTTAATAAAATAAAACATGGTATATGACAATAAAAATGAATTTCTTTCCAAAATATTTTTATTAAGACTAACTTCCACTACCCATAAGGGCTAACTTAGTAGCTTTTTTAGCTGAATAATAGAAGGTTGCACTTTCAGAAGGAAGGCAATAACACCCTTATACTGACCTGTCATCGTGTATGCATTATCTAACGAAAATGATAAATGGGATTTGTTTCTTGCTCAGTTCCTCATTTAAAATATTAAAAATGCCTTTCCCAGTGTTAATACTCGTCTGGAACAAGGACAATAATACGGTATCGATTTTACCGGCAGATTCGTCGAAATACAATACTACGATAGGATATAGTTTATTATCATCATTGTCATTACTGCCATCGGTAGCAATGGAATAGGGGCGATTTTTCAAATCGTTCACAATTTCGGATTGCGTTGATTTCACCATGTCTTGAATGATTGCAGATGTTTTAGTCTGTGCACAGCCGTACTTTTTCGCGATCTTAGAATCCGGAAATTCCGCCAGCATGGTCGATACTAGCAATCTGCATGTTATGTTCAATCATAAAACGTGTAAACAACATTTCTGCTTTTATGATGGCATTTTCGTCACTCTGTTCAGCAAAAAATTTAGTAACAGGCTTATATTTTTTTTTAGAGTTTATTTTTCTCATGCTTCTTTGATTCAATCACTGGGGCAAACCGTGCAAAACACATAATGTTCAGATTCTTCTGATTTTGGGATACACAGCCACTCCTTAGTATATTCAACATGGTATTGTTGCAAAATCTTCATTTTCTTTGTCTCCGGCTCCATCAATGAAATTCTACGATCAGTCGCAAAACTTTAACAAAATACAACGTGCACGTGCAACAACTATCATAATAGGCGATGCGCGTGCGAAATGTGAAGCTGTTACCAATTTAGAAAAGCAAATTTTGAACTGGCTTGAATCAGCGTTGCCCATGGATTGTACCTACCCTTTGCTTTCTTCCGTCAGATAAGCAGCGTCATAAACCACGCCTTCTGCAGGTAGCTCAGTGACTGCGCCAAATACAGGAAGAAATGAGCTTGTTTATGCTCTGCACTTTCATTTTCTGCTTTCTACGTAGCGAATTCGGCTTGCGAACGCGTCACTTACAGCTTGAATTTGATTTTCTGCTTTAATATGCTATCGAAATATGGATAAACAACTGTTTCAGTAGTTAAAATTATCACATAATCTCAAATAATCCCAAAACTTTAATTTCCGGATTTTTTTATTATTTCCGTAATTTTTGTAGACGTCCGTAATCCCGTAATCTAAAGTTAAAATGCGGAATAATTCCGCAGAATCCGTAATGGTTGGCAGCTCTGCAATTCTATGCATAACTTCATATACTTTTGGATGGTACAATATTCAAAATCACACAAAAATCGCTATTACAGCGCTCCCTACCGGCTATTTTTTTCCAAATTCAGGGAGGACCTACCTGCCATATCCAAAAACTTAAAATAAAAATTTGGTTCAATTCTATGCATAACTTCATACATTTTTGATGGTACAATGGCGACAGACAGACATTTTCTATAAACTTGTTTTTTGGGATCTCTGACCCCTAAAACATGTAAATCCGTAGAAAACCGGAAGTCGAAAAAAATTTCGAATACTTTGTTCTATTGAAGATAGAAGAAAGTAATAATAAAACAAACTTCTACTAAACTAGTTGGATGTGCCAATCCCAAAACTTTGTTCTATCTTATACATCTTAATATTTCAAAAACTAGTTAAGCCGTTATCAGATTCACCAACTTTTCGAGCAATTTTTGAGCCAACTCTTGATTTCCTCCAACTTTTCGCGAAATGTTGTCTCGACACCCAGCATGATAGCAAACAGCAATATCCCCAACTTTTTATCCGCATCTCAAAAAAGTCTGTCCTAGCCGCAACTTTTCCTCCCACCTTTCAACATTTCAGCGAATCAGAGATAAGCGACTGATTCTGGTTAGTACTGGTTTTCCCGGGTTTTTCTCCAACTTTAGCAAAGACAATTGTAACCTTTTTCTCCCTTTCAACTGGAAAAAGTTGGGGTTAAAATCGGCTGTAAGGTTGGTTGCTCGAAAAGTCGGTGAATCTGATAGCAGCTTTACACATGTTAATACTTCAATATTATTAGTTCATTACTATACCCACTTTGATTTTCATCTTAAATTCCTGCTTCAGTCAATTAAATGAACTAAAAACGAGTTAATCTATATCATATTTGTTAAAATTAATAGTTTTTCCTTATTCTGTTTTTATCAGATGTTTGCGAGTAGCCGGCTTAGCTGGAAGTGAGTTCCCACCTTTGCACGAGCCGCCGATGGACAATAGAACTATGAAAAATCAAGAAAAGTATACAAAAATCGCTATCACAGAGCCTCTTTACCACGCAATATTTCCAAATTCAAGGAGGACCTGTTGGCCAAAGCCAAAACCAAGCACAAAAAATTTGGTTCAATTGTATGCACAATTTTATACACTTTTCGATTGTACAATAAAGAAAATGGTACAGACATAATAATTATAGCGCCCCCTTCCAGCGGAATTTTTACAAATTCAGGGAGGACCTCCATGCCATGACCAAAAAGAAACAAAAAATTTGGCTCAATTCTATGCATAACTTCATACACTTTTCGATGGTACAATATTCAAAATGGCACAAAAATCGCTATTAAAGTGGCCCGTACCGGCGAATTTTTTCCAAATTAAGAAAGGACCTGCTTGCCATAGCCAAGAACTTAAAATAAAAATTTGATTCAATTCTATGCATAACTTCATATACTTTTGGATGGTATAATATTCAAAATCTCTATTACAGCGCCCCCTACCGCGAATTTTTTCCAAATTCAGGGAGGACCTACCTGCCATATCCAAAAACTTAAAATAAAAATTTGGTTAAATTCTATGCATAACTTCATATACTTTTGGATGGTACAATATTCAAAATCGCACAAAAATAGCTATTACAGCGCCCCCTACCGGCGAATTTTTTCCAAATTCAGGGAGGATCTGCTTGCCATAGCCAAAACCTTAAAATAAAAATTTGGTTCAATACTATGCATAACTTCATACACTTTTTGATGGTACAATGGCGACAGACACACATTTTCTATAAACATGTTTTTGGGGATCTCTGACCCCTAAAACATGTAAATCCGTCGAAAAAAATTTCGATTACAATACTTTCTTCTATTGAAGATAGAAGAAAGTAAAAATGGGTTTTGACATGACGATAAAAAACATGGTAAAATCCGGTAAAAACCGTCATCCGTCAAAAACTTGCCAATCTTGATGTAAATGTGTTAGTTATCATTAATATTGATAATCCATATATTTAAATGTTAAAAATCTGAAAAATATTATACAGTAAAATCTTCTAATACGGAATTGAATAGAAAAAAAAAATGCTTTATCCAACAAAAAGTTTTCGGTAAAAAAAAAAAAGCGTCAAGTTCTCCTTTAATGTTTTGGCCAGAAAAAGTAGTGATATCTGAAGTTCGCACAAGTTAAAAGCCAAACATCCCAAATCTTTCATTGAAAATGGCTTCCTGCGACTTGACCGTTAATGCCTTCTACAGCATTTCAAAATTAATGATTGGAAATTACGCATTTATGAATTATTTAAGTATTAAAAGTAATATTAGAATGCAAAGAGGCAAATTCACACAAAGACATTATAAGTAAAAGATTTCTGATTAACTGCCATTCAGTTTCAACAAACATTAGTTTTGATTACAGATCGTTTAGTCCACTTGTGGTTTAATTGCCATTTTGTACGGTCTAAAGCTAAAGTCATTAACGTAAAACCCAAGAAATAAAACAAAATTTACTTATTTCAAATCTCACAATATGTTACATTATATTTTATTGTATAATATTGAAATCTTGTGTATTGACGAAAGAGTTTTTTCGTTTGAACATTTATTTATTATAGTTTGTTTGCATACATTAAGAGGTATTCGATTTATAAACTGTTAAAAGCTGATACTAATTATGTTTTAGCAATTAGGGATTTTATCTCCTGAATACAAGTATTTTGTTATTTTTAACTTCTAAGCATTTAAATAGACTGAAGTTGTTTAAATGCTTTTTTCAAATGTGTATTTTATTTCTGTACTCTGTGCCACAAAATGCCTAAAATAATCAAAAAATGTAGTTGGCATGTAGCTCATTTGTACATATTTGAAAAACTCTCTCGAAGGCATTAACGGCCAAGTCGCATTAAGCCATTTTCAATGAAAGATTTAGGATGTGTGGCTTTTAACTTGTGCGAACTTCAGATATCACTACTTTTTCTGGCCGAAACATTAAAGGAGAACTTGGTGCTTTTTTTTTTTTTTTTTACCGAAAACTTTTTGTTGGGATATCACTACTTTTTGTATGTTTTTTCAAGTTTGTTATTCTAAACTATGTTAATATGAAAAAACTTAAATTTCGGTACTTTTATGTTAGCCGGGATCAAATCTCCTCATTAGCCTTTTATTTTTTCGCCAATAGCAGTTTTCATTTTTCATATGTGTAAATTAGAAACAATGCTTTGATTTTCAAATAAAATATTTTGGTTTTATGTTACTTCTTATTTATGTATTCATTTATTTCTATGTTAAATATTCTATTAAATAAAATGAGGGAAATGCATCTATTTTAAATGAGATGACTGAAAAGTATATATGTTTAAATGAAATGAATGCAATATGAACAATGGAGTTGGGAACAGTATTTGGCGATTTGCCACTTGCGCCCAGCTAACATAAAAATACCTACATTTATTTTATTGAGCTTTACAAATTTATACTTTATTTCTTTTTATATTAAAAAAATTGCCGCCTCTAGCAAGCAGTATTTACCGTATTAATTCCATGTTAAACGTTGCATCATGTTACTGTTATTCATAATTTAATTTACTTGCCCATTCTTTCGCCAAGTCGGAAGCTTTTGATAGAGAAATCAAGAACTCTTTACGATCATGGAAGCACATCATATATTTTGTGCTATTATGTATTTCATCTTTCGTGACAAATATCTCTTAACTCACTTATGCATGTTTCCTTAGCAGTTACGATTCGTTCTCTAATGCGGAAATTTTTAATCCTATTAAGTAATCTTTTCTGATTGGGCTCACTGCCAATTGTTGTATTTTAACTGATATGACTGGGTATAAGTGAAATGGTTTAATGAAATTCTTTGACAATATCTGCATTTGCATTAAACCATATTGATGCTAATATCTTTTTGTTTCATGTTAACCTTTTCAATAGACACGATTACGAAAGAATAGGTCTACCGGCTAACTGCCATGATCCATTTGAAAATCTATCTCTCTTCTCATTTGATCGTGTTGAAGAATTAGTCAATGTGCCATGATTTTAAGATTTTAGCTAATTTCATTGGAAACCTGAAAACTAAAATGCGAGCAACCAGATTATAGAAGATTCATTCTAACGTACATATCGATTAACAGGTTACATATTATAGAATTATAATAATAAGAACTGGCAGTTTTAATGCTTTAATAGTTTCCGTAAATTCTCTTTATATAATACAGAAGTTTTAGCGGTGTAAAGATTAACAACATAGTCGGAAGATCGGGAAAAACACGCGAATCTCGTCAAAAGATCGCAAAAAACACGCGAATTTCGTGAGAGGATCGCGAGGAAAAAGTGAATTTTGTCTAAAGATCGTTAATTTCGTCAAAAAAGAAACAAAACACGATCAAAAGATCATGAAAAAATGCTAATTTACAAAAAATAGAGAAAAACACGCGAATTTCGTCAAAAGATCAAGAAAAACACGCGATTTTCGTCAAAAGATCGCGAAAAACAAGCGAATTTCATCAAAAGATCGCGAAAAAATGCTACTTTTGTTAAAGGGTCGCAAACAACATGCGAATTTCGTCAAAGATCGCGAGAAAAAATGTGAATTTTGTCAAAGAATATCAAAAAACGAACAAAACGTGTACATTCAAGGAACATTTCGACAAAAAAACGAACAAAACGGGGTCAAAGAATTGTGAAAAAACACAAATTTCATTAAGAGATCGCGGAAAAACCACAAATTTCATCGAAAGGTTGCAAAAAACCGCATATTTTGTCAAAAGATCGAGAAAAATCTCAAATTTCGTCAAAAGATTTCGAAAAACACTATAATTTCGTCAAAAGATAGCAAAAAACCACACTGATTTCAACAAAGGGCCCGAAAAATACGCGAATTTCGTCAAAGGATTGCGAAAGAATGCAAATTTTGTGAAAGAGTTGCGGAAAAACACACGACTTTCTTCAAAGGATCGCGAGAAAAAACGCGACTTTCGTCAAAGAATTGCAGAAAAACGTGAATTTCGTCAAAGAATATCAAAAAGACGTTTTGAAGCTCTAAAATAGTTATTTTCTGCTCCAAAATGGCTATTTGCTGCATTTTTGCTCCAAAATGAGGTCCATGCTGTTCCATCACTGGTATCATTTAATTTTCTTTGCTCTATTGACCAGCAACTTGATATAGTGTTTCTAGTGTAGCAATATGCAGATATCTAGTAATATTTTGTATGTGTTATCTAAAAGTGGTAAGTGGTCTAAAATGTTCTGAATTTACATTAGAATGCTCAAACTGCATCGGTGGGTTTCAAAAATCTCTAATGTGACAAAAAGTATCATTTAATTTGCTTTGCTCTATCGACCTGCAATTTGATATAGTAATGTTTTTAGTGTAGCAGTATGCAGATATCTAGTAATATTTTGTATGTGTTATCGAAAAGTGGTCTAAAATGTTCTAAATTTGCATTAAAATGTTCAAATTGCATCAGCTCCTCCAGACTACCTAGTTCATTGGGCTCGCTAGAGGTCTGCACGGGCCGATATTTCCAGGCCCGGGCCTGGCCCGACTCTTAGAGAAAAAAAATCGGCCCGGCCCGATAAAAAAATTTAAAGTTCGGCCCGAGCCCGGAAAAAAGTTAAAATCTCGGCACGGCCCGAGTGAACTTCTACAAAACATTGATTTTTTACATCGAATTGGTTAAAAATTTGTCTCGTACGAGGAGTTTTGACAAAAAATATTTATCTTAACTTTTTTTCATGTTTTATAATCTTTATTTTTTAGACGTGCAGCAGGCTGCGATATTTATTTTTTTTTAATGAATCTCTATTTCTTGTATGTAAATGTTTCAGTTATCATTAATATTGTTAATCCAAATTCCATGCATAAAAGTGTTAAAAATCGGAAAATGCTATACAGTAAAATCTTCTAAGATGGAATTGCATAGAAAAGGAAAAAAAAAAAAAAAATGTTTTATAGACAAGTTCCCTTCTTAGCAAGTGTAAATGTATTATATATTCTTTTCTTACTTATTAGCATATTAATTTTGAATGGATCAACACGTTTTTCAGTTTAAAACAAGGTTCCGTCATAGGCAGGTTCCATTTCACACATTTTACTGTACTTTTAGTTATATTTTAATATGCGTAGAAATCTACTATTCTTTAAAAATAATAAATTTTAATGTTTAAGTGTAGAATAATGGCGATTAAAAATGTATGCATTTTTTGCAAAAAGTTTTCGGGCAGGCTTAATTTAACTGACATCTAAATGGACCAGGCCACGCTGAGACAATGATTTTCATACGGGCTGGCTCAAGACTAGGACTGAAAATTTTGGGCCATGAAGACTAGGAATGAAACCAGGTCCGGCTCTGTACAGAAAAATTAAGTTAGGCCTGGCCCGAGTGCCGTGAATGAAAATCGGCCCGTGATGATCTCTAGGGCTCGCTGTCTTGCTCAGCACAATGCATGTCCCCCGCCTCTAAAATAACTTCCCTTGTGGCAGACCCAGCTTTGGGACCAAAGCTGGCTCGTATGTTTATACGGTATTACTTTTAGCAGGACCATAAAATTTTTCCTCTGTAGACAGCTTCTGTTTTCATAGGTTTTATTGCATTAAGTTCCACTCGATAGTACTATAAAAGAATTTGTACATCATCAGGGGTAGAAGTCACCAATCCATAAAATATAGGACATTTTTCGCAAAAAATATAGGACATATATAGGACATTTCGAAAATTAAGTTATCGGTAATAATTGGCTATAAAAAACTTTAAGACATGATCCATATTACTTTATAAATTTTCACTAATTAATGATATTAAATCAAGTTACAATCTTAAAAAACAAACATAAAACCAAACTTACGTCTACAATAGCAAGTCTCCAATTTCTGAAACACACTTTTTTTTTTTTTTTTTTTTTTTTTAGTTAGTTCATAAAAAATAAATTAAGCAAAATACATAGGATTTTCTTTTTTCTATTTACACTTGTTCTAGATGAGTATGAATATTTACAAATTTATGAACGTCACAGATTTCCTGGAAAATATACAATGTTGGTTTGGAAAATTTCCATCTCGCCAAGAAGCCTTGAAAAAAAAAAAACAATGGAAAAATTCAATTCAGATTTTGCGGTTTGTAAGCAACCGTTGGTTAAGTATAGTCCCAGTTTCACAAAGAGCCCTAGAATTGCTTCTGATACAGAAAGTATATTTTCTTGAAGACTTGCCCAGAGACAATCAGACTTAAAAAATGATAGGTACACGTGTATTTAAAAAAATGTTAGAATCTCCACTAACACCTGTATATTTGAGCTTCTTGATTAGTGTAGGGTGTGCTTTTGAAGAAGTTTTGAAACTACAGTCGAACCTCGTTATGCCAACACTCTAATGACCAGAAAAGTGTCGTCATAAGCGGAGTGTTGCGGTAACCGGAGTTGGAGAAAAATATGCTTATAAAAGGCTCTATTTTGAATTAATGTAAGACTTTTTTAAATTCATAACTGTGCTTGCAGTTTCAAGCAATAAAACATTATTATTAAACAAAAATAAACACAAAAACGAAATTGAAAAGAATAAAAGTTAGATTTACGATGACTTTTTTTTTTTTTATTGTTACATGAAATTCTCATCGTTTCAATGCAATGCAATGCTTTGGTTTTAGTAGGATGAAAAACGCTGTGTAACCACAAGAAAGCTGACCAGAACAAAAAGACAGTGAGTAGACTGATACGTCTGTCTGGAGCTTAAGTGGGTCTTTCATTGTGTGTGGGTTTATTTATTCAGATACTTTTGTGAAAAGTTTGGCTAAGACATTTCTTACCACTTAATTTACGTGGTTATAAGATGGATTATGAAAAATGGACAAATTTCCTAAATCGTCGGGATATCCGGAGTTGAAAATTATTCAACGACGTAAAATCCGGAGTTTATTTACATTAAAATCATATGCAGACAATTGGGACTTTGAAAAACTGACGTGAAAACCGGGTGTCGGGATAACGAGGTTCTACTGTATTTCAAGAGAAGACTACACTGATCCACATTTTGTATGATGAGCTATCAAAACTGTTATTAAAGCTTATGAGACGCTTTGTGAATGAGTCAGCATTGAATGATAAATATGGTGAGGAGTTAGTAGATATTGATATTCGCAAAAAAAAGGAGTTCCTTTGAAGATATTAAATGTAGGAAATAGTAAAAAGAAGATTTTGCTGCCACTGTCTGCAGACTTAAAATCGGAATTTTTAGCAGATAATAAAGCATTTTATATAAATCACCAAATATTTGCAGAAGTTACTACTGAAAAATAAGCTTTTTAAAAATTTGGAACAACTTGTGAATTCGCCCGGAGTCTCTTGTTTCTTTGTTGGTCATTTATAACCATTTTATGCTTAATTTTGGAAAATTTAGAGATTAAACATAAACAACGAAAATAAATAACAAGAAAAATAAATAAATTCAAATAAAAAATTTAAAATCGGCGATGATCAACAAAGAAACAAGATGGCGGTCTCCGGGCGAATATGCAAGTAGTAAACAACTTGCGAATTTGTCTGGAGTCCGCCATCTTGTTTCTTTGTTGGTCATTTATGAATACGCAAGCAGCATACTTGCCAACTAAATTTCGGTAAAACTAAGAAGATTTTGGACAAAAAATCAGAAGAAAGCAGAAGATTTTGGCGAAAAATCAGAAGATTTTTTAAGTTTTATAACACTTTCAGTAAGGATTAAAAAAAAAAAAACAGCTGAATCCTTATAAATAAACAAATTTCATAGAGAAACTCGATTAAAGTAATCACTAATTTGCAATTACACAATATATATTATGACAAAAAAAGGATATCTTGAATATATTAAAAACTACTATTTTTTTTTTGAATATTCATAGATATCCTACCTTTCACATTAAAAGACACTTAAAACTTCTGACTCCTAATTTTTTTTTTTTTTTTTTTTTTTTGAGGATGATTCTGAGTAAAAAAAAAAATAAATTCTGAAATTCACAGCAAATTTTCTGAAAAGTTACAGAAGAGGGGGGGGAAGGATCCACTTCCGACACTAGCTATGTGTTTTTTTCCCGCGGCCCTTTAACGAAATTCGCGACCTTTAGCCGAAATTTGTGTTTTTTTCGCGATCTTTTAACGAAATGTGTTTTTTTCGCGATATTTTGACGAAATGTGTTTTTTTTTTTGAGATTTTTTGACGAAATGTTTTTTTTTTCGCGTTTTTTTTTTTACGAAAGTTGCCGTTTTTTCGCGATCTTTTGAAGAAATTTGTCGTTTTTTCGCGATCTTTTGACGAAATTAGCGTTTTTCACGTGATCCTTTGACGAAATTGGCGATTTTTCTGCCAAACGATTGACAAAATTAATTTTTTTTGGCAAAGATATCGAAATTGGCGATATTTTTTATGTCCAAATTTTCGAATTGGTGGCCAATTTTTTAAAATTTTCGGAAAATTTGGACCAAAATCACCCCTATGCGTTGTTTACGCAATCTTTTGACGAAATTTGGGTTTTTTCCGCGATCTTTTCACGATCCTTTAACAGAATTTGCGTTTTAATGCGATCTTTTCACGGAAATAGTGTTTTTACGCGTTTTTTTTGACGACGCTTTTTTTACCCGATCTTTTGACGAAATTAGTGTTTTTACGCGCTCTTTTGGGGGAATTCTCGTTTTTGTACGCGATCTTCTGACAAAATTTGCATCTTTCCCGCGAACCTTCGGCAAAATTTCAGGTTTTCCCGCGATCCTTTGGCGAAACTCGCGTAAAAAAAGGCCGAAAATCGGAAGAAAACGCATTACGCGCGTAAAATCTGAAAACATGCCGATTTTTCAGAAGAATTCTGAAAAAATCGGAAGAGTTGGCAGCTATGAAGTAGTACCATAAAAGCTGTGTATCGCAGCTGAATATACGATAAAAGACTAAAATAATCGCAATAAAAGAGAGCACCACGTTGAATGATAGAAATAAATCAGCAAGCGAGCGAGCATGAGTAAGCAAAGCTACGCACATGAAAACATCAAGTCATTCAGAAAGATTTCTTTCCTGATGCCATATCCAAAAGAGAAATAAACGGACAATGAAGCCAAGGAGATTAACAGGGTTCATACTCATTTTCAAAGAAAAAATCCCCTGAGAATCCCCTGATGCATTTTCAGGGATGCATAATTTTTCCATGTCAACAATCAACGACATTTTTTTAAACCAGTATCACGACCCCTCGCCCTCCTCTCCTTTAAAAAAAAAAATACAAACTAGATAACCTCAAAAATACAGTTTATATATTACCTATATAAACAATATGAACAGAACTTTAAAGGAAAAGCATTAATTTGTGTACAACAGAGATGAAGTCTGCAAGCCTTGTGGGGCTCTCCTTAAAAAACTCGGTAGATTGCTGTAAGAATTTAATTTTCACTTAGAGATTTTATTACCTCTTTGAAAAGAATTATGAATAATATGAAGGCTCAAGTGTCAATATCAATTTTTAAATGTCCTTTATTTTTCTTAAGTTCTTCTTTAACAATTTTCAAACCTCACGATGTTAGAAGGCATGTCTAGTGACTGAATGGATGTCGCCAGACGTTAGAAGTAGTGCAGATTAAATATAACATATGTTATATCTAATCTGTAAGAAGGAGTAGCTAATCACGATAATATCACGATGTAAGAAGAAAGGTCTTAGTTTGATTTCATTAAAACTACACAAAACATGCAAACAGCAGCAATTGCCCTCAATTTCCCAGAGTAACCAATCATTTTGCCAGTTTTTCCCAGGTTTGGGGAATTTTTTGCACTATCCCCTGAGATTCCCCTGATTTTTTAGGGCCAAAATTTATCCCCTGATTATCCCAGGAATCCCTTGATCAGTAGGAACCCTGATTAAGCAGTCTCCACGCTTAATCTCCTGCTTCGAAGGAGTGTTTAAAATCCCAGCGATCTACGTCACACCCTCCTTCTCATTTGTAATTGGCTGAAAGGGAGAGCACCGTGTGCTGGATTGAGCTATCGCTCTTGTATTGAAATACGGCAAAAAAAAAAACAAAAGAGCAGAAACGATCGTAAATGCTAGCAGGCGACGATATTAATAGCAAATATATGAGAAAGTAGGAAAATATAGGTAATATAGGACAGTTAGAGAAATATAGGACATTTTTTAAGGTTATTTTATAAATATAGGAAATATAGGACAACTGCAAACCCTGCATCATAGAAAAACTGGGACTCCTGGCATTACTAGTGGTTAAATACAGCAAAAACATTGACATAGAAGAATATTTTTTCGATTGTAAAAATACATAGAAATATTTTAGCTTTCATTATTTGCCATTCATGTTATTTCAAGAGACAAAATAATGATACCTTACGAAAACATGACTGATGCAAATATTTTGCCATTTCTCAGTTTCTTATAGGACATACCATAACATTCTGGCTCATAATGCGCACCTATCTTTCTATTTTTAGGTATATTTTCTTGTATTATGGGCATTTTTTTCTTCTTCAAAGAAATTTTCATGAGATATGCATAAAAATATGATAAAGAGCATTAAAGTACAATAGCGACTATAAACAAAATAAGGAAGTGTAAAGTGAGGAAATATACTATTGCAAAGTCTATCTGCTTGAATCCAGACAGAGTTTGGATACTCTCATTCATTCAAATAAAGTCTTTTGTTCATTAATACAGAAATCTGAATTCTTATGCTTAATTTTTAAGCTTATATAAATATACACGTGTACAATTTGACCAATTCTCTTGTTTCAAAGGTGCATGTTATATGCTGGAATTAGAGTGCCCCCCCCGGTTTAAAAAAGGGCATGTTTTGGATTCTTAAGGGCATTTCTTGAAATTTTTAAAGGCATTCTTTTGATTTTTAAAACTACTTTTTAATATTTAATAGACAGAACACTATTTTAATGACAGCAATGAGTCAGTTTTTCCTATGAAAGTAAATTTTTTAATAAACAAAGGAGTAAAAGCACTTTTTTCAGGTGGGGACAAGGGAGCTAATTTTTTTAAATGAGGGACAAGAGGGGTGCTTTTTGTAAACCTAAGGGCAGGCAGGGTGCCGCACCCTCCAGAAACTGTCTGGGGGAAACTCTGCAGGAATATATATAGTAGACGGAAGGTCTACAACAATTTAAAATATATAGCTTATTGTTGGTTTCGACGATGAATTTAGGGGGTGGTTCAGGAGGAAAGAATGAATATGGAACTGAAGGAGAATCACTTGAAATCTAAAGACAAAACTTTAAGGAAAATGGTTTAAAAATTTTAACCGGTAAATTTTTTTTTTTTTTCAAAGGATCAGTACAAAGTGAAGAAAAAAATACCACACTATATCAAGTATATTAAAAATTTATTTCTCAAACACTTAAGTATGATGGAATACACAATGTCTACTATCATTGATGTTCAACCTGACTTAGATGAAATACCTTTGTCCAACCAAAATTACACTAAAATAGATGAAATGATGCAAACACATAGATAAACATGCCTTTTAGTTTAAATAGTTCTAAATGTGCAAAAACAATGTCAAAGGTCTTCAGTATCGACGACCTCCACCACCACCACCACCTTGATTATCTCTCACACTGCAAAGGAAAAGCAAAAAACAGCATTAAATCAACCAAATCGATATAACATTGTGGTTAAAATGTAACGACACTGCACATAAATGGGATCAGTTAAACATTTTTACATAACAAAAAAGCATTTCCCAAGTAGCAAAATTTCGCATTAAACATACAGTAAAACATCCACGTTTTATGCATCGCTAAAGAAAATTAATATTTATTTTTACACTTTATGTAACTCAACCTGGTTTTTGTATGCAAAGATGGAATTTTGCAATCTATGCAGGCATGAGATTGCAAAAAGATAAAAAAGAGGAAAAGCACGTGAAACGGGAAAATGAGAAATTATTTAAAATAGCGCCATTTGAATACATGCTATTTTAAATAAGGTTATTTTATTCGCAATAAAATTGTCAACTTTTGTTTAAATGCTGCTTTATTTTGGGAAGGGGGGGGGGCTAAGAATCAATAGTTTATGCAAATACTATACTGAAAGTTTCTATTCATAATTCTGATGCAATGTTTTACACAGCAATCTTAGCTAGTTGTCTAATACATATTTTAACAAGATTTCACTCAAAACATCAGTTAATAAACATGGCAAGCTAATGTTTAACCTGTTACTCAGCTGCAAAAGAATTTGGTGAAAATAATGTTGCAGCAAATTTTTCACGATTATTTGCTGAAATTAGTGTTTTTTCTGCGATTCTTTGACAGAATTCGCGTTTTTCAGCAATCTTTTGCCCAAAATTGCCCCCCCCCCCCTTCTTTTGCAGAAATTCGTGCTTTCCTCGCGATTCTTTGACAGGATTTGCGTTTTTTTCCCGCTATTTTTGACGAAATTAGCGTTTTCCCCGCAATCTTTTGCCGAAATTAGCGTTTTTTCTGCGATTCTTTGACAGAATTTGCATTTTCCCTGCTATTTTTTGACGAAATTCGCGATCTTTAGACTAAATTCGCGTTTTTCCCCCCCGAGATCCTTTGACGAAATTCCTATTTTTTCCAGTTATCCTTTGACATAGTTCACATTTATTATGTGATCTTTCGACGGAATTCGGGTTTTTTCCCCCGAGATCCATAGATCCATCCTATGTCCGAATTTTCGGATTGATGACCGATTTTTTAAAATTTCGGAACAAATCGCTCCTGCGAGAAACGGAAAATCGCAGATCAGCGGAAGAATCTCATGCCTGAATCTATGTTTAACCCACTTCCTATAGGATGGAATTGTATAAATTATGACAAATGTGTTTTCAATACGTTGCCAGATAGTACGTTTTTCAGCCATTTTTAGGCTCATCATACGGTGTAGGTTTAAATTTGTCCTGTACAACAATTTCTTCTGTTTTTTACCACATCTTACTTTTGATACTTACAGGGCTCCCAACACATTTTAGTCCTCAAAAAGGGGACCATTTTTATTAAAAAAGGAGACTAGTAAAGAATCATGGGTAAAAACATTGCACTAATTTTCCTCAATATGCAAGCAAATTTTTTAAAATTACCCCAGAAAATATGTTAGAAGGTTATCTTTATAAGATGTCATTAAACAATGTACACAGTTTTATAGAAACACATTTAAATATCCTACTGCAAGAATATAGGAAGTATTCAATATTTCGACATTCACCTTGATAATTTTCTTTAAAGGTAAAAAATAATGATCAGTGAATAAAAAAAGCACAGCTTAATCACAATTCCAGTTCAACATTAAAATTGGATTAAGATATATATTATCTTATACTTATGCAAGCAAAAATTGTGTGTGTGTGTGTATGTAAATTTTATCTTGAAAACGGCTCTAACGATTGATTAAATTTTGCACCCTTTCGTTTTCAGGCAGGAAAAGACCATTGGGATGGGTCTCCTGTTTGAGAAAATTCGATTAGTGGGTCATAATGGGTCACGGTCAAGCTAATTATATCTAAAGAACGGCTCAATCGATTTTGACTAAATTTTGTATCTAACTATTTTAGGGCACGAAAAGACCATTGGGATGGGTCACGTGTTCGAGAAAATTCGATTAGTGGGTCACTGTGGGTCAAGTTATTTTTATCTAAAAAACGGTTCTAACTATTTTCACTAAACTCTATATTCTACAGTTTTGGATTACGAGAAGACCATTGGGCTAAGTCACGTGTGCGAGAAAATTCGATTAGTAGGTCAAGCTAAGTTTATCTAGATAACGGCTCAAACAACTGACGAAATTTTGCACCCTACTGTTTTAGGGTACAAAAAGGCCATTGGGATGGGTCTCGTGTTCGAGAAAATTCGATTAGTGGGTCATAATGAGTCAGGGTCAAGCTAATTATATCTAGAGAACAACTCAATCGATTTTGACTAAATTTTGTATCTAACCATTTTCAGACACGAAAAGACCATTGGGATAGGTCACGTGTTTGAGAAAATTTGATTAGTGGGTCATTTTTGGGTCACTGTGGGTCAATCTATTTTTATCTAAAAAACGGCTCTAACGATTTTCACTAAACTCTATATTCTACAGTTTTGGATTACAGGAAGACCATTGGGCTAAGTCACATGTTCGAGAAAATTCGATTAGTGGGTCATTTTTGGGTCAAGCTAAGTTTATTTAGATAACGGCTCTAACGATTTTGGTGAAATTTTGCACCCTTCTCTTTTCGTCATTGGGATGGGTCTCGTGTTCGAGAAAATTGAATTAGTGGGTCATAATGGGTCAGGGTCAAGCAAATTATATCTAGAGAGCGGCTCAATTGATTTTGACTAAATTTTGTATCTAACCATTTTCGGACACGAAAAGACCATTGGGATGGGTAATGTATTGAAGAAAATTCGATTAGTGGGTCATTTTTGGGTCATCGTGGGGCCAGCTAAGTTTATCTAGATAATGGCTCTATGATTTTGACGAAATTCTGTAATCTATCGTTTTCGGGCACGAAAAGACCATTGATTGAAAAAATTTGATTAGTGGTTGAATTGAGAAAATTCAATTAGTGGGTCATTATGGGTCAGGGTCAAGCTAATTATATCTAACAAACGGCTCAAGACATTTTCACACAATTTAATATATGGCCGTTTCTGGTCATGAGATGACCATTGGGTTAAGTCACAGGTTCGAGAAAATTCTATTAGTGGGTCATTTTGGGTCACAATGGGCCAGGGTCAAACTAATTGAATCTAAAAACATGCTCAAAACATTTTTACCAAATTTTATATTATACCATTTCTGGGCATGAGAAGCGAATTGGGCTGTCACATGTTCGAGAAAATTCGATTAGTGGGTAATTTTGGGTCAGGGTCCAGCTAAATGATCTAAAAACCGGCTTAAATGATTTTAACTAAATTTTGTATTCTATCGCTTTCGGGCTCGAGAAGACAATTGGGCTAGGTCGCATGTTCAAGAAAATTCGATTAGTGGGTTATTTTGGGTCAATGGGTCAGGGTCAAGTAATTGTATTTAAAAAGCGCTTCAAAACATTGACAAAATTTTGTATAATATCATTGCTGGGCATGATAAGACCATTGGGAAGGGTCGCATGTTCAAGAAAATTCAATCAATGGGTCATTTTGGGTACTAATGGATTAGGATCAAGATAACTATCTAAAAAACAGCTCAAAAGATTGTGACAAAACTTTGTACTACACAGTTTCTGGGCAAGATAAAGGCATTGGGCTGGGTCGCATGCTCAAGAAAATTCTATTAGCGGGTCATTTTGGTGATAATGGGCCGGTGTCAAGCTAACGGCATCTCAAAAAAGTTCAAACAATTTTGGCGTTATACCGTTTCACAAAAAGACCATTGAAATAGCTGATATGTTCGATAAATTTCGGTTAGTGGGTCTTTGAATCAACGCGAGTCAAGTTTACTTTATCTAGAAAACGACTATTGATTTTCACTAAATTTTGTATTCCATCGTTTTCAGGCTCGAGAAGAGCATTGTGTTAGGCCGCATGTTCGAAAAAATTTGATTAATGGGTCATTTTGGGTCATTATGTCTCAGGGTCAAGCTAATTGCTTCTAAAAACAGCAAGAATGATTCAGTGGGAATAATATATCAAGATAAACACAAAGCTAATTTTGACCAAGCTTAGCTCAGTCATTCCTGCTAGTTAATTATTATCCTCAAACATAAAAAATAGTTTCATTCTACACAATAGAAGCTAGGATAAGCTATAATGTTCATACGAAAAAGCCTAGTATGGCAAAGCTCCATGGGAAGTGATCAAAACCAATACTGAATCATCAGTTATTCATAATCATCTTACATATCAAATCTGCTTAAATTTAATCCCAAACATGCAGTGATCTGGCTTCCACAGAAATAATTAAAATTGCAACTTCGTAGTGCCTGCCACCTGTCACGAAATACACAAAAATCTAATCAGTGCCAATTTATGTCAAGGATTAAATGAATGTGAAGTTTGATGGAATTTCACCCTAACGATGCTAAGGTATAATTATCATGTAAATTGTGAAAAATGTAACATAGCAATGCCACCTGTTGGCCCATATACACCAAAACCTAATCAGCATCTATGTGCGCTAAAGTCTAATTAAATATGGCATTTAATAAAATTCCATGCTTTAGTTTTGAGATAGAGTAGCTACAAATTTTGTATCACAAATAGAGAGAGATTTTTTAAAAAATAGTCAAATCGTATTGAAGGTCAATCTAAAACATGTAAATCCATCAAAAATTTTTTTTTTCAGGATTCCAATTTCTTTTTCGGATAAAATAGGGGGCTCTGCCCCCTACGAGCAATGTTCGACAAATTCCGTTCAGACACTGCAGACTAAAACGACGCTAATTTGATCCACTTTAAAAAGATTATGGAACATTTGAATAATAATTAAACAACCAGTGATGATCTCACTGTAAACAGATTTCCATTCATTTCAATTTCATTAAGGGTGTATTCGAAAAAATATTTTTCCACCCTCAACAGCTCGAAATTTTCTGAGACATTTTCAGACTCATTTTTACAAGTAAAAACACGAAACTTGCTGGGGTGATTTCTGAAGACATGTTTAACATGCCGTGTGATTTCATTTTCAGCTCAATTAATTAGAATTTGATTTTTAAACAATTATTTTCTCGGTATGACCATTTTTTTCATTGCCAGATCGCCCGCTTCGGAAAATTCGGTTCAAAACGCCAACTATGACAGCGTTTTTTACAGTATTTTCTGCATTTATCAAAAAATTAAGAAGCACGGCACATTATATAGTTTCTAAATAAGAGAATTTCCCAGTTTGATGCATTTGAGAGCAAAAATGAATTTTAAAATGAATCAGAAAATAAGCAGTTTGGATCGGAATACACCCTTAAAGGATTTTAAGATATAATCAGCTGATGTTCATACATTTATTGGCTGTTTTCGTGATTGATTAAATAAGATCAGTAAACAGCATTTGAAAATCAGCCTATATAAACTGAACAAATCAAACAGGGTAGTTGACTTTTGGAATTTTTTAAACAACGTTATAAGAAAATTGTCTTAAATAACACACTTTAAATATTTCATTTTAAATCTGACGTAATTTTCACCAAAAATTTATTTCTCTCTTTAACGTTCACGTGAAAATACATTTGTTGTTTAAAAGGGAGAATTATTATTTGTGCAGCCTTAGAATTGACAACAATAATTAAAAAGATACTGTTGTCTTTATATCCCATCATTTTAAAGTGTATGCGAAATTTACTACTGTAATTTGTGAATATAGTTTTTCTATTCTTTAAAATTATTTATTTTGGATTTTTTTTTGTTTTAGAAGAAAAAAAAAAAAAAAAAAAAAAAAAAAAAAAAAATTCTACACTATTTATGGAAAAAAATTGAAGTTTTTGAGGGAAGAGAAAAAAATTTGTCAAACCAAGTTTTTTTTTTTTTTTTTTTAACATTTTGTGTGTAGGAAATTTAAAGGGATTTTTTTTTCCTTCGAGATATTGAAAAATTTGCGAAATCGAGGTTCGAGTTAGCGAGGCTAGACTGTATTTTAATAAATTCCTTTGCTTGAGCGTTCTAAAAAGCACCAGTGAATATTTCAATACTTCTTGTACCTGAATTAGTAGAGCAGTCAAGCTGTGAAATTGTTAAGAGTAGTTTTTGATAAATAGCAGCATTTTTCAGTGCTGAGCTTGTTTTAACTTGTCAAAATGAACTTTTTTGAATTCGAGATTTTTTTTAGTTCTCGATTTAAATAATATAGGAGGCAAGTTTTGTGAAAATTGGTCTAGTCATTTACAATATCATCCATAATCAGAAAAATTGCTTGCTCATTTAATATGTAAGATAAGGAGAAAAAAAAAAAAAAATGAGTGATGGAAACTGATTATGCATTTACTTTGCATAGTATATAAATGCTGAAAATATTTTTGTTAATTTTTTTTATTAAATTTCCTCATTCAAAACATGTTTATTGACTCTAGAAAAAAAATAGGAAGATGGCAGCTATGGTAATCTTAAGGCTAAGAATAATAAGAATAGCAACGATATTGGCAGGGTTCGTAAATATCATGATATTTTCAATATATATCCGATATTTTCAAAATAGCCAATTTACTGCTAATAATAAATATTTTCCAGCATAATATAAATTAGAAACAAAAACGTACTGTACTTAACATGAAAACTTAAAGCAATATTCTAAAAATGCATTTTCTTTTCCTTCTTCCCCCCCCCCCCCTCCCCCCCACATCAGAACAAAATTGAAGATCAACTAATTGAAAACAGAAACAATTTGCTTTATACACTTATTTAAAAAAAAAAAAAAAAAAAAAAATAGAATTCAGTATTAAATATCAAGAAATCAGACATTTATAAAACAAAATTTTTCTTGACTGAACAAAACTAAAATCAGAAAAGCTTTCTAATGAAGCTGTAATAATTTATTATCTAAATCAAACAGTTTATCAGATACCATGTCAAACTATCCAATATGAAAACAGTCCTAGTAGCAGAATTTTCTGTGTCCCAACAATACTGAACCAAGCGACTATCACAAATACTTATAGTAACTCAAAAAATAAGTAAAAATTGTATTTTACAAAAGAAAATTAATAAGAAATACAATAACTTTTAAAACTAAGTAAATTTTTAGTGGATTTTTCAAGCCCAATATTTATTTTTAAGATGGTAGATTAATCTGCAGCACTGCTGCCGCGCCGCACAGTTTCCTGCTATGGAGAAAATAGTGTTGCCAGTGGGCTACTTTTTTTAAAATTCAGATTTTTTCATTTAATAACTGTTGTAAGTAATAAACTCAAATCACTGCTTAAGTAAAAGTTCTTTATCTACAGAACAATACAATAACAGTTAAATCCCTTTACACTTGTTTTGACTGAAAATACATGATCAATATATTATATATATATATATACCTTGTTTTCACCTTAATATGTCATTAAATAAGGCAAATTTTACCCTTTCAAAAAAGAGGTGTCAATGAATTTTAAAAAAGTAGCCCACTGGCAACACTGTTTTCATATTGGATAGTTTGACATGGTATCGACTATATCATCAAACCCTGATCATATATTCTATTTATATTATGAAAATAAAATAGTTATTTGCTCATAAAAAAAATTCTACTTGCTCTTTTAATTATAACATTACAATCCTTATTAAGTGAAAACACTGAAATATCATGTACAATATAAATACTGCAGATTATTATTATTTTAAATAATCACGAAATTGGATGCAATTAAAATGTTTAATGAACTATAAAAACTATGCTTATTGTTAACCAAATAAAATTTTTAAAATTCAAAGAATGCAATAACTAGAAAAGTTAGAAAATTAATAAAAATGTGTCTACACTAAAGTTTGCTTGTATTAATTATTAAACAGAAAGACTAAGTTAGGTGATAAGTTTAGATACCTTTGTTGCATCAAATACTGTCCCATCTGAGCCTGGTTTAAAGAACCAGTTATCGTAATAATTCGATCATTTGTGCCCTGTGAAGCTTCCTCAATGTTAATTGTAGCAGACGAATCCCTTCTGATTTTTCTAATTCTCTGTCCACCTTTGCCTATTATAGCTCCAGCAACCTTTCAAAAAGACAAAATTCATACAAAAAACTTCCATGGGGACTTGATTTTTTATTTATTTTTTAAAATGTGAGTAACAGAAATAAACAAAAAATATTCATTATTTTAAATGATATAAATAAATTATTATAAATAAAATTTTTATAATTTAAAAGAAATAATTTTGCCTGTGCTTTGTCATGCATAGCCAGCAATACAAATAAAAAAATGCATAGAAACAGCAGAAAGAGTGGCACAAATGTGTCCCAAATGAACTGTATATTCATTCAACAAAACAAGAGTTACATTTTCTTTAATTAACCTGTTATTTCATTAAATACGAAAATGACCGATGACATTTATAAAATATTTTCTTTGGTTTTCTCTTTTCTATTTATAAAAGTTTAACTAAGAATTTCAAATTTCAGACTGGAAGTAATTACTGTCAAAAGAATTTCAAATGATATTTTTGTTCATTTCAAAAGGAATCTTGCATGGCACACGTAAAAACAACAAGGAAACATTTTGACACAGACAACATTAAAAGTTTCTCAGTTAAAATGTCTTTTCACATTAATATTTTTAAGATCCTTATTTATTTTTATTTATTTATTTATTTATTTATTTATTTTTTATTTTTTTTTTTGCAAGTTTATCCATACTTTAATGCAAACTTTTAAACAGTCAAAGAAAAGTTCTTGATGAATGTAAATCTTCTCATGAATGTTTTGAGATCTTTGCGCATTGCAATTTAAAAAAAACTTTTAAAAAGATACATTATAAAGCTAAATTATTACTTTATTTTAGAAACAAACTCTGAATTTGAAGTTTCATTTATTTCCCTTTTGAACCTAAAAACACAGATTATTCCACAGTATTTGGGCTTCACAAGTTTGAAAAAAAAAAAAAAAAAATTAAATAAAAAATTAAGTGTAATACATCATTTTAAAAAATTTGTCCAAAATATATATATATTTTTTAACCAAACAAAAAGAGAATTTTGTTTGCAGCCATATAGAAAAAGTTGTTATGTACGGGACATTATATTTTTAATTGTAACTCAAAAAATATTTTATTTTATTTCAAAGTTTTATGTTTGATTAAACCCTTTTAGCAGTAGCATTATATGAAATTAAAAGGAAAAAGTTAAAAATATATTTTATAACTAAATTTCAATGATTATTTTCTTTTTGTCTCGTATGAAACAATTTTGAGCTTTTTTTAAATTTTTTAGCTAATAATACTGATGATAACTGAATAGTTTTTTGTTTTCTCTTCAACTGGTGAACTAGCTTCCTAAATTATTCAATTAAAATATTATATCTTTTCACTTAGAATAGGGATGCACAACCGGTGGCCCGCAAATTTCATCAATTTATAACTGGAAAAATTGCAATTTTTGTCCATATGGTCCAGGTAAAAAATTGTCAATTTCGTCAATTTGCTGCAGAAAAATTGAAAATTTCATCAGTCAGATAAGAATTTTGTTGATCCAGCATGGAAAAATCGTGAACCTAGTTGATCGGAAAGGGAATAATCGCAAATTTTGTCGATGAGGCGCAGAGAAAATAGCAAATTTCGTCAATCGAGCTCAGAAAAATCGAGAATTCCGTTGGTCAGGCACGGAAAAATCGTCAATTTTGTTGATGATGCATGCTGACGAGCGAGCGAACACCTGCACTATTTTTATCAGAAAAGACACAGGCTGTCACGTAAAATGTCAAATGTTAATTTAACGGATTGCAAAGAGTTGTGCAATACTTTGTTTGGTATTACAATGGCAAATGGACCAATAAAATATAAAGAACAAATTCTTGCATTTTACCTATGATATTTGTTTATTTTATTTTTTGAAATTCTTTTTATTATTTTTTTCCCTTCGAAATGTTTATTTTATTACACATTTTATTAATTAATATATGCACAGGAACATCTAAAAATGAAATATTTCTTATTATAATGTGCAATAAATCAGTTTATTCTTTAAAATTCTTTTAAATGTCACTTTTCTTAAAAGTGACATTTAAGCTTTAGGTGCATTATATCTTTGCACCCCTTAATCTCAGAAACAAGAGCCAAAACACAGTTTTCATGGTGATATTCGTGTTCAGCACGTTGAATTCATTAAGAATTTGGTGTTTTCAATTTTGATACATGAACTTTGTTAAAAATTGTTACTCAGTGATATTAATCATGTACAAGGCAAGGATGGCTACAAAAATCCTGATTATCAGATTTTTCCAGATTTCCTTTATTAATGACCAGCTGACCCACCCAGCGTTGTCTTGGCCCATCGTGAATGGCCCGTAAATGAACCTCAAATTTGTATGATTTTATATCTTTAACTAGATTTTGTCTAAATTTATATTTTTAAATGAAAAAAAAAAAAAAAAAAAAAACATAAAATAATATTAAACTGAAGATACATGTATGCTATTTTGCGTAATTTGATTTTTGAAGTCTGTGTGTAGCAAAACTGCGACTAACACTCGGGTTTTTACTGATTTCGTCGACATTTTAACACATCTTATTTTGTAAAAAATATTTTTACCTATTAGCCCAGTAAATTTAGACCAAAAAGGTGGTCGATAGCTAAGAAATTCATTAATGAGCTAAAATTTTCAGGATTAGCTCCTGGATATGTATAGAATGGATCCTGAAAAGTCTAAAAAAAATTCGATGTCGGCTTCCACCCAAGATGGCGGATCAACTGTGGTCGCCAAATAATTGCGCCTTGTTAGATGTTTTTCTGCATATTTACGTCAAAAGTGAAAGGAAACCAATGCAGTCAGCAAGTATGCTAATTTGAATATGAGCTTGGGTTTATAAAATAAAGACATTATAAATGTACGGTAATACGGTTTATTTAAACAAATTATTTAAAAAAATAAAAATCGTTTTTTCCTTTGGAGTTTTCACCTACATTTTCACACACAGGCATTTTTTCAACAAAAAATGCAGATAAGAATAAGTTAATATATATTATATCATAAGTTATTATAACTGTGACATGCTTATTCGAGAGCCTTAAGAGCACAATTTCTCACATACGTAACTCTGTATGAGAAACTTCAACACTCTCTGCACGAGTTAGATGACAATACTAAAAGCAAAATTAAAGATGTTATTCATGAACTTATGGCGACAAATGGAAGCCGTATTGAAGATCTTCAAGACAACAACTGCAGTTGATAAACTCTATTGAAACAGCTGCAGAAAGCAGAGACTTTTCTAGAACTGGCAAGCTGTGGTTACAGTACATGGAACAGCTTACACTTATTCTTTTCTATATTCAAGCAGATCGAGTTGGGAACTGGGAATTACATTTGTATAGCATTAAATCCATAATGCCTTACTTTCATGCAGCAGGCACATTTTTTATGCCAAATGTGCCCATTTATATATTCAGCAAATGGAAGATTGATGGAGGAAATGGAAAGCAATGAATTTAAAAAGTAGCAGGAGGCTTAACACATGGCCGAGGAATGGAAGATTCTACTTTGTCCAGATGGATTGCTTCTTGTCCAATGAACATCAAAGTATCGAAAGTATTAGAAGATTTTTGTGAAAAAACTTATGTATGCTCAGAACAACACGTTGAATTTCGGCCTTCCAGACTATCAAGAGATTATTCTGATTTGAATAAGCTAACCGAATGGCTACTGCTTCAGAATCCTTTCGATAATCAATGTCCTAAACATTTGTTGATGAATGTAGCTAGTGATAAAACAAACTGTGACAAAGCAAAGAAAGTTGGTGAAAATTTACTGTCTTCAATCATAGGATGTAAATTTGGGGAAATTAAACTTCAACGGAAAAAGAGAATTATACCAATATCGGCAACAAATAACACATTGATAATAAGGAATTCAACTGTGATATTCAATCCTCTACAGTTGTTTACCAGGATTGCTACTGTACTCAAGTCAAATGAAAATCTACGATATTACCTCAAATACGAATTGGCTCCTCAACCTCCCTCCCTCTTTGATGAAGTTTCAATGAGGAAGAATGTTAAATCAACTTTAGCTGCTATCATTGAAACAACTGAGCCTTGTGTTGAACCTCCACCAACTTGCTCGTTTATTGTAGATGGAGGATTTCTTTTGCATGCATTGATTTGGAATGAGTCCGACACTTACAGAGATATATGCCTCAAATATGTTAGATTTGTCCAGAAACACTTCTCTCCATGTAAAGTAGTTGTTTTTGATGGGTTCACTTGTGCCTTATCAACTAAAAGTTTGGAGAGGTAAGAAGGTTGATGTTGAAAATGTCTGCAACTCTTGCTTTTGACGAAAACATGGTGGCCACAACCAAACAAGCTGTTTTTTTACGGAACTCCGAGAACAAGGCTAGGCTTATTCGAATGGTGATGGGCTACTTTCAGGCCGAAGGAATAACTGCCCTACAGGCGGATGATGATGCTGATGCACTAATCTGTACAACAGCAATTAATTCAAATAAGACCAATTCTATATTAGTCACAGTAGTTGGTACTGACACAGCTCTGCTGACTATTCTCATCGCACGAGGTAACCCAGCAAAACCACCCTTCTTTCTACGACGTCGCAAACAAAAATGCTATAACATATTTAAAATTTAAAAAATCACTTGGCCCAATGAAGGATTCCATTCTCTTCCTACATGCAGCAAGTGGGTGTGATACCACATCAGAAATTTTTAGGAAGGGGAAATCCTCAGCTTTTAAATTGATAAAGAAAAACCATGAGCTACTTTCTTTGACTTCCTTATTCAACAGTCCTCAACTTAAACACCAAAAGGTAATTGAAATTGGAGAGATTCATGAAAAACCTTTTTGGGGGAGAGAAAATTGACTCTCTAGATGAGCTGTGATATATCTGTTATAATAAAGAAGTAACCAAAAATCTCTCATCAAAATTTAATCTGGCCGTTCTTCCACAAACTAGTGCAGTAATTTCGTAGCATTCACTTCGGGTTACAAGTGCAGTAATTTCGTAGCATTCACTTCGGGTTCATCTTCAAGTCCAACAGCGGCTGGGAAACAACCTAGATCTTACTATTTGGGGATGGTTCATGAAAGGAGGCAGATTAAACCCATTACCTTCAACACTTCCCGCATCGCCCGAAGATCTTCTGTAGCTTATCTCTTGTGATTGCAAAATAACTGCTGCAAGAGACTGTGATGAAAGATGTCAGTGCAAGAAGGCAGCTCTCCATTGTTCTAGGTTTTGTACCTCTTGCTTAGGAGAAGCATGCACAAATTCAGTCCGTCCTATTAACAAATTTGAAGACGACGATAATGGTTACGACGTTGAATGAGTGGCATTCTGGTAATTTTGTTTTAAGTTTATTTACCACAAGATTATTAGTTTATTTATTACAAGCATTACTATAATGTTTTATTGTACTTTTACTTTGGATTCAAATCTTTGTGCCTTGCAATAAATAATTTAAACTTGTTCTAACTTTCTTTCTTTTTTTCCAACACAGTCCTCTGACAAACATTTCTATATAGAAAAATGGAATATGTCATTTTTTAAAACAAAATTTTAAAAGTAATCCTCACAAATAGGATTACAAACATACAGATGAATTGTCAATAGTTTCTTAAGTACGAAGCAAAACAGGTTAAGGGCAATGAAATTCTATTAATTTGACGACAAATAAATAAATGTACAACTCATTCGTAGCTTTTATTTTGATATAAACTAGGTACAGGGCTTGACTAATCGACTGAGGACTGGGTAGGCATATCTTTGCGGGACTCCTACACCTTAAGGTTCATTTACAAGACCATTAAAAAACCTCAACAGAGAGGTTTTTTTGTTTTAGCAATTTTATTTTATTTTTTTTTTAATTTTTGAGGCCTTTTCGGCCCCGTGTGCCCCTGTTTTAGTCAGACCCTATGTATACATTAAAACAGGATGTAAGCAGAGGTTACAGAATTTTTCAGAAGTAAAAAAAATATTGATATATGACTTAGAAATAGAAAAAAAAAAAATTGGACGATGCAAAAAGGTCTTAGCGGCCATCTTTGATCGGCCATTTTGGATAGAAGCACACATGAGAACTTCTGAGACTTTTAAGGTTTTTTTTTACTTGTCATAAAGAGCTAATTCTGAAATTTTCAGCTCATTATGAATTACTTAGCTATCAAACCTAAATTTACTGGGCTATATCGAACGTTTCAAAATTTTTGAAGGATATGTAAATCTGATACATTGAGATGCTCTAAAAAAATTGTGTTAAAATAAGAAGGTTGACTAAAATAAGAAACTTGCTTAAATTACCATTCAAAAATAGTGTTTAGTTCAACCTTCCACAGACAGGCAGCCGGAGCGCTATGATTTGCTTCTTAGAGTAACTAATCACTTAAAAGCAGTAAAAATCAATTTCTTTTCTCAAAATATCAGTCTTCTTCAATGTATCTGTTTGTAATTAAAATTTGAAGTTTGACATTGTCACTAAAACAAAATGTTTTATGCTTTTCCTTTACGGACATAGAAATTTGTGTTTTAGGATAATGGTGGTGTATCTTCAGGATTCATTTTATGTTTCCTTTTTTAGAATTAATCATTTAAGAGTACTGAAATTTAATTTTTTTCTCAAAATAAAAACCTTCTACAATTCATGTAGCCACAGTTAAAATTAGAAGTTTGAAATTTTTATTAATGCAAACATTACGCTTTTCCTTTACAAACTTGAGTGATTAGAAATTTGTAAAATATGGAAAGATTGCCGGCAAGCCCATCATGCATAATTTAAAAAAATTTGAATTTTCAGAAACATGATGTATTTAGGGCAACATATAGGTAGGCACTCGACTTACAAATGGTAAATTTTTTAATGGAAAATGTTAATAAATACCATAATATACACTTGTAAATTTGATATCACACCATTTTTTAGGCACAAATTTCATCCTTTTTTTAGCTTGGCTTTTTTTTAAAAACAGATTACACATTAATTTAAATAATTTATTCATTCAAATTAAAACGAGTTCTTGAAGAACCTTTGTAAGTAGGGAAGCAAACACAATATGCATACATTTTGTTTAGGTATCATTCATTTCAATTAGTTAGCAATTAGTCATTTAAAATCTATGAGAGTCATCTTTTCTCAAAGTATCAATCAGTCTTCCTCAATACATATATTAGTTAATTTTTATGAAGGATGAAAATTTAGAAAAAAGCTGATAGAGTCGAAAAAGAAATACAGACTTATAGTTGGTCTGTCTGTTATTTTTATTTATTTTTTTTTTCAAGAATTGTTTTGCCTTTGCAAATACTTGCGGCTAATTCGAGAATTCAGCATGATTTACAAAACAGTACAGATTTTTCTAGAAACTTTTTTTTAATGAGCCTTTACACACAAGTAACTACCATGGCAAATTTCAGGCTACTATCCCGAACTGTATCACAAAAATTTTATGTCCGGCTAACATAAAAGTACCACAAACATGTCAGCTTTTTGTATAGTTTTTGTTATGTATTTCATCTTTTTTGATAAACACTGCTCAACATATGTAGGCTTCATGTCATTTGTTTATCAGTTAACTTTAGATAAAGGATTTCATCCGCTTATTAAATATTGTGTTAATGCTAACAGTAATTCATGAAATTTACAAGGTGAGGAGGCATCTTCCGCCGCTTGGTAGCGTATTATTTCCTCGGGGTTTTAAGGGCTCAATTTCAACGGGATTTGCTTCCTTCAATTTAGATTACAATTCAGCTACTTTCTGTATTATGAAATTTTATCTTAGACTTTAGTTACAAACATTTTCTAACATTAATGGTGCATTCTTTTTATTTTTTTATTATTTTTTTGATTCTGTGGGCTTGATTCTTACGAAGTTTGGCTCACTCAACTTGGTTTTCGATAAGTACGGACACTTCCGGTAAATGCTGTCATAGGTAGTGGGGATCTAGATTACAGGTTCATTCGGAAAGAAGTTGACGGGAATACACTAGATGCTGCAGAAGGCAATGGGGCCTCCGAAATTAGGTTCATTTAAAAGAATTTTCAAAGATATAAAATCATGTTTTGTTTAAAGTTATTTACAAACCCTGGGCAACGCCAGGCGGGTCTGCTGGTATACAATATAATTGTTATGCTATTTTACGAATTATAAATTGTACAAATGATATGAATTTAAATTAAATGTCAGTGTTTCTCACAAATTAGTTTTAAACATAAAATAAGATATAAATTGTTATTTTGCTTTAAAATCAAATAATGAACAGAATATTAAAATTTCAAATATAGAAGTAGGAAGAAAAAAAAAGGGGGGTAAACTAGTCAGATGTGCGAATCCCAAAACTTTCTTCTATCTCAAACATATTAACAATTCAAAATTCGCTATCACAGTGCCAAAATTAAATGACAATCTATGCAAAGTATGAGGACTGCAAAATATAGGTTCGTTGAATTGAATGCTTTTAACAAGGAGATATAAGCATTACATTGTTTCAAACAAGTCATTGACCTCTTAGATGCCTGCAACCACAATTTCTAACCCAAAGAGTATAAAATCAACAGCTGTTGTTCAATATACACCCAAGCCAAAAGGATCTATTTACATGAAAATGTAACAGAATATTAAGTTAGATTAAATTGTGTGCATTACTTTTTGACATATACATATTGTTAAAATCGTGAAAAATTCAGCATATCAACACCACCTGTTGTGCAAATTTACACCTAAACCTAATTAGTAACAGCTTACATCAATGTCTAACTGAATCTGAAATTTGATGGAAATCCATGTTTTAGTTCCTGAGATAGAGCTATTGCAGAAATCATACAAAATGTAACATAACAGTGCCAATGTTGGGCGATAATACACCAAAAACTAATCAGACAAGTTTATATCAAGGTCAAAATGTATCAAGTTTTGTAAAATTCTGTGCATTAGATCTTGAGATAGAGCACCCACAAAATTTGTCGCATACAGACAGGCTCGCCTTTACCACTTGAAATATTCTGTTTGGCATTGAGTCACTGAGTGCTTGTATTTCACTTTGGCGAAAATTGTTCCAAACTTCGTTAAGTGAATAACGCATGCATACTGTTTTCTTTCATTGTATACGTGACGAACTAATATCGCCCATACAATTTCAAATATGTTCGGGTCAGGGTGTTTTAGCTGGCAAAAACAAATATTTTTGCATATACAAAAAGTTTCCAGATTTAAGAGTATTTTTACGAAATTCCCTGATTCTTCCAGATTGATAAACCTTTCTAATTTTTCCTTAATTTCCAGAATCTGTAGCCACCCTGAATTGTATCTAAAGTTATGTTGCAATTATGTAGTGTTTCAATATACAACATTAGTTTTAAAGATTGGCTTGCCTTTACCACTAAAAGTAAATAAAGATGACTATTTTAATATACACTCAGGAACACTGAAAATAGCACACCAAGAAAGGTACAATTGTGAAATGTTGCAAATAAGTACAGTGAGATCCGATATGCAAATGATATAAGTTTGGTAGCAATGCACATGACCACACACTCTGTAGTGACATTGCAATCAGGAAGTGGACCCTATACAAATTGGTGCATAGTGGAAGATTCATAAACATGACTATCACACTTAGACTCTAGGAGGACTTTAGTAAGCAAAGAATGCCAAGTAGACGTGTGAGAAGACATTTCTCACAGTTAACCCCTTGACTACCAGGACATACGGCTTCCCATTTCAGTAATCAACGACCATGACGTACACTTCGTACATCGTTCACTACAGAGTAATCATTGCATATTTGAACCGAACTGGTCTGTGATATGCAACTGATATAACAGAGTACTGATTAAAGTGAGGTCCCCCCCCCAACACAAACATTTTACATCGCATAAGCTGGTATTACCAGCGAAATTAAGACTAAGGTCAAGGGGTTATGCGAGGTTGAGAGGGACATCATCGGCATGAAAACCACAGGTTGGTCAACGAGTCGTGTTGCTCACCAGGTCGATCATTCGAAGTGTGCCGCCAGAACATGTTGGGACTAATGGACATGAGATGATACCCATGTGCGGCATACTGGGTCTGGAGTGACCAGGAAGATGAATAAGTGAAAGTATCTAAGGATCGTGCAGCAGGCGCTCATAGATCCCACAGTTACTCGTTCCAGGATACAATCAGATGTAGGGTGTGGCATTGTAAATAAAAAGAAGCTATTAATGTGGCATTGTAAATAAAAAGGAGTTAATTGCTGTTAGATAAAATAAACACTCTTGAGTGCCGTAGGAGATCGTATAGCTGCCAATGATAAGATTGATTTAAGTGCCAAGAATAAATATTTTGCCGATGATAGAATGTTATTGCAGTAAAAATAAAAATAAATGGTCTTACTTAAATGATAAACAGTGGACACAAGAGGTTTGTTCAATGAAGACAAGTAGTTATGATAAATCCAACTTTATTAATCACATGGAGAGGTAGGAATGTATAGTGGAGAAATCCAACTGGTCAGCGTACATGGCAAAAATGTTCCACGTAGAATTATTAAAAACTTAAAATAATTCCATGACAATAATAAAATGCTGGTTCAAATTAGACCTTTGAGAATGCCTTGAAAATAAAATGTCCAAAATCAAAATGTGTTAAATTAAATTCCATCGGCAATCGACGACAGACTTTTAGTTATAAAATGATCCCCTTAGAAAAACATCGTGATCGAAGAACGGCTGTTCTTGCTTCTTCAAATAGGCGCTAGGCCCGAATTTGAAAAATGACAATCACATTGTCAAAAATTACAATATCAAAACTGTCGTAAAAAATCTGTTAAAAACTAGTTGCACTTGGTATTATACCATAATTGATTTAAATCTATTAGTTAAATTAAAATTACATATTATGAGTATGAAAACAGAGTACGAAGAGTATGAAAACAGCAAAGAGAAAAACAGAACCTCTCTCACAAGAGAATGAGCATATAATTCGGAATGAAGACACACCCCTTAATGTGACGTGGGCGACATCATCATGATGCGCTGGTTCTAAAAATAGACCAGAAGAGAGAGGGAAGGCTGAAATAAAACTTCTGTTACTTTAGGAAAGAAAAAAAGATTTTAATGATGTTGAGTCGAAAATAAATAATTTAAAACGCGAGATAAGTATGCTGCATTACAATTAAAATGTGATTACTACGTCACATATGGGTGTCAATTTTACTAGAAACCATTTCCAGATGGCTTGCGGAAACGAATCTGCAATCCAAGCAGCTTTTTCGAGTACTTTTTTAAATACCGAAACATTGGTGACTCAGTCTACAGTGGTGCCAAGCCAGAGCAATGTGGAATGCCACTGATTGACAAAACGTGGTATTTAGTTATTTCGGAACAGATAACCACGTGTGGGTGTGGAGACACCCTGGTGAATGGTACAAGTTGCTGTAATTGTCATTATCATACGTGGAGCTTTAACAGGCTAGCGTTATGTTGATGACATTCTTCGACCCCATGTGGGACCTTTCCTAAATGGTCTTCAATGTGGCAGAATTTGTTAAAGCTTTGTGCAACTAACTAGCCTCATTAACAGCAGAATTTTTCTGCAACTTCATATTTTTTAACAGTAAAAGTGAATGCAAATTTATAACACAATTAGAAAAAAGACACTGTAGAATTAATATATCATAAACTAAGAATTATATAACGGCTTTATCTATTTTTAAACTGTATTTATTTAAAAAGCCAAACCCCTAAATGAAGCATTAGAGGAATTATTTACAGTAATTTATAATAAATATATTGGTTCCATTTTTTTCCCCTTAAAATTTGCTGATTCAGTACGAGGTTAAATTGCTGCAATTTCTAGCAATGCATCCCACATTTCAAAATTATATCAATTTATTCAGGTGTGTGTGTAGGGAGAAAGGGATTGTACACATATGCTTATTAGAATTTATTAAAATATAATTTAGTATGTATACATGCATACCTAATTTTCATTTTTGCTAGATGTTGAGGATAGGACCATTCTTATTCTTGGTATAAATAAAAATAATAAACTTATGGCTTTTAACCAAATTAGTTTAAAGTCAATTTTTCAAAATCATATGTTATTTTTCCAAACATAATTACATAACTAAATAAGGAGGAGTTTAGTTAAATAAAAAATTTTGCATTCTATAAATTTCTACTCTAACTTTATTAACTTTAAGACATTTTATTTAAAATAATAATAATTCTAAAAGATAATATTTCTATTAGCTACGGTTAGAGGCTCAAAGATAAAAGTTCCCTGCAAGGGACCATTCCTATCACAGTGTCGCCGCGCTTTTGCCACGGGGATGATCTTCCAGGGACCATTTCCCAGCAATGATGTTTGTTCACATACAGCTTGAGTTGCTCAAAATTTCCTTATATCATGTTCAGACCACGGGTGCAGAATATGTCCGATCCGGCGATCTAGGATCGGGGGAAATTTTGAAGAAAAAACATGCAATTGAGTTCGATTTTAACAATAAATTACATAATTCTTTGAGATAGAAAATTTTTCTCTACAAATAAAAAGATCCGTATGGTGACCTTCACAAAATTGAACTCAGAATAATATGTACCGTATATACTCTTGAGAAAAAAATTCAATACCTACGGTAATACAGAATTTATGTAAGCCTATAACATATCGTAAAATTTTGAGGAAATTTTCAGATGGATTCAGGGAAATGTTTGGAGTGAAAACATTTTCTGCACCCCTGGTTCAGACTCTTCCATGGTCAGCCCGCTCCTCGGAGTTATCCCCTATAGAGCATGTGTGGGACCAGCTGAAATGCCAGATACCGCTGTGCCCCTCTGTCCATGATTTGGAGGCGGCTGTTCAAGATTTGACGGCCCATCTGCCTCAGGACAACATCAGACATCTACCAACTCTATGTTGAACCGTGTTGCAGCAGGCAGCAGTCCAACACGGTATTGAAGTTGCACTTTATTTGTCTAATTGTAAACAGTATTTGTGTATTGTCTTGATTTTGGGATTAAGCAAATGTCTCATCCATATCAGGTGTATCAAATTTCAGTTCAAACCAATGTTCCCTTCTTGGTATGCTATTTTCAATGTTCCTGAGTGTATATTACAATTGTTCTTTGCAAGTCCTTAGAAAGCTGACCTATTAGTTAAATAAGTTTTAAATATAAAAAATACATGTAATTGAGGATTTTTTTATGATGTGGATACTCTATAACACATTGTTTACCCTAAAAATTGAAGATAGAATGCATAAAAGAAATTGTAATGGGTCTTTAGGATGCATAATTTTCTTCTTGAATGAAATAAAACTTTAGATAACTATAGGAAAGACATCTTACATTATGATGTTGAAATTGCATTATTACACTTTTGTAAAAGAGGATCCCGATTAAAAAAAAAAATGTATACTTACATCATTTGGAATTTTCATAACAACTGAATAAGATCCATTAGGATTTGGCAAAGGCTTTGAAGAAAATAATTCACCGGTATTCTGAAAATAGAGTTGCATTTTTTCAAAAATTACTAATTTAAGAATATAGAAAAGCATAAAAACAATATCTCTATTCTAAAAGAAAGTAACTTACGCTGTCACTGCCGCCAGTTTTGAATTTTTTGTGACCGGAGGTCTTTCTCCGTTAATATTAAGAAAAATACTGCATACAAAAATATGAAAATCGGCGGTATTATAGAGAAATGTTTGATAAACATGCTGATGCAGATAGTCTTCAAATCGAATAATTATTTTAAGAGATATTTAATGCTAAAATTAAACAAAATCGTTCCATTAAAAAAGTTTTATAGTAGCAAAAACTATACATGGGAGTTAAATCATTTTTAGATCATTTTATACGTTAGAACTTCCCGGTGTGCAGACTGCATTCACTTTTTTAATGACTCATTTTTTGAGGTTTTAACTGTATAAACAGCACAAATAATAATGTTTGCTTCAAATTAAAAATTTATTTACACGTGACTATTATTAACAGAAAAAAAACTTTCAAATTAGAATTAAATAATTACGTGTGAAAAGCAGGAACTTATTGAAATTTAAAAACTATATTTACATGTGAATTTTATAAGGATATTGTAAAACAATAAATTCATTAACATGCGTTAGAAGTCTTAATAGGAGAAATTACGTAACATTTACGTCACATTGCACATTATGTAAAATGAGCAAAAAGTAATATTGCAAAACCGTTTAAATTTAAAAATTGCGTGAGACATTAATTTGATATTTTGAGATTATATTAATAAGATTAATATTAATTTTATTGAACGCGTTTAGACTGCTTTCGAGCAATTATTTAGTAATGTAATAAAAACAAAAAAGATTACAAGCTGAAAATGAAGTGTCACCAACAAAAAATATGATTTGAAAGAGAAAAATCTGTGATGCAGAAAATAAAGAAATTGCTTAAATGGTTAAGATTCGTTAACCTTCTGTGTCGTTTCCGTCAAAAGAAGGCATTGGTATTCGTAAAATATATTTGCATTTTGATGCAGATTTGCTTATTATATTAGCTTATTTTGAAATGTTTAACTGATTTTATTTAATCAAAGACGAAAACAGCCATTGTATCTTTTAACAGCAGCTGACTTTTAAAATTCTCCAATCGAAGAAAAATGAATAGAAACCCATTTATATGGAGATCGCCACTGTTTTTTAATTTATAATTCAATCTTTCAAAATCTTTTTAAAGCCAATCAAATTAGCGTGCTTTTAGAGACTGCGGTGTCTGAACAGAGTTGGCGAGCATAGCTCATAGGGGGCCCAAACCCCCTAGTTCATAAAAAAAAAAAGTAATAAAACATTCTTAACAAAAGATATGCATATAAATACAGTATTAACAAATTTTGCATTGCTTTTTGGTTTACCTTGAGTAAATGTCAGCTATTTTTTCAAATTGCTATAAAAATTTTAATTGTAGAAAATGAGAATAAGCAGTGATTACAAATGGCAAACGAGGTCAGGAGCTAGATTTTTTTTTTTTTTTAAATACTAATTTTTTAATAAAAAATTTCCTTTGCTAGAACATTGTATATTAGGGTACAGAGGAAAAAAATTTAATTTTTTTAATCAAACTAGAAGCCACCCTTGCTCGCCAACACCCCCCCCTCCCTCCCCACGTAATCACTTCACGATTCCATTTGGTATCCACAAAGCAATAACTATTTTCTAGCCAATCCCAGACGCGTTTCCCTTCTGGGTCGCTTTGCGATTCCTTATTTTCTATGCATTCAAATTCTTAGATTCCACTTGGTAAAAACAAGCTCTTCCCCAACTCCTGACAATTTTATTTCCTTATCTCCAAGCCCAAGCACATAATCATTAGAGCTTACAGAGTTTCATAATTATAAGAATTATTAAATATAAAATTATATATATGAAAGGATAAAAATCAAAGCCTTTTTTAAACTTAATATTATAAATTTTTAACTTCTTTGACACTGATTGACAGAATGAATACTTAAAACCTTAAATCATAATCAACTATCATTATGACAGTTATTGGGCTCATAAAATTAAACTAGAGTTAAAATAAACATTAAATGAGTACTTAAAAACAAACAGTGATATACTTTTCCAAATATGACAGCTGATTATAAGTCTAATTACTTTTCCTCAAATTTGACAGTTATTAAGATGCATGGTTAAGTTAATAAATGCCAAAATAAGATTACATTTAAGCTCTCAATCCCACAATTAATTTTTATCTAAACTGATATTTATTAAAACATAAATCTGTACCTTGGAACAAAAAGAGCCAAAGTCCCATCATACGTAGTATAGGGTTCTTGTAATCATTTTAAAAATCTGATTTTTTTTTTTTTTTTTTTTTTTTTTTTTTTTTTTTTTTTTTTTGATGGATTTACATGTGGATGGATTACATGTGGATGGATTTACAGACACTGGAGATTCCGAAAAACATTTTTAGAAAAAAAAAAAATTGCCTGTCCGTCTGTAATCGCTCTATCTCCCGAATAAATTGAGATAGAGACTTGAAATTCGGTGTGTACTTAGGGAGTAATAATTGGAAGAAGCCTATTGAATATCAGTAACCTCGATTAAACAGAACTTTTTTTTTCGGACTCTTGAAATATTCGTTCTGATAAAAGGTATACAAAAATTTTCGAAATTGTTTATTTGAAGAAGTGAATATAAAAGAGAATAAAAAACCATAAATTTTGCATCATGAATGAACTCGATCGGATAATTAGTTGCCGAGATATTTCTATTTTTCACACTCTTAGATTTTTCATGATCCTGTATTTCATTCAAATTTCAATTCAAAGATATATTTTAATTGCAAATGAGATGCTTAATCTGACGCAGTAAACTGTTAGTTAATAGGATTATAATTTTTCGAGTTATAAGGATGTTTCTTTTACGCAATTCGGTACTACTCGATTATCCCACCGACCAAAAAACTCTCGCCAAACTATAAGATTAAATGCCAATAATGGCTTATCGCAAATGTCAAGCATTTAATGCCTCTCCATACCTATAAGGGGGCTTACCATAGGGGGGGGGGGGGGGGGGGACCTCTTATGTCGCCAAATACTGCCAAGTTTGTCGTCACCTTGGCGGTGTATCACCAAAAGTGATGCCAAATTGGCGGTATCTCTAACATTTCGCCAAATTCCCATAGACTTCCATTGTAAACCAATATCGTTTACTTGCTTACAGAAAATCAACAAATGGAGATTTTTAATGCAACAAAAAGTAATATTAGGTTAAGGGGTTATATTAGATTTAAGGAAGTCCAAATAAATTAAATTATGAATAAAAATAACATGGTACAATGCTTAGCAAATATCACATGTTTTATTTTCATATTTTATATTATCTACAGGGGAGACCTGGGTTAGTAGGCGCAGTTTTTAGTTTTTGATTTTTATTAATTTTTATTAAAGTTTTTTATGAAACTAACTGTACTTTTAAGGGACAGGCTTTGGGATATAAATACCCGGAGTTTTGAGTTTGTAGCTTTTGTAGTTTATGTTTAGCAGAAGCCTAAAGTAAAAGGAAAATTGTGTGCCAACCTACCCCGTCACGGGACAAGTTGCTTATACTTATGGGGTAAGTTGGCACACGCTTTATAAAAATTTATATAAAACTCAAATAAGACACGCAGTTAAGAGAAATAAATTTCATTATTATCAGTAAGTTTAAACAAAGGCGTTGTCGCTGTACAATGTAAATTCTAAATTATACAGACAAAAATAATGAATAAAACATTAACATTGAGTTTCTTCTATCCTACTCGATATCATCATCAGAGTTACAGTTAACAGTTGTCACAAATAAAAATCGAGTGTTACCATTTGGGCAAGTATCGTATGCCCAAAATCTTGCATTACAACCACTTTTCTCGGTGTTTGCTGTTATTCAAACTACCAGCACGCACCAGACACCGAGCCAACTTGCTCAGTGTTCAATGCGCCTACTAGCCCCATAATGAATTTCTTCACAAAAGGGACACGTAACCATCTAACAATAAATAATTCAAGCAAATCACATATGGGGTAGGTATAGTTAATCATACGCTAAGGAAAACTGTACAAGTTAAATCGCAATTAAGATAAGTATTAGAAATTAGAAAAAGAATGAAGCAGCAAAAAACTTATGAGTGCAAAAAACAGAAAAATCATAATAAATGTCCACTGCACGTAGGCAGGGGTGCTACTCATGCATGAGAATGAAATTCCCTGACTTTTCCAGGTGCATTTTATGAAAATTTCAGTCTAGCGGTGTAATGTGAACTGGACAAGACGACAGTAAAATAAATATTATACCACGTGAAAATATAAAAATTTCCAACTATATATCACAATTAAAATTATCACATATGATGCATCCCTCCCCCCCCCCCCACCCACACACAAAATGCTCTTAGGACTGCAATAGAAATTGCTTTCCTTAATAATTTCTGAGTATTTCAAAGTAAGTGTTCTGTAAAATGGAAAAAAAATATATATATACATATACTAGGGATGCAACGGATATCCGGCACATCCGGCTGATTTTTCAATATCCGAAATATCGTCGGATATCCGAATCACAATCACCGGATATCCGACTTCTCTGCCGGATATCCGGCAATGCGTAGCAAAGCAAATATATAAGGGTAAGAGAAATCGTTTGACCCAAACAATGCTGAACAACTTTTGTTTATAATGCAAAATATGAAAGTAAGTCCACTATTTATGAGTAAAAGGTAATTCTCAAAAGTTTAAAGAATTACCAGCTTTCCTAACATTGGTGTTTGAACTCTCTATAATAAATTTAAGAATTTATGTTTACATCTTTTAGAAAATTGTACCTTTACTTTCAGAATGTGAAACAAAATCTGAAGTTGTTTATTAAAGTATGACTTTATTAATTTTCTTTCTCTCTTTTAAGTTTAACAATTAAACAGGCTTTTTTTTACTTTCTTCTATCTTCAATAGAAGAAAGTATTGTAACTGAGATTTTTTTCGATTTCTGGTTTTCGGTGGTCTTAGACGTTTTAGTGGTCAGAGATCCCAAAACATGCTTATACAAAATGTCTGTCTGTCTGTCATCATACCATCAAAAAGTATGAAGTTGTGCATAGAATTGAACCAAATTTTTTATGAATGTTTTTGGCTATAGCCAGCTGGCCCTCCTTCAATATTGGAACATTCCACTGGAAGGGGGCGCTGTAATCGTGATTTTTGTGCCATTTTCATTATTGTGCCATCAAAAAGTGTATGAAGTTATGCATAGAATTGAACCAAATTTTTGTGTATGTTTTTGGCTGTGGCCAGCAGGTCCTTCTTCAATATGGAAGCATTCTGTCAGAAAGGAGTGCTGCTGTAATTGCGATTTTTGTGCCATTTTCATTATTGTACTATCGAAAAGTGTCTCTTAAATATGTAATAAGTTATCCATATAATCGAACAAAATTTTTTGTGTATGTTTTTGGCTATGTCCAGCAGGTTCTCCTTTAAATTATAAATATTCCGCCAGAAGGGTGCGCTGTAACAGTGATTTTTGTGTTATTTCCATTATTTTACCATCGAAAAGTGTATGAAACTAAGCATAGAATTGAACCAATTTTTTGTGTATATGTTTGGCTATGGCCGTCAGTTTTTCCTTGAATTTGGAAATATTCCGCCAGAAGGTGTCACTGTGACAGCGTTTTTTGTAAAATTTTCTCAATTTTTTGCAGTTTTTGTACTGTATATTGGTGACTCGTGAAGTCATGGGAACTTCGCATCCTGCTAAGCTGGCTATTCACAATCAGCTGATGTACAACAGAATAACGAAAAAAATTATTGATTTTAATAAATATCATGATTGAGATTAACTTATTCTTATTTTGATTAATTGACGAGCAGAAATCTTAGATCAAAATCAAAGTTGGTATAATATTGAACTAATAACATTGAAGTATTAACATTTAAAACTACTTTTAGAAATACTAAGACGTATGAGATAGAAGAAAGTTTTGGGATTGGCACATCCAATTAGTTATATTTGTAACTTCATTACAAATAAAATATTTAAAATTAAAAGTAATTTTCTTTTTACTTATAAATATCACAGTAATTTAACTTAAAAAATAAAACTAAATGTGACTCAAAGCAAAACACTATTAAATAATTAAAACAGAAAAAAGGCATCAACTAAACCTATATTTGGAGAAAATCACTCTTTAATCATGGGTATATTAGTAGATATTTTATGTTTAAATTATAAAAAGAACGTATGTATTTCTTTGTGAAAATACTCTGCAATTATAGGCATATTATTTAATTGGTTAAAATTTGTTACACAAATTATCAGCATTTCATTGTACAAATTATTAGCAATTATCAATATAGTCAATCCCATATCCAATTCCAGTAGCAATTATCAGCATTTCATTGTACAAATAAACAGAATATTTTAATGTTTAAATAACATTTTTTATACAACATTATTAATATACATTACACGGCTTGAATGGCAGATACATGTCTTGAATTTCGAGATGGGATGGCAGGATTCGTGCCCTAAAGAATATTGGGGGCGGGAGACTCCTGTTTACAAAAAATCATTTTCCGAAAATGTTTCTTTGTGAAATGACGAAGTCTCAGGACCGGTTGACAAACTTCGTGATATTTTCCACTATCAATTGGCAGATTTCACAGTTTCTTATTACAACAAACTGACAAAATTCATGTTTGTTTTTCTGCATCTGACAAAGAAATTTTGCGATTTTTCTCTGCGATCGGCTGACGAATTTCTTGATTTTTTTTCTGGAGACCAATTGGTGAATTTCATAATTTTTTTTTCGCAATCAATTGACAAATTTAGAAATTTTATTCTGTGACCGATTGGCAAATTTCCCTGTTTGTTCTTGTGACTACTGATGAAAGTAATTGTTTTTCTGCATCCGATTGAAAAATTTTGCCTTTTTTCTCTGCGACCGGCTGAGGAATTTCACAGTATTTGCTCGTGACGGACTGGTAAATTTCACGATAGTTTTCCATGATCGATTGACGAATTTAGTGATATTTTCCCACTGTCGATTTCCCACGAACTTCAGTTTTTTTTCTCGCAACCAATTGACAAATTATTTTATTTATTTTCACCATGATTGACAAAATCAGCAATGTTTTTTCTATGACCGTTTTACGTATTTTGCGATGTTTTACCTGTCTGCCCAAAATAGGAAATAACTAAAAATGCAGCAACGGCCACTGGAGACTAAGCTCTATCAAATTGGCCAATAGTCAGCACTAAACAAAATGAGATTACACTTGTGGTGCACATGAAAAAAAAAAAAAACTTTGATGAACTTAAAAAAGAAAAAAAAAACATTTAGAAACAACAAACTAGTTGTTTCTCGCAATTAACAGAAATTAGGACATGACTTTTTGAAATCAACCTTTTCTCGTGTAATAGAAGAAATCGACTATTCCCCTTTCAATCTTTGGATATGGATTTCATAGCGCAGATTCCAATGTGTAGAACATAGTTCAATTAACGAAAATACCAGGGATTACAGTTTTGACTATAATTCCATTAAGGATATAATAAAAAAATTTGTTCAGAAGTGACATACCATCACCGATGTGCATTACTCATGTAAGTTAAAAATTAATGCACATCAGATTTTGCAAAGTTTTCTAAAACTTTTTAAGAGAGCATAACCATGTGTTTCCGATAATTTCTAAAGTTATAAAATCGCTCTGTACTGTTTGTCAAAAGTGTAACTTCTGAAAGAGGCTAAAGTATGCAAAATGGAATAAAATCTAAATTAAGAAATTCATTTAGCAACCAGATTGTTAATTGCCCATAACATTGGGTGAAAATTGAAAAATAGACATGGTATATATAAAGCTTGATTCTGTTCCTTTGTTTTAATAAAATAAAAATTTTGAATAATTATCTTGAGTTGTTGATTTAAATTGTTTCAATGGTATTTTGTTATGTCTGTATAAATGTAATTCTTTAAGTAGCACATAAAAAATAACGGGGTGTAAAGATTTTTTTCCTTTCTAACAGTTCAACTCCCCTGCATTTATAAATTTTGGGTGCAAAACTCCCCTCCTGGGAAAACTTGAATTGCAAGCCATGTTATTCAAAGAGATATAGTTTTTGTAAATTAAATTTCAATACATTTAAAATGTTTTAATGATGTGTGAAACATGTTTGTAATTTATTGTTTTGAAACGACATTATATAGAGAAATAATTCAATATATAACTAAAAACATATCTAGGGCCGGATATCCGAATCCGGCAGGCAAAGGAGCTTTGGATATCCGGTATCCGGCAAAATCAATATCCGGTGCATCCCTAACATATACAGTATTTTTGCATTGAATGATAACTTACTTCACCATCTATCACAATGTCACTTAAGTTCAACTTTAGGCAAAAGGGGTTTAGAAGCAAACATTTTAGGGTGAAGATTAAGCAGATTTGAAATGATTTACATTAAATGTCAATAAAAAATATTGCAGAAAAATTTCAAAAAATTATATTAAACAGTTAAAAATTTTAAAGTATGTGTGGAGATGACAGTTGGAAAAAAGAAAGAGGAAAATTTAAGAGGTGATTAAATAAAACTTCTAAAAATTGCAATTTGCAAAAGCGTAGAAGATTTTTCTCATTTGCCATGGGACAAAGGTCGTACTTATTTGGCGACCTCCATGAAATTTTATTAAATTCCCTGACTTTTCCAGGATTTGGGATAAAATATAGAAATGCCCTGACATTTCCCTGACTTATTAGACAATTTTCTGAATTCCCCGACTTTTCCATGCTCTGCAGGTAGCACAGCAACCCTGCGTAGGTATCGCTGCAAAACTACGATGAGGATTGTAAAAAGTAAGAAGAAAGGTACTCTGTGACTGATTGCGCAATCTATGCACAAACGGGCGATTTATGAGGACTGCGCCTACTTTCCCCTGTAGCCAACTAGCCCCGGTCTCCACTATCCATGATTGGTAAGTATTACGGTGGCCCTCAACGACTAGTTCTCAAATGGCAGGAAACCCAATTTAAATTTGACACATTACATTAACAGCAAGTAACATTGGCCTTGACAAAATATTTTGTTTTCAATGGTTTAATATTGCGAGGACTTTGGCCCTTTTAACAATTACTTTATATCGTTCCTGAATTCATTCATGCATTTAAATCAAATTTCTCAATTTTGGACATTGGCCCTTTTGTTCCAAGGTACAGAAATAACCATTAGTGTCATAGGTGGAAATTACCATTGGTGATGCAATCAGGCTGGACCTGGAGTCAAACCTTGCCATCACAAGGCGACACCTACTATGGAACATTGAGCCAATTAAATTAAAGTTTCCTCCTAAGTTGACACTTTCGCCGTCTGCTAGAAAATATTCTAAATTCTTAACAAAACTCATGTGCTCAGCCGAAGAGCTCAGCCTTATTAGAGAATTGAGCTGTCTCTAAAATATCAAGTATATGAGCAAAGAAAAATATTGTTTCTCGGGGCCTCTGGCAGACTCCACGAATGCTATGATGTGTACCGTCTAATAGACTAAATAAAAAGAAATTTATTTCAAAAGAGCGAGGTCCCGAGTCAAATTGTTCCAATATTCCGTATTCACCCAAATGCAATTATTTAATATACCTAAGGTGTGACGAGAAGGATAACCTGGAATCTGCCACAAATACATCCTACATGAAGTAGAAAGAAATACAAGCGGAATCCTTTCATATACAGTGTTACGAATATTGTAAATAGTGTGTGCTTAAAAATAATGTAAATAATCCAATTAAGCTCCATTCATAAGGTAATATTAGTTTTTGTTGCATTGAAGTATCTCAATTTGTTGATTTTCTGCAAGCAAGTAAACCTTATTGGATTTCAATGAAGTCTATGGAAATTTGGCGAAATACTGGAAATAGCACAGAGTTGGCTTCACTTTTGGTGACTAATTTTGGTCGCCAAATTTGAAAATATGTCGCCAAGGTCGCAAGACCCCCCATTCTTGGTAACCCCCTTATAGCGTCAGAAAGCTCTGACCAATCAGATGCGTTTTGCGGTATCTATGCAGATTATCATTGGTCCATTCCAGATAACTTTTTTTATATATAGAAGGAAACAGGTAAGTGCCAAAAGTTGCCTTAATAATTAACAACTTAATTATTAGTTTTAACAACAAAAAAATAATCTGCTTTTGTTTATAAAAAATGGACAAATTAAAAGCCTTGGCAAAAAAGTTTTGCCACAAGTTTTGGTAAACTGAGCAACAAGAATCACCATTGCATAACTACAGTATATCCCAGCGTATAACACTCATCACTAATTTGAGAGAATATATCTTTATTTCAAGCATATACTGCTGTAGGAGAAACACGCATCAAGTTTTCTCTATGAAAACAAACCAGAAATACCAATCCCCTAAAAATATTATTTGAGACAGGCCCTGTCTATTATGTGCTCAAACAAACTTCCTCCTCATTTGCGCGAACCTGACCAAGGGAAAATTCCCATTTTACATGTCATTCTTCATTCAGTCGAAGCCCTTAACTGTCAGTTGTGTTGATCCTCCTAAAACTTATGAAAATTAGTTCATCATAAAGTAAACCTAACCTCAAAAGGCCAAACTCATAATTTAGACACATTTTAACAGCTATTCATACAGTAAAATTAATTATAACTGTACATATGATAGTCATTTTCTTTTTGTAACTCAGAAAGTATTATAAGAAAATAAATAACAATAAATGCATAAATTCAGTAAATCAAAAATAAATGTATTATTTTGAATGATTTGACTGTTTAAGACTTTACTTTAAAAAATAATAATAATAAATCTCTGTGTTAAATATATGCACACCAAATTGGCCTTTACTACAGAAATAAATTTCCAAAAATGCATCACTGAAATGACCCAGAAGTGTTTTATCTATACTAATAAAAGAACAAATCGCTCTGTCTGTGTGCGATGGCTAGCAAAATCTATGAAACGTACAAGGCTCAAAATTTTTTTGAAGCTAGCCCAAAGTGTCTCATAATGCACCATAGCTTCAGAATTTTAATATTCTAATTAACAGCTGAGTTATTAATTATAAACCATCACTCATTTTGATTAAAAATAGATTTCGAAAGGGAAAATGTTTGACGCATGCGCTGATACGCAAATGAAGAACGGAAAAAAATATTTTGGCAGTATTTTGTCATTATTTATTAATTAACATCGTCCAAACACCTTAGTAAAGTTTAAAACAGAAGACATGTTCTGAAAGATTGTGCTCTTACGTCTCAAATGCTGCGATCAATTCAAAAATATATCGCAATTAACTTCTTGAAAAAGAAAGTTAAAAAAGGATCGTTTTTCTCCCTTATTACAACACCTCCCCAGGATGCAATTTTAAATGTACTGACAAGTCAAATATATGATTATAAAGCTGAATCCTTCTTCAAAACGATGGTGCAATTGGTGTTTAAAAATTTTAATCTTAACCTTTTCAAATACACCGCCAAATGCAGGTCACTTTCCGCCTCATAAAGATGATTTACATTTCGGTTAAATGTTTATCCTCTAAAATATGCATATTTTTTTTTAATGAAATTTTAAAAAGGGCTTGGTTTTAGTAATATTTACGATCCATTAAAATTTCAAAGAATTCGGACAACTATAATCATCTATTTTATTATGCTAATGAAACTGACGGGACGCGGGGGAAAAAGGCAGAAACTATTTACGTTCCGATATGGAACGGTAATTTAGTAAACTTTTCGTAGCAGTTGTGGCATAGTGGCTTAACACCTTGGTTTTCTGTACGAACAGACCCAGGTTCGAAACTAGATATGGCAAAGTTAAAATTTGAATTAGTAGTTTTTTCCATTTTAAGGATTCTTCCAAAGCGAAGTTCCCTGTTTCGATACTCGGAACTACTAAAGATAAAATGTAGATAAATTTTATGAATTTCATTTATATGCAATCTCATTTTAATACATAAGAAATCTGAAAGGATTGCGTAAATTTCTTATAACAATAACAGTAACTATGAATATTTTAAGTTTTTAAACACTTTTATAACTTTACTAGAATAAAAACCTTAATGCTTAGTGCTGCCATCTATTATTGTAAAATGAAACAATTGAAACCTTTTTCTGGAGTTTTAAAAATTTTACAACGGATTTTTAAAAAAAAAATTTAACTCTTATTTGTGTTCGGAGAAATTTAAAATGATTTAAAAAATTTAAAATACGAAATTTTTTTTAATCTACGACAAAACTTATTCTAAATTAAGTAAATTAAACAAAATTAAAACTAGTTCAATTTAATACTAATATAAACTTTAAATTAAATTTGACTACATAAAATAGAAAATTTAGGATGAATTATAACATTTAAAAGAAACAAAAAGCCGTCCATCATTTTTCGAAAATCGTAATTTTTAAGAACTAAAAAAAAAAATTCAGTATTTCAGTTTAGAAATAGAGCAATTTTAAGTAATACCAGAATAAGAACCTTAATGCTTAGTTCTGCCATCTATTACGGTAAAATGAAACTAATTGCAACTTTTTCTAGAGTTTTTGAAATTTTACAAAGGATTTTTTTTTAAAAGTTTTTAAACACTTTTATTTGTGTTCGAAGATATTTAAAATGATTTAAAATACAAAAATTTTTAAAATATACTACAAAAATTATTCTAAATTAAGTAAATTAAACAAAATTAAAACTAATTCAATTTAATACTAATATAAACTAAAAATTAAATTTGACTAAATAAAATAGAAAAATATTTAGGATGAATTATAAAATTTAAAAGAACTAAAAGCCAATGGCCCCATCATTTTTTCAAAAATCTTAATTTTTAAGAATTCAAAAAAATTCAATATTTAAGTTTAGAAAGAGAGCAATTTAAATATAAGATTAATACTAGAATAGAGACCTTATGCTTAGTGCTGCCATCTATTGTGGTAAAATGAAACTAATTGCAACTTTTTCTAGGGTTTTTGAAATTTTACTACGGTTTTTCTTTTCTTTTGAAAGTTCTGAATTTGGTGTCCTTTCTTAGGGACACCGCGCCAGCGCGTGTTTTAAAGGGTTTTTCATCATGGGCTCGGGCATCGCCGTGGCTTGTCAGCTAGTAAATAGAATAAAATATTCTGTTCCAAAAAGAACCTTATGGAAACTTCCTTTCCCTAGTTAAAGAATTTAATTTACATGACTTTCCGATGCTTATAATAAAAGCTTGCCTCTGATTTGATATTACAGCAATTCAGAAGCAAATTCCAAGGATTTGAGTAGACAAAATGTCTAATTATTAAGTTTTCTAGACCCTCCCCCCCCCCCTCCATATGCTTCTAATATTTTCTTTGGATTTTTGCATCCATTTAGAGAATGTCCAAATTTGCTTTTAAAAAGGTGTAATTCCTCCTTTAGGAGGAACTCTTTCATGCCTGTGTAGTTTTTATTACTTTTTTGGTAATCGCGGCAACTGAAGTACTCCATTTCTGTTGAAAGTAAAGGGGAAAAAAAGAAAATAGATTGTTGTATCTTTTTGTTGCCATTTTCTCATAAAAACTGGAAAAAAAAAATATTAAATATGTGCTACGTCAAGAATATCGTTTGCTAAAAAACCCGGTGAGTTTTGGCTTTATTTAGTTTTTATTTAACAATTAAATGATTTTTAGTTTATTGCAATTTAACTTTACAAAAATCTATTTTAAAGAATATTTGTGACTTATTTTCTTCACATTTACTTACCGTACATACTCGTTAGGGTGGTTCAAAAAAACTTTTTTTGAGATAAAGACCAAGACAGCCCTTACTTTTTTTTACATTTATGCATAGTATCACTCTCCTAAAATTGTAGATGTTTACACCTACAGGAAGATGGTGCTCAATGACCCTTCATTTTGATACTTTTGGATAATTTTACACTATTTTATATTCTTAGATTGATGAGAATATACATATGCTAAAATACATAATTTTTAAACAAAAGTTGATCCTTTATAGGCTTTCATAATTCCTAATACATAATATAAAGTTTAGTTGAAGTATTTGGCAACAGTTTTCCTTTCTAATGCATCTAGCAAAATTGCAACACTCCTGACAAAAGAAGCCGATATTTTATAAACAAGGCTATTTATTGCAAAGTTCTACAAACTACAAACTGAAGTTCAGTGATAGTTATAAAACAGATTAGAGGTTACAAGAATTATTTAAAAAGTACATTTTATTTAATATATTATTTATTATTATTTTAGAAAGAAAAGTGTTCTCAAAGAGTTAAATGACATGGCATCAACAGCAACAGTCCACAATATTGAAATTTTTCGAATTGGTCTTATGGCTTTAGATTGATCATCCACAACACTGAAACAATTGGCAACTATAAAACGAGTCCTACTGAGGTTTCATTATCATTTGAGAGAAATTTGGACAATATGAAATGTCAGTTATATAACATTTCAAGAAGTGGTTCATGTATGGTTTAAAGCTAACATTCCTACAATGCTTGCAACTCATGCAATTAAAAAACTTGAAAAAAAATGCTTGGAAAATAGCTTTTAATAAAAAAGAATATAAGACATTCCTCAGCAGCTCAACAAGAAATAGAACTTCTTTTTAAGAATGAATTATACCCTTTTTGATATTGCCCATGGTGATGCTTTGATTCTAATTAAAGAAGAAAAAAAAAAAAAAAAAAAAAATGTGATTTCCTTATAAATTAACAAAATAGACATAAAGTATATTTGCGTAATGAAGATAGGGAATTTTTGTAAAAAAACAAGAGAGATTTCTTAAACGGAAAAAATAGGAAGAACGGCGAAAAGAAAAATCACAGGTGTGGACATTTCATCATCAGCTGTTTACGTTTATTCAGTGACTGATTCAGAAAACTTAGAGTTCACTTCTCAATCAGATGTTGATGATGATTTTTCTCTGAATGTAAAGAAAAATCTTATGTCCAATTCTGAAAAGAAACAAGATGTATCTAAAACACAACTAACTGTTCACATTCCATGTTACTGTCAATTTAGATCGTAACAAGACATCTGACATTTGACTGCATTTGATTGTTCAAGTTGTATCAACTCTAGGACATGATCTTTGTGCACTTCCTCTTTCAAGTAAAACCATACAGCGATTAAGAAAAAAGGCTAGAAAATAATATGCTGAGTCAGCAATTTGTGATTTCAAACTCGATTGTCCTCTAGTCTTCCATTGGGATCGCAAACTTTTGCCTAAATGTTTTGGATTAGGAAAATTTGAACTGTTGCCAATGCTTATTTCAATATTTGATATTTGAAAAGCTACTTTGTCTTTGAGTGGTGATGGTACAGCAGAAAATATAGTGAATTCTATTTTTAACACATTACATAATTTGGGGGTAGAAGAAAAATTCAAGGTTTATGTTTTGGCACTACGAGTATAAACACAAGTTGTGTAAAATGAGTAAGCATTTGTTTGGCAAAAAAATGCCGCAAACTATTGTGGATAGCCTGTCGACAACATGCCATGGAATTAACCTTTGCAAAGTTTTTAGCTTGTGCCTTGGACCGTCCAGTTCCCCAGAAATCCCACTCTTCAACAGATGTAAAAATGTTTGGCAAGGAATTGAAAAAATTTCGGGGATAGAATTGGAAAAAATGCCCTAAAGATTTTAAAGATTCAACCATTGCTTGTCTTTTATCTGTAGATAAACCTATGGTTATTAGAGATGATTTAGTTGACACTTGCTACTTTGGGAAATCCACCAGAGAAAATCCATCGGAGAGCACTAGGGACTGGCTATTCATCATGCTCAGTGGATGGCTAAACTCCTATATGCATTCAAAATCTTTCTCTTTTGAGATCAGCCGGAAGTTTTACGTCAGAACTAAGAAGGAAGAAATGCATCTTCAATGATTTGTGCAGTTCAGTGCTCTTCTCAACAGCAAAACATGGACAGAAGCTCTACTTGCAGCTGAAGCTGCTGTAGTTGACTTGCAATTATGGAAAGACATGAGAAAATACGAGACTATTGATTCTGAGATTGGACTTTAATTGGTTGGTCTTGCCCTATTTTCAGACAGAGTGCCAACAAAAAAGAAAGCAAAAATTATTGCAGGAATGAACAATTCAAAATGTTGACAAAATGTAAGAGGGCAATCAAATTTATTGAAAGATAATGAAAACCTTGGAGATTATGCAACTAAAAGAACTGTTGAGCTCTTTTCTCGTTTGAACATTAGCGACTCTTTTATACAACTTTTTCCTGAAGAATAGAAGGAAAACTTTTAACAAATAATGGCAGTTTTTGCAAGGCCTTGAAGGAAATAGAAGTACCATCGCTACCGAGGACAACAACAAAAAAATCAATTCTTAATATTTTTTCAAAAAAGTAAATATAAAAAATCGACAATGTTAACTATTTTACTAGCCTTTACTAATACTGTAAATATATAAATAAAAGATATATTTAAATAATTTGGTTTTTTACATCAACCTTTAGAAAATTCCTACAAATGCCTAAATAGCTCCAAAAGTCAAAAGTTGATAGGTCATTGAGCATAGTCTTTTATTTGGAGTAGGAGATTGAAACTTTGGTAGAATAATAGTATGGACAGATGTAAAAAAATGAGGGGGTGTCCTGGTCTGTATGAGAAAGTTTATTTTTTTCAATAGGTTTTTGAACCACCCTAATACTCGTGTATAAGTCGAAGAATTTTAGACAAATTTGGGAGTTGAAAATGGAGGGCTAACTTATGCACGAGGGGAAAAAAAAAAAAAAGCAGATAATCCGCGAATGCACAAGTCTTTTAAGTAATCACATGAGAGATAAAAGCGGACAATGGTCATTTTTCCCTGTGATTGACAAAAAAGATCAACAATAATGTTCCTGTGATTGTTCTGCATGCATTTTCTCTTGAGACAGAATTTCCTTTAATACAGGGACATTTCTTTCAGCATTTTAATCCCCTTTTTAAAAAGAATTCAACTTGAGAATGCTTCTAGATATCTCTCTTTAAAATCTTACAATACATAGAAGTACTATATTTTAGCAGTCTAAGAAGTTGTTTACTTTTGTAAATAATGTGAGTTGATTTTTGAAAGAATCTTTTCTTTTTAAGTGTCATTCAAAATAGTTTGGTTTTACATAATTATACAGTTTTAAAACGTTAAAAAGAAGTCTGATTAGAAACGTAAAAAAGTTTACTAATTTAAAGAAAATTAATTTTTCTAAATCCTCAATTACAAATCATTTTTCAACATACTACGAGAAATGTGGTTGGACTTATCCACGAAAATTCAATTTTTTTTTTCAAAATTTTGCTTAAGAGTTTGGGGGGGGGGGGGGGGGGTAGACTTATACACGAGTATATATGGTAATTCGTATTAAAAATCTGAAAGAATGCAATTTTATTAATCCGCATCCAATGGTCTTATAATGCCTGAAAATGGTAAAATACAAAATTTCGGCAAAATCGATTGAGCCGTTCTTTAGATATAATAAGTTTGACTATGACCCATTAATAGAATTTTCTCGAAGACGTGACCCATCCCCATGATCTTTTCGTGCCCGAAAATGGTTAGACACAAAATTTAGTCAAAATCGATTGAGCCGTTCTCTAGATATAATTACCTTGATCCTGACCCATTAAAACCCACTAATGGAATTTTCAATGTTTAAGTGTAGAAAAATGGAGATTTAAAAATGTATGCATTTTTTGAAAAAAATTTTGGGCCAGGCATAATTTTACTGGACCAGGCCACGCTGAGAAATTGACTTTCATACGGGTCAGGTCAAAACTAGGTCTTGTATCCATGGTTTCCATTTTCCTTCTGTATGTGTTTCAGATGCTAGGTGAAATGCGGTTAGCAGAGGTGCCAACTTTTAACCGAAGCCATCAGTAATCAGCCGTACCCACCCGTGGACCGTCCTACACCCTTACCAAGATGTTAACATACAAACATAACGTAATCAAAACTGAAACAATTAAATTATAGATAATTATTAGTCTAATAATTAAAAATAATAAAGCAATTAATGAATTAAACATATTTGAAATTTAAGAAACAATAATTGAAACTGAGAAAAACTCTTTCACTCACCTAATCAAAATTCCTCAACATATCACAAAAATTCTTAACTTACCATAAAAATACTGACTTGTTCATGAATTCTTTTTAATAAAATAAAACACAATATATGACAATAAAAATAAATTTCTTTCCAAAATATTTTTATTAAGACTAACTTCCACTACCCATAAGGGCTAACTTAGTAGCTTTTTTAGCTGAATAATAGAAGGCTGCACTTTCAGAAGGAAGGCAATAACACCCTTGTACTGACCTGTCACCGTGTATGCATTATCTAACGAAAATGATAAACAATTAGTCCATGGGATTTGTTTCTTGCTCAGTTGAGAATTTAAAATATTAAAAATGCCTTTCCCCAGTGTTAATACTCGTCTGGCACAAGGACAATAATACGGTATCGATTTTACCGGCAGATTCGTCGAAATACGATACTATGATAGGATATAGTTTATTATCATCATTGTCATTACTGCCATCGGTAGCAGTGGAATAGGGGCGATTTTTCAAATCGTTCACAATTTCGGATTGCGTTGATTTCGCCATGTCTTGAATGATTGCAGATGTTTTAGTCTGTGCACAGCCGTACTTTTTGACGATCTTAGAATCCGGAAATTCCGAAAGCATGGTCGGTACTAGCAATCTGCACATTATGTTCAATCACAAAACGTGTAAACAACATTTCTGCTTTTATGATGGCATTTTCGTCACTCTGTTCAGCAAAAAAATTAGTAACAGGCTTATATTTTTTGAGAGTCCATTTTTCTCATGCTTCTTTGATTCAATCACTGGAGCAAACCGTGCAAAACACATAATGTTCAGATATTTCTGATTTTTGGATACACGGCCACTCCTTAGTATATTTAACATGGTATCGTTACAAAACCTTCATTTTCTTCGGCTTCGTCTCCATCACTGAAATTCTACGATTAGTCACAAAACTTTAACAAAATACAACGTGCACGTGCAACAACTATCATAATAGGCGATGCGCGTGCGAAATGTGAAGTTGTTGCCAATTTAGAAAAGCAAATTTTGAATTGGCTTGAATCAGCGTTGCCCATGGATGTACCTACCCTTTGCTTGCTTTGCTTTCTTCCGTCAGATAAGCAGCATCATAAGCCACGCCTTCTGCAGTTAGCTCTGCCCAATAAGCTGTTAGCTCAGTGACTGTGCCAAATACAGGAAGAAATGAGCTTGTTTATGTTCTGCACTTTCATTTTCTGCTTTCTACATAGCGAATTCGGCTTGCGAACGCGTCACTTACAGCTTGAATTTGACTTTCTGCTTTAATATGCTATCGAAATATGGATAAACAACTGTTTCAGTAGTTAAAATTATCACATAATCTCAAATAATCACAAAACTTTAATTTCCGGATTTTTTTATTATTTCCGTAATTTTTGTAGAGACGTCCGTAATCCCGTAATCTAAAGTTAAAATGCAGAATAATTCCGCAGAATCCGTAATGGTTGGCAGCTCTGGGTTAGTGAAAATGACGTCATATTTAAAAGAAAACAATTTTCTTAGATAAAACTAAAATAGATAAAACTTAGATAAAACACAAATGCGTCAAACAAAAATTACGGAAATTTTTACTCTTCAGTACCGAGATTAGAATCTCTAGTTAAGAGACTGTTCACGTGCAAAGATTTTGCTGTCAATTGTGGCTTCACATTTTGAGTTAAAAGGATTTCAAAATGATCAAATTAAAATACCGTATTTTCGGGAATACCCGCCGCACCAATGAAAACCTGTTTTTTAAAAAAAAGTTTATCGACGTAAGCGCCGCACCCAAGGAACTGATATTTGTACAATCTAAATTCCGGAATCGTTTATCGTTTCAGCTGAGGCTTTTCTGGATTTTAGAGGTCTTGAAATATCGTATATACTGCACGGGCCGAAATTTCCGGGCACAGGCCAAAATTTCTAGGTCAGGACTGCCCGACTCGCAGAAAAAAATTCGTCCCGGGACTGCCAGACTCACAGAAAAAAATTCGGCACAGACCAGCCAGATACAAAAATTAAAAGTTTGGTCCGGCCTGTACAAAAGAAATATTGGCCCGACCCGGTAAAAAATTTAAAAGTTCAGCCTGGCCCGATATAACAGCTAAAAGTTCGGCCCGAGACTGGCTCGGAAAAAAGTTAAAATCTCGGCTCAGCCCGAGTGAATTTCTACAAAACATTGATAAATTGCCACAGGGTGTGATAGTTATTTTTTTTTAATGAATCTCTGTTTCTTGTATGTAAATGTTTCAGCTATCATTACTATTGTTAATCCATATTCAATGAATTGAAGTGTTAAAAATCTGAAAAATGTTATACAGTAAAATCTGCTAAGACAGAATTGCATAAAAAAGCATTATAGACAAGATCCTCAACACGTTGTTCAGTTTAAAACAGAATTTCGTCATAGGCAGGTTCTTTTCACTCGTTTTACTATATTTTAATTTAGCTATATTTTAATAAGCGTATGAAATCTACTTCTCTTTAAAAAGAATAAATTTTAATGTTTAATTGTAGAATAATCACGATTTAAAAATGTATGCATTTTTTGCAAACATTTTTGATCCAAGGCTAATTTTACTGACCTTTGAATGGACCAGGCCACAACGAGACAATGATTTTCATATGGGCTTTGTCAAAACTAGGACTGAAAATTTTGGATCGTGAAGACTAGGAATGAAACCAGTCCAGGCTCTGTACAGAAAGAATAAGTTAGGTCCGGCCCAGCCTGATCTTTCAGGAAAAAAGTAATGTCCTAACCTGGCCCAGACAGAACCTTCAGAAAAGAGTATGGCCCGGCCTGTGCAGATCTCACACTGCCGAAACCACTTTAGGATAACTAGAAACACTCTTTTTTTTTTTTTTTTTTTTTTTTTTTTTTTTTTCCCCCTCCTGTCTTTTTTTACGCAGTTCACCTATTGATAACTGTTTCATTGATTCTGTTTGTGGCAGATTTTACTTTTTATTTGCTACATACGCATCTTTTCTTGTTCATTTTTAAAAATAATTTTGTAAGTTTTAAAAATATTTCTTGCTCAGAATTTAGACTTTCCTTTTCATAATAAGTTATTATGATGATAATTATTATGAAGATATATATCGTAAGTTTAAGGAAAGAGGAGAAATTCCATGAATCCACTTTGCATTAAAAAAAAATCTATCTCGTTACCTCTTTTTTCTACAGCATTCAAAGCTCGACTTATACACGAGTATATATGGTAATTCGTATTAAAAATCTGAAAGAATGCAATTGTATTAATCTGTGCCCAATGGTCTTATAATGCCCGGAAATGGTAAAATACAAAATTTCATCAAAATCGATTGAGCCGTTCTTTAGATATAATAAGTTCGACTCTGACCCATTATGACCCACTAATAGAATTTTCTCGAAGACGTGACCCATCCCCATGATCTTTTCATGCCCGAAAATGGTTGGACACAAAATTTAATCAAAATTGATTGAGCCGTTCTCTAGATATAATTACCTTGATCCTGACCCATTAAAACCCACTAATGGAATTTTCAATGTTTAAGTGTAGAAAAATGGAGATTTAAAAATGTATTCATTTTTTGAAAAAAATTTTGGGCCAGGCATAATTTTACTGGACCAGGCCACGCTGAGAAATTGACTTTCATACGGGTAAGGTCAAAACTAGGTCTTGTATCCATGGTTTCCATTTTCCTTCTGTATGCGTTTCAGACGCTAGGTGAAATGCTTAAAATTACGTCATATTTAAAAGAAAACAATTTTCTTAGATAAAACTAAACTTTTTAACACAAATGCGTCAAACAAAAATTACGGAAATTTTTACTCTTCAGTACCGAGATTAGAAACTCGAGTTAAGAGACTGTTCACGTGCAAAGATTTTGCTGTCAATTGAGGCTTCACATTTTGAGTTAGGATTTTAAAATGATCAAATTAAAATACCGTATTTTCGGGAATACCCGCCGCACCAATGAAAATCTTTTTTTAAAAAAGTTTATCGACGTAAGCGCCGCACCCAAGGAACTGATACTTGTACAATCTAAATTCCGGAATCGTTTCAGCCGCGGCTTTTCTGGATTTTAGAGGTCTTGAAATATCGTATAGAGACACTTAGAGGTCTGCACGGGCCGAAATTTCCGGGACCGGCCCAAAATTTCTAGGTCAGGACTGCCCGACTCGTAGAAAAAAATTCGGCCCGGGACTGCCCGACTTACAGAAAAAAATTCGGCACAGACCAGCCAGATACAAAAATTAAAAGTTTGGTCCGGCATGTACAAAAGAAATATTGGCCCGACCCGGTAAAAAATTTAAAAGTTCAGCATGGCCAGATATAACAGCTAAAAGTTCGGCCCGAGACTGGCTCGGAAAAAAGTTAAAATCTCGGCTCAGCCCGAGTGAATTTCTACAAAACATTGATAAATTGCCGCAGGTTGTGATATTTATTTTTTTTAATGAATCTCTGTTTCTTGTATGTAAATGTTTCAGTTATCATTACTATTGTTAATCCATATTCTATGAATTGAAGTGTTAAAAATCTGAAAAATGTTATACAGTAAAATCTGCTATGACGGAATTGCATAAAAAAGCATTATAGACAAGATCCTCAACACGTTGTTCAGTTTAAAACAGAATTTCGTCATAGGCAGGTTCTTTTCATTCGTTTTACTATATTTTAATAAGCGTATGAAATCTACTTCTCTTTAAAAAGAATAAATTTTAATGTTTAATTGTAGAATAATCACGATTTAAAAATGTATGCATTTTTTGCAAACATTTTTGATCCAGGGCTAATTTTACTGACCTTTGAATGGACCAGGCCACGGCGAGACAATGATTTTCATATGGGCTTTGTCAAAACTAGGACTGAAAATTTTGGATCGTGAAGACTAGGAATGAAACCAGTCCAGGCTCTGTACAGAAAGAATAAGTTAGGTCCGGCCCAGCCCGATCTTTCAGGAAAAAAGTAATGTCCTAACCCGGCCCTGACAGAACCTTCAGAAAAGTGTATGGCCCGGCCCGTGCAGATCTCACACTGCCGAAACCACTTTAGGATAACTAGAAACACTCCTTTTTTCTTTTTTTTTTCTGTCTTTTTTTATGCAGTTCACCTATTGATAACTGTTTCATTGATTCTGTTTGTGGCAGATTTTACTTTTTATTTGCTACATACGCATCTTTTCTTGTTCATTTTTAAAAATATTTCTTGCTCAGAATTTAGACTTTCCTTTTCATCATAAGTTATTATGATAATTATTATGAAGATATATATCATAAGTTTAAGGAAAGAGGAGAAATTCCATGAATCCACTTTGCATTAAAGAAATCTCGTTACCTCTTTTTTCTACAGCATTCAAAGTTCTTTTCAAAGAAACAAAACTATTAGCGAACCACACGTCAAGGTCATAGGGCAATGTGTCAGAACGTTCGATCCGAGGATATGGAGTGAATTTGAAATCAAGTGTGTTTTGTTAAGTTGAGTCAAGAGATAACAAAATTACATGTTTGTTTATTAGTTATAAATGCGTACTTGAGTGATTTTATTAGGTGCTTCTTTAAAAATAAAGATTATAAACATGGGGAAAAAAAAAAAAAAGAGATAAAATAAGTATTTTTGTTGAGAACTCTTCGTGCGAAACAATTTTTAATCATATCAGCGTAAAAATCAATATTTTGAAGAAATTCAGTCGGGTCGGGCCGAGATTTTAAATGTTTTCCGTGCAAGGCCAAACTTTTAGCTCTTATACCGGGCCATTAATTAATTTATTTATTTTTTGTACAGTACGGGCTGATTTTTCCCCCTATGGATCGGCTACTTCACTCAAGGGTAAACGCCCGTTTGCTAATGTTAATCCTATGGAAGAATCTTAAAAAAAACATGGTTCGCATTTCAATATGCCTAAATGATTTTTTTTTGTGTGTGTGTGTGTGTCGAATAGCTGAGGTCGATCTCTAAAAAGACCCTTTTTCGATTTTGTTTACAGATGTTTTTCGTAGCATACTTTGATTTTCGGAATCAGTTTCGAAAGTGAAAGTATTCTAGGGAAAAAAAAAAAAACAAAAGAAAAACCTCTAAACACAATCGAAAAAGTAAATATGACTCTTTGTAGAGACCGACATCAACTATCCAATGATATCTGATCATTTAAAAATAACAGAGTGTGAACAACATATTTTTTTAAAAAAAATTCTTTCTTAGGATTTATATTAACCACTTCACCGGCGACGGGTATAGGGAAACAGTGCTTTTACCCCCGACTTATCTCGGGGCAGTCGTTGAAGTGGTTAACAAGCCGGTGTTTTTGCATGAGCAAAATAGCCGAATATTTATATCGCGGAAGCAGACTTAGATAAAATGTAAAACTGTCTGCGAAAAAACGCAGTGCCCACCCCAAGTCTTATATCGCCGCTAACAGCAAAAATGAACAGTTATATGCGAGTAGAGTGCCACTAAGCGACACCACTAACAGAAAAATATTAATTTACAAGAATTATTAAAACTCAGTTAAGAAATGTAGTATTGAATAGTATGCTTAACACAGATAACTAATGAATGAAAGAAAAACTAATGAAAATTTAAAAATATATATATTTATTAAAATGTGAAATATTTTAATCATTAACTTATATAAAGATATCAATTTATGATTGCTCAACAAAACTTATTTTATTAATCTATAAAATAACTGAAATACGAATAAATGAATGTTAAAATAAAAAAGTTATTAGTCCATGAATGGAAGAGATGAACTCTTACTCATCAGTTTATCTACTGTTTTTGAGACAAACCATTCCTTAATATTGTGACTCTTTCTTAAAAATTTTTAAAAACTTTTTTTTTGTCCAGTTGAAAAATAATCTGCAGACCTTTTCAAGAGTTTGCGACATGCATTGCACCAATTCTCCGCCCGGGGTCTTGATAATTTTTTTTATAAATAAATTTGTTAAAAAAATCATCAAAACTGTCTGCAAACTTTGAAAATTTTCTGCGAACGGCGTTCACGTGCTCATCTATATTATCTGACTCTGCGCGGAAGTCGGCCCACTTAATTTGTTATATTGGTCAGGACCGTTTATTTTGTTTATCGCCCGACCTGGCTCATTAAAAAAACTGTACTGATTCTGCTGACCCGGCAGGTTTCAAAGTTTGAATTCATTTTGTGTGGTCGAGTCGGGTACAGCATCTATTTTAGGGGCCGAGTGTATAGAGTCCGGTACTGAAAAAAAAAAAAAAAAAAAAAGAAAGAAAGAAAAAATCTTGCTCTCCAGTGTTTTTACTGTGTATTAAGACCCATTCCACAGAAGTTCTATGCCGGGATTTGAGATTTCTCTAGTTAGAGACCAGTAATTTCACAGAGTGAGCACTCTGTGAGCAGTTTTTGCTTTGCAAGTGGAAGGAAAGGAGGTTTATTAGAAGAAAAGCTCGCGACAGCTGTACATTCCAGTATCCGGAGGGTACAGTAATTATTGACGGATGGACAGAAAATATAATCATTTTTAACTTGAAAACCGGTGAGACAACGTTATTCATCTCGCTGATTGTTTAAAAATAAACAAAACCAATAACATTTCTCGGACATCTGCAGTTGAGGGACATTTTCTAATATTTTAGTACCAATTCGAGATCATGAAATTATTGATCGGGGGGGGGGGGGGGGGGGAATGGTGTCATAAAATATCGGTTTGACAAAAATTGCCATAAGACATAGCTGTGAAAGGGAAAAAAAAAAAATCACAGTATCCGCCACCCTGGCGTAAGAGCCGCAATTAGAATATTTTATACTTTTAAAACTCGTATGTGCCGCGGCTCATATGCCCGAAAATACGGTACCTTTTTTTTTTTTGCATGGAACTCGATTAAGGAAGATTAATCTGTCTGCCCTTGAAACAACAAAGAGTTCATAATTTTCTTACGACTAATATTCCATAAACCAAAATAAAACTTCCTCTATGAGTAAATAAATAAAATAATAAAAATGAAACAGACATGTAATTGAACTACGCGCTTAAAGCTCTGAAATTATCAGAAAGTAAAAGAATGCTGTAAGCAGCAAAATCTTGGACATGCGGCTAATACGGAAAAAAAAAAAAAAATCACTTTTGATAAATTTCAAAAGTTTATTTGATTGTATAATTCATATTTTTCACATGAAAAATGCTTTTTTATTTTTAGTGGACAATATAAAAAATATATTGCATTACAAAAAATTACTTTTCAATTAAAAAAATTGGTTTTCACCTATATTCTGTAACCTGGGAAGCCCGGGTGCGATCCCCTAGTATATTTAAAAGAGGTTTTTTTTTTTTTTTAAACCAACTTCAAGAACATTAAGAAAATGCAAAAGCGATTTTTGAAACTGAAAAACTAATCTCTTAAAACAAACCTTGATAATGCTAAAAAGCTTAAAATATTTTCATATTTTTATTTCAAACAACCACTGAATAGCATACAATTTGGAACTATCATGAACAGTGTTACTTACAGGTACTGGTTGAACATAACCAGGTTTGCTCATAGGTGGTCTCACTGGGCCTCCCATGAATCTCGAAGCTGGTCCTGGGCCATTCATCCCTGGTCCACCGCCAGGACCACCTTGATAACCACCACCAAGAGAAGGATTCATCATAGGTGTGCGGGGTCCACCCATTCCCATGGACTTATCACCAGCAGGAGGAGACATGTAATTTCCAGTATTTCCACCATTTACAGATCCCATCATACGATTTCTGTAATGAGGAAAGTTACATAAAAAAAAAAATACATTAGTTAATTTTACTTTATTTTGAAGTGAAACAAGAACTACAAAAATTGAACTAATTTTTGATTAAATATAGACAAACTTTACCATAGCAGTGCAGCAAAAATGCTCATTTTGGAGCATTAAAATGTCATTTTTTTCTGCAATTCTTTGACAAAGTTTGAGTTTTTCCTGCGACTCTTTGACGAAATTTGTGTTTTTTCCACGGCTTTCACATAATTTGTGGTTTTTTGCAATTCTTTGACCAAATTTGCATATTGTTCGCAATCTTTTTAAAAAATTCGTGACCCTTTGTTTAAATCAGCGTGTTTTTAGCTATCTTTTGACGAAATTAGCATATTTTTCGAAATCTTTTCACAAAATTTTTGTTTTTTTTGCAATCTTCTGATGAAATTTACGTTTCTTTTCTTCATGATCTTTTAATGAAATTCACATTATTTAGAATCTTTAGACCCTGTTTTGTTCGGTTTTTGATGAAATTAGCATGATTTTCAAAATCTTTTGAGAAAATTTGCGTTTTTTTTTTTTTAATTTTTTAACGAAATTCGCATTTTTGAGAATCTTTAGACCCCATTTTGTTCGGTCTTTGACGAAATTAGCAATCCTTTGACAAAATTCACATCTTTTTCACGATCATTTGACAAAATTCACGTGTTTTTGCAACCTTTTGATGAAATTTGCGATTTTTTTCTCTATCTTTTAAATAAATTAGCGTTTTTCACAATCTTTTGTTCATTTTTTTTGACGAAATTGGCAATCCTTTGATACAATTCGCATGTTTTTCGAGATCTTTTGAAGAAATTCGTGTGTTTCTAGCGATCTTTTGATGAAACTCACATGCTTTTTTCAATCTTTCGACCAAATTTGCGTGTTTTTTTGCGATCTTTCGACCAGATTTGCATGTTTTTTGCGATCTTTTGGCCAAATTTGCGTATTGTTCATAATCTTTTGACAAAAATTCATGTATTTTTCGTGGGTTATTTGCACCTTTTGTTGAAATCAGGGTCTTTCGCTATCTTTTGACGAAATTAGTATGTCTTTTAAAAATCTTTTGACGAAATTTAGTTTTTCGTGATCTTTTGACAATCTTAGCGTTTTTTTGCGATCAATTGATGATACTTGCACTTTTTTCTGTGATCTTTTAACGAAATTCGCATCTTTTTTCCCCCCGTTTTGGACAAAATTAGCGATCCTTTGACAAAATTCGCATGCTTTTAACGAAATTCGCATGTTTTTTGCGACCTTTTAATGAAATGCAATTTTTTCTCTATCTTTTAAATAAATTAGTGTTTTTTCACGATCTTTTGACTGTGTTTTGTTCATTTTTTGACGAAATTAGCGATTCTTTCAAAAAAATTCACATTTTTCTTGCGATCTTTTGATAAAATCCGTGTGCTTTTAGCAATCTTTTGACGAAATCCGAATGCTTTTAGCAATCTTTTGACAAAATCCTGATAGAAATTACCAACATGTTATATATTTATTAAGTCTCATTGCCCCAAAACCCCGCTCATATACTTATACACTTAATGCATTCACTTTCTATTCATGCTCATTCATTTCCATAACTAAGCTTTATCATATATTCAGTTAAAAGATCGTTTTACTCTATTTACATTACATGTAATAGTGAATGATACTTTTATCTTTATTAAAAGCATTTCTTTATCAAATACAATAGTAACTTACCTTTTAAGTGTTTCTTTATTACTATTATTGAAGTTTTACTTTACAATAAGTTTCTTTTAAATTATATTTTGGGAGTTTATTTACGTTTTCAGTTATTGAAGTTTGTGGACGTAGCAATCAGATACATATCGATTAATTCATATATTGATTACATTGTAATCGAATTATTCGGTTTGTTGTATCAGCACCAGACAGCATCATATCATCTACCAGCTGATTCACCATCAGACATTAATATTTCATAAGTTTTGTATCTACGTTGCTTCCGGGAACATTCTAGCGATTAGGCGTTTCCCTGGCACGTGTCCTTGATCGTAGGGTATATATACCGCGGTCTGATTTCATTTCGGCAGACACATGTCTGATTAACCTTGTTCTTTAATGAGTTCAAGAAGCAGTGATCAGATTGCATTACCGGGGATAATGTTTATCATTTTTGAGATAAATTATATTTTTCGTTTGCGTTATGAAGTTTTGTTTACCGGTATTGCAGTTTACTTTAAATTAAAAACAGCTTCTCACAAAGTAAATATATTGTCTAATCATTTACCAACTATGCCATTTTTAACTGTGTTTAACCATCATATATTTTAAAAAGTATATAATTATGCATAGAGCCTTGTGAAATGTATTCTCAAGAAATCAAGTTTGTGATCAAGTTTTCAAATAAACTCAAAGTTGCCTTAAATACATGTCTGTTTCAATTCAACATATCTTTTAATCCTTTTTCATATTACTCATCAGTCTCTCATTAAGTTATCTTTTACACTCTAGCTCAGAGTTATAAACTCACCAGCCAGCTCTTTCACTGTGACCTGCGTTAGTTTTATTTGTTAAGACTCTGCTGTTTTATAGTGCTAGGCGGTGTTATTTATCCATTCAATCGGGTATGGGCTCAGAGGCTCGTAACCGGAACGTAGGGAGTTCGTTTAAACTGATCAAAAAGCAAACATTGAAACTTGTATGAAAATAAAATTTAGTGACCTGATGAGATGAAGAAATGGGGGGGGGGGGGGACTTTTGTTAAACCGAGTTGCTGGAGGTGAGGAAAGGTTGGACATGTCCAAAGGAACTGTAGAGTTAGAATTAGAGCCAATCGTGGAAATTGCAGTGACTCTTGCGATTGCAACCAACCATCTAACCGGAATCTACAAGGCTGTGACTTACCTGAGTTATCTATGCCAAGGTTCAAGTCAAATTCTCCACATTGTAATTTTCACGCTGACAGCCAATTCAACCGACCAACACCTGAGAGGAGACCCCCGTTCGAGAGCTGACTGTTCAAATTCAAGAGATACTGCACCTGAGAGAACCCCATTTCCTGCTTCACATCCAGGAAGAAGACAACGAGAAACCCCACATAACCAAGGCCAGAGATCTGTACATAATTGTACCATATCAAACTGTGATGATTGCTCCGATGATGAAAGCAGTGACAGCTCATGTGAGTTACTTTATTATTCCTTTTTTGTATCACATGTTAACTTAAATAGTATTGGTGTAAATGCTAAATGGCTTTTTGATTTGGGGGCAACTCATCATTTTGTTAATGATAAATCCATTATCTTTAATTTTGAATATCTTACAGATAAAGATATGAATGTGGCTGTTAAAAACATGTCTTTCTAGATTGAGGGCCATGGAGATGTCAGACTCAGACCTGCCAACCTTTGAAAATGAGAAATCGTAGCACACAAAATTTAAATTAATCTGGAGGTTGGTTGGTTTTTCGTGTTTTCCAGCCATCTTTTAACGTTCGTAAAAGGAATACAGTTTCAGTCTTTCAATATAGTATATTTTTTCCACTGAAAATTTGTATACGATTTTTAGTTTCTTCTCGTTTAGAATCGCTTTTTTTTTTTTTACATTTGTAAAAGGAGCCTGGTTCCAATTTTTTAGCCCAGTGCAATAAATTTTGACGAAATTGGCAATTTTTTTTCCGCGATCATTTCAGGATATTCACATTTTTATTTATTTTATTTTTTTTTCTCACAATCCTAATCCACATTTTTATATCACGATTCTTTGATGAAATCTGCACTTTTTACCACAAACTTTTGACGAAATTCGCATTGTTTACCGCGATCCTTTGACGAAATTAGTGTTTTCCTTCCGCAATCTTTTGGTGAAATTTGCGTTTTTTTACTGATCTTCCGATGAAATTTGCATTTTCTTACCGATCTTTTGACGAAATTTGCGTTTAATATCAGCCCTGTTTTAAAGGAAGGGAATTACTGTATAAATATTTACAGAAATCCGATTCACTCATGGTTAATATACACGAAGAGGGTTTTATGTTAAGAAATTTGTTTTGCAGCCCAGATTTTTTTTTTCCATGAACATTTTGTTAATGTCTGAATTTTCAGACTTATAACAAATTTTTTTTTTAAACTTTCGGAAATGAATACTTTGAAATTTTGGAACAGAATCACTCCTGAAAAATATGCTGCGCGGGATAAAAATCGCAACTTGAAACAGAAAATGCATTTGTGTTATTTGCAAAAAATCTTAGTTTAAGAAGGATTTTCGTAGAGTCGTAGTTTATAGGTCCAAATCGTAGCAATTACAATTTTTTCGTAGCAGTTGGCAGGTCTGCAGACTGCAGTTTAACAATAGAGTATTGACCCTGAAAAGCGTTACGTATTCTAGTAAACTTCGGCATAGTTTGATCTCTGGACCTCAACTGGATCGACATGGGGCTACTTTTTGTAAGGGTGGGACGTAGCAATCAGATACATATCGATTAATTCATATATTGATTACATTGTAATCGAATTATTCGATTTGCCGTATCGGCACCAGACGGCGTCATATCATCTACCAGCTGATTCGCCGTCAGACATTAATTATTCACAAGTTTTGTATGTACGTTGCTTCCGGGAACATTCTAGCGATTAGGCGTTTCCCTGGCACGTGTCCTTGATTGTAGGGTATATATATATATACACCGCGGCCAGATATCATTTCTGGCAGACATGCATCTGATTAAGCTTGTTCTTTAATGAGCTAAAATGATAAAACTATTTTTGCATTATTATAACAAATTCTGAAATTTCTTTTTCTAAAATTTAAGGTACGAGACAAACATTCGACAGCATTAATGAAAATTGCTGTGTTGCATATTCTGTTGTATATTCATATTTATTTCTGCACAAACCTTACAGGAAACCTAACCAGGGCTTAAATTGCGCCGGAGCCCAGCTCCGGCACTTCTCTGTTTTTAGTAAATACTTAAATATTGGTCGGAATTCAGCGGAGCCCACAAATACAGGGCTCCGGAGCCTAGTGCAATAGCGCTTCCGAAAAACCGAAGTGCTCGAACTCAATCTGTCTGTAAATTAAAAATTTTATTTACTCAGGTATAGAAAAAATAAAATAACTCTTCCCCCTTTTTAATGCCATTTTGATCAGAATAGGAGAAACAGAAATCATGTTTTGTTTATCCTACTGACATTTGCAGATTTATGTCTGGCATTGTTTTCGGCGACATTTATATTGGCGCCATTCAAGAGCGCGAACAATGAATTTGCTTTCTGCTTGATTTTCTTTTTTGACATTAGGATATTTTTTAGTTGGATCATTTTTTTTTTAAATTTAGATATCTAACCAGAAAAGAATATTTTCCTTTTTTAGTCAACGAGCATCAGCTTGAGATATTGTTTGCTTGAGGTTTTTAGTTTTCCATTGCGTACGAGTACGAAAATAAAGTTCGTGATTTTTCTATTCATTTTTCATCATAAATGCGGCTCTGCTCTGCAGATTTAGAAAGTTGTAAGGAGTAGTCATTTGTAAGTAGATATAATTGTAATGTATTGTTATTTTTATAGTAAGCAATAGAGCAGCGTTTTCCCTTTTTCTGTAAAAGCATTGAGTCTTTCCGATCACGGTGTCAGATGTTTAATTTAATCTGATTTTCAGGGACTCATCACGAAAGATTGTTCTACGGAAGGAATCGATTATAGTTTGACATTCTACTTTTATGGGAAATTGAAAAACATTGTTTGATTCTTTAGCATATCAGTATTAATTTTTGTAAATTTCATTCATTTTTCATAAAAATGTATAGCTGCGAACTGTCCATTTTTGTTTTAATACTGTTTTCGAATCAGAATCCTTATTTTATTTACTCGCAGAATCCTGTGATTAATTAACATTAAAATTAGGCAAAGGTTTCTAGTTGGAAGGAGTGATAACTAAAAAGTGGAACAATTGACAGCTAAGTATATGCAGAAATTATTGAAAATTTTTATTTTCCTAAAAAGCTTTAAATTTTGCAAATAATGTATGAAATATAAATATGCGGATTAGAGTGACAGTGGAGGGGAGGGGGGACGCTACGGTTATTGGTATTAGAGAAAAATATTAGGGCTCCGGTACTTTTTTTGTTAGAAATTAAGCCCTGAACCTAACAGGAACCTTATGTAAAGATAGGGAATCATAAGATATCATGATTAATATATCATGAGAAAATGCCTACATTATGTTTTGCATTGTATCAAATCTGAATTTGGAGAATTTGTCTGGATCAATTTTGTAACCACTCAGAATTTGCAGCCAAGTAATATATTTTAAATGATTTTGTCCCGATATATCTACATACAACTGGCAATTTCTGTCCAAATTTGGTCATAAATTTAAACAATTCGCTCTTGCAAAACTTCATGTGCTCTTCATTGTAATTTTCCTCTATAAACAAAATATTTTGAACCAAATTCACATTTAAATTACATTTTAATTCTTGTTGCCGTTGCATAATGGTGCAAAAGTTTATTTATGTGGCTAACTTAAATTCTGCTGTCTTTGATTTAAAAAAAAAAAAAAAATGGTACTTGAACTAAAATGTCAAGAAAAAGTCATGCCAGAAGGTATCAAATATTTTTTATTAAAAAAACATTTATTTTATACTGTTGGTAGTAATAGAAACACCCACTAATTCTATACGTCTATTTTCTATGCTGTAGATGTCGGTGAAAAGCAGGGACCCTCAAGTAAAAGAAAGCGGAAATAATATTTTTTTTTTGTTTTTTAAATAAATGTACTTACTAATGTACATGTTTATTTATAATTAAATAATGATTCATAATGAGTCGTCCTATTTATTATCAGCAACTTCATACACCTGTTTTCTCTGAATTTTTTGATTTTCACTCCCATTTTTGTGGCGTTGTCACGGCTAAACCATAGATCAGAGAAAAACTTTTAATACATAAAATGTAGGAAATTTTATCCTCTTTAATTTATGTACTGAGGACTTTTACATAAAATGTATAATTTTGAAGTTATTTGGAAAAAAAACAAAGAAAATCCCGTTTCTTTCCTGTTTTTTGCCAAAAAAAGTGTTTCCCGGGATAAATTTTGTTGGCAAACTTCAGATTCGTGTTCAGCGACCCACAAAACATAAAGGCACCAAATATCAAAACTACACCAAAGCTTTCCCCTATTTGTCCTTTTTGAGCACCTAATGCCTGGACTAAAAATCCATAGTGCTTTAAAAAAATACTGTTCATCGGGAAAGCCAATATCTTCGCCAAGAAATCGTTCAACAATTAAAAACACAGTTTGAAACATCAAAGTCAGTTGGAAAACTGTTAGCCGATTTTTCATAAAAAAGCATAGGAAATATTGATCACTTAGCGATACTAGCTTTTTCTTTGCAAGATAAATGTACTAAGCTTCTTGGAGTTTAAGTTATTGTCTGGAACTGGCAAAGAAGCAGCTGATGCTGTTTTCGAGCTCTTAAAATTGTGGAAATGTGAATCTTAAGTAATTGGCATGTGTTTCGATACAACCAGGGTTGGACGGTATTTACCGTCTGACCGGTATTTACCATGGTTTTTACAGTCTTTGGAAAAACATGTTTTTACCAGGGTTTTTTACCACCTATGAAAAAACTTATTAGTTTGACGTTTTGGTCACTTAAATATGAAAATTTATTTTCCAATTTTTCATTTACTCTGGGGTTAAAGTTTTCCGGGCATTTAATACCATAATTCCACATAACAATATTCACCTAATTTAGTTTCCGGTTAGGTAAGTAAAAGAATACTATACAAAAATAGTGGTTTTTAAGGAATATAAATAACCCGGAAAACTTTCATCAGTGTTTTCCTCCTACAAAAATTCAAAATTTTAAAAGATATTGTACACATATCATTATTAAACTAAAAATTATTATAACTATTATTATGAGAGTGCACATTATAACATTTATCTTAATGGAGACTAATTTACTAATTTTTACTTTTTAAGAAAATTTCTACACTTTTATCACACTTAAAAATCTTAATCATTTTAATAAAAACCAAATGCTTGCAAATATTAATTGTCCCATAACATAGTTTGTAAAAATGTTAGTAGGTATATTTTACCAATCTATGTCTTTAGCCGGTTAGCATTCTATAACAAAATACAAGCTTTACATTTTACTATACACCAAGTCTATTTCTTAATTTACTGTGGATATGTGAAAAGCTCGAAAAAATTGGCTCTATGGTTGAAGTACACGGTATGGTGTAAAGATTCATCATTAAATATATAAATTCGGGATTTATTTCTTTGTTATTTAATGCTTTCAGACCTGCCAACCTTTGAAAATGAGAAATCGTAGCACACAAAATTTAAATTAATCTGGAGATTGGTTGGTTGGTTTTCACATTCGTAAAAGGAATAAGGTTTCCGACTTTCAACTCAATATAGTAAATTTATTCCTCGGAAAATTTTTATATGATTTTTAGAGTTTATTTTCGTTTCGCAGCGTTTTTTTTACATTTATAAAAGGAACCTGGTTCCAATTTTTTAGCTCAGTGGATTTAATTTTGACGAAATTCGCGATTTTTTTCCTGCCGTCATTTCAGGATATTCACAATTTTTTTCCCACAATCGTAATTCACATTTTGTTATCACAATTCTTTGTTGAAATCTGCACTTTTTACCATGAACTTTTGACGAAATTCGCATTTTTTACGCGACCCTTTGACGAATTTTGCGTTTATTTGCCACGATCCTTTGACTAAATTAGTGTTTTCTTTCTGCGATCTTTCGGTGAAATTTGCGTTTTCTTATTAATCTTTCGATGAAATTTGCATTATCATACTGATCTTTTGAGGAAATTCGCGTTTTCTTTCTGCGATATTTTGACAACATTCACGTTTTTACCATGATCCTTTAACGAAATTAATTTTCTTCTGCGACCAATTGATGAAATTGATTTTTTTTTTTTTTACACGGTCATTTGTCGAAATTCGCGATAGTTTATTGCAAATCGTGCGATTTTGCACACTATTTCAAACCTTGCCCCTCAAGGAACCCCTCCACAATTTTTAAAATGGCACCCTTGTTTCTAAGGGAGGGAATTGCTGTATAAATATTTACAAAAACACGATTAGAGTGTTTTATGTTAAGAATTTTTTTTTTTTGCAGCCCAGAATTTTTTTTCTCATAAGCATTTTTTAACACGTTCACGCCGGCGCTGTGGGTCACACTCGACTGTCTCAGAGCTGCCTAGTTTCAGGCTTTTGGATACCAGTATTTTAATACAGAACATGTTGTTTTATTTAATTAGAACAGTTGGGCGATTTAAAAGAACAACATTTTCTCTAAAATAACAGTGGTGTGCAAAAAGCCGAAGACTTGACAATTCAGAGACAATAGAGTGTGACCCACCGCGCCGGCGCGAATGTATGTTAATGTTCGAATTTTCGGACTAATGGCCATTTTTTAAAAACTTTCGAAAAATGAATGCTTGGAAATTTCGGAACAGAACCAATCCTGAAAAATATGCTGTGTGGGATAAAAATCGCAACTAGAAACAAAAAATATTTTTGTGTTTTTCGCAAAAAATCGTAGTTTAAGGCCGATTTTCGTAGCATCGTAGTTTATAGGTCCAAATCGTAGCAACTACGATTTTTTCGTAGCAGTTGGCAGGTATGTGCTTTCCACCAAATCTTGGCTTAAGCATCTTTTGTTTTAAAGAAACTCCTTGGAAATGGTAAGAGTACAAGTGGGATGAAAACCTGCTTTGTGAAACAGCTACTAAACATCTATCTGCTTTCCCATTTATAGATAGGGAATAGGAAATATGGTAAAATCTCTATCAGGGACTCTGAGCTGGAGCGCTCCGGAGCTGTGTTTTCCCTGGAGCCGGAGCTCTAAAATTCCCCTTGCTCCAGGGCTCCTTTAATTTTTAATATTCTTAAAAAAAAAAAAATTCAGTCTTTTAAATTTCCAGGCTTAAAATATTAATTACATCATTATTCAGTATTTTAATTTAGGGATTAATCTAGCGCTAGCCAAATCGCCAAAAAGCTAACTGGAGGTGCTTTTTGCCCCAAAAGCATTTAGTGGATTCGCCAAGTAGCGACAGCCAAAAAAAATTGTGCTATTTCATACCCTTTGTTTTTGTTGATCCGTATTTCGAAAATATAGAATTTTACAGTTTTCTCCCTTTCCATCCAATTAATTTTTTATTGTAAACCCGAACTCCCGCACATATTTTATTTATTTGGTTGTCATCTCTTTTTCGTTTAATTTTCCTTTCCTCGGCGCAATTGGCATTTATTTACATTTTAACAGCTCGGTGGAGTTGTCTCATTACGGTTCATTCTTTTCCACGCATTCGGCCATTTTGTGTTGCGATCACAATCACTTTATTCCTCCTTCATTGTGCAAAATTAACTTTTCCATTTAATGCTAGCTTTAAATTATTTTATAATTATTTTCCATATTTTATAAGTTTTCTAGTAATTTCACATAATTTAAGTCTTAAAAGTAAATGTTAATTACTTTCGGGAGTATTTAAATCGCATGCTCGTTTTTCATTGGTTGTCACAACGGCGCTACAAGTTGAAAAGTTCACGGCGAAGCGAAGTGAAAATCAGATATTTTTACGTGTTATGATTTATTACGTGTGCGCTAGCTTTTAGTTGTCGATATATGTGGTTTTCGGATTTTTGTTTATAACAGTTTTTTCCCCCGAGAGTGTAACAAAATGGATGCGTGGCTAGGATTATCTAAAAAGAGGCCTAGTTCACCTTCGCCATCATCGTTAGAGCCGCCTTCTAAAAAGTGATTACCCGAGTATGAAGCGCAACGAGCGAAAGTTAGTCCTGATGTTGTTACAAAATGGCTTTCAAAGTACAAGTGGTTAAGCGCTAGCAAAACAAAAGAAGGAAATTCTTCAGAATCGTCCAGTCCGATGTTTTCCTGCACCTGGTGTGAAAAAACTGGCAAGAGTAATTCCTTTGCATCAGGTGAGCTATTTCATTTTTCAATACTTATAAAGTAAAATTATTTTTATCTGGTATATTAATTTAGGGTCACAAACATTTTCAGACATGCTACTTTTCCACGGATTTACTTTTTTTTTTTTTTTTTTTAAATTATAAATCTTTTCATCTGTATTTATATAAAAAACAAAATTCTCTTTTTTGGCAATAACTTTTTGCACCGACTGGGAATTTTTTTTTCTTAATCTTGTTCCAAATACCTTTTGACAAGGTGAAAATTAGTGGTCGCCACTCGTCACATGGCAATTAAAATTGTAAAAATGGCAATTAAAAAATCTGTTATTGATCGCCAAGTGAAATACAGCTTTTTTCATGGAAATATGCATCTCTACTTTGATTGCATCTAATTAGCAAACAGGTTAATTCTTCCTACCGGATGCAAGCAGATTTCAATGACTTAGCTGTATTTTCAATATTTCAGCTTTTTGCCATGTGCTTGCTCTTCATTTGGTTTATTTTTTCAAGAAATACAGTTTTATTCTGCAAAGTATATTCATCAAAATTCCACACAAGTATTTCAAGTAATTTATTACTCTTTTTCCACCGGATGCAAGTGGATTTTAAGGACAATTGCAGTATCAATATTTCGAATCCCGCCACATGCTCAGCAGTTAAATTATTTTTCTTCGAGAGATACCTACCTGTTTAATCCTGTGAAATACACTCACAAGTTTAGATTTCAACTTTATATAATGTGTGTAGTGTTTTAATAACACATTATTTACTTATTAAATCCAAATAACATTTTTTTTTTTTGTACACCTAGCTGCTGAAATTTGATTTAGTTATTTTTTTATATAAGTAATAGTAATTTGATAATTGTGTTTATGAACCTATACAAATAATCCAAAAATATATTAAAACAAATTTAGACAGATTTTGTGATTTTAAACCAATTTTCTAGAATTTTGTGTGCTTTCCTTTTCTTATGAATAGTTTGGCTGGTATAAAATTCTGATTTATAGAAAAATATGTATATATACAACGATTGTAGTTCATATGTCAAAAAAGTTTGAACATTGTAGTGGCCACTAATGAAACTAAGTCTACCGGCAACTGGCTACTAACTCAATTTCCCAATTTCCACCTCAAGGGATATTTTCTGTAAAAATAAGTTTTTCAATTTATCTATCCTTGAATATTTGCACAGAGAAACGCCATTTTTTTTGCCGATTTTAAATTTCTTCATTTGGATTTTTTTTTTTTTTAAATGTTTAATCTCTGAATTCCTCCTTTTTTGGCTGTAATTTTGGAATATATGGCTTTTAAAAATATTTACTTTACTCTAATGTTTTGAAATTTATGTGTTTGCTAATTATAAATTCCCCCACCTCTAATCCCCCCCCCCCCCCCCCCCGCATGTTTGGAGTGCTGATTTCTGTTTAAAATTTCTTTGATTGTTGTTGTTTTTATGTTAAATCTCTGAATTTTCAAAAATTAAGCTTAAAGTGGCTATAAATATTTTTAGCATATCTACATGGGGTGTCCATTGTCAGAAATTGTCTAAGCATTCCAGCTATGAACTTCTGGCCTTTAAAAATAAATGAAATTTTGTAAATGGACATTTTTGATAAATGCACATTTTTTTCATAAAGATTTAAAGATATTTTCTTTTAAAATGTAGGTCGGACATGCCTTAAAGCCGATCTGTTGAACAAGCGTGAACGGACGGAGGACCACAGATCAGCGATGCTTAGATGCAACAGACTCTGCAGCAGCAGCAAATTTTCAGAAAGCAGTTGTTTCTGCTAAGGCAAAGTCTGAAGATGCAGTAATTAGTGCAATGAAGATCATTTTTTTTCAAGCTAAAGAATGCATTGCAACTAAAAAGTTTCAGCCATTGATGGAGCTTTGTAAGGATTTAGGATAAAGCTCATTAGAACATTTAAAATCGGCAAATAATGCTTCATATGATTCCTATGGTAGTATTCGTGAGATGGAAGAAGCCATTTGCCATGTAATTAAAGACGATTTAATGGAAAAAATACGGTGTTCCAGGTGGTATTCAGTGCTACTTGATGAAAGTACAGATGTTTCAACTACTCAGTCTGTCATAGTATATGTTAGACTTTTAAAACAAGGGTGTGGTCTGTTCTCATTTTCTCAAACTGCGAGGTCTACCTGGGCGCTCATCTGATCAGATCTTTGGAGCTGTTTTGGAAGTATTGGAAGAGTTTGGGATTAAATTTACAAATATATCTGGATTAGGCACTGATGGTACAAGGAACATGACTGGGTGTAAGAAAGGTGTTGCTACTTTATTCAAAGCTAAGTCGAAACAAATAATTGGTATTCATTGCTCTGCACATAGTTTAGCTTTAGCCAGTGGCCAGGCAGCAGATTCAGTACTGTATCTTGTAAAGTTTCAAGATATATTAAACAAAATTTTCAAATACTTTCACTATAGTCCAAAAAATACTGCTTTTCTGAAAAAAGTTCAAGAGGTGCTTGATGTTCCAGAAAAAAAATTTGTTCAGACTTTCTCTACAAGATAGCTCTCATTCTACAAATCTGTCAGTGTAGTCTTAGACCATTGGTCAGATCTTGTTTCAGTTTTGTTAAGTGATAATTCTGCAGTAGCACAAGGTTTACTGAAGTGTGTAACAAACTATAAGTTTTTGGCTACAACTGCATATCTGTCTGATGTTTTGTTCATTTTAAATGATTTGTGCTACACTTTCGTGGCAAGCAATGTTGATTTCAATATTGTAAATCTGAAAATAGATTGCTGCATCATGGAATTAAAAGAAATATTAGCAAATGAGACTGGCACACGTTTTATGGAATTTAAAAACAAAGTTCCAGACAATTCACTTGATAATGGTGGTTTTGAATATGATGGTGGTCATTTCGTTAAAGATAGTGAAAAACTCTGGACGGAATCAACTGTTGCAAGGAAGGCATTCATGACATCTCTTCTAAACAATTTGGCAGAAAGGTTTGAAGATCTTCCACATGTCAAAATATTTGAGTTTTTGCTTCCTTGCAACCTACCGAATGAGAACGATGAAAAGTTTAGTGTATATGGCATTGAAGAAATCAAAAGTGTATGTTTATTTTTTGTTGATGATCCCAAATTGGGAAATGAAACAAAAATGATCCATGAATGGAAGTTGTTTAGGCGGGTTCTAGCTACCAGGTGCAAAGACATGAAACTGGCTGACTGCATCCTTTTTTTCCATAAAAATGGAATAACTGAAATGTTTCCAAAAATTACTTCATTATATGAATTTGTTGCAACGCTTCCATTGTCTACAGCAGACTGTGAAAGAGGATTCAGCCTCATGAATCTAACAAAAACTGACTTAAGAAACAGACTGACAATAAAAAACTTAAGTAACAATAATGATGATCAATTTGGAAGGGGGGTTTATCTAAAGAATTTGTATTTAAAAAAGCATTCGATGTATGGTGTATGGCCAAACATCGAAGGGCTAATATTGCAGAATGATATTTGTACATTGAATAATTGAAAATACTTTATATAAAAATTTTGTGTAAATGTGTGTGTAATGTTTTTTTTTTTCTTGGCTACAGCTGTTTTCATTTGGCTAAAAGTTGTTGGCTGTAATTAGCCAAAAAGCTACAAATGTCTTTTTTCTAGATTAAACCCTATAATTATATCATTTTTTAGAGTTTTATATTAGAGATGGAAAACTTTTCAAAACATGGTAACACTACTTTTCTTCTACTTTCTACTTGAGCCAAGTGACAACACTGTTTGAAAAATATGGCCGCGCGTTGTTTACATGTGTAGTTGTACAATTTTGGTTGTTTGAAAAGTGCCCGGTAGCAGAAACAGTGCAGCATGGCAATGGGCGCTGCAGATTATTTTAAAGCTTGCAGATTAATCCACCAACTTAAAAAGAAATGCTGGTCTTAAAAAATAGCTGAAATTTACTTTAAGTATCTAGATTTATGGTACTTATTGTAACCTTTTATTATATTTTCTTTATAAATGCTTATTTTATGCGTTTCTGTTATTTTTTATGATAATAAGCTTAGTCTAGTATTATTAGGCCACAGATAAATTTTAGTTTGCTGCAGACTGATGCAGAAAATTCTGCTTCTGGGGAAAAGTGTAGAAGAAATTTAAAATTTTTGTGTTTTAAATTCCACCAAACTTTCTATTTTAAAAGCAAAAGCTAAAAGAGGTCATATTTTCTGAATGAGCATTTCAAGTTTGATGAGAAGAAAAGTGCATTTTGTCAGATCTTTAATGAAGGTAAAGGAAGAAAGAATTTGTGAGCAAAAAATTAAATGTGCAAATTAAAATCTGCAACTCAAAAGCGCGAAGTCGGAGCCGAGCTGGAGCCACAGCATTTTATCTAGGAGCAGAGCTGGAGCATCAAAAATTGTTCGGCTCCGGGTCACTATGATTAAAGTGCTGTATCAACAGCTTTGGAGAACTAATTCTTTACTTCCCATCTCTTTATATATATATATATATATATATATAATATAACACATAAACACATCAATTACATGAAAATAGTTTTTATCAATAGTATTAAAATAAAGTTTAATAACTAGCCCGGTAGCAGAAAGTTCGAGACGCGCGACGTGTGTCTCAGATTTATTTTGGACCTTGCAGATAAATTTGCCAACTTGAAAAAAAAAAAAAAAAAAAAAAAAAAAAAAAAAACGAAAATTCTGTCAAAAAATATCGCGAATTCGACAAATGGTCGCCGAAAAATATCAATTTTGGCAATCGTTCGTATAAAAAATCGGTAATTTATAGCCAAAGGGTCGCTATAAAAACGCGAATTTCGTCAAAAGAGACCGGGAAAAAAACATGAATCTCGTTCCAGGGTTGTAGAAAAAAATGCAAATTTCTGTCACAGGATCGTGGAAAAAACACGAATTTCGTCAAAGGATCGCGGAAAGAATGCGAATTTGGTAAAAAGATCGCGGAAAGAACGCGAATTTAGACAAACGATTGTGGGAAAAACGCAAATTTAGTCAAACGATCGTGAAAAAACGCAAATTTATGTCAAAGGATCGTGAGCAAACGCAAATTTATGTCAAAGGATTGCGGAAAGAAGGAGAAATTTCGTCAGAAGATCTCGAAAAGCGTAAATTTCTGCCAAAAGATCGCTGTACAAACTTGAATTTTATCCAAAAATCCCGAAAAAACGTGGATGTCGTTCCAGGGGCGCAACAAAAACGCAAATTTCTGTCACAAAATCGAGGAAGAAACTTGAATTTCATCAAAGGATCGAGGAAAAAACACGAATTTAGTCAGACAATCGCGGAAAAAATGCAAATTTTTGTAAAACGATCACGAAAAAAAACACAAATTTTTGTAAAACATTCGCGAAAAAACGCAAATTTCTGTAAAACGATCGCGAAAAACGCAAATTTCTGTAAAACGATCGCGAAAAACGCAAATTTCTGTAAAACGATCGCGAAAAACGCAAATTTCTGTAAAACGATCGCGAAAAACGCAAATTTCTGTAAAACGATCGCGAAAAACGCAAATTTCTGTAAAACGATCGCGAAAAACGCAAATTTCTGTAAAACGATCGCGAAAAAACGCAAATTTCTGTCAAAGGATCACAAAAAACGCAGATTACTGTCAAAGGATCGCAAAAAAAGGAAAATTTATGTCAAAAGATCGGAATTAAATTTGCGGAATTTCGTCAAAAAATCGCAAAAAGTGCAAATTTCTGCCAAAGGATCACTGTACAAACGCGAATTTCGTCAAAAGATCCCGGGAAAAACGTGAAATTCTGTCGCAGAATCGCAGAAAAAACACGAAGTTCGTCAAAGAATCAAGGAAAAAACACAAAGTTCGTAAAGGATCGCGAAAAAAAGCTCAACTTTGTCAAAGGATCGCGAAAAAATGGCAAATTTCGTCAAAAGATCGCGAAAAAAAACGAGGAATTTCCACATAAGATCACAAAAAACAGCAGATTTCGTCAAAAGATCGCGAAAAAAACCGGCAAATTTCATCAAAAGATCGAGATAAACGGCATATTTCGTCAAAAGATCGCGAAAAAAACCAAAAATTTCATCAAAAGTGCGCAAGAAAAACACATAATTAGTGCCGGTAGTGGATTTTCGCTCCCTGCCCCCCCTCTGTTGTAACCTTTCGGAAATTTTGCTGTGAATTTCAGAATTTTTTTTTTTTTTTTTTTTTTTTACTCAGAATCACCCCTGGTATTAATCAGTAAGAACGCTGTTTATTTTAACACTCATAATGTTTGTACATAAGAAAATATAACACGCTACTCCCGCAGACAATTTACATCCCACTAAATTGCTGTCGCAGACACAACCATAACTTTCTGCTACTGGGATAACTAGTAGAGTTTATTGTATCTTTAGGTTTTTACCACTTTTTCCCAGGTTTTTACCGGTAAAAACCTAGTTTTTACCATGTCCTGGTAAAAACCAGTTTTTACCGGTAAAAAGCCAACCCTGGATACAACCCATACAAATAGTGGAAGATTCAAAGAAGCATTTACAATTCTTGTACAAAAAATAGGCAGAAACCTTCTGTGGATATAGCATGTCGGCATCACATGTTTGAGGTTCTACTTTCTGATGCATTTAGTGTGTGTTTCGGACAATGTACTGGGCCTGAAATCTTTTTATTTATCCGAGAAAACTGGTCTAAGCTCAACCACTATGAACAAATATAGCAATCAGTACCTATCATAACAGCATCAGACAGTTTAAAAACTTTTACTTCTGATCAGGTAAAAACTGATATAAAATTACTTTGGGATGATTACAAAGAAATTTTAAATCTTGCATCATTAATGATTGGATTAGACATTCAATTTAGAATTCGAATACCGGGTGCTCTTCACCAAGCTCACTGGGAGGCAATTTATTCCTTGGAAAGCAATTGAAAAGCTATTTATTCCTTGAAAATAAAGTTATTGTTTAATTGGAATGAAAACACAATTGTATTAACTGCTCAAGAGTTTCAAGGTATAAAACAATTTAAACGGTTTGTTGTATGTGTATAGTTGCAGTCCTGGTTTACTTGCCAATCTGCTGTTGATACTCCTAATGATGTTTCACTGATTCAAAGGTTGAAAGAATATGATGTCAAACACATAAGCAATATTGGATTAAAAACGATGTTACATCATTCATGGTATGCGAGTGGAGAACTGCAACGCTTGTTTTCAGATCTTCTTTCTGGTAAGCAAAAATGAAAGGTAGTTTTGAACACGAAAAAAGTAAGGAGTTCTAATTAACATCTATTAGAAATACTTTGATGATTTATGTATTTCTAATAGTTTCTTTGAAACAGCTAAAATTGAAGATTGTTTCCTCAGTGTACCAGCCAAAGATTGGCCCAAAAGGCCATCCTATAAAAAAGGTGCAATATTTGCTAAAAACTTGCCTTGTGTAAATGATGTTGCTTAACAAGTTGTTGTATTCATACATGACTTTAGTTATTCAACAAAAAATGAAGAGCAGGAACAGTTTTTGTTACAAGTCGTAGAGATAGGGATGCACAGAAAGAAATTTTATAAAGAGCAGCCGCCAAAAACGTTTTGAAATGTGGTTAATAAAAAAAGTCCTTCCGGCCAGTGCCGGGAGGAAGAGGTAGCTTTCATAATCCTTATTTAAAAAAAGCCAACTTATATCATGCAAACACACGACGCTCAATTTAGTGGAAACCGAATATAGGAGATTCAACACTAATTTTTATCAATATAATGAATGAGAATTTCGCGAAATTAGTCAGCTTTATCCAAGCTGCTTTTCTTTAAAGTAATTTATATTTGGCTGCCAAATTCGGCAATTTCTTAAAGTGCCTGTCATTTTAAGACAACATGGTGGATGAGGCTAAGCAGTGAACTTGGTCGAGACCTTAGTAATTGCTGTGCACATGCTCACTCACATCGGAATCGGTTAATATATAGGAGTGCTGTCGCATGCAAAAAATCAGATTTTTCAAAATGTCACCCACAATAGAAATTGAAACTGCTATATCTGAGCCATTTTTTAAGGTAAAGACAAACAAGAAATGCTCCTGAATCCTTATATCAAGATCAAATACTTAAGAAAGAAACCTTTTTCAATTTCTAATTTTTTTGCACCTCACTTTACATATATATATATATTTTAATTTAATGGCCGCCATTTTGAAACAAGATGGCTGATGAATCTGGCCAGCGAACTTGGTCGAGGTGTTGATGTATACTATCCACATGCCTTCTTACATCGAAATAGGCGAATACGTGTGTTATCGCGTGACAAATACAAGATCGTTTCAAAATGTTAGCCATGCTAGAAATTCAAAGTGCTATAAATCAACCATTTTTTAAGATATCAACAAAAGAACAAATTTTCAGAAACAAAAACTGCTCCGGAATCTTTGTATCAAGGCCAAACACATAAAAAAAATCTTTTTCATTTTCCAATTTTTTAATACCTCATTTTGAATTTTAAATTTAATTTTTTTTAAATGGCAACCCTTTTGAAACAAGATGGCGAATGCAGCTGGCCAACGAACTCGGTCGAGACATTGGTATGTACTATGTACAGACCAAGTTACATCCAAATAGGTTCATAAATACGCCTGTTATCGCGTGACAAAAATCAGGTCGTTTTAAAATGTCAGCCACAAGAGAAATACAAAATGCTATTACTCAGCCATTTTTTTTTAGATATAGACGAAAGAAAAACTGTTCCGGAATCTTTGTATTAAGGTCAAACACATACAAAAAAAATCTTTTTCATTTTCCAATTTTTTGGTATCTCATTTAAATTTTTTTATTTTTTAATTTTTTTAAATGGCCGCCATTTTGAAACAAGATGGCGGATGAAGCTGGCCAACGAACACGGTCGAGATATTTGTATTTACTATGTACACACTAAGGTACATCCAAGTCGGTTCATAAATACGCCTGTTATTACGTGAGAAAAATCAGGACGTTTCAAAATGTCAGCCACGCTAGAAATTCAAAATGCTATAACTCAGCCATTTCTTAAGATATAGACGAAACAAAAACTGCCCCCGAAACTTTTTATCAAGGTCAAACACATAAGAAGAAAATATTTTTTCAATTTTCAATTTTTGGTACCACATTTCAAATTTAAATTTTTCTTAAAAATTTAAATGGCCGCCATTTTTAAACAAGATGGCGGGTGAAGCTGGCCAACGAACCCGGTCGAGACATTGGTATGTACTATGTATAAACGAAGTTACATCCAAATCGGTTCACGACTTTTATCACGTGACAAAATTCAGGACGTTTCAAAATGTCAGCCACGCTAGAAATTCAAAATGCTATAACTCAGCCATTTTTTAAGATATAGACGAAACAAAAACTGCTCCGAAATCTTTGTATAAAGGTCAAATACATAAGAAAAAAATATTTTTCCATTTTTAATTTTTGGTACCACATTTCAAGTTTTAAATTTTTTTAAAAATTTTAAATGGCCGCCATTTTGAAACAAAATGGCGGATGAAGCTGGCCAACAAACTCGGTCGAGAGATTGGTATGTACTATGTACACACCGAATTACATCCAAATCGGTTCATAAATACGCCTTTTATCGCGTGACAAAATTCAGGACGTTTCAAAATGTCAGCCACGCTAGAAATTCAAAATGCTATAACTCAGCCATTTTTTAAGATATAGACGAAACAAAAACTGCTCCGAAATCTTTGTATAAAGGTCAAATACATAAGAAAAAAATATTTTTCCATTTTTAATTTTTTGGTACCACATTTCAAGTTTTAAATTTTTTTAAAAATTTTAAATGGCCGCCATTTTGAAACAAAACGGCGGATGAAGCTGGCCAACGAACTCGGTCAAGAGATTGGTATGTACTATGTACACACCGAATTACATCCAAATCGGTTCATAAATACGCCTTTTATCGCGTGACAAAATTCAGGACGTTTCAAAATGTCAGCCATGCTAGAAATTCAAAATGCTATAACTCAGCCATTTTTTAAGATATAGACGAAACAAAAACTGCTCCGAAATCTTTGTATAAAGGTCAAATACATAAGAAAAAAATATTTTTCCATTTTTTATTTTTTGGTACCACATTTCAAGTTTTAAATTTTTTAAAAAATTTTAAATGGCCGCCATTTTGAAACAAAACGGCGGATGAAGCTGGCCAACGAACTCGGTCGAGACATTGGTATGTACTATGTACACACCGAATTACATCGAAATCGGTTCATAATTACGGGAGTTACAGTGTGACATAGGTCAGATATATATATATATATATATATATATATATATATCAATTTTGAACGGAGGGTGGTTTCGGGGTCTGGGGGTCATGATCGATGAAAATATACCAAAATTTTTTGAAATCGCTTTCCTCCGAACGGCTGCAATAGGTAGCTTTTTTGTAAAGAAAGCTACCTAAATGTCTGAATGTGTAAATAAGTATGTGATAACTTTAAAACATTCTTCTTTGATGTTTTTATTTACCAATTGTAAGATAGTTGTTTACTTAAGTTCACTTTTTGTGCATAATTATACAGAAGGTAGAAATGTCTGGAAAATCACATTTTTCTTGATTTCAGTAACATATTATATCTCTTCCTACCAGAGCAAAAACATAACTTAAATTCAATTTGTTTGAAACAATATATAAGAAGCATTCATAAATAAATAAAAAAAGTGGTTCTTAATGTAGCTAATAAAAAAAATGCTGCATTTCACATTATTTTGGCCATTTTCATGTAAGTTCAATGACCTTGGGGGACCTCTAAATATTTTTTTTTTAATTCTGAAACAATTCGAGGTGTTTTATATTCACATGAAGACCATTTTTAGTGGGTGAGGGTTCACAATTTTAAAAGTTGATTTTTTTGGGACACCCTAATACACATGTATATTTTCAAGGAAAGTTCGTGTAAATAAACACTTAATAATTCACTTGCAATATATCCTCCTGAGACCCCGCGCCCATTCTATTGGACATTTTTATTTTTTATGTAAAATACTTAATTTCAGTAGGAACTTGTAAATACTTGCTGTTCATTATACTAGATAGTCTAGTGCTGCTATCTGTACGCTGAAATAAAAAAAAAAAAAATTGCAACTAAATATGTATTTTGATTATTTGAAAGTGGCAGGCAACAAGAGAAAGACTGTTGAAGGTAAGCAGACAGTTTTAACGCTAGTTTCTTATACTTGTTAAAAGTATTTTGATATTAATGCTACATATATCTAATGTTAAGTGTTGTATGAATGAAATGACATCGCAGTTAATGTAATCTAATGTATGTTTTTAGAGAATAAACAACTTTTTTTTTTAATGTCCATTCTATTGGACATTGGGTCTTCATCAGTTGTTTTTATTCATATTAGACTTTTTTGGTATACTGAAGAGAAACATTTCTTTTTACTTAAAAATCAACACAGGATTGAAACAAATAATAGATGCCGAAGTAGATAACATATATTCTTAAATAAATCAAAAAAGATTAAATATTACCCTAAAAATGTATAATTTTACTGATAAAATGCTTGTTCTGAATCAGTACGTTGTTAAATTTTGGATTTCAATGATTTTTTTTTTTTTTTTTTTTTTTTCAGCATTTGATAAATATAGATAATTAAGCCTTTATTATGTTTTATTCTTAATCAACTAGTTTTGGTATTATTTTTGTTAGTATACTATTTATAATTTAATTAATAAATTTAATTATATTTAATTAGCAAAAAAACTAAGAAAATATAATTAAAGATAACATTCTAAATAAACTCATTTTGATTTCTTTTAAATTTCTTCTTGGCATTTACTTACCAATTGTGGTAGCTGTGCCACTATTTATTATCATTATTCTAAAAAACAAATTACTGGTGTTGAGAAGAGTTAAAAACAAACAAAATATTATTTTTTTATTATTATTACTAAATAGATCAACACGTTTCTTAGTTAAAATATGCTTTTTCTATTTGATGATGCAAAAATTGAATTTATGTGATATTTGGAAGTGACATATAAAAGATAAAAACACATTTCTGATGTCAGCAAAGTTTGTAGTGAAAGAAATAGGAACTTAAAAACCTGGTTTTTGAAGCGTATGTAGCGATCTCATCTTACTTGATAAGTATAAAATAAGTAAGCATGTAAAATAAGTAAGCGTGAAATGCAACTTGCATTTGTATATTCGTTTAACTACAAAAAATAAATGCAAGCTTTTTATATTATTTTACTGTTTGTAAGTCGTTTATAGTTAAATTAGTTAATTTAATTGAATTTAAACAGAAATAAAAAATATTACCGAACATAATTTAAGAATATAGGTAAACTGCATTTTATTTCTTTTTAATTCCTTTTGGCATCCAAATGTCAATTGTGATAACCGTGCCACTAACTTAATATTTTTTTAAAATTCCATTTTAAAAACTAAAAAGTCACCAAATTGATTTATACTTTTCAAATAAATTTCATCCAAAAATACTTTTTCTCTTTGATAATGAAAAAATTAAATTTGTGCAATATTTACAGGTGATGTATGAACGATAAAAGCACATTTATAATGAAAGAAAATATAACTGAAGATAATAATTTAAGATTAGAAATAAATTGCGTTTTATTTCTTTTTGGCATTCAAATGTCAATTGTGATAGCCGTGCCACTAACTATTTATAATTTTATTTAGAAAACTTTTATTGATGTGATAGATTTTTTTTTTTTTTTTTTTTTTTTTTTTTTTTTTGTTCCTTTTAAAAAAACTTAAAAAATCACTAAATTGATTTATACTTTTCAAATAAATTTCATCAAAAAATACTTTTTTTTCTTTGATAATGAAAAAACTATAATTGTGCAATATTTAAAGGTGATGTATGAATGATAAAAACACATTTATAATGAAAGAAAATTTTGCAATTAAGATTTTTTCATTCAGAATCATGTAATTCAATAATATGGTTTTTATAAGACTAAGACCCAATGTCCATTATATTGGACACGTCAAAACTATATATTTTTTTAGTTTTAAAAATAAATGAATATATATAAAGTTTTCTAGCCCCATAAAGAGCCTTAATCCTAAAAATGGTAAAATTTGCACAAAAAATGCGAGCTTGGGTCTCAAGAGGATATACGGGAAATGAATAAAATGTAGTTATAATTAGATAAGATTTTAAGAACTTACCCATAGCTTGCACTATCAGATCCCCAGCCTCCAAGATTTCCACCAGTACCACTTCCACCGGGTCCACCCATCTGATTCCACCGGTTTCCCATATTAGGACCTTGGCTCATCATTCCACGTCCTCTTCCAGTAAAGCCACCCCCAAAGCCGCCACCACGTCCACGACCGGTTCCTCCATCAGGTCCACCAAAACTGAAATTATCAACAACTTCATCACGCCATGCAGGTGGCGTAGGCCTAAAAGAAATATTACACATGCAAGAAGTAGACTAAGAAAACCGATGAATTTTATGCAAGCAATGCCTTTAGCACAAAAAGATTAGTATTGATTAGTAGTTCATGAAGTTTAATTGATAATTTATTAAGAAAAGAAGAAACACTGAAATAAATCTAGTCATCATGCACTTCATTACTTTTTTGAATAGAACACAGACCATTAATGGATGAAAAAGAAAAAAAATCTGTTTAGCATGCAATTTAGTTTCATCATGTGCAGGCTTGGACAGTTTAGTTTATGATTCAGTTAGCATGCATTAGCAAGAAAAAGAAGATAAAAGCAAACAAAGATTTCTTTTTAATCACCCACTAGTAATTCGTATGCCTAATATTTAATGTTCTCTGAAGTGTGCCTTGTTTTTTTTAAGGGGAGGGGAGGCACTAATTTGATTTAAAAAAAAATCGAAATTTTTTTTATTATTATCATTATTTTTTCTTTAATTTTCAGATAGGCCAAAAGAGATTTTTTGAAATTCAAATTATTACCAAAATTACAACAATATATTTGCTACAGCAAATTTTAAATGAACATTCTTTTCAAAACAGCATTTTTTTCAGTGTTGATTTCAGACACATTCTTCCCCGGGAACAATGAGATGCCCCCCCACCCCACCCCACCCCACCCAGACTCACAGAAATCCCTCCCGGGGAAAAGTGCCTGAATTCAAGACTGATTTTTTTTCTTTGGCTGCTTTGGATTGCTCAAGAACTGCTCGACTGATTTTCTTTAACTACTTTAAATAGAAACATTCAGAGCGGAATTCTGATTTTTTTTTTCTTTTTTTTATGCTTTAGAAACATTTTAAGAACATCCAAATTTAATTTTCTTTTTTTAAAAATACAGCTATTTTCAGAAACATTTAAGTTGTGAAAAAGTCCTATAATAAGCCATAGCATATAACACTGTAGAATAGAGATACATTATATATTTTGTTTTCTATCTTTCTGGATTGCTTGGTATAACCAGACAACTGCATTTTTAGGATACACTCATTTGCATGGACACCAAGGACGAATTATGGAGAAAAAAATATGTTTAAACAATTAATGAAACTCTCCAAGCATAATATATTGCAAAAACATTTACATTGTTGCAGAAACCCACAAAAAATTCCTAAAATATTACCTTTATTTTGACACAATACCTCCGCTATATGTATTCTACAAATCAGATCAAATGTGTTGGTATAATGCCTAACCAGCTACCCATACTACACCTGACTCCAACCATTCTGGATAAATAATGTGTGTATTTTATACACAATCATGTCTCTGACATTTACAATGACATAAAAAACAAAAATATTTAATTTTGTCCCTTATCTTTTTAAGAAAATAATTCAAAATCTTTAAAATATAAATTCTTATGAATAATTGTATATTTGCTATTATTTTTAATTATGTTATAGTCGCATGCATTTTTGAAAGTTATTTCGGCAGCAACCTCAAAATAACATTAATCTCTTGATTTCAACTTCTAAAAGTATTTGCTTTAGATAAAATTTTTTAAGCAACTATTTAAAACCAGTTTTTTACTGTACAGATTTTATTTTTAAAACACACTTAGTAAAGCAGACAGACAAAAAAGTTTGCTTTTTTAAACCAAGTTCCTTCTGTTCAATTCTATTAACGTTAAAAGCCTGCCTTCAATAAATTACACTTTTTGAGAGTTCACTTACCTTCCTCTGAAAGATCCTCGTCCTCTACCTTTAGATCCAGACTCTTCATAACCGCCATATTCGTTACAAAACATTGGATTGAAATGGTGAGGATCATACTGTTTATTGGGTCCTTTTATAGGGGCCTTTGAGAAATAAAATTAATTGAATGCACTGCTTAAAACAAATTCTAAGAAAAAGATTTAAAAAAAATAATAATAATAACATACCGAGCTTATAACATGGCATACTTCTTTTACACAGTCAACAACAACATTTGGATATCCAGATATCTGAACAATTCTCTCTGTAGAATTGGGACAGCAGTTGCTGAAAATTTTTATTTGAGCTCCAGTTTTCTAAATATTAAACAAAAATTATTACAATATGTAACATTGTTAACAAACAGAAGCTTAAAACAAATATCCTCAACTGGAACATCCAGAAACTTTTACTGACGAGTGTGCCATAAGTTGGTAACCCTTGGTATAGATTTTAATGTACAGATATTATTCCGAAAGAAATAAATATAAAAGTGAAAATAGCCAAAGTGAATAACAAAAAAACAATTACAAACATTCAACGGTCATCTTGAAAATCATGTCTCGTTGTTTGACTGAGAATCTTATTTTCTCACAAAAATTTACATTACAATATATTAATTTGACATGAACACTAACCTTTATTATAAAAAATTCACTTTTTTTTTTTATGTTTGAACAAGAAGTGAATTTATCAAAATACATGAGGACGTTCAAAACTCGCCTTATCCAGAAAATAAGTTTGGGAAATCGCAAAAAACCTCTGACTGCATCCATTGGTTTTCACTGTACACCAAAACTTAATCTCAGAAATACAGGATAAAACTTTTTTTGCAGATTGTTGTGTTTTTTTGGCGCAGGTTTACCACTACATACTAATTGATAGAGATCGAAAGTTTACCAATTGATAGAGAAAGCACAATTTTTAAAAATTTTGAATATGGCAAGTTTTACCTACGTCTTCATAAATTTTGACCTGTTTCTTTTCAACAGGGAAAAAAATTACTTAAACTATATTAAGATTACTAAAATGATCTCACAATGTATAATCATAAATTAATATTACAGTACTAGCTGACCCGCCCAGCGTCGGACGGTCCCGTGATAATATTCTAAAATAAACCTGAAATTTGTATCATGGTCCATACAGAAGGGTGTAGAGACTACGCAAATTGCCAGCGCCCGACTCTTCTAGGAGCCCTGTCTTTTATTAGTATACTAGCTGACTTGCCCGGGCCAGTTATAATAACCTTAAACAAATCTCAAATTTGCATGATTTTATATCTTCAAAATTTTTTTTCAAATGAACTTTGTTTCGGGAACCACACTGCTTTCAGCAACATAGAATGTTTCAAATGAGCTTACTTTCTGGGACCCCAATGCCTTCCGCAGCGTCTACTGTCTTCCCAATAAACCTCTTTCCAAACCTGGGACCTGGGTTCCCTGCTGCCTAAATCAGCATATATCGGGAGTACTCCACACGCACCTCAGACAATCCAAAATAAAGTTGAATGAGCCAAACCCCATAGTACCCGAGGGAAGAATGTACCCAAACAGTGGAAGGTGCCTTTAATCACTTACCTTGAACAGGAATGAGATTTTTAATTTACAGCTGTAGTGAGTAAACTAAGTTGATGCCAAAAAGGAGATTAATATACGAAAAAGGTGGTAGCTGTAGCTGGGATATATAAAGAAAATTTTAGTAGTTTATAAAGTAGCCAGAGGACCCTAGAACTATGTTAAAAGAAAATTACAAGAGAATCTAATCATTTTTAAAAAAGCTGCACCAAGGGAAGGGCCCAAATAGCCGATTAATATTCAAAGGGGCCCAGACTGGGCCCTAGGGTCTTGTAACTGGGATGTAGAAACGGGAGAATAACTGAATGGAAAGGGCCCCCAAAACGAATATTGGATTAGAAAGGGAAAATTTATAAACAATTTACGGCACAAAAACTTCAAGGGGACTTGTACCAGGCTCCAAGGGGCAGTCTTAATTGGAATAAGGTATTAAGGAAATTTTTGCCAATTTTTAAAGTAGCCGGAGGATGCTAGAACTATTTTAAAGAAAATTGCAAGAGAATCTGATGTTTTTTAAAGAAGCTGCACCAAGGGTCTCAAGTAGGCAATTAATATTAAAAATTGGTTATAGGTGAAGTCAGATTTTTCTTTTTTTCGTTTATATAATAGCTGGAGGACCTAATGAATCGGACCATTTTTAAGGGAGCTTTAATAGAGTTCTCAAAAGGGGCCAACTGACAGTTGAGAGCAGTACTAAGATGAAAACATGTTAAAAGGTCCTAATACTTAGCACTCTAGGTCTTCAATTAGTCAAAATTAACCACCATTAGAATAAAATTTTAAAGAAATGTGCAAAAAATAGAGGGAAATGCTTAAAAAGGACCCCAATAAAAATATGTGTGTATTGGACCAAGGACAGGAGTCCAAGACTCAACTCAAGAGGGTGACAATTAGGGGGTGAAAAATACATGCTGCAGCAAAAGTTCAAGGGCCCCAGACTGAATCCTAGGCAGTCAAGGTCTTAACTGGAATGTAGAAACGGGGTAATAACTAAATGGGAAAAGGGCCTCAAAAACGAAGATTAGATTAAAAGGGAAATTTATTAACAATTTATTTCAGAAACTTTGTTGATTTATTTAATATTGCAAAAAGTTGATCATAATATTAAATTATGGTGGGAACGCCAGTTAAAAAATGACGAGCTTCCAACGTTAGTTCAATTGATAATTTTTCTGAAAGATTATGCTCGTTCATTACAATCTGCTAGAGGAAATATTAATTATAAGAAAAACAGTTATCCTAAATTAACTGCAATGACTGCTTCTGTTAATAATATTGAGTGTAAATATTGTTCTTCGAATAGCCATAAAATATTTAAATGCAGTGAGTTTCTAAAGTTATCTGTTCGCGAAAGAGTGCAATTTGTAAAAAATAAAAATCTCTGTTTTGCGTGTTCATCTCCAGAACATAAATTAATTAATTGTCAGTCAAAAAGAGTTTGTTCGAAATGTAATTTGAAGAATCACAATAGCTTATTGCATTATGAAAGGCGAGAAACAAATTATCCAGATATAAAAAACCAAGTAACGCCTCAATCCTCGAATCAAAATAGTGAGACTGTTGGTGAATCATCTAGTAATGTAAACATGTCAATAAATTCTTGCCTTGGTGAAATATACTCAAAATCATTTGGCATACTTGCAACTGCGCTGATTAATGTGAAAGATAATTATGGAGGCAATAAATTACTGTGTTACATTATAGATGTTGGCAGTATCAATAATTTTGGCGTTGTAAGATTGGAATTTTCTCCACATTTTGATAAACAAAACACACGATTAGGTACTTTTTATATTTTGAAAAAGATAACGAGTAATCAACCAGTTGTATCATATGATACTAATTCATTCAGTCACTTAAAGAACATAACATTAGCTGACCCTAAGTGGAATGAACCAGGCCCAATAGACTTATTATTTGGTGTGTCTCTATCATTATCTATAATTAGAAGAGAAAAAATATTTGGGAAACCAGGACTTCCTTTTGCAGTAAATTCGGATTACGGGTGGTTAATAACGGGAGATAGTGATACATTTTCAGAAAATAAACCAAATATTATAGTTACTTTTGCAAATGTTGAAACAGATTATGTGAAAAAGTTCTGGGAGTTAGAAAATATCCCCTCGAAGGAAATATACACAAATGAAGAAAAATATTGTAAGGAAATTTTCGATACATCCCATTCACGAGATTCGAATGGAAGATATATTGTGCGTTTGCCACTTAAGAAGCAATGTAAAGAATTAGGGGAGTCGAAATCACTAGCTATGAAAAGATTTCTAAACTTAGAAAAAAGATTTAATAGAGAACCGGATTTGTATGAAAATTATTGTCTATTTATGAATGAATATCTTGATATGGGACATATGGAAAAAATACCGAAGAGCGAAATTCAAAAACCTGTTAATGAAGTTTATTATCTTCCACATCATCGAGTCATTAGAGAATCTAGCACAACAACCCGTCTTAGAGTTGTTTGATGGGAGTGCAAAAACTACAAATGTTTCTCTTAATGAAAATTTAATTGTAGGACCTAGGGTTCAACAAGAGTTATTTTTTATTTTGTTGAGATTCCGCACACACGCTATAGCTAATAACGCTGATATTGATAAAATGTTTCGTCAAATTAAGATACATCCTGAAGATCAAGATTTTCAACGAATTCACTGGAAAGACAAATTTTCCGATGATATTAGTGAATATCATCTCACTACAGTAACATATTGATTAGCATCTAGCCCATATTTAGCTACTAAAGTTCTTCAAAAATTAGCGTTGGATGAAAAATTAAATTTTCCATTAGCATCAAACATTGTATTACGTGATTTTTACGTCGACTTACAGGTGCATCATCTCCCGAAGAAGCTACTAAATTAATATCAGAGTTACAAGAATTAATGAAAAGAGGCGGATTTGAATTACGTAAGTGGGCATCAAACGACATTAGTGTACTAAAAAACATTCCTGAAAATTTAATTCAGACTAAACCTGATTTATCAATTGAAAACGATAATTCAATAAAAGTGCTAGGATTAAAATGGGACTCAAATCGCGATGTCTTCAAAATTAGTGTAACCATAGAACCAACATTAAAAGAAGTTACAAAGAGATCTATATTGTCAGATATAGCCAAAATGTTTGATCCACTTGGTTGGATCTCTCCCTTTATAATTTCTGCAAAAATTCTACTTCAGGAACTTTGGAGTCTACATCTAGCATGGGACGATCCTGTTCCACTACTCATAAAAAATAGGTGGATAAAAATTCGGGAAGAACTTGCATGTTTAACATCGATTACTGTGCCTCGGTTAGCAATTATTCCCTCAGCTAACAAATTTGAAATTCATTCATTTAGTGACGCTTCCTTAATGGCATATGGTGCAGTTGTTTATTTAAGATCCTTATCCGATGATTCAACTGTATCAGTTAGAATATTAACTGCAAAAACAAGAGTTTCACCATTAAAAACAATATCTTTGCCTAAATTAGAACTGAGTGCTGCCCTGCTGTCAGCCCGTTTGGTAAAAACTGTCCTAGATTCATTGTGCTTGGACATCTCTAAAATTAACTGTTGGACAGATTCAACAATAGTTCTCTCTTGGCTATCAACAGAATCAAGAAGATGGCAAACTTTTGTTGCGAATCGTGTTTCGGAAATACAGCAACTTATTCCATCAGAGTGCTGGCATCATGTAAAAGGAAAAGAGAATCCAGCAGATTGCGCATCAAGAGGTCTATCACCCTCAGAATTATCATTGCATGATCTTTGGTGGATTGCATGATCTTTGGTGGAATGGTCCGAGTTGGCTCAGTGATCCATCTTTCACCTCTCCAGAACCGCAATTAGGTAGTGTTTTGTGTGACGAAGCCTTAATAGAGCAAAGAAAAAATTATTTTTGTGCTACAGCTCAGTTAAGTGAGGAAATGCCTATTATCTCAAATATATCGTCCTTTACTAAGCTAAAACGTGTAATTGCTTGGTGTTTGAGATTTCTTAGATTTCTCGTTTACTTGTTTCAAAACGAAACTTTGGTTTTCTTACAAACACAGAAATTAAGAGTGCTTTAAAAGTGATCATCAAACAAGTGCAAAAGTCATCATTCACTGACAACATTAAATGTATGACTTCTGGTAAGTGTTTACCTCGCAATAGCAAATTGATCAATCTTTCTCCAATCCTTAATGATGAAGGAATACTCAGAGTGAGAGGACGTCTTCGTCATTCAAATCTCACACAAGATCAAATCCATTCAATATTGTTACCAAAAAATCATCCAATGACTGTGCTGATTATTAGATATTTTCACTTATCTCACTTTCATGCTGCCCCTCAACTACTATTGTGTGTTATCAGACAGCGATATTGGATTTTAAGTGGAAGAAGTGTTGTAAGAAAGTTTGTAAAAAATTGTGTAATTTGTGATCGTGCTTCTGCTTCTATGTCCAAACAAATCATGGCTGATTTACCTTCTACTAGAGTGCAACCTACCCGTCCGTTCCTTGTTACAGGAATCGACTATGCAAGACCTATATTATGTAAATTTAGAAAAGGTAGAGGTACAAAATCTTTTAAGTGTTATATTTCATTATTTATATGTTTTTCTACCCATGCAATTCACATTGAATTAGTGACTGATTTATCTACTCAGGCCTTTTTAGCTTGTCTCAAGCGATTTATATCCAGACGAGGCAAACCAAAAGAAATTGTGCTGTGATTGTGCCAAAAATTTTGTCGGTGCGAGAAAGGAGTTGAAAGAATTGTATAAATTTACAACTTCTTCTCAGCATAATGAAGAAGTGGCAAGGTACTTAAGTTCGGAAGAAATAAATTGGCATTTTAATCCACCCTCGGCCCCTCACTTTGGAGGACTTTGGGAGGCTGGTGTTAAATCGATGAAATTTCATTTAAAAAGAACCGTTGGCAATTCAGTTTTAACATTTGAGGAACTTTCAACTCTTTTAGCTCAAATCGAAGCCTGTTTAAATTCTAGACCCCTTTGTCCTGTAAGTTCCGATCCTAATGATTTACAGGCCTTAACCCCTGGTCATTTTTTAATTGGTGCTCCTCTTACTTCAGTACCAGAAGTTGATATTTCAGAGGTACCTGCATCAAGATTGACCAGGTGGCAATTAGTGCAGAAAATGCTCCAACACTTTTGGAAAAGATGGAGCAATGAGTACCTTTCGACCCTACAACAGAGAGTAAAATGGCTTAAAGAAGAGCCTAATATTAAGATAGGTGATTTAGTTATAATAAAAAATGAAGGTCTTTCCCCTTTACAATGGAAACTAGCTAGAGTGATTAAAACACATCCTGGACCTGATAAAAAGGTTCGTGTAGTTACCCTGAGAACTGAAAATAGTGAATTGAAAAGGCCAATTACTAAGTTATGTAAATTACCTTTAGAGTAAATTTTTTTAAACCCTTTCGGCTTTCAAGGCCGGGAGAATGTTTAGTTTTAAATTGGTTTTATAATTCTTAATTGCATGTATTTCAGTTGTGCTAAAGTGAGGCTGCATATTCCAGCCCTTTTCCCTCTGCGTAGGGATAAAAGAAAACACACACTCTGTTTTTCCCTCTGTGCAGGGAATTTATTGTTGATATTCTTTTCTTTGTCAGTCGAGTTTGTGGATCTCGATGAGAGTGTTTTGTGATCCATAAGAGGATAATTTATTTGTGAATTTGTGAATACTTTCAATTAAATATTGGAAAAAGTGTATACAGTCTACTGCTTAATTCAAAAAATCCCTACAAGGTACAAAGAGATTCTCCGCAGTTTAAAGGGAGATAAGAATAAAAAGTTATTTTATAATTCATTTAAAATAGATTAATGATTGACTTAATAAATTAAATGTGATCATTAATATATATATACAGTAGAACCTCTTTTGTCCGAAACTCTCGGTTAACTGAAATCCGTTTTAACCTTTTTTTTTTTTTTTTTTGTAACTATCATATTCCCTGTGTGTAAGTGGTCCTTTCCGAACTACGAGTACATATAGACATTTTCAATCCCCTTTCTTAAGAGTTCCTTTGAATTTAACTTGAGCTTCTGTAAGCTGCAAAGTGGAACGAAGAAAACGAAAAAATTAGTAATTCTAAAGCTTTTGAATGTTTTGCAAAATGCCTGGCATGGCTGGAGCAGCAGAAAGACTGTGATACTGGTGAACTAATAATATTTAAAAACTCTGTGATAGAGTTTCAAAGCAAAAGCAATCGAAACCGCGACAAACAAAATATTTTTTCAAACCCTTGTGATATACGTAAAAGGTAATTAATTTCTAAACTAAAATTCAAGTAATTTATTCTTGTTTCTATTTTGATATTGCTTTATTTGTATGCACTTGTTAGCATAAAAAATATTGCATATATTTTTCTTAAATTAATCTTAAAATTGAAGTATTCCCGATTATCCGAAAGAGGATTGGTCCCAATTACTTCGGATAATCGAGGTTCTACTGTATATATATATATATATATATAAAATTTGAAAAATAACACTTTTCATACATTATAAATTAAATTACACAAAAAACCTTAAGATATCAACAAATAAAACTTTTTTTCAAATAAAATGAAAATATTTATTAGAACTTTATGATATTCTAGCATTCAACTTATGAAGAAGTTGCAGATCTTGCTATGAAATTTACATTTATCCGTGATCATATATTGAAATTCTGATGGGATCATGTGATGCCATTTATTGAGACTGGAAAGAACTTTTTTCTTTTTTTTATAAATACGTTTCTAGGAATTTTAAAATAACAGTGAAAAATGGGAGAAAATCATACTTACACGTAAAAATGAGAGAGTTGGCAGCTCTGTATATAAAATTTATTTATTTATAAAATTATATAAAATTTATTACTTTTTTAGGCATGAAAATATTTCATTGTTTATGAAATTTCGCCTATTTTGATGATTGTTTATTATTGACGCATAATTAAATCCATTGTTTTTTGTACTTCCATAGAATAGTATATGTTAGAGAATATTCGGTGATTTATCGCCTGTGGTGGGCTAATTGAAAAATGTCTTAATGTATTAAGTTGTAAAGATATTAAAATGTTGTATTTCAACAGAAACACACCTTTGCACATAATTTTTATAATTCTACTATATCAAGAAAAGAAGTGGGTTAAAAGTCTATAGCAAAGAATTCCATCTTTACATACAAAAACCAGGCTGTGTTAAGAGAGTAAACAAACCGGTATACCAAATTTGGAGCAGATTGAATAATTCTGCATGAAAAACCCATTTATCTGAATTAAAGAGGGTTGACTACCCCCCCCCCCCCCCTCCTCTTCCCCTTTATCCTTAACCAATGAACCCCAAAACTAATCAGGGAAGAACCTTATCAGAATGAACCTAGAAAAAAAATTTGAAGCAAATCAGATGTTTCTATCAAGAGTTATCGCGTTACGTACATACAGAACTGGCAGGCACATTAGCTCTCAGGCTTTGATAGCCTGTAAGCTAAAAAAGAAAAGTTCCCAGTTTAACTGATGGCATTGAGCTCACAGGCTATTCGCACTAATTGTATACTATAATCTTATTTCAAAGAATAATGCCCCTCAAAAAATAAATGAAGGGGGATTAGCCCCATTTCCCTCCTTTATATTTAACCAATGAACCTCCAAATCTACTCAGGGAAGCTCCTTAACATAATAAACTGGAATAGAGATGCAACGAATATTCGGCCCATTCAGCCTGTCTGCCGAATACTCCGCTTAGGCCGAATATCAAGCCCATTATTCGGCCTTGGTCGAATAATACTGTAATAAATGTTTTTATATTTACACAGTATATAACTTTTTAATTTGACAATTTATATTCATCATGTATAATGACAATTTTATTTGAAATTAAATAACACTTTTTCCCATTAACTTTCATACCCCGAATGGGTTTTATCTACCCATTTTTATATAAGAGGCTAATTTATGAATCATGCTAAAAAAAAAATTTGTTAAATTTAAAATGAATCTATTCAAAATTGTTTTAATACAGCTGTACAAGCAAATTCAATTTTTTTTTTATCATATGGGAAGTTTAACATTTATCCCTTGTTACATAAAAAAATATTTCTTTCAATAATATTTTGAATTATACCTATAAAGAACATAAATATCTTATACATATAATACAATCTAATCAATCATATATTTAAGTTGTATATGTTGCAATACTTAAGGGTTTTTTTTTAAATAGTAAAATACACTTAAAAGTTAAATATAATTTAAGTGATTTTTTTAAAGTGTGTTACTATTTCTTATTAAATAATGAAAGAAATGTAAGTACTAAATCCTTTTAATTAGTATGCATTTACATTTTAGATATTTTTTTCAAGAATAGCATTGTAATGTTTATATTTGCCTTAAAAAACAGTTAAAATGTTTTCAATAAACATAGATTGTGATGCAGCATTCTCAGGTGAGAGTCTATTTATGAAGAAAAAAAAAAAAAAATAATAATAATCTCTCATTATATATGGTACTTTCTGGTGCAGAAAGGTACTTTTTGGCTAATTGTGAAAGGTTTGGAAAAACTTAATTCTGCATCTAAATAAGTAAACTATTAGTATTCCTTTGTCCGAAATTATCTAAATAAATCTAATTATATATTTGGTATGTCGCTATACGCCATAAGTGAACGTCATCAAAAAGTAAGACTGTTTCTTCAATGATTTTTTTAATTTAAATTCATTAATTTCGCTTTCTTAAAATTTTAGAATGACAACGTTCTTCCATGTGTATAATTTGGCAAATAGTTTGACAATTTGTATAATTTGGAGAAATTGGTCGACTGGATAATCAAGTAGTACACATTTTTCTTACCCTGGTTTAAGCGAGATAAATCGCCAAATGTTGTATCTACTGAAATATTTCATATTGAATTCAATTGTAAGTATTACAGACATTTATTTTATGTTTAAATTAATTTTCATCATTTAAATTTATCTCTCCTTAAAAGGATTTTTGTTTGTTCCTTTTTTTAATTAAAAAATAAGTTTTTTTCTTTTATTTTGCGATTGGTTTACATTATTTTATTTTCAAACTGATATAGCCCTTTCCATTCTTTAACCCCAGCAGCAGAATTTTTTTCTGCAGTCTGCAACACAAGTAGAAACTTTACAGGATTTCAGATTATTTGTGTGTCTGTGTTGGCAATAGAACATAAACAGTCTGCAGAACTTAAGGAAAAACGCCCTCTTTCCAATTCCTCATGCATTCAACGTCCCCCCCCCCCCCCCCCATACACTGTAAAAAAGACATTTTTACAGTACAAAGTACTGTTCATCTCGCACACAAACTCGATCACAGTGAATGTGCTGTATCTTTCTTTGGTTTCCTGACTATATTAACATGGAAAATACAGTAGTTGCGTAAAATTAACAGCACAGTGATCGAGTTTGTTCTGGCAAATCTACAGTGGTTTTTTTTACAGTGTATGTGTTTAACATAAAAGGAAAGTATTTTTTTAAATAATTTACCTTTCTCCTCAAAATTTTTAACACCACTATCTGAAAAATCTTTCATAAAATTTGTCAAAATTTCTATGAAGTTAGAAAACAGAATAACAGTAAAAATAACATATGAACACCAATTTCTAAAATTTTTGAAAAGATTGATATAACGTGATAATATCAAAAATTATATATAGATGTGATAATACAGGGATGAAAGTGCACTAAAGCCACTTTGAAGCAGCAAAAATCTAATTTTGTAGCAGTAAAATCCTTTTTTGTAACAGCAAAAATCAAACTTTTTAGCAATAAAAGCTGTTATTGGAGCAGATTGAAATTCTTAGAAAATCAAATTTGAGTAATTCATGCAAATACTATAAGTAATTGTAATGCAATGTTTTATTTAGCAATCTTAGCTAGTTGTGCAATTCAAAATTTAACATGCTTTCACTCAAAACATGGCTAACTAATATTTAACCTGTCACTCAGCTGTAAAAACATCAATGTTGCAGCAAATTTTTACGCGATTCTTTAACGAAATTCACCTTTTTTCCCTCGATCCTTTGACGAAATGCGCATTTTTTCGCATTTCTTTCACGACCTTTCGACGATGTCAGTCTTTTTTATCACTATCTTTTGGCGATGTCTGCCTTTTTTTTATCACAATCTTTTGACGATGTCCGCCTTTTTTTTTATTGCGATCTTTCGACGACGTTCCTGATTTTTCGGCGTTGTTCGCGATCTATCGACAATGTTCACGATCCTTCGACGATGTTAACATTTTTTTGTGATCCTTCGACTATGTTTGCATTTTTTCACGATCTTTCGATGACGTTCGCGTTTTTTTTCGCGATCTTTCGACGATGTTCGCGTTTTTTCGCGAGCGTTCGACGATGTTGATAAATAATTTGAGCTTTTCCATTCTTGTCCCTGTACATATGAATATCCATTTTCCATCTCATTCTATAAGTTCCTGTTTTAGCTCTCTTACTTATAAATAAAAACATCTTTTTATTTCTTTTCTCTTATCTAGGTTTCTATTAATATAATTCTGTTTATTTTTATTATCTCTCTTTTAGCAGGGTTCATACTCATTTTCCAAGAAAAAATCCCCTGAGAATCCCCTGATGTATTTTCAGGGATGCATCATTTTTCCGTGTCAACAATTAACGACATTTTTTAAACCAGTATCACGACCCCTCGCTCCCCCTCCCCTTTAAAAAAATACAAACTAGATATTCTCAAAAATACAGTTTATACATAACCTATATAAACAATATGAACAGAACTTTAAAGGAAAAACTATTTAAAATTAATTTGTGTACAACAGAGATGAAGTCTGCATGCCTTGTGGGGCTCTTCTTAAAAACTTGGTAGATTGCTGTAAGAATTTAATTTCCACTTTGGATTTTATTACCTCTTTGAAAAGTATTATGAATAATATGAAGGCTCAAGTGTCAATATCAATTTTAAAATGTCTTTTATTTTTCTTAAGTTCCTCTTTAACAGTTTTCAAACCTCACGATGTTAGAAGGCATGTCTAGTGACTGAATGGATGTCGCCAGACGTTAGAAGTAGCACATATTAAATATAACATATGTTATATCTAATCTGTAAGAAGGAGTGGCTAGTTTCCAATTCTATATATATCACGATGCTTTAGAAGAAAGGTCTTAGTTTGATTTCATTATGACTTCGCAAATCACGCAAATTGCAGTGATTGCCCTCAATTTCCCAGAGCAGCCAATCATTTTGCCAGGTTTTCCAGGTTTAGGGAATTTTTTGCATTATCCCCTGAGATTCCCCTGATTTTTTAGGGCCAAAATTCATCCCCTGATTTTCCCAGGAATCCCATAATCCCCTGATGAGTATGAACCCTGTTTTAGTTACAATATTGATTTCATTTACAATATTGTTTATATAACTTACTGCCATTCGATCTTTACGTGGTTTTTCCAACTGCCACTAGATGGCGTGAGTCGTCTAGCATTGTCAGGTGTCGCTATGGTTACGTCTTCAGTAATTATTCATAGCTAACCGTTGGGCGTGTCCGGAGCTGCGTACTAGCACTGTTATTGTGGCTGGCTGTGATATAAATATCCTTCAACCATGAACATCCAACAGTTTCGAGTTTTTAAACGTGTTTGTCGTCTGGCGTTTAGTGCCGACATTTACTTTTCTTAAAGGCGTCTGTTATGTTTTTCTGTCAGCTTTTAAACTCAGCTATATGAAGTCTACACTTAATGGAAATATCTTTTAATTGGTGTCTGGTATCAGCGTTAAAGAAATATGTTTGAATCTTTGGCCGGGCTTTAGACTTTTATTTACTTCAAGTTAGCTTTATATTTGAGAGCAAATAGTTCGAGATGATACGATGTTCTTAAGTAATTGTTCTTGGAAAATGTAAATGTTTTTCCTGGAGGGACATATTACTGAAAGTGTCCGAGCTTTATGTTTAAGAGTTATTTTCGTTCTCCGCTTACTTGCCTCGTGTCATTGACCTTGAAGTGAAGTTCTACGATCGACCATGTGTTTTACAGAGTTCGTATTTTTAAAGTGAAATTGTTTATCGTCCGGTTAGTGTATTGAAGCAAGTTATTTTTGAGAAGCTGTTGTGCTTTTAATAAATGGAGTCCTGGTGCATTGAAAGTCATGTTTAATTGAAAACAATAGTTTTTCATCTGATTATTTTTCACGAGATGCTTTTACGCCAAATGCCATTGAGTTCTTATACTTATTTTGTCAAAGCAGATAAGTTTGTTGTTTCATAATCATTTAGCATTAATTAACTGTTTAAATTTAATGTTTCATTTTTATTTTATTATTTGTTTTTATCTTTTGTTTTAATCAATAAAAATTAAGTTACTTTTAAATCTGTTATCTTTCTGTCGTCCACCATTTACGTTGTAATTCATTTTTCTTTTTCAGCTTCATTAAGTACTTATAGTTTTATTTAAATTAAATCTCAAGTTTCTTATGGTGTTTCTAAATCAGCTATACGCTTCTTACTGCATTTTGCCACTCTGCTATAACTTTTTCAACCCCGTTAGATATTACATTAAGTAATTATCTAACAGATGCTTGCGTTTTTTCGCGATCGTTCGACGATGTTCGCGATATTTCGACAATGTCCGCGGTTTTTTTCCGCGATCTTTTAACGAAATTTGCGTTTTTTCCGCCAATCCTTTGAAAAAAAAAATTCGCGTTTTCTATGCGATCTTTTGACGATATATGTGTTTTTTCATAATCTTTCAGCGAAATCCACCTTTTTTGCGCGAATTTCGCTTTTCCCGCGATTTTCCGGCGAAATTCGCCTTTCTTCGGCGATCTTTTGATGAAATTCGTGTTGTTTCCGCAATCCTTTGACATAATTCGTGCCTTTTCCGCAGTCATTTGTCAAAATTAACGTTTTTTTCTCAATCACTTGACGAAACTTGTGTTTTTTCACCATCCTCTGTGGAAAGTTGCTATTTTTCCTCAGCCCTTTGACAAAATGGGCTTTTTTCGATCTTGTGACAAATGTTTCACCATCTTTTGACGAAATTCCCCTATTTTCCACGATCTTTTGACGAAAATCTCATTTTTTAGTGATCCTTCGATAAAATCCGCGATCCTTTGAAAAAATTAGTGTTTTTTCATGCGATCCTTTGATGAAATTTGCGTTTTTGTGCAATCCTTTGACGAAAGTTGCTATTTTTCCGTAGCCCTTTGACGATGTTCGTGTTTTTTTCCCGCGATCATTTGACAGAAGCCGCATTTTACCGCCAGCTTTTGATTGAAGTTGCTATTTTTCCACAGCCTTTTGACGAAATTTACGTTTTTTTTTTTCGCGATCCTTTGACGAAATTGTCTATTTTAACTGCAAAGGATTGCCGAAATTGTTTTTTCGGCGAATATGTCGAAATTCATGATATTTACGTCAGAATTTTCGGACTAATGACAGATTTTTTTTTTTTTTTTTTTTTTTTAAGAAATCACCCCTACGAGGATTGGCTCACTTAATAATGGGCGTTTCACGATCGCGTGTCTAGTTTTCTTCGTGAATTATTTATATTTTAAAGGGAATCTGAGCTTAGTCAATCGCATGTGGCGTGGATCGTATTATTATGGCACATGGCAAATAATTTCTAACAAACATTTTTTTTTTCTAAATTTTAACAGTTGAAAAATAGTCTGCAGACCTTCACAAGAGTCTGCGACGTGAGTTGCAGCGTTGTGCCAATTCTGCGCCCGGGTCTTTAACCAATGATAATATTGCCAAAATATAATCACTGGCAACCCCTTCACGGAAAAAATCATTAAAATACAAAATTCATTACCAAAAATCATAGTTATCCCTGGATATTTGATGCATAAACCACCGCAGGAATATTCTCTATTGAATGATATAATCGGAAAAAAAATTCACCGGGTAGTTTTAGAAAACACTCAAGCCGAATTTTTAGAGCCCACTGCTTCATAATATATATGATATGATAAGGGAACAATATATTTTTTTTGCTATATAGTATGTATGATATATAAATAATGTAATATCGCATATATTATACTTTTGAAAAAATCTGATTTTTCCGCGGGGAAAATTGGGTTTTTCATGAAAAAACAAGGAAAAACCCCATTTAACGGGTTTTTGCGAACCTGATTATTAAGGGACTTGTTACTTTTGAGAGAAAGAAAAGTGAAAAGTATATCTTGGTAGCAGAAAAGAATAACTATATTTTAATGGAATGAATAATTATATTTTAAGAATACAACCTTTTTCTTGACATACAGAATGTAAATTTACTAAGTTTGAGTTGAATGAGAAAGTATATAAAAAGACAAAGGACACATGCAACTTCTTATTTTTGGGGGGTGAAATGATTTTACTAAAATAAAAAAAGTTTCATATTTACAGAGGTAATGAGTTTCTATTTTAGATAAATAAAAAACTATGAATTAAATTATTTACATTTTTGAAAGTCATATGTTATCTTTTATTGGCATCAAAGTATTTAAAAAATTACAAAAAATACATTCAGCTGTTATGATTTTTGAACACTCAAACAAAAAATGAATTTCAATTAGTCCTTAATTTAATTTTTGAAAGCTAATTGTGAGTTTTTTCCTGCAGCCCCCCCACCCCCCATGATGCTTCGGCAAAATTCGCTTTTTTCTGTGATCCTTTGATGGAATTCTTGTTATATCCATGATCCTTCAATGAAATTTGAAGGTTTTTTGCGATCCTTTGTTAAAATTTGGCAGGGTTTTTTTTTTTTTTTTTTTTTTTCCCAATCCTTTGACAAAATTTGGCAGCTTTTTTTCTTTTTTTTTTTTTTTTTTTGCAATGCTTTGACGGAATTTGGGGATTTTCACGATCCTTTGAGGGAACTTGATAAAATCCTGTAATTACATTAAAGAAAAAATGGAAGGTGTAAAAAATAATTTCAAAATCAGGATAAATTCCTATGAGCAAACATCCCTAAAAGAAGGTGAATTTAAGATGGAATGACCTTTAGAGTAATTTATGCTTTTCAGCATTTTACTTAAGACATTGTTTAAAAAATAAGTAAAAACAACAGACAAAGAAGGAATATTATAAGATTTTTCTTTTCTTTACAAAACATTTATACTCCATGCATTTCTTCAAATTAATGTTCAAACATTTTTTTTCGTCTTCTCTTTGAGGAAGAAGGGGAAAAGTTATTTGTGTTGAGGATATTTAAATGTAAACATATATGAATGAGATCTCTTATATGATACACAGTCTTTTTACTAGTTCTTTACAAAGAAAAGAAAAACGAAAATAAAGTAATATGCACACAGTCAAAAAATAATAAAGTTTTAAAAAGTAAATTGAACTTAATTTACTTCTCTGAGTTCTTTTATTCTAGAACCTCCTTTTCCAATCAAACATCCAGCATGACTTTGATGTAAAAGCATTCGCAATTCACAATCAAATTCCATACTTCGGTGATGAGAATACTAGAAAATTAAATTATAAAACCAAATTTAAAAATACACTTGCATCAGAAAAACTTTTATTTTCTAATTTAAACTTTCTTATTTAAACTATATTTTAAAAAAATTGTATTTTACTATAAGGGACCTTGGCAGTTTAAAAAAAAAAGCTTGGCACAATTCAGGATTCAGAACCTGATTTGTTAAATGATATTAAACAGTTATGAAAACAAACCTGATGAACTTTTATATTAGGATTTCAAATTTTAGATAGCACCATTTATTTCACTTGTGACATGTGTGATGAGCAAATTAACTCACTGGTATTTATTGCCTATAATTTGAACACATGAGATAAAGCAAAGTTCACAGATCATTAGTACAACAACTTTAGACATTGAAAATCAGAAAATAAGCAGTCTTATTTTTAATTACATGGGCAGGGTGCTGTTGGTGAGAAAAGGACATTTTTTAATTCTTAAGAGCTTGTTTTGGATTCTTAATGGCACTTTCCACATTCTTAAGGGGACTTTAAATTTTTAAATCCATTCTTTTGATTTTTAAAGTAACTTTTAGCATTGTGAATGGATAATACTTAAGCAAAAAAGCATCAAAAAAGACGCCCGTCTGACATTGGTCTTAATCTTAAAAGTTATACGGTAGACTCCCTTAAATCTGTGGACGCCTAAAATCTGCATATTTTTTCAGATGTAAACCGTAAAACTTATAGTTAAGTTGCAAGAACAAAATTCAAGATGGTGCTCAAATCAGTGACAACCGCAATTTTTTTTTTACTAATTCTTTTGGCCATTACAGCTGACTAATTACTAAATAAAATTACGTTAATTTTTTGTAAATTAGCATATTTATAGCAAAAATTCACCATATTGTAGGCCATGCACAATATTCGAAAATGTAAACTGTAACAGAATTATTTATTTTCTTTGGATGCATTTCCACATGTTTCAATTTTTATTTTGTCAATATTACATACGCATTTTAAAATTAATTCTGGTTTATATAACCGAATTCAAGCTATTTTTATGAAGAAAATATGAATTTAATTCCGAAAAAATCAAGATGCCGCTAATATTAATGGCAATCACGATCTTTTTTCCCCCCCAAGACATTTTATAATCAATCAAGCTATTTTGTTCATTAAATCTGGATAAACACGACTCAGTTCCGTTCTAAGTCACTAAGTTCCGTTCAGTTAACTCGGTCGAGACTTTTGTATGTACTATACACACAATAAATCTAATCCAAACCGGTTTATAAATATGAGAGCTATCGCATGGCAAAAATCAAATATAAGTCACATTTGAACGGAAGATGGTTTTGGGGTATGGGGGCCATGATTGATGAAAATATACCAAAATTTTTCTGAAATGCTTTCTTCCGGACAGCTGCAATAGGTAGCTTTTTACTTAGGGAAATAATGAGAGCTACCTAAAATACGACAGTAGTTTTCGCACAATACCTGCAACTGTTGAAGTTGTAGGGTCAGGTGGGGTGGAATTGGTAATACTGTTTTGTGTCTGAATTAAAATCATACTATGCACAAAAACTATTTGTAAATCATGTATATACAGTAAACTCTGTCTAAGGCGGAATCGATTGGGACCGAGAAAATTTTCCGTAGTAGACAATATTCCGCCTTAAACAAATTTTACTCTATGTCTATGGATTCGCAGGGACTTGAAAATCTTTCCGAGTTAGACAGATTTCCGTCTTACACAGAGTCCGCCTTACAGAGAGTTTACTATAATTTATTAACCATTCAACTTTCATTTTAAGTTTAGAAAAAAAATATTGGCAACATTTAGTCCATTTAAAATCAATTTTGAAAGTCATGTGGTGAATGTCAACATCACTTAGACTTAACTTTAATGTCTCTTTTTATTTTATTGCAGAATTTTTTTTTTTTTTTTTTTTTTTTTTTTTTTTTTTTTTTTTTTACTGTATAGTTTTTATTATATAGCAGTGTTTGACTGGAACAAAATGTGTAAGAAAAATTCTTCATTTTTTAAAAGTTATAATTAAAAATGTAAAGTGGGGTGAAATGGGTATATATATGATGAGGCTTAGGCAAAACTAAAAGAAATAATACTTAGGAAAAAAAATCTAAAAAATATTTTATTGTCCAAGTGACTGAAACATCAGATCCTCTTACTTACATTGTAAAATTACTGCATAAATCATCAGTAGAAAACTTCTATACCTTTCCTAATAAAGATGACAAGATAGAAATCGACAGTAAACAACTTTCAGAAAGCTTAGCCAACACTTAATAATCAGGGACATTATGTATTTAATGAGAAAGAATTTGGCATAATTTGATGTAACAAAATATATAATACACTGAAAATTGAGTTACTGGTTGCTTTGAATGTCTTTTAAACTTGGTTACCTATTCCACCCCACCCTATGAGGTGGAATGGGTATAGAAACAACCGTCAGAAAAAAAAAACTTTTTTTAAAGTTAATAAATAATCTTTTGAAAAACAATTATGATGAAAATGTGATGTCTATAAATGCAATGTAAACACTGAATAATCACTTTTTATAAATTCCTTTCCATTTAGAAAAGATTCCATAATCATTTCAAAAACTTGTATTTTTATACCCATTCCACCCCACCTGACCTAGTTTCGTTTATGTTTACTTTTATGCATTCATTTCGGTTTTAATCTGCAATGTTTATTTTATTGAGATTTTGTATGTAATGCTGCTTAATATAGCTGATTTCAATATTTCTGATGAAAAAAGACAGGAAAACAAAACACGTTAGTTTGAGAATAATCCAAAAAGTGAGGATTCTAAAAAAGTTTGATTTTGCTTTTAAAGCTAAAATATTTAATATTTTACTTAATTATTTTAGTAACTTACTTTTATAATTTCCAATGCTTAATAAGGTGGTCCTTATATGGTCGATTAATTTTTTTTTTTAATTTTCTTATGTCTTACCCTCAAAATTTGTTCCAATGCAGTAAAAAACAAAGGAGAAAAAGTTTGAATGAAAAAGAAATATATTTAGAGGTAGCTCAAGCTTGCTGAAGTTTGGCGATTATACTAAAAAACATGATGATATCGACAAAAAGAAACTAAGCCAAAATGATAATTTTTATTATGATAGTAAATTAATTTTACTTTTGTATAACACAAAAACACAATATTAAGCATATAAAAAGTTGAAAGTATCAGTAATTAGTTTAATTTGTTAAATCCATTTTTCTGCAGTGAGGGTACGCTTTTCGGTGCTCCTCCACAACTTTTGTCAATAGCTGAAACTGAGGTTCATTTTTTGCAAGGATTCCAGTGTACTCTTTGATCAAAGTAAAACCTCTCACAGCATGATCATTTACCCCTTTAATAGATTGCACAATCTTTAATGCAATCATATAATCAGAATTAGTGCTCCAATGTGTTGGGTCTATTTGAAAGATTCCTTGCGGTAAATTCATTTCTTTGAACAATTTCAAAGATTCTTTAGTCACAAAATCTTCAAACTTCTTTTCCTGAAAAATTTTAAGGGAAACAGTTATCCTCTTATCAGGATACTTTGTACCTTTTTTATTTTGAAGGTCTTCAACCATCTTTCTTTTTGTTCAAATAGACACGTTGCTATCGAAAAAGGACAATCCAGAAAGATCTTCTGACATATACCACAGGTGCTTTGAAATTTCTCTGATGCAGCCCTTTCCAATTTCTGCATGTATTCTTGAGTACTCTAATAAAATATTCATCAATTGAAAGTCATTATAGGGTGAGGTTTCTGTTATTGAAGCAGTGATCCAAGCTTTAACACACACTGACTATAAAAACACAAACATCACGAAGACCTCTTTCTTCCTTTTCGGTAAGCTTGAATTGGAACTTAAAGATGACTGTATTTTCAAAGAATATATTACCTTAGACATCCCTGTTTAGCATGATGCATTGCCCCTGGAAGCCTGAAACGAATTCCTCTGACAGGTATTCCCCAAAGGAAAAAAACAAGTTCGACAAATTCTTGGTAATCATCTCTTAGTCCACATGATGATTCTTATGTAGTGGCAAACTCCAAAATTTCATCTTTTACATCTTGTACAAGAGCTCGAATATTATCATCTTTCAAGCCTGTTTCAAATTTCTCTCAATCTAGAAAACTCCAGTACTCTTGGAAACATTTGAATGAAGGTACTTCTGGACTTGATTGCGAAGTTCCCAAAGAAATATGAAATACTTTTCCAATGATAAAGTTTCAGTCAAAGCTTTTCTTCTAAAAGGACACAAGCACCTTTTTCTTTTCCAGTATTTGCGGATGTGGTGTCAAAGTTCATTCTAATCACTTTATCTGCAATATCTCATTCATTCAAAGCTTCATAAATTGCATGGGCTTGTACTTCGCCAATTGCAGAAGGAAGTTTAGCAACCGAGAGTATCTGAGAAACTTTTTCCAGAAATTATAACTGGTAGTCTATTTTCTCTTTACCGTTTAACTCTGGTAAAAGTTTTCCATCCCAATGAAGAATGAGGGAAACATTTCTTTGTAGCTGTTCTTTAATTTCTGCGATTGTTTAATTATACTAACAATTCTTTTTCTACAAATTGCACTTCTGTTCAGACTGACTTCTTTAATATCACATCCTCTTTGCTGTTTCTGCAACTATAAATACTGCTTTTCTGTCTGATAATTTTGTCCTGTCTAGAGTTGTTGCTAATTCTGGAGTTACGATAAACATAGCTTTAGATGTCCCAGGATCTGATGCTGCATCCTCAAGCAGTTCAATGTTGTAACCGCGTTCTTCAGTTTCTTCAACATTTGAGCTATCTGTAAAAGACTCAAGTACTTCTATTGCCATTTCTACTGCCAAAGTTTAACTCACAGTAAAATAGTACAATTTAAAAATCAAAATTTCTTAAACTTATTAGCTTATAAGGCAAAAGATTCAGACTGATTAATCAAATTAAAAAAAACATTCATCTATAAACAAACAAAACACAAACCAAAATCAAAAGTAAGATGACAGCAGTTGCGGTAAAGTCTAAAATAATAATATAGCTGTAACTAATTTAACTCAATAAAAGTTTAAAACTCACAATAAAATAGACCAATTTAAAATTTATTTAGCACCCATTTCCTTATCTAATAAGGCAAAAGAATTAGAAAATAATAAACAGATAAATAATTCTTTGTTGAATCTCTGTTACTAATACTGCCATCTCTGAGAGGTGAGAGACATTTCTCTTCCTCATATCAATGAAATTATCTGTAGATAATTTAGTAATTGCATTTACAAATGCTTTTATGGATTTTACAGTATAGATAATTGACATTTTAATACATTGAAATAATTTATCAATATTAGAATTATAATTTTTTTTTTCTCCAAGTAATAGGAGAAAAAAACAGCAAAATGATTAATGACAGCAGATTTATGAAACTTATACTTCTTTGAGCTACCTCTAAATATTATTTTTTAGTGATTAAATTCAACAAGAATTATTTTTAGATATAATGGAACATATTTAGAGGGTAAGAGCAATAAATTTTAAAACTTTGAAAATAAGGACCACCTTAATGCTTAACCAGTGCCATAGCCAGGATTTCGTTTCGGGAGGGGTCCAGAATTTTTCCTTCAGGTTTTATATATATAAATATAGTAAAACTTGTCAAGATGAAATCGTAAATGATGGTGAAATTTCCGTTTTACACAGGTTTTCGTGTTAGCAGGAATAATAGTATAGTATTCTTTTCGATAGTACTATGGAACATTTCTGTTATTGGCAGGTTCCATTTTTACAAATTTTGTGTATTCCTATAAATACACTTATTTATATTATATGAATAGTAAAACCTGTAAAAATAGTAATTATCTATAACAGTATTCTACCTAAAATGGAAACGTTACATGGTCTTTAATAGAATTGCCATACATTTAAATTTGCTAAAAACCTGTCTGAAAGGGGATTTTCACAGCTCTTCAGTGAAGCACAGTAAAACTTGTAAAAGCGGATTCTTTCTATAACGGAATCTTATCTCAAACGGAAGAGTTTCACAATCTTGACGAAATGAACAATAGATCTTATTGAGGTAGTGTATCTTAGAAGTATGATAAACCGGGAGTAGGCAGCACAGATAATCACCTCATCGAGTTCACGGATGAAATTCTAGGATTAGTTAAATCTTGATTCGCATATTAAAACATAATCGGTCTGCCCAAGTCGTATCTTGGTGGGAAACACCCGAAAACCCGATTTTAGTGGCTGACTCGTAGGTTTACCATAGTGTATTTCTGCTCCTAAGTCCACCATGTTTTCATACCTTTGGGTGCAGGAAAACACAATAGTAAACCTACGAGTCAGCCGCTAAAATTGGGTTTTCAGGTATTTTCCACCAATATATGACATGGCAGAATGATTGTGTCTTAATATGCGAATCAAGATTTAACTAATCCTAGAATTTCATCCGTGAACTCGATGAGGTGATTGTCTGTGCTGCCATCTCTTGGTCTATAATTACACTTCTTTAAACAATACCATATTTGATATTATGCCATTATGATACCATATTCGATCTAATAGTTAATTCTGATATCTGGTCGTCCTTTAAGGAAGTTAAATTTTTTTTAACAAATTTATTTGTGATGAATTAGCACTTTTTTGGAAGTATTAGGTTGTGTACAAGATAATGGGGTTTCTGTTACTGTACTTCCCAACCAATTTACTTTAGTTGATTCGAAACAGTTTTACAACATTCTCCAAGTTCAGCAGTAAGCTTAGGGACTTTGGTACGTGGGTTAGCTTCAATTTATGCTTTTGATTTCTCATTGTTAAAGACAAAATGTCACCCAAGACATTATCCCTCCACACACAAAATTCTTATTGCCACCAGGAAATTTCTTGAAGCAATGTTAAACTGTGCATTCTAAAGTAGTAAATAGGGTCAAAGGTAATGTTGATTGCAGATACTTTTTTCTGGGTGGGATTTCTGCAGCTCTGGAAGGGACACTTTGGAGTTCCATGGAAGGGCAGGCAGGAAAGCACTTCTAGACCATTAATAAGCATAAAATCCAAAGAATTTCTGCTTGCACCCTTAAACAACTCGATGTAAGGATCAATAATCTCATCTCTGTATATTTCAACATTCACAGTTGCACTGGTAAAAATGTGTATAGGTCAGTTTGGTCATTCAAAATGATGCCCGCCCATACCATGATACCATTACCTTTGTATTGATGCCTTTCACGGATGTCTGCAGCCTTATTGCGTATGTGTTTTCCCCTCCATATGGTAACATGTCTGTAATAACTCTCCAAACATAATCAGGATTCATCGGTAAAGAGAACTCGGCTCCAGAACATGGTACTCCAATAATGATGATCTCTGCACCATTTTAACTGTATGCATTTCGCTTCTGGAGCTAGTGAAATACAAATCATGGGTTTCCTTGCATACAGCCCTTTTTTATGCAGCCTGTCACCCGCAGTAAATCTGGATAGTCGAGTTCCTGCTGCTGCAACGAACTCCCTTAGAATCTGAACTGATGTCAGTTGCCTATTTGTTTTAGCAATCGTTGCCAAATAACGGTCCTGAGAGTCTATTGTGGCACGTTTTTTTTTATCTTGACCTTGTTATCTGTGCACATTACCACTGTCTTTAAATCGTTTCCAGATTACTGACATGATACTTTTAGCTATTTTTAAGTCTTTACAGACTCCCGAGAGTGTCTGTCTTGCTTCCATTCTCCCTATTGCATGCCATTTCTCACAATCGGTCAAATGTCTTCTGGACGACATATTCCACCTACTGCAACAAGTGAAAATTTACTCAGCTACACGTGCAAATCTTGAAATTAGACTTAAAATAACTCACGTGCACTCCTCTTCACACATGCACCGAAACAACGGGCTGAAAAATTTGCATATTTTCCTGTAGCGAAGGTTAATCCCATTGGACTACGTCGTAACGTTGACATTGAGTCACCAACCAATCGCCTTTGATTGAAGTTCCCTTAAACAGAATTAACATAAAGCCCTTTTTTATTGTTGTTTCTTTAATTTTTCTCGCCAGTGTATTTTGAAAGTGTTAACAAATAACCAGTCCAAAATTGAAGTTACTTTTATTAATTGCAGACAGCAGATTTAAAGTAATTGATAATATTGTCCGCTACAAAGTGAAAAAAGATAAGAGTCACGAAACTCAATGTGCCTTTATTGCATTCGTGTAAACTTCTCTTATCCCATAAGTGTCAATGTGCCTTTATTGCGTTTGTGTAAACTTCTCTTATCCCATAAGTGTCGGCAACAGTTGCTCTCATTGAAGTCCAATATAAAGTTTTACGTTTAATCTAGTAACACTAAATTTGTGTAAACGGAATAGCAGGTATGCTTGCATAGTTATCTTTCCATCTCAGGACATTAAAATGTTTTCGTTAATAAGAGGATTCTGTGTTCAGAGAACACTTGCCAAGAAGGAATCACAATTGGATCAAGTTCCATTTGTGACAGGTTTCAAATGTTAGCAAGTGTAAATATATAGTGTTGTTTGTCGAATTTTGAATGGTTTTCCTTTGAGATAGGTCACCTTCACAGATTTTACCGTAATACATTTATTTTCTTCAGAGGTGCATTATAAGAGTGAGTACATTTTGGCAGTTTTAATGGATACTGTGAAAACGGGAAGTACTTATAATGGAAACCTGGCTAAAACGGAAAAGTTCATAGTCACATTCAAATACATACTTTTGAAATATGCCTATCTAAAGCGGAATTTTTTAGAGGTTTTTGAGATTCCGTCTTAGCCGTTTTTACAGTTGTATCCATGATTCAGAAAACCAGTTCTTCGTTCAGGGAGAGGGGGGTTTTCATAGTCACATTCAAATACATACTTTTGAAATATACCTTCTAAGACGAACACCTGTCTAAAGCGGAATTTTTCAGGTTTTTTGAGATTCCGTCTTAGCCGTTTTTACAGTTGTATACATGATTCAGAAAACCAGTTCTTCATTCTGGAGGGAGGCCAGGTGGCTACGCCACTGTGCTTAACTATTAAAAGTACTGTTTAAAAAATGTAAACAAAACAGTGACCAGAAATCCACAAAATTCTAAAATCCTCACAACCTCTGGTTTTAAGATGTGCAGATTTCAGGGAGTCCACTTCATATCTCTTTTTAAGACATCATTGGGTCTGTTTACTATCCAAGCTAATTTTTTAATGCAAAAAAGGGTGCTTTTTTTATTTAGAGGCAAGAAAGATGCTAATTTTTTTAATGAAGGGCAAGAAGGATGTTACTTTGTAAACTAAAGAAGCAGGAGGGTGCAGCCTACTGAAACCGCCTGGGAGTAACTATCTTTAAATTAATAGGATACTGATTGTGTATAAGAAATGGAGAATACGTTGCAGAAAACATGCATGAAAAATTTCTCTTGCCAAGACCCCTATAGTGGAAAAGTAATAAAAAAAAGTACCCAGTTAAACTGATGACATTGAGCTCACAGGCTATTTGCACTTTATTTATGTCCATTATTCATAAATTAGAACTCCTTTAAATGGTAAATAATCAAGGAAGTGCCTTATCAAAATGAACCTATTTACAAAATGTGAAGCAAATCGGATATTTCTATCACGAGTTATCGTGTTACATACATGGAAACTGTGGGCACATGCTCTCATGTTCTGATAGCTTGCAAGCTAAAAATTTATACATAAAAAACAAAACAAATTTTACTTACATCATCTAACTTTGGCAATATGTCCAACAAGATTTCTCCCAAGGTCTCAATATCAGCTACAATAGCCAATATACTACAAAATAAAAATATTTTAATGATTTTGTGCACAAAAGTTAAAGCTGGTACATACATTTTTTCACTGTTCAAAGTATAGGGTTATTTTACATAGTAAAGCAAAAAAAAAAAAAAAAAAAACTATTTTAAAGTTTGTATTTGAATATTTCAATGTTATTCTTTAAAAATAGATTATCACATAACCTACCAGGCAGATAAAATTCTTGTATAGTATTGAATTTAAATAGTTGGCAGAATTATTTAAACTGGACAGTAAGCTTTTATAATTAAATTGACTTTGTTGGTTTATACTTTTACATTTACAGTAACTACATATATTACTCAGCAACATAAAAGTAATATCAAATAATTTTTTGCTGAAAGGCTTATCGGTTTCAAAAATTAAAGTACTTCATTCTTAAAAAGCACATTTTTTTTTTTTTTTTTTTTTTTTTTTTTGCAAATTTTTCATAAGTTTTTGAGAGATCAACTTTTACAAAAAGGTCAAAAATTACTTTATATATTGTTTGTAAAATAAACAAGGCTAAATTCTTGTCCCTTTCTAAGATTTCTTTTTTAAAAACATATGGAAAAGTACTTGAGGCTAGTTAATTAAAATTAATTACGAAATGAAATTTAATGTGTTCCTTCCCTGTACAAAAATGTCTTGCAAACTACCAATTTTCTCATAAGTGAATTTCATCAAGTAAAACTAATACAGAGTGCCAAGGGATAAAAAATTTCATTTTCTAAACTTTCGAAGCTTTTTGATCCTTTGCAAGAGTTGTACTGGGAAATAACTGCTCTTTTAAAATGAACATAAAATATTTTTTTAAGTAACCAATAAACAATAAAATTTTTAAATGATAAAAATAAATGAAGTAAATAAAAGGGGCAAATGTTGCAAATTGAGCATACCGTTCTGGGCCAGGGCAGTCGGGAACTGTAACACTTGCTGAGAACTTCAGGGGTCATTTTTCCGCAGGGACATTCAAGCAATCAAAAGGGTATGGAGGACATGATTGTATGAATCCAGATTATAGTCACATAATCCACATTTTGGGCACGCCAATAATAGGGTCAATATTATGGCATCGATGAAGGGCGAACCATGATGAGGGCAGGGCATAGAGGGAAAGAAAAGGTTAAGAGAAAAATTCATTAAGCCAAAAATTCTGTTTCTTAGCACTGTGAAATTATGTTACATGAAACGATAAAACAAAATGCAGACACAACCCATGTAAGTGACACATATCTAATGATACAATTTAAAAAATATACACAAAACACAGCATGCATTAATGGTACTTGTTTGCAATAAAAATTAACAAAAAATAAATTAACTTTTTTTGAAAATATAACCAAATTTTTAACTTTATACTGTAAAACTTTTCATCCAATCTTTAACAGTACCATTTTTTAATATAAATAATCTCATGCACATTAGCAACATCTATTAGTTTTGCAACAGATTTTTCTATCATCTTCAGAAACATGTAGGCCACTTTTAGACAGCATTTAATAAAATGATCATTTTTATTATCCCCTATACATTGCTTTAAAATATCAATTTCATTTTCTGCATCATATATATATATATATATATATATATATATATTAATAAAATTTGTTTGAAAACCAAATTTCAGATGATACTTTGATGTTAAACTAAAATTTGTTACTAAAAGCAGATTTTCATTTTATGTTGAACATAAAATTAAATTGGCTAATAGACATGTGAACCAAAATATGCTCAAAACTGCATTTTCCTCTTTTTTTTTTTTTTTTTTTTTTTAACTTTCTAGGCTCAACTTTATAACTTTAGATAAAAAAGACTTTTCAAAAAAATCTATTTCAAAAATAAGTTTTTTTTTTAAATTTAAATAATGTGTTTTGTTACAAACTTGTGGCAGAGCTATCACAATTTGCAGCTAATTGCTCAGAGCAAATTAAAAATAAAAAAAATGCAGAATAAACATAACACACACCATATTTCGATGTTAAACTAAAATTTGCTAATGCAAGCAAGATTTTTATTTTATGTTGAACATAAAATTAAATTGCCTAACAGACATGTGAACCAAAATATGCACAGAACTGTATTTTCTTCTTTTACTTAGGCTTTAACTTCTACAAAAATTATTCAATCGTAAAGTAATGAGATTACGTTATTAATGTAAATACTACTATTTTTCACACTTTAAATATAGTTACCATATATATTGTTAAGTTATCCCCCCCCCCCCCCATTTGTCAGACGACTAGAAGATTTATATGACAAGGGAAACATATTTACGATATTTTGAAACTTAAAAAAAAAAGAAAACTATTTTTTAAATTTAGATAGAAAGTTAATACATGTTTATGTAACAGTTCAAGATATTAGAAGTTTATTCGGATTTCATACAGCAATTTTCGAAATTTTTGTGTGATTTTTAGTGTATTTTCGCGATTTGTTATGATTTTTTACGCATTAGTAAAAGGAATCCAGTTTCAATCTTCTAAACCAGTGGTTCCCAACATGGGACGTATGCCTCACTGGGAGTCAATTTCACTTTCTAGAGGGGCAATTTTAAATTTGTTGCTCATTCATTTGCTATCAGTTTCTTCTGTCCTTTTTTTCAAAGTAATGTTTATAGACTAAAAATTAATGGAATGCAAACAAAATTTAAAAAATCAGTTTTTTTAAAAATGTTCCCAGTGAAAACTTTAAAATACATTTAACATCAAAATAATTATACGAATAACTTTTTTTTTAAATATCTTATTTTTATTATTAAATTTCATTATAATTTTTCTGGGAAAACTTACAATTTTTCGTAATGCATTCAGTTATTTATTGAGAGAGATTTCTACTTCTATTTAATTGCTATATGTCACTCGAAGATTCTTTTGAATGTGAAACTACTTAAAGTATGTATAAATTTGACAGTCTAACATATTTAACCTAAAAATATATTTGAAGTATCTGACATACTACCAACTTTATAAAAACGTATAAATCTTAAATAGCACTAGAAAAGGAAATGAGTAAATGGAAGACAACGATATTGGGAAAGAGGAAACAGAAAAAATGTGTTGTGATGGGGAACAATGGCTACTTAATTTTCATAAAGATTAGAGTTTTGAAATGCTTCTTGTGTGTTGTGTTATCCTTAAAAAAAAAAAAAAGTTAGCATCGAAAGCTTTTCCACCAACTCTTAATAAATCACAAAATGAATTATGAAATGTGTGAATGTTATCACTTTGAACGTCACTTTCCTGTTTCAATGTTTAACGTAAGTCTCTCTTAAAGATATTTTGTGAAGGTAAAAATGCAGGATGTATAGCACTTTTTTAGGGTCCCGTACTTAAAAAGTAAACACAGAACCATTATAAGATCACTCCTGTGTCTGTCTGTCACAGCCATTTTACTCGTAAACTATGGAACATGGAAAATTCATATTGGGAGAACTAATAAAGGCTATTGACCCACATATTTACAGATTATTAAACATTTAAAAATATATTTAGTAAAAATGTAGAGGGGCTAATTAAGCTACTTGAAAAAAAAAAAACTTTTCTTTTTATATCAAGTGGGGTATCGTGTGAAATATTCGTAATGCTGAACTCAAAAATACATTTCTTTTAATTTTGGGTATTATATTTCCAAAGATATCGTAGAAAATGTAGCTAAAAAATATGCCCCCCCCCCCCCCCTCCATCTAAATCTGAATCTACTGAAACTAAAATTATGAAAAAAATACAGGTAGTAGACGTTAATTTAAACCTCGAAGGAAAATTATATCGATTGCCCTAGGTCACAGTTTGAGAAAATTTCGATTTACATGTATTCAGCAAAAGTGTTAAACACTGGGGGGTACCTACCGTAGCAGAAGTATAAATGCATTGTTGATAATGATTGTTAAAAAAAATCATTAGCCGAGATATTAACCCTTAAAGATACGGACAGTTTGGACATACATAATGACAGGGGCGGCGTACTCTATGTACCACCATCAACTTTTAAAGCCTAGTTAACAACTTTTAATGATATATATGTGTAATGCAATATCCAGTAGCAGTAAAAAAGTAATAAACGTCAAACTGTTAAAAACAGACTAATTTAAGGGGGTCTCAGGACTCTTAAAATTGGAAAAAATGAAAGAGGGGAAAAAAAAAAAAAAAAAAAAAAAAAAAAAAAAAGCAATTTAACAAATTACGACTATTTGGAAAATGATTTTTTTTAAGACTAAAATTTAAGACATAAAAAATCACATGGAGTTGATCATACATTACGTACTCTATGAATTAAACATTAATAGTGTTATTACACGTAGGAATTGCAAGTGACAAAAATCGCCTGTGACTCGTCAGATTTCCTGAAACTTACGTATTATCCAAACATTTCATTGGCTGTTCGGGAAAAGACTTTTCCATCGTCAGATTTCTTGGAAATCCGACGACCAATTTTAAATGAAATTTCATTCTTAAACTTCTAAACATACCACAATATTATTTTTTACACCGTCGTATAGAGAGAAAAAATGTACTTTTAAATGCAATTGGTTTGAAAGCTGTATCTCAGTTTGTTTGAGTTTTTTGTAGTTTTTATTACTTCTTTCTGATAGTTGTGGCAACAGAAGTATCCATCTCTGTTAAAGTAAAGGGAAAATACATATTACTGTATAAACCAATCAGAAAACAAATAAAATGCAGATTCAACCAATAAAACGCTTCAGATGTGTTTTTGATTTTTTGCCCTGACAGAGAACAAAACCATTTTTCCAAATGGTTAAAAAGACCATTTTCAACATTTAATATCTTAAAATGTATATGCTTTTAAAGCACAATTTTTATTGGGATGAAAGATATAAGTATGTTTTTTCATTTCATGTATTTAAAAAAATCAAGGTGCAGAATTAGTATTTATAGGGGGATCGAAACTGTCAGATATTTGCCGAGCAGAAAATTGGTATAACAGCTTACGCGCAGGATTACCAAATAGATATTGCAACTAGAATGAAAATTTTGGTGCCTACTTATACTTCAGATTATAATAATTACCCTGAACCTAAATAAATTTGTATTTAAAGGATTTTTATATTTTTAATGAAAAGTTATTTAGCTAATAACCATATTTTGAAAATTTCAACAGTATAATCACATAAAAAAATATTTTTTTGAACAAAAAAGGAAATTTTAGGTTCAGTTTATACAAACTAACATGAAATATATGTTTAGAAAATTTCATGAAAAAATATTCAGAAGTTTTTGAGGTATCCTGCGTGTTACACCCAAAAACGTCATTTGTATAAAAATTACTTCAAACTTTCGGAAACGCCGCTTCAGTTATTGAGCGGGTATAATTCTAAAAGCCATAACTTCTGTTCTAATGGGAATTTCAAGGAAACAATTATATCAAAATGTTCAGAAATTATATAAAGTTTAACATCTAAAAAAATAAAAAATTCTAAAATTTTGAACTTTAGTCCTGAGACCCCTTAATTTTAATGAATCACATAAATACTATGGGATTTGCGACTAGTTTGCATTGAGTGGTATTGTCAATACGCTTCGAGTGACTTAAAGTTAATTAAAAACCTACGTTGCCTTGCAACTTTACGACCTCCTTTCGAAGCGCGCTTAGCACAATGCCAAATTTAAACTTTGAACAAAGGTTTTTTTTTTAGCTACGCTGTAGAAAGAAAGGTTATTACTACGCTGAATTTAATTTTATGAAATGCCAAATGAAGTTTAAATATGCACTGCTTTTATTGTCAGTACCGAGTTAATTTCATCATAAACAGATAAAGATAATATTAAAAAACGAGTTATACAGAATAGCTGTATTTGATATTTATGTTCCATATCTGAACTTTCTAGGTATATCCATTTGCACTTTTCTAGTATATACAGTTGCACCCAAACCTATGTTGTGTATAGTTTTTTTACAAAGTCTTAGTATTCGTTTAGCAAACTTTTTTTCTTTATAGTAATACAATTACAAATCCATATATTTATTCTACGGAACCCTCTGTGCACGTGTAATACTCGCACTTGACTGTTTATTTTAATATTGAAGTAAATTACAAAGTACAACAAAACTTTTTGGCACAAAGGCGAAAGTGTATATGTATAACCTCATTGAATTTGTAAAATGATGTTAAAAACACATTTGCCACAGAAGATTCACCTCTTTGATAAGTTATAAAAAAATGAAATTAAGAGGTATTGTTAAGGCTTTATTACGATTCACCTGTGTGAATAGATTTCCCTTTTTAAAAAATAAGAGAATTTACAGATTAAGGAGGGGGGGGGGGGGGGGGGCATTGTGACTTTACTGATGTTTTGGTGGGGCATGGCCGATAAAAGGTTGGGAGCCACTGTTCTAAACCAATATAGTGGGGTTTTTTTTTCTCTTTTCAATGAAGTTTATTTGAAATTTGTGAACAGATTTTTAAATTTTTACGTGATTTTTATTGCGATTTCCTGAGCTTTTTGCAATTCATGCTGTTTTTTGACAGACCCGGGCAACGGCGGGCGGTTAGCTAGTTATAAAATAATTATATTTACTCAATTTTCACCAATTTCTTAAGCAAAGATTTTGTGCCAATAATGAAATAATTTAGGTTGAGGAAACAGAATTTTATATTAATCCAAGAGTGCACACAGAATGTAGATCTTTGTTTCAAAATCTTTAAATTCTAGTTTAAAATTTGTTAATGTAAATTGAAAACAACTTTTCATTGATGCATTTTTCTACTTTTACTTGTGCTAAAAAATTATAAATTGTAATGTTCAGGCAAATCTGGAGATTGGGCACATCAATGAGAAATATTGATGAAAGCTTTTATTTATTCCCCGATTACCTAGGGTTAAATGTAACCTCACTCACAATTTCTACAAATAAACAAAAAATTTAATTGTGTGAAACTTACTAAGTAGACAAAATTATGAAAGACCTTTATAGAATAATTCCTAGACAATTTTAGCAAACATTCTAAAAGTGGGGGGAAAAAAATGCAAAATGTCCAGATGGGGTCAAATTGACCTCATCACTGCGAGGGTTATGGTGTTAAGCTTTATCCCGAATAAAACTGCTCAGTTTTTCTTAATAATTTAGATTATAATCAAAAATATAGTTTTATTACTTAAATTTGTCACATTTTAATTCAAAAATTTCAAGAAGTTTCAGAACTTGTTTTACTAAATTTATGAAATTGCAAACTATAAATGAAGTAAAACTCTAGAACAATTTTTAAAAAAAATATCTATATATATATTATGGTAACGTACGTGGCACAGAAATCGCGATTATTTGTTATTGTTTAATGGCAACGCCCGAGAAACGCCCATTGGTTATTGCGTAAAAGTCATTTGGCAGGATTTAGGCGGAGGTAAATCCGGTTTATTCACTTACGTTTCACATTTATTTATTTACATTCTCTCTTTCGTTGCAATTATAGAACTTCACAATAGCGTAAGGAATGCCGTAAAAGATCTCGGCAAATGCTTGAAAGCGAACAAGAAGCCGCATTAAGAAGAGAAAATTGAAATAGATTGGATCGAGAACGGCATCAAACACAGAGCATAAGCGATCGTCAAAATAGGCTTAATAACCATCGTATGGGTGAACACATTGCTTCTGAAAACTATATTACTGATTTAAACGTTCCGGAGCATAACTGTGGATATATATAAAACATCTGTGCCAAATAGGGCTGGGCGATACATCGATATAAATTATAAATCGCGATGATGATATCAAAAAATCCTATACAACGGTACATCACGATTCTCGTAATCGTGATGTAAACCGCGATTATCATAATCGTGATGTAAACCCTGATTATCATAATCGTGATGCAAACCACGATTATCATACTTTTTCATTAAACTGCAATCGGCGCTTTTTCAACTTCGAGTACTCAAAATTCTACCATTCTAAACCGCAGGTTATTACGATGACCATGATACTAATGGAGTATTTTATCCCTGCCTAAACCATTATGACATTAAATACCGAATAATCGGTTTCGATCATCATGATACGTCTCACCCTAAACCATGATCACTCCTCAAGATTCTCCCAGCTTCAACCGTGATATTAACCGAACCCTCAGTTTTCGATAAGCATGATACTATCATGGTATTACGCTGTGATTTCTCTCGGCGTAAACAGTTTTTCAAAAGGGGAAAAAGTGATAGTTTCGGTGTTCAGGTTCAGATGAGGGGCAATAAATATGATACAGCTGGTTTTTCTCATGTAGTTGCCGACAGCAAATGATATTGTTTTGTTTTATCTTCAATCTGGTTCAGCGGTTTTGAATGAATATTTGTTCGTTGTTAATGAACAATATGTGAATCAGGGAGATAAATAAATGAAATATTACATTTTATTTGCAACAGTGGATTTAATTGGACAAATGAAATAATACTTCCATAGCAATATATATTAATGTTTATTCCAGGTTCTTTTTTTTATGCAGATATTTTTACTTCTCTGAAGCTCGTTTTTTTTTTTTTTTCTTCTCCTGGTAGTTTATTTTAAAAATTGACATATGTGAGTATTTGGTATTTACTGCCTCTGTCATTGTTTGTTTGTGGGGAGTGGGGGAGAATATTTAGATGCCAATATTTATTTAATGTCACTAGAATTCAAAATAAACAGGGCAGAAAAATTAAGCAGTTAAAGTTTGTGTACTGACAATCAAAAGAGGAAAGACGTAAATTGTTCGGTGTGTGTGTGTGTGTGGGGGGGGGTGTTAGTTTTTTCTTCTTCATTTAACGGACATTGGTCGAAACACAGGAGATCTTCATCCAAGTTCCCCGATAGAACAAGCATAAGAGATAGTCTTAAAGGTTAAGAAAAAAAAATATTTTTTAATTCAGAATTTTTAAGTTTAAACTCTTAGAGCTGTTCTCAAAAAAATATTATTTCATGTAAAAATTTCTAGCACATTCACGGATTTTTTAAATGTAATAGCAAGAAAATAGTTGAAAGTGACAGTAACTCATTAAAATCCTTATCCGCTATTGCATAAAGTTATTTAACCCTTTGCACTGTGGCGACACCATCTTTCCTTTCAAAATTTGTTTTTGGCACCTGTAATAAAGGATAATAAAATTTTCTTACTTAATCTTAGCATTTTTGAAATTGTGTACTTGAAGGAAACTTCTTTTATAAAAGTGGTGCCGACCGAATAAAATTTGTGTAAGAGACGCCAGAGTCCAAAAAGTTAATTATTGCGGTTCATGTACACAGCATACATGGACGATGGAAAAACGAAATTAAGGGGAAGGTAAATTTTGAAACACATTTGATTATGATTCGCAGATCACGCAGTTTTATTTTTCTTAAAAAAAAAAGTGGAGAATATAAAAATGAAATAAAATAAACTAAGAGCCTTGTCAGGGACGCCGACGCATAGTAAGACAATTTTAAGCATAACAGCACAACAGCAATATAAATATTATTTAACAATTATAAAATATAAACAATTCAAAAATTGACTTTAACCAAACTATTATTTTTTCTGTCTCTGTTAACGATTTTTTTTTTTTTTTTTTTTTTTTTTAGTTTTTTTACTTTCTACTATCTTTACATGAAGAAAGTATTGGATTCATGAAAATTTTGTCATCCAGGTTTCGACCGATTTATATGTTTAGAAAGTCTTGAACACGATGACTATTTTTAAAAAGCTTTGTCTGTCTCTTTGTAACACAAATTTTGTAGGTGCTCTATCTCAAGAACTAATGCACGGAATTTAACAAAATTTTAGATTCTTTTATATCTCGTTATAAATTAGTGTAAATTACTTGACAGGTAGGTGCATTTTTTACAATATCCGCAATAACTATCTCAAAAACTAATGCACGGATTTTTGTCAGATTTCAAATTCAGTTATACCTTGTAAATTGGTACTGATTAGTTCTTGGTGTAAATGGCCCAACAGGCGGAGCTACTATGCTGAGTTTTCACGATTTTCGCAATAGCTCTGTCTGAAGAACTAATGCGCTGATATTTATCAAACTTCAGATTCAGTTAGACTAAGACGTAGACATAAATTTTATTGATTAGTGTTTGGTGTTTATAACCCATAAGTGGCGCTGTTATGTGTATTTTTCAAAATTTCAGCTATAGCTTTTTCTCAAGAATTATCGCACGTATCTTCATAACATTTCAAATTCAGACAGACGTTGACATAACTTGTTGCTGATTAAGTTTTAGTGTTAATCGTCCAATAGGTGGCGCTGCTATGCTGCATTTTCCACAATTTTAGCGATATCTGTATCTCAAAAACTAATGCACGAATTTTAATCAAACACCTTATTCTGTTACGGTTTCACATAAGTAGATCCTTCTTAGGCTTGGGTGTATACTGTCCAACAGGTATTGCTTTTATGATTTTTAGATTAGGAATTTTGGATACAGACATCTAATAAGGTTGGTGCTGAAATTCAATGATTTGTTTGAAAGATGCGATGCTTATATTTCCTTTTAACTGCATACAATTTAGTGCACCTATATCTTTAGAATATTCATGATGGGCATAGATTGTTATTTAATTTTGCCTCTGTGATAGCGAATTTTGAAGTAATAACACGTAGAAATATAAGAAATTTTTGCCATTAACACATCCTACTAGTTTCTTTTAGCATTTATTTATTTAGATTTGCTTATTTAAACATAGTTTTTTATTAATCTATTTGAGAATGATATATATATTTTTTTTTTAAATTTTAATCCTTAATAAAATATATAATGTATATTGAAGTTATACATATATTATAAATGTACATATATATTTTTTTGTTCATATGTCGCAATATCGATATATCGGAATATAGTGATATAAAGCTGCCGATTTATCACGATATTTCATTTTAGACATCACCCAGCCCTAGTGCCAAATAGTATTCAGTGTTTTTGTTTATGAAATCCAGAGTGTTATAGTTTTCAATGACAGTCCCGGCATAGTTTCTGCCCAGGCAACGCCGGGCGGGTCAGCTAGTAATTATATATTTAGTTAAATGTAAATTTAAACTGCACTACAAAATTACTTCATACATAATTCTTTATCTTTTTATGAGTTATTCAGCCTTATCTTTGGATTTTGACAGCTTAAATCTGTGAGGCTCATGTCAAAAACCCAACTCCGAGTTGTATATAAATATTTAATAAAACAAACCTACTGCTTGCATAAACTACTCAACTCAAACATTTTTTATAATATCTGAGAAAAATACTTTATTATTACCCAGGACAGGAGGGTTGCGAACTTCCATAAAAAATACCTGAAATACCTTTAGTAAAAAAATTTGCCTCTTAGGATTAAAAAAGTACTCTAAAATTGCAAAATAAAGACATAAAATATAATTTAAGCTATTTTTCAGCTAAAAATATAACTTGAACTATAGTTTTACATATAAAAATACATATGTTTAGAAATAACAAATTCAGTCTAACTTAAACATGCAAAAGTCAAATAAAATTTTTAAATAATTTCTGAATATTTTAGACAGGTTTTAACAGAAGATTCAGATTGGTTTTATCAGATTTGATTTTCAGAATTTTGATTCACAATTATCTATCAATTTAAAAAAAAAAAGGGGGGGGGGAAAGGGTGGAATGTAGCATAAAAAATTCAGTTTGTGTTTTCCTATTACAGCATGAAGGTAACTTAAATTCTAATTTCTTTCCAAAAAGAAGTATCTAAGGTTAATCTCAATTTTGGAAGTTTGGTATTTACAAACGAACGTTCCTAAAAAACGTAATTTGGGCTCAAAATAGTAATAAAATAGCAGAATTCTAGTTTTTAAGCTGAACACAAATATTCCTGATATAATAATATAACTAATATAATCTTCTAATTCAGATGAATTTTAACCAATTCAAAATGGAGTTCTCATAATGGAACTGCTCAAAGAATGTATTTTTTAGAAATGCTCTAAGATGACCAACAAAATTAGATATGTTCAAAATGGTACTTCTTATACTTAAAAAACAAATATTTACTACTGGAAAATAAAAATTCAATTTAATTTTTATAAATGCATCAACTTATTCATTATAATGTGAATATCCATATATATTGTGCAATTCAAAATAGAAGTTATAGCAATTATTTTTTAAATTATCCATTCTTTTTATGACCAAAACACCTTGAATTTTATATTTCGATGTTTCCCATACAAATATATATATATATATATATAATTTTTGAATGCCGATCAAGCTCTGAAATTTCATAAAACTCTAGATATAACTCAGTAAGTTTTGGTCGTATAAGAATTGAATCTTTAACATTTTACTTGTCAGATACATAATTTTTTCTTAAATGTAACTTGGACCCAGAGACCATGTAAAAATTTTTATTTTATTTTAATATGTACAATAAAGCCTCGATTATCCGCGAGCGGATGGTCCGCAGTGCAGTTTATCTGCAAAACCAACACCGCAAGCCAACAGCAAGGAAAATACAACAAGCCCTACAGTCCAATAGCCGACAGCACAAAAACCTATGTTATCAAGCACAAGAAAAAAACCTTTATTTTATGGAAGAGTAGAAGTATGGGAATCGAATGATCCATGTCTGCTGGAAGTGAAGCGGTGCATAAGCCAAAAATTAATACCACCAGTGGTTCACTCGTAGGTTTATCATTGTGTTTGTCCTACAAACAAAAGTATGAAAACATGGAAGACTGGGAGCAGGAAAACACAATGATAAACCTACGAGTGAACCACTGGTGGTATTCATTTTTAGCTTATGCACCACTTCACATCCGGCTTCTGGCAGACATGGATCATTAGATTACCCTACTTCTACTCTCCCATAAAATAAAGGTTTTTTTCTTATGCTTGATAACATAGGTTTTTGTGCTGTCGGCTCTTGGACTATAATAAATATAAACAGAAAATTCATGTATTCGAAAGTAATAGAAGAATATTTCTAGATTCGGTTGCCATGTTTGAAATATCAGATATAAAGTCTTGATGTCTTTTCTTGATTTTATTAACCAAACGTAAACACAGCAATTAAAATATTTAACAATTAAATAAGACTTATGATAAATTCCAGGAGAGCATATCAAGAATAACTTCATTTCTGAGATAAAAATTACTCCATATTAAAAGAAAAACAATAATTTACAATTTAGAATAAAGAAAGGGTGTTTCTAAAGCAAGAAGCAAAAACTAGTGACTGATTTTTTAAAAAAAGTGTAACTCAGCTCTTTTTATACAGTATGTTTGGCATTGTTTCTTATTTACTGTTCTTTATTTTAGTGATAATCTTTAATGATCGTTGATGATCTTTATTTTAGTAGACGTAAAGCAAACGTTTCTCGGGTTATCCGCGGTGTCCTTGCCACCCAATGCCGCAGATAATCGGGGATGCACTGTATACAGACAGAACAGAAAGCCCCCTGTAAAGCCTTGGCTTAATTTAAAAAAAATTTGATTAACAGAACTTTGACTGTACCAAGACTTCACAACCTGACTAGGTTCCCACGGGTAAAAACCCATTCATCTTGAAGGTACAAAAGAGAATATTTATTTTGAGATGACTGAGGTCCAATGTTTCCTGGCATTAAAATTTATTCACGGTTCATTCGCTTATAGATCATTTTCTCCTTCAAGCGTCCTCCTTGGGGAGAGAGTTTCATCCTCTCTGAGACGCGAGATGGCAATGACACGAAGGGAGAAACAAGGAGGCTCCCTGAGAACGCCGGGAGTGAGCCGATTGGAGGAGGAAGATCCAGTGCGGTTGAGGGCGGAGAGAAGATGGGGATGAGAGGGACAGATTTGGAGAGTTGAGAGAAGTCAGAGTTTGATTGCATAGAGAGATGCCGGGAATAATTCCCAGCCAGAGAACTTAGAGTAGCTCTAGAGGAGCGACCGGACTTAGAGTGTGGACTTGGTGGAAGAGACTCACAGATAGCCTAGGCTAGCGAGTATCCTTCGAAAGACATCAGACTCTGTGGAACTTAGTGAATCGATAAAAACTGCCTTCCAGAGACATCAGTCTCATATGTCAAAAGACTTTCATTCACAAATAGACTTTGTGGCAAAAGCCCTTCATTATTATAATTTGAACACGAACCCGAAAGCTAATATGTACATATTCTAAATTATTCAAGAATAAATATTCAAAAGTTAGATAAAAGTGTTTTCCTGTCCCTTCCGCTACCAGATAAATCAGAAGACAGTGAAAACATTACACCCCTTTAAAAAAATGTCATATTTAAAAACTTGTGTATACCTCTGAAGGCCTGTATTGTTTTTTTTTGCTTGATGTGAAAAGCCTGTTTTCACAAGAAGTAATTGTCGCCAAGTAGAGCAAGGCTAGCCAGAAAGTATACATGATTTGTGTACTTTTTACAATTGGGAGCATGTTTCTAACATCAACGGTTTCAAAGATACAGATATAACTATTTTGAATTATCCAGTAGATATTAATACACATTATCAAATGCTATTGGAATACATATTCTTCTATTACCATAAATAAAAAGAAACAATTTATTTTATTATTTATTTTTTTTTTTTAAACCTTAATACTTTTTTCGAAATTGTTTTTCATTAACATTACGCATACTTTTTGAAGCTATGACTAAGTATAAATAAGTAATAACATGCATTTTTTAGATATGCAAAATTATATATAAAAATAATTTAAAAAGGCAACATAAATGTAATATAATCAATGCAATATTTTATTACGAAACAACAAAATATTCTTAATATACTTATTTTTAAAATGGATTTAAAAATAAAAATTTCCCATGCAATAACAAAACACATTTTGAGATTGCACCTACTAATAAATAGCTTTACAAGTATTAAATATCGCCATTTTAAATTATTAGAAAATATGTGTCACTTTAAAGGTTGTACTTTCACTCTAATTTTATACTATGTTAACTATACATAAAAATATGGAAACAAGGTATTCTACATGTTCTCTGGCATTCTTGAACCTTTATCCTGAAAAACTTGAGAAACATATTATGACAAACAAACACTGGAGGTAAAACAAAATTAAAGACTGCTCTAAAATTTGAAGAATGTCAGGTACATCTGTAGTCTACATCTACAGCAGACAGTTAAAGTTTACAAATTCACTTAGTAAATATTTCAGTATATAGTTGTATATTTGACATACCTCAGTTCTCAGTCTGTTGATATTCGATCCACCTTTTCCAATTATTGCACCAGCATTCTGCAATAAAATATTTAAGTTAATTTTCATTTTCAACCAATCCAAATATGATTAATTTATTTAACTTAATGGCATATAAAAAAACTTTGAGAAAGTACATTACAAGTAGAGATGCATCGAATATTCGGTTTCTATTCGGTATTCGGCCTATTACCGAACATTCGGTTTGGGCGAATATCAAAATATTCAGCCGAACTGAATAAAACCATTTAACACATTTTTGAAAACTTTACACAACTTATAAGGAAATTCTACATAATTAGAAAGAGAATCTTATTTAAAAAGAGAATGTTTTTATATTATTTATTTGCTGTTTGTTAATTACCCATTAATGAGGATTTTCATAGGATTTAATGATGTACAAATGCAAGTTCCTGAACATTACCTAGTAAACATGTGTGCAAGAAGTCCATCTAAGCCAAGACTGAAAACTTTTCTGAGTATTAGGAATAATCAAATGAAATAGACTAGAAAATTTCTGTGTCTTGCATTATGTCTAAAAATTGATTTCTTACAAAAGAAAGTGATTAAAAGTTCTTGATAGTAAAATTGCCATAATTTAAGTATAAAATAGAATTTTCTATCAGTTAAAAATTTCTCCAAGACTGAAGGTCTTGCACCCATGCTAGTAAATAATCTGTTTCCTGCTTTTTCACAAAAAAAGATGTTTCTAAACAAAATAGAAAATCTTTCAGGGTCGATAATAAACATCAAGACAGACAACTTTTGTACAGGAAACCATAAGCACAATCCACTTAATCAGTCATAAATACAGTGTCTCATCTCATTCGAGAGCAAACTTGGATTTTCGTTTGTTACTTAAACAATAATGAAGATATCATAACTAGAGATTGACTGAATACCGAATAGTTGATTAGGTATTCGGTGGTTCGGCATGTAAACCGAATATTCGGCTTCGGACGAATAATTAAGTATTCGGCCGAATAATTGCAGATAAGTATTTTGTTAGAAGTAGAAGAATTCTCTTTTACTTAGCAGTAGAATAGGCTAAACAGTGAGTTTCAATATTATGTGCATGAGTTCAGACTCCAGCTGCACTACAAAACACAAATCAGAGGCCACTTTTAATTTTAAAAAAAAACTTTTTTCGTCCTAAAATAGTCTACGTAGGTGTGAAATCAGAACAACTGCCTACAACAGAGAGAAAAAAAGTAACGAAGATGCGCATCTTTCCCTTATCATTTAATTTTATTTAGTTTTTACATTAGTTTTTTTTTTAATTTAAATTTATTTAGTGTGTATTTTCTTTAATGTACACATCAAATAAGTATATCTAAAGTGTATATTAAAGAAAATACACACATCAAATAAGTATACCCATATGCCTATCCTATAGCTTCTCTATCAAAATCGCTCAAATTTCTTTTCTTCATCACCACAGTGTTAAAATATTAATCAAAATACAAATATTCTATCAATAATTTCACAGAAAATAGTTAAATGTACAAATTGATATGATACCTTTTGTATTTTGAAAACATACCTATTCAATATGTTTATAATTAGACTTAGACAATCAGTAAATCAGCTTAATGACAACATTGTTTCTTTGTATTTGAATGAACTTTTGTTTTTTTTTGACAATCCTTATCCTTAATAATACCCTGTATAGTTTAATACTTTCATAGGTTATTTTTGGGTATTGACTAGTGATAAAATAATAAAAAATAAGTGATGGGTTAATGAATTTGTGAGTGGAAAGAAGTCATTAAATTTTTTTGTGTAATTAGATTTAAGAATAAAAATGTAACTGAATAAAATTATTGAGAATTTAATTTCAATTGAAGCTTATTAAAAAAGCTAATCTATGCAAAAATGCGTATTAAAAAGTTTCAAGTATTCGGTTGCCGAATACCGAATACACCGGTATACACTTCGACCGAAGCTTCGGTATTCGGCAAAATTGCTGCTTCGGTCAATCCCTAATCTTCATCACCACAATGTTAAACCATTAATCAAAATATAAATATGTATCAATAATTTGACACAAAATAGTTAAATGTATAAGTTGATATATCTTTTGTATTTGGGAACATTCCTATTCAATACGTTTATAATTAGACAATCAGTAAATCAGCTTAATGGCAACATTGTTTCTTTTTATTTGAATGAACTTTAGTTTTTCTAACAATCCTTACCCATAATAATAGCCTGTATAGTTTAATACTTTCGTAGGTTATTTTGGGTATTGACTAGTGATAAAAAAAAAAAAATAAGTGATGGGTTAATGAATTTGTGAGTGGAAAGTAGTCATAAAATTTTTTTGGTGTAATTAGATTTAAGAATAAAAATGTAACTGAATTAAATTACTAAGAATTTAATTTTAATTAAAGTTTACTAAAAAAGCTAATATATGAAAAAATGTATGTTAAAAAATTTTAAGTATTCGGTTGCCGAATACCGAATATTCTGTGTACACTTTGACCGAAGCTTCGGTATTCGGCAAAATTGCTGCTTCGGTCAATCCCTAATCATAACTATGTTTTCAACAGACTTGCTTCGATTTCTGTGGAACAGGATATGATAAGCGCTGGAAATAGCCACAATTCATATCTAAACAACTACGAGCTAGACATTCCTGTGTTCAGAATGCAGTTGACAGTATTTATACTGTGGTCATTGGCCAAAATTCAGTAATTTTCAATGATATCACATTTAATAAAAGCAAAATTAATATTAATCTTCCTAAAATATTTTCAATATTGATAAGTTGGAAACAAAAATTTAGTTTCGGTTTGTAGTTACACACTCAGTGTTTTTGAGTGAATTTATTGTAATTTTGATGGAATAAATGGATTGAGATGCTGTTTCTTGCTCAAAAAATGTTTGTCTTGACCATATTATCCCTGCTAAAAGATTGTTGCACTGCATTTAAAAGGGCTGCATTTAAAATCTTCCTTGCTAAATCAAAGCAAGTAGAAAAGTTATTTTTGCTGAGTTGCTACCACTTGAAATTCAAATTGTGTTATTTATTTTTACTTTAGTCTCTTCCGGACAATTAAATAGTATATGACTAACGTTTTTCTTCTAATTTTTCCTTGATTTTCACGTTTGTTTTAAAATTTAAGAAAATTTTATTGATTGTTTTTATTCACAGAAAAAGCCATAAAATTTAAAAATTTTTTATTAAAAAAGTTCTATAATTATCCACTTAAATAACTCAAAGCAGATTTTTTTCAGTATAAAGTTTACTTGTAAAAAGCCCTTGTTTATGTAAGTTTCTGTATTAAACCTTAAGTAAAATTGTTTTAAAATTTGACATTTTAACGCCTTTAAACTCTGAAATATAAAAGTATCTGGTTAGTCAAATATTCGGCCGAATAGTTACTATTCCGCTGACCGAATACTCGGTATTCGGCCTAACACTTACATTTCAGCCAAAATCACTATTTGGTGCATCCCTACCAAAGGCCTAGATTTCCATTATTTCATGGCTTTGTAAAATGGATGTTGTGGATGCATTGAACTGAAGTCTCTTTTTTCCACTGTTCTGTTAATCCCATTGTACTTGTAATTTTTTTTTAATGTCTGCTGCAGAATTTATATTGTACTGCCCGCGTAATGTCGCAAGCCAAACATTTCTTTTAACTACTGCCCCAAGGGCAACAGCCCCTTTCTCATTAACTGTTCCAAAAAAAAACCTCCGATCAGCATCAATATTGTGATGATCTCTCTGTAACATCGAATTTTGCATGTTATATCCGTTTTTTAAATTGGACACCACCAACCATCGGACCAGAAATGAGCACAATTTATTGCTGGTTTTTTTTTTTTTAACATCTTGAAGTAAAGCATTGTTAAATGCATACATGGCCTCCTTTGTGTGATTTAAATAATCAGAGACAACAACATAATTTAAATGTTGTAAATCGAAAGTCTTGTTCTCTCTATAATACACTATGCATGTAACCTGCATAGAGCTCCAATGTGCAGCCATTATTTCTCCTTGATATTTCAGCAAGTAGTTTTCGGCAAAATCTTCATGGACTATAATTTCACCAACCTGCAAATGTTCTTTTAAATATTTAAATTCTGTATGCTGTTTGTGTGCAAATCACACACAACTAACTCTTTTATCATTTGACCACCTTCTATGTGTTTCAATTGATAGAAACTAACTTCCATTTCTTCTTCAACCAGGGTTGCAAAAAAGCCAGGCCGGTGGCTTTTATTGGTTTTAACCGGCTTTTTTTTGGCCATAATTGGCCTTTTTTGGCTATAATTGGCTTTTATACAATGAAGCATTGTAATTATTAAACTACACATTTTAAAATGTTTTTAATTAGTTTTAATGACATTTAATTGATTTAGAGTTTAATAAGTAACCCAATTTCTCAATAACGAGGACATTAATATTTGAATAAAACTTAGATGGTTTTGCTTATGGTTTGTAGTCAGAATTGCAAATATGTCAGCTAAATTTTAAAAGAGCCATACCAACTGCCAATTTTTTCATTTTTACTACTTTATAAAATTAGAGGACAATGGTTACTTAGTTACATGTTTTATTACTTAATTTTAAGAGCTATTAATATACAAGTCTTATTTCTAGTAAACATTTAAAATTATACATAGTCATATTAATAAAAACACCATTTCTCACTATTAAAAACATTATGAATAGCATATGCATGAATATGCTTAGCAACAAGCTTTTCAAAATTTTATTTAGGGTGTAATCCATGTCAATTCAGGCAGCCAAAGAAAAAATCTTACCTTCATAGTCTCAGAAGTTTTTGTATTGAACATATGTTAAAATTCACGAAAAAATAAGATAACTATATTTTTGTTTTGCCCAAAAAAATTCCTGGCCCGAGATACAGGCCGCCAAAGATGGCATAACGGGCACCATTTCCCATTCGCAATTTTCGATAAAAATTTTAAAATGCTGTATCTCTTGAACGGTGCAAGATTTTTTTTTGCGTTTTTTTTTATTTTAAAGACAATATTCTTCTGTTTAAAATGATATACCCAATTTTGAAATATGTATTCAACTTTTCTTGTGGCAGCCTTTTGAAAAAAAAAATTTTTTTTTCAAAAATGCCAATCTCAAAAATTTTGATTTTTTTGCTGTTGATTAATACCATTGAGTACTACCTTCCCTGTAAAGGAGAACTTCCACTTTTGATTTTGACAAATTATACAAGGTGTGTCTAAAAAGTTCGGTGAATGGAAGCATAGAACAAATAAAACAAAATATCTTAACTATATACTAAAATGAAGTGTACTAAAATATACATTCTGTAAAATATGTGGTGCAAAGAATATTAATTATTCATTTACAGATCCCCACAAAAGAATTCCTTAGATAATGGTATAAGGAGAATATTGTTTGTGGCGTATTTTAATTATGCTAAACTCTTTCACATATAATAAAATTATATATGTTGCTATGGTTTACAAGTTACTTCCTGTGTAATAGAAAGTGCATAGTATTTACAGGGACACACAAGATTTCAAATACTTTACTGTATACAAAATACTGTATATTAACGATGATTGCTGGAAGTGTATTTTTAGTTGTGATATGAGTTTTTTTAAGTTTAACTAAATTTTTCATATTAATTGCGTTGTGTGTATAAATGCTGTAGATCATATACAGGGGTGCACAAAAGAAATCTTAAAAGTTACTGAGTATGAACAAAAGTGATTTAAAGGTGATTTTTAAATGAGTTATGCATTTTTATACTGAACTTCATTTAGTATACTAAGATATGTTTGTAGAATATAGATAAAATTATATACAGGTCTGCGTAAAGAATTAGATATATGGCAGACTATGGATGATAAACTCTGGAAGTGCGATTTCACTAGTTTTAAGCGTGTTTTAGTCTTAATTAAATATTAGCTAAATAGTGGCATGTATATAAAGATAAAGAGAGTATGTAAAATACAGGGTTGTATGAAAGTATGCTTCCGTCTATTGATATGAATTTTTAAAAGTCAAATTCCAACCTATTTATGTGTTTTTAACACTTTCCAACATAGTTGAAAGTCTTTATGGATTTGGTTTGTCTGCCCGTCTGTCTCAACTCGAACTTGCATTAATATGTTGTATTGCTGTGTAATTGATATATGTTATTGAGATTGTTTTACTATGCAATGTTCTGTAGTGAAAATAAAATATGTATCACTTCAAATGTTATGAAAATCGAATAGAAACTTAAAAAGTTATTAATAAAAGTTTTTTCCATTATATTTAAAAGTCCTATGATACATAATTGATTCAATGATATACCATGATAGGTAATGATTTTAGGTTGCCATGATGATTAACCCGGGAGAACTCGCTACATGAGATTTTCTCTCACAGCCGTACTTTTTTAAGGCTCTTATTTAAATCATTTTTCATTTTAATTAAAATTTCAAAATATTTTTCAATTACTTTACCTATTTTGTGAATAAAAGTACTAAGCCAATCAAAAAAAGTTGATATTATATGAATGTAAAGTAACAGAAAAGCAATTGGGCATTCTCACTAGCGAGTTCTCCCGGGTTAAGTGCTTTTTAAGATGGATTCATATTACTTCCGTATTACTGAATTTAATATATAGAAGTCAAAATAAATTTTGTATTCATGCCTTTTTGCCCAAGAGTAACACTTATTGCACCAAGATCTGAATATTTATAAAACTAGTTATAGTACGAACGCACCTCATTTGCCACATTTGATATTGCAATTTCCAACTTGTTTAGGATATATCGTAGGCTTACCCTTACAAAATGATACAAATAAGCAAAAATTCAGTGACTTTTACTGGAACTGTATATATACAGTTCCTGTAAAATTCTCTGAATTTTTTAAATGTTTTTAAAACTTATTAAACTCAAAAGTGGAAGTTCTCTTTTACAGTGAAGGTAGTTTCCAATGGTATTGATCAACAGCAAAAAAAATCAAAATTTTTGACATTGGCATTTTTGAAAAAAAAAATTTTTTTTTTTTTTTTCCAAAAGGCTGCCACAAGAAAAGTTGAATGCATATTTCAAAATTGGGTATATCATTTTAAACAGAAGAATATTATCTTTAAAATAAAAAAAACCGCAACAAAAAATCTTGCACCGTTCAAGAGATAGAGCACTTTAAAATTTTTATCGAAAATTGCGAATGGGAAATGGTGCCTGGGATGCCATCTTTGGCAGCCTGTATCTCGGGCCAGAAATTTTTTTTGAACAAAACAAAAATATACAGGTATCTAACTTTTTCTTAAATTTTAACATATGTTCAATTCAAAACCTTCTGAGATTATGAAGGTAACCCCCCTGCCTGAGTTGATATGGATTCAACCTTAGAGATTTTTTTTCTTTTCTTGTTTAAATGCTCTATTTTTTTAAACACTTATGTACCACTCTCCTCAAATATTACATCCTTTCTCTTTTAACATTTACAACTTAATCTCTCCACATGTACACATAAGGATAAGAATGTTTCCATTTTGGTGTGCTACATTTTATCATTAATTAAATATAATCTTTAAAATGTGTATTATATGTGAAGCTATGTAATATAGAATTTCAAAACACCAGTTTGGAGCCTAACTTACATTCTTTTCAGTGTTTATAATTTTTTTTTTCAGACATAATGCCTTCACTGTTGCCTTCTAGAAGTTATAAAGACATTTATTTGACAAATTTAATAGAAATCTATAATTTTTTTTTTGTAGAAAATATTTATAAGTGTATTAAGAATTAATTGATCCAAATTTAAAACGAATTAACTGTAAACCAACTCTAAAAAATAAAAACCGGCTTTTTTAAAGTGGTTAAAACCAAAAAATTCCGGCCGGCTTTTTTTGGCCTGGCTAAAAGCCAGCAACCCTGTCTTCAACATCTACTTTATTGAAATCAAGGATATTGTCCACCCAGGCCTCTACTGAACATTGATTGCTGAATTTCGTGAAAAGATCGAGGAAGAAACGTAACATTCGTGAAAAGATCGAGGAAGAAACGTAACATTCGTGACAAAATCGTGAAAAGAAAACGCAAATTTTGCGATAAGATTGCGTATTAAACACAAATTTTGCAAAAAGATTGCAGATAAAACACAAATTTCGTCAAAAAATCGTGGGAAAAACGCAAACTTCGTCAAAAGATCGCTGGGAAAACACAAATTTCGTCAAAATATCGTGGGAAAAACAAATTTAGTCAAAAGATCGCAAGGAAAAACACAAATTTAGTCAAAAGATCGCAAGGAAAAACACAAATTTAGTCAAAAAATCGCGGGAAAAACTCAAATTTCGTCAAAAAATCTCGAAAAAAAAAAAATTTTTTTGGAAAGAATAACGAAAAAAAAAAAAAACCACCACAAATTTCGTCGAAAGATTACAAAAAAACAGATTTCGTGAAAAGATTGCGAAAAAATGCAGATTTTGCCAAAATATCATGGAAAAACGTGAATTTCGTCAAAAGATTGCGAAAAAACCCATGAAATTCATTAAATGGTCACAGAAAAATGCATATTAGTTAGTGTCTGGGGGGGGGGGGGGGGGGATCTCCTCTTTGCTGTAACCTTTCTGAAAATTTCCTGTGAATTTATTTCATTGCAATTAATAGTAAAAATAAAATATTCAAGATTTTATTAAAATAATTCTTAAAATATATTTCAATTTTCTTCTCTTTTAAGGCTGTTCTTAACTGCTCTGCTCAACAAGCGCAAAACGTTTTGACACATTTACAAATTCATTTTTTAACGGAAAGGCCTAGCCATGGAAGTGATTTGGAATTGAACTGGTTTTTTCCATTTTTAGGGTTTCGTTCATCTGACGAAACCCTATTCGTCTCGCTCCTCTGTCTGTCTGTCCCTCACAGAGCCCGTTCTCAGAAACATGTTAGAGACTTGAAATTTTGGGTACTTATAGCTGAACACCTCACATCAAACAACAAATCATAAAATTTTGAAAAAGTTGGTAATTAACCTAATTACGGGCTAATTAAAGTCTAAAATTAACCAATCAACCTTTTGAATGCAGGTGCGAACACACGTTATCGAAATCCTCCCCAGTTTCTCCTAAGGGTTGCCAGTAAATTCGGCGGATGCTCCATCAAATCAGCCGGTGCAAGGTTATCACGGAGTAATTTAAGCCATAAATGAAGTGGACCTTTAAAAAGCAAAATCGGATCTGCCGAAGTATCGGTCGTACAAATTCATAACAGGTGTAGAAATACGCGGAAAAAATTCTACTTTATTTTGGTATAAATTTCAAATTTCTGCGTAGGATAGAACGCAAAAAATCCACTAAAAATCGATTGATAAAAATTTAATTTCTGTGTTTGGAAAGACAATGAAAACAGATTTCCATTCACCGGAAGGCAGCTGTCGTCATCTCTCGACATATCGGCGCAAGAGAAATTTAAGGGGAGGAAAGTCTAATACGAAATTAAACTTTTTAAATATTAAATTTTTCGATTAAATTTTTTTACATCCGTGCTGGAAATTTCTCGCAGATTTCATACATACCCGGTTCAAAGAGATAGCTTCATTACGAGCTGAGATATTAATTATTATTAATTCCCTTTATTTCCATCAAATGCCAGATTAAGATGGAGGCATGTGTTTTTTTAACGGAGATTTCATTTAAATTAGGAAATCTAACAATTTGCGTGGGGTGTTTCGACGGCGCGCTATGAGATAAGTATTAATTATTCAATATGAAAAAGTTTATAGGTTTATAAGTGTTCATCCCACTATTTCTGAACAGCAATTTCAGGAAATATCTTAAATTATTGTTTAAGACCGCCACTCGATGTGTTCGAAGCTTTAAGATACTTTATAACACATAAGAAAAAGTGCAAAAAAGAATGGAGTGTTATATTTCGAGGAGTGGAGGGGAGAGAGGGGGGGGGGACTAGATTTATTTATTAAATCTTAGCGTTTGTTATCGCAGAAAATGTTTTAAATTGTTGGTTAAGACTGCACCGCTACCCTCCCGACCAGAGTCAGATAATATAGACGAACACGCAAACGCCGTTCGCAGAAAATTTTCAAAGTTTGCAGACAGTTTTTTTTTTTTTTTTTTTACAAATTTTTTATTAAAAAAAAAATTAAGACCCCAGGTGGAGAATCTGTGCGAGGCCCGTCGCAGACTTGTGAGAAGGTCGGCAGATAAAAAAAGCTATCTAGAAATTATTTGTCATGTACTATGGAAGAAGCACCATGGCATATATATTTTTAACTTAAAAATATTGGAAGTGCGGGGCTTATGCCGGAACAGCAGGTACAATGCTTTTTTTTTTTTTTTTTGCCATGACCGGTAGCAGAAACAGTGCAGCACCGAAGCAGGTGCTGCAGATTATTTTAGGCTTTGCAGATTAATTTAACAGATTAAAAATAAATTTTGTGTTGAAAAGTAAATGTTAAATATTGATCTCTTTTAAATAAAGTTTATCTGGTTGGAAATTTTAACGAATGTTTATGCGTGTGTTCAGCATTTCTCTGCGATTTGCAGTGACTTTTTTACATTCGAAAGGGGAATTCGGTTTTAATATCTAAACATTATCCTCTTTTCAATAAAGTCTAATCCAGAAAATTGGAGGGGTGGGGGAGAGCATGTAACGTAATGTGAGGGATTGGAAAGAGGACTTTTTCACTTTTGCTGTTAGCGGCGTTTTAGGACTTACGAGGGGCATGGTGTTTTTCTGCAGAAAATTTTTACGAAATTATTTGAGTTTGCAGACAGTTTTACATTTTATCTAAGTCTGCTCCCGACCATGTATCTACGGAGAGATTGCGCAAAGGAGTTTCGTTCAGATATGCTTTTGTTAAGAATAGAGTGCGCTCCCTGGTGGTGGAATGTGGAACTAAAGTAACGCGATTTTGTTAATATTAGGTAACATACTTCATGACACATAATAAAAAGCTTATAAAATAATGGTGCATGCAATTTCCTGTGAAGGGAGGGCGGGGTGCTGGATTTCTTTTTTAAAAATTAGCGTTAACGACCTTTTTAGATGTCGTTTTTTGAGCACTATGATATACTCAGACACGTGCTGCTTATGAAATATAAATATGCCAAAATTTTAGTTACCACTATTTCCGAATAGTACTTTCAGCAAATTTCTTAATTTCTCGCTTAAGGCTCGCCACCAACTCGAATAACACATCCACTGATAGGCTGTTTAACAGAGTTTCGATCTGATACACTTTTGTTATGAATAGTGTGCGATCCCTGGTGGTGGAATTTGCAACTAACATAACGCAATTTTGTTAAAATTATGAACTCTAACAAGTCGATCTGATGGAAACTTTGACATAGTTCATAACACATAATAAAAGGCTTATAAAAGAATGTTCCGCGCAATTTCCTGGTGCGCCTACCTATCTCGGGTGCTATAGACTCGATCCCCTCGACTAATATACCTACGGATAGGTTGTAAAACGGAGTTTCCTTTGGATAGAGGTTTGTGTAGCATAGAATGTGCCTCCTAGTTGCGAAATGTGGAACTAACAGATTTCGCAAAAGGATAAAGTGTTTTAAAGGAATATTAAACGAAACCCTCTGTGCGATCTGTGATCACACTTACCCACTTGTTTGATCAATCAATTACCTATTGAGTTATAAGTTATTTTGATCACGTGACAAACACGTTTTTTGCCCGCTCTTTCTTCCTTTGCGCGGATATTCCGTAAAACACCCACTTTGACACTATTTTCTGAAAGATCTATTGCGTTTGCCAAAAAAAAAAAGGAAAAAACAGCTCAATTACATAGTTTCTGAACAACACCAGCTAGTTTCATGCATTTTCAAACAAAAATAAATTAAAACTTGTCAGAAAGTTGCCCATTGGATTTGAGAACATCCTTAAACATTGCATGTATGTCTAAATATCTTCAAATATGTGTTTGACTTTTATTTTGAAAGCAGTAATTTCTTGGTTATATTTTTCTTACATGTTAATGCCAGTTTCTTAATTCTTTTTCGTTTGAGTGTAATCATATTAAATGGTAAGTACTAAAACATATTAGTAAATTACAATGTTGATAGTTAGAAAAAACACAATTTTGTATGGAGTGCACATAACTTTGTTACTTGCCAGTGGTTAAAAGAAACTGGCCAGTGGGTAAAAATGGTCAACGGTAAAAAAAAAACAGACATCAGTCCGAAAATTCGGACATAAAAATATCGCTAATTTCGATATGGTCGCCGAAAAAAAATCACTTTCGTCAATCGTTCGTAGAAAAAAAATCACAAATTCCATCAAAGAATCACGAAAAAATGCAAATTTCGTGAAAACATTGCAAAATAAAACGCAAATTTCGTGAAAAGATCGCAGAGTAAACGCAAATTTAGTGACAAAATCGCAGAAAAAACGCAAATTTCGTCAAAAGATCGCGAAAAAAACGCAAATTTCACGAAAAGATTGCGGAAAAGACACAAATTTCATCAAAAGATCGCGGAAAAAACTAATTTCGTCAAAAAATCTTGAAAAAAAAATGCAAATATTTTTAAATACTGAAAAAAAAACGCAGATTTCGTTAAAAGATTACAAAAAAAAAAAACGCAATTTTGTTAAAAGATTGCGGAAAAAACGCAGATTTCGTCAAAAGATCGCGAAAAAACGCAGATTTTGCAAAAGGTCACGGAAAAACGTGAATTTCATCAAAAGATCGAGAAAAAAAACGCGAAATTCATTAAATGGCCGCAGGAAAATGCATATTAGTTAGTGCCGAGTGGGGGGGGGGGGGGGTGCCCCTCTGTGTAACCTTTCTGAAAATTCCCTGTGAATTTATTTCATTGCAATTAATAGTAAAAATACAAATTTTCAGTTGAGTGTAATCATATTGAATGGTAAGTAATATATATTAGTAAATTACAATGTTGGATAGTTAGGAAAAAACACAATTTTGTATGGAGCCGTACATAACTTTGTTACAGGCCAGTGAAAAAAATCAGTGTACTGGACAGTGGCCAAAAATGTTAATTTTGACCTATACTTTCTTAAATATATTTTCAAAATTTTTAGCCCAGGGTAATTTTCAATTAATATTTTGACCAGGGGGGCGAATTCTTGAAACTGTATTGAAGTTTTTTCACCATTTCGCAATCACGCACACCACATACAATTTTCAGACATACTACAGGCTCAGTGGAAAAAAAAAAGCTGAACTTTCACAGCCCCACAACCCTTTGATCAAATAATTTTTTTTTTCAACTGTTCGACGAAATTCATGTTTTTTTTTGCCGTCTTTTGATGAAATTCGCATTTTTTCTGCAGTCCTTTGACGAATTTTGCACTTTTTCCCGGTCTCTTGACAAAATTCGCATTTTTTCCACAGCCTTTTGAAAAAATTGACATTTCTTCGATGGAATTCGCATATTTTTTTCATGGCCTTTTGACGAAAGTTGCATTTTCCCGCGATCTTTTGACAAAATTCGCGCTTTTTCCACAATTCTATGACTAAATTCATGTTTGTTCCACAATCCAATGACGACATTTGCACTTTTCTGCGATGTTTTGATGGAATTTACTTTTTTCCCGTTCTTTTGACGAAAGTTGCATTTTTTCACGATGTTTTGTTCTCGATATTTTGACAAAATTTGCATTTTTGTTCGTGATATTGTGCTGAAATTTGCGTTTTGTCCGCGATAGTGGTGAAAATTGCGTTTTAATTGCGATATTTTGACGAAATTCACGTTTTGTTCGCGATATTTTGACGAAATTCACGTTTTATTCGCAATATTTTGACACAATTTGCGTTTTATTCGCAATATTTTGACAAAATGAGAGTTTTGTTTGCGATATTTTGATGAAATGTGCTTTTTATTCACTATATTTTGATGAAATGAGAGTTTTGTTCGAGATTCTTTGACGAAATTTGCGTTTTTTCCACAATATTTCGCGTTGTCCATGATATTTTGACAAAATTTGCGTTTTATTTGGAATATTTGGACAAAATTTGCATTTTATTCGCGATATTTTGACGAAATGTGTTTTATTTGTGATTCTTTGACGAAATTTACGTTTTGTCTGCGATATTTTGACGAAATGGGCCTTTTGTTCGCGATTCTTTGATGAAATTAGTGTTTTTTCCGCGATATTTCGTCGAAATTCGCGTTTTGTCTGTGATATTTTGTCAAAATTTGCGTTTTATTTGGAATATTTGGACAAAATTTACATTTTAATCGCGATATTTTGACGAAATGTGTTTTATTCATGATTCTTTGACGAAATTTGCGTTTTGTCTGCGATATTTTGACGAATTTTGCAATATTTTCACGAAATTAGAGTTTTATTCGCAATATTTTGACGAAATGTATGTCTTGTTTGCGATTCTTTGACGAAATTTGAGTTTTGTTCGCGATCCTTTGTCGAAATTTGCATTTTGTCCCCGATATTTTGACGAAATTCACGTTTTGTTCGCGATATTTTGACGAAGTGTGAGTTTTGTTTGCGATTCTTTGACAAAATTCGTGTTTTTTCCACGATATTTCGACGAAATTCGCGTTTTGTCCACGATATTGACAAAATTTGTGTTTATTCGGAATGTTTGGACAAAATTTGCATTTTATTCACGATATTTTAACGAAATGTGTGTTTTATTCGTGATTCTTTGACGAAATTCGCGATTTGTCTGCGATATTTTGACGAAATTTGCATTTTAGTCGTGATATTTTGACGAAATGGGCCTTTTGTTCGCGATTCTTTGACGAAATTTGTGTTTTTTCCGCGATATTTCATTGAAATTCGCATTTTGTCTGCGATATTTTGTCAAAATTTGCATTTTATTTGGGATATTTGGACGAAATTTGCATTTTAATTGCAATATTTTGATGAAATGTTTTATTCACGATTCTTTGACGAAATTCACGTTTTGTCTGCGATATTTTGGCGAAATTTGCATTTTATCCGCGATCATTTGTCGAAATTTGCATTTTGCATACTTGCCAAGTAAATTTCGGTAAAACTCAGAAGATTTTAGGTAAAAAATCAGAAGAAATCAGAAGATTTTGGCGAAAAATCAGAAGATTTTTTAAGTTTTATAACACTTTCAGTAGGGATTAAAAAACAGCTGAATCCTTATAAATAAACAAATTTCAAGGAGAAACTAATAAAATATTCACTAATTTGCAATTACACAATATATATTATGACAAAAAAGAATAACTTGAATATATTAATTTTTTTTTTTTTTAAATAGATATTCTACCTTTCACATTAAAAGACACTTAAAGAGGGTGGGGGCGGGGTGTGGGAATCCACATCCGACAATAGCTATGGGTTTTTTCCCGCCGTCCTTTGAACGAAATTCGCGATCTTTAGCCGATATTTGTGTTTTTTTTCGCGATCTTTTGACGAAATTTGTGTTTTTTTCGCGATCTTTTGATGAAATTTGTGTTTATTTCGCGATCTTTCGACGAAATTTGCCGTTTTCTCGCGGTCTTTTGGCAAAATTTGCTGTTTTTTCGCGATCTTTTGACGAAATTTGCCGTTTTCCACGCGATCCTTTGACGAAATTGGCGATTTTTCTGCAAACGATTGACAAAATTAATTTTTTTCGGCGAAGATGTCGAAATTAGCAATATGTTTATGTCCGAATTTTCGAATTGGTGGCCGATTTTTTTAAATTTTCGGAAATGAATGCCTTAAATTTTCGGAAAATTCGGACCAAAATCACCCCTACGCGTCGTTTGCGCAATCTTTTGACGAAATTCGCGTCTTTCCCGCGATCGTTCGGTGAAATTTGAGATTTTTCCACGATCTTTTCACGAAACACCCGTTTTTTCCGCGATCCTTTAACGGAATTCGCGTTTTCACGCGATCTTTTCACGGAAATAGTGTTTTTACGTCATCTTTTGACGGCGCTTTTTTTACCCGATCTTTTGACGAAAATCGCATTTTTCGCGATCTTTTCACGGAATTCGTGTTTTTACGCGCTCTTTTGGGGGAATTCTCGCTTTTTACGCGATCTTTCGACAAAATTTGCGTCTTTCCCGCGAACCTTCGGCGAAATTTCGGGTTTTCCCGCAATCCTTTGACAAAACTCGCGTAAAAAGCGTAAGAAAAGGCCGAAAATCGGAAGAAAATGACGAAAAGCGTTAGAAAACGCTTACGCGCGTAAAATCGGAAAACATGCTGATTTTTCGGAAGAATTCCGAAAAAATCGGAAGAGTTGGCAGCTATGATTTTGTCCCTGATATTTTGACGAAATTTGTGTTTTATTCGCGATATTTGGACGAAATTCGCGTTTGTTTCATGATCCTTTGTCGAAATTCACGATCCTTTGGCAGAAATTGTGTTTTTTACGCGACCTTTCACCGAAATTCGTGTTTTTTCGCAGGAAAAAAATGTCCGAAAGTTGCAATCTTTTAAATTGATCTCATTAGTGCAGACAAAAATTGTCCGCAAGAGATTTTCTTTGTCTGCGACTATGTCGCCGTGTTTCTGTCACTAGTTTTTCACACGGCTCTGTACCACCATTTATACCATATGCATCCAAATGACAGAAAATCCTCTCTATGGAAGCAGAGCTGGATGGAACAGATTGCAGAGATTGGAAAAAACTACAAAAATTGGAATCTAACACCTATTACACTTGCCCTGTCAGAAGATCCACTCGCAAGTAAAATGATGCATTTCCCACCCCTGCCAATTAGTATGACTGAGTTTTAAAAATAATAATAAAGTTTAATTTTATTGTTTACATCCACATATGTAGTGTGGATTAGTGGTCTGTGGGTTTATTTTTAAAAAGTTCATGCAGTGCATTGCAAAAAATACATTAGGCAAGTTGTTCTTTAAGCACCTACATAAAATAATTGAGTTTAAATGTATAACTTTAATTCCAAAAAATACTTGATTGCGTTAAAAGACAGAATATTTCAGAGATTTTGAATTTGTACTTACTTTACTCTGAACTAAGAAGCGGACATCGACGGCACGACCACCGCTCCTAGGACGTTTAGAAGGACCTTCATGATTGTCCATATCGTCTTGAGCTTCACGTTTAATAGAACCTTTGTATAAATCTATACATGGAATGAAACATATCGTCATATTAATCAAAAAAGTGCCAAAGCTTACAATAAGTAAGCATAATAGGGTCAATCCATGTGAAATCATCCAGAAAAAGAAAAAAATGTTGCTCAATATTTTTGATTTTTTTTATTCTTTACCACTTAATTTACTATACTTTTAGGAGTCTAAAACAAGGATTAAAAATTTTTTTAACTTTTCGAATTTTTTTTTGGCATCAATTTTTTGTCATGTTACAAGTGGTTTTTCATGGTAATAGTACTTTATGGAAACCCTTATAACTTTTTTATTTCTAAACATATCAAAATGATTTAAAAACTGAGAATGAAATAAAAACTAAAGAATGAACTAAATTTTGATAATGGGTATTTTTATGATACGGATTAAAAAAATTGCATAAAATAAGATTAAATGTATCATTTTTACAGTGAAAAATTAAATTTTTGACATAAAAATTTTAATGGAAGAAAGTGAAACTCACCTTTACATTTTTTTTTTCTGAATATATACCTTAGTGAACTAATCTCAGAAGAAATATAAAACATTTTGAGATATTCCTTCTTTTACTATAATTAGTCAAAGTTGGCATCTCAGCGCCAAAATGCTAAGTTCAAGTTCAATACCTAAAAAAGGACTGGATAAAATTTTACGAAAATTTAGCAGGATAACCTTCTTATAGATGTAAACATGTAGCAAAAATATTATGAGTGATATTTATGTAGTTTTAGAAATATGGAACTTCAAAATTGGCTTGAAAATCATATTTATTTACACAATTTTTCACAACAAGAAGTACTCTTAATGCATAATTTATTTTTCTCATTACTTCAAATGCTGCTTTTTAAGGTATACACACTTTTTCTTACGTAGAATACATAATACTTAAATTTATTTTACACTCATAGAAATAAATATCCGAGATATTTCATTTCAAAGTGTCTCGGTAATGTAGCTGCATCCAGTGACTGTGTAGTTAGTTCCAATGGAGTTACTTTCCGAAGCACGTTACTTACTGATACCCAAATTGTATCATTTTTGGACAGTTGCAAAGAAATTTTTGGTCCATATGGGTGAAAAAAATGAATAAATAGTTCATTGTTTTCTTCAAGCATTTTTCCAACCAACCACTTTTTATCATAAATGCATGCAATATAATAATTTACTTTGAATGATAGTGAGCTTTCCCAAATTTCTGAAATATTGTGATCATTATATTGTTCACATGTGGATGTTACAAAGCATCTGATAACACTTTCCCTTAATGGTATAAATCAGTGATATGCACATTTTCCTGGAATCCGTTGGCAGAACTGGAATCTATTTTCTAAATTTTTCTCTTATTTCTTTGATTTCTTCTCTTGAAATATATAGATAAGTAACTCCAGAAATGTTTTGAGAGCAGTAGTCAAACATATATATTTTGGTGTTAAAATTTGGTTTGTGTATGGTCGCTGTAAGGAAATGTTCCACCTATCCCATCGCAGGCATTTTTTCAGTGGGAAGAGAAATCCTTGAAATGATGACATACATTCACAAAATTCTTTTTGTTTTTATATTGGCTGTTTGAACCATTAGTAAAATAAATTACTTTTTCAATGACAGAAGGTGCAATGTTTTTGATGTCGTCAATTGTTTCTGAAAAGTGTGAACTGCAATAGTATCATGTACCAAATGATCGCTAATTATGCATAGATTCCTGCTACAAACTTTTGAGTCATTTTTGTAATAGTATACAAATGGGCGTTTTGTAGCCTGTTGATTATTATTCCAGTGGTAACTCCGGATTTCACCTTGAATCATAAATGTGTAATTTTCAGCAAAATCTGCTAGAACAATGCATTCTTTTCAAGTTAATTTCTTTTTTAACTCCTGGAAGTACTGAAAACAGAAGTTTACAAGTTAAGACAGGGTATGATTTGTAAATTTGTTCTTAATCATAAAATTAATACTTACCTTCAATTAATGCTAGCTTAAAATTAAATGAATTAAATTTGTGAGCATAAATTAAGTTTTAATATTATTATTTTTATGTAAAAAAGTTATTTATACTTTAAAAAGAGGCATTTTAACCCTAGATCTACCGGGAATTTTATTCAAGTTTTAATAAAACGTTCTACACCAGAATTTTTATTTAAAACTATTTAACTTATTTACCTTATTTTTGTCTGGTTTATATACTTAGTTTATTTTAAAGAAATTTCTGGTTTGAATGAATATTTTGTATGTACCTGTCGGGTCCAATGGACCCGTCTGGTAGACGGAGGGTTAAGTAATGAGAATAATAAATTATGCATTAAGAGTACTTCTTGTTGTGAAAAATTGTATAAATAAATATGATTTTCAAGCCAATTTCGAAGTTCCATATTTCTAAAACTACATAAATATCACTCATAATAGTTTTGCTACATGTTTACATCTATAAGAAAGTTATCCTGCTAAATTTTCGTAAAATTTTATCCAGTCCTTTTTTAGGAATTGAACTTCAAACTTAGCATTTTGGCGCTGAGATGCCAACTTTGACTAATTATAGTAAAAGAAGGAATATTTCAAAATGTTTCATATTTCTTCTGAGATTAGTTCACTAAGGTATACATTCAGAAAAAAAAAATGTAAAGGTGAGTTTCACTTTCCTTCATTAAAATTTTTATGTCAAAAATTCAATTTTTCACTGTAAAAATGATAGATTTAATCTTATTTTATGCAATTTTTTTAATCCTTATCATAAAAATACCCATTATCAAAATTTAGTTCATTCTTTACTTAATATAATAGTTTTTAAATCATTTTGATATGTTTAGAAATAAAAAAGTTATAAGGGTTTTCGTAAAGTACTATTTTCATGAAAAACCACTTGTGACTAGGGATTACAATCCCGGGATCCCGTATCATTTTTAATCCCGAAAATCCCGGGATCTTGTCTGCCAAATCCCGGGATTTTCCTTTTTTTTTTAAATGGAACAATATTCAACTGAAATAAAAAAAATATATTTATAGACTTTCTCTTTTGGGTCATTCCATGTCACTTCATCCAGACCATGTCACCCACCGTCACAGATTTCTATGAAATTTTAAACACAAAAACAATGTCTAAAGATATGCTGTTACACGAAATTTCAGTTTAAAATAACAATTTTTTCATGAGTTACAAGCATTTAAAAATACCCCTCTCACTCAATTTTTTGCAGAAAATGATCTTCCGTTAAACATGTAATGTTGGATAAAAATGTTCATTTTTCTAAATATTATTAATAAAATTAGCTATATATTTTTTTAGAGATTCTTAATAATGTATTTTATTAAAAGAATGGTTTATAAAACTTTTTAGAACTCTAATATTGTTTTTAAAAAATATTTTATCTAAGGACTTAAGAAAAATATGAAAATATGTAATTCATTTTTTTTTTTACATGTGCTACCCATTTGATTTGGCTGATTTTTTTTATATATATAGTTTAAAAGGAAACCATTTAATAATAAAAAAATTAGAAAGGTGTTTTTTGAAATTCTTGAGAAAAAAAATTTTTTGTTAATTTTACAGAATATATCTAAAGTATTGTTAAAGTTCAAAATTCTTCAAAAATACGTGTAATAATAATAAACAAATATTATAATTAAACTATAATTTTGTTTCTAAAAACCTTTTTTAAAGTTATTTAAATAAATTAAAGTATAAAATTCATATTTCTGTTCCTGAAAATTAACGACACAGATGTCATATACGCCCTATATTGGCGCGATTTTTTTCTGACGCCAAAGTCATATACGCAACGGGTACTTAACTGGTGCAAAAGTATCGTTATTTTGCTTGATATGGTAACCCGGATGTTGTTGTTTATGCTGTTGATGTTTTCGCCAAATTGGCATAGGAAAAAAATCGTGTCAATATTGATCTGGTATATTGACGAGTATATGATATCTGTGCCAAATTAACTTCTGCTATGTATTCAAATAAAATTCCCATTATACTAACTCAAAAACAACCAGTAAGTATAAACTGATTTATCTGCTATGTATTCTAATAAAATTCCCATTATACTAACTCAAAAACAACCAGTAAGTATAAACTGATTTATAAAGCTTTATTCATTCGAACAATCTAAGCTTTGCATTTTCTTTAAAAAATGTGGAAATAAGTTTTGTTTCACCTATAGTCTTCAAAATGAAATAAAAATAAAGTAATAAAAACTTAAATAATCACTGGTATATTGAGATTATTCAGAGCATAGATTATGATGAAAAAGATGCAAATATAAAGTTTATGCATCCCAACGGACCTTCCACTTCATTTTGCTGGCCAAATAATGATTATTGCAACGTGCCCTTCAACCATATATTATGTAGCATTGAATTGACTACTGCAACAGGACGGCCATATGCTCTTTCAAAAGAATCTACCGAAACAATCAATCGTAAGTGGAGCATTTATAAAAAGCAATATCTAGTGAAATAATGTTGAATTTCCTAAATTTCCCTAATTTTGTTTCCTATTTCCATTTAAATTTATCATAAACACCTTTAACCATTCAATTATAAAAAAGTGCAAATCTGGCACAGAAATAAATCTAATTTTTGAAATTGGTTAAAACTTGAAAAACTTCTGTCTCATATATGTAAGTAAATTTTGTATGCATATATTATATCAGTAACAAAGAAAAAAAAGTATGATTTTATTACAGGATATAGAACTTAGAATTTTATGTAACATATTGTTAAATTATACACAAAGTTTATCAAAATAAATCTTTATTCATTTGCTTTTTTAATAACTTCATTATTTTTACCTTGAATTGCTACTAATTCTACTTACTTTATTTATAATAATTTTATTTCTGTTTATGAAGTTAAAAGACTTGATGTTAGTTTTAAAAGTCAATCCTCTTATAATATCATATATTAATAATTGAAAACTATTTTGACAAAAACTGTCAAGATGCCACCCCCTCCCTCCCCCAAAATAAATATTTAAATGTAGCATTAGTTAGAAAAATATGGCACTTATGTTTATTTTGACAGGATATTGAAGAATCTTATCTAAATATGTATCTCATGAATCTTTGGAATGTAAGGGGAGGGGCGTCCAGAATTTACGAGTTGATTGAATATTCATAAAGTTTATCAGTCTCCAGATCATCTTTATGCTAGATTATTTCTTTATATGTTTATATGTCTTCAAAATACATGCATATAAAAAAAAAATCTAAGAAAATTTTTTTTCTCAAGTTTTTCAAAAAACACCTCTTTATTTATTTATTTATTTTTTTGAGAAAAGATTGACTAATAAATAGCTCATAAAAAAATATCTAACAAAATAAAATAGGTGGTACATCTAAAAATATTTTTTCTTTTGAAATTCATACATGAAGTGTCAATTTTATATGAATATTCAAAAAATCTCAAAGAAAAAATTTTTTCTCAAATTTTTCAAAAAACACCTCTTTAATTTTTTTATTGAGAAAAGATTGACTAATAAAGAGCTCACAAAAAAATATTTAGAAAAATAAAATGGGTAGCACATCTAAAAATATTTTTGTGAAATTCATATATGAAATGTCAATTTTACATGGGTACTAGTGTATAACCCCCGCCAAAAATGACGGAATGTGAATGATAAATCTCCAAAACAATATTAAAAAAAAAAAAAAAAAAAAAAAAAAAAATGCCTCATGCATTTTGTTAATCAAAAAGTATTATCCTTTGATTTTTGATAATTAGAACGAAGATATTATGTAAACTACAGTTTAAAATCATATTTTAAATATTTCAGAATGGAACAGGAAAAGATCAAAGTTGCATTGCATTTGTAAGTTGTAACATATATATATAAATTATTAAAGGAAAAATTATGCTTAATTCTATAAAACTTTTTATAAAATATTTTACATATTAATATTGCATGTGTAATTAAGGGGTTTTTTTGCTCAGATTTGTGTATTTTAGTTTTAAAATATCAAAACACTAAAATATTTTTTAAAATTTTACATTTTATAACATCATAAGTATAGTTTCTCAAACTATTATAACATAAAAGAAATTTACTAATAACATAATTTTTAATTAAAAAAATAGTTAATTTATCCCAAATAACATTCATCAAAGAAAAATTTATAAGCAAACAACATTAAAAAATATATAAAATAATCTCTGAATTTTCAGATTTCAAATCTAGCTGCCATAATTGTCAATATGTATAAAAAAAAAAACAATATAACATTAACAGTTTTTAGTTTCTAAGGTTATTATTAAATTTTAAAAAATTCATCATTAAGCAAGGTAAATAAATTGTATTTTTTAATCAGATTTAAAATATCAATTTTCTTCTGTTCTATAAAAAAAAAAAAATTAAATGATTGAAAAACGTAAATATTCTGTAAAAAATGTATAGGTAAATAAGATATTTTAAAATTACTTCGCATAAATATGTATTAATAAATACGTATAATCTGTAAAAATATGAATTTACAGATAATAGATGGCGCCACGCCTAGAACTAAATTGCTGGGATTTTGTGTATGAACATTTGCGTTTTCTAAATTTTAAAACTAAAAAACATAAATTTAAGTTACAAATAACTTAATTACATTTATGCAAATAATACATCTTTTATCAATGTATCCAAATCAAAGGATGAAAACTTCAGAAAAAAAAAAAAAAATGTTTATTTTATAATGATTTTTTAATATAACTTCGTAACATTAGCGGCTCGGCCCATGGAGGAATGAAGACTAAATTATATTGAAGACTTAATGTTTATAGCTCCATGGCTCGGCCTTATGTAGCTCATCAGGCAATGCTAAAACGATCCTTAAACTTAAACTATAGAAAACAACAATAAAAACTGATTTGATTGAATAAATTCAAATCCACCGCATGTTCAAAACAGCATCAACAAAAATGTTAAAACAGTAAAGCACACGTTGCCAATTGGCAATCAGTACAGTATGATGAATGATTCTCAAACATGAATGACTCACCATTTGGCTCACTTTTTTTTTTCTTTGCAACAATAATAATAATAATAATTAGCAAAGTGAAATGTAATTTCTGAAAATTTCACATTAAATTTTAATATGCTAATTATATGAAAATATTAACTTGTATTTTTAACAAACTTCGATTGTTTATATTAATTGACGATAGATGGCTGCAAAAATAGTTTTTGAAGGTTTTAAACAAAATTAAAATATTTAAAGACTTTAATAAGCTTCTGCAAATATTTTAAGAACAAAATCAGATAATTAACCCGTAATTTTTTTAATGAAGCGTTCAAAGAGTCATTCATTTGTTTCAATATTCGGAAATTGTGAATGGCAACAGTGTTCTTTTGTTTATATCTAGTAATCTGATGTTTATAATAGCTTATTTTTAATTTGGAACTTAAGGGGCAAAGGGACAGGTTTGTCGCGTCGAATTTTTCCGACAGATGGCTCTGATTGCAACAGGGTATCGGAAATTTGGCGAAATGAGATTTTTAAGGAAGAGAAAAAGATAAAAAAATAAAGCGCTTTTGCGCCAACCCCTGGTAATCTTATCACTCAGTGGAGGCGGAGTTTATTCCCTACCAGCTGTATGACGTGACTAGGATCTCCAATCATGCACCTCTTGGAAGGAAAAAGATGCTTTGCTTTGTACAATGACATTTTTTCGGGAACTTACAAATTAACTTCGAGAAGGCTCAAGGTTCAGGCAAGCACAGATTAACACTAGAAAGACGAGAATTTTACTCAAATTTTAGAAAAATATTTCACACCAGAATGTTTATTTTAAGTTATTAACTTATCCATTTAACTAGTTTTTCTTTGCATCTTTTAAACTAGTTTTATAAAAAAAAATCCTGGTTCAAACCGAGATATATTCATGTGGTAGCAGTCAAAATGACTGCTCGCAGGCTTTCTAGTGTTAAAAACGGTATACAAATTACTGGAGCGTGGATCTTTTAAAGAGGTCCGATTTTTTAAATAAAATAGCACGAGCACCTTTTTTTATTTTGTATAAAATTTTCTTTTTCAGCAGGGGGGGGGGGGGGTAGACGTCTGCACGAGGCGGAATTTTCTGGCCCGGTGCAAAAATAAAAATATCAGACTCGACTCAATTTCCACCAAAAATGCCGATTTTTCTTAACATACAGTTGAAATTCTTTTCTGGAATACTTCATAAATATTCATGGAAAATTTTAACAGTATATTTGAGAATTTAGATTACTATATGTTCGCGAGCTAGAACATACATAATCGTAGCAGTAACAAACACTTATACTCATTAGACTCTTAAATTTAAGTTTAGATTCCTTAATATCATTAATATGTTCAGAACGAAAGAAAAAAGGTGGTTAAAAACATCATAGCTTTTGAAGCTGTATATATATATATATATATATATTTTAAGAGATTTTTGAAATATTTCTCTGTAATTTATTAAGGTATATTTCCAAATTTCCCGTTACCAAAAGTTGATTATTACTACTATCCTTTTTTCTACACAAATTACTTTCCCGAGGAGGCTACTTCAGTCATCTGAAAAGACCTGCTCGCTAATGTTAATTCAATGGGCGAAATTTTTTTTAAGAGGCTACTTCAGTCAAACGAATAGACTCGTTCGCTAATGATAATCCTATGAAAGAAATTTATAAAGATATCTCAGTCGCATTTCAATATTTTAAAAAGATTTTTTTTTTTTTTTTTTTTAATTGGATAACTGAGCTCGGTCTGTATGCAGGCCATTTTTTACTTTTTCGATTTTGATTGCAGATTTTTTTTTATAAGGATGCTTTTACTTTCGAAACCAGTTTCGAAAATGAAAGTGTCCTCAATAAAAATACCTATAAACAAAATGGAAAAAGTAAACAACGGCCTTTGTACAGATCGATCTCAACTATTTCATGCAAAAAAAAATCATTTAAAAACAACTGAAATGTGACCGAACCGAGATATCTTTATAAATGTCTTCCATAGGATTAGCGTTAATGAATGGGTCTTTTCGCTTGACTGCATTGTTATCTCTATTATATGACTATGATGTTATATGACTGTTGCGTTCTCTTTTGCATTGCAATATTTTTAGCAGATTTTTTTGCATTGCAAAGCTGGGGGTCGATCGCTATAAAGACTTTTTTTTTTTTTACTTTTTCGATTTTTTTTTGCAGATTTTCTTTATTTCCTCTTACTTTCTTATTCTTTATTATTTTATTTATATTTTATTTTTCTTTCATTTTCTAAACCGGTTCCGAAAGTGAAGTAGAATATTGAAATGCAAATGAGATATCTTAAAAAAATTTTTTCATAAGATTAACATTAACGAACGGGTGCCTTTCGCACGATTGAAGTAACTTCTTAAGTCTACTACCGGCCCTCGTATTTTATCGGCTTAATTTCTATATCTGGTACATCGGCCCATTTAAGATTTAATCTTTTTATGGACATGGACCGGGGCCTAAGAAAAAAATAAACGGCCGGGCCCGTAATTTTGGATTCTGCCCGATTTTTTTTGTGCTGCCCGGTCCGGTCCGTTAAAACAATCGTCTTCAATCTGCCGGCTCGTTAGAAATTTTGACTTTACTTTGCCGACCGGGTACGGGCCATGCAGATCTCTAGGAGGGGGCATTTCAAGAGTTTCCGTTATGGGGCAAAGTTTTCTTTGAGCTGCAAGCTATGAAGTAACGTGCGGCATTGCGCGAACCATCCACAAAGTAGTAAAATCCCGCATAATAAGAAATGCTGTGCTCTATTTTACCTTCCTTAAATTATTTCATGAACACTTTTTAATTTCCATGGAAGTTATATATATATTTTTTCTTTTGCGGAATTTCGTAAAATTAATTCGTGAATTGGTCGCGGAAAAGACCGCGAGTTTCTACAAACAATAATGGGAAAATACCGTGAATTTTGCCAAGATCGCAGAAACAAATTTCTCAAACGGTCGCAAAAAAAAAAAAATCGTCTGTCAACCGCAGAGAAAATAAATTAAATAAATAATGTATAAAAATGCTAGTTTACAAAATCATTCCCTGTTTCTGATATAAACAAAGTTTTAAGTAATCAATTAAAAGAATATACAATTAGATGGCTTTGGTAGAAATAAGACAGACATGCTTACATAATTATCTGCTCTATATATTTATTTACACTTCAACACTCGGCTAAAAACATACTAAAATAATTTTTCTGTATATAATCAACACGTACTCAAAACTCAAAGTTTGACTCCATTCTCTGAAAATTATGTTTCAGTTATTTTCCGCTTTTATGTAAAAGCGGAAAAATAGTTCGATTACAGTTTTGAACAAGAGCACTTGCCAGTCTGATACGTTTACGAACAAAAATTTGTCAGAAAGTAGCCAGTTTACATTTGAGTCTTCATTTTTTTTTTTCAGTTTTATATAATTATATATTATACAATTATATATTAATAAACAATTTAAAAAGACATAATGAGGTAAAATCCATTTTCAACATTTGCTAAAGGTTTACATAAGTTACAAAAGTTAAGCAAAGGTATGTTGTAAAGATTTACATATGTTTAAAAATCCATACCACTCAAAATTAGGTAACATATAAAAATGTGTAAGATATAAAAATGTATCCAACAGTGGAAAACTCACTTCCAGCAATTATGGATTTTAATCAGTTCCTGTGCCTGTAAGCAAATTTCGTGTCTCTCTGTAAAGGAACGATAATTGCGATAGAAAATAATCTATAGAAAATGTTTTGTGTACTCCAGTAAGTTTCATTATGTTTGATGTATCATAACATTATTAAAATGCAGTGCAAACGTTTTTTCCTCATAGATCATAATGTAAAAGAATTCTTTTGTGTGTATCTGTAAACGAACCACAAATTCTACTCACTTCTTTTTTTACTACCGAACATTCTATAAAAATCCTCAGTAACATAAAAATTTTATGGCAATCCGAGTACTATCTTTACCAGAGTTTGAGCATGGCAGGTGTTTGGAAAGTTTTAAAATGCATGCGTATTCAGAAATGTTTAAAAATCTGTCACAATTTAAGAATAATTTTTTATATGAGTATGATCTGTTTATTTATTATGCATTCATTTAGTACTCATGTAACAAGTCCAAGATATAGTTATATACTCTTGGAAGTTGTATTATTAACATGATTTGATATATTTAGATTATAATTCAGTTGTCATTTTCACCAGAGCTATAAGGTTTAATGTCGTCGGGATGTTGTTTCAATGGGTTAATGTACTACAATATTCAAGTAAGTTGTATAAAGCAGGTGTGCTTTCTTAACTCAACTAATTAAAAATAAAAGTAAACAATTTATATATTGATATCTTTTCAAAAACATTTTTAAGACAAGCCCGTAGCTGGAGGGGGTAGAAACAGTATTAGTCAGTGTTCGTGCTGGAAATATTTTTAACCGCCATAGCATGTTGACTCAAAATCATTGTTCTCTCAAAATTCCCCAACCTGACCAGACAAATATCAGGAAAGAGAATACAGCCTTAGGCATTTCTTACTTTGTGGAGATTTGCCCCTCGCCAAGAAACCTCTGAAACTAATTAGTTGATATCAGAGCAGGTATCCCACACGGATACAAGTTTCCTTTTCCTCCCCAATCCCAGTGATGATTTCAGCTGGATAGAAAGATTTCAGTTTGTCTTTCTCTACACCAGACTTGTTCCCAAAGGTGTGTATACCGTTGTATCACTCAGGGGTGTAGTGGAGGGTATACGCCGTATACCTTCTGGATTTTTTTAAAGAACACCGTATACCCTCTGTTTCCCAAGAAAGCCATAGTATATACACTCTAGGGTATACGCTCTGCCTTGAGCGTATACCCTCTGCTTTGAGCGTATACCCTCTGTGTTTTTTACGACTACACCACTGGTATCACTGCCTTTTTACAGTGAAAAGATATGCTTATCAGTAAAACGCTTTTTCGTCTCTGATAACAAATACAGTAAAACCTCCCTAAAACACCCACGTTCCGTTCCAATAAAAATGGGTTTCTCCGAGAGGTGGTCTGTTAATGGAGGTCATGTTTAATTTTAGATTTTAATTGTTGAAAATAGGTAACGATTAATGTTACTAAAAATTATTTTTCACATTAGGAAAAAATATAAAAATATAAGTATCAAAACAAAAGTTAATTACATACGTTAATTACTGCAGAGTTTAAAAAATGAATACATTGACATTTGCTTTGATTTTACAATTTTATCTTCTATAACTTTTAATTCGAAGTTCAGTACAAGGGCGGATCTAAAGAGTCCTCAAAAGTGTGGGGGGTGGAGCGATTTTGGAAATTTGGAGACACCAATCTGATGCGCGGGTCGTGTTACTTCTACTTTTTCTTGCGGGTCGGATGTGGGTCCGGTTGACTTCTATTTTTTGCTGCTGGTCGGGTTAACTTATACTTTTTTGCTGTGGGTCGCGTTTGAGTCCGGTTGACTGCTACATTTTGCTGCGGGTCGGGTTAACATCTACCTTTTTGCTGCGGATCGGGTTTAGGTTGATTGATGGGTTGATTTTTGACGGCCGATTATCAACACGAGAGATATAGGCCCTAATGGGTGTGCCCTCCATGGGGGTCTTTCTAATAGAACCTAACCCGTATTTACGCATGGGAATCCACGGTTTCGTAGAAAACCACGAAAACTCTGAAACGGTTAGGCCGACGGGCGCGATTGGGTTCGAACCCAGCACCTTCCGTCTACCAGCTTCGAGGGCAGAACTTCTCATCCACTGGTGAGGCGGGTCGGGTTTAGGTCCGGATGACTTCTACTTTTCTGAGGCGGGTCGGGTTGACTTCTACTTTTTAGCTGTGCCTAGCGCATTGGGTTTGGGGCAGATTAACATACATTATTATTTCGGGTTTGGATGAGTTTCAGATTGGGTTTTCACTCTTGCGAGAAGGATTCGAGCCGACCCTAATTTTGAATAGAAAGTCTAAATATTTTTTAAGATAAAAACTACATACAGTACTAAAAGCTCCATAACGGGCACGCCCAAACAATTATTTAATAATATTTTCTAATATTCAGGATTATGTAAAAAATACCAATTTGTACAAGACTGCTTGTCTGTTTATATCTAAGATCAGTTGTAATTCACTAAAGAATGCTTTGAAACTTAAAAAACATTAAAAAACATATCGGATGTCCTGAAATGGACTGACTGATTTTAAAATTCAGTAACTTGCAAATGGTGACAGCAATTAAAAAAATCTTGCAGGAGGATTATGTAAGATGTCAGGAGATTTTTCACTGCGATTTTTTTATTTTACTTTACAATAGCAGCGATATATGGCGCTGCAAACAATAGTTGTTAAATCGGGCACCGATTTAGCGCCTATTGCTTGCAATACCATCTGCCATTGCTATTTTAAACTAAAATTAAGAATCGCAGTTAAAAAAAAAAAAAAAAAAACTCCTGATCAGGGGTGATTCTCAGTAAAAAAAAAAAATTCTGAAATGTTACAGCAGAGAGGGGGCGAGGGGAATTCCCTCTTTGCACTAATTATTTTTGTTGCGGGTCGGGTTAGCTGTTTTCGATTCGGGTCAATTTCAGGCTGAGTGTAGATTCCTGCAAGTTGGGTTTGGGTTAACCCATTTTCTTCAAAAGTTAGTTGGGTATATTATTTCAGATTAAAAACTATACCTATAATAATAAACATATGTATGTGTGCTGTTTTCTAAAGAGACCACTGTATTTGTAAACGACTCTTTGATAAAATTCGCATTTCTTCCACGACTCTTTGACGAAATTTGCGTGTTTTCGCAGCCCTTTGATAAAATTCGCGTTTTTTCAGCGATTCTTTGAAGAAAATCGCGGAATAATTTGATGAAATGTGAGTTTTTTTTCGCGATCCTTTGACGAAATTCGCGTTTATTTTTACAAAATTTGCGTTTTCTCCGCGATTTTTTGAAGAAATTCGCTTTTTCCGTGATCATTTGAAGAAATGCGCGTTTTTTCAGTAGCCCTTTGACCAAATTCACATTTATCCGGCAATTCTTTGGTGAAATTGAAGTTATTTCCTGCGAGCAATTGACGAAATAGATTTTTTATGGCGACCATTTGTCAAAATTCACGATTATTGTTATGTCCGAATTTTCGGATTCAGGAAATATTTTTTTAATATTTGTAACAGAATGCCTTAACTTTCTCGCTGCGTATATATATATTATGAATATAGGTTCAAAAATTGCGCATTTTATTAGATGTTTGAAATCTGCATATATTTTAGAGTTCAAATATGTCCAAAATCTTTGTGAAAGAGTTTCTCTTTTAAATAGAACTAAATCATAAAAAAAAAAAAAAAAAAAAAAAAAAAAAAAAAAAAAAAAAAAAGATTTGCTCCGGAATTTGCGGGTTGCGCAAATTTTGCCACTTTTACGTTGGCCGTAGAAATCGCGGGATACGCAGCGTGAGGGTTAAATTTTCGGAAATTTCGTTGCCGAGGTGCCCGTGATTGAGAAGTTTTACTGAATTTAGATTTCTTTAAAAATTTATTTAGTTTTTAATCTTATTGTATTTTAAAAGTTCAAAATATTGATTATAATCAGTACAACGTCGAAACACATTTCAAGTAAAAGCTTTACAAAAATTGAATATTTAATTTGGGGCCCCTAAAAGCGAAGGAGGAGGGAATAGGGGACACTGTTCAGTTTGCCCAACATTTAATCAAGTGCTCCTTCTGCAAAAAGTCCAACCCTGCATTATATAGAAGCATCATATACCGCTAAATAGAGGTGTCCAGTATTCGGAAGTGTCCGTTATGAAGGTTATTGGATCTCGGATACCTAATATCGGACACCTTTAATTAGCTACAGCCTTTTTTAATCAACAACCCTGACATATTTGTTTATTTTTACCTCACAAAAGCAGACACCTTCGATTATCGAACAAATTCCGCAGCCTGCAGATGTCCGCTGTTGAAAACTTTTACACACACACACACAAGAAAAAAAAAAAAAAAAAAATTCATATTATAGGGGATATTTATCTTTTGAGTATCTTGAAACGATCAAAAACACCGCCTTTTTCAAAATACCAAAACGCAAATAATATGCAATTAAGATTTTTTTCCCTTTCTACCTAAACTATATATTCTTAACTGTATTATCAAAAAAAAAAAGAAGGAAAAAAAAAAGAAAGAAAATGTTGTATATACAAAATTAATATTTAAATTTTAAATTTAAACCTTCATATTGCTAATGCGTGAGATAAAATCTAAGTGCTGCGCGCATGATAAAATTCTAAATTATGCATATAGAAAACAATTTTTGAACAAAATAGAATCGTACCACACCTACTTCTAAATTAAACCCAAAATATACACAAAAAGTTTCGTTTAAAATTCAATTTTAGTACCAAAAAAAAAAAAAAAAAAAAAAAAAAATTCGAGTGCAAACAAATAAATAACCAAAATATGTTTTTGTTTTTTTTTTGTTTTTTTTTTTGTTCTACATGTAGACTATATAGAAACGCACATTTGTTTATTTTGCAAAAGCTGTAGTTTACATAGTTTGAAAGCAACAGTGCGCACAAACTTCAAATTTACTAATCAGAGAAAACGCTTTTTAAAGTTTCGATATCTACGGACCTTCAATTATACTCACCTATAAATGACCTTTTCCCTATCACCTTTTCTAATAAATGATTATAACTCAAGAAAAAAGTGCATATTTTTGAATGGGGTTTTTTTTGCATATTGTTGAGAAATATTAAAACAATCAGAATAAAACAAAACCGAAAACTGATTTTTTGAAAGTTTTAAGGTCCTGTGCCCTCTTAAAATTAAAATTTTCTTTAAAATTTATACTGACACAAGGACAATTTTAAAAAAAAGTATAGATCAGATGATAATTACAGAAGATATTTAACTATCAATAAAGAAAGAAAGAAATGTTATATTTTAATAACAAAGAAAAAATTAGTTCTAGTTTCAAAACTTTGTCTTAAATCTACACATAATCAGTAAAACCTAATAAAATAGCTAAAGAGATAAAGCGCAATCACTCTCCAAATAATTAAAAGTTTTATTGACATTATACAGTAAACTCTGTCTAAGGCGGAATCGATGGGGACTGAGAAAATTTTCCGTGGTAGACAATATTCCGGCTTATACAAAAAAGCTTCCCCTCCCGCACCCAAAAAACAAAACAAAAAAAAAAAAAAAAAAAAAAAGCCCTCGAATTTGATGATTTTTTATTGATTTTCCTGACTCGAAAATCGGTTGAAAACTGAAATTCGGAAAGATCTTTTCTCTTTAGAGATAAATGAGAAACGCTATTCAATTTCTTAGTACTGCTGTAATACATGCAAATTGGAAGTTTACACACACACACACACAAAAAAACTAACAAAAACCCGTCAATAAACTTCGAGAATGAGACAGAAAGCTATAACTTTGAATTTGAGTACATCCTTAAAGTATAATATATTGCACTTTCGAAAAAATATATTTTCATAAATGTTCATTCTACTAGAAAAGTTAACTTTTAAATATAATTTTGCATATGAAAAAATGGCACAAGCATAAATTCCTTAAATTTAAACAGTTTCTGTTCTTTTGAATTAACTTTTTCAAGGTGTTACGGAATTTAACTAACATGCACGACATTGAGCATTTGACTTATCAGTTTTAAAGTTTAATAAACAAAATGCTTTTCATTTTTAAATTATACTTTTTTCCGCCTTATGCAAAATTTTGGTTTCGGTGGGACCTTAAAATGCTTTCCGTTTCCGCGGTAGACAGATTTCCGGCTTATACAGAGTCCACCTTAGACAGAATTTACTGTATATATATTTTTCTCCTTCCAGTCTAATGACAGATGATTCATCATGCGGTTTTGATTACGATAGGGAAAATCGAATAAAATGGTTGAATAACAGCGTTGAATGGATGTTCAAAAAGTATTCGTTTAAATACTTATAATTCACCATGGTGTACAAAACATGAGTAGAGGAAACTTTATTAGACAAGGAAAGCATACATAATATAATAATTAAAAACAGTTATTAAATTGAGATGGTTACTATAAAGACATGGGTATTCCAGTACATATCACATAATAAACCTTTGAAAAATATAAAATCCGAATGAAACCGAAGTAAGCATTAACAAATGCGGTCTCATTCAATGCTTTTAAAAATATTGTACACATAAATAATACTATGAAACGACTCTTCGTGAAAAAAAATCCAGAACATGTTTTCTTACAAGCGTATTTACTACTAAATATCAATATTTTTCGCGAATATTTCATATAAAAATATAAATTCATACAAAATTGGATTAAATTACACATAAAATAAAATGAAAATTGAAATGTTACTTCTAGAGTTGATATTGATGCCAGCGATTTTCTAATTAGGTTTGAAGTCAACTGTATAGTAAGTACTGTTTACAGTTTTTTAATTAACTCAACTTTATTTTTTGTACGTAAAGATTGTAAGAAGTATTTTGTAATCGATATCACTGCCCTTTTTTTCCCCCTGTTTCTATGACTTAGAAACGAAACAAAGTAAATTTATATATTTATCAATAAATTTTATTTCGCGCTTGCTAACAAGCCTAATTTTAGCGGTGGATGTGGAATAATCGCGATCCAAATTAAAGAATTGTAAAGACAGTTTTTCGAACTTCATGAAATTCAAAATTCCCATTAAAATATTACAAAAGAGTGTTTTTTTTTTTTTACTTCTTATGAGCATATTTTTTTTTTCCTCAATTTTTAGAGATTCAGAAAATTATATTTATTTATTTATTGAAGAAGAAATTTGATAGCGATCTAAAGCTAGAAGTGGAAGAGGGGTTGGGGGGGGGCAGTATGGTTAGTTCTCAAAATATTTTTACCCTTCATAGAGTATTTATTCAAAATAACTGTTGATTAGTGATTCTCCGCTTCTTTTTTGAGCTCAACTTTTTTGAATAAAACAATAAATCGCAAAATTTTCATACATCTTTCTCTGGATATTCTCCATTTTACTAATAAATTTGTCTTGCCATGCAAAGTGTAGTTTGTAGCATTTTTGCTTTTGTAAAGATTTCCATTACCGCGTCACCAAGAATTGAAACTAATGAGTTGATGATATAGCTTGACTGTAATCGTACAACTGTCATCACAGAAAGAGAAAATTTATCGTGAGCAGGGGGGTGATTCTTTGAAACCTGAATGCTGAAGGAATAGCATACACCATCGTTTCACATACCGGCCCCATATATAACTGATTACTTACTATCTTGTCATTACTGTGCCTTGGGTTCTTTTCTACTACGCTACGTCCAAATCATTCTTTTCATACCTTTATTATTTCATCACAGATGGTAAAAATCTGTGGAACCACTATTAGAAGAAATTGGAAACTCAAAGGGGTTTTTCAGAAAAAAGAGGAAAGGACGATTTGCATTGTGAATGTCATCCATAACTAATTGAAAAATATTTCGTAGCTCTTCTCAATTCAAAGTAAGAGTTCTGCATCGGATCAGTGACGCGCTATTATCTGAACCCGACCGGACCCCCAGTCCAAGTCGGTTGGGTTGGCGCTATATTTTTAAGTTGCAGGTCGGGTTGGCTTTCATTATTTCGGATTGTCTTTTGACTTTTGCAGGCCGGGTTCGGGTTGATTGATTTTCAACTAAATGTCCAAAATATTTTTTTTTTTTCATTCAGGTGAAAATCTATATATATTAGGGTTCCGGAAAATTGGATATATTTAGTGAACACTTTCATTTTCCAACACTTTTATATTTTTACTCTTTTTCATCTGAATAGTGGATACCACCAAATTTACAGATACATAACGTGCGTGAGCGCATAAGTTATTACAAAAACTTTTTTGTATGATGTATCAATAACGAAATGTTGGCAATATTTTTCATATTCCAAGAGAAGAAAAACAAGTTGGAATTTGTACGTCAAACGTGACAAATGATGTGCGTTCGTACTGTAACTAGTTTCATAAATAGTCAGATCTTGGTGCTATAGCTATTGCACTCTTATGTAAAAATGCCTGAATACAAAATTTATTACGATTATATATATTTAATTCAGTAATACGGAAATAATATGACTATATCTTAAATAGGACGTCATCACCATGGCAACCTAGAATCATTACCTATTGTGGGATATCATTGAATTAATTTCGTATGATAGGATTTAATAGAACGAAGAAAACTTTTAATAATATCTTTTTAAGTTTTGATTCGACTTTCATAAAATTTGAAGCGACTCTACAAAATCTGGAACAATTATCTATATTAAATTTCAAACCATTCGGTTGGGTAGTTTTTGCGCTGCTATATGCGGGCAGGCGGACGGACCCGACGACGACTGTAGGTGCTACGTATTTATATAATTACATTTCCCCATAGACCATAATATAATGGAATACTTTTGAGTGTCTCTATAAACAAACTATGTACGCTACATACTTTATTTTTCAGTAACGAACATGCATAGAAAATCTCAATAACATATATCAATTACAGAACAATCCAACTATATTAATATGTTTAACCACACTCACTAATCAGATACGTGATTCAATCAGTGGAAATAGTGTCATAATTGAAAGAAAAATTACAATGAATTTCATAAAATTTAAACAAATTAAAATAATTGCATTAAATAAAGCACTAATTTTGAAAGAACAGAATGCAAATTATTGAGAAAATAGTATTAAGTAATCTGTGTAAGTAAAATAACAATATTTCTTAGAAATAAAATATATTATTCTCCATTATTAATTCTCCAATGTAAAAAAAAAAAATAAATAAAAATAAATAAAAAATAAATAAATAAATAAATAAATAAATAAATAAATAAATAAAAAAACATGTGAAATTGGCGCGCAATGCATAATTTAACCATACAGGTTTTGAAGGCTACAAAAAAATACCAAATTCGCGAAAAAAATGAAACTTCTAAAAAAAAGAACATCAGTCGCTCTAGATCTCCGATGAAGAAAGGTAACAGCTTAGCGCGAATTCCTTTGTGAATGAAAGAAAGGGGTGAAGCTCCTCCTCAGTAGGGTCGATGTAGCCTCAGGTTATCTTTGGTCAGGGCTGGCTCATCCCTTTGAAGCAATCCATGCTGACCTGTTCCCCTACCAGGAGTCATGTGGCCACAGAGGACAGAGTAAGGAGATTTTAAATTAGATCTCCATACTCTGTGCATGTGGTGTCAGAGGGAACATACTTTCAGATTGAGGGTGACAGATAACCGTAGAGACTGTGACCAGAAAACAGTGTTAAAACAATCTAAAAAATTAGTTTCTGTATTTCAGTATAAAGTCTCATTTTTGCAGTCATTGATAAAATATTATAATCTTATGTATGTTGTATTATAATGTCGTCTTGCGCAGTAGCAACGTGCTGCAATACAAAATATTATTTTTCATGAGTTCATGAAAATTGATTTTAGCTGAAAGAGTATTTTTTTTTTTAAACTTATTTTAAGGCGACTCACTACCTGTCATTTTGATAAAAAATGACAAAAATGTCAAATTTCATACTTTTTTTTTTTTCTTTTAATGTGCCTTAGTATTCTTAGAGCATTCTGTCCTAATTTCCGAACGGTTCGATAAATAATAAAGGAGATATACCTAAGTCATAATGATGAAATTTAATGTCATTTATGTGTAAGGGAAATGTTTAAACTCATTTTTCTTGGTTCCCAAATTTTTATATTTACATTTTAATCGAAATGCTAAGGCTTCTTACAATAATTAAGCAAATTGTCTGAAATTTATTAAAAAGTATCTTTAGACCCTGTGTGGGATAACTAAGTACCAAATTTTTGATATGTTTGTAACTTTATAAGATCATTTATTTATTTTTTAAACATGTTATTTTCTCACTTTTTCCATATGCATTCACTAATTTTTTTTCTGCTGATCTACTGGTCTCATCAAAAATCCGATACTTAGATTTATGGAAAAAAGGATAAAAATATCCATTCCCAAATATGAAAAATGAAAAAGAAGAAAGAATTTACAAATTGTTAATTTTTTTTTAATTCAATTTTATAAGAAATATTACTTCTATATCGAGAATTTAACACTTCTTATGATCTGTTATGACTATGCTTTATTCAAACATGAACCTAAAAATATAATATAGGTTATAGTTATAAAATAAAATTTTTTGGTACCGAGTCCCCTTAATGATATTTTACAGCTGAAAATGTAATACTTTTTCAGTATTTATGGTATTGTTATGGCTTCCATGAAGCGTGTAAAATATTTCCTTATTTTTTCTTTGTTTTTAAATATACCGTATTTTATGGAAGAAACGCCGCGGCGTTTACGAGTTTGAAGCTATTTTTTTGTCAAGTGCGGCGTTTACACCATTGTGCGGCGTTTACGATTTTTTTCTCGCGCGTGTAAAATGGGCTAAAATAAAAATTCATTAATCCCATGAATGTATTATTATAAGACTGTTCTCAAGTCCCCTGCTCAACAACGCGAAACTTTCTGACTTTACCGATTATAAAAACTGTGACATTTCGGATGATGATACTGAACCATACAGGTGGACAAAGAAAATTTACTACTCTTCCACTCAGATACTAACAACGTAACAACTCAGAGTTTGAGGGTTTCGAGTAGAAGCTAAAAAAGGTCTAAAGTGCATGCGACGTAAAAAGTGTGCTAAGTTGCGACAGCCACTTAAAAAAATGTTGTGTGCCTAAGGAGAGGATCCGCGTCCCGCGCTCTGGATGGTTTTAATGACAATCGACGGCTCCTTAATTAAAGAAATTACATAAAAATATTTAAAACCTGATTTAAATATTTTAAATAAAATTTTAGAATCCTAAATTATAAAAATGAGGCACGTTACCCTGTTCAGAAAACATTGATTAAAGTTAGGTCAATGAGACATTGTCGACAAAAGTAGCGTTCCCACAGGTGCGGCGTTTACGATATTTTTAAACTTATTTAGACCAATTTTGAGGAGTGCGGCGCTTACGACGGTTGCGGCGCTTACGACGGTTGCGGCGTTTCTTCCATAAAATACGGTACTCTATTTTGGCGATTAAAATATATATATATATATATATTTAGTGATTATAACAACGCTTTTGAGTAACATTAATGTTTTGAAATATAATTCAGCGACACACCCAGTATTGGAGGGGGATTATTTCCTTTTATCACTGTCCACAGTATCTGAAATATTCTTATAATTTCAATCAAGTGTGTAAAATGTTTATTTTCCTTTTTTAAGGTTCGTACTTAAAAAGTAAAACCGGAACCATTATAAGATCACTCTTGTGTCTGTTTGTCTGTCACAGCCATTTTACTCGTAAACTATGGAACGCAGAAAGTTCAAATTGGGAGAAGTAATAAAGTCTATTGACTCACATATTTTCAGCTTATTAAACATTCATAAATATATTTAGTAAAAATTCAAAAAGGCTAATTAAGCTGCTTGAAAAAAAAAAACTCTTTTATTTGCACATCGTGTAGGGCAGAGTTGGCGAACCTATGGCACGCGTGCCAGAGTTGGCACGCAAGCTAATTTTTCTGGCACGCGAAAAATTTAAATTTGGTAATCGGTATACAGATAAAATCCATTTTTTATTTCTGTTATAACCAATAAAATATTTTTACATACGTTCAGTACACAAATAATGCAATTATTTTTTGCATGGATTAACACATAATAATTTTCTTTTCCTGCAGCGTTTTCGCGATGTATTTTACCTTTCTATACGAATTTAAAAAGCTGTAATTTACAAATGAATTTAATTGACAGTCACTGCAATAAAATGACAAATGAATTTAATTTAGCTATGTATATTTGTAAAAATAACAAAATATGAACTAGATATAAGGTTAGTTGGGGTAACTGGACCCACGAGGTAACTGGGCCATTAGGCTATTTTATAAAAAAAACTGTCGATGTTTTTTAAGTTTTAGCTTTTGTGAACATGCCCCTTAATATCTACTTCCTAAAACAACGTGTGTCAACTCAATCACAACTCTCACTTTTCTGTGATAGGTTGTCAAAAGTTTACGTTTCTTTTTTTTTTAAACAACGTCAATATGGTTGAACTTCCTCGGCTTTTTATTAAAATCCTGTAAGTACTTTTATTAAACAATCCTTTTTTTTAAAGATTAGGCATACAACCACATTAATATTATTAGGTATCTATACATATTTACTTTATGTTTCAAATGTAAGCCCGGTGTCCAAGTTACCCCATAAATTTTTCAAGACGGGGTAACTGGGACATGTATCCGGGGTAGCTGGACCATGCTGGATCCAGTTACCCCAATAGTTATAAATAATGTTTTTGAGTTTCTCTTACTACAGGAGGTAAATTTCTTCATTGTTTTTTGCTCACAATAAAGAAAATTATGGAATACCTTATTAAAATTACATAATAAAATTTAAAAAAAGCATATTGGGTGGTATCAAACCAAATTTCTTGACCCCTTGAGAGGCAGTGATGCCATTATGTCATCACATAATTTTAATTCCTAATTGCCACATTGGCACCGGAATTTTATAATGAAAATTTCACCTGTATTAAGTACGCAGAAATATACTTTTACCTGTTTTCAAATAGATTCTCTTGTAAATACTGGTGTTATTAAATTATTTCAACATTTTACGAATGCAAGTATACCTTGCCTCTGAAAACGAGATAGCCAAACCTTGAAATTGTACGATACACAGGGGTCACATTCTATAGGGAAACTTTATTGTTTCTACCACTATTTTGAAAATAATATCTTCATCGCTCCTTTTCGAAGCGATAGCATGGGAAAGGAAAAAAAGCTGTCGTCAAATGACAAAAATCTCTTGTAACTCAATAAGTAATTTATTTATCAAAGAATGGAAAATGCTGTTCATTTCCAAATCGCTTCAATAGTCATACCTATTATTTTTATGCTATTATAGTTAAAAATGAGTCAGAAAATTTGTCAGAAGGTTTCGCTTTGATGAGCAGGGAATTTGAGAACCAGACATATTCCCAATGATTCTATTATGGCTGTTACTATTTTTACAAAACATATTGCCTACCTGACAGATCCTGGGAACAATTAAGCCTAGTTCTGGTCTGGCTCGACTATGTACGAAAATAAATAAGCAATGTAAGCCTGTTGCAGGCCCGGCCCGAGTCTGCTGAAAAAAAAATTAAACCTGGGCTCAGACACAATGTAACTGTCTGATGGGGATATCTACGCTGGACATGTTACATTTTTGTACTGATGTTGTCAAACTAGCATCGGCTCCTGCATCACATTTACATTTAAATCGGTTCTCAAGTGAACTGCTCAACAAGCCCGAAAATTTCTCACACATTTACTAACTCATTTTTAAACGTAAAGACATCACAAAATTGGCAGGGATGGAAACGATTTCTAATCGAAATGAGTTTTTCGTTTTTTGATAAATAAACTGATAAGTAGTGTCTATGAGCAACAATTGCTGATATTCCGTTTTCAATTGTGGTGTGCTTTTTTTTTTTATTATTATTTAACCATTTTTTTCCCATGTTATTTGGTGTATCTAAATTCTATAAGCATACGCAAGGCTACACAAAATAATTCGAGTTCATTTTCGCATATTGGTAGAAATTGCTTAAGTGCATTTTACACTATATATATACAGGGTTTAATTTGCGCCGGAGCTTACCGGAGAACAGCTCTGGTACTCTAGTGCTTTTAGTGATTATTTAATTGTCGAAATTCACATCAGCTCATAAATACTGCGCCCCGGAGACCTGCGGAACAGCGCTTCGGAAATACGGAAGCATAAATTATCTTTTTCTGTTCTTCCGATCTCCTATCTTTTGCGTCTTTCTTCTGAAGGCTTTACATATTTGATGTAGTGTGTCGCACACATAGGAGTATACTTCTATCTAGTACTCAAAAATATGTCTCAGTCCGTTTTCTGTCTCAGTATTTAAAAATGGCGACGAGGAATGCCGGAATTATTCGTAACAGTAACTGCCGTTTTTACTCGCTGCTTTTTGTTCATGTTTGTAAAATATTCTTAATGATCAACTTATTAGCTCCTCGCCTTGCTTAATTTGCACTGAAGCTCATAGGAACGCAGCTCCAGCACTTCTTAATTTTTAATTAATATTTAAATGTTAGTCGGAATCCACCAGAGTTTATAAACAATGCTCACAGAATCCCCGAGTGTTCTGTCGATACACAAAGAAATCCTTGGTGAATACGATGTTTGGAAATTTTCTCACTCCCCGATTTTATTACTTTTGCTCTCTTTATTTATTAGATTTCATTATATAGAAATGAATATTAGATGCAGTCAAAATATATTTTGTTATATACGAATATAGATATATATATTCAGAATATATATATATTCTGAACAAGAAGAAATTGCTTTAAATTTTTTAAATACTGTTTGAAAAAAAAAAAAAAAAAATTGTGTGTACAAGGGGGGGGGGGGGGTTGCACTAAAGTTTTTATTGTTGCAGAATGTTAGAGCTCAGGTACGTTTTTTGTTATAAATTAAGCCCTGTATGTATATATAGATAGATATGTATATCATATAAAAAGCTGCACTAAAGAATTCGGATATTTTTCTGCCTATAGATGGTAATTGCTGAAAATAGATTCACAAATGTGTTATACGTTTTCCAAATTATTTCTTAGACTCACCTTATTACAGAGTGAAATTTTGTTAGAGTATTCTGGATCTGTTGGAAAGTCTTTCATAATCTACATAAATGAATAAAATAAATAAAAAAAATACTGTTCGAGAACTTGACTATAAAGGTATCACATATCTGTTCCTTTTTTTTTTTTTTTTCTCCCTCTCTCTCTTTCTATTTTCTTTTTTGTTCCATTATCTGTAAAGCCTGGTTTTTTGTTCTACATTTTTTTTTTCATTTTATGTATATGATATAAATTTAATAAATTAATGGTATCGTTTATGGAGAGAAAAGGAAATATATATGTAAACTTAATCTAAGTAAGTAAAAAATAAAAAAGTAACAAAGTTTAAAAGCTTGGTAGCTAAATGTGTTTTGCTAATATACTTTGTTAAAGAAATTGGACAATTTGATTTTTTCATAAGATGGTAATTAACGAAATTGTATATAAGCTTGAAATACGTGCAAGCCAGTGGACCACACTGGATTTGACCAGAGAAAGATGATACTATATGAATTGAAAACTTTTTTGCCATTGTAAAAAAAATAGCTACTCCATCACTTATAACAAGTAGGGGGCACAACAAATTTTAAACTAACTGCATAAATATGTTAGTTTTATTAAATTTTGTTAGTATATTAGCTATTTTCAACTTTTCTGTCAATACCGATCGCTGTTTTTTTTTTTTTTTTTTTTTTTTTTTTTTTTTTTTTTTTTAGTAAATAGCTTTAAAATTGTATACTTTGCATGATGTCACACCCGTCACAGCAGAAAAAAATTTCTTATACATTAAAATAATGAAAATTTATTATGAAAATTATGCATTAAGTTTAATCTGAATCTCTTTTATTAGAAAAAAATTGTTTTAATAACGAAAAATTAAAATATCCACAGGAATTGTAACAAATGTGTATGCTAGTGAAAACTCATGTCCGGAGAGGGTCACATCCGTCACAAGATTTTAATACATAAGTCCAGCCTTATAAGTGCACAACTAGATGCTTACTATAGAATATAATATACAAGGCACTTACCATTCATTTATAGTGACATACAAAATAATTCGGTTACAGTACTACCTATGGATCATAATTGCTGAAAAGATATTTTCCATTGTATATGCGTTTTTATTTTCCAACGTTGGTGAAAAATATTTAGGAATTCAGTTTTTCAATACTTTAACTTACGTAAGTATACTCGTATTTTCATGTAAATTACAGTCGCCCCCGTTTAAACGAATATCGGCGGTTCCAGAAATAATATTCGATTAAGCGGGGTATTTGATTAAACGAGGAATCATAGCTGTAATATTTAATGCGTACTAAAAAGGCAAATCATCTAAACCATCTTAAAACTATCTACGGTTTATTTAATTAACAACATAATAAATCGTTAATAGAATAACATAAACTAAAATAAATACGAAAGCTAATATAAAGTAAATACATATTAATTTAATGTCAGTAACATATTTTATATGGTTTACATCACACTTAATGCAGCTCGTTTAAATTGGGTCAAAACTTTGCTACTTCTAATTTATGTTACTTATACTGCCTTAAAAAAATCGTTTAAAGTGGTTTGTTTAAGTAAGTGAAATTTTAAAGGAGTAAATATCGGGTTATTTTCCGAATGAGTGCAAAATATCACAACTACCATCTCCAGTCTCGAAGTGACGGCGCATTGCCATTAAAGCCCGATTAACAGCATGAAGTGCTGGTGGGGAGATCAAGGTGGGGGAATCATTTGACCTGTCCGTTATATACCTGCCGGCCGCAATCATTGCAGGAAGAACTGGAAATTTGTTTTCAGCGTAAATGAGCCGAAAACGACAAAAAGTGGAAGGAAATTCCAGTTGAAACGTGCTTTCCGCGCCTATTTTCAAACATCGGTCAGACAGTGGTTATTCGATTAAGCGGACGTTCGTAAAAGGTTTTTGGTTTAAGCGGGGAAAATAGCATAGAACCAATAGAAAAAAATCGGTTCCGGAGGATTCTATTCAAATAAGCGGAGCATTCGATTATCCGTGACACGATTAAGTGGGGAGGACTGTATATAAGTATTCAGATTTACCATGGCATGTTCGGTATTGAAAATGAAATGTCTGGTATTTATAGTTCATTTACAGGGCACTCAAAATAATTCCATTACATTAGAATCTATGGGAAATAATCTTTTTAGTGTATTTTAATGATGTTATAATATTTTAAACATACTGAAATGAATACATAACGCGGTAGTGCATTAGAAGATTTACAAGATGCCTACTATATAAAATAGGGTGTGCATAGCATTTATCATTCATTTACAAAGACACACAAGAGCAGTGAGATGTCTCCTCCCGGAAGTTTTGAGATTTTGTGTTTTCAATAGTCAAAAATTGAAATCCCCCCCCCCCCCCGGAGCCACATAAACCCCTCCCGGATAAAAGTGTCTGAATTCAACACTGCACAAGATAATTCAATTACAGTATTGTCTATGACAATTATTGCTGAACACAGAATTCTAAGTCTAATTTAAGTATTAATCTTAGAATTCTGTGTTGCTGAAAATATACGTTTTCACCTTTAGCAGGCTTTTTTAAATCTTAACAAAGATTTGCAATATTCCATTTTTTACAGAAATTCTAGAAATGATATGTAGAGCGCACAAAAGAACGGTCTATGGCTAAAATTCGTTTGCAATGTATTTTTATAATGCCGTAATGTAACGGAATTCTTAATTTAAATGAGATTAATATTCATTATTCAAAACCCTCCTCAAAAGGTTTTCCCCATAGGCAGTAATGTAACGGAATTCTTTTAAATGTCCCTGTAATGGAACTGCTTACGCACTTCATTTTCAATATCGAACATGCCATAGTGAATATCAATAACATATATCAATTTCATGACGATCTGACGGCATTTACGTGAGTTAGAGCTCAGACAGACCGCAGACATATCGAATACAAAAACACTTTTCAACTATGTTGGAAAATGCTAAAAAGCGTTATCTACAGATTTTTTCTCTCACATCTCCCGAGTAACTAACATTAAAATGAAAATGTTAATCTCTTCAAAGATTACGATCATTACATTTTTACAATCATTACATCAATTACATTTTTTCTATCTTAACCACTCTGGAGCATAAATAAATCTGCAAACTTGGCAAATTTTATTTTTAAATACCAGAAATTAATTTTTTAACACTTTTCAATGTAGTTGAAAAGTGATTATGCATTCGGCTTGTCTGTCTGCCATCTGTCGTAGCTCTAACTCGCGTAAATGTAGTCGAATCGTCATGAAACTAATATATGTTATTGATATTCACTATGGAATGTTCGGTATTGAAAATGAAACGTGTAGCAGTTACATTTTTTTTACAGGGACACTAAAAAAATTCCATTACATTACGGTCTACGGAGAAAAATCTAACTCAGTCCAACCCTGTTGACACACACAGTAATAAAAAAGAAAAGTGCCCAGTGAAACTAATGGCATTGAGCTCACAGACTATTCGCACTAATTGTATATTATACTCTTATTTCAAAGGGGCCGTTCAAATATTACGTAAGCACCTAAGGGGGGGGGGAGGGGGGGTTTGAATGATGCTTACGTAAGACATTTTCAGAATCTCTAACTTGTAAAAAAAAAAAAAAAATTATAAAATTTCAAATTGAAAGAAAGAAAAAGCAAAAGAATATTATACTTGAAGTTCTGATGTCAGCTATTTTGACCGCACAAGGAAAACATAAACGATCTCTTTTATCTAGAGGTGACTGTTCATGTTTGATGCATGAGGGCTTATTATCTCTGAGAACTTACTACTATTTCCAATTGTGAGAATAGAATAGAATAGAATTGAATGGACCGATGCGATATGATGTATTGTGACAATATGAGTTTTCCGGGAAAGCTTCCAAAACGTAAGTAAAATTCTATCTTTTTTGTCTCCACCCCTCCTCTGTCAAGTGGTTGAACCCCATAACCATAGTGACCGACTGCTCTACTGTCTGGTGTCTCGTGAGTTTTGAAAACCTCTCAGTACAGATCTGCACGGGCCGGGCTCGGGCCTATTTTCATTCACGGCACTCGGTGCGGGCCCGGGCCATACATTTTTCTGAAGGCTCGGGACGGGCCGGGCGTAGTTACTACTCTTTTAGGGGCGGGACGGGTTCGGGCCTTACTTTTTTCCTGGGGGATCGGGCCGGGCCCATTTTTTTCTGTACAGAGCCGGGACTGGTTTCATTCCAAGTCTTCAAGGCCCAAAATTTTAAGTCCTAGTTTTGACGCAGCCCGTATGAAAATCATTGTCTCGGCGTAGCCTGATCCGTTCAAAGGTCAGTAAAATTAGGTCAGGCTCAAAAAATTTTGAAAAAAATGTACACATTTTTAAATCGCTATTATTCTACTATTAAACATTCAAATTTATTCTTTTTAAAGAATAGTAGATTTCTACGCTTATTAAAATATAGCTAAATGAAAATATAAGAAAACATGTGAGAAGGAACCTGTCTATGACGAAATCCTGTTATAAACTGAAAAACGTGTTGATCCATACAAAATTAATATACGTAAGAATACAATAATACGTACAATAATACGTAAGAATAGGATATATAATACATTTAAAACTTGCTAAGAAGGGCACTTGTCTATAACGGATTTTTTTCTTTTTTATGCAATTCCGTTTTAGAAGATTTTATTGTATAGCATTTTTCAGATTTTTAGCACTTCAATACATGGAATATGGATTAACAATATTAATGAGAACGGATTCATTTACATACAAGAAATAGAGATTGATTAAAAAAAATAAATGTCGCAGCCTGCGCTACTTATATAAAATTGAAGATTATAAACATAAAAAAATATTTAAGACATATTTTTGGCCAGAACTCCTCGTACGAGACAAATCTTTCACCAAATCGACATAAAAATCAATGTTTTGTAGAAATTCAATCGGGCCGGGCCGGGCTCGGGCCGAACTTTTAACTTTTTTATCGGGCCGGGCCAATAATTTTTTTGTACGGGCCGGGCCGAATTTTTTTCTCTATGAGTCGGGCCGGGCCCGGGCCTGGAAATTTCGGCCTTTGCAGACCTCTACCTCTCAGTACTGCAGTGTAGTGGTGTTTAAAATAAATAAAATCAGAAATATGTCTTCATTTCGAGAAATCTTGTATAAAAAGCTTTTTGAAAGTTTCAAAAAGTCTGCATCAGATAAACTTTTGAAGGATATCCAATGTAAAACTAATGATGTGCGGCGGCAGTACAAAAAGTCTTCTAAAACTGACAGAGAGTTAGAGGTATTGGTGCTAAAAAGAATTGAGGACGAACTGCGTAAGGCAACCAAAAAGAAATCAGTCTTTCTTGATTATTTTATAAAGGTAATTATAATCAATTTATTCTTAAAATTTTAAATATATTTTATCATAACTTTAAGTTTACATAATTACCTGTAAAAATTGGAAAAAAGATAGATAAGATAAAATGACCGGGTAGCCTTGGCAAAACATAGTCAGTATGGGAATAAATAAAGACCAAAAAAACCGTCAAAAAACGAGTTATTACTTTTTAAATATGGCGTAGCCAAGCTAAGCCTTATTTTTTCTTTTCAAATAACTCAAAAATTAATGCATCCATGGGGGAAAAAAATTAAAAAATATGTTAGTTTTGTAGCAGATAATCCTCTAACTGTTTTCAAATTTTGAACCTTGCTAAAAATGAAATGTAACCCAATTGAATTGAAACCAATGTATCTCAGATTCAAAAACAGATAAATAAGGTTTCCAGTGATCTCAAAAAAGGAAAAACAATCCTTAAAAAGGAAACGACAAAATGCTGAATACCAAAGAAAACATCGAACCACCAAACGAACAAAGCTTGGAGAAATCTGCCATGATAATCCAGACATAAAAAAAAAAATAGCTTTGAGGGAATCAGTAGGATGACCAAGTTTAAACAACCATTATTACTTAAAGCAATAGCAGACATAGCTATTATTGGAAGCGCTGCAGATGCAAAAAGAAGAAACCAGTCCGAAGTGTCAAAACTCTCGATGACTTGACTGCAAAACTGAAAAAGGTTGGTTTTGCAATAAGCAGGAGTAGAACATATCTTCGTTTGCTTCCAAAAAATTCCTCAACCATCGAGTGTCGAAGACATGTCACCACAGTGCCGATAAAACTTTCTTGGATTCTGGCTGATTATCACCGATCTCACATTGATACCCAATTTGCAGTAATATCCATCCATTATTTAGAAACTTTAGCTTCAATTTTTGGACCCATGCATGTGTTTCTTCTTTCACACGATGACAAAGCGCGTGTACCTTTGGGAATTACAGCAGCCAATAAACAGGCTATGATACTGATGCATATGGAGTATCACGTATCCTTAAGCGATCACGACTGGGTCATCGCTGAACGCCGCAAACTTATCCCATGTGTTTACGCTGGTATTGTGATTGCTCCTGGCATGGCAGGTCAAAGTAAAGCCATACATAGGTTATTCTGGTCCAACGTTAATAGCTATAAGAAGTGGGAAACACAGTTCTTCCACAGCAAATACTCATGCTCAGGATTTTGAAACTTTATTAATACTCAAAGATTTTGAAAAATTAGTGAAAACAGAAGAGGGTTTCATCAAACCTGTAATCATAGTAACGGTTGATGGAGATCCAGACAAGAATCCGCACTACCAGAAAGTTATATCGTTTGCTATTAACCATTTCAAAAAGCATGATTTGGATGGAATTTTCATAGCGTGCAATGCTCCTGGAAGAAGTGCATATAATTGAGTAGAAAGGCGAATGACACCACTCAGTCGAGAACTGTCTTGTCTTATACACCCTCATAACCATTATGGTTCTCATCTCGATGAGAACGGTCGCACTACTGATGAAGAAATGGAGCAAAATAACTTAGCATATGCTGGTAAAACTCTCGCAGATATCTGGAACTCATTAAACATTGACAGTTATCCCGTTACTGGCGCCACATATGTTGATTCAGGCAGAACCAGAGTCTTTTGGTTACTACTTGGATTGGTATTCGAAGCTCGTACAAGAAAGTCAATACTTGCTGCAAATTGTAAAATGCGAAAAAAGGAATTGTTGCTCACCTGAACGTAGTGGATTATTTCGTATATTAAAAGGACGATTCATTCCTCCTCCGATTAAAATGATACAATCGTCAAATGACATCATTGCAAGTGAAGAGGGGGAATTTATAGATTTAAGTCTCCGTCTGGCCTTAAATCTGAATTGTACAGAAAAGGGATTTTTAAAGATGCTGTATGATTATTTTTTCTCTTCCATAAAGTTCACGCATTTATCCGCAAGAACTTGTGGAAGTTGTGCCCAATATCATGCATCTCAGAAGTCAGCAAACAGACACAAAAAAATTCAACAGAGTGAAAAAAGCGAGAAGGACTGCCTTATACGACTATTGAGAATTGCTGCTCGTCGAGCAAATGAACTTATGCGCTTCGTAAAATTCGTGGAAGATATGGAAGATGTTGAGTGGATCAATGAAGATGAAGTTGATAAAGATTGCATCCGAATAGTAAGCGATGAAGATAATCAAGTAAAACTGGAAACCAATATCATAACAGATATGGAAAAATGGCTTGAGCAGCCGTGGTCAGCATCGGAATAGATATTGTCATGTTCAAATTTAAATTTTTCAAATGGCTAAGTTCTTCTAAAATTGTGATCTAAGAAATTTTCTTAAATAGAATTGTAAAGAAATAAAACAAGCGTTTATTATTATTTAGTAGTTATATTAGTCGAGAAATTTTTTTATAATTTGTATTGTGTCCTAATTTTTTTTAAGTAGGGGGGGGGTGTTCCAATTTTCTTACGTAATTATTAAGGGGGGGTTCGCGATTTGCTTATTTTTGCTGACAAGGGGGGAGGGGGGGTCAAAAATAGTCAAAAACATGCTTACGTAATATTTGAACAGCCCCAAAGAATAATGCCTTTCGAAAAATAAATTAAGGGGGATTAGCCTCCTCCCTATTTCACATCTTTATACTTAACCAATGAGCCTCCAAATCTCATCAGGGAAACGCCTTATCAGAATAAATCGGTATACCAAATTTGAAGCAAATCGGATAGAAAAACCCACTTATCTAAATTAAGGGGATATTACTCCCCCCCGATCCCCCCTTTATACTTAAACAATGAATATCCAAATCTAATTAGGGAAGCGCTTTATCTTAATAAACCGGTATACCAAATTTGAAGCAAATCGGATAAGAAAACCCATTTTTCTAAATTAAGGGGTATTACCCCCCCCCTCCCCCCGATCTATCTTCCCTTTATACTTAAACAATGAACCTCCAAATCTAATCAGGAAGCGCCTTATCAGAAATAACCACTATACCAAAACTGAAGCAAATCTGATAATTCTGCATGAAAAACCCATTTATCTAAGTTAAGGGGTGATTAGCCCCCCGTACACCCCCCCCCCTTATACTTAACCAATGAACCCCAAAACTAATCAGGGAAGCGTCTTATCATAATAAACCGGTATACCAAATGTGAAGCAAATCGGATAAGAAAACACATTTTTCTAAATTAAAGGGGTAGTACCCCTCCGATCCCCCCTTTATACTTAACCAATGAACCCCCTAAACTAATCAGGGAAGCACTTTTTGAGAATGACCCTAGAAAAAATTTTTGAAGCAAATCGGATATTTCTATTAAGAGTTATCGCGTTACGTACGTGCGTACTTAAGTACATACATACATATGTACGTACATACGTCTGTGGGCCTGTGAGCTAAAAACTGAATATTTCACTTTTTAAAATTCTATAATTGAAATCGTGTATACTCAGGGGCTATACTTCTAAGTAAAAAAATATTTTCTGAAATCCATAGCAAAATTTTTAAAAAAGTTACAGAAAAGGGGGGGGGGATCCTCTATTTTTTTCCCAGGTCGGTTTAAATCTGTTTTCGGTCGGGTCAAATTCAGGTTAAGTGTAGATTCCTGCAAGTTCGATTCAGTTAACGCAATTTTTCTAAAGTTAATTCAGTATTTTGTTCCTGATTAAAAACTATGATTATGATAATAAACATAAATGGGTGAATTGTTTTCTAAAGAGACTACTATATTTTTTCTCCCATCCTGTGACAAAATTTCCATTTTTTCGCGATCCTCTGAAAAAATTCTCGTTTTTTCCGCGGCCAATTGACGAAATTCACGTTATTTCTAGCAGCTCTTTGACGAAATTAGCGCTTATTTGCGGTTTTTTGACGAAATTCGCGTTTTCTCTGCGGCCCTTTGACGAAATTCGCTCTTTTGCGATCCTTTGACGAAATGCGTGTTTTTTCGAAAACACTTCGATGAAATTTGAGGATTTTAAGCAGCCTTTTGATAAAATTCTTTTTTTTTCACGATCCTCCGATGAAATTCATGTCTTTTTTGCGATCTTTCGACGAGATTTGCATTTTTTCCACAGACCCTTGACGAAATTCGCGTTTCTTCTGCGACCTTTTGACGAAATTCTCATTTTTCCAGCGATCCTTTCACGTGATTTGCGTTTCTTCAGCAACCCTTTGACGAAATTCACGTGTTTCCGCACCCTTTCGACGAAAGTCTCATTTTTTATAGCAATCATTTGACGAGATTTGCATTTTTTCCAAAATACTTTGACAAACTAGCGTATTTTAAGCTGCTTTGTGACAAAATTCTTTTTTTCCACAAACTACCGACGAAATTTACGTTTGCATTCGCGATCCTTCGACGAAATTTGTGTTTTTTACGATGCCTTTTGACGAAATTCATGTTTTTTTCTAGTGCTCCTTTGTCAAAATTCGCGTTTTTCCTCAGCCTTTTGACGAAATTCGTGTTTTTTAGGGTTTCGTTCATCTGACGAAACCCTATTCGTCTCACTCCTTTGTCCGTCTGTCTGTCCGTCACAGAGTCCGTTCTCAGAAACTATACACGTTAGTGACTTGAAATTTCGGGTACTTATAGCTGAACACCTCACATCAAACAACAAATCATAAAATTTTTAAAAAGTCGGTAATTAACCGAATTACGGGCTAATTAACTTCTAAAATTAACCAATCAACCTTTTGAACGCAGCTATGAACGCACCTTCTCCAAATCAGCGGAGTTTCTCCTAAGGGTTGCCAGTAAAATGAGCGGGTGTATGGTTACCACGAAGGAAATTAAGCGATAAATGAAGTGGACATTTAAAAAGCGAAATCGCATCTCCCAAAGTATTGGTCCTAAAATTCGTAAAAGGTACAGAAAGACGCGCAAAAAAATTCTACTTTATTTTGGTATAAAGTTCAAATTTCTGCGTTGGGTATAACGCAAAAAATCCACTAAAAATCGATCGATAAAAATTTAATTTCTGTATTTGAAAAGACAAAGAAAAGAGATTTCATTTCAGCGGAAAGCAGGTGTTGTCATCTTTCAGACATATCGGCGCTGGAGAAATTTAAGCAGAGGATATTTTAATACGAAATTTAAACTTTTTAAATATTAAATTTTTAGATTAATTTGTTTTACATCCTGACGTAAAAATTTTCGCTGATTTCATACATACCCAGTTCAAACTCCTAGCTTAATTAGAAGCTGAGATATTAATTATTATTTCATTAATTGGATCATTGCTTTAAAACTTTCCTTTCAACGGGTTTTTAATCTCATCAGACATGACGACGCACTTGCGGTTTTTATTTTAATACGAAATTTAAACGTTTTAAATATTAAATTTTTTTATAAAACTTTTTGACATCCGGACGGGAAATCTCTCGCAGATTTCATACATACCCAGTTCAAAGAGCTAACTTAATTAGAAGCTGATATATTAATAATTATTTAATTAATTTGTTTGATTTCTATATAATGCATAGATTAAAATGGAGGCATGTGCTTTTTTAACGACGTTTGAAAGGAATATTAAACGAAACCCTTTGTGCGATCTATGATCACACTTACCCACTTGTTCTAGAAGAACTAATACAAAATTCGCTTTTTTTCTCCCGCAACACTTTGGCGAAACTCGCATTTATTACGCGACTCTTTGACAAAATTTCCCTTTTTCCCGAACCTTTGACGAAATGAATGTTTTTACCGCGACCGTTTCGCGAAATTTGCGTTTTTACGCTACCCTTTGACGAAATTCGTTGTTTTTTCTAGCTGCCCTTTTACAAAATTGGAGGTTTTTGCCTCAGCCCTTTGACGAGATTCATGTATTTTTCAATATGTCCTTTGAAAAAATTCGCATTTTTTTCCACAGCCCTTTGGTGAAATTCGCATTTCATCCGCGACCATTTGACAAAATTATCTTCTTTTCGCGATTCTTTGAAATTTGCGTTTTTTTCCAGGGCCCTTTGACGAAATAAGTGTTTTTCTTGGCGACAATTTGACAAAATTCGCGTTTTGCACCTGAGCATTTTGTAAAAATTCGTGTTTTTTCTACGACTGATTGACAAAATTTGCATTTCTTTCTCAGCCTTTTGGCGAAATTCGCATTTCTTCCGCCACTCTTTGACGAAATTTGAATTTTTCCGCGACCCTTTTAGAAATTTCGCGTTTTTTTCCCTAGATACTTTGAAGAAATCAGTGTTTTTTAAGCAGCACTTTGATAAAATTCTTTTCTTTTTCCACGATCTTCCGACGAAATTCACGTTTTTTAGCGATCCTTCGACGAAATTTGAGTTTTTTACGCTGCGTTTTGACGAAATTCGTGTTTTTGATAGTGGTCCTTTGTCAAAATTCGCGTTCTCGTGCCGCAGCCTTTTGACGAAATTCGTGTTTTTTTATAGCGACCCTTTGACAAATGATTCGCGTTTTTTTCTGCAGCCCTTTTGTGAAATTCTCATTTTTCGTGATCTTTTGACGAAATTTGCTTTTTTTGTACGGCCCTTTTACGAAATTCGCATTTTTCGCGATTTTTTGAAGAAATTTGCATTTTTCTGCGGCCATTTGACAAATTTTGCGTTTTTTTCGCAGCCTTTTGACGAAATTCGTTATCTTTTCCTGATCTTTCGATAAAATTAGCTTTTTCACTGCGGCCCCGCATTTTTTTCTAGCGGCCCTTCGACGAAGTTCGCATTTTCTCCGCAAGACTTTGACGAAAGCATAAGCAGTTTTTAATATCCTTACGATAGCATTTTTTAAGCAGCATTTTGACTAAAATATTTTTTTTCACAATTCGCCGACAAAATTTCCGTTTTTTCGCGATCCTTTGACGAAATTTGCGTTTTATATCCGCGGTCCTTTGACGAAATTCGCTTTTTTTCTGCAGTCCTTTGGCGTAACTCTCGTTTTTCGCGGTGCTTTGACAAATTTTTTTCCTTGGCCGTTTTACGAATTTTGTCGTTTTTCCGCAGCCCTGTGACGAATTTTGCGTTTTTCCCGCGGCCCCTTCTAGAATTTTTCTACTTTTTTCGTGTCATGCGAAAAATTCACTTTTCCATGATCCTTCGACGAAATTCGCGTTTTTCCGGCGATACTTAGACGAAATTAACTTTTTTAATTCAGCCTTTTAACGAAATTCACTATTTTTTTATTGGGGTGGGGGGAGGGGATCATTTGAAGAAATTTACGGGTTTTCTGCGATACTTTGATTAAATGCGCTTTTTTGCGATCTTTTGACGAAATTCGCATTTTTTCCGAGATACTTTGATTAAATTCGCTTTTTTGCGATCTTTTGACGAAATTCGCATTTTTTCCGAGTTACATTGACGAAAGTAGTGTTTTCTAAGCACCCCTTTGAAAAACTTCATTTTCTTCATGATCCTTCGACGAAATTCACATTATTTTCGCGATCCTTTGCAGACCTTTGAAGACCCTCGCAGACCTTTGAAGAAATTCGTGTTTTTTCTAGTGGCCCTTTGGTAAAATTCCCGTTTTTCCCCGAGTCCTTCGGCAAAATTCACTTTTTTTTGCGATTCTTAGACAAAATTGTCTTTTCTCTGGAATCTTCGACGAAATTTGCGTTTTTTCCGCTATACTTCGACGAAGTTGCCGTTTTTTTTTCTTCGGACGATTAACAAAACTCATTTTTTTCAGCGATCATCTGTCAAAAATCGCGTATTTTTTTATCCCGAATTTTCAGACTGATGATCGATTTTAAAGTGTTTTTGAACCGGAAGCCGTAAATTTTCGGATAATTGGGAACAGAATCATCTTTGCACATACTACTGAACAAAATAAAATAATTACTTTTATTTAAAAAGACATATTTTGCTCTCTGTTCCATAAATAAAATCCGCTACTTAAGTAATGTTTTCAACCAAGGTCATAACTTGCTAGTCAGGATGTGTGTGTAGGGGGGGGGGGGGGTCGTTTTGATTATTTTGGTAGGCTTAATCAAAACGGATTACCCATTCGGCTAAACAAGCTGAAGCCTAGGGTTTTGGAAGGAAAAGGGCCCGGTGCTAAGATTTTCTTTCAATTTTTTTTTCTTTTTTTTTAACCATTTGGGAAAATGGTTATTATCCTCTGTCAGGGTAGGAATTCAAAAACATATCTGAAGCGTTTATTGGTTAAATCCGCATTTTATTCGTTTTCTGATAGGTCTATACAGTAATCTGTATTTTCCCTTTACTTTCAACTGAGATGGATACGTCTGTTGCCACTATGACAAAAAAGTAATAAAAACTATAAAAAAAAATAACTCGGAAAGAAATTGAGATACAGCTTTCAAACAAATTGCATTTAAAAGTACATTTTTTTCTCTATAGTACAGTGTAAAAAGTAATATTGTGGAATGTTTAGAATTTAAGAATGAAATTTCATTTAAAATTGGTCCAGGAATATTAATGTTTAATCCATGGCGTACGTAAGGAATGACCAGCTCCGCAGAAGTTTAAAAATGTACAGTACCGAAAAATGTAATCCATGGTGTACGTAATGTAGGATCAACTCCGTGCGATGTTTTATGTCTTAAATGTTAGTCTTCGAAAGAATCATTCTCCAAATGGTCGTTGTAATTTGTTAAATTCCATTTTATTCTTCTTCTTTTTTTTTTTTTTTTTTTTTTTTTTGCGGAGTCTTGGAATTTTTCGGCTACCAGTTTGTGATTAATTTATTACAGAGGTGACTTTTATTATCGTTTAAACTGCTGATGAAACATTCTTCCAATTGTGTATAAATCAAGCTTTTGTTTTATAAGGGGCTGTATATATATATATATATTTAAATATGAATTTTTTTATATGGCCCCTGGTCCCTAATACCTTATATTTACAGAAATGTTGTTCTACATCTAGGATTGAAATAAAAAAAATCCCCACTTGTCATATTATGACACTTTCAGTTTTATGAAATTTTAATGTTTTTTAACTACACTAAAAGTATTTCTTTCCTTTTTTAGTACCAGAAAACACTGAAATATATCATTTTGAAGGAAGGGAGAGGGTGCCCAAAGAAAACTAGCCTAGGGGTAAGAAGGTAGTTCAAGGGTGATTCTGAGTAAAATATATATATATATATTTCTGAAATTCCCAGCAAATTTTCTGAAAGTTACAGCGGAAGGGGGGGGGGGGGGGGGGGGGAGGAAATCCACTCCCGGCACTAAATACGTGTTTTTTCCGCGGCCCTTTGACGAAATTCGCGTTTTCCGCGATCCCTTGACGAATTTTGAGTTTTTCGAGATATTTTGACGAGATTTCCGGTCCTTTCGGGATCTTTTGACGAAATTTGCCTTTTTTCGCGATTTTTTCGAAATTTGCGTCTTTTTCTCGATCCTTTGACGAAATTCACGTTTTTTTCTGCAAACAATTGACAAAATTAATTTTTTCGACGACCATTTGCCGAAATTCGTGATATTTTTTATGTCCGAATTTTCAGATTGATGATCGAATTTTATAAACTTTCGAAAATGAATGCCTTAAATTTTCGGAAAATTCGGAACAGAATCGCCACTAGGTAGTTTATCCGCAACCTCCCCCCCCCCCTCCCCCTTTCCGTCCGCGCCCACACTATAATAATAATCAAATACAGAAACTCTTGAATAACGGGCACGTCGGGAGAGTGTAATTTGTCCGCTATTCGGAAGTGACTGCTATTGAGAAGTAAAAATGCACAGATATATAATTGTTAGGCATAGGGGAAAATGTACTTTAATAGAGGTGTCCGTTATCAGGGAGGGCCTGTCATAGAAGTTTAACTATACTTACAGAAGTAGAGGACAAGTTCACTTGCCATAAAACCTTTGATTAAAAAATAATTATTATTTTTATTGTAATACAAATGCTGATTAGGAATTACTGACAGGCTTTTTAAAAAATACCAACGAGCCTTTGCCTGATAAAAAACTTATTTTACAACATTAAAAATAAACATACATTAAAAATAAATAAACAAATAAATTCCTATTCAAATTGCAAACTTAAATGATAATTGAATAATTGAGTATCCATTTTCTTGTAGCAACAGTTCGAATATACTACATACATTCTATACAGAAAAGAAATAGAGCAAAAGCATCAATCAATCAATCTTCAGCGCGTCCTATGAAACCCCGCCCTAACAAAAGGGTTGCCGAAAACTTTAAATCGCCGAAATCTCGCCAACATGTAATCTCGTTAATATCATGATAAAACACCGATAAATTGACTAAATCTACGAAATATAGTTGCTGTTCATAAAAGATATTGAAGCTTGGTACTAACCTGAATTTTCGAGACCGAAATTAAATTTTTTGGAGCCTATTTACCAGCATTTAAAATTGAAAACGTACAGGAAAAATGTTATATGGAATATTATTTTTACTTCTGAAAGGCAGATGGCAGCACCAGCAAAAGCTAATTTCAATAATTCGGAATGTGAACAGGACATATGTAATAATGTGAACAGGATTGATTTTACTACATCAGTTAAAAAATTTGAAGATTATTAATTATTTGCTGAATATATAACAAAATAAAACATGTTAAATGAAAATTTAGATATTATATTTCACTAAATGCCAGTTATAAAGAATATGTATCAATCTTTTCATTACGAAGATAAGAAGTAAAAATCCATAGTCAAAAACTGGAGGGTACACGTCCCCCTTAATACATTATAATTGGATATGATATACATGTTTTAGTGAAAATATGCTGAACAGACATGATTTCTAGTAGAAAAAATTATAATTTAGCTAGCATATGTTAAGATATCTTTTTCATTAAGCCTAACATGGCGTTTAGCTACGGTCGATTCGCACACGGGAGTGGTCCGCACCGGCATCGTTCTGACGGTTTCCTGCACTCAGATTTTATTATAAGTAGATTCAAAAGTTCAAAAATTTAAAAAATATATTTTTTGTAAAAAGAAAATAAAAATTGGTATTACTTTATAAAATAAATAATATAAAGAAAGTTCTGCCAAAAAATTTAACCATTTTAATTATTTGGTAAAGAGTTATGAAGTTTTTTGTAGAACCATACAGAAAATCAACACTTTAAAAATGTCCATAGAAAAAGAAAAGTGTCACATGTTCAGATGCTTATAATTTGAAATATTTTAATTGGATTCAATTAAAATTTCATGTGGTAGCATCTTATATATGTATGTTTTCATGTTCCAAGTTTCGTCAAAATCTGAGATGGTGGGTGACATTTTGTAAAATTGCTGGATGATTTGACATGGAATGACCCTTTTGGAAAGAAAAAGAATTATTTTTTATGAAATTTATATATCCTTGAAAAAATATACATATTTCAAGTATTTTTTACATATTTCAAAGCAATTAAATCGTTTAACATGAAAACCTTTTGACTTGCAAACAGATGTAACCCGCTCGGCTATTATTCAGGAACAATGAAATCATTTGTTTATTTTGATTTCGCCACGTTTAGAATGCCAGTCGTTTCAGCAACTGAGAATCACAAAATTTCGAATTAGAGGTTACTGATAAGCATCGCATTTGAGTTTCATAGTTATTATTATGTGCTAACTTCTTTGCTTTTCTGGCGTTTATACCTACTTTACTTTAAAGATGTCTAATGAAAAGGATTTTGTAGCTCATAGGAAAGATAATGATACACCTTCAGTATGGCACTGCTATTTAAGATCAAAAGATGAAAAAAATCGCTAAACGTAAAAGATGTAGCCAAGTGCTTGAAACGTTAGGAGCAGACTAAGGGTTGCATGCACATTTATCGACGAAACATCGTACTAAAGTTTAGAAAGAATTTAATACATCATCTCTTCCTTCCACACGTCAAGATTGCATAGGACATGCGTTGCTCCCAGTAGCAGAAAATTCTCCAAATGTCTGCGACAGAAACAAAATAATCTGCAGGTAAAATATTTTTACAATTGAAGCGTTAATTAATTAAACAATCACTTACCTGTAGCGTTTTTAGGCATTTTATAAATTTTTATTAATAATAATATTAACTTTTTGTATTACTATTAAGTAATAAAGAGCTAAACATTATATGAAGCAAAATGAAGGTTTGATGAAAAAGAATCTGCAAAAGAGAAAAGAAAATCTGCGACGTCCGTCTCCCGTCTCGAACTTTCTGCTACCGGGGCGTTGCTTTCTAAAAAGCGGAAAATAGAAGATTATTTTAGTAGTGATAAGGAATCACTGGATTTAATTTTATTGCGAATGACAGCTAAAGACTGTTTTTCATTTAACTTCAACTGATTTAAGAAACTTACTGATAGCTAAAGGCTATAATGATTTGCCAAAATCTGCATTATCAATTCGAAATCGTGTAGTGAACTATAATAATAAAAGAGTTAATTACAAGTGAAATACAAACTTTTAAAAATTCAGGAAAAAAATTTAGTTTGACTTTTGACGAATGGACATTTACTGAAAGCAAGCAATTTATGAATATTAATGCCCATTCAAGAAATTTAAATTTGAGCAAATTCAGGAATTTAGGCCTTATGCGCATATATGGATCTTTTACAGCAAAAAAGTGCATAGAAATACTAACAGAGTGCTTAAAACGAATAAGACATTTCCCTAAAAACAGACAATGTTACAACTGGGACTTGGAGATGAAACTTTAGATGCCGTCATATTTCTTGGAACATATTTTCAAAGGAATACCAATTAGTTAGGAAACAGTATTCAAAATAATCTTTTTTTTTTTTTTTTTTTTTTTTCATGAGGTACGTAATAATTTTTTATATAATGCAACATTTTCGAATTTTAACAGCTATTGCTATTTAGAAATTTAAACTATACATCTATGTATTATTTTATTCTATGTGTGTGTGAGCTAAGTTCTTTTATTTCAAGAAAAAAAATCTTCATGTTAGGGAAAACCTTGCATTTGCAATATCCTAGAATTATAAACTTTAATTATGTGGGTATGAGAATAATTCATAATTTAATTCGTGATATTAATTAGTTTTTAATATTGTAAATATTAAACTATTCAAAAACTTGTTTAACAGGAAATAAAAGAAATTATCTAGAAGATGAAGCATAGACATTTCATGTTTTTTGTTGCATTTTCAAACATCAACAGCGTATTTCTTTTAATTTTCAATTGTTCTAATTTATCCTATAAGTTTTGATTGAACATTGAAGTTAATTTTTTTAATTTGGTATATTTTCATATGTAAATTAGGCTGTAATTTTGCTTTGTCTTTTCTATAGTATTATGATATTTAGCTACTGTAAAAATTGATTATATTAGAAATTCTAAATTTCTAATCCCGGGATTGAATCTAAGCAATCCAGAAATCTGAAATTAGTCTCGGGATTGTAATCCCTACTTGTGACATGACAAAAAAAAAATTTGAAAGGTTTAAATATTTTTAAATCCTTGTTTTAGACTCCTAAAAGTACAGTAAATTAACTAGTAAAGAATAAAAAAAATCAAAAATATTGAGCAACATGGTCTGGATGATTTCACATGGATTGACCCAATACCAATAACTAATGCAAAATTTTAACATATTAATGAAGTAAACTATACTATACCAGTATCAGTCATCCTAATATCGAAACAAAAACACTATAAAACAAACTACAGGTTTCTGGAAATCTGAAAAAAAAAAAAAAAAATTAAATGGCTTTTATAGTTAACATTCATTGAAAAGACATAAAAATGCAACTTTTAAGTGCTGCAACATTTTAATATAAACAGCAGATTTTAAAGATAAAGGTTAGAAATTTCAAATGTCTTAATTTTTAAGGAAATTTAGAATGAATCCTAGAAATTTTCTCAAAGAAAGTGAAAGAAAATGGAACAATACGACACCCATTTCCTTTAACAGAGTACAGTTTAAGGACGTAGAGTATGGATTGAAAGTACAGGAATTTTATCATTAGTCAGGCGCCAGTGTTATATATACATACATATACTTGTAAAACATATATTGTATATATACACACAAATATATATGTATAATACATATATATGCAGGGACCCGGAGCTGGAGCTGGAGCCCGGAGCCGGAGCGCTCCGGAGCTGTGTTTTCCCTGGAGCTGGAGCCGGAGCTCTAAATTTTCCCCAGCTCCAGGGCTCCTTTAGTTTTTAATATTCTTTGAAATTTTTTTTTTTTTTTTTTTTCTTCTCCAGTTTAAATTTCTAGGCTTAAAATATTTTAATTACATCATTATTCAGTATTTTAATTATATCATTTTTTAGGTTTTTATTATTATTAGAGAAGGAAACCTTCTCAAAACATGGTAACACTACTTTACTTCTACTTTCTACTTGAACTAAGTGACAACACTATTCGAAAACCAATATGGTCGCCTGATGTTTACATGTGTAGTTGTACAACTTTGGCTGTTTGAAAAGTGTAGAAGAAATTTAAGATTTTTGTGTTTAAAATTCCACCAAACTTTCTATTTTATAAGCAAAAGCTAAAAGATGTCATACTTTCTGAACAAGCATTTGAAGTTTGATGAGAAGAAAAATGCATTTTGTCAGATCTTTAATGAAGGTAGAAAGTATTTGTGAGCAAAAAATTAAACGTGTAAATTAAAATCTGCAACTCAAAAGCGCGAAGTCGGAGCCGAGTTGGAGCCGGAGCCACAGTATTTTCTCTAGGAGCGGAGCTGGAGCATCAAAAATTGTTCAGCTCCGGGTCACTGTATATATGTAACAACACTGGCACCCGGCTAACTAAAACAAACTACAGGTTAGAACTGGCTAACCGAAAAGTATACCGAAAGTACTATAAGAAAGTATGAGAAAAAGAAAAGCAACAACTTAAATTATGAAATTAATATACTTAAACGAGATTGTCAGGAGATATAATTATAATATATATAATGTCGCAAAGTGTATAACGCTTCCGGAGTGAACTCATCCGGATCTTGATAATCTTTCGTTAAAATCAGCCATTTTTATTCGGACATGTTAGGCTTAAGCATTCCGATGCCGTATTATAAGTCAAACAACTGCCTTATTTAATGTACGTTGTATAACACATATCCTTCTTCAGTTTTTTAAAACCTCCAAAAACTATAAAATCATCATTATATATTAAAACACAAAGGTAAAATTTTAAGTAGACCGATTTCGGGACATCTGCATATGCATCAACCCTGTTCAATTTAGAGGAATTGAGTACGAGTTCTCGGTGGTTGAGCGGTCTAAAGCAGCAGTTTAAAGCTCCGATATTTAGTAGTGGATAGCAGGTTCGAACCCAGCGTCCGGCAAAATTATTTCTATAATATTTTTCGCGATAAGTTATTTCAATAATGACATTTTATGAGGAGGAGAAGTTATATGATTTTTATTTTATTATGATTATTATTTGAATGCTTTATAATTAAATAAAATTTAACGCTGAACAATATTTAAAATAATAATAACTTTATATTTAAAATATTTAAGCTAAAATATTTTCAATGTAATTATCAATTAAATAAATTGAGCTGATCTAAAATATTTGTTATATCTTCTGGCCATTATCAAGAATATATGTATGTGTGTGTCAGAAAGAAAAGTTTGCCTTTCTTTTCCTTAAAAAAAAAGAAAACTGAAAGAAAGAAAGATATTCATATAAGAACTATTAAAAAAATTACCTTGATATCCATTGTTTAATATTTAAAAAATGTATAAAAATGAAAAATAAAATTAAAGTAATAAAAATTATATGCTGCACCAAGTTTCAAATTTGGGCTTTTAGAGAATGAGACTGATAAAAATAAAATTCATGGCAGCTTTTAATGGTCATGTAGTTAAAAAATCATAATAAATAAATAAAAATAAATACTGTTATTTTTTCGAAAAAATGAGACCATAGTAAATAAAAATAAATGCTCTACCCACTATTTTTAGTTATATTTCTGGTAAAAAGAAGCATAATTGGTTGCAAATTATAAAGTTAAAATTCTGTGACTTCATTGAATAGGTTTGGCTGACTGTACCCTCTATCGATTTAAAGAAATAGGGATCACTTATGCAATATAGAAATTTGTCACAATTTCAATAATTAATTTAAAAGCAATTCATTAAAAATTCGAGAATTTTTCTAATGACACATTCAAGTTATTTACCGTCAAATCTTGACGGGTACAATCTAGTAAGTAGATAATATTGCAGTAATATGGTCCTTAGAAGTAAAAGGGTCCTAAATTAAAAAAAAAAAAAAAAATGCAGAGTTAGAAATAGAAAAATAATTCCTTAGTTATAATAAGGCCATTGTATCCATAATTTAAACGAAAAAAAAAAAAAAAAAAGCAATTTAACAAATTACAACAACCATTTGGAAAATGATTTTTTCAAAGACTAAAATTTAAGACAAAAAATCACACGGAGTTGATCATACATTACACGTACACCATGAATTAAACATTAGTGTTATTACACGCAAAAATTCCAAGCGACAAAAATCGCCTGCGACACGTTAAAGATGAAAATAAGGAATTTTGCTTAGTGGCCACTGGCCGGTAAGTTGATTTTTTTTTAGTAGCCAGTTACTGGCTAGTGAGAATAATTTCTTTAGTTGCCAGAAAGTCCATTTATGTCACTGAATATTTAATTTAAAAATATATAAGTTTGGAGTAAATAAGTAATTTATGTAATAAATAAAAATATTTTAATTGATATTATTTTGAATAAACTTGAGATACTAATTTCCAATCTATTTTAAATTAAGTTAACAGCAAAGTTATATGTAAATGTAACATGCTTATATAGCTAACTACATAAGTCCACTATACGTAGGTACTTTTCAAAATTTAAAAAAAAATCTGAAATTTACAGCAAATTTTCTGAAATGTAAAGGGGGGGGGTCTCTCCTGGAACTAATTATGCATTTTTTTCATACTTTAACAAAATTCGCGTTTTTCCGTGATCTATTGCCAATGTTTGTGTTTCTTCCGCGATCTTTTGACAAAATGTGAGCTTTTTTTCGCGATCTTCCGACAAAATTCGCATTTTTTTCTCGATCTTTTGACAAAATGTGCACTGTTTTCGTGATTTTCTTGATGAAATTAAAGTTTGTTTTTGCAATTCTTTGACAAAATTCTGTTTTTTACACGATTCTTTGACAAAATTCGGGGTTTTTCTTCGATCTATTGACGAAATTCAGGTTTTTTCTGCGATCTATTGACGAAATTCAGGTTTTTTCTGCAATCCATTGACGATATTTTGCGTTTTTCTGCCATTTAATGACAATATTCTGCGTTTTTTCCGCAATTCTTTGACGAAATTCAGGTTTTTTAGCGATCTTTTAACAAAATTCTAGTTTTTTTCACGATCTATTGACGATATTTGTGTTTTTCCATGATCCGTTCACGATATTTGGGTTTTTTCGTGATCCTTCGACGAAATTTATTTTTTTCCGTCAATCTTTTGACGAAATGTGTGGGTTTTTTTTAGATCTTTGGACGAAATTCTCGGGGTTTTTTCGTGATTCTGACGAAATTAGAGTTTGTTTTTTGCGATCTATTGACGATATTTGCATTTTTTTCCGCTTTCCATTCACGATATCTGCGTTTTTTCTGCGATCCTTTAACGAAATTTGGGGTTTTCTGCGATCCTTATACGAAATGGATGGTATTTTCGAGATCTTTTGACAAAAGTCTCTTTTTCACGATTCTTTGACGAAATTCGCCTTTTTACGCCACCTATTGTCAAAATTCACGGGGTTTTTTCCACGATTCTTTGACAAAATCTCTTTGGAAAATCCTGCATTTGGCCGGTACTTCCCATATTTTTAGTTGCCAGTTTTTCACGTTTAGTCGCCAAGTGGCGACTGCTTATTTTCATCTTTACGACTCGTACGTGTTATCCCCCTGAAACTTACGTATTATCCAAGCATTTCATTGGCTGTTCAGGTAAAGGCTGAAATCTGACAGCCCATTTTAAATAAAATTTCATTCTTAAACTTCTAAACATCCCACAATATTGCTTTTTACACCGTTGTATAGAGAAAAAAATGTACTTTCAAATGCAATTTGTTTGAAAACTGTATCTCAATTTGTTTCAGAGTTCATTTTTTGTAGTTTTTATTACTTTTTTGTCATAGTAGCAACAGAAGTATCCATCTCTGTTGAAAGTAAAGGGAAATACATATTACTGTAGGGGAAGACGGGGTACAATGAAACAAAATTTACTAATTTTTTTTTCCTATCCGCAATTTTGCATGCACAAAAATATAATTAATGCATATTTTTAATCTTGTATTTTCCCCATCTAAACAAATTTTTATTAGGTTCTAAACAATATCTTTATGCTTGAAAAATAACAAAAAATAAATGTCTTACAGTGTTTCATTGTACCCCGTATGCCGGGGTACAATGAAACACATACTGGGGTACAATGAAACACTCCAAATGATAGAAGCAATCTTCACCCAGTATAGTTTATTTTATGAAAAATGAGATAAATACAAAAACAAAACTTGATTAATAAGGAAATTGATAAAAATAGTATAGTCTAAGATGAAAAATAAGAAAATTCTATTAGTTTAAGAAATACCTTTCATTTTACATTAAATTGGTGCAAGTCAGTTTCAAAAGTTAGCATTTCTGTTTATATTTCAGTTGATCCTGAAGGAATATGGGGTGGTAGTTTCAACAGAATGAGTTTTTTTTTAAATGTAAGTTTAAAAAAAAAAAAAAAAACCTAGGTTGGAGTCTTTATATCAAGTATTTCACATTTGACTTCATTTAAATGTATGATTTCTCCAACAGTATATATTTCCTTATGTTTTCATTTATACGGATACTGCTTGTGCCATACATGTTGTGTGTGAATATCTCATTCTTAGTACCTCGATGACCAGCTGGGCCTGGAAAAAATCTGGATCATCATCAGAGTCTGTAGCAGGCAGAGTTTGTTTACAAAACAATCCCTTCTCAGCTTTTTTTCTCTTTCTGTTTTTTAATTGCTTAACAAGAGCATTTTTTACTGACCTGGTTAGAACAAAACTCTTTGTTTTTTTCTGTTTTCGTACTCTTACTTCTAATATATTCTATTTACTACTTTTATTACTATAATAAAACATGTTTCATTGTACCCCGTCTGCAAGTGTTTCATTGTACCCCGCACTGAGGTTACTAAATAAAAATTTATTTTCAAACTTCTAATATTTATTTTTTTTAGTTTGGTTTTGGAGGTATGAAGACAACAACCCAAAGAAAACAATGTATAGAAAAAATAATTATTACATATAACAAGGAAAAATAAACAAAATTACTTTTAGTAAAGAAAGTTACTTTCAATGGCGTAAAAGCAATAATCTTCTATTGCTACTGTTGTAGAAGTCTGAATGTATCCAAATCACATCAGTAATTGGAACATATAGTTGTATAACATATATATAAACTGCAACTCTCTATGACAAATTTGACTGATTTTACAAGTAATGTTTCATTGTACCCCGTCTTCCCCTATAGACCAGCGTTTCTTAAGCTGTGGTCCACGAGCTTACAGACGAGGGTCCTCAAGCCCAGTATTGAATTTAGACCTTTTTTCTTTCGGCAGGAATTTCTGTATCTGTAGTTGTGGGTAAATGTAGGACTTCTAATCTAGGACTATTGTTGCATATCTCTTAGGAAAAAAACAGCAGGGCAATTCTTTGAGAAACAGGACATGGATAGCAAAAACTTAAATAACTCAGAATTTTATCAAAACTTGGGGTTTTGTAGTAAAAAGTATGCACTTTTCATTTATTAGCAAATTCTTTACATTTATGGTCTTAAATAAATCCAGAAAGACAAGTTTAAACAGGTATCCAGAATAGTATAATTTAGATAAATACCCATACTAAAAGTATAAGATCATAAATACTAGTGATGCAACGAATAGTGGTTTGGCCGAATAACCGAATACCGAATATTCGGCCAAGATACAGCCGAATATTCGGCCTATTCGGCCGCCGAATAATGAACTTATTTTTGCCTAAAAACAAAATATAGTATGCACTATATGCACAATTCTTGTATATTTCACAGTTAAAATGTATAGTTTTCTTTTAAAAAGTTATTTGTACACAAATTTTTGATTTTTGAAAGCATTATTTTACTCTGAAAAAATATTCGGCTATGTTCGGCCTAAAAGTTGCCTCAATAATATAATTCAGCCAAAAAAAGAAATTCTTAGCAAAAGTTCCTCATCAGGTACTGTCTAGTTACATTTTAATAGATATTATGTGCGTTGTTACATTTTAAAATAATGACAAAATTTTAAAAGTACTAGGAAGCACAAGTTTCAGCTTTCGGATGAAATAAAATAAAAAATAGGAAATCTTAATATCTTAAGAAAAACCACTGATAAAAAGGATGAAAGGAATATCCTCTAAAATGGGGGAAAGACATTGTAGACTTTATAAAGCTCACATTTAACAAAAAAATTTTTATCATTATTATTATCATTATTTTTTTTTCTTTGCTGTCAGCAGATAGCACCATTAAGAAGTGTATAGTGAATGTTTTCAGATTCAGAGGAAGGAAATATCTGCAAGAAAAAGCAAATAACATTCATTGCATTTAACAGTATCTGATGCTCTAACATACCAAAGATCAATAAATGATTTAATTGTTGTAGATAAAAATCGTTTACACATTTTAATCATTCGCCATTAGATTAACTGATATACAAATTAATGAGTTAAAAATTCCTAAGAAGAAATTAGTTCAAAGTGTGGTAACATGCTTGAATAGCACCTATTATATGTTGGAGAGATTACTGCAACAAAAAAATGCACTTTCTGTATATGCAACTAAATTTGGAGAAATAAATAATCTGACAGCAAACCTGTGGACTGTTTTAGAAAAATTGCTGAATCCATTACAACCATTTGAAGAAATAACAAACCAAATTGCCTCGTCGAGATCATTAATTTCTGAAGTCATCTCAATAGGTTGTAGCATTAAAATCATATTTATTTAAATCTGGAAATTTTTTTGGTGTAGGGCATCATGAAAGACACTCTTCTACAAAATTTGGAGAAGCGTTTTGTATCAATTTAAGACAATGAACACTATTCCATTGCAACGGTTTTGGACCCCAGATTTAAAGTGTTCTTTTTCAACAAAGATGAAGCAAAGGATGTAGGAGTAAAGTCCAAATTAACTGCTTTAGTAAGACTAAGAAAGGCTAGTATGAAACCAGTAACAGAATGTGAACAAAATATTTCCAACGTAACCATTCCATCTTCACAAGCTCCAAATTCTTTGTGGGCATGCTTTAATGAAATTGCAAGCCAATCGCAGAGTGAAGCTCTATAGAAAGCTCCTTTCAATGTGAAGAAGTAAAAGAAATTAGTAATTTTCTTTCCCAGCCACTACTAGAAAGACAACAGTGTCGTTTGGAGTGGTGGGCAAAAAATTCAGAAGACTTTCCAAACCTTTCACAATTAGCCAAAAAGTACCTTTCTGCACCAGGAAGTACCATATATAGTGAGAGATTATTTTCAGAAGCAGGTAGCATTTACGAAAAAAAAAAGGAAATAGACTATCACCTGAGAGTGCTGAATTATAATTATTTCTGCATCACAATCTGCATCACGTTTATTGAAAACATTTTAACTGTTTTTTAAGGCAAATATAAACAGTACAATGCTATTCTTGAAAAAAAAAAATACATAAAACGTAAATGCATACTAATTAAAAGAATTTAGTACTTACATTTCTTTCATTATTTAATAAGAAATAGTAACACACTAAAAAAAAAAAATCACTTAAATTATATTTAACTTTTAAGCATATTTTACAAAAAAAAAAAACCCCTTAAGTATTGCAACATATACAACTTAAATATCTTATACATATAATACATCTATATCTAATCAATCATATATTTATGTTCTTTATAGGTATAATTCAAAATATTATTGAAAGAAATATTTTTCTATATAACAAGGGATAAATGTTAAACTTCCCATTATGATAAAAAAAAATTGAATTTGCTTGTACAACTGTATTCAAACAATTTTGAATAGATTAATTTTAAATTTAACAGATTATGTTAGCTTATTACACATACTTTTTGTACTTACTGATACAGCATAAATTTTTTTAAACATGATTCCTAAATTAGTCTCTTATATAAAAATGGGTAGATAAAACCCATTCGGGGTATGAAAGTTAATGGAAAAAAAAAAGTATTAGTTAATTTCAAATAAAATTTTCATTATACATGATGAATATAAATTGTCAAATTAAAAAGTTATACTGTGTAAATATAAAAACATTTATTACAGTATTATTCGGCCAAGGCCGAATAATGGACTTGATATTCGGCCGAAGCCGAATATTCGGCAGACAGGCCGAATGGGCCGAATATTCGGCTTCGGCCGAATATTCGTTGCATCTCTAATAAATACTACATAAAATATGTTATATTTCTATTTGTTTTTGGTCTGCTGATTTCTAAAGAGAATATTTTTAGTAGGAATATTGTTAAAATAAATATATATGAGGTTCTAATTATATTAATAAATTTTAATGAAGGGAATATATGATGTAATTCCGTTACTACAATGATGTGAAAATTTTATTTATTTTAAGAATAATACTACTAAAAATTAGATATTCAGTTTTTTCTTAGTGGTTCACTGAAAGAATAAAGTAATACAAAAAATTTTGTAATATGTTTTTTAATTAGTGGTATACTTAGTGGTAACGGAATTACATAATGAGTAACGGAATTACATTGTAATTTTTTATGTTGTTATTAAATTCTAGGTAATGGGAAAAGCATATTTAAACAAATTTACATAATATTTTGTTGTATTCAAGTATTTTTAATTTAAAATAAATATTCAGTGTTATGTTTCAGTTCTGTTTATCTAAAAGGAAGAAAAAAAACAGCTGTATTATGACTGATAGAATGTAAACAATAGGTTTAGTTGTGTACAGTTTTTGTGAAGTAAAATGAACAATTAAACTTTAAAAAGTTTAGTTGTTTAAAAAAGATTAGTTATGAAACAACTAAACTTTGTAATACAACTAAACTTGTTTGCAAACACACGTTTTCCAGGTAAACATTGACTAAAAATGGCTTTAACTGCTAAAGAAAAGATGAAGAGATACAGGGAAAAATTAAAAAGTAATCCTGAAAGAATGAAAAAATAAAAGCACAAGACAGAAAAAGTAAAAAAGTTGAATATGAGTAAGAAGAAATTAGCAAGTGAAAGAGTGAAAAACAGAAAGCGTGTTCAAGAGCATAGAATGAGAAACAGAAAGCGTGTTCAAGAGCATAGAATGAGAAACAGAAAATCTTCAGAAGACCGCACGAATAATTAAAGTTCAGTGAAAATGCTTGTGACAGGTCTGATGACATCTCAGACACTAGGAAAAGCAAAACAACGTGTTAGTAAACATTTACCAAGATCACCAAGGAAAAAAAAAGATTGTATTAGAGGAACTAGCCTATGATGTTGGATTGCTTTCAAAACAAAAAGAAGCCCAAAAAACAAATACTCTTGCATTAAGTTCTGAAATCAAAAGTAAAGTAGAAATGTTTTTTCTGGAAACATCATGGGTTTGTCCAGGAAAAAAAGACTATGTGACTATACAAAAAGGTACAAAGAAAATGAAAATTCAAAAGCAGTTCATGCTTTCAACTCTAAAAGAAGCACATAGTATGTTTTTGCAGCAAAATAATGATGTGAAAATAAGTTTTTCAAAATTTGCAGCACTGCGTCCAAGGCAAGTTTTGCTACAACAAGATATCCCACACACTACTTGCTTATGCAAGTACCACGAAAATGTAAGGCTGCTGCTAATTGCTTTAGAAAAAGTTTTACCACAAAACCCAATATCTTTCAGAGAATTTTGTTCTGTTATCACTTGTAATCAGGATTAATGAAAGATGTATGTTCTCTGAATGCAACAACTGCCCTCAACTTTCTTCTCTTAAAGCTTGTGATCATTTTGAGTAAGTCAAAGATTTGGAAATAGAATGGTATCAGTGGAAAACAGATAATACCAAAGTGCTCAAAACTGTTGAAAATGGGACTGTAGAGAGATGCTTTGCTGAATTAGAAGAACAAATTCCAAATTTTCTGTGTCACAGGTACATAAAGAGAAGACAAAGTGAATCTTTCCAATTTCAAAAATTAGATGTCCGACAGAATAGTTCTAAAGTAGTAATCCAAGTAGATTTTGCAGAGAACTATACGACGATGAACCAAAACGAAATTCAATCATCTTATTGGTCATACAACCAAATTACTCTGTTTACTGTCTGTGCTTGGGAAGGAGAAAACACACACTCCATGGTTATAGTATCTGATTATATGTCACACGATAAATACGCGTAATAACATTTTTGAAATTAATAATTCAGGAACTAGAAACTAAACATAAACAATATGATGAGATAGTATTTTTTTCTGATGGAGCATCTAGCCAGTTTAAATAAAAGTATTTGTTGTGCGCTCTCACACATCTAAAAAGACATATTCCATGGGAGTTTTTCGCCACAAGCCATGGTAAGGGTGCCGTAGATGGGATTGGTGAAAAGAATTGTATCGACATCAGTGTTATCCAAGGAAGAGCAAATACAAAATGCTGCGGATTTTTTTCGTGTGGCGAAATCAAGATGTGAAAAAATTATGGTGTTATACTGTGGAACAAAAGAAATAGAAAGTAATATGCAAGAGTATAATAAAATTTGGGAAAACATTTTACCCATTCCTAATGTAGCTACGTAGTCTATATTTTGCTAAAGTTGTCAGGGAATATATGCTGGAACTAAAAAAATGTCTTTTTCAAGTGCTTCTACATGTCACAACTTTAATCCCGAGCCTTTCTGTGAGCAGCTTAGGGATGAACTTAATCTGCCAGTTTGTAGTGGACAGTGGGTTTTAGTAAAATATGTGCCTGCTTCTTCAAGCAAGAAAATAGAACTTGCACACCATTATATAGGACAAGTACTTTCCAAAGAATCCTCTCGGTTATATGTAAGTTTTTAAAATGAAATGGGGACACCTTTATCTGCCCTCTCAAGATGACTTTGATTATGTTGAACAGAAAGATGTTTTGATGACCCTTTCTGAACCACAAATGAATCGGCAGGGTCATTTAGTCTTTAAAGATGACCAATTTGTAAAAAAATATAATGTAAAGTAAAATCATAGCAACATTTGTGTTGTATCTTAGTGCTAGAAATAAAATTATGAATTTAAAAAGCCTAATTTTTAGAAGATGTAATTCCGTTACCATTGATGTAATTCCGTTACTTCTATTTAAATCGAAATTAAAAATATTCACTAATGAGTATATTCTGAGCAACAAGTGTTTCTTAGAGTATAACATCTAGTTAATAGAACCACATAAAACAAACAATGACAGCATGGTTAGATTCATAGGAATTTAAATTTGACCAAACAACACTTTTGTCTTTGTCTTTTTTCTGTAATTCCGTTACCAAGTATTTAAAAATTTCTCAAAAATTTCATTTTTATTTGAGAAATTTTTCAAATGCACGTACTTTTAGTTCTGTGTCTGTAGTTATTATTTCTGCAAAAAATTAGAACTTTATAAAATAATAAACAGTCTTAATTCTAATAAAAACTTATAAATTTGTTCCGATCTGTAATTCCGTTACCAAAGAATTACCCAGCAGCACATTTCTCATGGGAAATAGTAGTGTATATTTTAGATGTCTTGAAATATGTGTGATTTTCCTTATTAATGCAACAGATTTTTTCAACTCCTAAACACTGAATATCTGTAATGAAAAATAAATAAACTCTATACTATAAAAATAACTTTTTTTAAATTTTACATTAACAAAACTTTTGTTGGGGGTTCCCGGAATGCATATCATATCAAAGGGGGTCCACGAGATCTCAAACTTTAAGAAACACTGGTATAGACCAATCAGAAAACGAATAAAATGATGATTAAACCAATAAAAACCTTCAGATATGCTTTTGATTTCCTACCCTGAGGAGGACAATAACTATTTTTCCAAATGGTGAAAAAATGAGTATTCTTAGTCAATTTTAGGTAGAAATGAGGGAATTCAAAAATGTGTTTTTTCTTGCTCCTTTTCCCTCACTTCACTCAAACATGTCATCAATTAAATTAGCAGGAATTGCAGTGGGTGGGGCTTGGGTAAATATAATCGAACGACAAAAAAAAAATCATATATTTAGCAGACCGTTAGCTAAAGGAAAACTATCTAAGTTTCATAAGAAACAAATCAGAATGAACATTAACAGTATACATGTTAATCGAACATTTTACATATATGTAGAGTCATATATTGAGTACTAGATGTAGAGTCAGAAAAAAATAATAATGAAAGTAGATAAATAAACAGATGAAAGAATAAAAAAGAAGGTCACTATATACTATGAATTATGCTAAAACGAGATGAACACATTAATTATTTATCAAGTAAAATAATAGTATGATTCACAGTCATGCAGTAACGCCATTTGCACATAAAAACTTTATGGATCACTTTTGAAAGTGATGAAATAAACATGATCTTTTGAAACAGCTCACAGAATTTCAATTGGAGAAAACTTTTGAAAATAACACTTACATTTAGGGAATACAACTTAATTTCGGTATTATTTTTAATAACCCGGTAAAATTAGCAGAGTCATCAGTGTGTGAGAGAATTCTACATTTAACAAACTGATGCCATTTGTGAAATTTTAATATAAAATTTCATTGCGTGCATGGTGGTTAAAAAGGCCTACAGATGGCGATATAGGTGCTTTTTCACTGGTCTACCCAAGGTCTAACTTACCTAACTTTTTACCTAAACACAAGATTTTAGGTCGTTAGAACGCGATTTTGTAGGTTTGATTCGTGATCAATCCTAAGCACGGCTTACCCAAGCGCAGCCAATTAAAATAGAGCTTTTGATAATAATGGCGGTTTTGTCAATTTACTAAGTGATATTTATGTTTTATATAGTTTTATTTATTTAAAATTATTCTGTTTTACGTCAAAGAGGAATCTATTTTTTGTGATTGAAGCAAAACGGTAGGTTTTATTGACGGATAGATATCATCTTTTATTATTGTCTTTTATTAATTTAATAAATTGTGGGTAATCCATATGGATTCTTTAAATTGTTGTTATTTTTTGTAATCATTCAGATACATTTTATTAATATTAGAATACTAATTATATAGTTTGTTTAAGGATTTTATTGCGGATATAAGGATGAAGATATGTCCAGTTCTCAAAATTATTTTATTTTTATTGAACGTTAATAGTATACAAAGATTAAAAGTATTTTTTAAGAATGGTTGTTTCTTAAAATGAATTACTTGCTTCATTGATTATATTTGGTTACTTGATAGGGTATTTCTGATCAATTTAGATTTAAATTTCCATTTACTCACTTAAAATAATTGTAATTGTTTAGAAGGATATTGTTTACTGTAGCCCATTGATTTTTAAATGGAAAATTAGTTACAGGCAAACTTCAATCCAGTTTTGCTAATAGTAGGTATTTGATTATGCATGTTTAAGCGAGCATGTAAACAAGCCATTGTATTTTGTATTTTCCTGTTCTCTTTTAAGCAAGAAACACCTGATTGCAAAACAATTTGCTCTTTACTCCTTTTCTTTTCAGATATTTATTTGTGAACTTTGTCATGTAAAGAAAACACTGCTAATCTATTTTTTATTATTTGAAATTTTCTTTCGATAGTTCATAGAAAGCAGTTGCATCTTGTAAGTAAATAACATGCCATACTTCAAAGTGTTAGACCCTTCAGTTATGCAAAAAACGCAAATTAGAACATGTTTTGCTTTTTCAACCCTCAGATGTGTTAAAATAAAATTGTACTTTTCCTTATCTCCCATAGACGGCGCTGTCCCGATGTATTTTTCTCACTATGTTTACTTTACGCAGTTACCGGCGAGACGAGTGAGTAGATGTTCGTACTGTAATTTTCCTGTTAAAACGTAACTTAATAAATTCTTTCTTTCCTCACTTTATATAATTTTTCTACAGGTTATCGGCCCCAGTCACGTTTGCGGCCTGCGTGTGAGGTTTTCTGTTGGAAAGAATTTGATAGTTTTTAATTTAACTTGTGTTTGCGTTTTGATTTTTTGAGTTCTACGGCGATTGCTAAGCCTAAAGAAGTAAACGTTTCTTTGAACTGTTTTCTGGACTTCGTTTTCGATTTTCCTGACAAAAATGGAAAGTGACAGAGTGAAAATAGAAAAGCTTGTGGACTCAAATAATTGGACACAGTGGAAATTCCAAGTACGGGCGATTTTAGATGCTCGTGATGCGTTAGAACTGATTGATGGAACGCATGTACAACCGACAGTTGGTAGCGATAATTACGATGCTGAAATGAAGAAATGGAAGAAAGCAAACAAAATGGCGAAAGAGATTTTTGCGACAATGGTGGATAAAAAGCCCTTAGCTTTAATTATGAACTGTGAAAATGCTAGAGAAATGTGGGTTAAATTATTGGATGTGTATGAGCAAAGATCAGCGGACTCTGTTTATTTACTTCAAACTAAATTCCGAAAGTATCGCTATGTTGCTGGTAATGATATAGCTACACATATTAGCAAAATCGAATCTTTTGCTCGACGATTACGTGAACTTGGAGAACCATTATCAGATTCACTAGTGATAACAACCATTTTGAATACATTACCCTTCGCAGTATCGTCATTTTCATAGTGCATGGGACTCAACACGTTTGGATGATCGTACATTATCGAAATTAACATCTAGACTGATGATTGAAGAAACTAGATTAGGTATTGTTGATGTGAATATAAATCGTGAATCAGCATTGGTAATGGAAAAACGACAGCCAAATAAGAACTTTTCCAAAACCAGAAGTGTAGAAAATGTTCATTTCAATAATGAAAAAGGCAAGTATGACAAAAGGAAACCAAAATTACGATGTTGGACTTGTGGAGGGCCACATCTGAGGCGTAATTGTATAAAGAATCAACAAAATAATAGATATTCTGATAAGAAAAAAGAAGATAGTAACGGTTTTGCCTTTGTAAATACATTTCAGTCAGATGAATCAGGAAGATCAAAATGGATAATTGATTCTGGATGTACTCAACATGTGTGTTGGAAACCTGAATATTTTAAAACATATAAAGAATTAGAAGAAAAGGTTATGTTTGAACTTGGTGATGGCAGAAAAATTTTAGCCAAAGGTATTGGTAATATCAAAATTCGTTCAAATCTAGATGGAAAAGAACATCATTTTTGTGATGTTATGTATGTTCCTGAAATGAAGGCAAATTTATTTTCTGTAAAATCAGCAGCAGAGAAAGGTTTCATACAAACCATTGAAGGAAATAAATGGAAATTTACGAAAAATAATAAACTTATTGTTGAAGGATATCGATATGGAGATATGTACTTTCTAGATATAGATGTTTTGGAAAATGAAGAAAGTAGTCTTATGGTAAGAAATCGCAAAGAAAATTCTCTTCAACTATGGCATGAAAGATTTGGTCATCAGAGTAAAAATCATACAAAAGAATTGCTGAAAATAAAAGGAATTGAAATATCTCAAACTGATGAGAGTGAATATTGTGATGGTTGTGCAATTGGAAAGTTTCAGAGAACAAATTTTCGAGAAATGCCAAAAGCCAGTAAAGCTGGTGAACTAATTGTCAGTGACGTCTGTGGTCCAATGCAAGAAGCATCTTTTCAAGGTTCTAAATATTTTGTTACATTCAAAGATGATTACACCCAGTACCGTAAAGTATATTTTATGCAACATAAAAGTGAAGTGAAAGATAAATTGCAACAGTTCTTAGCATGTGTTAAAACTCAAACTGGAAATACAGTCAAGACAGTTATGTCAGATAATGGAGGACAGTATACAGATCAAGATTTCATAGATTGCCTAGTGAAAAATGGAATTGGAATTGGAAGATCAGCTGCGTATACACCTCAACAGAATGGACGTGCTGAACGTGAGAATAGAATATTGATAGAAATGGCGAGAACAATGCTGTTGACAAAGGGATTGTCAAAATGCTTCTGGGCTGAAGCAGTGAACTGTTCTGCATATATCTTAAATCGTACTGGTACCCACACAACACAGATTCGTCCAATTTTCGCCTAAAGTACGTAATTTGGATGAATGGACGTGTCCATTTGAAGTCTAAAAGTCCTCCGGACTTCACCTAAATTTCGTCAAATTACGTCCAAATGTCACCCCCCTTTACGTCAGAAGTACGTCTTTTGGGCCATGAAATGAGCATAAAATGAACGAAATTTGGATCGGCCAAAATTTGTCCATATTACGTTCAAAAAATACCTCCATCCGGACGAAATACACACGAATTTTGGCTGTAATATAGACGTCCAAAATTTGTCCATATTACATCCGAAAACACCAACCACATTTGGACGAAATATAGACCCCTTTTAGCCTTAATATGAATGTGTTTATTGATCCAAAATACGTAGTTTGGACCAAAATGAGACGAATCTGTTATCTCCCCCAGGCAAGGATGACGTTATATTAAAAAAACTGAAATAACAAAAACTTTTAATATAAATAATTTTGATAGAAATTTACTTAGAACTTTTTTTCCCAAAATCATATTAAATACTTAAATATTTTAAATTCCTTGCCAGGACTCATTCATATAAATCAGTAAAAGCATATATATTTTATACATATTGCTAATAAACTTTTTTTTATGATACTTTTAATTTTCTAAGATCTTTAAAGAAAATACATTAATTCCTAAAGTATATGCTATAGCTTGATTTGAAAAACAGAGGCTATACGAGACTTTAATCTGTTACATTCAGCCCAAACACAACTACGTTCTTTCACGAAAAAAGAAGAAAATTTTTAGTAATACAGTTTTTAATTCATAATACAATTAAATGCTACATCAGAATGCTTTAACATAAGCCGTAAATTTTTTAAACTTAAATGAAAATTTTGCACTACTGGAAAGAAATGAATATAATGGATAATGAATACAAGGACATTTAATCATTTGTTTTGACGTTAAGTACAACCAAACATTTTCAAGCTTCCACATTTATAATATTAGGATTAGTATACTATGATTACTACATGGAGGTAATAACAAAACTAATCATTAAGATAACACTCTATGAATTCAACAACACTCAATGAAAAGAATAGCGTCCTATTAAAAGAATTATGTTTTGTGCATTACTAGATTCTAGAAATCTATGCATTTCTGCTATTCTTCACATTGTTATTTTATATACTTTTTCTCGTGGAAAAAAATATATATATATTTCTTGGTTTTCTTTTATATTATCATTGGTGATGATAATGCTTCTAAAAAGGTCTTATATTTGCATAGCTGCCAACTGCTACAATTTTTAGCTAGCACTAATTTTTAATGGAAATCTTCGCTTTACTTAATAACATATATCTATAATTAAATCAGATGAAGATTTTTAAAAGAAATTAGTGATGGCTAGAACTCGTAGAATTTTGCCGTTGCATTTTGAAATTTTATTATATTATTCATTAGCATACAATATCGTCAACTGCAAAGTTTTACATTTTGTGAACAATGGATTTTTTCTCTTAAATTCTTTGTAAAATCAGTGTTATTCAACTACTCCACTTTTTTTTTTTCACTTGAATTAAAATAGCTCTAACAGGGAATATGATTTTCCTTTTAAGGATCCACTTAAGAATGGAATGCATCAAAGAAATTGAAAATTTTGAGTTTTTCAAATGCTGCTAATTCATGGAAGAAAATGTGATATTCCCTAACAACTTTTATGTATTGTGAATAAAATTTTACACACTGAAATTTGCATTTGTTGCCAGGTGTGCAAAAAAAATATTTTACATTTTTAATAATAATAACAAACATTATTTTGAAATATCATTAAAGAAATTTAAAATGTAGTACGAGCGTGAACTTTGTTTTTCATAAGCAGACCTACTCCCTACTGCTCCATCATAATATGTAAAAAAAAAAAATATCCCTAGACTGCAAGATTAACTTTCCATTACTCATGCATGGATTATTAAAAATAGTTCCATTTTATTTATTTTAGTAATTGACTTTTCACTGATTAATGTAAAAATACATACTGTATATTCTGGTATGTAACAATAATTTTTGATAGAAGAAAAATTATCAAAATTTATAGGTGCATATTATGAATCAATTTTAAAAATAAATTATAAAAAATATGATCATAAGAACTAAGATTTTTGATTTAATAAACATGCAATTTATGTTTAAAAAATGTTGCTATTAGAGTATATGAAAAATAATAGTATTGTACTTTAAAATAATTTAAATCTTATTTTTCACTATGTATCTCATGAAAGTTTTTGCGAACAATCTGCACAACATATGGCAATTATAATAAAAAATACAAAAATTAAATCTAAAAGTATATGTATGTGTTACATGCCAGAATACAATATGAGTAAGAGTACAAAATTTAGTATATGATCAAAACTTATTCATTAAAATACTGATTTTTATTTAGGTTATCACCAAACTAAGTCTTAAAAAATTAATCTGTGCTCTTAATTAAATATCATTCAATTAAATATTGAATAATTATTTATAAATGAATTTACATTTTGTACAATTAAATATGTAAATTATCAAATATATTTCAGATTAACCTGATTATTTGTAGTACATTATAAAATAACAAAAACAATACATTCAGTGTATTTAAGTAATGTTTTGAAATCAAAGTTTATTTAAAACATTGCTTAAGCATAAAAAATGAAATTTATCAAATATTTTCATGCATAAAATATGGTTAAAAATTATGTACAAACTTTTAGTTTAAAATTATTCAAAATCTTTAGTGAACAGTGTACATATATTATCATTGTTATAAAAGAATATACAATAAAGATGCAAGAAATATTTTCAAAAATGAAGTTTTATTTATTTATTTTCCAATTTGGCTCTTGTTGACAACAATATTTTCTTTTTACAATTCATATATAAAATATATTTTTCACAGAAAGGGAAAAAGTGTGCTATATTTCATTACTATAAAGTAGGCAGGATGATCCTGCGGAAACTGTTTGGGGAAAACTCTGTTCTACGTTAATGCTTCTCAGACTTATTTTCAGTATATTTAACAGACAGCAGCTTCAAAGCCTATAAATAAAAAGAATAATAATTCATTAAATAGCACATATCAATAATTCATAACGTTAGATGCAAATTAAAGATAATTTAATTTTAGTTTTAATTTTTGCTTACAGATAGATAGCATCATCAGACATCTTGTATTATTTCATAATAAAATGAAGTTTTTTCATCCAGCTTTGAATGATATAAAAAAAACCTTTATATATTTTTAAAAATTACTAGCCGGTGTTTAATTTAATCTATTTATCAAATTTTTATTATTATTTTTTAAACAAACAACTACTGATGCAATGTTTACAAAATATATAAAAAAGTACTTTATAATGTTCAATTGTATCCTTTATTTTGAGTATTTAAAGATCTATATTTATATAAAGTAAGGATAAGAAAAGAAAAATCAAAATTTGGTGCTTTCTCGTTATAGCAGCCTCCTCATTTACAATTATGTCAAGGTAGCAGTTTCAAATTTGCAAAAGATCAACACCAAGCTTATACAGTACAACCTTGATATCTCGAATCTGTGGGGAACTGAAAATAATTCGAGATATAGAGGTTTCGGGTTATCAAGGTTTTGACAAAATTTAATCTCACAAACTGCTTTTTGCTGTAAAAAACAGGATTCATCAAAAACGACACATAATCTATTAATATTTAACAAATTACACTTCTCAAAGCCTTAATAATTTCAAAATTGTGTTACACACAAACTTGTTTCGATTAAATAATATCCAATTTGTCATTAAGAAACGCAAGCAGTTGTTTCGGAAGAAAAAGTTCTTAATTGAAGTCTGCCGTCTCGCAGAATCTTTTTGCAATCGCACAGTCTCCTCTCACATAGCAATGGTACCAAATGCTGATGTTCTGATATTTTCATTTGATTCAAGAAATCTCTGCAGCAATTAAACTTCCGTCTCAGCTTCTTTCACTGTAATTTTTTCATGCTGTTGTTGATCATGTAAGTCTTTTAATTTCTTCATCAGAAATTTCTGCATTAATACTCGAAACAATCTCCTCATCCGTCATAGTGTCGCATGTTTCAAGCTCATTGTCTACATTCAAGAATTCTTCGAATGAAATCTCAGTGTGACACTCTTTTTTTATCGATTCCCACTGTTCTGGATTCAGTTCTCTTTCTTCAGTTGCTTGCTTAATGGAATCAACTTCCTCAGTTTCACTGAAAGTTACATATTCTAAAAATTCTGCTATTATGAAACAATTTCTTATTGTTGTTTCTGTAACATTTTTCCATGCATAGTGAGCCATTCGCATTGACTGTAAGATGGTGATAGGTGCGCTAGAAGGTTTACCTTCACCGATATTATTCAGAAGTTTCTCACAATTTGAGCTCGATAATCAACTTTGAAGCTAAGGATTATCTCCTGGTTGATTGGTTGTCCTGGTTGAAGCTTCGAAATCTTGTTTGGCAGCAAAAATTTAAGTGATATTTTTTAGCGTTGGAAGATTAGAGTGGTCTTTACAATTGTCTATGAATAGGAGAATGCGTATTTTACTTTTAGCCATTGTTTTACGGATTCCTGTCAGCCAATCAGCAAAAATTGCGTTTGCCATACAAGACGTTATATTTGATCTGTACAGCATTAGAAATTACTTAATTTTAGCAAAGCACCTTGGATTTTAGATCGTCCTATCATAAGAGAAGGAAGCTTTCCTTTACCACTTTGATTTGCTGCCAAAAGCACAGCTACACGAAGTTTACTGTTTTCCATGTCAGATTTCTTCACCTTTAAATGCAGCCGTTTTGTTGGGAAAACATTGGTACAATAATACACTTTCATCTGCGTTAAAAACACATCATCTGCTTTATAGTCCTTTAAAAGAAAAGGAAGTTCTGAAAGCCACTCTTCACAGGTAGCTAAAAAACCTGATGCCCTTTCACAGCAAAGTTTCCAAAAAACGATGTTGTCCAGGCCTCTCACTGGTCCATTTTTTGAAAACTAATAATTTTTTAGAAAGAAATTCGTGGAGGGTTTCTGCAACAATTACAAGAAAAACGCACTTCCCGGTAGGTTGCTGTGAAATTTATAAAGAATATTTTTCTTTAAATAAAAGTGGTGTTCAAAAAACGGACTGAGTGGGAGCACTGTGTTGTCCCTTTTTCAGTTTCAAACGCCTTCCATTCTTACACTTTAAGTTCTTTGTATCAACAAAGCGATAAAAGAATGTGAAACCAGCATCCAGATCAAATTCTACAGCTGACAATAGCCAAAAGTAAAAAGTCGAACTAATTTCTGTGGAAAAAAATTCGACATATCAAGGGTTTTGAAAAATATTTTTCGAGATAAATATGGAAAATACATAAGAATTTTGATGAAAATGCAGGGGAAATTTCTTTTTTCGAGATATTGAGGGTTTCGAGATAAGGAGGTTCGAGATATCGAGGTCCGACTGTATATACATCATACAAACATCATGCACAATATGTATAAGCCAAATGCTCATATATGAGCCATATAAGTAATATTTATATCATATGTCAGTCATATAGATCATTAAACAAAAACATAATTTACAGAACAAAAAAAAAAATTATTTTACACATTGTTTATGCTCGAGAAGGGATAGATACAGCAGATTCGCTCAAATCCGCACAGCTTGGGACCAAAGGTTGTGTAGATTTTAGAATTTTGTGGATTTCTGGTTTGTTTACATTTTTTAGACAATAATTTGAATGTAATAATGCAATCAAATGTATAATGAATGTTTGCAATACAGCAAAATATTAAAATAATTAAATAATAAACTAAAATAATAAAAAATAAGATAATTTAAAAAATGATTAAATTATTAAAAGTAAAGGTCAAATAAATAGTAATTAATAATGTATAATTAAAATTGCATAATAAAAATGAGATACATTTTCCTTGAATCATTCAATGACACTTCCCTCATAAAGGTACCCTATTAATTAACATCAAAATCAAAAAGTAAGGAAGATTTATTTCAGGTTTGCCAGTGTTAATAACTATAGAAAAAAAATTGATTAATACATATATATATTTGGTAAAAAGGCTGATTAGCAGTGATATCAACAATATCCTTTTTATTTTTCAGCGATAAATTTATATTTCCTTCATGAAAAACAACGAATTTAGTCTCATCATATTATCGAGAATTACATATTAAAATACATATGAAATGATATAAAACTAAAAAATCCTGTTACTTTGCCTCTACAGCTTAACTGAAATTTTCATTGTTTACATCTGCGATGATGTGCAGATTTTAGGCGGTTGCAGATTTGAGGGAGTCCTGTATTATAATTTTTCTTCAGCTGCTTCTACAGTTAATGTTAAAGTCTTGCAAAAAATATGTTTAAACCAAATGAATTTTTAAAAATAAAATTCGAACAATAGGATACTTAAACTACCCTAAAAACTTAAATTACAAAGATACATGGAAAATGCAAACCTTTAAAAAAGTTTCAGCTTTATTTCCATTTCATTCAAATGGAATGTAAGTTTTTAAATTAGTTTAAGTATCATATTGTTCGAATTTTATTTTTATTTCTTTAAGATCAATTGGTTTAAACGTATTTGTTGCAAAACTTTAACATTTACTGTAGAAGCAGCTGAAGAAAAATTCTAATATCTATCACTTCTTGGGACTATACAATGCATGAAATGAGGGGTTTTTTTTGTTGTTGTTGTTGTTTTGCAAATTATGTTTTTTTTAATATGTCAAGCTTTATAACTAGTGCAATTCAGAGGAACTCATTACAAAATTAATAGAGGATGTTATAATTAGGGTTGGATATATAGGGTATTGCATCACAATTTGTGATGTAACAAAAATCCATAATAAAAACAAAAAATTCAAATTTACTTAAATTTGGTTATCCAATTTTCCACTGGTAGTGGTCTCTATGAATGCAAAAGTAAATTGTGTTGCATGTTTGCTGGTTATTTATGCTACTATGAACGGCAATTCTGCGGCATTGAAACATTTCACCTCTGAACTGGGAAGGCCGGTGAGTGAATTAATTTCTTTTCACCAGTCTCTGACAGAGGAGTTAATTAATGGTAATATTAAAGAAAGTTGAAATCTTTTTGAACTGCTTAAAAAATATATATATAAATAAATAAAATAAAATAAATAAATTTATCTTGTAATCAACACCATTACATTTTAAGTTGTCCTATCAGAGCCTAACACCATTTGTCAGTTTACTGGTTCATAAATGTCAGTTATTGAATACTTGCATTATTAATAATTTAAAACATGAAAAGAGAGACACATCTATAGTATCGTATCATATATAAATAAGGTTTAAGTAATTTGTTTTTATAATAAATATTTAAAGTATTTTTAAAGCATAATTTTTTTTTTTTTCGTCGCAAGTAAAGTGTGAAACACTTGTTCATTTTGTGTCAGTTATTGGTTTTTCAAAATGGGGTTGTGTCAGTTACTGAAGTTATTCACCATATTTATGAAAAACATTTATTTTTAATAATACAATATATAATTTTTCAAAATTTTGTCAACAGTAATTTTTAAATGTATCTCTACCACCCATTCAAAAAAAAAAAAAAAAAAAAAAAAAAAAAAAGTGTAGAATGGATTTAAAATTTTGTAATAGTGATTTGAACACTAATTTTTAATGTGTCAGTTACTGGGGGTTTCACCCTAAATCAAGTAATAAAGAAATTTAAACAGATTATTAAATAGAACATAAATTTGTTTTTAATACTTTTTCCATTTTAAAATTTTAAACTATGTATGCATATATAACCGAAAGTTATTTTCTTTATTGGAAAAAAAACTTGGTATTCGACTGCCGAATATTTGGTTATTTGGCCAAATCACTATTTGTCCCATCCCTAATTACAAGTTCTTTGATTCATTACTGTTTATTGATTATTTTTAGATAAGGCAGGGAGGGGGGGGGGGGGGGGGGGTTGGCACATTACAGTTACATAAAATATATTTTTGGAAACCTTTGGCATGCGAATGTGAAAAGGTTTGCCATCCCTGAACTATTATTTATAATTGCATTACATTTAACTATTCACTCTCACAATTTTAAACAATTAATTTTAATATCAACATTTTTATTAGTTTGTGGGCTAAACCTTAAAATTCAGGCACGCTACACCTGCTGAAATCCCAACCCCCAGGCATGTAAAATTGTTTTATGTTTTTAAATTTACGTATCCAAGGACTACATAAAATATTGGCATTAAAATATTATTTAAAAATGGAAATGCTTGCATTTTTTTTATATATATATATATATATATATATACTACCTTCCAATATATTTCAATTTAACCTTAAAAAAATATACTGTTTATTCTCCAAACAGAAATTTTTATGAGTTATAAATTATATATGTTTTCCGAAATTGAGATTATACACTGTGCTGTAAGCGGGTGATGCTGCCCGCCACAAAATTGAATAATTTGAATTTAAATAGCCCTTTCTTTAAGTATCTCAATCAAAAAATTTAAACATAATATCACATTAGAATTGATAGTAGATAGATAGATAGACACATTCACACACATATGGTGTTATATAGTAACAGAATATAAGAAAAGAGATTAGAGATAGAAAAAAATAGTTGTAAATAGAGTTGTAAATAATAAATAAAATAAAACAAAAGATTTTTTTTTCACTCATCATTACAGTTGAAGTAAAAAGATTTAATAAGAAACAATAACACAAACCAAAACATTTTATTTCAATTTCTAATCATTGTTTCTAATATTTACTATGTGGAAAAAAAAGTTGCTACTGGCAAAGAAAAAAAAAAAATTCTGTTAACATAATTTGCACCTGACTAACATAAAAGTACCACATTATTCATTTTTTATGCAAGCTGACAATTGTAAAATCAAATACCCACAGACATATAAATTGGAAATTTTATTTAATAACAGCATTTATGGACTTTAACTGAAAATTTACCTTACTCAAAGTTAAATCATGCTTGAAAAGAGTTGAGTCCTGCTGAGTCTAACTTTTATTCAATCAATAATGATATCTATCTACAAAACAGTTGTTTTTCCAAAGACAAGAAGCTTGTATCTACTGGGAGAAAAAGGCGGAAAAAAAATGAGTGGATCCAGTATATCTTATTTTAAAGCAATTTTAAAATGCATGAATTTTGCAAATATTGTGATTACTTTAACTCATACACACACACATAAAAAAATAACAACATTAGATTAATTTGTCTAATTCACCATTTTTTCTTCTCTGATCGAGAATCAAGTATTGATCGATTCTCGATTGTCTTGTTCACAAAAGAAATTAGCAAGGGATAAATGTGCTTTCCACAACCAATGTTTTATGTGCATTCTACTATAAAAGAACATAAAGCTACTCAGTAATGTAATGATTGTGCTGACTCTAGGCCAATTTGGCAGGGGTCGGCAGCCCTTTATGCACCTAGTGGCCCATTTTAATTATTTTATATCTATTGATTATAAGAAATATTAATTTAATTATTTGGTTGCAGGGAAGTAACGTGAAATATATCAGATGCATGAAACAAAAATCAAGGCACTCATCCATAGATCTATCGCATAAAAAAAAAAAAAATCTTGATAGTTTTGCCAGCACTAAGTCAAAGGGAAAAATTCAGAAATTCACCAACTGTTCATGTAAAAGAAAATCATGAAATTTGTGGATTAGTCGCAAGAAAGATCTGCAAAATTCTGCAAAAATGAAAAAAAACTGCGAATTTCACCAATCGGCAGGGTTGCAAAAAACCCACTCTAAAAAACCCAATAAAACCCACGTTAAAGCGGGTTTTATTGGGTTTTTTACAATTCATGATAATATTACTTAATATTCAGTAACTTTTATATTAGTTTTTTAACATTTGTGTTTCAAGAGTTACACTATCCTATTAAAACTTATTGTGTAGGTGTGCTGCCAAATCCAAATCTGACAAAGTCAAAATGAAATAATGTGCTTTTAAAAAAAGTCTTTTTTTAAAAAAAGCCTGTTAATATTATGAAAAAAAGAAGCCAAAATCAATATACAGAGCTAATCATAACATTTTCGCATTAGCTAAAAAATGACAAGGTCTTTTATCAAGATTTAACAATATAAAACTTCATAACATAAATTCCCAACTGGATACAAATTTAACTTATTCACTTTTGGCCAGGATTGGCAAAAAAAAAAAAAAAAAAAAAAAAAAAATGGGGGGGGGAGGCAGGGTTAAAAACCCAAATAAACCGGTTTTTGTTTGTTTGTTTGCTTAAACCTGGGGTTTTTTTTGGGGGGGGGGGGGGGGACGGGTTAAATATCATTTCCTATTACATATAGATGCATGCTTGTTGATAAAAATAAACAGTGTTGGATATTTTCAAAATATACAATGAAACATAGTTGAAAATATTATAAAGCATTATTTAATTAATAAATAATAAAAGATTTGTTTCAAAAATGTGTTCTTAGTGAGAAATACAGATAAAACGTAAGCTATTAAAGTAACTTGTAAATATGTGGTTATTACATAATATTATATGATGTCAGAAGTAAAAGCTTTTTTCCAGACTTCTACACTGATTTATTTATATTTCAATTAAAATTACTTGTATATTAAATTAATCAATAAAAATATAATAAGATTTCTTATAAAAAATAAGGGACTCCCCCTACCCCCACTTCTTAAAAAAACAAGAAATTGAATAAAACCCTAAAAAACCCAAAAAGCCCAATAAAACCCGAAAAAACCCAATAAAACCCAGCTGGGTTGGATTTTTTGCAACCCTGCCAATCGGTCATGAGGAAATAAAAAAAAATGCAAAATTTGACAACTGGTAGAGATAAAATATTGTGAAATTCATCAATTGGTTGCAAAAAAAAAAAAAAAAAAAAAGCGAAAATTGTCATTTACTGGTCAGAAAAAATCACGGATTTGCCAGTCGATCCTCAGAAAAAAATTGAAAAATACTTCAGTTGGTTGCTTTAAAATATTGCAAAATTTGCCAATCTGTCACAGGAAAAAAATCATGAAATTCATCAGTCTATCGTTAGAAATATTGAAAAATCAGGGGTCGATCCAGACAAAATTTGGGGGCCTATTTAGGGCCCCTTCACAAAAATAAATTTAATAAAATGGGCCCCTTCACAAAAATAAACTTAATAAAACAGGCCCCTTCACAAAATTCCTTTTAATAAAATAGTATGTAACATACGTATACTATATAACATTCTTTTTCATAAAAACTGTTTTAAAATGCGTAATTTGTAAATAAAACCACATCACGAAAAACAAAAACTTTAGCAAAGGGATTTAAAGTATGTTTTTGTTCATAAATTCTGGGTTCGAATTTTAGAACTGGATTTCAACTTTCGTTACAAAATGTTATTTTTCACAAAAATAACTTTTACTTTACACAAAATGGGCCCCAAGAATAAAAGTCTGCATCGACCCCTGAAAATTCATCAGTTATTTGTAGAAAAAAAATGAGAGATTGCTCGATAGGTCGTGGGGAAAATCACAAAATTCGTCAGTTCATCAGGGGGTAAGGGGAGGGATCACAAAATTCAATCGGTCACTGAAAAATATCACAAAATTCTACTGATAAAAGGTAACTTTAAACCAGTTTAATTTTTTTTTTCTTTTTGACGAGCTATAAGAGTGCCTTTTTGAAAACAGTATGGCCTTTTTTAAAAATTACCACCTGATGACATTTTTTTACTAGAATCAACACCAACAGATGCCACCACTTACTCTTGTTATATAATAACAATCATATGTAACTTGATTCATGAATTTAATACTCTTTAGAAAGGGGTTATGAAAATATTGAAATAAATTATCTGCAAAATGCATGAGTGACATAACTTTACTTAATTACTCGATTGCTTATTTAATTACTAATAATGATACCTAATAATGATAATGTTGTTTAAAAAAATATATATATTAAAATTTTCTTTTAATTGCATTAAAGGCTTATAATGCTTCATAACATAATGTTACATTATTACACAAAAATAGAAAATAACAAAATTATGTTATTCAAAAGTAAACATCTATTTTTCTTGATTTAATTTTTTTATACTTTTGGGTTAAACATAATGTCCCCCGAGAATGAATCACCAACCCTGTGGCAGAATGTGTGTGACACCGCGACGAGCGTCGCAGACGTTTTAGGGCTTCTTCAGACTAAAAACATATAATACACAGCGGGAAAGAAAAAAAAAGAGGGGAAAGCGATATTTTTATGAAAAGCCAAACAGAATTCGCTAAGTGAGAACGGGTCTATGGCAGGGACAGTTCGTCTCTGAATTTTCTGAAAATTAAAAAAAAATCGGTTATCGGCCCGAACATTCAGAAATAAAAAAGAAATCCCTGAAAAATATAGTGAATTATGACAACTGATTGCAAAATAAAGCCTTTCTCGTCAATCATTCGCAGAAAAAATCGCCAATTTCGCCAAAGGATTGCTGGGGAAAAAGCAAATTTCGGATTGCGGAAAAAACGCAGATTTCGGCATATGACTGCGGAAAAACACAGAGTGCTGCAAACCACAGCGGGAAAACGTAGATTTTGGCAAAGGATCGCAGTAAAATGTGAATTTCAACAAAGAATCGCAGAAAAATAACAAATTTTGTCAAATGATTGCAAAAAAAAAAATGCAAATTTCTTCAAAAAATTGCGTAAAAAGGGGCAATTTCATGAAATGCAAATTTCGTTAAATTATCTCAGAAAAATGCAGATTTCATCAAATAATTGCAAAAAAAAAAAACACGGATTTTGTCAAATAATCTCGATTAATCGCTGAATTCGTCAAAGGATCACGTAAAAAATGCAGATTTCGTCAAAGGATCGCAGAAAAACACGAATTATGAAAAGGATCTAGGAAAAGCACGAATTTCATCAAAGGATTGCGGTAAAACGCAAATTTCGTCAAAAGGTTGCAATGAAAACGCAAATTTCGTCATAAAATCGCAGTAAAAACACAAATTACTTCAAATGATCACAGAAAAAATGCACAGTTCGTCAAAGGATCATGGAAAAAGTGCGAATTTCCTAAAAGACTAATAAAAAATGCCAATTTCATCAAAGAATTGCGTAAAAAATGCAATTTTCATGGAATGATCGCGGAAAGAACGTGAATTTCATCTAAGGGTCATTAATGCAAATTTAGCTGAAGGATCGTGGGAAAAATGCAAATTTTGCAAAATGATCGCAGAAAAATGCGAATTTCGTCACAGGATCGCAGAAATCACGCGAATATTGTAAAAAGATTGTGGTAAAAACACGAATTTCGTCAAATGATTGAAGAAAAAATGCGGTTTCGTCAAAATATCACAGAAAAAACATGAAGTTCGCAAAAGTCTCGCATAAAAAATGCCGTCAAAGAATTGCATATAAAACACATTTTGAGAAATGATCACAGAAAGAACACAAATTTCGTCTAAGGGCCGTTGAAGAAAAGAAAGTTTAGTCGAAGGATCACAAAAAAAATGCAAATTTTGTAAAATGATCGTGGGAAAAAGCGAATTTTGTCTAAGGAACATTGAAATAATTTGAATTTCATCACAGGACCACGTAAATAAGGTTAATTTCGTCAAAGGATCGCAAAAAAACAAAAAAAAAAAACACGAATTTCTTCAAAGGATCACGAGAAAACGCAAATTTCTTTAAAAGATCGTGAAAAAAAAGTGAGTTTCATAAAAGGATCACAGAAGAAACACAGCGGTCTCTTTAGAAAACAGCTTATACACAAGCATCTAGTTTTATTATTATAGATATATTTAATCTGAAATAATACATACTGAACTAACTTTTGAAAAATCAAGTTACCCGAACCCAACCAAACACAGAATTAACCCGACCTGCAACAAAAGTAATTAGCGCTGGGGGAGAATCCCCCCCCCCCCCTTCCCTTCTGCTGAAACATTTCTGGAAATATATTATAAGTGAAAACTGGGAAATTGAGTTAGTAGCCAGTGGCCGGTAGACTCAGTTTCATTAGTAGCCACTTTTTAAAGTTAGTGGCCACTATAATGTTTCAAACTTTCTTGACATCTACATAAACTATAATTGTTGTATATATACATATTTTTCTATAAGTCAGAGTTTTATACACACCAATTATTCATGATAAGAACAGGGAAGCAGTCAAAATTCAAGAAAATTACTTTAAAACCACAGAATCTGTTATATTATTTTTTTTAGTTTCTTTGTATTTCATATATATATATATACCATCAAAGCAGAATATGCTTATAAATGTGATGTACATCACAAAATATTTCAAATCCTCATTTTCAAGAAAATTCACCATTCAGTCTTAGAAAAAATTGTGAAATTTGCACTCAATGGCTGGAAAAAAAAAAAAAAAAGCAAAATTCTTTAATTGTTTATTTAAAAAGATTGTGAAATGACAACTGGTCACATGCAAAACTCGTGCAATTCGTCAGTTCATCATGGAGAACAAATCATGAAATTCTTCAGCCTGTTGTGAGAAAACAAAAAATTCAACAAACAGTTGCAGGAAAAAAATCCACGATTTTCGCCAATCAGTTGCAGATAAAAAAACCGTGAAATTTGTCAGTGCACCAAGGAAGAAAACTGTAAAAAAAAACATGATTTTCTCTAATCGATCTCAAGAAAAAGCCTCAAAATTTGCCTATGATACAAGGAAAAAAAATCGTGAAATTTGCAAATCGGTCGCGGTTTAAAAAATCGCGAAATTCGTCAATAGATCGTTGGAAGAAACTGCGAAATTCATAGATCAGTAGCAGAAAAAACTCATGATTTTCTCTAAGTGGTCTCAAGAAAAAGCCACAAAAATTTGCCTATTGGTTCAAGAAAAACATTGCGAAATTTAAAAATTGGTCACAGGTTAAAAAAAAAAAAAAATTCATCAGCAGATTGTCAGGAAAAATCAGAAAGTCATTGATCAGTCATGCACCCCCCCCCCCCCCCTCGAGATTTGGCCGATGAATCGCAAAAAAGCAACGAAGTTTTCCAATCGACTGAAAGAAAATGTTGCGGAATTCACTGATCTGTCGTGGGTAGAATGCAAAATTAGTCGATCAGTTGCACTCACAAAAAAAAATAAAACGTGATTTTTACCAATCGTTCGCAAGAAAAAGCGGAAAAAATTGCTAATCAGTAGAAAGAAACTAGTGTGAAATTCATCAGTGTCTTGTCATAAAAGCTGCAAAATTCGTTGATCAATAGCAGAGAAAATGTACGATTTTCTAAAATTGGTCGCAAGAAGCTGCTGCAAAATTTGCTTATCGGTACAAGGAAAATTTTTCAAAATTCCCCAATCTGTGATGAAAACGGCCTGTGAAAATCGTCAAAAATTGGAAATTCATCGACCAATCATGGAAAAATCCACAATTTTTGCCAATCGGTCGCAAAAAAACCGACAAAGTTTGCCAATAAGTAGAAAGTAAATATCGCAAAATTTGCCAATCAGTCGCGGCTAAAAAATTGCAAAATCCTTTTGTTGATCTTTTAAACAAATCAGAAAATCGTTGATTCAATCAGTCGCAAGAAAAAGAGAAAAAATTTGCCAATCGATAAAAAGAAAATATAATGAAATTTGAATCAGTCACGTGTAAAAAAAAATTGTCAGAAAAATCACAAAATTCTTTGATCAGTCACGAAAAAAACAATGATTGTTTCCAATCTGTAGCAGGAAAAAGTTGAAACATTTGCCAATCAGTTATTGGTAAAAAACATGAAATTCATGGATCAGTTACGTGAAAAAAAATACGATTTTCACCAAACGGTCAAAGAAAAATATCGCAAAATTCACCCACCAGTTGCAGTTAAAAAACGCGAAATTTGTCAGTGAATTGTAGAAAATATCTCGAAATTGTTCAACCAGTTGTGGGGAAAAAAAGTCCCACAATTCGATGATTGGGTCCGAGAAAAAAAACGTCAAATCCGCCAGTTGACAGAGGGAAAATTCTGAAATATTGCGAAAATCAATTGATTGTCGGAAAAAACAGTGAAATTCATCATTTGACCACAGTAAAATCACAAAATTTGCCAATAGTTTCTTTCGGTTGAGTATGTCAGCATTTTACAAAATGTATTTTGCATTCCTATAAAAGATGCCATTGCACTTCTTCATGTATTAAGAAAATCTCCCTGCAACTTTCTTTTTTTAAATTCCCACAGAACATTTCTGTTCAGATGAAGTTCGTTGCAGAACATTGCAAAGTATTCTGCTTTGGGGATATATACATTTTTGTATGAAACGACAAACAAAATCTTCACTTTGTGCCCCCCTTCGCCTTTCATTCTGGCACCCGGAGCATATACCCCCTCTGCTTCTCTGTACCCCCCTAGTTTCAGCCCTATATAATAAAAATATGATATAAGATGTATAAATGGCATCCAGGAAGTAAATAATATGCATATAATGATACATATGAGACACATATATATGAGCATTAGTAGTACTGTTTCTTTTAGGCCATCATTTAAGGGCGCAGCACCCTGCTTATTCTAAAATTGACAAAATGCATCCTGTCCTTTTTAAAAATTGTGAAATGAACCTCCAGTTGTATCTAGAACATACTAGTAAAAATTTTCCTCATACATTTTTCATGCACACAATAATAAAACAATTCATGATGTTCAGCAAAATAGTTCAGACTTTTTTTTTTTAAATTATTAGTATTAAGTAAATAAGTTCACATTACAATATGATAATGAATGAATAACATTTGAGTAATGATCTTTCCTTAGAGCACTAGAAAATTTAAAATATAAAAAGTCTGGTGTCTTAGTAAGAACTGGATATCACATAAATTTAAATGTCAAAAAAAGAAGTTGCTATCAAATGGGAAGTTTTTAGAAATTACGTACTTGCAACACATAATATATTAATTGTCAAAGAATTATTTTTTTTAATATGCCCCTAAACCAATGTAAAATTCGTTTCAACCCAATAAATTTTTATTTACTTTTTATAAAACTGCATTATGACCGAGAAAAATCATGTAAACAAAGCATTCTTATTTACGTAATCAAACGCTGATTTCTCCTATCAAAAAGTCCAGACTAAAGTCAAAACTATTGATAAATTAAATAAATAACAAAACACAGAATCGTGACAGAAATGTTTTATGTAAAGTATGCACACAAACACAATAAATCTAGAAAACAAAGTCAATTTACTTACCAGCATTCACACTCATTTTCACTATTTCGGCATGACTTTCAACGTCTCTATAAAAATGCAACCGGTAGACAGTGAGTGTGTTCAAGAAGCACGCGCGTTACGCGCGCGAGCTCAGGAGACAGGAACATGGAGTAGGTCCATATCATGTATGGAATAACACGTAGTATGTTCAGGAACAGATCATGGATTTGATTAATTAAGGTGCTAATTATAAAGATATTTTGTTGCAAAAGGAACGTGTGCTGGATGGCCGAATGGATAAGGCAGTGAACTCGAGACTAGGGATTGTGGGTTCGAATCCCTCCAGTCCCACATTGTGTCACAATTTTTTTTTGTTTTGTTTATTGGTTGTTTTATATTTTTCATAATGAATAAGATATTTTTGATGAAGATATATTTTTTATTTTTGTTATACAGAGGCACGTGTATTTTTATTATAATAATAAAATACTCATTTAAATGTGAGAAAATGAGGTATTTCGAGATGAAAGTTTTAGATCTGAACGCCTTTTAAATATTCAAAGTTTTGTTTCTAAGTGATTATATATGTAGTATGTATATGTATAATGATATAAACATTAAGCAAATCCAAATGAAAAAATAATATATATTGTGCGAAAATATCCTTTTGCACGTAGAATAATTCCTTTTTTTTTTTTTTTTTTGAGTACTTTACGAGTGAATTTTTATCCAGACTAGGCTAGAAATCATATTCTACTTTGAACATTATAAAAATAAAATGTAATAGTTGTAAATTATTTTAACTAAAAATATCTGTACATATATTTTTTAAAGAGATAAAATATATAGGTCTGCTGCCTAGTTTGTAATGAATAAAGTATGATTAGAATGTTTATAAATTTTTTACTGAAAGTATAAGTAAGTATTTTGCTTATACTAACAGAATTTTGAATGCCATTTATTTCTCATGTTTTATGATTTATTTTGGTCTGTTATCCACACGGTATTAAAATATGCAATCATAAAATAAGAAATATATATATTAAAACCTACTCTGAAAAACTGTCTAACTAACAGTGCAAATTCCATTGAAATCCATCCAGTATAGTAGATTACAAACAAATCTCATATGTTGATATCAGAATCTTGGTTTACTAACAGCATTCTATTTATCACAGAAGATATAAATCAACTGATAAATCATTTTTAAATAAATAAAAAGAAAATTGTTAAAAAGTTAAAATTTTTAGATCACCAGTTGAATTCTTAAATTGTATCAATCAACCTACCAAACAAAGCACAACCAATAACACATAAGCAGAAATCGCACAATCACGTGATCAAATCGCCCACACAATTTTTTTGAGCAGCTCGCGCGGAGTTTGCGCGCGGTTGGTTAACTAATTTTAAATGCTAAATGGGCTAAAGTAGATAAAGAAGGTCACGTGATGTTTTTCCCGACTATTTTAGATTTTATCTGAGTGAACATAGGCATGTATTCCTGTTACGAAAACCATGTTTTGGAAGGATGAAGAAATATAGTCGTTGGTTTTACCTTTTTTGAACCATAAAAATAATGAAATAATTGAATTATGTTAAAATTCCTTTCTTCGATAAGACCTACTCCATGGCATAAACTTCTGAGCGCGCGCGCAGCGCAAAGTGCACCTCTGAACACGCTCAGTGTCTGTCGCCAAATCTTCGCCAAAACATTACTTGTTGGCGGTGTCTTTAGGGTTACTTATGGTTTGATCACATGACATTATTTACAATTTTGTGAAATCGTATAGCGTCATGTTGCATGGTAAATGAGAATGAGGTGATGAATTATAAAGCTAATTAGAATCAACACTTAGAACGTATAAATTTATAAATCTTTTGTAAAACTTTGATTTTAAAATTTCACTTTAATAATTAATCTATTTGAAAATATGATTTTTTTTTATTGCGTTATGATTTTACAAAGTGGAACATGTTAAATCCTATGCATTTTATATATACAGTAAACTCGGGGATCCTTTCGTTTGGCGAACTCTATGTTATGCGGAATCAATCGGGACCGAGAAATTTTTCCGTAGTAGACAATATTCCGCCTTAGACAAATGTTAGGGTAGATGCACCAGTTTTGGCCACTGTACCAGTTTTGGCCACATTGAATCAATTTGTCCAATATTTAGCCTGTGAATTAATGCTAACAAATAATAGGCATTCTTACATTTTAAGCAAACTCTCTTTTATCATTTACAATATCATTTGTTTATTTTTTGATAAAATATGACTTGCAAAAAAAAAAAAATAAATGTGTGAAACTGTAGTGTGTGCTTACATGTATTAAGATTTTTGCTTAGCTGACAAGTTTTCAGAATCTTTCAACAATAGGCACTTATTGGGTTCTATTTGTTCTGAAACAAATTGCTATTAGGTTTTATGAGGTAAGCTTTCTCTCTACTGCAATTTTACATTTAATTTAATTATTTTAACAGTTTAATGGGGGGTGGCCAAAACTGGTGCATTAAATTTGCTATATGTACCAGGGCAATTCCACGGTTACTCTTGTTACATTTATGGTGGTGTTTTAACATAGAAATGCATTACTTTTGATGCCTTTTTTTAAAATGCACAGAATTTTTTGCTGTATAATAAAGAAGAATGCCTACTTTTTGTATTTGTGCAAGAAAAACATGATAAACTTTATTAGTTTTATAGAATGAGTCATCTAAAGTATGGTTACTCTTGTTACCTGAAAAAGACATAAGTTTTTTATTCCTCTACATTAATGACTATTTTATCTAAACTACATACCAAAATCTTCAAATTTAAAATTATTTCAAAAAAGGAATGATTACTTATTAAATGACAGCCATCTAAAAGTTTTAAATTCTAATATATTATTTAAAATTGGAAAAAAAAAAGGTTACTCTTGTTATGGAAAAATGGTTACTCTTGTTACATTCCCCTTTAAAGATTTGGTAAGAAAGTTATAAGGCACATTATGAGTACAAATAACTATATAATAATGAATTTATTAAATTTTATCAAAGGAAAAATGATTTCTAGAGTTTACAAGTGATGGTAAACTCAATATTTTTACAATTTATACCGCCCCCTGGTGGTAAACATTGAAACTAAAATATATATGGCTATGGTGCATAATATGAAAGGGTGGTCAAAGGAGTGTCGGCTAAAGTTTGAAAAGGGTGAAGGTTAGAAAAGTTGCTAAAAATACAGACGTTAGAGCCCAGACGGGTAAATAATGTACGATTTTTTGAAATTTTTAGTATGATCGCAAATGTTCTGCTAGAAGTATGCAAATTTTCACATCTCCAATTTAATTAGAGGCTGAGTTAGGAAAATTACTTAAAATACACAATCAGAGCACAGGGGGGTAAATATAAGACTTTTTCAAAATTTTATGATTTGTCGTTTGATGTGAGGTGTTCAGCTATAAGCAGGGCTGCAGATTAGGAGTCAGGCTTATTTTGAGCGAAAGAGTCAGAGTCGGATCTGTTAAAATTCCCGGAGTCAGAGTCGTCCATTTTACAAGCAGATCTGCGTTGTCAGAGTCATGCCCATTTTTGAGCAAAAGAGTTGGAGTCGGATCCTGTTAAAATTTCTAGAGTCAGAGTCGTCCATATTTCCCACCGACTCTGCAGCCCTGGCTATAAGTATCCAAAATTTTAAGTCTTCAACTTAATTAGGAGCTCAGTTTAAAAAAAAGCTCAAAATGCACAAGTTAGAGCCCAGAGGGGTAAATATAAGACTTCTTCAAAATTTTAAGAGTTGTCGTTTGATGTGAGGTGTTCAGCTATAAGAATCCAAAATTTCAAGTCTTCAACTTAATTAGGGGCTCAGTTAGAAAAAATAAGCTTAAAATGCACAAGTTAAAGCCCAGAGGGATAAATATACGACTTTTTCAAAAATTTATGACTTGTCGTTTGATGTGAGGTGTTCAGCTATAAGAATCCAAAATTTCAAGTCTCCAACATATATAGTTTCTGAGAACGGGCTCTGTGACAGACAGACAGAGGACTGAGACGAATAGGGTTTCGTCAGATGAACGAAACCATAAATACTTAACTGCTTTATAAACCTTGGTATCTTCTAAATTTGCTTGTTCTTAACATGTAGAATTATTAAAAATATTTACTATGAGTAAAAAAAAAAAAAAAAAAAAAAAAAAATCCTGGCATTCTATAGAACAAGAACATGTTAATTTGTTCCTTAATTTATGCTGAGTTGAGTTGTTAATATGCCAAACTTCTGTTTAACTGTTTACAATAGCTTCAAGTTTCATGTAGCTATTACAGGTAGTGTTGAAATGATGAAAAAATTGGTTAAAATCATTTAATAAATTAAGAAAATTGTGGTTATTCTTGTTACAAAGAATCTAAAGTTACTCTTGTTACAAAATGAAATTTAAAGTAATAAGTCATAATTTTCATAAATTAATATCATACTGTTGAAGATTGCACAAATAACAGATAAGCAACACATCTATATGGATAATTGTGATTTTAATTTATTTTTTTCTCCTTAGGATAAACTTTTATATGTTTTTGGTTACTCTTGTTACATGTAAAAGAACAAATTTAATTAACCTTTTTAATTAAAATATTATGTATATATATATATTTTTTAAATATTAACTAATAAAAAGATACTTACTACTACTGTAAAAAATAAAACTGTAGCAAAACAAACAAAACTATTATGATTGATTGGCATTTGAAATAGTATGAAATTCAGGCATATTTGCTGCTAAAAAAAATGTTATTTTGTAACCCATTTACAAAAAAAAAAATACATATAAATATAGAAAAATACCTCAATTTTATTTTTCTTTGGACTTTTTACTAAAAAAAGATATATAATACACCTATGTCTTAAGAAGAAAAAAAAACGTTCTTGATGTCCTACTTTGCATGGAATTGCCCACCAGTTATGGGCATGGGGGTGGCTAAAAATGGTACAACATTATGTTCCACTTTTGGCTACATGATTCATTATAGGGGGAATTTTAGCCATTTAATAAATTTAAGAACATCTGGAAAAATCAACTTAATTTTGTTTTATATAGTAATGGCTTCAATAATAATAATAATAAAAGCAAGGCTAATGGCAGTTCTTATAAAAGAGATTTTGTTATTCTCTGTCCAATAGAATTCACTTTAGAAAGAAGGACATTGTGCTAGTCACTAAAGAATGATATTGCTAAAGAAAATATAGTATTGTGTTTAGTATTGATAAAACAAAAGGGGAGGCGATATGTAATGTTTAGATATGATAAACTAAAACATAAATTTTGAAAGATTTTACAACTTATAAATTAAAAAGTTCAATAAAATTATAGCATGATATTTAATTGCGTGTATTTTTCCTAAAGAAATGAAGTTCCATAATTTTTGCAATATTTCAGGCACACGGATTTAGAAATACTAAATATTGTGAAAATCTTTACTAGAGATATCTAAATACAAGTAAGAATGTATTTCACATTATTTTTAAAAAAACAGGATTCCCTTTACCAAGTTTAAAAGAGATTCTGTGCTATTAAAAAATGGCCTAGAGGGAACACTGCTCTAAGATAGGAAGTAAAATTAAGGCCATTCAAAATGTAATGCCAGCACTACAAGCTAGCAAAGTTTTGGAGTAACCTGTTCTTGCCTTACATCACAAGTTTGCAGGACGGACACCACTTTTCTCTAATAATGTTGAATCTGAAGTAGTAGATCTAAGTACTATGAATTGAAGTTAAAAATCAATTCGAAAAGTGGATTTTAGATGTTGTCAGAATACTATTTCCTATAAAAATGGAATAACTTTTAAGATTCTGCACAGAAAATTGTAGCCAGCAAGATAGAAACTCCATTTCAAGATGGAAGACCAGGCATGAAATGGTATGATTCGCTCCTGAAATCATCATACCCTAAAATAACTTGCAAAGAAGCAGGGTACATAAATAAAGCACAAGCTAATATAAATCAAAAGATGATTTATAACTTTTTGATGAAAATCAAACAAAAATCAGAAAATGCTTTCAAGAAATATAACTCTTTGATGAAAATTCAAGCGTTTTAAACAAGCCACAATCCATGAATAATTATAAAACTGATTAAATAGTTAATCTTTATGTCCTATAGGCACTGTTGTCCCTTTTAATAATCAAATTTAAATATATTTTTTGTTTTTTAATTCAAATTTTCAGTTAAAATCAACATAAGTCTATTTTATTTGATATTTTTATCAATTCATAAAGAAATTTGCAAAATTCTCTTAATACAGCAAACAAATATATTTGTGGTAAAATAGATGTTGCATAAAAATGCTTTATTTTTACTTATTATCAATTAAAATGTTTGTTAAACTACATGATATTGGAGTGGCCAAAACTGGTGCATAGAGATGGCCAAAACTGGTGTAGGGGTGGCCAAAACTGGTACAAATTGGAATAAATTACTTGATGAGTTATTATTCACAACCTAAAATATTCTGTAGAAAGTCATTATAGTTAACAGAAAGACAATTAAATTTACTAAAGAATGATGTTATTATGATTTAATATGCTTCAATCGATCAAGAAATGTAAAATTTCTATTTCAAATTTTCTCTAAATGTGGCCAAAACTGGTACATCTACCCTACTCTATGTCTATGGATCCGCTGGGACTTGAAAATCTTTCCGAGTTAGGCAGATTTCCGTCTTACACAGAGTCCGCCTTACAGAGAGTTTACTGTAATATTTATTTTGTGTCTATCTTAAAGAACTTATTTTGTATTTTAATTGTATATCTCTCATAAACAATAGAATGTAAGGTCATAATATAAATGTACTAATGCACAACTTAAACGACATTTATGTTCTAATATTCTTGAACACACTTAAAATAGTTAAATTACATAATTTTATAAATAAATAAAATCTATGATTAAAATAGAATGTATCAGCGAATGTAGCCCATGAAATAAAAGTTAGCAACAAGTTATATTTTGCTAAAACTTTATTAAATACAATGTCATAGATGAAAAGTTTTTTAGATTTAATGCTATATTATTATAATGTATAATATTCTTTTTTGAGAAAAATAGCATAGAAATAAAGTTTTCCTTTTAAATGTTTTTGGTTTTTATATACTCTGATTTAAAAATATGAAGATTGCAAACCATGAAATTGGGAATAATGCTATATAGAATAATTATTAAATAAGAATGTGCAATTAAAAATTATTTTTTAAATGCATAGTGTATAATAAATAATAAGTATTATTTTTAGTTCTATCAAATTTTTTTTTATAAACGCACTAAGTATAAATGCACCAGTAGATGCACCAGTTTTGGCCACATTGGATCAATTTTTCCAATATTTAGCCTGTGAATTGATGCTAACAAATAATATGCATTCTTACACTTTAAGCAAACTCTCTTTTATCATTTACAATATCATTTGTTTATTTTTTGATAAAATGTGACTTGCAAAAAAAAAAAAATGTGTGAAACTGTAGGTGCTTACATGTATTAAGATTTTTGCTTAGCTGACAAGTTTTCAGAATCTTTCAACATTACGCACTTATAGGGTTCTATTTGTTCTGAAACAAATTTCTATTAGGTTTTATGAGGTAAGCTTTCTCACTACTGCAATTTTACATTTAAATTAATTATTTTAACAGTTTAATGGGGGGTGGCCAAAACTGGTGAATTAAATTTGCTATATGTACCAGTTATGGCCATGGGGGTGGCCAAAAAGGGTACAACATTATGTTCCACTTTTGGCCACATGATTCATTATCATTATAGAGGGAATTTTAGCCATTTAATAAATTTAAGACCATCTGGATAAATCAAAATCAATTTAGTTTTGTTTTATATAGTAATGGCTTCAATAATAATAATAAAAAAAGCAAGGCTAATGGCAGTTCTATAAAAGAGATTTTGTTATTCTCTATCCAATAGATAATTCACTTTAGAAAGAAGAACATTGCTATAAAAAACTAAAAAAATATAGTATTGTGTTTAGTTTTGATAAAACAAAAGGGGAGGTGATATGTAATTGTTTAGATATGATAAATAAACTAAAACATAAATTTTGAAAGATTTTACAACCTATAAATTAAAATGTTCAATAAATTATAGCATGATTTAATTGCTTGTATTTTTCCTAAAGAAATGTAAGACATTCCAAAATTTTTGCAATATTTCAGGCACAAGGATTTAGAAATACTAAATATTGTGAAAATCTTTACTAGAGACGTCTAAATACAAGTAAGAATGTATTTCACATTATTTAAAAAGAACAGGATTCATTTTACCAAGTTTAAAAGAGATTCTGTGCTCTTAAAAAATGGCCTAGAGGGAACACTGCTCTAATATAGGAAGTAAAATTAAGGCCATTCAAAATGTAATGCCAGCACTACAAGCTAGCAAAGTTTTGGAGTAACCCGTTCTTGGCTTACATCAGAAGTTTGTAGAACGGACACCACTTTTCTCTAATAATGTTGAATCTCAACTAGTAGATCTAGATACTAGGAATTGAAGCTAAAAATCAATTAGAAAAGTGAATTTTAGATATTATCAGAATACTATTTCCTATAAAAATGGAACAACTTTTAAGATTCTGTCCAGAAAATTGTAGCCGGCAAGATAGAAACTCCATTTCAAGATGGAAGACCAGGCATGAAATGGTATGATTCGCTCCTGAAATCATCATACCCTAAAATAACTTGCAAAGAAGCAGGGTACATAAATAAAGCACAAGCTAATATAAATCAAAAGATGATTTATAACTTTTTGATGAAAATCAAATCAAAATCAGAAAATGCTTTCAAGAAATATAACTCTTTGATGAAGATTCAAGTGTTCTAAACAATCCACAATTAATTATAAAACTGATTAAATAGTTAATCTTTATGTCCTGTAGGCACTGTTGTCCCTTTTATGACACAAATTTAAATATATTTTTTGTTTTTTAATTGAAATTTTCAGTTAAAATCAACATAAGTAATACATTTTACTTGATGTTTTTATCAATTCATAAAGAAATTTGCAAAATTCTCTTAATACAGCAAACAAATATATGTGTGGTAAAATAGATGTTGCATAAAAATGCTTTACTTTTACTTATTATCAATTAAAATGTTTGTTAAACTACATGATATTGGAGTGGCCAAAACTGGTGCATAGAGATGGCCAAAACTGGTGTAGGGGTGGCCAAAACTGGTACAAATTGGAATAAATTACTTGATGAATTATTACTCACAATCTAAAATATTCTGTAGTAAGTCATTATAGCTAACAGAAAGACAATTAAATTTACTAAAGAGTGATGTTATTATGATTTAATATGCTTCAATCGATCAAGAACTGTAAAATTTCTATTTCAAATTTTCTCTAAAAGTGGCCAAAACTGGTGCATCTACCCTAAATTGATACTACCTTCTCTAAAATTATTTATTTTTTTCATAATACAGAAATATCATTTTATATACATAATCAAAAACACATAAAATAAATATGTAAAAATATATTATAATAAATTATACTTTGTAAATAAAAAAACTTTCTTATTTATGAACAAATTATCAATATTAATCCTTGTAACTGTAATACGAATATAAATCAAAACAATACTGCACAGCCAGAATTTGGCTTCAAAGATGGGTTTATTGATAATAAATCCAGTAATCACTGCTTATTTGAATCACTAGTTAATTGAATTAGTCTTTTTAATAAATGAAATCATAATGCATAGTCTGTGAAACTTACTTGATTTTTTTCCTTAAGGAAAAAAATGTGTATAGAACCAGAAAATGTATAATAGTATTATTCAATATGTTGTTATTTTTTTTTACAATATTTATTGGATTTTTTTTATTTTTTTTTACCTATTATTATTAATTAAAATTTTTGATTCAAGAATTTTAAATTCAGGTAGATAGATGTTTTTTTTTTTTTTTTTTTTTTCTTGATTATAGAAACAGCAGCTATGCTGGACGTGGACATGGTTCATTTAAACAGCATTTACTGTATTAGTGTTGCAAAATATAAAGTGAAATAACATAAAATTATACAGTAAAGCACCGAATATACATCTTTCAGGGGACCATTCTAAAAGGACATACAACTGAGAAAGACATACAATCAAAATAGTAGGGGAGACTTGATCCCTTTTTCAGTTTTTAATTTTTATTTTGGAAAAAACAAAATATTTAAAAAATGTTTCCAGTTATTCTTAAAGGCTCATGTGTCTTTCTTGTTACAGTATTTTTTTTATTTTTGAAAAATTACTTTTTAAATAAAAATAAATAGTTTTCCAAAAAATAAAAAAAAGGATCAAGTCTCCCCAGTTGGAGGGAGACTTGATCCCTTGCCAAGGGAGACTTGATCCTCGAAACAAATGCATTGAAATGACTCAAATTAATTAGTAGAAATCAAATTTATTGTTGACTAAGATGTAAAAAGGGAAAAAAAAAAACACAATGATCAAAAACATTTTCAAAGCTTGAAAAACCAAATGTAAATGTTAAGATTATTGCAGTTTGAAGAATTCCACCGAGTATGGTTGGTTTGGGTAGTTTTTTCTCAATGTCATCATTATCCACAACACTATTGTCAACCATTTCTGGATACATAAATTTGTTGAAATTAAGTCCTCGTTTTCTTAGAAAATTGATTTCATATTCAGATGATAAAATCTTCTTTTAAATTTTTCCTGCGAAATGACTAATTTTCTTCTTTCCAGAATTCACACAATGACAAAGTCATTTTCACCAATTGACAAATATTTTGGATCTTCAATGATTTCATTAGAATTGTCATCAAGTGGATCTGGGTCGGTTGAATCATAAACACTATAACTGCTTTTATAACTTTCTGAAGATTTGGGTCTTTCACTTTTAGTGTTTTTACTTTTTTTCTTGGGATGAAATGAGCTTTTCCTGACTTTTTGTTTTTTATTCAGTTGACGATCTTGTATTTTTCTTCATTCTGTCTTTTAGTTGGTGTGCTTGTCAAAATTTTTGAAGACCCTTTTTTCATTTCTTTAGATTTTCCCATTTTTGATAATGAAACTTTAGGGAAGGATTGTATGTCTGCTGGTGTCACTATGTTTGGTTTAACTGTATTATTTTTACTGCTTGTTGGAATTAATGGTTGATTTGAGACGAAAGATGATAAAAAATCATCTTGAGAAATTCCTGTTTAAGGGATATTCCAGTGATTGTAAATCCATTTATTATGTTATTTGTCATCATGGCTTTAGGATAGGCAATTCCGATCAGTTCAGCAAATTGATAAATTGTTGTTCTTTGAGCAGGATGTTTAGTCGTCCAGTCTTGAACAGCTGCATTAAAATATCTTTTAAATGGTCCATATGCAGTACGATCCAGAGGCTGCAATTTGTGAGAAGTGTGCGCTGATATTGTTAACAAAATTATTCCATTTTCTTTGTCATAATTCAAACTCTCAATGCAATGCTTATATGGTTATCATGATTAGGGATTGACCGAATACCGAATAGTTGATTCGGTATTCGGTGGTTCGGCATGTAAACCGAATATTCGGCTTCGGCCGAATACTTAAAAGTATTCGGCCGAATAATTGCAGATAAGTATTTTCTTAGAAGTAGAAGAATTCTCTTTTACTTAGCAGTAGAATAGGCTAAACAATGAGTTTGAATATTATGTGCATGAGTTCAGAGTTCAGCTGCACTACAAGAAACAAGTCAAAGGCCATTTTTTATTTAAAAAACTTTTTCCTTCCTAAAGTAGTCTACATAGGGGCGAAATCAAAACAACTGTCTACAACAGAGAAAAAAAAGTAAGGACGATGCGCATCTTTCCCTTATCATTTAATTTTATGTACTTCTACATTACTTATCAAATAAGTATATCAGAGTTCATATCTGTATATCTAAGGTGTATATTAAAGAAAATACACACATCAAATAAGTATACCCCTATGCCAACCCTATAGTTTTTATAACCATTATATCAAAATCGCTTAAATTTCTTATCTTCACCACCACAATGTTAAAATATTAATCAAAATATAAATATGCTATTAATAATTTGACAGAAAATAGTTAAATGTTCAAATTGATATAATACCTTTTGTATTTTGAGAACATTCCTATTTAATATGTTTATAATTAGACTTAGACAATCAGTAAACCAGTTTAATGACAACATTGTTTCTTATTATTTGAATGAACTTTTGTTTTTCTGACAATCCTTATCCTTAATAAGACCCCATATAGTTTAATGTTTTCATAGGTCATTTTTGGCTTTTGGGTATTGACTAGTGATAAAATAATAAAAAATAAGTTATGGGTTAATGAATTTATGAGTGGAAAGAAGTCATTAAATGTTTTTGTGTAATTAGATTTTAGAATAAAAGTGTAACTGAATTAAATTATTGAGAATTTAATTTCAACTAAAGCTTATTAAAATAGCTAAAATATGCAAAAATGCGTATAAAAAAGTTTCAAGTATTCGGTTGCCGAATACCGAAGCTTCGGTGTACACTTCGACCGAAGCTTCGGTATTCGGCAAAATTGCTGCTTCGGTCAATCCCTAATCATGATTATTCATTATGATTAACACTTTACTGTTTTGGTTATAATATCTTTCATTCTTTATGAAGTGCTGTAAAAATTTTGCAAAGTTAGACGTATGTCTCACATATGCATTCATCCACCATGTGCTTGCTAACCATCATATGCAGCCACATATTAACTTTCTGTCTTTGTCAACCATCTAAAATCAAGCAACCATATTCTAACTAATACAGATAATATCTAAATATCACAACGAGAAGTAGGTGGTTATTAAAATTTAACATTAATTTAGCTTAACTTTGGTTTGGGGAGACTCTATCCCCAGGATCAAGTCTCCCCATACAACAGGGATCAAGTGTCCCTAATGTGCATGTTTGGGGAAAAAAGTTGCTAAATCAAAAATAAAGATATTGTGTTGAATTTAAATAACAACATTTAAGGAGTAAGGTATGTTAGTATATTATATCAATAAAATTAAGTAATTTAGTTATATTTAGCAAAAAATATGAAACACAAACTACGTACTCAAAAAGAAGTTTGATTGTAAGAAAACAGAGATTCCTCTTTTACAAGAAACATAAAAATGGCTGAATCAAAGTATGTTGATAAGGGATCACTTTATTAATGTTTCCAGTTTCAGAGACTTAATTGTATTTTTTCTTTGGTTTTAGACCTAGGGATCAAGTCTCCCTAGGGATCAACTGTCCCAAATCTCCCCTAGTCGCCAAAGGTATAAAATCTTTGACTGTGCAAATATAATGCTGCAGTCATACAATTAACATTTAATTTTGCTGTTATTTTTGTTGTTCAAGATGCACTATAGGGGAAGGTGGGGCACCTTGGGACACTTTTCAGTAAATAATTTTTCTAAATTTTATTAATATTTATTCTTATTTTAGAACCAATTAGACATAAAGTATAAACATTTCTGCATCAAATAAACCTCATAATAATCTAATATCTCGCATAGGAAAAGAGTGAAAACAAAACCAAAAAGCCTTTAAAATGTCCCAACCTGCCCCACATGGTGGGGCAGGTTAGGACACTAGTTTTAATCAAAAATACATGTAAAATTTTATATTTAATTGATGAACAAAGCTTTATTTATAAAGCTTTGGTTGAACATGAAATAATTTAAGCATTGAAACACTTTAATAATTTGAATTGTAACATGTTTTCATTAACAGATCTTGTATTTGATGTGAAAAAAATGGTGTTCATCAAATTCTAATAAAACACATCTTTGACCTATTTTGTTTTCAGGAGTGCCAAGTTTTAAAAGAATATCTGTTTGATACACAAATGAGCTATCATGTTTATCAGGATATATACAAAAAAAAAATGACAATTCTAGATCTCGTTTTCTCAAAATGGATATCTCATACTCGCTGCTGTCCTCAACATTTTGAATATGCCTTACAAATACAACAATGCTTTGTTTCCTGCAAACTTTGCCAATGTACACTATCCCACAGTGGGTTTACCTTTAGCCTTTAAGTTTCTGGACTTATCTTAAGTAAGTTTGCAATCTGTAGGAAAATCAGCATCACATGAACAGCTGAATTCATCACTACTGCCATTATGCAAATAATTTATATTTGTTTTCCTTCCAGGGGTAATTTTCACCAATTTTGCTAGCACAACTGTCTCATCCTCACTGCTTGATGAAAATTCTAATTGGTTGTGTACTTTTTTTCCTTCTGTAAGCTGCATTTGGTCTTTACAGCATTTTTGGACATGTCCCAAGGTGCCCCACAACTGAGTGTCCCAACCTGCCCCACATCGCACATTTTGTAACAAAAACTTTAAAACAGTTAAGCTTAGCATTGCAGTCTATTTTTTACCACTAAAATAACAATAAATCCATGTTTTTTCATCACAACATGCCCCCACTTGTATTATTTCATTTCTTTAATAAAAAATTTATTTTTCAAAACACACATAAATGTTACTCAACCTCATTGAAAACAAAAATAATGGTATTATTTGTTGCCAGCAAACACCAGTGATTCCAAAACACATGGAAGAGTAGATTGTAGTATCATATATTGGCACTTATGTGTGCTTATTTTTAACTGCAAAATTAAGCCTCAAAATTGAGATGTCCCAAGGTGGGCCATGTCCCAACGTGCCCCACCTTCCCCTATATTGAAAAAAAGTTAAAACATTGAAAAAAAAAAAACATTAAATAGTCATTTCTGAAATAGAAAAATAAAATTGAGTATTATCAATCCTTATATGTTTTGTAGGGGAGAGGGGGTCACATGTGAACAATTTTTACATTTTTGACTATTTCTCAAAATTGTTATGAGCTATTGCAACAAAAATTTATTTATATGAATATTTACACTTTGTTTGTTCCTTTGGTAAAACTTTTGGATGCATTTATCAAAAATTTCTAACTGATATCATCATTCTAAGAATTGTCTATATTTGTTCATGTGTGCCCCGGTGGAGGGGGAGTTGTGAACAGACCTGGGGCACATGTTAACACATGCATAAATAAGACAAAAATATTTTTTTGTGAATAAAAAGTAACTAGATGCCTTCTTTCTAGTTGTGTGAATCAATCAATAAATGTTTCAACATAGATACAAGAAATTATTCGTAAAATTATACACTAATATACCTACTCTTTTTGAGTCAAGCATAGCAAAACTGTGTTACTTTTAAATAAATTATTGAATAATTTTGTTATTGTGTTTTTACTTTTTTCTAAATGTTATGCAATGTGTATAACAAAATTGTGCATCGTGGTTTTATAAATTGGTAAAATTGTGATATAAAAAAATGATGATTATCACAGTACTACTTATCACTTTTTTTGGCCAACTAAATTTAACTTTCATAAAATAAAATATCTTACAAGTACTTTATTATGGGCTAAGAAAAAATAAATACATTTAAAACTGGAAATCATTAAAGAATAACAAATATATTGATTTTTACAGAAAGCCACCACTTCTAATTGTTATCTAACTTCCAGTAAATTAAAACTGTGCAGTAATCCTAAAAACATTGAATTTATAGCTCAATGTTTGACAAGGGTAATTAAATTTTAAACTAAAAAAAAAAAAAAAAAATGCATTCACAGGCTTAAAAAATACATTCATAATCTAAAATAGAAAAATGGGGCACTTGTGAACTGTTCATAAGTGCCCCATCTACCAACTTAAGCCTAACTTAAAGAAAAAAGATATTTTTAATTGAAATAAGGAAACAAAACTTTTTGTAGACTTACCTAATTAATGCCACTAAAGAATGCAACACTGAAATTCTACTTTTAAAATGTCTTGAATGAATTTTTACTTCAATAACTTTAGATGACTTTTTTACTTAACATCTTCTAAAACAAACAAATTACAAACAACCGGAAATTAAAATTGCTCATTGTTCTGAAAATTCAGCCAAAAGATGGTACCAATACCGTCATATATTGGTATTTTTTTTATTTCAGATTAACTGAGTGTAATATGTACTGTTCACATGTGCCCCATGTTTACATCTGCCCCCCCCCTCTCCCCTACATCACTTTTTTTATTGTATGTATAAAGAGAGTTTATTTAAAATAATCTTTAATCATCATCTGACATGCTGATTGTCTTTCAGACTTAAGTACAGCATTATTTATGGAGTTAAGTTCCTGAAAAGTTTTCTCACTAATATTGTGGAAAGCAAAAAAGGTTCTAAGTGACCAGACCACCCATTATCCATTCTTTTTATCCCACTCCCTGTTCCGCAAAATTGAATTAACACCTGTAGCAGTTACACTTGTTGTTTGTTCTTCATCTTTCTCTAAATATCATTAGCAGAAAAAAAAAAGAACGATGCTGGGGGAAAAATTTTGAGAAAATCAGTTACAGCATGAAAGAAATGATGTATAAACAGAACATTACAACATTAAAATACACAGGGATGAATCAAGACTGCACTGAAATGACGTACATAAATGTAAAAGTACAAATGATACAACGTATAAATGAAAAACAGGTTTTACTGTATTAGATTTAGGCAAAGTGTTTCAAAAGGGATGAGATTAAGAGATGGAAGTAAACAGTTGCAAATAATTTTTGTATAGTAGATCAGGGTTGCAATCCATTCTTTCAGTAAAAAATGAATAAAACCCAAGAGGAAAAAGAGCTTTTAATATCTGGTAGGTTATAAAAATTAATTTTCATTCACACTCAAATTATTTTAAAACGTTTGAAAAGCAGAAATCTATGAATCTTATAATGAACTTTCTAGATCAGTATTTTTTCGATTAACTTTCTCTTTCATGATTGATCTTTATAATTATACAGTGCATTTCAGTATCATAGCATAGAATAGAAAGAGATTTAAATAACAAACATTTTAATTCAGAGTAGAATGTCTTAAGGCAACATCGAAATTAGATACATTTTCGATCGTATTTTTAAATTTAGATATACAGTAGATTCCCTCAAATCTGCATGGCTTGTAACTACAAGTTGTGCATATTTTGCAGATTTCTGGTCACTGCTTTAATTGCATTTTTAAATAGTAATTTGAATGTAATAATGTCTTTGAAATCATAATTAATGCTTACACTGTAGTAAACAGTAGAATAATTAAATATTAGAGTAAATTAACAAAAACTCAGAATATTTAAAAAATTATTATAATACTAAAAGTAAAAATTGAGTTAAAAACTAAATATGCATAATAATGATGATATAAATTTTTCTTCGATTAGTTAATGAAACTCACCTCATAAAGGTACACTAATAATTTACATCTAAATTGTCAAAAAACAAAGTTTTATTTCACGTTTAGCCAAATTTTATAACCATAAAAGATATATTAATGCATAAATTATTTGGTAAAAAGATCATGATTACAACTGATATCAGTGCTATTTTGAATTTTTTCAGAAATAAATTTATACTTTCTTTATGAGAAAGCATGAATTCAGTCATATTAACCAGAATTACATTTTAAAATGTGTATGAAATGACATAAAAATTTAAACAAGAAAGAAAAATTGTGCTGCATCAAGCATAGATTATGAAACATTTTCCAACACTTCCAGAATACTTTTTTAAAACTTTGTTGTTTAATAAGGTAAAGAAGATACCTAAGTAAACTTTTCAGAAAATGCATTAACCCATTTGAAGAACAGATTTCAACAATTGCTGCACATAGCCAGAATGGTACTCTAATTCTTTTGTGCAGCTCTGTATATTCTACATAGTATGCTAAAATTTAGTTTAGGTAGAAAATTCATAACACATTTGAAAATTCACCTTTAGCAATTTCCACCAAAGCAAAGATGGAAATGTACTTGAATTCTTTTGTGCATCCCTGCATATAAGACTTTTATACAACCTGCATATTAAGCTGAAATTTAATTGAGGGAAAAGCACATTTAAAACTACTGAAATCACACTTCCAAAAATTCTGTCAATAGGCAGCCATTTATCCAGTTTTTTACATAGCACTGTATATGATTTTATTTATATGCTACAAATATCTCTGAGTAAACTAAATGTAGCTGAGCTTGAAAATGCATAACTCAAATTAAAAAAAAACACCTTTAAACAATTCACACACTCTCTCACTAATGCTTACGAATTATTTTGTGTAACCTTGTATATGGCCTATAGAATTTATATTCACCATGTAGTGTGCAACAATTTAGTTAAACTTTAAGCAGATACCATAACAGAAAACACACTTTCAACAATCATCCCTAATAAACAATACTTCAGATACCTACTGTAGTTGTATCCGTAATCTTTTATGTGTAAATGAACAATAAATGTGATACACATCATATTCTACTGCAAGCATCTTGTAGTAAAGCTCAGCAATGTATATCAATTCCATCAAGTTTGAAAGCATTCAACATAATTAAAATACACTTTGAACAATTTTTTCTGGTAGATTATTATATAACCGGCTCTTCTGTATGACTGTAATTGAATGATAAATGCTTTACATCCCATATTCTACAGAAAGCATGTTTTAGTGCATCTCAGAAATTCATAGCAATCTTATTTATTTGTAAATGGAGTAACATCATTAAAATACACCACAAACAATTTTTCTTTGTAGACCATAATATAACAGAATACTTTTGAGTTCCCCTGTATGTGTACTGTCTGTGCTACAGATAATGTATTCTATAAGTACCAGTGCAACTCAATAATGTATATAAATTTCATTATGTTTAAAATTCTGTAACACTGTTGAAATACCCCGCAAATCATTTTTTTCCCATAGACCTTAACATAATGGAATACTTTTGAATGCCCTTATAAATGAATTATGCATGCTACACACTCCATTTTCAATACCAAACATGCCATGGCAAAGCTCAATAATGTATATCAATTACATGTCAATCGAAAAATATTTACACGGTTTAGAGCATGGACAGACAAACAAATCAAAGTCATAAACACTTTTCAACTATATTGGAAAGTGTTAAAAATGGTGAATTTTTGCCCTACATCTGAACTGAAAGTTTCACTTTTTACATTTGCAATGATGTGCAAATTTTAGGCATTTTTGGATTTGAAGAAGTCAACTGTATATTTCCAACATTTAATTTTAACCCTTTCCTGTCCTGCAAAACAAAAGACTATTATATATTCCCACATTAAAATAAAAAACTTCTTCTTCCCTTCTATATGCAATTAGTAAAACACGTAAGATACTTCTGAACTCAGTGTTTCAGGAAACTATAGTATATACAAATGGAGTCCACTATACGAAACTAGAAATAGCTGTTGGGAAGCTAAAGATCACGAGCAACCAATCGATCGCAAGCCTGGTTTGAAATACATGCTTAACAAGCTCTTTAGAACATTTGTTTTTATTGTAAACTAGCTGACCCGTCCAGCATTGCTCGGGCAAGTGATAATATTCTTAAATCAATCTTAAATTCATATGATTTTATACCTGTTGTGCATGCACTGAGAAATCTGTTAGTTCTGCTTTCCACTGCCAGGGTGGTGCATTCTGTTCTGAACAAAACTCTGACACATGTGCCCGCTTCCTGTGTCACTGCATAGCAGACATACTTTGTCTGCAAAGTCTGCTAGTTCCAATATCCACTTTCAGATAACGCACTCTGTTCTAAACAAAAATATATATCCAAATGAAACTAAGTTATTCAACCTTTCTGTAGACATATTACTTGAAGGGGGGTTGCAGAATCAAATAAGAATTTAAAAGATTTGATCATAATAATATCTGTCATGTGGACTAATTGAGATATTTAATCAAAAGTAGCTGCCTCACCTCCCCATTCCTGCAAATATAACAAATACAAAAATTTCTTTATAAACAAATTGTGAAGACATTTATTTTTTTCTTCTAAAAATTGATTTTTTTATAAAATAAAAAAGTTATTTACAGATTTCTTGATTCAGCATAACATTTTGTGCATAGGTGCATTAATTTCAAATTGATAAATGCGGTATTAAAAAAAATTCTATAGAGCTGGAAAATTACTTGCTCTTTTTAGTCACATGTTGTTTTGAAATAATATTGGGGTCTGCTTCAAGAACACATCTCATTGGCTGCGCAAATGCTAGACATATGGTCTCCTCGAATCGAGAATGAATCCTGCGATTTGATAAAAATCTATGCCTTAATTGAATTATAAATAATTTGCCATTCTTGTAATTGGGGTTTTTAATTAATAACTCAACTAATTATTAGAAATTAAAAATTGTTTTGTATCAGGTGCAGTGCACCAGGAGAAGACTTAGACTACCCTCACAAAAATTTTCAGCTTTGTATGTGCGGTAGATTTCGCTAGTCAGCAGAAACAGACGCAATCACACACACAACGAAACTTTCTTTTTTTAGTATAGATTGAGGCTGTTCTCAAATCCAAACTGGCTACCTTCTGGCACATTTTTTAATTCATTTTTATTTACAAATGCATCAAATTGGCAGGTGCTGTTATTGATAACCGCATAATCAAATTGTTTTTTCCATTTTTCAATTAGGACAAAATTTTTCTAAGAAAATTCTATCAAAATTTGCTTTTTAGCTCACAGGCTATCAAAACCTGAGAGCTAATGTTCCTGCATGTTATGTATGTATGTACGTAATGCGATAACTTTTGATAGAAATATCCGATTTGCTGAAATTTTATTTTTAGATTCATTCTGATAAGGCACTTCCCTGATTAGTTTTGGGGCTTCATTCATTAAGTATAAAGGGGGGGGGGAATGCAGGGCCACCCCCCCCCCCTTAACTAGGATAAATGGGTTTTTCATGCAGAATTATCAGATTTTTTTCACATTTGGCATACCGGTTAATTCTGATAAGGTGCGTCCGTGATTAGATTTGAAGGTTCATTGTTTAAGTCTAAAGGGGGAATGGGGGACTAATACCCCCCCCCCCCCCCCCCTTAAATGAGTAGATGAGAGTTAGATAAATGAGTTTCTCTATCCGATTTGCTTCAAATTTGGTAAACAGTGTTATCCTGATAAGTCACTTCCCTGATTACATTTGGAAGTTCATTGGTTAAATATAAAGGGGGGGGGGGACGGAGGTCTAATATGCCCTTAATTTAGGTAAATGGGTTTTTATATCCGATTTGCTTTAAATTTGGTTACCTGTTTATTTTGATAAGGTGCTCCCCTGATGACATTTGGAGGCTCATTGATTAAGCATAAAGAGGAGAAACTGGAGGGGGGCTAATGCCCCCTTAATTTATTTTTCGAGGGGCATTATTCTTTGAAATAAGAGTATAATATGTAGTTAGTGTAAATAGCCTGTGTGCTCAATGCCATCAGTTTAACTAGGCACTTTTCTTTTTTATTTAATTAATTTCCAGATGTGGCAGTGCAAGAAAGAAAAAAATTGTCATCCTAAGACAACAATTGCTTATAAGTCAAGATGTAATTCATTTATCGAAAAATGAAAAACCTGTTTGGTTACAAATTACTTTGATAATCATATCTCCAAGTATCATGTTTTATTTTCAAAAATGAGTCAGAAAGCTTTCCGTTGTTAAGCGGGAAAAATAATCTTAAATGTGTAAGGAATATCTGTTTTAAATTAAATTCAGGTATTTAAAAGAAAAAATAAATAAAAGATTTGTATTTTAAATGAAATGAATGCATGTGATTGAAACATCAGAAAGCTTCCCGTTGCTGAGCGAGGAAAATATATGCTTGAGAATCCCCTTAACACATTGTGTGCGGGACACGCACATTTTCTGATGATTGATACTTGAGCGCGGGACACGTACTAGTATGGGTTAACTAAATTTGCGCGCAATACCCCCGCCCGGCACAATTCCGCCGCGAAATGTACCCGCACACAATGTGTGAAAGATATCTATTTTGAATGTAACCTGTACTATTTTAAATGAAAGGTATGTATTTAAAAGGAAATAAAATTAAAAAATTGTATTTTAAATGAAATGAGTGGAATGCAATTAAAAGGTACTGGTGGTTGTCTAAGTTTAAACATTAGAGAGAAAATAAAAACCAGTTGATAGCAAAATATTGGAGTATTGGAAATTTCTATATCTGAAAGAAGGGCGAATAATAATTCATGCTCTATCGTAGTCCTTTTAATTAAAATATCTTGAGAGAGGAACCAGAATACATTATAATATTAGATAGCTAAATATTGTCATGTTTGAAATTTTGATAGTTGAAAGTTTACCTTCCCCTGATGTAATAGTGTGTTTGTATTACGGATGTGAGATAATAAGACCTCTAGGGGGTGCAGCTTCAAACATTTTCCGTACTCCTCATGTGATATATCATTGCAAAGGCCTTTGACCACTCTTTCATATTATAAGCCTCCCTTTCACCTCCTTCAAATTCCCCTCCCCCAGGGCTCTTTCTCAATTTTTCCGACATCCTTCATGTGATATATCATTGTAAGCCCTTTGACAACTCTTTCATATTCTGCACATCCCGTCCTTTTCCCCCCACTTTGTCCCCCTTGAGGGCACTTTTCTAACTTTCGCTGACAACCCTCATGTGATATATCATTGAAAAGCCTGTGACCACTTTTTCATATTATGTATCGCCCGTTTCCCCCCTCCCCCGGTGGCATTTTCTCTATTTTTCCGACATCCTTCATGTGATATATCATTGTAATGTACAGCCCTTTGACCATTGTTTCATATTCTGCACATCCTGTCCCCCTTCCCCCACTCTTCTAACTTTTACCAACACACCTCATGTGATATATCATTTAAAAGCCATGTGACCACTTTTTCATATTATGCACTTACCATCCAACATCCCCCCACACAATGCCTGACTGGGGAGGCACTTTTCTAACTTTTGCCGACACCCCTCATGTAATATGTCATTGGAAAGCCCTGTGACCAACTCTTTCATATTATGCACCTCTCGTTCCCCCTTCCCCTACTTGCGCTCCCGGAGGCACTCTCAATTTTTCTAACATCCTTCATGTGATATATCATTGGGCAGCCCTTTGACCACTCTTTCATATTATGCAAACATAACCTTGCATATTTTAGTTCCATTTTTTTCCACCAGGGTGTACTTTCCTGTATCGATTTCTATGGACCCGATCGCAACGAGGTTTGGTTCATTCAATGTGGTTTTCGATAGTCTTCAATATTTCAGTTCTACTTTTTACCATCAAGGGGCGCTTTCCCATCTCGGGTTCTATGGGCCCGATGTCAACGGGGCTCGGTTCATTCAACTTAGTTTTCAATAGCCTTACATGTTTTATTTCCACTTTTTACCGCCAGAGGCACTTTCCTATCTCGAGTTCTATGGGCCCGGCTCGACTAATATATCTACGGATAGGTTGTATAACAGAGTTTTGCTAAGAATAGAGTGCGCAACCTGGTGGTCGAATGTGGAACTAACAATTTTGTAGCGCGTTCCACGCACGCCTGCTATACGGCTCGGCGTCGCAAGTAGCGGGGACCAGTGTTCAGTGATAGTATAAAAAATATTGAGCCCCCTGGCGAAGGAATGTGGAACTAAAGGATTTTTCAGCGCGTGCGCAGCATGCCTGCTATACGGTGCCGCAGACAGCGGAGACACGTGCCAGCGTTTCGCTCTGTAAGTGGTTTCTTTAGAAAAGAGTGCGCCTCCTGGTGGTCGAATGTGGAACTAACAGATTTTTTAGCGCGTGCACGCACGCCTGCTATACGGCACCGCAAGTAGCGGGGACCAGTGTTCAGTGATCGTATAAAACATATTGCTCCCCCTGGCGGTAGAAGATAAACTAATAGATTTTACAGAGTGTGCGTAGCACGCCTGCTATTTGGTGCCACAGGCAACGGCGACCCGTGTCGTATGTTCCTATAGAACACGAGCCGGGGTTTCGTTCAGTTCGAGGTATGTTTCCAAACCTCGATATTGTATAAATTAATCTTCAAAGTATAGTTTTCATCTGAAAAATATTCAGGACTTTCTTTGAAAAGGATTTTTATCCGGGTCAACCCGGAAGAGTCAAAATCCGACCTGAAACCTGGTCAGATTCATGTAAAATTGGACTATCCTATCCGATGTAGAACTTATGTTTTGTCCAAGCTATACAACACACATTCTTGAAATTGTTTAATAGGACGTCAACAAACATCAGAATCGAGATAAAGGCATACCCACCAAGTTTATGCCTTTTAACCAATTAAATTTTATTTAAAGCAACAGAACGGCTTTGTCCACGAATGGCAATAGCCACGCCTCTGCGGGTAGATGACCTCCGAAAAAGACTTTATTGAACAAAGGAGAAGCAATGTTAAAATATTCGTCGCGCCTATTTGTGTCTTTCTTCTGTTTACCCGCGGCTGACGTTACATGAGTGAAGTCCACTGCATTCTGAGCGCTGTCGGTACAGTTTCAATATCGTTAGCGTCAGAAACAACGATAGAGAAAAGTGTTGCTTTTTAAACAACGATAGAGAAAAGTGTTGCTTTTTAAACAACGACGTCATCAATATAGAGATGAATAATAACAAATTTTAGAATCTGGTTCATAGTCAACCATTTCTAACGGCACACGTTAACAAACACTATTTTGGTGATAATAACAGGCTTGTGAGGGTACTCAGAGATTTGTTTTCGTCCACCCTAGTCATTTTGTATGTATGTTCACAGCGTTTTCAGCAACCACTGAACGAATTTGAATATAACTTTTTACAGTTTTAGTACATTTGAGAAGGTTGTGATCTCAGAGTAGTCATCAAATGGTGTATAAATTCGTTTACAGGAACACGTCAACTATTTTAATTTAAGATTGCCTACTCCAATATCAAACTTTGTGTTACTGTAATTTCCAGTATCTCAAACGTTTGAGAACGCAGTGGACAATAAATACAATCTTCATTTATAAATATGACAGTGGCGGTGCGTATACGAGAACAAATATAGACCAGGATGCATTTATAAGAGAGTAGCGATATACGCAGACGGCGCATGCATAGACTGGAAGCTTTGTCCAAAGTATGGAAATCCACTTTTCAGAGCTGGCGATACTGACGTGAACAAGTTCGATATATGAAGTTCAACCACGTGACTACAGCGTCTAGAATACCTAGTGTGGAAATATGCTATCCTAAGGCGCGCCACACACCAAGGAGACATGCGACTCTGGCGCACGTCGCATGTATCATGAAACATCGAGCCACCACAGGAGGCAAGTTGCATTTCTACTTTTTTCATCCACACACCAAAGCGACATGAGACATATTCATGGCGTATGCGCGTAGCTTGCTTTTAATTCTTTGACAGAACAGAATAGTAGAATCATGGCGTCTGCAAACGAAGCGATTGTAAATATGGATATTTCATTCGAAGATGAGGATTTATTTTTATTCACTCTACTAAAAAATAAAAGGAATCTTGAATCCCACCATATTGAAACAAATAAACGAAAATTGTAGCAATATATAACGTAACTGCAGCACGAGACGAAAGCGCGAAACGAAGCATAAGACACGTGCAACATAGGTACTTCGTCGCATGAGTCTTTAGTGTGTGGGCACAGTGAAGAAACAGGTACGTTACAACAGTAAATTTGACGCACGAGTCAAGTGAGATGTCTCGTGTCTCCTTGGTGTGTGGCGCGCCAAACAGTGCTAAAATGTTTATCCCTTAAATGTGCGACGATACTGCTAAAATGCCAAGTGTCGATCGCAGCGACATCTGCGGGATTTTCGTATTACTAGTATTACACTGTATAGAATAGCAATACCTTGCAGTTGTATAAAATATCCCGCAGATGTCGCTGCGATCTGTATATTGCAGCAGCATCGTTGCATATTTAAGGGATACAATATTTTAGCGCTTTTTAAAGTATTACAGAGATAGCCGATTTCCACACTATGTATTCTAGTCGCTATAACGTGACCATAATCCTCCAATTTGTATACAACCAATCAAAATCAACAAAAAATAGTAGGCTAACAAAATGCCCACCTGGTTGCAAAATTTGTTGCTACGGTATGACGTCAATTGCAACTGCTCCATTAGACGAATGGCACAAGCAAACAAATATTAGCTTGCCTATAATGGTAGGATCACCGAGATGCTTGATGATTCGTTTTTGTGCAAAATTATCTCAACCAATCAAATTTTGTTTCCCATATGTCGCCACTCCCATACGGAGGCACCTTACGAACTTGTTCTCTTCTCATCATGAAAGTTGCTTCCCGAGCGATCTGGTCATATTTAAATGTTTTATTAGAAAGAGGATCTTGCAAATTTTGCTTTTCATTTCATATCGACCAAGGCGTGTCTATGCCCTTTAAAAGAAACTCTCAGTACTCGCTAGTGATATTTTCTTTTCCATCCCTTGTTGAAGGGCAGGTGGTCGTCTCTTTACTCCTTTCATATCTTGATAGTTTTCGTGGCTGAGTGGTCAAGGCATCACACCGCTAATTGCTTGAGAGCGTAGGTAGGTGCGGGTTCAAATCCCGCTGGCTCCGTTGCACACTCTTTGTGGAGCTCCCGGATGTAATTATCTTGCGTTGTAAATTTCCTTATGCTATCTTGTCCCTGTATATTGACGATGACTTATATGCGGGCACTTGACGCCAAGCACACAGGTCAGATATATGTATTCAATAAACCAATAAAACCAAACCAATTGTTTTCGTAAAAATAAATAGACCGGGGAGCGGTCATCACCTCATTGGATTGACTGAAACTTCAAGATTAGACAGAACTCGATTTGCATATTAAAATGCAACTGGTCTGTCTAGTCATATCGGTGGGAAATACTTGCAAACTCGATTTTAGTGGTTGATCAATAGATTTATCATTGGATTTTCATGCACCTAAAGGTATGAAAACATGGAGGGCTGTCAGCAAGAAAACACAATGATAAACCTACCAGTCAACCGCTAAAATCGGGTTCGCATGTGCTTACCACCAAGATATGACTTTGCAGATCAGTTGCATTTTAATGAGCTAATCGAGTTTTAACTAATCCTGGAATTTTAGCTGTCAACTGGATGAGGTGAAGGTTTGTGCAGCCGCCTTCCAGTCTAAAAGAGTTCACCGAGCCAGGATCGACTAAAATCAATATACAGTCCAAAAGCGAATCGCGTAGCGATCGACAATCTCTAAAAAAACAAAAAAAACAGCCTGTAGTGCCTCTATATGAGAGTGGTGACATACGATTATCAAAGTGTGCTTAGACGCGACCAACGATCAGGGCAACACTAGATACCGGGCTTGCTCATTCATTATATCGTATATTCATTCATCCTGACGTCACAAATGGTGGCTGGCCGCTATCAACGACATACAGTGATTGGTACAAAGCGGCGCACCCATCGTTTTGTGTCAGTCGCCGTGTAAAGATGATCCACTCCGTATAACGTTTTAAAAGTCATGAACTGCCCTTGTATGTCGTTGGTCGCGGCTTAGACACACGCGTCCTTGAACATTGAAGTCCACCATAGTAGAGATTGCTTTGGGCCTATAGCAACTATGGCTTTCCGCCTCGAATGATCCTTATGATACACAAACACAAGCCACAACAATTTTTATTTTCATTTTCCATTACATACGAGGACGAGATACTCACAAGGAAAGTTGCAACACCAGAGACGATTACTTATTTATAAAGACATTAATAAAATATGGTATGAGATGTAAATTTCCAACTGGGCGAAAAAATGTCCGGACCAGGATTCGAACTCCTGGCTGAAACCGCCAGTGTTCTGCCATCTGAGCTATCCCGGACGAATCTGGTGGAACTCTTTCACCCAGCTAAACTTAATGATTATAGCATCTGGTCTGAAACCTGGTTCAGCTCAACAGAATAAATCTTAGGTAATGGAACTCCAGAAATCGCTGGATACGAAATTACACTAGATTAATACCATTTTAATCTAAAAGATGGTATGCCCAACAAAATTTAATAAAACTTAGCATTTTTCTTCAATCACAAAAAATAGATTTTGTTTGACCCAAAAATAGAGTAATTCTAAATAAAAACAACGATGTAAATATATAAATATTATTTTTAATACCATATTAACCCCCCGACATATTTAGCGAAAATCTTTTTTCTAATTGGCTGCGCTTGGGTTAGCCTGGCTTAGGATCGAACAGAGATCAAACCTTCAAAATCATGTTCTAACGACCTAAAATCTTGTGTTTAGATCAAAAGTTGGGTTCGTTAGACCTTGGGTCGACCAGTGAAAACGCAGCTTTACAACCGGGAGCTCCACAAAGAGTGTGCAACAGAGCAGCGGGAGTCGAACCCGCAGCGACCTACGGACACACGCGTTTATCTCATCCATGACAAATCTACATCCCAGAACTTTATAGTACCAACGTCCCCTAGATGAGGGAGAAAGCCTTGACACACGTCGCGAAAACGTCACACAGAGTTATAAAGGGTGAAAAAACCGGGTTTAATCCAGCGAATAAACAGAGTTTTTGGGAGGGGAATTAAAAAAAATTCCTGGAGTTTTCGGAAAGTTTGAGCCATGAAATATTTTCAGAGGCGTCGCTATGGGGAGTTATGGGGAAGGGGGGGACTCTCTCCCTCCAATATTTGTGAACTTGGGAAATTTGAGCTTAGAGATGGAAAATTCTAGATTTTTGAGACTTTTTTTCTTAAAAAAAAAAACAGTTAAATAAATATGAATTTTTTGTTGTTTTGGTGTTTTATTTTCTGAGAGCTGTAACTGTAAACAAGTTAAACAATCAAAATTAATACAAAAAGAAAGCACCCAGACTCAATCTGTCATTTTTTTTCTCTGTTCTATGAAAATATCATACATCCACCAGACCTTAATTTCTCTACTCCTGTCCATCAATAGTTGACTCTAATCCATGTCGTTTATTTTCTCCAAAACTTTGTTCCTTACTCAACAATTTCAAAATAACATTATTTTCATATCAAGAGCGATTATGATTCGTACACAATTGAAGACAAGGAATTCACAAACCTTAAACTAATGCTAGTTGGCTAAAAATAAAATGGTTATTTCACATTAGATCTCGAAAAATAAAATAAACGTTCCAATTAAAAAATATCCTACTATCACAAACGAAACTTCCTGGTCTCCTTGGCGCGATAGCAATATGTCGTCGCTAGAGCGGTTATAAGGAAAAGGCATGTTTACAAACAAACACTTCCATCAACCAATCTACCACTATATTTTTATCATAGCGATCATTGCAGAAATCAACTTGGCGACGTAGACCAATCATATCATAGATCTGTTAAGGGACCAAATTCCCGGAGTTCATATGGAGTCATAATGAATGAACAGGTTTTCTTACTGACCAACAGTGACGTCAGCTACGCTTTCCTTACACAAGGTTCTTAGTCGTTGCCATCAATGCCAGACATAAATCTGCAAATGTCACAAATTTTCTTTTAAAATAGCATCCTATTCTAATAACTAGAAAATAAAAACATGATGTCTCTTTCCTCTTCATTTTGATCTCAAATAGCATTAAAATAAGTTGAAATGGAATAACTAATTTTAAGAAAAAAGAAACAAAAGTTTTTTTTTTTCTTTCTAAGCATGAATAAACAAAATTTTCAGTTTCAGAAAGAATGAGCCCGAGCTTCCTTAACTATTCATTTTCCAAATTTTTCATCTTTATTTTCATGCCGAATTATTCCAAGATAGGAATATAGAAAGTAATGTAGTTTTGATTTGAATTATCTAAGTGATAGAGGTGTATTTAAACTTTTATTAAATGGCCTTAAGTTAGATAATAGTTAGATTTTTTATGTTTTTAGTTTCAGCATTTTTCTTTGGTAAAAGATTTTTTTTACATATAACTATCATTATCATACATACATTGCACATATCATTGAGTTGGAAATTAAAGTAGTTTGTTTCAAGTTGGGAAATTTTTGAATCCCCCCCCCCTACCCCCTAATAAATATCTGTAGCTACGTCCCTGAATGTTTTAAATTATTATTTTTAATAACTTAATTTTTTTCAATGTAAACAACATAAATGTAGAAAAATAGCTTCGGTTTACATGAAAACTAATGAAATACGTGTTTAAATTGCAGAAATATTAAGTAAGAGAAAATATCATAAATAATTTGATATTTCAATCGTCGATAAATAAAGCGTGACAGATTCATTTTGTCTGACACGAATGTAAACATCACCCCTATTCTACGAAACAGCCAATATAAACAAAAAGAAAATAAACCAAAGTAAAAGAAATTAATGTAAAATATGCAATGCAACTCTCTAAAAAATTAATGTAGAGTATGCCTGAATAGTGGATATAACAGCTAACAAACTTTAATCGCCAAATCATAAGGTTAGTAAATTCATAATGATAAATCTATCAACTTTTCAGAACAGTGCTGAAATTCTGAAAAATAAAAATTTTAAATGGAAAAATGAATAATTCTGTTTACCTTAAAAACTCCTGCAAAATTTCCTATATCCCCCAAAATTCCCTGGTTTACACCCATCCCTGATCTGCGGGGTTTTTTTGCAACTCTACACCCAAAACAGGGAAACAAGGAAAAAAAAATCGAACAACTTGCATGTTTCGTTTTCTTTGGCTCGTGGAATTATTAATTACTATTAGAAAATAAGAGTTAATAATTCCACGAGCCATTGAATTTCTTTCTGTGTTTTGCCTGGTTTGTGTAACGTGTATTAAGGCTTCCTTCCTTATCTAGGGGGCGTTGATAATACTCGCCTAGACGAGTGAGACAAGGGCGCCTCGATATGAGACTGTCGATAGACGGAATATAATATTTGATTGTTTTAGACAATTCTGGACTAAAGCTAATCGCCGAGCATCTTAGCGAGTCTGCCATTTTTGCCGCCTTTTTAACTCATCTCATTCCCAAGCGGGTATCCTGCCATTTTTGCCGCTTTTTAACTCATCTCATTCCCAAGCGGGTATCACGAAGTCTGGAATGTACACTGTTAAAAATATCGTGAAAAATTACCTCTGTTTTTAAAGGCTATCTATTTGTTGACCAATGAGAACGCTCCATAGGTGTTTCTGTAGCGTTGTCATTGGTCAGAAAATAGATAGCCTTTAAAAACAGAGGTACTTTTTCAGGATTATTTTTAACAGTGTAGGTTCGCTATAGTTTGGACAAAAACATCCGTATAAAGAAAGGGCATGTTTACAAACAAACACTTCCGTCAACCAATCTACCAACTACATTTTTGTCATAACGATCATTGCAGGAATAGTCTTGGCGACGTAGGCCAATCATATCAGAAACCTGTTAAACTTAGACCAAACAAATTTCCCTAGCTCATGTGTACAGTAGGAGTTATAAAGAACGGACAGGTTTTTCTTGCTGATCCACAGTAATTCGACCACGAGGCTAACGAAAAAGACAGGCTACCGCGGTGGGTCCGATTCTTCTTTTTTTACAGACCGCTGGAGTCACGTGATGCTCGAATACACCAATGAAGGTGTGCGAAAAGAGTGACGACCAACAGTGACGTCAGCTGCCCTTTCCTTATAAGCATGTCTGAGCATGCGCCCTGCGCGTGTAACGGAGCAATGCCGTCTGGAACAGCCAATGAATTACATGGTAAACTGTCGAAGGAGCAACCATGATCGTTATGTTGCAGAAATTTTTGTCTCTTCAAATTATCCCAACTAATAGGAAATTAAATACAGCGTCCAGAATACCTAGTGTGGAAATATGCTATCCGAACAGTGCTAAAAATTTATATCCCTTAAATGTGCGACGATGCTGCTAAAATTTCAAGTGTCCATTGCAGCGACATCTGCGGGATTTTCGTATTACTAGTATTACATTGTATAGATTAGCAATACATTGCAGTTGTAGAAAATATCCTGCAGATGTCGCTGCGATCTGCATATTGCAGCAGTATCATTGCACATTTAAGGGATACAATATTTTAGCACTTTTTAAGTATTACAGGGATAGCCAATTTCCACACTATATATTCTAGGCACTATAACTTAAGGGTTCGTTGGAAGAATCGGAGATGATACCCAAATCAGCATGGTAACGCCTGTCCAGGGTGTTGCTGTCGGAGTGATCAGGCATCCAGATTAATTTAAAATACATAGAAAACTAAATTTGAAATCATTAAATAAAATTAAAAATAAATCGATGCTCAAGAATTTTCGAAAGCGGACTCCCGGGAATAAATCAGGATTTAAAGCCGGGATTAAACCCGTTGTTTTTCACCTTTTGCACGTTTCTGCTGATATAGGCAAAAGTGTTGCGCCAAGTTCAGACTAATTCTAAAGGGTCTATTGGCAAGCCTGTCTTTATCGTCAAGCTAAACGGTTATTGTATTTGCGCACTTATCTAATCCCGCACGTTCAGGAAAATATTGCCACGTCCTAAAACTTCCAACATAAAGCTATGAAAAAAGAGGAGCAGACATATCAATATTTTACTGTGGAAAGCCTTGATTCGGAAAAACGAGTTCTTTCGCCCTCTTCTTGGTCCGCCATATTTGACTTTGACCGATAACAGTCCAATCTGCAGTGGGAAACGTGGCTAAATATGGCGGAAGCAGGAGGGGGTAGGAATGCAACCAACGAAATATACTACCGGTTCACTCCTTTTAAAGCATCACACGGAGTGGATCATCTTTACACGGCGACTGACATATAACGATGGGCATGCCACTATGTACCAATCGCCGTGTAAAGATGATCCACTCCGTGTGACATTTTAAAAGTCATAAACTGGCCTTGTATGCCGTTGGTCCATTGGTTACGAAGATGCTTGGCAATTTACTTTTGTCCAAAATCATCTCAATCAATGGAGGATATTCCAAATATGGGTTCGAGGCTGAAAAAAGTCACGTGATACCGGTAATTTACCCAAGGAACTTCTAACTGATAAGAAGGGAAGATGCTACTGCTTTGCCTGATGAACTGTTTCATTGGCTAGCGGGAATTTACATTACACGTCTACGGAGCCTTCCCTTCTTTACGCTAATGTTTTTACCTTGATCACGTGATCAAAATGCAGATGGAATATCCCCCATTCCGGTATCTCACCACTTTCATATCGAGGCACTCTATTGCTAGTGTCTCTAAATGAGAGTTAGCGCATACAAGAAATAAAATGGACTATATTCCAAATCTGGGTTCGAGACTTAAAAGAATCACGTGGTAACGGTAATTTACCCAAAGAATATCTAACTGATAAGAAGGAAGCTTACTACTGCTTTCCTCATGAACTGTTTCACTGGCTGGTGGGGATTTATATTACGTCTACGGAGCCTTCCCTTCTTTACACTAGAAGTTTTTACCTTGACCACGTGATCATAACGTAGATGGAATATCCTCCATTGACTTATTTGAGATAATTTTGGACAAAAACGCATATGTGGTTGGTTGTGTTTATGACGGCCAATTATCAACACGAGGGATATAGGATATAGGCCCAAAGGGGGGGGGTGCCCTTCGTGGGGGTCTTTCTAAGGGAAACTAACCCGCATTAACGCTTGGAAATCCAAGGTTCAAAGAAAACCACGAAAACTCCGAACGATTAGGCCGACAGGCGCGATTGGGTTCGAACCCAGCACTTCCCGTCTACCAGCTTCGAGAGCAGAACCTCTCGGCCACTGGTGGGGCAAACGCATATGTGCAACGTAGTGGGATAGCAAGAGCACGAAGGGAGGCTCTCTCAAATGCTGAGAGTTTGTTCTTTAACGCTCATTTCTTTTTTTAAACTGATTTGTGGACATCCTTTTAAAGAATTTAGAAGTTGTAGCCTAAAACACACAACGTTGACGCGAGACCAACGACATACAATTCATGACTTTTAAAACGTCACACGGAGTGGATCACCTTTACACGGCAATGGAGGATATTCCATCTCCGTTTTGATCACGTGGTCAAGGTAAAAACTTCTAACGTAAAGAAGGGAAGGCTCCGTAGACGTGTAATGTAAATCCCCGCTAGCCAATGAAACAGTTCATGAGGCAAAGCAGTAGTATCTTCCCTTCTTATCAGTTAGATGTTCTTTGGGTAAATTACCGGTATCACGTGACTTTTTTCAGCCTCGAACCCATATTTGGAATATCCTCCATTGGCAATAAACGATGGGATTTTTTGTATCAGCGGGCTTGCTCATTATCATGACGTCACAAACGGTAGCTGGCCGTTATCAATGACATAGAGCGATTGGTACAAAGAGGCGCGCCTACTGTTTTTTACCATTCACTGTAAGTCGTTGATAGCGGCCAGCCACCATTTGTGTCGTCATGATAATGAATAACAAAACCCGGTATCTAGTGTTGACCTAGTATCAGTTACCGTGTACAGATGATCCACTCAGTATGACGTTTTAAACGTCATGTACTGGCCTTGTATATATCTGGTCGCGGTTGATGACTGATAAGCGGGCATTTGGTGACGAGGCAGACTGAAATATTCTTACTGTACCAATCGGAATCTTTAATATGCCAAAATTTCCTGCCACAACTCGATGAGCTAATAATACTGCCAAAATTAAGAACTGGCACCTCGCTCTGCTCATCTCCCACTAAGATATGACGAGGCAGACTGAAATATTTTTATTGTGCTAATCGGTATCTTTAATGTGTTACGTTTTCAGACCGTAACTCGATGGCTTGATAATCCGCCAAAATTAAGTTTTGGCGCCCCGCTTTTGACATCTCGAACCAAGATATCACGAGGTAGACTGAAATATTCTTATTGTACTAATCGGTTGTCTTTATAGTGTTAAATTTTAAGGCCGTAAATCGATGACGTGATATCACCAAAATTAAGAATTGGCACCCCGCTCTGCTCATATCGTACCAAGATATGACGAGGCAAACTGAAATATTCTTATCGTATTAATCGATATCTATATTATGCCAAAATTTCATGCCGTAACTCGATGGCGTGATAATATCCTCAAAATTAAGAATTTGGCGCCCCGCTCTACTCATCTTGTACCAAGATATCACGAGGCAGAATGAAATATTCTTATTGTACTAATCAATATCTAAAAAAGACCAAAATTTCATGCAGTAACTCGATGGCGTGGTAATACTGCCGAAATTAGAATTGGCGCCCCCGCTCTACTCTTCTCGTACCAAGATATCACGAGGCAGACTGAAATATTCTTATTGTAGTAATCGATATCTATAATATGCCATGCCAAAATTTCATGCCGTTACTCAATGCCGTGATAATACCGCGAAAATTGAGAATTGGCGACCCCGCTCTACTCTTCTCGTACCAAGATATCACGAGGCAGACAGAAATATTCTTATTGTAGTAATCGGAATCTTTAATGTAGGAAATTTTCAGACCGTAACTCGAAGACATGATAATATCGCCAAAATTAAGAGTTGGCGCCCCGCTCTGCTCAGGTCATACCAAGATATGACGAGACAAACTGAAATATTCTTATTGTATTAATAGATATCTATAATACGTCAAAATTTCATGCCTTAACTCGAATACCGTGATAAATCCGCCAAAATTGAGAGTTGGCGCCCCGTTCTGCTAATCTCGTACCAGGATATGACGAGACTGAAATATTCTTATTGTACTAATCGATATCTATAATATGCCATGCCAAAATTTCATGCCGTTACTCGATGCCGTGATAATACCGCCAAAATTGAGAGTTGGCGCCCCGTTCTGCTAGTCTCGTACCAGGATATGACGAGGCAGACTAAAAATATTCTTATTGTATTAATCGATATCTATAATATGTCAGAATTTCATACCGCAACTCCATGACATGATAGTACCGACAAAATGGGGAATTGGCGCCCCAATCTTCTCAGATTGTACCAAGTTATGCCGAATCAGTTATTTTTTCGCGTACTGTTAATAAGCTTTTTCTAAATCACTAATTCGTCTTAAAATTTGATGGTGAAGTAATATATAGTGCAATGTAATGTAAAATATTATGTTTATTGGGTTTGAATTGTACATTAGGACGCCTGTTTTGTTATAAATTTTAGTTTGCCGGCGGTTTCTACCAGGATATTTGCAGGCAGACCAAAATATTTTTTAAACGCTTTTTTTACCTTAATTTGACACCAATTTCATCATACGTGATATCGACGCCAAAATGACGAGTTGGCGCCCGCTGCTGCTCATATGGTACCAAGAAATGCCGAGGCACACCAGTCATTCCTTCATCTACTCCTAATAATCTTGTCATACACCATGATTTCATCTCGTAACTCGATGACGTAGTCATTTATGTTGCCGTCACCAGCTTGGGCTCTAATTAATGCAACATGACCAAATTTTATACATAGTGATAAGAGTTCTAATCTTCCAACTGAGTGAAAAAATTACCAGGCTTAGATGTGAACCCAGGGCCTAAGCTGCCAGTGTTCTACCAACTGAACTATCCTGGTCAAATCCGGTGGACACAATTCACTCAGATAAGTTTTTGATAATGGCATCTGGTCTTTATTGGAAAGAGTTCAACAAAATAAATCACAGGTAATGGGACTTCACATAAACATTGGATACATAATTACATTTCATTTAATTCAGCACAATTACACTAATTTGTAAATAAGTCATAATTTTCCGGCTGAGTGAAAAAATGTTCAGGTGATTTCAACCAGCTCATTCGCTCACAACGCTCTACAAACTTGAGCTACACTGGGCAAATCCGGTAGACACAATTCACTCAGACAAACTTTTGATAGTGATATCTGGTCTGTTGTCAGAAACAGTTCAAAAGAATAAATCGCTGGTAATATGGGACTCCAAATAAACGTTATTTTCGGACTATTATTCTATTTGATAAATAAATCATAAGAGTTGTAGCTTTATTCTGAATGAAAAAGTGTCTAGACCAGGATTTAAACTCAGGTCCTTGGCTTAAGTTGCCAATGCTATACCACATGGGCTATCTTGGACAAATACGTGGACTCAATTCACCCCGACAACCTTTCAATAATAACATCTGGTATGTATCTGAGACAGTTAAACAGAATAAATAGCAGATAATGGAACCTCACATAAATGTTGGATATGTAATTACACTTTATTAATTCGATGCAATTTTTCTAATTGATAGAAATTTCTGCATAGACACTTTTCACTCATTGGGAAAATTACAACTCCAGTGATTTATTTACCAATTTGAATAATTGCATTGAATTAATAAAGTGTAATCAAGTATCAAACATTTACTTGGAGTTTCATTACCTACAATTTATTCTGTTGCACTGTGTCAGATAACAGACCAGGTGTTACTATCAAAAGGTTGCCTGAGTGAATTGTGTCCACTGTATTTGTCCAGCATAACTCAGTTGGTAGAGCACTGGCAGCTTAAGTCAAGGTCTTGGGTTTACATTTCAGCCTGGACACTTTTCCATTAAGCTAGAAAATTACAATTCCTATTATTTATTTACCAATTAGAATAACTGTGCTGAATTAGTAAAATGTACCTACATATCCAATATTTACTTGGAATTCCATTATTTGAAATTTATTCTGTTGAACTGTTTCAAATAGCAGATCAAATGTCATTATCAAAATATTGTCAACAAATTTGTCCAGAATAGCTCAGTTGGTGGAGTATTGGCAGCTTTAAGGGACTCTTCAGTTGCAAAGACACTCCCAATCGAATGTTAAATGTATGGATGGGTTCTTTTCAAATTTCTCGTTTGAATGTGAATATTTTGAACTTATTTTTTTTTCATACAATAGTTGAAGTTGATCTTTAATAGGGTCCTTTTTACTTCTTCGATTTTGGTTGCAGAATTTTTTAACAAAGGTACTTTCTCTGTTGGAACTGGTTTTGAAAATAACTTTATTAAAAAATATCTGCTAAGGGTAAGGCTGCAGTTCTTTCGAATGAAAATGTAAACATGGAAGAAACTAATAATTTTTTGTCAGAATCTGGTATGCAAGGCAATTTTTAACATATTAGCATAAAAACAATGCAGAAATGTAGTTACACATATTAAAAATCTGAAAATAAACTTCTACTGGCTTTATTCAAAGAACTGAATTTTTTTTATCATTCTTCCAAATCCCCAGTTTAAGGTTGCCTTTAAACATAAAAGCATGTAAAAGAAATCAAAGTTAAAAGTTGTCTCCCATGGGGATTGGGATAATGAAAAATCCTTATACTTTGTCCAGATGGTGCAACTCACCAAGAGAGTTCCTCAAACTTTCTCAGTGTGTTTGAACTTTCTATGGCTACATACAGCCACTACCATTCACTCTGATTGGATTTGGAGCTGTGTTTTAAATGATTGGCTATTCAAACTGATTTTAATGCATGTGCATGCACACACTTTTCATTTATTCAGATCTCAGGCACAGTGGCATTCAATGAGTTATCTTAGATGAATTTTGCGATCTGAACAGGTGCTCCAATTCCGGGGGTGTACCACCTTCAAAATGGTGGCCTAAAATATTTTAAATAACTGTATGAATGGGGTATTAGTTCCTTTTTTAGGGTTTCATTCATCTGACGAAACCCTATTCGTCTCACTCCTTTGTCTGTCTGTCTGTCCGTCACAGAGCCCGTTCTCAGAAACTATACATGTTAGAGATTTGAAATTTTGGGTACTTATAGCTGAACACCTCACATCAAACAACAAATCATAAAATTTTGAAAAAGTTGGTAATTAACTGAATTACGGGCTAATTAACTTCTAAAATTAACCAATCCACCTTTTTAACGCAGATTCAAATGAACTTTCTCCAAATCATCAGTGTTTCTCGTAAGGGTTGCCAGTAAAAACAGACGATGCATGGTTACCACGGAGGAAATTAAGCCGAAAAATGAAGTGGGCATTTTAAATCGAAATCGCATATCAGAAAATATTGGTCCGAGAAATTTGTAAATGAAATAGACAGACGCAGAAAAAAATCTACTTTCATTTGGTATAAAGTTCACATTTCTGCGATGTGTATAAGTTAAAATATCCACTAAAAATCGATCGATAAAAATTTATTTTCTTTAATTGGAAAGACAAGGAAAAAAGATTTCAATTCAAAAGATTTCAAAGCAGGTAGACATGACGACGCTGCGGTTTTTCTTAATAGCATATTTTAATACGGAATTTTAACTTTTTAAATATTAAATTTTTTGATTAAATTTTATGGCATCCCGATGTCAAATTTCTCGCTGATTTTAGTGATACCTATTTCTAAGTCCTATCTTAATTACAAGCTGAAATATTAATTATTATTTAATTAATCGGTTTAACTCGCAGAAGAATAAATGTCGGTAACTCCCACATGTGTATTTTAAACAATTCTTTCTAAGTGAGCCCCTAATTATGTTGGAGACATGAAATTTCGGGTACTTATAGCTGGACACCTCACATCAAACAACAAGTGATAAAATTTTGGAAAAAGTCGTACATTTAACCCTTTGGGGTCCCGCATGTGTATTTTAAACAATTCTTTCTAAGGTGAGCTCCTAATTAGTTTGGAGGCGTGAAATTCTGCATATTTATAGCTGAACACCACACATCATACGACAAATGATAAAATTTTGAAAAAGTCGTACATTTAACCCTTTGGGCTCCTGCATGTGTATTTTAAACAATTATTTCTAAGTGAGCCTCTAATTAAGTTGGAAGCGTGAAATTTTGCATTTTTATAGCTGAACACCTCACATCAAACGACAAATCATAAAATTTTGAAAATGTCGTACGTTTAACCCTTTGGGCTCCCACATATGTATTTTAAACAATTCTTTCTAAGTGAGCCCCTATTTAGGTTGGAGGCGTGAAATTTTGCATACTTATAGCTCAACATCCCAGATTACACGTCAAATAATAAATTTTGAAAAAGTTTTATGTTTAACCCTTTCAACTCCAGCTCGTGTATTTTAAGCAATTCTTTCTAACTGAGCCCCTAATTAAATTGGATATTTTAAATTTTGCATACTTATAGCAGAACACCTGAGGCCAAGCGACAAATCATAAAATCTTGAAAATGTCTTACGTTTAACCCTTTGAGTTACCACATATGTATTTGAAGCAATTCTTTCTAAGAGAGCCCCTAATTAAGTTGGAGACATGAAATTTTGCATACGTATAGCTGAATACCTCAGACCACACGACAAATCATAAAATCTTCAAAAAGTCTTATATTATTTACCTCTCCGGGCTCTAGCTTGTGTATTTTAAGTAATTTTTCTAACATCCGCCCTTTTAACCAGGAAAGAAATTTTCCAACTTTTGCCGACACCCCTTTGACCCTTCTTTCATATTGTGCACCATAGCCTTACATATTTTAGTTCCATTTTTTACCGCCAGGTGCGCCTACTGATCTCAGGTGCTATGGGCCCAATCCCCTCGACTAATATATCTGCAGATAGTATGTAAAATAGGATTTTGTTCGGATAGATGTTTGTTTAGAATCGAGTGTGCCCCCTGGTTGCGAAATGTGGAAGTAATAGATTTTTCAAAAAGATAAAGTGTTTTGAAAGGAATATTAAACGAAACCCTCTGTGCGATCTGTGATCACACTTACCCACTTGTTTAATATTAATGTACTTTAATGTTAATAAACTTAATCACCTGAGAAGAATAAATGCTACTCTCTTTTTAAAATCATGGAAAAAAAAGATAATCTGGTTGAAATTCAAAAGACGGGCAAATGTCCTTGATTGCGGGTATTCATGACACAGCTAGTTAGCTAATAAATAAAATTAGAATGATAGTTAATCAACAACCCCCTTTGCTTGATGCAGCAAAGAACTGTTATCTCGACAAAGATAAAAGCAGTTTTGTCAACACCACAGCAATATTTTATAATGCATTATGAAAAAAGTTTTATTCAGTCCTTTACTGATCAATATGCATTACTCCAGATGCAGATTTATGTATGGCAATTTGCAGCAAAGAAAAATTTATTGGTGACCCCAACATTGCCAAAACTGCTTAAACTTTAAAAACCAAACTTTAAAAGCCAAAAAACTTTAAAAGCCAAAACTGCCAAAAACAAACACACAGGAGCCAAAAACACAACCTGCCCCCTGCGATCCTTTATCATAAAAGGCATATAATCAATTTTCTCTCAAAGTTATTCCCTGTGCATTCGGGAATTAATTTTTCTTCCTAAATTCATAGTTATTATTATTCAGCGCTTTCCATTTATTGCTTTAAGGCAGTGGTTCCCAACATGGGGCGTACACCCCACAGGGGGGCAATTTCAGATTTCTTATTAACAAATTTTCTGTCATTTTTTTCTAATGAAAGTAGTATCTTCGCCTAAAAATAGAAATAATAGACGAAAAAATTTTAAAATAACTGAATAAAAATAAATTTTCGAAATGATCACATTTAAAAGTTCAAAAACACACTGACACCGGAATAATTATGTGAGTTTTTTTGTATAATTTGACACCTTTTATATGTTCAAACATCATTTTAATTTCTCTGGTTTTAATATTATTTTAGTAAATTACACCTTTTTTTATTACTTATTTAAAAAAAAACTTGTACATCTATTCATAGTGTAATATACCCAGGGAGGAAAATTTTACATATGGAATTTTGTAGGATATATCTAAAATTGACTCTTTGGACATGTTTAATCTAAAAAATATTTTGAATGATCTAAATGAGGTGCTACATTTATGAAATTAATAAAACCCTGTGTGCATCATGGAAGGAAAGGGTTGGAAGTAAACTTCTTATGGCTCTACTGCAGACCACATACAGAATATTACATATGCATTTTAAAATTTTAAATTGGAGGAAACATGGTGCCCAAATAATTATAATGCAGAAAAAAGCCCGCTATCAAAGGAGTATGTTATGAGAGGAAAGAAAAATAGTAACTTAAAATGGATAAAAGCGCAAATCTGGAAATGTTACTTGTGAATTGTGTTATCCATACAGTTGTGGCGATAATCAAATATCACTTAGTCTTAATGGAGTATTAAAATCCATTATAAAATGTACCAATTCTATCAGATGTAATACAAAATATGAAAGAGATTTCAAGAAATTTTACGAAAATAAAAATGTAGACTATTTTTCACTTTTAAATTTGAGGTAAGTTGCCAAAAAACAACAAAACTTTTGTAGACGTAAATGTGAAGACCCATGGCATCACTGCATTCATGAAGTTAGGTTAAAAGCATACTTGTAATATATATATATATATATATATATATATATATATATATATATATGGTTTTGATAAATTAAAGAATGTGAAATCACTTATCAGAGTTAATGCTATTTTCAGACCCATCTGGGAAAGTGGAAGTTTATTTTTTATATGACATGGAAGGGAGGGGGGGCATTATGATTTTAGAGATGCTTTGGTGGGGCCCAGCCAAAAAAAGGTTGAGAACCACTGCTTTAAGGGATATTTCAGAAAATGTTGCAAAAGCATTTTGAGACAATTTTCATCATGCTTCAGGTCAGGATCAGTTATAAGTGAAGATATAATATATACATAATATATATATATATATAATGTATATATTATATCTATATACATAATATATATATATTATTATTAATGAAAAATGCTATTCGATTCTAAATTACTTCAGAAGTCATGTCTACAAATTTCAGGATATTTACTTATACAAGTTAGTCTGCAAATGTGTCAGAGAGTTCGTGTTGGTGAGTGGAGAAACATATTTCTTTTAGGATAGCTTTAAGGGAAGAGTTTGACTTTTAAAGGTAGGGTTAGTGCAAGCATATGTATGAACTCATTTACTTCAGTGAAACTTACACAGGAATTCAAATGTGCACCATGATAGAAATATTTTTTCTCTGATATTAATAAAATAGCTAAGTGTATAAACGGTGAAATCCTCTCCCGCTGAAAAGACTGAAAACATTTTTTGCATCCCGCTATGTCAAAGAAAGAGTTTAATCAAATTACTATTTCAAACATGAATAAGGACAGTGGGGGAAATTCGTTCTAGAGGATGTTGGAAAATGTGTAGTTAGGAGATCATACTTGCAATATGCCATGCTACATAAAAGATGGATTCATTTTATTAAAACATTCGTTAAGTACTTGTAAATAGGAAAAGCGCATTTTTAATGCCAGAAAACTCTGAAAATTCATAAAATTTAAAAACTACGTTTGTCTGTCCATAAAAGAATTTCTTTTTATTGTCCTTAGGACTTTTTTATAATGTCATTATTTTTATAAATATATGTTATACAAAAAGGAGCCATATAAAAATTAAATTTCGTATTTTAATGTTCATGCAGCCCCCTTTTTAAATAAATGCCAAATCTGAAAGGTGTACTTGATTTGTATACTTTTTGTATGTGGAAGTATCCTTTTATTATCAGCGGTTTGAGAAATGTCATCTATTTTTAGTCGCCCAGTACAGTTTAAGAAAATAGTAGTACTACTAATAAAAGCATTTAAGCTAGGGTGTCAACGATTTTAATCAGTTGGTTTAAATCAACGATTAAATCGTGATTTTAATCAACTGATTTTCTAAAAAAAATCATTGATTAAAATCAAAATTTTTTTTTAATGTTTAAAATGTCAAAAAAAGTTTTTAAATCTAAGATGAAAATAATTTGAAAGTTTCTACAGGTATTTCGACTTTTATCCAATATAAAATAGTTTTATTTAAAAATGATATTTAAATCTAATATAATTTGCAACGACATAATTTCCTTTGGGTAATCAATTTATGCATTATTTTATGTAAAATAAATATAGCAAGTGTATTGAATTTCTGCTAATAAAAGAATAAATAGTGTCTTAGTTTCCCATTCTATTTTTATAATAATAAATTAATAGCAATCCCGAGTCAAAGAAGAATGGAAGAGTGACATCTGCTCAACAGCTAAATTGTAAATGAATGTATAGGAGAAAAAGAACTAATTGGTATAAAAATGTTAAGCACAGCAAGATCTTCTTTGGTATAGTTTGAATAATTTTTTTTTTTTTTTTTTTTTTTTTTTTTTTTACTTTGTAACTTATATATACTAAATAAAAAAATTAATTAGGAATTGAAAAGGCAGCAAAACTTTTCTTAAAAGAAAAGAAAATGAACCATTGAAAGCTAATAATCCCCACTGAGATATAATAATGCTGCTATATTAAATATTTTTAGGATTTCAGATATAACTGGCTATTCTTATATATATTCTGTATGTGTGTATGAATGAGTTTAACTCATTTTCATATATATATATGTATATTTTTGTCATCATACACATACAGGTGTGTAAGTTTAGATTTTGGTGATTAACAGTAATTTTTCTAAGTACAAATGCAAAACAAGCTGCAAATAATGTTTGTTAGTTTTGTTATTTATTTGTGCTACTAACTAATGAAATTACTTATTTGCAGTTTTTATTAATTCTGTAATTACTTTCTGTTTCTTCTAGGCCATTTTTAAGGGTGAAAAAAAATGTTATATTCACCGGTAGATGTAGTCAGAGATTTCTTGTAAAAAACTTCCCATTCAACAGTATTTCTAAATTCATGTGCCCAAGATCTTGCAAAAATAATAGAACTTTATTTCTTAAAAAAAAAAAAAAAAAAAACAAAAAAAAAAAAAAAAAAACTGGATATTAAAACATGTTATTTATTTGTATTTTTCAATTTGTGATTAATAAAATTATTAAAAATTAAGGACACTTTATTTATCATACTAAAAATTATCCTTTTTTTTTTCTTATATCATTACTAATATATTTCCTCATGAAATAGTGCCTTTTTTTCTTTCTAAAATGACCTACTACATTATTAATTATCATTTTAATAATTAAAGCTTAAAAATGTATAATATCTTCCTAATTAGAGAGATTGTTTAATAATTATTAATTTGAAGTAGTGTTAACTAAATATTAAATTCGGTTATTAATAATATGTTAAATATCACTAGTATTTAATAAAGTTTTACATAATTATTACAATATTAATGTATATAGCATTATTGTATATGATACTAACTAATGAAATTACTAATTTGCAGTCTTTATAATTTCTGTAATTACTAACTAATAATTTTATTAATTAAAGTGTTAAAACATAGATTATGTTAGCAATTAGTGGTTTAGTTGTTTTGGAAATCTGAAACTCTTGGTAGCTATTCGGTATTTGAATGCTGGGAACAAAAATCATAAAAATCTGATTTAAATAAAAAAAATCCAATTAAAAAAAAAAATCATGATTTTTTTACACCCCAATTTAAGTGTATTTGCATTAAATAACCGTTTTAATATTTTATAGTAAGTAATTTTAAATTATACTAAAATTCATGGCACAGTAGTTAATATTAGAGTTCATAAAATGAAGACCTCATAAGAATATAATTAAATAAATCGCAACTTTATATTCTACTCTAAAACATTCAAATGTATCATAACCTGAAATATCAATCTTTCGTAAACTTTCAAAGAAAGCATAACAGCAGCATCATTTTACCCTAAAATGGTTTTGACCCCACTCAGTATTTTTCAAAAGTAGGCACCACTGGATGTTGATGTCAACATCAACAAACTATCAAGTACAATAATTATCTTGTCTAAAAAAAGCAGAATTTGCTTCTAATTAAAGTTTTATATTTTAAAAAATAACTTACCAATTGTTATTGTTGGTGATTTAAACAAAATAATTTCTCAAACATTAAAGTTTTGTTTTAAAAAATCTAGACATGTTACGAGTTGGAACCCATCAAAATTTGACGAACTATAATGTTCAGAAAAGAATTATTAGATTGAATTTATAATAAATTTACAAAAATAATCATAATAAAAAATTCATCTTACATTGAATGTCTAACTTTTAAAACTAATAATATTTTAAACCTAAAATTACCAAAATACTATTTCCACAAACTTCAACTGTTTAAATTATTGAAAAATTAATATGTATTAGAATATGTAATCGAGATGAGTAAATATGATGAAAATATTCAATTAGGCTCTTATGTTTGGTAATACAGAATGAAAAATCAGCAACAAGAATTTCGTTTTGTGCTTTGTCACATCATAGAATTTTTTCCCCATAACATTTAAGTCTTACATCATTTCCACATTCTCAAAATTTACATACACACCACTCAGATCTGTATTCACCATTTAATAACACATAATTATCAAAATTGGTTCAGTAGAAAGCCCAGGGCTGATGATTAAAAAAACAGCCAGGTCTTTTAAATATATAGATAATTACATAGTCTTCAACATTGGATGCCATTTTTATGGCACAATTTCATAAATTATCGATACTAGCAATTTGCTCTTTAAATATGGAGATTTTTCATTTCTGACAGCAGGAAGCATATACAATGCTATTTAAAAGCCTACTAAAATTCACCAGTGAATGTATCCTGCAAGAGAAAAATATAAATATATATATATATATAAAGCAACAACAAACAATTATTTGTACAGTACAACGTCTAAAGTTCGGACTTTCAAGCGGCAGTATTCAAGAAAGAAGTGAAAAAACAAAATTGTTGAAACAAAAAAAAAAAAAAAGGGTCTAGAACAAAGAAGCTTTATTACTGAATCTTAACTCATGTCTATGTACAGAATAAAAGAAAAACGTCTTAATGATATACTTAAGTTAATAAAGCAGCCCACATTAACTAAAATGTTCCAATAGTTCAGAAAGTTGCAATTTGATCTCAATTGTTTGTTTCCTTAAGGCTGTTCTCAAGTGCTCTACTCTCAACAAGCACAAAACGTTTTGACACATTTACAAATTCATTTTTTAATGGAAAGTCATAAAATTGGAAAGCCTGACTATGGAAGCAATTTGGAATCGAACTGTTTTCCATTTTTTTGATAAATAAATTACTTATTGAGCTATAAGTGATTTTGATCATGTGACAAAGACGTTTTTCACCCTTTCTTGTGTGATTATTTTTCTTCTGCGCAGAAAATCAGTTCAAAACGTCCACTTTGACACTACTTTCTGAAAGATCTATTGCATTTGCAAAAAAAAAAAAAAAAAAAAAAAACAGAAAACACAGTTCGATTACATAGTTTCTGAACAACACCTGCTAGTTTCATGCATCTCCGAACAAAAATAAATTAATATTTATGTCATAAAGTTGCCCTTTTGGATTTGAGAACAGCTTTAAATAAATGTTTTTGCTTTACTTTTTATTTTGTTGATTTACTTAATGAAAATGTTTAATTTAGTATTGATAGTTGTTATATGCAATTTTTAATACATGAATATCATATTTTGCCTTTTTATGTAGTGAATTTTCTTTTCCTTATTGGAAAAGCAATATTTTTGATGACCAAGAGTTCGGGCTTGGTAATGTCCCGAGGATTCCGAACTTTAGACTTTGTACTGTACTTGCATATTATCTGTGCTATATCAGGTAAACATACAACTGATAACTGTTTCCAGCAATACTAATTACAGAATTTTTTTTTCTTTCTACATGGTAAACAAGGTAACATTTTTATTTTATGCCATGTTAAAGGCTACTACAGAAATATTCTTGCCAGGAAAAAAAAAAAAAAAAAAAAAAAGTCAGAATAAATGCTTTTTTTATCACCTAGTAATTATGTTAAAATTTCATACTAAATTACTGTTTCACATTATAGATTTGTATTACATTGATATACTTTACTGTTATAAGCTGCCAACCTAATACTATGTACTTAGTAAATTAGTACTAAATTAATGTTTTAGAATAAATTTTATATTATTTCCCATTTCTTATATTTATTATACTATCTTATCATTTAGCATTTGTTAACTTTATGTTATTTAGCATTGTTAACAATAATGTGTATTCAATAAACATGTGTCAAATTACTGTTTTGAACATATGTGGCTATAATAAATAAAATTGGCAATTGTCAACCATGTCTTAGCCTGGATAATACGTAAGTACTCAGTTATTTAAAAACTAAATTCTGAACAGTTTGATGTTACAATATTTCTTATGTTTAGCCAAGTTTTAATTCTAATTTCTAAATCTGAATAATTGTTTATTATTCTTTATTAAGAATATTGAGATATAAGTAAATATTACATTTAAAAATAGTCTGTATAAGCTTTTCATTTAAGAATAACTTGTTAATATTCATTATCCTTAAAAACTAAAGTTCATAAATCATAATAAAAGGAAAGCATGCTTTTGACAACTAACACATAAGTATTATCAAAAAGTCACAAGACATATATATATATAAATTAGTTAATTAACAATATCACGAAACAAATAAAACTAAGCATTAATAAAACTTATCTTACTTAAATGTAATTTAATTTTAGCAAAGCAATATGATTTTTGAATTGAATTCAGGTATCCATCAACAGTTTCCTGAATGTCGAATTTTCGAATCATTATCTCGTGCAGCATAATCGAAGAAATATTGCTAGTGTGTATGGTGTGAATTATAACACACACATCACAAGCAATATTCATTCATTTAAAGAGGACTCATCATTTCTTTAAAATCTTCAATTTTTAGTTTGGTATATATTCCAAGAGCATTGGTACGTTTCCTTTGCTTGATCGTCAGCTCTTAAGAACGCATATATACAAATTGTTTTCCTCAAGTCTTTTGCATACATTTATATTTAAAAATGCTACCGAACAAACATTGAAATATATTGTCCATTTGTTACGATGTATATGGACGTCGGACGTGATTCATTAAAATGGTGTCGAAGCGTGATCACCATCAAAAGAAAGGTAAACAAATATAAAATGAGCGGGACGCCGGACCTCATTGCAGTTACCAGCTGGGCTTTCGCTTTTACAGCTTATCGCTCTTGGCGAACTCTTGTTTGGCTACGAAATGAAAACTGTTCTCTGATTGGTAGTCTACCGTTGCATTTTTATCACGTCGTTGACTTTCATTTCCGCGATGAGATAAACAAATCTTCCACACGTTGATTGATTGATGTGGAGCGTAACTCCACAATGTGATATTCTGATAAAAATAAATGCATTAAATTCCTTACTTGTTGAAAACTGTATAAAAAATTAATAAAACAAACAAAAATAAATAATACAAGTTTCGGTCAATTAGGCCTAAGTCTGTATATGCCGCCATTTTAAGATGGCGGTTGATAGGTTAAGTTTTTGTCCAGATTATGTCCGTACATGGCGAGGTCAGGTTTTTGTCCCGGAATTAACGAAAATTAGATTAGTACTGTTTTCATCCAGTTTAAGTTATTAAAACACAAAATTGGACAAACAGGTGAAGGTTTAGTTTGGGAGTTGACGAAAATTGGATTAGTTGCGTTTTCATCCAATTTATGTTCTTAAACTGATGTCCATATTTTGTAGTTATTTCGTAGTTACGTCTATGTCAAACATTCAACGAATTCTGAACGTATTTTAGCTCGCTGTATACGTCCAAATTACATATATAGACGTATTTCGGAAATGGTGGATGAAAACTGAATATAATCTGGACGTATGTGTTGTGTGGGTAATAGCACTTGATAAAAAGTTCTGTAAATCACAACAATGCTTGTCACTATCACCACTGCACTTCACAAATGTTCCTTGAGGACCCCTATTGTTCTACTGATCATCTTGTCAACATAAATCGTCTGCTTGCCACCAGTTGTGGAGAATTGCTCCTCGATCAATTTAATTGAACGGTAGCGATGAGAAACAAATCCCTCTACCATAGAAAATAAATCAAAAGTTTTATTTTAAATTCTTGACTACGTAGATTACAACAAAAAATAATAAATTAATAACGTGGGTTGTTGACTTATATGATGCACAGAAACCCTGAGTCCTTGTAGATTCTAATTTGTGATATAGTTCAGTATAGAACGTCACGTTCAGCAAAGAGTTCGTTGGTCGGGTGGCTTTTACGGGGAGGTCTCTCGCCGTCTCACACGAATTCCGAGCGCTTGGCTCAATTTTCTCGGCACCTCTTGTGCCTTCAGCCCGGGAAAAAATCTCTTTTCCACTCGTCCGTGCGAGCAAAACATACACTCCAATTCCCGACTCCAAACTCATCCTCCAAAGTTATTTTCCTCCGAAAAATGTTCATTCTTCCGGACCCCGTGAGAAAACTTTAACCATCTACCGGGTGTCCCAAAAAGGACTGACTGATTTTAAAATTCAATAACTTGCAAACGGTGACAGATATTTAAAAAATTCTTGCAGGAGGGTTATGCATAAGGTCAAAAGTTTTTTTACAGTGATTTTCAATTTTAGTTCGAATTACAAACAATAGATGGCGCTGCGATCAATAGACGCTGAATTCAGGCTCGATTTTTGGTACTTCGTGGCCCGGATAATACATTTCCATCTCCTTTTTCAGCATGGAACAAGAGAAAGGACCAGAAATCGAGCCTGTATTTAGCGACTATTGCTTACAGCGCCATCTATTGTTTGTAATTCGAACTAAAATCGAAAATCACTGTAATAAAACTTTTGACCTTATGCACAACCCTCCTGCAAGAATTTTTTAAATATCTCTCACCGTTTGCAAGTTATTGAATTTTAAAATCAGTCAGTCCTTTTTGGGACACCCGGTATCTCTGTCACCTTTAAGGCATTAGCGAATTCCTTTGTGAGACCTACAGGGTGTTCTGTAGCAATCTCCTAAAGCGTGAGAAAAATGTCCACTAGTCTTTCTATGCACCTGGGTGAGATGTATTCAGTTATTCTTTAGGAAGACTTCTTCCCACATTCTCTGAAAACAGCAAAGTTCACTTCTTTACACACCGAATTCTTATCCCAATTTTGGCAAAACTTAGCGTAGAAGATCCCACTAAATGGTACAAATTTGTCGCGCCCGTACAACGTATCATGAATAGTAAGTATCGTATCAAGAAGTACAAAATTTACACCCTTCGAATTACTGACAGGAACGAAACTGCGGCAGAAAACCGACCTGCATATCAAAACACTGTTAGATGATGAGGAATTAAATTCGTTCATATCGGAAAGAAATTCGAATAGAGAAATAGCTAAGCAAAACATATTAAAAATACAACATGAAAACATATAACAAAAAGCGAAAAAAGGCCAACACTATAAACTCTGTGATTTGGTGTCCATTCAAAAACACAGTTTGGGACAGGTACCAAACTAAAGCCCAAGTTTCTTGGTCCCTAATGAGATTACTGCAGTAAAAAGAAACGATCGCTACAATGTGAGAAAAGTTGGACACCATGAGGGTCCAAATGCGACCTCAAGCGCTGCAGATCACATGGAGCCTTGGACTTCTACTGTCTAAGACGAAATATTTGTGCTCTTAAGTGATTTTGTGTTTTTTATTTTTTTTAAACTGTGTGCTATTGATGTTTTTTTTCACTATTATGGATAAACTGAGAAAAGAACTGCGTCCAAGTGACAAGCAGAAAACTTTACTATTTATCAAACTCTAAAAATGACTGAAAACTTTTGATCACCAGTATTTAGTGATTGATTTTGCTATTATTTTGTTTCATATTGTTTTTTTGTGCATACTATACGTTCTGGAAAAAGTAGTCCAGTACCAGTCTGGTATATAAAGTAGATGGTGACTGGGAGGACCCAGCCCTGTCAGGTAGGCTGAATTTGTGGTGACAAAATTTGAACTCTGCACTGCAAAGCCTAGCAAATTCCGTGATGAGGCTCTGGACGATCGATCTCAACCTCTGAGCCTACGAAAAACTGCTGAACTTACAATTAAATTTGTGAAAAAGAATGAGACGACTGTTGATTGCTCTTGTGAGCAGACATGCTGAAACGTCGTTGTTCGACGGAAAACCGGGTCAGATGGACCTGGGTTAAGCAGAATGTCCCCGGCCAGTTATTTTTCATGTTTAACCTGAATGTAAATACCCCATATGTAAATATGTTCATCCCCATATCCAAGAATATTAAAGTGTCAAGATTTTGTTAAAAATCTGCCTGGATTACTTACTTCTAGACACCGACCCAGAGTAGAAGTACATTTATTCCACAAAAAGAATGTGCATGTATTCTACATGTATATATGCATACACCGTAAAAACAAACGCGAGCGGTGAGAAGGGGGGGGAGGTCCCTCTTTCCGAGGACACCAAGGGACAAAAGAAGCAATTTTTCGATCCCTTTCAGAGAAGTTGAAGGTAAAGAGTTGGGGGAAAAAACTCTCGCACGTTAGAAATGAAACTTCTTAGGTTCTAGAAACAGTTGATTTTATGCATTGCTCTCTTTGCATTTGCTGGTGATTTTATTATTTCAGGATTAGAAAGTGGTTATTAACGGTTAACTTTCGTGACATCCAGACGAATTTACCCAATCGTGCCTAAAGAAGTTTCACTTCAAAAATTTTAGAGAAGGCAAGAAGAAAAACTTATGGTCCGTGGAATTCCGGTTAATTGGACAATCCGGTTAATCGGCGCTCTACTGTAAAGTGGTAATTAAGATTACGTTGAAAAAATAGTCCTGCCATTAGCCATTAGTTTTCAACAAGTTATACTTTTTTAATTTTTCTATGATCCATGGGTCCTATATAATTTTTTTCTTCTCTATGTTCTGACAAGTACAGCAGTAAAAATGCCATTCTGATTCTTCTAGCATTAAAATTAACTGAATTATGATACACTGAATTTTTTGAAATTTCAGAACTCTAAAATATCGCTTTTCAGTTTATAGTGTCAGAAAGCTCAAAATTTCAGAAAATTCAAAGTATTACAACTCTGTAAAAATTTTTTGTTTGGAATTTTTACTGTTGTACTTGTCAGAGAATGAGGATTTTTTTTTCTAAATATAACTTTTTGGAACCAGGGGCTGTATAAAATTTTAAAAAGTGCAAATTTTCAAAATTAATGGCAGGACTATTTCATCAACAAAATCTTAAATTCTACTTTATTGTTAACACATATTTGCAATTTACATTGACTATTTAACTCAACAGGTAAAAAAATAAAGCTTGTCTCAATCTTTTTGGCTTTTGGGAGAACACAGTGTAAAGCACATTTTATTTATTTAAATAAGCAGCAGTATTTAGTCACATTACATAATAATAATAAAAAATATTTTGCGTAGAATCTTTGATAAGAATTTGCTTTATTTTTCATTTTTGGAAACACAATATATTTCTCTTTATACACTTTTCAAGACAATTAAAAAATTTTAAATATAACTGAACAATATCAGTACATGGAATCATTTTCTTTATTTAAAAAGTATATTGCAACATCTCCCTTAGAGGTTTTGACTAGTTCTGTATGTTTCTTCAGCAAAGATGCACCTAGCCCATAAGCTAATGTTGGTAAACCTAAAAGAAATTCATAGGATAACCATAGGCAAGAGAGTTGACATTACTATGATATAGTGCAAAACAGGGGTGCAGAAAATATTTCTACTTCCAACATTTCCCCCAATCCACATGAAAATTTCCCCAAAATTTTGCAGTATGTTGTAGATAAATGCTGTATTACCGTTAGAGGTCTGCACGGGGCCGGCAAAAAAATTGAACGGGCCTGCAGGGCCGGGCCGATAAAAAAAAATTAATCAGGCCTATCGGCCCGATATAAGAATTTGAGAGGAGCAGATAAAATACGAGGTCATTTCCAATGAATATGACTTTTTCGAGAAGTATAAATGTGCGTTACGAGCCGATGCGAGTTTAACAACATCAATACAGAAATGTAACATGTCCATCGTAGAGATCGGCATCGTACAGTTACATGATGCCTGATCCCGGGTTTAAATTTTTCGGCAGACTTGTGCCGGGACGGAGCTGGTCTTAATCGTTCTCAGGATGTGTAGGACAGGCATTATGTTTTGTAAATGTATTAATAGCGATAATGAACTTCTGTTAACAGTATCTTTGGAAATGTACCTTAAGGTGGTTCTCATATTTACTGCTCAACAATGCGAAACTCTCAGACACATTTTCTGACTCATTTTTAACTATAAAGGCATAAAATTGACAGGCCTGAGTATTGAAGGCATTTGGGATCGAATAGCGTTTCCATTTTTCATAAATTACGTACAGAGATAACAGAGACTCTTGTCACGTTACTGTACGTTTTCTCCTTTCCTGTGCTATCGCTTCCGAAAATTCGATTCAAAACGCTAACTTTGGCAGTATTTTCCGAAAGATATATTACTTTTATCTAAGAAAAAAACGGCATTTACATGGTTTCTGAATAAGAATACCTGCCAATCTCATGCGTTTCCGAAAAGAAATGAATTCATAAATATATCAAAATGTAGCTCCTTTAGATTTGAGAAAAGCCTTAAAAATGACAGAAATATTTTCACAAATCTACCTTTTATTATAAGCTTCAAAAGTTATCATGTTTTTTAACCCTTTATTCTAAACTACAATAATCTTTTAATGAACCCTTATTTAAATTTTGAAACGTCTGTAGAGACGTTGACTAAAACACTGTAAGTAATCGTTAACGTTTACTATTGTGTGTTTTCTATTTTGCGAACACATAGTAATATATATAATATACTGTAAAATGTTCCCATAAATATGCATGTAGTATTCATTAAAAGAATCTTAATTGTATGTCGAGAAAAAACGAATTTTTTGTAGAAATTTAGTCGGGACGGGGCGGGCCGAGAACGGTAAAAATGTAAACGGGCCGGACCGGGCTCGGGCCAAACTTTCAATTTTTACACCGGGCCGGTCCTGGAAATTCCGGCCCGTGCAGACCTCTAATTACCGTAGGTACAGAAAATTTATATTTCCAATATTTGTCAACTTATGAGCGAGTATATATGATGGCAGGGGTGATTCTGAGAAAAAATTCTGAAAGTCACAGCAAATTTTCTGAAAGGCTACAGCAGAGTGGGGGAAGGTGGGGGCAATCCACTCCCAGCACTATGTTTTTTTCGCGGCCCTTTGACGAAATTCGCGATCTTTTGATGAATTTTGCGATTATTTCACCTTCTTTTGACGAAATAGGGGGTTGTTTTGTCATTTTTTGATGAAATTCGAGGTTGTTTTGGGATCGTTTGACGAAATTTGCGGTTCTTCATGATCTTCGACGAAATTTGCGGTTGTTTCGCGATCTTTTGACGAAATTTGCTGTTGATTCGTGATCTTTTGACGAAATTTGCGTTCATTTCGCGATCTTTTAACGAAATTTCCAGTTATTTCGCGCCTTTGACGAAATGCGCGGTTATTTCGTCCCTTTTGATGGAAATCGTCGTTGTTTCACTATCTTTTGAGGAAATTCGGGGTTTTTTCGTGTTCCTTTGACGAAATTTGCGGTCTTGTAACGAAATTCGCGTTTTTCCCGTAATTCTTGGACAAAATTCGCGGTATTTTTATGTCCGAATATTCAGATTGATGACCGATTTTTTTTTAAATTTTCGGAACCGACTGCCTTAAATTTTTGGAAAATTCGGAACAGAATCACCCCTGATATTCGGTACATATTATTCTGAGACCGATTTTATGAAGGTCGCCATATGGATCTTTTTATTTGTAGTGAAATTTTCTATCTCAGGGAATTATGGAATTCGTAGTTAAAATAGAAATCAATTGTATATGTTTCTGCAAAATTTCCCCCGATCCCAGATCGCCGGATCGGACATATTCTGCACCCCTGTTGCAAAACTGTTAATAACGAAATTTACTAGGATGCTAACTATGGAAAATATGTCCTCTGCCCATGTCTCAAAAATTTCAGTGTTACCCTCATATTTTATTGATCTTATATATGATTGCCAATTCTGGAAAAGTATTAGTTTATAAGTTAAAAACAGAATTACTTTTCTAAGACTACCACCAGTTTTAAAAGACAGGATGTGTTTGTGAAAGGATATTTGAGCAAGTGAGATCTGCCAATGGAATAAATTTTATTAACCAATTTAGGACTGAATTATTTCTCTTTAAAATTTTTACCATGGACTAAGTTGATTTGATACAACTATTTTTTAATGACAATCTTTCTCCTATTTTATTGAATAATTCCAAGCATTAAATAAAGCTAATATTTTTATTCGAGGATAGTGGTACTCAGAAAACAGGAGGGTTGGCAGATATGCTGGGACCATATGGCCGATACTCCATATTATTACATTGAAAAATAATGTGTCTGATATAAATTCAGCTGGTGACTGGAGTTGGCACAGTGGGTCAAATCTGACCAGAATAAATAAATAAATTAGAGATGCAGATTTCTTGTTTTGTCGTGTATATTTATAAATGATGTCAAATACAAAGAAATGTAAAAAAAAAAAAAATAAAGCGTTAAGTAAAATGTCAAATTTTATTTTGAATGAGGATATTGTTTATTTTATAAGACAATCTCAAGCCAATAAGTGCAAATTTTTTGCTGCTAATAAGTTGGAATTTTATTTTAAAGGGTAGACAGGACAGAGCACAGTGCTTTTCTGGTATTTTTGGGGGTGAATACTATATAAAAAACGCATCTTTTTAAAATTATTAAAACAATAGATTCTACCCAATATAATTCTAAATGATTAATTGCAAAAAACAACATTGCATTAATTACTGCACATAAAACAATGCTAAAAAATTGATACCTTTTAATTAATACCTTTATTTAGATTAACGCTCGTTTCATAGCACAAACAGCAACATTTTCAAAATCATTCATGATAGAAATGTTTTTGCAAACAAATTTTAAAAACAATAACTTGGTAAACAATGTCACGAGACTTCATGCATAATAAAAACCTATGTAAGCGTAAAATAAAATGAAATTGGATATTTGTAAGTGTGGGTTAATTTTTACTATTGTTACTAAAATAGCATAGCATCTCTTTCCAAGTTTTAGGTAACTCAAGGGACACTGAATCATTGCAAATATTCTCGTTGCGTAAAAATATCTCTATTGATTCCCGAATAATGGATGGTAGATAAAATCTTGACAAAGGAATTTCCCAAAGCAGTTAAATAACGAAATAAATAAAATATATGATATTGCTAGAAGCAATGGAATGGATACAAAGAAAACACCATAGAAAAATTAATTACGAGCTTGAAGAATAAGAAGAAAAGCAATTTCAATCTGCAAAATTCTATGTTATGCACTTTACAATATTTTCCTAGTTTCTTCGAATGTTTGAAATATAAACTCAATAATTCAATATCTCCCTTGTTGCAAAACCTTCCATGAAATTAAAAAATATAGTATGCAAGAAAATAGATCCAATTGAATCAAACCAATTATCAGGAGTATAAGAAATACCTTTCACCAAAGAAGATGGAGCAAAGCAGTTTTATATAGGTATGACAAGCAGAAAACTTAAAACTAGAATCAAAGAACATATAGCAGACATCAAATACAACAGGAGAACCACAGCTTTGGCCAAATTATGTAGCAAAGAACCTTTACTGATCGATTTAAAAAATAGCAGAATAATTTATCTGTCAAGATTTTATCTACCATCCATTATCCGGGAATCAATAGAGATACTTTTAAGCAACAAGAATATTTGCAATGATTCAGTGTCCCTTGAGTTACCTAAAATTTGGAAAGAGATGCTATGCTGTTTTAGTAACGATAGTAAAAATTAATCCACACTCACAAATATCTAATTTCATTTTATTTTATGTTTGCATGGATTTTCATGATGCATGAAGTCTCGTGACATTGTTTTTAAAATTTGTTTGCAAAAATATTTCTATCATGAATGATTTTGAAAATGTCGCCATTTGTGCGATGAAACGAGCGTTAATCTAAATAAAGATATTATATCACTTTTATAGCATTTTCTAGTTTTGTTTCATTATAAGTGATTAGCATGTATATTTTTATAACTGCATATAAGTTAAACTTAAGGAGAAAAAAAGGTATTTTTTTGTTAGACAAACACCAATCTTTTTGCACCAAAATAACCGTTTAGTATTCACGGACAAGTTTAGTGAACCAATTATAAATCGTCATCTATAAATTATTTTTTCTTGCTAGATTTTCTTTTTTTGATAAACAGGTGATTTTTCGTTAATATTTTAATATACTTTATACAATTTTGCAATTGCCAAATGATGAACACTCTGCAGTTAAATTCTTCAAAGGCCAGAATAAAATTTATATTCTGATATTTGCTCATAAAAGTACTATATGATAAAATTGCATTATTGATTCTGAAGCACCAAAAATGGCACTGCAGCCAAATAAGGAAAATGACCTTAAACTGCTCTCAATATTTTCGGATTTTTTTTTTTTTAAACTTCTACTCGATTTGTACATTTTTAGTATACATCTCATCGATTTCTAAGAATTTTCTTTGAATCATATACAACTAAATTCAAATGATCTCACTGGCATGAAAAAAGATATTTTCAGCAATACTAAATGAAATCATCAACTTTATGTCGGCTCTGTTATGAGATATCAACTACTTTGATTCTAGTGAATTTGCTCTATAGTTTGTAGTCCATAAGTTAAAATTTTTAAATAAACTATACGTATATCATTGGATTACCATTCTATCTTCTACATAAGTTAGCCTTAGCTTCAACATTTGCACTTGTTGTGAAGTGGTGGTCGCCTAACGAAAAAGTGCCAAAGAAAAAAACTTACCTAAATTCAGAAGTTTTAAAAAAACAAAAAAATTGTTCTCAAGTTGTAAATCTTGGTAAAGTCGCTTCGAGCAATGATATTTGATGTAAGGAAAACATCCTGTTCTTAGGATATGATAATTGGTTTTATCAACTGGCCAATTAAAATGAGATAGCCCAAACTGATCATTTATAATACTGCTATATTTAACAAAATATGAAGTCCAATGTGGATATTTTCGCTGCTTAATATGAAAGGAAAGTACTTCAGATGCAAGAGGTTTGATAGTTGTAAGTTCGGGATGTAAATACAAGTTCACTTTGGTAAATGGTCCGTACATTCTAGTGTTATTCATTATATCAATTTATACAATGCAGATATTGTTTTCTTACTAATAAGGAAAAAAAACAAAACCAAAAATGTACCTAAGCTGACAAAAAAAAAATGTCTCAAATGTGTTAATATCAGGCACGAAAGAAAAAAATCCCTAAAACACAGAAAATATATATTCAACTAAATTGTGCCTAACTACAGAGGGATGGATGAAAAACGCAATCGGACATCATTTACTGTTTGTTTTTGTTTACATTTTGATTTCATGCCTTGATTGATTATTGCGAACCCACCTTCAAGCTTGGAGTATCTATGTTCATCTTTGGAGTTTATAACATATATATATATATATATATATAATAATAATAATAATAGCACTTTATATATGTTAAAAAGTAAAAAATTAAAAAAAAAAATATTTCGCTACTGGCATGCTTCATCCTCAATTCTTCTCGACATTCAACCAACCAACCAAACAGACCAGCTTTCGCGACGTGTCCGATATATTTTTTAAAATAACAAATTATTTTGTCATGGCTACTCCAACAAGTGCAGATTTGCTCTATGAAATAAAAAACGCTTTTTATATCGGAAATTATCAGTGTTGTATTAATGAAGCGCAGAAAGCACAGGTTAATTTGTTCAGACTTTTATAAGTTCTTTAAAATTTTCTGCCACTGTATGTTGTTCAACTTAGGTTGAAACACCTGTTGATCAATATTATTTTTGTCATATTTTTCCGTAGTTATATTTCCCGTTTCTGAAATACTCTTGGTGTAAATTTATAAATAGATGTAGTTTTCATAACTGGATACGTCCATTCATTACTCTTGTGACCAGTAGAGCAAGTTTCCAGTAATACTTCCTATTACTTTATTATTAGGATAAAAATTGATATAACTAGTTAAATTCCACTGTATCTATTCGCATAAAATACATATAATTTGTAACAAAACACATTTTTCTTGTCTATATAATAAATTAAAATTTTATTAATCTTGCTGATTGTCATTGTAGTGTGTATTAGCATTAACATGTGATATATATCCAATGTAGATGATTTTTAAAGCTTTAAATGACTTTTAGAGTTGCTTTTCCTGAGTAAATCCGTAAAAGGTTGTACAAAATAGTAATTTATTTACTTCATGATGAGAATGCAAACTTTATGACAACACTTAATAGGTCATGAATGTTCTATTCTCATTTTTTTTCTTCCTATTTGTAAAATTTCTTTGGTACTTTTCGTTTAGCCGGGAGCCAGTGTTATATATATACATACATATAAGGCGTTTTTCGCGGGGCGGGCCGCCCTGCCTGCCCTTCTTTACAAAATTTGACGCCCCGATGCCCCCACTGCCCGAAATCCCTGCCCTGCGAGCCCTATCACTCAGAAAATCGACCGAGGGAAAAATAGCGCCCTTTAAGTTAATTTCATCGCTTATTTCAAGCAAACTTTAAACTATTTGTAAGCATTATATAACGTCCTAGCCCCATTTTGCTCTTAATCTGTTCCTTTTCACTCCCATCCCTCCCCCCCCCCCAAACATCCTCATACAGACACTAGTTATTTTCAGTAAAATTCCAACACCGACGCAGTCATACATTTCTCTCTCTCTGTCTCTATACCCCGTTTCTCGGCTACCGTTGAAAATTCAGCCGAAATAAGAAAGAAAAAAAAAATGGAAAGGTTCTTTGATGAAATTGGCATTTTTTCGCGATTCTGTGACAAAATTGGTTTTTTTCGTCGAACATTTCTCAAAATTTGTGATATAGTTTATGTCCAAATTTTTGGATTTATGACCAATTTTTTTTTTTTTTTAATTTTCAGAAAAGAATCACCCCTGCACTGAAAAGTGTCATGAATGGTGTAAAGGGGTAGTAGCCAAAACTTTTTAGGGGGGTGGGGTCAGGGGGGAGAGTTATTAGTTGATTATTTATCATTACATTAATGTGTCCTTTTTTTCTCTAAAGTGCCCTTTTATGGCAAAGTGCACCCTGCCTGCCCTTCATCCTAGAATGAACTCTGATATAAGTATATATATGTATATACATATATGTGTGTATATGTATACATATAGGGTAGATGTCCCAGTAATGGACACCCCTTGATGTTTTTGGTTCATAAGAAAATAACTAATAAATATTTATTTGTAATTAATTTTTTGGCAGATTCCCAAAACAGCTGAGACACCCCATTTGGCGACTTTTCTGACAAGCGCCAACTACCCCACATGCGCCAACCTGAAAACTAACGTGATTGGTCCACTTTCCTGAATGCTTCCAGACTGTTTTTTACTATGTCATCACCCTGGAATCATGGGAAATAGAACATTCATAAATAACGACGTATTAGAAAACACAGGAAAGCTGATTTTTATGAGATTCAAAATAAAACAAACGATTTCAACATAAGTTTATTGAAAATGTGAAATTTTTAAAGTACCTTTTCAAATCAGAGTAACGATATAATGATTAAAATTTTCATTTCTCAACAACTTTTAGAAAAAATCATGGGGTCATTTAATATTGAAAGTACGTGCTTATATTATAGTAAACATTGAACAATTCATTTCTAATTTAAAGGAGTATGAACGCTTCGCGTTCATAAAAAAATAATATTTATCACTGAATACAGCAACCTAGTTCTGCAGCAATCTGAAAAACGCAGGAAACTCGTTAAAGCGGCAATCAGCGTACATGTATGAACGCTTCGCGTTCATTAACCGAAAAAAAAATCACTGTCACCAGCAGTTCTCGGTGTGCAGCAATCTCAAAATTCAGCAGTTCTCGCTAGCAGCAATCTCAAAATTCAGCAGTTCTCAATGCGTAGCAATATCAAAATTCAGCACTTCACGTTGCGTAGCAATATCAAAATTCAGTAGTTCACGTTGCGTAGCAATATCAAAATGTACAAAACTCGTAAGGTCAGCATACATGAGAAATATACAATAAACGGCTAATATAAAACACTGTACTAAAAAATACATAAAATTATTAACATACCTTAACAAACATCTCCTTTCTTGAAAACCAACTGTATAAAATGTTGAATTGCCATAATTTCGTAAATTTCTAGTCGTCGATAAACTTCATTTAACTTTCCAGCAAAAAAAATGAACAAATACTCACAATTTCAAACTAAATTACACAGGTACTTTAACTTTCAAATTTTACAACTAAAAACAGCAAAATATATTAACAATAACATACTCTAGCCTTACCGTCATTTATTTTTATTCATCTGTCTTCTACACCTCATCACGCAACTCGTACAAAAATTACAAAACATGCGGAGTTGAGTTGTTAAAGGTAGGCGTAGCCATCCAATACACAAGAAATCAACCCATCCCATTCAACCAATCCAAATCCAAGATAACACAACTGAAGGCGTGGAAAGAATTTACGAAACGAACTGGTAACAACAAAGATCCATTTATCGCCTCGCCAAATTGAACGATGTCAAGTGTCTCGGCTGTTTTGCGATTCAGCCAATTTTTTTTATAATTCCCCCTTGCATGTTTTATAAAACTGTGTTATTGTTGACACTTTTAATCAAACCAATCAGGAAGCAGAAAATATTTCAAAGTTTCGCTGTTTTTCCGTGAAAATCTAAATGAAGAGGCTAAGAGCTGGCTTCATTTAATTAATTTTATACATTATTTATTTTCTTGCAAAATTTGAATGTTTTTGTTTAAGTAGCAATAGAAAACTTATAATTTTATATATTAATGGCCATTTACAAAATTTCATTTATTTTTAAGGTTTTAAGAAGGGAAAGGGGGTGTCCATTACTGGGATGGTTAGTTAGTCATTGTTCAGTAATGGACACCCCATGTAGACATTGCTAAAAATGCAATTTCAGTAATGTTTATAGTGTATAAAATATTTTGACTTAACTGCAAACCTAAATAATCAAATTTAATTTTTAAATTATACTTACCAAAATGCAATAACACCAAAACTTTTATAAATAGCTGCTTTTAAGTTATTTTATGTGATTAATAAAGTTTCAAAATTTTATTCTTTTTTTTTTTTTATGTATATGTACCTTGCATATTTTATAATCTGACAATCAAGCAGGCCAGGAAGCAGAAAATATTGTTTAAGAGCACAGTCAAAGAGGGGCTCATCGGGCTTAATCCCTCTCCGTTTAAATAAAAATAATTAAGTTACAGAAGCTATTAAAAATCTATTTTCTGTCTTAAATGTTTCCTTATTCACCTCTAACACACAGACACACACACACACACACACACAAAAAAAAAAAAAAAAAAGTTGTAATATTAATGAAACTTAATTAGGTAATATTCATGAAACTAGTAAATCTGCAGATCAGTGGCCTCAAACATCAGTTCTACAGTTTTATTTTGAAATTATTTTATTTAGTATTTAAAATATTCAACTCACTATATAATTTCTTTCATATTTGTAATATTAATTATTATAAATGATATATCAAGTAATCTCTAGTCTTGTTGTTAAAAATAGTGAGTAATAGTGACTAATTGTTAAAAATAGTGAGACAAAGCTAAACACTAATGTTCCAAAACTTTTTTTTTTAATTACCTTTTAAATCCCCCACTGTTTCAATAATTTGATAGCTGTAATTGCCTGATATTTAGTATTTTAAACTATCCATCTAAAATAATTAAAACATCGATCTTCTGATAATTACAATAATTGATGCAAACAGTAAATGATTATCACAAATATTTTATTAATTACTGGTATCCTAATTTCAAATAAAATAAATTTATTTGAAAATAACTATTTTGTTTCATTAGTATGTATTCATTAAATTCTGGTTCTAAATACAGTCATAAAAACAATTATAGTATCTAGGCTGAATCCATATCAACTCAGGCAGGGGGTTACCTTCATAGTCTCAGAAGTTTTTGAATTGAACATATGTTAAAATTTAAGAAAAAGTAAGATACTTGTATATTTTCATTTTGCCCAAAAAAATTCCTGGCCCGAGATACAGGCCGCCAAAGATGACATCCCCGGCATCCTTTCTCATTCGCGATTTTCGATAAAAATTTTAAAGTGCTCTATCTCTAGAACGGCGCAAGATATTTTGTTGCGGTTTATTTTATTTTAAAGATAATATTCTTCTGTTTAAAATGATGTACCCAATTTTGAAAAATGTATTCAACTTTTCTTGTAGCAGCCTTTTGAAAAAAAAATTTTCTTTTCAAAAAAAAATTTTTTTTTGAAAATGCCAATTCCAAAAATTTTGATTTTTTTTTGCTGTTGATCAATACCATTGGAAACTACCTTCACTGTAAAGGAGAACTTCCACTTTTGAGTTTAACAAATTTTAGAAATGTTTAAAAAATTCAGAGAAGTTTACAGGAACTGTATATATACAGTTCCAGTAAAAGTCACTGAATTTTTGCTTATTTATAAGGATAAGCCTACTATATGTCCTAAACAAGTTAGAAATTGCAATATCAAATGTGGCAAATGAGGTGCGTGCATACTATAACTAGTTTTATAAATATTCAGATCTTGGTGCAATAAGTTACACTCTTGGGCAAAAAGGGCATGAATACAAAATTTATTATGATTCTACATATTAAATTCAGTAATACGGAAGTAATATGAATTCATCTTAAAAGGACTTAATCGCCATGGCAAACTAGAATCATTACCTATCATGGTATATCATTGAATCAATTATGTATTATAGGATTTTTAAATAGAATGAAGAAAACTTTTATTAATGTATTTTATGTTTTAATTTGATTTTCATAGCATTTGAAGTGATACATACTTTATTTTCAGTACCGAACATAGTAAAACAACAAGTTGGAGTTCAGACAGATGGGCAGACAAATCGAATCCACAAAGACTTTCAACTATGTTGGAAATTGTTAAAAGCACATAAATAGGTCGGAATTTGACTTTTAGAAATTTATGTCAATAGACGGAAGCATACTTGAATACTTTCATACAACCCTGTATTTTATATACTATCTTTATATACATGCCCCTATTTAGCTAATATTTAATTAAGATTAAAACATCCTTAAAACCAGTGAAATCACACTTCCAGGGATTGTCATCCATAGATGGCCATGTATCTAATTCTTTGCGTGGACCTGTATATCATTTTATCTATATTCTCCAAACATATCTTAGTATACTAAATGTAGTTCAGTGTAAAAATGCATAACTCATTTAAAAATCACCTTTAAGCTGCTTTCATTCATACTCAGTAAACCCTTAAGATTTCTTTTGTGTAGCCCTGTATATGATTTACAGCATTTATGCACACAACATAATATGGAAAAATTTAGTTAAACTTAAAAACTCAAACACAAATAAAAATGAACTTCCAGCAATACCCTTACGATATCTTTTGTGTAGCCCTGTATATGATCTACAGCGTTTATACACACAACGTAATATGGAAATATTTAATTAAACTTAAAAACTCATATCGCAACTAAAAATGCACCTCTAGCAATCATTGCTAATGTACAGTATTTCCAATAAGGTAAAGTATCCGAAATCTTTTGTGTGTCCCTGTAAACACTATGCACTTTCTATGAAACAGGAAGTAATTTTTTGTAAACCTCTGCAATAAAGTATGTATCACTTCAAATGTTATGAAAATCAAATTAAAACATAAAAGACATTAATAAAAGTTTTCTTCATTCTATTTAAAAATCCTATAATGCATAATTGATTCAATGATATACCATGATAGGCAATGATTCTAGGCTGCCATGGGGATTAAGTCCTTTTAAGATGGATTCATATTACTTCCGTATTACTGAATTTAATATATGGAATTACAGTAAATTTTGTATTCATGCCTTTGTGCCCAAGAGTGTAACACTTATTGCACCAAGATCTGAATATTTATAAAACTAGTTAATACTACGCACGCACCTCATTTGCCACATTTGATATTGCAATTTCTAACTTGTTTAGGATATATAGTAGGCTTATTCTTACAAATATGATACAAATAAGCAAAAATTCAGTGACTTTTACTGGAACTGTATATATACAGTTCCTGTAAAATTCTCTGAATTTTTTAAATGTTTCTAAAATTTGTTAAACTCAAAAGTGGAAGTTCTCCTTTACAGTGAAGATAGTTCCCAATGGTATTGATCAACAGCAAAAAAATCAAAATTTTTAGGATTGGCATTTTCAAAAAAAATATTTTTTTTTCAAAAGGTTGCCACAAGAAAAGTTGAATACATTTTTCAAAATTGGGTATATCATTTTAAACAGAGGAATATTATCTTTAAAATAAAAAAAAACGCAACAAAATATCTTGCACCGTTCTAGAGATAGAACACTTTAAAATTTTTATCGAAAATGGCGAATTGGAAATGGTGCCCGGAATGCCATCTTTGGCGGCCTGTATCTCGGGCCAGGAATTTTTGGGGCAAAACCAAAATATACAAATATCTTATTTTTTATTGAATTTTAACATATGTTCAATTCAAAAACTTCTGAGACTATGAAGGTAAGATTTTTTCTTTGGCTGCCTGAATTGACATGGATCATACCTCTATTACTTTTTAAGGAGTGTGCATTACTGGGCCAGAGGGTGTCCATTATTAGGTTTTTGGGTGTTTTGATGTATTTCTGTTATTTAAAATTAAATTTCGATTCATATTGGGAAATGAGACTATAAGAATGGTTAAGTATTGTTGATAGGTTAATATGATATTGAAAAAACTGGAATATAATAATTATAACTCTTAATAAAAAAATAATTTTAAAAGAAATTCCTTAAGGGTGTCCATTACTGGCACATCTACCCTATATGCATTTATATATATGTATGTATATATATAATATATATGTATATATCAGGTTGTAACGAAAGTTTCCCACCACAGCTAATATAGTCTTTTCAAACAGTTCGCATTGTCGTATTTGCTCATATTTTGTCAAACGATTTTTGACATTTGAAAGAAAGAGACTTGCTTTATAACACTGTGTCGTGAAATTTGTAAAAAAATATTGTTAACATTAAATACAGGGTGTCTGAAATGGAACTATCACGCTACTAGATTAGAACCAGTATTTACTTCCAGTTCTGTTGCAAAAAGTCAGCTACAGAATGTCACCGAATCATTGTGTACAGCTGTAGGCACTACTGTTGAATCATATGACACTGGTTGAATCCATATCAACTCAGGCAGGGGGGGGTGGGGGGGGGGGGGTTACCTTCATAGTCTCAGAAGTTTTTGAATTGAACATATGTTAAAATTGAAGAAAAAGTAAGATACCTGTATATTTTTGTTTTGTCCAAAAAAATTTCTGGCCCGAGATACAGGCCGCCAAAGATGGCATCGCAGGCACCATTTCCCATTCGCAATTTTCGATAAAAATTTTAAAGTGCTCTATCTCTTGAATGGTGCAAGATTTTTTCTTGCAGTTTTTTTTATTTTAAAGATAATATTCTTCTGTTTAAAATGATATACCTAATTTTGAAATTTGTATTCAACTTTTCTTGTGGCAGCCTTTTGAAAAAAAAAAGTTTTTTTTCAAAAAAAATTTTTTTTTCAAAAATGCCAATCTCAAAAATTTGGTTTTTTTGCTGTTGATCAATACCATTGGGAACTACCTTCATTGTAAAGGAGAACTTCCGCTTTTGAGTTTAAGAAGGTTTAAAAACATTTAAAAAATTCAGAGAATTTTACAGGAACTGTGTATATACAATTCCAGTAAAAGTCACTGAATTTTTGCTTATTTGTATCATTTTGTAAGGGTAAGCCTACGATATATCCTAAACAAGTTGGAAATTGCAATATCAAATGTGGCAAATGAGGTGCGTTCGTACTATAACTAGTTTTATAAATATTCAGATCTTGGTGCAATAAGTGTTACACTCTTGGGCAAAAAGGCATGAATACAAAATTTATTTTGACTTCTATATATTACATTCAGTAATACGGAAGTAATATGAATCCATCTTAAAAAGGACTTAATCACCATGGCAATCTAGAATCATTACCTATCATGGTATATCATTGAATCAATTATGTATCATAGGACTTTTAAATAGAATGGAAAAAACATTTATTAATATCTTTTTAAGTTTCTATTTGATTTTCATAACATTTGAAGTGATACATATTTTATTTTCACTACAGAACATTGCATAGTAAAACAATCTCAATAAAATATATCAATTACACAGCAATACAACCATATTAATGCAAGTTAGAGTTGAGACAGACGGGCAGACAAACCGAATCCATAAAGACTTTCAACTATGTTGGAAAGTGTTAAAAACACATAAATAGGTTGGAATTTGACTTTTAAAAATTCATATCAATAGACGGAAGCATGCTTTCATACAACCCTGTATTTTACATACTCTCTTTATCTTTATATACATGCCACTATTTAGCTAATATTTAATTAAGACTAAAACACGCTTAAAACTAGTGAAATCACACTTCCAGAGCTTATCATCCATAATCGGGCATATATCTAATTTTTTGTGCAGACCTGTATATAATTTTATCTATATTCTACAAACATATCTTAGTATACTAAATGAAGTTCAGTATAAAAATGCATAACTCATTTAAAAATCACCTTTAAATCACTTTTGTTCATACTCAGTAACTCTTACGATTTCTTTTGTGCACCCCTGTATATGATCTACAGCATTTATACACGACAATGCAATTAATATGGAAATATTTAGTTAAACTTAAAAACTCATATCACAACTAAAAATGCACTTCCAGCAATCATCGTTAATATACAGTATTTTGTATACAGTAAAGTATTTTAAATCTTTTGTGTGTCCCTGTAAATACTATGCACTTTCTATTACACAGGAAGTAACTTGTAAACCACAGCAACATATATAATTTTATTATATGTGAAAGAGTTTAGCATAATTAAAATACGCCACAAACAATATTCCCCTTATACCATTATCTAATGCAATTCTTTTGTGAGGATCTGTAAATGAATAATTAATATTCTTTGCACCACATATTTTACACAATGTATATTTTAATACACTTCATTTTAGTACATAGTTAAGATATTTTTTTTCCATGTTTTGTTTTATTTGTTTTATGCTTCCATTCACTGAACTTTTTAAACACGCCTTGTATAACTTGTCAAAATCAAAAGTGGAAGTCCTCCTTTACAGGGAAGGTATTAATCAACAGCAAAAAAATCAAAATTTTTGCGATTGGCATTTTTGAAAAAAAAAATTTTTTTTCAAAAGGCTTCCACAAAAAAAGTTGAATACATATTTCAAAATTGGGTTTATCATTTTAAACAGAAGAATATTATCTTTAAAATAAAAAAAAACGCAACAAAAAATCTTCCACCGTTCGAGAGATAGAGCACTTTAAAATTTTTATCGAAAATTGCGAATGGGAAATGGTGCCCGGGATAGAGGTCTGCACAGGCCAAAATTTCCAGGGCCCGGCCTGGCTCATCGAAAAAAAATTCGGCCCGGCCCGATAAAAAAATTAAAGGTACGGCCCGAGCTCGGCCCGGCCCGTAGGAAAAGTAATATTGGCCCGGCCCGCTAAAAATCTTAAAAGTTCGGCCCGAGCCCGGCCCGGAAAAAAGTTAAAATATCGGCCCGAGCCCGGCCCGGAAAAAAGCTAAAATCTCGGCCCGAGAAAAAAAAACCCAGCCCGAGTGAATTTTTTACAAAACATTGATTTTTACGTCGATTTGGTAAAAAATTTGTCTCGTACGAGATAGCTCTGACCAAAAATATTTATCTTAACTTTTTTTTCTCATGTTTATAATCTTCATTTTTAAAGAAGTGACACCGACTGCGATATTTATTTTTTTTAACGAATCTCTATTTCTTGTATGTAAATGTTTAGGTTATCATTAATATTGTTAATCAGTATTCCATGCATTAACATACATGTATTCCATGTATGCCAAAAATCTGAAAAATTCTATACAGTAAAATCTTCTAAGACGGAATTGCGTAGAAAAGAAAAAAAAATGCATTATAGACAAGTTCCATTCTTAGCAAGTGTAAATGTATCATATATTATTTTCTTACGTATTAGTATATTAATTTTGCATGGATCAACACGTTTTTCAGTTTAAAACAGGGTTTCGTCATAGGCAGGTCCCTTTTCACACGTTTTACTATATTTTAATTTAGCTATATTTTAATAAGCGTAGAAATATACTATTCTTTAAAAAGAAAAAAATTTAATGTATAAGTGTAGAATAATGGCAATTTAAAAATGCATGCATTTTTTGCAAAAAATTTTGGGCCAGGCCTAATTTGACTGATCTTTGAATGGATCTGGCCAAGCTGATACAATGATTTTCATACGGGCTGAGTCAAAACTAGGACTGAAAAGCTTGGGCCGTGAAGACTAGGAATGAAACCAATCCTGACTCTGTACAGAAAAAATAAGTTAGGTCCGTCCCGGCCTGAGCCTTAGAAATAAAGTATGGCCTGGGCCCGGCCCGAGCCTTCAGAAATAATGTACGGCACGGGCCCGGCCCGAGTGCCGTGAATGAAAATCGGCCCGCGGGCCGGGCTCGGGCTTCGGGTCATGGGCCGGCCCGTGCAGATCTCTAGCCCGGGATGCCATCTTTGGCGGCCTGTATCTCGGACCGGGAATTTTTTTGGGCAAAACAAAAATATACAGTTATCTTATTTTTTCGTGAATTTTAAGATATGTTCAATTCAAAAACTTCGGAGACTATGAGGGTAAGATTTTTTTCTTTGGCTGCCTGAATTGACACGGATTACACCCACTGTGAAGTTTTGGTACCGAAAGTTCAAAAACAAGGACTATGACATTCAAGAAGCAGAGCACTCTGGCTGGCCTACTGATGTTGATGAGGCCCGCCTGCGAAAACTTGTGGAAGAATATCAGTATTCAACCACTGAAGAGCTAGCTAAGCAGGTAGACGTTAGTGCCATGTCCATTAGCCGCGCTATGCATTGCATAAACTTGACGTACAAGTTCAATCGCTGGGTGCCGCAAGAGCTGACTCAAGCAGATAAGTGCAGACGTGTTCAGGCCTACACTAATCTGCTCGAATATCAACACAAGGACAAAATTCTGGACCATTTCGTCACTTGTGACGAAAAGTGGATTCACTTCAACAACACAAGCCGAAAAAGGAATTACTCTATGCCCGGTGAGCCCGTCGTCAGCATCGCAAAGCGCAATTTGACTAACAAAAAGATAATGCTTTGTATCTGGTGGGATTGCCGTGATATTATCCACAAAGAGTATCTGGAAAAAGGTAAAACCATGGACAGTAAGGTCTACAGCAAGATGCTAGTCCGTGTTGACGCTGCTATCAAGGTAAAATGTCAAAATGAGTTCCGGCACAAGAAGATAATGTTTCATCAAGATAATGCTAGATCCATGTGTCTGCATTTACTGGCTGGACACTGTATGGACTCAAATGGGATCTTTTGCCACACCCACCAAATAGCCCAGACATCACTTCTTCGGACTACTACCTTTTTTTACATTTGCAGCTACATCTTGCTGGTGCTATCTTTAATTCTACACAGGGCGCCCAAAATGAGGTTGATCTGTTTTTGGACCCGCGACCCCCAAGTTTCTGGCCTGAAGGCTTTGAAAAACTACCAAAACCTTGGCAAAAAATCATAGATTCGGGTGGTGATTACTACCCTCAACGGGTGGTGATTACTAAAGGCACTGCTTTCATGCTTTTTTTTCTAACTTTATTAAGAACTTTTTTTGGCGGAAAACTTTCGTTACAACCTGATATAACACTGGCGCCCGGCTAACTGAAAAGTACCTTTTTTTTTTTTTTTTCTAAAAAGTACAGTGTAGGTGGAGCAATAAAATGAAATACAGGTTACAGGACATCAAATAATACAAAATTATGAATTTATTTCCATACTGATTGTGGTCTTGGAGGGGGAGATGAAACTTCTGAATAACTTATAAATTAATCCACTTATTTTATTGTAATTAGTTTTTTTTCCCTCACTGTACTTAGCATAAGTCATTAACTACCTTATTTATGAAGATCATATAAATATTAGTGCTGTTTTAAAATATTTCTGGTACTTTTCAGTTTGCCGGGCACCAGTGTTATGTAGTATATGTTTCGGCCAAAACCCGAAATTGGCCAGTACCCGAACTGGCCAGATGCGATCGGCCAATTCGCGAACTGGCCAGATGCGATCAGCCAGTTCACGAAGTGGCCATACGCTATCGGCCATTTCACGAAATTGGTATATAGAAACCAATTTTTATTTTTTATACCTTTCTAACACAGTTAAAAGTGTTCATGAATTCAATTTGTATGGCCGTCTGCATTTTCGTGCTCTAATTCGAGTAAAGACTCAGACTGACTTGTAATTGTTATATTACTTAGGTTTATAAATACCTATCCGTATTGCTAGTGAAGTTCTACTGTTTTTGGTTAATTTATAGGGACACACAAAAGTATTTCATTACTATATCATCAATGGGTAAAGTTCTTCCAGTGCATTTTAATGTTGTTACATTATCTCAATTATAATAAAATTTGTATGCATCATTAAGATGGACGTCAAACTGTTATCTAAAGTGTATGAAATAAGTAGCAATTATAGTTTGTTTACAGAGACACTCAAAAGTATCGTTACATTGCAGTGAATGGTGAAAGATCATTTGTATAGCACTTAAATGATGTTACACTATTTCAAACATAATAAAATTCACATGCCTAATTCATGTGGTGAGCAATATGTTTTTTTTTTATAGAGTATTGAATAAGTAGCCCTTATAGTTCGTTTATAGGGCCTCCCAAAAGAATTCTGATATATGTGAAAAAAGCGTTTATAGGGTATTTTAATGATGTTACACTACTTCAAACATAATGAAACTGTTATACATTACTAATATGTTGTACAACATTTTTTTTCTATAGTTTATTGGCTAGGTAGAATTTGTCGTTTATTTACAGAGCCACTCAGATAATTTGTTTATTGGATTGGACAATGAATCCGATCTATTGATATTAGTCATAGAGGATGGAAATCTCCAGCAGATTAGAATATAATATTCACAATAAGCCCAATTTATCGAAATATATCAAACAGGCAGGAAATTATCCAGTATATCAGAATATAATCGTCACAGCATGAAACGTTCTTTCCTATCATGTGTGCACGTCAGTGCCACCTACAGGCAGCCTTGAATCCCCACTTCCTATATTGGCCAAGGCTTCCTGGCTAGTTCGTGAGTTGGCCGGCCAAAACCTGAAATAGGCTGTTCATTTCATGTATATCAGGTTTTGGCCAGGAATCTCGACCAGTTCCCGAATTGGACGGCCAATTCATGAACTGGCCAAGCTCCGGGTTTTGGCCATAACATATACACATATATATAGGGGAGACTTGATTTCCAGGTCTAAAACCAGAGAAAAAATGCAATTAAGTCTCTGAAACTGGAAACATTAATAAAGTGAATCCTCATCAACAGATCTAGCAACATAATTTCATTTAGCCATTTTTATTTTTGTTGTAAGAAAGGAATCTCTGTTTTCTTACAATCAAACTCCTTTTTGAGTAGATAGTTTGTGTTTCATATCTTTTGCTAAATATAACTAAATGACTTAATTTTATTGATATAATATACTAACATTCCTTAATGCTTAAATGTTGTTATTTATATCCAATACAATTTCTTTATTTTTGATTTAGAAATTTTTTTACCCAAAATGCACATTAGGGACACTTGATCACTATTCTATGGGGAGACTTGATCCTGGGGATCGAGTGTCCCCAAACCAAAGTTAATCTAAATTAATGTTAAATTTTATTAACCCCCTACTTCTCATTGTGACATTTAGATGTTATCTGTATTAGTTAGAATATGATTACCTTGATTTTGGATGGTTGACAAAGATAGAAAGTTAATATGTGGCTGCATATGATGGTTATCAAGCACATGGTGGATGAATGCACTCAAATCAACCGACTCAGATCCACTTAATGAACATTCTGATGAAATCATTGAAGATCCAAAAAATTTGTTGATTCGAAAATGACTTTGTCATTATGCAATTTCTGGGAAAGAAGAAAATTAGTCATTTCGTCGGAAAAATTTAAAGTAAGATTTTATCATCTGAATGTGAAATCAATTTTCTAAGAAAACGAGGACTTAATTTCGACCAATTTATTTATCCAGAAAATGTTGACAATAGTGTTGTGGACAATGATGACATTGTCAAAAAAATACCCAAACCAACGATACTTGGTAGAATTCTTCGAACTGCAGTAATTTTAATATTTACATCTAATTTTTAAAGCTTTGAAAATGTTTTTTGATCATTGTGTTTCTCTTCCTTTTTACATGTTAGTCAACAATAAATTTGATTTCTACTACTTAATTTGAATCATTTCAGTGCATCTGTTTCAAGGATCAAGTCTCCCTTGGCAAGTCTTGGCAAGTCTCCTCGCAACTGGGGAGACTTGATCCTTTTTTTAATTTTTGGAAAACAATTTATTTTTATTTTAAAAATGTTTTTTTCCAAAATAAAAAAAAATACTACATCAAGAAAGACACATGAACCTTTAATAATAACTGGAAACATTTTGTTTTTAATTTTGTTTTTTCCAAAATAAAAATTAAAAAGTGATGAAGTCTCCCCTACATATATGTATCAATACATATATATATACACACACATATATATATGTAGGAACTCGGGCACTTGTAAACACATTAAATGAGAATAACACCATTATTAACTTGAATCTGACACCGTTAAATTTTAAACTAGATTATATTAAAGGTTAAACTATATACAAATATGTACATTCAAATAGAAACACAGTTCAAGACAATTTAAATCTATTCATCTCTTAACACAATATCATTATTCATCATCAGCATCTTACAGCTCTCATCTCCCGCGAAAACACACAACCTTCTCATAACGCTCACATCATCGTTCTCTGCGTTTGACAGACTCTCCTCAGTTCAGTTCTCGTTTCTTCCTGCTCACAATGAGCGTCTCTCGATCACAAGTGTCGTTCTAATATGCATGCGCTGACTAGTTCATGGGGAGAGAAAATCAAACAGAGGAAGGCGCTTTGATCAGCAGCTACGTGAGTGGTTGGTGGCGCTGTAAACAGTAGGCAAGCAGGGAAAGCTATTAAAGGCAAAATTTTCCCACAAATCGGCGATCCTGACAGCTTGATCGACCTCGATCGACACGTGGACCACATGAAGGAGCAGCAGGAACACCTGAAAAAAAAAAAAAGAAAAAGCAGCACCCAAAGTTCTATTTTGGAAAAAAGTCATCATTATTAAAATTCCTCATCAAAATTTATATTATTTCTTGAAAAATTCTTCTTATCCTCTTCTTTTTTTTTTACGTCTCTTTGCCGTTCTTTCTTCTTACGTCTTATCGTCTTCCCTTTTCCTACATCTTTCCGTCTTCTTTTTTACCTTACGTCTTTTCGTCTTCTTTTACCTTGCATCTTTCCTTCTTTTACGTCTTTTTTTTTTCGTTCCTTCGGGATTAATTTTGTCAAAATCGTTTAAAGTCAGTCCGGTGATGTGTCATAGTCGGGGTATTGTCATAATCGGTGAAATTATCAGGAATGATACCATATTCGTCAAAATCGTTTAAAGTGTCATGTTCGGAATTTAAGTCAAATTGTATTTTCTTCGAAAAAGGATCTTCCATAATCACGTTTCTTTTTAGTAAACTTCTGCTTAGGTTTCTTAACTTCGTAATTATTAATTTCAATTTCATCTTCAAATTCATCTGACGAATTAGGAATATTCTTAATTTTCTTAGAAGCATTACGCTTCAACTTTGCGTTAGACATTTTCTTAATATTTTCTTTTCTAAAATTTTCTTCATTTATTACATCAGATTTCTGGTTATTTTTATTTCTTGAAGAATACATCATATTTTCTTTATCTTTGAAATTAGGGAAATCTGGATCATTTTTAAGGTTCTTAGCATTGTTATTCATCTTAATTTGCTTCTTTAATTTAGTCATTTCTTGTGGTAAATTTTCGAAATCTTCCTGGGAATTATTCAATTTTATCTGAATTCTTCTTTTGGACATTTTTATTTTAAAACACTCATCTTCTGATTCTTCTGTTTTTCAAGATGTTTTGAATAGTTATTTACTTTTATTAACCGTAATCGGTATTGTTCTGAACGTTTACTTTCTTCATCTAATTGGGATTTTATATCTTGAAAATGTCTCTCTAATTTTCTATACAATTTACTAACGGTTTGTCTTTCTGCAACTTCTTGTTCTAATTTATCTTCTAACGATATTATTGCAATTTTCGACTTCGTTTTTTCTGACAAAAATGCTTCTTTTAAATCGATTACATCTAATTGTAACATTTTATATTTTGTTTCAACTTCTTTAACTTGGGCAGTCAAATTTTCATTTTCTAGACGTAATTCTTTAATTTCTGAACTAGAATAGGACAATTGAGGAACAGGTAAATATTTGTTTTGGTTTAGAATTTGTGGGTTGCTACTGTGCAAGGTGGAAGAATAAGGGTTAAATTTAGGATTTACAGTTACTTCACTTGAATTAATAACATTGACTAAAGAATTATTCTGACTCTTATTTAACTTAACATCATTACCAGAAACAATTAAGGAGCCTTGTTGTATTATATCAGTACCAATTATTAAATCAAATTCAATAGATTTGTCATCAATCACAAAAATAGATGTTTGGAATTTAGAATCATCAATTTCGATTTCGGCCTCAAAGTAACCGATTGGTCTGAATGACTTTTTACCTAATCCACTTAAAAGCATATCTGTTGGTTCTAAGTTTACATAACTTTTAATTTTATCAAAATTACTTTTCTTTAGAATAGATCTTTCGCTTCCTGTATTGATTAATGAAATTAAATTTAATGAATGCAACTTTACATCTTTAAAAACCAAATTCTGAGAACAGGTTAGCACATTTACTTGAGAACCATTAGACACCTTTGAATCTTTGGCTTTACCACATTCGAATGATTTGTGGCCATATAAATTACAAGAAAAGCAGAGGGGACCTTTATCTTTATTTCTACACTGATTACTTTTGTGGAATCTATCGCCACAATTATAGCAACGTACCTCGGGTTTATTGGGTCTAGATTTATTTTTAAATTCAACTTCTGGTTTCATCTTAGGCCTAACATCAACATCAGGTTTACTATCATAATCGACATGTAATTTATCATAAATTTTAAGCTTCTCTTTAAATTCAACAACATTCGGGCAACCATACAAAAAGGATTTTTTAAAAACAGGATCAATAATTCCATTAATTACATACTGAATGAGTGCAGAATCTTCTATGTTGCCTTTTGAACATAACTGTTTTATATTTAAAAAATATTCGTCTAACGATTCATGTGGTTTAATTTTCCTTTTAGATAGCAATTCATGTAATTCGGCTGAATTACACCTTTTACCAAATTCAGAAACAAGTAACGCTTTCAGTTTAGACCACGAATTTATTTTTGTTTCACTTTCCATAAACAGTTTAGCTTTACCTGTCATACGGCGTTTAGCCAAAATCAATTTGTGCAAATCACTAACATTAAATAAAGAAACAGTATCTTCAAAATCGGCAAGCCATTTTTCAACATTTTGAAATTGACTACCATCAAATTCAGAAACCATATTTTCAATATCGTTAATGGAAATTGATGGTTTAAGAACATAATCAGGAATTATAATTTTCTGATTTTCCTTATTTTCACAACTAGAACTACCAGAATCGTTTCTCAAATTATTTTCAGAAACACTCAAAATATCATTAATTTTATTTGATTCATCTTCGCTCTCATCATCGCTAAGAGCACCTTCATCAGGAATTAAATTAGATTTCAATACATTAAAATTGCATAAAGAAGAAATTATTCTGGCAGCAATTTCATCGAAAGTTCCAGAATTATTTATATACAAAACATTGCAAATAGTTATCAAGTCGTTTACAGAAATTTATCTTTAATATTTTGCAATTTTGTTTTAAATTCATCAGAATCAGTTTCAAAAGCAAAGCCAGTGAAATTACGAATTCTGTGTCTATTATTCCTATCACCGACTTCTCCAAAAATTAATTTATGTAAGTTTTTAATACTTAATGATTTTTCAACGAAAGTTCTTATTCCTTGAAATTAACTAATTTTGACATATTGAATAAGAACAAAATAAACAACTCACTTCATGAATAGGTAATCCAGCTTCAGAATATTTACTGTATTGCGATCAGCCAGCCAACATAATTCTATTTATTAATTTTTCACACTTAAATAGCGCCTTCATACGACACTTGGAAGCTTTGATTACTTCAAAAGCTTAAGAATTAGCTTTGTGGGCGTAACGCTCGCATCACAGTTCTCGACATCATTTGTAGGAACTCAGGCACTTGTAAACACATTAAATGAGAATAACACCATTGTTAACTTGAATCTGACACCGTTAAATTTTAAACTGGATTATATTAAAAGTTAAACTATATACAGATATGTACATTCAAATAGAAACACAGTTCAAGACATTTAAATCTATTCATCTCTTGTCTTAACACAATATCATTATTCATCGTCAGCGTCGTACAGCTTTCATCTCCTGCGAAAACACACAACCTTCTCATAATGCTCACATCATCGTTCTCTGCATTCGACAGACTCTCCTCAGTTCAGTTCTCGTTTCTTCCTGCTCACAATGAGCGTCTCTCGATCACAAGTGTCGTTCTAATGCGCATGCGCTGACTAGTTCATGGGGAGAGAAAATCAAACAGAGGAAGGCGCTTTGATCAGCAGCTACGTGAGCGGGGTTGGTGGCGCTGTAAACAGTAGGCATGCAGGGAAAGCTATTAAAGGCAAAACTTTCCCACATATATATATATATTATATATGTATATACATATATATATATATTATATATGTATATATATATATATTATATATATTTATATTATATATGTATATATATATATATAATAAAATTGAAATCACAAATATATGAATAAAATGGTAAAGTTCTAAAGATGAATTAGAAATGAACATAGGAAACCAGTATGTAAAATAAGGAACTATGAATAACTCACAGAATCTTCAGAGGAGCTTGTGAGTTCATTCATAGAAGATGCGTTATTTTATCCAATTTTGTCGGCATTAAGCCTAAAATGACAAAATTTAGCTCCTTATAACGCAAAAATAACAGAAAACAGATAATAAAATATCCAAGAGATCTAAAAAAGATACACCTCACACAGGATATTAAAAATTAAGAGAGCAAAATACCTAAATTACATACTAGGAAGCATAACTGCAGCATGACTGGATGGTAAAACAGAGTTAGGACTATTTTAACATGTGGGTCTACAGTTGATTATCTGACTGAAACCCATAACTTTGGTGCCATCAGGTGTGAGAAAGGAAAAAATGTAAATTGGAACTGGATGATTAACAATAATGTTTGGTGCTGCCATCTTTACCCCCCCCCCCCCAAAAAAAAAAAAAAATCAAATTGATTGAAAAAATAAAGAAATGACTTAGATTAACATATAGTTGAAGTAGAATGAAAAGATAGCTATAAACTTGATAATTACTGAGTAAATACAAAAATAATATAAAGAATGAGTAAATTAATAAAAAATAAAATAAATAATTATATAAAAATAAATAGAAGGGCAATTGATTAAATTAACTAAATTAAAGACAAAATATTATAATATAAAAAATGAGAATATAAATAACATTTAAAAAAAAAACAGTGAAGAATATTTTGAGATAGTAAAATATAACCTTGTATTATGTAACTAAATGTGAAAATTTAAAAAACAATGAAGAATATGGAGATAGTGAAATATATCCTTGTATAATGAAGCAATATGTGAAAATTGTTGAGAAATTCATGACGTTAAATGCATGAAACCCCATGTTTTTTTTTTTTAATTTTTTTTTTTTTGAATAAATATATCCATACAATATATAAGCAATATATACATACACATATACAGGCTCACACATATATAAACATATAAGGTTTTAAACTTTTTTTAGCATTCCCAACCTCAACCCCCCATAATGTTTTTTTTTTTTTTAATAGTGCATAATGTATGGGAAAAACATACACTCACACACATACTTTTTTTTTTTTATTATATATAAATCTACATATACATATATTTTATATATATATATATATATATATATACACACACACATATATAATCTTTGTTGTGTATGTTTTTATAATTTTTTCAGCAATCCACAACCCACCCTCCATAATAGTGTTTTCTATTTTTTAGTTTTTTTAAAATACATATTATATGCCTATACTGGTAAAAAGTAGAAAAAGTAGAAAAGAATGAATATTAAGATTTGAGCCATGCAGATATAAAAGATATGGGATAATTATAGGACAATGCTAATTGCTTTAATTTAAAAATGTTAGGCTGTAAAAATTGGGAGGAACATAAACGTTTGATACGAAGACAATAATTAAGTAGAATATTTCTATATACTGAAATATGTAAGCAGGAATTGAAATTCGTAAAATTAATTACATTAAATGAAAATTCATTGTGTTTATCATAAATATTGAATGTTAGGGTGTTATTAGGGAGAATATTAATTTTAACATCCATAAAATTGATACTTGAATTATGTGGAAAAATAGTACTAAGTTCTAGATTAGAAGGGTACTTTACAGGAAGATATATAGAATTATTATCTTTAACAGAAAGAATAATTATATCATCTATGTATCTGTATAGCAATATATTATTGTTAATAAATTTACGTTCATAAAAGTAAAGATATAAGTCAGATAACATACTTGATGAAGCAGCACCTTGAGGGATGCCCTGTATTTGAATAAAAAAAGCATTGTCTTGGAAAATAAAATTATGAAATAGTAGAAAGTTAATCAAAGATGTGAAGTAGTCAGTATTAATGTTATCAGGTAAATTTAAGAAAGGAAAATATTCTATAAATAATGAATTGATATTAGAATGTAAGTCTTTGAGAATGATATTATTAAATAGGTCTTTGAAATCTAAAGTAATAATATTATTGACATTTGTTAATGGCTTTATTTTATCCACCAATTCAAAACTGTTTTTAATGCAGTGAGTGTTGTCTTTGTTGACTGATAACTCATAAATTTGTGTAAGAATATTTAAAAATAATGTATTAGCACGAGTATTATATGTATTACAACCTACAGTGACAGTGCGGAATTTAAGAGGATTTTTGTGAAATTTTGGAATCATGACTACATAAGGATAATTTAGGCTGTTATTTTTTATGCCTGGTAATTTATGATAGCTTAATATATGATTATTATTTTCCTTTAAAGTAACATGATGAAGTTTGAAAATATTATTAGAAGTAACTGCTTTAGTTAGAAGGTGATGATAGTAATATTTGCAGATGATAGCATAGTTGTTAGCAGCCTTATCTACATATGTAATGATGAAATTATTTTGAAGTGCTGCAATATGTGGCTTAAGAGTGGAGAAAGAAACTGAAATTTTGGCAATATTCAGTTTTAATAATTGTTGTTTCAAAATATATATGTATATATACATACATCTATAGGTACATCTATATGTATATATAACACTTGGGTCCGGTTAACCAAAAAGTACAATATTTCTATTGAAAATCTGGCTGAATCCCAGAAGAGCAGAGACACTTGGCATCATATATTTCTCATGTATGCTGGCCTTACGAGTTTTGTACATTTTGAGATTGCTACGCAGCGGGAACTGCTGAATTTTGAGATTGCTACGCAGCGGGGACTGCTGAATTTTGAGATTACCACACGGCGAGAACTGCTGAATCCAGTGATGTTTTTTTCGGTTAATGAACGCATAGCGTTCATACAAGATTTAGTGATTGCCGCTTTAACCCCTTGGGGACAAGCGACACGTATACGTGCTGGAAATAGGCCTAAGAATCCTCGTTATCCTCACCAGTAAAATTTTACTATAAAATTTGCCTTATTTAATCCGAGCATTTTCCCGATTTGAATAGGCACAAACTTCTGTTTTTTAAAACCGGTAGCAAAGTAATAAATATTTCGTAAAAGGCTCCCGTCGTGAAGGGGTTAAGGAGTTTCCTGCTTTTTTCAGATTGTTGCAGAACTATGTTGTTGTATTCATTGATATATATTATTTTTTATGAACGCTTCGTGTTTATACTTTTGTAAATTAGAAATGAATTGTTCAATGTTTACTCTGATATAGGCACATACTTTAACATATTAAATGACGCCATGATTTTTTCTGAAAGTTGTTGAGAAATGAAAATTTTAATCATTAAATCGTTACTCTGATTCGGAAAGATACTTTAAAAATTTCACATTTTTCAATAAACTTATGTTGAAATTGTTTGTTTTATTTTGAATCTCATAAAAATCAGCTTTCCTGTATTTTCTAATACGTCGTTATTTATAAATGTTGTATTTCTCATGATTCCAGGATGATGACGTAGTAAAAAACAGTCTGTAAGCATTCAGAAAAATGGACCAATCACGTTTGTTTTCAGGTTGGCATATGTGGGGTGTTTGGTGCTTGTCAGAAAAGTCACCAAATGGGGTGTCTTGCCTGTTCTGGGATTGTGTCGAAAATCTTAATGACAAAAGAAAATTATTATTAAAACTGAACTGTTTATTATTTTCTTATACCGTTTGTCTTTTCTAACAGTTTAATAATCCAGTGCAGCAGTTAGAAAAGGACTTATTCATGTATCGATCATTTATAGCCTTACGCAAATATGGAGTTGTTGTAAATGAAATCAGCTCTTCAAGCCCTCAAGAACTTCAAAATATCCGTATGCTTGCTATGTATTGCAGTGGGGATTCTGATAAAAAGTAAGTTACAAAAATTCGTTACTTTTTCGTTTTATGAACACCAGTTGCAATTTTCTTCCAAATGTAATAAATTATTTATTTCTTGTCAATGAATGTAGTAACTCTATTATAAATTGTCAATCATAAATTATTTTTTTCTTTCCAAGACTTTCTTTTTAAATGAATAGCTGATAAAAAAAACAATAATATTAAGTTGAGCAAAAAGTTCTGGGAAATTTTTTATGTAATAGTTACCAGAATTTGTATCGTATATAGGAGTACTAGTGGTATATCTATAGGAGTTCAGGAATTTCCAGAACAGTCCAGACGTGGATCCATCGGATTATGGCCTCTTTCGATCAATGCAACACTTTTTCAAGGGCCATCGATTTGTATCCTTTAATGAAGTTGAAGAAGCATGTCAAGAGTTTTTCGATTCCAAGGATTCGGTACTTCCAGCAAATCCTGAATTTGGAAGAACGATGGCAGAAAGTCGTGGACTATGATGATCTCTACTTCGAAGAATAGTCCTTGTTGCTTTTGTTCTTAATTTGCACATTACAATGCAACTTTCACAAATTTCCCAGAACTTTTTGCTCAACCTAGTAATAATAGGTACAGTTTACATAATTTGGCATTTATACATAAATTGTATTGACTGCATAAGAGGGACTGCTCAGATAAGGAAACCAGGTCTGTAGAGCATACATTTCCCTCCTAGACACAAATTCTATTGTACTATTTAATGGGGAGAATTCCATATCCTGCTCTGTTTTTGTTTTGTGATAAATGTTTTGATGTGGTTTTTGTGATTTTCAGCTTTTTTTATTTTTGTGTGTGTGTGTGTGTGTGTGGGGGGGGGGGTGTTGCTACTGGTATAAACTTTATTCAGATGTGTTTTTTTTGTGTAATTTTTTGCATTTAGCATATTTTGGAACAGATGTCATAAATTCCCAGGGCCGCCATCTTGGATTTTTTCTTGCTGTGCAAACCCCTTTTCCACCAAGTAGTAAATGTCGCCAAGCACCAATTTATACGCATGTTAGGCTTAACGAAAATAAAATGTAAATAATAAATATAACTCGTTAAAGTGGCAATCAGTAATCGTTGTATGAGCGCTTTGCAGTCATTAACCGAAGAAGAAAAAAAATCACTGGATTCAGCAGTTCTCGCTGTGTAGCAATCTCAAAACGTACAAAACTCATAAGGCAACAAAATATACATAAAATTATCAACATACCTTAATAGACATCTGCTTTTTTGAAAGCTCAAGCATGAAATACCTGTTAGCATCACCGTCATTTTCCAAAATAGGCTTATGAATACACACTGAACAAATCTCCTTTATTCATCAAAATTTCCTCATATTTCTTAATTACTTCAGCAAGAGTGTTTAAACGGACTACAGAACCCATATTCTATCAAATACATCCAATAAATTTAACATAAAAATAATTGACAGAAACACAACACGGTATCACAAGCAAAAACGGTGTTCTCGCGTACTCACAACACAATCTCAATACAAAGTAGGGTTGCCAGAACACGTCACACGGATTCCATATCGATAAAGATCACCAACATAAAATCGCCAAGAAATCTCAAAACATCCAAGATGGCGGCCAAGGTAATATATGGCATCTAAGCCCATATTTTTTTCAGAAAAAATTTATAACTTTTCGTTTTTTTAAATGGTATTTTTCTGTAGATGTAATATTTTGAAAAAAAAAAAATTTTGTACATTTTTATAAAGGGTACTTTTCTGTTAGACGAGCAGCATTGTCGCCAACAACAATAGTTGGTGCAAAAAAAAAAACATGTGAATTGAAACATTTGAAAAATAAAAAACATTGTTGATAGTAAAGTGAACATTTAAAAAATATAACATTTGAAAATTACTGACTTTTACAAACTATTTTATTAAATCACAAATATATACTTAAAATAAGTGAACAAATAACTGTTATACAATAAAGTAATGAAATAAAAAATCATATTAAACTGCTGCCATAAAATTACAAATATCTTTTAGCATTGCAGTAAACATTTCATTTTTTGAATGAAGACAGCGCCCATAAACTCTATGAGATACGACTCTAAATGATGACGAACAGTTCCCCGATGTCTTTTCTTGCGCCATTTGTGATGTCCCATAATCTCTCAATATTTTGAGTATGACATCCAGTATTAGGGTCGACAAAATTGCATTTGTGATTTACTGTGAAATGATCATAACCAGCACTTCGCAGTTCATCTGTTTTATATCCTTTCCAGCAATCTGTATAAATAATACTTCATCAGCTACATTGTTTTCTATTGCCTCTATTAAAGTTTCAGTTGTACGATCAGGAATAGAAGTAAGGAAACATCCCCATGTTTCACGGCATAAACTACCTAACACTCATTGAGGAGGAAGAACACGCCATACGTTGCTTTTTCTTCTGGTAAAAAGACTTTCATCTACTTCTATAATTTTATTAGGCCCACCGATTTTTCTATTTGGTTGTGAACATAAAGCATTTGCACAAACTTCTCTCAAATAACTATTCCAGTCCACTGTTGTGTTGTGATTCATATCAAGTTGCAGCTCACAAAACTCAATCGATGTCAATGCTTGGCACCATAGACCATAAATATATAAACCTCAAAGCATTAAGACAACCGCGATCCTTCAAACCATGTTTTTTGTATTCCTACGCTTTCTTCGCATGATTGTCGGTTAAAATACAAATGTATTTTGAAAATGTATTTCAAATACATGTATTTTCGATACAGCCCAACTCTGGATACAGCTATCACGAATATCGTGTAAAATGCACTATAGCAGCGCAGCTTGTTATATGATTTACACGAAAACCTGATCAAGAACAACTTATGTCAATGTCTAACAGAATATTAGGTTTGATGAATTTCCGTTCATTAGTTCTTGAGATATTCTCTCTAACATCGTGTAAACCCTGAAAAACAGTGTTGAATTCAGGAGGTGGTACTGGAAGACATCCCCCCGGAACATTGAAATGTCCCCCAGGAAGATTTGAGATTTTTTGCTTAATAGACAAAAGTCTCCCACCCCCCACGGAACTCTAGAATGTCTCTCTCCAGAACTGCAGAAATCCCTCCCGGAGAAAAATGTCTGAATTAAATTTGCTGAAAACACCAGCATAGCAGTGCAACCTGTTATATGATTTGCATGAAACCCTAATCAGGAACAACATATGACAGTGTCTAACGGAATATTAAATTTGATGAAATTTCGTTCATTAGTTCTTGCGATATGATCCCTAAAATAGTGTAAATCCTGACAAATGTGTTAAATTCAGGGGGTGGCCCGGGGGGGGGGAACTTTGAAATGTCCCCCCAAAAGGTTTGAGATTTTATGCTTAATCTACAAAAGTCCAACCCTCCCTCCCCTCTTCTGAAGTCTAGAATGTCCCTCGCTGGAGTCGCAGAAATCCCTCCCGGAGAAAAATGCTGAATTCAATTCAGTATAGCAACGCCCCCTTATGAGTGATTTACACTGAAACCTGATAAGCAACAACTTATGCCAACGTCTAACCAGGGCTGCAGAATATGTCCGATCCGGCGACCTAGGATCGGGGGAAATTTTGCAGAAGCATATACAATTGATTTCGATTTTAACAACGAATTCCATAATTCCCTGAGATAGAAAATTTCACTACAAATAAAAAGATCCGTATGGTGACCTTCATAAAATCGGTCTCAGAATAATATGTACCATATATCAGGGGTGATTCTGTTCCGAATTTTCCGAAAATTTAAGGCATTTGGTTCCGAAAATTTAAAAAGAAATCTGTCATCTATCTGAATATTCGGACATAAAAAGTACCGCGAATTTTGTCCAAGAATTACGGGAAAACGTGAATTTCGTTACAAGATCGCAAAATAACCGCAAATTTCGTCAAAAGGAGCAAAATAACTGCGCATTTTGTCAAAGTGGCTAAATAACTAGAAATTTCGTAAAATGACGCAAATTTCGTCAAACGATCCAACAACAATCTCGAATTTCATCAAAGGATGGCAAAACAACCATCATATATATTCGCTCATAAGTTGACAAATATTGGAAATATAAATTTTCTGTACCAGTGATGTCGCTGTACTTGAAAAAACCTGGGTCCCTTTTTAACAAAAGCGGGTCCCCATCAATAATAATTTATATTTTAAAGAAATAAATAAAACTTGTTTATTTGGAAAAGGTAAATGAAATGCATTAATTATTGTTTAATAATAATTAAATAATGAATTAAAACGAGTATTATTTGCACTCAAATAAGATATTTTTTATAAAATATTAAGAGAAATTCTTTACTTTTTTAAAAGTAAAAATGCAAGATACAATTTTAACTGAAAAATAATGTTTATTTGAGAGTAGAAGATACCAAGTTCCACTAACAAGTATCACTAATGTTCACATTTCTTTTTAAAAGGGGCAAGATGGGTTTATTGAAAAAGATATTTTTGCTGAAAAAAAGAATACTTATGTTAAGTAAAGGTGTACTTTTTGTTGAATGAATGGGTGCTTTCATTATACTTTCCATTGAATTATTTGTCAGCATAGATCTGTGTTGGAATCAGAAATTTTCCTTGGAAGGGAAATTTACATCTAAATCATTAATAAGCATCAAATCCTAAATGTGCTGAAGGCGGGAGACATTTCAATGCAGTAAGAAGGAGGGGGGGGGGGAGGGGATTTTGACTGGTATACCTACTGAATACATTATCAAAGTACACTGAAATCATGCTGTATTTTTAAGAATCTCAAAAAAAAAAAAATAAATAAACAATTTATGAATTTACCTATAAGTTTAGTTTGCACATCTTTTTTGATGTTTTGACTAAATTCACGTTTTTTCCGCTTTACTTTGACGAAATTCGCGTTTTTTCCGCGATCCTTTTGTCAAAATTCGCTATTTTCGCGATCCTGTCACGAAAATCGTATTTTTTCCGCGATACTTTGACAAAATTCGGCTTTATTCCGCGATTTTTTGACGAAATTCGCTATTTTTTCGCGATCTTTTGACGAAATACACTATTTTGCCTCAGCCCTTTTACGAAAATAGCGTTTTTTCCACGATATTTTGATGAAATTTGTGCTTTTTTGGGATCCTTCTGACGAAAATCGGCTTTTTTACGCTATTTTTTGACGACATTCGCTATTTTTGGGGTATTCTTTGACAAAATTCGACCTTTTTCCGCGATTTTTTGACGAAATTCACTATTTTTTCGCGATCTTTTAACGAAATACGCTAATTTGTCACTGCCCTTTTACGAAAATCGCGTTTTTTTCGCAATATTTTGATGAAATTTGCGCTTAATTCCGCGATATTTTGATGAAATTTGCGATTTTTTTGACGAAATTCGTTTTTTTCGCGATCCTTTAACGAAATACGCTAATTTGTCACGGTCCTTTTACGAAAATCGCGTTTTTTTCGCAATATTTTGATGAAATTTGCGCTTATTTAAGCGATATTTTGATGAAATTTGCGCTTATTTCCGCGTTTTTTTTTGACGAAATTCGCTTTTTTTCGCGATTCTTTAACGAAATACGCTATTTTTTCGCGGCCTTTATACGAAAATCACTGTCTTTGCATGATATTTTGATGAGATTTGCGCTTTTTTCGCGATTCTATGACGAAAATCGGCTTTTTCCCGCGATTTTTCGACGAAATTACGCGTCCCGTGGGACGCGTAAGAGCGATTTTTTTGCGCATTATTTTTTTCTCCGATTTTTCGCGTAATTTACGCGCTATAGCGCGTCCGCGGCATCCCTGTGTACCTATGGTAATGCAGCATTTATCTACAACATACTGCAAAATTTTGGGCGAAATTTTCATGTGGATTGGGGGAAATGTTGGGAGTAGAAATATTTTCTGCACCCCTGCGTCTAACTGAATGTAAAGTTTGATGAAAATCTGTGCATTAGTTCTTGAGATAGAGCTGTTGTGAAAATCGGGGGAAATGCAGCATAGCAGCACCACCTACCAGTAAATGTACATCAAAACCTAATCATCAACAACTTATGTCAACATCTAACTGAATCTGAAGTTTGGTAAAATTCGTGCATTAGTTTTTGAGATAACGATCATGCAGAAATCATGAAAAATGCAACATAGCAGCACCACCTGCTGGGCGATTTTCACCAAAAAGTTATCAGCTCCAATTTACATGAAGGTCTAACTGAATTTAAAGTTTCAACAGATTCCATGCATTAGTCCTTTAAATAGACTGCCCACAATCTTTTTGTGAGAGACAAACAGACAGACTAATAGACGGGCAATTTATAAAAATAGTAAAATCATATTCCAGGCAAGACCTTCTAAAACTATAAATCCTTCGAAAACTGGTAGTCGGAATTTTTCATGAATTCAACACTTTTCTTTTTCTAATTACAAAAGAAAGCAAGAAAAAATGAACAAATCAATTCCACCAGTAATGTAGGATCAGAAGTAGCGAATCGATTCAGTACACAGATTCAATGTCGATGTTTAGATTAGATTGGGTTGAATCGTTTTCAAGACGATTCTTTAGATGCGGGTAGATCGTTTTGCGGATAATTCTTTAGATGCAATTAGATCCTTTAATTTACTTCAAATCGAATCTCAGTCGATCCACGATTCGGGATCAGGTTGAATCGTTATATTTATTCTTCCAATTTTACTGTTTTAGTGGCAGAATTGAAATAAAATTTCATATAAGGAAGGATTTTTTTTTTTTCTTTCTTGGTTACATCAGTGTTGAATGCTGGTAATTTTCTACGGGAGGGATTTCTGTGACTCCGGGGAAAAGCATTTTTTAGAGATCCATAAGGGGAGGGGGGAATTGCACATTTGTCATTAAAAAGCATAAAATCTTAAAACTTCCGAGGGGGTTCAATCTTCTGGGGGTAATGTCCCAACCGGACCATCCCCTGAATTCAACACTAGGTTAAATCGTTATGCTTTTGTTTAGAAGCACAGTTATTCGGGTTACTAGTTTATTATGTTGTATTTTTCAAGTTCGTTCCTTCTAATGTCCCTCCCCCCCTCTTCCTCGCCAATCTTAATATACGGGGCTGTTCAAAATATGCATGCAATTTTTAAAATGCCAAATTCTCATTCTATTTTATTATAAATCCATATTTTGAAACCTTGACTAAAGATACATTTGAGGTCGCCCCCTCCGACCGTTTGGGACTTACCTGTCCCCCGGGGGCCATAGTTATTGTTTCTTCCAAACCATCTCGTGTAACATATTGTTGGAAAGCTTTTAATGTCCTCTTTTATTTTCTGTCCCTTCTTCCCTCCCCCCCCCCCTCCCTAGTTACACGCTCTTGGCACTTTTTAGCTCACAGACTATCAAAGCCTGAGAGCTAATGTGCCCGCTGGTTCTGTATATATGTATGTATGCATGTACGCACGTATCTACGTAACACGATAACTCTTGATAAAAATATCTGATTTGCTTCAAATTTTTTTCTAGGTTCATTCTGATAAGGCGCTTCCCTGATTAGTTTTAGGCGTTCATTGGTTAAGTATAAAGGGGGGGAGGGGGCAAATCCCCCTTAACTTAGATAAATGGGTTTTTCATGCAGAATTATCAGATTTCGGTATACCGGTTAATTTTGATAACAAGCTTCTCTGATTAGATTAGAAGGTTCATTGTTATAGTCTAAAGGGGGACGGGGACGGGGGACACCCTAATTTAGATAGATGGTTTTTTTTATCCGATTTGCTTCAAATTTGGTATACTGGTTTATTCTGATAAGGCAGTTCCCTAATTAGATTTGGAAGTACATTGGTTAAATATAAAGGGGGGGGGAGGATGGGGGCTGATACCCCTCTTAAATTTAGATAAATGGGTTTTCCTATCCGATTTGCTTCAAATTTGGTATACCAGTTTATTTCGATAAGGCGCTTCCCTGATGACATTTGGCAAGTCATTGGTTAAGTATAAAGAGGGGAAACGGAGGCAATCCCCCCTTAATTTATTTTTTGAGGGGCATTTTTCTTTGAAATAAGAGAATAATATACAGTTAGTGTGAATAGCCTGCGACCTCAATGCATCAGTTTAACTGGGTACTTTTCTTTTTAGCTCACAGGCTATCAAGGCCTGAGAGCTAATGTACCCGCAGTTTCTGTATCTATGCATGTACGTTTAAAACTATTTCAGCTATTTCATTATCTTCTGTGATCATAACTAATTTCGATTTCTTATTAAAATGTTGGAAATTCAACAGGAAAGATGTAGTGAAGTCTTTGGAACAAAAGTTGCAAAGCATAAATCCTGATGATAAGCTACTGCCTGTAGTTGCTGGTTTAATTTATTATTTTGAGGAGGTAAGATTTTTTTTTTCTTTATAAAAAAGGGTATTATAGTTTTTTTTTATAAGTGCAACATTTCATGTTTTTTCTTTTCCTTTGTACATTTTTTAGTTAAATAATGTTATTTAATGTATGCAGAGAAAAATGTAATTTGTGTGTAGAATTGTTCTATATATTAATCATTTAAAATTGATAAAATTCATTTTTTTTTCTTTTGTAGTCATGATTTAATTTTTCATCCTATAGTGTTATATGCTTAAGAAAATATAATTGTTTGTAATGTTATAAATGTGATATCATTTCTATTTTATATAATGGGACACATTTCTTAGGTAACAAACTTAAATTTGCACTCTATCTTTGAGACTCTTTATTGACTTTTAGTTTATATTACTTGGATTTCTTTTAATCAGTCCTGACATAGACACATTAATTAATTTAAATTGTGATTTTTATTATTGCTTGTTATTGTGATTTTACTTTTTCATAATGAAAAGCTATTTTTTTTACTAAAAATATATGTATATACATATGAGACTTAACAAAAGTGAGACAAATTTGCATTAATATATAGTATCACAGAGCTTTTCTTTTGTGCTTTTGAAAATTCTAACTAGTAACACCTATGAAGTTTTGAATTTTACCTCATGATATGTAATATTTTTTGTACTGTGAAACTTTTTTTTAAAATGAAGAAATTGTGAATTTAAGATTTCTTCTTTTATTTTTATGTTCTTAGACTACTGATTTTCTGTTTTTTTTCCGCAATTTTCTTGTTCTTACCATTCCTTCTTTCTGCAACTGCGTAAATTGCATCTCCAGATGTTTTATTTATTTTTGTTTTAAGCATATAGTTGCATATTATCATTTTCACAGATTCTTTCAGAAGGAAAAATAACTGTTTCTCGAACAATAACATGTTTTTCTGCCACTGATAAATTAAAATTGAAAAAAATGTTGATATAACAGAGATAAATTTTACGAGTTGAATAAAACCATGTTTAGAAATTTTTTGTTCTTTGCCATTTCCTTTTTGTGATTATATATAATATTTGGCATGAAATTGCACTTTCGTAAAACTGGATTATGCCAAGGTCCTCTATAACCAGAAAGTAGCCAGGAACCATATTTCTACATTCGAAATTTTTGAAAAATGACTCAAACGAAAAAAAGTAAGTTGTCATGTCACAGTAGGTGGAAATTAAGGCTGAATTGAAAACAAGGGAATCTGCATTGTAGTTGTCAGTAAATTAAATATGTGAGCATATGTTTGTTAATCTTTTATGTGCTTTTTATATTGTTTACAACCTCTGTTTCTTCAGGTAGAGGTTTAGTTTGTCTTTATGCTAGTCCTTAGGCATTTCTCTATTGAATATATATATAGGGGAAACTAGGGACACTTGACCCAATTGTTAGTTTTGCATTGTTAATTTTTTTTTTTTACATTATTTATGGGTGTATAAATGCAGTCTATATATACTTAATGAATTATTACACAATATTTATTATTATTATTTAGAAGTATTAGTTATAAAAGGTAGTAAAATATGAATATTCAAAACTTTCAATTTGGGTCAAGTATCCAAATATATAGGGATACTTGACCCACCCATTAGGGATACTTGACTCAAGTCATAGATTTGGGAGTATGCACTTAATAAACAAAACACTTTTACATAAGAACAAAATTAACGTTAAGGTTAATACTTTTTTATTTTTGTCAAACAAAATTAATGCTTTTTTTACATAGGCCTAACATTAATATACATAATTTGAATTTTTATTCTAGAAAGTTCAAAATATTAGCAGTCTGAAAGTTCATTCTGTGCCTAAACAAGTTCCAGAATAAGAAAATAACAATTTGTTAAACTCCAAATGTAAAGTCATATTTAAACACAAAACTTGTTACTCCATCATTTGTATTGAAAACTCATGTGGATGAAGAATATTTTCGATTTGGTCAAGATCAACTTATGATATATCATTCATTTCAAGCCATTTAAATCGTGTACCATCCATTCTTCTTGCAAACTGAATAGTAAGCCTGTCAGAATTAATTTTAAGAACCTTTCCAACAAATCTTCTTGCATTCCACTTCCCACAATATTTGACAAGAACCCAGTCATTTACTTATAATATTTATCTTATTTACATATTACAATATTTATATTTTTATTATCAATACTAGCAAACCCAGCGGCTTTGCTCGCGTAATAGTTGAAATATGCAAAGTGATATTTGCATGGCTACTTTTTATTAGAAGAAAACTTTTTGGAATAATTAAAAAATTACAAATTAAGCCACAGTTTGACTAAACATCATTAGAAAAGTGCAATAGACAAAAATGAGATTTAAACCCCTTAACAGTGACATTTGTTTTCTTACAAAAAAATTAAAAATGGGGCTGGACACCACTTTTTCCATACTAAAATATTTACCTTACTTAATCGAAAAATATCTGACAATCAATAAAGATAAATTTACAGTTACAAATTAGTGATATCAAAATGCTTTTAATAACGAAGCAAGCAAAGTGTTCTTGCCCGAATCCAGTTCGGACCACACTGTTAAGGGGTTAATTAATAAGAACTAAAACTAATTCTAATTAAATAATAATTTAGAAAGTATTTTGAGACTTATGCTCATTTCAGTATTAATTTGAAGTTTTGAATTTTTTAGAAACCGTCTTAACACATTTACATCTTAAAATTAACCATCATGTCAAATTTCAAGCTTTTTGTCTAATAGTCTACCACCTCGCTGGTGTTAGTGGCACCAACATGAAATGCCAAAACAGAGTTGAAATAGAATGTCTCGAAAAATGTTGAAACAGAGACTATCACCATTAATTTGCCAACAACATTAACCTTGAAAACGGTCGGTATTTCCTAGTATTCTATAGAAAATGGAATTTAGATGTTTTTAAAGGCTTTCTTGTTGTTCCTGCCAACCAGGTGGTAGTGACACCGGCATAAAATATAGCCCGTATAGGATCAGGAACTATCACTCTTGATTTGCAACCAATAGGTTCTGTAATCGGTTTATTATTTTCTGAGATTCCATAGAAATCGTAATTTAGGACTCTTTTTAGAATGCATTTCGCTCCTTCCCTTCGCTTCACACCTTTTTAATTTTGAATTTATTTTCAACTGTTCTTAGGGGACATTTATGTTTTATAAGTAACTACTGTGCTATATTTAAAGTTTCTAGCCTCTTCAGTACCGCAGAAATCCAATTTAGAATGTTTTTTGCTCTTGCAACCCTCTAGGGGTTGTGGAACCGACATAAAATATAGCTTATGTTTGAGCAGGTTCTATCACCATAAATTTGTAACCATTATGTTTGAAATCGGTTTCGTATTTCATACGATTGCATAAAAATTGTAATTTAGAACGCTTTTTGCTCACTTCATTCTTTTAAATTTGGAATTTTCTTTCGACAATGCTTAGAAAGCATTTACATCTTTGAAGTAATTACCATTCGAAATTTAAAATGTTAGACCACCTCTTTAACACAAAAAATGCAATTTAGAACATTTTTTGCTCCTGTAACCCCCAGGTTGTAGTGACAACAACATAAAATATAGGCTATGTTGGTGCAGGGACTGTCACCATCAATTTGAAACCATTACTTCTGAGATTGCATAGAAATCGCTATTTAGAACGTTTTTGGAATGCTTTTCATTTAATTTCACCCCATTTAAATTTCAAATTTTTAATGAACTTTTCTGAGAAAGCATTTACATCTCATAAGTAATTACCATGCCAAATTTCAAGTTGCTAGCCCCTTCAGTATCACAAAAATCACAATTTAGAACGTTTTTTAAAATGCAACCGCAAGGTGTAGTGACGCCGACATGAAGTAGATCTTATATTGGAGCAAGAGCTGTCATCATCAATTTTCAACCATTACATTTGAAATCGGTTGGGTACTTTCTGAGATAGCGTAGAAATTGCAATTTAGAACGTTTTTTAAGAACTCTTTTCGCTCATTTTCACCCCTTTCAAATTTCGATTTTTTTAAGAAATGTTCTTAGAGATGATTTATATCTTATAAGTAACTTACCATTCAAAATTTCACGTTTCTAGGCCTTTCAGTAACTAGGCCTTCAGTTTTTTTGCTTCTGCACCTGCTCTATGGGTAGTAGCACTGACATAAAATGTAGCCTATGTTGGAGCAAGGTCAAGTCAACGCAGGTGCTTAAGGAGTACTTACAGTGGGTCGCAACCCCTGTTTAACCTCCATCGAAAGTGCAAAAAAACCATAAAGTTACGATTAAATAAAGCCTGAACAAAAAACTAATAATTTGGAAACTCGAGTGGAGCAAACGACGGAAACTTGTTCCATCGCTGCATTCTTGAGTTGGGAGCACCAGGGTTAAATATAACCCGCAGTGACGCAATGATTTTCTTAATTTTAGAAAATCATCACTTCGTTGACAGACTGTGTGGTCGAAGGAGAGAAAAGCAGACATCGGGGGGTACCAACAGGCCCAGAATAAGTCCCAGAGATATGAAAACCTTCAAAAAAAAAGGCCCCAAAGGGCCACATATTGAAATTTTAAGAAGTCTAGTAAAGATTTTACTCTCTTCGCAGCAGTTTCCCTGACAGCCTAGTGTTCACCACATCTGCGGTTCAAAACGCTACTAGCACCAATGGTTTAGCCTTGAAAAAGGCTTGGATTTAGATCCCCGCATCTATGATTTACATTTCGACTGTCAGTTCGGCTGAAGTTCAGAGAGTGAGAGAGAAAGCGAAACTCCTGCCTGCTATATATGCAGGGGGTGGAGCTAGAACTGTGACGTATCGTCAAAGAGGGAGGAGTATAGTTGGTTAGTTGGAGCGCATGCCACCGTGAGGAAAGGTGGGCAATCTGCTCTATTTACTAATCGAGAAATGAAAACAGTGCCGTTTAAGCCAGAATAGTTAGTAAAAAAGGATTAGTTCTTTGGATTGCAGACAGTCAATTTAAGTTACAATGAGTATGAAACTAAAGTGACGTTAAATTATGCATTTATAATAAGAAAATTATTGTTAAATATAAAAATAAACAATTTATAAAGATTTTTTTTTTTTTTTTGTAGCTATATACAAAGGGTAGTAAAATGCTCACAATCGCGCTGAAATGAATATTCAGAGTATTGCAACGACCGGGGTGCCAATCTAGGTGAACGATTTGTTCGACCTAGGGGAGAGTTGAATTTGGAGAGAGAATTCTGAGTTATAACTCAGAGATGGGATGAGTTATGTGACACCAGAGGGGTTTCTCCGTGATGTTTTTGAGCACGGGATGAAATTGTCATCCCGTTGGAGAATAGCGAGGGGCCTTTTCTGGCCCCTGCCCACCCTGGCATCGTACCATTGAATGGAATCTAACTCAGAATTCTGCACTAGTGGGATAGAGTTATGAAAATTTCTCGTGAGTTTTTTAATTTCGGCAAAAATTGGCCGAATATTTAAATCTTTATGAATCTGGTCGTTACGAACATAGCGAGTCACACAAGTAAACTTACGCAATTGCTTATTTTGGAAGACTTGAATTCTTTCAAGATGAGTTTTGCTGGCATATCCGAAAATGACCGACCCGTAGGTTATAATGGGTCTGATCATCGATTTGTATAATAACAGCTTATTTTTGGTAGACAGGCGGCTGTTCCAAGCTAAAAGAGAGTTGAGGGCTTTCACGGCGCGGTCGGCTTTTTCCAATATTTCGGAAATATGCCTGCTCCATGATAATTTTGAATCTAGGTAAAGTCCCAGGTATTTATATTCAGTTTGCCAGGGAATTGGCTCATTATTTAATTTAAGATTAATGGATGGGGTGAATTTTTTGAAGGTAAAAAGAATGGCAGCACTTTTTCTAGGATTAACTTTGATACGCCACTTCTTCAACCAATAGGAATATTCGTTGAGGTAGTTTTGGAGTGTTTCGATCACTTTGTGTGGGTTGTTGTCTGAGAAAATAACGGCAGTGTCATCAGCGAATTTCGCTAATTTTACACCAGGCTTGCGAGGAATATCGTTGACATAAATATTATAAAGAGTAGGAGAGCTGAGTGCCCCTTGGGGCGTAGAACTTAAGATAGGATGGGGGTTAGAAAGAGAGTTACCCACCCTAACGATGAAAGATCTGATACTAAGATAGTCAGCGTAAGTTTTAATAAGTTGTGCAGGGGCGCCATCCCTTATCATTTTATAAATTAGGGCAACGTGCCAAACTTTGTCAAAAGCTTTTTGAACATCTAAAAATAAAATTTCCGTCACTCCGCCCCTGCCAAGACCGGCATGAATGAGTTCTGTAACCCGCCACAGCTGATGCTGCGTGGAATGACCTGCTCTGAAACCGAACTGTTCCGGTATAAACAGGTCATGCGAATTATAGAATTCCTTCAGGCGATTGACGAGTACATGTTCATAAACTTTAGAAAGACATGAAAGTAGTGAAATAGGTCGATAGCTTTCGGGAGCGTGTAAATCCTCACCGCGTTTCGGCAGTGGAACAACAATTGCCCTTTTCCAGCTATCGGGAAAAATATTTAATGAAAGCATGCTATTAATGAGAATTACAAGATAGAAAATAAAGTTTAAGGGTAAATTCTTAAGCATTTTAGTAGAGATATTGTCTTCCCCTGGAGATTTATTTTTTTTCAAGCCTGAAATGTAATTTTGGATCTCCGAGGGAGTAGTAGGTGAGAGGGTGTTTGGTGTCTCCCTCTGGAGGTAGTTATTGACAATAGAGTTTAAGGTGTTCGCAGTCCTAGGAAAAAAGATGTCTTCGTGAGGTGTGAATTGTTTCCTAAGACTATGTGCGATAGCTTCAGATTTTTCTGTGTTTGTGATTGCCGTACCATTAGGGCCATTAATGGCCGGAATGTGTGTTCGTGTCCTACGAATTTGGGAAGCAGCCTTCCAAATTGTGTTATCTTGTGTTGTGAGGGATTCAACGTAATCGTTGAATTGTGATCTACTAAACTCCTGAATAGAAGCTCTAACTCTTCTATTTATACGATTAAATCTATTTTTAAGAATGGATAACCTATTCGCCTGCCATTCCCTGCGAGCACGATTTCTGTCTCTGATCATTTCCCTGATGTTTTGCGGTAAACAGTACATGTCAGGTGTTCTAGTCTTAGGTTGTGAGCAGCTCTGGTAAGCTTCTCTCATGGAGTCTCCAAGCATACTGACAGCAAGCTCTGCTTCGCGTTTCGACTCCGGTATGATGGGCAGGGTTTCCTTGTGCGCAAGCGCACAGGTGTAATCCTGCCAGTTAGTTGTCAGAGCTTGTGATGTTGACAGGCTGTATGACTGTACAGAATATCGCAAAACCACCGGTAAATGATCTGAGGATAAATCGTTCACCGTTTGAATGGTGTAGGGATAAGGGAAATTGCGGGTGATTGCAATATCAAGATAATTATTACTTCTAGGGAAGGTGGGCTCTGGGGGAGCGATAGTTTGCCCAAAATTTTGATCCACCCACCTTCGGATGATTTTGCCGGAACTATTAGTTAGTCGGCTATTCCATGAGGGATGATGAGCATTTAAGTCACCTGCAATAATAAAATTTGGAAAATTATTAGTGAGACGGGAAAGATCTTGCTCCAGCAGGCGTCTGTTGGTGCCTATCCTAGGAGAAATATAAAGAGCTGCTAAAAGTAATTTTGGAATATTGGGGAATTCTAAAATCACAGAGGTATTTTCAACATAATTTAGCTGTGGGACGTTAATGAGAGTTGCGTTGAAACCCCTTTTAATGTATATAGCAGTGCTGCCACCTAATCTTTGATTGCCACTACGAGGCCTGTATACATTGTAATTCTCGTAGTTTGCAATCTTAACTTCTTGTTCCTGGTCTAAATGGGTCTCATTGACCAAGACGATGTCTAAGCTGTTATTATAAACAAAATCTCTAAATTCTCGTGTTCTGGAACGAAGTCCGTTTGCATTCCAAAAGCAAACGGAGAAAGAGTTCAAATTCCTGTTAGGAGGGAACATGACGGAAAAAGAAGAGGTCAGAATTTGGGGTTTCAAGGTCGACACCTAGGTGTTGCCACTTAGCTAGTCTTGATGTTTGCACATTCAAGAATATTCCGGTATAAAATGGTGATTCGGTCAACTTCCGTTTGTGCTGAACGGAGTGCCGGTAAAGCTTTTTCTAAAGCTTTAATAACTATTAAAGGTGAATAATTTTTTTCGAATGCTAAGATTAAGTTTATAAAGTCGGTGGCCGAATCTGCACAATTTTGGTTGGGGACCGACGGATTTTGAGGTGGTTTTGGAATATGGGGAGCGTCGCTATGTCCGCTAGCAATGCCCGCATAAGATTGGGCTGATTGAGCCATTTTACTGATAAATGCTTTAGGCTGGCTATATGCCGGGGTTTTTTTAACGGGATATTTATTGCTGTTTTTTTTTACTTGGGATTTTCTGCTTTTTGTCACTGGGTTTCGGAAATCGAGGGCAATTTCTGAAGTTTGCCGGATGAGATCCATCGCAATGAATACAGCGACAAGGCTTGTCGAAAGGTTTTTTGCAATCTCTTGTTAAATGTCTCTTTGCACATTTAAGACAGTTGGGCGGGAGATTGCACGCGGAGGTGCTGTGAAAAAAGCCCTGACAATTGTGACATTGCGCTGGGCCCTTTTTACCTTTGTAAACTTCGAAATTTGACCTTAGTTCCGAAAAATTCAGTAACTTCAAAAATATTATCACTAGGTTGATCTTGTAATTTTGGAATACTAACTAAAAAGAGGGGCATGTACTTTTTATTAGTAACAGTACCCCTATAGAGTTGAGTTACAGTGATGTTATTGTAACCTCCTATCTCAACCGCGGTTTTAACAAGGTCAATATTGGTATTTAATGGGAGGCCTCTTAGAACCACTTTAACAGGTTTTTCCTCGTCAAGGAGGAAGGATTTGAACTGAATTTTCGAATCCTGAAAAAATCTTTGAATGGTTCTGTAATCTTCGGTAGATTGAACATTAATTTTCAGATATCTTCCTTTCATTTCAGACAGGAAGCTGGGGACTAAATTCCTAACCTGGGATAACAGCGTATGCCAACCCGGTGGAGGAATAATAAAGAATGGAGGAATTTTTGGTTTTTTGGGGGTTTTTTCTGGTTCTATTACTGAGGAATCGTCCATTTTTTCCTCTTCCTCATCTGAATTGTTAGATTTAGTTTTTTTGTTCGATTTTTTGGACTGGTGGACTGTCTGCCAATCCGAATTTTCCTTGCCATTAGCAGGCTCCGCCTCCTCTCTCACACGGTCTCTTCATCTGCGTGGGACTTAGGCTCATATTTGCGCTAACAGATGGAGCCACATCCTCGTTCGATAGAGCATTTGCGGCCGTTATCGGTGGATCCTGAATAATTTTAGGTGGAGAATATATCTCCGAGCAATGAACAGATGATATACCTGTCACTTGTTCAAGTAGAAGCAGGAATTGGTGGAAGTTCATCCTTTCCTTCACCAGTTGATTGAGTGTGGTAGCAGCAGATGGGTCATCATCCTTGTGCGTCTTATAATGTTTGAGTATGCGACAATCAAGTTCGGAAACCCGAGCACGCGTCTTAATCACCTTTTCGTGAGCCTCAAAATCCGAGAGCTTACATAAATCCAAGTCTGGAAATAGGTGATGTGTAACTGGTTGCTTTTCTCTGAGAACACCGGCTTTACTTGCCGGTAGAGAAGTAGCAGGCAGGAAGAGATCTCCCGCAAGGCCAGGCGAAATATTCGCCGGCTGATGCGTTTGCATTGCAAAAAAGGTTAGACTACTGGAAGGCGGGAAAAACACGTCCTTCTCCCTCAGTACCTAGTAACGGAATGTCGGGAATCTCGGGAATTATCTTGGAGCAAGGGTTATCACCATCATTTTGACACCATTATTTTTTAAACCGATTTGGTACTTCTTGAGATTGCGTAAAAATCGCCATTTGGAACGTTTTTTAGAACGCCTTTTGTGCATTTTCACCCCTTTAAAATTTCGAATTTTTTAAGAAATGTTCTTAGAGATAATTTATATCTAATAAGTAACTACCAGGCCAAATTTCATGTATCTGGGCCCTTCAGTAACACCCAAAATCACAATTTCAAACGTTTTTTTGCTCCTGCACCCTCTTTAGGGGTAGTGGCATCGACATAAAATGCAGCCTCTGTTGGAGCAAGGTTTGACACCATTATTTTTTTAAATCAGTTTGGTACTTCCTGAAATTGCATAAAAATCACCATTTAGAACGCTTTTCGTGCATTTTCACTTCTTTTTAATTTCGATTTTTTAAAGAAATGTTCTTAGAGATCATTAGTATCTTATAAGTAACTACCATTCCAAATTTCATGTTTCTAGTCCCTTCAGTAGTACAAAAATCGCATTTTTAGAACGTTTTTTACTGCTGCACCCCCTTTTGGCGAGTGGTACGGACATAAGATATAGCCTATGTTCTAAGTTGGACTAACACCCATCATTTTGATACCATTACTTTTGGAATCGGTTCGGTAGTTCCAGAGCTTACCTCCTACAAATAAACAATTTTTACCTCTTTATAATAATAGTATAGATTTATATTCAATATTACAATATTTATATTTATAATTTTTAATATTATAATATTTTTCATTCATAAAATAAAACATGGTAAATGCATTTGAATAGCACTAATCCTAATCTTGGGTCAAGTATCCCTAATTGCATATTTACTACATAACCCTAAAATGCAGCCATTTGCTAATAAATAGATTAATATTATCATACATGTTACTGTAGCTAAAAGCATATGCAAAACAAATGACCAATTAAAAAAAAATCTTACCTTTAAAAAAAAAAAATTATAACATCAGAGTTTAAATTACTTTTGGAGCATGAAAATGTATTTTCTCTGATAGTTTAAAAACTTAAAGAATGATTCAGTTGTTATTTTCCCCATGTGGTCAGCTAATGGAAAGAAGGAAGTGATGCCACTTCCAATGTACAAAACTTTCCCAATTCTTAGAAAAAGGCCTTGGGTCAAGTATCCTAAGTTCCCCCTATCTATACAGGGTGATTCATAAATATCGAAACAATAGGCTATCTCCATAAATATTGCCCCTAGGTACATACTTTCAATTGCAAAATTTCACAAAAAAAGGTGCAAAATTTTATGAGAAGTTTCAACTCCATGGGGGGTCTACATGAGAAAATACAAAAAATAAATTTTTATATGGCCCCCGTAGAGTAAAATTCCCTATCAGGAAAATTTTCCTTATCCATTCCTGAATTAAACACAAAAAAATTCATCTCGATATCTTCAAAATTCGCAGAGATATCAAAATCCGAAATTTGTGACTTACACCATTTATCCATGCCTCTGAGCGACCAGTTTTTGACTCATTTTGAATGCAAGATAGGGATCATCCACAAATTGTACATTATTAAAAGTCGATATAAGACAGTACCTCTTCCTTGGACATAAAATAGGCAGCGTATAGATTTTACTTTAAACCTGCTTTCAAAGATAATTGGCCATCATAAATTACACCAACACCCGGTTCGGTATAAAAAAAAAAAAACGTTAGGCCCCGGCCTGACCGAGTCTTCAGAAAAAAGTCATCTAGCCCGGCCTCCGAATATAGACTTTTTTAACGGCCTTGCCGGGACGATAAAAAGCCTGAATTTGTGAGGACTAAAATTATGAAAAACTCTTAATCAGCATGTTAGAAAATGCATTGTTTCAAATTACATATTTAACATTTATTTATAGACATTTAATAGTACAAAAAGGAGGTGGAGACGGCAAAAGTTAAACTGAATCGGAAGTTTAAGCTACAGAAAGAAGTTACTTTTCCGCGTGCAATTTAAAAAAAAGCATTTAAGCATTTTATTAGAATCCAGTTAATGTTAATCAATGTCATCTAAACAATCGATGGGTCTGATTCCTTAAAACCTGATGAATGCGGTTTTTTTTGCATGAAGTTTTATTTTTTCTATTTTTTTTTACCATTTTTCGTCATTAAATTATTATAAGTCAAGAATCGTAAATAAAAAAGTGCAAACTTGGAACATGTCTTTTTTGATTATATTACATTAATTTTGTTTCGGCAAATTTGAAAAAAAAAATTTACTTTTGAAATTATATATTTTTTAAAAATAGATTACATAATTTTTTAAATAAATATTTTTAATATTTTTAAAATTAATATTTTAAAAAAATCCTGAAACAAAACTAAAATTATACTTTCCTCTTTAATTAAATGAAAAAAAATTTGAAATCCGATGAATAATTTTTCGAGTTATGAAGATTTGAAATTAAATCCGCTTAAAAAAATACTAATCATTTAACTTTTTTAAAAACTTTATGAGAAATATTAGGATGTCATTTTGCTTGCAAATTATATAGTTAACCATTAGAAAAAAAGAAAGAAAAATCAAAATTCTAACTCAACAAATATATTTTTTACATGTTCCCTAGAACTCTTAAGGTAACATTGTTTCTTGGATTGCATGCATTTCAATTTGTGCCTAATCCCTTAAAACCTGATGAATTATTTAAACGGCCATAACTTTGCGAGTTTTTCAGATATGAAGATGCAATTTTTTGTGTTTAATTCAGGAATGGATAAGGAAAGTTTTACTGATTGGAATTTTTACAGTACGGGGGCCGTATAAAAATTTAATTTTCGTATTTTTTCAAATAGACCCCCCATGGAGTTGCAACTTATATCATTAAATTTTGCACCTTTTTTTTTATGAAACTTTGCAATTGGAAGTATGGGTCTAGGGGTAATATTTAAGGAAATAGCCTATTGTTTCGATATTTATGAATCACCCTGTATATTATACATTTCTTTCGTTAGCCATTCTATGTCAAAGCTAAACACATTTTGATATGCACTGAGGTTATGTTGGGTGCTTATTTATAGAAAAATGTCATAAGCAACTACCCATGACCCTTATTATAATACCGTATTTTCGGGAATACCTTGCCGCACCCACCATAAGCGCCGCACCAATGATTATCTGTTTTTAAAAAAAAGTATATCAACATAAGCGCCACACCCAAGCAGCTGATATTTATACAGTACAATCTCTAAATTCCAAAATCGTTCTGGCCGCAGCTTTTCTGGATTTTAGAGATCTTGAAATATCGTATAGAGACACTTGGAGGTCTGCAAGGGCCGAAATTTCCAGGCCCGGTACGCCCTGACTTGTAAAAAAAAAAAAAAAAAAACAGCCCAGACCAGCCCGATATAAAAATTAAAAGTTTGGTCCGGCCGGTACAAAAGAAATATTGGCCCAATCCAGTAAAAAATTTAAAAGTTCAGCCCAGTCTGATATAACAGCTAAAAGTTCGGCCCGAGACCGGCCCGGAAAAAGTTAAAATCTCGGCCCAGCCCGAGTTAATTTCTACAAAATATTGATTTTTATGTCGATTTGGTTAAAAATTTGTCTCGTACGAGAAGTTCTGACCAAAAGTATTTATTTTAACTTTTTTTTTCATGTTTATAATCTTCATTTTTATAGAAATGCCACAGGCTGTGATATTTATTTTTTTAATGAATCTCCTATTTCTTGTATGTAAATGTTTCAGTTATCATTAATATTGTTAATCCATTTTCTATGTATTGAAATGTTAAAAATCTGAAAAATACTATACAATAAAATCTGCTAAGACGGAATCGCACAGAAAAGAAAAAAAAAATGCATTATAGACAAGTTCTCTTCTTAGTAAGTGTAAATGTATTATATATTATTTTCTTATGTAATAGTATTAGAGGTCTGCAGGGCCGGGCCCGAACAAAAGCAATCTTGGCCCAGGCCGACCCAATGAAAAAATTAAAAGTTCGGCCCGAGCCCGGCCCATTTATATTTTCATTGTTCACGGCCTGGCTCGGCCCATACAAAAATCAGTGAAACCAGGCCCAGCCTGGGGAAAATCAATTAAATGAGGTTTAACTCATTTTCCACGAAAAATTCAGGTTTTCCTAAACATACAATTAAGAGTCTTTTAAAGCATAATACTGCATACATATTAATGGGTTAATTTTACAGTGTATTTTAAAATTACTATGTGTTCGCAAGACAGAAAATATACAATAGCAACATTAATGATTACTTAGTCTTAGATGTTTCAACATTCAAATAAGGATTCATTAAAAAATAATGTAGTTTAGAATAAAAGAAAAAAAGGGGAGTTAAAAAGCATAACTTTTGAAGCTGTGTTATAAAAAGCAGATTTGTAAAAATATTTCTCTGCCATTTAATAAGGCTTTTCTCAAATCTAAAAGGGCTATTTTCTGATACATTTTTTAATTCATTTCTTTTCAGAAATGCATAAGATTAGCAGGTATTCTTATTTGGAAACTATGTAATTGAATAACATTACCCATTTTTCGATAAAGGCAATATATCTTTGAGAAAATATTCTCAAAGTTAAAGTTTTGAATCAAATTTCCAGAAACAATAGCACGGGAAAAAAGAAAAATCTGCAGTCACATGACAATCTCTTATATCTCGATAAGTCATTTATTTATAAAAAAAATGGAAAATGTTGATCGATTCCAAATCCCTTCAATAGTCAGGCCTGTCAGTATTATGCCTTTACAGTTAAAAATGAGTCAGGAAGTGTCAGAAAATTTCTCACTATTGAGCAGTGAATTTGAGAACTACCTTAAGGTATATTTCCAAAGATTCCGTTTACCGGAGTTCACTATTAATATTTTTACAAAACATATTGCCTTCCCTACGCATCTTGAGAACAATAAATTCCAATTCTGGCCTTGCTTGATTATGTAGAAAAAAGAATGCAAGCCTGATCTTGGCCCCGCACGAGTCTGCTGAAAAAATTAAGCCCGGCCTCAGACACCATTTAACTATCCAATGTCGTTCTCTACGCTTGACATGTTACATTTCTGTATTAATGTTTCCAAACTAACATCGGCTCATGACGCACATTTATACTTATTCTCAAAAGGACCTTCATTGAAAATGGCTCATATTTTATTGGCTTCGATTAAGTTTTTATAGCGGGCCGGCAGGATGGCTTAATTTTTTTTATTGGTCCGGCCCGTCCTATTTGAACATTTGCCTTCAGTTCTCGTGCCCGTGCAGTTCTAATTAGTATATTAATTTTGTATGGATCAACACATTTTTCAGTTTAAAACAGGATTCCGTCATAGGCAGGTTATTTTCACACATTTTACTATATTTTAATAAACGTATATGAAATTACTACTCTTTAAAAAGAATAAATTTTAATGTTTAATTGTAGAATAATGGCGATTTAAAAATGTATGCATTTTTTGCAAAGATTTTTGGTCCAGGCCTAATTTTACTGACCTTTGAACAGACCAGGCCATGCTGAGACAATGATTTTCATACGGGCTGGGCCAAAACTAGCACTGAAAATTTTGGATCATGAAGACTATGAATGAAACCAATCCTGGCTCTGTACCGAAAAAATAAGTTAGGTCTGGCCCGATCTTTCAGGAAAAAAGAGAAAAGACCTTCAGAAAAGAGTATGGCCCAGCCTGGCTCGATAAGAGTGGCGATGTGGGCCGACCCGTGCAGATCTCTGCAGACAATGCCGAAACCATTTTAGCATAACTAAAAACGTTCCCTTCCCCTTTTTTTTTTACATTTCAGCTATTAATAACTGTTTCATTGATTCCGTTTGTGGCAGATTTTATTTTTTATTTGGTACATACACATCTTTTCTTGTTCATTTATAAAAATAATTTTGTAAATTTTAAAAATATTTCTTGCTCAGAATTTAGACTTTCCTTTGCATCATAAGTTATTATGATGATAATTATTATGAAGATATTTATCATAAGTTATATTTTTAATATATATTTTTTTAAATGTAAATCGTACTTGTTACTATTTTTTCTTTAACTTCAAAATGTATATACCCAGGGACTGACAAAAGTTGAAAATTCTTAGGCGCCAGGAAAAATTCTTAGGAGCCAGCTTGAAGAATCATTTCTCTGACAGTAACGCAATCACTGCAAAATGGAACACTGGCTACTCATAATAGTATTCGGCTATTTTTGAGTGATCTATGTGTCATTTTGTAGTGAACAAGTTAACTATTCAATAAAAAAATCAAACTGAGGAAAAAATTTTAAAATATACCACTTTTACATTGTAAAAATTAAATAGAAACAAACTATGATATTAAACATTATCCTCCTCAGACCTAAAGATAAAATAATACTACAAATACTCAATCATTACTTTTGCACAAACAAAACATCATCCTAGATGACAGAAAAAGCACAATGACAAATGTAAGGTCTTTAAACAAGTGAATGATCTACAAATTCTCAAAAAATTTTATGGATAAGTATTTAAGTTAAATAATTATGAAAATTATTTACTTTCTCGACCATACTGTCTTGGAGGCATTTTGCAATCTCAGATGAAAGTAAAATTTATTGTATGAGGAAATCGGCATCGATTCTGCCATTTATTGGTTTGTTTTTAAAGCAAAAAATATTCAGCTACATAGAAATGAAGTCAAAACGTAAAAAAATCAAACAGTTTATTTTTTATGAGGTAATGAATAAAGGTGTACATTTGTGTACCTCGGGTCTGAAGAGGTTAAAACAGTAGACAAATTAATATCCTTACCTTCAATTTCCAACAAGAAATTATATACATAAATTAACAATACCTTTTGAGATTTTGATTTGAAATACCATTTGTCCATTTGTCATTTTTGTGAGGTATATCTGACACACATTTTGGTACATTCCACTTAATGAAACATCATTTAATTTTTTTTTCATTTTCTGCTGGAGTATTTTTAAGGTTTTCTAATCTAAGCAATGCTCTTTCAATATGCACTTTAGTTTAGCTTAGCAAAAACTCCGATTTCTGAAAAATTAGGGAGAGTTGTTGCGTTGGTATGGTGTATTTTCTTCACTGCAAATAATCACGCTATTAAAAATAAATATTTTCGCACATAATTTTTTTTTGGTTAAAGGAAAAAAATAAAAATTAATAAGTAGGTAAAAAAGTTAGTCGCCAAGTGGAATTTTTTAGTCGTGCGGGTGACCTGGCGCACGGGGTTTGTCGGACCCTGTATATACCTAATAGGGGAGAAGGGGGGCACATGTGAACAATTTTTACATTTGTGACTATTTTTCAAAATTGTTATGAGCTATTGAAACAAAAATTGATTTATATGAATATTTACACTTTGTTCTTTTAGTGAAACTCTTAGATGCATTTATCAAGAATTTCTAACTTATATCATCATTCTAAAAATTGTCTAAATTTATTAATATGTGAGCACATGGATAAATAAGACAAAAAAAAAAAAATTGTGAATAAAAACTGTGTTAAAAACTAAGATGCCCTTTTTCTAGTTGTGTGAATAAATCAATAAATGTTTCAACATAGATACAAGAAATTATCCATAAAATTATAGACTAATATACCTACTCCTTTTGAGTCAAGCATAGCAAAACTGTGTTACTTTTAAATAAGTTATTGGATAATTCTGTTATTGTGTTTTTACTTTTTTCTAAATGTTATGCAATGTGTATAACAAAATTGTGCGTCAGGGTTTTAAACATTGGTAAAATTGTGATATAAAAAATTGGTGATTATCGCAGTACTACTTAGAACTTTTTTGGCCAACTAAATTTTACTTTCATAAAATAAAATATCTTACAAATACTTTAATATGGGCTAAGAAAAAATAAATACATTTAAAACTGGAAATCAGTAAAGAATAATAAATAAACATATTGGTTTTTACAGAAATTGTTATCTAACTTCCAGTAAATTAAAACTGTGAAGCAATCCTAAAAGCATTGAATTTATAGCTCAATGTTTGACAAGGGTAATTAAATTTTAAACTAAAAGAAAAATAAAAAATGCATTCACAGAACTTAAAAAATACATTCATAATCTAAAATTGAAAAATTGGGCACTTATGAACTGTTCACATTTGCCTCCATATGTTCTGTTCACAAGTGCCACATCTACCAACTTAACCTAACTTATATAAAAAAAAAAAGATATTTTTTAATTGAAATAAGGAAACAAAACCTTTTCAAGACTTAATTAATGCCACTATAGAATGTAATGCTGATATTCTACTTTAAAAAATGTCATGAATGAATTTTTACTTCAATAACTTTAGAAGACTTTTTTACTTAACACCTTCTAAAACAAACAAATTACAACAACCAGAAATTAAAATGGCTCATTGTTCTGAAAATTCAACCAATAGATGGTATCAGAACTGCCATCTATTGATATTTTTTTAATTTCAGATTAACTGAGTGAAATGTGTACTGTTCACATGTGGCCCCCTCTCCCCTATATATCCTCTTATTATTATAAACTAGCAAACTCTTAAATTGTTAGTTTTAGAGGTATAGTTCCAATTCCAAAAGTGTTTCAAATGTTATTTTTCATCATATGAAAATAAATTTACATCAAAATAGTTATTTTTTAAAAAATTTATGAAATTAAAATTTTTATATGGTACTTGGGTCCTTTAAGTTATATTCAGAAAAACTCTCTCCATGCTTTAATAAGTAAATCACGAAACATTCCATTTTTTCTTGACCAAAACTCAGAGTTATGATACTTTGAAATTTATAAATTTTCCGTATTTTCTGATACTAAAACTGGAAAACATTTTTCAATTTTTTTTTCTTGTTGATTTGGATTTTGTGATTTTTCTTTTCCCTCACAATTGCTTGACAAATTTTGCAATTATTTATTTATTTATTTAAAAAAAAAAAAAAAAAAAAAAAAAAAAAAAAATCGCAGCCGATTGACACATTTTGTGATTATTTATTTTTCACAACCAATTTGTGAATTTCTTGTTTTTTTCTTGTAATAGATTGATGAAATTCACAATTTTTTCCTCATTTTTGACTAAAAAATTTTGCAGTTTTTTCTCGCAATTAATTCAATAAATTTCATGATTTTCCTCCCATTTGATATTTTCCCCCAGGACTGACTGATGAATTTTACATTTTTTTCCCATGACTGACTGACAAAATTCACAATTTTTTTTTCCTACAACCAATGCAGACATTTTACATTTTTTTTCCCCCAGCAAGCAAGAAAAGAAAATAAAACAAAAGGATTCATCAAAAAGGGCAGTAAGAGTTATTGGGCATTGTGCTCTTCCAAATTGGCCTTCAGTCAGTACTAAACAAGAATGTGTTCAGTTTAGAAGAACTGCAAAGATCTTGTAGTGCACATGAAGACATTTTTTTTCTAAACTTCAAAGAAACATAGAAATAACAATTTAGATGATCCTTCCAATTCACTGATGTTAGGACTTGACAATTTAAAGTCAATCTGTATTTCTTGTGAAACAGAAGGAATGAATCTATGGTTTCCCTTTGAACTTTGAACATGGGTTAAAATTTCAATGCATAGAACCTAGTTTAATCAAAGAAAATAACAGGGATTCTGGTTTTGTCTTTAATTTCATTAAGGATATAATAAAACAATTTTATTCAGAAATGAATACTGATGATGCTATCTCCAAATATGCATTGTTCATGCAAGTAGTTACAAATGATTACATTAGATTTGGCAAAGTTTTCTGAAAAAAAAAAAAAGCAGATAAATTAGCTTTCAGATAATTTCCAAAGTTATAAAAGTTGCCACTGTGCTGCTTTTTAGAAGTGTACATTGTGAAAGAGGCTTTTGCACCCAAAATTGACTAAAATCTAAATTCAGAGATTCATTTAACAACGTATATTCATTAAGTGCCCAAACATTTGGTGAAAGTTGAAAAATAGTCTTTGTATGTATAAAGATTGTCTTTCTTCCTTATTGTTTTAATAAAAATAAATATTTTGCATAATTATTGTAAGTTGTTGAGTTAAATTGTTTCAGCGGTATTTTTCCACGTCTATATTAAGTGTTATATAGCTCATAAAATAATAGTGGGGTTTAAACATTTTTTTTTCTCCCTAAACTGTTCAACCCCCCCCCCCCCCCTTCCTTTGTAAATGTGGGCAGGGAGACTCCTCTCCTAAGATAAATTGAATTTCAAGTCCTGTATATATATATCTGTGTTATATATATATATATATACATATAATAATTCATCTTTTCTCAACAAAACATAATATTTTCAGGGTTCGCACAGACTCCTTAGACTCCTTGGAAACTCCTTAGAAATGAAAACATTCCCAAGTAGTACTTAGAACTACTTAGATAAGCAAACCACTACTTAGAAACTCCTTATATTCTATCGCGGCTTCGGACGCAAGCGATATTGCTGCCGAGGGAAAAAAATCGTGATTGAAAAACGCACGGTAAATCCTTTATGCACGTCATTCATCTGAAGCACAACATTGACTGGGTAGGGTAATTAATCTTAATAGCAGGGCTCCCACTAAGTCCATTTTTCCATTATTAGGTCCGTAAAGTCCGTTTTTCGACACTGTTAGCCGACCTTTATTTTAAATTTTATCGATGTTTGGCATTTAGCGAAGAATCTCGGAAAAATCGCGTTTTTCGCAAATATGTTTAAAAAAAAATACCGTCAAATTTCGTCAATCGATCGCGGAAAAAATTCGAAAAATTTGTCAAAGGATCGTGAAACAACGCGAATTTCTCCAACAGATCGCGGGAAAGCTCGGATTTCTTAAAAAGACACCAATTTCTTAGAAGACAGCGAAAAAACGCGAATTTACTCAAAGGATCACGAAAAAACGCGAGTTTCGTTAAAGATCGAGAGAAAAAGCAGATTTCCTCAAAAGATCTCATAAAACGCGAATTTCCTCGAAAAACACGCGAATTTCCTGAAAGGATCGCAAAAAACACACGGTTTCCATCAAAAGATCCATAAAAAAAAGTATCGTCAAACGATCGAAATAAAATGGGAAATCCATCAGAAGATCGCGAAAAGACGCGAATTTTCCCAGAAGATAGCAAAAAACACGTGAATTTCCTCAAAAGATCGCGAAAAACACGCGAATTTCGTCAAAGGATCGCGAAAAACATGCGAATTTCGTCAAAGGATCGCGAAAAACACGCAAATTTCGTCAAAGGATCGCGAAAACACGCGAATTTCGTCAAAGGATCGCGAAAAAAAGTCGTATTCGTTCAACAATCGAAATAAAACGTGAATTGCATCATAAAATCGCGAAAAAAAATGCGAATTCGTCAAAATTTCACCTTCAAAGAAAGCGATTACCGCTGTTCTAAAAGAATAAATGCAAAACTTGTTATATTTTTTTCTTGTATGTTGCATTTAGCATTCTTTTTTTTCTTTTTTTTTTTTTTTTTTTTTTTCGTTTTAAAATTTTCTTTAAGATGTATCATGTATGTGATAACATAATAAGTGTTTGGGGTTTGACTAATCTCTATTTATATGACCTAGGGGTGATTCTAGTCCGAATTTTCCGAAAATGTAAGGCACTCATTTCCGAAAAATTTAAAAAATCGGTCTCCAATCCGAAAATTCGGACATATGGTCGCCGAAAAAAAATAAATTTTGTCAATCGTTTGCAGAAAAATCGCCTATATCGTCAAAGGATCGCGGGGAAAACGCAAATTTCGTCAGAGAATCGCGAAAAAAACGCAAATTTCGTCAAATAAGCGCGAAAACCCCCGCAAATTTCGCCAAATGATCGCGAAAAAACCCGCAAATTTCGTCAAATGATCTCGAAAAAACCCGCAAATTTCGTCAAATGATCGCGAAAAACCCGCAAATTTCGTCAAATGATCGCGAAAACAGCCGCAAATTTCGTCAAATCATCGCGAAAAAGAACACAAATTTCGTTAAAAGATCGCGAAAAAAACCCACAAATTTCGTCGGAAGATCGCGAAAACCCCAAAATTTCGTCAAAAGATCGCGAAAAAACGGCAAATTTCGTCAAAAGATAGCTAAAAAAATACCACAAATTTCGTCAAAAGAGCGCGTAAAAACCCACAAATTTCGTCAAAAGATCGCTAAAAATTACCACAAACTTCGTCAAAAAATAGCGATAAAACACGAATTATATTTTTTTCTTGTATGTTGCATTTAGCATTCTTTTTCTTTTTTTTTCTTTTTTTTTTTTTTTTTGCGTTTTAAAATTTTCTTTAAGATGTATCTTGTATCATGTATGTGATAACATAATAAGTGTTTGAGGTTTGACTAATCTCTATTTATATGACCTAGCGGTGATTCTAGTCCAAATTTTCCAAAAATGTAAGGCATTCATTTCCGAAAAATTTAAAAAATCGATCACCAATCCGAAAATTCGGACATATGGTCGCCGAAAAAAAACAAATTTTGTCAATCGTTTGCAGAAAAATCGCCTATTTCGTCAAAGGATCGCGGGGAAAACGCAAATTTCGTCAAATAATCGCGAAAACACCTGCAAATTTCGTCAAATGGTCGCGAAAGACCCCCGCAAATTTCGTCAAATCATCGCGAAAAAACCACAAATTTCGTCCAAAGATCGAGAAAAAACGGCAAATTTCGTCAAAAGATCGCAAAAAAATACCACAAATTTTGCCAAAAGAGCGCGTAGAAACCCACAAATTTCGTCAAAAGATCGCTAAAAATTATCACAAACTTCATTAAAAAATAGCGATAAAACACGAATTTCGTCAAAGAGACACGGAGAAAACGCATAGCTAGTATCGGGAGTGGATTCCCCCCCCCCTCTCTCTGGTGTAACTTTTCAGAAGATTTCCTGTGAATTTCAGAATTTTTTTTTTTACTCAGAATCCCCCCTATGACATGACCACTGGTCACTGCATAAAAAAGTAGATTATCAATTTTGTATTTAACCTTATGAAATCAATAAGCAATATATTGTGAATACTGTGCAATTTCAGCACTAACAATTAGATTCTAATAAAGTAAAATTTGTTTTTGAAATGTTTTTCTCTCAAAATTGGAGTGTGCATACCACATAACGATGCAGCACATAAAAACATCGACAAAAAAAAAAGGGCAATTCCTTAAAATTTTTTTACACTCCTTGGATTTTTTGGGTACTCCTTGGATTTTTTCTTCCCAACTCTGTATGAACCCTGTATTTTGTATATAATTGGCTTCCTTTTTATCATTTGAGCAAAAATATTTACATAAAAGCAATTTCGACCAAATGTGCTGTTTAAAACAAATTCTTTGAACAGCTTTAAATATGCTTTTCCTTTTTAGAAGAAAATAATAAGTGGAATGATAGCAAATGATTGTGCGCTATTTTTTTTATAAATGTCTGATAAAGCTCACTTGAAGTTAAGTCATGTTTTAAAAGTAAAGTTTATTAATTAACTAGCAGGCTTGTGCTTGGCTTTGCCTTTGCTAACTTTGGGGGCATTCTGGTGTGAAATAGAACTAGTGGGATGTGGCAATCCCAAAACTTTCTTCTATCTCATACATGTTAATACTTCTTGAAAATGTAGCATAGCAGCACCCACTGGTTAGGTGATTTACACCAAGGTCTAATCTGCAACAGCTTATGTTAATTTCTGTCTGAATCTGAAGTTTGATAAAAATTCGTGTATTAGCTTTTGAGATAGAGCTATTGCAGAAGTCAGAAAAATTCTGCATAGCAGCGCCACCTGTTGGGCGATTTACACCAAAAACTAAACAGCACTAATATATATCAGGGACTAACTGAATCTGAAGTTTATGAAAATCCGTGCATTAGTTCTTGAGATAGAGCTATTGCGAAATTCGTGAAAAATGCAGCATACTAGCGTCTCCTGTTGGGCGTATACACCAAAAAGTAATCAGCACCAGTTTATATCAAGTTCTAACTGACTCTAAAGCTTTGTGAAATTCCGTGCCTTAGTTCTTGTGATAGAGATTCCACAAAATTTTTCTCACATACAGACAGACATTTTCTAAAAACCATTAAATCGTGTTCAGGATCTTTTGAAATGTATAAATCCATCGAAAAACGGAAGTCTATATTTTTTACTAATCCAATACTTTCTTCTTGTAAAGATAGAAGAAAGTAAAAATGGAATACAATAAAAATATGTTGATCACAATAATTGTTTATATTCTGAATTCTTTGGAGGATTAGTGAGATCATACTTAGTTGTAGCATATTATTAAATTATATGTTTTATTTTAAATGTTAACTATTATCTTTTCATTTCAGAATTACGATTCTGCTTTAAGATTGCTGCATAAAAGTGATAATTTGGAATGGTAAGTTTAAACATTTAGTACTTTTGTAGCACAATTATAATTTGTTATCAGTAAATTTTAATTTAAAGAAGTTTTTTCCTCTTAAAAGTATTTAAAACTTAAATCTAATTATGTTTTACTATAATTTTCTAATTTATGTTTTATGCAATTTTCAGCTGTGCATTGGCAATCCAGACATATTTGAAAATACACAGAGTGGATCTTGCTCAGTAAGTTTGAAATATTGTATATTCACAAATATAAGGTTCAAATGTTTCTCATTTGAATGAAAGATATTTATGTGAAAGAAATTGTATTGAAACCTTTATCCTTTGAAAATCTACTTATTTTTTTATAAAATCATTTTATTGGACATGATTAGAGTTAATGAGTTTTGGTGACTTATTTGGTCTTGCTATGTGGTATCTTTCTTACCTATAGGTTAATATTTTTAGAATTTTTTAAAATATTATTATTTTTTATTTTTGAGATAACATTAAATAAAAAAATGTTGTTTGAGGTAAATTTTCTTATGTCCTTCATGTAACATTATTTGGTACTAATAGATCCACCTGACATTGTCAAGATTTTATCTTAAATAAACTAGATTGTACCCAACCTCTCAAAATTTGATGGTAAACATCTTGAAATTTCATAGAAAAAAATGTTTGATTTTTTTGTATTAGTTGTGTTTTAATTAAGTATTGGAAACTTTTTGTAGTTCTTATATGAATATTTTTCCTTAAATTATTTGAAAACAACGTTTAAACACACAATAAAACAAGCAGATTTGACCATACGTATACGTTTCGTGAGTACTAGGACTCACATCCTCAGTGTAAAAACTTTAAAAACAATATCCCCCCAACTGCATGTACGGTGAAAAAAACCCATATGTCAAAACATAATACCAAAAGACCATCAAGTTCTAACAGCCAATGAAATTAATGCGGAAGTGAAGTGTCGTGACACAACAAATCCATCCAGAAAGTTGAGATGTATGGTGTACTAGATAAATCATTAACCAAGGAGTCTTTAAATTTATGGATATGAATAGCCTCAAAAAAGTCTAAATCCAGAGGAGTAATGCATTTCTTGATAATGGTAGCTGAGTCAAAATTAAAATTATGTCCCTCCCCCCAGCAATGAGAGGCGATAGAGGATTTCTGTAATTCTTTTTTCTTTACATAGTTTCTGTGTTCATTGATTCTGTAACAGAGTTTTCGTTTAGTTTGTCCAATGTAGGACAAACCACATTGGCATTGAATGTTGTAAATGCCCCAATAATTATGTGGAGGAATTTGGTCCTTAAGTTGCGAAAAAGATAATTTATTAACCGGTTTAAAAACCACATTAAAATCATAATGTCTTAAGATATTAGCCATCTTAAAGCTAATGCTATTATAAAATGGTAAAATGATAAGGTTGGAAATGGAAACCGCAGTAACAGAGAATCAAGAATATTAACATATTTATTAAGACTATGAGTCTTAATAAATATGTTAATATCCTTGGTTAATGATTTATCTAGTACACCATACATCTCAACTTTCTGGATGGATTTGTTGTGTCACGACACTTCACTTCCGCATTAATTTCATTGTCTGTTAGAACTTGATGGTCTTTTGGTATTATGTTTTGACATATGGTTTTTTTTCACTGTACATGCAGTTGGGGGGATATTGTTTTTAAAGTTTTTACACTGAGGATGTGAGTCCTAGTACTCATGAAACGTATACGTATGGTCAAATCTGCTTGTTTTATTGTATGTTTAAACGTTGTTTTCAAATAATTTATATTTTCACACAAGTTCTGTACTTATTATTTTTCCTTAATTCTGTTTTCTCTTTTCTTGAGAATAACAAAAAACTATTAATAAAGAAAAGATGTTTTGTGTCTGTCTGTCGGTGATTGCTAATTAAAAGTGTTCAAAAAGGATGTTATTTTATAACAACCCAGCTTTCAGAATATATTGCGGATGCCAATTATCAATTTAAAATGTACAAAAAGAACTCTAACCTCTTAAACACAAATAATTTATTTGCCGGTAAAGCTTTCTACTTTTTTCCATAAAATATTCAAAACATAAAAAAAATAAAATTTCTAATTCTCATTACCTCATATATAAAAAGGTATCACGAGAATAAAAGATGAGAGGATAATAAAAAATAATCAAGGACAATAGATTTAACATCCTCCCACCTTTTGATTATATATTATAATCAAAACTTCACATTAAATAAATACAACATTTACATGAAAATCATAAATCAAGTCTTTCTGGAATCTTTATCATTCTACCAGCTCATCTTTTTAATGTGTGACACATCTTTTGGAGGCTCAACCTGATTTTCATTCAAAGTTGGTTTAGGAAAAATGTTTTCGGTACAATTCCCTGATGACACTTCCAGAGGATAGTTTCTTTGAATAGGCCGAATCATCTGTGAATGAGACGTTTGTAACTTCAAAAGGTGAACTTTTCCATCTTTGTCCCGAATTAGCTCTGTAACTCATCCTAATGTCCAATTGATCCTTTTCTTGTTATTTGCTCCCACCAAGACTATATCTCCTACAGCAGTTGAACTTTGCAATCGTCTCCCATTTGGTCGTTGGATAACGAGACCCAAATATTCTGGTCTAAATTGATTTCGTAGATCTTTTTGCAGCTCTTGCCTATATTTTAGTTTTCTAGTGAGAGAACTTTCCTCAGCCGCATCAACGTCTGGTAAAGCACATTTCATGAATGTCTTTGAGAAACATGTCTGGTGATATGGGTTTGATGGACTCCTTCTCAGACATGTAAGTTAGTGGTCATGAATTTATAATGCTTTTGCAGCAGCTAATACAGTTATCATCCCTTCATAGTTCAAATAGGCTTGTCCTAAGACTCTTTGTAATAGATCTTTCATCAATCTGATGAGCCTCTCCCACCATCCGAGAGATACCAGCTGTTTTGAAGTTCACCCTCTAGATGGCAGATCTGCTGGATTAATTTCACCAGGTATGTGTTTCCATAAAACAGGATCACTCAATTTTTTTTATTTCTTGAACTCTGTTTGTAATAAAAACAGACCAGTTTTCTTTCCTGGATATCCATGCAACACTGTCATGGGATCGCTCCAAACATATCTTTCCATATCTTCCCAGCCCATAGCGTCAGTTACTGATTTAGCCAACCGAGCACCAATCAAAGCTGCTAAAAGTTCCATTCTAGGTATAGTTCCACAATTTAAAGGACCTATGCAGAATTTCGTAGCAAGAAGGAATAACTTTATACGATCTTTAGTTACTATATGGGGCATTCTCACAATCTTTTGACTTTTGTGTCCCTGAATAATAATTTTTCATTTAATACACTTTTTTGTGTTTTTTTTAATTTCATATACTGGGGAACATCCCATTGCATGATTGCATAACAATATTAACGAGATAAATAAGTTTTGGACGATGATGGGGATCCAAACACCTGGAAAACTCATCTACCGTACTGTGTCCCTGATGCTGATTTTTATCCAATTTAATCCAATGTTAACAGCTGTTTTGAAAAATCAATGAACATTGCGGCTATCACTTAGTCTTAATATGATTTTCTTAAAAATAGGTGGTAATTTTCCTTACCATTCCATCCTTATCGTCCCTTTTTTTACCATTTTGTCCATTTTTTCCAATACCATCCCCATTTTTTACCTTACCATCCCTTCTTTAACACCCCTTTAAGACAATGTTATACAAAAATTCTGTATTAAAAGTACTTCATTGTTATTATTTCTTATTTTAATGTCCTGTGGGTACTATGCAAATTCATTATAAGTAAAAATTTAGAAGAAAATAAAAAGTTATAGGGGTAACTGAATATATCTAGGAATCTGAATTTCTTGTAAAATATATAATTCATGAAGCCATTCAATAAATTCATTTTTTACATCACTAGTAACTTCTTCATCCCAGGTGATTCCTTCTTTCCATGATTTCTGTAACATCATCTTGGGACATATCATAACTGGAGCAGTAAAACCAATCAGGTCAAAAAGTTTATGTGCAACTGATAGCATGGATCGTTTTGTTATTTTTTCTATATTTATATCTTTTGTCCAGCTTACGTTAACTTTTAAAACGTCTAGAAATCTGTCCCATTGTAATCCCAGTACAGCAGTATCTTTGCTGTTTTTGATATTATTTCTTTTTTCTGTCTGTTCCCATCCTCTCAAATCAAATCCACCTTTATCCATAAGAGATTTAGAATCAGTAATAAACCTTTCCAATTCTTCCTGTGTGTGGACACTAACAACGATATTGTCAACGTAAAAGCTTCACAGCAATTGCTGTTTAAGATTGGGGTCGTATTCTTCATTTTTAATGTGATATTCTATGATGGAAACCAGAAGAAAAGGAGAACTTTTGACTTCAAACACCACTCTAGTATGTCAAAACATTCTAATATTTCTTTCTTCTGGATCACTCCACCACAAAAAAAGAAAATAGTCCTGATCTTCTTTATGACCAGCTATTTATAAAAATGCTTTCTTGACATCAGCTACAACACCAAATTTATTTTTTTTTAAATTGTAAGAGAATGTCAGGAATTAATTCGATAAGATTTGGTCCACAATGCAAACATTGATTCAAATATGGATGGTTCTGCATTCTAGCTGATGCATCAAACACTGGACGAATGGGAGTTGTACTGCTTTCTTTTATCACTGGTCGATGAGGTAAATAATTTCCATAAAGATTCATTTCAGACTGTGGAATTTTTTCTATAATTTTATCATCAAGCCAACCTAAAAGCACTTTTTTATACTTTTGATTAAGGTTATCGGAAAGCAACTTGCTTGTAACATTAGTTAATCTTTTCTTAGCTAAACTCAAGTTATCAGGTAAAGGTGGTACATCTTTCGATTATGGCAAAGAAACTTCATAACGATTATCTTCATTCATTTTTACTGTCTGTAAAAAATGCTCTTTAACCTAGTGATCAATCTCCATTTTAGATTGTTTTTCTATTAGATCATCAATTCCAAGCAAATCCAATTTCCATAAATCGGCAATCTCTGCTTCCTTTATGAACATAGACGTAACTGATAAACCTAAATTTTCTTTTGACGCATTATCTTGAGGCACTTTTCCTATTGAGGTCCAACCTAAAAATGTTTCCAGTGCTACTAATCCCGATGAGAGTATTTCTGTACGTCCTGTTAGTAATTTTCCCATTACATCTTCTCCAATCAGTATTTGAATAGATTCAGGAGTTTCGCCAACATCCGTCAGAGTGATGCCTTTTTCCGATAATTCTTTAAACCAGTATCTTTTTCCTACATGCATAACATTTTCACATATAATGTTTTGATCCAAAACTTCAAAATTACATTTAAAATTTTCTTTCAAATCGCTTAATCTTAACTTGTAGTAATGATGATTATAATCCTTTGTTATGACCCTGCCAAAAAGGGAATGAGAAACTTTTTCTTCTCGAAGAGGTAAATACTTCATTTCTTCGGCTAAATGTTTTGAAATATATGATCTCTGAGAACCTGAGTCCAAAATTAGTCTAACATCTTTCTTTTTGTTTTTCGAAATGATTTTTGCCTTGAGCGTCTGAAGAAACACTTTAGGATTTCTATTGAAATTGGCCATATTTACTTCTTTTCTAGACTACTTTTAGGTAGCTTTCTTTACAAAAAGCTACCTATTGCAGCCGTTCGGAGGAAAGCGATTTCAAAAAATTTTGGTATATTTTCATCGATCATGACCCCCAGACCCCGAAACCACCCTCCGTTCAAAATTGATATATATATATATATATATATATATATCAATATATATATTTTATTCATTAGTCCCCATTTTGTTCAGTTTTATTAAAAAATTGCATTGAGTGTGAATATACATTTATAATTATGAAATTTACAAAAAATAGAATTTTAGATACTGGCAAGAAATGGAATTCATTAGAGGACCATTGTGCTCGGTCGGTTCCTGATAGCATGGTAGGGAATGGATCGTTAGAAAGTAACCATGATTTACAAGTGGATTTGGTTGGCTACGGAAGTAAAGGAGTTGATGATAGCTTTTGCAAAAAGAGTATGCAAGGTTTAGTTTTTGAGAAAAATAAAAAAACGTATAAAAATTATAAAAATTGTGAAAAAAATTATGTAAAAAATTGTGAGTTTGATATTTTTTTGGAAAGAGGGGAAGTTGATGATGTACGGAAAAGGAAATCGATCAGGTATAATACCAGATATATTTATAATAGTCATTTAATTAATGAGAATTACGATGGCGGTGAAGGTAGAGACAACGGTGTTAAATATAAAACTAGAACGTTTTATAATTCAAACTTAAAAAGGGAGATGATTTTCAATAATCTCAAATTAAGAAAATGTAGTGATAAACGTTGTAAAGTTTGCCCGAGTGTGGGCTCAGAGTATAACACTATTGGGGACATTAGGTATTTAAAAGTATGTAAGGTTTACAACAGTGTTTATAAACTTAGCTGCAAGATATGTGGAATGTCTTATATTGGTCAAACTTCTGACCCGATTAATAAGCGTTTCAATAACCATAAGTCTGATATCAGACATTGCAAAACTAATAAAGAGGAACAAGAGATTGAAATTAGACATTTCAACATGCATGGTATTGAAAACATGGAATTAACGATTTTAAAGATTGTCCCTAACAAAAAAGAAAGATTGTTATGTGAAAGTGACATGATGATTAAATGTGGTACGGTTTACCCATACGGGTTAAATGTTATGTTCAATGGAACTAACGTTATGAAAAAATTAAGAAACAGTTTATTAGAAGTTTCAATATACGAACGTATTGAACATCCCTTGAATTATAAATTCAATAAGGAGATGGACCACAAGATAATAGCAAAGGAATATGACAATATTAATGAAATTAAAAGTTCAATTCTCAAGAGTGATTTCGTGGGAATAGTAAGAAATATAAAATTTATTATATTTAACGTGAAAAAACGTTTTATAGGTGATTTGTTAAACTTATTGTATTCACATAAGAGTAACTATAATATAGATTTGGCTTTGGACATTTTGAGGTATAGAATTAGTTCACAACATTTGAAGGAAAATCTGGGCAGAAGTAACAACAATAACAACAAAATAGTTAATAGAATGTATTTTGTAATGGATTACATAGAAATTAAAAAACATGGTACAAATATGGGCAAGGTATTAAATAAATACAATGATTTGCTTCCAGATAAGAACATGGAGATTGTCAAGGTTTATAGATACGATAAACCTTTAGGTCGTATGGTTTTTAATTATAATAATTTTTCAAAAGAAATCGGTAGAAACAACGATAATAATTTATGTCATTGTCATGATCCGGTTTATCGTGATTATGTCGATGTGGATCACGGTCATGTATTGACCGGTAATTTAGACATTGTCAAGGACAGAACATTGAGAGATTATATGCGGTTTGGCACAAAATTTCGTTTAAAAAGATTAAACACTAAGGATTTTATAAAAAAACGATTAAAAATCAACGTGGATATGTTTATACATAAACTAATGAACAAATTTTGCTTACCAGAAATAACTTTTCTGGAATGGAAACACAATATATTAAAGGATTTGAGTTCAATTTACTGTGGTAAAACAGGGGGGATTTCGTTGGAAGAATATAAAGTATTAAAAGATTCTATCAAGGATTTACAGAGTAATTTCGTTATAACATATATTGATAAGGCAAATACAAATTTTGCTATTATTTGTAAAGAGCTATACTGTAATCAATTAAGACAATGTTATAACAATACACATAATTATAGGTTGTTAAATACCAGTGTAAAAGAGATAGAAAGTAGAATTGCTGCTTTTTATAAAAGGTTAAAATACACACAACGTAGTAAGGAATTGCCTTATATGGTTTTGATTCCTAAATTTCATAAGGACCCCATTGCCTTTCGTACAATTACATGTGGTTTTGGCACTTATTTGGAAGTAGCTAATAAAAAGTTTTTGGAAATTTTGCAGAGTTTATTTGAAGCGGCATTAAAACAAAATTACACATGTATTATAAAAAATAGTTTTGAGTTACTTAATAGATTGAAAGGTTTGAGTAATATTAAAGGTCTATATGTTTATGATTTTGAAGATTTATATAACAGTATTGATTTAAATGATCTTAAATATAAAATATTCGAATTTTTTAAGAGGTACAATATTTTGGGTAAAAATTTGGATCATTTGACAAATTTATTTAATTTCGTAGTTAATGAAAATTATTTATTCGATGGTAAGCATGTGTTTCAGCAGATAAGGGGTATACCTATGGGGGGTAGTTGCAGTTCGGTACTTGCAGATATTTATTTATTTTTATACGAGGTTAAAGAGACAACGGATAAGGATTTTTTAAGTTTCAGATATATTGATGATGTATTGTTAGTAAGGATTAACGATTCCAATCGCGATTTAAATTTAGACTACTATCCCCAAGGTTTGATATTAAAAAAAACTTCATATGACGAAAAGCATGTAAATTATTTGGATCTCACTATCGACATTGAGAGGGGTGGTTTACGGACTAGCATTTATGATAAGAGAAAGGATTACAACTTTGAAACTATTAAGATATTAAATTTCAATTCCAATGTACATATTTCCATTTTCAGAAATATCATTATCAATAGTTTAATAAGGATAGTAAAGTTAAATTCTAATCATAATAGTATAATAAATGACATTATAAATCTCTATCAAGATGCAATGGATCAGAATTTTCCTGTTGGTTTGTTAAATAGTTTGGTAAACAATTTCGTCAAGGATAAAGATTATTGCGACGCTTTACTTTTGGCGATTAAAAACATTGCCAAATAATCGTAGGCTTTAAAAGGAGCTCTGTCTGGATGCGTCGTTCTTTTTGAATTGGGTTGCTGCTTTGGATTGACAGTTTTAAAGTGTTCTTTTCGAATTCGGTTACTGCTTTGAATGGCCAGTTTTAAAGTTTTCTTTGGCCAGTATGGTCTTGACAGATATGGGGGAAGTTTCATGAGTAATTGCCAGTAAAACCCAGCATGCAAGTCTTTAGCCTTGCGGTCTGTCTCCATTGGTTGTTTTCTTTTCGTTCATGATTTAGTTAGTAAGTTTTTTCCATGGTTATTTTGTTAATTTTCTCTGTAGTTCAGTAGTTTAGGGATTGGATGTGTAGTGTGTGGTTTTTGGTATATCAATATATATATATATATATCTGACCTATGTCACACTGTAACTCTCGTATTTATGAACCGATTTGGATGTAATTCGGTGTGTACATAGTACATACCAATGTCTCGACTGAGTTCGTTGGCCTTCTTCATCCGCCATTTTGTTTCAAAATGGCAGCCATTTAAAAAAATTTTAAAAATTTAAAATTTGAAATGTGGTACCAAAAAATTGAAAATGAAAAAATATTTTTTTCTTATATATTTGACCTTTATACAAAGACTCCGTAGCAGTTTTTTTTTGTCTATATCGTAAAAAATGGCTGAGTTATAGCATTTTGAATTTCTAGCGAAGCTTACATTTTGAAACGTCCTGAAGTTTGTCACGTGATAAAAGGCGTATTTATGAACCGATTTGGATGTAACTTTGTTTATACATAGTACAGACCAATGTCTCGACCGAGTTCGTTGGCCAGCTCCATCCGCCATCTTGTTTAAAAATGGCGGCCATTTAAAATTTTAAGAAAAAATTTAATTTGAAATGTGGTACCAAAAAATTGAAAATTGAAGAAATATTTTTTTCTTATCTGTTTGACCTTGATAAAAAGATTCGGGAGCAGTTTTCGTTTCGTCTATATCTTAAATAATGGCTGAGTTATAGCATTTTGAATTTCTAGCGTGGCTGACATTTTGAAACGTCCTGATTTTTGCCACGTGATAACACACGCATTTATGAACCGATTTGGATGTACCTTGGTGTGTACATAGTACATACAAATAACTCAACCGAATTCGTTGGCCAGCTTCATCCGCCATCTTGTTTCAAAATGGCGGCCATTTAAAAAAATTTTAATTTAAAATGAGATACTAAAAAATTGGAAAATGAAAAAGATTTTTTTCGTATGTGTTTGACCTTAATACAAAGATTCCGGAACAGGTTTTGTTTCGTCTATATCTAAAAAAATGGCTGAGTTATAACATTTAGAATTTCTATTGTGGCTGACATTTTAAAACGACCTGATTTTTGTCACGCGATAACAGGCGTATTTATGAACCGATTTGAATGTAACTTGGTCTGTACATAGTACATACCAATGTCTCGACCGAGTTCGTTGGCCAGCTTCATTCGCCATCTTGTTTCAAAAGGTTTACGATTTTTTTTAAATGTAATTTAAAATTTAAAATGAGGTATTAAAAAATTGGAAAATGAAAAAGATTTTTTTTATGTGTTTGGCCTTGATACAAAGATTCTGGAGCAGTTTTTGTTTATGAAAATTTGTTCTTTTGTTTATATCTTAAAAAGTGGTTGAATTATAGCACTTTGAATTTCTATCATGGCTAACACTTTGAAACGATTTTGTATTTGTCACGCGATACCACACGTATTCGCCTATTTCGATGGAAGAAGGCATGTGGATAGTATACATCAATATCTCGACCAAGTTTGCTGGCCAGCTTCATCAGTCATCTTGTTTCAAAATGGCGGCCATTAAAAAAAATATATATATATTTAAAGTGAGATGCAAAAAAATTAGAAATTGAAAAAGGTTTCTTTCTTAAGTATTTGACCTTGATATAAGGATTCAGGAGCATTTTTTGTTTGTCTTTATCTTAAAAAATGGCTCAGATATAGCAGTTTCAATTTCTAACGTGGGTGACATTTTGAAAAATCTGATTTTTTGCCTGCGACAGCACTCGTATATATCAACCGATTCCGTTGTGAGTGAGCATGTGCACATCAATTACTAAGGTCTCGACAAAGTTCACTGGTTAGCCTCATCCACCATGTTGTCTTAAAATGGCAGGCACTTTAAGAAATCGCCGAATTTGGCAGCCAAATATAAGTTACTTTAAATAAAAGCAGCTTGGATACAGCTGACTAATTTCGCGAAATTCTCATTCATAATGATTTAGTATTGATAAAAATTAGTATTGAATCTCTTACAATCGGTTTCCACTTAATTGAGCTTCGTGTGTTTGAATAATATAAGTTGGCTTTTTTAAAATAAGGAATATGAAAGCTACCTCTTCCTCCCGGCACTGGCCGGAAGGACTTTTTTTTCCCTCTTCCTTTTCATTCAGCTTGTTTTTATCTAGTGTTTGACACATCACAGACGCATGTCTTTTATCACAAAAGAAACGCTTCTAGATAGTTCTACATTGCTTCGTTGTGTGACCTGTTGCCAGACATAAAAAATAACATCTTTTGTCTTTCAGTATATTCTGCTTTTCATTATAAGTCATCTTCCGTGCCGAAAAGCATTCTGATCTCTGATGTCTTTCTTTGCAAAAAACGCAATTTTTCCTTAAATCTGGTTTTGAAGACATTCTTAATAAAGTAGCAGATTTTGACAAATGCTTAGTAACATTGTCATAAATTTTGTTCATTCTAAAGCTCTCATCATCTTTTCTCGCCAAACCAAAACCTGCCACTGCCAAATTAATTCTTTCATCTCCCCCAACTTCAGATTTGAGAAACGTCATTAAATTATCCAGGCGTTCTTTTGCATCAGAACTAACAGGAGTCGTATGGGTATGTTTCCACGCTTTCAAAAATTCAGCAGTGAAACAAGATTCTACCATTGGATATAATATTGAAGCACATTTATCCATTGTGACTCCTAATGTCTGAAGAGTTCGTAAATATGACTCAAGTTCATCATATAATGATGCAATGGAAAATTTTCCTTTTCATTGCACAGATATAATTAATTTTAATTCTCTCACATACACTTCAACCAAAACATCTTCCCTACCGAAATGAGCTTTAAGGCTCTTTATAGCTTTGGCATAATTAGCGCCAGTTGGCAGAAAACTATCAACAACTTCTCACACTCTAGATCCAGTGACAGTTGCTTGGATCAAATACTGGAATTTATTTTCTGGCATAATATCTTGATCATTGTGAATCTGTTCAAACTGACTCCGGAATGGCAACCATTCATTTAAATCACCGTCAAACCGGTGACATTCCAACTTGGGCAACGTAAATTTCCTTTTAGAATTATTAGTTTCATAATCATTTGAAATGTACTCACCTTGCATTTGTCCCTGTGACTGGATTTTTGCCAATTCTAATTAATGATTTAATTCCAGCTTTCTTAATTCTAGATCCGACTTATCCTTTAATTCTAGTTTTTTTAACTCTTGATCTGACTTATCCTTTAATTCTAGCTTTTTTAACTCTTGATCTGACTTATTCTTTAATTCTAGCTTTTTTAACTCTTGATCTGACTTCTCCTTTAATTCTAACTTTCTAAATTCTTGATCCGACTTCTCCTGTTCTAACTTCTTAGCTTCGTTTCTTTTTCCCTTTCTCTCAGCAACAGCGTTGGATAAAATTTCTTGTACAAAATCAGAATCTTGTTTATATTCTTTACTATTCAAAATAATTTCCTTTAATGTTCCGATCGTATAATCTTGTGGAATTGTTTCCCCAAGCTCATCTACTATGAACTTTAAATCAACCTTTTTAAAACTTTTCACGGCTTGAAACATTTTGCTTTAATAAATCATGTAAAATGTCTTGTCGCGGACACCACAATGTTAATTAAAGTGTTCAAAAAGGGTGTTGTTTTAACAATTCAGCTTTGAGAATATAATGTGGATGCCATTATCAATTTAAAATGTACAAAAAGAAGTCAATTAACCTCCTAAACACAAATAATTTATTTGCTGGTAAGTGTGGTATTAAAATTATAATATGAGCAGTTAATTAAAAGGTAAATTAGTCACCAAGCTCCTTTAAAGCAAATTGCGTTGTGTATTGCAATAAAACCATTTGGTTCTTTGAGGTCAAGTAACTGTAAAAAAATAAAAATAATATGAAACGTCTTACTTGTATATCTGTAAACAAATGATGAGGAGACTTTTAAGCATAAATCAAACTTTATTCATCTTGAAGAGAAGTTAGAGGCCTTCACCCGTTGGTCACCAATTTTTTAAAAAATAAATACATTGGCCGATAAAATAATTTATTCCTCTTTAAGAACATCTTTAAAATGTAATATTCAGCACTAGGTGAATTTTCTATTGATAAAAATTTCAGTTAAAGCTTTTCCAAACCATCAGAAAAATAAATTTAATAGGAGTTATTAAAATCGCAGACATCGTTTTTGAAAAGCTTTTTACCGGATCCCACATCCAGCGGCAGACAGACCGGAGTCCGCTGCCCGCTATCTTTTTAAAACAAAAACTATGTCATGACAGGTCACCAACAAAACAGATTCTAATTTAAAATTAACGAAATTTTTAATTTATAGTAAGTAATGGGGGCTACAAAAGGAAAAGATTTAAATCTCTTAGAGGATCTTATACTATAATGCGAGCAAAAATTGTGTGTATGTATGTATGTATGTATGTATGTATGTGTGTGTATGTAAATTTTATCTCAAAAATGGCTCTAGCGATTTTGACGAAATTTTGTATTTTACCATTTTCAGGCACGATAAGACCATTGGGCTAGGTCACGTGTTCAAGAAAATTCGATTAGTGGATCATTTTGTGTTATAATGGGTCAAGGTAATTATATCTAAAAACAGCTTAATCGATTTTGACAAAATTTTATATCCAACCGTTTTTTGGCATGAGAAAACTATTGGGCGAGAAAACTATTGGGAATCTAAAATTTGGATTACAAGAAGGTCACATGTTTGAGAAATTTCGATTAGTGGGTCATTTTTGGGTCACAATGGGTGGGGTCACAATTGGGTCAACAGGTCTAATTGAATCTAAAAAAGGCCCAAAACATTTCGACAAAATTTTGTAGTATACCGTTTCCAGGCATGAGATAACCATCGGACTAAGTCATATGTACGAGAAAAATAGATTAGTGGGTCATTTTGGGTCAAATGGGTCAAGGTCAAGCTAATTATATCTAAAAAACGGCTCAATCTTTTTTGACTAAATTTTATATCCAACTGTTTTTCGGCATGAGAAAACAATTGGGCTAGGTCACATGTTCGTGAAATTTCGATTAGTGGGTCATTTTTGAGTTCCTATGGGTCAAGCCAATTTTATCTAAAAAACGGCTCTAATGATTTTGACTAAATTTTGTATTCTGTCGTTTTGGATTACAAGAAGACCAATGGGCTAAGTCACATATTAGAGAAAATTCGATTAGTGAGTCATTTTTGGGTCACTGTGGGTCAACCAAAGTTTATCTAGAAAATGTCTCTAACGATTTTGACGAAATTTTGTATTTTATCATTTTCGTTGTGCGAGAATACCTTTGGGCTTGGTCAAATGTTCAAGAAAATTTGATTAGTGTGTCATTTTGGCTCACAATGAATCAGGGTCAAGAGCTAATTGAATCTAAAAAAAGGCTCAAAACATTTTTACAAAATTCTGTAATATACCGTTTTCAGGCATGAGATGACCATTGGGTTAAGTCTCATGTTCGAGAAAATCGATTAGTGGGTCATTATGGACCAAGCTATTTGTATCTAAAAAAAACCGGCTCAAACGATTTTGTCAAAATTTTGTATTATACAGTTTCTGGGCATGAGAAGACCATTGGGCTAAGTCACATGTTCGAGAAAATTCAATTAATGGGTCATTTTTTGGTCACTGCGGGTCAAGCTAAGTGTATCTAAAATAACAGCTCAAAACATTATGGCAAAATTCTGTATTATATTGTTTCTGAGCATGTGAATGCCATTGAGCTAAGTCACATGTTCGGGAAAATTTGATTAATGGGTCATTTTTGGGTCACTGTGGGTCAAGTTAATTTTATCTAGAAAAAAGCTTTAATGATTTTGATTAAATTTTGTTTTCTGTCATTTTCGGGTTTGAGAAGACCATTGGTCTAGGTCGCATGCTCAAGAAAATTCGATTAACCAGTCATGTGTCAAGGTTTAGCAAATTTTATCTAAAAAATGGCTCAAACGATTTTGACAAAATTTCTTATTACACCGTTTCCTAGCATGAGAAGACCATTGGTATAGGTCAGATGTTCGATAAATTTAGATTAGTAGGTCCTTTTTGGGTTACCGTGGGTCAAGCTAATTTTATCTATAAAATGACTTTAGCGATTTTGACTAAATTTTTTATTCTATCGTTTTCGGGTTCGAGAAGAGCATTGGTTAGGTTGTGTGTTCGAAAATTTTTGGTTAGTGGGTCCCTATGGCTTAGGATCATGCCAATTTTATCTAAACGCCAAGAATTATACAGTGAGAATGAAATATCGAATTGGACACAAGGCTAATTTTGACCAAGCTTAGCTCGGTCATGCCCGCTAGTTTAAAATATTAGGCAATGTCTTAATAAACAAATCCGAAAGAACACATTTGAAAAGTTTTATTTTTATTTGCTCTACGATCGGCAGTTAAACCATACCTCCGAATGGTCGACATTCTTTCAATGCTTACGTCGCAAGAGACAGTGCTCCAATGACGTCATCACAATACGATCAGATCTGAGAGGAGAAACATCTCAGTTCAGGCACAATGAAACGGCAGAGAATTTGCCGATGTACAGGATACAAAAATGCTTGCGCAAAAATAAATATGGATTTTAGTTTAAAGAACATCGATGTATAAGGCCAAAAGAAATAAAAAAATAACATGATTTAAACACTGTGAGATTTCATCTCACAGTAAGTCTTTCTACCTTTTTCCCTAAAATATTCAAAACATTGAAAAAATAAAATTTCTAATTCACCTTGCCTCATATATAAAAAAGTATCATGAGAATAAAAGATGAGAGGATAATAAAAAATAAACATGGACAATAGATTTAACAATCATGGCTCGGAAAATCTACTACACATAGAAGTCTAAGAATTTCTATGAGTATAGTCCAAGGCAGGTTTAAATGCACCTGGGGCTCAGATTTTTCATTTTTTGTTAATTAGCCAAAATGTAATTAAAAACAACAAAGATTTCTCATAAGAAATACCCCCCCCCCCCTTCCCTCCAAAATCTTGCAAGCAGTTCTTGCAGTTCCAGAGTTTGCCTGCATTGAAGATCCAAAGGTCAGAAACACTCATTTTTTCGGCCCTCTTTTGAAGTCTCCGCCATTGAAATATGGAAAACTAGAAATACACACTGTGTTATCATACTTTTATCATATAGTGCAGTCCAGTTTAAAACATATTATCCTTTTAAACATATTACCCTTTTTTAAAAATTCTGTTTGAAGCGTCGTTTCAAGGTTTTATTGTTTTTTTTCTGCAAAATTAAAATATCTGCATCTGCTCTGGAAATAAAAACAAAAATAAACAGACCACATCTATGCTTATTTCTTGTTCGAACAGTGGTATTCATTAAAAAAAATATATTATTAACACTTTCAAAAAAATTCTTCTCTGGATCGAGCATAACTTTGTTTCAGAAATTATGAGATTTAGAGGAAAAATAATTAGTTTGAGAAAAAAAAAATTCTCCCATTGGGTTTAACATTGCACACTTTTATTTAAATTTATGATTGAAAGAAAACTAGTGAGAATTGGCATTAAAATAATCAGTTTGAAAATAAAAAAAAATTCCCCATAGGATTTCAGTGTTAAAGGGGGGAAATCGAAAACTAAAACAACTTTTTTTACAACTAAACATCAAGAAAATTATACACAGGTTTCAAAAACATAATATTTGTTATTTGTGAAATGTTCTAAGAATTTAGACAATAACAAATATATATATTTTTTATATTAAATGTACCTGACGGAAAAAAAAATGAACAACACTTCTTAGAAGCCCTTTTACCTCTAAATATCAGTATTTTAACACTGATTTCTTACATAATGATTTGATACATAACTAACACTGATTTTAGGTATATTTAAGGTTATTATCACAGGCCCAATCTTTGCCAGTCTTTCATTTAAAAATGTAAAATCACATCATCACACTAGAGCGTGCATAGACTCATATTGTATGCAAGATATATGCTACTGAAATCAGTGGGACCTGCAACATTAGGCTTGTTTGAAAGCATGATTATTTAAAAATACTAGAGAACAGGAATTCTGCTTTTTCAGAATTTAATGTTGCCCCTGACATTTCCATTACTTCATTTTCTTCTGGTGGACTGGTGGTTTCTATTATTATGAAACCGCCATTATAAATGAAGCATTAGGTGAAGATGAATGAGCAGTAGTAAAAAGTTAGAACTCTGATTTTCTGGTCAGAATGGAAAAAAAACAAGCATTTATAATGGCTGTTTCATAATAATAGAAACCACCAGTCCATCAGAAGAAAATAACTCGGTTAAGCGGGACTCAGATAATCGGAACTCTGCTGTAGTGCAAAACATATTTCAATTTTAAGACTTAAAGCACACGCTTTTATTTTATGTAAAATGATGTCATTTGCATTAATATAGATACCTAAAATTATATATAGTTTATAATAGTTCCATGTTTTATCATAAATCATTCATTTATATTTATCTCAAAATAGCATGTATTTTAATTACATTTTTTCAGTTTTTATGGGAAAATGGCAACAAGAAGATATAATTGCTATTTTTCAACTATTTTTCCTTTACTTTCGACAGAAATGGAGTACTTGAGTTGCCAAAATTAAACAAATGTCGCTAAAAACTCCAAAAAATTAATATTTCAAAAATAAATGGAGATGCAATTTTCAAACAAATTGCATTAAAAAGTACTTTTTTTCCCCAATACGACGGTATAAACATTGAAAAAGTGCGATGCTTAGAAGTTTTAAAAAATGCTGTAGAGCATTTAATCTTACGATGAAACATCGGCTTTTGTTTTACGGCTGGCTTATACAAGGTAACGTTTTTTATTGGAAATGACACAAAATAAGCTGGGAGAAACAAATAGTATACCAGGGGCTAATAAAATCCAAACAAACTGGAGCATGCATAGCATGCCCAATGTACATTGCCAAAGACCGTGGGGGTCTCCCAACTGTATCTTCATTGACCAAAATTTTGAAATGGCTCCTCTGTTTAGAGACTTGGGGCGCCCAAGTTGGGTTTCTGTGTTTCTGCCCAAAACTTCTAATTTTCATATGAAATAAAATGTAAGTAATTCATCAATAACACAATGATTTTCTAATTATTTGAATTATACTAATTATACGAATAACTGATAATAATAAACAGTTTCTCTTTTACAATACAGGGGAAATCGGTGTGTAATGTTGAAAATTCTCCAAGAAAAAAAAAACAGATAGTTTTGGTCCGACTGAATATTTGGCGGTATTTTTGCTGATTACAAATGCTCACCAGAACTATAATTTTGTGCCGAAAACGAATATTCAGTTGAACTCTAATAAATACTTCTAAAATACAACATCAGATAGCAATGATCATAGTAATTATTTTAGTGAGTGTTACAGAAAATATTTTTTTAGATTATTTCACGTGCTAAAATATCTGTATAAAATACTTTTTTTTTTTTTGCTGTTTAGAAGATTAATACATGTCCATTTAAAATATATCTGTTTTAACCCCATTGCTGTTTTAGTAACTTTTATGCTTTGTTTTTTAAACTGCATTCTAACACAGGAAATATCATTAGAGAATATCCCTTATAATAGAATAATAGAAGAATGTCCCTTTTTCTTCCAAAGTTGGCAACTATGAACATCAATTTTTACATTTTTGTATGCAGCAAAAATATATGATGTAATTGTAGCAAAATGCTGAAACAAAATGCTAAATTGTCACAAGAGATTGAAAAGCAATCTTACTCTTGACTGGTTACTATCTTAGCTGGTGCATAGTCTGTTACAATTGTATTGCATTCTTTTATGCCAAGACCGAATTTGTTCTATTTAAAGCAGGATTCCATTTTGCTGATTTTACTACATCAGGAAAATGTGTTTGATAAAGTGGAACAGTTTGTATGTGCATATATCTTCACAAAAGTGTAAATTTTTAGAATAGAGAAATGTAGCTCCATTGTGTATTATTTTATAAATCTATTTATAAATCTATCTATAAAATTATTATAAACATTTGTATGTTGAAATTTAATATTTTTTTTTCTAAAATATAGTGAGTAAAAGCTATTTTTTAATTAAGAAACTAAAAAAAAAAACCCATCTTCCTGCTGCTTATTGAGTCTTGCTGCTGCTTTCATAGTAGAAGCACGTCTTCTTTGCACCTGACAAAGAAAGACTCGGATCTTTCAAAAGGTCTAGCGCATTTAAAAATTTTTAATGGTGTTTTAAGAAGATTTTTTGTTCTTATTCATTCACACAAGTTTTAACTTATTTTCTTTTAAAAAAAACATGGTTTAATATTTCTTTTCTCATTTTTTTATTCATTTTAATTTTTCATTTTTCTGGCAGAAGGATAATTTGTATTCAGAAACTTTGCTAGATTTAGGAATAAATCTATTTAATAATCTATCATTAAAATTGACAAAGTTTTGATGAAATAATAGGATGGTAAATACTCCGATTCAAAATATAAATTGTTAATAAGTTAATTTATATCCATTATCTTGTCAAAATTTGATAAGGAAAGTTAACTCTTAAAATGAGAATTGTCATATATTCTATTATGAAAAACATAATACAGAGTGGCTACAGATTCTGAAAATCGGGTAAAAATCATGGAATTTCGTAAAAATATTTGAAAATCAGGGAAATTTGTCTATGTTCGAAAATATTTGCATTTCTGCCTTGCCAAAGATACTGTTTCATTGCCAAACAGGTGATATTTAAGCTAATAATAGAACACAATTGTGCAATTTTTATGTTTTTCTCTTGTTTTTTCTTCCAAATAACGTATTAGCAAACTGGATAAGTGTGTTATATGAGGAAGCAGCATACATTAAAAAATACCGTATTGTTTGTTAATAAAGAAAATCAAGGAAATGTGATAAAGATAGTGAGGGAAATCTTGTCATTTTAAATTTAATGTAAGCAACTGCATTTAAGAAACAGTTTTGCAGGTGGGTGTGAATGTTCTGAGCAGTCTATTGCAGTATATTGTCTAGCACAAAATATTTGTTCACTTTGTCATTGTCGTTTATCATAGGATGATAAAAATGTCCACATTGTGTATTATGATATATGAGGTACAATCCAAAAATTCGGAGGCTGTGACCATTCCTGACGACAAAAGTAAGTACCTAAAGTTAAACTGCTTGAAATGGATTCTCCCAACTCTCCACTACCTTCCCAGATTGGATTAGTCCATGTCATGTGACTGAACCACACACGCAGCTGTTATCTTCCAAAATTAGTTACCTTTGCTCTGCGACGTAAGAAAGATGGCTTTTCTTGAGCAGTGCTGTAACATTAAATTCTGTCAATGCTTGGGTAAAACACCAATGGAGACTTTGGGAATGCTAAGAAAAATGTATGGTGAATCTACCATGGCGAGATCCAAGGTTTACGAATGGCATTGCCATTTTAAAGAGGGCTGAGAATTCATTGAAGACAAGGAATGTGTTGGGATGACCTTCGACTTCACGGAACGTGGAAAATGTTGTGTTGGTGTTTGAAAAGATCATTGCCAAACACTTGCACAAATCACTGAGGCTACATACTTATCAAAGACAAGTTGCCAGCGTATTCTAACAGAATTTCTCAACATGCACCGAGTGTCCCAGCACATTGTCCCTCGATTGTTGACAACTGAACAAAAGGAAGAATGAATGACAATATCCACAAAGCCGACAAGGACCCAAGTTTTTTGAACAGCATCATTACAGGTGACGGAACGTGGTGTTATTTGTTTGACATCCATTCGAAGCGTGCGTCCTCAACATGGAAGTTGCCCAATTCACTGTGATCGAAAAAATTCCGGCAGGATCGGAGCAAAGGAAAAGTAATGATGGAAGTATTTTTTGATTCTCAAGGAATTGTGCATTCAGAATTTATTACCAAAGGCCGAACAGTTAACAAGGAGCGTTATTTATGTATTTTACGACGTTTGAGGGAATCCATTCATTGTAAACGACCTCACTTGTGGTAGAAATGCGACTGGTACCTTTCTGCTTGACAACACACCAGCACATTGATCCCAAGTGGTAAAACAGTTCCTCACACAACAAAACTCACACTAATGTGTTTAAACATCCCCTGTTCACTGGACTTGCACCGTACGACTTTTACCTGTTCCCATCAATGAAAAAAAAATTTACAGCAACGCCGTTTTGTGTCATCAGATGAGGTGAAAGCAGCATTGCAGGAGGCATTACGGGAGCTTGTGAAAAATGGCTTCCAACAGTGCTTCCAGAAGTTATATGAACACTGGCAGAAGTGTATTGTCGCCCAAGGTGACTACTTTGAAGGTGGATGTGCTTTGGTGCTGTGAACTATTCAGGGTAAGGTGTTTTACACCTTGTCCCTGAACTTTTAGATTGTACCTCGTATTATCCAATTGTGCATATTGAGCATCATGGAAATGTTGATTGGTTACTCACAAATCTATATTTCACTGCATTAAATTTCTTCCTTTGAGGGCAGTTAAAAAAGAAAGTGTATACCAGTGAAGCACATGATTTGTGTCCGTTGAAAACCTTGATTAGAGAAAGATGCATGAACATGCCAGACAATATTTTACAACAGGATAACCAGAAATTCAAACCTGTTTACAAAAATGTGTTTCAAGTGTTGGTGTTTATGCTACAATTAAAAGTGGCAAGGCTCATTGTGCATTCTACCAGTAATAGCAGGAACTGTATGTAATAAGTTGGGATATAATTATATTAAATTAAAAATAGGGATATATTTTCAGATTATGTTAATGTTCCAATAATTTTAAAATGTGGCTTATTTTCACTTTTTAGAATCCAGATACTTTTTTCTGCAAAATGTTTTCTCAAATTTGTCCATTTTTGCTCTCAGAATGTATATGTTAAGAATTTAATGCATTTGTTAATTTGTGGTACATAGATTTATTGGTAATTCATATTTCATGGTACAGGGCTCCCAAATGGTCCCCTTTTTTCTCCCAAAGTCCACTTTTTGGAAAATGGTCCCCTTTGGTCCCCTTTTACGTGTTTTGGTCCTCTTAGTCCCCTTTCTGTGGCTTGAAAAAATTTACTAATGTGCAAAAATCGCCACAAAACTCAAACTTTAAAAATCACAAAAGTTCAAATATTGCGTTTTACAACATTGTAACAAACATTGTAACTCGAATTCTTGCATGAATGTCAACAAGTAAAGTTAAATTTAAAAAATCAAAAAACCCGACTGTGTTAAAAGCGAACTAATTAATTATTTCTCATCAATGTGAGACTAGTTTTTATATTACTTACCGATTTTTTTTTATTTACTTCTATTGATGACTTTTAAGTTGTGTTTAATTGTTAGTTCCTATTTATAAACACTGTTTTGATGAGGCCTATAGATGTCTATGATGGTTAGAGTTGCAGTAAAGCTAGATATCCTAACTACACAACTTCCAGGTTGTGTAATATTTAAACAGAGCTTCTGGCTGTAAAATAGTAATGAAACATCGTCTTCATTTTGAAAGACCTATCCAATGATATGCCACTCAATATGGTATGTAAAAAAAAAAAAGAAAAAAAATCATCTCTACTGCCATTTTGCATTTTATGGCTGCCATTTTAAACTTATAAAAACAAAACCTCACCGAAAACCATTGGAAGGTTAAAACAAATCGATAGAGACCTCATTCATTAAAATCCATCCAGCCGTTGGGATGTTTCGAGGGTATAAGGAAATCCACATACCCAGATACGCGTGAAACACATAACCCTTCTTGGCAGTCGGGTAAAAAATTGCTGCACAATGTGAAAAGGTGTTAAAATATGCATTGAAAATCTCATTAAAAATCACTGAAAATTCAAGTTAGAGGACAAAATTTTACTACATTAAGCTAGAAGTTTGAAACCAAATTTCAAAAAATCACCATAAAATGTAAAAAAAAAAATTCAAAAATTGCTGTAGGAATTCAATTTTATTGAAAAAAGGACAAAATTTAATAAGTTCTAGGAAAAGATTGAAACTGGAATCCTTTTAAAAATCATAAAATGTCAAAAAATCGCATAAAAAATTTAAAAAAATGTAATAAGCTTTATTAAAAAGAGGACAACGTTTACTGAATTGGCTTAAAAAATTGAGACTGTATCCCATTTACTAGGGTAAAAAAGGTCACTGCATAAAAATCGCTAAAAATTCAGAAAATCAGAGGAGTCAAAATGTACTATATAGTAGGGCTAAAACATTGTATCCGGAATTTTTTCACAAATGGGAGAAAAAAATCCTTTGTGGGATGTTAATTTTTTTTAATCGCTAACAATTTAAACCAGAGGATGCAATTGTGGAAAGACAAAATTTACTATGTCAAAAAATCACTGCAAAATGCCAAAAAACAATGAAATAATTGCGAAAAATTTAAAAATCACTGTATAAATTCCAAATAAACTTTATTGTAAAGAGGACAAAATTTACTACATTCAGCTAGAAAATTTAATCCAGATTCCTTTTACAAATTTGGAAAAATTGCTATAAAACATGAAAAAAGGCTAAAAATTACATTAAAAAAAAAAACTACTCAAAGTCCAAAAATTGGCTTCTATGTGCATAACTTTAGATATACAGCTACCTTCTCCTTCTTGCCACATCTTATAGCTCTATGTGCAGCGATCTCGTCAGCACAAAGACACATAGGCAAACCTCTATTTTTATTAGATTAATTTTTAATGCAATTATTCAATTGGTAAATAAATCATAACAGTTGTAAATTTCCAAATGGGGGGAAAAAGTCCGGACCAGGATTCGAACCAGGGATGTCTTGGCTGGAGCCGCCAATGCTCTACCTACTGAGCCATCCCGGACGAATCTGGAGGACTAATTCATCCAGCTAACCCTAATGTTGCCATACTATGCTTTTTCCGATGAACATTATAGCTTATTTCAGCTTTTTTCGGGTAGTACTCTAAATTAAAGGAACTAAATTTTATGTTTGAGATTAATAATTAACAATATCTAATTATTAGTTAATCTAATTTTAATACTTAACAGGAAGTGCTGTTATGATGTTCTTTTTTAGCTCACAGGCTCTCAAAGCCTGAAAGCTAATGTGCCCACCAGTTCTGTATGTATGTACGTAACGCGATAACTCTTGATAGAGACATCCGATTTGCTTCAATTTTTTTTCTAGTTTCATTCTGGTAAGGTGCTTCCCTGATTAGTTTTGGGGTTCATTGGTTAAGTATAAAGGGAGATACGGAGGGGGGGGGGGCTAATCCCCCTTAACTTAGGTAAATAGATTTTTCATGTAGAATTATCATATTTGCTTCAGATTTGGTATACCGGTTAATTCTGATAAGGCGCTTCCCTGATGAGATTTGGAGGCTCATTGGTTAAGTATAAAGATGTGAAACAGGGGGCAGGGGTTATCCCCTTAATTTATTTTTCGAGGGCATTATTCTTTGAAATAAGAGTATAATTTACAATGAGTGTGAATAGTCTGTGAGCTCAATGCCATCAGTTTAACTGGGCACTTTTCTTATTATTTATTCACTGATCACTTTTACTCTGTGTTAAATTCTAAGAAATGCACTGTACTTTGTAATTGCTAGTGTGCAACTCTGTTAACAATTTATTTGATTATTTTCTTAGATGCATTAATGTTTAGTGTTTATATTTTATTGCAAATCATTTTTTTTTTTTTGCTGTTATAAATATTAAGGGGAGAGACATCAGTGAAAATTTTTGAAAAAAAAATATTTTTTTATTGGTTTAAAAAATTCTCTGAACCTTCCTGAATCCATTGGTATGCCTAGTTTTTCTTCTGACCATTAGAAATAATTGTAAAAATTCAAGGGAAGACAAAACTGGGGCTCCACACCTACTCACACTAAGGGAAGACACGACTGGGACGCCACGCCCACTCACATCTTGCTCAGTTAATTTTACTCTAGCATTTTATACTCATTTATTATATGTAACTGAACTTTATCCAAGTGTTATATATACTTTAATTTATATGTTTGCTAAAACACTGCAAGAACTTCATACAAATTAGAAGTGTCTAAGTTTTGTAGCTTCTCGAAAAATTGTACTTTTCAGCTAAAAACCCCATTAACTCCTAACGTACACTTGAGTGATTTCGATAAAAAATTTTTGTTGGTAGAGTATAAATATAAGATCATATGTGGTAGACAGTTTAAAAATTTTATTAATTAGTTTCAGAATAAAAACATTTCTGAACATAGAAAATTTCTGAAAAATTGCCATTGCTCTAAAATAAGAAGTTTTAGTCGCAGAAAAAAACTGTTGCCATAAGCCTTGAGCCATTATCCAGTGAATAGGGATTCAGAATTTCATCAAAATCGGTCTGGTAGTTTCTGAGAAAACAGGTTTTAAAGCTACAGGTTTTAAGCATTTCCCCCCTACGATTGCACCCATTCTTGTCTTCACTTAAAAATCCTCAAGTTCGGCTTTGTCATTTTGTAACACAAAGTGCAAGTTAAAAAAATACAAGTTGCAGTTCAACACAAAACAAAATACAAAAAGTTGGCATCTTTTGATTGAACAATGAGAAGGCTTTAAAAAGGTGTACAAACATTTGACCAACTATCGACACTCCCAATGTCTTCTGTCGATACATAATTAGAAATTTGTCATTTGCAAAGAGCGAGAATTGTGAATATTTAGGTTTTTTTTATCTCCTGGAGAATCGTATTTTTCAGGTAAATATACCATTATCTCATAAATTACTCGAGCGATTTTGATATATATGTATATATATATATATTTTTTTTTTTTTTTGTGGTAGAGTATAAATATAAGATAATAGTATACATATGTGGCAGACAATTTTTAAAAAAATTATAAAATTTCTGAAAAATTGTCATTGCTTTAAAAACTGTCTGTCATAAGTCTTGAGCATAATCCAGTGAATATGGATTCCAAATTTCATCAAAATCGGTCAGGTAGTTTCCGAGAAAACAGGTCTTAAAGCTCGCATATTTCCCATAGGATTGCACTCATTCTTGTCTTCCCTTAATAAAGCATCAATTTAAATTAAAAGCTCCTTTAAGGAGAATTATCAAAAAATGTGAGTACTGAAAAGTGAGTATCAATGTGAGTACTGAATATTGGAATACTTCCTATCTTCTTGCAGTAGAATATTTAGCTGGTATACTTTTTAGTGATCCATCTCTATAAAGATAACCGATTAACATATTTTTGGGGGTAATTTTTAAAAATTTGTTTGCATATTTAGGAAAACTGGGTGCAGTATTTTTGAACATGGTCCCCCAAAGTCCCCCTTTTTAATATAAATAGCCCCCAAAGTCCCCTTTTAAAATAAAAATGGTCCCCTTTCCCCTATTTAGGAGACTAAAATGTGTTGGGAGCCCTGATGGTATAACCAATTTAAAATTGAAATAATTAAATAATTTTCATTTTCATTTTTTCTTCGAAGTATATGCAATCATTTTATTGTTGTAGGAAGGAACTAAATTCCATGAAAGAAATAGATGAAGATAATACTCTCACTCAATTAAGTCAAGCGTGGGTTAGCTTATGTAAAGTAAGTTTTTAAAAATATTTTTCATCATGTGTGAAATATAGTGTTTTAAGACTTATCTTTCGTAATTGAATCTATGTGTAGTGTATGCAGTTTTATTTTATATATAATTACTTTTGTATTGTACTGAAAAGCACATTAACTAAATTAGAGCACTTGTTTCTATATTTTCTGCAATTATGATACTGAAAATGATATATTTAAGTAAATTTAGCTAGACATGCTTCAGTTTTTTTGTATTTCCATTTGCTTCACACAGATGTGAATTTCAAACTGAAGAAAAACCCGAAAATATGAAAATGGCATCTAGAAAATATATATATATATATAAAAAAAAAAAAAAAAAAAAAAAAAAAACACAGAAAATATGTAAATTTTTAAAAATGAAAGGTACCGTTGAGAGCAAAAAATTTTTTTCTATATATAGATATTTTTTGTTTTTCATCTGAACTGTGCAAATGGCAATTTCAGACTGAAGAAAAGAAGAAAGAATGAAAACAATTTCCAGAAAAAATATTTTTTGAAATATTAAATATTCATACTTTTTTTTTTTTAAATGAAAGGTACCATTGAAAACATAAAAATAATTTGCTGTAATTGGGTATTTTTTATATTTTCATCTGGGTCATGTTGTGACAGTTTAAAACTGCAGAAAATGTGAAAAATATTTAGAGAATATGCTTTTTGAAACAATAAATATTATTTTCTAAACAAAAGATACCATTACAAATCAGAAAGTTGCCATTAAAGTATACATTTTTCTTGGTAACTCCATAGGGGCTCTTATGGAACATTTGCTGTTTCTGTGCTTGCTGAACTTCCCCGACATACATTCATAATGGCAGCAATCTACAAAAAAATGAAGTTAGTTCATTAGCATTGATGAAGATTTTAACTTAATATCTTGGCTAATTATCAAATGATGAAAAATCTGAGTCTCAGGTGGATTCAGGCTCGTCTTCGTCTATCCTTATCCAAATTTTCTGACTTCTACTTGTGATGATTTCCCTAGCGATTGCCAACAAATGGATAGATACACAGACAAAAACTTTTTTTATTGCTATGTAAATCTCCCCCCCCCCCCCCTCTTACCATTGCCCAATCATTAATTCCTAAAACATTAACTTTAGAGGTATTGTTCCAGTTACAAAAATTTTTCAAAAGTTGTTTTTCATCGTATTAAAAACCATTGATGCCAAAATAGTTAAAAGTTATGAAATGAAAACTTTTGTACAGTTCCTAGTATAAGTTACATTTTAAAAAAACTTTGTCTATGCTCTAATATTTTCCTTTTTGTACCATTAAAACTTACCAAGTTATAATACTTTGACTTTTATAAAATTTCAGCATTTTTAGTGCCAGAAAGTTTCCTAAATATAACATAGGTCTTAGAAGTCATACAATAATGTAAGTTTCATAACTTAAAAAGATATATATTTTGATGTAAATGGCTTTTAATATGGTAAACATTAAAAACCTTTTTGAATTTTAAACTACAGCTCTAAAACTAACAGTTTAAGAATTAGCTATTGGACAACTATAAGAGTGAACACTTGAACACCCTTTAGATATTTTATGTTATGTTAGACTATTTTTTCTACATTTCACTGCTAACATTTCTACCCTTTAAAAATATCCAATTTACTATTAAAAAATGTCATTGTTCTTTTCAATCCTTCAGCATCATTATTAATTAGAAGAATTGTTATTAAAATGCTATATTATTAAAATAATGACATTTTTCTTAATGTCGAGTATTTCTTAACTATTTTTATTTGAATGTATATATTTATTTTATTTTGTGTGCAATTCAGATATTTTACATGTTTGTTATCATTTTTATGGCTGACAATTCCTTATATTTCCGCTTATGCTTCAATTTATCAAGTAATTTATATTTTTATTTCTTGTATAAAGTTCTTAGTACACAAAAAAATGGCACATAGCTTTCTCTCCTTCTCCGTTTTAACGAAAGTTTTAAATTATAAATAGGTATTTTCAATTGATATGTTTGTGTTATTTAACACCATGCATCAGTTTAAAGATTTGTAATTTTGATATTAAAAATCTATTTTTTTTTTTTTTTTTTAATTGGGTGGTGGTGATGGTGGGGGGAGCAAAGAGGAGTTATAATTTCTTCATTTGAAACAAAATTTTTGTCTATGTATTTGGAAAATTCATTAGTCTTCAATTTTTATGATGTAATACTTGATGGACATTTTAAATATTTTGCAACTCTACATTTTGATTTGTTAAGTTGATCTTTTTACCCACCCTTAATATAACATTATTATAAAAATTGAAAACATTTAGATTTTGTTATATTTTTTATTTAATGAAGCATTCTAGCATATTTGCCAACTTCACATAAAGTTGTTCAGTTTGATCCAAGTCAAACATGCTTCAAATAAAAAAAAAATCTAATAAATTAAATCAAATACCAGCTAGACACAAGAAGCAATTTATTAAATGAATTTTCTTGTTCAAAATGTGTTTATTTGACTTGGTTCAAATTAAACAGTTTTACTTAAGGTTTGTATGCTTTATAGTTTATAATTTTAATACTGAAAGTTTGAAAATTGAAGACAATACTGTGGGCAACAGTACTTTTAAAAGTATCAGATTGATATTATCAATTTTGCATTCTAACTCTCTCACTATGCATCCCGTGATTTCCATGGACAATGTAAAAGTAGCAAAATTTGCGCAACCCACGATTTCTACGATCTTTTTTCTTTATGATCTAATTCTATATTTTAAAATATAATCTTTTACAAAAGAGTTTTACATGTTGTAGATTTGAAATATGTGATAATAAATGCACAATTTTTAACATATTCTGATTAGAAAAAAAAAAAAAAAAAAAAAAAAAAAAAAATGCAGCGAGAGGGTTGAAGGATTTTAATAATTCAGAAATTCCCTTATCCCCTAAAATAAAAAGTGCCTTTGTCAAACCAAATAAGCAAGTTTTTGTTTCATTGCATCATCTTTTTAAGAAAAGCATTTTACATTGCTGTTTATTTGAAAATTAAATTCGTGTATTTTGCTTGTTTAAAAATGTTTTTCATTTTCTATATAATTAAGGTTCTTGGATTATTTTACTACATTTGTTTTGTTGATTTTAAATTGGTGAACACTGCAGTTAATAAATAAATATTAAATCTGCATTTAGTTGCATTTAAATTGTAACAGATTGTTGATTTGATATGTTACCATATATACTTGAATCTAAGCCGCCATACCATATTTTTTAACCACATACACACATCTGAAAATAAAATCTTCAAACTTGTAAATACACAAGAAAATCTAAAAAAAAAAAAAAAAAAAAAAAAAATATATATATATATATATATATATAAAGCTATGTAAAATATAGTAAATCCTAATTTTATTTATTCTCTCTGTTTATCTATATCAGTAATCATTGTTCTTAGGCATCTCTTTGTCTATATCACCAGGTATTTCAGTTTAGGTATCTTCATTGACTTTCAGATGTAGCTTCTTTGTTGGATTGCTCGAACTTACTGCTATTTTCATTTCCATTAGAAATACCACACCTGAGAAAAAACTGCTTAACTAAATCATTAAGAATGAACTTCTACGCATCTAAAATTGGCTGTGCCACTGGAGGTTTTATAATACATCCAGTACTTGCAAGTTCTATGTTTCTCAATGTAACCCATGAATAATATGGCAAGCAAATTGCTGCTTTGAAAGGGCTATTTATCCATACATGGAATAGCTGAAATTGAAAAGTCAGTCCTTTGGACACAACCTGGGATAAGATAGGGATAAAATGGGCTGAGCTCCCTCTGGCTTTTATAATCTTTCATTTGTAATATGCATACCTATTACTTTAATGACTTTAAAACTTTTTATTTCAAACAAATTTTTAAATTAACAATGTATAGGAATACATATAAAATGATAGAAAAAATATAAGTATATTATTTTAAGTACTTCTTTGTTAAAGCGTTCCCCACATTTAAGATTATGCCAAAGTTGCAGTTATTATTTCGTCAAAGTCATTGCCAAGCATATAAATGCATCATATTTATGTTTATATATACTCCAAATGCTCATATATGTGCAAAATATGTTCGTAATACATACGTAATATTTACATCTTATGTCACATGACTTGTATATACATTGTATATGTGCTATATATGACTATAACTTACACATCATGAAATGTCATATACATCATATATGACTATAATGTCATATGTCTTATAATTTGGCGATCCATCTTGGCAACATTGCAATTCATTTTGTGGGGTGCCGTTATAACAAGGAAGTATCGATTTTATTAAAATTCATAATAAAGGTATTCAAAATGTCGAGCAATCAGAAACAGTGACATTAATACTGAGATAAAACTATTCACAAGGAAGGTCTCCATAAGGGCATATACCAAAAATCTGAAAAAATTACAGAATGTTATTCTTGTGAGAATATATATGTTTATAGAAGAAAATTTCGGCAGAACCTCGATCCGTAAAAAAATAATGAAAATTTCATTATTTGGCAATTTTTTTATCGGTTGGCGATAGAATACAATTTTAAAAAATCCTTTTTTATGTCAAATACACTTTAAGGAAAAAATGTTTCATATTGAACTTGTTTAAATAAATCTAATTTAAATAATTTTAGTTTTGTCAGTTTTAGTTTGTTTTAACTATAATTTTGTCATATGGATATTTATATGTATTTATATCGAAATTTAACTGTCAAATATTACGATTTTAAACGAAATTCAAAATTTAAATGAATTAATTGTTTCAAGCTCAAAATCAAGTCCAATTGAGCATTGTCAGTTCCACTTTGTTGCTATGGAAACGATCTCTTAGATATTGCAATGTATAACTGCAGCATTCTTCATCTGGCTTTTATTTTTAAATATGCTTAAATGTATGAAAATAATTTTTTCAATATGAATTTTTTATATATATATGAAAATATTTTTTTCAGTGATGAATTAAATAACTGCAGTAGCAAGCAATATATATATATATATATATATATATGTATATACATATTAAACTCTCTCATTGTTTAAGTTTAAATTCATTAAATACTATTTACACGCATTCTAAAAATCAATTAACAAGCAATTTTCAGATGCATTAAAATCATTTGCTTTTGGCAAAGAAAAGTGTTGTTCGTGAAATTGAGTTATGCTTTTGTCTTTTCATGCCAAATATTCAAAAGTGTTTTATTTTTTTACAGACTTTCTACTGTAATTCCGCCGCTAAATTTGACTGATCCTTTATTACATATACAGTGATGCCGCTGTACTTGAAAAAACCTTGGTCCCCGGGACCCAGGATTTCCAAAAATCTGGGTCCCTTTTTTACAAAAGCGGGTCCCCATGAATAATTTATATTTTAAAGGAATAAATGAAACTTGTTTATTTGGAAAAGGTAAATGAAATGCATTAATTATTGTTTTAACAATAATTAAATAATTAATTAAAACCAGTATTATTTGCACTCAAATAAGATATTTTAAAAAAATATTAAGAGAAATTTTCTTTACTTTTTTAAAAGTAAAAATGCAAGATACAATTTTAATTGTAAAATAATATTTATTTGAGAGTAGAAGATACCAAGTTCCACTGACAAGTATCACTAATGTTCGCATTTCTTTTATAAAGGGGCAAGACTATTTTTTCTGAAAAAAGGAATATTTATGTTAAGTAAAGGTGTACTTTTTGTTGAATGAATGGGTGCTTTCATTATACTTCCCACTGAATTATTTGTCAGTATAGATCTGTGTTGGAATCAGACATTTTCCCTGGAAGGGAAATTTACATCTAAATCACTAATAAGCATCACATCTTAAATGTTCTGAAGGTGGGAGACATTTCAATGCAGTAAGAAGGAGGGGGGGGGGGGGATTTTTCACTGTTTCACCTACTGAATACATATCAAAGTACATTGAAATCATGCTGTATTTTTAAGAATCTAAAAAAAAAAAAAAAAAAAATTAAATCCCATTTTATGAATTTTCTACCTATAAGTTTAGTTTGCACATCTTTTTTGGTGCTTTGGCTAAATTCACGTTTCTTCCGCGTTACTTTGACGAAATTCGCGTTTTCCGAGATCCTTTTGTTGAAATCCGCTATTTTTTCGCGAGCCTGTCACGAAAATCGTGTTTTTTCCGTTGTATTCCGTCCTATTTTTTCGCGATCTTTTGACGAAATACACTATTTTGTCTCGGCCCTTTTACGAAAATAGCGTTTTTCCGCGATATTTTGACGTAATTTGTGCTTTTTTTGCGATTCTGTGACGAAAATTGGCTTTTTAACGCTATTTTTTGACGACATTCGCTATTTTTGGGGGATCCTTTGACGAAATACGCTATTTTTTCGCTATCCTTTGACGAAAATAGGCTTTTTTCCGCGATATTTTGATGAAATTTGCGCTTTTTTCGCGATTCCTTTGACAAAATTCTGCTTTTTTTAGCGATTTTTTGACAAAATTCGCTATTTTTCGCGATCTTTTAACGAAATACGCTAATTTGTCGCGGTCCTTTTACGAAAATCGCGTTTTTTCGCAATATTTTGATGAAATTTGCGCTTATTTCCGCTATATTTTGATGAAATTTGCACTTATTTCCGCGATATTTTGATGAAATTTGCACTTATTTCCGCGATTTTTTGACGAAATACGCTTTTTTTTCGCGATCCTTTGACGGAATACGCTATTTTTTCGAGGCCCTTTTACGAAAATCGTTGTTTTTGTGCTATATTTTGATGAGATTTTCGCTTTTTTTCGCGATTCTTTGACGAAAATCGGCTTTTTTACGCGATCTTTTGACGAAATTACGCGTCCCACGGGACGCGTAAGAGCTATTTTTTTGCGTCCCGTCTCCGATTTTTCGCGTAATTTGCGCGCTATAGCGCGTCCGCGGCATCCCTGATACATAAGTAGTTTAATTAGTATTTTTTTTTTTCAAAATATTCTGAGTATGCTCAGTAAGGAGACCTTCGCTTGTCAGATTTTTCGATAGATGATGAAAGATTTCAGAATTATGTTATTATAATCACATGTTATTTTCTAGATCCCCAAATCTTAGATGTATATAGCACATGTTTTTAACTGGCATATAACATTGTTCCTGTAATAGCTTTTCGAAATTTGAAAATTTTTGATTTTATAGATTTTTCATGAAATCCGTCAGTAAACAGGAGCATTTCCCCCTTACTTCTATCTAAATTTATTCTTTATTGAAGTAGAAGGAAAAAGTAAAGTTGTTAATGGGCTCCACTATAGTATTTTAAAACCCTCCTCTGACTTTGCTGCCCGGTTATGGTCCTGAACACAACTAGACCAGTTCTCTCTACAGTATTGTGAGTTGTCTTCATATTCGATTGCAAGATGTGCCCAGTTTAAAAGCACCTGATTTTGAAGGAAAAAGTGTCTTAGATTCAAAGATATATGGTATATGTTGCTGTTGAAAAATCAATGCATATTTTTTTGATTATTTATATGAGTTTGAAACTTTAATGAATATCTTTTAATATTTTTTTCATGAAATTTAGAATGGTGAGAAAGTTCAAGATGCATACTATATATTTCAAGAGTTATGCGATAAATATTGCTCAACACCAGTGCTCTTAAATGGTCAAGCTGCTGCACTTTTAGCTCTTGGGAAATATGAAGAAGCTGAGCCTTTGTTACAAGAAGCTTTAGACAAAGTAACTATCGAAATAAATCCTTAATTTTTTTTTTTTTTACTGTTATTTTACATGTGTGTGCAAAAGGGTCATCTCCCAAAAATATGCCTTTTCAGTGCTAAAGTTTTGAAAAATATTTCAAATCAAGGATAAAAAATTAATATATTTCTTTGAACGTATATAACATTATGCCAAATATTTTCCCTGACCATGAGAGATATTTTATAAAATTTGCATTTTTTCATGCATGATGTTATGCTCATTAACCATTATCTGTCCTCAAACCTGATGTTTTTTGTAAATTATTTGTGACTCATTAAATATTAGGCTAAATTGAATGATATTACTTTACTAAAATATGTTTTGTGAAATTAATATATGTTATTCTATTTAATTTTATTGTTTTATAATTGTTGGTTTTGGGGGCACACAGAGTTAGCAGAATAGCTCGACATAAACATTTATTAATACTAACACAAAGACAAAAATATATACATAGCTTAAGTGCGACTAAGCACTAACATGTTTTTAACAAAATTGAATAATCTCAGTCGCAGAGCGGATTTGGAGAAACGTCACTGTATGCGCATGCGCTGAAAGAAAAGGGTAAGATAAATGGACGTTGTATTCCAACAATTCCTCCTTTACAACATGCATTTTCTTAACAAAACATTATTCTCCTATTAAGCAAATTACAGTGAAATAATATTAATATAAAAATTAGAAATACAAATTGTATACTTATATGAAAAAAAGGATACAGAATAATGCTGAAAATTGTTAAACATTTTGTCCTATCATTCCACAACATTTTTTATGTTTATAAGCGTTGGTTAAAATGTCTACAGGCATATTTTCTGTCTCTAGGTATTTAACCTTTATTTCGCCATTATCGTATATTTTGCGTACAAAATGAAATCGAATGTTGATGTGTTTCGTGCACGAATGGTAAACCGGATTTCATACTAATTTTTGAGCAGACTGGTTATCACAAAATATTATAGTAGGCAGCTAGGTGCAGTCACTGTTTCAGGAGAAAGTTCACTTAAAAACCACCTGAGAGGCAAAATCTCTTTGGTGGCTTCTGACAATGCCATGTACTCCGCCTCTGTTGTGAATAATGCGACAGTTCGTTGTTTTCTCGATTCCCACGATATGGCTCCACTGGCATATTTAAAAATGTAGCCAGTATATGATTTTCTGTCATTCACATCCGATCCGATCTGCAAATGTGACGTTGTAAATTATGAAAGTTGCCGTGAAATAAAATAGGAAGAAGGATGAATAAATAAATATAACATTCTTACTTAATGATGAGAATGGTAGACACATTGAAGGGACAGCAGTTATAAAAATCTTCTTTATTAGTTGATTCACTTGAGAGGTGGAAGGTAATTAGGAGAAGTAGGTCACTGTACACATCAGAAGAGCGTTCCACATAGAATTATTAAAACTTGAAAGTCATTCCATGATAAAGATGATTACTGGTTAAAATCATTTTTTAAAGAAGGTCTTGATGATAAAAAGTCCGAAATCAAACATGCGTTAACTTAAAAAAAACAAAGACCGAAGATAAACTTTTAGATGTCGCGATACAGCTATTGAAGAACATCGCTCTTTGAATTTAGGCGCAAAGACCCGAAATTCAAACGACAAATCACATTGTCAAAAATAATACATACTTTCGTAAATCTTAAAATCTGATCCGATCTTAAAATCTGTTAAAAAACTGGCTGCATTGATATATATACTACATAAAAGGGGTTTACAAAACTACATGCAGAAATGGTTTAAATCTATTTGTTAAATTAAATTTACGTATTATGATTAAATCGTATGAAAACAGAGAAAAGAGAAACGAAACTTTACAAGGAGAGAATGAAGCTCTAATTCGCCAAGCGAAGACACACCCCAATATGACGCGGTCGACGTCACTTGCAACACACCCTGGTTCTAAAAATAGATCAGGAAGAGGGGAAAAAGCTGAAATCAAAACTTATCTGCTGCATGCAGTAAAAAGGAGAGAAAAAAAGTGATTTGAACGATGTTTTGCGTTGAAAATAAATAGTTTAAAACATGAGATAATAATGCTGCATTACAATTTAAAAAATAAATAATAAATGTGATTGCTACATCACAGCATCAACAAATGCGATTAAGGATTCAGAATCACGCTTAAAGATCAGTGCTTGATCTTGGGTTCCTTTTAGGTATCGCAAAACTCTTTTTGAAGCTATCCAATGAGGTTTACCTGGATTGTTGTTAAATTAACTTAGGAAATTAACAGCATGAGTTATATCAGGTCTAGTAGCAACTGATAAATACATAAGGGATCCTATTAGTTGACGGTAGGGAATATTATTCATTTCAGACTTTTCTTCTTCACTTTTGGGACACATATCTTTAGTAAGCTTCACATTATTATCAAAAGGTGTAGATATTGGTTTGGATTCTTGCATATTAAATTTGCTCAGAATATCTTCAATGTACTTTTTTTGAGTAATTTAAATATTGTCCCCGTTTTGCATAAATTCTATGCCCAAACAATAGTGTAAGAGACCTAAATCTTTCATCTTAAATGATTTTGTTAATTCATCTCGAATATATTGATAATCTTCTTTACATTTAGTAAGAATTATGAGATCATCAACATAAACAATGATAATAGCTTCAATGGGAGATTTAGAAAAATACATACATTTATCAGCATTAAGTGATTTAAACTTCATTTGTTTCAATTTTTCATCTAATTTTTTGAACCATTGGCGACCCGATTGTTTTAATCCATAAAGGGACTTTTTAATAAGCAGACTTTGTCAGCATTAGATTCATTTTTAAAACCTTCAAGTAATTCCATGTATATTTCTTCAGTTAAATCACCATTTACATAAGCCATAATAAAATCTAATTGATATGCAGTGAACCCATTTTGGATGCGATATGCGATCGCAGTTCTTATTGAACTTAATCTAGCTACAGGAGAAAAATTTTCGTCAAAATCGATACCAGGTTTTTGTGTACAACCTTTTGTGACCAATCTCGCTTTAAACTTCTCGATTGACCCATTGGGCTTATATTTTGTTTTTAAACCCACTTAGATCCTATAATTTTCTTATGTTTTGGTCTATCTACTATTTGCCATGCATTTTCTTGCATTAAGGAATTAAATTCTGAATTTATCGCATTTATCCATTCGTTTTTATACGGACTATTTAGAGCTTCAGAAAATTCAGGACAAGAGTCAAGAGAATTATTTACTGCAGTTTGAGATTTTTCTACTTTCAGAATAATTGTTTGATATTCCTTTCTAGGTCTCCCTTTTTTACCTGTTTTTATTTTCCTTGGCCTTCCGCGCGTTCTGAAAGAAGGGGGGTCGGAAATTTCATCAGATTGTTAATCAATTTCACTGTCGCCACAGCTGTTTGGTTCCTTTTTCATGACTGGAAATATTTCTGACTGTTGTGTAATTGTGTTTGTGCTCGTATTTTCATTATTTTGAGAGAAAGGAAAAATTAATTTTATTTTGGTGTTACAGGAGGGATCATTTTCAAATTCATTAATAAATCAAACATCACGGCTTATAATAATTTTTCTAGATTTCTTGTTCCAAAGCCTATATTATATGCTTTTGATTCATTAGAATAACCTACAAAGATATGTTCTTCTGATCTAGGATCAAATTTTCCCTTATTTTGCCTTTTATTAAGTACGAAACATTTTTGCCCAAATATTTTGAAGTATGATAAAGTTGGCTTGATGACAAAGGATACTTCATATGGAGTTTTATTTTCGCTTAAATGTCATGTCGGGCAGCGATTGCGTATGTAAGCAGCACAATTTATAGCTTCGGCTCAAAAAGATTGTGGAGGATTACTTTGTAATAGTAAACACCTTGCTATTTCAGTTAACGTTCTATTCGATCTTTCAGGTGTGCCATTCTGCTGAGAGGTTAAAGGGGAAGAAAATTCTCATTTTATACCGCATTCTTCGATATATTTATCTAATTCTTCGCCGCAATATTCTAATCCATTATTTGTACGAAGAAATTTTATTTTTTTTCCTAGTCTGTTTTCGACTGCTGCTTTGTATTTAACAAATGCATTCTTAACCTCATCCTTGGTTTTAAGAAAACTAACTTCAATATAACGTGATTTATCATCAATAAAAGTAACAAAATATCGCGATCCTCCATGGGAAGGGACCCTCATGGACCTACACAGGTCTGAATGAATCCAAAACAATAGATCATTACTTTGAAAATTTGATTGTTTAGGAAAAGGGCAGACAGTTTGTTTACCTTGAATACAAACTTTGCAATCTTTAAGAGACTCATCATCATTGAAATTTAAATTTCTAACCATATTATTAGATTTAAGTTTCTTTAAATCAGACTCATTTAAATGTCCTAACTTTAAATGCCATTTTACAAAATCACTTACCTGTGCTATTGCAGCTCTTTCGGTGATTGGATGTACATAATATAAATCACCTTGACGAACAGCTTGTACTAGTATAGAACCATTAGGCTCAATTATTTTAGCATATCGTTCTTTAAAAAGCACAGAACGATTATTAGCTGTTGCTTTTGACGTTGAAATCAAATTACATTTTAGCTCAGGTACACACAGAACGTTCTTAAGTGTGAGATTAGTAGTCCCACTACCGTTAGGCACTGTAATAAGAACTGTTCCTATTCTTGTGATTTTTGCTGTTTTATCAACTGCAAGCTGTATTGTAGCATTCTCACGAGGATGAAATTCTGTAAATAAGCTTTTATGTTTGCACATATGAGATGTACAACCGCTGTCTAAACACCATGCAGTAGATTGATGATATACTTCATTAAATGCCATACTAACCGGTTCTTCATAACTAATCATTGAACCTTGATTTCCTTTATTTAAAGATGCAAGCTCTCTGTCAGTTATTTTCTTTCTACATTCGTTAGCTTTATGCCCGATTTTGGAACAATAATTGCACTTGAAATTACGATAATTTCTTTCTGCAGGAAAATTTTTATTCGTATTAGTTTTCCATTTTTCTTCTGTTCTTGATTATTTCTCTTGTTTTCTATATAATAGGCATTTTGTGAATCATGAGTCGTTTTTCCTTTTCTAGCCTCCCATTCTTCTAGCATCTTAATTTTCAAAGAATCGGGTTTAGGAAACTCATCTCTCGATTCTATACCGCATCTAAAATTTTCGAAATTCTCAGGAACACTGTAGAGTAGAAGAATTGATAACAAATTATTCGCAATTTCTATTTCCATTTCTTTTAATTTATCAGCAATCTCAAAAAAGATATTTAAATGTTCAGACATCGTTTCACTGAAACTCATCTTTCGAAACAGAAGCTGTTGTAACAGAGTTGCCTTCTTTGCGGGACCTCTCGATTCATAAACTTCTTTTAATTTATTCCATACAGAATTTGAAGTCGCATAATGTTTAATGTGACACAATTCACTATGATTTATGGCCAGAATTATATCAGCACAAGCTTTTTGATCAGCCTGGAGCCATTTCTTTTCATCTGCGCTACCTTCGGCCGGTTTCTCTTTGCTGATTACATAATACCAATGATCATTTTTTATTAATACCGCTTCAATTTGAAGCTTCCAGCTATCAAAGTTGTGTTTACCGAGCTTTTCAATTGTCGTAACATGAGACATGATTAAATAAAATACCTCGCAGCCACAAATCAAAGCAGTTAATGACAGAACATAAAAGAGTTCTTAGTTTCGGTTTAGGCTTAAGACTTTACGATTCGAAAGTTCGAATTAAAAAAAATTTCTGCTATTTACAGCACAGTGAGTAGCATCTCTGATACCCATAACCTTTGTTGGTTTTGGGGGGCACACAGAGTTAGCAGAATAGCTCGACATACACATTTATTAATACTAACACGAAGACAAAAATATATACATAGCTTAAGTGCGACTAAGCATTGACATGTTTTAACAGAACTGAATAATCTCGCTCGCAGAGCGGATTTGGAGAAACATCACTGTACGTGCACGCGCTGAAAGAAAAGGGTAAGATAAATGGACGTTGTATTCCAACAATAATTCTTACCCGTTTTTAATTTTTTAGCTTATTCACAGAACAGATGGTTGGATTTTTATATTCATATTTTTTTCTGTTATTTAAAAAGCTAAATGTTTTTCACCATTGCTTCATATTCTAAGTGGAATAGTTGTGAAGTACAAACACAGTCAGATTTTAATATAATAGATGTATTTATATACTGAAGCCATTTTTCTATTATTATATACAAATAGTAGTAATTTATCTAATTCATGTAATCAGACACAGTTTTTTAATATATATATACATAAATAACCATAGCAGTTCTTGACATTTGTTTTTATAGCTGTTAATATCATTTGCCAACAAGTCTCATTTTCTTAAGCTCAAATTGCACCAGCTGTTATTTGTTTTTTAAACATAGTCGAGCCAATTAACTTTTCTGAGTCTTCAGATCAAGACATTGCCAAAACCTGGGTCCTATTTTTAGTTATAAGACAATTTCAACACACAATTACGAGATATGTCTTCCTTCTAGTCAGTTGCTAAAATTTTTTATTCATTCCAGGAAGAAAATTAAGCATCCTACAGGACTTTTTTTGCTTAAATTATGCACTATAGTGTAACCATAGAATCATTGCAACATTTAACTATTAATTGTTACTTTTTTTAATTAAAAAAGTATTAATAGTAATAATAGTAAGTAATTAATATTTATATAATCCATTTAAGCATCCATTATATAATCCATTTAAGCAAAATTAAGCATCCTACAGGGTTTTTCTTGCTTTAATCATGCACTATAGTGCACCCATACAATCATTGCAACATTTATTTGTGACTTTTTTAAATTAAAATGTATTAGTATTATTAGTAAGTAATTAATATTTATATAATCCATTTATATCTATTTAAAAAACAGATGTTAATATTTTATATTGCTATCTAAAAGGAAATATAAGTATTTTGATACAAATGTAATTAAAGTTTATTAAATTTTTTACCCATTATATTTAGTAGTAGGTTTTATAAATCTAGAAAACATAACTATAATTTTAAGAGCTTAAAAAGGAAATTTCTCTATTCAGATGTAATAACATTGTCTTTGATTTCCTTCACTTTTTTAGAATTTTCCTATCTGATTATTCTTGTTTCAATCTTTTTTTCTTCTATGTCTGTTTCCTTTAATGTTTTAAACCAGGGATGCACAGACCATGGCCCACTTTACCAAATGTGCCAATCTTTATCAGGAACACTTCGCTTTTTCAAATTTTCATTTTGGAACATGGCATTAGTTGTGGTTTCGACAATTTTATAAAATCCTGTATTTTCTATTATTAACAGTTTAAAAAATTATGTAAGACAGGGCTGAAAAATCCTGGGTTCCAGGTCACCATGGCAGCTACAAAAATTATTATGATGACTAAAAATTTTTGCACCTACATTTATGGAATAAAACATGGAATAAATCATGTATGGAAAAGGAAAATTATTTATGATTTGATGATGATAAATATGAATGATCCTTCTCTCAAGGATTTTAATCTTCTTAAACTGCAGACCAATGATACTTTGACTGTGAAACTATGAGACATGTACATACATTTAAATAAAGGAAGAATCAGAATCATTCTTCCCAAAATTTTACCATCTTCATGGTAAGCTACCATGTTATTGATTGGTCTAAATAGGCCTCTGAAGTGTCTCAATTTCTCAATTTAAAATAGAAGAGGGTTTAAAATATCGGCTCAGACATCCTTAAAATTTTGAATAATATCTTTACAAATTGCATTTAACAATTATATTGAGAGTTTGTTCATGAAATACGTTAAGTTATTAGAACCTTATCATAAGAATTATATATATGGATATATATTTCTTTTACATATTAATTTGTATAATTAGAAGTTTTATTAAAATTTTACAGGATCCTAATTGTGCTGAGACCCTCATCAATATGATCGTGCTTTCTCAACACCTAGGAAAGAGTACTGAAGTTAGTATAATACTTAATGTTAGTTACAATAATTTTATGCTATTTTAAAGTAAGTATTGTGTACAGTGATCATATTTGCATAGTGTAATTGAAAGAGATGTACCATTTCAGGCTTTTTAAGCAGCCACAAGTATTTTCATAATGTATATTAAAACACAAACCTATTTCTGTAAGTATCGGTTTTTCAGGCATATGCGCATGCGCCAAAACTCTTTTTTGGATTTTTTCAATTTAGAGGAAAGTAGAATGAGTTCTGGTGGCGGATATGTCTAAGGCACCAGTTTAAAGATCTGAATTTTTGTAGAGGATGCAGGTTCGAATCCAACACCCGGCAAAAGAGCTTCTGTGATATTTTTGGCGATAATTTATTTCAATAATGACATATTTTATTAGTAGGAGAAGTTATATGATTTTTATTTCATTATTAGTATTATGTGAATGCTTCATAATTAATAACACTGAACAATATTAAAAGAAATAATAATGATAATTTAATATTTAAAATATTTTGCTTGATATTATCAGTTAAATAAATTGAGCTGATCTACAATTTTTGTTATATTTTCTGCCCATCATCACGAATATATAGACGTGTGTGTGTCAGAAAGAAAAGTTTGCCTTTCTTGTACGTAAAAAATAAAAGGGAAAGAAAGAAAAATATTCATATAAGAACTATAAAAGAAATAACCTTGATATCCATGGTTTAATATTTAAAAAATGCATAAAAATGTAAAATAAAATTAAAGTAATAAAATATATATTATACATTGTTAGCTGCATCAAGTTTAAAATTTAGGGTTTTAGAGAATGAGACTGATAAAAATAAAATTCATGGCAGCTTTTACTGGTCATGTAGTTAAAAAAAATAAAAAAAAAAATTAAAAAAAAATATTGTTTTTTATTTGAAAAAAAAATGAAACCGTAGTATGTAAAAATAAATGCTCTACCCATTATTTTTAGTTAAATTTTGATAAAAAGCAAGCGAAATTGGTTGTAAATTATAAACTTAAAATTGTTTGACTTCATTGAATAGGTTTGGCTGACAGCATCCTCTATTGTCTTAAAGAGATAGGAATGAATTATGCAATATAGAAATTTGTCATAATTTCAATGATTTAATTAAAAACAACTAATTAAAAATTTAAGAATTTTACTATTAAAACATTCAAGCTATTTACCGTCAAATCTTGACTGGTACCATCTAGTCTGTATATTATTACCAAAAGAAGATAAAAAAAGCTTTAGACCATTACAAAAAGTGCTGATAATGTTATTAAATATTGTTAATTAAATAGCAGTAAAATGTTTGATTTGTTAGCATTTTTACTATTTAGGTGAACAAACTATTTTATGATATGGTCATATAAACAAAAATTTATTATTTTTTTAATATCTAATTATAAATACTCCTTCTTTAATCTCAAGATGTGGCTTGACTTTTTTTGTGCTTAGGGTAGTTGTTGGGTTTTTTGTATTTCTTTAAAAAATATGTATATTGCACTAAGCTTGCATATTCACTTTAATGAAATTACTGTCAACATTACAGATATTTGCAACATATTTTACTATATTTTCATTATAAAATTAACATTGTTGGCCATTAAATTTTACTTTGTAGAATTTATTGAATCTGCAGTGCAATTACTGTCCATTGGGTCGAATAAATTTCAACTTTCAATTTTAAGCAATATATGTATGCAGTGCTTGGTGTTAGTTAATAAAATAAGCCTTTTATTATTCTCAGATTTTTAGAAATTGAAGGAAATTCTTATTTGTTAAACTGATCCTCACAGTTTATAAAACTTGGATTTTAAAAGACTGATCTCAGTAATCTATATCGATAAAAGAAAGATGTTTGCCCATGTGTTTGAGAGAGAGAGAGACTTAGTTTGTCTGTGTGTCCGCGATGTCTAGGAAAATCTGCCTGATAGAGGTCTAAAAATCTGGATGAGAATAGACAAAAGCCGGTCTGAATGCACCTGAGGCTCAGATTTTATTCCCCCCCCCCAATAATTAGCCGGGATATTAATTAAAAACCACAATGAACATTGCAGAATGGCACTGTCGCAGCCGGAGCACAATTTTGGAAGCATTCTGAGGTTCTATAGCATAAAAGAGATGTGAGTAAAAATGATTTATTTCTTCCCATTTTTACAAGGTCTCTGCATCTGCTTAACCAATCAAAATACGAATAAACATACTTTTGTGGTTCTAATGGTGTTACCCATTAAAAAATATATATTAATTCCTTTAAAAAAAAAATTCCAACTGTAGAATGTTTTTGTCTTCTTCTGCATGATTACAAGTCTGCATCTGCTTTTCTAATCAAGATACAAGAAAACAAAAAATACTCAATCAATCAGACTACTTTTTCCTTTCTGATGACATCTTTGGTTTAAAACGTATTAATATTAAACCTCCCCAAAAATTTTATTTCATTATGCCATTTTTGGGTTTTTATTTTTTCTGCAATTTTTAAAAATCTGTATCTGCTTTCCTGAATATAAAAAAATAAATAAATAAATAAATAAAAAAATAAAGAATACCTATTTACGAATTAACTCTTCCTATCTAATGATGTAAAAAAAAAAAAAAAAATGAAGTCCTTCCTGGAATTTACAAAACTTCCTTTCTTCTCAATAATTTCCTAGAATTCGTTTGAGGTATGAGGAGATTTGTGTTTTGGAAATTTTCTGATGGGGAATTGGGATATCATTTCATGTTTTAAAAGAGGGCAGGAAGGAGGGGGGCATTTTTTGTTATTTAGGTTTCCTCAAGAACTTTTGGTTAGAATTAAAAGTTTAATATATCTAAATGTCCAAAATTAAATCTGCAATCACTATATCGTGGGTCTCTTTGTTTAGAAAGATTTTCATTTACAAATATAAATTTATACAAAAATTGATTTTAAGCTATAAAATCCTAGAAAGTTTGATGTTTGGCTAAAAAACATACTGGAGCATAAGTAGTATACCCTGTGTAACCTGCCGAAGGCAGTGAGGCCTAAAACTCTAGGTTCATTTGGATAGACAATGCCGGGTGGGTCAGGTAGCAATGTTATAATAGTAAGATCAACTGCCAAAGTGTCCTATTGATTCCTATTAAGATTTTTGTAGTTAATCCACATAAGTTTCTCAGAAAGTTTTTGTATATGTTAGGAATTTTAGATTTACAGGCTTAGGTGAAAAGCAAGAACTGGTTCGGGAAAGAGATTTTGAAGAAAATGCTCTTTACATTATCTCGCTCTTATAATAAATAATTTTGTGTTTCTTCTTGAAATTACAAATTCTGTCTTTAGACCAAGACTTCATAAATACTTTTAAATGTCATTGTATCATAGATTATCCTGATCAATCTTGTATTGGTCTACTTATCATTTCATCTCCAAGGTTTTAATATTTGTATTTTGGAAGGCAAAAGTTCATTTAATGGATCAAGTTGTCAAAAGTACATATTTCTTTTGATACAGTATATAAGTTCATGTCATTCAATGATGCGTATACAAAGGGTGATCGGTTAACGAACTTAATCCGTTCCAAAACAGTGTTCTCTAACCGATTTGTTTGTTAACCGATCATATATTTTGTATTGATTTGTGTGGGAATTCAGTTAACTAATTCTTAAAAGCTAAATAATGTATAAAAAATATATTATGTCCTTACTTAATATGGACAGATTGTATTTTGATGGCTTTGTCCGTCTTGTGGCATATTTTAAAAAAAAAAAAAAAAAAAAAAAAAAGACATGTCCATTTGAAAAAACTTTTAGGATTACATTCATTGACTACGGCGTTAAATCATATTAATTTGTCACTTTGACCTTTCAAACACTCCTTAGTTTTCGAAAAGATCGTGTTTACTGCAGGGCCTGATAAAGTTCAAGTGGAGCCTAGATCCTGTTAATAATTTGTGAACTAAATTTCAATTAAAATAATTAATTTGCAATTACAAATATTTCTTTAAAAAGGGACACAAAATATAAAAATTAATGTTTCTGATCTGTTCATTCTAATGTTGGGGCCCTAAAATGTAGGGCCCGAACCCCTGGGTAGCGGGTAGCCCATGAAATAGTTAAGTCATATGTATACACTATACATAAGTTAAAATGTTCTCTAAGTTGACAATATATGCAATTAAATACAGCTCGGCATATCTGAAACCCAGCATAGCTTCTTCTTGGGTTTGTTTTGTGAGGTAATTGTTAACCGCACATCCGTTCGTTATCCGAACATAAAAATCTCTCGCGAAAGTGTTTGTTAATTGATCTGTTTATACTGAACAGCTCATTAACCAATCACTGACGGTATTTTATTTTTTAAATGATTTTAATGCAAAAAGAGAGAGAGTGAGAAGAGATTAAAAATTGGAACATTTATTTCAATATGACTTTTACATAAAAATTTTGAATGAATTCTTGTATCTGTAATTTTATACTGTTATGCCTGTGGGTCATAAGAGGACCAGGAATATAATAATGATAACAGAATTAACTGGTTTAATGTTAGGATAAATAAATGAATTGCAAATAAATTTTATTTAACTCCTCCTTTTTTTTTTTTTTTTTTTAAGTAGTTTTGAATTGATGCCTTGATACGTGATTCATGTTTTATTACTTTATGAATTTACTTATGGCTGTTGTAAATACATAATAAACGAATCTTATTTAGCCCTTTTTTTTTTGTCAAGTTGTCCATAAGGTAGGTTTTTGATGTTAGGTTTGATGTCTTTAACTGTGTATGTGTGAGGAAATGTCGTAACAAATAAGGGTGAAAATTATTCAAAAACTATTACTTAAAATTATAAAATGAGATACTAAAACATACCAAAATGACATTTATATACATTTATTTAATTTTGTTTACATGTTCAGAGAATAAAAGCCAAAAAATTGTCAAATCTATCTTAACATGTTGAGTGCCACATCAGTCATCGGTGACTGATACTGAACTTTCGGTTTAGGCTGCGCCAGTCACTGGTGACTGGCAGTGTAAAATATGAAATAAAACTGAAAAAATTATAATTTTTTAAGTAATTACTGAAAATTTATTTAAAATTTACTTAACTTTTATTTATTACAGGATTATATTTCTATATATACAGGATATATATTTCAATTTGTTAGTAGTGCGCTTTGCATTGCTATACCACTATACTAGTGCTTCTAAGTAACAGGCATGGCCTGACGTTGATTTCCCTAAGAATTCGTGTGGCACTCAACGTCTTAACCATATTTTTTTTTTTTATCTGTTTCATTGCTTTCTAATAAGTTGTAGGTGGTAGCTTCTGTTATAAAATTTTACATGTTTTAACTGATATCAGTTTTGTAGTTCACTGAGTATTAAATTAGGAATATCCTCCAAGTTATGTCTTACCGTTTTCTGCCATAAAAATTGCTATTTGGTCTAGTTTTCTGTTTCTACAGCACTTAATACTTATTTCTTTAGAATTATTAACAATGAACATGCTTCATCTTCACTTGAATTGGAATTAAACAAAACAAAGGTATCCAGATTGATGTTTCAAATAAAAATGTTATGACTTTTTATGTTTTGTTTTTTCTTAGAATGCAGTATTGCAACATGTCTATTTTGGTATAAATTATGTGTTACTATGTACAGTGTTCATAATACAAGGTGCGTACACTCCTTAATAAGTCCTTAGGGGCTCCTTATTTTTATTACATGTTTTAAACTTGCTTAAAAGTCCTTATTTTTGTGTTTATTATTCTTAATTATTTAACATTTGCATTAGACACCCTTAAAAACAGATTTATTTTAACAATCGATGTGGCTTCTATGTTTTATATGATTTTCACTTTTAAAAAATATTCATCTCCCGTCCCAAATGTCTACTGACCTCTCTTAACTCCTCTCCTTCTGCTCTATTTGTTTCTTTGTAGTAATTAAAAAAATTATCAAACTCATATAGTAAAAAAAATTCTGATTCCCCCCTCCCTCCCCCCAAATTACACAAAGTTTAAAATATTTAAAATTCTTTAATTTGTAATTTTTCTGCCGTATTTGTAATTTTTTTTCTTGCCTATTTATTACTTTCCATTTCGATAAATTGGTAATTGTTCAATTAAATTAACCTCCAACATTCCACCCTCCTCACAAACACATGCACCGCATGCAAAAAAAAAAAAAAAAAAAAAATTTTTTTCTGTCTCATTTATTACTTTGCAATTACAATAAATTAATCATCAAACTAAATTCTTCCTGCAAAATTTCCATTTCACCCTCTTCTTTTGCTATTTATATTACTAATTAATAAAATTGTTTAATTGCAGTTATTGTTTCTATAATTATTAATTATAAAAGTTTTAAATTTATTAGTGTCCAGCTTATGGAATCTTTTGATACGTTTTGTTTGCCTATAAAGTTAATATGCATGCGCACATGGCATTGAGACACAAAGAGATAATGCTCCTTTACCAGCAATTTTTTTTATAAATTTGTATGTTTTTGTTCTTTTTATACACTAATAAATACTATATTTTAGGCTGCTGAAATGAAAATATTTGTATGAATTAGCTTGAACAGAACATAGCCTAAAATTGTCAAGGTTATTATTTTGTGAAGTCTTTCTAATCTTACATAAACAACCTATACATTGATTATGATTCTAAAAGATCCTTGGAAATTCTTGCCTTCTGTCTAAAAAAAGTCTTCATTTTTCATTATCATGAATGAGTATGCACTCTGTAGTAACATATTTAAAAGAAAAAATTAATTTTCCAAAGAATTATAAGTAGAAAACCGTATGTTTGCAGGTCTTAATAATAAAGAAATCGTGCTAAATAGGTAACAATACTGATTAGACTTGCATGTACAAACATTCAATTAAAAGAACAATACAATTATTACAGAAATGGAATATATTATACTGTTACACTATTTTTGGGGGACCAAAAACCTGTCTTATGGCCCATTATTCTTTAATGAATCTTAAATTTCAACATAAATGAAGACTATTCTTTTTCTATTACTTTGATTGATCCTATACTACACTCAGTGGTGTAGTCGTAAAATAAACAGAGGGTGTACACTTTATGCAGAGGGTATACGCTCAAGGCAGAGCGTGTACCCTAGAGTGTATATACTATAGCTTTCTTGAGAAACAGAGGGTATACGGTGTTCCTTAAAAAAATCCAGAGGGTATATGGCATATACCCCCGTTAAAGGTTAAAATTCCCGGTCGCCACCGGCCACAGGGCGACTAAATGTAAAAAATTGGCGACTTTATGATGGGCATCTGATCGCCAAAGTGGCGATCTTTATTTTTCATGTAATAGTACATGTCAGAAATGCCACTTTTCCGTTTTTTTTATTTTTTTTAATCGATCAGCGATTTCCGCGGAATCGTAAAAGAAAAAGAAAATCGCGTTGATGTTCACATTGAAGGCATTTGGTTCCGAAAATTTAAAAAAAATCGGCATAAAAGTATCGCGAATTTCGACAAATGGTCGCCGAAAGATATCAATTTCGTCAATCGTTCGCAAAAAAATCGTCAAAGAATCACGGGAAAAACGAGAATTTCATAAGAATCTCGAAAAAAGACGAGATTTCCGTCAAAGAATCGCGGAAAAAACGCAAATTTCGTGAAAGGAATGCGTAAAAATCGCAAATTTCACAAAGTGTCGCAAAAACCCGCAATTTTCGTCAAAAGATCGCGAAAACTCCTTAAATTTCGTCAATAGATAGAGGGAAAACCGCAAATTTCGTCAAAAGATCGCGAAAAAACGGTAAATTTCGTCAAAAGATCGCGAAAAAACCTATAAACTTCGTTAAACGAACACGAAAAACCGTAAATTTCGTCAAAAGATAGTAAAAAAAAAAATCTTAAATTTCGTCAAAAAATCACGAAAAACCGCAAATTTTGTCAAAAGATTGCGAAAAAACCCACAAATTTCGTTAAAAGAACACGAAAAACGATAAATTTCGTCAAAAGACCGCGAAAAAAAATCCCAAATTTCGTCAAAAAATCGCGAAAAAATCGCAAATTTCGACAAAAAATCGCGAAAAAATCGCAAATTTCGACAAAAAATCACGAAAAACCGCAAATTTTGTCAAAAGATCGCGAAAACCCCTTAAATTTCGCAAATAGATAGGGGAAAAACCGCAAATTTCGTCAAAAGATCGCGAAAAAACGGTAAATTTCGTCAAAAGATCGCGAAAAACCCCACAAATTTCGTTAAAAGAACGCGAAAAAAGCCGTAAATTTCGTCAAAAGATCGCGAAAAAAATCGCAAATTTTGTCAAAAGTTCGCGAAAAAAGTGCAATTTTTGTCAAGATATCGCGAAAAAAAGTAAATTTCGTCAAAGGATCTTGAAAAAACGGGAATTTCGTTAATCAGGTGCAGAAAAAACACAGCTCCACCCTTCTGTAACCTTTCAGAAAATTTGCTGAGAATTTCAGAATCGCGAAAAAAAACCCGCGATTTCCATCAAAAAATGCTGAAAAATGCAAATTTCGTGAAAAGATCGCGTAAAAACCGCAAATTTCATCAAAAAATCGCGAAAAAACGCAAATTTCGTCAAAAGATCGGAAATAAACGCAAACTTCGTCAAAAGATCGCGAAAAAAACGCAAACTTCGTCAAGAGATCGCGAGAAAAACGCAAACTTCTTCAAAAGATCGCGAAAAAAAACGCAAACTTCTTCAAAAGATCGCGAAAAAAAACGCAAACTTCTTCAAAAGATCGCGAAAAAAAACGCAAACTTCTTCAAAAGATCGCGAAAAAAAACGCAAACTTCTTCAAAAGATCGCGAAAAAAAACGCAAACTTCTTCAAAAGATCGCGAAAAAAACGCAAACTTCTTCAAAAGATCGCGAAAAAAAAAACGCAAAATTCGTCAAAAGATCGCGAAAAAAAACGCAAAATTCGTCAAAAGATCGCGAAAAAAAACGCAAAATTCGTCAAAAGATCGCGAAAAAAAAACGCAAATTGTCTAAAGATCGCAAAAAAAGTAAATTTCGTCAAACGACCGCGGAATAAAATCGCGAATTTTGCGAAAGATCCGGGAAATAAAGTCGCGAATTTCGTCAATTGATCGTAGAAAAAATCGCGAATTTCATCAACAGATCGCATAATAAAATCGTCACTTTCGTCGAATGATCGCGAAAAAAAATCGTGAATTCTGTTGAACGATCGGCGAAAAAATTGTGAATTTTAGCAAGAGGTTGCGTAAAATAATTGCAAATTTCTTAAAACAATTTCAAAAATTAATTGCGAATTTTGTCAAACGGGAAATATTTTAGGCCTATTTTCAGAAAGAATTCTGATCTCGGGCTACACAGTGACGTATTGGAGATGTGAACCAATCTTTGACCTAGGTCTTGTACGACATTGTTCGATAAATTCTCTCTTTTTTTATGTAAAATAACTGTTAATTGTTTTTGTTGGGGTAAGTAAACTCACACTGTGGATAGTTTTATTTTTATATATTTTAAAAGATGTCTTCGTAACATAAATATTTTAAAAACATTACCTGTAAAACTATTTAAATCTACAAACTACGATAAGTGGCCACTAACTTGACAGTAGTGGCTACTAAACATACAGCTTCTACCGGCCACTGGCTACTAAAGCAAATATTGAATTTTAACCTTTAACCCCCGTATACCCTCCACTACATCCCTGACTACACTGTATTTTAAAATTCACTCAGAAAAATGCATTATTTTAAAACTGTTTTTCTTTGGTTTTCCATTTGATTTCTTCTTTTTCTTTTTTAGGATTTCGTTCATCTGACGAAACCCTATTCGTCTCACTCTTCTATCTGTCTGTCTGTCACAGAGCCCGTTCTCAGAAACTATATATGTTGGAGACTTGAAATTTTGGATTCTTATAGCTGAACACCTCCCATCAAACGAAAAATCCTAAAATTTTGAAAAAGTCTTATATTTATCCGTCTGGGCTCTAACTTGTGCATTTTAAGTTTCTTGTTCTAACTGAACTCCTAATTAAGTTGAAGACTTGAAATTTTGGATACTTATAGCTGAACACCTCACATCAAACGACAAATCATAAAATTTTGTAAAAGTCATATTTACCGATCTGGACTCTAACTTCTGTATTTTTAGCAATTTTTCTAACCTCCACTCTTTTCACCCAGGGTGCACTTTTTTAACTTCTGCTGATACTACTTTGACCATTCTTTCATATTATGCACCCTAGACGTACATATTTTAGTTCCAAATTTTACTGCCAGGGGACACCTGCCTGTTTCAGGTGCTATGGGCCTGATCCCTTCGACTAATATATCTATGGATAGTTTGTAAAATGGAGTTTCGTTCAGATGGAGGTTTGTTTAGAATAGAGTGAGCCCCCTGGCTGCGAAATGTGGAACTAGCAGATTTTGCAAAAGATTAAAGTGTTTTGAAAGGAATATTAAACGAAACCTTCTGTGCGATCTGTGATCACACTTACCCACGTGTTTAAAAATTTGAATTATGCAGAAAAGAGCATAATTTTTTAGGATATTCATTGCAAAAGTAACTTTAAACTTAATAACATAAAATAAATCTAATCTGAATTGAAAAATTTATTGCATGTATGCATTCATCAGTATCAGTTAATATGGACTAAAAAAAAAAAAAAAAAAAAAAAAGACTTATAAATATTATTTATTTTAAAATAGGTTTGTGTCAGATACCTTAACCAACTGAAAGATTCTCACATTGATCATCCTTTTGTTAGAGAATTCAAAAGCAAAGTAAGTTTGTTAATATAAATTATTTTGCTTTATAACTTTTTAAAAAATAACTTTATTTATCTCATATGTATTAATCCAAGCACAAGAAAATAGTTTAAATATTTTCTCATTAAACTTAAAAAATCTAATTTAATCGATATTCTTACTATATTACTGTAAAATATTATAAATGGCTGCATGTTAAAGGAAATAGTTTGTTAAAAATAAATTGCAATTCAGCATTAAATAATGCACGCAGATTCAGGAAAAAGTAATATAATTATATAAAAACTGAATATTTAGCCTAAAATTAAACATAATCAATAATAATACCTAAGTTATTGAAATTTGGAATTTATTTTTTTTAATATATAAAACATCTATATGCACTTTGAATGTCATTACTGTTTTGGTACATTAGTTAATTCTTGGTACTGAATTGAATTCTATATAGTATATGAGTATTTAGTGATTGTTGATTGTTCATTTTTGGTTAATAAGCATGATGATCTTACCAATAGCTGATACATGATTTAAAGAATAGTATTAGTAAATAATATTTAAAAATTGTTTTATCTACAAATACAAGGTCTTCAGTTTGTTAATCTATCTATACTAATGTTATAAAGAGGTAAAAATTGTTTATTTGTAGGAGGTAAGCTCTGGAAGTACTGAATCGATTCCGAAAGTAATGGTATCAAAATGATGGTGTTAGTCCAACTTACAACATAGGCTATATCTTATGTCCGTGCCACTGGCCAAAAGGGGGTGCAGGAGCAAAAAACGTTCTAAAAATGCGATTTTTGTGTTACTGAAGGGCCGAGAAACATGAAATTTGGAATGGTAATTACTTATAAGATACTAATGATCTCCAGGGACATTTCTTAAACAAATCGAAATTAAAAAGGGGTGAAAATGTACAAAAAACTTTCTAAAAAACGTTCTAAATGGCGACTCTTATGCAATTTCAGGAAGTACCAAACCGTTTTAAAAAATAATGGTGTCAAAATGATGGTGACAATGCTTTCTCCAACATAGGCTACATTTTATGTTGGTGTCACTACTCCTAAAGGGGGTGCAAGAGCAAAAAAAGTTCGAAATTGCAATTTTTGTGTTACTGAAGGTCTCAGATACATGGAATTTGGCATGGAAGTTACTTATTAGATATAAATGATCTAAGAACATTTTTTAAGAAATTCGAAATTTAAAAGTGGTAATAATGTGCAAAAGGGCGTTCTAAAAAACGTTCTAAATGGGGATTTTTACGCAATCTCAAGAAGTACCAAAACAATTTCAAAAATAGTGGTGTCAAAATGATGGTGACAACCCTTGCTCCAACATAGGCTACATTTTATGTCGGTATCATTACCCCAAAGGGTGTGCAGGAGCAAAAAAGTTCGAAAATGCAATTTTTGTGTTACTGAAGGGCCTAGAAACATGAAATTTGGAATGGTAGTTGCTTATAAGATATAAATGATCTTTAAGACCATTTCTTAAAAAAAAAATCGAAATTTAAAAGGGTGAAAATGTGCGAAAAGTGTTCTAAAAACCGTTCTAAATGGCGATTTCTACGCAATTTCAGAAAGTACCAAACCGATTTCAAAAGAAATTGTTGGAAATTGATCATGACAGCCCTTGCTCCAATATAGGATCTACTTCATGTCAGTGTCACTACCATCTTGCGGTTGCAGTTTAAAAAATGTTCTAAATTGTGATTTTTGTGATACTGACGAGGCTAGCCACTTGAAATTTGGCATGGTAATTATTTATGCAATGTAAATGCTCTCTGAGAAGAGTTCCTTGAAAATCTGAAATTTAAATGGGGTGAAAATAAATGAAAAGTGTTCTCAAAACATTCTAAATAGCGATTTCTACGCAATCTCAGGATATAGAAACCGATTTCAGAAGTAATGGTTTCAAGTTAATGGTGATAGTCCCCGCTCCAACATAGCCTATATTTTGCGTTGTTGTCACTACCACCTGGGGGTTACAGGAGCAAAAAATGTTCTAAATTGCGTTTTTTGTGTTACTGAAGGAATCTAACATTTTAAATTTGGAATGGTAATTACTTCAAAGATGCAAATGCTTTCTAAGAATTGTCGAAAGAAAATTCCAAATTTAAATGGATGAAGTGAGCAAAAAGCCTTCTATAAGCATTCTAAATTTACGATTTTGTCGTATGAAATACAAAACCGATTTCAAACATAATGGTTGTAAATTCATGGTGATAGAACCTGCTCAAACTTAAGCTATATTGTATGTCGGTGCCACCATCCCTAGAGGGTTGCAGGAGCAAAAAACTTTCTAAATTGCGATTTTTGCGATACTGAAGAGGCTAGAAACTTTAAATATAGCACGGTAGTTACTTATAAAATATAAATGTCTTCTAAGAACAGTCGAAAATAAATTCGAAATTAAAAAGGGGTGAAGCGAAGGGAAGGAGCGAAAAGCATTCTAAAAGAGTCCTAAATTGCGATTTCTATGGAATCTCAGGAAATAATAAATCGATTACAGAAGTTATTTGTTGCGAATCAAGAGTGATAGTTCCTGATCCTATACGGGCTATATTATATGCCGGTGTCACTACCACCTGGTTGGCAGGAACAACAAGAAAGCCTTTAAAAAGATCTAAATTCTGTTTTCTATAGAATATTAGGAAATACCAACCGATTTCAAGGTTAATGCTGGCAAATTAATGGTGACAGTCTCTGTTTCAACTTTTTTCGAAATTTTCTATTTCAAGTCTGTTTTGGCATTTTATGTTGCTGCCACTAACACCAGAGAGGTGGTAGACTGTTAGACAAGAAGCTTGGAATGATGGTTAATTTTAAGATGTAAATGCATTAAGATGGTTTCTAAAAAATTCAAAACTTCAAATGAATACTAAGATGAGCGTATGAAATGAGCATAAAAGTCTCAAAATACTTTCTGAATTATCATTTATTTGGAATTAGTTTTAGTTCTTCTTATTAATTAAAATCTCATTTCAGTCTATTGCACTTTTATAATGAAGTTTAGTTAAACTGTGGCTTAATTTGTAATTTTTGAATTATTCCAAAAAGTGTTCTTCTAATAAAAAATGGTCATGCAAATATAACTGGCATGTTTCAAATGTTACGCGAGCAAAGCCGCGGGGTTTGCTAGTAACCATATAAAAATGCATATAAATTCCTATTAATGTTCATTCTTCTGTGTTGATTGTTGCATATACTTGATTTGTGTGGTCATATACACATAATAGTCAAACTTGTGTCTTGAATTGTGTATAAAACAATTTTTAAGTATTTACTAATACTGTTCTTTAATGCATGCATCAGCCATTGGCAAGATAATGTGGTAAGGTCATACATTATCTATTGCAAACATAAATTTTTATTAATATCTCCCGTTTGCACTGCATGAATTCTAATTCATATTAAAATACATGTAATCAGATGTTCATGTTTGATATGTAGTACTGTCAAACTGTGTTATGATGAGAATAAAGAATGCCTTGTTCTTGCAATAAGAGAATCCAGCGTCTATTCATTTATTTTCCAAAGAGAATAAATAAAATGTACTTTGAGGGAATTTATCTTTCTTCAGATGCGAAACTGGTGTCCTACCCCTATCAGTGTATCGGTATCTACCCTGTCAGTAAGTACCTTTGAGAGTGATATCCACCATTTACCAAATTGTAAGAAGAAATCTAGATATGGCTGGTTAAGTTTTTCCGTTGCAGCTACTGTAGTGAGTGACCTATTCACTTAAAAATTTTATCAAAATATCGAGCAATGTAAAATTCTATGCCTCAAATACAAAATTCTATGGGTAGGAAAGTTAATAAATGACCTTTTGATATGTACTTAAGCAAAATAATTTCTTCAGAAACATTTTTTTTTGTAGAGTAATTCTCAAAGTAGATGATGCAGAATCCTTATCTGATGTTATTAAATTGCTCTCATTGAAATTTGTAGTGCCAATTAGCACAGCTTCACATTAATGTGGTTTTTCTTTCGTGAATCTTGTAAAAAACAACATTTTGCACTTAGCTTCAGGGAAATGTATTCTATGATCTTATAATGATCGAGCAGTTTGAGTTAAAAATATATATATATGATGGGATAAAACTGGTCAGTGTAAAATTGAACATTCTGTATATAAAAGATGATTTCTTTTGTAAATAATATAAATGGAACTTTTATTATACAATAAATATGTCTTAGAAAAAAAGAAATAGGTAAAATAAAAGTACTGTAAATTAACTCTTAAGTGGTGAGGTGATTTTTATTTTTTAACGTAAGTGGTGACTATGTAACTGCAAAATTTGATTCCTTGTGCCATCTACAAAATTTAGCGAATTAAAATAAGAAAATTTCCTGTGAATTTTGCATTATCTACTTGCATAAAAACAACTGAAAAAAGTACTGTAAGTGTACAGTCCATCTAGTAATGTATGTGGCAATATTTCAGAATTTGAATTTTTCTGGAGTGTAAAACAACCCACCCCACCTCACCAGTTAAGGGTTAAGCAAAGTATTTTCTGAAAGAGATTTCTGATCCTTTGATTTGTGGCTTGCTGCAGGCTGTTAGTAAATCAGACTTATTAGCCACATTGACTGGTAAAATAGTTTGAGTTTTATTGTCTAACCAGTACAAGGGCAGGAGAAAGACTTTAGCATAGAAAGAAGACCATCTTTATCTGCTGTCATAGTGGTAGGATGTCCTTTTTGTATCCGAAGAAATTTGTGAATTCATTCTAGTTAGCTTCTTTTTATGATGTATTTAAGAACTTTCTCCCTTTGGTATTGTGTTTTACAAAAGTATTTAAAAACTTTTGATTTCAAAATGCAGTGCCTGCCAAATTATAAAAATTATGTAAATCAAATGTCTTACTTAATATTCATTTCTTTTACCTTTTCAGGAAATGGAGTTTGATCGTCTTGTGAAAGTTTATGCTCCTGCATAAGATTAATTTTTGCTTGTGCCATACCTTCCAGCTATATAAAATTCTCCCCACCCTTTTGTTAATATTAAAGGATTTGGTTATTCCTTTTCAGTCTATCTTATGTATTCAACATAGAACTGAATTTTTTTTTTTATGTTATTATATTAAAGTAGTATGTATAATTTTGTAAAAATATTTTACATGCGTATTTTTCTTTTTTATGTCTTCATACACTTATAATTCATACTAAGAATTGCAAATTGTAAAAATAAAGGTACTGAAATAAACAAATTCATATTGTATGGCTTAGTATTCAATTATTATATATGTGATATATAGGCAGAATGTTAAAATAGCATTTTATTTAAGATACAAAAGGAACAATAACTGTATTTAACTGCAGAAATCTGAACACATATTCAAGTTTTGAAATAGTCTTTGAATTTTCTACTTTTCTGAAGTTATGGTTCATCCTCATAAACTTTCTATTTTAACAAGTCAATATCTATTGCAAATTGTTTTATAAGTTAGTACTCTTTTTAACACTTTCCAACAAAGTTGAAAAGTGTTTATGACTTCGGTTTGTCTGTCCGTGCTCTAACTCCTGTAAATATGCTCGGATCGTTCTGAAATTTTTGGATGTTAGTGACCTCTACCATAGCACGAACCCTATTTCAAATGAAGTTTGTAGCATGTTTAGTTTATTTACAGGGACAGTCAAAAGTTTTCCGTTACATTACGACCTATGGGAAAAAATCATTTAAAATGATTTTTAATGAGGTTACATGCTTTCAAACATAATAAAATTGATATGCATTTATCAAGTGCACTAAAATATGCATTTTGTAGAATATGTGATGCAAAGAATAATTATTATTTATTTACAGGGCCACACAAAAGAATTCCATTATATAATATAATGATTTAGGGGTGGAGGGAATTTTTTCCGGCGTATTTTAATTATGTTAAATTATTTCATGTATAATGAAATTGATATATGTCGCTGAGGTTTACTATAACTTATTTCATGTATAATACGAAGTGCATGGCATTTACAGGGACACACAAAAGATTTCAGATACTATATTGTATCCGAAGTACTGTGCGGTAGCGATGATTGCTGGAAATGCATTTTTAATTATGTTATGTGTTTTTATATTTCGTTATATTTATGCATTGTATATGGTTTGTATAAATGCTTTAATTCGTATACAGGGCTACACAAAAGAATTCGTAATGGTTACTGGTTATGATTGCAAATTGCATAAATGTGGTTTTTAAATGAGGTATGCATTTTTTATGCTGAACTGTATTTAGTTTACTGAGAAATGTTTGTAGAACATAGATAAAATGATATACAGGGTCATGCAAAGAATTGGATAAATGTCTGTCTATAAATGATAATTTCTGGAAATGTGATTCCAGTAGTTTTAAGAGGGTTTTACTTTGAATGAAACTTTAGCTAAATAGTGGAGTGTAATAAAGGTACTAGGTTGACTACAGGGTTGTACAAAAGTATACAAGTATGTTTCTATCTATTAGTATAAATTGCTGAAAGAGAAATTTCAACCTGTTATGTGGCAACTAAATTTCCCCATTATGTAGTATACAGGGTGCATAGGAAAGTCCCTTTAACCTGAAAATACTTGCGAACGGAGAGAGCTACAGCTATGCAAGTGAGTTAACGGTATAGTAAAGCGACTACAACCGACCTAATGCAAATGACAGCAGTGCCCCTCGTGGCGAAATTTGGAAGATAGCCATTGCAAATCGAAAATGAAAAGAGATAGAGAAAAATTTCCTAGTAGAAAGTTTTAGAGCATCAATGAATTAGTACAAAACAACATTTGGTTCACACGGATACGATAAATCGTCGCCTATATACCCAAAAATGTCCGAAATCGATGAGCGACAGTTCTACTTTGCATATTCACATTTCAGAAATGTAGCAGTGTGCAATTGCAGATTGTAACGTTGTACTGTACTGTAATGTCTGTAAAAATTTAATTTCCATAACCCTTTCAGGGGCAAAAGAATTCTGTTCGTAAAATGATGAAATAATTGACTGACACCAGCATATTCAAACGAATTTCTTACAGAATAAAAACACGCTAATTTGCACTTTCATTGCAAAAGCAAAATTTTATTAAAATATTCTTGGTGCCATTTGTTAGTTTTGTAATTAAAATTAGGTAGCTAGACCGTCTAGCCACCGCCCTTGAAAGGGTTAAATCTATGTCGTCGTATTGAAGAGGCTTGCAATAGACATTCCATGCTGAGAAATGTGCATGCAGAATTACTCTCAAGAATACTAACGTGTATCGTGAGCAATGGCGAACTTTTCGAACATACTGAATATTAAACTTTTTATCACTGTGAAAGTTTTTGTGTGATTTTATCAAAATGTATTGAAGAAAGTACGTATTTATGCAATAAATTGCGCGTATTTCTTCATACTTTTGGCTATTCCATTCAAACGTTTACATGAAATGGACTGCATCAATTTCTGACATTTTTGGGTATACAGGTGAAGATTTATCTTATCCATGTAAACCAAGTGTCGTTTCGTACTACTTAATTGATGCTCTATAACTTTCTGATTGGAAATTTTGCTCTATCTCTTTTCGTTTTCGATTTGCAATGGCTATCTTCCAAATTTCGCCACTAAGGGGCGCTGCTGTCGTTTCCATTAAATCGGGCGTAGTCGCTTTACTATACCTTTACCTCACTTGCATAGCTGTAGCTCTCTCCGTTCGCAAGTATTTTCCGGTTAAAGGGACTTTCCTATGCACCCTGTATATATCAACCTACAGATCAAATACAGGGCTGTTCAAAAGAATTGGAATACATATTTGGCTATGGACGGTAACTGCTGAAATCAGTTTTTCAAATGTTTTAAGCATTTTCTAAAATGTTTACTGAGTTCTCTTATATACCTTATTTCCCTAAATAATGAAGTTTTGTTAAAGCATTAAGGAAGTGTTGGAAAGTGTTTCATAATCTATGCTAAACACATGATTTTTCTTACTTGTTTCTTTTTAATGGTGGTCAAAGTCTTCCAATATTTAAAAAATAAACTTTAAAATCATGCTATATTATCCTATATTAGATTAATTTTTAACACAATTATTCAGTTGGAAGAGCATTGGCGGCATCAGCCAAGTGATACATTGGTTCGTATCTTGTTTCGGACATGTTTCACCCACTTGGAATTTTACAGCATATTGTCCTATGTTTCTGTAACTGCCTTATATTTTACTGCTGACTTATGCCATCTTGCACTTTCGTTAAAATAAAATAATCTGCTAATGCATTTTTTTCCTGTCTCCGAGCTTTACTTATGAAGTGATAAAAAATTATCGTGACTTTATTCATTTTTCCTAAAATTGCTAAAGAATGAAATGGAAACATATTTATAATTTATATTTGTATAATCTTTAAAACTCATTCCTTTAATTTGGATTTAAAAAAAAAAAAAAAAATATTAAACTGCATGAATGTATGCATCGTTACTTTAAAAGTTGTCCCCCCTCAAAAAAAAAAAAAAAAAAAGGTATGCTTTACACATCAAAATATCCCTGAAAAGAACAATAATAAAAAAAATCAGAAATAGCCATTTGAATAATTTTTTTTTTTTTTTTTTTTTTTTTTTTTTTTTCAAATTTATGTAAAAAAGAAAGAAAGGAAATGGCTTAGAGAGCTGTCTTCATACTGATATTGCAAAAAACTTATTTTCAATGAGAACCTGAACATCCAGTTTTGGATGTTTTGGTAAATTTTGCCCTAAGATACAAACTGGAAGTCATTCACTGAAAAAAAGAAATTGCAATGCATGTAATTTTTTAAAGTACATCTCAAAAACTATGTAGTTTAATGAGCTGAAATTTTGGATTTGTCTATTTGAAGCTTCTAAAAATCAGTTTCTGTTAATATTTTCATAAATTAGAATAGTGCTGTACAATTTTTTTGCCAGAATGTTGTGTGTCACCACAATATTTGAAAGGTAATGTTTGACTTATTTAATGGCAAAGTTTCTGTCATTGAATAAGGAAAATTATTCTGTATGAAAATAGTGGTATCTTGGTGGTTCGTGGGCCACCGGTTGGGCACCTCTAGATTAGAATATATGCTTTTGAACTTTAATTTTAAATTATAAAATTAATATAAGAAAAAATATGTATTATAATCTTTAAAAATTTAAACAGGAATCAATTTTTCTAGAAACTTCATATATGTGAATTTGAAATATGATCTCATTGAGACGAGTAACTTTTAAATTACATTTAAAACTTATACACATTGCAGTTAAAAAAAAAAAAATATCATGATATATAAATTTTCTGATGTTAATATCCCTTTTTGTATGCACATACAAAATGCACAACGATGAATGAGGTATCACACTAAAGCTTTTTAAACAGGTTTTTGACACAGTACACTAACATTTTGTTAAAAGATGTTGTTTGATTAAAAATTCCAGCTAATAACAGTTAATGAAAAAACATATCTGCAAATAATCTCAAAGATTGCAGTACAAAACCCTAGCACAAGTCCACTGGTTAATAATGATTTTAACATTTAGATGTTAATTTTAAATATGTAAAAAAAATATTCCTAAATTACTTAATCGAATGTCTTCCTATTTGGTATCCTAAGGTAAGTTTACTGAAGAATTCAAATATAACGTTAATATTGGGTGTATGTATTGAAAATTTCAAACTTTGACACATTTCTGTATGGAAACAAGCCCTAATTTTTTTTTTTTAAACATAAATTGAAAGAAGGCATAATTCATAATCGAATGGCTGCTTTAACTTTTTCTACAATAATTTTGTGATTAAAATGTATGTGATGTTCTCTCTTTTTTTATTTTATTTCTTTTTTTAATTTATTTTTTATTGGCATTCAGCGCTTTGAATTAAAATGAAAGATATTAGAGCTGTTAAAAATCCATGATTTTGTTGAGTTAAATTGAAAACAAAGTATGCATAATTGCTGAAAGAAAACTGGTTTGTTAAATTAAAAAAACATATAACAAATAAAAATGTTAGAAACATCACATTGCCCGGACACCAATTGAATAAAACTTTCAGTACCTCTCTTTTCGCTTGTTTCTCTTTGTGGTTTCCAAATTAAATACAATGCAAGGTATAATGTACATTTATAATTCTAACTATAATTCTATATAACTATATTCTATAATTTATAATCCGATCAACTAATGTCTCTCTTTTTAAAAATATTTCTTTTGTATTATGGGAATTAAATTCTATCTAAGCAAATAAATATGATGTGTGCCGTTCTCAGGTTGTTCAGCCACTGTGGATTAAAATTGCAGCAAAATATGCTTATTCTTTATACAGAATATAAACGGTCTTTTTAAATTGTCAGATCCTCCTTTAGAAAAGACAAAAAGGAAGAATGAGACAATAAACAGGAATATACTGTCCAACTATGTTGATTTGAATGTAAAGTATTTACTTAAATTTTATATTAAAACAGGATGAAAGCTTACCAAATGATACAAGTAAAAAATTACTTAAAAATAATTTAAATTATCTAAAATAAGTAATATTAAAAAAGAGATGCAGAGAGAAAGTGAAAGTGGAAAAAACTATCAAATTCAATTTTAAGTTTAGAATATTACTGATTGTAACATTGAGATTGCAAAGACTTGGCATGCAAACAGAAACTATTGTTTTAACCCTAGATATGAAACATTTCTTGACTCATGCAACATGCTATACCTGTGAATTAGGAATGTGTCATTTATTGAGGAACGACTCCAAAGGAACGATTCCGGCAGTGAAACTGAAGGAACGATTCCATTCTGTAAAAAGGAATCGGTCCTTTTCGAAACGATTCCTTGGAATCGGTCCAAAATGTACAACTCCGAAAAGGACCGATTCCTCGGAGTCGTTTCGAAATGTACCGACTCCGAAAAGGACCGATACCTTGGAGTCGTTCCGAAATGTGCCGACTCTGAAAAGGAACGATTCCTTTGGAATCGGTTCTTTTCTTGTAGACTGGCCAGTTTTAATAAATTAAAATACGCTATTTTATTTCAAAATAACAGATTTTGATTCTATTAAAGCTGACTTTATTGCCAAAATATCATTCTAATGTGTGTGCCCCCCTCCCCCTCCTCAAAAAAAAAAAAAAAAGAAAAATGAATTGAATTGCAGGACGGAGTAGGGCGTTTAATAAACATTACTATTTGATCTTCTTGTGCTAAATTAATCTGAAGGAAATAATTAAAAAAAATATTTTATACGAATTGGATTTTTTCAACCTGACTGAAAAAGTGGCCGAGATGAGATTCGAACCCAGAATCTTTACGTGCTTTACCGATTGAGTACCTGGACCCCAAAGGTAATGGAACACCATGTGTATACTTTAATACACTAATACTTTTTCTGATTGGTAAATGTATCATACGAAATGAATTTTTTCTAAATGAATTCTTAAGGCTGTTCTCAAATGCAAAAGGATAACTTTGTGACAAAAGTTTTAATTTATTTTTATTCAGAAATGCATGAAACGAGCAGGTGTTGTTGTTCAGAAACTATGTAATCGAACTGTTTTTCCCGTTTTTTTTTGCAAACGCAATAGATCTTTCAGAAAATAGTGTCAAAGTGGACGTTTTGAACCGATTTTCCGCGCGAAAGAGGCTTGATCGCTCAAAAATGGGTGAAAAACATGTTTGTCACGTGATCAAAATCGATTATAACTCAATAGATAATTTACTCATCAAAAGATGGAAAACACTGTTCGATTCAAAATCGCTTCCATGGTCAAACTTTCCAATTTTATATCTTTCCGTTAAAAAATGAATTTGTAAATGTGTCAAAACGTTTCACGCTTGTTGAGCAGATCACTTAAGTACAGCCTTAAGAAAAACAAAGGAAATGCTTGTTTAATTAATAGTGAAAAATATTTTTAAAATCTGATTAGAAACAGTTTTGAATAATATAAGAAATATATCACTAGGCCATAAAAATTGCATTTTAATAGGATAATAATAACTGATTTTCAATTATTTTAATAATTGTAGAGTTACGCACTTTCATGCATATTTTACTATTTCATGTTTTTTCCTCAAACATAATTTCACTTTGAGAATCAATCCTCTTTGCCAAAAGAAATATATGACCAGTTACGAGCGCTCGAGTACTACTTTATTTCCACAGTTTGGCGTCTTGTTTTTCTCTCCTGAAGAAGATGATTAAAAAAATCTCGAAACTCTCGAAGATTGTTGTTTTAATCAACTTACATTGAGGTTTATTACATAGAGTAAAATCTGTTAGAACAAGGAATTTTTATAAAACGTTTCTTTCTTTAAGATAATGAATATTTCAAAAAGCATAATCTCTAATAATAATAATAAGATAACAGTAACTGTGGTGGGTGGGATTGAAATAATTTAACCGCGGTTCGCTCTCTTAATGGCCGTTTTGAGTATAAAAACGGGAAAGAAAAATCACGTGCTACATATAGATTATCGGACTTTCTCCAACACTGCGACATATATGTAAAGCTGCATATTTTATGCTTGTTTCCGTTTAATAGATTTATGTTAACCCTCCGCCTACCAAAGGGGTTCAATGGCCCCGACAGGTACATTTATAATGATATTTCTAATTTATTTTAAAAACTGAAATTTCTGTAAATATGGGTTTTTTTCTGGGATGCTCTATTCTTTTGAGTAGAACATTCCAGAAAAAGTCACATATTTACAAAATTTTCATTCTTTAAAATGTGAAAAATCAATTTGAATGTACCTATCGGATCTGTTGCACCGGTCTGGTATGCGGAAGGTTAATATTGCATTTAAAAAGTTTTACAATATACGAATTTAAATATTGGTTTCCAAAGAATGCACGTTGTGATTTTGTACAGTTTTTTCATTTGTTATTTTATTTCTATTTCTTACTAAATAATTAGAATTTAAATAACTGACTTTGTTTTAATTCAACGTAAAAAAAAAAAAAAAAAAAAAAAAAAAAAAATCGTTTACTGTAATAATTTCTTATAATAATTCAGACTTCTTGATCGTTATTGATACTCGCAAATCCCGAAATCAATGCCACGATTAATGCCTGTTACTGTGGTGATGGATAATACATATCTGAGTTTAATTTCGATCAAAGCAAGGAAGGCTCTCTTCATGCCAAACTAAATTTAATGTTTCAAGCCTAATACCAAACTCCCGTTTTTATTGAGGTAAAACTTACTGCAAATACGATACTAAATTTTATGTATTTTCCTTTCTTATTGTTATTTTTTTCACTTAGAAGATTTATTTATTTATTTTCATTTTTTTAAAATTACATAAAGTTTTCTGAAAAGTTCGAATTTAACAAAATGTTTTATCTATTTTAAATAGTTTTGACAATAAAAAGTTTAACTCCGAATAAAAAATAGTTAAATTCTCAAAAAATTAAGGTTGGTATTATCTATAATATGTTTACAACAGATATCTTTCATTCAACGGCCGAAACATCGTCAAAAGGATAGTTCTTTATATAGTACTACACTCTATGATAATAATGGACATACTTTTAATTTGTTTAATTTAATTAAACCAATAAACCGTTTTTCAGTTAAAATGTTAGCAAATTTCAAATTTAAAGAAATAGAACTTTGAAGTTTAGTGAATCCCTATATCTTTTGGCGGAGATAATATGTACTATATATGCATAGGCGTAGCGTCGGGGGGGCGTGTGCCCCCCCAACCTTTTACACCCTGGGCGCCAGAACGGAAATCGTAGGGGGCGCCAAATGAAGAATTTTTTTGTCTTTACATACAATAATATATATGTATTTATATTGAATTTGCATAACAAATGTCTTACAGCCGGAAAATCCTAAAGTAAAACTGAACCAAATGCATTGAAATTTACAAATATATTAAAAAGATTCATCTATAATAGAAGACTGTAAATGAATTGGAAAAAAAGAGCTTTTCTCTTAGGCATTATTCTTTCTCCAATTCCAAGTGTACCGAAAGGCGAAGAAGGCGCCAAATGAAGATTTTGTTTGACTCTGACTTTTCTGATGAAAAGATTCCATGAAGACTGTTCAATTTTTTTTCTCTCTCTCCCTGAGCAGTGTTGAGCTTTCATTTTTCCCGTCTTGATATGGGCGAGATCGGGTGGCTGCCCGGGGCAGGTTCGGCTAGGTGGGAGGCCTACCAATTGGTTTTAGCTCAACAAGCCCCACCCAGGCTTCCCGGGACAATAAAAACTAACGGGTGAAGAAGTCAGGGCCGAATCTAAGGGGGTCGAGAGGGGGCATGCGCCCTGGGCGCCAGATGAAAATTTGGTTTACCGTTTTATACAATCTATATATGTGCGTGTGAAATTTGTCTAAAAAATATTTTTTAGCTGAAAAATCAAAAAGAAAAGCTGAGTAAAGTGCATTAAAATTGTCGAATAGATAAAAAGATTCACCTACAATATACAAGACAGCAAATGAATAACTCCATTCTTTTTCTTATAATTACTTTTTTATATGCATATCACCATATCGGGCCTTAGATGGGACGAGGTCAGGTGACTGACTGGGACATTAAAAACCAAACGGTCGAAAATTCACAAAATGAGAAGTAAAAATTTAATAATTTTGTTGTTGTTGTTTTGAGTCACACATAAATTTGAAAATTAGCTTTGAAAATTAAATTTGAAAAGTTGAGGAAAGTATGTAGACATATCAATCTATAAATAAGAAGAGTGATAAAAGTGATAATTCCACAAAACTGGTGTAGATAGTAGAGGAAGATATTTTACAAAGTTGGAATTCATTTTTATGCCTAACAGTAATTTCTGGTTTTTTAGTTCCTGGAACAATGGGACTCATATCACTATAACATTAAAGTACCTCAACTGTAATAATTTGTAATGCTACAACAGTAAAATCTAGAAAAATGAAGTATGTCTATAATGGAATATTGTCTTAAATAAAGAAAACTGCATGGTTCCAACAGAAATAATACCAACAGTTATATCTGCTAAGACGGAAACCTGTATAAAAGCGGAATTATTTCCTTTTCCTTTCGATTTTTTTCACAGGTTTTAATGAATAAATATTTGACAAAGCTGGTTATATATTTCAATATTATTACGTATTTTACTGTTACACGTTTTAAATTTTAAAATAAGTCATCTAATAGAAACTTTTATAAATTTCTCTTTGTAAATTTACTTTGCAGAGGAAGAAGGGGGGCGCTAAAATCCATGTTTACCCCGGGTGAAAATATAGCTAGTTTCGGCCCTGGAAGGAGTGCACAAAGTAAAGTGCTTTAGTAAAACCCTTTAAAAGAAAAAAAAAAAAATGAGTATAGCATTTGCAGTGGTACAACAAAAAATCTCCCACAGGGCTAATAAAGTTGCCTCTGCCTTTATCCCCAAATGATTTTTTCACTTCTTTTTGCCTCCTTGGCCTTGAACTTCCTCAGTCAGTCGACAAAAGAAAAGACGAATTTCGACAAAAGGTCGTGGAAAAATATCGCGAATTTCGTCAAAAAATCTCTGAAGCAAATAACGAATATAATTTTCGTCAATCGGTCATAGAAAAAATCACGAAATTTAACAATGGATCGTGTAAAGAAAATCGTGAATTCTATAAAACGATCGGCGGAAAAAAAATGTGAATTTTGGTTGTTCGTCGTCGAAAAATTCGCGAATCTCCTCAAAGGACCATGGAAAAATATCTTTAATTTTATCGAAGGTTGCGGAAACAAATGGCGATTTTCGTCATTCGGTCACGAAAAAATCATCGCAAATTTCGTCAAAAGAATGCACAAAATATTACGAATTTCGTCTAACGACCAAGAAAAAAAAAATTGCAAATTTCGTCAAATGGTCGCGGACAAAAAGACGACAGGGGGATTCTGAGTAAAAAAAAAAAACTGAAATTCACATCAAATTTTCAGAAAGGTTACAGCAGAGGAGGGAAAGGGGGGAAATCTCCCGGCCCCAATTATGCGTTTTTTCGGCTGTCCTTAGCGAAATTCACGTTTTTCCGCGATCTTTCGATGAAATTTGTGTTTCTTTAGCGCGATCCTTTGACGAAATTCGCACTTTTCCGCGATCTTTTGATGAAAATTGCGTTTTCTGCGATCTCTTGGTGAAATGTGTGTGCTTTTCGCGATTCCCAAAAGAAGTTTGCGTTTTTTCGTGATCTCTTGTCGACATTCGTGTTGTTTTCCGCGATTCTTTGGCGAAATTCGTTTTTTCTACGATCCTTTGAAGAAATTAGCGACTTTTTTCTGTGAACGATTGTCGAAATTGATTTTTTTCGCGATATTTTTTATGCCCGAATTTTAGGATTGATGACCGATTTTTTTTAAATTTTCGGGAAATTCAGAACAGAATCACCCCTGAAAAGACGCGAATTTGGTCAAATAATCGCGTAAAAAATCGTGAATTTAAACAAATTATCAAGAATTTCGTAAGTCGGTTTTGAAAAGAAAATCACGAATTTCGATAAACTATTGCGGAATCGCGAATTTCGTCAAATGATATCTGAAACAAACAGCGAGTACCATTAATCGGTCTCAGAAAAAATATGTATCGCGAATTTCGACAAGTGGTGGCGGAGAAAAATTTCCCCAGTTTGTCGCAGAAAAATGCGCGAATTTTGGCAAAGTATCGCGGAAAAAAATCGTGAATTCCGTGAAACGATCGCCGGAAACAAAAACGTGAAATTTGCAAAGGATCGTGGGGAAAAAAAAAAAAATGAGTTCCGTGATACGATCGCCCGCAAAAAATTGAGAAATTTGCAATAGGTCATAGGAAAAAATGCGAAATATCCTTCAACGATCGTCTCAAAAGATAGCGAAAAGAAATAACTATTATCATTAATCGATTGGGGAAAAATCGCGAATTTCGCAATTCGTCGCGAAAAATATCCTCAAGCAACTGTAAAAAATATCTTGAATTTTACCAAAGGTCACGGAAACAAATGGCGATTTTCGTCATTCGGTCGCGGATAAATCATCGCAAATTTCGTCAAAAGAATGGACAAAAAATTTCGAATTTCGTCTAAAGATCACAAAAAATCGCAAATTTCGTCAAATGGTAGACAGCAAAAAACGCAAATTTGGTCAATAAAAAAAAAAAAAAAAAAAAATGAGATTTTAACGAAATGATCGCGCAAAAAATCATGAATTTTATAACTCGCTCATGAAAAGAAAATCACGAATTTTGACAAACGATCTGGAAAAGAATCGGAAATTTCGTCAAAAGATCTCTGAAACAAATAGTAACTACCATCAGTCGGTCGCGGAAAATATATATCGCGAATTTGGACAAGTGGTGGCGGAAAAAAAAATCGATTTCGTCAATCTGACGTAGAAAAAAATGCGACATTTGGCAAAGGATCGCGGAAAAAAATTGCAAAATCTCCTTCAACGATTGTATAAAAAGTTCTCGGAAAAAAATAAGTATTTTCGTCAATAGATTGGAGGGGGAGGGGGCGAAATCGAGAATTTTGGAATTCGTCGCGGAAAAAATCGCGACTCTCTTCAAACAACCATTGAAAAAGTGTGTTTGGGAAGATGACTTTACAGATGCTATGAAGAAAAAGATCAAATATTTTCAGTTAAAATAGTCACTGAAATCCGGAAAAAGTCGCCTTTTTTCTTGAAATATCCGCTTTTTAATGGTTTTCGGCCTAAAATAGTCGCCATAGCCGCCGGATGCTGAAAATAGTCGCCTTTAGTAACATTTTAGTAGCAAGTGGCAGCCCTGCAATTGTATGTTAAGAAAAATCGGAATTTTTTGAGAAATTGTGTCGAGCCGAACCGGACCTGATTTAATTGATTTTTTTCACGGGCCGTTCTTGTTTTCACTGTTTTTGTACGAGCCGAGCCTGGTCATGAACTGTGAAAATATAAACGGGCCGAGTCCGGGTGTAACTTTTAATTTTCTCGCCGGGATGGGCCTGGGCCTTGGAATTGCGGTCCGTGCAGACCTCTGTTGTGCCCCCCCAGCGGCGTGCAAAGAGCGGGCAAAGGAGAGGTCGCCCCGGGCCCAAATTTTACGCTGCAAACCACGATTTTGTTTATTTATTCATTTTTCGGGAATTTCTTTTTCTCTCTTGATCATTTTTTCCCTCTTTCGCTAAACATCATGAACTCTCTAACAAATAAGTGCAATTTTCCTTTATGTTATTTAGTTGTTTTGAATTCCTGAATTAAAATTAAACCTTTTAAAGTTCCAAAATAAGCGCGAAATATTTATTCGATAGAATTTATTTATGTTTCTGCACTTTATCAATTTTATTACACCTATCACAAAAAGAAAGATTTTTTTTTTTTTTGGGGGGGGGGGGGGGCAAAATTGAAAATTCGCTCGGGGCGCCGTTTTTACTTCGCACGACCTTGGTGCCCCCCCAAAATTTCTGGTCACGCTACGCCTATGTATATATGTATAAAATCATATATATTACTATATACCGGGTGTCCCAAAAAGGACTGACTGATTTTAAAATTCAATAACTTGCAAACGGTGACAGATATTTAAAAAATTCTTGCAGGAGGGTTATGCATAAGGTCAAAAGTTTTTTTACAGTGATTTTCAATTTTAGTTCGAATTACAAACAATAGATGGCGCTGCGATCAATAGACGCTGAATTCAGGCTCGATTTTTGGTACTTCGTGGCCCGGATAATACATTTCCATCTCCTTTTTCAGCATGGAACAAGAGAAAGGACCAGAAATCGAGCCTGTATTTAGCGACTATTGCTTACAGCGCCATCTATTGTTTGTAATTCGAACTAAAATCGAAAATCACTGTAATAAAACTTTTGACCTTATCCATAACCCTCCTGCAAGAATTTTTTAAATATCTGTCACCGTTTGCAAGTTATTGAATTTTAAAATCAGTCAGTCCTTTTTGGGACACCCGGTATATACATATTATAATATTATTATATATAATATTATCTTATAAATATCACTAGCCATAGCCATGCTGCTAATGAATCTGTTTACAAATCATTTGAAGGAACTTTTACCCTTTCGTGTAACACAAGTGTTCCATGACTTCATGAGTTATGAAGCTTCAAAGATCCTAATCCAAACAAACATATTAGCATCGCAATTCACTCACACCGAACTGAGGTTCAGTATAAGTGGAGAGAGGGTGACGGCGGATGAGGGTGCGAAATTAGAAAAATTCCTGTAGGTTCTCGTGAAATTGGAGATTCAAAAAGAGTTGTAAGTTTATTGAAATTCTACGTAGTTAATAGCAGTTCAGAAATAGCGATGTTAGGGTATAAGACAAGACATACATCAGTCACTCAGGAAAGACAGTGTGCAAAAACGTGCTTTACTTTTTAACCCTTTCCAGTAAAGTTAGTTTTTATGGATGCGGTTTGTCTGTCCGTCAGACCGTCTGTTCACGCTCTAAGGCAAGTCGCACACTAAGGCGACACATAAGACATGTCGCTTGAATTCGCTAGAAAAACTGGTTTAAAACAAGTTTGTAACAACTTCGTTCTTTGTTTCGACCGATTTTTGCACTTCATGTTGCGCTTTATGAAGCTCTGTCGTCTCAGTGTGTGATGTACCTAAATCCCGTAAATATACTCGGATTCCCATGCAATTGATATATGTTAATGATGTTTATCATGGGATGTCTGGTATTCAATATGAAGAGTGTAGCATTAATAGTTTATTTACAGGAGCACTCAAAAGTATTTCGTTACATTACGGTCAACGGGAAAAAATCGTTTGCAGTGCATTTTAATGACTTTAAGCTATTTCAAATGCATTAAAATTGATATATATCACTGAATTGCACTACAAGATGATTGCTATAGAATAGGGTGTTCCACTTCTGAACCAGATCCTGAAGGCAGTGATAATAATGTTGATAAATTATGCGAAATATCCTGTGTGCGTAAAGTTAGGGAACTGAGGAGAAAGACGATAAAGGGGATAAAGTTATTGAAAGTACGGACACTGGAACAAAACGAACAAAAATGTAATCTACTTTAACAAGTTACATATCCAAACCAGTAGGGCCATCCAAATGAAAAATGAGATTCAGAATGAAAAATGAAATTAAGATTACCTAGAGGTAGATTTTGAAGAGGAATCTATGAGACTAAAAATTCCTAGACCCTGGTGACAAATATCAGAGCAATAATAAAATTTCCTATACAGGATGTCCACTCTCAACGATGTCCAATGGCTAATTCCTAAACCGTTAGTCATAGCCATATAGTTCCAATTACAAAAATGTTTTAAATGGGGGTAAAGAAGTATTTAAAAGGTGATTTGGGTCAATAGAATCATTTCTTGAAAAATTACGAAATTTAATTTTTTATACGGTCCCCCGGTCCTTCAAGTTATAGTTCGTAAAACTTTCCTATTACACTTACAAGTAAGGCAAATAAAAGTCCGATTATTCTACGATTAAAACTGACCGAAGCAATGGCTGTTTAAAGTTGGAGCATATTTTTTGCTGCGGAATAGGGATCATTTACAAATTTACTAGAAATATAAATAATCTTCAGATATATATAAAAAAAATAGTTGATATTAAAATTAACATTGCATTATAAATTTGAAATCTATAATCATTCTGAAATATTAATGCAAAATATACAGCTTGTACTAAACATATAACAGGAAAAAAATAATTGAATTTTCGTTAAATAAAATGTTGAAAAGCAACAGCCTCGATACTTTACAAAATGACACATATTTTGAAATGTTATTAGATTACACTAGGATGCAAGTTTGTGTTGTGTCATGTGTTTTAGCTTTTGATAATTAGTTCTTACGTATTTTGTAGCACTGAATCAAAAAATGGCCTTCATTTTTTATCACAAAGTACAGATTTTTTGCAAATCGTAAATTTGAAAGCTAAAAAGTGAAAAACTTACAGAAATCTGATAGTATAAAATAGACGTGATTGTTATTCCTTTAACTTTTGATAATTGATTTATATGTATTTTTTTACTATTGAATCCGAAAATGACCTTCATTTTTAACCATCACGTCAGGATTTTTCGCAAATTGTAAATTTCAAAGCTTAAAAGCTCAAAGTTTTAATTGAACCTCTTCCCTTCCCACATCATCGGATCCCCGAGCTGTTTAGCTGTAAGAATCCCAGTATAAGCCAAAAATTGAATAAATTCTTGAATTAAATAAAATTAAATTGACTAAAAGAAGTTTTACATCCATTTTATAGAATCAGATTTTAGCTATTTTTTAACTTTGAAATTTACCATTTGCAAAAAAGTCTAACATGATGGTTAAATATGAAGGTAATTTTTACATTCAGTGCTAAAAAGCTCATACAAATCAATCGTAAAAGTTAAAAAATACAACCATTGACTCTATTTTATAGTATTAGCTATTTTTTCAATTTTGAAATTTACTATTTGCGAAAAATCCTGACATGATGGCTAAAAATGAAGATAATTTTTGGATTCAGCGCTAAAAAATACATAAAAATCATAAGTTTAAAAATACACAATTTTAAAAATAAAAAAAACACAACCATCGCAGTCTTGTGTTATCTAATCTAAAACTTTTTAGTAAACTTGTTGGCAGTAATCTATCCGAAATATTTTGTGTTACCCTGTAAAATAAGTACATAAGGTAAGCATTGAAAATCATAATAATATTACATTGTCATCTGATTTACGTCAATATGTAAAATTTAACCTCGATCGCATATTTTAAAGTGAGTTGAATTTCGAGTACAAATTTTGAACTGGAAAGACATACATACGATCGTTTCAAGTTAACCCATTACCCGCTGGTGTTGCGTTCACGCAACGGTCAAAATAATTGCTCATGCTTAAATTAATTACTTTGTCACAACTATTTTACAGTTCAAAAAATTGCCTTATTTATTGGCAGAAATTTTGATATTTTAAAAAAGCGAAAATTACCTTTCTGAATTTGTGGCGACAAGCGACTTTCAACAAGAAATTTGAAAATTCCTACTTTATAGTTTTGGCGGTTAATAGGTTAAATAAAAGTTTATAAAAATAGCATAATTTTTGCTAAAAAAATCATGTAAAGAAACAGCTTCAAATCCTTACAAAAATCTGTCGTAATACGATTTCTTTCAAAGTGCAGCTACACATGAAATAAATTCTTCAAATACTTTAAGCACTTTGTTTACGACCCCTAGAAGTATGGCTAAACTCATGTGTATTCGGATGCAGAAAAGTGGCATAAGTCTTGCATTTCAAAGTTTCGTATAACTTCATGAATTTTAGTGTTAGATGAATGGGATTTTTTTTGTCTTTCTTTTAAGAGAACAGGAAATTTTTACTAAATATCACTTATAGGGCCGGGGGACCGTATAAAAAATTAAATTTCGTAACTTTTTTAGAAATATTTTTATTGATCCAAACGACTTTCAGAATAATTTTTTACCTTATTTAAAACATTTTTGTAATTGAAACTATAGGTCTATGACTAACGGTTTAGGAATTAACCATTGAACATCGTTGAGAGTAAAGACACACTGTATAAAATAATAATATAAATGGACGGTCATTTGACGACATATTTTCAAGAGAAACCAATGATTACACTGAAAATCGAATAGACCTTGCGCCGCCCTTAAATTTCCAAGAGGAATTATGCTTTATACCATACATCATAAAGTTAGAAATAACTGCGAATTAATTGCACACACTGATCAATGAAATGAACTCTTAAAAACAAAATCATCTGTCCAAAACATTAGAAAATTAAGGCGACTGGATGCGTAAGAAAATGGATGGATACATAAGAAAATAAATTAGTAAAAAAATATTATGGATTGCATGTGGTTCTCTTTATCTCGGAAATGTTTTTTCCTCTTGGAATTCTTTATTTTTCAAAATCGTTCTTTTTTTCTCGGAATCGTTCATTTTTTCTCGGAATCGTTCCTTTTTTTCTCAGAATCGTTCCTTTTTCTCGGAATAGTTCCTTTTTTTCGGAACGATTCCGAAAGGAACGACTCCAAAGAACTCGTTCTTTTCGGTGAACGATTCCGGCTGGAACGATTCCTTAAAAGGAACGATGTTGCCCATCTCTATTGTGAATGCAATCACTCTATTCACAAGCACGAGGAAGGTCTCCTTAAAGCGCATTTTAAAAAATCTATAAAACATAATACACTGCTCAAAACAATTAAAGGATATTTGAAGTTTTATATAAAATAAAGATATAAACGAAATTTTTTTTGCCGAAAATAGAAGAAGAGAATCACAAATGCAAATTTTTCTGGTTTTCAAACTGTGGAGTATGCAAATTTTGAGTTCGACGTCAAAAACGTTGCTTCAGCGGCAGCGAATGAAATTTGACTTTCAACTGGATAAAAGAGAATGAAGACAAGGATGATCGGCATTCAGTGATTGCTTTGTTTCGATGAGTACGATGTCTCAGCGAAGTCATTTGACAGATTCAGAAGCTTTGAGAATTGTTGGTAGGTTAGAAGGGGGCCAAACTCAAGCCAAAGTAGCGCAAGCCATTGGAGTGTCATTTCCAGGATCTGGAACCGTTTTTTGGAGAGTGGATGTGCAGGCCGATGACCAGGGCAAGGTCGTAGACGGGCAACAACGCCCAATGAAGATCGGTATTTAGCGTTAACAGCTCGGAGACACCGAACCATGAACGCTACTCTTCTCCAACAACACCTTCGCTCGGCTACAGGCACCACGATTTCAACTCAGACTGTCCGAAACCGGCTCCATGCTGTAGGTCTGTATGCTCGCCGACCGATGGTATGTGTTAGATTAACATCAAGGAATCGTCGCGACCGCAGGGAGTGGGCAACCGAGCATGTCAACTGGAGGAGAAATGAATGGAGCAATATTCTGTTTTCTGACGAGTCCCGTTTTTCTGTGCATCCGGATAATAGGCGTATTTTCATCTGGAGGGACCGTGGCAGTAGGAATAATCCTGCGTTCGTGCACGAAAGTGTCAGATTTGGCGGTGGAGGAGTGTTGGTGTATGGTGGCATCTCCATTGACGGGCGCACTGACCTCTACATCATTCGAGATGGAGCTCTGACTGGTCGCCGATATAGGGATGAGATCCTCAGATCTATTGTAGTCGCTTACGCTGCAGCAATCGGAGATAACTTCATTTTAATGGACGATAACTGCAGGCCACATCGTGCAAACCTGGTGGAGGATTTCCTTTTCGAGGAAGGAATCGTTCGAATGGAATGGCCAGCGTGTTCTCCAGACATGAATCCAATCGAGCACGTTTGGGACGCTCTAGGAAGACGAGTTTCTGGCCGCCAACAACCCCCACAAACTCTCCAAGAACTGGAAAGAGCTCTTCTGGAAGAGTGGGGCAGAATACCCCAACTCGTCATTAATAGCCTCATTGAGTCCATGCCTCAAAGGTGTTCAACGTTGCTGGCCGCCCGTGGAAACCATACCCCCTACTGAAAATGATTTTCTTTGAAGAAAACACCTTTTCTTATTCTTTTTTTCTCATATGCACAAATTGTGTTTTTTTCCTTTAGTACACAAATGCGCAATAAAATGCATTTTTTTCTGCCAAACATGTGTAATTTATTCTCATATAACCTACTATGTCTGTCGACCATGTATCAATCAGCTAAACAGTTTACCAGATACAAAATCCACCTAAAACTGCAATATCCTTTAATTGTTTTGAGCAGTGTATATTGAAGAATCGTATACACTAAAAGATCAATCAAATGTATTGGTGGAATCCCGATAGGCTTTCAGAATAAAATGAAACACTTTGACTTTTATCGCAAAACTATTTTAAAAATCTATTTGTAAAGGTTTTCTATTATAAAGTCTGGCCGGAGCTGTAATTTTCTTGTTGTATTTTTAAGCTACAGCTCTGGCCAGACTATATAACAGAGAACCTTTACAAAGAGATTTTAAAAATAGTAGAATAATTTATCCATCAAGATCTTATTTACCATCCATCATCAGAGAATCAATAGAGATCTTCTTATGCAATGAGAATGTTTACAATGATTCAGCATCCATGGAGCTCCCTAAAATTTGGAAAGAAATGCTACACAGAATCATGAAACAATAATGTAAAATATTTCACGTTCACAAATTTCCATTTTTAATATTGCAGTTCATTTTCATTATCCTTGTGTTCGCTTGATTTTGTTGTTGTCTACTAGTTTTTCAATTTGATTTTTTGCGAAAATATTTTTATCATTTTATTTTCTTGAGGATGTTGCTGTCTGATGCAATGAAACATGTCGAAATGTAAATAAATTGTACTTTATCACTTATAGCAATTATTGAGTATTTTGATATTGATATCAATGTAATCTAATTGTAACAGGGCGATATTTTGCCAAATAATGAAACTTTCACAAATTTCACCAAATAATGAAACTTTCACAAATTATTCTGTTTTCACAAATTATTCTATCGTTTTCATGATTTTTAAACTGAGGCAGTAATGAGCTTCTGACATCAATATTCAGATGTTAGAATACACCATTTAACCACGTGGGGAAAAAAAAAATAAGTAAATAAAAGAAAAAAAAATATTGCCTGAAATGCCCATTTTGGTACTGCTTAGTTATCCCATCGACCAAAAATCTATCGCCAAACTGTAAGATTAAATGCCAATAATGTTTGATTGTAAATATCACATTCACTTGACTTTGAGCAAGTTACATTTGTTTACGTCATTAAGTGATTTTTATTTCGATGTTTTATTTGTATTTTTATTAATGTTATACTAATTTATATTTATTTGTTCTTTCGTTATTTAAAATAAAAATTATGTCAGTTTGTATAATTTGGCGAGTGGTTTGGCAATTTATATAATTTGGCAAAATTGGTCGACGGGATAACTAAGTAGTACCCATATTTTTTACATCTGAAAAATTATATACTTCTTTTAAATATTGTCAATTTTCTAATACAAAATTGTAAAGTATACGGAATTACCTTTGTAAAAAATGTATGTGTGGACGTCTGCAGCTTTTTTAATTTTACAAAATTTACCAACTTCATTGTAGGAATAACGATGCGAAACTATTCAAATGATAACTAAAACTTGGGCATGAAAAATTAACTCGGTATCGTTGTCTGTTGAGAATTCTATGAACAATTTATATTAACTGCTGTGTTGGGAGATAGCAGCGACAAATAAAGTACTCTTTTAAAGCCCACTGTATAGTATAAGTAACATTGACTTTTGAGTATGTTGCAGATATGTAACACGGTTATACAAAGGATTAAGTTAGGATTTAAAAATAAAATATGTTAATAGATAATAGATTGATTAAACTGTTGCTCTTAATAAAAATAATAATGCAAAAGTGGTAAATATATTTTTATTTCATTACTTCCAACACTTTTCTGAAATAAAATGGTCGCTATTTTTAAAAAAGCAGATTTTTTTTTTTTTTTTTTTAATGCTAAAAAATGTACCCATCCTGCCTTGACGCCGCGCGCTGATTCTTTGTTTTGTTTTAAATATACGACTTTTGGTTCAGTTCCGAAATATAATTTTATGACACAAATCATGTATTTTGTATAGTATATTTTTTAATATGTTTTTATGGTCATATAATGATTCACCACTCAGTCTTTTCTGTTGCACTAATGTCAGGGACTAATCCAACTGTAGTTTTCTCCTTTGTATACCCCTCTCTTCCCCTTTTTGAATTTTGCTCTCTCCGGTCACGAAATTCCATGTTAACCTATTGGGATAATTTAATTGGCTTATTTATTACTCTTTACCTAATATAATTATAAAAATATCGTTTTCACCTTTAGGAAGTAAGCATCCAATGCCGACGTAGAGCGTTTCCAATAAAATGTCTTCTTAAATTTTATATATTTTTAAAAGCTCATCATAAACTTTAAAATTTCTACGTGAGGAAAATTTACAAAAAAAAAAAGAAAAACTTCAAATTTAATGAGATTAGTTTTAAAAAAGGCACTACGTCTGCACAGGACACCTACTTCAATGTGGTAAAAAACGTATTTTGATAATTAGGTAATCAGTAATCACCTAATTAAATTCTATGATAATTTAAAATAAGATTTTGTGATCGGAAAGTTCAGTGAAGAGTCAACTAAACTGCTTTTGTCTTATGAATCCTCAAAAAGTGATGAAATGGAAGGTTACTTTGTTAGAGAATCAATACTAGTCGGATATGCCAATCCCAAAACTTTCTTCTATCTCATACATGTTAATACTTCAAAATGCTCTAGCACAGTGTCAGAATTAAATGGAAATCTATGCCCATCATGAGGATTCTAAAGATATGAAATTCCGTAAATTAGTTCTTGAGATAGGACTATCATTAAAATTGTGTAAATCACGCAAAATGCAACATATCAGCGCCACCGGTTATAGGTGATTTACACCAAAATCTAGTCATCAACAACTTAGGTTAACTTCTAACTGAATCTGAAGTTTGATGAAAATCCGTGCATTAGTTTTTGAGATAGAGCTATTGAGGATAATGTGAAAAATTCCACATAGCAGCGCCACCTGTTGAGCGATTTACATCAAAAACTAATTAGGACCAATTTATACTAGGGACTAACTGAATCTGAAGCTTGAAGAAAATTCATGCATTAGTTCTTGAGATACAGCTATTGCGGAAATCGTGAAAAATGCAGCACAGCAGCGCCATCTGTTGGGCAATTTACACCAAAAATTAAACAGCACTAATTTATATCAGGGACTAACTGAATCTCAAGTTTGATGAAATTCCGAGCATTAGTTCTTGAGATATAGCTGTTGCGGAAATCGTGAAAAATGCAGCACAGCAGCGCCACCTGTTGGACGATTTACACCAAAAAGTAATCAGAACCATTTTATATCAAAGTCTAACTGGATCTAAAGTTCTGTGAAATTCCGTGGATTAGTTCTTTAGATAGAGCGCCCACAAAATTTTTGTCACATACAGACTCACAAAGTGACAGACAGACTCACAGACAGACATTTTCTAAAAACCACCAAATCTTGTTCAGGACATTCTAAAACGTATAAATCCATCGAAAACCGGAAGTCGAAATTTTTCACGAATCGAATACTTTCTTCTTGTAAAGATAGAAGAAAGTAATAAAAAATAGTTTTGTTTCGAAAGTTTACATTAACCATAAAACTTGAGACATTATACTCGCTTTCTCTCATACTTTGAAGTCGAGGTCGATTCTTCTCTGATTAGAGTCCTGCGCGTGTTGGGTTATACTCGGTATGAATCCGAAAATTCTATTTCAAGTTAATCCGCAACCTGATCCGAACATGAAAAAAATATTTTCGTTGATCCGAAATTCAAACTGAACCCGAAATGAAAGAAAATCAATCCATATTCTTCTATATATAAAAAAAAGTATAATATACTAGGGGGCTCTGCCCCCTACGAGCTACGCTCGCCAACCCCCGTTCAGGCACACCAAAATCCAAAAAGCACGCTAATTGCACGCATTTAATCGGCTTTAAAAATATTGAATTAAATTTAAAAAAAAAAAAAAAAAAAAAAAAAAAACAGTAGCGATCTCTCTGTAAACGGGTTTTCATTCGTTTTTCTTGGATTGGGGATTTTTAAGACCAAATCTGTTGCTGTTAAGAGATACAATGGCTGTTTTCGTATTTAATTAAACACATTAGTTATTTGAAAATAAGCTAATGTAAAACGAATTAAGTAAACAGTGTCATTGTCTCCCGGTATTTTTTAGCAGCGCTATAAGATAGTTCTTTTAAATAATTCATTTTTAATGTATCGTTTCAAATCTGACGTAATTTACACCAAACTTTTATTTCTCTTATTAATATTCACGTAAAAATACTTTTGTTGTTAGAAGGAAATATTATTTGCGCTGTCTTCGAATTCACGATAATAGTTGAAAAGATTATCTCAAAATATCTCGCGCAAATATATATTTCAATTTAAATTGTTTTACCATATTTTTTGGGCATTTTAAATATGACGTAAAATTCAAGTGTAAATATGGTTCTTATGACGTAATTTTCCTGCTTTTAACATGTAATCATTTAATTCTAATTTTAAAGTTTTTTTTTCTGTTTGTAATAGTCACGTGTAAATAAATTTTTAATTTGAAGAAATATTTGATATGATAATTTGTTTCGCTGTTTATACTTGGCAACAGTTTAAATTAATGACATTTTCTAAAATTTGTAAAAAACATCTCTCGAAATGCTGAAAATTTGAATTAAAAATAGAAATAAAACCTCAAAAAATGCGTCAAATAAGAAAAATAAATGCAATCTGCGCATTGGGAACTTATAACGTATAAAATGATCTAAAAATGATTAAATTCTCATACATAGTTTTTGCTCAAATAAAACTTTTTTAATGGAACGACTTTGTCCAACTTTAGCATTAAATATCTCTTAAAATAATTCTTCGATTTGAAAACTGTCTGCATCAGCGTGTTTATCAAACATTTTTCTATAATACCACCGATTTTCATATTTTTGTATGCAACAGTTTTCTTAATATTAACGATGAAAGGCCATGCTTAAGCATTCAAATTGGATGCGGATCAACCCGGAATATCTACGCAGATGTTCATTGGTCCATTTCCAAATCAAAACTTTTTTTTATATATAGAAGGATAATATATATAGTTCTATATATAAAAATTGACCAATGAAAATCTGCGTAGATCATCCGGGTATACTCCTACTAGATCGGCATCCATATTTTTTATGACCGGGGTCTTTCTTCGTTAATATTAAGAAAACTGTTTCATACAAAAATATGAAAATCGGTGGTATTATAGAGACATGTTTGATAAACACGCTGATGCAGACAGTTTTTAAATCTAATAATTATTTTAAGAGATATTTAATGTTAAAGATGGTCAAAATCGTTCCATTAAAAAAGTTTTATAGGAGAAAAACTATACATAGGAATTTAAACATTTTTAGATCATTTTATAGATTAGAAGTTCCCGATGTGCAGACTGCAATTATCTTTTTAATTTGACTCATTTTTTGAGGATTTATTTCCATTTTAAATTCAAATTTTCAGCATTTCGAGAGATATATTTTACACATTTTAGAAAAGGGCAATTATTTTGAACTGCTGCCAATTTTCAAAACAGCGCAAAGAATAATATTTCCTTCAAATAAAAAATTTATTTACACGTGGCTATTATAAACAGAAAAAACTTTCAAATTAGAATTAAGTGATTACGTGTTAAAAATCAGGAAAATATTGAAAATTACCTCATAAAAACTACAGTTACACGTGAATTTTAAAACTGAAAGAAAATTTTTAAATACTAAATTCATTATTATGCATTAAAAGTTACAAATTAAGCAAATTACGTCATATTTAAAAAAGGCCAAATAAATAAAAGTTGGAAAAACACGTTAAATTAAAAAAAAACAAAAAACAGTGGCACTCCGGGAGTGCCAATAGAAGTGAAAACTTCAACAATTACGTGTGTGTTTTTTTAATCGTCAGGAAATGTTTTATTGTGCAGGAAATACTTTTAAATGTAGTGTTCTTTTATTCTTTATTATAAACTATTAAATAAAAATATATTTGCACGAGACGTTTATTTCATATTTTGAGATAATCTTTTCAACTATTATCGTGAATTCTAAGACAGCGCAAATAATATTTTCTTTCTAACAACAAAAGTATTTTCATGTGAATATTAAAAAGAGAAAGGAAACTTAGGTGAAAATTACGTCAGATTTAAAACGATACATTTAAAAGAACTTTCTCATAGCGTGTTAAAAAGTACCGAGAGACGACTCTGTGTACTTAATTCATTTTACATTAGCTTATTTTCAAATTTTTAACTAATTTTTAACACTTTCCAACAAAGTTGAAAAGTGTTATTGATTTCGGTTTGTCTGTTCGCGCTTTAACTCTCGTAAATATACTCGGATCGCACTGAAATTTTTGGTTATTGACGTTTAGCCTAGCACGAGCCCTATTTCAAATGAAGTTTGTAGCATGTTTAGTTCATTTACAGGGACAGTCAAAAGTATTCAGTTACATTACGGCCAATGGGAAAAAATCTTCAAATGAATTTTAAAGATGTTACACCCTTTCAAACATAATAGAAAATCTATACGAAGTGCACTAAAATATGCAGAATATTCTGTAGCATATGCAGTGCAACGAATAATTACTATTCATTTACAGGGCTGCACAAGAGGATTCTATTACAAATGGTATAAGGGGAAATTGTTTGCGGTGTATTTTAATTACACAAACTCATATATAATAAAATTGATATACGTCGGTGAGGCTTACTCAAGTTATTTCATGTATAATACGAAGTGCATAGCATTTATAGGAACATACAAAACATTTCAGACAAGTATTTTCTATCCGAAGTACTGTATATTAGCGGCGATGGCAGGGAATGCATTTTTAATTATGATATGCGCTTTTAAGTTTCACTATATTTATGCATACTATATAGTATGTGTAAATGTTATAGTTGATATACAGGGCTACGCAAAAGAATTCGTAAAAGTTACTGAGTATGACCGTAAATTGCTGAAAGGTGGGTTTAAAATATGTTATGCTGAACTGCATGTAGTTTTCCATGAAATGTTTGTAGAATATAGGTAAAATGATATACAGGGCCACGCAAAAAATTGGATACGTGGCCGCCTATAGATGATATATTCTGGAAATGCGATTTCAGTAGTTTTAAGAGTGATTTAGTTTGAATTAAAGTTTAGCTAAATAGTGGCGTGTAATAAAGGTACTAGGTAAACAACAGGGTTGAACAAAAGTATTCAAGCATGTTTCCATCTATTAGTATAAACTGCTGAAAGAGAAATTTCAACCTGTTATGCGTTTTCTTACTAAACTAAATTTTCTATTATATAGTATATATATATCAGCCTACAGATCAAATACAGGGCTGTTCGGAAGAATTGGAATAAATATTTGGCTATGGATGGTAACTGCTGAAATCAGTTTTTTAAATGTTTAGTTAGTTATCTTATTTACCTTATTTCCCTAAATAACGAAGTTTTGTTAAAGCTTTCAGGGAGTGTTGGAAAGTGTTTCATAATCTATGCCGTACGCATGATTTTTCTTTCTTGTTTTTAATCAAAGACGAAAACAGCCATTGTATCTCTTAGCAGCGGCTGATTTCGTCTTAAAAATCTCCAATCAAAGAAAAATGAATGAAAACCCGTTTACAGGGAGACCGTTACTGTTTTTTAAATTATTAGCATGCTTTTAGAATCTGGGGTGTCTGAACGGGGGTTAGCGAGCGTAGCTCGTAGGGGGCACAGCCCCTTAGTATAAAAAAAAGTTTTGATTTGGAAATGGACCAATGAAAATCTGCGTAGATATTCCCGGAAGATCGGCATCCAATTTGAATGCTTAAGCATGGCCTTTCTTCGTTAATATTACAAAAACTGTTGCATACAAAAATATGAAAATCGGTAGTATTATAGAAAAAATGTTTGATAAACACGCTGATGCAGACAGTTTTCAAATCGGAGAATTATTTTAAGAGATATTTAATGCCAAAGTTGGACAAAATCGTTCCATTAAAAAAGTTTTATAGGAGCAAAAATGTAAATAGGAATTTAATCCTTTTTAGATCATTTTATGTGTCAGAATTTCTCGGTGTGCAGATTGCATTTAGTTTTTTAATTTGAATCATTTTTTGAGGTTTTATTTCTACTTTAAATTAAAATTTTCAGCATTTCGAGAGATATTTTTTACATATTTTAGAAATTTGTATTAATTTAAACTGTTGCCAACTGTATAAACAGCGCAAACAATAATGTTTGCTTCAAATTAAAAATTTATTTTACACGTGACTATTATAAACAGAAAATATAAAAAGCAGGAACTCATTGAAAATTACGCATAAAAACTACATTTACAACGTGAATTTTAAAGAGAAAGAATATTGTAAAATAATAAATTCATTAACATGCGTTAGAAGTCTTAAATTAAATAGGAGAATTTACGTCACATTACACTTATTACGTAAAATGAACAAAAAATAATATTGCAAAACAGTTTAAATTTAAAAATTGCGCCAGACATTTATTTGATATTTTAAGATGATCATAATATTTCATTTCTAACAAAAGTATTTTTACGTGAATATTAAAAAGAGAAAGAAAAGTTTGGTGAAAATTACGTCAGATTATAATCGTCAGATTCAAATTATAATTCAGTCTTCAGAAATATTTTTAAAGCCGATCAAATTAGCGTGCTGTTAGAGTCTGCGGTGTCTGAACGGGGGTTGACGAGCGTAGCTCGTAGGGGGCAGAGCCCCCTAGCATTAATACAATTATGTAGTATTACTCTACAGTTATATCTCTAACATCAGTTTTATCTTTTATGTAGAAAAATTTTAATGTTCATATACATAGTTCTTTCATTTGAAAAAGAATTATAATTTTCTCTTGAAAAATCAAGTTAAAATCCGATTCGTAAGACTTAAAACCCAATCCAAAATCGAATCGAATTCGAAATATTAAAGATAAACTTGAACGAAACCCGACAATAACGAAACTAGTCAGATGCAGCAATCCCAAAACTTTCTTCCATCTCATACATGTTAATACTTTCTGAAAAATGCAACATACCAGCACCACCTAAGAGATGATTTACACCAAAATCTAATTATCAACAACTTTGACAACTTCTAACTGAATCTGAAGTTTGATGAAAATCCGTGCATTAGTTTTTTAGATAGAGCAGAAATTGTAAAAAATTCTGCATAGCAGCGCCACCTGTTGGGCGATTTACACCAAAAGCTAATTAGGACCAATTTATACCAGGAAGTAACTGAATCTGAAGTTTGATGCAAATTCATGCAGCACAGCAGCGCCACCTGTTGGGCGATTTACACCAAAAATTAAACAGCCCTAATATATATCAGGGACTAACTGAATCTGAAGTTTGATGAAACTTCGTGCATTTTTTCTTGAATTACAGCTATTGCGATAATCATGAATAATGCAGCATAGCAGCGCCACCTGTTGGGTGATTTTCACCAAAAAGTAATCAGCACCAAACTATATCCTGGACTAACTGAATTGGAAGTTTTATGAAAATCCGTGCAGTAGTTCCTGAGATATAGGTATTGCAGAGATCGTGAAAAAGGCCAAATAGCAGCGCCACCTGTTGGGCGATTTTCACCAAAAACGAATCAAGACCAGTTTATATCAACATCTAACTGAATCTAAAGTTTTGTGAAATTCCGTGCATTAGTTTTTGAGATAGAGTTCCCACAAAATTTTTGTCACATACAGACTAACAGAGTGACAGGCAGAGTGACAGAGTGACAAACAGACTCACAGACAAGCATTTTCTAAAAACCATCAAATCGTGTTCAGGGCTAAAACGTATAAATCTGTCGAAAACCGGAAGTCGAAAATTTTCACGAATGCAATACTTTCTTCCTGTAAAAATAGAAGAAAGTAAAAAAGAAAAGAAAAATAGCGCGCCCGGTTGGATTTAGGTAAAAACGGGTTACCCGGCCCAATGCAGAATTCTATGGGGCTTTTGAAGCTCAGTCCTTCTACCAATTCTCCACCAAACTCCTCATTGCTTCTCTTCTTGTTTGCAGGAGTTATATATATGTTTTCCCCTTTTGGTACGTACTTGTTTTGGTTTGTATTATATACTGCCTTAAGTTTTTAAATTGGCACTATTTTCAAATAATGGCTTATTCAAACAATCCTAAGCGCAAAAATCTGAAAATCTTAATCTATAAAACACTAATTTCTGAAACACGTAAAATACTAAAGCAAAATTTAAAAGCTCTCACAAAAGTTAATAACTTGGATCTCAAAATGGAAGCACGTAATGCAGAATTTATTGATAAAATTGAAGCTTTAATCGAAATACATCTGCACAGCTTCCAAGATTCCTATCGAAATCATTCACTTAAAAACAAAGGTGTCATTTTGCCTCAAAAAATCGATTAAAAAAGTGCAAAATTGAAAAATCACATAGGTGCAGCATGGGAAATTCGTCAATACGGTTTTCAGTCTTCTACGTGTGATAGATTTCCCTGACCATTAGCAACATACAGACAGAGACACAAACACTAGATAAGAGGCTACTGAGTAATTATTTTACAACTTACATCTGAAAGATGAACTACTAAACTAGTATGGAAGAAGCCTCAAATGTGTTTATGCGTACAACATTATGTTCAATTGTAAAGAGAAGAAATTCTTGATCATACTTTTCCCATTTCTTATCCCTTTGAATAATATTGTTCTATAGAGAAGATATATTGAACTGTTTTTTTTCCGAAAGAACATTCGTTGAGATCAATATAAAAATCATTTTGTTTCTATTCTGGAGAGATCATTGAGAATTCATCAGCGAACTTAATGGTTCTAAGCAACAATACTCAAAGACATTATTCATCAGTATAGATTTGCTAAAATATTGATTTTTCCGAAAGTTAATCGGAATAAGAAGTTGAAGTAAAGTTTTTATAATATTGATATCGCCTAATGCTCATATTTTCAAGAGGACTTTATTTTCAAATTAAGTTAGCCTAAGATTAAATAGGCACTTAGTACTGCAGACAGTTAGTGTAGCATATTTCTTTTGTGAATGTTTGTTAAAATTATATAAGGCTGTTGGCAACAATTCTGAATTAGAATGTTCGAAAGTATAGTTTAACTTTCTGTAAAAAAGATGATCGATATAAGAAGCAAATGTTGAATTTTCGATATCATCGATATATTATGCGGAGATAGTCTCGTGATTTTGTTTTAGAATTTAGGATAAATTTATATTAGAATTAAAAAGGCACTTAAGGCTGAAAATTGTTAGGCACTTTTCACAGTCAGTAGTGTATCGACGATAGTGGTTTTATCATCTGAGATGAAGTAACTTTGGTACTCTTTTTATGGTACACCTTACTGTTCTAGTATAACTTCGGAATAAGTGAACCGATTTTGATAAAGTGTGCATATTTTCTACGTGCCTTTTTCTTCTCATGAAAGACGATTTCTCTTTTTTTTTAGTAGTATTTTTTGATTGAAATACTATGATGAGAATAAATAAGATACATATGCTATTATAACTAGGCACTGTAAAAAAAAAAAAAAAAAATGGTAACGTTCCATGTAAAATCCAGGAACGTTTCGCCTTTTCTCAGGTTTTCAGAATAATTTAGCTCTTTCCTGTGAAATTCTGGTCTTCTTATCTGAAACGTTCCTGAACAAAAGTTGGAAACAGCAAAACGCTGCGGCCGCCATTTATTATTTTTTTGCTATAATCCGTTGCTCGGGCGCGAGTGTCGAAAACGAATTCCTTAAATGAATGTAAAAAAATCAATATGGAATGCAAATAAATCAATAGACGACATGATCCTTTACGTCTCTATTGTTAAGACCATTCAGATGAAAATACAATACCTCTGTGACATCGCTAAGAGATTATCTCTCGTACTTGTCTGTGGAATGTTTAACGAGCAGACCGTGTAAAAAAATACACCTATTATTTGGATCTCCATTAACCAGGGGACCATCAAACATGATTCTTACCGATTTTGATTAATTTAAAGTATGTTTTAGAGTTCTTATATCTAATTATTCTTGTGAAAGGATTTCTTCAAATGGGCCTTAGATTTTCAGAAATTAGATGCCGAGCTTTAGCATACGTTTCAAATACCCATTAGTTTGCAGCTCTCAATGTGTCTTTCGTGGTGTGGACGCAGAAGGCTCGCACGCCACCCGTACGGCCCGAGTTCGATGCTACCTCTTGACTTTTTTTTTCTTTTTTAATTAATTCTATATTTTAACACTTTACAATTTGATTTAAATTTGATATATATTTGACACTTTGAATTGCTACAAATTTGAATTTTTTTTTTTTTTTTTCGGTAAAAATATACAATTACGTTTAGGATTTTTTTTTCATGAAAGTTTATATGTATTTTATCTAACTTGTAAACTAACATAATTACTGACGAAAATCCAAAATATTTTATGTCTAGATTTTTTTTCTAATTATTATTTACATTTATATATTTTTATATTTTAACCAAAGTTCAGAAACAATATATCATATATATATTTACTTTATTGAATTTTAACTGAAAATTTATTTTTTCGTGTAAATTATAAATAATAATTTTGATGTCAATTTCAAAATATTTTTTCATTCCAACAAATAATGATAATAAAGCGAAAATTGTCAACTGGAAATGTAAAAATCGTCTGCGTCGTCTGGAAATGTAAAAATCGTCCCGCATGCTGCGAAATGTCAGTAATGTTTTGCTGTCAACAGAAATATTCCCGGTATTTCGCAGGAAACTTACTGGCATTTCTGTAGAATGTTTTTAACATATACAGTAAAGTTCCAGTCATTTTCAAGAAATGTTTCTTGGAAATAATGGGCAACTCAGCTGCCCATTTTTTCCCAGGAACGTTGCGGAATTTTTTTTACAGTGGGGGATCGTACCCGGGCTTCCCGGGTTAAAGAATATAGGTGAAAACATTTTTTCTAATTGAAAACTAATATTTTTTTTATATGCAATTAATTTTTTTGATTGACCACTTACATTAAAAAAGCATTTTTCATATGGAAAATGCAAATTATACAATCAAATAAATTTTTGAAATTTCTCAAAAGCGATATTTTCTTATTAGCTGCATGCTAAGAGTTATTTGCCAAGATTTTGTTACTTATGGCATCCTTTTATATTCTGATAATTTCAGAGCTTATACATGTCTGATAAATTTGTTTTTATTTATATTATTTTATTTATTTATTCATAGGGAAGTTTTTTTAATAGATATTAGCCGTAAGAAAATGATGAACACTTTATTTTGTTTTAAGGGCAAGCGGATTAATCTTTCGTAATCGAACTCCGATCGATAAATTAAAAAATATTTTATGCTTTAAAATTGTTTTTAAAGCCATAGACAATCAGTAAACTGAGACGAACTTTGCAAACAAATTCCATTTGAAAAAAAATCCTATTTGGTGATCTAAAAATTTAAATTGTACTTTTACAAATATGTTCGATTTGTGTTTTTTCAATATTATTCTTTTATTTGTTTATAAAAGAAGTACTAATTTCGTTAATTTGCCTTTCACAAATATGTTACATGGGTGGTTTTTTTAATAGTATTCTTTTATTTGTTTTTAAAGGCAGTATTAATTTCGTTATGCAAAAATAGTCAGAAACAAATGCTGAAAAGTCTTTGGTACTTTATGTGCAAAATGTTTATTGTTATTACGTATTGAAACCTGCACGTGATAAGATAAACTTAAAGAAAATCATGCTTAAAAATTATTTCAGAAAATAAAATACATCAGTCAATGAATACAGTTTTTAAATAAATTGCATTTGAAAGTAAATTTTTTCCCTATGCGACGAAAATTGAAAACGTATCATGGTCAGAAGATTAAAAAATTGCAGTAGCGAAAATTTCAAAACCGAAATTTGAATGTGAAGTGTTGCCATTCGCAAAATGACGACAGAGTTACGCACATATACGTTTGTTCTTTATAATATAGATAGATACTTAATCAGTAAAATATAATAAAGATCAGTTATTAGGATGTTGTTATCAACTGAGGCTCTTATGCTTGGATTTCCGGAATGAAAACAGCAATTTTCACCTTCTCAAAATTTGAATACGCACTTTTCATATCCATATTCATCATTTTTAGAAAATTTGTATTTTGTTTGATCATTTAAAAATCATTTTAAATCAAAACTTGAAGTCACGTTTGTCAGCAACATCTTTTATGTGAACAGACGCACTCTTTACTTGAGATTCTAATCTCAATTCAGGAGAGTAAAAATTTCCGTAATTTATGTTTTTTAGACGCATTTGTGTTAAAATGTTTAGTTTTATCTAAGAAAATGATCGATTTCTTTGAAATATCTTCATTTTCACTTAAATAAGCATTTCGCCTAGTGCCTGAAACTGAGTATCAGTGCACATGCAGAAGGAAAAACAATATGGAAAATTTATGAGGAAAAATACGCGTTTTCAAAAGCAGTATGTCATTTTCCTTTATTATGCCCCTAATATAATATTCTGCTCCTACTGGGATTTTGAGCCACTAAATCCTATATAACAATTTTTATCAACAATTTTGAATTTTTATCAGACAATAGTATGAATAAAGTTAGCAATACATCATTATTTCTCTCTTGTCTGCTATAGTGAAAGCTATCTAATTTTCATCATTTTGAAGAAATTTCATAAAGTGCTTTTAAAATTAAAATATAAAAGTGGAGATATTAAAAGAAAGAAAAAAAAAACAGATAGTGCGATCACATCTACAAAAGAAGAGCTTTCAGTTTAAAAAATATATTAGTAAAATTGATTCAGCAGAAATATCAGGGCAGATGGCTAAAAAACACACTTGTGTTTTAAATATATAGATTATATAAAATTAGGAAAAATTAAATTAAATAAATTATGTTATTTTAATAAAATTATAGTAGAATGTCCTGAAGAATAGCATTAAAATTTTATTATTCGAGAGAATTTTCTGCGAAAACTTCAGGAACACGATATTATTTTACACCACGAATTATTTGTTTGCTTGTCTAACTCGGCGAAGCAAATCCATCCAGGCGAGAATTATCAATTTCTGTAATACAAATCGCTATTATTTGCATGTCACCTCTATTTTATAAAGACACTCTAAATTTTTGTAAAACATTACGTTTTATTAGTGTGTGATTTCGATTACATTATTTTCAAAAGTGGAGCATTTTTACCTGTGAAGAATTTCAAAGCAGATGGGTTGCGAAAATGACGCACTTCTACAAAACATAATTGAGGTATATGAATTAAAATACACGCTTTTCTATAAAATGACGTCATTTGTATCCGCTAAAGAAATCCACTTTTACAATCCAGTCATAAACTTAGTCTATAGAAAAGTGTGCATATGACGTCATTATCACGGAATAACAGACAATATTCTTGACGTAGTCCATATTTTAATTTCAACTTTTTTGTCAGATTTTATTAGAAAATGGCAACAAAAATGTACAGTATCTCCTATTTTTGGTTTATTGTTTTATTGTTATTAACACATACATCTGACTTGTGTGCTTGACATCTAGGTCCGCTTATAAGTCATCGTCAATATACAGGGACGAGATAGCACAATGAAATTTACAACACAGAGAAATTACATCCGGGAGCTCCACAAAGAGTGCAATGGAGCCAGCGAGAATCGAACTCGCAGACCTCTGCCGCCTCTCAATGCTTGGCGGCTGGCAGCGCGGTGTCCTAACCGCTCGGCCACCGAGGCCCCACTTCCGTTTACTTTCATTGACTTTCAATAGAAATGAGGTACTTTTGTTGCCACAAAAAGAGAAATGGTATTAAAAATTACAAAAAAATTATTATCTCAAAAATAAATTGAGATACAGCTTTCAAACAAATTGCATTTACAAGAGCATTTTTTTCCTTATACGACGGTGTAAAAATTTAAAATGTGCTATGTTTAGAAGTTTAAAAATTTGCAGTAGAGAAAATTGCAAAACCAAAATTTTATTTCAAATTTCAAAGTGTTGCCATTCGCAAAATGACGTATGCGTTACGCACAGATATGTTTGTCCTTTATAATATAGATAGATAGATAGATAGATAGATATAAAAATGTATAACAGGTGTCCCCCCAAAAATTGCAACGCTCTTTAATTTTTTCATCTGTTGGAGAGCAAATTGAAAATCCGCTCAAAATAAGATAGGGATTGGGATTATGTTGATGTAAGTCCTACTATTAATTTAAAAAAAAGCTACACTTTTTAAAATTTTATGCGTTTCTGTTTCTTATAAATCATTTTTTCATGTTCTGGCAAGTACAACAGTAAAATGTTATTCTTTTACGACCAAAACTCCCTGAGTTAAGATATTATAAAATTTATGAAATTTCAGAGCTATCTGGTACTAAAAATATACTGCGATTTTTTAGTTGTAATTCAAAGTATCACAACTCGGGAATTTTGGTCCTAGAAGAATGGAAATTTTACTGTTGTACTTGTCAGATCATGACGGAAATTTTTCGAAATATAACTTATAAAACCTGACAAAATTTTAAAAAAGTGCGACTTTTTGAAAATTAATGGAGGATTATTTCATTATCATAATCTTAATTCTCACTTTATTTTGAATCCTTTTGCATTTTACGTTGCATTTTACATCTCCAACAGGAAAACAATTAAAACACGTTTTAATCTTTTTGTGACGATACACGAGATTCAAACTTAAATTTATGGAAACGTCTTAAGGTTGTCGATGTAGAAACTTCAACTCCTTCTTCTTTCCATTTTCGGTGAAAAAATCGCACACTTTTAAAACGGTTTTTCTTAACTATACGCTTCTATTTCCTGTCATCTCTAGTAGATGTTTTTAGCTTTCGGCCGCCATTTCGGCGATTATTTTGAAATTTTCCATTTTTTGAATATTGTGTTAGTACACTGGCCTCCAAAAGTTAAGGTACAGGGACTGGATGCTTTCGATTGTACACTGCTTGTCGAATATCTACGAAAATTATTGTCGAATTGTTCTTGAACTTCTGGAATGTAAAGAACATGCTTGATTTCATATTTCTCGGTGAAGATTTAGTCGGGAGGACAATTGGGGGGCTAATAATAAATTTAATAATAAAATAATATTTGCGATCACCTATGTAACAGAAAATGCTGGAAATGGTTTGTCGCTGTTTTAAATAACTATTTGGGTCCTGTTCAACGTTTGTGTGCAATTGTGTAAGCTTAGAACTCATATTCGTGAAGATGTTATTGTGTCTGTGAAAAATTAACAAGTTTTTTATTTATAGCATACAGAGTTTTCAACCAAATTTAACACAACTTTCCGAAAACTTGACGAAGAATAGAAGCAACAGTATACTGCAATTAAAACATGGATATATTGAATATTTGATGAGATATGGACATTTTTATGAGATAATTTTTAACTGCGCATGCGTGAAAGATTTCAAAATTTTTATTTCATAATTTGGTAGTTAGCTATTCTGGGCAACTTCTATAAAAAGTCCAGTCAAGTATTGTGAAAACTCAGAAAGATATAGTGAGCTGATTGAAAAATTGTGGAAAATCCCTTATAATAAAGCTATTTTTAGAAAGCAACTCACTATATCGCCCCTATCTCTGTGAATTTTTGCGATATTTGACTGGAATTTTTATAGAAGTTGCCCAGAATAGTTGACTACCAAATTATGAAATAAAAATTTTAAAATCTTCCACGCATGCGCAGTTAAAAATTATTTCATAAAAATGCCCATATCTTATCAAATATTCAATATATCCATGTTTTAATTGCTGTATACTATTGATACTATTCTTTGTCACGTTGTCGGAAAGTTGTGTTAAATTTGGTTGAAAACTCTGCATGCTATAAATAGAAAACTTGTTAATAACATCTTCACGAATATGAGTGCTAAGCTTACACAATTGCACACAAACGTTGAACAGGACCCAAATAGTTACTTAAAACAGCGACAAATCATTTCCAGTATTTTCTGTTACATAGGTGACGCAAATATTATTTTATTATTAAATTTATTATTATCCCCCCAATTATCCTCCCGACTAAATCTTCACCGAGAAATATGAAATAAAACATGTTCTTTACATCCCAGAAGTTTAAGATCAATTCGCCAATAATTTTCGCAGATATTCGACAAGCTGTGTACAATCGAAAGCATCCAGTCCCTGTACCTTAACTTTTGGAGGCCAGTGTATTTTACTAACGCTTGATTGCGAACAATGTAAGTAATTCGCTATATAACATTGATTTTCACCATGCCGATACAAATCAACCATACGAAATTTAATAGATTCGGGCATATCACTCACACGACCCATTTTAAGACGAAAAAGCAAACAAACTGCAAAAAGAATACTGATTTTAAATAAAATCGTCTGAGTTTAATCGGTGATGCCACCAGTTATCAATTGGTGATAATTAAAGGAGAATTAATGGGAAATATTCTAATATTTTGAATCACTTGAATAAATATTCTAATATTTTGACTTTTCAAAATAATTTTTTTTTTAATTAATCTTTTCAAAAATTATATTAATTTTAAGATAATAAATAAGTTTAACCAACAATAAGTTCTTAATAAAGTATCATTTGCATATTTGCATTAAAAGACATTAAATTACCAAACGATATTTTCAATTTGTAAAAAAGAGTAATTATTCTAATATTTTGAATACGAGCTGTATTTATATATATATGTATTGCCGATTTGTTCACATACTTACGTGGAGCATCTTTGATATATACTAAGAGAAAGAGATTGTTTCTGTCGAAATAAAAAGTAAGACACAATTATGCTCTTGCTGTAGAGTAGGGGTCACCAAAGTGGTCGATATCAACCTCCAGGGGTCAATAGGATATTAAACAGGATCGATTCAGCATTTATTGAGAGTAAATGAAAAAAAAATTATTTAAAAAAATTATAATAAAAGATTAAGAAGCGGAAATGTCTGTTGCATTCCCACTCTGACGTCATGATGTTATGCCACAGCTGATATTGAATATGTGAGAAAAATACCAAAAATCTGTATGCACATGCCAGTTAGGATTATTACACCATCATTTTCTACAGAAATTGAAACTCTGGAATATAACTTACAGGATGGAATTAATGAGTTATCAGTAAAAATTGAAACAAAACTTTTTTATTTTAAACATCAGCATTTGACGAGCATAAATATTGCATGAAAATACCCGCGAAACTGTCTGAAACTGTACTCACTCGCGAATTTGCTTCTACTTCCAAGCTTGTATAGGGTTAAATCTGGTTTCAGCTATGTTATTCTATCCTAATAAAACAAAGAAGTAACATACTGTTGAATTTTTTGAGGATTTAAAATTGAAACTCGCGAATTTCGAACACATGGTTAAAAATCTCTAATCGCATGCATCACATTGATAATATCAATCAATTTTAGAAACTTGTTTGGAAATATTATTACAATGCATCTGATTATATATAAATGTATTCAATAACGCCAACTTTTCAAAAATATTAGGTGAGCTCAAAAATTTTTGAGTAAAATAACACATATTTTTTCCCCTTAGTGTGTATGTGTGTGGAGAGATATAGGGGGGGGGGGGGAGCAAATGACTAAAGATAGTAATTCGAAATTAAATTATGTTTTTTTAAGCAAATTTTTAAATTATTATAATTTTATAAAAAAATTATTAAATTATATTCTTATACGTTCTTCCTTATAAATACATTAATATTTATTTTAAATAAGAGTGGAATTGCTGAAAGTGCAAAGAACTAAATGTCAAGAAAAGCATACATTTTAGTCACCTGAGTGCTTTTATCAATTCAAGACATCAAAACAGATGGCAAAATATGCAGGAAATTTATTTTCGTGAGAAATTTATATATACATCCGTTGAAGGGGTTTTCAGTGATCCTGTAAGTCTAATTGATGTCCTTCCTTACTATTTTTTCAAAGAAAATTATTTTGAGAACGTTAATCGGAGAGATAAAATTATTGGGTGGGCTCGCGCCCCATGGGCCCATATAAGTTGGCGCCACTGAATGTATTAAATATATGAAATGTATAGTATAAATCAAAAACATATTCGTGAGTAATGCTGACGTCATATTGACGGTGGCAATGAATTTTGCTTTTACTGCATTTTTTTAACCTTCTAAGTATCGCACAACTTCAGTTTTTATATCGTCGAATAAGGAATAAAATGTAAATTCATTGTGTTTAAATGTGGCGACCCAGAAAGGCGACAATGTTCTTGTTCTTAAAATCTTAACGCAATATTTGTATATAAATTCTATATAATGAAACATATGAATTTCGGGAAACAAAACGCGAAACATTTCACTGCTTTTAAAAGGTTTTCATTAAAATTATTTTACATTACAGTCCACATCATTCATTATTAAGCGCCCTCATACCCCATAAATGCGAAGAATAATCCCTAAACAGGGATCACGGATACGCTTTTTTAACTTCGAAGAGCAAATAAGCCTATCGACATTAACGCTTCGAACATCTGTTTCATCTATCTGAAGTGAAAGCGAGAAAAGGCGACATGTTTTCAAATTAGAGTTGTTCTAGAATGTTCTACGCATTTTGGTGACTGAATTTTTTCAGAGATCAATTAGCGACGAACTGGGTCAGTCAAATTCGGAGAGAATTTTAGGAGATTTGCCCAGGTAAGTTTACGTGTTATTTCATATATTGTTTTAAAATGATGTTTAAAGCGCAAATTGTGATTAATTAAGCTGTGTTGTATTAGGAATTTTCACATGACCGTGCACTATTGTTTTTCTTTGGAAGGGTACTTAAATATGTGTTTAAAATGATTAAGATAGAAAAATGAATGTGTTTAAAAATTTTAATAAAAAATATGACGTAAGCGGTTTATATTTAAGCAAAGAATGAAGACATATGATCACTAGGATATTCAATGTTCTGACGCTTTGAAAATTCTTGTGTAGATTGAAAATATTTAAATTTAAAATTGATTTAAAAAATCTGGCATTTTCCAATTCAATCGGTGTGCTGTTCCAGAATCATGTTTCTATTCCAATCGATTTCAGCGCTATAAAAAATGACAAATCCAAGAAGATGAATTAAATGAAATAAATAAATCTAGATGAGACGTACCTATAAATGATTTGGCTGATGACAGTTTAGTTATTAACGATGATTTGAGCTTTGTCATGTTTCCTGTCAAGAAATCGATTTTTAAATTAAATGATTAATCTATATAAATAAAAATGTAAATGTTCGTTTGTACAAAATAGCTAATCTCGGAAAGTTTTTCCCCGATTGCTTTGAAATTCACGGATTGAGTTGCATTCGAATAGGAGCGTGTTGTTACATACCTATTATGAACCTCGCTCCCCTTCCCCCAATTTTCACCCCACCGCCCGGGGGCGCTTTTTAAATTTTTTTCAGACACCCATCATGTAATATGTCATTAGAAAGCTCTTTGACTACTCTTTCATATTATGCACCTCTCCTTTCTGTCACCCCACTCCCCCCCCGGGGATACATCTATCTATATAAATAAAAATGTAAATGTTCGTTTGTACAAAATAGCTAATCTTAGAAAGTTCTTCACCGATTGCTTTGAAATTCACGAATTGAGTTTCATTCGAATAGCATCGTGTTGTTATATACCTATTATGAACCTCGCTCTCCCCCTCCCTTAATTTTCCACCTCCAGGAGGTGCTTTTTAAATTTTTTTCCGACACTTATCATGTAATATGTCATTGGAAAGCTCTTTGACTACTCTTTCATATTATGCACCTCTCCTTCCCCTCACCCCACTTTCCCCCACCGGGGGTACATCCATATAAATAAAAATGTAAATGTTCGATTGTACAAAATCTTAAATATCCGAAAGTTCTTCACCAATTGTTTTGAAATTCGCTGTTTGCGTTGCATTCGAATACGCGCGTGTTTTTATATGCACATTATGAACCTCGCTTCCTTCTCCCCCTAATTCTCCCACCCCCGGGGGAACGTTTTAAATTTTTTCCGGCACCGATTATGTGGTACATTGTTAGCCCTTGAACCGCACTTTCATTTTAAGAATCTCCCGTCCCCACTCCCCTCACTTTGCTCCGGGGCACATTATTCAAATATTTCATTATTATTTTTATGTTTTTTATTTTTTCTTTGTCCGTATTTTTTCCATTTTTTAATTTTTTGCAATTTTATATATTTTTGTTATAACATTCTTTTTTTTTCAGTGCAATCGATCTGCTTTAGTTCATCCAAATAATGTCTCGCAGAAGATCAAACTTAGATTGAAGTACTCGCGGAGCGGAAGCAGTGCGACGAGTAATTACAAATCTAACCGAGGCAGAACGGGCATCAGCAAACGAGCAAAATAGACAAAGAATGGCTCAAATACGTGCCGAGGAAGCATGAGAGCGACGTGCAACCAGACTTGAGGATGAACGGTTGCGAGTATGGCGAGCGCGTTCTGTAGCTTTATCTCTGCTTCGTTCTCAACAGAATGAACACGACAGCCTGAGAGTGGCTGAAAGACGTCAACGAGAAACAGCAGATTAGTGCCAAACACGACTCCGTGCCAAAGCTGACTTTACAATGGGTTGGAAGCGAAAAAGTCACGTGATCCAGATAGACGGTTGAGCGCGCGCAATCCGACTGTAGTTGCTACTATCTCGCTATGCTGTGTGCTGTAGCTGGCTGTCTCTGTTTGTACATCAGTGTTTAGTTAGATGTGATAAAATTTGAAAATATTTATTTTAAATGCTATTGATATGTGCTCTTAAACCGTTGATCATGGATTACATCGTGTACGGAGAAATTTTTAGCGCAGTAATTGGTTATTTTACTGCCAAAAAGAGCTCATCAGTTTAAGCCTAACTGTTATTGCATTATCGGAGGAAGTAATGTGAGTTCATATATAATTATATTTCTCTTTTTATTTTATATGTATGTTTAAAATGTGATTTTATAAGCACTTATAATTGAAGTGTGATGTATACATATATTTCATTAATACAGTACTGTGGTATCTAGAAAAAGGTGTTCAAAAAAAAAAGTTTAGTATTGTTCTCAGTGTATAATCAGTAAGTGTAACCCTTCTTTATATATTGTGGAGAATAGTACTCATTTTCTAAGATATAATAACAGTGAATCAAAGATTAATATCTTACCCTCCCAACCCCCCCCCCCTCTTTAAAAATTTAAGTACTCTTTTTCAAGTATCTCATTTTTTGAAAATACTCTCTCTTTCCAGCTCTAGGTTGTGAAGTGGTCTTTCTGTGAGAGTAGCGCTCAATTTTTATATAAACAAAAGTATTTATTTTTAAACAGCAAAATTATTCAGTTTAATGTATGTACATTTGTTTAAAACAATGAAAATGATAGTACTCAGTACTGGTTATTTAATTGTAGTACACATTTGATTAACTTCATTTTAATTTAGCAATTATAGATTGCTCTGATTACTTTTATAATTTCTTGTATATAACACTTTTCAGATACTGGTATAAATGAAAATATTTATTGAAAAACAACATTTTAATACTGTTATTATCCAAAAATGTACAATTAAAATAACTTTCCAAATCCCAAATGAATTTCAAATATTAACTTAATATGTAATGCAGTTATTGAAGATGTCATCTTTCTGCGGTCAAGGGATTGAGTCAAGAAGGATATTTTTGGATTTTTATGACAGCTGGGTGCACTTGCGAGGCAGGATCTTTATTTAATTTTCTGTCTGTGAGTGTACCTTGCTAGTTCCTTTATACTGGATGTTCCCACTTCAAACTTGTCAAAGTACTTGTTTACCAACACAATGTCCACACCACGCTGGCTGATGATCTGGTTTCAATTACAGTTTGTTAATATTAAGGGGGACGTGTACCCTCCAGTTTTTGACTATGGATTTTTACTTCTTATCTTCGTAATGAAAAGATTGATACATATTCTTTACAACTGGCATTTAGTGAAATATAATATCAAAATTTTCATTTAATATATTTTATTTTGTTATATATTCAGCAAATAATTAATAATTTTCAAATTTTTTAGCTAGATCTAATAAAATCAATCCTGTTAACATTTCCGAATTATTGAATTTAGCGTTTGCTAGTGCTGCCATCTGCCTTTCAAAAGTAAAAATAATATTCCATATAACATCTTTTCCGTACATTTTTAATTTTAAACACTAGCAAATAAGCCACAAAAAATTTAATTTGGGTCTCGAAAATTCAGATTAGTACCAAGCTTCAATATCTTTTATGAACAGCAATTATATTTAAGAAATTTAGTCGATTTATCGGAGTTTTATCATAATATCAACGAGATTACATTTTGGCGAGTGTGTTGGCGATTTAATGTTACCAGTTCTTTTGGCAACCCCTTTGTTAGGGTGGGGTTTCAATTGATGCGTTGGAAGATTAATGTTTTCCTGTGCTATTTCTGTATAGAATGTATGTATGTATATTCGAACTGCTGCGACAAGGAAAGTGGATACTCAGTTTATTCCATTATCATTTGAAGTTTGCAATTTGAATGGGAATTTATTTGTTTATTTATTTTTAATGTGAGTGTAAAACAAAGGTTTTACCAACCAGGCAAAGTTCGGTGGTATTTCTTTTAAAGCCTGACTATGACTATAATTCATAATCAATCAGCAATTTGTATTACAATAAAAAAAATTCTAATTTTTTAATCAAAGGTTTTATAGCAAGTGAACTTGTTCCCTACTTCTGTAAGTACAGTTAAACGTCTATGACAGTTCCTCCCTGATAATGGACACCTTTATTAAGAGTACATTTCCCCCTCTCCCTAACAATTATTTGTGCATTTTTACATCTCAATAGCGGGCACTTCCGAATAGTGGACAAATTATACTCTCCCGAGGTTTCCGTTATTCAGAGGTTTTCTGTATTTGTTTATTATTATATTGCGGGGGGGGGGGGGGGCGGATAAACTACCTAGCTGCGATTCTTTTCTGAATTTTCCGAAAATTTAAGGCATTCATTTCCGAAAGTTCATAAAATTCGATCAATCCGAAAATTCGGACATAAAAAATATCGCAAATTTCGACAAATGGTCGTCGGTTTGGTTTTTGGTTTTGTGTTTATGACGGCCAATTATCAACACGTGGGATATAGGCCCTGGGGGGGGGGGGTGCCCTTCGTGGGGGTCTTTCTAAGGGAACCTAACCCGTATTTACGCATGGGAACCACGGTTTCGAAGAAAACCCCGAAAACTCCGAAACGGTTAGGCCGACGGGCGCGATTGGGTTCAAACCCAGCACCTCCCGTCTACCAGCTTCGAGAGCAGAACCTCTCAGCCACTGGTGGGGCCAAAATGGTCGTCGGAAAAATTAATTTTGTCAACTGTTTGCAGAAAAAAAACGTGAATTTCAACAAAGAATCGCGTAAAAGACACAAATTTCGTCAAAGATTCGCGGAAAAACGCAAGTTTCTTCAAAAAATCGCGAAAAAATCCCCAAAATTTCTTCAAAAAATCGCGAAAGAACCGCAAATCTCGTCAAAAGATCTCGAAGACTCAAAATTCGTCAAGGGATCACAAAAAACGCGATTTTCGTCAAAGGGCCGCGGAAAAACGCGTAGTTAGTGCCGGGAGTGGATTTCTCATCCCCACCCCCCTCTGCTGTAACTTTTCAGAAAATTTGCTGTGAATTTCAGAAAATTTTTCTTTTTACTCAGAATCACCCTTGAACTACCTTTTTACCCCTAGGCTATATTTCTTTAGGCACCCCTTCCCTTCAAAACGATATATTTCAGTGTTTTCTGGTACTAAAAAAGGAAAGAAATACTTTTAGTGCAGGTAAAAACATTGAAATTTCATAAAACTGAAAGTGTCATAATACCGCAAGTGGGGATTTTTTTAATTTCCTTCCTAGATGTAGGACAATATTTTTGTAAATATAAGGTATTAGGACCCAGGGGCCATATAAAAAAAATCATATTTAAATATATATATATATACAACCCCTTATGAAACAAAAGATTGATTTATACGCTTTTTTACAATTGGAAGAATATATCATCAGCAGTTTAAAGGATAATAAAAGTCACCTCTGTATAAATAAATCCCAAACTGGTAGCTGAAAAATTCGAAGTATCCAATATTTTCTTCTTATGGATACCAAAAAAAAATTAAAAGTCGAGTAGCACTTGGAATACCATCTAGATGGTAATTACCTGCAAGATTTGATGAATGAAACAAAGAAAATTGGTTGAAAACATTACTTCAGTAGCGGATTTTATTTACAGAGAGCAAAATATGTCTTTTTTAATAAAAGTAATTATTTTATTTTGTTCAGTATGTGCAAAGGTGATTCTGCTCAGATTCATCCGAAAATTTACGGCTTTCGGTTCCAAAAACACTTTAAAATCGATCATCAGTCTGAAAATTTGGGATAAAAAAAGACGCGAATTTCGACAGATGGTCGCTGAAAAAAATCAGTTTTGTTAATCGTCCGAAGAAAAAAATCGGCAACTTCGTCGAAGTATCGCGGTAAAAACGCAAAATTCGTCGAAGATTGCAGAGAAAAAGCAATTTCGTCTAAGGATCGCAGAAAAAAGTGAATTTTGCCGAAGGAGTCGGGGAAAATACGGGAATTTTATCAAAGGGCCGCTAGAAAAACAAATTAAAAACACGGATTTCATCAAAGGTCCGTGAATTTCAGCGAAGGATCGCGAAAATAATGTGAATTCCGTTGCAGAATCGTGAAGAAAATGAAGTTTATAAAAAGGATGCTTAGAAAACGCTAATTTCCTCAAGGTATTTCGGAAGAAACGAGAATTTCGTCAAAAGATCGCAAAGAAGCAAATTTAATCAAAGTATTGCAGAAAATCCGTAAATTTCGTCAAAAGATCCTGAAAAAAAAGCGAATTTCGTCAAAAGGCTGAATTAAAAACGCTAATTTCGTCTAAATATCGCGGGGAAAACGCAAATTTCGTCGAAGGATTGCGGAAAAGTGAAATTTTCGAATATCACGAAAAAGTAGCAAATTTCTAGAAAGGGCCGCGGGAAAATTCGAATTCGTAATAGGGCTGCGGAAAAACGAAAAATTCGTAAAACGACCAAGGAAAAAACGTAAATTTCGTCAAAGGACCTCGAAAAACGAGAGTTAAATAAATAGAGAGTTTCAGAAAAATATTTCGCCAAACGGCCGCGAAGAAAAAACGTGAATTTTGTGAAAAGGCCGCTAGGAAAAACACGAATTTCGTCAAACGGCCGCGGATATAAAACGCGAATTTTGTCGAAGGATCGCGGAAAAAAACGGAAATTTTGTCGGCGAATTGTGAACTAAATATTTTAGTCAAAATGCTGCTTAAAAAATGCTATCTTAACGATATTAAAAAATGCTTATGCTTTCGACGAAGTATTGAGGAGAAAATGCGAATTTCGTCAAAGAGCCGCTAGATAAAAATGCGAATTTCATTGAAGGGCCGCGGAGAAAAGCCAATTTTATCGAAAGATCACGAAAAGATAGCGAATTTCGTCAAAAGGCTGCGGAAAACGCAAACTTTGTCAAATGTCCTCAGAAAAAATGCAGTTTTTTCAAAACACCGCGAAAAATGCGAATTTCGTGAAAGGGCCGTACAAAAAAGGCGAATTTCGTCAAAAGATCACGAAAAATGAGAATTTCGCAAAGGGCTTCGGAAAAAAAGTTAATTTTGTCAAATGGCCGCTATAAAAAAAACACGAATTTCGTCAAAAGGCAGTATAGAAACTCAAAGTTCGCGAAACGGTCACGAAAAGTAAACGAGTTTCATCGAAAGGCCGCAGAAAATCGCGAATTTCGTCAAAGGGCTGCGAAAAAAATGCAAATTTCGTCAGAGGTTCGCGGAAACAAGGGATTTTTTGTCAAAGGGTCGTGCAAGAAATGTTAATTTTCCCAAAGGGCTACGGAACGAGAACGCGAATTTTGACAAAGGACCACTATCAAAAACACGACTTTCGTCAAAAGCAGCGTAAAAAACACAAATTTCGTCGGATGATCGCGAAAAAACGCGAATTTCGTCGGAAGATCGCGGAAAAAGAAAAGAATTTTATCAAAATGTTGCTTTAAAAACGTTAATTTCGTCAAGGTATCTCGAAAAAAAAAGTGAATTTCGGTGGAAGATCTTGGAAAAAGAAAAGAATTTTATCAAAATGCTACTTAAAAATGCTAATTTCGTCAAAGTATCTCGAAGAAAAACGCAAATTTAGTAAAAGGATCGCACAAAAACGCAAATTTCGTCAAAGAGTGGCGGAAGAAATTCGAACTTCGCCAAAGGACTGCAAAAGAAATCCAAAATTTGTCACACAGTAGTAAAAAAAAAAAAAACGCGAATTTCGACAAAATACTCAGAGAAAAAATGCGAATTTTGTCAAATTGCCGCCAGGAAAAACACTTATTTCGTCAAAAGGCCGCAAAAAAAACGCAAATTTCGTCAAAGAATCGCGGAAACAGGATAATTTTGTCAAATGGTCGCGGATGAAATCCGAATTTCGCCAAAGGGCTGTGGGAAAAAACATGAATTTTGTCAAAGGGCATATTAAAAAATACATGAATTTCGTCAAAGGGCTGAGGAAAAAACCTCTAATTTTGTAAAGGGGCAGCTAGAAAAAACACGAATTTCATCAAAAGGTAGCGTAAAAGCGCAAATTTCGCGAAACGGTTGCGGAAAAAAACACTAATTTCGTCAAAGGTTCGCAAAAAGGGGAATTTTGTCAAAGAGTCGCGTAATAAATGCTAGTTTCGCCAAAGTGTTGAGGGTAAAAAAGCGAATTTTGTATTGGGTCTTCTAGAAAAAGCACGAATTTCGTCAAAGAACTAAAGAAAAACGCAAATTTTGACAAAGGACCACTAGAAAAAACACGAATTTCGTCAAAAGGCATCGTAAAAAGCACAAATTTCGTCGAAGGATTGCGATTGCAAATGTAAATTTTGTCGGTAATTTGTGGGAAAAAAGAATTTTGTCGAAAAGTTACTTAAAATACGCTAATTTGTCAAAGTATTTTGGGAAAAATGCGAATCTCGTCAAAGGGTTGCTGTAAAATGAGACTTTCGTCGAAATGCAGCGGAAAAACGTGAATTTCGTCAAAGGGCTGCTGAACAAACGCAAATCTCGTGAAAGGATCGCTGGAAAATGAGAATTTCGTCAAAGTCTGTGGAAAAACTGCAAATCTCGTCGAAGGACGCGAAAAAAATGTGAATTTCGTCGGAGGATCGTAAAAAAAAAAAGAATTTTGTCAAAAGGCTGCTTAAAATCCTCAAATTTCATCGAAGTATCTCGGAAGAAACGCGAATTTCGTCAAAGGATCGTAAAAGAGCGAATTTCGTCGAAGGGCCGCAGAGAAAACTCGAATTTCGTCAAAAAGCTCAAATAAGCGGTAATTTCGTCAAAGAACTGCTAGAAAAAACGAGAATTTTTTCAGAGGATCGTGAAAAAAAATGGAAATTTTGTCATAGGATAGCAGAAAAAACGCAGTAGTCTCTTTAGAAAACAGCTCACCCGTTTATGTTTATTATTGCAGGCATAATTTTTAATCAGAAACAAGATACTGAATTAACTTTAGAAAAATTGCGTTAACCTGAATCGAACTTGCAGGAATCTACACTTAACCTGAAATTGACCCGACCGAAAACAGAGTTAAACCGATCTGGAAAAAAATAGAGGATTCCCCACCCCACCCCCTTTTTTTCCTGTAACTTTTTAAAAAAATTTGCTGTGGATTTCAGAAAATATTTTTTTACTCAGAATTGCCCCTGAGTAATGCGATTGAAATTGTAAAATTTAAAAAAGTGAAATATTCAGTTTTTAGCTCACAGGCTATCAAAGCCTAAGAGCTAATGTGCCCGCAGATTCTGTATGTTCGCACGTACGTATGTATGTATGTACGTACGTATGTATGTACGTATGTACGCACGTACGTAACGCGATAACTCTTGATAGAAATATCCGATTTGCTTCAATTTTCTTTCACGGTTCATTCTCATAAGGCGCTTCCCTGATTAGTTTTGGGGGTTCATTGGTTAAGTATAAAGGGGGATCGGAAGGGTACTATCCCCTTAATTTAGAAAATGTGTTTTCTTATCCGAATTGCTTCACATTTGGTATACCGGTTTATAACGGTATGGCGCTTCCTTTATTAGTTTTGGGGTTCATTGGTTAAGTATAAGGGAGGGTACGGGGGGGGGTGTCTAATCCGCCCTTAACTTAGATAAATGGGTTTTTCGTGCATAATTATCAGATTTGCTTTAATTTTGGTATACCGGTTATTTCTGATAAGGCGCTTCCCTGATTAGTTTTGGAGGTTCATTGTTTAAGTATAAAGGGGGAATCCGGGGGGGGGGGTGTAATACCCCTTAATTTACAAAGATGAATTTTCGTATCCGATTTGCTTCAAATTTGGTATATCGGTTTATTCTGATAAGGCGCTTCCCTGATTAGATTTGGAGATTGATAGTTTAAGTATAAAAGGGGGATCGGGGGAGGTGCAATATCCCCTTAATTTAGATAAATGGATATATTTTTATGCGATTTGCTTCAAATTTGGTATACCGGTTTATTCTGATAAGACGCTTCCCTGGTGAGATTTGGAGGCTCATTGGTTAAGTATAAAGATGTGAAATAAGGAGGAGGCTAATCCCCCCTTAATTTATTTTTCGAAAGGTATTATTCTTTGAAATAAAAGTATAATTTACAATTAGTGTGAATAGACTGTGAGCTCAATGCCATTAGTTTAACTGGGCACTTTTCTTTTTTAATACTGTGTGTGTCAGCAGGGTTCGACTGGGTCAACTTAACTTTACTACATTATGTATTTTTAGATTGCTTATTTAGATATTTCAATTCATTGTAAGAAAAGAAAAAAAGCAGTTTCACCAGTTTTTTTTTTTTTCAAGTCTATACTGGTTACTTTCTGACACATTTTAAAAATAATTTTTGTTTACAAATGTATCAGATTGGCAAGTTCTCTTATTCAAAAACTACGTAAACGAACTTTTTTTTTTTCTCGTTTTTCGGTAGACACAAATTTTCAGCGAATGCTGTCAAAGTTGGCGTTTTGTTTTGAACCGAATTTCTGGACGCGACAGCACAGGAAAGGAAGAAAAAAAACCACTTATCTTCAGACAACAATCGCCTATAACTCAAGATGTAATTCATTTATCGAAAAATTAAAAACTGTTCGATTGCAAATCACAGAAGGTACTGTGTCAAAGCATTGGACTGTCAAGAGGAAGATTGTAGGGGTGAACTGTAATTATCCTGTTGGTATTTATTTATTTTTATTAACACTTTAAACATAGTTGAAAAGTGTTTATGACTTCGGTTTTCTGTCTGCCATTTGTTCGTCTCTAGAAATCGAATAGCTTTATTTTAATTTTGCGGTGCGTAGAAATTGCTTCTGGATGACGGCTGTACGTGTATTTTTACTGAATTAGCATGTTATTGAAGTTACATGGCATATTTTATTGAAAATAGAATGTGAGATATTTATAGAGCAATTACAGGGAGACACAAATAATTCCGTTATTTTATGATCTGTGGGGGGAAATGCTTGCCATGAATTAGATGCTAACTAATGAGTTACTTAAAAAAAAAGAAGGAGAAACAGAAAAGAAAAGAAATAGAGAGAAAATTCCGTATTGTTTTTTCAATTGTTTCAAATTACTTATTTAATTTTTAAAGGATTCTATAAAATTAGGTAAAATAAATTGTACTGCAAATCATTTTGAGAGTTACTTTAAAGTCAGTGTTGCCAACTAAACCACCTTTTTTATAAAAAAAAAAAAAAAAGAAAAACACCTGCCATCATACCAGAATTTCTGCATAGTACTACGCGCACCAATTCCTACAGAAAACATATTACTGTGTTTATAAATTTCGTAATATTTGAATTAGTATAATATTAGTATAACATACTTCAAACATTTATCTCCCATATACTATATATCTCCCATATATATTCCAATTTTTTTTCAGTGTCCCTCTAAATGTGTGAACGAAATATAAATTATACACACTTTGTTTTCAATAGGGGTCATGCTAGAGAAAATTCGTGCTAATCCTTTTGACTTGAGATATGCTTATTTCATTTGGATCCAAGCATATTTATGACAGTTCATCGATAATTATCTGTCAGAAAAGTTATAAACAACTTTTTAAAATGCTGGAAAGTATTAAGAATACAAATAAATAAATAAATAAAAGAAATATTTTGTTAATTACTATATCATGAAAAAATCAAATTCACTAGTTTCTTTAATAAAGTAGCACAATTTATTTTGCTAACATTAACTGTGTTGAAATTAACTGTGTGTTACGTTCTCCCACTTTCCCTACTTTTGTTGTTGTTGTTGTTATTTAGATGTTTGCATTTATTTCCCCATACAAACTGTCCAACTGATTTATATCACACATCTTTCAGTTGATAAGTTCCAATAAGAATACTTTATTTCATTTTATACTTATTGTAACTCCGGCTTGAATATAATTGAAGATAACTAGTAAAATTAACGTAGTTATTTTTTTTTAATGCGACACACACACACACACACACACACATATATATATTTGCAGAGAGAGAGAAAAATTAGAGAACTGCACAGATCGGGTTTATTTGAGGAGCCTCCATGAAATCAATCAGAATTATAGATAAGATGATGTCAAATGATTAAAACTGGTCATAAGTAATCCAAATCCTTTTTGATAAAAAAAAAAAATCAAAGATTTATGTATATACAATGCATATGAATTTATTACAACTAAAATTTTATTAGTCACTAAAGGATAATTCACAAGCAATTTCTATGAATATATAGAAGGAGGGCCCCAGAATGAGGCTTTCCCCCAGGGCCGAAACTAGCCTTTTGCAACATGGATTCATGCAACATGGGATCAAACATGGATTTTGGCGCCCCCCCTCTTCCGAAAAGTATATTTACAAAGAGAATTTTAACCGAGTTATTTTCTTCTGACGGACTGACGGCTTCCATAATTATGAAACAGCCGTCATAAATGAAGTGTTAGGTGAAAATGAAAGAGCAGCCGTAAAAAGTTAGAACTCTGGTCAGAATGGGAAAAAAAAATGGCCATATTTTTTTTTAACACTTCATTTATAACGGCTGTTTCATAATAATGGAAGCCGGCAGTCCATCAGAAGAAAATGATCCATTCCAAAGGTATAATCCTTCATTTGGCGCCCGAAGTACACGCCCTCTCTGCCCCTCCCCCCTAGTTTCGGCCCTGCTTGCCCCGGACCCTTAAATAGTTTGAGTTGGACCCTGCTTATTTAATTTCGCCTAAACTACAACCTGACACCTAATGTTTGCTCATATTTTGATTAGTATAGTATTATGTACTTCTAAGGTATACTGAAACAGGAGCTTCCAAAAATAATAAATTTACAATTGCTTATCCTAATAAATCAGGACCTGGATTTGTAAACTTTTTTTGTAGCAGGCAACACTTATTTAAAAAAAAAAAAAGATTTCCAAAACCTGATGACGAGAAAATTGCTCACTCACAAATTCAGGAAAATGCGTAACACAAACACGCCCGTAAATTATTGCTCTGTAGATAAAGTTAAGCTATGAGTGAGTTTCTGGCTACTACAGTAACAAAGCCCCTCTTATATGACCTGAGGCAATAGTAACCCTACTGAGGACTGAGGAGGAACTTCACTCCTTTCTTTCATTCACAAAGGATTTCGCGCTAAGCTGTTATCTTTCTTTATAGTTACTTACTAACCATCCGAGATAGTAAGACCTAGAGCGGCTAATGTTCTTTTTTTAGAAGTTTCATTTTGCTCGAATTTGGTATTTTTCGTAGCCTTCAAAACCTGTACGTTTAAATTATGCTCTGCGCGCTATTTTCACATTTTACTTTTTATTATAATATATTTTATTTCTAAGATACATTACTTATTGTTATTTTGTTTACACAGGTTACTTAATACTATTTTCACAATCATCTGCATTCTGTTCTTTCAAAATTAGTGAATAATTTAATGCAATCCTTTTAATTTGCTTACATTTTATGAAATCCATTGTAATTTTTTTTTTCAATTATGACACTATTTCCACTGATTGAATCATGTATCTGATTAATGAGTGTGGTTAAGCATATTAATATAGTTGAATTTTTCTGTAATTGGTACATGTTATTGAGATTTATTATGCCATGTTCGGTATTGAAAAATAAAGTATGTAGCGTTCATAGTTTATTTACAGAGACACTCAAAAGTATTCCATTGTATTATGATCTATGGGGAAATGTAATTAATATAAATACGTAGCACGTACAGCCGTCGTCTGGTCCGTCCGTCTGTTCGCATATAACGGCACAAAAACTACACAACCGAATGGATTGAAATATAATATAGATAATCGTTCCAGAATTTTGTCGAGTCATATTAAATCTTATGAAAATCGAATCAAAACTTAAAGAGATTATTAAAAGTTTTCTTCGTTCTATTAAATGCTATCATATGCAATTACTTCAATGATATCCAATGATAGGTAATGATTCTAGGTTGCCATGGTGATGACATGGTGATGACAATTTAAGATAGAGTCATATTATTTCCGTATTACTGAATTAAATATATAGAATCGTAATAAATTTTGTATTCAGGCATTTTTGCATAAGAGTGCAACGACTGATGTAGCAAAATCTGAATATTTATAAAACTAGTTATAGTACGAACGCACCTCATTTGCCACATTTGACGTACAATTTCCAACTTGTTCTTCTTCTCTTGGAATATGAAAAATATTGCCAACATTTCGTTATTTATGCAACATAAAAAAAAAAAAAGTATCAGTAATAACTTATGCACACACACACGTTATGTGTCTGTAGATTTGGTGGTATCCATTATTCAGAGGAAAAACCGTAAAATTATAAAGGTGTTGGTAATTGAAAAAGCGTTCAATAAATATATCCAATTTTCGAAAACCCTATTATATATAGATTTTCACCTGAAAAAATATTTTGGACATTTACTTGAAAATCAATCAACTTGAACCCGGCCTGCAAAAGTCAAAAGACAATCCGAAATAAAGAAAGTCAACCCGACCCAGGGGCGGATCCAGAGAATCGTTTTTTTTTTTTTTTTTGTGTGTGTGTGTGTGTGTGAGGGGGGGGGGGGTTGCGATACCGAATGACATATGATCAATGTAATCATAATTTCTGTTGGTCAAATCATTCCTTGCAGTTAATTATTAAATGAATATGAAATAATTATAATTAATGCGATTTCAAAGTATTATAGACTCTTATTTTCCTACGTCCGATTAACCGAAACACTTGGGGTTAACCAACAGTCTTATTATATAATCCCCCGTCTCATCAAAATATGATTTGTTGTTACTTATTAGGTCTAAAAATTTAAAACGGTATAACAGAATTTATTTATTAGATGTCTTATTTTTTTCTTTTTCTTTTTACTCATATACTATGGTAATTATTATTATTATTATTATTTTCAGTTCTAGTGAAGTTTTAACAACGTTAATAACAAAAGCCTGCAACGATTGTATTTTTAAACATTTGATAATTCATTTTTACGCATTTTTTAGCGCTGAACCCGAAAATGACCTTTATTTGTAACCATCCCGTCAGAATCATTCGCAAATTGTACATTTCAAAGATTAAAAGAAAAAAAAAATAGCGAAAATCTGCTACTGTAAAATAGATGCGATGGTTGTGTTTTTTACCTTTTGATAATTAATTTATATGTATTTTATACCGCTAAATCTGAAAATGACCTTTATTTTTAACTATCATGTCGGAATTTTCGCAAATCATAAATTTCAAAGTTAAAAAGTAAAAAAAATAGCGAAAATATCTGAAAGCAATTTTTCAAAGTCTTAACAAAAGCAGGTAAATGTTTTAAATACATCTGCGATAAATTTCCCAGCCTTACCAACCTCCAAAATAAAACACCGAGATGAACCCCAAAGACAAGATAAAAGAAAAAGCGCGAAGTAGAGCATGAGCGATTCAAAGAAACTTCCACACATGGAATAAAATTGTAAGGATTTTAAATACACATTATGCATAGTATAAAGAAATATATGAATAACGTATTATGAAAAAAAAAAGTTACGTCTTCTTTATAGTAGCAGATTTTCGCAATATTTCGACTTTTTAAAAATTTGCGATTTGTGCAAAATCCTGACATAATGGTATGGTAAAAAATGAAGATCATTTTTGGATTCAGCACTAAAAAATAATAAGAACCAATTATCGAAAGCTAAAAAACATAACCATCACATCTATTTTTTAGTATCAGATTTCTGAAAGAGGATCCCCTTCAGAAATCTGAAGGGGCCTTAACAACCTTTTGAAAGTCAAAATGTGCCATCTAAGTGGTGTGTATACCTCCTCACACGGCCGAAAATAAGGGGGGGGGGGAGGAGCATGTGCCCCGGGCGGCAGAAGGAAGGGTCACCAAATGAAGGATTATACCTTTGGAATGGATCATTTCCTTCTGATGGACTGGTGGCTTCCATTATTATGCAACAGCCATTATAAATGAAGTGTTAGGTGAAGATGAAAGAGCAGTCCTAAGAAGTTAGAACTCTGATTTTCTGGTCAGAATGGCAAAAAAATTGGACATAAAAAAAAAAAAAAAAAAAAAAAAAAAAAAAAAAATGGCCATTTTTTTCCCCATTCTGACCAGAAAATCAGAGTTCTAACTTTTTACGACTGCTCTTTCGTCTTCACCTAACACTTTACCGGAGCGTCATTTCGGTTTCAGAATTGACTATAATTGATAATTGCTGGATGTGCGTTTTTAGCTGTGAAATGCATGTTTAAACCTATCAAATTTTTAGTGTGTTACGCGGTGTGTATTAATTCTGTAGATCATATAAAGACTGAAAAAAAGAATTACATTAGTATGGTCATCAGTTGCTGAAAATAAATTTTACTACATTATGAATTTTTTGAATTATTTTTTTTTAGATGTCGCATTTCATTATATGAGAAACTAAAATTGAAAAAAAAGTTTCAGCAGTTTCTTCTCAAGTTTATACTGGTTACTTTCTGGCACATTTTAAAAATAATTTTTGTTTTGCAAACGTATCAGATTAGCAAGTGCTCTTATTCAAAAACTATGTGAACGAACTGGGTTTTTTTTTTTTTTCGTTTTTCGGTAAAGACGCAATTTTTCAGCGAATAATTCCGGAGAGCGCATTACTCATCAAACTTAGAATTTTTATTTATTCCAGTAACTTTTGTTTAAACCCCTTTGTGCTTCTTTAGGCAATGAATTTAACGCTAATGACAAATTAAGGATGACGGTCAATAAACTCCCCTGCCCTATTCTGTGAGGAAACCCTCAAAGAAATAGATAAATTTATAAAATCTTCATTATTTGTTCCCGTCAAAAAAATAAAATAAAAATAAATAAATAAATAAATAAAAATGAATAAATAAATGAAAATAAATAAATAAATAAATAAAAATAAATAAATAAATAAAATAAAATAAAATGCATTTATTTAACTGAACTTCGAAATAAAAGTTGAAGAAGGTAAAACTGTAAAATCAAAGCAAATGTCAATGTATTAATTTTTTAAACTCTGCAGTAATTAAAACGTATGTAAATAACTTTTGTTTTGATACTTAAATTTTCGTATTTTTTCCTAATGTGAAAAATAAATTTTAGTAACATTAATTGTTACTTATTTTCAACATTTAAAATCTAGATTTAAACTTGATCTCCGTTAAGAGACCACCTCTCAAAGCGACCAATGTTTATTAGAACGGAACGTGGTCGCTTTAGGGAGGTTTACTGTATTTGTCATCAGAGATGAAAAAGCGTTTTACTGATAAGAATATCTTTTCACAGTAAAAAGGCAGTATATACTTCGGTGGTACAATTGTATAAACACCTATAGGAAGGAACTGGTCTGGTGTAGAGAAGAAGAAACTGAAACCTTTGTGGGAGGAACTGTATCTGTGTGTGATCCCTGCTGTAATATAAACTAATTAGTTTCAGGTTTCTTGGCGAGGAGCAAAGACGTACTATAATATAGGGACCCAGAATCTCCACAATGTAAGAAATGCCCAAGGCTGTATTCTCTTTGAGAAAAATGATTTTGAGTCAACATACTATGGTGGTTAAAAACATTTCCAGCACGAATAATGACTAATACTGTTTCTGCCCCCCCCCCCCCCCCTTCCCCTTCTCCAGCTACGGGCTTGCTTTAAAAATGTTTTGAAAAGATATCAATATATAAATTGTTTACTTTTATTTTTAATTAGTTGACCTGCTTTATATAACTTACTTGAATATTGTGGTACTTTAACCTATTGAAACAACATTCCGATGACATTAAACCTTATAGCGCTGGTGAAAATGACAACTAAATTATAATCTAAATATATTAAATAATGTTAATAATACAACTTCCAAGTGTATATATCTTGGACTTGTTACATGTGTAATAAATGAATGCATAATAAATAAACAGATCATACTCATATAAAAAATTATTCTTAAATTGTGACAGATTTTTAAACATTTCTGAATACGTACGCATTTTAAAACTTTCCAAACACAGTTGAAAAGTGTTTATGAATTTGGTTTCTCTGCCTGCCATGCTCAAACTCTCGTAAAGATAGAACTCGGATTGCCATAAAATTTTTATGTTATTGAGGTTTTTTACAGAATGTTCGGTAGTAAAAAAGAAGTGTGTAGAATTTGTGGTTCGTTTACAAAGACACACAAAAGAATTCCTTTACATTATGAGCTATGAGGAAAAAACGTTTGAGCTGCATTATAATAATTTTATGATACATCAAACATAATGAAACTTACTGGAGTACACAAAATATTTTTCTATATATTATATTCTATAGCAATTACCGTTCCTTTACAGAGAGACACGAAATTTGCTTACAGGCACAGGAACTGATTAAAATCCATAATTGCTGGAAGTGAGTTCTCCACTGTGGGATATATTTTTACATCTTACACATCTTTATTAGGTTACCAAATTTTGAGTGGTATGCATTTTTAAACTTATGTAAATCTTTACAACATACTTTTGCTTAACTTTTGTAACTTATGGAAATCTTAAGCAATTGCTGAAAATGGATTTTACAGCATTATGTCTTTTTAAATTGTTTATTAATGTATAATTGTATAATATATAATTATATAATATATAATTATATAAAATTGAAAAAAAAAAGACTCAAATGTAAACTGGCTACTTTCCGATAAATTTTTGTTCGTAAACGTATCAGACTGGCAAGTGCTCTTGTTCAGAAACTGTAATCGAACTATTTTTCCGCTTTTACATAAAAGCGGAAAATGACTGAAACATAATTTTTAGAGAATGGAGTCAAAGTCTGAGTTTTGAGTACGTCTTGATTATATACAGAAAAATTATTTTAGTATGTTTTTAGCCGAGTGTTGAAGTGTAAATAAATATATAGTGCAGATAATTAGATAAGCAAGTTTCTGTTATCTCTACCAAAGGTATCTAATTGTATATTCTTTTAATTGATTGCTTAAAACTTTGTATCAGAAAAAGGGAATGATTTTGTAAACTAGCATTTTTATACTTTATTTAATTTATTTTCTCTGCAGTTGGTAGACGATTTTTTTTTTTTTTTTGCGACCGATTGAAGAAATTTATTTCCGTGATCTTGGCAAAATTCACGGTATTTTTCCATTATTGTTTGTAGAAATTCGCAGTCTTTTCCGTGAACAAGTCACGAATTAACTTTACGAAATTCCGCAAAAGAAAAAAAAATATCACTTCCATGGAAATTAAAAAGTATTCATGAAAAAATTTAAGGAAGGTAAAATAGAGCACAGCATTTCTTATTATACGGGATTTTACTACTTTGTGGATGGTTCGCGTAATGCCGCACGTTACTTCATAGCCTGCCGCTCAAAGAAAACTTTGACCCACAACGGAAACTCTTGAAATGCCCCCTCCTAGAAATCTGCATGGGATCGGGGCCCGTATCCGGTCGGAAAAGTAAAGTCAAAATTTCTAACGGGCCGGTAGATTGAAGTCGATTTTTTTAACGGACCGGGCGGCAGAAAAAAATCGAGAAGAATCCAAAATTATGGCCCCGGTCCATGCCCATAAAAAGATTAAATCTTAAATGGCCGATCTACCAGATATAGAAATTAAGCCCATAAAATACGAGGGCCAGTAGTAGACTTAAGAAGTTACTTCAGTCGTGCGAAAGGCGCCCATTCGTTAATGTTAATCTTATGGGAGAATTTTTTAAAAATATCTCGTTTGCATTTCAATATCCTTAAATCGCAATTTTTTTTGCATTGAATATCTGAGTTAAATCTCAACAAAGGCTGTTTTGTACTTTTTCGATTTTGTTTGCAGTTGTTTTTAATCAGGATAACCGGTTTAGAACATGAAAGAAAAATATAAAATATAAATAAAATAATAAAGAATAAGAAAATAAAGAAAATCTGCAAACAAGATCGAAAAAGTAAAACAAAACAAAACAAAACAAAAAAGGCCTGTATAGAGATCGACCCCAGCTATGCAATGCAAAAAAAAAAAAAAAAAAAAAAAAAATCTGATAAAAATATTGCAATGCAAAAGAAATATCTTAAGAGGCCATATCAATCAAACGAAAAGACCCGTTCACTAATGCTAATCCTATGGAAGACATTTATAAAGATATCTCGGTCGCATTTCAATAATTTTAAATGGTTTTTTTTTTTTTTTTTTTTTTTTTTTTGCATTGAATAGTTAAGATCGATCTGTACAAAGGCCGTTGTTTACTTTTTCCATTTTGTTTACATGTATTTTTAATGAGGACACTTTCATTTTCGAAACCGGTTTCGAAAGTAAAAGCATCCTTATAAAAAAAAAAAAAAATCTGCAATCAAAATCGAAAAAGTAAAAAACGGCCTGCATACAAATCAATCTCGGTTATCCTATGAAAAAAAAAAATCACTTTAAAATACTGAAATGCGACAGAGATATCTTTATAATTTTTTCCATAGGATTATCATTAGCGAACGAGTCTATTCGTTTGACTGAAGTAGCCTCTTAAAAAAATTTCTCCCATTGAACTAACATTAGCGAGCGGGTCTTTTCACATGACTGAAGTAGACTCCTCGGGCAAGTAATTTGTTTTGAAAAAAGATTAGTAGTAATAAACAACTTTTGGTAACGGGAAATTTGGAAATATACCTTAATAAATTATAGAAAAATATTTTCAAAAATCTCTTAATATATATATATACAGCTTCAAAAGCTATAATGTTTTTAACCATCTTTTTTCTTTCATTCTGAACATATTAATGATATTAAGAAATCTAAACTTAAATTTAAGAGTCTCATGAGTCTAAGTGTTTATTAATGCTACTATTCTGTATATTCTACCTCGCGAACATATAGTAATCTAAATTCTAAAATATACTGTTAAAACTTTCCATGAATATTTATGCAGTATTCCAGAAAAGAATTTCAATTGTATGTTAAGAAAAGTCGGCGTTTTTGGTGGAAATTGAGTGGAGTCTGATTTCTTTTATTTTTGCGCCGGGCCGTGAAATGAAAAAAAAATACAAACCAGCCGAGTTGGGCCTAATTATTTCTTTTTCGGGCCGGGACGGGGCAGAAAATTGAATCTAAAATAATTCAAATAGATGCATTCATTACTTAGTAAAAGTCTCATAAACAAAAATGGTAGTAATGGGGATACTGAGATTGAGGATACATGAGCCATGCTCAACCATCCTTACTAGGAAATTAGAGATATGGATGAAACAAAAAAATGTCTTTTTCATGTTCACAGATAGATTTTAATTTTTTAATTTTTTTTCTGGGTAAAATGAGGAAGAACTCTTTTTATTTTTTTTTTTCATTAAGGAATTAATTTGAAAACATACGTTTAAAAATGCATATTTTGTTAATGAAAATATCCTTTTTTTTTTTCATTTTGACTAACAAAATAGTCTGTCTAGATAAATGTAGGCATAGTTTTCAATTTAACTTTTTGACTAATATTAAAATCACTTTGTTATGTTGTAAAAACTTTGCATAACATTCACCCTTCTTAAATTTACATAAACTTAATTTTGTATATTCTGTTAATTTTAATAATCTACTTCCTTTCACCATCTTTCAATTTTGACAGCAAAATTTTATTAAGTTTTAAATATTAAATCCTAAATCTTTACTTTTAATTATTTCATTTAAAATTACATTTATTATATTCTATTTTCTTTTTCCATTTCTCTGGTAAACTTTCATAAAATTACTGAAATCGTTTGCCAGAGAAACGAAATTATTACTACTAAAGCTTCCCTTAATTTTATTGCTTTCCATTCACCTCGCATCCCAAAAGATGCAACTTTTAAGAAGGTTTAGTCCCTTATCTCAGAACAGACAGGAAATTCCTTTCAACATCATAGGCACTCCCACATAGCAAACATTCCTTTTCTCCCCGCTTCTTCAGTGCGTTGCCATTCCATGGTCATAATCCCACTACAAAATCTTTTTCGCCGGAAGTGCTAGCGACAGGCCATCTTTAAAAATATTCTGATTGGCTGACGTTGCGGAGATCGTTTCCAGATTTCGGCAGGCAATTTGAAAAAAGAGTCAGTTGAATTTTTTTGTCGGAAGAGAAAACACCGATTTGATTTTGGCTTTTTTTTTTTTAGCCGTTGGGCCTTGGGCCCAACGGGCGTTTACTTTTCCATTGATGGCGATTCTTCAATTCATCATTTAGTCAGTATTAATTGTCTGTTATACTTCATCAACCTCAACCAAGATATATCTGATATGATAGCTCATGCCTTCTCGTCAATTTCCGCTAAATTACTTAATCCAATTTTGCTCAGTTTGAAAAAGATGTTTTCTGTTCTGCTTGAATCCGAAGATGTGATGAAGGCCTTTCAGTTTTTGTCCTTTGCCTAGCATATTTCAATTCATTTCAAATGTCACTTCCATTCGTCCAGTCGAATTTAAACAGTGCCTCCTACAGTATCCGTGTTCCAAGGGAAGATATTAGATTTCGTGTTCTCCTCGATGTTTCCTCAACTATGTCATCTTAACAGTTAACGGAATCAATGTTAAAATAATACAACTGTTCATCAATTTAAAACTCGTAAGAAACTGGTTGCCTATTCTCACTCTACTATCGTAAAGTCCTGAATTTATATATTCTCGAAAAGTGTGTAATGGATTAAAACATAATTAGAACTATTCTTATATATCCTAACTTTCCAACATAGTGGTATGATATGAAGACTGTGCATCCATATAAATAAGTATTGGAAGTAACACCTGTCACAATAAGATAATATTTATTTAAATAATTTGAAATAATATTCCCTAATCCATAGTATTGTACCCGGATCCGGTTTAACAATATCTGTTATCATATAATAAATGATTTTTGTGCAATATCTGTCCGTATCATTTCAAGGGTGATTTTATTATTTATATAAGTTTCTACCAAAGAGGGGTGAGTATTATTATTTGTTTTTCCTTTTCAGATTTAATTTAATTTATTTACGACGCGTACTAATTTACCACTATACGTACGGCCATAGTGTGATCTCGGGGAATGTGAATTGAACTTATTTCGATCAGATTTAAATATTTCTTTTCGAATTTTCATTTCAATTTACATATCCCGGAATCATACTTAACACACTTTTTAAAACTGATTTTACTGGTCATAATCTCTAATATTTTAACTAGTTAGGCCCAAAATATTAAAATATCTATTTTGTTAATGTAATATTTTAAGATTAAATATTGTATACTGAAATTGTAACCACTATTACTGTAACTTTTTTAAAAACTTAACCACCAACTGACGATGTTGCTATCATCAATGAAACCCAAGTTGAAATGATCCTTCGACCACCAATTATCACCACAACAAATGATCGTGTTACTTGTTTTGTTTTCACAACTGGTTTCGAAGGACTTGGTGCATCTTGATTTATCACTATGTAAAACATTTATAAAATAATAAAAAGAAAAATATTATTTTTGTAGGTATTTTTGGAACAGATGTGTTATTATCCCACCCTCCGCCATCTTGGATTTTTTTGGCGAGAAAACCCCTTTTCGCCAAGTAGTAAATGTCGCCAAGCACCCGTTTCTACGCATGTTTGGCTCAACGAAAATAAAATGTAAATAATAAACAAAATTCGCTAAACTGGCAAATCAGTAATCCTTGTATGAGCGCTTCGCGCACATTTAACGGAAAAAAAACATCGCCGAATTCAGCATTTCTCGCAATATAGCATTCTCAAAATTCAGCAGTTCTAGTCTTGTAGCAATCTCAAAATGTAAAAAACTCTTAAAGCAACAAACTATACATAAAATTATCAACATACCTTAACAGACATCTGCTTTCTTGAAACCTACAGCACAAAATATAACACCGCCGTCATTTTCCAAAATAGGCTTAATACGCATTGACACGCTATAAACAAACCCCCCTTTCATGTCAAAATTTCCTCATATTTCTTAATTACTTCAGCAAAAGCGTTTAAACGGACTACAGAAACTATAGTCAATGAAATACATCCAATAAATTTAACAAAAATAAAAAGACAGCCATAGAACACGATATCAAAGAGTATCTGGAACAAGAGTCAACCAACCGTCAGCAACATGAATGTTCACGCTCTCGCGTCGTAAAAAGGGGGGTTGCCATAATAAGTTACTAGACGCCAAACGCCGGGGTTGCCAGAGCGATAAAAATCGCCAAATACTCAACATCGCGGAGGGTGGGATAATAACACATCCTAGCCCCACAATGTAAAAGAAAACGTAAAAATTTATTAAACAAAGAAAAATAGTTCAAAATTAACTGAAAATGGAAAAGAAAAATTATCAAATTTTCAACTACAATATTTTATTTTGTTCTAAGTATAAAAAATTTAAAAAAGTGGCTCAAGTATCTCTATCTTCCCCTATTTTTATTACAAATGCAATAAGAATTCTAAAATTTGTAGCAACTAAATTAAAATGAAGTGATTCATATGAGTTAAATATTTTCAATGTTTAATAAAGAAACAAAGCACATGTTGTGAATACCATAAGCCAACGAAAATTTCACTTTTATGAAGTATGCGAAAATATTCTTGTTTACAAATAAATTTCCTTGTAAATACTGGTGTCATTCAACTATTTCAACATTTTATGAATACAAATACCTTGCCCCTGAAAGGGTTAAGTTATGTATTGTTATTATTAGGTATCCTACTTTTTTTTTTTTAATCTAGGTATGCTTTAGAAAAAGAATTGCTTCTTTGGCAAGTTTTACTCAATAACACAATATCTAAATGAAATATTTTAAATATTTTCTACTTAAACATTACCGGTTAATAATTAAATACTTCAATATTTATTGATAACACAATTCTAATCCATTTTTTTTATGTGCATATAAAAATATATTGAAATATGTTCAATATTTTTCCATATGATATTTCACGTTTGTTATTTTTAATTGGAAGATTTATTGAATTTTATAAATATTTTTAAAATCAAAGTAAATTTATAAAGCATGGAAAATTCATTTAAATATTGACAAAGTTTTAATTTTTTACTTCTAAATATATACTTAAAAACATATTAGCTGAAATACCAACTTTCAGTTAATATTTTCATGTAAAAGAAATTAATTTTTTTCTATAAACTGTTTCAATTCATAGATTAATAGCTCCCAGTTTAGCACATATTTAGTTTATTTTTACAATCATTATTAAGATTCAAGAGTCCACATTTTATTAACCCCCTTCAAACAACTATAGCTAAAAATAGTCAGAGCTCTTTTTAATAATTTTAAATAAAAAAAAGACTTGTTTGTTTTTATCTGCTAATTTTCATGTTAAAAAATATTTAAGTAATTCTTTATTGCTTTTCATGTTTTGAAATGAAATGTATTTTCATAATGAATTACTTTTCACGACATAATTGATAGTTACAAGTTGTTTATATATTTATAAGAAAAAAAAAATATTTATGGATTTTCACTGCGAGAAAGTATTCTTATTTTTCTTCCTTGCCACCACCCCCTCACCTCATTTCCAAAGTTTGTAGGGACAAGAGTGGATGTTGCAAATGAGACAAAATGTCCAACCCTATCTAAGGCTGTTTAAACATTTTTTTTATATTGAGTATTATGATATAAAATTGAAATTAAGAGGATTTTAGATAATTAAATTATTTAAATAATTCAGATCATTTAAATAATGTTTTATGAATACTCAAAATTTGCTATTGTTCAAATATTGAAAACATATTGTAATTTCAAAATGCATAAGGTGTATTACTATTTTCTGAAAGATATATTTCAAAATAATATTTATTATATATGTCATAGGCTGATTGAGAAATTCAACTTTTGCAAAGAGCCTAGTTTGCGAAGAAACATGCTAATTGTGGATGGGAAATCATACTGATAACACTGGTCGGCAACAAAATCCTCTGTAAAAATAATAGTTGATTCTTATTAGATTTCATTCTGGTAAATAAAAATATAGTAACGAAACTACTGTATCACAAACCATTTTTTTTGGTAGGAGGGTTTGCTTTTAAAATTAAGGTATTTTATATCTTGCTAAAATATAAGTGGAAATTTTGTAAATCTTAAAATGTAGATAATAATATGTAAATTATCTGTAAATAAATGTATAAATATGATTACCCAAGTTACAGCGGCATAAGGAATGAAAATATATTAGTGGATAGCAAATAGTAAATTCAGACACGAAAGGGGGGGGGGGGGACATAAAAAGAAAAATACACTATACAATACAAGTATCAACAAATTAAATTTCCATGCTATATTTTATCAATTTCATATCTAAGACAGTGAAAACACTTCTTCCATGATTTCAATGATACCTGACTTCATGTTAGAAGAAACAGCAATTCTATGTTAGGTAAATAGTACAACTATTTATTTTGTTAAAAATACTCTATTGATCATATTATTGAATCAATACCTCTGTCAATAAACATATGGGAACTGTAATTTGCAGGTCTAAGCAACAAAACATAAAACAAACTTCTGAATTCTTTAGGAGAAGTAACTCTCCACTGAAAAATCTATTTGGTTTAAATAAAACAACCCTGGATAGACATTTTTGCTTTTGTGCAACCAAGTTCTGAAAAGTTTTTTCTTTTCTTTCCTTTGTGGCTGATTTGTAATGACATGTTTTTTGAAATACCAGATTCCTTAGAGGAGAAACTGCCCCCCTCCCCAACTGTAACTTCTCCCAAATGGAACTTTTTTTTTTGGGGGGGGGGGTAAATTGCCTCTCCCTAAATTAAAAAAAATAATAATGAACTTTTTTTTTTTCCTCTGGCGATTTAAAAAGAAAAATTAAAACTTATTATTTCTGAGTGATTTAAAACTGTTAAGCATTAACAGAAAATATAATTAAGAAGTTTTCGTCGAAAAGAAGTGGCTGCCCCCCCCCCCCCCCCCCGTGGAAGTTTAATTATGTTTATGAAAGTATTTGTATTGTAATAAATATCGCATCCGGCGCCGAGCTAATTTTCAACGCAGGCAATGCTTCGACCATCGACTTCTTCGTCTATCTGGGTCACGTGACCTTCTAGTTTCGATTTCGCTTCCGGGCCATAGTAACGTCGGCTATGGGTACAACCCAGCTGATGATTACAGTTTGAGAGGGAATATTCTCATCAGCACTATGACTGAAGTGTGTCCTTATTGCAAGGTCTGAAATTTAAAGGCGAAACGATATAAATGTTTTACGCCACCGTAAAAATTAAACTGCCTGAACTTGGAGAACCGCATGAGCCTTTAAAAACTTTGCTTGCGGGATGTATTGCCAAATTGAAGATTTCCCTATCTAACATCAGGAAATACAATTCATGGTTCGAAATGACGTCGTTCGGAGTAGAAATCGTAACAGCTCAAATAATGGCAACTTTCAAAGTAAAAAGACAAATTTATCATAAATCTGTCTTCCTGCTTTCGTTCCCAGATGGTCAATATAAATTCCTACAAATGTATTTCATCGGTGATGGCAATGATGAATTGAATGCAATCTGGAAACGATGGATATCCTTTATACAGAAGAAGGTCAGCAAAAGATGGCGGTAAATTAGCAACCATATAAATGCGAAACGCTGACATCGAAGTAGATAACGGTTGGGTTGTTTCATATTTGCCTTAGCTATCAAAAACACACAAAGCGCAAATAAACTTCAAATACTGTAACTCCGTTAAATCGATCAAATGCATTTGTTAGTACGTGAGTAAAGGCGGCGACATGGTAGTATTTGGTATGTAACCAGAAAGAAATGACAGAAATGCGGTCATACATATAAATGAAATCGCACAGTATCCGGCTGGAAGATACATAAGTATCAATGAAGCTGTATGGCGAATTCTTTCGTTTCTCATACATAAACGAAGTCCAGCTGTTGTTCCCTTAGCGGTACATCTAGAAAATGGACAATTCGCTTATTTCACAGCTGCAAATGTGCAACAAATAGCCCTGAATACACCTGGTAAAACTTTAAATGCTTTCTTCACATTATGCCAAAATGATGTATTTGCGAAGAAACTGCTGTATTCGGAAATGACTAAGTATTACAAATGGAAAGCGAGTAGAAAATAATTTGAACGACGCAAACGAGGAGAGGACAGCCCGGCATATTCATAGAAACTATGATAGGCAAGCTTTACACTGTGCATCCCAATCAAGATGAATGCTTCTTTCTTTGCATGCTGTTGGTAAATGTGCCCGGTCCAGCTTTTTCCCAGCAATTGAGAATTGTCAACAACGTTACATATACCACTTTCCGCAGTGCATGTCAAGCTCTGAATTTATTGGAGAACGGCCGATATTTGGATGTATGCATTAATCACGCGTGCAACACGTCACATCTAAAAAAATTTGTGCATTGTTTGCAATCATATTGGACACCTGCTCTCATCTCCAACAAAGTTATGGGAGAAATATAAATCGCACATGGCTGAAGATATTTTCCGTCGAAATTGAAATATTAATACGAATTTTACAGCCGAAATCTACAACGAAGCGTTGATAATGATTAGAGATTTGTGCTTAGATATCACGGACAAAGTTCTCAAATCAATTGGGATTGACATCCCCGAATCAATCTGCAGCTGCTTCGTTCCATGTAGAATTGCATCGTGAATAGAATTGCAACACAGGTGATCTTTTATCGTATGTGCAACCAAATATTCCTAAGGTAATGCTTGAGCAAGAAGGCATTTACGATCAAATAATGCAAACTGTCAATAACGGGGCTGGAAAAATATTCTTCTTAGATGCACCAGGAGGAACGGGTAAAAAGTTCCCAATTAGACTGATTCTGACAGCAATTAGATCCAAAAATGACATAGCCTTAGCTCTTGCGTCGTTCGGAATAACTGCGACATTGCTACCAGGAGGAAGAACTGCTCATTCCGCTTTAAAATTGCCATTGAACATGAAATTCGTTGAAACTTTTACGTGCAACGTAAATGCAGAAATTTCAGTTGTTATTGCAACAGAAATGCAAATTTATTGTTTGGGATAGATGCACAATGTAGCACAAAAAATCGTTCGCGACTCTTGATCGATCGTTGCAAGATTTGCGTGGAAACATCAGACCATTTGGGAACGCATTAACCCATTAACTGCCGAAACTATAGGGATCTTCAACTTTTTCGATGAAAAACGTTTTCCACCACAAATTTTATAAGATAATATTCGCTTTATTTAGTGGTCAAAATTTCTGTTATTAAATAAAACAATTTTCAATTCAAAAATAGTGATAACTTGATAGTTACTTAAGCATGCGCATTTATTCTTACCGATGCGTCAACACCAGCGGGTAATGGGTTAATATTGCTTGCAGGAGATTTCAGGCAAACATTACCTGTAATTTCTCGATCGACATCAGCGGACGAAATAAATGCTTGCCTGAAATGCGCTACTTTATGGCTATACGTAAAAACATTAAAATTAACTACAAATATTCGTGTGCAGCTGCAAAACGATCGATCAGCTGAAATATTCTCACATCAATTGCTGAAATTTGGGAACGCTAAGGTGCCATTTGATCTGAACTCAGGACGAATTTCATTGCCTCATAACTTCTGCAATTTAGTGACGTCAAAAGAAGAACTGGTTGAAAAAATATTTCCCAATATTCAAACCAATTATAAGAATCACGACTGGCTGAGTGACTAAGCTATTCTTGCTGCCAAGAACAAAGACGTCTACGAACTTAACAGCATTATTCAGTCTAGCATTCAAAGCGAGGCAGTTACATAAAAATCTGTCGACACTGTTGTGGAAGAAGATGAAGCGGTTAATTAGCCAACAGAATTTTTGAATTCGCTCGATATGCCAGGGATGCCAATTCACGTACTACAAGTGAAAATCGGCGTGCCAATTATCATTTTGTAAATATTCACCAGCCAAAGCTTTGCAGCGGCACGCGGCTTACCGTTAAAAATTAATGCGCAACGTCGTAGAAGTCACAATCTTGACAGGGTCTTTCAAAGGTGAAGATGTCGTCATTCGTCACATTCCTATGATTCCAACGGATATGCCATTTTAATTTAAAAGATTGCAATTTCCAATTTGATTGGCGTTTACAATCACCATCAACAAAGCTCAGAGCCAATCTTAGAATTTTGCGGTTAAGATCTAACACGGACAATTTAATGTTATGTGTTATAGAATCGGCAAAACAGACAGTCTCTATATTTCCACAGAAAATGGCATTGCAAAAAATGTTGTATAGCCACAAGTACAGGGAAATTAAACGTGTTACGAACGTGGGCTTTCTCTTATTTTTTTTCCCATTTGGCCAGACTGAGCCACAGCAACGTGCGGCCGGGCACAGCTATAGCAAAATTAATAAAAATAAAATTAATGAAATTAATAAAATGGTTTTCCTGTTAATAAATCAACTATTAATGATGACGTTTCTTCTAAAAAGAACATTATTTCTCTTAATTTTGACGTTAACGACGATTTAATAACGATGGTTAATCAGGATTTGACAACTAATGGTGACTGTTCTGCCAGCAAAAGTTTACAAATTCAGCACCATGAAAATACACTGTTGGAAATTAGTATGTACTATTAAGCAGTTAAACTATCCTATCTAACATATTTTCATAAATAATCTTTTTTTCTTTTTAGTAACACAATATTTTGTTCAGTATTCGGGTTACTTTATTCCTTCTCAAAAAATTATTCGTTAACCCCTGTTTCTTGTTCTGTCAGAAATTATTTTTATTTTGTTTTTGTATCCTGACTTATTAAAACAGACAATTAGAAATAATCACAACTATTATATAATTTCATTTATTACTGTAGCTACAAATATAAAAAGTAAAATAATTTGTAAAAAATACTCAAGGTAAACATATCTACATAAAATCTTTCCAGTATTTCTAAAAAAAAGGAGAGAGATTGTAAGTGTCGATATCTAAGCAACAAGAACCATTGAGTATTTATTCTAGAGAGGCCGTTGAGAATTTATTTGTGGACTAATGGTTTCAGGCAACAAAGCTCGAAGCAAGACATCCATTAGCAGAGCCTATTGAAAGACAGTTTATTCCAAAATTTGTACGGGAATCTCGGAGAAAAGGGAAACACAATAGCTGTTTACTACATGTTATACAGAAATAAGATGGAGAGAAACTACAAAGCAGCGATGAATCATTAAACATATGCTAAATATAAACAGAAAAAGTAAAGTAAAGAATTAAAGAATAGAATTTTATATGGATGTTCAGAGAACAAAACAAAACAAAAAAAGAAGAAAAAAAAAGAAACCAGTACACTATTAAAACAGCCATTTTTGAGTATGTATTTTCTCTGCTTCTAATAGCTCTTTGTAACAGCATTTAAGGGGGCAAAAAGATTTGAAATGACAACAACAACAAAATCTGTTTATTATTATTGTTATTATTTAGGATTTTTTAACTTTTAAAAATGCCGTACAGTGGGTTCAATAGGAAAATTCCTAAAATTACGGTGGCACGAGCCCGTAAACATTTATACTTCATTTTTTCTTCGCAGGCGGATGACCGTCATACTTACCTTCACCAACTGACTTGAAATTCACATGGGTGAATATCACAAAATGTGAGATTTTGAAAACAAAAATTTTGAAAATTTAAATCGCTTCAAAGCTTCTGATTTTTTTTCTAAATGTTGGTTTAACAGATGAATAAAGAAATTTATATGTAAAATTGTTAAATTTGAAGCGTTTAAGTTCATTTTTATGTATTTATAATTATGTGTCATTTTCTTGGCATAGGATAATGACAATTTCATTCTAAAACCTTTTTCACATTCTTGTTTTTTTTATTTTTAGGTCTAACATTTTAATTTTTTTTAAAGGAACATGCTTCCTCTATAGTACCTCAAATTCAGTGTAATGTTCAGTTTTATTTGTAATTTACAGAAGCTAGGAAAATTACATAATAAAAGTCTACTCAATTTTTACAAAGCCTTTAAACGCATTATTTTCAAAGAAATATCTAAAAGATCTTGCTGGTAGCAATGATTTTACTACTTCTGACTTGAACTATGTCAAGAACAAGAAGAATTACTCTGCAACGCCATCTTTATACCTCATAAAGAACTAAAATGAGCAGGCCAGGGCAATGACATTCATTTTCAGTGACAATCATATTTTAATTATGGAAAATTATTTGTAAAATACAGAACTTGTTACCTTCCACATATATGTGTTATATAAGGTATAATTAGAAATAAAAAAAATTAGAAAACGACGTCTTTAATATATTTTTGGCTGTATTTAAACGTTAATACTTAAATGTCACAAGAGTAACGGAAAACATACAAAAGTTTTAATTAAAAAAAAACTACTTAAAATTTTTACCCAAAACTTCTAATTCTCTGATTTCGAGGTATAAGACATATTTTACATTAAATATTTTGTTTATGCTATGCATGGAATAGGCTCTGGGGAGTTGTCACAAGAGTAACAAACGTCTGTGTCACAAGAGTAACACATAATACTTTTGTCGATAGTTTGATATAAAACTGCGTTACAACCAAAACAAACAGAATGATTAAAGTTTTGCTGTTTTTTCTCTGTTGTTAGAGCAGTTCTTGAAATAATTTTAGCTATAACTAAGGTTATTTTGTAAATTTTAAGGACGATAAATTATCTTTATTAGTGTTTTTTTAATGGGTGGATTTATTTTTTCATTTTTGGTATTACTTAAGATTATAAAATAATCAGAACAAGTAATTAAAGATATAATAAAACAACTCAACTCGTGTCATTTTTGTGTGCTTTCTTGTGGTTTGAAGCACATGGTCTTTGATGAGATATTTTATAGGCTTTGAAAAGCTTCGTTTACTAAATTCTGCTGTATAACCTACAGAGCTTCTTATAGTAACTCTTATAGAAAGGATTCTGATAGTATATTTTAAAGGAAAGATTTTAATATTGCTTCTTATACACGAAATTGTTTTAAAGAGCAGGAAAAATTCTGCTAAGCGCTAAGATTTGTAGAGAAAAAATAAGAATGAAATTGAATATGTTGTTGTGAGAAAGAAACAAAACAAAATATATTATGATAAGGTGAAGAACCGTCTTAGAAACAGCAAAAGATTCAGCAAGAAAATGGAAATATTAAGAAAAGGAAAAAGTAGAGAACTAGCTAACCTCAGATATTGTTACGGAAAAAATCTAACTCCACAGCTTTGGAGATTTTTATGTCGATGAAGATTTAAGAAGAGGCCATTCTTCAGCTAAATCTACGTTAGTTAAGCGTGAAAAAGGTCACATAATTTCATCAATTCTAGGGGACATTTAATAAGAGGATACGTTTTTTGTTTAAAGAAGCTTTCCTAAATTGAAAAATTGGAGATTCCTTTGCAGCTTTAAAGCCTAGTTTCATAAAACAATAGAAAATGACTCATCATAATATCTCCATTTGTTGCTGTCACGAAAACATTCAAGCAATTCATAATGCAGTAACTGGTGTATTTGCTGCATTAAACATTCCTGTGATGGATTTGATGACTTTGTCTGCCGAGATACATGATAATTAGAATTTAGGAATTCAGAATGTCTAATTTGCGGAGATAACATCGAAGAATTATTTGAAACGGAAGTCCATAGTACAGAACTTCTTATAAGTTATTGTAAATAGCAAAACGTTAATAGACGTTTATCTATTGACAAAACGTTTATCAACATCTTCTCAATACTGTTACTTTTTCAAAACGTTGATAAACGTTTTGAAAAAGTAACAGTTAAAGAAACCATTTCTGATTGTTTAAAAATTTTCGAAAGCAACTAAATCAATTTCTGTGGCACACATTCATTGAAACTTGTACAAGGGATTATTTTCGTAATGCCAAAAAAATAACCATTTCTCAAACAATAGTTATGCCAGTGGATTTTCTGGAAACTGTTTTATTTTCATGCCAAGACGAAATTTTGGTATGGAATGCTACATTACTGGTTAAATCCACAAGCGACTGTATTTTCAGCGTTTTATTTAATATGATTTATTTAGTTTTCTGTTATTGTATAATGATATACAGTCAAACCTCGTTATGCCGACACTCTAAGGACCAGAACAAAGTGTCGTCATAAGCGGGGTGTCGCGGTAACCGGAGTTGGAGAAAAATGGTTATAAAAAGCTGTATTTTAAAGTAATTTAAGACTATTTGAAATTCATAATTGGTCTTGCTGTTTTAAGCAATAAAACATAATTATTAAACAAAATAAACACAAAAACAAAATTGAAAAGAATAAAAATCATATTTATGGTGACTTGTTTTTTTATTCTAACATGAAATATTAATGAATTAAGGTTTGCTTATCCCTAGATGTGCGTCCTACAATTCTTTTTTCAATATTATAAAATGAATTGTAATCAATATTCGCTGTTTCAGAAATGGAAGTAGATAATTTCTGATCGTTTCAATGCAATTCAATTCTTCGGTTATAGTCGGATGAAAAATGCCTTGTAACCAAAAGAAAGCGCCACCTGACCAGAACAAAAAGACCGCGAATAGACTGATACATCTATCTGGAGCTTAAGTGGGTCATTCACAGAGTTTGGGTTCATTTATTCAGATAAAGGATTGAAGTAAAATTTCTGATTTGTCTCAATAGGTATTTTAGACACTTTTGTGAAAAGTTTGTTAAGGTATTTCTCACCGCTTAATTTCTGTGCTTATGAGATGGATTATGAAAAATGGACAATTTTTCTAAACCGTCGGGATATCCGGAGTTGAACGTTATACAACGACGTAAAATCCGGAGTTTATTTACATTAAAATCATATACGGAAAATCTGGACTTTGAAAAACTGACGTGATAAGCGGAGTGACGTGAAAACCGGGTGTCGGGACAACGAGGTCCGACTGTATATGAAATGAAGCGCGTGCTAAAAAAGCAATTCTAAGATACACTGCTTATTTTGTCAAAAGAAATAAAACAATAAAGTTCCATTACTTTGCGAGAAAATACCAACAGCGAAGGGCATTCAACAAATACAATTTGTTAAAACCATGAAAAATGACACTATCTACTACAAATCTTACACTAACATGATTTGTACAAAGAATTTGTGTTTCATTAAGTAAATCATGATACAGGAGAAGTTGCAAGTGATATTATTGATAATGAAGACAATGACTTATTCTGTTAAGTAGCAGAAACTGAGAGGTTGCTATGTGGTTATAGTGTTTGCTAATTTTAAAAATTTTTACATTATTTTATGTTATTTTAAAATTAAACCATCATTAAAAGTTGTTCTGTATGTAAAATAATTTTTTAAAAGTTATTTTAATTATTTTGTTTAGTATTTAAACTGAATTTTTGCTAAAATTACTTTATGGACAAAATGTCACAAGAGTAACACTTAGCCTTTTGCAAAATCAAATGACTAATTCATGTGTTATCAGATGAGTTCAATGATTAATGCTTTTTAAAAAGATATAATTACTCTGCTATATTCTGTAAATTTTATTTCCATAGTCTCATATAATTCACAGAATTTCTGCGTCAAACACAATTTTTGAAAATTGCATTTTTTGTGGTCACAAGAGTAACAAAATTTTCATTTATTATCTAGCCAAGTAAAATGCTTTTTGTTACAAATTATATATTAAACCATATATAATTGGAATGAAAGTAGAATACATGTATTTTTAAGAAGTTGCATGAAATTTATCTTAAATATATTTTGTAATAAGAGAATTGGAAATATGTATGGAAATTTGCTCTGGTGGTCACAAGAGTAACAGTGGACGTTCCCATATATATATCAAAGGTTTAGGTTATCATTATTGAGCAAAAAAAACAAAAAAACTTTGAATAACTATAAAAATACTTATAGTTGCGTTTATTGCTTTTTCTAACAAATATATACAATAAAATCATTTATAAGAAATACTGACCGAAAAAAATGTGAATATTTACAGTACATATCTACACAATATCTTCCATCTACTTTCCAGAAAAGACAAATTGTAAGTGTCGCGATGTAAGCAACAAGAATCATTGAGCACTTATTCTTAGAGAGGCCGTTGAGAATTTATTTGTGGACTAATGGGTTCAGGCAGCAAAGCTTGGAACAAGATATCCATTAGCAGAGCCTATTGAAAGACAGTTTATTCGAAAATTTGTACGGGTATCTCAGAGAAAAAAATCACAATAGCTGTTTATATGTTATACAGAAGTAAGATGAAGAGAAACTGTACTCGGCGGTCATGAATCATTAAACCTGTATCAAAGATAAATGAAGAAGAGAAAAGAAAAGAGTACTACATACATTTTATTTTCGATAGAGGATAAAAAGAATAAAACAAGCCTCCTTTTTTTTGCGAAGGGAATGGCGCAAGAGATTGGCATCATATAAAATATGAAAACAATACTAGAATGAATAAGCGAGGTTTCGGAGGAATAACTGCTTATACACTTTTATACAGGAAATCCTTTTTTATCGCCTCCTAAATAGATTTCTAAAACGTTAGTTTCTCAAGTATATATATATATATATATATATATAAAAGACTAGAAAGAAAATTTCTGCGTCCACCATAGATTATTAACCCCTTACGCACTATATTTAATTTAGTGGCAGTATGCTGAATACCAGATATATTAAATTTCGTCAAAAGTAGTTTATTCCATTATTTTTAATTACATTTGAATCATGTAATTATATGTAATGTAAGGAGATGAAATAAAGGTTTATTTATACTATACAAACAGAAATGAGGTTCGGAATAAAGAGTTATTATAACATGTGTAAAATTTGTAAGTTTTCGAACTATTGTTACATTACGATAAAGCGTAGAAATGTAGCAAAAAAATAAGCTATATATATATTTATGCTATAAAGGTCGTACAAAAGCAATCACAACAGCAATTGGCGACACAAAAAACTAGATACTTAGAAAATTGCAGTCGGGACATAAAATGAGGACGTACGCACATACGTCCTGGTATTTCAAATAGAAGAGTCCATAACGTACGCAGATACGTCGTGATACTTCAGGAGTTAAACATTTTTCAGCACTTCCAGAATACTTTAAAAAAACTTCGCTGTTTAATAAGATAAATAAGATTCTTAAGTAAACATTTTAGAAAACGCATAACACATTTGAAATCCAGCTTTCAGCATTTATTGCAGTACTCCAATTCTTTAGTACACCCTGTAATTGATCTATAGATTTGTATGTATTCTACCTGGTATTCTAAAATTTAGTTTAGTAATAAAACGCATAATAGGTTAAAAATTCCCCTTCAGCAATTTCTACCAATAGACGGAAACATACTTTAATTATTTTGTACAGCCCTGTATATTACTTACAGATTTTTATACATGCCATCTATTTAGCTAAAATTAGGTTCAGGCTCAAATACGCTTAAAGCTACTGAAATCGCATTTCAAGAAATTATCATCCCACGTATCCAGTTCTTTGCGTGGCCCTGTATATGATTTTATTTATATTCTACAAAAATTTCTTAATATACTAAATATGATCCAGCTTGAAAATGAATAACTCAAAAAACATATTTAAGCAATTCACGCTCATTCCCAGTAATACTCACGAATTCTTTTGTGTAGTCCTGTATATGAACTATAATAATTATACACACTCTGTAATATGCAAAAATTTATTTAAACTTAACAACGCATATCATAACTGAAAACGTACTTCTAGCAGGTATCGCTAATAGACAGTATTTCGGATGCAACTGTATCCGGAATCTTTTGTGTGTCCTTGTCAATAGACGATAAATTATATGCCCATCATATTGTACAAGTAACTTGTAGCAAACCTCAGTAATGTATATCAATTTTAGTACAGTAAAGCCTCGATTATCCGCGAAGCGAAATTTTTTTTTAAATTCAAGCCAACAGCAAGGAAAATACAAAAAGCCGTACTAATAAATATAAACAGAAAAATCCATGTATTCGAAAGTCATAGAAGAATATTTCTAGATTCGGTTGCCATGCTTGAAATATCAGATATAAAGTCTTGGTGTCTTTTCTTGATTTTATTAACCAAAAGTAAACACAGCAATTAAAATATTTAACAATTAAATAAGACTATTATGATAAATTCCAGGAGAGCATATCAAGAATAACTTCATTTTCGAGATAAAAATTATTCCATATTAAAAGAAAAACAATAGTTTACAATTTAGAATAAAGAAAAGGTGTTTCCAAAGCAAGAAGCAAAAACAAGTAACTGATTTTTAAAAAAAAGGTGTAACTCAGCTCTTTTTGTACAGTATGTATGGCATCGTTTCTTCTTTACTGTTCTTTATTTCAGTGATTTAGACGTAAAGCAAAGGTTACTGATGTACTGTTACATATGTATGTATAACGTTTTTATGCTTTTTGTACACTAACACATAGTTTTTATGCTGAATTTTCTTTTTTTTCGTGTTTGCATCCCATTTCCAGTCTTTTTCGGGTTATCCGTGGTGGCCTTGCCACCCAATTCCGCGGATGATCAGGGCTGTACTGTATATCTGAAATTGTGTAACGCCATTAAAATACGATACAAACAGTTTTCCCCGTAGACCATTATGTAACGGAATTAATTTGTGTGGCCCTGTAAGTGAATAATAAATGCTTTGCATATGAATTGAATATTTCCAACTGAGCGAAAAAATGCCCACAGACTTTTCGTGTTGGAGTAATTTTTTAATTGCATTTCTGTGACACTGGACCAGCGAATTCCAGAGAAAAATATAAAACATACGCTTCATAGGTCTCTTTTCAGTTTTAAATTCTCTGTTTTCCGTTTTTGCTCTCAGTTATTTCTAAAAGATCAAGTAATGTGCGTATGCAGGTAAAATCTTTGAAAAACTAAGAATTTTTTTTAAAAAAGGTAACTGTAAAGATATAAATATAAAAAGCTGTTTTTTGACTGTGATTGAACAGATTATTGCAATCAGTGTAACTTTCGCCCTATTGGTTCCAGAAGGGGGGGGGGGGGGAGGTTATTATTTTTTTCAGAGGAAAAACTAAGACACTTTTTAAGTTAGATAAGGAGTAAAAGCGATACAATATCATTGGAACGTGGGGGGGGGGGGGGGTACGATGTCATAGATATTTAGCTATAATGCCTTTCATTTAAATAAAAGTATAAGCAGATCCTTTCCCACCTATTTCGTGGGAGGGGGAGAGAAAGCATATCCCGCCTTCGAAAATGCTACGGAAATTTGTTAAATAGTGGTGCGAACAGAATATAAAAATATTCACTTGTGGCCGCCATGCGCCTATCTTTCATTCTGTAATAGGTATCTCTAACAGAAAACTAAATACAGTAGAACATCGGTTATCCGAAGTAATTGGGACCGACCATCTTTCGGAAAATCGAAATTTTTGGATAATTGAGAATGCTTCAATTTTAAGATTAAGGACAAATATATGCAATATTTCTTATTATGGTAACAAGTACTTAATAAAAATAAAACAATAGCAAAATAGAAACAAGAATAAATTAATTAACTGGATTTTAATTTTGAAATTAAGTACCTTTTACATATATCACAAGGGTTTGAAAAAATGTTTTGTTTGTCGCTGTTTCAATTGGCTTTGCTTTGAAGCTCTATCACGGAGTTTTTTAATATTATTAGTTTATCAGTATCACAGTCTTCCTGCTGCTCCGGCCATGCCAAACCTTTTGCGAAACATCCGAAAACTTTGAAATTGCTAATTTGTTAGTTTTCTTTGTTCCAGTCGGCAGATTACGGGAGCTCAAATTAAATTCAAAGGAACTCTAAGAAAGGGGATGGAAAATATTTATATGTACTCGTAGTTCGGAAAGGATCGCTTGCCCACAAGGAATATGATAGTTAAAAAAAAAAAAGCTTTCAAAATGGAAATAATGAAGAATGTGATAGTAAATGTGAAATATTATGTGTGAATAGAAATGTGATAGTAAAAAAAAAAAAAAAAAAAAAAAGGCTTTAAAAATGGATTTTGGTTAACCGAGAGTTTCGGATAAAGAGGTTCTACTGTATGTCTAAATACTCCGTAAAATCATAAAAAAATAAAAAATAAATAACATTTAGAATGCATACATTCTTTTTCCCTTAAAAAATGTGACATATACAAGATGTTAAAAAAAAAAAAAGGTAAGACAGTCTTTAAGAGACCCAGTTGTGAAAAGTTATGGTTGTGTCTGCGACAGCAATGTAGAGGAATGAAAATTATTTGCGGGGGTAGCATTTTTCAGTTTTCTTGTGTATATTATAAGTCTTGAAATAATAAGGTTCTTACTGATTAATATTATAAAAATACAACTATATTTCAATTATAATATAACCTACATAAGTAAATCGCAAAACTGACATTTTCTGTAAAATTAGATTAAAATAAATGTAAAGTGGTTCTGTAAGGTTGAAGGTAAGGCTAAATCTATTCACGCAATTTATGGGCGAATAATGCATTAAAAAATTCAACCGACTGAAGAATTTTGTGATTTTTTTTCCTACAACCAACCGGCAAATTTCATTATTTTTTTAATGAAACAGATCGACGAATGCCGCGTATTTTCTCACAATCGACTGAAAAATTTCGCGATTTTTTTCATGCGATTGATTGACAAATTTCGCGATATGTTCCTGTGTCTGATTGAGGAATTTCGCGTTATTTCCCACAAAACAAAACGAAGAAATTTACAATTTTTTCCCTGCGAACGATTATCAGATTTTGGGACATTTTCTTGACCGATTCGCAAACTTCGCGTTTTCATCTCTCGATAGGTTGCCGAAATTCCAATTTTCTCCGGTGTCTGATAGAAACATTTTGCGATTTTTACCCACGACTATTGAATAATTCCGAGAATATTTGGGAAAATTGACAAATTTCGCGATATTTTCCCGAGATTAATTAATGAATTTCGCGACATTTTTCACGCGATCGATCGCGGTACATTTTTTCGGCTGACTGAAAAATTTCACGATTTTTTTCTGCAGCTGACCAACGAATGTTGCGATTTTTTCCCATGCAATCAAGTGACAAATTGCGCGATATATTCCCGTTGCCGATTGAAAAAAAACGCTTTTTTCTCACGATTATCAAATTTCGCAATATTTTTTCTGGCTGATTGTCGAATTTCGCGTTTTCATCTTGCGACAGATTGATCAAAATCACGTTTATTCAGTATCTGACTGAAAATGTTTGTGATTTTTAGCCATGACCGACTAAAAAATTTCGAGATTTTTTTCATTCGACCGATTGTTAAATTTTGCGATATTTTCCCACGGCCGATTGACGAATATTTTCCCCACGAATGAATGACCGAATTAACGCGGATGTCTTTCCTGCGACTGATTATCAAATTTCGGGATAGTTTCTACGGCCGATTGGCAAATTTCGCGGTTTCATCCTGCGATAGCTTGATAAAATTCATGATTTTCCGTCCATTTCTGACTGAAAATATTTGCGATTTTTACCCGCGATCGACTGACGAATTTTGAGAATTTTTCCTGCGACCTATTGACGAATTTCACAATGTTTTTTCCGCGATTGAATGACGAAATTTGCTATTTTTTCCTATAACCAAATGACAAATTTCGCGATGTTTTTCCCGCGTCTGATTATTAAATTTCACGATAGCTTCCGCAGACGATTAGAAATTTTCGCGGTTTCACCCTTCGACAAATTGATAAAATTCACGAGTTTACCTCCCGTTTTTGAGAGAAAAAATTTGCGATTTTTTCCCGACCGATTGACCTCATTGTGCGATATTGTAACGAGACCGATCGGCGAATTTCATGGTGTCTCCCCGTGACAGAATCGACCAATTTTTCGATCTTTTCTCCACCTCAGATCTAGAAATTTCACGATTTTTTTTCCTACGACTGATTGACGAATTTCGTGATTTTTTTTTTCTTTTACTTTCGACCGTTAGACGTGTTTTGCAATTTGTTTCCCGTAACCGAAAAGAAACAACCTGTTCTCGGCAACGTCTAGAAGAGGCGGAAAAAAAAAAGAAAAAGTAATATGTGACGTACGTCACGTATATTCTGCTACCTAGTTAGTAGATTGTAGAGATTAATAATTTTTGCATAGGAAACGATATAGCAATTCATTTAACCAGCGAAAAATACTGGGTATAATACTTTAAATCGAATCCGGAAATTTTTTAGAGAACTTTAACAATAATGAAGATAGTTTAAAGAAATATTCATCACATTTACATTCTTTTATATCAAATTCGATGTGACGTAAAGTGCTGGAACTGCATGGTAATTCAGTCAATTATACCGTGTTCAATGTGAACTTCGTTCTAAAATATAGACTACCTAATTCAACACTACTTGGATGAGGATTATTATAAATCCCCCCCCCCCCCCCCCCCATTCTCGTGATATCGTTACATAAGACACAAAGCAAGTAATATCAAAATATATACGTATGTTATGTAAGTCATATTAAATAATCATATTGATATGAAAGTCTATTGAAAATTTTACTAAAATTACTTCATTATTATTATTAAAGTTAAGAACAAGAATTCGGAATTGTTTTTGGGGGGAAGCCCGTACATTTTAGTCTGAACGATTGGATTGCAACCCTGATTTTCTATACAAAAATTGTTTGCTGTACTGTGCTCTTCCATCTCTTGCAGTTTGTCTATCATTTTTTAAACACTTTATATAAATCTAACATAGTTTTGCGTTATTTAATTGGTGCATTTTCCGTTTTGTATCTCTAATATTGTAAACTCTGTTTAAATGAATCATAACTGCAGCCAAAAAAACTGCAGCAAAATTGACATTTAACAAACAAAAAACTTTTAAGGGCTTTTTCAAATAAACGATTTCATTCCCCGTATTTATTAAAAGTAACGGAAATGTACAAAATGTTACTAGTACCATAAAAATGAATGAATTAGGTTAAAATTTATATTTCATCTCCTTAGTGAGTGGCGATTTGTGTCAATCCGGTTTATACGAATTTTTTGCTTATCCGAGGTAAGCTTGGTCTATATTAACTCGGATAATCGGGACTTTACTGTATAGGAAATTTATATTTAACCGTAGAAAAAACAATTTAAAAAAATGCATTCAAGATTCTAAATAATTAGAAAAAAAAAACGTTACAGAGAGCATAGTAAGCTATATGTATGAAACTGTAATACTGTTTTTAAATAATTTCACGAATCGGAAGAATATTTTCCATACTTTCACGAACCGGAACAATATTTGTCAAAATTTCACGAACCGGAACATCGTTCCGGTTTGCTCCGGTACATTTCGAGCTCTGCGTAAATATAGGCAGAAGTAGAGGGCAAGTCCCACACTCACAAAACTTTTGATAATAAAATTTATTTATTTTTTAGTAATATGCATAATATTAGTATAAAATATTATGATGTCTAGAGAAGGATCAAGAAGTTGTTAGGCGGCATGGGTAGAATCAGACACCCGTCCTCCGTTACGGTACTGACTTCAAATAAGATTATTGGGTTCAGATTGGTATGTCACTACAACAAAATTTTAGTAGTGACAATTGCATCTTTATAAAAGGAAAATATTAGTTATTTATGACTTTAAAAAACAATTACTTGATATTTTTAGCTTCTGAAATAACAATTAATTATTCTAATCAGATTACGTTAGTATCAGATTGATTTTTAATTTTCCCATCGCTATTAAAATGATAATATTCCTTCAAACATAAAATGAAAAATAGTTAAAATAAAAATTAGCGACTTTAGGTGAGGAATGGCCCGCCCAGGTAAGATATTATATCTGCACGGAATGCTCAAAAATGCGACAAAAAATATTTTATAGAGAAACATGCACTTTAGGAAAGGAGAGAATTTCAGAACACCTTAATTTTTGACGTTCTATAATAACTTTCTAACTGTGACGCTGAAATAGATAGAGAATTAAAAAAAATGAATTGGTTGCTAACGTGCAACCAATTTATTTGAAAAACGTGCAAACGTGCACGTGCAAAACGTATTGGTTGCTGGAAAATGTAAATGACTATCTCTCAGTCATAAAAAGAAAATAAATTATAAGAAAATAATGTCACAAAAGGTGAGGTTTGGTCCAGGAAGAGGTGTTGAGGTAACACCTACTTGACACAATACACTTGTACACTATCAAGTAGGCGTTGGTTGAGGCGCCTAAGAATGCAAGAAATGTGTTAAATAATAAAAAAAATAAAATTTAAGTCGTGAAAGTAGTGTATTCTACGAGAGAGTGTAGTTAATTGCGAGCTTTTAAATAAATATTTGATAAATAAATATTTGATGTATATATATTTATATTTGATATTTTGGCCTTCTTTCGTTGTCTCTTATTGGTTTTCGTTAAAAGTGTTATATCTAGGCACACGGCAGTGTGTCAGCCAAGTTCGCCTGACATAGCCGTGTGTTATTTACACGAACCATTTCGAGCTGTTTTCATCAAATTTCAATGCTCTACAACTGAAAATCTATGAGACCTACGTACTTGTTATACGAAATGTGTAGTAAGGCCACCCTAATTACCTAAAATCCAAAATTTTATAAATAACGCATAATTAGTTTCCGAGATAATGGCATTTGAAAATGTCTGATAATCGATAATTTTACCACTGACTGACTGACTGACTGACTCACTCATCAAAAAGATCTCGTATATCTACTGCAGCTACAGACTTCAAATTTGGTGCGAAGTTCGTTTACACTATAAAACTGAGGAAAAAAATAAAAAAATTGTGAAAATCGATGAATTACCCACCTGGGGGTGCCCATTTTTACTTTACCATTGCGTCTATTAGGCGAAATTTTAATTTGCCGTAGGAGGGGACGCTGTTCTGTCGCCAAATACCGGAAAGTTTCTCGCCAACATGGCGATATATCGCCAAATTAGTCGCCAAAAGTGACGCCACCTTGGCGATATCTCTAATATTTCGCCAAATTCCCATAGACTTCCATTGTAAACCAATCTATTTACTGGGGGTTTATCTGGGTTTACTTGCTTACAGAAAATCAACAAATTGAGATATACTGTCCGTCACAGAGCCCGTTCACAGAAACTATACATGTTGGAGGCGTGAAATTTTGCATATTTACAGCTGAACACCTCACATCAAATGACAAATCATAAAATTTTGAAAAAGTTGTAAATTTAACCCTTTGGGGTCTCACATGTGTATTTTAAACAATTCTTTCTAAGTGAGCCCCTAATTAGGTTGGAGGCGTGAAAATTTGAATGCTTATAGCTGAACACACATCAAATGACAAACCATAAAATTTTGAAAAAGTCGTACATTTAACCCTTTGGACTCCCACATGTGTATTTTAAGCAATTCTTTCTAAGTGAGCCCCTAATTAGGTTGGAGGCGTGAAATTGTACATACTTATAGCTGAACACCTCACATCAGACGACAATCTATAAAATTTTGAAAAAGTCGTACATTTAACCCTTTGGGCTCCCACATGTGTATTTTAAATAATTCTTTCTAAGTGAGCCCTAATTAAGTTGGAGGCGTGAAATTTTGCATACTTATAGCTGAAAACCTCATATCAAACGAGAAATCATAAAATTTTGAAAATGTCGTACATTTAACCCTTTGGTCTCCCACATGTGTATTTTAAACAATTTTTTCAAAGTGAGCCTCTAATTAGGTTGGAGGCGTGAAAATTTGCATACTTATAGCTGAACAGACATCAAATGACAAAACATAAAATTTTGAAAAAGTCGTACATTTAACCCTTTGGGCTCCCACATGTGTATTTTAAACAATTCTTTCTAATTGAGACCCTATTTAGGTTGGAGGCGTGAAATTTTGCATACTTATAGCTGAACACCATCATGCGACAAATCATAAAATTTTGAAAAAGGTCGTACATTTAACCCTTTGGCTTCCACATGCGTATTTTAAGCAATTCTTTCTGACTGAGCTCCTTATTAAATTGCAGATTTGAAAACACCTGAGGCCAGGCGATAAATCATAAAATCTTGAAAAAATCTTACGCTTAACCCTTTGAGCTACCACATATGTATTTTAAGCAATTCTTTCTAAGGGAGCCCCTAATTAAGTTGGAGACATGACTTTTTGCATACATATAGCTGAATACCTCAGACCACACGACAAATCATAAAATTTTCAAAAAGTCTTATATTATTTACTCCTCCGGGCTCTAATTTGTGTATTTTAAGCAATTTTTCTAACCTCCGCCCTTTTCACCCGGGGAGTACTTTTCCAACTTTTACCGACACCCCTTTGACCGTCCTTTCATATTATGCACCATAGCCTTACACATTTTTGTTCCATTTTTTACCGCCAGGGGTGCCTACTTATCTCGGGTGCTATGTGCTCAATCCCCTCGACTAATATATCTACGGATAGTATGTAAAACGGAGTTTCGTTCGGATAGAGGTTTGTTTAGAATAGAGTGCGCCCCTGGTTGCGAAATGTGCAACTAACAGATTTTTCAAAAGGATAAAGTGTTTTGAAAGGAATATTAAACGAAACCCTCTGTGCGATCTGTGATCACACTTACCCATTTGTTATTTTTAAAATCATCAGAGAAAAGGATATTTAGTTAATTAAATTTGAAAATCCAGGGAGGGGCAATGTCCTTTCTCTGCACTACCTCTTTGCCGGCACCCATGGATGAATGATACATAGTATGGCATAAGCACATAACTTTATTTTTCACTTTCAGTACAAAAAAGCAGGCCCAGCTATAGGATATTTAATTGGAAAATTTAATATAGGAATTTAATAGGAATTGCTGTTTCAAAAACAATAAAAATTTCGAATCATTTCGTTTCAAAACATGCATTCAATGTAGCAGTATTAAAATATAGATTTCTGCCGCAAATGGACAGCCAAATAGTTTGTTGTAGGAAATTAAAATTAAAATTGAATGTTGCTTGGTGAATAAAATAGTCACACGTAAACACATCAAAAAGCATTAAGTAAAGAGTCTAAATATGTTGTAACTTTACAAAAAGTAATGATATCTAACAAAAACATAGCTGTGAAAAAAAGGGAGCCAAGTTCTGTAAAGACAATGGCAAGAAAAGAAGTGATATCTAAGTGGGTGCCAAGTCCAAATAAAATTCACTCAAACTTACCTACTGAAGTATTATAGCATTTTTTAAATTGTTTAGAAATAAAAATTATTGATAGCATATTAATAATAAATCTAGAACTTGGCAAGTTTTTGATAAATGTTATGCCTATCAATTTCATGTCTTAAAAAAATGGTGATGTCGATATTAATTTCAATGACATTACAAAAAAATTAATATAGTTATTATTATAAACAATGACTCATGTTAAAGATTTGATAAACCAATAAATACACAGATACACTCCCACTCGTCTTTTCTTATCACTCTAGCACCCACCCTCCAGAAACCTCAATGAAAACAGACTAAGATGCCTGACAAAAAGACAGATATACTTACGCTTGTTCTTGGTCATCACTCTAGAAACTGCACGCCTTTAACCCTTTCAGGGGCAAATAACTTTTATTCGTGAAATGCTGAAATGATTGAATCACACCAGAATTTAAAAACAAATTTATTTCAAAATGGGTAAAAGCTTCTTTTCACGTATTTAATAAAATTAAACTTTTTAGTCCTGAATTCTGGTGTCAATGTGGCATTTTGCAGTTAAATTGGGTGAAATATGTTTTATCCCACCGCCCTTCAAGGGGAAGGAGCTCACTCAAATTAAGGCTGCCAGTCATGAAATAACAAGATTTGATATAATAATGTCCTTATTAAAAATAAATGACTCGTAGGTAAAAACTTGCCAAGTTCTAGATTTATTATTAATATGCTATCAATAATTTTTATTTCTAAACAATTTAAAAAATGCTATAATACTTCAGTAGGTAAGTTTTAGTGAATTTTATTTGAACTTGGCACCCACTTAGATATCACTTCTTTTCTTGCCATTGTCTTTACAGAACTTGGCTCCCTTTTTTTCACAGCTATGTTTTTGTTAGATATATATATATACTTAATATTATAAAGAGGTAAAAATTGTTTATTTGTAGGAGGTAAGCTCTGGAACTACTGGACCGATTCCAAAAGTAATGGTATCAAAATGATGGCGTTAGTCCAAATTAGAACATAGGCTATATCTTATGTAACGTGCCACTAGCCAAAAGGGGGTGCAGGAGCAAAAAACGTTCTAAAAATGCGATTTTTGTGTTACTGAAGGATCCAGATGCATGGAATTTGGCATGGTAATTACTTATTAGATATAAATTATCTCTAAGACCATTTCTTAAAAAATTCGAAATTTAAAAGGGGTGAGAATGCGCAAAAAGCGTTCTAAAAAACGTTCTAAATCGCAATTTTTACGCAATCTCAAGAAGCACCAAACCAATTTAAAAAATAATGGTGTCAACATGATGGTGACAACTGTTGCCTCAATATAGGTACATTTCTTGTCAATGCCACTATCCCTAAAGGGGGTGCAGTATAAAAAAAACGTTCGAAATTGCGATTTTTGTGTTACTGAAGGGCCCAGATACATGGAATTTGGAATGGTAGTTACCTATAAGATATAAATGATCTCTAAGGACATTCCTTAAAAAATTGAAATTTAAAAGGGGTGAAAATGCCCGAAAAGAGTTCTGAAAAACGTTCTAAATGGCGATTTCTACGCAATCTCGTGAAATTACCCAACCTATTTCAAAAGTAATGGTTGGAAATTGAGGATGACAGGCCTTGCTCGAACATAGGCTCTATTTCATGTAGAGAACCTACAATGGATTACCTAGTTGGAGTTTCTCTAATTTCATGTCGGTGTCACTGCCACCTAGGGGCTGCAGAAGCGAAAAACGTTCTAAATTGCGATTTTTGTGTTACTGAAGGGCATAGAATCCTGAAATTAGGCAGGGCAGTTATTTATAAGATACAAATGATCTCTAAGGACATTTCCTACAAAATCGAAATTTAAAAGAGGTGAAAATGAGCAAAAAGCGTTCTACAAAACTTTCTGAATTGCGATTTCTACGCAATCTCAGGAAGTACCGAACAGATTTTAAAAATAATGGTGTAAAAACGATGGTGACACAGCCCTCTCTCCAACATAGGCTGTATTTCATGTCGGTGCCACTACCCCAAAAGGTGTGAAGGAGCGAAAAACGATCTAAATTGCGTTTTTTATATTACTGCAGGGGCTAGCAACTTGAAACTAGACATGGTAGTCACTTATAAGTTATAAATGATCTCTAAGAGCATTTCCTAAATAATTCGAAATTTAAAAGGGGTGAAAATGGACGAAAAACGTTCTAAAAAAGTTCTAAATTGCGATTTCTACGCAATCTCAGAAAGTACCCAACCGATTTCAAAAGTAATGGTTGGAAATCGATGATGATATCCCTTGATTCAATATAGGATCTATTTCATGTCGGCATCACTACCACTTTGCGGTTGCATTTTAAAAATCATTCTAAATTGTGATTTTTGTGATACTGAAGGGGCTAGCAACTTGAAATTTGGAATGATAATTACTTATGAGATGTAAATATTCTCTGAGAAGAGTTCCTTAAAAATTTGAAATTTAAAAGGGGTGAAAATGAACGAAAACCGTTCTAAAAACCTTCTAAATAGCGATTTCTATGCAATCTCAGGAAATATAAACCGATTTCAGAAGTAATGGTTTCAAATTGATGGTGACAGTCCCCGCTCCAACATAGCTTATATTTTACGTTGTTGTCACTACCACCTGGGGGTTACAGGAGCAATGAATGTTCTAAATTGCGTTTTTTGTGTTACTGAGGGTATCTAACATTTTAAATTTGGAATGGTAATTACTTCAAAGATGCAAATGCTTTTCTAAGAATTGTCGAAAGAAAATTCCAAATTTAAAAGGATGAAGTGAGCGAAAAACGTTCTATAAACATTCTAAATTACGATTTTTATGCAATCGTATGAAATACGAAACCGATTTCAAACATAATGGTTGCAAATTGATGGTGATAGAACCTGCTCAAACATAAGTTATATTTTATGTCGAGGGTTGCAGAAGCAAAAAACTTTCTAAATTGCGATTTCTGCGGTACTGAAGAGGCTAGAAACTTTAAATATAGCACGGTAGTTACTTATAAAATATAAATGTCCTCTGACAACTGTCGAAAATAAATTCGAAATTAAAAAGGGTTGAAGCGTAGGGAAGGAGCGAAAAGCATTCTATAAGAGTCCTAAATTACAATTTCTATGGAATCTCAGGAAATAATAAACTGATTACAGAAGTTATTAGTTGCGAATCAAGAGTGATATTCTCTGATCCTATTCGGGCTATATTTTATGCCGGTGTCACGACCACCTGGTTGGCAGGAACAACAAGAAAGCCTTTAAAAACATCTAAATTCCTTTTTCTATAGAATATTAGGAAATACCAACCGATTTCAAGGTTAATGTTGGCAAATTAATCGTGAAAGTCTCTGTTTCAACATTTTTCGAGACATTCTATTTCAACTCTGTTTCGGCATTTTATGTTGGTGCCACTAACACCAGAGAGGTAGTAGGCTGTCAGAGAAGAAGCTTGGAATTTGACATGATGGTTACTTTTAAGATGTAAATGAGTTAAGAGGGTTTCTAAAAACTTCAAAACTTCAAATGAATACTGAAATGAGCGTATGAAATGAGCATATAAAAGTCTCAAAATACTTTCTAAATTATCATTTAATTGGAATCAGTTTTAGTTCTTCTTATTAATTAAAATCTCATTTCTGTCTATTGCACTTTTATAATGAAGTTTAGTCAAACTGTGGCTTAATTTGTAATTTTTGAATTATTCAAAAAAGTGTATTTCTAATAAAAAATAGTCATGCAAATATCACTTGGCATATTTCAACTATTACGCGAGCAAAGCCGCGGGGTTTGCTAGCAATATTATAAAGAGGTAAAAATTGTTTATTTGTAGGAGATAAGCTCTGGAACTACCGAACCAATTCCAAAAGTAATGGTATCAAAATAATGCTGTTAGTCGAACTTAGAACATAGGCTATATCGTATGTCAGTGCCACTGGCCAAAATGGGGTGCAGGAGCAAAAAACGTTCTAAAAATGTGATTTTTCTGTTACTGAAGGGGCTATAAACATGAAATTTGGAATGGTAGTTACTTATAAGATACTAATGATCTCTAAGGACATTTCTTTAAAAAATCGAAATTAAAAAAGGGTGAAAATGCGCGAAAAGCGTTCTAAAAAACGTTCTAAATAGCGATTTTTACGCAATTTCAGGAAGTACCAAACCGATTTAAAAAATAATCGAGTCAAAATGATGGTGACAACACTTGCTCCAGGCTACATTTTATGTAAGTGCCACTACACCTAAAAGGGGTGCAGGAGCCAAAAAACTTTCGAAATTGCGATTTTTGTATTACTGAAGAGTCCAGATACATGGAATTTGGCATGGTAGTTACTTATTACATATAAATGATCTCTAAGAACATTTCTTAAAAAATTCGAAATGCAAAAGGGGTGAAAATGCGCAAAAAGCGTTCTAAAAAACGTTCTAAATGGCGATTTTTACGCAATCTCAGAAAGTACCCAAACTATTTTTTAAAAAATGGTTGGAAATTGATGATGACAGCATAGGCTCTACTTCATGTCGGTGTCACGACCACTAAGGGGTTGCAGAAGCAAAAAACGTTCTAAATTGCAAATTTTGTGTTACTGAAGGGCCTAGAATCCTGAAATTAGGCAGGGAAGTTATTTATAAGATGCAAATGATCTCTAAGAAATCGAAATTTTAAAAGGGTGAAAATGAGAGAAAAGTGTTCTAAAAAATTTCTAAATTGCGATTTCTACGCAAACTCAGAATGTACCCAACTGATTAAAAAAATAATGGTGTGAAAACGATGGTGGCAGCCCTCGCTCCAACATAGGCTGTATTTCATGTCGGTGCCACTACCCCAAAAGGGGTGAAGGAGCAAAAAAAAAAAAACCGATCTAAATTGCGTGTTTTGTAATACTGCAGGGGCTAACAACTTGAAACTAGGCATGGTAGTTACTTATAAGATATAAATGATCTCTAAGAACATTTCCTAAATAATACGAAAGTTAAAAGGGATGAAAATGGACGAAAAACGTTCTAAATTGCGATTTCTATGGAATCTCAGAAAGTACCCAACCGATTTCAAAAGTAATGGTTGGAAATGGATGATAACAGCCCTTGCTCCAATATAGGATCCATTTCATGTCGGCGTCACTACCACCTTGCGGTTGCATTAAAAAAAAAACCGTTCTAAATTGTGATTTTCGTGATACTGAAGGGGCTAGCAACTTGAAATTTGGCATGTAATTACTTATGAGATGTAAATACTCTCTGGGAAAAGTTCCTTAAAAATTTGAAATTTAAAACTGGTGAAAATGAACGAAACGGTTCTTAAAATGTTCTAAATAGCAATTTCTACGCAATCTCAGGAAATATAAACCGATTTCAGAAGTAATGGTTTTAAATTGATGGTGAAAGTCCCCGCTCCAACGTAGCCTATATTTTACGTTGTTGTCACTACCACTTGGGAGTTACAGGAGCAAAAAAATTTTCTAAATTGCGTTTTTGTGTTACTGAGGGGGGGGGGGGGGTCTAACATTTTAAATTTGGAATGGTAATTACTTCAACGATGCAAATGCTTTCTAAGAATTGTCGAGAGAAAATTCCAAATTTAAAAGTATGAAGTGACGACAAGCGTTCTATAAGCGTTCTAAATTACGATTTTTAAGCAATCGTATGAAATACGAAACCGATTTCAAACATAATGGTTGCAAATTGATTATAGAACCTGCTCAAACGTAAGCTATATTTTATGTCGAGGATTGCAGGAGCAAAAAACTTTCTAAATTGCGATTCTGCGGTACTGAAGAGGCTAGAAACTTTAAATATAGCACAGTAGTTACTTATAAAAATATAAATGCCCTCTAAGAACAGTCGAAAATAAATTCGAAATTAAAAAGGGGTGAAGCGTCGGGAAGGAGCGAAAAGCATTCTAAAAGACCCCTAAATTACGATTTCTAGGGAATCTCAGGAAATAATAAACCGACTACAGAAGTTATTGGTTGCGAATCAAGAGTGATAGTCCCTGATCCTATACGGGCTATATTTTATGCCGGTGTCACTACCACCTGGTTCGCAGGAACAACAAGAAAGCCTTTCAAAACATCTAAGTTCCGTTTTCTATAGAATATTAGGAAATACCAACAGATTTCAAGGTTAATGTTGGCAAATTAAAGGTGACAGTCTCTGTTTCAACATTTTTCGAGACATTCTATTTCAACTCTCTTTTGGCATTTTATGTTGGTGCCACTAACACCAGAGAGGTGGTAGTCAGTTAGACAAGAAACTTGGAATTTGACATGATGGTTAATTTTAAGATGTAAATGTGTTAAGATGGTTTCTAAAAAATTCAAAACTTCAAATGAATACTGAAATGAGGATAAAAGTCTCAAAATACTTTCTAAATTATCATTTATTTAGAATTAGTTTTAGTTCTTCTTATTAATTAAAATCTCATTTCTGTCTATTGCACTTTTATAATGAAGTTTAGTCAAACTGTGGCTTAATATGTATTTTTTGAATTATTTTTGAATAATTTTTTGAATTATTTCAAAAAGTGTCTTCTAATAAAAAATAGCCATGCAAATATCACTTGGCATATTTCAACTATTACGCGAGCAAACCCGCGGGGTTTGCTAGTATATATATATATATATATATATATATATGTATATATATATATATGTGTGTGTGTATGTATCTATATATATATATATATATATTACATCAAATATTTATTTAAAAGCTCGCAATTAACTACACTCTCTCGTAGAATACACTACTTTCACGACTTAAATTTTATATTTTTTATTATTTGACACATTTCTTGCATTCTCAGGCGCCTCAACCAACACCTACTTGATATTGTACAAGTGTATTGTGTCAGGTAGGTGTTGCCTCAACACCTCTTTCTGGAACAAACCTCACCTTTTGTGCCATTATTTTCTTACAATTTATTTTAATTTATATATATATTATAATATATATATATATATATATATATATATCTTTATATTATACTTTTGAATAAAAAAAAAATAGCTTACAAGTTCATGTAACAAAAATGCCGAATGTCTTATTTAACGATCGACTGTAATACTTTTTTAAATTAATCGTTATACTAATGAATACTAATGTTACGATTTAAAGTGGAGTGGCGACGTGCATTATGATGAAGAGTCAGTTGACTATTAATCAGGAAATTACTTGCAGCCGAATGGAAAAACAATGAAGAAATCCACGAAGAGCTTCCAAAAAAGAGGTCATTGCGGATAAAAGCTGTTTATTCACATATCGCATAACACACAACCGTTTATCACAACACTCGATTTTTCTGAAGTCACGTCTATAGGTAACGACAGATGCGATGATAAAACGTAGGTGGTTAATTTTTCTCCTTCCATTACTAGCACATTGACATTATTCTCTAAGTAGCTGCATGGTATTTAAGCAATCAAAAACACGAAAAAATCTGAGCTCCGCACTCATGCAAGCAAATGTAAGGAGCGTCTGCACGGAGAGTCATCGCCGTATCGGCGTATGTTCTGTACAACTCAGAAATCCGTTCCAACCCAAGGTTCCAATCTGAGCGTTTGGATCTTTACTGACAAGCGGACGAAATTTGTAATAAAGCGTCGGGCCGATCGAAAGGGCGCGAAGCGAAAACTTTAGAATAAAATAAGAAATAAAAAAGAAAATGGCATAAAAGAATATTCGAAATGAACTGGCGTCTCGTGGTTTTAATACTGCGAAACGGAACAGCTTTAAGAAAGATTTTTATGAAGGGAAAACGCTTTTTAGATTAGAATTTTGAATAAGTTAAACATTAAAATACGCGTTTTAAAAGAAAAAGAATTTAAATAGAAATAATAAATAGGATATTATTAAGGGACAGGGAAATAGTGAATGTGCTGGAAATTTAGAATAATTTAATAAAGTATCGGGAATAAAAATTTTGTAATACATAATATATATATATATATATATATATATATATATATATATATATATATATATAATAAAGATGAAATCACAAATATATGAACAAATGGTAAAATTCTAATAGATGAACAAAATATGAACATAGGAAACCAGTATGTAAAATAAAATACCAAGAGATCTAAAGAATGATTATATATACAGTCGAGCCCCGATTTAACGAATTGCGATTTAAAGAATTTCTCGATTTAGAGAATTTTTTTATGGTCCCGACGGAAATGGAACAGAAATACTTCGATTTAACGAATTTATAATCGCGATTTAACGAATAATTTACTATGTAAAAAAAAAAAAAAATAAAATTTGAAGAATTTTTCCAATATTTTAAAAAGATTTTCAATATCTCTGATTGTAATTTTTTCTGAACTGTATCTTGTGATTAAGAAATATTTACGTGCGAAAATGTACATTACAGTGAGGTTATTAATAGCAGTAGTAGTGGATCGGCTGAAGACGATGAAACAGAGATGAAGCAAAGACGATGAAACAGAGATGAAGCATACAACATTCAAAGAAGCTGTCAGCCGTTTGGATACTTTGAAACGGTATTTGATGGCTCATAATGTTGAGGACATTGTTTTCACAGCTTCAGGAAAAAATTGACCAAGAAGTTTGGAATACAAAATCGAAAGAAAGCAAACATACATCTACAAAATATATCTCATAATTTAGCTATAATATTTGAATAAATGAATTTTTTTCTTAATTACGATGATTGCGATTTATAGTAATATGAAAAAAATCTATTTTTACAGTGTAATTTCTTAAAGTAACAAATGTTTAAAATAATTATTAAGGCAAGTGAGCGTTGCTTTTTTATTTATACCCATTTTTTAATGTGCTCTGTTGTATAACAAAAATTCCTTTGATTATCGCGATTTAACGTATAGTCTCGATTTAACGAACAAAGTTGGTAATCCCGAATGATTTGTTAAATCGGGGTTCGACTGCATATATATACAGTTAAATGAATAATACTAAATATAAATTTGGATAAAATTATTATACTGAAAAATTAATTAATTAATTTAATTATTGTATTTATTTTTATTTCTTAAATATTGGAAATTGTAAAAAAGTGGTAGCTAAGGGAATAGATCAAACTATTTCAAAATTTACATTCATTGATGGAGCATATGAGATTTTTTTTTAAAAATTACATAATAGATGACAGCAGCAGAGAATTCTATAATGCAGTTATGAATTTTAACGTTACTATATACTTTAAATAATTTTTTTTATTATCGCTAGATGGCAGTAATATCATCCATTTTAGCTATGGTAATGTAAATTAAGTGATTTAGAATATTTTAGTTTAGTTATATTAAATTTAAAAGTGTTAAATGGTAATTCAAATTTTATTATTGTAATGATTTTCTATTTTTATTGATTAAATATAATTATCAAGGTGCTTTATCTAGTTTAACTGTAACTCATATTTTACAACAACCCATAATATTTGTTTTAACTTAACTGTAAAAATTAAACCTTATTCAAATAGCGGCAATCTAGAACATGTTCATTAGGAAATTAAGATTAAAATCTTGTACAATTATATTGGGTAAGCTGAATAATATTATATCATATCATTTATATATAATAATAAAAATTATTTAAATATTTATTTTTTATATTTTCCATTTCAAGGCTTTTCATAATATTTAGTGTTAATTTTTCTTTTATTATTCTGGTCATGCAGTCGTTAGGGCACAGAGAGAATAAAATATTCAGCTTTTAGCTTTAATCTCTACAGAAAACGACTGTCTGGCTTATATATTTGAATTCTGTGCCTTTGATAAAGTAATTTACCATATAAGCATTTCATTTTTTTTTCTGTATCCATAATCGTGATTGTTTATTTTTCTTTTTTCTTCCATTTTAATCCTCATAAGGTAGTACATTGGACTATACATTTTAAATAATATTTGGTTGATGTGGTGTTAGTGTTTTCATATTATTGGTCATTTTCATTATATTTCAATGGTATTATTGTACAGAAAGTTTATATATATATATATATATATATATATAATATATATATATAAACTTCGTATATACAGTCGACGCTCAGTTTTACGAACCCGTAGGGAACACTAAAATAGTTCGTAAAATAGAAAAACACCAAAAATGATATGAATACGTACGCTATTCTAATCTAATTTTATCAAACTGCGCCCTCTTCATACATGAAGCAGTATTTCAAGATTATTTATTATTTAATAAAGTTATACGTATACAAGAAATAAATGCAAATTTATACACAAAAGATAATTTTTGTACACTGAAACATTCTTTGAAAATATTACATATGAAAACACAGACTGGATTAGTTCATAGTAGGTGAAAATACATAGATGAAAACATAGATAAAAAATTAGGAATGGAAATAATCACTTATCTTTATTTTTAATCACATTTTGGAAAATATATGTTTCCATTTTAACTATGCTTGAAATCCTTTCACAGTTATTGTTCCCTTCAAAAAAGTGCCTTAGTCCTGACAACCACTACTTGAAATTGTTGCTATGCCCTCTCCCTCCGAAAGAGATTGGGAAAAACAACACATTCTTGGACTGCACCTGATGTCTCATTGCACCTGTTGAGAGTTTAATTGACGTAACACTGCTTTCAGATATTTTTTAAAAATGCAGAAGTATGAAACCTGAGTTCGCAAAAAAGAGATTTTCATAATCAGTAGTTCGTAAATGGGAGCGAAAAATTACATTGATTCTATGGGAGTGTATTCGGGACCACTTTATAGTTCGTAAAATCGAGCGTCTACTGTATATATATATATGTATATTTCTGAAATAAATATGTATATTTTATATATATATATATATATATATATATATATATATATAAAACATCTTACTAAATAAAGCCTCACTAAATAAATAAAATCTCAATATGTTAAGGATCAACAGTTTAACGATAGAGGAGGTCAAACAAAAGTAAATAAAAAGGATTTAACTATAAATTGGAACATATTTGGAATATAGAAATATGATGATGGAATGGAAAGCAAGGGGGCAGCTGAGCGTTTACCGTCGACAAGAACATCCATGTGTCACAAAAGATACATTATATCTAGTGCTCGCGATTATACGTATAATACGTATAAAACGTTTACATAGAGAATCGCTTTTACCATATTATATCCATCGAAAAGCCGAATGGGTATAATACGTGTTATACGTATTATACTTATAATCGCGAGCACTAGATATTATGTACCCAGTTCATTAAAGAATGACGTTTGAGTTTCATCCTGAGTGAATCAGATATTTTAGATATTCTCCACAGCTATAGAAAAAAAATTCATAATTTACAACTTCCAACAACAGAAAAATTAAGTTTTTTTTTTCCAGTCGGAAATCAGACTATTCCAAATCGCTATCAAAATCCAGAGAAAAAAATAGGAAGGTAGAAAATGGACTTTCACATAAAAAAGAAAATCCACAAAAAGATTCTTTAATAAAAGAAATTCATATTTTAAGGGCGAATTTGCATTGACATTTTATATAGATAAATTTCATTTTCTTATAATATTTTAAAGATTTCGTCTTGATAATTTCAAGCGAAACAAAGGGCATCAAGTTTTTTTTTTTTTTTTTTTTTTTTTTTTTTTTTTTTTTTTAAGAAAAATATAACATTTAGAATTTTAAAAGGTTACAGTAGCCTTTTAATATTTTAAACTGTTTATCTAAAATAATACTGTACGACCAAAGAATCCCCCCCCCCCCCATCTCCACTTAAGTCTTCAAGTTATTTTTTCCTTCGAAGTTTCTTTAGATAAAATCGGACTACATCAAAACTGTCAAACTTTTGCCGTCTTTATGCAATAATTTCTCATCCTATTACATAGAAAAAGGCATGTTACGTAATAATGCTACAATGCTTCTAAATCCTTTTCTTAAAAAGATTATGTGCGTGTAGCTTAAAACTTTATATAAATCTATCAGATAGGATTATGTCATTTTATTTCCTTTTTGTTATTATTCAGCATAACATTCAAAATGTAATTTTCAAAATATAATATCATTACTACGAGTAGATGTGTACGTGGTTGAAACTGGACAGGGTATACACAGTTGTTTAATTTCAGTACCACCATTCCTGAATAGTAATATTTGGCTTTTTAATTGACAGAAATTTTGCAATGAAATAATAGGAAGATTAATTTTCGAAAACAGTCGCACTAAAACACGCAAAAAAAAAAAAAAAAACAAACAAAAAAACAAACAAAAAAAAAAAAACAAAAAAAACAAAAAAAAAGGAAAAAAAAACCGTTACGAAGGTTTCGACGACGACGCACTCTGAGGAAGTGTCTTTTTTCTTTCTTTTCTTTTTAGAGTTCTGTACTTAGAAAGCAAAAATGGAACCATTATAAGATTACTCGTGTGTTTGTCTATCTGTCACAGCAGTTTTTCTCGTAAACTATGGAACGTGGAAAGTTCAAATTCGGCTGAAGTAATAAAGGCTATTGACCCACCTATTTATAGATTATTAATCATTCACAAATATATTTAGGAAAAATGTAGGGTGTTAATTAAGTTACTTGAAAATGAAATCCTTATATATATATATATATATATATGTAGAAGTTATTGTTTGTAAAATGTTAATATATAGATGATTTGAATAAGTAGACGTTTGAATCACAGCACATACACTTTAATACAATTCTATAAGGGTAACTTTACATCACTTGATACTTTTCTAAATACAGCACCTTTCTCACTTAAAACTTACAACATATTTCTTATGAATAATTTGATTAGGCTTAACAATACCTTCCTTGGCATCTCATAAGCCGATGCTTCTTGTACAACATTATTTTATAGACTGACTCTTTTCTAATTTTTGAATATGTCCAAACCTTGATCTCGTGATCGTGAATTTTCATTACTCGTGCTTTCAAATTATGGATAATAAAAATACCAGAGCATCAGTTAATTTGTTGATCATGCACGTCATAAAGAAAATAAAGTATGTTTAAATTCAAATCCTACATATATATATATATATATATATATATATATAGACTTTTACATTGACACGTTTTTGATAGGACCAACTCTTACACAATCTATATATATATATATATATATATATATATATATTTTATTTCAAAATTAATGAAAAATTAATCATTTTTGATGTTTTTTGTATAAATGATGAATTAAATATAAATAGAGATTTATTTTCAAGCTTATGTCATTTCTGTTTTTATAATAATTATGTAACTTTTAACAATAATACCTTTAATCAAATATGTGGTATAGGGATGGAACAAACTATTCTAGTACAGCAGCAAATTTATTTTTATTTTATTATGAATTTAAGTATACTATGAAATATAATAGGTCTTTAAAGGTCTTTAGATATATTGATGATATTTTAATTTTTAATTTTGATTTTTCTAATGAATATGATATTATATATCCAAATTGTTTAAAATTGAATAGAGCAAACAGTGATGATTATAATGCAGAATTTTTGGATATTTTATTCAAAATTAATGATAATAATTTGATTTTGGATTTGTACGATAAAAGAAATAGTTTTAAATTTTTTACTAGAAGCATGCCAAATTGGTTTTCAAATTTGCATAAAAAAATTTACATAAATATAATCATTAATCAATTGATACGTTTCAAAAAAATTTGTGGCAGAGACAATAATTTTTATAAAGAGATCTTTAAGTTATTGGCTAATTTATTTTACAATAATAATTACCCTATTAAGTTTTTGAAATATTATTTAGAGACAGTTCTAAAAAGTGAATGGCAACGATGTGGACTGGCGGCATGAACATGTGATGGCAGCCTTCTGGATCTTTCTGTATGAAATAGGCATCCTAAAGTCTTGTTAAAAGAACGGGTGTCTATTGATGAATTGAAACGAAAGAAAGTTGCAGACCTGGAATTTCTGGTTTTTGATAATGGCTTTGGAAGAAAAATTTATTTGTTTATTGTTGACGGGTGAGAAACATTATACAGGTATTCATGTTTTGAGAAATTTTATTTTGCGGGTTTGGGGGGGCGCATGTTTATTCTGCATTCATGCTTGTTTTCTTATATTTTTTCTTTTGTTTTCAGTTTAATGATAATTTAAGCATTCCTATAAAAGACCTTTTATTAAAGTTTTTTTGTTTTTGTATGGTTAATATTATGTTTGTTAGTTTTAATTTGAGTTGTTTTAGCTTTTTATGGAATTTGATTAATAAAATGACAATAGTTTTTCAGTATTGAATGCGGGGTGAACATGTGTTCAGAAACCTGCAAATTTTAAAAGTGGGGGGTGGAGTTAGTTTTCTGTCTGTCCTCCCACTGATGAAGAACAGACTGTTTTTGTTTTTTTACCTGTCTTTCTTGTTGTTTTTTTAAACATTTTATAGTTAAAAAATTTCTGCGGATATACACCTTCCTTTTGAAGTTATGGTGTTTTAGTATTTTGAAATGATGTAATATATATATATATATATATAACCATTAAATAAACATTACCGACCACCAACAAAAACCCCAATATTGTGAATGAAACGACAATAAAAATGTATACCACAATCTATAATATACAACTGTATGTATAAAATAAAGTGCCTTATACTTAATTACAAGAATTAATATAGAAGAAAAAAAGAAGAATATGGATACCGAAAAAAATAATTGAAAAACTTATATATTGAATTACGTTTTCAAGAGTACAGAATTCAATGATATAAGCAAATCGGTTGTTTTCTGTGAGAAAAAAAGCTAAAAGCTGAATTTTTTTTTTCTCCTGTACTCAAACAAACAATATGACCAAGAGAATAGTTTCAAGATGAAAACAGAATAATATCAAATGGCATGAAATGGAAAAAACAATACAATCTTTTAAATATTTAATTTATAGCATAAAAAATAGAAATATTACACAACATACCGAATAAAATCCCAGTTGTTTTCAAAATATCCTCCTGCACATGGTATCCAAAAACACGATAAGATTAAGGTGAATTAAACAGTTAAGTTAACACAGAAATTAAAACCTATGGATTCAGTTAATTCATTTTGAAATACCTTGATAAATTCAATTAATATAATATAAATAGAAAATAATTACATTATTTAAAATACCTAAAAACACTTTTAAATTGTTTAATTTCTATTTTACAATTGCCAATATTCAGCGTTCAATACCACGTGGTGTAAAAAATTAAAATTATTACTCTAATAGAAGCATTAAAAGACAAAATTTTGGTGCTGCCATCTAGTATGTTATTTTAATACTATTATTATTATTCAAATGTCACAAGATGAACCTAATAAAGCTAATGAATTTAAAATATATCAACTGCATTACCACACAAATCCTAATATATAAATAATACCATACTATATCTTATTATTAAAAAAAATAAATAAATTAAATGTTAATAAAATGCTTTCAATATATTCTATTACCTTACATTTAATCTACACTGAGAAATTAAATAATTTTATAACATTGATAATATAGAATATAGCTATATGCTATAACATAAAATAAATTATATATAATAAAAATATAAAAAACTTTAATAATTACTATTAAATAAATATATAGATATAGATATAACCATTAAATAAACATTACCGACCACCAACAAAAACTGTGATTTCTGAATGAAATAACATTAACAAATACAGTACCCCCCAACACACATAACATGAATACCAAAATTACTATCCTACGAGTATTAGACAAGTATTATTACGAGTATAGAAGAAAAAAAGAAAAATAGGGTGAATATATATATATATATATATATATATATATATGTGTGTATCGTTTGGGGTATAGCGAGAAAGTTCTCGTAATGCCGAGCTCAAAAATACACTTGTTTTAATTTTAGGTATTATATTTTCAGAGATATCGTCGAAAATGTAATTGAAAAATATGCCTGTTCCTCTATTTCCGAATCTACTGAAACTAAAATTATGAAAAAATTAGGGATAGTAGAAGTTTATTAAGACTTTGGTGGAAATCTATAGATCCTTACCCTAGGTCACACAGTTTTTGCGAAAATCACATTTGCCCGGTACACACAAATTTCACTTTGCGGGCGCTCCAGCAAGGGAGTTCAGGGGTGCTCGAGGTACTATCGTTGCGAAGTATAAAAGGATTGTTTATAATGATTTTCGAATATTGTTTTCAATGCAATAATATCTCCTAAGGTTGAAAATTTAGTTGTTTCCCCGCAAATGCGCAGAAATGAAAGGCCATTTGAAAGTGTTCTAAAACGCAACGAGAAACAATATTTTTAACACGATCAGTGCCACGTCAGTCACGGTGACTGACACTGAACTTTCCGTTTATGTCGCATCAGTCATCGGTGACCGACACTTATAGATTGTGTAACGGGAATCTCATTTCGTGGCCCAAACGGAAAGGCAGACAAAATGGACACGGCATTCAACGTGTTAAAGGCACAGAGAAAAAAAAAAGTCTGTCGAATTCGCGAAATGATTTCCAGCTAACAATGTTTTCGAATTAATGAATATCAATATTTTTTTTAAACCCAAGACATCGTTAGAACCAGAAAGGTCTCACAAATAAGTGCTTTATCATTATTATTGTTATTATTATTATTATTATCATTATAATTATTATTATTGTTTTATTTTATTTATTTATTATTTTGCAATACAGATGCGGAATTGTAAATCTACAGAAAAACTGAAAACATGAAATCGACACAGAAAAATATTTTTTGAATGTTATTATTCTTTTTAAACAAAAGATATCGTTACAACCGGAAAAATGCACAAAACAAAATAAGCGTTATTTTAAATCTAAAAACATACACACACACACACATGAAAAAAAAAAAAACACCCCGAAAAATGTGAAATCGGCAATTTAGAAAGTAATTTTTTTGAAGCAGTAAATAATAATATTTTTTAAAACAAAATATACCGCTGCAACCGGGAAAGTATGTTAAAAAAAATCTACATCGACTATTTAATTGAACAAATAAAGGTAAATTGTTTTGCAAACATAAACAACTTTATTTATCTTACAAACAAACAAAAGTTTTTTTTTTTAATTATCAGTGAAGTGGGGGAGTCTTTTAATGTTTTATATAAATCCTAAGGCTAATGTCAGACGAACATCTTTTTGCGCACTTTTTTCCTTACGTATTATCCCTACACAATGCTAGTGGCATTGTGTGACATTAGCCTTATACCTCCAACACAAACATATAACAAAATCAAAATGATCCCTAACATTCGCTGTTTGTGAGAAAGGTAGCTAACATAAAATAAGTAGTATAAAATGGGGATAATAAGATGGGGGAGAAAACTCCTTTAACTGTAATAAGATGTATTATTAAACAACTTTTATGCTTAAAAAGTGGGTCATATATAACTTAGATATGGCTGCACGATATTTTAATAAGTATTTAGAGTTTTAAATATTTTAAAAATGAAAATAATCAAGAAATGCGTTTTTGTAAATAATTGAAAATGATCTGCTGACTAAATCGCAAAAATACTATTTTGTTTCAACTAAAGAACAATTCTTACTGTAGAAAATTATATATCATGACGCTGAATAGCAAAAGATATTCCTTTTGAAATAATTTCTATTTAAACTCTTTATAGATTTCTAGCATTTAATTTTTATTCGGTTTACAGCACAGCCGAAATTCTTTAAATGTTTTGTCGCAAGCATAATCTAATTAGACCTAAATGAAAGTATCCTCTCGAAGAGTCAGTTTTCGTCTGACTCGAATTTTATCGCCTAAATTACTACTTTCTGCAAAATTTTACACTTAAAAATTGAAAATACGCAGATTAGTTCCAAGTTTCCCTTTTCGACGAAGCAAATGACAGGAAAAAAATTGGTTTCAGAGAGGTCCGTCACATTCACCAGTTGGGCTACTTTTTAAAATTCGTATTCCTTCATTGCTACTACTTTTTTAAAAATAGTATAATTTGATTTATTTTGTGTTATTTAATATTTTATTAAATAACTAGGGGGCTCTGCCCCCTGCAAGCTACGCTCGTCAACCTCCCGTTCAGACATCGCAGAATTAAAAAACATGCTAATCTGATTGGTTTTAAAAATATCAGAGAAGATTAAATTATACTGAAAAAAGCTGTGCAGATCTCCCTGTAAACGGGTTTCAATTCAATTCTTTTTGATTTCAAAAATTTAACGCCGAATCAGTTGCTGTTAAGACATCCAATGGTTGTTTTCGTGTTTGATTAAAGAGGATCAGTTAAACATTTGAAAAGAAGCTAAATTAAAATGAATTATGTGTACAGAGTCTTTGTCTCCCGGTGTTTTAAACAATTTCTGTAACAATAGCCTAAGTCATGTGACTATCATCAACAGTTCCGGGCGGACCACTTTCTTTTTTTATATTCCAGGTGCCATTTTGGTACTTTAATGTTAGCCAGGCACAAGTGATAAGTCGCCAGATATTATCCTATCGCCATCATTTCATCTATATTATAATAGTCCAAGTCGTGTAACTGCCATAAATAAATACGGTCTGATCCCTTCGCTTTTCATATGAAAGTTTGGCACAGATATCATATACGGCCCCATATTGGCGAGATTTTTTTTTCCGACGCCAATTTGGAGAAAACATCAACAGCATAAACAACAACATCCGGCTTTCCATATCAAGCAAATTAACGATACTTTGGCGCCAGTTAAGTACCCGTTGCGTATATGACATTGACGCCAGAAAAAAATCGCGCCACTATGGGGCCGTATATGACATCTGTACCGAAAGTTTTCCATTTTGATTAAAAAATCTAATTTTTTTTCGAATAAAACTACATAAAAGTTGCCATGGTCGCAAAGAATTCTTGGTTACTGTTACGCTAGCCGTGTGCAAATCTCGCCAATAGCTTATTTTCAACTCGCCAGTTAGCATTTTTTTTATTTTTCGAGTGGTAAATTAAAACATTCCTTTGAAGTTAAAATAAATGTCATGGTTTGTTGCATTATTTAATGTTTGGCGAGATGTCATATACGCACCGGGTATGGCGTGATTTTTTTTTTTACGAAAATTTGGCGAAAACCTCGTTTTCGAATACCAGTTTCATATGTATTTTTCGTACAACTTAGTTATCCTGTCGACCGAAAATCTATCACCAATCTATAAGATTAAATGACAATAATGGTTGATCGTAAATGTCACATTCACTTGACTTTAAGCAAGTTACATGTGTTTACGTCATCAAGTGATTTTTATTTCGACATTTTATTTGTATATTTATTAATGTTATACTACTTTATTTGTTCTTTCGTTATTTAAAATAAAAATTATGGCAATTTGTATAATTTGGCGAGTAGTTTGGCGAAATTGGTCGACGGAATAACTATTTTTTAATTACTTTCTATTATTTTTAAAAGAAGATAAAAAAAAAATTAATACTTATATAGAACAAAACAATTTATATAATTTAAAAAAAGAAAATAAAGTAAATAAGCATTTATTATTAAATAGACAATAATAGCCGGGTTACCATGTCAATCAAAATAATGCCATTTTGGCGCCAATTAGGTACCCCGGTGTGTATATTACATCTTTACCTAATATTTTTCTTTTCATTTTGTTTAAAAAAAAAAAAAAGCCATCAATTTTAAATGTTTCAGTTTTAAATGAAAGTTTTGTATTTTAAATAAAATGAATGAAAGGATTATATTTTAAATGAAATAAAGGAAATACAAAAAAAAAAAAAAAAAAAAAAAAAAAAAAAAAAAAAAAAAAAATGCGACGCGAAAAATGTTTGGCGATTTATCACCTGCTAACATAAAAATACCGAGTTCTTGATTTCTCTAACAGAATCTTTTGATTTGGCGAAATATTATTCAAGTAAATTTAGTTATGAATAAAAGTAACATGATACATTTCTTAGCATACATTTAAGGGAGGTCAAACTGGTCGCCAAATTAGTTTAAAATAATAACCTTTTCTAAAGTATGAAAAAAAAATATCTGTTATAATTAAAATTTGAGTTGCCAGCATTAGAGAAAAGTATCTAAAAAATAATAATAATATCTCGAAAACTAAGTTGAATTTAAAAATTCTAATACCAGTTTTGAAATTTGCGGATCAAAGCAGATTTTTGTTGTTAATTTCATCGCAAAGTATTCCATATTTTAGGAGAAATCGCCGTGAAACATAATCAGTTGTTTAATGAGTCGTTTCATAAATTCGTTTCATCTTCGTCGTTTCATAATATCCGTTTCATAAATTCGTTTCATTAGGATTATATATATATAGGGTAGCTGTGATTTATTATTTAATAAATTTTTTATAAATATTTAATTATATTTTAATAAATTATTATTTCAAAATAGTGGCAACTATCAAGAAATAATATAAATATAAATAAATATATATACATATATATATATTTCTCTCTATATATATAGCGAACTGGCAACAATGGTCACATTAAGCCTAAGCAAGTAACTGGATATTGTAATAGAATTCTTTAGTAAGGATTCTGTTATAAACAGGTTTCGTTTTCACTGGTTTTATTGCATAATTAAGCTTGCTCGCAAAAAATGAAAATTAATACTAAGAACAAATTTAATTTTTGATAACAAATAGTGAAGGATTGTTATATTAACTCATAATGCTAGATAAAGTTAAAAACACAAAAAATGTATTTTCATTGTCTTAAATAATAAATCAATAAAATACACTATACTGCGATTAATCACCGAGCATTTTGAATATTAGACATTTTCAAATATTTAAAAATATACTTGTCGGATTCTTCTGGAACTTCAGGATTATAAAGGATATCTTTGACCTCATATTTATCAATGTCGATTTGATAAGGAGGACGATTGGGGGGCCAACAAAAAATCAAAGAAGAATGATAATATTTGAGATCACACTAAAAATTAAAATGCACGAGATGTTCCATCGCTGCAACAAATATGTGGATACATGTTTACTGATTTGAGTAAGAATAGCATGTATATTCATGGAAATACAGCGGGTTTTTTTTTCTTTTTTTTTTCTTTCTTTCTTTTTTTTAAGTTCAAAAAATTTTAGCATGTGTTTAGTTTATATCATGCAGAGTTTTCAACCAAATTTAACGCCAGTTTTAGAAAAATTAGCAAGATGTAGTAAATTCAATATCGTGCAATTGGAACAAAAATATATTAAATATTTTATGAAATCTGAGCAGTTGTATGAAATAATTTTTATCTACGCATGCTCGAGCGATAACAAATATTAGTTTACGTAATTTAGTAGTCAGCTCTATGGAGCAACTCATAAGAAAAATCCAGTCAAATATCGTGAAAATTCAGAAAGATATCAGCGATAGAATGAGCTAATTTTTAGTTGCTCTCTAAAAGCAGCTGAATCATAAGGGATTTTCCACAAATTGTCATTCTTTATTAACTGACTTTCAGAAAAAAGTTAAGTTAGTATTTAGTTAATATCAACGAGTGGATTTGGACCAAATTCTTCGATTTCGATACTTCTTTTTGTGGTGGTTAATGCAAGAAAAACTAAAGCATCTATAAAAAATGAAAATTTTGATAATTTGTGGAAAATCTCTTATCATTCAGCTGCTTTTAGAGAGAAACTAAAAATTAACTCATTCTATCGCCGATATCTTTCAGAATTTTCATGATATTTGACTAGATTTTATTTTAATGTTTTGCTCCATATATTGACGATTAAATTATGTAAAAGAAAAAAAAAATCTTTGTTATCGTTCGAGCATGCGCAGATAAAAAGTGTTTCATACAACTGCTCATATTTCATAAAATATTTAATATATTTATATTCCAATTGCACTATATTGTTTCTACAACGTTTTGCTAATTTTCCTGAAATTGGCGTTAAATTTGGTTGAAAACCCTGCATGATATAAGCTATAAACATGCCAGAATTTTTGAACTTAAAAATTGCTATATCTCAATGAATATATGGTCTATTCTTACACAAATCAGTAAACATGTTGTACAGTATCCACATATTTCTATTCTTCAGTGATAGATCATTTCGTGCACTTTAATTTACAGGTTGATCCCAAATATTATAATTTTTCTTTGATTTTTTGTTGACCCCTTAATTGTAATCCTTATCAAATCGAAATTGATAAATATGAGGTCAAACATATTCTTTATAATCTTGAAGTTCCAGAAGAATCCGGCTAGTATATTTTTAAATATTCGACAAAATGTTTAAAATTGAAAGTGTCCAATGATTAATGGCTATATAATGTGCATCATGAAAATAAATCTTGTTGATATTTATCTCGCGCATTGTTCTTTTGTTGTCTTTCTTTCTTTCGCGTTCAGCAGTATCCAATAACATATTTTAAATCTTTTGTCCACTGTATCTCTCTTAATTTTTATATACATATATTCAGTGTTCTCGCTGGCTTTTGACCAACATTAGCGATTTGGCGAATAAGAAATGAAAAACAGTAGCCAAATGAACAAAAATGTTAGCAAAATAGATTCGGCTCGAAACACTGAAAAATCTATCTTTAATCATTTATTGTATCCCTTTTTTTCAATATGTTCTAAAATAACTTAAGTTTTTGTAATTGCTTATATAATAGAAATTCGAGTATCCGCTACCGAAACTATTAAAAATAAGTACATTCTAAATGTCTCCTAAATGTGTAAATGTTTCAGAGATTCTTTTAGCTGTCCAAATAAAAATTATACACATCAATCTTTGATTTGTCGTTGTGGAAATATACACTGAACATGTCTATGAGATTTCGACTTTTAACCGATTGGAAACCTTTCACCGGCCAATGATACTTCGCATACATTTAATAAATAGTGTGGTAAATGGCTAATTTCAAAACCGCATTCCAGCAAAAATTTTCTATATTTAGTGCTTAATGCGAGTAATTTTGTTTACGTTTTTACTGCCGGGACGCTGGAGCATAGATAGTGAGTAACTGACAATAGAGAAATACCTATCGCATAATCCTTTCTGTGTCTTTGCCTGTTGTTAAACTAAATTGGTGTTGAGTCAGAATCTCTATATAGAGAGCAATGTAAATGGCACGGTGCGATTGAACATGTTAAAGCGACATCAATCGTTCAGTAACGCGCCTAAGAATCTTGACTGTATTGACACACCACATATACAAACACATAAACTGAACACTCGTAATTTGGCGAATTTGACTGTTGGTTTACTCGCCAAATGAAGAATTTTGTCGCGATTTGGCGCAAAGGCGAGCGGCAGCGAGAACACTGCATATATTTATAGGTTATTTACATATTAACATATACATATTTTTGCTTATGCAGTTTCCATGTATTTTTTAGTAAGACATAAAATACCTTAATTTTAAAAACTGTTCAACCCACCTTAGAAATGGTACACGATACAATAATTCAATCTCCGTATTTTGATTTAGCAAGGTGAAATCTGTAAGAAACAACCATTATTTTTAGAGGGAAGATTTTGCTGCCGACCAGTGCCATCAAGCGATTTTTTAGGAATGATATGGAACTGCTTAAGTACTTTTAAAATAGAAAATTCATTTAAGCGATTATATATCTCTATATAAGAAGATGTTTGCACATTTTTGTAACAATTTTGATTTCTATTTAAACTTAAATGAAAAAAAAACTATATCGCATCAATTTGGAATAGGGTTTAATTATCGCCTGAATCATTAAAAATATTCTTTGCTTTAAAATATCACTGAAAACGTAATAATGGATTGGAGGCTACGTCTTTGTCCTTTACGAAGAGAAATACTCTTATTTGATTATTATAAAAAGGGGTTGAAAACATGGTTTTATTACTTCTACACGTAAAATAAATGGTATAATTAAAAAAAATGGGGATAGAACAGTAATAGTTTACATTTGACTGCGAAAAAGATAGAAAATGCTAACCTAACGAAGGTACATTTACCACTTATTATATCTAAAATCACATCACATGCTTTAAAAAAAAATCCCAATTACTTAAAGAACTATCGCAAAATATTTAAAATCTCTGTAGAAATTTTAAACAAAGTTATAAAATATGATTTAAAGCTATATATATTTTTTAAAAAAAATCCTGATGTTCACCTCCTAATGCAAAAACATGTTTCTCAGCATAAGACTATGTGCAGATTGTTGTATTAAAATTATTTGGCCAGCGAAAAATGGAAATATGTGGTTACAATTGATAAGGATTGGATACATTTATCTGATTGCAATAGATAAAGATAGACTTACTACCGAAAACCAGGAGAAAAAGACCTAAAATATTGCTTCAGAGAAAACAAAGAAAGTTTTGCTAAAAGTTTTATGGTTATTGCTGGTTTCTGTAGTAACAGAAGACTTAAAATAAGGAAAGTGGTAAAAAATGTCAAAAGTAACTCGGATCAGAAATATATTTTAACAACGACTTTCAAAGAGGCATTCCGTCGTTTTACCCAAACAATCTTCATTGTGTCAAATTCCACCAGGATGAGGTTACCAGACATACCTCTAATTCTGCTGCTATTTTTTTTTCTTTTTTTAACGATAAATGAAACCAGAATTGAGAGTATTCCATTTAAATGCACCCCACCCAAGTCCTCCGATGTGTCATGGATTACTGTGCATTTGGCTTTTTAAAACAAGCTCTTTATAAGCAGCATCTTAACCCTTTAGTGTGCAGTGTCCATAAAAAATAACACCTAATTTTAAGAGTACTGGCACCAGGAATATTTAATTAAAAAATTCCTTTTATAAAGCACGGTAAAATAGGCAAGTTTTTATTTTCTAATAAATTCGTTTGTAAATTCCGGTGTAAGTCCACCATTTCATCATTTTACAAAAAAAAAAAAAATTACTCCGCACCGGAAAGGGTTAAAACATTGGATGAATCCAAAAAGATTGTGGTCAAGGAGTGAACAAAATCAATCTTGATATTTTAAGAAAGCTCTTTTATCCTGGAAATCAAGATGTAATAGGATAGTTCAATAAAAGAACAGGCTTAAAATATTATAAAATAAAATTCTTATCTTTGTTTATATACTATTTATTTTTCCAAAATCGTTATAAAAATGTACGAATACCCCCTTATATGTATCATAAAGCTGTTTTACAAAAGATGTTCATTTTGAAATAATTTCAGTTTAAAACATTTGTCAGTTCCCAGAGTTCAGTTTGTATTCATTTTTCAGAAGAGGTGAAACTGCCTGTAAATGTTGTTTAGTGTCAACTTTCATCTAGTTACAGTGAAACGGAAATATCCACTTGAAGAGCCAGTCTCCGCTTCACTCGCATTTTACGTCTAAATCACAGCTTTCTCAAAAGTTATACACGTAAAAACTGGAAATACATAGTCTATGTCCACGTGCTTCATTTCAACCAAATTAATGAACTATCGAAATTTTTACAAATTTTTAATGAGGATAAAACTGATTAAGAGGAGGTCCTACTTCTTTCTGTCAAAATTTTCGATTTTTTTTTCTTTTTTTTTTTTTTTTTTTTTTTTTATATTTTCTGCACTTTTTAAGTGTGCGGATCGTTGACCTAAAGTAGTTTAGCGATATTCTAATTCCTTAATTTTTTTTTTTACTCGCTGAACGTAAATTTACTTTTTTCAAACCTAAACTGGAAGGTCATTTTTCTCGAGAACTTTTTGGCTGATTGCAATCTTTATATATATATAAAGAAAGTTAATTATATTTTCTGAAGCCTAATACCACCAAAAAATATAATTTTCATTGATAATTGATTAATTATTTTTTCAAGCTCGCAAAAGATAAAACAAAAGGCGAAAAAAGAGACCATTATTTGTTCAAATGGACCACCATTTTCACCAAAATCCACTCTTTAAACTAAATGTTTGGTATAAGCTCCAGATAATTTAATGTCCTTTCGTAATTTGATGACCAATTTTTTTTTCAGATGCTTGTGACCGAAGTAAAACGGTCGTCCGATCGGAAGTTCACCCCGTGCATGTGCAGGTACTTTCCATCGAAAAAGACATATTATTATTTTTTCCCACACACAAAAAATTAATATGTATTTGAAATGTTAATAAATATAATACAAAAAGTCCGAAGGCGAAACCGAAAATAAACAGTGAAAATCACATGCATTTTAGGCCAAAGAAGTAGAACCTCTCCTTAAAACCCCTTAACTGTCCCGGACGTATATATACGGCTGTAGAAAATACATGCATCTATTAAAGAGATGGCGGATTCCAATTATAGCGAGGCAATTTTCACCACCTGGGCCATTATGTATAACAGTATAACATGTGCATTTTCTTACTGTTATTTCTGAAAACTTATATACACCTTCTTTAATTGCAGAAATATGCGATTTAAGTAAGGCACTGGAGATCGCGTAAGATTTCGTCGGCAGTTAAGGGTTCACCCTCTTTCGTTGTAATTAAAAAAAAAAAAAAAAAAAAAAAAAAAAAAAAAGAAGTTGAATAGCTTCAAGATTTAAGTATAGTGTTAATAATTTCAAAGCAATTTGATGTAATTTAAATTGAAAAATAGTAACAGGAAGTATTTTTTAACTTATCCGTCTTTGGCGCTTTAATAATGATACATGTCTTTAAATTAACCCTCCGTCGATTGCAATAGGCCTGACAGGCAAAGCACAAATATTTTCGTTCTCCTCTCCGCCACTAGAGCGCGCAGAGTAACTTACTTTGAGTACAATAAACAAGGTTTTTTTTTTTCATTCAAATTCGCAATATCCTCTCTTTGTATATCCTAATGAAGGTCACTGATCACTTTAAGAACGTTAGAATTGCGTCAATTAATTGCTAATGACGATTTTCTAACAGGCACCTGTCAGGCTCATTGCGCCCGAATTCGAGAGTCCCAGATTTGCGACCGACGGAGAATTAACTATCCTTTTATCTTTACAACTACGTTTGTTATTATTTTCATGTAGTAATGATAGTAAAATGTTGCCAGAAAACTACATTTCTAGTATTTAAGTCAAAGGTTTTGGGTTCAACTCCCGGCATGGAAACCTCTTCATTCAATTGCAAAAAGGGAAATTCGTATGATATATTTGTCAATCAATGTAATTGAGTTAAAAATAATAATGTGTATATACGTATCTACCGTTTAATGGAGTTCCATTACTTGTAGTGTATTCTGTGGAGCTGCTTACGTGACACACCAGATGCTATTGCTGATAAGGTATCGTCTGAGTGAATTGTGCGAGTTGTCGGTCCAGGTAACTCAATCGACAGAGAGTTGGCAATTTAAGCCAAAGCTGTCGGGTTTAACTCTCGACCGTGACATTTTTTCACTCATTTGAAAAAAAAAATTAATTCGTATAATATCTATACCAATCAGTATGATTGAGTCAAAAATAATAAAAGATAATAAATGTCTTTATATTTACCTCTACCTTTATGTTTCATTATTGAGTAAAAATTATGCTGTCTTTAAATTTAAATATAGTGGTTACTTGTCCGAACATAAATTTTATGATAAAAACTAGGGGACTTCGCCCACAAACCCCCGTTCAGACTTCGCAGCCTCTAAAAACATAGTAATGTGCCCTGTTTAAAAAATATTACAAGGTTACGGAAGATATTGAATGGTATTATTACTATAACGGCGGCTATCTTCTGTAATCGGGTTGTCATGCTTTTCCATTTGAATGGGGTATTTTTCGGTTCCCATGCCCTCATCCACCTCTGTCTTAACAACCGATGGCTGTTTTCGGGATTGATAAGTAAGATCAATTACCCATTAGAAAAATCAGTTTGTATAAAATCGTTAGGTTAAAAACGTCGTTATATTTCTGACTTTTATAACGACACTATGTACAATACCCTTCCTTTAGTTTCGAGGTTAAAAATCTCCGTCTGCTTGGGAAAAGTTTTCAGAACCATGGTATTTAAAAGCATTGTGTTTTGAAATTTTTAATCTTATATTTTATGAAATGTAAATTACCAATTGGACGAAAAATATTCCAACTACGATTCGAACCAGAGATCTCTTGGCTAAAGCGGCCAATGCTTTACCATCTGAGCTATCTCGGACGAATCTGGATTATATTTTATATTTTGATCAAGTTTTGGATATTTTTAGGAACGGTATAGCTTATTCATGAATTTTTTTCTTTATTTTAATGCGCCACCAATCATATTTCACAATGTATGTTGTTTATATTAATTAATAAGAATATCGGAATTTTTAAAAATGTTATTTATCGAATAGTAATTCGTACAATATAAAACGAAAGTATTTCGCGCATAAATTTACCTGTATTTACGCTGCATCAAGTGATGTAATGATAAACAAATTTGCTAGTCGCGCTGCTTTTATACCACGTGATGTCACATTAAAATTCACCGTAATGAAAATCATTTTAAATGTATCGTTTTAATTGATCATATTAATGACAATTTTCACTAGTAAATGCATTTATTTCTCATGCAATAATTTATTTTAAACTTTTTTTCTCTCTCTTAAGATTCACGGGTACATTTATTTAATTTAAAAGTGTTTAGAGATATTATTATTTGAGCTTTTTAAATATGACCAATATTCGCCATTAAAAGTTTTTCACGCGTAATAGTTTAATTATTTTAGGCACTTTAAATATGATGATATTTAACATTTGGGAATTTTACGTATGCCATAATTATTATCCTTAAATGCGTTTCGCGTGTAATAATTTTATTATTTTAAAGTTTTCGTACTTTTTAAATATTTATGTGTAAATATTTTGACGTAATTTTCAATATTTTCTGCTTTTAACATGTGATCATTTAATTCTTATATTAAAATTTTCTTTCTGTTTTTAATGATTTCTCTTTTCAATTTCAATTTGAAAAATACGACAAAAATCAAATCTATTTTTATTTTTTCAAATTTTCCTGGAAAATATAATTTAATGACAATATTGTTCCACTATTGATTGAATTAAAAGATAATTTCAATTTGAAAATGACGAAAAAGAAGAAATCTAATAATCCCTATAGTTTTTCCCTGTCCCCCCCCCCTTTTTTTTTTTACAAAAATAGAGTAATTTAGTTGTCATCATTACAGAAATGTCATTAAAATTAGAAAAAAGTTAATATCTCCAAAACCAATTCAAATTTTAAAATTCTAATACCAGTTTTGACACCTGTCGATCAATAAGTATAATTGGCGTTAATTTCACCGGCAAATCTTCCACATTTTATGAGAAATGGCCGTGAAATATAATCAGTCGTTTCGTGAAATCGTTTCATAAGTTCGTTTCATTAGGATTTTACGTATATATAGGGTAGGTAAAAATACCAAAATTTTTTTAGCCAATTTAACTTGTTATAACATATTTTTCAAACGTCTCCAAAAATTCTTCCATTGCGTACGGTCCTATTAATAGTACGCAAAATAACTATGGACATAGTCATAAGTTTTCAGCAAGCCAAAATATTTGTCATTTAGACAGCTACTTTTAATTTTTAAAGCTAAAATTATATTTTTCTGAAAATTAAAGGGATGAAAATAGGACAATTTACTAATACTTTTGGCATTTAGAAACACATGCATTTTTGAAAACTTGTCGTAAACAATTTCAAGTTATTTTTTTCCCCGCAGGAAATTACTTTTATACAAAACCTCACCCGATTAAGCTTTTCAAAATATAAGTATCTTTGTCCAATAATCTCATTCTATTACATGGGAAGAGATACGTTACGTAAGCTAAAATGCTTTAAAATCTCTGGCCAGAAAGATTGATTGCGTCTAGTTTAAAACTTTATAAAAGTCTATCAGATTAGATTACGCCACCCTTTACTCCAACTCTCCTTTCTCCCCCTTTTTGCGTTTGTTACCCCGATAACTATATAAAAATAGGCCGTTCTTAGTATATTAATAATAATAGTATTAAATACTTAAAGTTAAAAGTTACTATTAATCTGCACTGTGAATTATTTTTTTTAACCATTTGGGAAAATGGTTATTGTCCTCGTGAGGGTAGAAAATCCAAAGCATATCTGAAGCTTTTTATTGGTTGAATGCGCATTTTATTCGTTTTCTGATTAGTCTATACAGTAATCTGTATATCCCTTTACTTTCAACAGAGATGGATACTTCTGTTGCCACTATGACAAAAAAGTAATAAAAACTAAAAAAAAAACAACAACAAACAAACAAAAAACAAACAAAAAACAAACAAAAAAAAACAAACAAAAAAAAAACAAAAAAAAAACAACAACTCCGAAACAAATTGAGATACAGCTTTCAAACAAATTGCATTTAAAAGTACATTTTTTTTCTTTATACGACGGTGTAAAAAGTAATATTGTGGGATGTTTAGAAGTTTAAGAATGAAATTTCATTTAAAATGGGTCGTCAGATTTCTTGGAAATCTGACGATGGAAAAGCCTTTTCCCGAACAGCCAATGAAATGCTTGGATAATACTTAGTTTCAGGTGGATAATACGTTAGTTTCAGGAAATCTGACGAGACGCAATACGTGCAATAACACTATTAATGTTTAATCCATGGCGTACGTAATGTATGATCAACTCAGTGCAATTTTTTATGTCTTAAATTTTAGTCTTTGAAAAAATCATTTGCCAAATGGCCGTTGTAATTTGTTAAATTGCTTTTTTTAAATTTTTTTATGTAATGATTATGAAGATTTTAATTTAAATAGTACCATTCATCTTTTCTTTCTTTGACTTTTAGAACTTTAAGTATGAAGTACTATTTTAAAAACTGAAATTGATTGCTTTACTTGAGTGAATTTCCATGCATTATTTAAAGAACAATTTTAAATTTAAAGGTATATATAAATATTATACAGACATACAAACAACAAATACAATAAACCCAACTGGGGTGAAAAATTAGCCAGAGCCAGGATTCGAACCCGGGACCACAGTATACAAGACTGCTACTCTAACTACTGAGCTACTCCGGCCGATGCCTGAGTTTGCAATTTCTGACTAATAAACCATGTTGGGGAAGTCACCAGCCATTTATACGACAGCCTTGGATGACCAGAAAACGATGAATAGATTTTACTATTACATCGATCTACGATAATTATAATAAAACACTCATATATATTAAAACACACATACACACATAAATAACGCCTGCATTCAACAGTTAAAGGTACATATAAATATTATACAGACATACAAACAACAAATACAATAAACCCAACTGGAGTGAAAAATTAGCCAAAGCCAGGAATCGAACCCGTGACCACAGTATACAAGACTGCTCCTCTAACCACTGAGCTACTCCGGGCGATGCCTGAGTCTGCAATTTCTCACTAATAAACCATGTTGGGGAAGTTGCAGTTTTCTGCAATTTCCATGTTGGGGAAATTGCAGACTCAGGCATCGGCCGGAGTAGCTCAGTGGTTAGAGCAGCAGTCTTGTCTACTGTGGTCCCGGGTTCGATTCCTGGCTCTGGCTAATTTTTCACTCCAGTTGGGTTTATTGTATTTGTTGTTTGTATGTCTGTATAATATTTATATATACCTTTAACTGTTGAATGCAGGCGTTATTTATGTGTGTATGTGTGTTTTAATATATATTGTAGTATGAATGTTTTATTATAATTTTAAATTTAATTCATATATATTACAAAGCAAAAATATGTCGGGAGTAATGCTGACGTCATATTGGCGGTGGCAACGACTTGGGACCTGATCAATAAATTTCGCTTTTACTGCACTTTTTTAAACTTCAAAACATCGTAAAATTAAAATTTTTTCGCCGTCGAATAGAAAGTAATAAAAATTTCCTCCAGTAAAGTACTTTTAAATGCAATTTGTTTGGATATTGCAACTTAATTATAGATTTTTTTTTAATTTTCTAAAAGTAATTTTTAAGTATGATATTATTAAATCTGCGTGCAACCCAATTATGGAAGAAAATTACGGACCCAATTACGGATTTCGTTTGCACTTGAGAAATGTAAATAATTCATCATTTGCTTCTTTCCGCGTAATATTCCATAACTAAATTACCAAAGGAAATTAAAATTTTACAAACCAATAAATAAATAAACAAATAAATAAAACACGAATTTAACATATATGTAATCGAACTACGTGTTTAAACACTAAACAATCAGAATAAGAAAGTTGCTATATAAATAGAGAAATGTTTAGCGATTGACCGCTAACATATGCTGTTAATATGAAAGTACCGAAAATTATTTTACATTTCTTTAGAAATCAATCTAAGAAAATATACTAAATGTAAAAATTGTATTATATTTTTCAATTAAAAACTATTTTTTATCGACCGGGTAGCATATAGTGGGCATCTTTATCTAGGGTAGTTTGGGTCGGATTGGCTGCTATTTCCTAAAATAAAATTATTATCATTCTAATCTTTTTTTTATGACAATTCTAAAATAAAACCCGTAAAATTGGAATCTTTTAACCAGAAAAAAGGTATTTTAAAGACAATTTTATATTTAATTTAAGACATTTTACCCTTTTTTAATTATTATTTTGAACTGTTATATGAACATGTGTGGAGGAAATAACGACCCATTCAAATAAAAAAGTAAAGGTAAAACTAAATAAATAAATAAATAAATAAATAAAATAAATACATAATTAAAACCGATTCTTCCATAAAATTCTTTCATTAATTTAAAATGTAAGAATTTGTAATTTTACTTTATTCATTACATTTATATACATTAATCAACAAGTCTAAGTTTGCCTGTCAATGTTGTTTTGTTGCAACGTTCGTTTATTTGCTGTGAAGCCTCATATCTACTTGGAAAACGTGTTTGCTTCATGTAAAACCGACCTTTATTCGGCATTTTTTAAGTTAACTTTTTTAATTAATTAATTTGCATTGTCAATTTAAAGTTATACAGTTAATAAAAAAAGTTAAAGTTAAAGATCTTTCTTAATTCTCGTAAGATGTTTTTTAAGAATTTCTGTAATCAGTTGCTTAGTTATTTTTTGGTGAAAGTAATTTAGGTTTTTATTTAAAATAAAAATAAAACCTTCTTAAAATACTAAATAAAATAAATAAAGTATGACAGACTTGAGTACATTTTAAGATGAAAATATAAGATGATTTATAAAAAGTTTTAAAAATACTAAAAACATTAAAAATATTTTGCCAAGCAACCGCAAACGTATACTAAATGTATTTTTAATGTTTTTAGTATTTTTTAAAACTTTTTATAGATTTTATTTAAAAATGGTTCAAGTCCGTCTTACTTTATTTCTTTTATTTAGTCTTTTAAAAAGTTCAAATTCCGGCATTAAATGTATGTACCTTACCCGTGGCTCTAATTTTTTGCGCATTAGTTTGTCGATGCTTTTTTGACAATAACAGTTAAAAATAATTCAAAAAATTTTATGTAAATTATTTTAATGAAAAATGATACATTTTACTATTACATAGTAAAATTGAACAACCAGTAATAAACGACAAATACTTTGTGGCCAATGAAATCCATTTCCTTGCAAGTTTTTTATGTCCCTAATGTTTTGCGTATGTTCGAATGTGACGAAATGAGTAAGTCTTACCACTTCATTGGTCCTCCTTTGGTAACGTAAACATCTCTCACTCGTCTCGGCATAGTTGGAATTAATCGTTTTTACTCAGAAATTGGAATTTTTTGCCATTCTTCAAGAAGAATTCTGTTCAACTGCTGATTGTCACTTTTTCAAACTTCCTTCTTTAAGTACCGCCACAAATCCTCGATAAGATTGATGTCCGGTGAATCCGGAACCCAATCTATCACAGGAATACCATTTTGTTGAAGCCAGGTTTTTGTTGTCCTAGCTGTATGTGGTTTGGCTAAGTCTTGTTGAAAAAGATAGCCCGATTGAAGGCCAAGTTGTTGAATTGAAGGCAACAACTTATTCTGAAAAATGTCCCGATAACGTTGTGCATTGACAGTCCCGTCATACGGCAACATTTGGACGACACCAGAATAACCAAATCATTCATTATTACTTAAACTACCAGATAAGGGTAAAATGGTTCAACTTTTTATAAATGCTCAAAATATACATTGACCCAAAATAGTCCTCTTATGAAATAGTTATCATTGATAACAACACCACCAACAACAGCAATCATATTGCCAATAAAATTAGAACTTTTTGGCTAATAATAAAAATACTGTGACGCTGTGACGTATGAAAATAGTAAAAGAAAATGTATGTTTTTGTTTATCATAGAATAAGTATAAATGTAACTTTCTGTTTCGGTCCAGAATAGAACCGTGGTTCTACAAAGAGGTGCTCTGATCATTGAGTTATTAATATGACTGTATATTTTATTTTCTTTTAAACTTTTTCAGTCCTTACATCTCATATTTATGTATCTTGTTTTTTATATAATTATCATGTTCGTGAATAAATTGTGGGCAAAGAAATTCTGAGTTCTTATTGCACAACAAATAGTTTCTCACAATCTTTTCCCTTTCGTTTATGAATATTCTAATTCACTCATATCCCAAATTTTTTTCTTCTGTCTATTCCTTATTTAGGTTTGCCGAATGTATACATTCTCCCATTTGACCTGAAGTAGCCTTAAAATTAAAAATATACAGGATTCTGAGTGCCAGGTTTACAAAATTTATGATGTGTTAGAGCAGGGGTCGGCAAGTAATTTTAAGTGGAGTCCGAATACTTTTGAAAAATTTGATCGAGGTCCAGAGAAAAAAACATGTAAGTAATATGAGTACTTATTACTTTTAAATTGTTATTTTTTCATACATATACATATAATATAAAATTAAAAAGTCACATAATTCGTTCTGATAAATTACTACATACACAGGATTCTTAAAATTTTTACAAACACATAATAAAATAGAAAAGGCAAGTTTTTGATGAAAAATTAATGCGAAAAATTACACTAGCGGTCTTGAGCCAGTTTTTACAGTTTGGTTCACGTGGAGAAACAGCTAATGCGAAGAGTGTCTTCAAAGTGGGCGTCCGTTAATCTCGAACGATATGTGTTCTTCAAAACATTCATTTTGGAAAAGTTCTTTCACATATACATGTGGAGCTAAACGTAGTAGCCAGGTTAATAGCTAGTTTTTTGTAATTTTTTCTACTTTTCTGAGACATGTTTACCACAGAACTTTAGGGGATGCAGTTTTATACATTTGCAAGGCAATATCTTCTTCCAAGTGAAATATCTCCATTGAAGTAAAGGTTTTTCAAGACTTAACAACTTCGCAGTCACACCAGTCTATTCTACAGCTGAAGCAACTTCTTAAGGCAATTTAAAATGATTTTAAGGCGATTTTTGAGTCAAATTACCTATCTCTGTAAAGTCTTGGAATCTTGCTTTAAATTCATTCACAAGATATGACATGAAACTTAAGAACACTGCTGTGTGTATATGGGATTTTTTTTTTTTTTTTAATATATATATTCAAGAATTGTTGGAAAATGAATAAATTCTTCATTTGCAATATCTTTTTCGGGGGGTCCAGGCTTTGACATTCCGCGGTCCGGATGTGGACCGCGGTCCGCCAGTTGCCGACCGTGGTGTTAGAGCAAACTACAACAAACAATATTTGTATAGGAATCCACTGTCAAAATCCATTTATTCTGTCAAAAATGCAGGGTGTATTGCTCTAAAGAGTGTGTAAATTTTTGCTTATAACTTCACTTATAATAAGGATATTGCTAAAATTACTTCCATTAGATTTCCTTTTACTTTGCCTTCTTTGAAATGTGATGGTATCATGAGAAGTGATGAAAATGATTATCATTCGCGTCTTATATCGCATCATAATTTCTTTTATAACATTTATTAGTTTAAAAACACATGTTATCCATTTTAAAAATGATATTTTGTTTAAATACCATTTTATGAATGCATGTTTTGTTCATAAGTCTTAGGTTGTTTTTTTTACAAAACCAAAGAATATACCAGAAAATAAAAATAAATAAATAAAATAATTGAACCTCAACTTATACCGGAAAAAATACCCTTTTCTTGAAAGAAAATCGTCTGTTCTATATAATCTTTTTATCTGACTTTGAATAAACACATTTAAAGGCATAAAGAAGATTATCAGATTGCATTTTTTTTTTTTTTTTTTTTTTTTTTTTTTTTTTTTTTTCGCGGGAGTCTAGATTATCTTCCAGAAGAAGGACATTGACTTATTGTAAAAGAAAGCAACTTGGCGATTTTAAAATATCGCCAATTGTTTCGATATCGTCGCAGTGGCGTTCTCGGCAGTGGTCGATCACTGCGTTGCTCATTGGTTTCTATGACGACCGTCGGCTGGCTCTAATCTGACTCCTCCGTGTCTGATGTACACACCTTTTGCAATGCATACAGTGAAGAGTGATGGGTGGGTAGGGCGGGAATATAACTCTTTTTTGTGTTTCAGTGACTAAGGGGCGGAAACAAGTTATTTAAACATGTTTTGTTTTTGAATTTCTGAAAGCAATTCCTCTGACTGATTTTCTTTCATTCTTCTCTTCATAGAAAAATACAACTTACGCTGCCTTACTGGATTTGCAAGAATAAAAACAATAATACTAATATCGATTTAGACAGCGAAATGATTGCTTTATTTCTATCGATAAGAAGATCAGAAGATAAAATGCAATTTATAAGTTAAAATGTCCATCGCAAAAAAGTAGTTTAATCTAAAACAGTAAAATATCTAACAACAAAAATTTTGTTTATTGCTTAAAACTGCGATTGAGAAAAGAATTCTTATAAGTGATTAAAAGCTCAGATGCTTAAATGAATATTATATTTCTTTTCTAGAAAATATTTTCTAAATGATTTTCACGGGTCGATTCCGGGAAAAGTAGTTCCATTTTGAAAAAATGCACTTATTAAAAACAATCTTTTTCTAAATATTTTCAGTCCATAAAAAGCAATATTTTCACAAAATTTCACCGCCGAGAATTTGAATTTGAAAATATTCTTTTGTATAAAAGCTTCCATATACAACCAAAGATATAATTTTTTTTTCAGTATTATATTAAATTACTAATGTTATAGGAAAGATTTAAACGAAGTCTTCATATTCTGGTACACAATAATAATAATAATAATAGTCTTTGCCAATAAAATAAAAAGGCTATTGAATGTAATTTCATTTTTATAAAGTTTCATTTTGACAAAAGGAAAAAAAAAAAAAAGATAGAAAAAATCGCAAAATAATAATACAAAAAAGGACAGAGAAAGGATCCAAGATAAAACATATTGCCATAACCTCTTGTGTTTTCATTAAGAAACAGAAAAAAAAACTAACTATAACGTTTCCCAAAATGAAGTAATGTAATATTTTTTTTATCCAGTGCGCACGCATGCCACTGCACACGACAAGTGTGTCACTGAGTTACTGTAGGTGTGAAAATAATTGACATCTTCAGCGCTTCATAGATTTTACATTAAAATTTCACTTAGTTCTATTTTTTTACCACTGACCATTGAAAGACATAAGTATACACAGACAGTACTGGACTTTCGCCTAGCCCCGCAAGGCCTTGGACCCCGGAATTTTGGAGGTCTCCCCCAAATGGATTCAGATCATTTTTAAAATGTCCTTTTTAGAATATGACATGTCTAATTTCAAATTGGATGAGTTTTATAAACATTAAAATTATATACTTATTAATCCTCTAAACCAGGCATGTCAACTTGTTTACGACCGAGGGCCTTGCATGCAAAGTTACGGGTCACATTACCAAAAAAAAAAAAAAAAAGCATAGCAAAATGAAGTTTGTACAACAGAAAAAAAGACATGGAAAATTGTAAAGCTACCCACCGAAAAAATGACAGAATGCACCGGTAAATTTTAAAGGTAATAGTTATTAATCCTTTTTCGACGAGCGGCAGGTCTACACAAAGCTGGATATATAAAGGTATTGTTTTTGTCTAATTGTTTATAATATTGTTTTATTGTCTAACCTTTTTTATTATTATCTAAAATTCAAAATAACAAAATGTTGTACTAAAGTGCACCGCCGAACATAGGTAAAAATACGTTCAGATAAAAATAAGAGATGTTTAGATATACACCTGGTCACATGTAAATCATTTAAAATTTTTAATTGCAATCAAAATTATACAGAACTGCATTATTAGGTACAAGTTTCCCTCGATTGGCATGGTTAATTATGAGCGCACTAATCGAAACATACATTGAATGTGAAAAACTTCAATAACCATCTTTTTCATAAACCCAATATACATAAACAGACAATGTAATAATGTACTACGATATTGTTTTCGATGTATTATTGTTAGAAAGTACATATTATAGCTTGACTGCCAAAAAGTTTCTCTAATTTTCATGAACTTCTATTAACACTTCCTAAGGCAGCTCGAAGTATACTTCCCCCTTAATTTTAATCCCCATATACCAAATTGGCACAAATAAATTTAGATAACATTTTACTTTTATAATGAATGACTAAAAATATTTAATTACTTTCAAAACAATTTGTTAATAAATTCGGGTGACATTAAACAATTTCAACATTCTTTAAACAAAATTAATCTGCCTTAGAAAGGGCATATAATATAAGCGTGCGAACTAAGTAGTAAATGACAATCGAGAAACATTTAAAAGTGATTTTTAATTTTAACTCTGCATTAGAATAATTCCTTAGGTTATTTAGATAAGACTACCTACCGTTAGGTTAATTTTTAAAAAGTTGATTTAAATCTCATTGTAATACAATTTAATTACTTCAGACTTATTAAGATATATAGGCTTATTATTATATCATTCAGATTTATTATTACTTAACCCTTTAGGGACGAGCGACTGGTATACGTGCCGCGTAAGGTGCTCAGAATCCGTGATTATTTTCACCAGTAAATTTTTATTGTAAATTTTGCCTTATTTAATCCGAGCATTTTCCAGATTCAATTAGGCAAAAATTTCTGTTTTGAAAAACCGGTGATAAAAGATTAAAAATCCTGTAAAAGATGCTCGCCCCGAAGGGGTTAACCTATTTAATCGAAAACTTATCAATTGCCAACTGTTTTCTTCTTTTTGGAATGCCTCTTATGGTAGAATAAAATTTAATTTTCTAAATTTTGGTGCACTTGCATACTTTTACTGATGCCTGATCTATATATCTATATCTATCAAACGCTGTTTCAGTAATTCTAATTTTTGCAAAGCTTCTTCGAATTATCTTAATGTTATTTCTTTTTTCAGCATTTTCTTCAAACTTTATTTTCAAAAATTCGACTCTACCTTGCAGGAAGAAAAAGGATAACTCATTTTGTGCTTTGTGCACTAATCGAAATTTTCCCCGCACTAATCGATTGTCTAAAAAAGTTAACCGCACTAACTGAAAATCGCACTAACAAAAGACGCACTAAGCGAGGGAAACTTGTATATTACTCTGATCTTTGCATTTTCTTTTAATTTAATACTTATTCCTTTTTATGAAACCAATCGATGCAGAAGCATTATTGTTTGCAATAAAAACTTACATTTTAAGCAAAAAACTTTATTCAGCCAAAATTTTCATAATTGAATGAAAAAAAATCCCTCCCGGCTCGGTCTACAGGCACAGGTAGATTTCGAAGTTAAGTACTAATTTCACCAACAAAAACTGAATCAAGATTAGATATAAACCCAGCTTAGCAATTAGAACATGGTTTTGGTTCAAAAATTTTCAAAATGTCTATTTTATGACGATTTAGAAATTTTTAACCCTCTCCATTTCCACTTCCTTGTGCCGATTTTGCCCATTTCCAATCTCCGCTGGGATATTAGCCATCTCAATATTTTTGGTGAGTTTGAAGACGATCCGTGCATAAATGCGACTTTTATCTTGCGGACAGAATTTAGTACATACGTACAAACATACATATGCATGTATATAAACTTTTTATGTGGGGGTAGTTTTGGGTTCCTGGTGTCATATAATGGAAAGTTATGAAGGAATTTTTCAAAAGTCGCACCATGGTAATAATTGCAATAGGTGATATTTCTTATGAAATCTACCTAATATTAGGTATTGTGTTTTTCCAGAAGCTCTTCGCTTTTTTTTTTTTTTTTTTTTTTTTTCTAAGCGCACACCATATCTGCGAATAAAAGCTGCCAATTGAGACGAATTTCATGTATCGGTATTTTTAGGAATTACAATGTAATAAGCATCAAGTATTGAAATCGTAGATTTCATTTAATTATTGAAATTTTTGGCTATATCATGAACGAATCTTTCTAGCAATGGTACTTAGATATTTTAGCTTACAGGGTAACTCCGGGAGAGTCGCCGCATCCGGGATAGATGCCGCACCCCTTGTATTTCTTGTAATTATTGATAGATGGTCGTCAAACGCATAGTATAGGTGCGCAATGAGATTATTTTAACCAGTATATAGCGTGAATCCCATTTCGATGTTTACTCATAGAAGTACAATCCTTATTTTGACGTAAGTGCATGATTTCACAGTCCAAACTTTTAAACACGTTATGTTCAAATACTTTTCATTCACTAATTACTAAATGCATGCATGATTTCGAAGTCAAAACTAAATGTAGCGTTTGTATAGAGTACTGTGTGTAGAGTTACGCAATTCCCCTTAGCGATGGCAAGTAACTGTGATGGCCGACGTCTGCACCATGCAAAATAGGATAAAAGCCGCACTTGCAATTCCGGTATACATGCTGCAGTTTCTTTTGCATGGGATGATTAAGTGTTATTAACTTTCCTTTTCTTTTTGTACAGACTAACCATGTTAGGCATGTTATCAAGTTTACTAAAACCAAAAAACCAAAGAAGAAAAAGGGAAGAATAAAAAGTAAGAAGGGCAAGAAAGTTGCAAGTCAAGATGATAACAAATAAAAATTGGATTACGCGTAACGCAGACGTTCTTTGCAAGGAATGGTTAGAAAACTACTCCACAAAAAGAGGAAGTGTAATTGGCTTCGTTGCATCATGTGACAAATGTAGTTACATACAGACTGTACTTTTTAGACACTTTTCTGTAGATGGTAGTTAAAAAAAAACAGGTCTCTTAACCCATTCGGGATCATAGGTGTATATAAGCCTCTTCATAAAGAGCATACAAAATTTGTTTCTGGCACCAGAAAAAAAGAAAAGTAACATTTACTTTCTTTTATTAGAGCATTTTCATGATTATTTAAGTAAAGGTAACTTCTTTTAAAAAACTGTTACCAACCGAATAAAACTTGTGTAAAAGACACCGGTCCCGAAATGGTTAACAAATAAATTATGTGAACAAAGTTTTAAATTTTCTTTTCCCTGTCTAATAAATTGATGTTACGTTGTTGCTGAAAGGACAATTAAAATGTAATGTAAAAAAATAAGTCGATAGTTTTAATAGTGAAAGTAGGCAAACAATTATTAATTTGAATCTACTAATACGTTTCATTGTCATACGTTTCATACGTTTTCATTTAGTTTCATTTTGTTATTACATCGTTAATTATAATCCAGATATGAATTTTTTTTTAAAAATATTTTTATTTATAATTTCATTTTGTTCTTATTACAAGCGCGGCATAACTACCGCACAAGTGCGGCGTCTCAACCTGAATGCACGGATGACGCGCCGCAGTGTAATGTTTTAGAAAAAAAATTGTTAAAAAATATTAATTATTTGTTTAGAACTTTTTTGTCGCAGAACACACGTTGTGCATTTAATATTAAATAGATTTAACATTAAATAGCGTGATTTTTTTTTTTTTTATTTTATGTCCACCATGGGACTTTATACACAAATTCAAAAAAATGTGCGTCATAAATCCCGGAATTACTCTATAATGTACAAATCTCTTTAACTGCTCTGGACCAAAGCAGTATACAAAGTAAGCATCCTATCTTAAATGGGAGAGGTAACCGCAAGATTAAAGGCGATGTCACATCAATCAAGGTCACACGTCACGTAGCGGACGGGCACCGCCCTTTGAATACTAGGTCTGAGCGCTGACACATAAATGGCGGCTGTCGAAGGCAGATTTTTTTAAACGTAGGTACGGTTCCTTAAATGTATACACCAGTATTTTATAAAAGATTTCTCTGACTTCTTTAATCTCAGAAAAAAAAAAGCGGGAAAAAAAAAATATTGGTACGAATATTTAAGGGATCGTACACACGCTGAAAAAAATCCGCCTTCGACAGCCGCCATTTTTGTGTCAGCGCTCAGGCCTAGTATTCAGGAGGCCGTGAGACGGGTTTGAACTACAGGAATATACTTAACTGTTTTCTGCTTTATGAATAATCGATTAATTGCACATCTATGAAATAACTGTGCAAGCTCAAACATCGGATTTTCATTTGTTTGTAGTATTTACATCCTGACAGCATAGAATATTCTATTAATTTTTATTCTATTAATTTTATTCGTGATTATTTAATTTATTTATTGTCGTTCATTATTTAGATAAAAACAGTTCTTTTTAAAACTAACTAGGGGGCTCTGCCCCCTACGAGCTACGCTCGCCAACCCCCGTTCAGGGACACCAAAATCCATAAAGCACGCTAATTTGACCGGCTTTAAAAATATTGAATTAAAATTAAAAAACAACAACAACAACAACAAAAAAAAAAAACAGTAGCGATCTCTCTGTAAACGGGTTTCCATTCGTTTTTCTTGGATTGGGGATTTTTAAGACCATATCTGCTGCTGTTAAAAGATACAATGGCTGTTTTCGTATTTAATTTAAAAAAAATTAGTTAAACATTCGAAAATAAGCTAATGTAAAATGAATTAAGTAAACAGTGTCATTATCTCCCCGTATTTTTTAACAGCGCTATAAGATAGTTCTTTTAAATAATTCATTTTAAATGTATCGTTTTAAATCTGACGTAATTTACACCAAAGTTTTATTTCTCTTATTAATATTCACGTGAAAATACTTTTGTTGTTAGAAGGAAATATTATTTGCGCTGTCTTCGAATTCACGATAATAGTTGAAAATATTATCTCAAAATATCAAGTAAATGTCTCGCGCAGATATATTTTTCAATTTAAATTGTTTTGCCATATTTTTTGGCCATTTTAAATATGACGTAATTTCTTCCATTTACAGGTTTTAACGCATAGTAATGATTTTTTTATTTTAACATTTTGTTTCTCTTTTAAAATTCCAGTGTAAATATGGTTCTTATGACGCAATTTTCCTGCTTTTAACATGTAATCATTTAATTCTAATTTTAATTTTTTTTTCTGTTTACAATAGTCCCGTGTAAATAAATTTTTAATTTGAAGTAAACATTATTGTTTGCGCTGTTTATACAGTTGGCAACAGTTTAAATTAATAAAAATTTTTAAATTTGTAAAAAATATCTCTCGAAATACTGAAAATTTGAATTTAAAATAGAAATAAAACCTCAAAAAATAGTCAAATAAAAAAAAATAAATGCAATCTGCACACCGGGAACTTATAACCTATAAAATGATCTAAAAATGATTAAATTCTCATGTATAGTTTTTGCTCCAATAAAACTTTTTTAATGGAATGATTTTGTCCAACTTCAGCATTAAATATCTCCGAAAGTAATTCTTCGAATTGAAAACTGTCTGCATCAGCGTGTTTATCAAATATTTCTTTATAATACCACCGATTTCCATATTTTTGTATACGACAGTTTTTTTAATATTAACGAAGAAAGGCCATGCTCAAGGCATACTTAGATACTACTACAGGCAGACTGATTTGCGTTTAATGTATGAAGTCGCTCGCCAGAGGACTCTGATACCCTGCCCAAAATTGAAATTTGACTCTGACCGTAACTGAAACAACCTGGGAAGGGTAGATATGTAAACAAACACCAAAATTACGTCATGTCGCCATGGTTGCGTTTACAGTTCTTCTGACATTCCAATCAAGCTTAGAAATGGCAGCTAATTCGAATACAGCTGTTAAGGATTATTATAAACTGTCCATATTAATGTAAATGTAAAGTTCTATTTATTTAAGTGACTAATATAATGTGTTTCTCTTTAAAACTATTAAACCAACACACATAAAAATAAATAAATAAATAAACACATGCTTAGTCTAAAACATCAATGTCACAAATTTATTTGGTACCACTTAGTTATCCTGTCGACCAATTTCGCCAAATTATATAAATCGCTAAAACACTCGCCAAATTATACAAATTTACATAATTTTTATTTTAAATAACGAAAGAACAAATAAATTAATATAACATTAATAAATATACAAATAAAACGTCGTAATAAAAATCACTTGATGACATAAACACGTGTAACTTGCTTACAGTCAAGTGAATGTGACATTTACGATCAAGCATTATTGGCATTTAATCTTATAGTTTGGCGATAGATTTTTGGTCGACGGGATAACTAAGTACCATTTATTTACTATTTTCACTGCTGAAACAATAAAACTGATGGAATTTTTTTAATATATATTAAAGTACTCATAAAATTCCTTGTAATAATTAATAAATGTAATTTATTAAGTAACAAATACCCTTACATGATTTAATCAAAATTGCTTGGATAACATAGAATATTGCAACGATATTTAAATCCGTGATCACCATTTCTTTCTCTGATTAAAAATAAAAATATTTAATGTTTAAGGAAGATCGGCTTTTTTTTTCTTCTTCTTCTTGGTTCGGGCGATATTAAAAACAAATATTTTACCGGTAACAGTAAGTTAATCAAAAATAGCTGCTTCAAGTCAGTTATGAGAACTGTAGTTTGCTAAAAATCAAATTTTAATTTTAAAACGTGTATATGAAACCAAGCTATTTTTATATAAATACGGGACATTAAAAAAAGAATAACAGAACCGGCATTTTTCATGAATGAACCAAACGATCAAGGTAAACAATAAATAATTTAGCTAATCATAAAAGTATGTGTAACACTAAAATAGTACAATTTGTGTAAAATAGCCTTTTAAATCGAAGAAAATTGAAGAATATAAGGTACAGATGTCATATTCGCCCCATATTGGCGCGATTTTTTTCTGTCGCCAATATCATATAGGCAACAGGTACTTAACTTGCGCCAAAGTGTCGTTATTTTGCTTGATGTGGTAACTCGGATTATGTTGTTTATGCTGTTGATGTTTTCGCCAAATTGGCAACCGAAAAAAATCGCGCCAATATGGGGCGAATATGACATCTGTTCCGAATATAAATATTTAATTTATTACATGAAAATACGATCAATGATTCTGAAATCTCGACGATGAGAAACAAGCTTCTATCTGGGCAGGGTAAAAATGTAAACAAAGAGCACGTTGTGAAGTTTTGGTTCAGGGTTTAAAGTTCGATCCGACTTCACTTTTTCGGCGAAATGCGCGGGCCGTTATATATTGTGGCAGCCGCAGAAAGGCAAGGGAGAAAATTCTTCGTTCGGAATGGCAGCTGGCCAGAGCCGTTGTCATAGCAGCGCAGACGAAAATGTTTACATTGCGTTTTTGTGTGTTCGAATACGAAGAGTGTCAGAATCGACGTTTATCAATGTTCTACGAATAAAGGTAGTAAAGTGTTTTTAAGTGAGTGATTATATTATACGAGCGACTCACCACAATGGTGACCATGGACTGTTCTTATATAGAGCATCAGCCTTCCTAGATGAGTTGGAATGTTATCCGATCATCTTCATCTTTCAAAGAATACATCGTTCTACAGCGGCTCGATGGAAAGCAGATAAGTTCTTCTGAGTCATTTTCCTGATATTTTTTCTGTTATTTTATTAGAAAAATTTAACTCGCGAATTTATTTTGGTTTGATTGTACTATTTTATATATTTATTACCATAAATCATGTCTAGTGTCGATGCTGTTCAAATTCCATTATATAACAGATCAGATCCTGCGCTATGGTTTGTGATGTGCGAAAGCACATTTGCTTTAGCTACCCCCAAAGCAATATCAGAATCTGTTACAAAATATAATTATATAGTTTCGCATCTACCACCCGATGTTGCATCAATCATTCGTGATATTTTAATGCAACCAGATGCTACTGACCCTTATGGTGTCTTAAAAAAGGAATTAATTGCGCGCTCAGGTGAATCATCCCAGCAAGAGATACGACAGCTCTTGTCTGGAGAAGAACTAGGAAATCGGAAGCCTTCAGATTTATTACGTAGTATGAAACGTCGCGCGGAATCCCTAAATGTTCCAGACAATTTAATGTTAGAATTGTTTTTGAAACGATTACCAAATTCTGTTCAGACAATTTTAGCGGCTGTTTCTGAATTAACCCTTGATAAAGCAGCAGAAATTTCAGATCGTATTTCAGAAGTTACCCCTTCCCCAGCTTCTGCAATTGCCGTGTCCTGCTCGAATGAACAGGCGATAGAGGGTAAATTATTGAAAGAAATCGAAAAATTAAATAAGCGCATCGATCAGCTTGCTGTTTTACGTGGTCGGTCCCCATACCGCAGAAACTGGAGTAAACCTCGAGGGCGAAGTAATAGTGATAATCGGGATTCAAGTATCTGTTGGTATCATAGACGATTTGGAAAAAAATGTAGGGAAGAAAAATGCATAAAGCCGTGTTCTTGGGCGGGAAACGAAACCAGCAAAGAGTAGAGGCGACTTATTCTTTGCCTCAACAGTCACGTCGCCTGTTCATTAGAGACCGGACTACAAATGTTTCTTTTCTGGTCGACACCGGTTCGGACGTGTCAATCCTTCCTGCCAACAATGTACAAAAACGGAATCCACCCGTACAAACGCTTTTGGCTGCTAATTCTTCCCCTATAAATGTTTATGGTCAACAAACCCTTTCTCTAGATTTTAAGTTAAGACGAAAATTTAATTGGACTTTTCTAGTGGCAAATGTTAGTACACCAATTTTGGGAGCAGATTTTCTCCATAATTTCGAATTGGTTCCAGATCTCCGCCACAAATGTCTAAGAGATTTAAAAACAAAATTTGAAACAACAGGTCACATGAAATGTGCATTAATTCATTCAGTAAAAACAATCAATATTGATAATATATATAATGAACTTCTTAAACAATTCCCATCTATTACAAAATTACCAGATCCCAATCAGCCTGTCAAACACAACACAATGCATTTTATTTCAACAAAAGGACCTCCAGTTGTGGCAAAACCCCGCAGGTTGGCTCCGGATCGCCTGAAAATTGCTAAAACAGAATTTCAAAATATGATACAACTCGGACATTTAAGACCTTCACGTAGCAACTATGCATCACCTTTGCACATGGTTCCAAAAAAGGGAACTTTGGAATGGAGACCTGTAGGTGATTATCGTGCCTTGAATGCGCAAACCAAAAAAGACAGATACCCGATACCATGTATAGCTGATTTTACTGCTAATTTACGTGACACTAAAATTTTTAGTCGACTTGACCTCATCAAAGCATATCATCAAATACCAATCAATCCTGATGATATTCCCAAAACAGCGATATGCACACCTTTTGGATTGTTCGAAAGCACACGCATGCAATTTGGCTTATGCAATGCGTCTGCAACATTTCAGAGATTCATAGATGAGGTAATACGTGATTTACCAGGCGTCTATGCTTTCGTCGATGATATACTCATAGCCTCTAAAAATGCCGAGGAGCATTATCATCATTTAAAAGCACTATTTTCCAAATTAGCAGAATATGGTTTGTGCATAAATGTATCCAAGTGCACATTTGGTAAACCTACCATTGATTTCTTAGGATTTCGAATATCTGAACATGGTATTCAACCACTTCCAGATAAAGTTAAATGCATAATCGATTTTCCGCAGCCCACAACCTTATCTCAACTTCGAAGATTTTTGGGTATGTTTAATTTTTATAGGTCTTTCATATATCAAGCTGCACACATACTTGCGCCTTTAGTGAAATTGTTAGAAGGCCATACAAACAAAAAGAAATCTCGTTCCCGTGTTCCTAAAACAGAACCCCTTAGTTGGAACGAAGATGCTGAAAAAGCTTTCGTAGCTGCCAAAAATGCAATATCTCAGGATGCTCTTTTACGGCACCCTATTCCAGGCGCTCAGTTGAGTATATGGGTTGACGCCTCAGATGTCGCGATCGGCGGCACCCTTATGCAGTTTTATCAGGAACGTTATGAACCTTTAGCATTTTTTTCCATGAAATTAAACAACAGTCAGCGGAATTGGTCAACATATGACCGGGAATTATTTTCTATTTATTCGGCAATAAAAAGATTTCGGCACATGCTAGAGGGGAGAATTTTTCAAATTTATACTGATCAAAAACCGCTAATTTATGCATTTAAGCAAAATCCCCATAAATGTTCACCGCGGCAATCACGCCATTTAGATTACATTTCCCAATATTCCACTGACATTAGACATGTACCAGGTTCCGAAAACATTGTTGCAGATTGCCTCTCAAGAATTGAAATTGATTCTATTTCAAAATCTCCAATCTTAAATTTTGAGGAATTCGCAAAAGCTCAGGAAAATGATTCAGAGCTACAGAACCTGCATAATAGTACATCGCTCAAATTGGAATTGAAACCTTGCCTCATTTCTGATTGTAGCCTACTATATGATACTTCAACAGGTACGCCTCGACCCTTAGTTCCTAGTTTCTTTCGTCGGCTGATATATGAACATTTGCACAACCTAGCCCATCCAGGCATAGCAGCTACCACAAAACTAATTTGTTCCAGATACGTATGGCCAAATATGAAACGAGACATCAAAAACTGGGTTCGTGGCTGTGAGAAGTGTCAAAGATCAAAAATACAGAGGCACACCAAAGCACCTCTTGGCACGTTCTCTCTTCCTGATGCACGTTTTTCCCAAATACATATAGATATCGTAGGTCCCTTGCCTCCATCTGACGGTTTCAGCTATCTTTTAACGATGATTGACCGATTTAGCAGATGGCCAGAAGCCGTACCTATATCTGATACACAAGCTAAAACAATTTGTAGTGCCATATTAAAGCATTGGATATCAAGATTTGGTTGCCCTTCGCTCATAACCACGGATCAAGGCCCACAAATGCGATCAGCAATATTTGATGAATTCACAAAAAGGATGGGAACACAGAAGATCCGCACAACGGCATATCATCCGATATCGAATGGCATTATCGAAAGATTTCATCGACATTTAAAGTCATCCATCAAAGCTCACGAAACCAGTAGGTGGACTGAAATATTACCGATAGTTTTACTAGGCATTCGCACAGCAGTGAAGGAAGATATACAAGCTTCTTGCGCTGAGCTTGTCTACGGCACTACGTTGAGATTGCCCTGTGATATGCTGGATGAATACAAGATCCGACCTTTCAACGATAACTTCGTCACGCAACTACGAAACACCATGCGGCAGTTAAGTCCAGTTGCTACATCATCTCACTGCCAAGAGAAGTTCTATATACACCCTTCCTTGACATCTTGTTCACACATCTTTCTAAGAGTGGATCATGTACAACCTCCATTGTGTCAACCATATACTGGTCCTCACAAAGTCCTAAGTAGAACTGGGAAAACTATAACAATCGAGCTTAATGGTCGTAAGTCTACGGTATCAATAGATCGAGTGAAGCCAGCTCATTTGATTTCTACTTCAGACTTGTCCACGAAAACTGTTCCAGAGAACTCTAAATTAAAACTCTCTCTTAAAGCGGACAGTAACCCTGACCAAACAAAAACTGTCACACGTTCGGGCAGACATGTCCATTTTCCTAAAAAACTGGCATCTTATATTACTTACTGAAATTGTTGATAAATTGTTCATTTTGCATACTACACATTATGCCTATATTTTGTTATATATTGCAATTTTATTTCATGTAAATATCCTTGTAATTTTTCTCCACAAGCGTGGATTCTGACACAGATAGTCCAAAAAAAAAAAAAAAAATAGTATACACTTGTATATCGTTTCTTCGGTACCCTACGTCACTGGGGGGATACTCTGTGGCAGCCGCAGAAAGGCAAGGGAGAAAATTCTTCGTTCGGAATGGCAGCTGGCCAGAGCCGTTGTCATAGCAGCGCAGACGAAAATGTTTACATTGCGTTTTTGTGTGTTCGAATACGAAGAGTGTCAGAATCGACGTTTATCAATGTTCTACGAATAAAGGTAGTAAAGTGTTTTTAAGTGAGTGATTATATTATACGAGCGACTCACCACAATATCATAGTAGGCTATGGCCATGCTTAAGCCAAGACTCCCTTATCTTAAAACAGACTTGACAATCCGGAGAAAGTCTATGGGTGAAAATGTCTCCGATAATTGCAAACTTATTAGCTGACTTTGTCCCGTAAGTTACGCCACTTGGTGTATACTCCTGGTAATACTCCATAAACAAATGCATAGTAAAAAATTGAAAATGTTGTGTTATTGGCAAAATTGTATAAAATATTTTTCAAATTCCAGTAAAATAAAGGCGTAAAAAAAATATTTCGCACAATTATGTTCTGGCTTTAAAAAATGAAGCATATCAAATATGAAGATTTAAATATAAGATTTATTGATATTTTTTCAGGGTACTTGTTAGTTATACCGTCGACCAATTTCGCCAAATTATATAAATCGCTAAACTACTCGCCAAGTTCTACAAATTGACACAATTTTTTATTTTAAATAACGAAAAAACAAATAAATTAGTATAACATTAATAAAAATACAAATAAAACGTCGAAATATTGGTTTTATTGGCCATTATTGGCATTTAATCTTAAAATTAATTAATTTATGGCAAACCATTATTGGCATTTAATCTTACAATTTAGCGACAGTAATTTGGTCGACGGGATAACTAACAAGTACCATTTTCAGTATATAGGACTTTGCGGGTTATTTTTTTTTTAAATCTTGGCACAATTTGGGCTTCGGAAAGAGCGATTTGTTGCCGATTGATATAAACAGTTATGAAAATAAAACTTATGAACTGTCAGCTTGTTTTATAAGAATTTACGGCACAGATGCCATATTGGCGCGATTTTTTTCCGACACCAATTTTGCGAAAACCTCGTTACCATATCATCTATATCCGGATAACCATATCAACCAAAATAACGACACTTTGGTGCCAGTTAAGTATCCGGTGCATATATGACATTTACGCCAGAAAAAAATCGCGCCAATATGACATCTGTGCCGAATTTACATGTATAAATTTAGGCACAGATGTCATATTCGCCCCATATTGGCGCGATTTTTTTCTGACGCCAATATCATATAGGCAACGGGTACTTAACTTGCGCCAAAGTGTCGTTATTTTGCTTGATGTGGTAACCCGGATTACGTTGTTCATGCTGTTGATGTTTTCGCCAAATTGGCAACAGAAAAAAATCGCGCCAATATGGGGCGAATATGACATCTGTGCCTAAATTTAGTTTCTAGATATTATTATCGTTTTTTATATACGATTTGTTTATATTTGTATATAAAATAGATAAATGCCTTTTTTATATTAAATAAATTGTACAAATATTGGAAAATATTGCTTCTTTATGTGAAACAGTGAATATGCTTCCAGAAATTACGTTGCCAAATTTTCTTCTCTCGCCAAGGCCCCTATACTTGAAAAATACCGATTTATTATTATATAATGTAGTATTAGTTAATGTTCTGTAATCTGTTCCACAGTCAAAGTTGACTGCAAAAACGCGATGCTGGAATAATGTGGTATCAAGTATACGGTTTAAAAATAAAATTAATTTTGCGCCAAACCACACCTACGCCAATTGGCTCTAGGTCTGATTAAGGAAGAATACTCAAATTAAGATTTACTAGTAAATCTGCAGATCAGGAGCCTCAACGTCAGCTCTACAATTCATTGTGTTTAGCATCCTTTGAGTAATATTAATCTTTCTACAAAAAACGAAATTTAAAGTTTTGAAATTACATAAACATTTATAAAACGAAAAAATATTTCGAAGGTTTCTGACATTAGAAGCGTTAAATTAAACCCCTTGTTATGTAATGGTATTCTGAAAATCTCATGAGCTACTTATTCTGGTAATTTTTAGATAATAAAGTAGATTTCTTCAGGGGGGCAGAGCCCCCCTGAACCCCTTCGTAGTGTAATTTAATTTACATTTGTAATTATCAATTAATTGTGTTAATGTCCTTTAGTAAATTCTACCAATAGACGGAAACGTACATGAATTTTTTTCTACAGCCCTGTATATTACGTGAAGATTTTTACGCGTCGTCTATAACATTTAAATTTAATACAGACAAAAAACCCTCTTAAAACTGCTCATATCACATTTCCGGGGATTAGTATGCATAGTGTGCACCATATATCCAGTTTCTGCGGAGTCCTGTATATGGTTCTATTTAAATTCTGCAAACATTTGTTAGTATTCTAAATGTAATTGGGCTGGGAAATACATAACTCAAAAAAAAAAAAAAAAAAAAAAAAAACACTGAAGCAATTTGCGCTCATTTTCATTTATACTTACGAATTCATTTGTGCATTCCTGTACATGGTCTATACAATATTTAAGCACTACTTATTAAGCACAAATTTACTTAACGTTAAAACGCACACCATAATCGAAAATGCTCTTCAGCAATCATCCCTAATAGACCAGAACTGTATCCGAAATATTTTATGTGACCCTATAAATGAACGATAAATACGATACAAATCATATTCAAGCTTCTTGTAGTCAACCACAGTAATGTAATTTAATTTCATAATGTTTGAATTAGTGCAACACAATTAACACACTGACGACAGGCAATTTAATTAAATCTGGGTTTAAAAACAGTAGAAGCTCCTCCCTCTTCTGAAAGTGTCTCGGAAATTGGTTTCTGATATATGTTTTTCATGTTTATGCATCAGTAAATATCTTTCAATGTACGGATGTAATATATAATGTCTTACAATCTATAAAAAATATGGACAACACAATATAAATGTCTTTTCTGTAAGGTAGAAGTCACTCCCTTAGCCAATGATGTATTCTGAATAAAAACGAGAATTTTCGTTTCCCGTCGCTAATGTGTTAAAATAAGCTGTGAAGAGTTTTTTTCCCCCGTAGACCACATTTTAATCGACCACTTTTGTGTGACCCTGAAAAAAACATATGCTTTGCACCCCATATACTACAAAAATGTTTCAAAAATACATATCAATTTTATTATTTTGTAACAGAGTAACATCATTAAAAAACGCTACAAAAGGATTTTCTTCAAAGATTGTAATATTATGAATACTTTTGAGTTACCTGTACGCATGCTGTAAGTGCTACACATAACATATTTTATAGTAACCAGGTTCTAGTGCACCTTAATAAAGTATATAAATTTCATTACGTTTAAAATTGTGTAACATTATTAAAATACACCGCAGACGATTTTTCCCAAAGACTATAATGTAACGGAATAGTTTTGAGTGCCCCTGTAATTAAGCTATGAATGATACACTCTTCATTTTTAATACCAAACATACTTTGGCAAACCTCAATAACGTATATCAATTACATGTAATCCCGACTATATTTACGCGAGTTAGAGCACGTAGAGAAACACGGCAGGCGACAGATAGAAAAACTGAAGTCATAAATACTTTTCATCCATGTTGGAAAGTGTTAAAAAGGATTTACATGCCTTTAACTGTACTTTTTTTTCACTTATAGCATGGTTAAACATTAGTTTAAACATCCTAATCCATGCGATAGCAATAACATATTAAAAGGCCCCCAAAATAGGCATATCTGGAGATCTATAAATCTACTGGAAAATAATTCATTATCGTGCCCACTGTTAATTGCATAAATTGCATCGATTTGGCGCGATAAAATATTTTTTGTGATAGCCTTTTAATAGTACCTGCAACAAAATTAACGTAATTTACTAACTTCATTCATATTTGACGCAATGATAGGCTACTAATAACAGTCGCTAGGCAACGAAGAAAAGGAAAAAAAAAGAAATATGTATCATGTAAAACAAGAAAATTAATTTAAAAATTCTTTATATTATTGGAATACATGTATAAATGTCCTCAAAACATTATACACGTAAATAAAAAAATCTTATAGATATATTGATAAAACTTCAATATAATAGGAATAATTTAGAACCTTTATTTGGAATTTTAGTATCCATAATTTGACATTTAAATCCATTAATCAAACGTGCCATTTTCTTTCAACAAATCGAAATTTGAAAATCGTCTGACTTGCCGTAGAAAAGCATTATAAAGAAAAATAAAATCTTCCATATTTCCCGAACGAATGAACCAAATTTAACCAAAAACTATACAGCTACGTCCGGGTATCTCACGAATATGCCCAATTAATTTCAAGCTGATCGGGTGCTTTTTGCGGCAGTTATCGCGGAACAGACGGACAGACAGACAGACAGACAAACGGAAATCAAAACTTTTCGTGTCTCCACAGTAAGCCTTCACTGACGTTTCGGCAACAAACACCTAAATCGTAGCATGACAAGAATACGGTATTTGCGGAAAGTTGAGGGACATGTATAAATTTAAGTGATTATTAAACTTTATTTTTCCAATTTTTTAAGTGTTTATGACTTTGTTTTTTTGTGTATCTATGCGTGTTTTAACTTTCCTAAAATACTTTGATACATTTTAGTAAAACTTACATAACATATGTGAGTTAAAACAAGGAAATTAATTACGCACCAGACTATGCCCGCCAAGATATGCCAATTGGCTGTGGAGCCAATTATGAAACTTTACATAGATTAATATATACAAACTTTATATGAAAAAACAGTGAAGCTTTCATCTAAAGTATGTTAAACTGAAATGATCTCCCATACCTTCAAAAATAAAACAAATGATAGGCCAATAAATAAATAAATGAGACTGTGCATTGAAACAAATTGAAGGAGCGATGTTAAATTAATACTGTAAGGGGAGATTAATTGTGAAAAGAAAAGAAATAGCAGAAATAAAATAAATCACATATTTGAAAATATAAAAGAGAAAATGAAATATTTTACATTTTCCGGATCTAGATGCTATATATTTATTTCAGTAACTAATATCACTGAGAAATTCATGGTAAAATAATTTTCTTTCCTGATTATTATTATTATTATTATTATTATTATTATTATTATCATCATTTATTTACATAACGGAATACAGCAGTAAACATTTTTTGTTTAACAGTAAAATAAGTTCATTTTTTAAATAAAATGTCTAGAACATATGAAAATTGTAAGATTAACAACTATCATTTGCAAACTACAAAGCACATCGTAAAGAAAATGGTAAAAGACAAATGGAAAACAAATTAAAAAATATTTCTGTTTCTCACGTTAGATGGCGCTAGTCACGGGAAACCATATTGTTTCTAACCACGTGTACAGCGGACAAAAGAAACTTAGCGATTGCGAGGCCTGTTATTTCGATAAGGAGGCCTTGGCTTAAGCATTTAAATTGGATGAGTTCTACCCGGAATATCTACGCAGATGTTCATTGGTCCATTTCCAAATCAAAACTTTTTTTTATATATAGAAGGATTTTCAATTGAAATGTTTTGTCGTGAAACAGGAAACAGGAAAATGAAAAATAAAATTAAGAATAGAAAAATTAATATGGCGGCATATTGGAAATAAAAAGAAAACTCTGGAGTATTTCTTAATATAACAAGATGAAAAGTTTTGAGTAAGTACGCATAGCAGGTGAATTAGACGTCAAAACAAAGATTCTGGAATAAAAAGATCTTGGGTAAAATAAAATTAACTAGGACTTCCCTCAGAGGGATTAGTCTGAGCGATATTACTGAGAACATAGATCTAATAATAACATGTGGAAGCAAAGAAAACGAGACGTTATCTTTAATTGTCCATATACTTCGAAAAATTGAAATGTTGAAAAAAAAGGAATTGTAGAATTACAAAATCTTATATATAAATTCGTATACACTGTTTAAAAAAATGGGAAATCAAACCATTCAAGACAGCCATGCATGGATATAAAATTGAAAGTACGCAATATATTAAAAGTAAAATAGAAAATGAGACACTAATTTACTTATATCGGAATTTTAACTGTATAAAATGATGTCAAGAGCATAATCAGACGCTCCGCACCAATTTGAATAACTTTAAATGACAAATATATGATGTTTAAAAAGAATGGACTATAATTTATATGGTGTGTGCTCCCCCGGAATAGTTAATAATTACAATATCTGTTTTCCACGGATGCAATGAGGTTGTCGATAACATTTAAGGAATTATCTTCTCAAAATCTAATATAGTATCAAAGTACCGAATACATCAAAAGTGGCATGCAATGCTTCGTTAGATTGTGTTTTAGATATGCTCGATCGGATTTAAATGATGAGTGTATGCTGGCCACTACATACGCTGTATTGTTTTGTTTTCAAACATATTCTGCACAAGTTGAGCTGTATTTAGCATGTATTAAATAAAAGAAATCGGCAATGATTACAACATAAAGTATGACACAAGATCTGAATATATCGTCTGCATAACTTTTGAGCTGTCAAAGTGTCATTTGAAGTAATTTACAAATCCATACATATTTATTCAGCAAATCATGCAAGCTAACATACGCCAATATGAACCCGATTACAAAATTTCACCAGAATATGTTAATATATAAAAAATATACTAATGATAATTGAGAATATGACCTTATGATAAAATGTCTAGAAAAATGAATCGGATAAAAAATTCATATCACATTTAAAACGGCACTTCCCTCTGTTAGTGGCCTTGGCGAGAGAGAGAAAAGCCTAGAGAAAGAACACTTTAACAAGTACTTTCGGGCAACCTACTCACTGTTTCATACAGGTCTTTATTCAATATTTACACAATTTATTTAATGCTAGATGGGTAGCTATCAGTTTTGTTGCATTTAAATCGCATTTTTTGCAGCATTATGAAATATTTAAAGTTGCTGTACCTAATAATTTCAAATTAATGGTAATTGAGATCGCTTTCCGTTAATTTCATCTTTTTAAATTTTAAATTTTTTAGAAACCATTCATAGAGACAATTGTATATTTTAAAACTAACCCGAAGCAAAATTTCAAGATTTTGGGCTCAGCAGTAACAGAGAAATAGAAATTTTTTGAAAGTTTTTGTTTCTGCACTGTTTTATATAGCGACATTTTTAGAAATTGTTCTATTGCGAGAATTTACGTCATGATAAATGCAGCCATGTCAATTTTCATGTTTATATTCCTAACAGTTAAATGTTCTTCGTTACTTAGATCATCTTTAGATCTTTTTCCGCTTTGTTTAGTCTTTCTATTTTTTAGAATTCGTTCTACAACGAGCATTTACATCTTATTAATTACTACCATGCCAAAGTTTTAGTTTCTAACCCCAACAGTATCCCAAAAATTTCAGTATTCCAAATAAATCATAGTTTAGAAACTTTCTAGAAATTTTTACGTTTATCCGTCAAATTGAATCTTTTAGAGAGCGTTCATTACGAGTATTTACATCTTAAAAGTAACTACCGCACCAAATTTTAAGTTTCTAACCCAATCAATATCGCAGAAATCACAATTTTAGAACTTTTTTGCTCCTGCAGCGTTGTAGGTTCTTGCACTGACATAAAATAGTCTTTTTTTCGGAGCAGAGATGGCCACCAACATTTTTTTAAGTTGGCTATGTAGTTTCAGAGATAACACCTCACAAACGTACAAGCATTAATAATATTATATACTTTATAATATTATAACGCTTTATAATATTAGCATTAGATGTACAGATACAAAAGCCATTTATCTGTTACAAACTAAAGTGCCGGCGTTGCCCAGAATTTGAAGGATGTTTGTTCTGAAAAATCAATTTCAAAATTTAACATATAACACAAAACAAACATTAAAAAAAGCAGTCGAAATGTTGTTGAATGAATCATATGAAAACGCTATATAAAAATGTATAAATGTATATAACAGACGCAAAAGAATACAGCTATAAATGAACTTATTTCAATTTATAATTGGAGCAATAATATTAAAATACGCCAATATTTCCCTAATCGGGTTTTTGTCATGCTTCAATACATTTTTCACACTCATATGACGTTATACTATATCCACCATGCCCTTTATATTTCCAATATGACGTAATATTTTCCTCTTTCACGTGGAAACCATGAAATAGAAAAGTTATGAAGTTATATTCACTTTCATTTAAATTCGTCAAACCATTTATTTCATTTTCATATTTCACGTGAATATCTTACAATAGAAAAGTTATGACGTAATATTCTCCTTTTTTTTTTTAAATTCGGCAAACTATTTATTTCATTTTCATTTTTCACGTGGAAATCTTGCAGTAGAAAATTAATTGTGTTAGTAATAATTTTATTGTGTTTTTTAATTGTTGGCAACTGCTATAACGAAAAATGTTTAAATTTGATAAGAAATTGCTGTTAAATTGGTGGTTTTTTATTAATTAAAAATTAACTATAAGTTATTTCGATTCCAGATTACTTTAGTTGTCTCGGCCATGTTTTAATACACATGTACGTATCTCTTCACAATTTTGGCTTCCAAATTGTGGATTTTTTATAGAATTACAAACAGACAGATAGACAAGTTTTCATTTTTATATATCTCTCTATTCTATAAAAAGTAACTAACGCTGTCACCGCCGTCGCCGCCGCCGGTTTTGAATTTTTTGTGACCGGAGGTCTTTCTTCGTTAATATTAAGAAAACTATTGCATACAAATATATGAAAATCGGTGGTATTATAGCGAAATGTTTGATCAACACACTAATGCATACAGTTTTCAAATCGAAGAATTATTTTAAGAGATATTTAATGCTAAAGTTGAACAAAATCTTTCCATTAAAAAAAAAATTATAAGAGCAAAAGCTATACATGGGAATTTAATCATTTTTAGATCATTTTATTCAATAGAAGATCCCGGTCTGCAGATTTCATTAATTTTTTTTAATTTGACTCATTTTTTGAGGTTTTATTTCTATTTTAAATTCAAATATTCAGCATTTTGACAGATATTTTTTACATATTTTTGAAAATGGTATTAATTTAAACTGTTGCCAACTGTATAAACAGCGCAAATAATAATGTTTGCTTCAAATAAAAAAATTATTTACACGTTACTATTATAAACAGAAAAAAACCTTCAAATTATAATTAAATAAATAGGTGTAAAAAGCAGGTACTTATTGGAAATTACGCCATAAAAACTATATTTACATGTGAATTTTAAAAGAGAAAGGATATTGTAAAATAAATAAATTAACATGCGTTAGAAATCTGAAATAGAACAAATTACGTCACATTACACTTATTATGCAAAATGAACAAAAAATAGTATTGCAAAACAGTTTAGATTTAAAAATTGCGCGAGACAAAATATTAGAGGTTAAATATTAGATTTTTTCAAAATTTTATTATTTGTCGTTTGATGTGAGGTGTTCAGCTATAAGTATGCAAATTTTTATGTTTCCAACATAATTATGGGCTGAGTTAGAAAAATTGCTTTAAATACACAAGTTAGAGACCAGAGGGTTATATATTAGATTTTTTCAAAATTTTATTATTTGCTGTTTGATGCGAGGTGTTCAGCTATAAGTATGCAAAATTTCATGTCTCCAACTTAATTAGGGGCTCAGTTAGAAAAATTGCTTAAAATACGCAAGTTAGAGCTCAGAGGGTTAAATAATAGACTTTTTCAAAATTTTATTATTTGTCGTTTAATGTGAGGTGTTCAGCTATAAGTTTGCAAAATGTCATGTCTCCAACTTAATTAGGGGCTGAGTTAGAAAAATTGCTTTAAATACACAAGTTAGAGACCGGAGGGTTAAATATGACTTTTTCAAAATTTTATGATTTATCGTGTTATCGCAAGTGTTCAGCTATAAGTATGCAAACTTTCATGTCTCCAACTTAATTAGGGGCTGAGTTAGAAAAATTGCTTAAAATACATAAGTTAGAGCCCAGAGGGTTAAATATTAGACCTTTTTCAAAATTTTATTATTTGTCGTTTGATGTGAAGTGATCAGCTATAAGTATGCAAAATTTCATGTCTCCAACTTTATTAGGGGCTGAGTTAGAAAAATTGCTTAAAATACAGACGTTAGAGACTGGAGGGTTAAATATGACTTTTTCAAAATTTTATGATTTATCGTGTTATCGCAAGTGTTCAGCTATAAGTATGCAAACTTTCAAGTCTCCAACTTAGTTAGGGGATGAGTTAGAAAAATTGCTTAAAATACATAAGTTAGAGCCCAGAGGGTTAAATATCAGACATTTTTCAAAATTTTATTATTTGTTGTTTGATGTGAGGATTTCAGCTATAAGTATGCGAAATTTCATGTCTCCAACTTAATTAGGGGCTGAGTTAGAAAAATTGCTTAAAATACAGAAGTTAGAGACTGGAGGGTTAAATATGACTTTTTCAAAATTTTATGATTTATCGTGTTATCGCAAGTGTTCAGCTATAAGTATGCAAACTTTCAAGTCTCCAACTTAGTTAGGGGATGAGTTAGAAAAATTGCTTAAAATACATAAGTTAGAGCCCAGAGGGTTAAATATCAGACATTTTTCAAAATTTTATTATCTATTGTTTGATGTGAGGATTTCAGCTATAAGTATGCGAAATTTCATGTCTCCAACATAATTAGGGGCTGAGTTAGAAAAATTGTTTAAAATACATAAGTTAGAGCCCAGATGGTTAAATATTAGACTTTTTAAAATTTTTATTATTTGTCGTTTGATGTGAGGTGTTCAGCTATAAGTATGCAAAATGTCATGTCTCCAACTTAATTAGTGGCTGAGTTAGAAAAATTGCTTAAAATACAGAAGTTAGAGACCGGAGGGTTAAATATGACTTTTTCAAAATTTTATGATTTATCGTGTTATCGCAAGTGTTCAGCTATAAGTATGCAAACTTTCATGTCTCCAACTTAATTAGGGGCTGAGTTAGAAAAATTGCTTTAAATACACAAGTTAGAGCCCAAAGGATTAAATATTAAGCCTTTTTCAAAATTTTATTATTTGTCGTTTGATGTGAGATGTTCAGCTATAAGTATGCAAAATTTCATGTCTTCAACTTAATTAAATTAGGGGCTGAGTTAGAAAAATTGCTTAAAATACACAAGTTAGAGCCCAGAAGGGTTAAATATTAGAGTTTTTCAAAATTTTATTGTTTGCCGTTTTATGTGTGGTGTTCAGCTATAAGTATGCAAATTTTCAAGTCTCCGATATATATAGTTTCTGAGAACGGGCTCTGTGACAGACGGACAAACACACAGACAAAGGAGTGAGACAGGTAGTGTTTCGTTAGATGAACGAAACTCTAAAAATATGCTGCGGATGACTGTTAGTCCAAGAGCTGTTAAACATTTTAGGGAAGGTATTTGAGGGACCCTGAAAATTTGTGCAACACTTCTTTTGTAATGCCTGAATACAAAATCGAATGTCTGGCTGAAGGATCGTAGCCCAAAACCTGTGCCAGACAAAAAATGGCACTTGACACGTGTCTGGCACAGTTTTTGTGCCGACTAAAGTGTCTGTCATTTTCAAAATATTTTTTTCTAAGCATAAATAATATTGTGCCTCAATCTCAGCGTGCCTCAAATACCTTTTTTGGGTAGTCAAAAATGGCACTTGACACGTGTCTGGCACAGTTTTTGGGCCGACTAAAGTGTCTGTCATTTTCAAAATATTTTTTTCTAAGTATAAATATTATTCTGTTTCAATCTCAGCGTGCCTCAAATACTTTTTTGGGGTAGTGTCAAAAAATGGCACTTGACACGTATCTGGCACAGGTTTTGGGCCACGATCCTTCAGCCAGACAGTCGATTTTGTATTCAGGCATTGCAAAAGAAGTGCTTCACAAATTTTCAGGGTGCCTCAAATACCTACTCAAAAATGTTCAACAGCTCTCCTACTATGTAACAACATCCTAAAATTACATTACCATCAGCGATCTACCAATCCCGAATTTAGGTTATATTCGTTTCATATATTCTTATTCTTTTGTGCGGCCCTGTAAAATAATTATCAATATTATATACAGTAAAAACCTCTGAATAGCGGACACCTCGAGAATGCAGAATTTGCCCTCTATTTAGAGGTGACCGCTACTGAGAGTAAAACATGTACAGTTATTTAAGAGTTGGTAATCGAAAAAATGTCCGCTAAATAGAGGTATCCGCTAATCGGGTGTGTCCGCTATGGAGGTTTTACCAGTAAAACTTCTGAATAGCGAACACCTCGGGAGGGCAGAATCTGTCCTCTATTTGGAGGTGTCCGCTACTGAGAGTTAAAAATGTACAGTTATTTAAGGGTTGGTAATCGAAAAAATGCCCGCTAAATAGAGGTGTCCACTAATCGGGTGTGTCCGTTATGGAGGTTTTACTGCATAATAATATCATCCTTTACAAGAAAATTGCATGCTGTATGATAGACAGACAGACATCCAGAGAAAGATAACCTCCCGGATCAATAAACACTCATGTCTTTTGTTTTAATCATCCACAATTGTATGTCATACAACATGCCAGATTTTATACAACAGGCTAAAAACGGTCACCGTGGTACGGAATACTGTATTATTATTTGTTTGCCCACCAAAACTGGTTGCCACGGGTTGTTGCAAGGTTTGTGATCACGTGGTTGAAACTGATCTATTCAATATTACTGCGTGCGTATTTTTTTTTTATTTGCTCCATGTGTTTAAACCAGTTGTCTACGAAAACATCAACCGGTGAAAGTGACGCACACCAAATTTCTGTGACGTATGCAGATAAATTGTGCTTTTTTAAGAGTTTTTTCTATATAATTTTTAAACGGTTTGGAACTTATTTTTCATAGTAGGTGCATTCAGTAGGCGACCCTCATAGGTACCTTCTGGTGCAATCAGAAATGAAATCCGACAAATATTTTTTGAGTTATGCTTGACGAAAGGTTTTTATTAGGCTTTTTTTTTAGTAGGACATGGCGTTAATATCCATCGTAGTAGTAAAGTGTCCGGACAGTAATATTTCGCTGAGTATTAGCCTTCGCTTCGCTCAGACAACTATTATTCACGGAGGAAAGAGATAGATGGAGATGCAGTATGCCGTAAAAGCAGTTTGCAATACGATGCGCGTTATCGCTCAGATTTAAATGCCCTCATTCGGCCCAAACAAAACAAGCACGTGGAACAGGGACCGAATTCTTTGACTTCATTCGTGTATATTTTCTGTAAAATGAAAATGATCTGCTTATATTTAAGCAATAAGCATTCTAAGGTAGCATTTCATTGTATTATGAATTAAAAACTGTATTACTAAAAATATTATTCTTTTTTTTTTTTTTTTTTTAAGCACGCTGTTGTGTTGTACCGAATGTAGCGGAATTTAGGGTTACATTTTTGGCGTCACTTCAAGATTTATTGCCTGTGTACGGTTAACATGAATATTTTATTTTAAATTTAAATTTTATTAATTTATAAAAAATCTTATGCTTATCCTTATAAATCACAGCGTAAAAAAATTCTAAGATATACTATAACCATCCGCACAATCAATAAAAAAATTACGATGTAAATTTAAATAGACTACGGGGGGTTCAGGGGGGCAGCCCCCCTGAAGAAATGCAATTTTTGGTTTAAAAAGTTACCAGAATAAGCAGCTCATCAGAATTTCAGAACATCAATGTATAACCACTTATTTAACACTTTTAATTTCTGAAACTTTACGAAGTATCTTGTATGCTTATAAATATTTATGTAATTTGAAAACTTTAAAAAGCGATTTGTAGGAAGTTGAATATTACGCAATGAGTGTTAAAAAACAATTACTTGCAAAGATGACGTTGATCTGCAGATTTACTAGTTGATATAATTGTTGCCGAAACGTCAGTGAAGGCTTACTGTAGAGACCCGAAATTTTTTGGTTTCCATCTGTTTGTTTGTTAGTTAGTTAGTCTGTCTGTCTCGCGATAACTGCCGTAAAAAGCATCCGATTATCTTGAAATTAAGGATGTACATTGGTGAGCTCCCCGGATTTAGCTGTATAGTTTTGGGTTAAATTTGGTTCATTCGTTCGGAATATATAGAACATTTTATTTTGTGACATAGTGCTTTTCTATGGGAAGTCAGACGATTTTCAAATTTTCATTTGTTGAAAGAAATCGCTCATATGAATAATAGATTTAAATGGTAAATTTTGGATGCTGAAATTTTTAAATAAGAGTATTAAGTTATTCCTTTTATTTTGCAATTTTGTCAAAACATTTGTCAGAGCTTTTAAATTAGGTGTATAACTTATGATGGAATTTTATACATGTGTTCGGATAATATAAAACATTTTATTTTATGAATTTACTTATATTTCATTTTTTTTTCTTTTAACCGTTGCGTAGCAACTATATCTCATCTAAAAATATCATTAATGTGAAAGTATGTATGGTTTTTTAAGTCAAATCAAAGTTAAAAGGAATGAATTAATGAATGCCTTTGCATAGATATTTGCATATAGATTGATTTAAACGCAGAAATGAAAATAGTATTTATATACTGTTGGAAAACGTCACGGTGTAAGTGATTTTATGTCCAACATCACCTCGCTTGTGAAATGACAATTTCCTCGTGAAATATGCAACGCGTTTTTTTTTTTAGTTGTGAAATATGTTCCAAGATGGCGACACTTCCCTGAGCTATGGTGGCGTAAGATCACAAACTAGCGAAGGATTGTGTAAAAGACTTTTGTTTCGAAAAGGCGACAACAGATCGCAGCACTACAGAACTTTTCTGATAGACTCATTTTAAATAGAACCTTTTTTGCTTGTTAAGCAGTCTGTATTGTTTCAAGGTTTTTTACTCTGTTTTAACTCTTGTGGGCCCCTTTTTACTTCTCCACTTGAAGGCCCGATTTTGTGAGGCCAAGACGCACGGTTTTTCGTGCGTTAACTCTTTGTCTTATGGAAGACTAAGGTCTCCTACTGGATTTCCAATGTCATTACTCTTATAGTATTCATATTTAACCCTTTTACTTTATATTTTTTAGTGTGTGTGTGGAACCATGTAATCAAGATATTCTTCAAGAATTAAATATTTTTTTTCTCTACAACTGCATCTGCATTATTCAAAGAAGATATTTTTCACGATTCACAACATCTACTCATTAAATAAAAAATTATAGGTTGTTTTCACATGAAGGAAACCAGCGTATGTCTGCTTTACCAGAAAGGTAAGAAAATAAATTTCTATCTTTCATTATTAATGAAAAAACTTTTGGTATAACAATTTTATATTTATACTGGGTCCTTAGCTTCATGCTAATCGCGAACTCACCCTTTCTAGATATTTTAATAGATTATGAAGGCTGAGTTGAAAGGGAAAGTAAATAAATAAATAAAAAAAACCCAGTAATAAAAATTTGTTTATCTGATTGTGATAAAATGATGAACAAGATGCACATATGAGATATGAAATATTGAAATATATACATGAAAATAAAAATAAATGTGCATGAATAAATAACGATATATATAATATCGCAAAAAGAGTATTATTGTGAACGAATATTGATTGATTATTGTGAATAACTGATCATTTTATTTATATTTATGAATATATTCTAAGAAATTATTTTAAGAAAGTCACAAACTTCTTATAGTAAATATATTTGTTATCAAAGAATTTATAAAACTTGAATAACACGCTATGTCTGCCACAAAAGAAATTACGGCAGTAGAGAAACTAAATGATAATAATTACAATCATTGGTGTTTCAAATTAGAAAATCTGTTAATTAAAGACGATTTATTCAAATATATAACAGAATCTCCACCTGCCACACCCGATGATACATATACTAAAAACGCGGCTAAGGCGAAAGCCATAATTTGTTTGTCCATTGAAAATACACAAATTGTGCACATCAGACATTTGACATCTCCCAAAGAAATTTGGGAAAGATTAAAAAGTGTTCACCAAAGGGCGAATTTATCATCCAAATTATTCCTTTTGAGGAAACTATATTCGCAAAGGCTCAATGAGGGCGGAGACTTAAATCTACATATCAACAATATTTTAACTATCCGCGACAAACTCGCTGCCATTGGAGAGCTCATAAATGATTCGCACATCGTGGCTCTTATGCTTTGCAGCTTGCCTCAGTCATATGCTCCTCTTATAACGAGCATGGAGGCTAGAGACGAAAAGGATCTAGACCTCGAGTTTGTAAAAAACAAACTCATCGACGAGTACTCTCATCGAATCGAATACAAAAACACCAGCACACGACCAAGGGACACAGCATATAAAATTATAAATAAAGGAAACAAAAAATATTGCAGCTTCTGTCAACGAGATGGGCACGCTCGTTCAGAATGTTACAAATTCAAAAACAAACAGAAAAACAATTACCAAAGAAGTGAAAATTATAACAGTAATAAATTTAACAACCATGCCAACTTTAAAGCCAATTCGGTAAACACCAAAAATCAACACAATGGTAGTAAAACCGACTCCTCGAATTTCTGTTTCAACAGCAAGTCAAATATAGAGGATGAGGTCAACCAATCGATCATTCCTCTCTTCCCAGTGGAAAACAATTTTGAAATTGAGTCAGTAAAAATTAACCAAACACAAACAACAGATCCAAACACATATATCATTGACTCGGGTTGTACCAGGCACGTTGCATCAGCAAAAACAAATTTTGCTACATTCACAGCCGGGAATTTTGGGAATATAACAATCGCTAATGGAAAAAGGCTTAATTCGGAAGGTATGGGCGACGTAAAAATAAAAACAGACAAAAACCACTACATTACACTAAGAAACGTGTTATACTGTCCAGAACTAAAGGGCAATTTATTGTCAGTTAAGAAAGCCACTGAAAATAATATAAAGGTAATTTTCGAGAAAAATGCATGTTTATTTGTCAAAGATGATAATATAATCTTGACAGCTAAATTAAATGATAATCTCTACGTATTAAACCCTGAAGATGATTACGGCTATACTATAAGTACTCAAACTTTCTGTAACAATACAAATTGTATTTCATTGTGGCACCGAAGACTCGGACACAAAAATTTTGATGATATTAAATACCTTGTTAATCATGAATTAGGCAATGGGATAACAATTAACAAATGTAAACATGACACGCGATGCACCAAGTGCATTGAAGGGAAACTTTCCGCTCTGCCCTACCCTAAAGTAGCCACAAACAGAAGCAAAGACATCGGTACCCTCGCACATTCCGATATATGTGGCCCCATGAATACTGAAACGGTAGGAGGGAAAAGGTACTTTATAACATGCACGGATGATTATAGCAGGTACACAATAACATACTTAATCGCGCATAAATCGGAAGCCGTTATCAAACTGAAAGAATACATAGCGCTAACAAAAAATAAATTTGGCAAGTTGATAAAGGCAATAAGGTCCGATAACGCAAAAGAGTATATCAGTGACGAATTTGAAAACTGCCTGATAGAAAACGGGATAGAGCGTCAATTGTGTGTTCCCTATTCTAGCCCACAGAACGGCGTTTCAGAAAGAAAGAATAGAACGATAGTGGAAATGGCTAGAACCATGTTGTCGGACGCCAAGTTACCTAAGCAATTCTGGGGGGAAGCTGTCATGTCCGCCACCTACCTCATCAACCGTCTACCAACAAAGGCTAACAAAAATAACATGACACCCTATGAACTTTGGCATAAAAGAAAACCCGATCTCTCGAACATCAAAACATTCGGATGTAAGGCATTTGCCTATGTCGACAAACCTAAAAGAAATAAATTAGATGAGAAAGCCATCGAGGGAATAATGTTGGGATATGATTTCAGAAGCAAGGGCTATAGGATATATACGGGTGAAAATAAAATTATAATATCTAGAACCGTAAAATTCTTCGAAGAAGGTATAAAAGATGAGGAAATTATACCCGCCAAAGAAAATCAAAACATCGAACAAACTCCCGCAGATAATATTGAAATTGATCTAGAAGAGCGCGACGATGATCAGAATAACACTCCAACCGATACATCCCATGAGCCGAGAAGATCGCAGAGACAAAATCGTGGTGTACCACCTAACCGTTATGGAATAAGCGCAAACCTGTGTCAAATTCAGGAGCCAAAGTCATGGACAGACCTACAAAATATCAATGACGCAGAAACTAAAGATAAATGGCTAAAAGCCACTAGTGAGGAAATAGATTCTCTGAAGCAAAATAATACTTGGAGATTAATAAAACCTATCCCGGGAAAACGCGTCATAGGTTGTAGGTGGACGTTTAAGGCAAAAAGGGGAGCCAACGGGTCTATAGAGCGATATAAAGCCAGATTGGCCGCTAAGGGATATGCTCAAAAATATGGAAGCGATTTCGGCGAGACCTACGCACCCGTTGTAGCGCATACCACCCTACGAGCATTCTTAAACGCAGCGGTGTACAAAGATCTTAAAATAACTCACCTAGATGTCAAAACTGCTTTCTTACATGGCGATTTAGAAGAGGAGGTTTATATGCATCAGCCAGAGGGATACATAACAAAAGGGGAAGAAGATAAAGTGTGTAGTTTAAACAAAGCGATTTACGGCCTTAAGCAGGCAGCTAGGGCGTGGAACCAAAAAATAAGTAAATCTCTAAAAGAACTAAATTTCGTTGAATGCGCGTCAGACAAATGTCTGTACAAAAGAGTCCAAGATGGAAAAATCGCATACATAATAGTGTATGTTGATGACATCTTAGTCGCAGGAGACAAAACAGACACACACGAAATATACACTGAATTATCAAAGCAATACGAAATCAAAAATTTGGGTCAAGTAACACAATATTTAGGCATAAACATAAAGGAAACAGCAAACGGTAATCTAGAATTAGACCAGGAACACAAAATAATACAAATCGCAGAAAAATTCAATTTGTTAAATGGTAAGCCTACGTATACACCCATGAATACTAACTACTTTAATCTAGATCCAAACGGAAAACTAATGGGAGATAACGTAAAATTTAGACAGGCTATAGGAGGGCTTCTATACATTGCAACTTTAACTAGACCCGACATAGCATCAGTCGTTAACATCCTGGGAAGAAGGAATGAATCCCCAAGGGAAGTCGATTGGCAAGCTATCGAGAAATTAATTAGATATCTGCTTACTACCAAAGATCTTAAATTCGTCATAGATAAAACAAAACCTCCAATCCTAACGGCATATAGCGATGCCGATTGGGGGAACGACAGAATAGACAGGAAATCAACCACTGGAAACTTGTTTAAATTAGGAAATAATATATTGGCATGGTCATCGAGGAAGCAGAGTTGCACAGCACTCTCGTCCACGGAAGCTGAATATATCGCTGCCTCTAATGCAGGTCAAGAGATTTCGTGGTTGTTAGACCTGTTAAATGACCTCGAACTGTGTCAACAACTACCCGTAACATTGTACGAAGATAACTTATCAGCCATAAGATTGACCGAAAACGAAAAGGCACAGACAAGAACTAAACACGTGGAAGTTAAGTATCACCACATCAGACATCTATGCCAGAATGGTATAATCAAAATAACTTATTGCCCATCGAAGTTAATGCTGGCAGACGTGCTCACCAAGCCGTTGCCTAAGCCTCATTTCGAGTGTTTGAGAAACAAGTTAAACATTCTACGCTCGTCGGTTTGACATAAAAAGCGGGGGTGTTGGAAAGCGTCACAGTGTAAGTGATTTTATGTCCAACATCACCTCGCTTGTGAAATGACAATTTCCTCGTGAAATATGCAACGCGTTTTTTTTAGTTGTGAAATATGTTCCAAGATGGCGACACTTCCCTGAGCTATGGTGGCGTAAGATCACAAACTAGCGAAGGATTGTGTAAAAGATTTTTGTTTCGAAAAGGCGACAACAGATCGCAGCACTACAGAACTTTTCTGATAGACTCATTTTAAATAGAACCTTTTTTGCTTGTTAAGCAGTCTGTATTGTTTGAAGGTTTTTTACTCTGTTTTAACTCTTGTGGGCCCCTTTTTACTTCTCCACTTGAAGGCCCGATTTTGTGAGGCCAAGACGCACGGTTTTTCGTGCGTTAACTCTTTGTCTTATGGAAGACTAAGGTCACCTACTGGATTTCCAATGTCATTACTCTTATAGTATTCATATTTAACCCTTTTACTTTATATTTTTTAGTGTGTGTGTGTGGAACCATGTAATCAAGATATTCTTCAAGAATTAAATATTTTTTTTCTCTACAACTGCATCTGCATTATTCAAAGAAGATATTTTTCACGATTCACAACATCTACTCATTAAATAAAAAATTATAGGTTGTTTTCACATGAAGGAAACCAGCGTATGTCTGCTTTACCAGAAAGGTAAGAAAATAAATTTCTATCTTTCATTATTAATGAAAAAACTTTTGGTATAACAATTTTATATTTATACTGGGTCCTTAGCTTCATGCTAATCGCGAACTCACCCTTTCTAGATATTTTAATATATACTATATAGAATTAAACAAAAACATAATTTGAAGAACGAATTAAAAAAACAAAATTTATTTCCTACATTGTTTAAGCCTGAGAAGGGACAGATATTATTTCATTCAATTAGTTCTACATTTAATGTTAAATTTTTGTAACAAATTAGTTAAGCCAATTGAAGATTAAAAAATAAAAATAAAATTAATACAATATGATACTTAAAACATACTAAAAATTTAGATTCCGTTCAAATGAAATCGAAATAAATCTTGGACTTCTTCCATTTTTAATTGAAAATATTTGTATTGCAGATTTAGTATTATGTTTATGAAAATTGTGCATAAAATGATAAGATGCATGCAAAATACAAAACTTTAAAAAAAGTCTAAGATTTATTTCGATTTCATTTGAACGGAATCTAAGTTTTTAGTATGTTTTAAGTATCATATTGTATTAATTTTATTTTTATTTTTTAATCTTCAATTGGCTTAACTAATTTGTTACAAAAATTTAACATTAAATGTAGAACTAATTGAATGAAATAATATCTGTCCCTTCTCAGGCTTAAACAATGTAGGAAATAAATTTTGTTTTTTTAATTCGTTCTTCAAATTATGTTTTTGTTTAATATGTCAAGTTTTTTAATGACTACAGCACTCAGACGAACGCATTTCAAAATTAATACAGAGTATCATCATCACGCTTTGATGTATGCGGTATTGCATCACAATGTGGGATGCAGTTTACCAATGTGTAATTCAAAATGTTTCACCACTGTAGTAATGCAGGTTGCGGTAGTTTGGACAAAAACTTCCAATCTGAACGTAAAAAATCTACAATCAAAACATAAAAAATTAACTTCACTTAAATTTAGATACCCTATTTCCTACTCAAGAACGCTATGAATGTAAATGTAAATTATGTTGAATCCTTACTGCTAATATTTAACAATATTATAGCTGTGATACAGTAAAAAAATAAAAAAATAAAAGTTTTAGTTGAATTTTTAAACCTTATTCTCTCCCAAAGGGTGATGTAAACACATCAGAAAATTATTACCTAAGTTTAACTTGGGGTATAAATAGTTCTCATCGCGAAAAAAAAATACATTTTAAAATTTAAGTTATATAATTCCCCGCTAAGTTCGCTACCTGCGTAAAAATAGCTATCCATTAGAAACTTTTTACTAAAATATAAACTTGACCAAAGCAAAAACGTATTCTGAAAATATCCTTTTTATTTCCACTATGACGCCATATTCACCTTTTTAATTTTTGAAAAAAAAAAAAAAAAAAACCCTGCCGGCTCGGTCTTACAGGCGGATGTAGATTTCGAAGTTAAGTACTAAATTCACCAACAAAACTTAAAACAAGATTAGAGATAAACCCAGTTCCTTCACTAAGAATGAGCTCTAGGGAGCTAAACATTTTGTGAAAATTCTAATATACACGAATACACACACGCATGTATATGGAATATGTTTAAAAAATAGCTAAAGCAAATTCATAGAACCTCAAAGTTAAAATAAAATAATATTTCCATAGTCGGGTTTTTATCATCTTTTAATACGTTTCTTCAAACTTACATGACGTTGCATATTCACCTGCTGAGGTCCATTTTATTTCCAATATGACGCAATATATATATATTTTTTAATTCGTCAAATTATTTATTTCATTTTGAGTTTTCATGCGGAAATCTTGCTCTAGAAAACTTATGACGTAATATTCAACTTGTTTTCAATTCGTAAAACTATTTATTTAATTTAATTTTTCACGTGAAACTCCTGCAATAGAAAGCAATTGTTGTGGTGAGAATTTTATTGCTTTTTTTTTAATTGTTGGCAACTGCTATAACGAAAAATATTTTTTCCTGCCATTGTTGTGTAAGAGCTGGTTTTATCAGAATCATGTTAAGACGGTATTCAAAATTTTGAACCCTCCCCATTTCCATTCACTTGGGCCGATTATGCCCATTTTCAATCCCCGCCGAGATATTAGCCATCTTAAAGTTGTTGGCGAGTTTGAAGACGATCCGTGCATAATTGCGACTTTTATTGTGCGGACAAAATTTAGTACATACATATATATATATATATATATATATATATATATATATATATATATATATATATATATATATATATATATATATATATATATATATATATATATATATATATATATATATATAAACTTTTTAGGTGGGGATGATTTTGGGTTCCTGGGGTCCTATAATGAAAAGTTATGAAGGAATTTTTCAAAAGTCGCACCATGGTAACGACTGCAATAGGTAGTATTTCTTACAAAATCTACCTAAAAAAAAACTATTTCAATTAAAATTTTTCACGCGGGAATCTTTCTACTAAAACCAAATAAATTATTATAACGGCTTTTGAAATTTTTGCAACAATGAAGAAAAAAATGTTACATTTTCTATTAAAAATGTCCGTTGATTCTCAATGAAAAAAGTGAAATTTGGAATTATTAAGAAAAATATTTGAATAATATACAAAAAAATTGGTCCTTGTTTCTCTCTGGGTTATAATTCACCCATATGCAAAAGTATTTTGCCATTCGTTTTGACCCTGACGTCAGGCAAACGTTTTTAAACTTTAAATTTATAATATCATTAGAATTAGTAAAGAATAAAAAATGAGTGGCATCAGGGACAAAAAGGTGGGAAGAAAAAATGAAAAAGTTATCATCTCCATAGGCTTTTCTCTGTTAAATTAACATTGAGAAGTGACACTGGAAATAAATAAGTATTGCGCTGCCGCGCAATACTTAAATAATATTTTTATTTATGTATTCAACTATTTTGATTATAAATGAAAAAGTTCGTTATTTTCATACAGAATAAACTGACATTATTCTATTAAACTTTATAAACTTTATTGTTGCCAAAAAAAAAAAAAGGAATAACAATTTCTCCCAAAGAGTTCATTTTAATTTGTAAGATTTTCACGTGCAAAAGGAAAATGGAATAAGCAAATTACAAATAATAAAAAAGATAAATAGGAGAGGAATGAATACATATAAACATTTCACACCAAATACCGCCTAAAATAATTTTTGTAGTGGTATTTTCCCAACACTACGAAGAAAGATTCCTCGATTTACACGATTTTACTTGGCCTTCCTTTTCTCATTGGTTGCGATTTCATTTTCGCAATTGTGTATATTAATTGGCACAAAATTTTACATTTTTATGACTGAGGTATATGTAAGGCCATACAAATAAGAAATTCCGTATTGTCTCCTATAAAATGTGATAAAGTGTTGGTTAACTATATATGTTTCTATTAAGAGGAGCAGAGCTGCCAATCCTCCGGCGTTCTGGATACCAGTATTTTAATACAAAAAATGTTACTTTATTTAATTGAAACATTTGCGCGATTTAAAAGAACAACATTTTCAGTGGGGCGCCCCCTGAAGAAATTTGCTTTATTATATAAAAATTACTAGAATAAGTAGTTCGTGAGAATTTCAGAATATCATTACATAACAACGTGTTTAATTTAACGCTTCTAATGTCTGAAACCATCGAAATATTTTTTTTTTTCCTTTTATAAATGTTTGTGTAATTTAAAAAGTTTAAATTTTGTTTTTGTAGAAAGATTAATATTAGGCAAAATTTGCTAAAAACAATAAGTTGCAGAGATGACGTTGAGGCTCTTGATCTGCAGATTTACTAGTTAAAATTAGCATAAAAATAGTAGTTCATATTTTTTTCATTTAAACTTAGGAATATGTCGACAGTAGTAAATGTAATAATTCTAATTTCTTATTTTATAACTGGAATATCAATTACATGTCTTTTTTAGGTAGCTTTCAATACAAAAAGCTACCTATTGCAGCCGTTCGGAGGAAAGCGATTTCAAAAAATTTTGGTATATTTTCATCGATCATGACCCCCAGACCCTGAAACCACACTCCGTTCAAAAGTTGATATATATATATATATATATATATCTGATCTTTGTCACACTGTAACTCTCGTATTTATGAACCGATTTGGATGAACCTCGGTGTGTACATAGTAAATACCAATGTCTCGACCGAGTTCGTTGGCCAGCTTCATCCGCCATCTTGTTTCAAAATGGCGGCCATTTAAAATTTAAAAAAAAAAATTAAAATTTGAAATGTGGTACCAAAAAATTGAAAATTGAAAAATATTTTTTTCTTATGTGTTTGACATTGATACAAAGATTCCGGAGCATTTTTTGTTTCGTCTATACCTTAAAAAATGGCTGAGTTATAGCACTTTGAATTTCTAGCTTGGCTGACATTTTGAAACGACCTGATTTTTGTCACGCGATAACAGGCGTATTTATGAATCGATTTGGATGTACCTTGGATTATACATAATACGTACCAAAGTCTCGACCGAGTTCGTTGGCCAGCGTCATCCGCCATCTTGTTTCAGAATGGCGGTCATTTAATTTTTTCTTTTAATTTAAAAATTGAAATGTGGTCCCGAAAAATTGAAAATTGATAAATATTTTTTTCTTATGTGTTTGACCTTGAAAAAAGATTACAGAACTGTTTTTGTTTCGTCTATATCTCAAAAAATGGCTGGGTTATAGCACTTTGAATATCTAGCGTGGCTGACATTTTGAAACGACCCGATTTTTGTCACACGATAACAAGCGTATTTAAGAACCGATTTGGATGTACCTTGGTGTATACATAATACGTACCAATGTCTCGAACGAGTTCGTTAGCCAGCTTCATCCGCCATCTTGTTTCAAAATGGCGGCCATTTAAAATTTTTTAAACATTTAAAATTTAAAATGAAGTACCAAAAAATTGGAAAATGAAAAAGATTTTCTTTGTATGTGTTTGACCTTAATGCAAAGATTCCGGAACAGTTTTTGTTTCGTCTATATCTAAAAAAAAAAATGGCTGAGTTATAGCATTTTGAATTTCTATTGTAGCTGACATTTTGAAACGACCTGATTTTTGTCACGCGATAACAGGCGTATCTATGAACCGATTTGGATGTAACTTGGTGTGTACATAGTACATACCAATGTCTCGATCGAGTTCGTTGGCCAGCTTCATTCGCCATCTTATTTCAAAAGGGCTGCCATTAAAAAAAATTAATTTTAAATTTAAAATGAGTTATCAAAAAATTGAAAAATTAAAAGATTTTTTTAATGTGTTTGACCTTGATACAAAGATTTCGGAGCAGTTTTTGTTTCGTATATATCTTAAAAAATGGTTGGATTATAGCACTTTGAATTTCTACACTTGACATTTTGAAACGATCTGATATTTGTCACGTGATAACACGCGTATTTATTAACCTATTTCGATGTAAGAAGGCATGTGGATAGTATATCGTAATGTCTCGTCCAAATTAGCTGGCCAGCTTCATCAGCCACCTTATTTCAAAATGGAGATCATTAAATTAAATAAAAAATTATATTTAAAGGGAGGTGCAAAAAAAATTAGAAATTGAAAAAGGTTTCTTTCTTAAATATTTGACCATGATATAAGGATTCCGGAGCATTTTATGTTTTGTCTATATCTTAAAAAATGGCTCAGATATAGCAGTTTCAATTTCTAATGTGGGTGACATTTTGAAAAATCTGATTTTTTGCCTGCGAACGCACTTGTATATATCAACCGATTCTGATGTGAGACAGCATGTGCACAGGATTACTAAGGTCTCGACCAAGTTCACTCGTTAGCCTCATCCACCATGTTGTCTTAAAATGGCAGGAACTTCAAGATATCGCCGAATTTGGCAACCAAATATTAGTTACTTAAAATAAAAGCAGCTTGGATAAAGCTGACTAATTTCGCAAAATTATCATTCATAATGATTTAGTATTGATAAAAATTAGTATTGAATCGCCTATATTCGGTTTCCACTAAATTGAGCTTCTTGTGTTTAAATAATATAAGCTTGCTTTTTAAAAATAAGGAATATGAAAGCTACCTCTTCCTCCCGGTACTGGCCGGAAGGACTTTTTTTTTTCTCCATCATTTTGCAACACCCTCAGAGAAAAAACAGAGTTATTAATTAATAACTTTTTGCGTTTTCTTTTTTTTATATATAAATACATATTTTTCAAACCTTGAACCGGTAAACAAAATATATAAATCCCAACAAAAAGTTTTCGGTAAAAAAAAAAAGCGCCAAGTTCTCCTTAATGTTTCTGCCAGAAAAAGTAGTGATATCTGAAGTTCGCACAAGGGCACAAGTTAAAAGCCAAACATCCCAAATCTTTCATTGAAAATGGCTTCCTGCGACTTGGCCGTTAATGCCTTCTACAGCATTTCAAAATTAATGATTGGAAATTTCGCATTTATGAATTATTTAAATATTAAAATTAATATTAGTATGCAAAGAGGCAAATTCACATAAAGACATTATAGGTAAAAGATTTCTGATAAATACTATTCAATTTCAACAAAGAATAGTTTTGATTACAGATCATTTAGTCCACATGTGGTTTAATTGCCATTTCGTACGGTCTAAAAGCTAAAGTCATTAACGTAAAACCTAAGAAATAAAACAAAATTTACTTTCTTCAAACCTCACAATATATTACATTATATTTTATTGTATAATATTGAAATCTTGTGCATTGACGAAAGAGATTTTTTTCGTTTGAACATTTATTATAGTTTGTTTGCATACATTAAGAGGTATTCGATTTATAAACTGTTAAAAGCTGATACTAATTATGTTTTAGCAATTAGGTATATTACCTTCTGAATACAAGTATTTTGTTATACAGTGGAACCCGGTTAAGACGCTCACGGTTAATACGCGATCCCGCTTAATACGCGGATTTTTTCCGATCCCTTGAACATCGCCTATAAGGCTAATGCAAAAATATCACGTTTAATACGCGAACGGTTAATACGCGATCCCGCTTAATACGCGAGAGATTTCTGACTCTTTAAGGCAAAAAAATCACGCTAAAGACGCTAATTCATTGATCAAGATGCGAATTCCTTGCCTGCTTTCCAGTATTGACAATTTATCAGATTTTTTATATTAAATTGAAAAACAGCGAATTCAAATAGTAATATTTACTTTATTTAATAACAGATTAACTAAGGCGAACATTACTAATCGGAAATAGCGGTAGATATTTGAATTTTAAAAAACCCGCTAAATTAGAAACACTGGAATTCTTTGATCCCGCGTCCTAACTTTCTGTGTTTTTCGCTTCGTGTATATTTTTACTGTAGAGAAAGACGAATTCAGGGTACTCTGATATGTCATAAAATTAGGATTAAAGATGATTATACCTATTGTTAGTGAGGTTTTAAATGTAAGTTATATACCTAATGTGTTTTATAATGCATATTAAAGGTAAATAAAAATAATTAAATTCAAAAAACCCGACTGCGTAAAAAGCGAACTAATTAATTATTTCTCATCAATGTGAAGCTATTTTTTATATCACTTACCTATTTTTTTATTTACTTGTATTGATTACTTTTAAGTTGTGTTTAATTGTTAGTTCCTATCTATAAACACTGTTTTGATGAGGCCTATAGATGTCTATGAAGGTTAGAGTTGCAGTAAAGCTAGAGATCCTACCTACACAACTTCGAGGTTGTGTAATATTTAAACGGAGCTTATGACTGTAAAATAGTCAATGAAACATCGTCTTCATTTTGAAAGACCTATCCAATGTTATGCCACTCAATATGGAGCGTAAAAATCTTTTTTCGTCTCTACCGCCATTTTTTATTTTATAAAAACAAAACCTAGCCTATAACCATCAGACGGTTAAGGCGAATCGATAGAGAACTCATTCATTAAAATCCATCCAGCCGTTCGGATGTTTCGAGGGTATAAAGAAATCCACTTACCCAGATATACGCGTGAAACACATAACCTTTCTTGGCAGTCGGGTAAGAAAAAAGAAACTCGTAAAGATTAAATAAATACGACTGAGGTATTTATTGTATTTATTGTATGTATGTCTGTAGAATATTTATATGTACCTTTACGGCTGAGGTTGTTTAATTCTTTTATGTTTTCTTTTCTTTTTGCTATGCTAACAATATATTTTACAAAAAGATTAATAAGGATAATTTTCTTTTATAATGAAAAGGATAGATTATAATGGCACTCATTATCACAAGTAGTACTAAATATGATTTTAACAACTGGGTTGTGCTTTCAAAAGTTTAATATTTTAAATTTTTTACCTCTGCTATAAAAAAAAAAAAAAAGGCTAGCTTGAAATTAATTTTTTTATTTTTGGTTGTAAATTAGTCTAGCTTGAAATTATTTTTTTTATTTTTGGTTGTAACGTATTAATCTACATTAAAGCCGTTTAAATTCATTTTTTTATTTTCAGCAGTTATTCTTAGTCGCTCCTAAAATAATAATAATGAGTTAAAGTTGAATACAATTAAATTTCAATCTAAATATACCTAAAAGATAAAATTTTCAACCGGAAACATCTAACCGAAAGCCCTAAAGTTCATTTAGACGATTAGATGTGTAAATAAGCACAGTTTCTGCAACATTAAACAAATCACGTTTAATACGCGATCCCGCTTAATACGCGACTTTTGTCCACTCCCTTGAAACGCGTCTTAACCGGGTTTCACTGTATTTAACTTCTAAGCATTTAAATAGACTGAAGTGGTTTAAATGCTTTTTTTAAATGTGTATTTTATTTCTGTACTTTGTGCCACAAAATGCCTAAAATAATCAAAAAATGTAGTTGTTATGTAGCTTATTTGTACATACTTTAAAATTTGAAAAACCCTCTCGAAGGCATTAACGGCCAAGTCGTAGGAAGCCATTTTCAATGAAAGATTTGGGATGTTTGGCTTTTAACTTGTGCCCTTGTGCGAACTTCAGATATCACTACTTTTTCTGGCAGAAACATTAAGGAGAACTTGGCGCTTTTTTTTTTTTTTTTTTTTACCGAAAACTTTTTGTTGGGATATCACTACTTTTTGTATGTTTTTTTCTAAGCTATATTAATATTAAAAAAAACTTAAATTTCAGTACTTTTATGTTAGCCGGGAGAAAATCTCCTAATTAGCATTTTGTTTTTTCGTCAATAGTAGTTTTCATTTTTCACATGTGTAAATTAGAAGCAATGCTTTGATTTTCAAGTAAAATATTTCGGTTTATGTTATTATTTGTTATTTATTTATTTATTTATTTCTATGTTAAATATTCTATTAAATAAAATGAGGGAAATGCATCTATTTTAAATGAGATGACTGAAAAGTTTATATTTTTAAATGAAATGAATACAATATGAACAATAGAGTTGGGGACAGCATTTGGCGATTTGCCACTCGCGCCCGGCTAGCAGAAAAATACCTAAATTTATTTTATTGATCTTTACAAATTCATACTTTATTTCTTTTTATATTAAAGTACTAGCCGCCTCTAGCAAGCAGTGTATACTCTATTAATTGCATGTTAAACGTTGCATCATGTTACTGTTATTCATAATTTAATTTACTTGCCCATTCTTTCGCCAAGTCGGAAGCTTTTGATAGAGAAATCAAGAACTCTTTACGATCATGGAAGCGCATCATATATTTTGTGTTGTTATGTATTTCATTCTTTCATGACAAATATCTCTTAACTCACTTATGCATGTTTCCTTATCAGTTACGATTCGTTCTCTAATGCCGAAATTTTTAATCGTATTAAGTAATCTTTTCTGATTGGGCTCACTGCCAATTATTGTATTTTAACTGATACGATTGGGTACAAGTGAAATGATTCTTATTAAATCCTTTGATAATATCTGCATTTACATTAAACCATATTGATGCTAATATCTTTTTGTTTCATGCTAACATTTTCAATAGACTCGATTACGGAAGAATAGAAGGTCTACGGGCTCACTGCTATGATCCATTTGAAAATCTATCATTCTTCTCATCTAATCGTGTTAAAGAGCTAGCCAGTTTGCCATGGTTTTAAGTTTTTAGCTAATTTTATTCGAAACCGGAAAACTAAAATGCGAGGAACCGGATTATAGAAGATTCCTTCTAACGGTACATATCGATTAACAGGTTACATATTATAAAATTATAATAACCATAGGGAGAATTGTCAGTTTCGGTGATTTAATAGTTTTCATAAATTCTATTTATATAATACAGAAGTTTCAGCAGAGTAAAGATTAACAACATAGTCACAGTAAGTATAATAACAGTACAATATATTAACAATAGCAGAGGTTTTGTGCAGTGACGAAACTACTGGCACTTTGGAAATATTCGTACGTTATATTATTTAACTATGCAGATGATATGCGGAAAAATATAAATAGATGGCTCGCATTAATAATTAACTCATTGAAAAATAGCCACAAACGTCAAATACGCGCCAAGCTTGGCGATATTTAGCGAAGTGTCACCAAATTTGGTAATATATCATGTCAATTCTCAAATTTGGCGACAAAAAATGTTTTGTTTGTTCTGACGTCATAATGATGCATATGTATTATTTATTATACACATACCTATAATATGTATGATGCAAATGCATTACGTATTATATACATATCTTTAAAGTTCTTTAACATCACTAAAACGCACTTAAAGGAATAGTGTTCCATAAATAGTAGGAATATTTGCCAGATTGACCAGAGTACTATTGAGATTAGAATTCCGACATTTATAATAGACCGGGAGTCGTCTGCACACACCATCACCTCATCGAGTTTACAGCTGAAATATTAGGATTAGTTAAAACTAGATTAGTACATTAAAATGCAACTGGTCTGTTAAGTCATATCTTGGTAGAAACAACCTGAAGACCTAATTTTAGTGGGTGACTGATAGGTTTACTATTGTATTTTCCTGCATCCAAAAGTATGGAAACATGGAGGAATGGGTGCAGGAAAACACAATGGAAAATCCACCAATTAACTGGTAAAATCGGGTCTGTAGGTGGTTTCCACAAATATATGACTTGGCAGACCAGTTACATTTTAATACGCTAATCGATTTTTAACTAGTCCTAAAATTTCAGCCGTCAAATCGATGAGGTGATGATCTGTGCTGACGCCTCCATGTCTTTAATAAAATTTGTTTTAAGGAAGTAAAAGATGGAAATATGGACAGATAAACTGAAAGATTTGCCTTAATAAGATTTTTGTAAAAGCATATTAAATTTCATTCAGCTTGAAATCATGTAACACTTTATAACTCAAGCTAATTTTCTGTAATCGAGGTTTGGCAACCAACATATCTGATCTATAACTATAATCTTTCTTTTACAGATTTAAAATTAACAATAAATTAACAGTAAGTAGGCTAATAATACAATATAATAACATTAGCAGCGGACTTCGCACAGCGCATCTGTCGCACATCGTTAAAGACACCTTTATTAGTTACACATTTCATTTAATTAAAAGCAGATTTTTAAACTTTCATATGGAATTAGGATATTTTTCCACTATAGGGACCTTGGCGTTTTTTAAAAATCTTGGCGCAATTCAGACTTCAGAAACTGAGATATGTTGCCAAATGATATAAACAACTACGAAAACAATTCTGATGAACTTTTATGCTATTTACATGTGTATATATAAACATTTTATTTATACACGTATAAAATATTGTTTTTTATATACAAATGATTTATGTTGGTATATAAAAATAAATAAACGGGTTCCTTACATTAAATAAATTGTATACATATGGAAAAAATTGCTTGTGTATATTACACAGTAGATAGGTTGCCAGAAAATACGTAATTATCAAATTTCTTTTCTCGTCAAGGCTATTTTCTCTATTTCGCCAAGGTTACTATATCGGAAACATACCGAATTGCGATTATATTTTGTTAAATGTTTTATTGTTTTAATATCGTGAATATATCATAACCTATACTGATTAAAATTTTTAGGTATATTCATTTTCTTCTATTTAATAAACATCTTTGGAAAAGCATATATATAAAGTTTTATTCTGCCTGAAATTACGTGATCCCTTCAAAACTCTGTAATCGAGTATTGGCGACCAACATTGGCGCAATTGAATGTGAAGGAACTGTTTACGGCCAAATCAACACCCCTGTTTGAAGGGTTTAGAGGCGGAAATTCTGTGTTTTCAGATTTTTCTGGTTAATTGTGCTACAAACCCGACTTACTTGTGAAATTTCATGATTCTACGACTTTTAGAAGTACCTTAGTTATTTGATGATGCGAAGTGAGTCAGTGGCAAAAAAGCGCTTTTTCGGTATTTAATATTTCGAAAACTACTAAATACAGAAACATGAAATCGTGGAACCTTAGTTCAGTTTGATCATACGAACATGTGTATAAAAGAAAAAATTCTATATCTCTCCCTAAAACGACGTTATGAGGGGGTGAAAAGTATGCCGAAATGGTTCAGGAAAAGGTAGCTTACGGCTTGTGCGAACTTGGCGGACGCACTGCCGTGCTCCCAGATATATATATTTTTAAATAAACAAAAAAAGGTACAGATGTCATATTCGCCCCATATTGGCGCGATTTTTTTCGGTTGCCAATTTGGCGAAAACATCAACAGCATAAACAACATAATCCGGGTTACCATATCAAGCAAAATAACGATACTTTCGCGCAGGTTAAGTACCTGTTGCCTATATGATATTGGCGACAGAAAAAAAATCGCGCCAATATGGGGCGAATATGACATCTGTACCCCCAAAAATATTAAAATCAAACATGTAATTTACTTGAAAAAAAAAGGTACTTCTTAGTTATCCCGTCGACCAAATTGCTGTCGCCAAATTGTAAGATTAAATGCCAAGAATGGTTGCCATTAATTAATTAATTGTAAGATTAAATGCCAATAATGGCCAATAAAACCATTAATTCGACGTTTTATTTGTATTTTTATTAATGTTTTACTAATTTATTCGTTCTTTCGTTATTTAAAATAAAAATTATGTCAATGTGTAAAATTTGGCGATTTATATAATTTGGCGAAATTGGTCGACGGGATAACTAAGAAGTACAAAAAAAAACATATTTCGATAGAAGCGAGATCTTGTATTTAGAAAATGGAGATTGTTTCTACATGCTGAAATGTGTAAGAGATTTTCTGGGAACAGATGTCATATTCGCCCCATATTGGCGCGATTTTTTTCTGTCGCCAATATCATATAGGCAACAGGTACTTAACTTGCGTCAAAGTGTCGTTATTTTGCTTGATGTGGTAACCCAGATTATGTTGTTTATGCTGTTGATGTTTTCGCCAAATTGGCAACCGAAAAAAAATCGCGCCAATATGGGGCGAATATGACATCTGTACCGTTTTCTGAATTGGTAACATGAAAACGAATCAGATCTTCTTAAAAAGTCTATTATTTTATCGCTTAAGAATATTCTTAGCCAATTATGAATTAAAATTAAATTTGCAGCTTCGTCAGTCTAAATTCAAGTATTTTATGTTTCAAAAAGCTAAACCAGTAAACACAAATTCAAAGAACAAAACATAATCTAAATTCCGTTTATTCAATGGTCATGAATGATATTTAATATAATTTGAGACACAATCCATATTTTTTCATATTTAGCGAAAAATAGAAACAGTTAAAATAGAGGCCGAACGATCTGTATAATGAATATTTGTAAAAATCAATACACTTTATTTCTTCATAAATATATTCTCACATAAAAGGAAAGAAAAAAAAAAGATTAGCTTGGAAATATTCAACTGAAATTATATTTTTTCTAAAAGCGCCAAAATAACCGATTCTGTGGGACGTGGACTGACACTTTCCAGCGAGAAGGACAAAGGATGTAGACTTGGCCATGTAGTAAAAGGAAGAGGAAATTTCTCCATAACGCCGTATTTTGGTTTAAAAAACAGACAGCTTAAGCCGATTCCAGGAGGTTAAAAGGCGATTTGTGCATTTTGGCTGTAGATTTTCTGTTTTGTTTTGTTATATATGTTATTGTTTCAGAATCTTCTATTGTGCAAAATCTGTACTGAGACAACTTTTCTGGAAAATTTGCCGGTTCTACATTTTCCCAACATTGTTTTGCATGATTCAATCTTACAGGTGACAATGTGTCTTCGTTTCTATCTATGATGCTCCACATCCATTTGTTGTAGAAAAACAAATGTTCATTTAATACTATTCCAACCTTATATGCATAATTGTAAGGTAAAGGGGCTATATTATGCCAATCATTTGTTACGCAATTATACACTTTTTCGTCTGTAACAGGATCATAAAATGTATTAACACCTCCTACCAAATATATTTCACCTTTATATGAGATTAGTTGAAATCCTGTGCGAATCAGCTTAGGTGGAGATAAAGCAATCCACTGTTTTGTAATTGTACTAAATTTCTGCATTATCATGCCATCGAAAGATGATGAGATTCCAGCTACAAATATATCTGTTCCCATAATCACTGCTGAACCATCGCGAATGTTGTTCAAAGGTCCAACAGGAGCACAGCTCTCTTCTACAGTATTGTATACCGTCATACTATATGATCCATCACCATTATAGCTGCTATGAGAAGATCACTTTATATTCATTTCAGTCACACAAATAGCATTAGTATATATGTAGCATAAAATTTCACTGCGACACTTTCCGCTCATATTTGTAATTTTATTATATTTTTTATCTTTGTCGAGTCCACAGAATAAACCTCTAAAATTCTCGCTGCAACTTGCTAAAATGACTTTATGAATTTCAAATGTACAACCCTCATCTGTGATATATCTTAGTTAGCAATTTTATTAGAACACCACGAGACCACCAAGTTAAAGTAGTAGTACTAGTACATAGTATGTGCTGCCATCAGGTGCAAACCTATTAAATACATTACATGCCCCTTTTTTAAATAAACAAGAGAGTTATGAAGGCAATGGATATTTAAAAAGTATTAAAAATTATAAATCACTTAAAGTTCTAAATTTAACATAGTTTAGTTGTCTCTATAGCGTTGAGGTTTTACTATTGTTCTTGAAGATTTCCGTAGAGGAACTTGAGGCAACACCGTTTGTAACTTAGCTGTTTTATTATCTATTGTATCTATTGTATCTGAATCTGTAGTTGCTGGATAAAAATCCTCTACTGATCTCACAGATTCACTTAATTCGGATTTATCAGGGCGGATGTAAAATCTGTTTCTTCTGTAAATAATACCATCTATCCCTTTAATAATGTAGGATCGAGGTTGAGGACCAACCTGAATGACAGTTCCTTGCTTCCATGGTTCGTTCATCTTTTGGCGAAACCAAACTCTTGCCTTATCTTTCAAATTTGAGAGTTGTGCACTATGCTTGTTAGCATATTTATTTTGAATCATCTGTCGCTTTTCTAAAGACTGCTTTGCTTCAGCTAACGGAAAATTTGGCCTAAGTTTTTCTGGATGGCATGGCAAAAGAGACCTCAGTCGTCTGCCCATTAATAGTTCAGCTGGAGAGGGGAGATCTTGAGATGGTTGAATACGATAGTCTAATAAGACCATATATAGATCTTTTCCATCCTGTAATGCCTACCTAATGTCACTACCACCTAGGGGTTGCAAAAGCAAAAAACGTTCTGAATTGCGATTTTTGTGTTACTGAATTGCTTAGAATCCTGAAATTAGGCAGGGCAGTTATTTATAAGATACAAATGATCTGTAAGAACATTTCCTAAAAAATCTAAATTTAAAAGCTTAGAAAATGAGCGCAAAGCGTTCTAAAAAACTTTCTAAATTGCGATTGCTACGCAATCTCAGGATGTACCGTACCGATTTAAAAAATAATAGTGTGAAAACGATGATGACAGCCCTCGCTCCAAGATAGGCTGTATTTCATTTCGGTGCCACTACCCCAAAGGGGGTGAAGGAGCAAAAAACAATCTAAATTGCGTTTTTTTTTTTTTTGCAATACTGCAGGGGCTAGCAACTTGAAACTAGGCATGGCAGTTACTTATAGGATATAAATGATCTCTAAGAACATTTTCTACATAATTCGAAATTTAAAAAGGGGTGAAAATGGACGAAAACGTTCTAAATTGCGATTTTTACGCAATCTCAGAAAGTACCCAACCGCTTCAAAAGTAATGGTTGGAAATTGATGATGACAGCCCTTGCGCTAATATAGAATCTATTTCATGTCGGCGTCACTACCACATTGCGGTTGCATTAAAGAAAAAAACGTTCTAAATTGTGATTTTTGTGATATTGAAGGGGCTAGAAACTTGAAATTGGTAATTACTTATGAGATGTAAATACTCTCTTAGAAGAGTTCCTTAAAAATTTGAAATTTAAAAGGGATGAAAATGAACGAAAAGCGTTCTAAAAAAATTTTAAATAGCGATTTTTACGCAATCTCTGGAAATATAAACCGATTTCAGAAGTAAGTCAGAAGTGGTTTCAAATTGATGGTGACAGACCCCATTCCAACATAGCCTATATTTTACGTTGTTGTCACTAACACCTGGGGATTACAGGAGCAAAAAATGTTCTAAACTGCATCTTTTGAGTTACTGAGGGGTCTAACATTTTAAATTTGGAATGGTAATTACTTCAAAGATGCAAATGCTTTCTAAGAATTGTCGAAAGAAAATTCCGAATTTAAAAGGATGAAGTGAGTGTTCTATATAAAGCGTTCTATAAGCGTTCTAAATTACTATTTTTATGCAATCGTATGAAATACGAAACCGATTTCAAACATAATGGTTGCAAATTGATGGTGATAGAACCTGCTCAAACATAAGCTATATTTTATGTAGAGGGTTGCAGGAGCAAAAAACTTTCTAAATTGCGATTTCTGCGGTACTGAAGAGTCTAGAAACTTTAAATATAGCACAGTAGTTACTTATAAAAATATAAATGCCCTCTAAGAACTGTCGAAAATAAATTCGAAATTACAAAGGGGTGAAGCGAAGGGAAGGAGCGAAAAGTATTCTAAGAGAGTCCTAAAAAACGATTTCTAAGGAATCTCAGGAAATAAACCGAGTAAAGAAGTTATTGATTGCGAATCAAGAGTGATAGTCCCTGATCCTGTACGGGCTATATTTTATGCCGGCGTCACTACCACCTGTTTGGCAGGAACAACAAGAAAGCCTTTAAAAACATATAAATTCCGTTTTCTATAGAATATTAGGAAATACCAACCGATTTCAAGATTAATGCTGTCAAATTACTGGTGACAGTCTCTGTTTCAACATTTTTCGAGACGTTCTATTTCAACTCTGTTTCGGCATTTTATGTTGTTCCACTAACACCAGGAAGGTGATAGACTGTTAGACATGAAGCTTGGAATTTGACATGATGATGTTTAATTTTAAGATGTAAATGTGTTAAGATGGTTTCTAAAAACTTCAAATGAATACTGAAATGAGCGTATGTAATGAGCATAAAAGGTCTCAAAATACTTCCTAAATTATCATTTAATTGGAAATAGTTTTAGTTCTTATTAATTAAAATCTCATTTCTGTTTATTGCACTTTTATAGTGAAGTTTAGTCAAACTGTGGCTTAATTTGCAATTTTTAAATTATTTCAAAAACTGCTCTTTTAATAAAAAATAGTCATGCAAATATCACTTGGTATATTTCAACTATTACGCGAGCAAAGCCGCGAGGTTTGCTAGTCGTTTATAAAGTAGAATTGGCAATGCCAAACTCTTTGCAGATTTCTATTTTCGTTCTTCTTTTTCTCAACTGCATTAAGCAACTTCATCTTCATTTGAAGCGAAATGGCAGTTTGTTTTCGCAACGATTTCTCAGCCATTGTGCTCATAAAACATAAGCTAAATTTCCTCAAAATCACGAAATTCACTGATTTTCACCCCAAATTCGGAGGATTTAACACAAAATTCACCAATTTCAACTCAAACTAACTAGATTGAAAGCGAATTTTTTTCGTGTTAAACGATTTTTGTTTCGTGTTAAAAAAAAAACAAACAAAAAATATATTAAATGTCCTGACCGCTATATCATTTCGTGTTAACCGATTTTTCATGTTAAGCGTTTTCGTGTTAAACGTACTTCACTGTATATACTTTCTTAATATTTACATCTTAAAAGTAACCGCCATACCAAATTTCATGTTTTTATCTCGAACGGTATCGGGTCAATCCATTTCAAGTGGTCCAGCACTGGTTGCTCGACCATTTTTAAAAAATCTGAAACTTTTTGTACAACAACCCTAACATGATGTAAGTTCAAAATGACTATTATTTTAATTTTATTAATTTTTGTCTGTTCATAGCGGCCATCTTTGTTTCATCGTCTGCAGCAATTTTCTCGCATGAAGAGTTTACGGAATTGTAAATAATTCATCGTTCATTTCTCCAATTCAAGTGCGGATTAAAGCAATTTGTACAGAATACATTAGGCTATAAATTTGGTAACAGAGTAGTTTCCTAAACTAACTGCTTATTGGTGAAATTTAAGAATAAAGTTTCAGTTTTTTTCCAAAATTTGTCCGTTTACAAGAGGAAATTTTTCTAGCAAGGAAAACTGTCAACATGACCGAAAGTACTTGTATTCACACGCCAAGTTCCAGATCAGGGACTTGCTTTCTTTTCTCTAAAAAAAAAATCACAAATTTTTCAAAAATGTCAAAAATTGCACTTTTGAGGCTTTGATATCTCTGGTGGGACACGAGATAAAAATCTGAAATTCTGGTTTCTGAGAGTATTGTATGGTAGTGTTATGCACAAGAAATTTCGGGATGGAGATTTGACTACAAGCTGAGATATGGGAATGGCAACATGTCAACAACATTGTTATGTAAGTATTTATCTCAGAGTGTCATTTAAATTTATTATTTTTATTATCTTTAAATAATAGTAACAGAAAATAAAGCCTTTTGCAAAGCTTAGCAATTATTTAAAACATAATTATGCCTAAGGTCTACATTTTGTATGGTTTCAGTAATTTTTGTTGTAATTTTAGTAACTAAAAGAAACCTCAGCACTTTTAATAAAGAAAAAAAATATTTTTATACAAGACCTGAGACAAAAACAGAATAGGGAAAGAGAAAAGCTGTTAATGTTGTCATACTTGTTGAGACATGATCAAACGTGTCAAAACACATTGCTTGTTGGTTTAAAAACCACAATTTTAATGCTGCTTGCCAGTCCCTGAAACTTATTCCTATCATAAGTATGTTCCTGTAAATGAAAGATTATACAATGTTACCATGCATTAGCCTCAAGTAATTTTCAGAAAGTAAAGATATCCAAAGCCCTTTCAAAATTTATACTGCAGAAAAATGACATTTTTGCATAAGAAGTAAGCTAGGAATTATTAATGAAGTGAGACTTGCACATAGTGATTTCAAAGTTTACTTCTATGAGCCAGCAGAGCCAAGAACTTCAATCAAGTTATCAAGAGATGACAAAACTTGGTTCCTACAAATAAAATTTTGAGAACGATCAAAAATTGTGGTTTTTAAACCAACAAACAAGAATATGTTTTGACACGTTTCATCATGTCTTAACAAGTATGACAACATTATTAGCTTTTCTCTTTCCTTATTCTGTTTCTGTCTCAGATCTTGTATAAAAAATATATTTTTTTTTGTAAAAGTGCTGAGGTTTCTTTTAGATACTAAATTACTTACAAGAAAAATTACTGAAACCATACAAAATGTATGGCCTTAAGCATAATTATTTTTTTAATTAATTGCTAAGTTTTGCAAAGGGCTTTATTTTCTGTTATTATTATTTAAAGATAATCAAAAACATAAATTTAAGTGACACTCTGAGATAAATACTTAGCTGTGACTACAACAAAACAATAGTTTAGCAGTATTGTTTTGATATGTTGCCCTTGCCATATCTCAGCTTGTAGTTACATCTCCATCCTGAAATTTCTTGTGCATAACACTACCATACAATACTGTCAGAAACCAGAACTTCAAATTTTTATCTCGTGCCCCCCCTGAGATATAAAGCCTCAAAAGTGCGATTTTTGACATTTTTGAAAATTTTGGGATTTTTTTTTTTTTTAGTGAAGAAAAAACAAGTCCCAGATCTGGAACTTGGCGTGTGTACAAGTACTTTCGGTCTATAAGTAAAAAAAAAATATGTCATGTTCACAGTTTTCCTTGCTAGAAAAATTTCCTTTTGTAAACGGACAAATTAAAAAAAAAAAAAAAAAAAAAAAAAAAAACTGAAATTTTATGCTTAAATTTTACCAATAAGGATTTGTTTTCGGAAACTACTCTGTTACCAAATTTTTATCCCAATATAATCTGTACAAATTGCTTTAATCCGCACTTGAATTGGAGAAATAAACGATGAATTATTTACAATTCCGTAAACTCTTCTTGTGAGAAAATTGCCGCAGACCACCAGTGTGACCGTTTTTTCAGGCTAAATGCAGGCTAGATTAGACCTGACAACAGGCTAAAAATAAAATCGATTGTCCTGCCATCTATTGACGGTTTGCATAATTAAAAATGTAAAAAATCAAATTCGACAAACAAATTCGATATACGATCTTCAGGTTCACTCTAGCATGGTTCAATCAAAAACGATTAACGTGATATTTATTATTCTTATACAGGACTCCACAAAAACATCGGATCCATTACTTTCTAAGGGCGTAAATTATTGGAAGTATCGTATTTGAATTATATTACCCTACACTGGCGAAATTGAAATACTTTGTTGATATACATTATTGTATGTTTTTAACAAAAGATGTATACTTCATACATATTGTTAGGGTTTCGTATCTGACGAAACCCTATTTGCTTCACTTCTCTGTTTGTCTGTCTGTCCTTCTGTCACAGAGCCCGTTCTAAGAAACTTTATATATTGGAGACTTGAAATTTTGCATACTTATAGCCATACATATCACGTATCAAACGCCAAAACATAAAATTTTGAAAAAGTCTAATATTTAACCCTCTGGGCTCTAACTTGTGTATTTTAAACAATTTTTCTAACTCAGCCCCTAATTAAGTTGGAGACTTGAAAGCTTGAATACTTATAGCTGAACACGTCACATCAAACGACAAATCATAAAATTTTGAAAAAGTCATATTTAACCCTCCGGTCTCTAACTTCTGTATTTTAAGCAATTTTCCTAGCTCAGCCCCTAATTAAGTTGGAGATTTGAAATTTTGCATACTTACAGCTGAACACTTGCGGTAACACGACAAATCATAAAATTTTAAAAAAGGCATATTTAACCCTTCGGTCTCTAACTTCTGTATTTTAAACATTTTTTCTAACTCAGCCCCTAATTAAGTTGGAGACTTGAAATTTTGCATACTTATAGCTGAAGACTTGCGATCACACTTCATATCATAAAAACTCAAAAAGTCTTATATTATTACAGCCCTTTGACCACTCTTTCTTATTGTGCACCATAGCCTTACATATTTTAGTTTCACTTTTTACCGCCAGGTGCGACTTTTGTGCGACACTGTAAAATAACTATTATAAATGCTAAATGCACCATCTTGAAGAAACAAGTTGGTTAAGTGTGATCACAGATCGCACAGATGGTTTCGTTTAATATTCCTCTCAAAACACTTTGTCTTTTTGAAAAATATGTTAGTTCCACATTTTGCAACCAGGGGGCGCACACTATTCTAAATAAAACCTGTATCTGAAAGAAACTCCGTTTTACAACCTATCCGTAGGCATATTAGTCGAGGGAATCGGGCCCATAGCATCCGATATATGAAGGCGTCACCTGGCGGTAAAAAGTGAAACTAAAATATGTAACGCTATGGTGCACAATAAGAAAGAGTGGTCAAAGTGCTGTAATAATATGACTTTTTGAATTTTTATCATATGTAGTGTGATAGCAAGTGTTCAGCTATAAGTATGCAAAATTTCATGTCTCAAACTTAATTAGTGGCTGAGTTAGAAAAAAGTTAGAGACCGGAGGGTTAAATATGACTTTTTCAAAATTTTATGATTTGTCCTGTTTTCACAAGTGTTCAGCTATAAGTATGCAAACTTTCATGTGTCCAACTTAATTAGGGGCTGAGTTAGAAAAATTGTTTAAAATACACAAGTTAGAGCCCAGAGGGTTAAATATTAGACTTTTTAAAAATTTTATTATTTGCTGTTTGATGTGTGGTGTTCAGCTATAAGTATGCAAAATTTCAAGTGTCTGACATATATAGTTTCTGAGAACGGGCTCTGCGACAGACGGACAGACAGACACAGGAGTGAGGCAGGTAGGGTTTCGTCAGATGAACGAAACCCTAAAAACATGCTGCGGGTGACTGTAACAACATCCTAAAATTGCATTACCATCAGCGATCTACCAATCCCAAATTTAGTTTATATTCGTTTCATATATTCTTATTCTTTTGTGCGGCCCTGCAAAATAACTATCAATAATATATTCAGTAAAATCTCTGAATAGCGGACACCTCGGGTGTGCAGAATTTGTCTTCTATTTGGAGGTGTCCGCTATTGAGAGTAAAAAATGTACAGTTATTTAAGTGTTGGTAATCGAAAAAATGTGCGCTAAATAGAGGTATCCGCTAATCGGGTGTGTCCTTATGAGGTTTTACCAGTAAAACCTCTGAATAGCGGACAGGTCGGGAGTGCAGAATTTATCCTCTATTTGGAGGTGCCCGTAAAAAATGTACAGTTATTTAAGGGTTTGTAATCGAAAAAATGTCCGCTACATAGAGATGCCCACTAATCGGGTGTGCCCGTTTTGGAGGTTTTACTGCATAATAATACCCTCCTTTACAAGAAAATTGTATGCTGTAGGACAGGCAGACGGACATCCAGAGAAAGATAACCTCCCGGAGCAATAAACACTCATGTCGTTTGTTTTAATCATCGATAATCGTTTCTAAATTTCGTTATACGAGTATTAAAAAAATCTGTTATTTCCCGTCGATAGACTGGCAACTATCTTTTAGCCGGATTTAGCCTGTTGTATGTCATACAACAGGCCAGATTTTATACAACAGGCTAAAAACGGTCACCGTGCCGCAGACGATGAAACAAAGATGGCCGCCGTGGACAAACAAAAATTAATAAAATTAAAATAATAGTCATTTTGAACTTTCATTATGTTAGGGTTGTTGTACAAAAAAATTCAGATTTAAAAAAAATGGTCAAGCAATGAATAAATGATTTTCTGGACCACTTGAAATGGATTGACCCTATCACAAATATTGCAATTCTAGAAAGAGTTTTCCTCCTACATCCATTCAAATTTCGAATTTATTAAAAAATATTCTCTGCGAATTACTTCTTAAAAACAACATTGATTGAAAAGTAATTTATCGATATTCTATGGTTTTTAAAATAATGGTTCCGAAAGTGAAAGTACCAGCATAAAAAAAACCCTACAAACAAAATCCAAAAAGTAAAAAACGGCCTTTGTGGAGATCGATCTCAGCTATCCAATGTAAAAAAAAAATAATAATAACTTAAAACTATTGAAATGCAAACGAGATATTTAAAAAAAAAACCGTTCTCCCATAAGATTAACATTAGCGAAAGGATGTTTCCGCGTGAGTGAAGTAGCCCCCTTGACTAAGGACTTGATAAAATTAGGCAACACTTTTTTCAAAACTACCTTCCTTTTTTTTTTTTTTCGGCTGATGGACTTTATTCAGTGAGTTTTAAAACTGTAGACTTACGTGCAGTCATGGAAAAAAAAAGTAAACACCCCACCCCCTTATAACTCTGCAACTAATTATAATAGAAGAAAGTTACTGGTAGTAAACGATTGCATATAAAGTCTACTTTTAAATGATGTATATAAAATTGGCTTAGGGAGCCATTTACAAATCAAAAACAGGCCCAACTTTGCTTTTTTTCAATAGTAACACCCAATTTTGACAATATATTTTAAATCTTCGGTTCAAACTATGCCTAGAAACGAAATTCCAAATCATTTGGATGATAAGTTTTTGAATTAAGAAATCATAATTTAGAGCTTCTAATATTAAATTGCATTTTAATATTTTTATTAATGTCTCCTGAAATTATAATACAAATGTGATAATCTTTTGTGTGGTTATAATACTAAAAAACATAAACATAAATACGTTGAATTTGTAATTAAAAAAGTTGTATAATATGAATTATGAAATTAATATTCGACAAAAATATGAATTGGAATCTACAATTTTTTTAATAGATTTATATTTAATATGTCCTGCTTTATACGAATTCTCAATTTCAATTTTTTCTTCCAAGTAGGTTCCGAATTATGATTAAAAATCGTCAAAATGATGGTTTAAGGGGTTGTCTGTGATGTGCAGCAAAGCATAGTTTGAAAAAATGTATTTTGCTCATTTTATTGAAACATTTGATCTGGCAATAGTCGAAACATATTACGCGAATGAAATGGCCCTATAGGCAAGAAAGAATACATTAACAAAAGTGATATGGTCATTCTGCAGCATTTCAACTATCGAGTACCGAACTTCAATTTGGATATAGTCCCTAAAATAGAAAAGTAATTAATTTCTCTGAAACTTATCGTACGAATTTCATAAAAATTTGTTTTTAGGCTAATTGAAGGGCGTAGAATTTATTTATGGTGTCAAACTTGGGTATTGCTTTTGAAATAAATAAAGTTTGGGTTCATTTTGACATGTAGATGGCCCCCTAAGCAAATTTTATATGCATCATTTAAAAGTAGTCTTTATTTCCAATCGTTTGGTACCAGAAACTTTCCTCTACAATAATGTGTTTCAGAGTTAGTAGGGTGTGTTTACTTTTTTTTCTCACGACTGTACTTACGTTAGGATTTGTTCTTTTTATTAACACTTTTCAACAAAGTTGGAAAGTGTTTATGCATTCGATTTGTCTGTCCGTCTGTCCACGCTCTAACTCTCGTAAATACACTCGGATTTTCATGCAATTGATAAACTTTATTTAGGGTTACCCAAGCATGCTTGGTATTGTATAGGATGTATGTGGGATTACCAGTTCCTTTATAGGGGCACTCAAAAGAATTCCATTACATTATGGTATATGGGGAAAATCGTTTGCAGAGTATTTTAGTGACACTACGCTATTTCAAATTCATTGGAACTGATATAAATCGCTGAATTCCATTACGAGATGATTACAATAGCATAGGGTATTCATAGCGTTTGTCGTTCATTTACAGGGACACACAAAAGAAATCGGTTACAGTACTATCTTTGAGGAATAATTGCTGGAAGTGCGTTTTAAAAATCGTTACGCGATTTGAAATGTAACTGAATTTTTGCATGTTACTCGTTGTACATAAATTCTATATCTTATATGCGGGGCTTCACAAAAAAAATTACCATACCATTCTCCTTATTAGCGAAAATTGCCGAAGGGGAATTTTCAACTGAGGTATATGTATTTGTTAACTGAACTAAATTTCGGCATGCATGTAGTTAATAGATACAAATCCATATATCCTATACCGTGCTGCTCAAACAATTCGGATAATTTTCCGATTGCAGATGGGACCAGCTAAAGTTGGGTTTACAAATGTGTTATGCGTTTCCATAGGGTCGAATTAGACATGATATTTTAACTTATTAAACGGTGCAGTTTTGTTACATTATTCTGAATGTGTAGGAAAGGGAAAGTGTTTCATAACCTATGCTTGACGCATGACTTTTCTTTCTTTTTTGTACTTTGCGTTCGTTTGATTCAGAAATTCGTTTTCTCTTTGTAAAAGATAGAAAACTTTCATTATTTTTATCTCTCTAAAAAAAAAAAAAAAAAAAAAAAAGAAAAAAAAAAGAAAAAAAAATATTGATTTTGAATGATGTCTAGTTTTTCATTTTTTTGCTTTGTATTCGATAAGAGAATAAACAACGTTATAGTTAGAATAAGAGACATTAATTAGATAAAAACTCCACTTAGTTGAAATCTTTTTCTTATTAAGAATATCTGCTGATTATTGTGAAATATCAGATAACATACAAATAAAACCTTTTGTATTACAGATAGTCTAGACATTATATATAAAAAAATTGTATAATTAACCAGACATACAAAAAATTGTAATAGAAGTTTTAGAAAATTTTATTAAAATGAAATTGTTTTTAGATTTATATCAAATGCTCGCACAGAAAGAACCAAACGTTATTAATTAGCTTTGAAATAATACAGAGTTATTTTTGTTTCAGATATGGATCTTATAGTTAAGGCATGGATAAAGATTTTTTAATACTCTTAGTATAATTTAATCGGGTAATTTCAATAAGCATACGTGCACGCGAGATAGTTTATAAATGGAAATGTCATAGCACAGACAATTTTAAACAATTTTAACAATTGTGTTTAACAATTTTAAGCCTTTCGAGTCCGAGTTTTTATTCAATTCGAGGAAAAATTACTTTTCCGTTAATAATGTTAAAAGTATTTATCCAAATAGATTTACGGAAATTTGACGAATATGTCATCGTCTGAAATCTAACGAATGTAGTTATTTTGCGTAACTATTCAATTCATATTCATATGACAATAAGTTAAGGAAAAGTTTTTGGAGAAATATTATATTATAACAGGATTTAACGGATATTACAATTTTCTAATATTTTTGGCATTTTATCTCACATGATTCGTTCATAAAAGTGGCCTACATTTTTAATTTAAGCAGTAAAATATATATTTAAAATAAAATAATCGCAAACGGCGCAATGAGAATTAAGAAAACTTTCCTTATTATTATTACCAAATGCCAAAACATAAATGAAATCATAATAAGAAATGCATAGACATATACTACCATTACTAAATGCACATATAGTAACAAAAGCAATACTTAAGACGAAATAATACTCGATGAAAAGACATGTACTATTAACAGTACACCAGACCCGAACGGGTTTTAAATAAAAATATCTGATGATTCAATCAAAGTTGGATTTTTAGCTTTGTGTGAGATGCCCAAATTTAACAGTAAGTTACAACTTTAACAATAAAGATGAAATTTCCATGAAAGTTTGAACACATGTACTTTGAGTTCATGTGTTGAGTGAAAGGAGACGACATTACAAGATCTGCTACCATCACAAGAGTGGCTACCGTCCGCGTCTAAAAAATAGTAAGTTAGTTTCTCCATATCTTAGAATGTTTATGACAGTATACGGTGTCACTGGTAATATCTTCATTATTGCTAAAGTTAAGAAAATATATCCCGATTCGGTGTGCAGTGAATCCCGTGTTAGAAATTCGTCATAGAATAGTGCAGTTTGAAGGAGAAGCGTACCTTTTCTAACTTAGGTACTTACGAAGGAAGGATTTTGAAACTTCTCTCTATTCTAATATGAAGTTATTAATTCTGCTGCTGTCATTTTTGAAGCGCCGCCGTGTTCTTTTTATTTTCTAAGCTTATACCACGAAAACTATTAGCGTGATGTGACCAGAATATCTGAACAGGGGTTGGCAAGCGAAGTTCATCGGGGTAGAGCTCCCTAGCCTTTAAAATAAAGGTAATTTAAAAATTGAAAAGTATTTATTTATCTTAGTCTTACTGCCACATAAATAAAATCTGCCAATAAGGCAATTTTTAATTTTTTTAAATGATCACTATATTTTAATTCTTGTTACATGTTTAATATATCCCATTCTTATAATCAATATAGCGTCTCATGTTATTCAAGCAGCAGAGTAGAACTTTGGGCGCGGGTTAGAGGGAGAAACTTTGCATTTTTATTGGACAAGGGGATTCAGAAGACTTCAGTCATACAGTAAACACTGTTCATCTTGCTAAGACCCAACACTGTTTCTTTTTTACACTTTCCAAAAAAGTTGAAAATTGTTTATCCTCTTTGTTCCCGAAGCTAAAATAATACTACAAATACTCAATCATTGATTTTAAGCAAAAAAAAAAAGATACCATAAATGACAGAAAAAAGAATTTTTCGGAAATTGATACTTTAGGGGACTAGTCATTTAGGTTCACAAATAGGGATCTAAAATTACAAATCTCTTTAAAATATCAATTTAATTATCACTAACCTAAATTCACACAATCACAAACTTAAGGATTTTAAACATGTGAATGATATACAGATCCTCGAAACATTTTATTGTAAAGGATTTAAGTTAAATAATTATGAAAATTTCTCAATTTCTTGACCACACTGTCTTGAAGGCATGTTGCAAACTCAGATGAAAATAACATTTATTTCATGAGCTAATGCTAATCAGCATAGATGTTGCCATTTATCGGTTCGCTTTTAAAGCAAAAAAACATTCAAACATTCTGATATTAAGAAATGAAATCAAAATGTAAAAAAATCAAACAGTTTAGTTTTTGTGAGGAAAAGAATGGAGGTCCACATATGTAGACCCAGGTAGCAAAGAAGTTATGAATTCGCTTTGTCTACTCGTCTGCCGTCTGTCCGTGCTTTAATTTGCGTAAATATAATCGGATTGCCATGCAAATCGATATATGCTCATGAAGTTTACTATGAAATTTCGGTATTGAAAATGAAGCGTGTAGCATTTATAATTTATTTACAGGAACACTCAAAAGAATTCCGTTTCATTGCGATCTGTGGAGGAAAATCTTTTTACGGTATATTTTAATGGTGTTCACTCTTTCAATTATATATATATATATATATATATATATATCACTGAAGACAACCTCAAGACACTAGAGAATATGATGAAGAATTGGAAGAAGAAATTGATGCCTATATTCGTATGATAATTTCCTCATTACCCGCTTCATGCAACATGTTAGAAGAATTACGACAATTACAAAAGTCTGATGCAACATGCAAAGAGTAGAAAATGTAATCCTGAACGGTTGGCCATCAAGGTAAAATATAGAACCATGTTGTCTACCCTATTGGAATCATCGATATGAAATATCGATCCAAGATGGACTCATAATGAAGGGCTGTCGAATCATCATTCCTGCCAATCAGCGAAAAAAGGTTCTAGAACAAATTCATGAAGGACATTTGGGAATTACGAAATGTCGTGCGAGAGCAAGATCATCTGTCTATTGGCCTGGAATAAATAGATAAATTGAAGAAATGATAAAGAATTGCACATCATGTATCAAGGAGACCACTAATCGCCATCAGCCACTTGTTCCTACCGAATTTCCTGAAAGACCATGGGAAACTGTGGGTATGGATCTTTTTAAGCTTTATGGATTTTGGTACTTAATCGTGACCGATTATTTCTCACGATATCCAGAAATTGCCAAACTGGAAAGATTAACTTCTGAGGAAATAATTCTACACTGCAAATCAATCTTTGCCAGACATGGGATTCCTAATGTCCCTAATGTCGTTAGATCTGACAATGGCCCTCAATTTGAGCCAATTAACTCATCTGATTTTTCAAAATTCTCAAAGTTTTATGGATTTCGTCATATCACATCAAGTCCTAGATATAAGCAAAGTAATGGTTTCATTGAATCTGCCGTAAAAACTATAAAGATGCGACTCAAAAAAGCTGAAGATTCTTACCTTTCTTTAATGGCATATAGAGCAACACCATTAGAGAACGGCCTCAGTCCTGCAGAACTTCTCATGAATCGTCGTATTAAGACAACACTGCCAATTGCAAGATCTCAACTGGAGTCAAAAATTGAAAACAGGGCTGAACTGCAAAGGAAGGAAGAGAAGAGAATAGAACGGCAAAGAGATAATTATAACAAAAGTCGCGGTGTACGAGACCTCAGTAATCTCGATGTTGGAGATGGAGTGTGGATCACAGACAAGCGAGCTACTGGTACAGTTCAACAGAGATTAGATTATCCACGTTCGTACATAGTCAAATCTGGAAAAAGGGTATATCGACGAAACAGAATGCATCTTGTCCCATCAACTAATTTCCAGCCGGAAACTGATGATGTGGATGACCTTCAACCAGACGTTTCTAGTAACGAGCCTTCAATAACACAGAGTTCCTAGTCCAACCAAACCAAGCTGTCAGAATCTTCATCCGTCCTGTAACAATGGTAAACGTAACTCTATGTCTCCACGAAAGCATCAAGATCTGTATACCACCAGAAGTGGAAAAGTTGTTCGCCCTCCGCAGAAAATGAATCTTTGAAGAAAGGGAGATGTTGTATTAGGACATTAATTGTAACCAAAATTAACCTAGAACAAGAGCTCTGACTTATGTTTATGGATGTTGTGTCGTGCTTGTATGTGTAACCTAAATAGAATAAGTTATGTGTGAATAAATATATGCAAGTAATTTCGCTGTATAATATCCATTGGAGTCTTCGACTATTCGCTATATTATTAACATATCTTCATAACAACGCAATATTAACCATATCTTCCCAACCTCGATTATCGTTATCTATATTTGATGTGGCTACTTCTCTGTTTTGGAAGGGACATCATTAATTTTAATGTATCCTACTCGAACTGAATTGTCGTTTATTATTTTAACAACATCTTTCACTACTTTTAACGTCAAGCCTTCGACTGCTTTCCTACCTATTATTAAATCATAGTCAGTTTCTTGTACCACGTAAAATTTATCCTATATTTCTATACCATCTACATACACTTTATGCAAGAAATAACCCGTTGGCTTAATTTCTTTTCCACCTATGCCCGATATAGTTATATTGTTGCTGGTTAACTTTGACGCATCTATTGCAGTATGATATCTTGAATTGGCGATTAAAATATCACTCCCTGTATCGATTATTATGTTTGTTTTTATTCCTTGCCAGGATTCTTCCTTTCTTACCATTTAACGTGCCCGTATTAACTACTTTTCTTTGCGTGTTTTGGCTCCAATCTTGGTATTTCATTTCTCGCTAATTTTGATTACGTTGCGGGTTATAATTTGAATAATCTTGTTGTATTTTAATCCCCATGGTACATTTACCACTCATGTGACCAGATCTACCACAATGAAAACAGATTATATGCGCCTCGTTTCTTCCGTTATTAACATTGTACCTATTGTCAACTTGGCGCCTTTTCGAATTGGCGTAGTCAGCCACTCTCGATCGTTTATCCTCAAAACTCACGCTTGTATTCCTTACTGATTGTTTATTGCAAACCCTTCGAGCCGTTTCGTAAATGTCTAACTTGTTGACTAAGTCGTCTATCTTTTTTATTACTAACAATTCCTCTGCAAAATGTGTCTTTGTTTCCGCAGGTAAATTATGCCTAATTTGATTAACTACAATTAATTCCGACAATTTATCAAAGTTATCTATTTGAAGACCGTCAATCCATTGTTTGAAGTACACCTTGATCTCATAAGCGAAATTGCGCCAATTAGCTCATGGCTCTTTTTTGGGTGAGAAAAATTTCAGCCTAAACTCTTCTGGCGATAGTTTGTACCGTTTTAAAAGAATACTTTTTTGTAATCATAATCATGCATTTCGGGTTCACTCTCCCTGGTTATTATATTAATCACATCTAATAGCATTAGGTTAATTAAATAGGTGACCCACTATTAGGTAGATTTCGTAAGAAATACTACCTATTGCAGTCGTTACCATGGTGCGACTTTTGAAAAATTCCTTCATAACTTTTCATTATATGACCCCAGGAACCCAAAACCACCCCCACCAAAAAAGTTTATATATATATATATATATATATATGTATGTATGTATGTATGTACTAAATTTTGTCCGCACGATAAAAGTCGCAATTATGCATGGATCGTTTTCAAACTCGCCAACAACTTTGAGATGGCTAATATCTCGGCGGGGATTGAAAATGGGCAAAATCGGCCCAAGGGAATGGAAATGGGGAGGGTTCAAAATTTTGAATACCGTCTTAACAAGATTCTGATAAAACCAGCTCTTACACAACAATGACAGGAAAAAATAAACATTTTTCGTTAAAACTGTTGCCAACAATTTAAAAAAAACAATAAAATTTTCACCACAACAATTTCTTTTCTATTGCAAGATATTCACGTGAAAAAATAAATTAAATAAATAGTTTGACGATTTGAAAGCAAATTGAATATTACGTCATAAGTTTTCTAGAGCAAGATTTAAGCATGAAAACTCAAAATGAAATAAATAGTTTGACGAATACAAGAAAAAAATATATATATATTGCGTCATATTGGAAATATAATGGACCTCAGCAGGTGAATATGTAATGTCATGAGTTTGAAGAAACGTATTAAAACATGATAAAAACCCGACTATGGAAATATTAACGTATTTCAACACTTTGAAGTTCTCTGAATTTGTTTTAGCCATTTTTAAACCTATTCCTTATACATGCGTGTGTGTATTCGTGTATATTAGAATTTTTACAAAATGTTTAGCTCCCTAGAGCTCATTCTTAGTGAAGGAACTGGGTTTATCTCTAATCTTGATTTAAATTTTGTTGGTGAATTTAGCACTTTAACTTCGAAATCTACCTCCGCCTGTAGGCCCGAGCCGGCAGGGATTTTTTTTTATCAATGCCTATTTTCGCCATTTGCCTTTCATACATAGCCAAGTATAAATTAATATCATTCGTACTATCATATTTTGTTAATAATCTAAGCAATTCATATTGTTTACTTGGATTTGTCCTTGTGTTCACATCGATGTGCTGTCTTGAATTTTCTTGTAATTGTGTTTTCTTAATCTCAAACTCTCTTTTGCCATCTTTTTCTTCCAATTCTATTCTCCATTTTCTCTCTTCCATTTCCATTTGCAGCTTCTTTTCTTCGATCTCTGCTCGTAATTTCTACACAGATGTCATATACACCCCATATTGACGCGATTGTTTTCTGGCGCCAATGTCATATACGCACCGGGTACTTAACTGGCGCCAACGTGCCGTTATTTTGCTTGATATCGTAACCCGGATATAGATGATATAGTAACGAGGTTTTCGCCAAATTGGCGTAAAAATACTCGCGCCAATATGGGGGCGTATATGACATCTGTGCCGTAATTTCTTCTCTTCGATCTGCAATTGAAATTTCTTTTCTTCAAGTTCCGATTGCGCTTGCAATTTCTTTTCTTCAAGTTCCGATTGCTTTTTGTTTCTTCTCTTCTCTTTTCTCTTCTGCTTTCTCCTTTCTAGTTGCCATAATTACTTCTAGGCGATCCTTTATAAAATCTTCATCGTAATCCTCTCAGCTTTTAATCAGCTTTATTAGGACAGGGATTCTCGATTTTTCTGGTGGTTCAATTCCGCATTCCTCGCAGAGTTTTATTAGATCAATTCTTTTAGCTTTATTCAAGGATCCCATGTTTTTCAAAGTTGTATTTGAATAAATATGATTACGGTTTTACACTTGTCTTGTTCATTCACAATCCATCTTTTGACACTGGCGATTGACAACAATTTCTCTTCGATTAATATTTGACTATCTATTCCACTACTAGTTGCTTAAAATCCCGGCATCGAACCCTCAAATTTGTAGAAGGATTACATGTAAAATGTTAATATATAGATGACTTGAATAACTAGAAGTTGGAATAACAACACATACACTTTAATACAATTCTATAAAGATAATTTTACACCACTTCGTTGATACCTTTTTTAAATACAGCTCATTTCTCACTTAAAACTTATAATATACTTCTTTCGAACATTTTAATTCGGCCTAACAGCACCTTCCTTGACATCTCGTAAGCCGATGCTTCATCTATACTAATATTATAAAGAAGTAAAAATTGTTTGTTTGTTAGAAGTAATCTCTGGAGCTACCGAACCGATTTCAAAAGTAATGGTATCAAAATGATGGTTTTAGTTCAACTTAGAATATAGGCAATGTTTTATGTAGGTGCCACTACCCCAAAGGGGGTGCAGGAGCAAAAAATGTTCCAAAAATGCGATTTTTGCGTTACTGAAGGGCGTAGAAATATGAAATTTGAAATATTAGCTACTTATTAGATATAAAGGAATTCTAAGAACAGTTCTACAAACAATTCGAAATTTAAAAGGGGTGAAAATGCGCGTAAAGCGTTTTAAAAAACGTTCTAAATGGTGATTTCTACACAATCTCAGCAAATACAAACCGATTTAAAAAATAATGGTGTCAAAATGATGTGGCAACGCTTGCTCCAAGATAGGCTATGTTTTATGTCGGTGCCACAACCCGAAAGGGGGTACAGGAGCAAAAAACATTCTAAAAATGCGATTTTTGCGTTACTGAAGGGCCTAGAAATATGAAATTTGAAATATTAGCTACTTATTAGATATAAAGGATTTCTAAGAACAGTTCTTAAACAATTAGAAATTTAAAAAGGGTGAAATGTGCGAAAAGCGTTCTGAAAAACGTTCTACATGGTGGTTTCTACACAATTTCAGAAAATACCAAACCGATTTAAAAAATAATGGCGTCAAAATGATGGTGAAATCACTTGCTCCAACATAGGCTATGTTTTATGTCGGTGCCACTACCCGAAAGGGGGTGCAGGAGAAAAACGTTCTAAATTGCGGTTTTTGCGTTACGGAAGGGCTTAGAATCGTGAAATTTGGAATGGTAGTTAGTTATAAGATATCAATGATCTCTTAGGACATTTTCTAAAAAAATCGAAATTTAAAAGAGGGTCAAAATACGCAAAAAGCGTTGTAAAAAACGTTCTAAATTGCGATTTCTATGCAATCTCAGGAAGTACTGAACCGATTACAAATATAATGATGTAAAAATGATGGTGACAGATCTTGCTCCAAGATAGGCTATATTTTATATCCGTTTCCACTACCCCAGAGGAGATGCAGGAGCAAAATGCGCGAAAAGTGTTCTAAAAACGTTCTAAATGCCGATTTGTCAGCAATATCTCAGGAAGAATCAAACTGATTTCAAAAGTAATGGTAGGAAATTGATGCTGACAGCCTCTGCTCTAACATAGACGCTATTTTATGTCGGTATCACTATCACCTAGACGTTGCAGGAGCAAAAAAGCGTTCTAAATTTCGATTTTTGTGATCGGTAGGGGCTAGCAACTTAAAATTAGGCAAGCTACATATTTATTAGATATAAATGATCTTTAAGAACAGTTTCGAAAAAATTGGAAATTTAAAAAGGGGTGAAAATGCGCGAAAAGCGTTCTAAAAATGTTCTAAATTGCTATTTCTACTCAATCTCAGGAAATACCAAAGCTATTTCAAAAGTAATGGTTGCAAATCAATGGTGACAGTTCCTGCTATAACATAGGTTATATTTCATGTTGCTGTCACGACCATCTGAGAGTTGTAAAAGCAAAACATGTTCTAATTTGCGTTTTTTGCACAAATGAGGGGTCTAACACTTTAAAGTATGGCATGGTATTTACGTACAAGATGCAACTGCTTTCTAAGAACAGTCGAAAGAAAATTCCAAATTTAAAAAGATGAAGTGAGCGAAAGGCGTTATAAATTACAATTTTTATGCAATCTTATCAAACACCAAACCGATTAAAAAAATAATGATGACAAATTGTTGGTGATAGAACCTGCTCAAACATAAGCTATAGTTTATGTCTGTGCCACTACCACCAGAGGGTTCCAGGAGCTAAAAACTTTAATTGTGATTTCTGTAATACTGAAAAGTCTAGAAACGTTAAATATGGCATGGTAGTTACTTATAAAATATAAATGCCCTCGAAGGACTGTCGAAAATAAATTCGAATTAAAAAAGGGTGAAGCGAAGGGGAGGTGCGAAAAGCATTCTAAAAAAGTCCTAAATTACGATTTCTATGCAATTTTAGGGAATATAAACCGATTATAAAAGTAATAGCTGCGAATCAATGGTAACAGTCTCTGATCATACACAATCTATATTTTGTGCCGATGATTCTACCACCTGGGGTTCACAGGAACAACGAACGTTCTAAAAAATGCCTTTAAAATCTTTCTAAATTACGTTTCTGTGGAATATTAGGAAATAACAAACCGATTTCAAAATTATTGGCAAATTAATGGTGACAGTTCCTATTTCAACATAGCCCTTTATGTTGAGAGAGGTGATAGGACTTGGAATTTGACATGATAGTTAATTTTAAGATGTAAGAAGGTGATTTCTAAAACATTCAAAACTTCAAATGAATACTGAAATAAGCGTATTAATTGAGCATAAAAGTTTCAAAATATTTTCTAAATTATCATTTATTTAGTTTTATTAATTTAAGTCTCATTTCTGCCTAATGCAGTGTAATAATGATGTTTAATCAAACAGTGTTTTAAATAGTAATTTTTGATGTATTCTTAAAAGTAATAAGTACCTTTAAATAAAAAAACCTTTTAATAAAATAAAATATTACCTTTTAATAAAATAAAAATTTAGTTAGTACCTTTTAATAAAAATTAGACATATAAATATCACTTGGCATATAAATATCACTATAAATATCACTATCTATATATATAAAAGCCGTTCTCTGTGTGTATGTCCTTTATACAAATCTTCAATTTTAGACAGAATTACACGAAACTTGCTGTATATACGTTTTAGAACGTGGAAAAGATCACTGTCTACTTTAAAAAATCATCAGACAAATATTTATCCCTTTTTTCTACGACCTTTCATAATTTAACATTATAGAAATATCTCTTTTTAAATATTCAAATTCAGGTTTCTTTCCTGTTGCCACACATCTAAAAAACAGCTCAATAATTAAAAAAAATATTGATAACTCGAGTACTTTGTTTTATAAGGCAATAAAAATTCGGATTGTCTCACTATATTTTTGCTGTTTTTGAAATTGACGTCATTCAAATAAGAAAATGCACATTTTTCATATATTTATGTAAAAATTTTAACTAAGCATGCTTTAAAATGACCTTAGTAGTACTTTAGTTGAATGTTAAAAAATCTATTTTAATGAAGTCGTTTCAATATCAAGAAATCAATTAAGGAAAAAGATAATAGTAAAAAAAAAAAAAAAAAAATCGTTTGCTAGATATGACGTCAATTTCGTCAACATAATTTCAAACTGGTTCTAAAAACTGGATGCTACAATTTATTCCCTATTTCTTTGTAATTTAAATATTGCGCGGCAGCGCAGTACTTATTTATTTCCAGTGTCACTTCTCAATGTTAATTTAACATGGAAAAGCCTATGGAGATCATAACTTTTTCATTTTTTCTTCCCACCTTTTTGTCCCTGATGCCACTCATTTTTTATTCTTTACTAATTTTAATTATATTATAAATTTAAAGTGTAAAAACGATTGCCTGATGTCAAGGTCAAAACAAATGGTAAAATGCCTTTGCATTTGGGTGAATTATAACCCAGAGAGAAAGAAACATGGGCCAATTTATTTTTACATTATTCAAATATTTTTCTTAATTCCAATTTTCGCTTTTTTCATTGAAAATCAACGGACATTTTTCATAGAAAATGTAACATTTTTACTTCATTGTTGCAAAAATTTCAAAAGCCGTAATAATAATTTATTATTTTTTAGTTGAAAGATTTTCACATGAAATATTAAATTGAGCTAGTTTTTTTTCAAAAATTAAAAAGGTGAATATGGCGTCATAGTGGCAATAAAAAGGATTAAAATAGCAATTAAAATAGCAATTATAGCCTTTGTGCAGGAATATAAAAAGGATATTTTCAGAATAAGTTTTTGCTTTGGTCAAGTTTATATTTTAGTAAAAAGTTTCTAATGGATAGCTATTTTTACGGAAGGTAGCTAACTTAGTGGGGAATTACATAACTTAAATTTTAAAATGTATTTTTTTTCCGAGATGAGAACTATTTATACCCCAAGTTAAACTTAGGTAATAATTTTCGGATGTGTTTTCATCACCCCTTGGGAGAGAATAAGGTTTAAAAATTTAAGTAAAACTTTTATTTTTTATTTTTTACTATATCACAGCTATAATATTGTTAAATATTAGCAGTAAGGATTCGACACAATTTACATTTACTTCCATAGCGTTCCTGAATGGGAAATAGGGTATCTAAATTTAAATTAATTTTTTATGTTTTGATTATAGATTTTTTACGTTCAGATTTTAAGTTTTTGTCCAAACTACCGCAACCTGCATTACTACAGTAGTGAAACATTTTGAATTACACATTGGTAAACTGCATCCCACATTGTGATGCAATTCCGCATACATCAACGCCTGATGATGATACCCTCCATTAATTTTGAAATGCGTTCGTCTGACTGCAGTAGTTATTAAAAAACTTGACATATTAAACAAAAACATAATTCGAAGAACAAATTAAAAAAACAAAATTTATTCCCTACATTGTTTAAGCCCGAGAAGGGACAGATATTAAGATATTTCATTCAATTAGTTTTACATTTAATGTTAAATTTTTGTAACAAATTAGTTAAGCCAATTGAAGATTAAAAAATAAAAATAAAATTAATACAATATGATACTTAAAACATACTAAAAACTTAGATTCCGTTCAAATGAAATCGAAATAAATCTTAGACTTTTTTTAAAGTTTTGTATTTTGCATGCATCTTATCATTTTATGCACAATTTTCATAAACATAATACTAAATCTGCAATACAAATATTTTCAATTAAAAATGGAAGAAGTCCAAGATTTATTTCGATTTCATTTGAACGGAATCTAAAATTTTTAGTATGTTTTAAGTATCATATTGTATTAATTTTATTTTTATTTTTTAATCTTCAATTGGCTTAACTAATTTGTTACAAAAATTTAACATTAAATGTAGAACTAATTGAATGAAATAATATCTGTCCCTTCTCAGGCTTAAACAATGTAGGAAATAAATTTTGTTTTTTTAATTTGTTCTTCAAATTATGTTTTTGTTTAATCTTTAATTATATCGTTTAGATAAATGTTTTAATACCTGAAATGCAGTGATAACATTCTACGATTTGTATCGAATACGGTTAGATAAAATACGATTTTTCTACGATTTATATTAAATAGAAATTATAGCTACTATTTTTTAGGGTAAGCTTTTTTTCTTTTTTAAGCAAAATTTCATGACTGACAGACTTTTCTGTTAGACGTTGAAATAATGGGATGCATGATGTTTAGAGATCAAATTGCAGTAAAAGCGTAATTTATGGTACGGTTAGGTTGTTGCCACCAACAATATGGTGCTAGGCGTTACTCATAGATAAGTCTTTTCTTCATAATATTGCATTAATAGCAAACGGATATATCTTTCTTAATTGGGTTACAGGTATATTTAAAAATATCTCCGTGATTGAAAATTAATTTAAAATGGATAAACAATCCGTAAATTGAGATAACCTTTTCAAACAAATATTACTGAAAGTACTTTTTGTATTCTATTAGATGTTGGAATAATCAAATGTGCGATGTTTAAAGGTCAAATTGCAGTAAAAGTTAAATTTATGCTTGGGTTAGGTTGTTGCCACCAACAATATGATGCTAGAGTTACTCATAGTTCACCAATGTCTTTACTTTATAACATTGCATTAAGAGCAAACAGGTATATCTTTCGTAAGTGGGCTGCATGTAGGGATGAGATTTCCACGTTTTTGCACACCGGTATATTCTTAAAGAAAATGTTGTTCTGTTAAATCAAGAGAGTGCTCCGATTATTTTCTCTAACAAAATATTGGTGTGAAAAAACGCGGAAATCTTATCCCCGGCTGCATGCAAATCAAAAAATATCCATGATTGAAAATTGCTTTAAAATCCATTCACATGAAAAAAATTGAGATACAATTTTCAAATAAATTTCATTTGACAGAAACTTTTTCTATTCGACAGTGTGAAAAAAGAAATTGTATGATGATCATAAGTTAAAAAAATTTCAGTAAAGGCAAAATTTATGGGTTAGGTCCTTGCCATCATCAGTATAATGTCACAATTGGCATTGTGTTTGTAGTTTTTTTTTTTTTTTTTGTATATTCTGAAGATGACTCAATGAAAGAGTCGAAACATGTAAATTTTTAATATTTTTAATGTTTTTTTATTGAAATGACGCTTTTTAAGCAAACAATTGTACTTTAATGCATGTTATGACATTTGTTTGGAATACTAGGGGGCTCGGCCCCCTACGAGCTACGCTCGCCAACCCCCGTCCAGAAACCGCAGACTCTAAATGCACGCTAATTTGATCGGCTTTAAAAAGATTTCGAAAGATTGAATTATAATTTAAAAAACAGTGGCGATCTCCCTATAAACGAATTTCTATTCATTTCTCTTTGATTGGGGAATTTTAACGCCAAATCCGCTGCGCTACTACTTGATTATCCTGTCGACCCATTTCGCCAAATTATATAAATCGCCAAACAACTCACCAAATTATACAAATTGATATAATTTTTATTTTAAATAATGAAAGAACAAATAAATTCGTACAACGTTAATAAAAACACAAATAAAACGTCGAAATAAAAATAACTTGATGACGTAGACACGTGTAACAACATTTCAAAATAAGCTAATATAAAAGGAATTAAGTAAAGAGAGTCTTTGTCTCCTGGTATTTTTTAACAAAGCGAAAAGAAAGTTCTTTTAAATGAGACATTTTAAATTAATTCTCAAAATATCAAATAAATGTCTAGCGCAATTTCTAAATTTAAACTTTTTTGCAATATTATTTTGTGTTCATTTTAAGTAATAACTATAATGTGACGTAAATATGACGTAATTTCTCCTAAGACTTCTAACGCATGTTAATGGATTTATTATTTTACAATATCCTTTCTCTTTTAAAATTCACGTGCATACTTTTTATGACGTAATTTTTAATAAGTTCCTCCTTTTTATACGTAATTATTTAATTCTAATTTGAAAGTTTTTTTCCTGTATTATAATAGTCACGTGTAAATAAATTTTTAATTTGAAGCAAACATTATTGCTTGCGCTTTTTATACAGTTGGCAACAGTTTAAATTAGTACAATTTTCTGAAATCTGTAAAAAATATCTCTAGAAATGCTGAAAATTTGAATTTAAAATAGAAATAAAACCTGAAAAAATGAGTCAAAATAAAAAAATTAATGCAATCTGCACTCCGGCAAATTCTAACGCATAAAATGATCTAAAAATGATTACACTGCCATGTATAGTTTTTGCTGCTATAAAACTTTTTTAGTGGAACGATTTTGTCCAACTTTAGCATTAAATAACTCTTAAAATAATTCTTCGATTTGAAAACTGTCTGCATCAGCGTATTTATCAAACATTTCTGTATAAAACCACCGATTTTCATATTTTTGTATGCATTATTTTTGTTAATATTAACGAAGAAAGGCCTCCGGTCACAAAAAAATCAAAACCGGCGGCGGCGGCGGCGGCGGCGGTGACAGCGGTAGTTACTTTTTTTTAGAATAGAGAGATATATTATTATGGTATAGTTAATAGTAGACGCAATTAAGACTATTTTACTTATATTTCTTATCGGTCTTTTTAACGATTCGTGGACGGGAATGCACTAATCTCAGTTATTGTCATTGCCGTATTATTTCATTTTAATGTATTTTACCCGGGAAGACCCTTATTATTGACACGAGCGAAGCCGTGTAGATCTGCTAGTCTTTATATATAAAAGCCGTTCTCTGTATGTATGTCCTTTATACAAATCTTTAATTTTTGACCGATTTGCACGAAACTCGATGTACATATGTTTTAGAACGTGGAAAAGATCACTGTCTACTTAAAAAAATTATCAGACCACTATTTATCCCTTTTTTCTACCACTTCCATAATTTAACATTATAGAAACTAGGGGATCGTACCCGGGCTACCCGGGTTAAAGAATATAGGCGAAAACATTTTTTTTTTTAAATTGAAAACTAATAAACTTTTTATATGCATAAATTTTTTAGAATGCCCACTTACATTAAAAAAGCATTTTTCATATGGAAAATACGAATTATACAATCAAATAAATTTTTGAAGTTTATCAAAAGCGATATTTTCTTATTAGCCGCATGCTAAGAGTTATTTGCCAAGATTTTGCTACTTATGGCATTCTTTTATATTCTGATAATTTCAGAGCTTATACATGTCTGGTAAATTTGTGTTTTATTTATATTATTTTATTTATTTATTCATAGGGAATTTTTTTAATGGATATTAGCCGTAAGAAAATGATGAACTCTATATTTTGCTTTAAGGGCAATCAGATTAATCTTCCATAATCGAGCTCCGCGCGATATATATAAATTAAAAAATATTTCATGCTTTAAAATTGTTTTTAAAACCATAGACAATCAGTAAACTGAGATGAACTTTGCAAACAAATTCCATTTGAAAAAAAAATCCTATTTGGTGATTTAAAAATTTAAATTGTATGATTACAAATATGTTACATTTGTGTTTTTACAATATTATTCTTTTATTTGTTTGTAAAAGAAGTATTAATTTCGTTAATTTGTCTTTCACAAATATGTTAGATTGGTGGTTCTTTTAATATTCTTTTATTTTTGTTTATAAAGGAAGTATTAATTTCGTTATGCAAAAATAGTCAGAAACAAATGCTGAAAAATGTTTGTTGCTTTATGTGCAAAATGTTTATTATTATTATATACTGAAACCGGCACGTGATAAGATAAACTTTAAAAAAATCATGCTTAAAAATTATTTCAGAAAATATAATACATCAGTCAATGAATGCAGTTTTTAAACAAATTGCATTTTAAAGTAAATTTTTTCCCCTGTGCGACGAAAATTGAAAATGTGATGGTCAGAAAATTAAAAAATTGCAGTAGCGAAAATTTCAAGACCGAAATTTGATCGTGAAGTGTTGGCATTCGCAAAATGACGTCAGCGTTACGCACAGATACGTTTGTTCTTTATAATATAGATGCTTAATCAGTAAAATATAATAAAGATCAGTTTTTAGGATGTGGTTATCAATTGAGGTTCTTATGCTTGGATTTCCGGAATGAAAACAACAATTTTCACCTTCTCAAAATCTGCATACGCATTTCTCATATCCATATTCATCATTTAAAAAAAATTGTGTTTTGTTTGACCATTTAAAAATCATTTTAACTCAAAACTTGAAGTCACGATTGTCCGCAACATCTTTTATGTGAACAGACGCACTCTTTACTTGAGTTTCTAATCTCAATTCCGGAGACTAAAAATTTCCATAATTTATGTTTTTTAGACACATTTGTGTTAAATTGTTTAGTTTTATCTAAGAAAGTGTATTAATTTTAAATAAGTATATCTAAGAAAGTGTATTAAATTTAAATAAGTATTTCGCCTAGTGTCTGAAACTTAGTATCAGTACACATGCAGAAGGAAAAACAATATAGAAAATTTATGAGGAAAAATGCGTGTTTTCAAAAGCAGTATGTCATTTTCCGTTATTATGCCCCTAATATAACATTCTGCTCCTAATGGGATTTTGCGCCACTAAACCCTATAGAACAATTTTTAGCAACAATTTTGAATTTTTATCAGAAAATAGCATGAATAAAGTAAAAAATACCTCATTATTTCTCTCTTGTCTGCAATAATGAAAGCTATCTGATTTTCATCATTTTGAAGAAATTTCATAAAATGCTTTTAAAATTAAAATATAAAAGTGAGGATATTTAAAAAAAAAAAACAAATAGTGCGATCACATCTACAAAGGAGGAGCTTTCTGTTTAAAAAAAATATCAGTAAAATTGGTTCAGCAGAAAGATTAGAGCAGATGACTAAAAAACACCCTTGTGTTTTAAATATATAGATTATATAAAATTAGGAAAAATTAAATTAAGCAAATTATGTTTTTTGGATACAATTATAGTAGAATGTCCTAAAGAATAGCATTAAAATTTTATTATTCGAGAGAATTTTTGACAAAAACTTCAGGAACACGATATTATTTTAAACCACGAATTATTTGTTTGCTTGTCTAACTCGGCGAAGCAAATCCATCCAGGCGAGAATCATCAATTTCTGTAATATAAATCGCTATTATTTACATGTCAACTCTCTTTTATAAAGACACTTTAAATTTTTGTAAAACTTTGCGTTTTATCAGTGTGTGATTTCGATCACATTATTTTCAAAAGTGAAGCCTTTTCACCTGTGAAGAATTTCAAAGCAGCTGGGCTGTGAAAATGACGCACTTCTACAAAACATAATTCAGGTTTAAGAATTAAAATACACGCTTTTTTATAAAATGACGTCATTTACATCCGCTAAAGCAATCCACTTTTACAATACAGTCTTAAACTTCGTCTATAGAAAAGTGTGCATATGACGTCATTATCACGGAATAACAGACAATATTCTTGACATAGCCCATATTTTAATTTCAACTTTTTTTTCAGGTTTCATGATAAAATGGCAACAAAAAGATTCAATATCTCTTATTTTCGACTATTTTCCGTTTACTTTCAATGACTTTCTATAGAAATGAGGTACTTTTGTTGCCACGATAAGAAAAATGGTATTAAAAACTACAAAAAAAAAATTTATATCTCAAAAATAAATAGAGATACAGCTTTCAAACAAATTGCATTTAAAAGAGCATTTTTTTCCTTATACGACGGTGTAAAAATTTAAGATGTGCGATGTTTAGAAGTTTAAAAATTTGCAGTACAGATAATTGCAAAAGCGAAATTTTATTTCGAATTTCAAAGTGTTACCATTCGCAAAATGACGTATGCGTTACGCACAGATATGTTTGTCCTTTATAATATAGATATCTCTTTTTAAATCTCTTTTTAAATCTTTTTTAATTCAAACGTTTCTTTCCTGTTGCCAAACCCTAAAAAATGACACAATAATGTGAAAAAAATAAGGATAATGCGTGTATTTTGTTTCTATTTGCCAATAAAAATTCAGATTTTCTTGCTATATTTTTGCGTGTTTGATATTGACGTCATTCTAAACAGAAAATTTACATTTTTTTGTATATAAAATAAAAACTTTAACTATAAGAGCGGGAAAATAACGTAGCACCTCAATTTGAATGTATTTTTTTAAATTAAAACATCTATTTTAATACAAACAGTCAACAATTTAACAAAACGAAAAAAAAGGCTAGATATGACGACACATTCTATCAAATCTTTTCAACGCGTAATGAAACTCATTGTAAACATATGGCTCCTATATTTTGCTTACTACTTCGATTGTATACTACAGCCATATCTTATAGCTATACGTTATCGCTAAGTGTTGTATTGGTTTAGATTCAGTGCTAATATTTTCTGCGATTTATAGCAAAAAGAGAGCGGTTATTTACATTTTCAAAAAAAATCTTGACAGATGTCTTGATTTAAAATTTATGGAAAATGACATCATTTCATCTAATCATTGTAGATTTAATTTCAATAAAATTTTAGTAACTACTACCTCATTTGGATGTATGTTTTTGCATTTTCCCCCGTATTGTGAAGATATTGTATACTTCTGTTACGCGCGCCAAAGAAAACATGTATTTTAATTTTAAAAGTTAAAAAAATTACTACAATGTGTCAAAAGAACATCCTTTTTCTGAATTTAAATTTCGCGAGTTCCAAAATTAAAACTAAAAATGCGAGTTTCTTCATAAACTTCAAGTTAAGGCTGTTCTCAAATCCAAAGGAGCTATTTTCTGACATATTTTTTAATTAATTTTTGTTCTGAAACGCATGAAATTGACAGAAGTTCTTATTTAGAAACTATGTAATCGAAAGATAGTTTCCATTTGTTGGTAAAGGTATAAGATCTTTCAGTTGGTGTTTTGAACTCAATTTCGGACGCAACAGTGCAATAAAGGATAAAAACCGGCCGTCACGCAACCACAATTGCTCATAACTCGACAAGTAATTTATTTATGAAAAAAGGAAAAACTCATTTCAATTCCAAATCGCTTTAATAGTCAGGCCTACAAATTTTAAGCCTTTACGTTTAATGAGTCAGAAAATGTGTCAGAAAGTTTCGCGTTGTTGAGCAGGGAACTGGAGAAGCACCTTAAGCATTTGCAGGTTAGTATTTTGTAATTAAGTTGCATGCCAGACAGGCTCGGACTGGTGCGCCCTCGTCCAGGGAAAACTTCGCGCCCCTAATTGCCTAAGCCGCATCAATATTTTTTCACTTGTTGTAGACATACATTCTGATTAGCGTACTAAATTTCGAGAATTCGTTTAGGAAGTAATCAACAATCACTAGGTAGACAGCACAAGAGAAGTATTTTTTTTATTATCACAAGATATATCGTAGCAATTTCAAGATCGGAAACTAAAAAGTACACCTTTGCATGCGATTGAAAGGGAAAACATGCACCCAACGAGAGCTGTAGTAGCCATGGCACCCAGGACTTAATTTCTTTCATCGCTTCTTTGAATGATATCTGTTAGATTTTAACCAAATATTTTGCACATTTTCAGTCCCTTTGCTTTTAGTACTTTGCGCCCACCTCCTTTATAGCCGCCCCTGAATGCACCTATAATCGTGCTTTTTAAAAGCAACTTGAGTGAAAAAAAAGAGAGAAGTATATCAAAAGTCAAAAAAACTTTTTGTATGGAGTTTGTTGTTGATTGGAAAACACAATCTTTTTTCTTTTCGGGGAATACAAAGTTGATGATACTTTTGGATTACAATCTGCAAGCTGTGGGATCTCGCGGGCAACGTTTTCTCATTCACAAAATCTACCATCATTTTTGGATAGTAATTTCGCGCATAGTTTAGGAGTAATCAGTGAAAATACATAATAAAAAAAAAAAAAAAAAAAAAACATGTGCGTCGAAATGAGAACCTTCTCAAAACACTCAAGTATGGAAACTTAAATATTTCCCTTGATCTCTAACAATGGTAAAAGTTTTGCAAATCATGGGAAGAGTGTGATAAGAATAGTAAATTTACTAAATTATTTAAGCGATTTTAGGCTAGCAAAGCGACTGTTTTAGGGTGTACTTTTTCTGTCGAAACTTTTTTATAAAGTGATATTTATTCAGCTCTTTATGGATGCATAAATTCACTTTTTAAGGATAAAAAATACAAATTGTTTTCACAAGCAAGTATTATTTTCACATTCAAATAGCCTTCCTATATTTCAGCATTCCAATACCCTGTAATATGTGGTACTTTTATAAAAGAACAAAAGAAGCATGAGATTTAGTTTTCAAAATTTCTATTGTCATACTGAGAGTATATTTTTGTTTAAAACATAAATGTTTTATAAACGAAATTTACATACTGAATGTTTCTCGTGTGTGTTGCAGGAGATACCTGCAGATACCACATTTAAAAATGCTACTTGGTTAATAATATTAATGATAATAAAACAGTAGTAAATAAAAAGTAGTTGTTCTCAGATTGCAACAGAAATTAAATTTATGACATTTTTAACTGACTTAATAACTAATTCATATTACATTAAGCCCTTAGCAGCACCGCGGCAACTCTATTTGGCGCCTGGTGCAAAAAAACCTTGTTAACTTTTGTAAAGAACTTCAGTGCATGAATGGTGATTAGAAAAAAAAATGTGGTTACTCCTAACTAATTATGCTAAAAATAATCGTAAAAAAATAGGTAGGCACCAATCTACTGGGAATAATATCTACTAGTTATTGTTATGTATAAAATATGTTTCTGAAGTCATTTACTTATTAAGAATTGTGCCAACTTTGAAATTTCAAACAATAAAACTCATTTTTGACACCTTAAGTTTCTTGGATCGAGACAGCCCGGAAAAAGGCATATTTTATATGCATTATCTTAAATCGTGATGGGTTTTAGAAGAGTTTAAATTTGAGGATAGTAAGGCTAAATCCATTTGAGAAACTTAATTTTTATCTTCATAAAAATTATCTGATTGATTTTTTATTAATTAATTAAAGATATGCAGAATAGACCCAAACTTATTCCAGGCTTTTTTTTCTATTCAAACACTTTTCTTAGTTAGAAAGCTATTAATAAAGTCATATTAAATATATATATAATGAACAAACCACAATTGTTGACACATTAATATGTACAGCTCATTTGAATAATTAGTTTTCGAGCTATGGAGAAAATTTTCCTTTCCATAATTTAAGGGGGTTGTATTCCGCTATCAAAGATACCACAGAAAAAAATCGTAAAAACTTATCAGAAATATTTTGTAGGATTTTCTTTGATGTAAAGTAAGTTTTTAATAAATTTATATTAGTTGTAAAATTTTACTGGTGACTAATTGAGAGATTTTGGTACTTTTTCTTGTAAGATCTTCAATTTATTTTCCGAAATTTTGGGATAAACCTTTAACACATTTTGTTTTATAACTGTATTAAGTTTAAAGAAAAGCATATAAGCTATATCTCTTTCCTGGCTAGAAAAGAACTCAAATAGGGTGTCAAAAGTGGATGTTACCATTTGAAAAATCAACGTTCGTGTATTTTTTTATATGTAGACAGCCTCCAAAGCAAAATTTATAAAAAGCATTTAATAGTAAATATTATTCCTAATCAATTTGTATCCTATGACTTTTTTATACAGTAATTTTCAGAAAAATTGGTAGGGGTGATCACTTTTTTTTTCTGCAATGTGTCTACAAATAGAAGAAGAAAATGAGAAAGCTCTAGTCTTGATGTCAGTAATCTACTACAAGGTAATCTGTGTTCAACTTGCTGGAGTTTTAGATGTTATATGATTTGTTTTACAAAATTGCTTAGTAGGAATTGCTTGTGTAGGATTAATGGAGCTTTAAATATGCACGAAGAATATAGCGAAGTCTTCTATCCAGAGTTAGAAATATAATTTAAGCCATTATCATTTACTTGGTGCTATGCGAGTGTGTTAAACCTCGTCAAACCAGATACAACACAAGCAAGTAAAATTGACTTGATTCGCTAAAATGTTTGCGCCCTCTGAAAATCCAAGGTCTGCGCCCTTTACACTGATCCAGTCCGACCCTGATGCCAGATAGTCGCTTAAAACATAAGTCATTCTATATTGTTTTAAACAAAGGTGCATGCCATAATAGGTGCCAGGCACACTCATTAAAATAAGAATACCCTAGCGCACAGCCCCATTACTGAAGATAAACCCGTCAATATACTTAGAGATAAAAATAGTTCTGCATTTTTAATTCAGCTAATAAGACTAATCCTTCATAATTGGGTTCACATGATTATATAACTTTCCCCTATAATTCTATGACTAAGCAACGGAAAACAATATGTTACGCACTAAAATCTTCCCTAAAAAACTGATAGTGCAAGTCGCATGGAAATCCGTCCTGAAGAATTCATGTTATATGCACTCGGAACGAAATTCCCATTTTATTTTTGGCGTTTTAATTTTGTTTGCCAACTTAGTTATTGAATATTACGCGAAAGCAAACAAATTCTGAATTATTTACAATGTTTTTGAACAATTGGGTTAATTTTTTGTATTTGGGTTGCAAGCATATTTAAAAAATATGCATGCTTAAAAACTATTTTAAAACCCATAAAAAATTCGTAAATTGAGATAAACATTACAAACAAATATCACTGAAAGTAGTACTTTTGTTTTCTATAATACGTTGGAACAATTGAATGTACAATATTTAGACGTTAAACTGCAATAAAGGGGAAATTTGTTGTGTTAGGTTGTTGCCACTGAAAATATGATACCAGCGTTACTCATAGACATGTCTTTTCTTTATACTATTGCATTAAGTGTAAACAGGTTCATCTTTCGTAATCGGGTTGCACTCAACTTTAAAAATATCCATGCTTAAAAATTACTTTAAAATCTATTAAAATCAGAAAACTGAGGTACAATTTTCAAACAAATTTCATTTGAGATAACTTTTTTCTATTCGACATTGTAAAAAATGAAATTGTGTGATGTTTAAAAGTTAGAAAAATTGCTGTAAAGGCACATTTTATGGGTTACAATTTATGGGCACTGACATAGTGTTTTTACTTTATAATGTAGATAATACCATACAAACGAGAATTTCACTAAGTGCTGCGCGATTTGGAGGAATTTCTTTTTTTCGTATTGTCAGGAAAATCACATATTTTTCTCTTATACCCGCCAAAGAAAACGTGCATTCTGTTATTAAATCTCAGGGATTTTACTATGGTTGCAAGACAATAACGCCATGTTTTTTGATTGTCTTTATAACGATTTGTGGATGGGAATGCACAAATTTCAGTTATTGCGATTGCCGTATTATTTCGTTTTAATTTATTTTATCTGGAAGGCTTCTTATAATTGACACGGGCGAAGCCGGGTAGTTCTGATAGTTTCAAATATTACGCGAGCAAAGCCGCGGGGTTTGCTAGTGAACAATATTATTTTATAGGCTGAACTGACTCTTTTCTAATTTTGAATATGGCCGAACCTTGATCTCGTGATCGTGAATTTTCATTACTCGTATTTTCAAATCATAGATAATAAAAATACCAGAGCGTCAGTTAATTTGCTGATCATGCACGTTATAAAGAAAATAAAGTATGTATAAATTCGCATCCTACATATATATTGCGATCTCTGAGATGTTAGAGAAAAGATCCGAGAAATTTAAGACACAAGAAGAATATAATTTCTTATCGACTTTTAATCATCGATTTTGTTGAAGAATGCAATTACCATACATATTGAAAGGCGTATGCTGGATAAGTACCAAACAATTATTACTTCAAAATCATTTGGTTAGTTACGGAAATGAATGTCTGTATTAATTTCCGTAAATAACCTCTTGATTTTGTTTTTGTTGCAATCAGGAACAGCATTTCAAAATTTTCTTGAAAAAGTGTGTGTGTGTGTGTGTGTGGGGGGGGGGGGCAAGTTTTCTTTGAGGGAAGCATTTTTTTTTTTTTTTTTAAATCCTGTGCTCATCTGTGAGAAGAAATTGCTACAGCTTTATTTTCACATATATTCTTAAAATTTGTTAAAATACTTGTTAATGATATAGTCCCGATTATCCGAGTCCGGCGTAACCGAGTTTCCGCTTTAACTGAGTTATTTTCCTCTGATGGAATGATGGCTATTATTATTATTAGCCATTATAAATGAAGTGTTAGGTGAAGATGAAAGAGTAGTAAAGAGTAGAAAGAGTAGTAAAAAAAAAAATATGGCCATTTTTTTTTTCCCATTCTGACAAGAAAATCCGTGTTCTAACTTTTTACGGCTGCTCTTTCATCTTCACCTAACACGAAAAGAAGAGGCAACACCTGCAATTTTCATGACACTAATAAAATCACATAGCTGCCAATTTGTACAGCTTTGTTAACTCTAAAATTTAATACAAAATTTTTGCCATATTTAATCGTTGACAATTGTTAGATTTCGGCGATTGAATTAGGAAAAATTTACTAGTAAGTTTTAGTGATAAGAAAAAAATCTTAGATACTGGTAGCTGTGCAGTAGCGTAATCTGCAGAAAAAAAACTACCACTGTTACTACTACCATAAAAATTAATGAATGAAGTGAAGATTTATATTTCATCTCTCCTTAGTTAGTGACGATTTGGGTAAATCCGGTTTATCCGAATTTTTTTTTTTTTATCCGAGGTGAGCTTGGCCCATATTAACTTGGATAATCGGGACAATGCTGTACATTGTCTGACTTTGACAATATTTCTATACAGCTTTATCAAATGTTATTGATAAGTTTCTGTGCTTAAAATGTTTATTTAATGTTTTAATAAAATAGAACATATTATTATTATTATTATTATTATTATTATTATTATTATTATTATTTACAACCTAACCCGCCCCAAATGGCACTCTTGATTTCAATCGCACTCTTTCAACTTTATATGTAGGAACAATTTTTTCAATGATGGGAATTATAAATATGGAGGTATCATGCACATATACTATTTTTATTTATATTTTCGCTTTAGCAATAGAGTCGCTTATTGCTTTCAGCGGCAGGAAAAGTTAGCAATTTATGACAAAAACACCTCGATCGTGAAAAGAAATCAACCTTGTAACAATTTTTCTGTCGTTATTTAGGATTATAAAAAAGTTTCTCATTAGTCACTATTACTTTAACTTGTGGAACAAAAACCAGCTATTATATATAGCAAGGCATCGGACCGCGAACAGGGAAAAGGATTCAAAATTTGCTTTTCACGTATATATGAAGTTTTAGATACCATAACTCGAAGTGCACTTTTTTTTTTTCTAAGACAATTTTTCGATTTGTTCATTTACACTAAGGTCTATGTTTATCTCTTTATTTTACCATCCTCTCAAATTTCTGTTTTGATACTTTTGTTAGCATAAAAGAAACCCCAAGAGAGATATTAATATTTATTAAAATTTTTTGCACTGCTACAGCAGAGATTAAGGGTCTAGCTATTCTTGAGATATATAAAAACTACAATTGAAACATTTAAATAGATTTATTAAATTTTTGATGAGGGACAGCAATAGGTTGGTAGAATAATGGTTGACCCTTATATGAGGTTTAATTATTACACAGAAAAAAACGAAGTTCTCAAAAATCAGTAAATCGATGTACTCATATCGAATTGAGTATGTTTGGATCAAAAATGAACCTATGCTTTTTCAATTTTGATACATCACATATTATCATACCCAAACAAAACGGTAATTTTGTACCCTGTAATGGTTTATTTCATTTAGGGTGGCATACAAGATGTTTATGAATGTAAATATTAAATTATGCACAGTATTTTAAAATAATTTAAAAATGTTTGCAAATAATGCTCTTTTGTCTTAAAAATATTCGATTTGGGTATCTTGCTAATAATTTTACTATTTTCCTTAATAAATATTCAATTAAACTCTTGTAAATAATTGTGAATCTTGTAAATTCTTGTAAATAATTGTGAACTGGAAATAGGGCCAGTATATTTTTAAGGCTCAGGGGGCAGTTTCATATTTGAACACAATCATGGAATCAAAAGTGAGTACATGTGTTTCTCAATTTCGAGTACATTTGGATCGGAGCTATTTTGAGTATGTGACGTATTTAAAATTGAGTACTTTTTACTCAGCTCTGAGTACCCATTTTTTTTTCAGTGTATTTATGAGGCAAGTTATAGAAAAATCTCACAACTCACACATTAAAATCATGCTTCACCCATTGGGCATCATAAAATTCGGAAGATAGGTACCTTTTATAACCTTTTATAATAATTTGAAAAGGTTTGAAAGGCAGGAGTTTTCGGAAGAGCGAATTTTAGCATGTATATTGAACGTCACAAAAAATAAGTTTTTATGATTTCGTATGCTTTATCAAATATATATATATATATATATATCTTCTGTAAAAATCTCTTTTGTTGCTTAGAAAATTCTGAGATATATTCATTTCTGTTATTCACATTTTTTATTTTCTTTGACGCTTATCTCAGCTGCTTCTTTAAATTGTTCTGCAAATGCGGACGTTGTTCACTCATTTTCTGAATATTGATAATACCATTGAAGGAAATGATTATCTCCGGAAGTTTAAGGCTTTAAAAAAGTTTTTTAACATAGCGCTAAACTCAAATAATTCTGACGGAAATGGAGAAGAACTCGCTTAAAAATCATTCACAGAAGAACTCATTAAGCATTTGGTATGATTCAAAAATTGCTAAATTCCCAAAAGAATTTTCAAAAGGAAACTTTTAAATAAAAGAACATTTTTTTAATTTAAAAAATAAGTTATTCTATAACAAATTGAATTTCAAATCTTTCTTTTGGTTTCGAAAACATATGTTTCTCACTACATACAACAGTCACAAAGTCACTTAATAACAACAATTAGAGTCATTGTGCCTAAATGTGACAATCTATAAATTCAACAATGTTCTTGTAGCTAAAATCGTAATGCAAAAACCGTATATAAATGCTACAAAACGAAACACCCGAACTCCGGAACAAAACGCAAACCATGTCACGGCATTTAAAACGTTTCTTAAAAAAAATTCCCATTACGATAAATTCATTATCAAGCGGTTCCATAACTATCCATAAATGTCGCGAATAATTTCAAAACAGGAATCACAGTTACGCTTTTTTAACTTTGAAGATCAAATAACACTTTCGACATCAAGGCATCGGACCTCTGTTTTATATATCTGAAGTGTAAACGGGGAAAGGCGATACATTTTCAAATTACAGTTGTTCTAGAATATTCTACTCATTTTGGTGACTGATTTTTTTTTTCAATAATCTATTAACGACGAATTGGATTCATCAAACGCGAAACGACTTTAGGGACAAATTACTGAGAATGATGTTTAAAGCAGAAATTGTGATTAATAAAACTTTGTTAATTTAATAAGTTAGAAATTTCCATATGATTATGCACTAGACTTTTTCTTTGGCTGGGTACTTAAATATTTGATTAAAATGATCAATGATATTAAAATTTTAATAAAAACTATGACGTAATAATAGCGACGTGTATTTAAGCATAGAAAAAAGACATGATCACTGGATTATTGAATACGCTTATACGACTACAGATCTGAAAATACTTGTGCAGATCAAAAAAACTTATATTTAAAACAGATTTAAAAAGTGTGACATTTTCTCATTCAGACAGTGTGCTGTTTCAGAATCAGTTTTCGATCCCAGTGCCTTTAAACTATATGAAAAATTAAAAATCCGGAAAGATAAATTAAATACTTCTTTGAGACGAATCATATCCATACACCATACTAACTGTTTTAAAAGCACGAGTTTTCAAATTGAGCACCATGAAGTAGTAATACAACTTCTCCTGTAATGTGTGATATATCTGTCCAAACAAATTTAGCAGTCGATAGAAATATAAGTGATGAAGATGTTGAATCTTTCCGAACAATGAGCGCATATTAAAAAAGCAAAAAGCAAAAACTAAACAGCAAAAACAGATAAGATTCTATTAAAAAACAGCTTGGAGTGTAAACAGAACCCACATTCACAAATATAGGGTAACTTCCCCAGTAACTGGCACCTTAAGAATTTGTCCTTAAACTTACCCCTGTTTTCATTACTTGGGGAAAAAATATTTATTTGCAAATATTTTTAAATCAAAGAGTGCATATCTGTGCATCTATTTTGCCAACTAAAATCAAAAATATTTGAATAGGTGTTTTTATAAAAAAATATTTATAAAAAGCTACTATAATCACCAGTAATTGGCACCAAGTACACCAATGTATGACACCTTGTGATCCAGTGATTGGCACATGTGTATATAAGTAAAAATCACACTATTTTTTACTTTTAGGTTATATGAAAAACATGGCTATGAGAAACATATGATAGAAAAGATTAATTATAACACAATATAAGCAGAAAATCTTGGTTTTGAGATTACATAGCTTGATAACATCAATTGTAACAACTTTATGCTGAAAATATTAATCATCGCATAAGCAAATTAATGCTAATTCACACATCTTGATGTTGGTAATATATTATAACTGTTTTAGACTTGTCTAAAATAGTTATAAAATAAAAACATAATTTGAAATGTTACATGGAAAAATAGAAATTAATGCTGTTTTATCTGTCGGTATGGGGTCTTGATTTTTAGAATAATGAATGACTCCAGAGAAAAAAGAAAATTTCCTGATAATTTCAAGGAATAATAAAAAAAGAAAAGATTGCCTACAGTCACTAATATCTGGCTTTGATGACCAAATATATTTGTTTTCCATTGTTTCTTGTAAAAAATTTAACAGTAGGTTCTGCAGAATCAAATCAATTATATGACCGATATAATATTGTTCATCATAAAACACATTATTATTATTAGGAGCAGTAGAATCAGTTAATTTTTCAAATTAACTGTAATCAACTCCATCTGGATTAAAGGGATATAGGCCACAATGTCTAAAGCCATGTGAAATGCATTCAGAACTAATGCTTCTAACAACAACACTTCAAACATTTTTGCAAACGTAATTTTTGTAATAACTCCATGAAAGTTACTCTCCGTTCATGAGCTACCTGTTTCCACTTCAATTTCATCACTTTGAACAAGCTGACATCACATGATTGCATTGTATGTGTTGCATTTGGGAGAGAGAAATCATTAATATAACTTTTTCAGCACAATAATTACTTAAATGCAATGTAAGGTGACTCTGATGAAAATCCATAAAAATTATTATTGGTAAATCAATCTGATTTTGCTGCAGCCATGGAAAAAAATATATTAGCTATGTATTTATAAAATGTTTTACCATTTATCTAGCCACTTTTACTTTTCCCTGAACCCCAACTTTTTGGAGCATTATTGACGAGATCTGATGGCAATCTCAGATAAGGATAAATTATAAATGGTGGACAAACAACTCCATCAGCTCGAACTGTCATCAGTACAGTAAGAGATTCTTTGTCTGAGCCTTGCACAATTTCATAAACATCTTTGCATTCTCTTTTCCAGTGTTGGGACAAAGCAAAAATGCAGCCGCATCACAATTATTGTATATTCTCAGGGGATATTTGAAAAGCTCTTTGAGATTTTCTTTGCAAAAATAATCTACCATTTCTTTAAACGTAATTCGCAAATCTAACTCAGTTAGTTTGGCTATTGAATGAGTAAGAGTTTCTGTTTCTGGAACGTTCACAATAATTTCAGGATGATAAGCTAAAAATAATTTAAACCATTTTTTCCTAGGTTTATTATTTGTGAATGGAGTTTTCTTGTTTGACAGTTCAATAATTTTTTGAACTGTACACAATAAATCCTCTTTTATCAAGGGAAAGCCATTTTTGGTAATGCTCAAAATTCATTTTACTATGGTAACTTCTGCTGCTGCTGTAAGAACTGATGATGCTCTCATTCTTCTTTCTCTTGGAGTTTTCCCATTAACTTATTTTTCTAAAGTATTATGAGGCACACCTGGCTTTATGAAAGCTCATGTTTTGAGTATGTGTAGCATGCATTGCATTCATCACTGCTTCTTCAGAATACAAGAATTTGGGTTTAATCCCTTTCAATGAATTTACTGTAGATGAAGATACTATATTTCAGGTTTTTGAGAGAAAGAAAGCAGCATAATTAGTTCGAAATGTGAATACTTTAAACGAATACAATATATTTATATTAATACCCAATAATTGTCATGCCATCCCCAGTAATTTTCATATGAAGCTTTAATTCCGCATGTCAATTACTGGTAATATTTCATATTTTCAAATAAAAACAATTGCTAAACAAAATTAGTTTATAACTTTAAAAGAACTGCCAAAATAAGTGGTTTAATTCCAAATTTCATGATTCCCCAGTAATTGGCACATGTGCCAATTACTTGGAACTAGCAAAACTGAAGCACCATTAAAGGGCACCTATCATTAATTCAAAAATCCAAATATTTATATCAAAAATACTTTTACACAATTAAAGTAAGCCCTTTCAACTAAACAAAACTTCTGTCAGTCAAAATTTATAACATATTATAAATAAGATAATAATGAATTGATATGCATGCTACTTTAAGCCAGAGAAGAAGCATTTGCAACGAAAATGGCTAATTTGACACAAGCCATAATTGTTTCTCTTTCTTATGCACTATTGACATCTAGTAGCATAAATCAAAGTTATAATCTTTAAAGTAAATGTACATATAGCTGGAATATGGTCTTGCATTTTTAAAAAACTGGATGTAAATCTTATTTTAGGACATTTTTGTAGGATATGCCAATCACTGGTGACCTGCCAATCACTGGGGATGTTACCCTATCTCTCTGAAGCTAATTCATCTCATGCTTTTTACTTTCTTCTATCTTTGTATTGGATTCGTAAAAATTTTCGAATTCCAGTTTTCGACGGATTTACACGTTTTAGGGGTCAGAGATCCCGAAAAACATGTTTTTACAAAATGTCTGTCTGTGAGTCTGTTTGTCTGTCTGTGTGTGACGCAAATTTTTTGGGCGCTCTATCTCAAGAACTAATCAACGGAATTTAATAAAACTTTAGATTCAGTTAGTCCCTGATATAAATTGATGCTGATTACTTTTTGGTGTAAATCGCCCAGCAGGTGGCGCTGTTTTGCTGCATTATTCATGATTTCCACAATAGCTAAATCTCAAGAACTAAAGCACAGATTTTAAGAAAACTTCAGATTCAGTTAATCCTTGATATAAATTGATCCGGAAAAGTTTTAGTTGTAAATTGCCCGACAGGTGCCACTGCTATGCAGAACTTTTCACGATTTCCGCAACAGTTCTATCTCAAAAACTAATGCACGGATTTTCATCACACTTTAAATTCAATTAGAAATTGACATAAGTTGTTGATGATTAGATTTTGGTGTAAATTAACTAACCGGTGTCGCTGATATGCTGCATTTTTCAGGAAATATTAACATGTATGAGGTAGAAGAAAGTTTTGGGATTGCCAATACCGACTAGTTTAAGTTAATTGTTAAAAACAGTTTCACCAACAAATCGAAAATCAACCAAAAGCAAAAAGCAGCAGGATTGGATTTTGCAGAATGCTTAACAACTGAAGCATATATGAAAGAAATTAAATAGACAATGACGTGAAAAGGCAAAAACAGAGACAAAAAAGGTAAAATAAAGAACAATCAAAGCTTATAAAAGCAAAATCAGAGTCACAAAACAGAATTCAGTAAAAACTCGAAATCAGTCCCTAAAGCAATCTAGAAGTAAAGATACAGCAGAAACTCACAGGGAGATATGGTCTTAATCTCAAAATTAACTACACCCATACCTTCCAGAAACCAAAAAGAAAATATCGATGTCTACATTGAATTTGATAAGCAAAAATGAGTTAAAGGCAAACTGAAAAGGAAAATATGTGCTTAAAATATACAGTAATAAACAGAGCTTTTGGTAAAATACATGTTGCATTAATCATTCTTTAATTACTTCTTGATTTTTACACGGTCAAAGTTAAATGTTTTTAAAGTATGAATTTTGAAGTATTCATTATTAAATATTATGAATCTCAAAGTTCTTCTTTTTCTTCTTCTTATTATTATTATTTAGTATTATTTAAGTTATTAGTAAGTTATTATTATTAGTAGTATATTAAGTATTTCAATAATAAGCGTTTCAACTTTCATTTTTATCTATTTCAACTCTTTATATTTCAAAAATTGACGGAAGTTAAATGACTATTATAAGATGAACTGACGTGCATGAAATGCATTGTCACATTTACCTTTTTTGAACGTCTCATTTAAATTTTAACTACTGCTAATGTTAAAAAAATTACCTATATACGATAATCATATATTATTTGTTTAGATTACAGATAATGATATAATTTCTATAAAAAAGGTAAGTTTTCATTTAAAACAGAGTATTCAGTCTTTTCCTGCTTAATAAAATATAGTATATTTATTTAAAAAAATGCCAAATATACACTAAATCTTATAAAATTATGGGGAAACGCGTCTCATTTAGGTACAATGATCTTATATAAATATGTCTTGATAGAATTAAACTGAAAATGAAACTCAAAGCATCTATGAGAAAGACAATCTTAGAATGTAGCCGAAAATATTTTGTGGTACTTATTTTCTTTTAAAAATGGAATTTTTTTGATAAGCGATTCTTGGCTTACAGGGCCGATGCTCTACTGTTTAAGCTAACTGGGTTGACAACCGGCGGGCACATTTCACTCAGATAACCTTATTGGTAATAACATCTGGTCTGCTATGTAGACAAATCAACAGAATAAACCGCAGGTGAAGAACTCCGTATAAACGATGGGTACGTAGATAAACTATTATTTTAACGCAATCAAACTGATTGGTAAAGTTATCATACGGATTGAAGATGATGAGAGATGAATAAACCGACGGATAGACAAATAGATAGATAGACAGAGAGAGAGATGGGGAAGAGCATCAGCTGAATTTTTCATTAAATATTATAGTAAACATTTCTCCAATACATTTATTAACTTTCCAAATATTTATAAATTGGAAATTTCCTAAAATCAAAACTCTGTCGAGTCGCACTTCACAAGGTATCCAGCTCTTGAAGACGAGAGACAACACGGCATGTGCTGTTTGCATAAGCCTCGAACCTTGTCGTTATCCCGACATTGTACCCGAGCTAACAAATTCACCCGTGTTTTGATTTAATCATGAATTCAAATCTTGGTAAGTGCTTGCTTAGATTACCTAATCAATAATGCCTCAGTGGTGATAAAACATCTTTCTTGTTAAGAATCCACTTTAAACAACATAACATTATAGTTGTTTAAAATGTATCATAATGGAATAGGAATTCACTCTACGCATGATAATATTGAAAAGTAATAAAATTTTATCCGTCAAATTTGGTAATTGATAAGATCAATAATCGCATACATATGTATTAAGATTATAATTATTTAAATAAGGCACCCATGTAGTTAAACTATTGGTTGTTGCTTATTGGATTACAGCTGATATATTGGATATTGAATTTGTAACTCTGGTATCTAATGCAATTTGTTATCAGCCAAGCAGAGCAGCAGATTATTAAAGAAAATATTATTTTCGAAACAGTTTGAACTCTAAATAATGGAAAAATGAGAAATTTATAATCAAAGACAGCTTTAAGAACAGATAACACTTTTACGTGATATTATTTTATGTTTTCTAAACTTCTTTTGCTGAATTTTAAGGTATGAACAAAATGAAGAAAAAAAAATCAAAGTTAAAATTTAGAAGAATCAGATGAAATATTCAGTAATATATATATAATATACATATGCATATATAATTTAGTAAATAAATATTTTTCAGTTAGCTTATAAAGGACTAGGTTGTCTATGAAAGTAGACCCCCTTTGAATAGTGAACATAAAAGTTTATTCTAAAAACAAATTAGTATAGTTTTTAAATTGTTGTATGGTTTAGGGTCACTGAAAATTTTAAATAAATATTTTTTGGGGACCAAGGTAAGATTTTTCACACTGAGCGAAAAAAGGGATTTTCTCAAAAACTATGTGATCTAGGGTAATAGTTTTCCTGCAGGGTTTAAATTAACTTCTTCTATCCCTATTTTTTTCATAATTTTAGTATTTTTGCATTGCATTTTCGACGACATCTCTGAAAATATGATATCTAAAATTAAAAGAAATGCATATTTGAGTTTGGCGTTACAAAAGCTTTCACATGATACCCCACACGATATACATAGAAAATATTCTTTTTCAAGTAACTTTAATTAGTCCTTCTGCATTTTCCCTAAATATATATATGAATGGTTAATAATCTAAAAATATGTGGGTCAATAGTCTTTATTACTTCAGCCATTTTGAACTTCCCACGTTTCATAGTTTACAAGTAAAATGGCTGTGACAGACAAACACAGGAATGATCTTAACAATGGTTCTGTTTTTACTTTTTAAGAACGAAACCCTAAAAATTATTTAAAATATAAAATTTATTATATTTTACATATTTATATACATTTTTATGTATACATGTATACATAAAATTCAGTTACTAAATATTCTTCATTTAGCTGGAATATACAAAGGACAAGGTTTGACTACAAAAGTGGACCCCTTTGAATAGTGAACATAAAAGTTTCTTCTAAAAACAATTTATTATAATTTTTAAATTGTTTATTATACCTGTTTTAATATTATGTATGATTTAGGCCCACTGAAATTGTTAAACATATGTTTTTTGGCGACCAATGTTGACTTCTACACCCCCTCCCCCATACACACACACACTGATCGAACTAAGGTATCATTTTCATGTATTTTTATAGGGTTCAAGATTTATAAAACATTAAAATAAAACTGGCGCCTCAATTCGTTCATACTTGAAAATATATATATATAAAACTTATTAAATTTTATTTATTTATATTTTTTGTATACATTTTTATGTATTTATATAAAAAAATATTTCTATAATATCACAAAATAAATTATATTGTACATGTAGTATATACTGTATACATACTATGTATATACTGTGTAAATATACTGTAGGATGTATAAATAAATTATTTTATTGTTCTATCAAATTATATTAATATCGAATGTATGTTAAATTCTTACCGTTTTAAAAGTAACTTTTATTGGATCATTCTCAGATAATGGTAAGTTTTATATTCTTAACTAAGACATGTGAATAGAGCAAGTCAAACACGAATGTTTAATAAAAAAAAATATATATTCAAGCACTATGTTGTTCGCTAGTTTCAATGTAAAAAAAAATTAAATTTGAAATTTGAAATCGAAGAAAATGCTTCACTTCCATTTTTAGATGTTCAAATTAATAGATGCAGCTCTGGATTAAACTCTTCAGTTTATAGAAAACCTATTAAAGAAAACACCGTTATCCCTTTTTCAGCAAACGTACCGTTTCAATATAACATCTCTGCATTCCAGTCATTCATTAAAAGAGCATTTATGATTTGCTCAGAAGACCAATTAAATGAAGAAATCGAGTTCATACAGAAAATAGCATTTGATCATGGTTTTCCAGCAAAATATATAGATAAGATAATTCAGAAGTACAACGCTCCCTTTCCTTCAGGTCAACGACAGGATAATTATCAACTTATGGTGTACAGAAAATTTCACTACATTCCCACTATATTCGAAAAGATAAAAAAGATCATACAGAAATATAATATAAAGTTGGTCGCTATTCCACCTTCTTACCTCATTGATATCGTCAGTAACAAAATCGATAGGATCCCAATGGATCAGAAATCTGGTATATATGAAATCCCTATAACTTTATCTAATAATGTTGAAAAAGTCTACATCAGCATGACAAAACGTAAGTTATCAGTAAGGATTATGGAACATCGCAGAGACATTAAACAGCGTAAACAGAATACAGCTCTTTCTAGGTTCTACTTGGCTAATGAAGTCTGCCTTATTAACTTTGATGAATCAAAAATTATAGTTCCGTGCAATAACCCCTTTGAGAGTAAAATTAGAGAATCAGTTGAAATCATTGCACGTGAAGATAAACCTTGTAACGATAATTTATCCTATAATATCCCAAAAATCTGGCATAATATTATAAAGTCATAGTTCTCCATCCATTTACAATATTTCAGCTTAAACTTGTATTATGTTGCCAAAACTTGAATGAAAACTCAGTTGAACGTGGTTTTGTCCCTCATGTCTAGATAGCGGTACGCGTGGTTTCTTTAATCGACCTTTTGGATTCATTTGATGTCAGTTCATTAATAATTATTTATTTTCATTAGATGGCAACACTACATTTTTGGTATTCAAATCATTGGTCAAGTTTCGACTAATTATTTCTTGCACAAGAAGCTTTCGTCTCTGAACTTTGAGCCTTTTTACCATCATATTTTCCTGAAGACGGCTGTAGAAACAGCTCGAAACGTAGAAATCAACTTTTAGCTTATTAAAATTCGTATTTTGTGTACCATTAAGCAATATTGTGTCTTTATTTATTAAATTTTAATTGTTGAAAAAAAAAAACTGAAAGTTTGTAAATGCTATTACCATGGTTTGTACCAACTTTCAAATTTATTAATTGAACACAAAATGTATGTATGAAAATATATACCATCGGAATGTCACATTCATCTTGAATTATATTAAAACTGAATTATGCTAAAAAGGTGCATTTAATACGTTAAAGATGTCACAAATCTAAAAGATGTTATTACATATAAAAACATAGTTTTAAAAATTTAAAACTTCAAATATTATACGCCGAGCGCTTTCGATCAGAACTTGATCCTCCTCAGGGCACCTTGCTACCCTGAGGACTATCACTAGTATTTGGCAGTTTAGTCAAAGCAGAAAATATTTCTATTAATTATTCTTATTTGAAGTTCGTCTATTATAGTTAATTGCCATTAACATGATACAAAGTATTTTTTAGTTCAGCTCTGCACTAGATAATGTTTACGTATGATAACATTCTTAGTGATACAGTTCCACATGTTCTTTATAAGCAATAATATTTATATTTGATGAACTGTGCAAGTACTACTTCATCTTGTACCCGTTGTTTCAAAATTTTATTTATTATGTGTCACTGCCAAGTTCATTTTTGATCAAACAAATTTTTAATAATTTAACTTTTCTGAATGAATTATCAGAAAGGTTTGGGATTGCTTTCTGATTAAGTATACCATAAGCTTTCAATTGTTATAATTTAGCCCAAAAAATAAACTTAACTTAAAATATCATTATCGTGGTCATTACTAAAAATATAAAATTTTCAGAAATTTTGAAATAGTGGAAAAAAATCATTTTTATTTTCAGCCTTTTTTTTTTTTTTTTAATCTAGAAAAATTTTAATTTATAAAAAAACAATAAAAACGATTTTTTATAATTAAAAGGCATTCTTGTAATTTGATATTAGAAAACATAAAATAAGACTTTTTCTACATTTATGCACACCAAAAAAATATTTTCACTTTATATGAATATGTTACAAAATAAATAAATGATTTTAACTATTATAAAATTTGTTATTTCTAATAACTTAATTTAAAATCCAATGCTAATATTTAACAGACTCATCAAATAAAAACTACAACTGTAGTATCATAGCTATAAATACGCTTTTAAGTGACACACAAATCTGAGTAAGATTACGAAGGGCAAGTTACATATCCAAAACTTTAATATAAACTGAACATTGTCACTTGATTACATTCTCGTCAGAAAAATTATCTGACCTCAAAGGCGCATATGCGCAACATAGAATAAATATATAAAGGCAATAAATCACACTTAATGCTTTAGGAAATTATTACAACATCAATAAATATTACTTAATGATTTAGAAAATTATTATAATAACAATAAATCTCACTTATTGAATTGGGAAATTATTTTACTTCATTTCTGACTAATCTATTATCTCTAAATGATATTTGTAGATAACACTTTTCTCCCTTTTGAGTTGCTGACTAGCTACTCAAAACTATATTGCTATTTGCCAAATCTCTGGGGCATTTTGGTCACACGGCCAAAACGGGTTCTAAAACTCGTTGTTTCAGATTCAGTAAGAATCTGTTCCCATCAGAGCACCTTGATTACTGCTTTCTAGCTGAAAAGGAGAAGGATAAAAATTAGTAGTAGATAATTCTAATGGAAAAATCGTTGTATGGGTCTTATAACCACACCATGTTCAGTTTTCAATTTAACAGTTCTAATTTTTGCCATCCTTTCCAGGAATTAGGCCCACAATGTTTGCAAGCGGCCAATTCAGACGTTTTTGTACATCGTCCCCAATCAGCACAAGTTCCCCCAGGTTCAAGTCGGGTAACTGGGCGATTTCAGGACGCCTTTGAATAAGTTGATCGAGATATTCAGTTTGAAAGCGTATTCACAATTGTTCCATGAGCTTAATTCTGTATCGCAGCCTTTTGCGAAACTGTTTTACGTCAACTTCATCAATGTCCGTGACATTAGAATTAGAGTTTTGCACTAAAAACATGTTAAGTGCCAATGGAACTAAATCCTCTGGATTTTCGGATTGATATGTGAGAAGGCTAGAGTTTATAATAGATTCACAATCACACAAAATTGTTTGCAATTCCTCAAAAGTCACGACAGTTTTACCGAGTGTTCATCGGAGAAGCTCTTTGATCACACGGATCAACCTTTCCCATCAGGCGGCTGAGGGAGGATTGAACTTCCAAACGATTCGTTTCAGGTCGGAGAAACGAGTCAATTTTTTTCCAATCAATCTTTGACAGATCATTATTGGCATCTTTGAAATTGGTACCATTATCAGAATAGATTATTCTAGGTCTTCCTCTTCTTGCGATGAAACGTCGCAAAGACAGCAAAAATGCATCAGTTGACGGAGAGGAGAAAAGCTCTAGATGGACAGCTCGATAGACTTCACAAGTATAGAGGACTATGCAGGTTTTATCTGCATTTTTAATAAATAAAGATCCAGCTAAATCAACGCCTACAATTTCAAAAACGTTAGAATCTTTAATGCGATCAAAGGGCAGTGGCACTGGATCGGATTCACGTGATTTAACTTTATAGATCTGGCATGGTCAGAACCCGACCAAGCTGAAGTTGGGCCCAGGGCCTGTTAAAAATTTGCCCCCCCCCCCTACCTCCCCATTCCTGGCGACGCTTTCAGAAAAAAAGTTGGTTTATTTGATGAATTGACAAAGTTATTTGGGTGAAGTTTCAAGTTTATATATAAAAAAAAAAATTAACTTACAAGAATAATCAAGAAAATGTATTACCGTCCACTTTCTCAAATAAGCATTTGTATAATTCACAAAAATCTATGATCCACAGTTTATGTTGCAGAATAAATGAGGACGTCTTTTTCAAAACTCACCTCATCCAAAATCATAAAAATTTTGTTTTCCCTAACAGTTTAATCATTTTGAACTATAATTCTGACATTGTAAAATCCTCGTTTATATTGAAACCAATAGACACAGTATGCAGTTTTTGGCAGTTTCCCAAATTTATTTTCTGGATGCGGCAAGTTTTGAAAATTATAGGTACTCTCAAATTGAAAAGGACTTTTACAGAAAAATTAAATATGGGTTTTTTTTTATCACAGTAAAACATTGTTTTTACGTCAGGGACCAAAATATAAAATGCAAACAGTGGAAAAACTTAAATTGTGAGAAAATACACACAAATTTGTGAGCCCTTGAAATTGGTGGGCCCAGGGCCGAGGCCCCGGAGGCCCGTGCATTAATCAGGCCCTGGGCATGGTATACATTTATTTACAACTTTTCGGACAGTTTTTATATCTCTTTGAATCCAATATTTTTCTCTCAAGATACTTAAAAGAATGTGAGTTCCAGCATGACAATTCGCTATATGGAAATGTTCTATCAGGGCGATTCTCAAAAGGTGGGCACTGGACACAAGTCATAACTTTAAGCCTTTCAAACATAACTTTAATTATCATTGACTTTATTTATTTATTTATTTTTTTACACTGAGTTTTTAATTCTATTCAGAGACAGAAAATGACATAATTTATTGTAAAAGCTTTGTATAAAAATCTTAAAATTTTATTATTTTATGCTAAAGAGGCCTATTTCGGACATTCATAACGTTAACTGCTCCAATGTACCACCAAGAAAAAGAGTTTTAACTTTTTTCCAGGTGGTTCTAATGGTAAACAACGAATGCATAAAGGAAACGGATGATTTTTTGATAATTTCGTTAAGAGATGGCAGGCTGATTTATTGCTTTTTTGAAGATAGAAGGACTTTTCTATAAAGCATTTTTCTGTAGAAGGACTTTTCTATAAAGCATTTTTCTGTAGAAGGACTTTTCTATAAAGCATTTTTCTGTATTTTGTTATGTACGAAAGTAACGTACGTAACAAAGCATTTGATTTTATTATTATTATTACTGCATAACAAAAAGTTAATTATACATATATATATGTATACAGACACATTTACTACATTCTTAGTCTTCAAAATTTTTTAAATACTAAGAGCAACGTCCAAAATCTTTAAGACCAAAATCTGCAAATGTCCAAAATTTGTAACGTACACAACTGCTAATTAAATGCTTTAATCATTAATTTTCCAGAATAGTTGCTGTCTTTTAATGTTTGTGTATAATTTTGTAGACATACTATTAAAATATATATATATTATATTTATAGACAAAATACTATACTATTAAAAAAATTTGGCCTTAAATTTGAAAATTTTAAAAATTACATATAGTTAACGTTTAATGATCGCACCTTTTGAGAATCTCCCATCAGTCTAACCGTGAAAATACAGTCACCAGTTAAAATAATGGGTGATAAGAAATATGATGCATCAATACGCTCTGTAATTCTTCTCTTTATTCTAATTATACCGCCTCCATCTTTAAAACAGATTAAGTTAGGCATAGAATCTACATCTGGAAAAAATTCACTTTGTGCAATTGAAATTAAAGTTATTTCAGCATATTCTAATTTCTCAAGTGATAATTTACCATTTCTCCAAGCACTGAGTCGCGATTTCACATTATTTATGAATCTTAATACTCAAGCAACTAGTCTAACAATCGACTCAAAATTTGAAAATTTCCTAGTGTACCACGGAATATTTTTTACTGTTGCATTTACATTACACAATTTCACCTTTCTCCTCTCACTAGTAATCACAGGAGTTTCACTATCAAGAGTCTCAGTCCTGGGCCATTTTCCCTTTTCTTCAATGAGCCATTTTGGCCCTTCCCACCACCGAGATTCTAGCAATTGCTGGGAAGAACACCCACGAGAAATCAAATCCGCAGGATTATTTTTTCCTGGCACATGGCGCCATTCGTTATTTTGAAAAATACTTTTTATTTCTTTTACCCTGTTCGAAACAAAAACGGACCATTCACCGTATTCACTTTTCCAGTACAATGCAACCATGGAGTCACTCCAAAAAGTTGTTTTTATATTCTGGACACAAAGTGCTTTCTGTATTGAATGTGCCAACTCCGATGTTATACGCGATTAATTCCAGTCTGGGAATTGACGCTTGCTTTATAGGAGCAACTCTAGCTTTTGCTCTAATTAATTCAATTTTTACAGCTTCCAGCGTTTTAGTTCGAAAAAACACGCAAGCTGCATATGCCTCTTTGCATGCATCCAAGAAAACATGCATCTCGGCAGACTCATTTATTTAAACATATCGCGGAATTTGAACGTCCTCTAATATATTTACTTCACTGAACCATTTTTTAAAAGGTCTTTGAATTTCCTCCGGTAATGGAGAATCCCAACCTAGACCTAGTTTCCAGGTTTGCTGCAATATAATTTTGGGAGGCAAAGTTGCCAGGCACAATATTCCAATCGGATCAAAAATTTTCTGGATAGAGCTCAAAATTAATCTTTTGGTGAAATTTTCATTGTTACTCAATTTATCAAAAGTTAAATTACACTTAAGCATATCCCAATCAAGATCCCACAATATCCCAAGCAATTTTGTTACACCAGGACTCTTCGAAACATTTTGAGATTGAACATTACTTTCCCAATCTCTCAAATTTAAACTACCTCGAGACATAATGCATTTAGCCTGCTCGATAACTTCGTCTTGTTCCGCAGCATTCGAAACACCTGTAACACAATTATCAACATAAAACACATATTTCAACTTTTCTGCCATATTCCTATAATTATGAGATACATTATCTAATAAATGAGATATCGAAGCTGCCAACAAAAATGGGCTTGAATTCACTCTGAAAACCACCCTGCAATGTCTATAAGTAATTTCTTCGTTCACAGAAGGATAAAAAAATCGTAAAAAATCTCTATAATCCGGGTTTATGCTAATCTGCAAAAAGGTTTTTCGATATCTGCAGAAAGACCAATTTTATAAATTCGAAACCCATCTATAATATCCGGTATTTGCTCAATTAAATTCGGGCCTTTATGCAAAATATCATTTAAGGAACACTTGCCGTATTCTCTATTTTAGAATGCTCATGTTGATTTTTAAAACTTTCTACAGGCTCTCTAATACCGATCGTTTCAAGATCCCATAATTCATTAATGGAAGCATTTTTTACATACAAAGATACAACAGACAAAACAGTATTACTATCATAATGACTATTCAATTTTTGATTGGGATTTTCCAGCTAATACGCAACCCAAGCGTGTTTCTAACAAAAATAAACCTGAATTCAATTTCATACATTTATTAGTGAATAATGTGTCAATTAAATCGGCACCTAAAAGTAAATTAATTTCCGAATCCTCAGATTCAAAATCAGGTAAAATAATTTGTTTTTCTCTAAGCTCAATAAGTGCCTCCACGCTAGAAAGTTTAGGCACAAACCCAGTAATTTCATTTTCAGAGAATACCTCAGCTTTACAACTAAAGGAATCATTCAAATAAGAAACAATTAAATTATAAACGTCAAGCATTTGAACTGAGGTTTCTCTCCCCCCAAAAAAGTTATGGGTCATTTTAATTTTCCTCTTTGGAACCACATGTAGATTCTCAACCACCCCACCTTTTTACTGACATAATTGTTTTGAGAACTAGAGTCAATAATAGTGTGAACTTTTAGTTCCGCATTCTTATTTTTAACTTTAACCATTAATGGCATGAGATAAACATTTTCAATATTAGAATGATTTGTCATAATGTTAGTTTCATGAATTTCATTTTTCTTTTTATCATCAGCATTTTCAATATTATCATCTGAGCACATAAGAAAATGATGATATTTTTTACACTTAATACAGATACTTTTAAATCTACAGTTTTTAGATATGTGGTTAGGCTTCAAACAACTAAAGCAAGCATTTTTCTTTAATAAAAGCTTTTTCTTATTTTCTAAAGTCATATTTCTAGCGGCAAAACAATCTCACGATGAATGCCTTTTTTCACAAAATATACAAGTAAATTCTCGCTTACCTGGATTTCCCACAGAAGTTCTTAATAGCGATGAAGCCGTTGCAGGAGCGGAAATTTTATTATCCCGGTCATATCTTTTATTAGATGAATTAGTACCAAAGCCACTGCACGCTAAGGCAACCATTTCTTCACTTTGAACTTCGTGTTTAAGAAAACACATTAAATTTTTTAAGCGAACACTCTTCATACATTAAATATTCTGAGTTTCGTTTTCTTTCCCATGACATCAGGACTTCTTCAGGGAGAATAGATTCTATTAACGGGATCAGGAAATCCCCGTATTTTTCTTGAGTACATCCTGAACTTTCGAGAGATCTCAACTTTCCTTCTAATTCGTCGTACAGTTTTAGCAAATCTGTTTTTACTCGACCAGCAATGGCATTTTTCATGACCATTGTTAGTAAATTCCTTATGTAGACTTGTACGAGAAAATCTTTCCTACCAAATCGTTCTTAAATTTGATGTATCGTTTGCTGGTAATTGGCAGCTGTAGCTGGAAAGCTCTTCACCACTCTGGCTGCTTTTGAATACGGAATTACGGCTTCTATTAAATATTGAAATTTGTCAGAATCCGAAATACTTTCATCTTCATGTATCTTCTGAAATTGAGGCCAAAATGACAAATAGTCCTTAACATCACCGTTAAATTTCTCCAATTCATTCTTTGGCAGCTTAAAACTTCTCTTCTCAAGAGATTCATTTCTATTTTCAAAAACGGGTGACTGAAAAAAAAAATCTTCCACTCCAGTCTTCAACTCAAGGTACCTATTCCGATATTCTTCGGCTGCTTGAAAATCTTCTTCACACTCCTTCTCGGAATCTTCCTCTTTCAGAAGAATGCTACTGATATTTTTCTGACATTCATCTAATCTTACAAATTTATCTTCGAACTGCTTATGAAAAATAGAAAGACTTTTTAGATCAATGCCCTGTTTTGATAATTCTTCTGTAACTTTACTCGTGCACGAGGCAAAAGATATTCTAAGATTTCTCCTTTCGAGTTTCAAACTTTTAAATCCAAAGTAATTGCTATGCCCCACGTTTTCGCGCCAAATATTATTTCTAATAGCTTAATTTAAAATCCAATGTTAATATTTAACAGATTCATGTAATAAAAACTACAACTGTACTATCATGGCAATAAATACGCTTTTAAGCGACACACAAATCTCAGTAAGATTACGAAAGGCAAGCTACATATCCAAAACTTTAATATAAACTGAACATTATCACTCCATTACATTCTCGTCAGAAAAATTATCTGACGTCAGAGGCGCCTATGCGCAACACAGAATAAATATGTAAAGGCAATAAATCAAACTTAATGCTTTAGGAAATTATTACAACATCAATAAACATTACTTCAAGGGCGGATCTGGAGAGTCCTCAAGGGGGGGGGGGGCGATTTTAGAAATTTGGAGACTCCAATCTAATGCGCGGGTCGGGACTACTTTTTTTCACTGCGGGTCGTATTACTTCTACTTTTTGCTGCGGGTCGGGTTTGGGTCCGGTTGACTTCTACTTTTTGCTGCGGGTCGGGTTAACTTCTACTTTTTTGCTGCGGGTCGGGTTTGGGTCCGGTTGACTTCTACTTTTTGCTGCGGGTCGGGTTTGGGCTCGATTGACTTCTAGTTTTCTGCTGCAGGTCGGGTTGACTTCTACTTTTTTCTGTGTGTCGCGTTTGGGTCCGGTGACTTCTACTTTTTGCTGCGGATCGGGTTAACTTCTACTTTTTTGCTGCGGGTTGGGTTTGGACCCAGTTGACTTCTATTTTTCTGCTGCGGGTCGGGTTGACTTCTACTTTTTAGCTGCGCCTAGCGCGCTGGGTTTGGGGTAGATTGAGATACATTATTTCGGGCTTGAGTCAGTTTCGGATTAGGTTTTCACTATTGCGTGAAGAAAAACTTTCTCTGCTCCCCATGGCAACGAAGGTCGCGCGATGCGCGCGCATCCTACCTTAGAATGCGACTTCGTTTTCTTGTGGCTAGAACGATACGAAGCGATGGTTTGATTTTAAAAGCATGATCCAGTGGCGCACCCAGGATTTTATCTTGGAGGGGGCCGAACATTGGCAGCGAAACAAAATAAAATTAGTGGGGGCAAAATTTCTCAAGTTTTGATTACAGTAAGAAATTACAAGGAGACACTAATTAATCATAAAATTACCGTAATTAATTCAGTATCAATTAATTGGTTATTTATTTTAATTAAAATTATTATACTTAAAGTTTAATTTATTAATAATTTTAAAAAGTACTAATTTTTGAATGTGCAGAAGTTAAACATTTAAAGGCCTCATAAATAAACATTTATAGAATTTCCTACTTATATCTATCTGATTCTGAGACATATTGTAGTTTAAGAAAAATATCCAAAATAGCTTTGACGAGCTGAATTATTGGATGCAAATTTTTGGGCTAGTTCATTTAAATTTAACTCGTCACTCAGAATTAATTGTACGGGAATTAATAAACTAATACAGAATTTAATTTCTTGTGGGGTATGGCAGTAAATTCTTGTAGAAGCATTGTCATCTCTATTCGTGGAAAGGGTAGATGCCCCTACAGTGTCCGTGACTTAACCGACTATGGGGTTGAGTTAAATGGATAAAAAAGTACTTAAAAAATTCAATAAAATTCAATTAAAAATATTGTTACACATAATTTTTTTTTTTTTTTTTTTTTTTTTTTTTTTATACAAAGCTCTTGAATTACTTCAGTCTCAGTTACATTAATCTCTCTGTGTATATATAACTAGCAAACCCGCGGCTTTGCTCGCGTAATATTTGAAATATGCCAAGTGATATTTATATGTCTAATTTTTATTAAAATGTACTAACTAAATTTTTACTTATTACTTTTAAGAATAATTCAAAAATTACTATTTAAAACACAGTTTGATTAAACATCATTATTACAATGCATTAGGCAGAAATGAGACTTAAATTAATAAAATTAAATAAATGATAATTTAGAAAATATTTTGAAACCTTTATGCTCATTTAAAACGCTCATTTCAGTATTCATTTAAAGTTTTGAATTTTTTAGAAACCATCTTCTTACATCTTAAAATTAACTATAATGTCAAATTCCAAGTCCTACCATCTCTCTCAATAGAAAGGGCTATGTTGAATTAGGAACTATCACCATTAATTTGCCAACATTAATTTTGAAATCGGTTTGTTATTTTTAATATTCCACAGAAACGTAATTTAGAAAGCTTTTAAAGGCCTTTTATAGAACGTTTGTTGTTCCTGTAAACCCCAGGTGGTAGAATCATTGGCCTGTGTAGGATCAGAGACTGTTACCATTGATTCGCAACTATTACTTTTATAATCGTTTTATATTCCTTGAAATTGCATAGATATCGTAATTTAGGACTTTTTTAGAATGCTTTTCACACCTCCCCTTCGCTTCACCCCTTTTTAATTCGAATTTATTTTCGACAGTCCTTCGAGGGCATTTATATTTTATAAGTAACTACCATGCCATATTTAAAGTTTCTAGCCATTCAGTATCACAGAAATTGCAATTTAGAAAGTTTTTAGCTCCTGCAACCCTCTGGTGGTAGTGGCACAGACATAAACTATAGCTTATGTTTGAGCAGGTTCTATCACCAACAATTTGTCATCATTATTTTTTTAATCGGTTTGGTATTTGATAAGATTGCATAAAAATTGTAATTTATAACGCCTTTCGCTCACTTCATCTTTTTAAATTTGGAATTTTCTTTCGACTGTTCTTAGAAAGCAGTTGCATCTTGTACGTAAATACCATGCCATACTTTAAAGTGTTAGACCCCTCAGTTGTGCAAAAAACGCAAATTAGAACATGTTTTGCTTTTGCAACCCTCAGATGGTAGTGACAGCAACATAAAATATAACCTATGTTATAGCAGGGACTATCACCATTGATTTGCAACCATTACTTTTGAAATAGCTTTGGTATTTCCTGAGATTGAGCTTAAATCGCAATTTAGAACGTTTTTAGAACGCTTTTCGCGCATTTTCACCCCTTTATAAATTTCTAATTTTTTCGAAACTGTTCTTAATATCATTTATATCTAATAAATACGTATCTTGCCTAATTTTAAGCTGCTAGCCCGTACAGATCACAAAAATCGAAATTTAAAACGTTTTTTTGCTCCTGCAACGTCTAGGTGATAGTGATACCGACATAAAATAGCGTCTATGTTAGAGCAGAATCTGTCAGCATCAATTTTCTACCATTTCTTTTGAAACCAGTTTGATTCTTCCTGAGATATCGCGGACAAATCGGCATTTAGAACGTTTTTAGAACGCTTTTCGCGCATTTTGCTCCTGCATCTCCTCTGGGGTAGTGAAAACAGATATAAAATATAGCGAGCGTGATCTGTCAGCATAATTTTTACACCATTATATTCGAAATCGGTTCAGTACTTCCTAAGATTGCATAGAAATCGCAATTTAGAACGTTTTTTACAACGCTTTTTGCGCATTTTGACTCCCTTTTAAATTTCGATTTTTTTAGGAAATTCCCTTAGAGATCACTGATATCTTATAACTAACTACCATTCCAAATTTCACGATTCTAGGCCCATCCTTAACGCAAAAACCGCAATTTAGAACGTTTTTCCCCTGCAACCCCTTTGGGGTAGTGTCACTGACATAAAACGGACCTATGTTGGAGAAAGGGTTGTCACCGTCATTTTGACACCATTATGTTTTAAATCGGTTTGGTATTTCCTGAGATTGTGTAGAAACCACTATTTAGAACGTTTTTTAGAACGCTTTTCGCGCATTTTTACCCCTTTTAAATTTCGAATCGTTTAAGAACTGTTCTTAGAAATCCTTAATACCTAATAAGTAGCTAATATTTCAAATTTCATATTTCTAGGCCCTTCAGTAACTCATAAATCGCATTTTTAGAACGTTTTTTGATCCTGCACCTCCTTTGGTGTAGTGGCACCGACATAAAACATAGCCTATCTTAGAGCAAGCGTTGTCACCATCATTTTGACAGCAATATTTTTTAAATCGGATAGGTATTTCCTGAGATTATGTAGAAACTACCATTTAGAACGTTTTTTAGAACGCTTTTTGCGCATTTTCACCCCTTTTAAATTTCGAATTGTTTATAAGAACTGTTGTTAGACATCATTTATATTTTATAAGTAACTGATATTCCAAATTTCATATTTCTAGGCCCTTCAGTAACGCAAAAATCGCGTTTTTGGAACGTTTTTTGCTCCTGCACCCCCTTTGGGATAGTGGCACCGACATAAAATATAGCCTATGTTCTAAGTTGGACTAATACCATCATTTTGATACCATTACTTTTGGAATCGGTTCGGTGGTTCCAGAGCTTAACTCCTACAAACAAACATTTTTTACCTCTTTATAATATGAAGTAGAGACAAAGCCAGCCCATTTAATCTTGATTCTGTCATTATGGATCTTAAGTAAATTTTTAAAATGTGTAATGTCAAAAATTACCTTTCGCTGAGGCAAGTTGTAACGGGAAGTGTTACAAATATCTATAGTTATTTGTAGGTGTTGGGGTACAACATTTTGTCCCATTTCGAAACTGTTTCAATGGCATTCTTGCATCAAGTTATAGAAGCTATTTCTCAAATTTTCTATAGCTGAACTTGAATTCGGCATTCAAAATTTCTGAATCTGTAGAAAGTAAATCATGCATATAAAATTCACACAATTGACGAGAATCCTTAATTTCACTAGCTGTTGGAGCACTTTTTTCATTATGTCGAAAAAATCAAAATGTTGCTGTGACGAGTAAAACGTCCATTAATTAGAGTGAATGTTTGATCAACGAATGGGATAAAAATATTTTTCCTGAAATGCTTCTGTAGAATCGGCTGGAACGTTGGATCTTTGTGTTTGTTTTGATACAGTTTTTGGCATTTTAATGTCAATATGAAAGTTATTGTCTTTCATACAAGCTTATGATAAATATCCTTGAGAGAAATATCTGGGGCTTTACGAATAGTGTTTAAGTGAGCCACAACATCGTTAACGAAATTTCAGGCAATTAAGAGGTCACTGGCAGATTTTTGCAATAATTTAGACAATGGTAAAGTGTATGCAAATATATTCTCTAAGCTAAGTAAAGAAATTAGGAAACCAAATTTACATAACGAATTTTAAAAAAAGTTTTGCCTTAGAAGACGAATCTCTGTCTTTCCAAGATGCGATTGTTTCAAAACGATCAATCACTGCATCATATAATTCTACCATGGTCATGATGGCTTTATGGCGTCCCACCCACCTAGTTGGACAAACTTATTGTAGTTTTTGGTTATTAATTTCCGGTGTACGTTTGTAAATATTGTTGAGGAGGACGTCTTGTCTATTTAGGAGTATCGAAAAATTGTGTGTCATTTCAATTATGCCAATGCAGTTTCTTATTTCTATCACAGATACAACATTTCACGTGCTAAATTTAAACTATGTGAGACACAATGAACATATAAAGCTTGCGAATATGTACTTATACGTGAGACAGACCTAAATCCGTTAAACTTTCCGCTCATTGATGGAACACCATAATAACCTTGACCTACGTAACCTACGTAAATTTGACAAATCGATATCATATGTCATTAATCCTTCTAATATTTTGCCTGGCAAGTTTTTTCTCCAGTGCTTGCTACAGGAATAAATTGTAAGAATTCTTCATAAATTTTGTTGTCATTTTCTTCATCAATGTATCAGACACACAAGGAAAGATGTTCAGTAGTAGGAATGTCACAAGTTTCACCATCAAGAAATGAGAAACATTTTGCCGAATTAATTTTTTCTTACCAAACGATTCAAGATGATATCTTTACTGGCATTTTTAGTTTGTTTTTGTAATTTCCAGCTAATAAAGGTAGCGTTTTTGGCAGAAAGTTTAAAATATTCAGTGAGGTTTTCATTCCCCGCATCGACTCTTGTTCTTAGTAAAGTTCGAAAGTTGGCTTCATTGGCGATTCCCACCTGCTCAATCGCATAAAATTACAATTTTTATAATAGGTTCTAATCGGTTCCGATTTACTGCAACTTGTGATGCCTGACCCACATAAATTTTTCTATGGACTGAAATGTATTTCCTTCTCGAATATTCTGTAGTTTTTCGTAAGTTGCAATAGCCCTGAAATGATATTGTTTTTTGTTGATTATTAAATTTCTCAATGGCTTTTTTCCAATTATTATAACTTTGCGTGACCAACTACCCAGCTACTTCCGATTTAGATTTTCCAACGTTAGGAGGTGCAAAAAATAATCAGTATTTAAAACGTGCACTATTTTCAACTTGAGAATACACAAGCCAAGTATATTTTTTAAACCATGTATATTGAAAACTTTGTTTGTGATTTGCAGCTGTAGCACAGGTTGCGGGAAAATTAAAATTTGTTTCTGGTTTCCACAACTTTTTCATAATATTTAAATTATCGTCAGTATTGAATATTTGTTCTTTCCACAATACGATGTCTTGCTCATTGCTATCATCTAAGGAAATATTATTCTTCATGTTTATTCGATGACTTTGGCTGATTTGCGACTAGGGAAACGGAATCCAAATCGGTATTTATCGTGTTAATAACTTCATTACTATTAGCATTTAAATCATCCTTTTTTTATAATTTGAAATAATTCAATTTCAAAAGAATATTTTACAAATTTAATTTGCAAATGTCATTGAAGAGTTTCCATGCAGGTTACTTTTAACAGCTGAAAAACTTGTTTGAAGATTAATATATGATTGTCAATAAAGTCGCTGCAAAATAGCCGTGTAAAATACAAAATAAATTTTTGTGTAACTTTTGTATACTCGCATATAACTCTGTATAGTATTCAAAGTCCAAGCAAAAGGAAAAGGAATGGGTAAGGATGCAACCGAACCAACTGAGTGTTTTGCACTATAAACCGAAGTTCACTATATTACATCTGAACCTTCTGAATCTAGACGCTGGATCTCAATTGCTCGACTGGGAGAAGCTTGAAACAAACATGATTCAGCTTTAATCACCAAAAGGATGTCATTTTTTGGCGGTGATAGCTTTCTTTGTAACTTTCTGTTTTCATTCTCGCAATTTAAAAAAAAAAATTCTAAAACTACATGCGATATGGGAAAAAAAAACTGTTGAAGTCTTTTTTTTTCTTTTTTTTTAACTGCATGGTAGCATTGCAGTTTTTTCACAATACGTATAAGAATAGCCAGCCGTGTAATGAGAATTACCAATGATATATAGAAATGGGGTCTCAAGCAAACGCATTTCTGTGGTTGTGCATCTTTGAAATTGGATGGGGAGACCCGCGTATTTATAGGGCGTCAATTAACTTTTTACACAAACGCACACACGCAAAAAACGAACTTTGGTCTCGTAAATATTTTAAATATTTTTCTAGTGTTTTCTCCCTTTTCTTTTGGAGGGGGCCAGGGCCCCCTGGCCCCCTCCCTGGGTGCGCCACTGGCATGATCGCTGTAATTTTTTTACAGTTTGTTGATGAGGCTAACCCTCCCTTATTTCGAAAAACCAGATCAAGTGTTTGATAATTCTTATTGTAAATATGTATAGAACCATGCATCTGTAAATATTCATTAAATATTTAAAGAAAAGAATCCAGAAAGCACCTCCTTCATTGATTATGTGTTCGAATGATTTGAAATTTTTCTTCATGGTGCATCGGCCGGGAAAGAAAAAAAAAAAGAGTATTTGTTACCTTTTTAATGTTAGAGGATAGTAAGTAATAAGAAGACGGCAAAGGTAAGAAGTCTTTCATATTTTATTTTGAAATGTCTGATTTAGAAAAGTTGAAAAATAATCGTACAGTTTTGAGAACAGCAGTAACAAAGCTGATTAATGATATAGAAAATGTTATGAAGGATAGTCCAATAGATTTTGATAATTTAGAAGAATTATTTATTCAATTAGATACTAAAGCAGAATTATTGAAGTCAGTTGACGAGAAAATTGAGCCCCTTTTAGGGTTAGACCACTATGAAACTGAAATCAATTCTGTTTATGATTACGCGGATAAAATATCAGTTGCAAAATTCCGGGTGAAGAAAAAATTAACCGAAAACAAAAAAATTGTTAATATTGATTTAAATAACAGTCAAGATTTAAAATTGAATGTGATTAATAATGAAAACTCAGTTGTTAAATTGCCAAAACTCAATATACAAAAATTCTATGGCGACTGTACGCAATTTATTTCATTTTTTAATACCTTTAAAAATACAATTCACGAAAGTAAATCGCTTTCGAAAATTGAAAAATTTCATTATTTGAAGAGTTATTTATCTGGAGCTGCGGCTAATGCTGTAGAAGGTTTTGAAATATCAGAAGCTAATTATGACGCAGCATTGAAAGTTTTAGAAACGCGTTACGGTCAAAAAGACGTGATAATTAATCATCACCTGAACAAGCTTCTTAATTTATCCCCTGTTTATAAGGCTAACGAAATTCAAAAATTGAAAAAATTGCACAGTGATATAGAAATAAATGTTCGATGTTTGTCCACATTAGGACTCGAACCAGCAAATTATGGCTCCATGCTTATCGCCGTAATTTTAAAATTAATAGCGGCAGAATTAGCTTTGGAATATAATAGACAAAATATAGATAATTTAACACATTCAGATATACATAAATTATTAGATTTTCTGCACACGGAAATAAAAAGCAGAGAACACACATTTTTTTCGAGAATGAAAGCATTTGAAAATAATAAAACAAAAATCAAGAGTCAAACAACAAAATCTGAATTTAAATCTACTTGTGAATTTATGAACATTTCGAATGATAAATCAACTTCAGATAGGCAGCTGGCTCATTGCATTTTTTGCAACGACGGTAAACATTCATCTGATTTGTGTGAGGCTGTTGATGTAAACACTAAAAGAAATTTGTTGAAATCTCAAGGAAGATGTTACCTTTGCTTAGGCAGGAAACACGTTATCAAAAATTGTAACTCTAAAACTAGTTGCAAGAACTGTTCAGGCAGACATAATCAAACGATATGCCTAAAATCTAAATTAATAAAAGAAGTAAACACACCCGAATTAAAAGGTAATGAAAGTGAAACGAGTGTAAAAGTAATTTCGGCTATTTCCTCTACAGAAAATAATAAAATTCTTCTACAAACTTGTTGTGTAAAAATAAAATTAAACGGAAAACAATCTCTAATTAGGTTACTTTTAGATTGTGGGAACATGCGAACCTTTATATCTGAAGAAATAGCAAATAAATTGAATTTACACGCAATAAGAAAAGAAAAATTGTCGGTTTTTACAGCCCCACCAGTGGCCGAGAGGTTCTGCTCTCGAAGCTGGTAGACGGGAAGTGCTGGGTTCGATCCCAATCGCGCCCGTCGGCCTAATCGTTCGGAGTTTTCGTGGTTTTCTTCGAACCTTGGTTCTCCAAGCGTTAATACGGGTTAGGTTGACTTAGAAAGACCTCCACGGAAGGCACTCCCTCCTTAGGGCCCATATCCAACGTGCAGATAATTGGCCGACATAAATACAACCAACCAATCGGTTTTTACATTTGGAAATAAGAACCCCATTGAAAAAACCTTTGAAGTAGTTAAACTAACTATTGAAAATAAAAATGTACCTAATTCAAAATTAGATATAGAAGCGCTAGTCACCAATCAAATATCAGCTGCTGAAATCCCCCCACCTGAAATCAATGATTTGATGAAAAGTAAACAATTTGAAAATTTAACCCTTGCGGACACACCCACATCGAAAGAACCCATTACATTACTTATAGGTGCTGACTATTATTATGATATAGTTACTGGAAATATAAAACATTTGAATGAAAAATTAGTGGCTGTCGACACCATTTTTGGTTGATGTCTACAGGGAAAAACAACTGACAGTTATACGCCCTTAGCATTTAATGTAATAGTAGAAAAAAATTTTATTTCTGAACAGATTGAAAAATTCTGGAATATCGAATCATCTGGCCTTTTTAATACTAAACAGGATTCATATTTTTCAGAAAACAACGTTATGAAGCAGTTTGAGTCAGAAATTAAATACAATGATAAGCGATATACAGTTCGATTTCCGTGGAAGCTTGAAAGGGAATGTTTAAATGACAATCGGAAAATTGCAGAATATAGATTTTTTAAACTCAAACAAAGATTGATTAAAAACCCTGAATTATTTTTTGAGTATAAGGAGGTGTTAGCAGATTATTTGAAACAAGGTATTATTGAGTTAGTTACAGATCCTGAAGAAAAACAAAATGTAACTTTTTATTTACCTCATCGAGAAATAATTAGAACTGATAGGGCAACGAGCAGATTACGCATAGTTTTCGATGCCTCTGCTTATGACACAGGTTCACTGTCTTTGAATAATTGCCTGCATGTAGGTCCAAATTTGTATCCTGAAATATTTGATGTTTTGTTACGGTTTAGATTTAATCCCATAGCTTTTACAACTGATATAAAACAAGCAGTTCTACAAATAATTATAGATGAAAACGATTGTGATGTAACAAGATTTTTATTTTCACAAGATTTGTTTGATAATTCTAAACCCTTTGAAATCTATAGGTTCACCAGAGTGTTATTTGGAATTAGTAGCAGTCCCTTTTTATTGGCTGCAACAATTAAACACCACTTGAAAAAATACACCGAAAAATATCCAAACACAGTAAAATTTTTAAATGAAAATATCTATGTTGATGACGTTATAGGAAGTCATGAAAATATTGCTCAATCCCTATCCACGAGTTTACAATGTATTGATATATTTGAAAATGCAAGTATGCATTTACACAAATGGTATACGAACTCTTTACCACTTAGTGAACTATGGAAAGAAAATGGCATAACTTCAGAAGTTAATTCTGAAGCTTTTGGAGAACAAAATCTCCCTTATAAAGCTTTAGGAATCGCTTGGAATAATTCCGAAGATTTACTTTATTTTGATGTTCGAGGTTTAGTTGATTTCGTTTCAAAAAGAATAGACACCAAAAGATTTATTCTACAAGTTTTAAGCAGGATTTTTGATGCACTTGGATTCCTAGGACCATTTACATTAAGACTAAAATGTATAATTCAAAAAAATTGGAATTTGTGTCTAGATTGGGATGACACCTTACCCGAAGATTTACGTATACTTTGGAGTAGCTGGTGTAACGAACTCCTTCATTTGAAAAACTTTTCAGTACCCAGATACTATTTTTCTGACATCACCAATTGGCATGATTATGACCTACAATTACATATTTTTGCCGATTCGAGCATGAAGGCTTATGGTACGGTTGCTTATTTACGTGTAGCAACAACCACCGAAAATGTTCGAACAGTTTTTGTTGCTTCGAAAAACAGGGTTGCTCCACTGAAAGCGCTTACCTTACCAAGGCTCGAATTGATGGCCGCACTGTTGTCGGCCAAGCTAAGTAGTAACATTTTGAAAGCTCTAAAATTGAATGTACCGACTTATTACTGGACGGATTCAAAAATATCCTATTTTTGGATAAAAGGATCCCCTAAAAAGTTTAAACCCTTTGTCAGAAACAGAATTGAAGAGATCCATAAATTGACCTCACCTGATAACTGGTACCATTGTCCTGGTACTGCCAATCCAGCTGATATAGTTTCTTGAGGATCAAAAATCTCTAGGATAATCAATGATACAACTTGGTTACAGGGACCAGAATGGCTAAGTTTACCTCCTGAGTGTTGGCCAATATCAGAAAACAAAGAAATTGCTTACTCAGATGAATTAGAATACAAAAAAAAAATCCTAACGATGTTTTTCAGAGCGAGTGCTTAGTCAAAAAACTCGAAAATCCCATAAACATTTCAAAATATAGTAATTTAGAGAAACTTTTGAGAATTACCGTTTGGGTAAAGAAATTCATTATGAAGCTGAAAAAATCAACTGAAGTGCAAGACGTAGTAACAACCGAAAAATTACTTGAAGATGAAAATTTTTTGATACAATCTGAACAAAAACAATTTTATAAGGAAGAAATAGAATCTCTAAAAAATAGTAAATCAGTGGATAAGACGTCATCCTTATCAAATTTCATGCCCTTTATTGACAAAAACGGGTTGATGAGGTTGGGCGGAAGGCTCGAATTTTCTAACCTGTCCGCAGAAGAGAAAAACCCAATAATTCTCCCCAAACATTCTTGGTTAACTACTCTAATAGTTCGTCAAGAACACGAGAAAATTATGCATGGAGGGATAGCCAGTACTTTGGGAAAAATTAGATCTCGTTTTTGGATACTTAAAGGTCGTCAGTTGGTCAAGAGTGTTATCAAGAATTGTATAATATGTAAAAAATATTTCTCCAAACCAGCAGACCAGATCACCGCACCATTACCAAAAGACAGAGCTAGTGAAGCACCGCCATTCGCTTTTTTGATGGCATTCAGAAGATTTACAGCTAGACGAGGAAATCCCAAAATTATTTATTCTGACAACGCAAAAACCTTCAAAAAGGCCAAAGGTAAACTCGAAATTTTATACAACATACTGACAGACAAAGTATTTTTAAATTTTATTTCAAAAGAGAGAATTATATGGAAGAATATAATAGAAAGAGCTGCATGGTGGGGAGGTTTCTATGAGCGACTAGTAAAGTCAGTCAAAGACTGTTTGAGAAAAGTAATTGGTAGAGCACTCTTAAGTTATGATGAATTAGCGACTCTGTTGACAGAAGTGGAAGCAGTTTTGAATACGCGACCACTGACGTATGTATATAGCGACAGCGATGAACCAGAACCTCTTACTCCAATGCACTTTTTAAATTTTGGAAAAGAACTTTCATTTCCTATTAATTTTTTTGAAATAATTGAAGATTGTTCAAAGAGATCAACACTCCTGAAAAGAAAAAAATATCAATCTTTACTATTGAAACAATTGTGGACCAAATGGAAAAAACAATATTTGATGGATTTGAAAACAGCCCATTCCTTGAAAAATCCTAATGCCCATACGCCACTGAAAGTGGGCGATGTTGTTTTAATTCAAGATGACGCAAAAAATAAGTTTCTTTGGAAACTTGTAAGATTCAGACTGCCATTCCTGGAAGAGATGGCAATATTCGTTCATACGAAATAAAAACAGCGTGTGGAATCTTAAAAAGATCCATCCAACACTTGTATCCCTTTGAAATACAACATGACTAACAAATGACTTTTTGCAGACTTTTTATAAACATTCATAAATTTTTATAGACATTTATTTAGTTTGTTTTTTCTGCATTTAGGACTCTAAATATTTTCTTTTTCTTTTTTAATTTTTAGTCTTATTTATATATAGAATCTTTTTGAATTTTGGTATAAGTAAGTATATAATTTAACTGAAAAAAAAAAAAAAAAAAAAAAAAAAAAAAATGTGTGTGTTATTTAACTGTCATTATTTTTACTTTGTTTGAATTTAAAGTGTTTTATTTAGAATTTATTGATATTTTGAATTTGACTAATTAGATATTGTTTGAATTCTTATATTTAGTATTTTGTATTCGAATTTTAAAAATTGTATTAGATTACTGAACCACTGATACGAAAAATTGAATTTTTATGATTTTATGATGGAATTTTGATTTGTGAACTCTTTTAGAGTTCAGGTGGGGAGTATGAAGAGAAACTTTCTCTCCTCCCCATGGCAACGAAGGTCGCGCGATGCGCGCGCATCCTACCTTAAAATGCGACTTCGTTTTGTTGTGGCTAGAACGATACGAAGCGATGGTTTGATTTTAAAAGCATGATCGCTGTAATTTTTTTACAGTTTGTTGATGAGGCTCCAGGGGCGCCATTTGGGGGAGGCTAGGGGGGGCAATTGCCCCCTCCAGGAATTTGATATTTCAATATGCATCAGTCATCACGTGTTACTCAATTTTATTTCTGAAATTGTACAAAAGCCAAAATAACGTCAAATTTTAAGAAAATAAAAAGTTATCATTAAAAAAGCAGTTTAAGCACAGAAATGGACAATTATCAATATTTTCTAAAACCTTGCTACTGGAAGATACTCAAAGTGAGATTCGCTTATTGTTAATGAGTACTTTGGTTATTTTTTAAAAGATGTGTGATAATCAAACTGTATCAATAATGCTTCTCTTCTATAATGCAATGTATAGTGCTCCTCAGATATACTCAACAAAATCCAAATAAAAGTTTGCCCCCCTCAAGAAATTTCTGAAATGGCGCCCCTGGGCTAAGCCTCCCTTATTTCGAAAAACCAGATCAAGTGTTTGATAATTCTTATTGTAAATATGTATAGAACCATGCATCTGTAAATATTCATTAAATATTTAAAGAAAAGAATCCAGAAAGCACCTCCTTCATTGATTATGTGTTCGAATGATTTGAAATTTTCTTCATGCGAGAAGGGTTCGGATTGACCCGATTTTTGAAAAGAAAGTCTAAATATTTTTGAAGATAAAAACAATATGCAGTAAAAGCTTCATAACGGACACGTCCAAATAATTATTTAGGAATACTTTTTAATCTTCAGGATTATGTAAAAAATACTAATTTGGTATAAAACTGCTTGTCTTTTTATATCTAAGATCAGTTGTAATTCAGTAAAGAATGCTTTGAAACTTATCAAAAAACATACCGGGTGTCCCAAAATGGACTGACTGATTTTAAAATTCAATAACTTGCAAATGGTGACAAAAAAAAAATCTTGCAGGACGGTTATGTAAGATGTCAGGAGATTTTTTGCCGCAATTCCTGATTTTACTTTACAATAGCAGCGATAGATGGCGCTGCAATCAATAGTCTTTAAATCGGGGCCCAATTTCTGGCCTTCCTCCTCCGGGCACAGATTTAGCATCTATTGTTTGCAGCGCCCTCTATCGTTGCTGTTCTAAACTAAAATCAAGTATCGCAGTCAAAAAACTCCTGATTAAGGGTGATTCCCAGTAAAAAAAAAAATCTGAAATTCAAAGCAAATTTTCTGAAAGGTTACAGTAGAGGGGGGGGGGGGGATTCAATCCTGGCACTAATTATTTTTGTTGCAGGTCGGGTTAAATGTTTTCGATTCGGGTCGATTTCAGGCTGAGTCGCTGAGTGCAGATTCCTGCGCAAGCTGGGTTTGTGTTAACCCGTTTCTTCAAAAGTAGTTCAGTATATTATTACAGATTAAAAACTATATCTATAATAATAAACATAGATATGTGTATGTGTGCTGTTTTCTAAAGAGACCGCTGTATTTTTTCCACGACTCTTTGGTGAAATTTGCATTTCTTCCACGACTCTTTGACAAAATGCTCGTTTTCCTCTACTGTTTGACAAAACTCGCGCTTTTCAGCAATCCTTTGACGAAATTCAAGTTTTATCCGTGAAACTGACGAAATTTGAATTTTTTCGCGACTCTTTGACCAAATTCGCGTTTCTTTCGCGACCCTTTGATGAAATTCGCGTTTCTTTCGCGATTCTTTTATAAAAATTGCATTTTTTCGCAAACCTTTGACGAAATTTGTGTTTTTTCGCGGCTATTTGTCAAAATTCCCGTTTTCTGCCGCAATACTTTGACGAAATTTGAGTTTTTTCCGCTGCCCTTTGACGAAACTCACTTTTTTCGCTATCATTTAAAGATTTTCGCGTTTTTTCAGCGGCCCTTTGACCAAATTTGCGCTTTTTCGGCGTCCTTTTGACCAGATTCGCGCTTTTTCCGTGATCCTTTGGAGAAATTGAAATTATTTTTAGATTGACGAAATAGATTTTTTATGACGAGCATTTGTTAAAATTCGCGATTATTTTTATGTCCGAATTTAAGCATAGATGATTTTTTTTAATTTTCTGAACCGAACGCCTTAACTCTCTCGCCGCGTATTTTTTTTTTTTTTTTTTTTTTTTAAAGCAAAATAGCTTTAAAAATTGCGCATTTATTTTATTACGTATTTCAAATCTTCATATATTTTAGAATTAAAATATGCCCGAAACCTTTGTGAAAGAGTTTTTTTTTTTTTTTTTAATAGAATTAGATCATAAAAAAAAAACATTTGCTGCGGAAATCGCGGGTTGTGTAAATTTTGCTACTTTTACGTTGGCCGTGGAAATTGTGGGATGCGCAGCGAAAGGGTAAAATTTTTGGAAAATTCGGAACATAATCACCCCTGCTCCTGACTTCTTACATAACTCTCCTGCAAGTATTTGTTTTAATAGCTGCCAGCATTTGCAAGTTATTGAATTTTAAAGTCATCCAGTGCATTTTGGGACACACTGTATATTCAGTAGCTATGGGATGATGGATGAAAGAAGCATTTAAAAAAAAAATAAAGCGGCCTTCAATATGTCAGTTAGAGGTTTCCCCGGGCTGAAATTTTCTGGCCCAAGTCCAGGTCCAACCCGCACAAAAAAATTATTGCCCGACCCGGTACAAAAGCTAAAAAATCGACTCCAGCACAGCCTGCATTTTGCCTTTAAAACTATTCATAAAGCACACCACACTTACTTATGCTCATATTTTATTTTCAGATTATGTTCCAAATTCATGAATACAAAAAAACGATAATATTAAGGACTATTTAGGCAATTATGTACATAAACACTACTTAAAAATATGAGACAATTACATTCAAATGAAAATACAGTTAAAAAATCAGTTTAGAATGAAAGAAACGAATGATAAAAGAAAATCATAATTTTAAAGCTCTACAAGGAAAAAAAGTAGATTTTTAAAAATGCATCTCAGTAACTTATCAAATCAAATTAAGATTTTGCTAAACAAATGTACAACATAAAAATGATTTTTACGAATAACAAATAAGTAAGATACCAGACCAACTTGGCCTCGAGGGGGAGGAATTTAGAAGAGTGCACAGGTCGTAGTCGGGCCAGTAAGGCTTATCATACGGGCTGACACGGACTGAACGTTTAGCTTTTATTCCGGCCCGAGGCCCGACTTGAAAATTTTGGCCAGTGCAGACCTCTAGGAAGAATGAAGTCCAGGTCAGGCTCGACCTGGAAGAAAAAGATGTCTGGCCAGACCCGAATCTGCAGAAAAATTTAAGACCAGGACACGGCCCGGCTCTAAAAGAGGGAAGACCTGACCCAGCCCGAGTCTCGTGGATTAAAACTGGCGCGACCCGGGCGGGTCGCGCCGCGCTCGAGCTTCGCCCCAAGTCATTTCTCGTGAGGATGCATAATGCCGTTTTTCAAACCCTTTATTTGCCCAAGGGGGGGGGGGGCGATCGCCCCCTCGCCCCCCCCCCTTAGATCCGCCATTGCATTACTTAATAATTTAGAAAATTATTATAATAACAATAAATCTCATTTATTGAATTGAGAAATTATTTTACTTCATTTCTGACTAATTTATTATCTTTAAATGATATTTGTAGATAACAAAATTAGTCTTTCTGTTCATTTATATATATATAAAAAAAAGCTTCTTTTGCTGCCACTGTTTTTCAAAGACATTACCCAGTAGTTTTTATAGTGTATTAATCCGTTTTCTCAATCCGCATTATCGGTTTTTGGATTCTTGTACTTAGAAGTAAACATTTCAATGGTCAACGTACATGTTACAGACAAATATGATACATAAATTAACAGCATTAAAATTAACATTAAAACTAATATAATTTTGTTATTCTTGCATATATAAATTCAATTACACAGTTAAAAATTTTCAATTGAGAATTCGTAGCATTCTAAATCCGATATTCCGGTTTGAGAAAAGTGATCACCGGAATAATTAAAAACTACTCGGAAACGTTTTCGAAAATCAATGGAAGCAAAAGGAAATTTCTTTTTTATAAATGTTTCGTTCATGATTATACAGTAGAGTCCCGATTATCCGAGTTCCGTTTTAACCGAGGTATTTTCTGATGGACTGATGGATTCCATTATTATGAAACAGCCATTATAAATGAAGTGTTAGGTGAAGATGAAAGAGCAGTCGTATAAAAAAAATTTTGGCCATTTTTGTCCCCATTCTGACCAGAAAATCAGAGTTCTAACTTTTTACGACTGCTCTTTCATCTTCACCTAACACTTTATTTATAATGGCTGTTTCATAATAATAAAATCCATCAGTCCATCAGAAGAAAATAATCCACTCCAAAGGTATAAGTTCGATTGAAAAAAACTATTTTCAAGACACTAATAGAATCACATAGCTGCCAATTTGTACGGTTTTCTTACCTTTAAACTTTTATACAAATTTTTGCCACATTTAATTGTTTACAATTGTTAGATTTTGGCGATTGAATTAAGCAAAATTTACTGGTAAGTTTTAGTGGCAAGAAAAAATCTTAGGAATTGGTAGCGACGCAGTAGTGTAATGCTGCAAAAAAAAAAGAAAGAAAAAAAAGAAAAAAACTGCAGCAAAATTGCAATTTAACAAACAAAAAACTATCAAGAGTCTTTTCAAATAAACAATTTCATTCCCCGTTTTTCTTAAAAGTAACGGAAATGCACATCAAAGAAATGTTACTAGTACCATAAAAGTGAATGAATTAAGTGAAAATTTATATTTCATCTCCTTAGTTGGTGACAATTTATGTAAATCCGGTTTATCCGAGTTTTTTGCTTATCCGAGTTGAGCTAAGTCCATATTAACTCGGATAATTGGGACTATGTATAATCTCTTCCAAGTTACCAAAGATGCCTAAAAGCGTACCTTTATCTTCAGAAACTAATAGCTGAATTTCTAACTAATAATTTCTGAGATTTAAAAAAGCATTTCTGAAACAAAAGCATCTTTTGTGGACTACAATATTTTGAAACATTTCCAGGTAGTTTTTGCACTGTATTAATATGTTTTCTCAATACGGAATATTTATTTCATGGATGTTATCAATTCTTAAATAAACATTTTCATGTTAAAAAAATATCTTCAGCAGACAACCGTTCTAAATTAACAGTCTTAACATTAAAATTAACATTATTTTGTTACTCTCGCTTATATAAATTCTGTTACGCAACTGAAAATATTTTTAACCCCAAATATCTGCAAATATCTTATATGAGTTAGTAAATCGAGTATGTATCTTTTATAGTTCGTTTGCAAGGACACGAAAAAGCAAAACATGCATAACTTTTCATCGTGATTATGTCCGAAATATCGAACCAGTTTAAACCTAATTGAGTCAGTGTAATTAATATCGAAAATATCTTAGATGAGTTAGTAAATCGAGTATGTATCTTTTATAGTTCGTTTGCAAGGTCACGAAAAAGCGAAACATGCATAACTTATCATCGTGATTACGTCCGAAGTATCGAACTAGTTTAAACCTAATTGGGGTGAACTTGGTCCCTATTAACTCGGATGATGGAGATTCTACTGTATTATATTTTAGTAGAATAAGAACCATTTGTCTTTTCTGACAGTGTAACAGATTGTCCAATGGTGTTCACCTTCTCTACGCATAAATATACAAATTCAATAAAAGTGTCACAAAAGTTCAAAAGTGGAAGCTGTAAAATTTCATTGAGATGGCGTTGGACGGATTGAGAGAAACGGTCGTTTAAGGGGAGATTTGCGTATAGAAGACTTATAAAAGAATATTTTTTTAGCATTTATTTCCTGGCATAGGAATGAAAATTATAGCTTCGGTTATTTTTGCATGTTATTTGTTATCATTTGAAGAACATTTCGGAATTTGTTTAATAAAAATTGATGATGCAGCTCGAGTTGCGCGGGTAAATGTCCCAGCGTGCTCGCCGTGCACTTCCAATTGGGCGTCATCCGATAGATAGCTAGAGTCATCTGCAATCAATTTTCGTTAAGGATTATGAAAATAGATAATATTGTCTGGAGCTCCAAGCACTTTGAGGTTGAAAATCAACAAAGTGGTAGACATTTGAGAAAAAGATATATTTCTGACCCCTGATTTTGCAGTCTGACGTGCTTCTAAATATGTTTATTTTTTATAAAAATGGCTGAAAGTGGTCCAAGATTCAATAAATTATATTACCTTTAATTGAAAGCAAAACTTTAACAAGATCGGTTTAATAGTTTTTGCGTTCTGACCCCGCCCAGTTTAAAAAAAAGTCTTCTGCCAAATCGTTTTTCAGGGATATAAGCAGATTATAGAAAATAGAAAAATGTAAAAAAAAAAAAAAAAAAGCAAACCGATTTTTTCAACCGAAAAACAAAAACAAATGCACCCTTAACTGAGCGAATGGAGGCAGGACGGTAAGATTTACAAGCTGTAACGCTTGCATTTCACTCAGTGGTGATCACCAGCTTGATAAAAATTTTCTATGCACCACTAAAAAGTTTTAAAAAATAACACATTTTTCTTTATTCCACTTTTAAATAACTTTTTTTATATATTCGTATTTAATATATATTCTCTTATATTGTCACATCACATTTCTTCTGTTCTTATTTAAATTCATTTTTTCCCAGACATAGGATATTCTGCATTTTAAAGATATACCAGGGGAGAACTAAAATAAAGGACTTGTGCAACAAGTTCAATGTTTTTATTTGCAAAATCATAAAAGTTGCACGAGTTTTTATACTTGTCCTTTTAATTTTACCCGTTAGTGTGTAATTGGAATTGTCTTTAAACAACGGTTTTTCTTTAAATTTTGTATTTTTAACAGAATGGTGGACTTAATATATAAGTTTTCGACGAATAATCTAATTCTGTTTGGTTTATATATAAAAAAGAACGAATTAAAAATGTAAAAGCACGGGTAAGTATTAAGAAGATATGAGGATGTGAGTTTTAAAACTCGCCTTATCTAAGAAAACCAAATATTGGAAAATCGCAAAAGACCTCTGACGGCGTCCATTGGATTTCATTGTAAACCGAGATTTTTCAGTCGCAGAAATACAGGAGAACACTGTTTTTACTTTCTTCTATCTTTACAAGAAGAAAGTATTGGATTCGTGAAAAATTTCGACTTTTGGTTTTCGATGGATTTATACGTTTTAGAAGGTCCTGAACACGATTTAATGGTTTTTAGAAAATATCTGTCTGTCACTCTGTCCGTTACTCTGTCTGTCACTCTATCACTCTGTGAGTCTGTATGTGACAAAAATTTTGTGGGCGCTCTATCTCAAGAACTAATGCACGGAATTTCACAAAAGTTCAGATTCAGTTAGACCTTGATATAAACTGGCTCTGATTAGTTTTTGGTGTAAATCGCCCAACAGGCGACGCTGTTGTTCTGTATTTTTTACGATTTCCGCAATAGCTGTATCTCAAGAACTAATGTACGGAATTTCATAAAACTTCAGATTCAGTTAGCCCTTGATATAATTTGTTGTTGATTACTTTTTGGTGAAAATCGCCTAAAAGATGGCGCTGCTATGCTGCATTATTCATGATTATTGCAATAGCTCTATCTCAAGAACTAATGCACGAATTTTCATTAAACTTCAGATTCAATTAGTCCCTGATATAAAATAGTGCTGTTTAGTTTTGGTGTAAATCGCCCAACAGGTGGCTCTGCTGTACTGTATTTTACACGATTTCCGCAATAGCTGTATCTCAAGAACTAATGCATGAATTTTCACCAAGCTTCAGATTCAGTTAATCCGTAGTATAAATTGGTCTCAATTAGTTTTTGGTGTAAATCGTTCAATAAGTGGCGCTGCTATGTGGAATTTTTTACAATTTCCTCCATAGCTCTATCTCAAAAAGTAAATGAACGGATTTTCTCCAAACTTCAGATTCAGTCAGACTTTGACATAATTTGTGCAGATTAGGTTTTGGTATAAATCACCCAATAAGTGGCGCTGCTAAGTTGTATTTTGCTGGATTTACACGATTTCAGTGATAGTCATAAAACAAGAACTCACGGTATTTCATATCGTCAGAATCTTCACGAGGGGCATATAGTAACATTTAATTTTTACTGTGTTATAGCGAATTTTGAAGAATTAACATATATGAGATAGAAGACAGTTTTGGGATTGGCATATCCGATTAGTTTTTTGCATATTGTTGTGTTTTTTCGGTGCAGGTTTACAAATAGAATAGATTGATTGAGAAAACACGATTTTTTAAATTTTGGATAAGACGAGTTTTGCAACTCACGTCCTCACATCATATCACGTCCTCATATTTCATTACAAAATAAATAAATAAAATAAAAAATAAAATGTCGGGGATCTGTTTATGCATTGCCGACATATTTTGGCAATCGACTTATAAAATAGTCTTTACACTGTAACAAAAAAGAAATGTTTCTTGGTGTAAGAAGAAGGTTATTGAAATTATAATACAGTAGAGTCCCGCTGAATCGAGTTTCCGCTTTAATAGAGTTATTTTCTTCTGAAGGACTGATAGCTTCCATTATTATGAAACAGCCATTATAAACGAAGTGTTAGGCGAAGATGAAAGAGCAAGAGGACAAGATCACCCACCAGGGTACCCACCAACATTTGGCATAAGTGTTATCTCCCCGGTGAAAGTTCCCCATCACTAACCATCGAAACCCAAACTAAGGCAACCGGCCAGGAAAAGCAGCAGGTCCTAATTTAACTAAAATTAGTAATACAAAGCAAATGTGCCCCAGCATCAAAAATAAATAAACATATATAATCTTGATAACAACGGTTAAAGGCAATTCATAATATTACAAATGTCTGTCTGTCAGTAAAACTAAATTATAACAAACTTTTATAGACAATTACAGTATAACAATTGTCTGCTAGTAAAAATAACCAACTGAACACTGTCAGAATGAACATAAAATGTACAATACTTGTGTAGTTACAATATGTTATACATGTCTAGATGAAAACTCCATCAAACAGGAAAATGAACTTTGCCAGTACATTACTAAGTACATTATTTCTCTTAATAAACTTTCACCTTAAAGTCAACGAAGCTCTGGTATTAATCAGAGTTAATATAAAAATCACAAGTTCGTGAGTAAAATCAAGGATCTAAAATTTAAAGTCTTGACTATAAAAATCAGTCAAAGCATCAGAACTTGTACCTAATAAACGAAGATGAAAGAGCAGTCGTAAAAAGTTAAAACTCTGATTTTCTGGTTAGAATGAGGGGGGGGGGGGAGGGGGGGGGGAAATGGCCATAATTTTTTTTTTTTTTTTTTTTTTTTTGAAAATAACTCGGATAAAGCGGAGACTTGGTTAAGCAGAACTCAGATAATTGGGACTCTACTGTAATTTTAATGCATAAAAAACGGAAAATATATTCAAATTAAAAATAGTTTCTGAAAAATATCTTAATTTGGCAACTAACATCGCATGCTATCTTTGAATATATAATTATCAAAACGTAAACTCTTAATATCTACAAAATGTTGAAGGATGTGCTTTTGTATAATAATTTATCGCATTTTACATATAGAGTTTCCTAATAATAAAAACTCCAAATTATGCTTTCATATACCTCTAGGTCTAGGCAAACTGCAAAGAGAAAACACATAAAAACACCGCTTGATGCAAAATTTCTGCCTTATTAATAGTAAGCATGCATTTTGAGCGTGTAACCACATTTTTCAAATAAAAAATTTCAAATTCCATAAATCACGGATCCTTTTAATAACTTTTGAATAAATTATTTTTTTTTTTTTTAGTTTTTTAAAATAAATCATTATTTGAAAAGTTGTGGAAGTAAGAACGACCCTAAAAAAGTACAAATAATCAATAAAGAATTCAAATCGCTTCTTCGGTAGCATTCAATTATTAATATAAAATGTCTGATATTTTATAATTTTATCTTGTTAACACTTTACACCAAATTTGAAAAGTGTTTATGATTTCGGTTTGTCTGTCCGTCTGCCCGCGCTCTAACTCTCGTAAATATACTCAGATTGCCCTAAAATTTTTGGATGTTATTGACGTTTACCATAGCACGTTCCATATTACAAATGAAGTTTGTAGCATATTTAGATCATTTACGGGGACAGTCAAAAGTATTCCGTAAAATTAAAACCAATGGGAAAAAATCGTTTCAATAGATTTTTAATTATGTTATACGCTTTCAAACATAAAAAAATTGATATGCATTAATGATATCTATTAGTGTCATGAAAATTACAGGTATAGTCTCTTCTTTTTGCTCAAAGTATTGTAGTTTTTTCAATCGAACTTATAATTTTGGAATGGATAATTTTCTTATGATGGACTGATGGCTTCTATTATTGTGAAACAGATATTATAAATGAAGTGTTAGGCGAAGATGAAAGAGTAGCTGTAAAAAGTTAGAACTCTGATTTTCTGGTCAGAATGGGAAAAAAAATGGTCATAATTTTTTTTTCTTGTCAGAATGGGGAAAAAAATGGCCATATTTTTTTTTTAATTTATAGCCATTTTTGTCCCCATTCTGACCAGAAAATCAGAGTTCTAACTTTTCACGACTGCTCTTTCATCTTCATCTAACACTTCATTTATAATGGCTGTTTCATAATAACGGAAGCCATCCGTCCATCAGAAGAGAATGATCCATTCCAAAGGTATACGTTCGATTCAAAAAAACTATTTAATACTTTGAGAAGATAGAAGATGCTACACCTGCAATTTTCAAGACACTAATAGAATGAAATAGCTACCAATTTGTACGGTTTTGTTACCTCTAAACTTTAATACAAATTTTTGCCATATTTAATCATTGACAATTGCTAGATTTCGGCGATTGAATTAGGCAAAATAAACTGTGATTTTAGTGGTAGGAAAAAAACTTAGAAATTGGTGGCTGTGCAGCAGCGTAATACTGCAGCAGCAAAAAAAAAAAAAAAAAAAAAAAAAAAAAAAAAAAAAAAAAAAAAAAACTTCAGCAAAATTGACATTTAACAAACAAAAAACTATTAGGGGCTTTTTCAAATAAACAATGCCATTCCCCGTTTTCCTTAAAAGTAACGGAAATGTACATCAAAGAAATGTTACTAGCACCATAAAAGTTAATAGTGAAAATTTATATTTCATCTCCTTAGTTGGTGGCGATTTATGTCAATCCTGTTTATCCGAGTTTTTTGCTTATCCGAATTGAGCTAAGTCCATATTAACTCGGATAATTGGGACTCTGTATAATCTCGTCCAAGTTACCAAAGATGCCTAAAAGCGTACCTTTATCTTCAGAAACTAATAGCTGAATTTCTAGCTAATAATTTCTGAGATTTAAAAAAGCATTTCTGAAACAAAAGCATCTTTTGTTGACTACAATATTTGGAAACATTTCCAGGTTGTTTTTGCAATGTATTAATATGTTTTCTCAATACGGAATATCTCTTTCATGGACGTTATCAATTCTCAAATAAACATTTTCATGTTAAAAAAATATCTTCAGCTGACAACCGTTCTAAATTACTTAACATTAAAATTAACATTATTTTGTTACTCTCGCTTGTATAAATTCTGTTACGCAACTGAAAATATTTTTAACTGAAAATATCTGCAAATATCTGAAAATCAACTGCAAATATCTTAGATGAGTTAGTAAATCGAGTAGGATCTTTTATAGTTCGTTTGCAAGGACATGAAAAAGCGAAACATGCATAACTTATCATCGTGATTACGTCCGAAATGTCGAACCAGTTTAAAACTAATTGAAACAGTGTAATTAATATTGCAAATATCTTAGATGAGTTAGTAAATCGAGTATGTATCTTTTATTGTTCGTTTGCAAGGAGACAAAAAAGCGAAACATGCATAACTTATCATCGTGATAACGTCCGAAATATCGAACCAGTTTAAACCTAATTGAGGCAGTATAATTAATATTAATACATGGAAATTATTCCAGAGGAAAACATTCGCCTTGCATACAATATTTCAAATGAAAATCAAATTTCAAAGTAATTGCTTAAAAGGCGCAAAGGCCAACATAGTGAAAAAGATTCTATGCCGGAACTCGAACCCCGGCCATCAGTATAATCTTTGCGCCTTTTATGCAGTTATTTTGAAATTTGATTTTTCATTTGAAATATTGTATGCAAGGCGAATGTTTCCCTCTGGAATAATTTCCATGTATTAATATAGTTTCTATCGAAGCTGGATTTAATTAAATTTCGTGTTCGCCCCAGGTCGGTGGCTCACGATAAATATTCCATCTTGTGCTGCGTTTGTAGCCTTGCCAACATATAATAGTGAGAAATTTTCCAGGCTGGGTGTGGTTCCATGTGGTTTAGTCGGTAGAACGTCAGTGCGCTATACTGATGGCCCGGGTTCGAGTCCCGGCATGAAATGTTTTTCACTGTGTTGGCCTTTGCGCCTTTTAAGCAATTACTTTGAAATTTGATTTTCATTTGAAATATAGTATAATTAATATTGCAAATATCTTAGATGAGTTAGTAAATCGAGTATGTATCTTTTATTGTTCGTTTGCAAGGACACAAAAAAGCGAAACATGCATAACTTATCATCGTGATTATGTCCGAAATATCGAACCAGTTTAAACCTAATTTAGACAGTGTAATTGATCTTGCAAATATTATGGTTGAATTCCTTAATCAAGTATGTTGCTCTTTTAGTTTATTTACAGGGACACGGAATTTTTTTCGAGACATTCATTGAATGATATGTGCTATATTACAGCCTACAGGAGATTTTAAAACTATGATTTCAAAAATTTTTAAAACATGTTTTATACAATTACCTTGTACCCATTCTATACATTTGGTAAGCTAATTTAAAATTCTCCCTGCAAATTACCTTTGTCGCGAAAATAGCGAATTGAGACCAAATTGTTTAATTTGTATTAAATCTGATGTACTTACCTTTAAAAATAAAACAAAAATAAAGAAATCAACCTACTCTTAGGATTGAGACAGAAATACTTGTGTTCTTTGGAATGCAACCATGCATGTATTTAATTATTAGCAATAGACTAATATTTTACTTCGATAATGCGTTTAAATATGGTCAATAAATGTTTTACTGTTTAAATGTTAGCATAATTTTGACTAAACTTTTCTGATTTATTCATTTCAGGCACAAATAACGCTGTTGCTGAAATATTGAAAACTCAGCAGAATATTCATCTGAGAATAAGTAAATACAATTAAAGGAGCTTTCCCCCGTAAATTATAAAAGGAAAATTTTATAAAAAAAATTCTGGTACAAAAAAGAAGTTAGTCAAAATCATGTTAACACTTAATCCTTTGAAGGACAGAGATATATCATTCATACCATTTAATTTTAATCAGTATTTAAATGCTACCACACTTCGAATGATTAGCATAAGTTTGACTAACTTATTTTATTTATTGATCTGTTAATCCTTACTAAATAATTTATTAAGATGAATGCATTTATTTTCAAATCAAACAATTATTTAAAGCTGAACTGCATAACTTTTTTGTTTTTCTTTCTTTTCTGGTTTTTTTTTTTTTTTTTAATGATGTTTAAAAATAAAGAAATCATATAACGTCTTAGAGAATGGATGAGATTTAATGGTGCAAGGTCTCCACAGGGACATGTTGCATTAAAATAATTTTTACACAAGAAAAAATATTTGTACTTTTTGTGATTTGTTATACAGAATTCAGCCAAATCCAATTAAAGTGAAGATGAAGGAATCCAAAATTTACTTACTATAAGCAAGCCCTCCTAATAATCAAGTTAAAGTTCCAGTAAAAAAAAAAAAAAAAAAAAGTTAAAATATTATATTCATGTTTTAAAAATTTGTAAACACACATTTTTTTTTTTTTTTACCCTGATGATGAGCATGATATGCTCGAAAGCACTAGATTTTTTAAATGTATCGTATTATTAAGAAAAAAAAATTTTAAATAATTTGAATACTGCTTGTGTTTACAAATTTTTAAAACTTGTTATTGTAAGGTGAATTTGAGGATTTCAAGAAATTGATATTCTGTATCATTTTTAACTTAATATTATATTCATTATTAAAAATTAAAGAATAACTACTCCTATAGATGAAGATAGCAGTATGACATTAAATTATTAACAAATAATTTATTTTATTAAAAATAATTAATTTCAATCATACTGATTTATATTAAAAATAATTAATTTCAATCATACTGATTTATATTAAAATAATTAATTTCAATCATACTGATTTATATTAAAAATAATTAATTTCAATCATACTGATTTATATTAAAAATAATTAATTTCAATCATACTAATTTATATTAAAAATAATCAATATCAATCATACTGATTTATATTAAAAATAATTTATTTCAACCATACTGATTTATATTAAAAATAATTAATTTCAATCATACTGATTTATATTAAAAATAATTAATTTCAATCATACTGATTTATATTAAAAATAATTAATTTCAATCATACTGATTTATATTAAAAATAATTAATTTCAATCACACTGATTTATATTAAAAATAATTAATTTCAATCACACTGATTTATATTAAAAATAATTAATTTCAATCATACTGATTTATATTAAAAATAATTAATTTCAATCATACTGATTTATATTAAAAATAATTAATTTCAATCATACTGATTTATATTAAAAATAATTAATTTCAATCACACTGATTTATATTAAAAATAATTAATTTCAATCATACTGATTTATATTAAAAATAATTAATTTCAATCATACTGATTTATATTAAAAATAATTAATTTCAATCATACTGATTGATAAAGAAATCGTACGAGTAGAAAACTTTCAACTGAGTCGGACTTCTGGGTCTGGGTTGCACAACTGACCTGGACACTTTTTTACACAACTGAATTTTTTTTACCCAGAAAGTAGTAAATTTTCTAAGGTCCTATTCCTTTTTATAAATTTTAGAATTCTGAATTAAGAAAAAAAAAAAATTCTATAAGTCGAAGACGTCTTGCTTACTATTATTATTATTAGCCACCGATCTGTTATTTCTTTCTTCCACCTATTAATGTGTCGTCTCTAAAAAATAACATTACGTTGTATAAGCCAGCCGTAAAACAAAACAGATGTATCATTGTACGGAATAATCTCTACTGCAATTTTTTAAATCTCTAAGCATCGCTCATTTTCGATTTTTATACCTTTGTATAGGGAAAAAAGTACTTTTAAATGCAATTTGTTTGAAAACTGCATCTCAGTTTATTTTTGACATACTAATTTTTTTATAGTTTTTAACGAAATTTTTTTAATTTTGGCAACTGAAGTACTGCATTTCTGTAGAAAGTAAAGGAAAAAATGTTACAAAATAGTAATTATATCTTTTTGTTGCCATTTTCCCACTAATAACTGAAAAAAAATGTCATTAAAATACGTGTTATTCTGAAAAAAATATAAATGAATGATTTCTGATAAAACATGGAGCTATTATAAACTATGTTTCATTTTAAGTATCTATATTAATCTTACAAAGAAATGAAGGCATATGCATCATTAGATAGCCAATTTTTTTAGGGCGAGTTTCTTGAATGACGACATCGCTTTTTTTGCTGCAATTTTGTATTATTTTGCGATAGTGACGCCCTATGCATACTTTTCTGTAGATGTTGTTTAAGACTGTATTGTAAATGTGGAATTCTTCAGCGGATGCGAATAACACCATTTTGTATATAATAACAATGTGTGTTTTAAGTCTTAGAACTGAAATATGTTTTGTGCTATCTATATTTATATACATACATTATTTTTTTCATGGGGCGACACTAAATTCTGAAAAAGGAGGCTTCCTGTTTTCTAGTTTTTTTAGCCCCCGGTACGGTAAGATATTTCTTTCTCCCAGCTTATTTTGTGTCGCCTCCAAAAAATGGTTGCACTACGCCTGTCCCGGTATAATTACTGCCTCCCTGCTGTTTTCTCCCCAAAGGTCAAGATGGGATATTATGAAGGGATAGTGGATTATTAAAGGGAATTTGCGTGCGTTACTTGGCGTTGAAACGAAGAGATTTCGCGAAGCGCTCAATTACAGAATCCCAATGTTCAATCATGAATGCATGAATCGGCAGGTGCTGTATTTCAGAAATTATGTAATCGAAAGACTTTTCCATTTTTTTTTTTTTGTAAACGTAAAAGATCTTTCGGAAAATACCATCAAAATGGGTGTTTTGAACGAATTTTCGGAGGAAAGAAAAGAAAATAGTCAGAGAGAGGCGAAAAAACAGTTATCATTCGACCAAAATCGCTTAGAATTCACTAATTAATTTATTTATCAAAATCTGCCAGCTTTGTACTTTTAAAAATGAGTTATTACTTGTGTCAAGCTAAAATGGACATATCATGAACATGGATTATACCAGGATCAAATTTGTTTTTCTACATAGTAGAATTGGAATTCATTGTTTGCAGGATGTTTCAGGCAGGCACTATGTTTTGCAAAAATAGTAATAACCATAATGAACTTCCGTTGATGGACTCATAGAAAATATACATTAAGGGCAAAATTCTCAAATTAAAAAGGGCAACTTTATGACACAAGTTTTAATTTATTTTTGTTCGGAAATGCTTAAAATTAGCAAGTGTTGTCGTTCAGAAACTATCTAATCTAATTGTTTTCCGTTTTTATTTTTTTATTCTTTTTTTTCCCAGATTCTTTGCAATAGATCTCTCAGGAAATAGTGTCAAAGTGGGTGTTTTGAACCGAATTTCCGCGCGAAAGAAGACTAACCACTCAAAAAATGGTGAAAGTGTGTTTGTCACGTGATAAAAATCGCTTATAACTCAATCAGTAATTTATTTATCAAAAAATGGAAAACACAATTCGCAATTACTGTGTTTCTTATTCACTATGTTGGCCTTTGCGCCTTTTAAGCAATTACTGCGAAATTTGAAATTTGATTTTCATTTGAAATATTGTATGCAAGGCGAATGTTTCTCTCTGGAATAATTTCCATGTATTAATATAATTTCTATCGATGCTGGATTTAATTATGTTTCGTGTTTGTCCCAGGTCGGTGACTCACGATAAATATTCCATCTTGTGCTGCGTTGTAGCCTTGCCAACATATAATAGTGAGAAATTTTCCGAGCTAAGGTATCGTTCCAAGTGGTTTAGTCGGTAGAACGTCAGTGCGCTATACTGATGGCCCGGGTTCGAGTCCCGGCTTGGAATCTTTTTCACTATGTTGGCCTTTGCGCCTTTTAAGCAATTACTGTGAAATTTTAAATTTGATTTTCATTTGAAATATTGTATGCAAGGCGAATGTTTCTCTCTGGAATAATTTCCATGTATTAATATAATTTCTATCGATGCTGGATTTAATTATGTTTCGTGTTTCTCCCAGGTCGGTGACTCACGATAAATATTCCATCTTGTGCTGCGTTGTAGCCTTGCCAACATATAATAGTGAGAAATTTTCCGAGCTAAGGTATCGTTCCAAGTGGTTTAGTCGGTAGAACGTCAGTGCGCTATACTGATGGCCCGGGTTCGAGTCCCGGCTTGGAATCTTTTTCACTATGTTGGCCTTTGCGCCTTTTAAGCAATTACTGTGAAATTTTAAATTTGATTTTCATTTGAAATATACATTTATAAAAGAAATAATATTATAAAAAGAGCAAAACTTCATTTTTATGCAGTATAATATAGCGTTTAGCACACATTGTATATATCGGTGAAGTTAGGTTTCATTATTTAAATGTAAATACTGTAACTAAATTTAAATATTGATATTTAACCCTTTCGAGTTTGGTGTACTATTAATAGTACGTATCTTTTCATCGAGTATTATTTTGCTGTAACAATTATTTAGTTATTTTTTACATATAGAAATGATAGTATATGGCTATGCCTTTCTTATTACGACTCCATTTACGTTTTGCCATTTAGTAATAATAATAATAATACTAAATGTTTACTTAATTATTTTTGCACCGTTGGCGGTTCCTTTATTTTATACATATGTTTCACTCTTTGAATTTGAAATATATGTTTCTTTTCTGAAAAAAATCATGTATGATAAAATGCAAAAAAACATTAGCAATTTCTAACACTCTCTTAAATCCTGTTGTATTACGTTATTTTCCAATCGTCTTCAAAATCTCTTGCTTAGCCTATTTTCACGTAAAAAATGAATTTAATAGTACACAAAACATTCATTAGATTTCAGACAATGAAATATTCGTTAAACTTCAGTAAGTCTATTTGGATAGCTAGGATTAACATTATGGAAGTAATAATTTATTTCTCAAAATGGAAAAATATTCGGACCCGAAAGGGTTAAAGTAGTAATCTATTATTTTATTTTATTAAATTATTATTCTCATTAGATTATTTATGTAAATTGCTTATATAACTTAATATTTTCAAATTAAATTAATTTTAAATTATATAAAAATCACTCTTGTATTCTGTGATATTAGAACTTTTTTCTACGTGTTCCTTCCTTCCTTTTTGTTTCTTTGCTTGTTTAATTTATTGATGTTTATTATATTTGATTTAATAATCTGAAATTAAATTAATTTTAGAACAAATAAAAGTTACTCTTTTGGAAAGACAAAATAAAAATTTAAATAAAGGTGAATGTCTTATATCATAAAATACGAATCAAAGAAATTTTGTTCAAACGTGTATTATTTTAATTTCTAAATACTTTTTATGAGCAAAAGTTTTTAAGATAATTAAGGCATTATTAAATAGTGAAAGGCCCATTACATAAAGTAAACCTGCCTTTTCATAACAAGCATATCTTAAAAATTAGTTTTAATCATCCATTTTGTCAGAATTTTTTTGAAGATTTCTTGCAACCTCAGTAAAATTATCTTGATAAATAAATAATTTACAAGTTTTTTAAATTGGAATATTTTATTTTAGTAATAGTTGTTACTTTTTAACCTGGTGAAATAAATAAAAAATATGCTCTGTTTTTCTAGAATCTGAAAAGGGTCGTTATAAAATATATTCCTATACATCTGATAAAAAGAATATATTTATATAAACTGATACATTGAACAATCAATAATGCGGCACATACAGACATAATAGAGTACAAGTAAAATTTACTGCCGTCTTCCCCCCCCCCCCACACACACACATTTTTTTTTATTTATCAATATTTTTCTAATGGTATAAGACACAGGGCCCAACCTGTGCAGGGCATGCGGGGTAATTGCCCAGGTCTCCCTCTTTAAGAGTAATCAGGATTTTCATTAAAAGGTGTCAAATGATTATAATTAGCCAAAAGTGACCAAAATTCATATATTTTCAAACATTTAGGAAGGGAGTGCCCCACCCCCCTTCTCCTCTCTGTTTCCAGTACTCCTTCTACCTATTGAAAAAACAAACTATATCAATAGAAGACTGGAAGGCCTCCTCCTGGAAGAAAAATGCTGATTTTAACGCTAGAAATATTAAAAAATTATTAACGCACTTAATTTCTACTTACTCTCGTACTAAATGTGGAAAAGAAGTTGATTAAATAATATATTATGAAACATTAAATGAATAAAGGTAATATTTAAAAACAAAATTGCTAAAAAGTTATTAAAACTTACAAATTACTTGACATATTCAAATTTTAAGTATAATTTTCTTATCAGGTATGCACAAAAGTCTATATAACTATATGCTACAAAAATCAGAAGTTGAAATTTTTTCTCAAAAACAAAACGAACAGAAAGTTATGTTTTTAAAATAATTTATGTATCTTTTCTCTATTATCTTCTCAATAGTAAATACACACACACACACACACACACATACGCATATTATAAATTTGTGATGAATCAAATTTTCAAAACAGAAAACTATAATATTCACTTTAATAAAATCATAATCAATATACTTGTATTTTACTTGTTGCTTACGATTCCATATCATGTACCCCCAAGTACATCTAAACAATAATATTTTTTAATTGTAGATTATCTTAAATAAAACTTCTTTAGAACTTGTTCTTGCTCAGTATAATTAATAAAGATGAAATATTTATTAATAGAGAGAAAGCACAATTTCAAAAATAAATATTTATTTTGTACCCGATTTTCTTTCTCTTTTTGTGTTCATCCGGAACCAATTCTAAACGGTGCGTATTTTTTGCATAGTAAATAATATTCATTTAACCAAACGAGAGATAAACTGCTTAATACAGTTACCCTACTCATGGGTTTCAGCTTAAGAGGAATTTAGAGATGGGAAAATTTCTATTGTCCCTGTGACCCGGGCCCTGTGATACTACGCGCCAAAAAATAACGTTACCTTACAGAAGCCAGCCGTAAAACAAAGCAGTACGATTAAATACTCTATAGCAATTTTTTAAACTTCTAAGCATCGGACATTTTCAATTTTTATACCGTCGTATTGGAAAAAAGTACTTTTAAATGCAATTTGTTTGAAAACTGCATCTCCATTTATTTTTGAAATATTATTTTTTTTTTTAGTTTTTGGAGCCATTTGCTTAATATTGGCAACGGAAGTACTCCATTTCTGTAGAAAGTAAAAGAAAAATAGTTGTAAAATATTAATTATTTCTTTTTGTTGCTATTTTTTGATAACAACCGAAAGAAAATGTAATTAAAATACGTGCTATTTTGAAAAAATAATAATGAATGATTTCTGTTAAAACATGGAGCTATTATAAACTATATTTAATTTTAAGTATCTACTTTCTTTAATGACGGCATCTTTTTGCTGCATTTGTATATTATTTCGCGATAGTGACGTCCAATGCATACTTTACTGTAGATGTTTAAGAGTGGATCGTAAATGTGGAATTCTTAAGTGGATGCGAATATGACGTCATTTTACATAAAATAAAAGCGTGTGCTGTAAGTCTTAAAATTGGGATATGTTTTGTACTATTTATGTATAATTTTTTTTTTTTTTTTTCATCGGGGGCGACACTAAATTCTGAAAAAGTAGAATTCTAGTTTTCTAGTTTTATTATTACCCAAGTTAAAAAGAGAAATTGTTTTTATTATTTTATTGATCGTCACAGTTTCTTCTAACGAATTAAATTCATTGGGGGAAAAATCAAGGGGAAAAAATATCATTTGCTTATTTTATTTAAAAGAATCGATAGTCTTTTCCCAGATATTTTACTTAATTTTAGCAAAAGTATCAAACACTATGGAATGATACGTTTTTCTCACTGAAAAGAGGAAAAATTGGCATTTCTTCTTCTTTTTAGGCCCCTTTATATACGAGATATATACCTATATATTTCCCCTTTATATACGAGAAGTATTCGTTACAACCGAGTTTCTTTTCAATATATTTTTATACTAGACTATTTTACACACAACCATTTCATTCCTTTTGTCTCGATAAAATCATGTTCTTGTTACATCCGAGCTCACAATAAACGAGCTTGATTATATATACGTTAACATTTATTTCATAATGTATGACACACAACTTTTTAAAATTTCCAGATTTGAAAATAATTAATATTAACATGTTTTATAATGATATGCATGTTTTTTTTTTTTTTAACCTATTAAAAATATTTTATTAACCACCATATTCTAAAACATCTTTATCAACCAACAAAATCTGACAGAAACGAAAAGTTTTATTAATAAAACGAATTACTGAAGCGAAAATTCCTGCAATGATTTTCAAATTACTAATAAAATGTTTTAATGAGACTAAGGATAAAATAATTAGAACGAAAATATTGTACAACAAAATTTTCCAGAAACCAAAATATTTTATTATTAAGCCAAACTTGTTGCAATAATTTGCAAATATCTATAAAATGGTTTAACGCAAGCGATAAAGAAAGCCTTAGAACGAAAGGTTAATAATATTGCCACACGAATTGAAGTTTTGGCGATAAACGCACGAAGTTTGCAAGAATCCCTTGCTTATCGCAGAAATTGGCAGCCCAGGGGCACAGTTTCTAATTTAGCTGCATACCAGGACCGATATCCTGGTTTTCTTTTCACTCATCGCATGACTCATGCAGTTGAGACTAGGACGCTGTCAACAAGGTGAACTTTGAACGCATCTCTTGCCTGACACACAGGACTTTATTTTTGGTGAATATTTTTCTCCATTTTCGATTTCGAGTGATTTATCGTACTTTTCTGAAAACTGTAAGACAGATTTTTCGTGAAAATTAGAGACATTTCTACGCGCCATATGGTACTAACAGTGGCGCAAAATGTAATCGTAAAAGAATCGCTTTCTCACATTTAGTTTGTTTGATTTTAGTTTCTAATAAGAAAAAAAAATCATGCCTCCACCAGGACCAGCGGATCAGATACATATTAAAGGTAAGAACTGTTATACTTTAATTTACTTCCGTATGCAGATTACTTGACCTTTGAAACAAGGGTTGAGAGCATGGCATATATCTTAACCAAAGGAATACATTAATAGGTCCATATGTATCACATTTTTTAAAATAATATCTCAAAACTGATAAAACATCAAAATATATAATTTTAATGTATTTTCGAATTCAGATTATTTAAATAATCATTGCTTTTATAGTGTATCTATATTAGTAAAAAAGTGAATACATTAATGCATTCGTATGTATTAAGTTTTAAAATAATATCAGCGACAATTGATACGAATAAAAAAATGTAAAATTTCGTTTTATTTTTGAATATAGAATATTTTAGTTTTTAAGTAAATATTGTTTTTATAGAACTTATATATATAAATATCTTGATAAATAAATACACGATATTATTTTAATTCTTCTTAATCTTAATTAGAATATCATTTAATAAGAACAACAACAACAACAGCAACCATAATAATAATAAAGTGTATGAATTATAAATGAAACAAAGCACAGTTTATTTAAAGTACTTGAAATTTTTTTAGGAGAATAAACTTTATAATATTTATGTTGTAGTTTCTTAACGTATCTGTTGTCATTGCATTTTAGCAATGTAACTTTTACATTTTTGAAATGTAATTATTAACCCCTAAATATCCATTAAATCCATAAAAAAAAAAAAAAAAAAAAAAAAAATCATAGAAAACATGTTACAAATAAGAAGTTGTACCACTATTCTCCTAAAAATTGAGCACTAAATAAAACAAAAACAAAGATTAATGTGAATTATTAAGCATTTCAAATTCTTGTTGAGGATTAATTTTCCCTATCGCAATTATAAATTATTTTTATTACACTTGCCGACGTTGCCGACGTTACATCTTCAATGTAAAAATATTGTTTATTATTATAGATTTCACATTGCTAAATTTAAATATTTCAATGAAATTACTGTATCAAGTACCATTTTGTAGGGAGGAGAAATTCTTTTTGGTAATAACCCTCTTATTATTATAATTTAATTAATATTTTAATTTTTAAAATTTAATTTTATCTTATATTTCTTTTATTAATACCTACATCAAAATTAGTGGAAATTGAGTAATTAATAAAATGTATGTGTAATGTATATGTAAGTAAGCCACAAATAAATGGGTATGGAAAATTAACCAAGATACAACGGCTGAAGGAATGAAAATATGTTAGCAGATTACTACCGGACATCAAGTGGTAGGGGAGTGGGGTGGTGGATAAAAAGAAAAACACACGTTACAAAAAAAAAAAAAAAAAAAAAAGATGGATTTTCATGACAAATTTCTTTTTTTCTTTTCTGAAATAGTGAAATTACCTTTTTTCATGTTTTTAATTTTATATAGAATTGTAAATAAATATAACAATCCTCCATTATTCTTTATTGTTACAAAACGCTTTCATTATAAAAGATGCGTGCTGCTGCAATTAGGATGTCTTATTTAGTCAGATATTAGAATGTCAAGTTCATAAAGCTGACATATTTGTTTTGGAGTGAGTCAATTTTTCTTGTATGTTTTTGCCAAATATTATCATTATTTCGTCCCGGATAAAAAGTTTTTCCCTGCCTGCAAATGTTGCTTTTTAACAAAAGAAACCCTATTGCAATGAAAATGTAAACATACATAGTTTGAAGTAACCATATTCAACCTTTTTCTTCTCGTGGGCCGCAAACATATGTTTGAGACGTTAGGCGAGACGGGCCGCAATACACTTTAAAAAGGGTGAAAAAAAAAATAATAATGAGATTACAAAAGTAGTATAACGGAGCAATATAACAAAGTTATAATGTTATCAGTAGGTTTGAGCGTTTGTCGCGGAAAAAAAAAATGTTACCAAAATTTTTTAATACCACTATTTCCAAATAATAAACTTCGTGGTAGATTTCTACCGTAAATGTTGTAGAAATAGGCCACAAAGTTTGTTATTTGGAAATAGTAGTATTAAACATTTTTGGTGCCAATTTTTTTCGTGATAAACATTCAAACCAAAAAATCAGTATTTAGTCCAGGCAATAGGGTATTTTACCTAGCAAAATAAATGATAGTTCTGGAAATCGGCTTATTTTATGTTTTTTGGGTCGCTGAATCCGAATTTGTAACTTCCCACCAAAATTTCCCCCGGCAACCCCGCAAAATTTTGGTAAAAAGCCCCCCAAAAAAGGTTTTTATTAAAAAAATAATTTTTTTTATTGTTTTAGGGGAAAAGTATCTAGAAATTCAGAAAGTAGACAAAATTTGCAACAAATTAGGTACATGACATTATGACTTAGGATGAAGGGGAAGGGGGGATCTGCCTCGGAACACTACCTCCTACATACTAAATTCCTCTCGCATTCACTGTTTTCCCCATATAAGAACTGGAAGTCAGCTTAGCCCCAAAATGCTCTGCCATCTATCGGTGACAATTGACATGATTTTTAAAAACCTATGGATAAATAACGTAAACAAAAGTTGTTTTGAGAATATTTAAATAGAAAATTTTAAAATAAATTAGCTTAAAAAGCAAAATTTGTTAAAAAATTTTTGTTATTTATTCCTAGAATTTCACCTTTTTTTTTTTCTCTTTTCGTATTTATTTTAATTGTTGTATTAAATGATATTTTTTCTATAAAATATTTGAAAAGAGAAATTATTTCATAATTTCTCTTCAATTTCAAATGATGAATGATAAAATAACGCACATAATTTATTTTATTATATGAATTTTAAATTATATGTTCTTTTTTAAAATTAATTATAATATATAAATTAATAGCACTTACATTTACTTGTAAATAGATTTCCATCAAAAATAAAATAAACAAGGTTTATGAAGTGAAAATATTTATTAACACTATAAAATGGTACATGAATTTTAATCAATGGATCAAAAACTATGAGCAAGTTTAAAAAGGTTATTGCAAAACACAAAAGTATTTGATTAAATTAAATTTTACTAAATAGTAAGACATGTATTTCTTTCAGACAAAATATTAATAATAAACAAGGTTAATGTGGGGTGAATGTATCAGTGAAAGACAATCTTAAGGAATTGCTTTAAAAATAATTTTTAATTAATAATTATAATTATTATATTCCTGTTTTTTTTTTTTTTTTTTTTTTTTTTTTTTTTTACATTATATTAATCTATCAACAATGTTTAACTAACTTCATAGTTGTACTTCCCATTGTGAATTAAAATTTAATTCTAATAATAACATAATTACTTGACACTCCAGTACTAGTACCATACAGTTGCCTCAATAAATAGATTGCAATATTTTTCTGAACTTCCCTATTTAATATTTTCTATCTAAAATAATTAAATCATTGATATTGTGATAATAATACTATAAATATTAATTACCTTTATCATAATAATGAAACTAGCAAGTCTTTTTTTTAAGTGTTTAAAAAACATTTAACTTACAGTTTCATTTCTTTTATATTTGAATTATTAATTATTATAAGTAATCATCAAGTACTTTCAGGAAATTTAAATAGTTGGAAATATGATTCTGTTCAATGATGCTCCAAGACACTTTTTTTTTCATTTTTTTGACTACCCCCCCCCCCCACACACACAACCAGGGCCGAAACTAGCCTTTTTTGCACCCGGGGCAAACATGGATTTTGGCACCCCCCCCCCTCCCTCTTCCACAAAGTATATTTACAAAGATAATTTTACTAATTTTATAATAGACGACTTATTTCAAAATTTAAAATATGTAATACTGAACTACGTAATCTACAGTGGCGGATCCAAGGGGGAGGTCCCTCTGAACACCAGCAAAAATATTCTAAAGATCATTTTTAAAATGAAATATACAGTAGAGTCCCGATTATCCGAGTCCTGCTTAGCCGAGTTTCCGCTTTCACCGAGTTATTTTATTCTGATGGACTGATGGCTTCCATTATTATAAAACAGCCATTATAAATGAAGTGTTAGGTGAAGATGAAAGAGCAGTCGTAAAAAGTTAGAACTCTGATTTTCTGGTCAGAATGGGAAAAATATGGGCAAAAATTTTTTTGAAAAAAAAAATTATGGCCATTTTTTTTTCGAGAACTCTGATTTTCTGGCCAGAATGGGAAAAAAATGGGCATAATTTTTTTGCCATTTTTTTTCCCATTCTAACCAGAAAATCAGAGTTCTAACTTTTTACGACTGCTCTTTCATCTTCACCTAACACTTCATTTATAATCGCTGTTCCATAATAATGGAAGCCATGACTTCGTCAGAATAAAATGATCCATTCTAAAGGTAAAATCCTTCGTTTGGCGCCCCTTCATTCTGGCACCCGGGCACATGCCCCCTCTGCCCCCCTTAGTTTTGGCCCTGCCACACACACACATACACACACATGTTGCCTGAATAAATTTATTACAATGTTTTTCTGAAATTCCCTATTTAATATTTTCTATCTAAAATAATTAAATTATTGAAATTGTGATAATAATATTATAAATATTAGTGACATTTATTGTAATAATGAAATTAGCAAGTCTTCGGGTCAGGACCTCAAACGTCAATTCTGCAGCTTTTTTTTCTTTCTCTCTGTCTCTCTTTCTCTCTCTCTCTCTCTTTTTTTTTTTTTTTTTCAGTGTTTAAAACAGTCAGCTCACAGTTTCATTTTTATTTGCATTATTAATTATTACGAGTAATATATGAAGTACTTTCAGGAAATTTAATAAATTGGAAATACGATTCTATGCACTGATGTTCCAAGACACTTTTTTCATCTTTTTTACTACACATCTTTTTTTCGGGTCAGGACCTCAAACATCAATTCTGCTCTCTCTCTCTCTCTCTCTCTTTTTTGCAGCGTTTAAAACAGTCAACTCACAGTTTCATCTTTTTCATATTTGCATTATTAATTATTACGAGTAATATATCAAATACTTTCAGGAAATTTAATAAATTGGAACTCTCTCTCTCTCTTTTTTTTTTCTTGCAGTGTTTAAAACAGTCAACTCAGTTTCATTTCTTTCATATTTGCATTATTAATTATTACGAGTAATAGATCAAGTACTTTCAAGAAATTTAATAAGTTGGAAATACGATTCTGTGCACTGATGTTCCAAGACACTTTTTTCATCTTTTTTACTATCCCCCCCCCCCCCCCCCCCCGATACACACACACGTTGCCTCAATAAATTGATAATAGTATTTTTTTTTTAATTCCCTATTTTATATTTTCTATATAAAATAATTAATTTATTGATATTGTGATAATAATACTATATATATTAATTACATTTATTATGATAATGAAACTAGCACGTCTTCCGGTCAAGGCCTCAAAACGTCAATTCTGCAGTTTTTTTTTTAAACATTTAATTTAGTTTCATTTCTTTTATATTTGTATTATTAATTATTACAAATAATAATCAAGTACTTTCAGGAATGAAATTATTGATATATTTCAATTACATAATATTTATATTGCTTCAAAACACAATGCTATGAATACATATTTATTTTGATCACATTACTAATTCGTATTCGATTTCATCGTGTATCATTTATTATTATTATCATTATAATTTTGCTGGAAGAAATTTAAATAATTTTGAATGTTATTGTATTTTCATTTTCATACAGAAAAGGCTTAGCATAATTATTTGATAAAAAGAAATACTTTGATCTATCATTTTTATTAATAACAATATTATTTCAGATTCTTTCAGATTAACGTACTCTTTTCCTTTTAAGACATTGTAAATTAATAAAAATACATCTTATTAATAGCAACTGTACATTAATTTAATTTATTATTATACAACGGAATGTTATTAGAAACATGCAAATAATAGTAGTAAAAATATCTATTTGTATTTTTAAAAATACAATGAAAAAAAGTTAAAAAGACTCGTTGACTGTCTTCTACAGGAGTGGTGAAAAGAAATATTTTCCTTTATTTTGCTGGATGAACAGCAGTAAGACACACAGCAATATGGCAATTTATAGAGAATATATTAACTTCATTAAAAGTAAACATTCTGTTTAAAAAAATCACAAGTTACTGCAAAAAATAAAAAAAATAATAGCTTTCAAAGAGGATCGCTTTTCTATGAGGCGATCCATGTAAATACAGCAATAACATAGCCCAAACAGTAGCGCCATCTATCAACTTTGCTGACTTCCATTTTTGAGTCAAATGCGAGAGGCATGTAGTATGTAGGGGGTAGTGCTCGGAACATGCGCGCGGTGCTGCGTGGACTAAGTTGCGCAATTCTACTTAACCACTCACACGTTTACATTCGCCCTCCCATCTGCCCTCCGAACTTTGCTTATAAGGTTTACTTTAAGTTTTTTGGATCGCTGAATCAGAATTTTTAACTTACTCCCAAAATTTCCCCCCCCCCCCCGAAAACCCCCCACCAAAATAGTTGTTATTAACTTAAATTTCTTATTGTTTTAGGGGAAAAGCATTACGAAATTCAGAAACTAGACAAAATTTGCTCCATATAAGATGCATGACATTATGACGTAGGATAAACGGGGAGAGAGGGGGCTGCCTCGGAACATTCCCCGCGCGCTTTTCTCAAAAACCAATTTTTTTTTTTAAAAACAATTTTTTGGGGGGTTGCCGGGTGAAATTTTGGTGGGAAGTTACAAATTCGGATTCAGTGACCTAAAAAGCATAAAGTGAGTCGAAATCCAGAACTAGTATTAATTTTTCCAGGTAAAATCCCCTATTGCCTGGACTTCATAACTTAGTGCACGAAGCGCCACAGTGTATGTTCAGAGGCAGCCCACCCCCACCCCGTTCATCCTACGTCATAATGTCATATATCCTATTTGTTGCAAATTTTGTCTAGTTTCTTAATTTTGTAATGCTTTTCCCCTAAAACAATAAGAAATTTAAGTTAAAAACAACTATTTGGGGGGGGGGGGGGAGGGAATTTTGGGGAGAAGTTAAAAATTCGGATTCAGCGACCCAAAAAACTTAAAGTAAACCTTATAGAGAAAGTTCGGAGGGGAGATGAGAGGGCGAATGTAAACGTGTGAGTGGTTAAGTGGAATTGCGCAACTTAGTTCACGCAGCACCGCGCGCATTTTCCGAGGCAGATCCCCCTTCCCCCTTCATCCTAAGTCATAATGTCATATATCTAATTTGTTGCAAATTTTGTCTACTTTCTGAATTTCTAGATACTTTTTCCCTAAAATAATAAAAAATTGATTTTTTTTTAATAAAAACCTTTTTTGTGGGGCATTTTACCAAAATTTGGGGGGGTTGCCGGGTGAAATTTTGGTGGGAAGTTAAAAATTCGGATTCAGCGACCCCAAAAACATATCGTAAGCCTTTTTCCAGAACTACCATGAATTTTGCTGGGTAGAGCCCCTATACGGTCTCTATTGCCTGGACTAATTAGTTATGTAATAAACCTAAAATGTTATACTATAACAATTCAGAATATCCTAGTTCTAAAAATACAAAATCTTTAGATTTTTTTTTCTACTAATTCAATCATTTGCTTAATGCAAATTTTTTTTTTTTTTAATTGTAGAATTATATAGTGAAAATCTAATTAATTTGAAGTAATGTTTGTTTAGTGTTGAAGGTTAAAAAATTTATACAACATTGTAGCACAAAAAGGACTTTATGTAAAAAGAACTTCTGACTAAAAAAACTACATTTAATATGATTTAAAATAATTTTAAATTAATTATAAATAGAAGGATATATTTAATATTCCCATGAAAATATATGAAGCAACGGTGAAGGTCATAAATACTTTTTATGCCCATCCCAATTGATTTTACAAATATGATTAATGAATATGTGTCTTGGGCCTGACATAAAATGTTTCCGGGTCACATGTGGCCCGCAGGCCCTAGATTGAGTATGGCTGGGAACAGAAAGGTTTAAAATGATGACAATTCACGGAAGTTTGATCGCCAATTACGAACCCTATAATCCAGTTATATTATTACTTCTTTTTAAAATTATTTATATTTTATGGAGATAAAGAATATTTGTTAAATTGTAGAAACAGTAGCAAAAGTTTTAATATTGTACGACAAAATGAATCTTGCAAAAGTAGTTTTACCAAGATCATTTCTCCTTCATACTACTGATTATGTTGTTTCTCGATTATATCTGAAAAACAAACAACGTTTTGTAAAAAAAAAATAATAATAAAAATAATTCAAAATCCATAAAAAATGATTATATCTTTCGTTATAACGAATTGATTTTCTATTGTTTGTTTTCCAGGTGTAGTTCGTAAAGAATTTAATTTACTTAAAAAAAAAAAAAGAAAGAAAAGAAAAGAAAAGAAAAAAGAAACATCCGTTAATTTGTTTAGAAGTTAATTATTTTTTTTATTGTTTTATAAATAAAGAGTTCTTAATTTTTTTTCAGTGTTCCGATTTGCCCTTCGCAACTTAAGGCTGCTCGTCACTCAGTTTCCGAATTCCCCTCGGTAATGTTAAGTCTATGAGCGTTTGATGCGTTCTTACATCTAAAATATCTCCTCGGGAAATTAATATTTTTAACTTATTTTTTCTGTGAACTCTTCTTAAAGGAAATATCCTTTTTTTTTTTTTTCCAGTTCTCAAAATATTTCTAAAAGAGGTGCTTAATTTTATATGAAGTGTTAAAATTTTACACTCATTTCGGCCTCTTTTAACACATGAAATATTAAATTAAGCACATATTTTAGAAATATTTTGACAACTAAGAAAAAAAGAGACATCCTTTAATAAGAACACACAGAAAACAGAAATAAAAAAAATCTAAGGCTGTTCGTCAATCAGTTTATTAATTCCCCTCTGAAATATTAAATCTATGGGCATTTGATGCGTTCTTATACAGTCATTCAGGGTAACTTTGAACCATAGGGTGTAACTTTGCACCACCTCCTAATTTTCAATATTTTTGATTCCAAAAGACTAAATAAGCTCCAGAACTGTGCCCTGTTGGCAAGGTTCTAAACTGGGATTTCTACTCTTTATTTTAGAAAATAAATTAGCAAGATTATACGCAATTAAATGCATCATCTAAACTATTTTTGTGAAGTACTGTTTTCAAGTTAATTTTGAATGCTGTTTTGAAGTTGTTGTAATCCAATTAGATTTTCATAGTAAGTAACTATATATTCATTTATCAGACATATTATTATCTAAATGTTGTAAATGTGATAATATTTTGTGATTATTTATTTATTAATAGCTAATAAAATGTAAAATAAGAAGGCACTAACATTTTACCGCATTTTCAGGGTAACTTTGAGCCGGTTCATAGTTATACTGATGTTTATAATTTACTGATTATAGGCGCTACTGTCAAAATTTTTCCATATTTGCACGTATATTTTATATAAATGCCGAAAGTGAGCATTATATATAACATATAAATATTTTCACAAAGATGTGCAAAATACATAAAATTCATTTAAAGGCGTTATTCGGGGCGGAGCTACTCAAATTTGACATTTCATACATTCGACATTTTTTTTTCTTGTTTGAATAATATTAGTACTAGTATGTGTTACGGTAACTATGGATATATTATTGAGTTAAAACAATGAAAATTGTTTTCCACTGTATTTTTATGTTTTATATGAAAAATAAACAGTTTTTTTTTTTTAATTTCTAAATATTCATGGTTATCTTCTTCCACTTTTCTTATGCCTGATATTTGTGGTAATATCATAGATTATGCAAATCTTGTGATGTCGGGAAATGTAAATTCGCAGTTTTTACATATCTGAAAACATTTTTGTGGGTTCAAAGATGTCCTAACTATAATACTTTTTTATAATGAATTATTTTAGATAATATTTATTATATGATGCAAAGTTATCCTAAATGGCTGGGTAACTTTGAACCAGATTAAAAATTCATTTTTTATAGCTTTTATTATTATTATTCCTTAATTTTTGATCGTCATACAATAATTTAGGATCATTTATTCTCTTGTATTCCCCTGGTTACAACAATATTTTTAAAATAAGAGTGTGGCATATGAAAATAGAGAAAATGCGGATCAAAGTTAACCTGAATGACTGTATTTAAAATATCTCCTCGGGAAATTAATATTTTTAACTTCCTTTTTCTCTGTACTCTTCTTAAAGGATGTCTCTTTTTTCTTAGTTCTCAAAATATTTCTGAAATCGGTGCTCAATTTTATATGGGGTGTTAACATTTTACGCCCAGTTCGTCCGCTTTTAACACATAAAATATTAAATGAAGCAAAGTTAAAAATATTAATTTTCCGAGGAGATATTTTAAATATAAGAATGCATCAAACGCCCATAGACTTAACATTACCGAGGTCAATTCGGAAACTGAGTGACGATCAGCCTTAAACGGTTACGGCTCACAGAGCCGTATTTTATAAATTTTTCTATCGGCCCGATTATACGGCATTCTTAAAGGTTCAACCATAATAAGTAATAATAAATAAATAATAATAATAATAATAAATAAATAAATAAATAATGATGATAATAATAATAAAAAATAATGATAATAATGGTAATAATAATAATAACTGGTTGAAATTTCTTTTTCAGAAATTTATACTAATAGATGGAGACATACTGAATACTTTTGTTCAGCCTTGTAACTTACCTAGTACCTTTATTACACGCTACTATTTAGCTAAAATCTAATTCAAACTAAAACATTCTTAAAACTCCTAAAATCACATTTTCAGAAATTATCATCCATAGACGGCCATGTATCCGATTCTTTGCGTCGTTCTGTATATCATTTTATGTATATTCTACAAACAGGTCTTAGTAAACTAAATACAGTTCAGCTTACAAATGCATAACTCATTTAAAAACCACCTTTAAGAAATTTACGCTCATACTCAGTAATCTTTACGAATTCTTTTGTGTATCCCTGTATATCAATTATAGCGTTTATGCACTCCATATAGTTTGCATAAATATAGTGAAACTTGAATGCGAATATCATAATTAAAAATGCATTTCCTGCCGTCATCGCTAATATACAGTACTTCGTATGGAATATACCATCTGAAATATTTTGTTTGTCCCTGTAAATGCTGTGCACTTAGTATTATGCATGAAATAACTTATAGTAAGCCTAAGCGACGTATATCAACTTCATTATATATGAAATAGTTTAACATATTTAAAGAATGCCGCAAACAGCCCCCCCCCCCTCCTATACCATTATGTAACAGAATTCTTTTGTGTGGCCCTGTAAATGAATAATAACTATTCTTTGCACCGCATATTCTACAGAATGTATATTTCAGTTCAGTTAGCAAATGCATGTCAATTTTATTATGTTTGAAAAGGTGCAACATTTTTAATATTCATTTGACACGATTTTTTCCCATCGGCCGTAATGTAACGGAATACTTTTGACTGTCCTTATAAATAAACTAAACATGCTACAAACTTCATTTGAAATAGGGATTGTGCTAGGGTAAGCGGCAATTACATCCAAAAATTTCAGGACAATCCGAGTATATTTACTAGAGTTAGAGCGCGGATAAACGGCTGGACGAACCGAAATCATAAACACTTTTCAACTTTGTTGGAAAGTGTTAAAAAGAAATAAAGATTAAAAAATAATAATAATAAAAATTGAAAAGACGTCACCGGACTAATTTAAAATCATAACATTAATACTCCTGGGTTTTCGATGTCTTTAATTTAATAAATTTCGCTTTTAAATTTGTCCGGTGACTTATTATTATTATTATTATTATTATTATTATTATTATTATTATTTTAAATCCCAGTCCGATCAAGTGTCGGAAAAAGCGTAGGGACCTCCTACGGCCCACGGAACGCCGCGGTCCACGAATTCTGCGGCGTTATAATAATAAGTTATTAACTGTTTGATAAGAAACACTTCTATATACTCATGTGTAATGATATTATTGTTTTTAATTACTTTTTTATTTTTTATATTTTTTTCACTCTATCCTTTAATCGATTAACGTATATCATGAAAATATTACTACATATAGCGTACCTTTTCACTGAATTTTTTAAAACGGCTAGTGAAATAATTATGCAGGAATTTACTTCAAACATTATTTTGTCGAAACCAGTGGAATTATCTATACTATATTAAAAATCACTAAAAAGAAAAACTTTTATTTTACAAATTATATACGTAACTGTTTATTTATTCATATTTTGAAAAAATATGAATGATGCTACAGAACTGAAATTAAATGAAATAAATTTTTACAGAGCGAACATATTTTACATATTCTTCACATTTTATTATTCATAGCCTTATGCTTTTTTCATGGAGTTATACTTATCTCTTTTATATATTATACTATAAAAAAAAACTAATAAAAATTATAATTAAAATATATTAACTAAATATAATAAAAAATATAGTTAAAATATATTTACTAAATATAATTAAAATTATCAAATATAATAGCAGTAAAAATTACTAAATTTACTGAATATAATAAATAATAAAAAAATCAAAATCCATAAAAATTGATCATATTTTTTGTTATAACTTTTCAGCTATAATTAGAAAATTTAATTAAAAATGTATTTACTAAATATAATAAAAATTATAGTTAATATTTATTAAATATAATAAAACTTTAATAAGTGAGAAAAATATAATGTATTGAAGGTAAAATACACGATTTGTAAGTAATCATTTTATTAAAGCAATAAAACAAAGTAAAAGAAAGGCGAGAAATTACCTAAAAAAAGTGAATGATTCGCTATAACCTTATTCCTTAAAATGCATTCATCTGCATATTTTTAAATTGAAAAGTTTAATAGATTTTTACCTTCAAATGAATTAAATATAATAGTTTAATACAAAACTTGCTGTTATTTACTTATAGGATGACTTAACTTAGTCGTTAATCTATCCCCAGTAATTGATCAGTTAATATTATATGTATTCAAGGACGTTTTGTATACCGTCGGAAAAAAAGAAAAAAGAAAGGTTTACCCAATACATTTAATCGCCAAATTGCCAAAAAAGAAAAAGAAAAAAAAAACAGCCATTCAGTTAAAAATTGTCTTTTTTTTTTTTTAATTATTGTAAAAAAAAAAAAAAAAAAAAAACACTTTTCGATGTTGTTTATTATATTGAACTGACATGCTATTTGGCTTTTACGAGTATTTTTCCGTAGTATACCAAACGAGAAGTCATTCGATCAAGTATTTTAGGAATTATGAAGGTTTAAAGTTTGGAGCGATAAATTAATTTGTAATCCTTAAAAGACTGATTACAATGCGGTTAGTTATTTAATCATAATTCAAAAACTACTTGGCGGAATGAGATTCTATTTTGTATTCACATATTTGAAGCTTCTACACTGTTTAAAATTTGCAGCAAACTGTCCAGACTTTCGACTGTTTTTATAGAAAACGGTTGCAAAACTATATTTAAACTCTATTCTGACCATATTATTGCCCATGAAATGATCACAACAGAGTTAAATTACCATTGTGTAACCGTTTTCTATAAAAACGTCAAATAACTGGACAGTTTGCGGCAAATTTTTAACAGTGTAAAAATCGATTTCTGTTTAAAAAAAAATATATAGATTACGATTCCCATGTTTTCGAAAATTAATAAAAAATAAATAAATTTAAAGGTTATTTTCGTGGTTTTTTCCCTTCTGAAACAATATGATGATTAAAATAAATCTATCAATCTCTTTTTTTTCTTTTTGGCCTTCAAATAATTTAAATAAAATGAAAATTTCCATGATATCTTATTAAAATTATTTAATATAGTATCATACAGTTATTGTTATTATTAAATTATTATTAGTAGTATTATTAATAATAATAATGATTATTATTATCATTATCACTTTATTCTAAAGATTAAAAAAATATTTTTTCACTATCGCCAAAGTTGTAATTTAATAATTCTACTGAAATGAAGAGCGAACCTGACTTTTATTTATCAGAAAATTCATGTTTTCCGTAAGTTTTTTTTTTCTTTAAGATTAAATTAAAGGGACGCTCTTGCAAAATAGCTTTCTCATCACACTTTGCGAAATCTCGTGTAACCCACAGGGAAATTTAAACTCAGGATCACTCCTTATTTAATACAATTAGAAAAATTTGTTTTCCACCATCAGAAACTTAACATCCGATATTGAGAACATTATTTTGATATATTTCAAATACTTGTCAAAATATAATAAAAAAATAATTCACTGTTCCTTATTGCAATTTTAACTTCTATTGAGAGGCATTAAAATAACTTTTATTTAGGAAATCAGTGAAGTATTTTCAAATACCCATTTTATCTTCCTTTATGTTACAATAAAAAGTTTCAAATAATAATAATAGTTTGAGCCGTAATAGATTTTGATCTTTTATGTTCTACATAAAGTAAGTGAAAATGATGATTCTATGTGCTTCTTATGTTTTTACTTTACAGTTTATTATTGTTTCATCTTACAGTCCTTTATTGTTTATCTATTACTCCTTACTTTTGTCATTAAAAAATACAACTCGTACTTCCTGTTATTTAAAAAACGCAAGACAATCTAACCAGAGCTATACGGGTTTTAAATATTCGATAGGCTACCCCGTTCACATAATGTAGATGAAATCCATTTTTAATTGAAAACGCTAATAGTATTTTTTCATTTAGTATATTTTCTTAAGCTTCCCACCAACTACATAAAAAAACATTTTTTGTACTTTCGGATTAGTCGCATGTTAGCGAAAGCATTTCTCTATTTATAACAATTTTTGTGATTCTGATTATTTCAGTGTTTAAACGTGTAGTTCAATTACATATCTGTTAATTTTGTGTTTATTTATTTATGTATTTATATTTGTGAAATTTCAATTGAGTTTAGCAATTTAGTTATGGAATATTACGAGGAAACAAAAAGAAAATAAATAAAAAAAAATACATTGTTATTTACGTTTGTTTTAAGTGCAAACTGGTTAATCTTACTTGCACGCAGGTTGCACTCAGATTTAAAAATATTTATGTTTGAAAATTATTTTTAAAACATAAAAAAATTAGTAAATTAGCATACAGTTTTCAAAGAAATTGCATTTGAAAGCACTTAAAAAAAAAAAAAAACTATTCGGTGGTATAAAAACTGAAAATTGTGCAAGGTTTAAAAGTAAAAAGAAATTCCATCAAAAGCGAAATTTATTGACTGTTCGTTACCACTGTCAGTATGATGTCAGCATTATTCACGGGCATGTTTTGTTTTATAATATAGATTCTTGAAATTTTAATAATTTTATATGAATTATATCTTTTTAAAAAGTGCGGAATAACGTTTAAGATGTTATACATATTTCTTTTGAAAAAAAGAAAAAAAAAAGACATTTATAATTAAACTTTGTACAGTCTGAAGTCTCTATTATGAGTCAAAATCATATCATTAAACAAAAATCATATCACATCCAAATAACGAAAATCGTTAATAGCTTATTGTTGATGTATATTTCTTGCAAATTACTCTTGATATAATCTGTCTTTGTTATTAATCTAAACGATGCCATTAAAAAATAAATCATATTACATTCATATAAAAATGCTTTGTAATCGGTTTATTGTTGACTTTGACAGCTAATTCAAACAAATTCGAAGTAAATCAGTAACTACTTATTTGCTGCATACATTCGGGAAACAACAACAACATAAAACCAGTTCTTCCTTAAAACTGAATATTCTTATATTTTTATCCAGTTAAATTTGGATTTTTGTAAAGCGATGAATATGAATTTGAATTTGTTTGTGGGTAAGCTTATTCCATCTTCATAGCTGTTAACTTGTACGTTTTGGGAAAAACAAAGTTAAATGGGAAAACATTCCTCTGTTAAACTGCATCTGTTCGCAATTTCACCTCAACAGATTCGTTGTTGTTAAGAAACAACTTTTACAGGCAATGTAAAAGCTTTTGATTTTTTTTTTTTTTTTCGAACAAAGTAATAATGATGATAAACACAGGCGTGGTCTTAGTAAAAATTAACCCCCAAAATCTATTTTATATACATATTTCTGTTTAATGATAAATTATATAATGTTTTGAACAAACATATATTTATATTTATGTGTGAGCGTCAGTGTGTGTCTCTCTCTTTATATTATATTGAGGTGATTCAATAGTATATTAAATCTAATACCGTATGACTTATCCATTTTTATTCTAAATCTGAATAGCTGCCAACCTTCTGGTTCTTTTTAAAGTCAAATAATCATATTTTGGACTAAACAAATTTCTCGTGAAATATTTCTAGTTATTGTGTGAATATTAAATAACTTCACTTATTTAATAAAATGTTTAGTTTTATTTGATTTAAAAAAAATAAATAAACAAATAAATAAATAAATATATAACCGAAGGTTAGAAGTTATGATATTGTTTTAATACTTTCATGCCTTATATTGTGAATCAATAAAAAATTCCTCTCAGAAAGATTCGTTGATTAAATTTGACTAATTAATTTGGTACTTCCCGGAGTTTCGTTATGCTTATAAAAGAAAATGTTAAAAATATCTTATACCTTGCTGTTTTATCTTATACCTTATTATCTTATATCTTGCTGTTTGGAAATTAAACAGCGCACTGTTAAAACAGGGCTCTTATTATTATAACCTCTCTGAGTTCTTATTCATATATTATTAAGACATAATTGCCTATTTTAACGCGTATCATGCCCCCAAAATAGATGTGAGACAACATGTACTCATTTTTAGTCCACGCTCTTTTCAAAATTAATTCAACTGTTCTCAGTTTTGATAAACACGCAATAAGTACATCCTTAATTTTGATGTATATCTTTGCTCTTAAAAAAAAATCGCAATCCCCCTTCACACACATGTACACACGAATTATTAAGTATAAATCTTAATTTATTACAATCAAAATAAAACACTATTTATCATTTTTGTAACAATGTAAATTGTTAGTACGTGCTTAAAACTCAGAATAGCGAATACTCATTCTCCGTTCGAAATTAGTACTTGGGAAAACAGGCAGGTTATTGTTTTCATATTCAAAGCACTTTTTTTTTTCTACGGTGCGAGTTAAAATATTGATTGAGGAAAAAAAGTATACTTTTTAATGATTTTTTTTCCAAATTTTACGTTAAAATTTAAATCGAAGTAGTACACCTTCTTTAATTAAAGATAATAAATTATGCTGGGTGTTGTAGAATTCGATCGAAAAATTCAGAGGTGTGTTAGTAAGCATCAAGAGGATGCAAAATTACCATAGAACATGGGGTCGCAAACCACTTATTTTGTCACAAATACAGGGTGTTCCTAACTGAAGTCGGGCTGACGGTAATAATTTTAATAAAAATTAAAATATTGCAATGAAAGTGCAATGATATGTACCTCGTTTTGTATGAAATGTGATAGCACCACGAAAAGTTCTGGAAAAACAGGTTGCTCACACAATCGATGCTCCTGTATGAACTGGTAAGGTGCTGTGCATATATAACTTTATCAACTTTTTGGAAATTTTGGCCCTCTCCCCCCTTACGATATCATACATTATCATTCCTTGACCCCCTCCCTTATGATATCGTTATCAATGTCTAATTTTTTATTTTTTTGCAATTTTTTTCTTTTGTTTGCAGTGACATACAGAAACAGATATAGTTATACATTTATTATTCGTATACTTTGTTGATTCAAATGAAGATAAGTCAGTAAAATAACACTATTATATATATATGAAATAACTTCATATAAAATACACTTAAAAGAAATAGCTTATATTTAAAAGTATTTAATAATAGCTTTTAGTTACATAATAAATTCAACAGTAATAATGTCTTATTGCACTTGCCCCCACATGGGGGCAGAACTTCCTATCAGAAAAACAGGTGGAAAACACTCTTTCTCTTTTATTTACTAGTAAACTCAACATTTCAAACGTACTTCGGACCTAGTTTCTCGAATAGCGGATTATATAATCATACATATATGACAGAAGAAGAGGGATGTCAAATTTTGCGGTATTCTACGTTTTGGAATTAAATTAAATATTTTTATAATCAACCCCTTCAAGACGAGCGTATTTTACAGAATTTTTAATCTTTAATCACCGGTTTTTTAAAACAGAAATTTTTGCTTAATTGAATCTGGAAAATGCTCGGATTAAATAAGCAAAATTTACAATAAAAATTTACTGGTGAGAATAATTCCCGATTCTGAGCAACTTACGCGGCACGAATACCGGTCGCTCGTCCCCAAGGGGTTAAGGATTTTAATAATAACTTTGCTTTTTCATAAAAATAGGTAAGAAAATAAAGAAAGATAACAGAATAAAATAAGATAACAGACTATTTTGATATAATGAACTAATTAAAAATAAAAAGAGAAGATTTTGGTTGGATCGAAAATGATGACGATATCAAGCGACATATCCCCCCCCCCCCTAGAAATATCTTACGATATCATCTGCCAAACACCCATCCCCCTCCTAAAATGGTACGTTATATATGCACATCCCCTAATCGCAGTCTAAAATGTGAAGCGTCGAGGGCATACTGCTGGTACGTATGATGGAAACTTCTACAACTTTTTTAAATGTTATCAACAAAAGTGGTTATGTCTATTAAAAGTTTCATTATAATATATGATACTTCAGTTTTCTGAAAGTTATTACTGACAATCCAAGTTGAGTTAAAGTAGAACATATATATATATATATATATATATATATATATAAATTTTTACATGATGAGTGAATGATTTAAGTGCAAGGTAAAAATTTCGTCTTTGAATGCTGTATATGAAGTAAATATGATATAATTGGATTTAAAGCTACATAAAGTAATGATGTAATATAAAAATATATGAAGTATTGCACTCTACAAGCCCCAGAAAATTTCATAAATATTCCCATTTGGTAGGAAAATTTTTATAGACGATGTTTTATTAATTTATGAAGTTTCACGTATTAAACAATCGCTACAAAAATCTTTTAAAATTTATGCATTTTAGCTTTCTTACAGATAAAATAGAAGTATTGTTTTTAATGTAAATAACATACAATCAATTCAGTAATATTTATAATATTAACATATAAGAAATAATAATAAAATTACAGATGGCGAAAAATTCCTTTCGACAAATTTTTAGAATTATATAAATCTCACAGTTAAAAATAAATAGAGGTACTGACATTACACGAGTAAAGTTTTATTCGATATGAATAAATCAACACAATACCTGAATTTTATTTTTTACTATTTAATCTCATAAACTTACATATTTACGTTGTTATTAACAGAATTTTCTAGGGTTTTTCTTTTATATTATTACTCTAATTATCATTTTGTAAGTTAAAGGTGAACAATACAAATACGATAAAAAAGTCGCTAAATAAATAAAGCATAAATACAATATCGTCTGCCTACTTCGTTTTAGGAAAGATAGATATTCAAAACATAGAGCGTAAACATATTTCTTCAACATAGATCAATTTAGGAGGCTTATTAATTCTTCCCCCTTGTCAGTAATGACGCTAGTACTGTTGCCATTCCAGATTTTGCTGTAAATGTCCCATCTACTTATAATAAAATTTGAGTGCAGGAAACTGTCGGAACCATGCCGGTGCGAACCACTCTGGTCTGCGAATCGATCGTAGCTACACGTTATGTTAGGCTTAATGAAAAACTTATCCCAGCATATGACAACTAAATGATAATTCTTTTCCACTTGAAATCATGTCTGTTCAGCGTATTTTCACATAAAACATATGTCATATCCCTTTATAATGTATTAAGTTCTAAATTAAAATTAAGCTATTATAAGCATAGAAATAAGATCTAAACAAACGATACTGTTGCCATTCAGATTCAAATTCCAGAAAATCTACAAAAAAATGAATGACCATTTAAACGCTTCATTAGAAAAAAAAAAAAAAAAAAAAAAACAGGTTCACACCGATGCTGGTCTTAAAATATTTGAAATAATATATTAAAACCTTTAAATATTTTAATTTTGTTTAAAACCTTCAAAAACTATCCAAAGTTCTAAATTTAAGGGCCACATCATCATCATCGACAACAACAACAAGTTCTAAATTAAAAATAACTGATAACAATCGCCATCTGGTGGAAAAACGATATAACTTTCGCTCTAAAAAGGTCCATGCAAGCACATTGCATTACATGTATTTTTAATTTAATCAGAATGATTATTCTTTTGCACAATTTGATATTTCCTGTGACATTTGTTTTCTGTCTTATATGACAAAGTAAAAATTATCCGAATTTGAATATCTAAAACTTTCAAATGCATTTACTATAAAAAATTATTTCAATGGCACTTTAGCATTATTTAAAAGGAAATTAACCCTTTACGTACTGAGTTATTAATTCATGAAAATTTCATCTTCTAAAGCATTTTTTGTGAATTTTTGAAACTAAATTAGAAGATTTACATAATCATTTAATAAATTTTATATGGATTTTAGAAGGATTGAAAGATTTGGGAGGATTCATTAAATTTGAATTTATAGGGATTTTGTGTAATATTTATAACCCCACTCAAATATTTTATTTTAAACATTTTTCTTAATATTTTGTAGAATTAGGAAATCTACAAATATAATGTTCTTACAATAGAAATATTTCTGAATTGAAAAATCCCCCCTCCCCTCTCCCTCCAACGCCAAGAAAGCTGAAAAGATGCAAAGGCCAAAGAAATCATCCTTTAAAAATATTTTGGTTTTGTGTAACCCATAGTGCTTTTGGAACATGATAAAGTAATGCATCTATAACTCATTCTAAACTGTATTACTACTAATCGATGTATTAAATTAACTTTATAACAAGTTATTTTAATGTTACTTATAAGTAACGTCAGTAGATAAAGAGTTAAAGGTGCAATTTTATCTGTACCGAAGGCTGCTAGCAGCGCCTCTGTAGGCCGTGTTAATTCCCGATAAATTAGGAGCTTATGTTTCTTGCTAATTCTTTTGGCGTCAACTTTCTGTTGTAATCGTACCTTTTTATACAATGCATTTTATCAGATTTGAAAGCATTGCAATTAAATTAATATTTGTTATCGGTACAGCATATTTTAATTATCTTACAGATAAAAGTATGAATTTTAACATAGTTTGCAGCGAAAAAAAAAAAAAGTCCCGCTAAACCACAAATTTTTAATGTAGAGGGAACCTAAACAAGCATTTTCGTCATAGAATGCGTAGCTGGAAATTGCGCGTTTAAGCGCTGGTGACTAAGTTGTAGTTTACACAATTTCTTTGCTCTAATCATAAAAAATCAAAGAATAATACTTTTTGATTAACAAAATGCATGAGACATCGTCAGAAAAATATTTTTTTGACTATTGTTTTGAAGATTTATCATTTACTTTCCGTCATTTTTCGTCATAGAATGTGTAGCTGGAAAGGGCGCATTTAAGCGCAGGTGACTAAATTGTAGTTTACATAATTTCTTTGCTCTAATCATAAAAAATCAAAGGATAATACTTTTTGATTAACAAAATGCATGAGGCATCTTTTTTTTTTTAAGTCAGAAAAATGTTTTTTTTTTAACTATTGTTTTGAAGATTTATCATTTACTTTCCGCCATTTTTCGTCATAGAATGTGTAACTGGAAAGGGCGCATTTAAGCGCTGGTGGCTAAATTGTAGTTTACATAATTTCTTTGCTCTAATCATAAAAAATCAAAGGATAATACTTTTTGATTAACAAAATGCATGAGGCATCTTTTTCTTTTTAAGTCAGAAAAATGTTTTTTTTTTAACTATTGTTTTGAAGATTTATCATTCACTTTCCGTCATTTTTGACGGGGATTATATACTAGTCTTGTATATTAATCTATGGAGTAGAACACCTTCTATCTTGATTTGGTTTGTGACACCATATTCCATTGCAATTTTTGTTCCTCTTCATGCCTACTATCTCCTTTTTGAATCTGTCTGTCGAATTCGTCAACACACCTTTAAGCATATACAAAAACGCCCGTCATAAATAAATGTGAAAGAAAGCTAAATGTCACGAGAAATACAGCTTGTGATGGATATCTTATAATTTTTAAAGTCAGTATTTTATCCTGATGTATTCGGATGAAAGTGGAGAAAATAAATTCAATATCAAGACTCCTTAGAAAAATGTAGCGGAATAATGAATTTGCATACGAGACCAGGGTTGCCATAGAACCGGAAAAAATATCGGCTGCGACGTGACGGCGCCGTTATTAGTTATTTGGAATTCATTTTTCACTGTTCACGCGATAGCAATATTTCAGGTGCTTACTTAGCCTGCGCTTTTTCGATGACACAATTCTTCTAAAACGATGTTATTAGAAAATAAAACATTTAAGAGGATTTTATAAGAAAAATTCAGATTGAATGCTTTAAGGTGGTTCGATATACAAATTTATATTTCTTATTTGTAAATATTTTCTATTTTTGTTTCTTGAAATTGTATATACATTCAAATAAAACCTTTGAAAAATTAACGCGTTTGGATTAGGAGTTTTATTAAAAGGACACGTTGTTTCATTGACTGTTATTTTGCCTTAACCCTGTATGATTCAACAACTCCGATTTGAAAAATATTTACTCAGATGCTAGGATACATCATTTTAAGCATTCAAAAAATAATAAAAACAATTTTAAACATAAAATATAAATAAATGGTATTTTTTTCACATTTTCAATAAACAGAAAATTACATACTTCTCATAAATATTGTCAATTTCCTAATACAAAATTATCAAGTATACGAACCGACCTTTGTAAAAAATCTACTTTTGAACATTTGCAGCTTTTTTAATTTGACAAAATTTACGAAGTTCTTTGTAGCAATAACGATGCAAAACTTCTCAAATGATAAATAAAACTTTGGTATGAAAAATTAACTCGCCGTCTGTTCAGAATTCTATGAGCAATTTATATTAACCCTTTCAGGGGCAAGTAATTGTGTTTCCGTAATGTCGAATTCACACCGGAATCTTCGAAAACTTTTATTGCAAAGTAAGGAAAAGCATTTTTACGACTTTTTTTCCACTAAAGTTAGAAAAGTAAATTTTAATAAAAATTTCCTGTGGTAAATCTTCATTAATCTTAGGTGAGATATAATATATCCCACCGCCCCTGAAGGGATTAACTGCTGTTTTGGGAGATATTAGCAATAAACAAAATCGTCTTTTAAAGCCTATAGATCCCTTGCATTGACGTCACGTTGCTATTAGCAACGACTGATACTATCGTATCTGGTGCACACTCGTGGAGCACAGAACTGCCCGTTTGCCGTTAAAAGCACATGTTATCTTTCTGTTTAATTTAGATCTTCCTTATTTTTATTATTATAGTGCAAACAAGTCTAATAAATCAAATGGAGAGCACCATATTCGCCTTATATTTGGGCGCCATATGAAGCGATTTCAGACGTGTGACGTCATGTGCAACCCGTCTTGTATAAGTAACATTTACTTTTGGATATGTTGCAGATATGCAACGTGGTGATACAAAGGGCAGGGCTGCCACTGGAAACTATTTTTAACACTTTCCAACATAGTTGAAAAGTGTTTATGAATTCGGTTTTTCTGTCCGTGTGTCTGTCTATCCGTGCTCTAACTCACCTAAATATAGCCCGATTGCTGTGAAATTGATAGATGTTATTGGGTATCACTATGGCATGTTGGGTATTAAAGATGAAGTGTATAGCATTATCGGTTCATTTACAGGGTCACTCAAAAGAATTCAGTTACATTACGGTCTATGGGGGAAAATCGTTTGCTGTGTGTTTTAATGATAGTACAGTATTTTAAACATATTTAAATTGATATGAATTACTGAGGTGTGCTATAAGGTTCTTACTACAGAATAGGGTGTGCATAGAATGTATCGTTCATTTAGAGAGACACACAAAAGAATTTGCCTGTAGAAGAAACTGAGCAATAACTGAGCTATTGAAGAATACGAACAATAATTGCTGGAAGTGCGTTTTCAGTTGTGGTATGCGTTTTTTAATTTAAATATTTTTTAAAATATTACTTAATATGTAAATTCTATACATTATATGCAGGATCGTACAAACGTTCTCAACAACGTCCGTTTACTGTCGTAAATTGCTGAGTAGAAATTTTCGACTGTGCTATGCGTTTAACTGAACTAACTTTTAGCATATTATGTAGTATGTGTACATATCTGTAGATTATATACAGGGCTGTACAAAAAAAAAGGTATATTTTACCGACTATTCATGGTAATAGCAGAAAATGTGCTATGTTTTAAAATGTGCTATGCATTTCCCAAATTCTTCATTTAGACATCATCTTTCACTTAAGTAGACTATGAAGTTTTGTTATAGTATTTTGAATGTGTTGGAAAGTGTTTCATAATTTATGCTGTACGCAAGATTTTTCGTTCTTGTTTAATTATGTCTCGCACCACTTTCTCAAAACAAAAATCTTTTACACAAACTTTGACAACCAGTACAAGAAAAATATACTATAAAATTTATTCTTTTAAAATAGCGGTATTTGTCTTTCACTATTTGTAGATCAAAGAAACTTCACGCTGCTCCTAGTCCTCCCAGTGTGCATTAATAAAATTAGGGGGCTAGAATATAAAAATAGTTGCCAGTGGCAGCCCTGAAAGGGTTAAGGAAGTTGGCTACTCATCTTCTCAATTCCCTTCTCTAGTGTTAAATCTATGAGCCTGGAATGTACCTGTATATTTTAAATACCTTTCCAGGAAAGTAACATTTTTTAGTTTTATTTTTTTTCTTGTACTCTCCTTAAAGGATGTCACTTTTTCCTTAGTTGTCAAAACATTTCTAAAACATATGCTTAATTTATTATTTTATGTGCTAAAAGCTTTCAAAAAAGAATTTTTCACGAAAGTTTTAAGAGTAAAATTTTGTTTTAAAATTTTCGTACAAATCTTCATTAAAATTAAGTAGTAAAAAAAAAATATATGCCCTTCAAAAGGTTAAATGATCCGTTTTTTTAGCCAGATATTTAATTTTAACATTATCTGCTTGTTAACTATTTGTAGATCACAGAAACTTCATGCTGCTCCTACTCCTCCCAGTGTGCATTAATAAAATTAGGGGGCTAAGAATCAATTTCTGTCAATTGCTAATGACTTCTCCAATAGAGAATGTTATAAAAAATGTAAAAGATTCTTTTGCAAACGAAAAAAATTACATCAAGCAAATGAAAACGTTCCTGAAGAAATTACTTATACTTAAAATAGATTGATAGACAACGAATGTGAGGAAAGCATTAAAAGAACGTATTTTTGAAAATTACAGTTTCAATTTTCTATTACGTTAAATTTTCGAATCTTGACAAACGACTGCGTCACGTCATTACATATACTTAGGGAAATTAACCAGCTCTTTATCAGGTGAAAAACTTGTCAAGTTCATTTTTTAGACCCCCGATATGCTATTTCTTTCGGCCAAGCAATTAAAGAGTCATCTCTGAAAAATAACGTTCAGTTACAGAAACAGAAGTCAGCCGTAAAATAAAGCAGATGTATCACTGTACTGTTAAACACCGATAATCTCTTAATCTATTGCAATTTTTTTTAACTTCTAAGCAACGCACGTTGTCAATTTTTATACCGTCGTATAGGGGAAAAAGTACCTTTAAATGCAATTAGTTTGAAAATTGCATTTTAATTTATTTTTGAGAAATTAATTTTTTTGTAGTTTTTAGCACCATTTCTTTAATTTTGGCAACCTCCATTTCTGGTAGAAAGTAAAGAGAAAATAGTAATTATACCTTTTTGTTGCCTTATTCTCATAATAACTGAAAAATTAAATGCAATTAAAATACGTGCTATTTTGAAAAAATATAAATGAATGATTTCTAATAAAACATGAAACTATTATAAACTATATTTATTTTTAAGTATCTATATTAATCTTACAAACAAACGAAGGCCTATCAATCATTAGGTAGCCGATTTTAGTGTCGTGTTTCTTGTATGACGAAATCGGTTTTTTTGGATTTGTGTATTATTCAGCTATAGTGACGTCATATGCGTACTTTACTGTAGATATTGTATCGTAAATGTGGAATTCTTCAACGGATGCAAATGACGTCATTTTATATAAAATAAAACCGTGTGTTTTAAGTCTTAAAACTGAAACATGTTTTGTACTATCTATATTTATATACATACATTATTTTTTTTCATCGGGGGCGACACTAAATTCTGAGAAAGCAGTGAAATAAATAAATAAATAGGCATAATTTAAGACGCACTTTCTTTATTGCTTGTCCAACGTTTTAAAACCTATATGCATTTACCTAAACATTTAAAATATTCAAAACTTTCCAAAATTTCCAAAAATCTTGTCCTGAAAATTGCAATACAGTGTTGGGTAGCAATGTTTTGAGTAATTCTGAAAAAAGTATATACCGGGTGTCCCAAAAAGGAAATGACTGATTTTAAAATTCAATAACTTGTAAACGGTGACAGATGTTTAAAAAATTCTCGCAGTAGGGTTATGCATGAGGTCAAAAGTTTTTTTACAGTGATTTTCAATTTTAGTTCGAATTACAAACAGTAGATGGCGCTATAAGCAATAGTCACTAAATACAGGCTCGATTTTTGGTCCTTTATCTTGTTCCATGCGGAAAAAGGAGATGGAAATGTATTATTCGGGCCACGAAGTACCAAAAATCGAGCCTGAATTTAGTGTCTATTGATCGCAGCGCCATCTATTGTTTGTAATTCGAACTAAAATTGAAAATCACTGTAAAAAAAACTTTTGACCTTATACATAACCCTCCTGCAAGAATTTTTTTAAATATCTGTCACCGTTTACAAGTTATTGAATTTTAAAATCAGTCAGTCCTTTTTGGGACACCCGGTATATAACTGAATAATTTTATTGGATCTTTCTTTATTGATTTCAGATAGCTAAAAATTATATATGTTACTTCAATTACATCTAATGAAAGATTAATATATAATAAAAACATGTCGCAAATTGTACGCTAAACATGGCAAATGAGGTGCGTTCGTACTATAACTAATTTTATAAATATTCAGATCTTGGTGCAATAGCTGTTGCACTCTTATGCAAAAATCCATGAATACAAAATTTATTACGATTACTTATATTAAATTCTGTAATACGGAAATAATTGACTTCATCTTAAATAGGACGTCATCACCATGGCAAGCTAGAATCATTACCTATCATGGGATATCATTGAATTAATTACGTTTGATACGATTTAATGGAATGAAGAAAACTTTTACAGTGGAACCTCGATCCATCGTTTTTTAAGGGGTGCGTGAAAAAAAACCATGAATGCGGGAAAACAATGAATGCGGGTTAACGTCAGAACACGAAAGAAAACAATGTTCATTCATTACTAATACTTGCAATGTTTACAGTATACTAATAAATACTAATTTATTACTTACCAAACTGTAAATGAAATGAATTGAAGTTGTAGAAAATTTATATTTAAAAAAAATCAGTAATTTTATGTTGTGTTTTTTGTTCAATTAAACAACAAATTTTGAAGGTGTACAACATTTTTCTGGTAATTTCGTAATTTCATGTGCATATATAAAAGTTCGTACAGTTTCAAATGCCGTAATTGTACAGGCAGACTTGACACTGGTGTAGGTTCAGCTTCATAGGCATGAACATTATCCTCTGCTTCTTCGCGCTAATCTTCATTTTTTGCATCATCACACATTTCTTCTATGTTTAGGACACCCCATGTCGCAACATCTTGATCAATGGAAATATAATAGCCACATTTCACACCCGATACATCCTCTTCTACACGTAACCAGTCTTCATCTGCATTATCGTCACCAACTTCATTATTTTCTTACCCTTCTGTTAAGCATTCTTCATCAATTTTTCGCACAAAACTGCATTTCAAGAAACAATTCCGGATGGTTGAAGAGGTTTCTTCATGACATGCCACTAATCCCTGTTTCCCCCCACCCCCACTAAAACAGTACAAATGAGTTATTTTAGGACCAAAGAAATAATTCCAATTTATATGTCATATGGATCCGTTTGACCTCCAATTTCATTTCTGTGAGGAAAAAAATTTTACAACGATGAATGCGGGAAAACGACTTTTTGAAGAACGATGCATGTGGGTTTTGTTAACATTATTTAAATGTAATTTGTGCAGGGACCATAGAAATAAAACGATCAATGCCGGAAAATGATGGATGCGGGAACGATAGATCGGGGTTTCACTGTATTAATATTTTTTTTTTAAGTATAGATTCGATTTTCATAAAATTTGAAATGACTCTACAAAACTCTTCAACGATTATATATATTAAATTTCAAACCATTCGGTTGGGTAGTTTTTGAGCTGTTATATGCGGATAGACGGACGGATCAGACGAGGACTATAGGTGCTACATATTTATATAATTACGAAAGCACCTAAAAAGGAGAACATTTAGCAAATGAAATAAAAATATATAAAGCCAAACTAGATCTTTTCCTCTGCAAATAATCCTTTTTAGAACACAAGTATAAATTGAACATTTACAAACTCTCCGGTCAGTAACTTATCCAATAAGTTTTATTTTCAAGGATTTGTGAAGCTTTAAATTAGAAGGATTCTTCGACTGCAGTGTATATCAAGGCCGGACTTATAGATTATTAAACCGTAGGTCATGAACCGAATTTGGGTCATCCGGAGATTAAAAGTCTGAAACCACAACTTTTTGACATTTAACGGATGTAATTCGGGAATTAACTGATTTTATTGGAAATTCTCGCGAAAAGTACATTTAAGCTTTTCATCGTTGCTTGGGTTATGCAATGTATTTTTTCATTCTTTTGCTGTTTCATAGCATATCGATGAGATTATATTTTACATTACTACTAGCAGGCTATGCCCGCTGCGCTGGTCAATATTTCCAAATGAACCTTGGATTAAACTAAATGGTGAATTTGAACTTGTATTTTAAACAATATGGATCTTCAGCTTGACCTTGCACATTACTGAAAACGATGCGAACGCCATTGCGATATAATGTTATCTTAAGCGTTGGACAAAATTTAGCAATTAAGAAGTAATTGTTTTAGTTGATTATAAACAGAGCACTTATATTCGGAGAATGAGACCGTTATGACAACAGGAATTAATACCTCTGTAACTAATCAACATATAATGAAATCGTATATACTAACACCATTCCTAAAAGTCATGCAACAGGGCCACTTGTAACAAAATATGTTCTGTAGATTTTTTTAAAAAGGCTAAACTTTCATAATCAGGTTCACTTAATTTTTGAACTTTTACTGTTGCTCTATAACTAAGTACCCTTGAACAATATGTATACACTAAAACCTTTCCAAAATTATTACCTAACTAATTGTGGTATATCCTACGAAAGTATTATAAACAATCGGAATGAAATACAAATTTCCGTTGTAAATATATAGTAGATGATGATGATGCGATTTTGTGTAATAGAATTCATAGTAAAGTTTTCACTTCAAACAAAAACGATGCTTTCAACATTAAAGCTACTACACCAATATGTGAAGTATCTGATTACTGAAGGTTAACTTGAATTCTCATGAGCAACTACTCAAAGAAAAGTGAATATGTGGCTTTTGTGATACTTTTATGTCAGCCGGGCGCAGGTAATAAATCAATAAAGATTGTTTTCATAGCATATTCTTATTTTATTATTTTCATTTAAAATACAAACCTTTCACTCATTTAATTTTAAATGCATGCCTTATACTAATTTCATTTAAAAAACTGAAAAGATAAACAATAACAGGAAATAATGCCATAATTAAAAGCAAAAAAATATTTTTAATTTACTTACGCAAAATATAACTACTGCTACTGGGAATTTTAAAAATGCTATCAGCGAGATGTGCGCACGGTTGTTATAAATGTACCCATTTTTTCTTCTTATCGAGGAGCAATTTATAAATCGCACAATATTATTCCAATTCCAATTTCTTTCATTGAGGAACCTATGACCGGAAAAAATGGAAAAAGACTCTTGTAGATTCTTCGGATGACGGCATCTGACGCCATAAACCGAGTTTATATATATGAAAATAATTTTTAAGTCGTTACAAACATTGCTTTCATACTTAAATATTTTCATTGGTACTACTTGTTATCCCGTCGACCAATTTCGCCAAATTACATAAATCGCCAAACCATTCGCCAAATTATATAAATTGACATAATCTTTATTTTAAATAACGAAATAACAAATAAATTAGTATAACATTAATAAAAATACAAATAAAACGTCGAAATTAAAATCACTTGATGTCGTAAACACGTGTAGTTTGTTTAAATTCAAGTGAATTTGATATTTACGATCAACCATTATTGGCATTTAATCTTATAGTTTGACAATAGATTTTTGGTCGACGGAATATCTAAGTAGTACCTTTTCCATTTTTGTTTTATAACGCTAAATTCTCAGTAATTTTTTCCCTTTTATTTTACATAAAATCACTATTTTTTAAAAAAAATTAAGATGCTTGCATTTTTATTTCAAACTCATAGAGCCGTTTTTATTTTTTAGCCAAAAGGGTTGATTTGAATTTTTTCCGTTGCTAGAGTAACGGATGTAATGATAGACATTTTGAGGTTTAGATGCCAAAGACACCACCAAATTAGAAAAATATGAAATGTGTCATGAACTGTTGGACTTATAAAAATTTATTTGGTAGCATTCGATTCAGCATACAAAACTACATTAAAATATGCTATCATTTGACGCATAATTTTGATATTCGATTTTTTTCCCCCTCCTCGTGCAAAAACCATTAGGGGTGACACTTTAGAAAATCCTTTCTTAGCAGAAGTTTATGTCATAAGAAGCATTTTTACCACGATTTTCAAGATTTTAGGTTCAGTAGTTTGCGCTGTGCGTTAATTAGTCCCCTAATCCAGACTTTATTTTATATACTATATTAGATATGCGATTTTGCGGTTAATCGATGATCGAAAATTAGTCCAATATCATTTGAAATATTACATAACAGAGGAGAAAGTACGAAGAAAGACGAAGAAGAAATGACGAATTACAAAAGACTTGTAATTTTTTTTTTTTCAAAATGTTGAATTTTTCCATAGTAATAACGTATTAAAACATAAATTTCCTTAAAAATTATCTTTATTTCCTAGATTTCGAATCTGTGAATTTTCCGATTGGCGATATGACTTGAGAAAATAGATAATATTTGCTTAAATAAAATGGGTAATATTCGTTGATCTGAGTTCGAGTTTATAAATATCACATGCTTTCGTAATTACGGCGAAAAACATTTTAAAAAGTATGAAATTATTTTACAATATGTATGTGTGGCAGAAATTCACACTGAAATTTAAGTATTCGATTCCACTTTTAAAATATTAACTGATATCTATATAAGTTACAATTGAATATGAAAATGTACTCAAAAATGATCTCTTTCACCTAAAAAAACACCATTTGTGGAACATCCTCAAGCTAATGTCACGCTTATGCATTTTTGGCTTAAAATCACATTGTTTGGCGACAAAAGAAAAATAAAAAATTGTAAAGAAACAAATAGTAATTACACATGTGACTCACAATTACATCTGCTTGTTTCTTCTATAAGTCACGTGATGGGACAATTAGATATAAAAAAAAAAAGAAAAGAACAGAACAGAAAGAAAATGTCGTTAAAATTTCATCTAATCAAATTTTCAGATTCGTTTCCATATCTAACGCAAGCGATAAAGAGCCAAATATTGCGTATCAAGTGTAATATTACTTATTAAATTAATTTTTAAGCATTACAAATATTTCTTTCAGGTTTTGATTAAATGTTTCCGTTTTTTAATATTATCACTCATTAAAACGGATTTTCTTCTTCTTTTTTTCTTTTTTTTTTTTCATTTAAATAAAATTAGTAACAGTTTTTCTTTTATTTTTCGAGGTTTAATAGCCGTTTAAATTTTTTTTATCAACGATGAATTTCGGCAAGAAATAAAATGGTAACCTTATCGCCCAAAATAACAGAACTTTCCGTCATAATTCTAAAACTAATATAGGTAGAATAATGTGTTATAGCTTAAAACCTTCCCTGAAACAATACCTATCTAACGGTATAGGTTCCGTAAAGCCATGCAGTAGAACTCGAAATCTAGGCGTTCGGAACGAAATTTCCGTTTGGATTTTATATAGATAATAGATAGTACATTTTTATTAAGAAAAATTCTTTAAACTGATTAAAAAAAAAAATTACAGATATTGATATTTGGTTAATTTGTAATAATTTAACCCTTTATATCCCAAATTATGAATTCATGAAAATTTCATCTTTTAAAGCATTTTTCGTGAATTTTTGAAACTACATTAGAAGATTTACACAATCATTTAATACATTTTAGAAGGATTTTGCCAATTAAAATTAATTAATTAAATTTTAATTTATAGGGATTTTGTGCAATATTTATAACTCCACTTAAATCTTTTATTTAAAATAGCTTTTTAAGTATTTTACAGAATTAGAAAATGCACAAATATAATGCTTTTACAATAAAATTATAAAAATATTTCTTAACTGAAATTTTTTCAACATCAAGAAAGCTGAAAAGATGCAAATGAAAAAGAAATCATCCTTTTAATAATATTTTTGTTTTGTGAAACCAATAATACTTTGGAACAAGATAAAGTAAAGTATCTATTACTCATTCTAAACAGTATTACTACTAATCAATGTATTAAATTAATTTTATAACAAGTTATTTTAATGGTACTTTAAAGTACCGTCGGGGTATAAAGGGTTAAAAAAAACCGCATTTCAAATAAATTTTCGTTAGAACAAAAATTACGTTAAAAAAAACTCGACATGTAGGGCATAGCGAAAGCTCACTTTTAAAATTATTTTCTTGGTGACCATTATTTTGAAGCTTTTGCACACGATTTCGTGACAATGGCTTGCTAGATTTTCATGCTTAACAGCTTTTATAGTATATAAATGAATGTTTATGAAACGAGTTAAAAATTTGATACAAATGCTAATACAATACAGTCGAACCTCGTTATCCCGACACCCGGTTTTCCTGTCACTTCGCTTATCACGTCGGTTTTTTAAAGTCCCGATTTTCTGTATATGATTTTAATGTAAATAAACTCCGGATTTCATGTCATTGAATAATTTTCAACCCCGGATATCCCGACGGTTTAGGAAAATTGTCCTTTTGCCATAATCTATCTTATAAGCACAGAAATTAAGCGGTAAGAAATGTCTTAGCCAAACTTTTCACAAAGGTGACTAAAATACTCATTGAGATAAATGAAAAATTTTACTTCAATCCCTTATCTGAATAAATAAAGCTACACACTATGAAGGACCCAGATAGACGTATCAGTCTACTCGCGGTCTTTCTGTTCTGGTCAGGCGGCGCTTTCTTGTGGTTACACGGCGTTTTTCATCCGACTAATATCGGAGCATTGCATTGCATTGAAACGATCAGAAATTATCTAGCATCCATTTCTGAAACAACGAATACTGATTACAATTCATTGTATAATAGTGAAAAAAGAATTGTAGCAAGCACATCTAGGGATAAGTAAACTTTAATTCATCAATATTTCATGTAACAATAAAAAAACAAGTCGCCATAAATCTGATTTTTATTCTTTTCAATTTTGTTTTTGTGTTTATTTTGTTTAATCATAATGTTTTATTGCTTAAAACTGCAAGAACAGTTATGAATTTAAAATTGTCTTAAATTAACTTAAAATACAGCTTTTTATAAACATATTTTTTTCCAACTCCGGTTACCGCGACACTCCGTTTATGACGACACTTTTTTCTGGTCATTAGAGTGTCGGGATAACGAGGTTCGACTGTATTCTTAAAATACGTTTCCTTATGTTGTTAAAAAGGTCCGAATTTCCCACTTTTATGAAATAGCTGATTTGATTTATATTATTAAAAGAATACAAGTTTCGTTTAGATAGTTTTTCTACTATAATTAGACACTATTTATTCAAATTATTTTAGGTTGGTTGATTTTTGAAGCCGATTTTTGACTCTAGGGGAGACCATAGGCCCGAGGGGGAAGGGGGTGCCCTCCGCGGGGGTCTTTCGAAGGGAACCCGTATTTACGCATGGAAATCCATGGCTCGAAGAAAACCACGAAAACTCTGAACGATTAGACCGACGGGTGCGATTGGGTTCGAACCTAGCACCTCCCGTCTACCAGCTTCGAGAGCAGAACCTCTCAGCCACTGATGGGGGCCCAAATTATTTTAGAAATAAGATCATACACCGTGCTATGCGAATGTCATGCTGTACAGAGTGCCAATTCTTGCAAAAATATGCATCTATTTATGACTTAAGGGTTTAAAAGTAGTCAGAAACTATTAAAAAAATAGATTTTTTTTTTTTAAAAACCTCTTCAGACCTCTTCAGGTACAGAAAGGTGGACTTCTATTCTTTTCCTCGTAAAAATTAACCTGGGGGTGGTTTTGGGTTCTAGGGATCATTATTGGCATTAATCTGCAAAACATTTCCCACCTAGGGGAGGATGTAATGGGTAGTATTTCTTACGAAATCTATCCAATATTGACAGTGCATAAATAATTCGTGCATTTTAATTTAAAAAAAATTAATTCATGTAGGTTTTAATTCCGTTTATAGTATTAAAACATGCAAATAGGAAAATGATATTCCGATGAACGCATTTTATTATTGCTCTTCTAACACTTTTGTTAAATTTGAATTTCTTTTTCCATTTACACAAGCTCACATTTAATTTATTTCTCGTTTTATCTATGAAAACTGTGAGAAAGATTTATTAAGGACTAGTCGGACTGGTTGAGCATCCCGAAACGTAATATATATATATATATATATATATAAACTATATAGCCATTAATCACCGGACACTTTCAATTTTAGACATTTTGTCGAATATTTAAAAATATACTCGTCGGATTCTTCTGGAACTTTTGGATTATAAATAATATATTTGGTCTCACATTTATCAACGTTGATTTGTTAAGGAGGACAATTAGGGAGCCAAAAAATCAAAGAAAAATAATAATATTTGGGATCACCCTATACATTAAAATGCACGAAATGATCCATCGCTGCAGAATACAAACGTGTGTACTGTACAACACGTTTACTGATTTGTGTAAGAATAGCACGTATATATTCATGGAGATATAGTAAATTTTCTAAAAAAGTTTAAAAAAATTCTTGCATGTTTTTATCCGACTGCCAAGAAGGGTTATGTGTTTCACACGTATCTGGGTATGTGGATTTCTTTATACCCTGGAAACATCCCAGCGGCTGGATGGCTTTTAATGAATGAGGTCTCTGTCGATTCGTCTTAACCAATTGATGGTTATAGGATAGGTTTTGTTTTTATAAAAGCAAAATGGCGGCCGTAAAATAAAAAATGGCGGTAAAGACGAAAAAAATTTTTTACGCACCCTATTGAGTGGCATATCATTGGATAGGTCTTTCAAAATGAAGACGATGTTTCCTAGATTATTTTACAGTCAGAAGATCCTTTAAATATTACACAACCTGGAAGTTGTGTAGGAAGATCTCTAGCTTTACTGCAACTCTAACCATCATAGACATCTATAGGCCTCATCAAAACAGTGTTTATAGATAGGAACTAACAATTAAACAAAACTTAAAAGTCATCAATGCAAGTAAATAAAAAAAATAGGTAAGTAATATAAAAAAATAGTTTCACGTTCATGAGAAATAATTAATTAGTTTGCTTTTTACGCAGTCGGATTTTTTAAATTTAATTTTTACTTGTTAATTTATATCATGCAGGGTTTTCAATCAAACTTAATGCCGGTTTCAGATAAATTGGCAAAATATAGTAGAAACAATATAGTGCAATTGGAGCATAAATATATTAAATATTTTATAACCTATGAGCAGTTGTATGAAATAATTTTTATCTGCGCGTGCGCGAACGATAACAAAGAAATTTTTTTTACATAATTTAATAATCAAGTCTATGGACCAACTCATACAAAAATCGTGAAAATTCAGAAAGATATCGTCGATAGAGTGAGCTGACTTTTAAGTGCTCTCTAAAAGCAGATGAATTATAAGGGAATTTCCACAAATTGTCATTTTTTATTAATTGACTTTCAGAAAAAAAATTAGAATTTAATGAATATCAATGAGTAGATTTGGAACAAATGCTTCGATTTTCATACTTCTTTTTATAGAATAGGCTCGTTCTACTGGTTATCCAAGAACTAAAGGATCAATAAAAATGGAAAAATTTTAAAAATATATAAATTAAAATTGACAATTTTTGGAAAATCCCGTATCATTCAGCTGCTTTTAGAGAGCAACTAAAAATCAGCTCACTCTGTCGCCGATATCCTTCTGAATTTTCAAGATATTTGAGAGGATATTTTTTAGGAGTTGCTCCATAGAGTTGACTAATAAATAAATAAAAAAAAAAATTGTTATCGTTTGCGCATGCGCATATAAAAATTATTGCACACAACTGCTCATATTTCATAAAATATTTAATATATTTATATTCCAACTAGCAGATCTACCTGCCTTCGCTCGTGTCAATAATAATGTGCCCCCCCCCCCCCCGGGTAAAATACATTAAAATGACATAATACGGCAATGACAATAACTGAGATTGGTGCATACCACGCCACGAATTTGCCGTCCACAAATCGTTAAAAAGACCAATAAGAAATATAAATAAAATAATCTTAATTGCGTCTACTATTAACTATACCATAATAACATATATTCCAAACAAATGTCAAAACATACATTAAAGTACAATTATTTGCTTAAAAGGCGTCATTTCAATTTTAAAAAAAACACATTAAAAATATTAAAAATTTACATCTTTCGACTCTTTCATTAAGTCATCTTCAGACATTACAAAAAAAAAAAAAAAAAAAAGAAAAGAAAAAGAAAAAAACTACAAACAAAATGCCAATTGTGATATTATATTGATGATGGCAATCACCTAACCCATAAATTGTGCCTTTACTAATATTTTTTTTATCATACAATTTCGTTTTTCACACTGTCGAATAGAAAAAAGTTCTTTCAAATGAAATTTATTTGAATATTGTATCTCAATTTTTTTTTCATTTGAATGGATTTTAAAGTAATTTTCAATCATGGATATTTTTTAATTTGCATGCATCCCAATTACGAAAGATTAGGGATTGACCGAATACCGAATAGTTGATTCGGTATTCGGTGATTCGGCATGTAAACCGAATATTCGGCTTCGGCCGAATACTTTTAAGTATTCGGCCGAATAATTGCAGATAAACATTTTCTTAGAAACAGGAGAATTCTCTTTTATTTAGAAGTAGAATAGGCTAAACAATGAGTTTCAATATTATGTGCATGAGTTCAGAGTTCAGCTGCACTACAAAAAACAAGTCAAAGGCCATTTTTAATAAAAACTTTTTTCTTCCTAAAATAGTCTACATAGGGGTCAAATGAAAACAACTGTCTACGATAGAGAAAAAAAAAAAATGTAAGGAAGATGCGCATCTTACCCTTATCGTTTAATTTTAATTATTTCTACATTAGTTTTCTTAATTTAAATTTATTTAATGTGTATTTTCTTTAACATACGTTTCAAATAAGTATGTCAGAGTTCATCTCTGTATATCTAAGATGCATGTTAAAGAAAATACACACATCAAATAAATATACCCCTATGCCTATCCTATAGCTTTTATAACCATTAAATTAAAATCGCTCAAATTTGTTATCTTCATCACCACAATGTTAAAGTATTAACCAAAATATGTATCAATAACTTGATAGAAAATAGTTAATGTACAAATTGTTATGATACCTTTAGTATTTAAGAACATTCCTATTCAATATGTTTATAATTAGACAATCAGTAAATCAGCTTAATGACAAAATTGTTTTTTTCTATTTGAATGATCTTTTGTTTTTCTGACAAATCCTTATCCTTAATAATAGCCTGTATAGTTTAATACAGGCCTGTAGGTTATTTTGGGTATTGACTAGTGATAAAATAATAAAGAATAAGTGGTGGATTAATGAATTTGTGAATGGAAATTGGAAATAAGTCATTAAATTTTTTTGTGTAATTAGATTTAAAAATAAAAATGTAACTGAATTAAATTATTAAGAATTTAAATTAAAGTGCATTAAAAAAGCTAATATATGCAAAAATGTGTATTAAGAAATTTTAAGTATTCGGCCGAATACCGAAGCTTCGGTATACACTTTGACCGAAGCTTCGGTATTCGGTATTCGGCAAAATTGCTGATTCGGTCAATCCCTACGAAAGATATACCTGTTGCTCTTAATGCAATATTATAAAAAAAAAAGGTATTGCTATGAGTAACTCTAGCATCATATTGTTGGTGGCAACAATCTAACCCAACCATAAATTTAACTTTTACTGAAATTCGACCTTTAAACATCGCATATTTAATTATTCCAACGTCTAATAGAATAGAAAAAATTCTTTCAGTAATATTTGTTTGAAAAGCTTATCTCAATTTACAGATTGTTTATCCATTTTAATTTAATTTTCAATCACAGAGATATTTTTAAATATACCTGCAACCCAACTAAGAAAGATATATCCATTTGCTATTAATGTAATATTATGAAGAAAAGATATATCTGTGAGTAACACCTAGCATAATATTGTTGGTGGCAACAACTTAAACGTACCATAAATTACGCTTTTATTGCAATTTGATCTCTAAACATTATACATCCGTTTATTTCAACGTCTAACAGAAAACAAAAAACACTTTCCGTAATTTGTTTGAAAAGTTTATCTCAATTTAAAGATTTTTTATGTTTTTTAAAGTAATTTTCAAGCTTGAATTTTTTTAAATATGCCTAGAACCCAGTTACAAAAGATTAACTTAATTGCTCAAAAATATTGTAAATAATTCAGTATTTGTTTGTTTTCGTGTACTTTTACATAACTAAATAATCAAATTTCAGTATTTGTTTGTTTTCGTGCGGGAGTCTCATTCCTGCTGCTTATAATTTGTATGAGTTCTTCTGAAATAATTTTAATTCAACTTGCACTATTAGTTTTTCAGTTAAGGTTTTGGTGCGAAACATTGTTATACGCTGATTAGTCATAGAATTATAGGGGGAAATTCCATAATCATGTGGAACCCGATTATGAAAGATTAGTCTTTTTAAAAATTCTAAATGGATTTCATTGGACCTTGTATTGTTTGTTAGATAATTTTACGTGCATGTTTGTAAAATATTGCATATAGTTTTACGTCGCTTTGTTATAAAATTATAGAAGAAAGTTCAATAGTCAGGTGAGCCCGATTATAAAAGCTTAGCCCTTTTTTAAAGTTCTACTCGACAGATTCTGATGAAATTTGCACTATTACATTGCACCCAAATTTCTGGAATTGTTTTAGTATATAACATTTTGTTGTATATGCTTTGTTATAGAATTAGCTGAAATGTTCGATAATCAGGCCAAACCAATTCTGAATGATTAGCCTTTTAAAAAAGTTAGAAAATGTTTGAGGAATAGTTTTAGTATATTGCTATCCGCCTATCATTCTTAGACACAATCCTACTGTAAATGATCAAATAAAAAAAAAATCAGGCCCTTAACAGCCGAAATTTTGTCTTACACATTAGAAAATTTAATAGCGCAGAGTTGATCGTATCGTTTTTAGCCATACAGAAGGACATTTGAGATAAAGATACACATTGCTTTAAAATGGAAGATCAAATTCACCCATATATTTCCTTTAATTGAAGATTTGTTCGGAGAAACCGATCACAGCAGAGGGAGAAATGTGCTACTCAGATAAATAAATGATCGCTAAAACGAAACTGATCGCGAAAACAGAAATACCAAAAATACTTTTTCCTGTAGGTCTTGAGAAGTCTAACTAATATACTAAGGGTTAAAAATATATTCGTGTTTCAAATTTAAAACTATTTTTATTTATGTTCTATTAACGGGCAGTATATCAGTCATCTTTAACACATGTGTACAAAGTTTCATTGCCGATAATGTTTAAATGGAAACTCACATTTCCATTCATAAAATCCAAATCCTCAGCCGTTAAAATGAAAATGATATCAATTTCCAAAAGCGTTCAATTGTAATGTCAATCATGAAATTTTGTTTAAAAAAGAAAAAAGCTTACTCTAAAAAATAGTATCTATGTTATAATTTCTGTTTAATATAAATCGTATTTTATATGATCGTATTCGATATAAATAGTAGAATGTTATCACTGCTTTTCAAGTATTAAAACATTTATCTAAATGATATAATTAAAGACACAGCATTACAAAGAAATAAGGAAAAAAATTGTAGCAGCGGGTTTTTAGAACCAGTTTGAAATCATATTGACGAAATTGACGTCATATCTAGCAACGATTATTTTTATTATTATCTTTCTCATGAATTTTTTTCTTGGAATTCCCACGCCTCTATTAAAATAAATTTTTTAATATTATGAAGACTCTATGTCATTTTAACACACGTTTAGTTAAAAATTTTACATATATATACAGAAAACTTTCTTTTTCTGATTAGAATGACGTTGATTTCAAAAATGCAAAAATATAGCGAGAAAATCTGAAGTTTTATTGGCTTATAAAAACAAAGTACACGTACTATCATTTTACTGTGTCATTTGTTATGGTGTGGGAACAGGAAAGAAATGATTGAATGAATTAGAAAATTACAAAAAAAAAAAGAGATATTTCTATAATGTTAAATTATGGAAGGTGGTAGAAAAAAGGGATAAATAGTGGTCTGATGGTTTTTTAAAGTAGACAGCGATCTATTCCGCGTTCTATATACATCAAGTTTCGTGCAAATCGGTCATAAAATTAAAGATTTGTATAAAGGACATACATACAGAGAACGGCTTTTATATATAGAGATTGCACTATATTATTTCTACTACACTTTGCTGAAAGTGGCGTAAAATTTGGTTAAAAACCCTGCATGATAACATGCAGAAACATGCTAAACATGCTAAAAACATGCAAGAATTTTTTTTTACTTAAAACAAAAATCGCTATATCTCCATGAATATGCGTATTATTCTTACAGTTTCAGGTTTCAGTTTCAGTTTCAGGCCAGGAGGCCTACCAATATGGTTTTAGCTCAATCAGTAACATGTTGCAGAGCATCCACAAATTTGTATTCTTCAGCGATAGATCATTTTGTCCATTTTAATTTACAGGTGATCCCATTATTATTATTATTATTATTATTATTATTATTATTTTGGCTTCCTAATTGTCCTCCTTAGCAAAGACGTTGGTAAATATGAGGTCAAACATATTCTTTAAAATCCTGAATTTCCAGAAGAATCCGATAAGTATATTTTTAAATATTTGACAAAAGGTCTAAAATTGAATGTGCTCGGTGATTAGTAACTATATAGTGTATACTGATGGTTTCCTTTCAATAAATAAAAATAAATAACTTTAAATTGAAACAGCATTTTTCTAATTGTTATTTATTCAGAAAGTTTTTTTTTTTTTTTTTTTTTTTTTTTTTTTTTTTTTACCATGAAGTGTGTTTACTCACAAAATAAGTAGACAGAAATTTAAAATCTTCAAATTATCGAAACAAATAGTTCGAAAAATTGGATTTAGAATATTCACAATTTGAACACTGACTTTTAACATGGCTTTTAAGGCGACTAAACCTAAATTCGATTGAACCAACATTTCGAATTATTCAACTTTGAATTATAAAGAGCCAATTTTACAGGCCATTTTTACAGCTTTACTACAAAAATTAAGGACATTTATGAGTTCTTAAAATAAAAAATTATTTTTGAACGAACGTTTCAGGTGAAAGAGATACGGGATCCACGTATACTGAGTGAAAAACAAACTATATATCTAGAGAACAGGAATTCTGCTTTTTAGAATTTAGTGTCGCACCCGACATTTTCATTACTTCATTTTCTTCTGATAATTAAAAAAAAAAAAAAAAATTACATCCATTTTTTCCCCTATTCTGACCAATAAAATCAGAGTTCTAACTTTTCACGACTGCTCTTTCATCTTCACCTAACGCTTCCTTTATAATGGCTGTTTCATAATAATAAAAGCCACCAGTCCATCAGAAGAAAATAACCCGGTTAAGCGGGACTCTACTGCAGTACAAAACATATTTCAATTTTAAGATTTAAAGCATACGTTATATTTTATGTAAAATAGCGTCATTCACATCCGCTTAAGAATTCCACATTTACGATCTACTCTTAAACATCTACAGTAAAGCATGCATAGGACGTCACTATCGCAAAATAACACACAAGTGCAGCAAAAAGATGCCGTCGTTCAAGAAAATCGACAAAAAAAAAAGGCTATCTAATGATGCATAGGCCTTCATTTGTTTGCAACATTAATATAGATACTTAAAATTAAATATAGTTCATATTAAATATAGTTTATAGCTCCATGTTTTTACAGAAATCATTCGTTTATATTTTTTCAAAGTAGCACGTAATTTAATTACGTTTTATTTCGGTTGTTATGAAACAATGGCAACAAAAATATATAATTACTGTTTTTACAACTATTTTTCCTTTACTTTCTACAGAAAGGTAGAACTTCCGTTGTCAATATTAAGCAAATGGCTCTAAAAGCTACAAAAAAATAATATTTTAAAAACAAATGGAGATACAGTTTTCAAACCAATTGCATTTAAAAGAACTTTTTTTCCCCCATACGACGGTATAAAAATTGAAAATGTGCGATGCTTAGAAGTTTAAAAAATTGCTATAGAGTATTTAATCGCACAATGAAACAACTGCTTTGTTTTATGGCTGGCTTATACAACGTAACGTTATTTCTTGGAGACAACACAAAATAAGCTGGGAGAAAGAAATAGCATACCGGGGACTAAAAACTCCCAAATATAGCTGCATTATTACCCCTCTACTCATATTCAATCTTTTGATCACTGCTTCTAAGTTTCGGTTTCTATTCGTTGTATTTTTACCAAGAAAATGAGATCGGCCATTTTAGATGCATGCGTCATCGAAAATCTGGACGTCATTGTATGAAAGTAGATTCCTAAATAGCAAAGCTGCAACCAAATATATTTATAGTAGCCGAAAGATAATACGCGTCTTTGAATATATTTTTATATCTGTATAAAATTTCTAACTTATCTTTCTCGTTTTTCCGGTGAATATAAAGAATCTTTGAAATAATAGTATTGAAATCAATGTTTTAACCCTTTATGCTCTGAATTACGAATTCGCGAAAATTTTCTCTTCTAAAGCATTTTTCGTGAATTGTTTAAACTACATTAGAAGATTTATACAATCATTTAATAAATTTTAGAAGGATTTTAGAAGGATTGAAGTATTTAGAAGGAATACTTAAATTTGAATTTATAGCGATTTTGTGCAATATTTATAACTCCGCTCAAATTTCTTGTTTTAAATATTTTTCTTAGTAATTTGTAGAATTAGGGTATGTACAAATATAATGTTCATATAATATAAATATAGAAATATTTTCCAATTGAAAATCCTCCTCCCATCCCAACGCCAAGAAAGCTGAAAAGATGCAAAGGCAACAGAAATCATCCTTTTAAAAGTACTTTTGTTTACTGTAACCAATAATGCTTTTGGAACAATATAAAATAATGTATCCATAACTCCTTCTAAACTGTATTACAATTAATCGATGTATTAAATGCATTTTATAACAAGCTATTTTAATGGTACTTATAAGTACCATCAGTAGATAAAGGGTTAAACTAAATTTTGTTACTTGAAATTTGGTGTAGTAGTTATTTTTAAGATGTAAATATTCGCTAAGAACTGTTCCAAAAAAGTTCGAAATTTAAAAGTGCACAATGAGCGGGAAACGTTCTATAAACGTTTTAAATAACGATTTATTTGCAACTGCTAGAGTTATAAACTTGAAATTTGACATGACTATTACTTTTAAGACGTAAATGCTCGTATAGAACAGTTTCTAAAAATTGTGAAATGTAAAAGACTGCAGGAATACAAAACGTACTAAAATTTCGATTTCTGTGACACTGTTATGGTTAAAAACTTGAAATTTTGCATGGCAGTTACTTTTAAGATGTAAATGTTCTTAAAGAACGGTTTCTAAAAAATTCGAAAGTTAAAGGTGTGAAATGAGTGGAAAATGTTCTATGCACGTTCTACATTACAATTAATTTGGAACCGTGAAGACTTGTAACTTGGCAGGGCAGTTACTTTTCAGATCTAAATACTCAAAACAGAATAATTTCTAAAAAAAAAAAAAAAAAAAAAAAAAAAAAAAAAAAATCGAATTGTAAAAGGCTACAGGAGTAAAACAAATTCTAAAATTGAGATTTCTGTGATACTGCTGGGGCTAAAACCTAGAAATTTTGCATGGATAGCGCATGAAATTTCGCATTTTTAAGATGCAAAGGCCCTCTAAGAACGGTTTTTAGAAAATTCGAAATTTAAAAGATGTTGATGAGTGAAATATGTTCTAAAAAGTTTGTAAATTACTATTTATTTGGAATCTTTAACTATGAAACTTAAAATGCATATTAAAACTATAGATTTCTTTTCCTCCAAAATAATAGAAAGAACTCTTTCAGTTTAACACAACGGATTGATACACATTTATAGTGTATTGAATATTTCAACAAGTAACACAGACTAATTTTTGGAGTGAAACTTAATTCTGAGGTCAAGCTTTTAACAGAGAAAAAAATTTTATATACCAAACAGTGGGACAATATTAGACGAAATTTCATATAAAATCCAAACTTCTAAATGGCCCCACCAGTGGTCGAGAGGTTCTGCTTTCAAAGCTGGTAGACGGGAGGTGCTGGGTTCGAACCCAATCTCGCCCGTCGGCCTAATCGTTCGGAGTATTCCGTGGTTCTCTTCGAACCTTGGATTTCCTTGCGTAAATACGGGTTAGATTCCCTTAGAAAGACCCTCGCGGCGGGCACTCCCCCTTCGGGCCTATATCCCTCGTGTTGATAATTGGCCGTCATAAACAATACCAATACTTCGAAATGTTAACTTGGGTGTCGCGGGAAACAATAAACTACGACGCGATCTATACGTAGAAGTATATCACTTATTCAAATGTACTCCAGGCACCAGGTGTATGTTGGAGGAATATTTTTCGTCTAACAAGAGTTTTGAAGAAATTAAGATAATTCATAAAAATCTTGTCATTAATTATCATGTTAAAATAGCAATTAAAGCCTTTGTGCAGGAATATTAAAAAGCAGTAAACCAACGTTTAAAATGCACAAATAATGCGTGAAAAGCAGCAAACAGCTGTTTCGAATCTACAGCGAGATTCTTCTTCAGTGCGAGATAGGGAAAAAAGAACAGCGTGCTAGAAAAAGCAAGGCTGCATTTTAAACGTTGGTTTACTGCTTTTTAATTAATTATCATGGTTTTAAAATGTTTTATATTAGCCCCAACTTTTCGAGGTAGTAAAGAGTGAAATTAGCTTATATTTTAAATAATTTAAGCGTATTTTAAATTATAAAATTGAGTGACTTACTAAAGTGAATGGATTCCTCATGTTGAGCAAGTATTTCCATCCGATCACTGAGATCAGCCCAATGGCGGATCCAAGGGAGAGATCACGGGGGTCATGACCCCCCCCCCCCCTCTGAACACCAACAAAAATATTCTAAAGATCATTTTAAAAATAAAGTATACAGTAGAGTTCCGATTATCCGAGTCACGCTTAATCGAGTTTCCGCTTTAAACGAGTTATTTTCTTCTGATGGGCTGGTGGCTTCCATTATTATGAAACAGCCATTATAAATGAAGTGTTAGGTGAAGATGAAAGAGTAGCCGTAAAAAGCTGGAACTCTGATTTTCTGGTCAGAATGAGGGGGGGGGGGGGGGGGCAGAAAGTAGCCATAAAAAAAAGGCCATTTTTTTTTACCAATTCTGACCAGAAAATCAGAGTTCTAATTTTTTACGACTGCTCTTTCATCTTCACGTAACACTTCATTTATAATAGCTGTTTCATAATAATGGAAGTCATCAGTCCATCAGAAGAAAATGATCCACTCCAAAGGTATAAGTTCGATTGAAAAAAAAAAAAACTATTTAATACTTTGAGCAGAAAGAAGAGGCTACACCTGCAATTTTCGTAACACTAATAGAATCATATAGCTGCTAATGTGTACGGTTTTGTTACGTCTAAAATTTAATAAAAATTTTTGCTATATTGAATCATTGACAATTGCTAGACTTTTTAAAAAGAATTTCCAGAAGTGACAGCCAATTGTTCCCTTGTGACGACATTTCTGTGGCTGTCAACTCGTAAAACTTGGCTAAAAATGCTAACTTTGACAGCATTTTCTGAATGAACCTTTGCCTGTATAAGAAATTGGGAAACTCTTTAATTTCTTGGTATCTGAACAAAATCGGTAAATTTTATATTTTTACGAATATTAATGCAAATTTTTTGTATTTACGAAGGAAAATGACTTCGCGAAAGTATCAGAAAAGTAATTAGTCAGGATTTGGGAATAGGTTTCAATATAAAAAAAAATCTCACAAAGAGATGTGATCCCCTCCCACCCCAAAAAAGTAAATCCACGACTCCCCTCTAAATGGTGAGCTAGATCCGCCCTTGGATCAGCCGGTGTTTAGTTTTATTTACATGTTTTTGTGGCATACTACAAAAAATGTTTTTCGAATTGAGATTAAATATCATAGTAATTACAAGCAAAGAAAATATTCGAAAATAAGCTAGAAAATTTTGCTAATTTTTAAATACTTATTTTCAACAGTGCAGATATTTAGAAATTCTGAAATTTTTCTTTGTCTCCCACGTTGAAAATGGATTCTCTCTCCCTCTTTATGATAACTGTAAAGGCCACATCATGCTTGGCCTGTGGAAAATTTAATGTTTTACGAGGGGATCATCTTAATACACTCGCTGGCAAGTTTCCCAGACATGAGTAGTCTCATCGATCATGTCTGCAACATTCCAGAAAGAACGGTTATAATTGATCATTACTACCGTTAAATGACTAAAAAATATTCATTTAAGTAAATCGAACGAAGCATTTACATGTACTGAAAAATGTACAATTTTTACATCGTCTCCAGACATTTAAATGTAATATAATAATAATCCTGCTTACGCATTTTTTTTTCAAAGCGACAAAGTTGCTTAGTATTTTTAATCAATGGGAAAAAAATATCATTCATGTAAAAAGAGCATCGATCACGAAAATAAGCCAGTGGTTTAGCGATTATTGTGTTGTGGATTAAGATTATGGAATATTCATCAATATTCATTATTACATTCATTTGTTGAAAAAAATATATTTATTATAACTATGATGGGATTTGAATCTTAATCAGGAATAAAGGACATACCTTATTTTCTACTCAACATATGAGAAAGGTACTTGCACTGTTAGTTAGATAATTTTTTAAGGGAGAATTTACTGTTTTGTTCGGTTATAGAATTATGGAGATAATTGGTTGGCAAGACAATTTTTTTCCCCCTTTCTCTTATTGATCTTTATGATAACTTTCGATACCACGTGAAGAAGACTCGTCACGTGGCTTTGAATTTACCCAGCTACATTAGGTCGTCGTCATGAAAGAGTTTATTGCCGGTAAAGGACTTTTGGCCTCCAGTCATCTACCATACTCACTTGATCTTACTCTCGCGGACTTCTTTCTACTTCCACACCTAAAAAACGCTTTAAAAGGAGAGCAATTTTCGTGGGATCCCGACATTCAACGCTATGTTACTAGGGTTCTGAATGCGACACTGAAAAAGGACTTCCCCGGCAGTTTTGAGGAATTGCACAGTCAAAAACGCATTGTAAAAGATACACATTACTACGAAGGAATTAAAGTGTTTTCCATGATTTAAGCAAGTATATTTTGTTTATGAATACATTTACCGCACTTTATTGCCATACTTTGTAGTAACTTGAAACCGCTTGTTCCGGTTAGTGTCTCTAGAAAGACCCCAGGGCTTATATCCCTCGTGATGATAATTGGCCGTCATAAATACAACCAACCAACCGGTTAGTGTCTCTATAGGGTACAAAAAATGTGACATTACGATTTACTCATACAGTAAATACTTGTGACATCGGAACTCGAGGTCTTCGAATCCGCCAAAAAATGGTTATAATAAGGAAAGATCATCTGAAAATAATTGTTATTGATTATTATTTTATTTTGACGAATTAAACAATATTTTGGGCTAAGGAAAATAGGTTGAATTTTGTGATGAACTATTCTGTCATTGAAAAATAGGCGAAATTTGTATTTTTATGATGACATCCCACATTTAGGAAATTTGAAGGGGAAAATAGTACAATATATCAAAATTTTATACATATTTAATCTATTCCAGAAAAAATCTATAATACGCTTTTATGAGTGATTTATTTAATGATCTTTTATGAGTGATTTGATGCGTAAGAATTGTTTTTATTTTTAAAGAAAAATTCACTTAGTAGGATTTCTTTAGATGCAAGTAAAAAGTATTTTCTCGAGCTTTTTCTTATGTTGTGATTACTTGCTTCTTCTCCTTTATTTCTTCGGCATGTTTAATTTAACAGTAACCATAATTTTTATCATTCTGGAGAGAAGCCAGATTTAAGGCTTCCAAACCTTTGTCGACTGATTTCATTCACTTAAAAAAGATCATCTGGAAATAATTGTTATCTGGGTTTTCTTTTGAAGATATTTTGTTTTGGCTAAAATGTTAATTAGATACATCTAAGAATAATGAAGCGTTAAAAATATTTATGTAGCAAAATTTTTTTTTCTAAGGAATCATTGTTAAAATGATAAACATTTAATTTCAAATTACGATAAAGGAAAAAAAAATCCTTTTGACCAAATATACTTAAAATCATTCAAATAAAATTTTAGATTTGCTTTAAAAAATAAAATAAATAAATAAAGTGTAATTCAAAATAAAGTATAATAGAGAGGATTGGCTGAAAACATATTTGAATCTTTTAAACTTGCAATAACAATAACAACGAATTGAATATTTCCAACTGAGCGAAAAAATGCCCAGGCTGGGAATCGAACCCAGATTCTTGGCTTACAATTGATAAGTCTTGGCTTACAATTAAAACTGACGTAATTTTCACTAAAATTTTCTTTCTCTTTTTAATATTCACGTAAAAATACTTTTGTTGTTAGAAAGAAAATGTTATTTGCGCTGTCTTAGAATTCACAACAATAGTTTAAAAGATTATCTCAAAATATGAATTAAATGTCTCGCGCAAATATATCGTTAAATTTAAACTGTTTAGAAATATTATTGTTTGGCCATTTTAACTATGGCGTAATTTGCTCCATTTACGACATTTAACGCATATTAATGAATTTATTATTTTACAATTTTCTTTCTTTTTAAAAATTCACGTGTGAATTTAGTTTTTATCACGTAATTTTGAATAGTTTCCTGCTTTTAACGCTTAATCATTTAATTCTAATTTGAAAGTTTTTTTTCTGTTTATAATAGTCACGTGTAAATAAATTTTTTATTTGAAGGAAATACTATTCTGTGCACTGTTTTTAAAACTGGCACCAATTTAAAATAACAATCTTTTCTAAAAGATGTAAAAAATATATCTGGAAATGCTGAAAATTTGAATTTAAAATGGAAATAAATCTTCAAAAAATGAGTCAAATGAAAAAAACAAATGCATTTTGCACACCGGAAACTTCTAATAAATATCCTCAGAAAAAAATATTACACTCCTATGTATAGTTTTTAAGTCAAGGATCTGGGTTCGATTCCCAGCCTGGGCATTTTTTCGCTCAGTTGGAAATATTCAATTCGTATGATAACTTTACCAATCAGTTTGATTGTGTTAAAATAATAGAACAACAACAACAAAGCACTGGGCTAGTGAAAACTGATTTACTTGAAACTTATTATTCCAAATTCGATAACAACTTTTGTATTTATAAGAAGTAAGATTTCATTTGATAAGAATGTCTGAAACAAAATTTTAAATTTTTTTCGTAATCCGAACACAGATCTAGTAAAAGTTCAAGATTTTAAAAAAGAATCTGGTGTTAACCCTCATATGCATACCGACCTCATATCAGTTTGTATTGAAAAGTAACCCTCAATGAACTATGGATATTTTATTTTTACTTCTTTCACACATATATGAAGCATGTGACATATGACACATATATCACACATATATACACCTCATATGAAGCTCAACAAAGCTTGTAAAGTTACAACAATAGATGCCAGGACCATTTTCTTTTCACTATTCAGCTTAATTGAGAAAAGTTGTTAAACAAAAACTATAAAAACAGTAAAAAGGTTTTAATAAACTGTCTATATGTTTCGGCTTCTCCAAAGCCTGTATCATGACAAATGAGAGTATTCTACAGTTACACGATCTATAATGCATTGATTTGAAACTCCGTCCTTCACTTTCCCCCATTCTCTCTCTGATTACTCATGTTATTTTATTTTAACTTTTATGTTTATTTCCGTTCTCGTAACCATGAAATAACTCAACCCATATTTTTGGTATATTAGATGATGCTGTATCGTTACATATTGGAGTTTTATGTGTTGCAATCTCTGGTGTTTCTCTTATAAGAGATGGATAGTATAGATTGGAAGGAAAAGTTACTGTGCTTTCTTTGAAATTTATTTGAATGGCTTCTTCTTGACATGAACTTGGAAAGGCTATGGTTTTTCCATTATACTTTATATCAGTACTGTCCGACTACTCATATGTACTTTAACCCTTTAGTGCGCAGCTTTGCAAATAAGCAAACAACAGTATTTTGACTTTAATAGATTTTTTTATTCGTATATACCTAATTCACACCAGAAAATTAAAATATCAATATTTTCTTTAATTAATATCAGAAAATTAAAATATCAATATTTTCTTTAATTAATAACAGACATTACGTATTTAAATAAAGCGAAATTAATCAATGAAACTTTCTGGTGTAAAGTCAGATTCTCTGAACTACGTAATTTCTAGAACGTATTCCATCATGGGAATTAAAGGGATAAAGGTTAAGTTTTATAAAATAAAGTATTTAGAGACATACTTATTAAAATATTTACTAATTTGCAATATTTTAGCGTAAAACAGCCACACGAGAGTAGTTTTTACTTGAATTGCAGATGTGCAACAGGAGAAAAGATTGACGTATTATATGAAAAATGTATCTCTGATTTTTTTTTTCATTATTTTTCCTGTGTAATAAACCTTTCAGAAAATCATATATAATTTTTTCGAAACGAAATAAAAAATCGCGCATTTAAGGGTTAATTGCTTTCTTTATTTTATGTTTCCCAGGTTCGAAAGTCGAATATTGTTAAATAAACCAGTTCTAGAAACATTGAATGTGAAACAATAATTTATTAATAAATCAAAACGATAAAGTCATCAACAACATGCCTCAAATATTTGTTTTTCTTTATATCATACATTAACATTAAAGATTATGCATAAATAAATTTGTATAGATAGTAATTTTATTCATAGAGACATTAGGATACCAAGGATGCCTAACTTTCATTCGTTTACTTAATTGCATTTACTCGAAGTAATTGGTTGCCAGAATTATTGATAAAATGTTCCCACTCACCTCTTAATTTCCTCAGTCAGAAGCATCATCGGCATATTTATTTCATTTATTCCATGGTATTATTCCATTTGCGTTTAATACACCACTCTAATAAATGTATATATTATTACCACCGAGCGGATGCTCATGAGCAAACCAGCATTCTTCTACTCGAGCCGGAAAAAACAAATTTCTCCCTTGTCTTAAAAAGAAAAGCTGTTTCTTCTCCAAGCTTTAAATTCCATCTCTTCACTTCTCAATTCTCATCTCTTCCTTAATCTTACTGTCTGCCTAAATCCCGCCTAAAAATCATCTACACCTATACAAATTTCCAAGGGGCGACTTCTTTTTATGTTTTGCAAACCATTTGCTGCTGGATCCCCATGAAGCTTGCATAACATTATCATTTTTCTAGTAAAGCTTACACTTTGGTGGTCTGAAATTTACCCCTTAATATCTTAATCCCTTTTTATGACGTAATCTGAAATTCGTGTTACAAAAATGCACATTTTTATAGCTAATTTGCTAATCTCACTAATAAATCCACTGACATGCAAATCTCTCAGAGGACATGTTTATTACACTAGTGATGATAAAATCACCAGATGCGCAAAATTTCCAATCCCATTTATTTAGAAACTCAATCTCTTCAAGTCTAACTTGTGAACTTTTAGACAAGTTTACTGTCTAACCGAGTATTTTCCACTTAATTGTCTGGTCCTGTACCAAACACCCGGTTTCACATATGTCACCAGTTCTCTCATTTTACCAGAAAATTCAGTGGGAAATACTCGGTTAGGCAATATGTCGGCAGTTTTCTCCTTTTAGAAATTCTATCTTTCTCGCGATTCCACGCAGCCCATGCAAGTCTACAAACATCTCCTGGTGGTCCAATTCCCATGTTATGTTTATGTCTCTCTTTCTTTCCCTTACCGAATACGTGTAATATGGCGGGATTACCCCGACAGTATGGGCTCCTTTTTTCCTACAACTAAATTTCAAGTAAATTGTTATATATTATTGACAAATTTGTTTGTGTTCTTTCAGAGAGACGATTTTCTCAAAGGATTTTTGCTCTCTGATCTAACCAAGAACGCGACCAAAAATGCTTTTATGTATTCTATTTTGTGTACAGTTATCCAAGGTTTAAATTATCACAAAAACTATCAAGTAACTATTAATAATAATTTTCATTGCTTGTAAACGTTATATCAAGCGTATTGTTGTAAGAAATATAATTTTTTTTAACTTTATTTTAATAATAATAATAATATTAATTAGTTTATATATATATTATTAGGGTAAGGAAGGGTGAAGTGACCACTCTCAAGTTTGATGGATATTTATGATACCTTTTAATGAGTAAAGTTCTAGAAACAAATACCAATAGTAACTATAATAACTTTAGTTTCAATTGCTATTTACTTTTTTAAAAATATATATTTTAAAATGCACACGTTAGTGGCTAGCATAAGTAAATGATAAAATCACATTGATTCAGGATGTATATTTAATCAACACAAGCTAAAGTAACGTACATTAAGAATAAGTATTATGTTTTGTAATAGTTTAACCCTTAAATGCCAGGTATTGCTTTTCGGCAACATACCCAATTTAGGCTTCTAAAATACTATTAGAATAATATTTAAGCTATAATGCCTAATGTTGCCAATAAAATACATTCTGAAAATATCATTAAACAGATTTTCAACATGTAGATGGCAACACTTGCGCTGTTTAAGAATAAAGATAGATTTATTTTTTCAAATGCTGCTACATGTTCTTTTTGTTTTGTTGGGAAGCTTGCGAAATGCTCTATTTTGTTCTGCCGTGAGTAAGTAAAATTTATTTCTTATGATAGTTCTGAAAATTCTTGTGTGTTTAATATTATAGAATTTTATCAGAGAAAATTATTTTTTCAGTTAAAGACCACATCGATTAGTAATAAACTGCTTTTTAGCCGTAAACCATACTTAAAACAAAATATGATTTTTTTAAGCATTTTTCTCATGATTTATTAAAATGAAAGCCGAAAAACATTATTAAAATGATTTTTGAAAAATCAGGCATTTAAGAGTTAAGTATCAAATCATTATAAGATTTAGCAAACAGTAATGAGTATTAATATGACAAATGAAGGAATACAAGTTACCTCAGCATACATGCAGACTGCAAACGTCCATAACAAGCTTTTTTCTGCTCAAGTTATTGTTCCAAACTGTCTTCTTCCTTTCAAAGAAAATACTTTTGAATAGCATATTGTTATAAGCAATGAATAAAAAATTGTTTCCGGGCAAATTAGCCATCTGGCCATTTTGCCCGATCTCTTTGTGATCACTTTGCCAGGAATGGCGCCATTACAAAAGCTGTGGCCTAGCATCTAATATACGTGACTTAGCGTTTTCAAACATACATCATTCAAAATATTATTTCACACTTATCAAACAGCATAAGAGCAAATAATTAGAACACTCCATATTATTTAGCTATAATCGAGAAATTGTACAACTTGCCTAAAATCAGAAATGCGAAAAAAAAAATCAATAAAATGTAGCATTTCGCTTCAAAGTCGCAGACTATACTAACAGTATCTGTGACGACTGTTTCGAGCAGTTTTTGCATGGCGGGGGATACAGCAGAAAAACTCAAATGGCCCTTTTGCCCTCACTGGCCACTTGGCCCGTTTTTCCCCTAATATAATGTTATATAATATAATAGGGTAAATCTAGGATGGATGGCCATAGTTTTTAAAGATTGAAATAAAAATTCTTAGAATGCAAATACAAAAAATATTTATGCATATTTGAAATTCTTATCAAATACTCATCATATTTTGGACAAAAAATAATTAAATATCGTGAACAAAAAGTGGTAAACAAGATTAAAATTAAAATAACAAATGGCCATCTCTCCTTCAAGCCGAGGAGAGATGGCCATCCAATACAAGAAAGAAAAAATGAAGTTAAAATAGCAAAAAAATAACACATTTCATGTAGTTAATCATGTAAAAAACATAGAAATTTGTAAAGATGCAATTATATCACGGAAAATCAGTTAATAAAATTTGAAATAAAAAATTTCAAGTATAATTTCAATCCTTCTCTTTTCGTAAAATTTTACCACATTTTCGGCAAAGATCTTGATGGTTTGTACACGTTTCATGGAACCACTTCTGGCACCTTATGTATTGTATGCAGTAATTCTTTTTGGTTAAGGTATTATATTCTTCTCCACAACCAACACAGTGATCTTTATCCAAATCTGTTTCCCTCGGAATCTGTAGAATCGAATAATTTCAAATGTATTTCATCTTCTTCGCTAATGGAAGTGTCATGTTTTTGTTTTTTTCTCGCGTTTATTTAAGATTTTTCGCGGTTTTAAGTTTATTTAGCAACTTTATCTGTTTCTGGAATCAGCGTTTCTGAAGTTTTTCAATATTTTCTGAAACAAAAATACACCGTTAGGCCCTATTATATTATAGCTATTGAAATATTTATATTAGTTAAAATTTAAATAATTATATCAATTAACATAATTATAAACATAAAAATTATATAATTATTTTAAAAATAATTATATTTAGTTAAAATCCTCACTCCATATAATTTTGAAATATTGATTACAGCTGACCATCTCTCCTCGATTTGATGCGGCCATCTCTCCTTAAATTGACGGACAGATTGCTACCCAATTTAAACCGTCACTCCGCCATTGTGCCTCTTTGTTTTAGACTTAAAAGCAAAGATTGAATTATATACGTGCCTTAAAAGTCCTTATAGTAAAAAAAAAAAAAATGTAACATAGGTACTGCAAAACATTCAGAAACCTAACTCAACAAAAATATCCAACCACTAAATTAAATAAACATTAAAATTACACTTCCTTTTCATAATTTGAAAAACACAGCTGCATGTCGCAATGAATGAATACGTTGAACTATTTCTTACGAACAAAGTTTATGCTGCAATTTATGGTACCTATAGTTTTTGAAATATTTAGGCTGGCCATTTCTCCTCCATGGCCATTTATCCTAGAATTACCCTATAATATATATTATATTATTAATATTATTCATTCTTTATTCTTAATAATATCATATCAATTTTGAATGAAAAATGCGTTTTATATCTGTTTAAAAATTACAGATGTATGAGAGAATTAGATGCAAAAGCGATTTGGTCTTAGTTTATCAAAAAAACAAAAAAACAAATAGAAAATGAAATGTTGTTAGAAAATATAAGAATTGGTTGTTGTAATGTTTCAACTCCTCGGCAGACAGCTTCTTCAATATGGGAAATGCGGCGAGTGCAACACTGAAAAAAAAAATCTGTTTGTTGTTCAGAAAAAAACTGTCAGACAGAACGCCAGTAAAAAGCTTTATTTTACATAATCTGTATTTATTACGAAACTGCTGGAAAAAAATCTGTTAAAATAACAGAATGTTTTTAATAAATACAGATTATTACGGTAAAATAAAGAACTTTTACTGGTGACCTACCTGACTGACACATTTTTTTTTTTTTTTTGGCAAATCAAGATTTTTTTTTTTCCACAGTGATTGCATCCATGATTCAGACTTACATACATCTGCAACAAGAAAAAAAAAAGGTCTCTTAACATTAGAAGGGGTAGGGGGTGGGGTGGGGAGTGGATTACATGCATAAAAATGAAGTGTATTTATACCACGACGTATATTTATATATTTCAAGTTATGTGAAAAATGTAAACACATAAAAAAGTTTCTTTTACGATGAAAATTTAAAAGACGTCGTTTCCTAAGCCTAAAATGATATATTTGATTTTAGAAAAGGTAATTGCAGGATGAATATAAAATTCATGTTTTATAAAAGAAAATTCATGTTCACTGCTGAGTATGAGTATGATGTCATTTATGCATTAAAAAATCATGTATGATATATTCAAAATTAAAGGTTTGTTTTCCAAAAAATGTTTTAGTCCCGATATATTTTTATGATTTGGCCATCAGATATAAAACAATTTTTATAACAATAAAACAATTTTTAAAACAATTTTAATAACAATTTTTATGAATCAAATTATGACACATTGAAAGAGTAAAAAATGCACGTTTAAAATAAGTAAAAAACTCTTTATTTTTAAAATGCGAGACGTTATTATTATTTTGAGCTATTTTTTTATTTTAATATTCGAAGTTTTAAAGGAATAGCTTAATAATGTTGATGTGATTAAAGGGCAAAAAATCAAGCACACTTTCGCATTTATAGTTTTAGTAGGATTAAAAAACAGGCGAACTGACATATAGATTAATATTTAATAATTCAGTCGTGATAAAATATACATAAAAGAAATCTAAAAACGAACTCTTAAACAATATTGTTTAATGTATGCACAGATAAACAGATATATATATATATAACGTCATTTAGTACTAATACAATTTATAGAGGAGAACCTTAAAAACAAAACTTTAAAAAAATATTTTGCTTTTTGCACATTCATTTGAAAATTATGAGTAAGCTTGCATAATAGAATAAATATATGTTGTCAAACTGAGTTACTACCTGTTTGTAAGTCGATTAAAAAATGTCAACTTTTATACACATGTATAACAAACAGATCCTTCACATTTATTTTTTAATATAGTGGATTTAACTGAAAACCATTTTACTAAAATTCGTAGACAGCATAATTACCTGTCTTATGTACGCAGATTTTTTTTTTACTACGCTATTATCTTTTTTGGATACTTTCCAGCAGAGTCGAGATGTGTTTATGACTTTGGTAAGTCTGGTTAACCGTCAATGATCCAATTTTCATTTGCTTGAATTGAGACGAAATTCAAATATGTTGCATTAAAAAAAAAATAATAACTTTTTGTCTATTGAAAAAAGTTACTTCGACACTTTAATATTTTGAGATTGCATTAATATAGTTAAACATGTTAGAGTTACGAGCTGTTTTTGTGGAAATTAAATCTTCATAAATATATATTCAAAGAAATTTGACTGTAAACTTTAGATGATCTTACGAATCCATATAATGAGATAAATGTTCAAATCGAAATAATTTGGATTATATTTTCATGTACTATGTGCACACCTCTTAGCATTTATTTCTGGAATCACACATTAATAGTGTTAATGTGCGCTTCTTTAACATAATCCTAAATATTTACGCAGCATAGTTCTAAACAAGAATTAATTAAATAATGTTAATTCGATTTAATAAGTGCACAAGGTTGTAACAGGGATTTCATATTTAAAGTTAGGTCTAAACTATGAGTATATGGTGCCTTGAATATGGTGAGGTATTTGCTTTTGAAAGCTGTATCTCTACAGCGATCGGCAAACTTTGCTTCCGTTTTCTTTAGATAATGCGTTCCTCCATCTAAACGCAAAGTTTGGGGCACGTTGTGTTTACTTCTACGCTTTACTGCTTTCTCTCCTGCAGAGGGTCCCCTTCTTTTATTTTTATTTAGTTCAGCTGTACTCTTGTATATGAAACTAGTTGCAGTTGAACTTTTGAATTCTAACAGTTCTAAGCTTTTGTCGTTTTCTGATTTCTATAGAATCCAGGCGTTAACAACGTTGACATTTATAAGGTGATAAAACATACGCATGTACCACCGCTTATTTTTGACATCATTACGATAGCGGGCTTTGAGAGTGTCCATAAGGTCAACTCCACCCATATGCTTATTATACACAGAGACGCAATACGATAGAGACGAGATAACGCATGATAGTGTGGCAACGCCATCTTGCACGGTCAGTAAAACGAGTTTCTCGCAGGAAGCGATCGAGCTAGCCTTTTGCTAGGCACGTAAGATCTCGCTTTCTGACCGTGGGTTCTTCGGTTCGATCCTTATCGCCGCACATCTCCTGCATTGGTGACCTTGGACAAACGAACACGCACCTTCACAAACATCATCATCTCCTTTCGAGATCAACAGATGGCAGCACTGAAAACATCTACAGCAGCAAAATCTGTGAAACGCTCACAGCACTCAACCAGGAATCAAAGCCTGTGAAACTATCACAGCACACAAGCAAAGTCTGTGAAACGCCCACAGCACACAAGCAAAACCTGTGAAACGCTCACAGCACGCAAAGCCTATGACAACTCTCATAGCACAAAGTCTGTCACACCGCGCATCTTCGGGGACACACACATGCGCACGACAGCATCACTCTGGCAACCGCCAGTGCAACACGAGTGCACATCGCTCGTACAACATCAACGAGATGTTCTTCTCACTGGGGGTGGAGTACTGTGGCAACGCCATCTTGCGCGGACAGTAAAACGAATTTCTCGCAGGAAGCGATCGAGCTAGCCTTTTGCTCGGCACGTGAGATCTCGCTTTCTGACCGTGGGTTCTTCGGTTCGATCCTTATCGCCGCACATCTCCTGCATTGGTGACCTTGGACAAACGAACACGCACCTTCACAAACATCATCATCTCCTTTCGAGACCAACAGATGGCAGCACTGAAAACATCCCCAGCAGCAAAATCTGTGAAACGCTCACAGCACTCAACCAGCAATCAAAGCCTGTGAAACTATCACAGCACACAAGCAAAGCCTGTGAAACGCCCACAGCAGACAAGCAAAACCTGTGAAACGCTCACAGCACGCAAAGCCTATGACAACTCTCATAGCACAAAGTCTGTCACGCCGCACATCTTCGGGGACACACACATGCGCACGACAGCATCACTCTGGCAACCGCCAGCGCAACACGAGTGCACATCGCTCGTACAACATCAACGAGATGTTCTTCTCACTGGGGGTGGAGTACTGTGGCAACGCCATCTTGCGCGGTCAGTAAAACGAGTTTCTCGCAGGAAGCGATCGAGCTAGCCTTTTGCTCGGCACGTGAGATCTCGCTTTCTGACCGTGAGTTCTTCGGTTCGATCCTTATCGCCGCACATCTCCTGCATTGGTGACCTTGGACAAACGAACACGCACCTTCACAAACATCATCATCTCCTTTCGAGACCAACAGATGGCAGCACTGAAAACATCCCCAGCAGCAAAATCTGTGAAACGCTCACAGCACTCAACCAGCAATCAAAGCCTGTGAAACTATCACAGCACACAAGCAAAGCCTGTGAAACGCCCACAGCAGACAAGCAAAACCTGTGAAACGCTCACAGCACGCAAAGCCTATGACAACTCTCATAGCACAAAGTCTGTCACGCCGCGCATCTTCGGGGACACACACATGCGCACGACAGCATCACTCTGGCAACCGCCAGCGCAACACGAGTGCACATCGCTCGTACAACATCAACGAGATGTTCTTCTCACTGGGGGTGGAGTACTGTGGCAACGCCATCTTGCGCGGTCAGTAAAACGAGTTTCTCGCAGGAAGCGATCGAGCTAGCCTTTTGCTCGGCACGTGAGATCTCGCTTTCTGACCGTGGGTTCTTCGGTTCGATCCTTATCGCCGCACATCTCCTGCAATAGAAATATTTTTTTTTCTCCTTTCGACTGAAACGTGACACTTGATCTTCAGGTACTTTTCCACAATATGAAGAAATTATATGCACCGGTGAATTATCTAGCCATCGAGTGATAGTTGTATTATCCGAAGATGACTCAATAGAACTACTACCTCTTCCTTCTTTCTGAAGTTTCTTTACTGATTTCAATTTCTTTCCTGCACTCATCAGCCTGTTAACTCTTATAGTACCAACATACCAAATGAGTAGGGCTTTAAGATTTAAAATCAATGCTATATTTAAAAAATAATTATCCGCATATATTTTGCAGTTTGACTGATGGAAGTCATGAGTCAAACGACGAATAACATCACCAGATACACCACAATCAGATATGACTCTGCGGTTACCAGCTGCACCTTGAAAAAATTCGAAACAATAAATGTATCCGGATACACCAGCACGACACCACATTTTGTATCCCCATTATTGAGGCTTTTTAGGTAAGTATTGTTTTATAGATGACCTCCCTTTGAATGGGATCATCATTTCATCCGCACTTTGATATTCCTCATTATCAGCAGCTTTGTGAAATGTCTCATGTAACTTTATCAAAATCGATCGACTTTTTATGGTTCTGTCTGTATTGTCTTGGGGAAATGTATTATGTTGTATTGTCTATGAAATGTAAGTATTTCCTCATATTTTTAAAGCTATTTACAGGCACAATATCTGCAATTAGTGACATTCGAAGTCCTTTTTTCTGAGTACCAGTAATGACGTATTCTTGGGTACCTGATATATGTCATAGCAATCACAATTCCTAAGAAAATTTTCCATTCTTCTACAGAAAGTCTCAAATTATCTTTGCCACTTTGATATGCATAAATATTTGTCTGATAGACAATGTCTGCTGATAGGTCTTGAGGAAATAGATACATAAACATATCTAAAGGACTTTCGGCTTGTACATTCACCTGAAATCTACCACTAAATTGAGACCAGTTATTGAGCAATGCGTTACCTCTCCCACTAAACCAAGTAATGGGTTTTGCTTTTGGTTTGCTACCCCTACTTGAATATTTTGTACTAGTAGACGATGATGGTCCTCGATTTAGAAGTCCTTCATCATTTGAATCAGAATCAATATGCAGTTGCGACTGGAGTTGCATTTGTAAATCCATCTTCATCAGAAGATGGTATTGCATGGGTAGGTACATGGTTAATATAACATGGATCATCTATATCAGAATCACTATTTTCTACAACCAGATCATCCTGAGATTCCGCTACCATTAGTTCAGATATATGTGCATCAGTTAAGTACTCTTTCCTGCTATTCATGTTTTATTTTTTAACAACCTGAAAAAAAAAAAAAATAAAAAAATAAAAAAAAAAAAAATAAAAAAATAGAAACAAAAAGGGAATTTTGTTTACTTTGGTGCAAACTGTTCACATATGAAGACATACAACTTTTATGCCATAAATAAAAACTTAATAGAAATATTACAAAAATTTCTTTCATTACAAGGTATATGAGGATAGATTGTATAATTTTTTTTTTTTTTTTTTTTACCTTAACGATAGTATGAATGTTTTCGAGATCTGTTTATAGAAATTCCTGCGCAATATCACAATGTTTCAATATTTTGATTTTAGATCAACTTGGGCTTGAATTGTGTCTATCGGTATAACACTGCCATCTATTGTGCTGCATGCTAGCTATTACCTATCCACAAATAAGGTCTCCATGAAGGATTGCTGAAAAAAATTTGTAACTCGTATATTTTATAGGGCAATACTTATCTGTCCTCATATGAGGCCCGTATGAATGAGAGGGTTAATTTTAATTATTAAAAAATAAGACTTAGAAAGCATAAAAGTTCATGTATAACTTTTCAGAGAGTAATGCCGTGTAAATATTCTCTTTCGAAAATAACTTATTTTCTAAACTATGTAATACATTTCGTTTACAATACTTTTATTTTATTCCAACGATTGTAAACTCAAAATATCCAAATTCAATCGAAATCTTCCTAGTATAATGAAGTTTGATGGAGACTTATTTTTATTCAATGCAAAATATGGATGGAAAGAAGAACTTAAACTTCATATCAAACAAAATGAAATTATTAACTTTTCTTCTTTCAGTGAAAAACCTTAATGGAGCTCTCTAAAGGGCAGTGAGGCGTTAAACACAAAACAATGTCCGCGCCTCATCTGTTGGGAGTTTTCGAACTAATTTCATATACTATCGAACATGATACGAAATAATGCACTAAACAAAAGACTTCTTTTAGTTCATAAAGGAAATCAATTCTTCTGTGAAGTGGAAGATAGTTCCGAAATGGGAAACAACAGATGATGCCGTTCACTGGCTAGAAATTGTTTCAACTCTTCTTTTTGCTGTTCAATCTTCACTTTTGCTCAACAAAAAAACTTTTTCAGATCAGTACTCCTGATTGAACTCTTTTGAAAACTTTTCTTTTTAAAAAAATTATGATTTTTTTTAACCTTCTTTTTTTTTTCCCTTTTTAATACTAGAATAATTAAATTATTTTCTGAAGAATTATCAATAGAGGAAAAATTGCTAGCTTTTCAATTGGAGAATAAACATGTCTGACCATTCTTTAGGTATTGTCAAGCATATGGAAAACGGGTTAGTAGGTTTATTTTATTTGATATACAGGAGGATTTAAAACGATGCTCTGTGTAGGATTCTATTCCATGCAGTATATACTGTAAGGGAATGATGTAAATTACATTTGATTACACACTTGCGAAAATGAAGAATATCATTTGCCCTAAAATTGGCCCAATTACTTTTGAGAATTATTCAGGAGTATATGAAATACCATTAATTAGAGCAGACAGATTAAAGAATTACTATATTGGAATTACTAGCAGGAAATTTAAATGCATAAAAAAGAAGCATGTAGCTGATATTAAATATAATAGAAAACCACAGCCTTGGCAAGATTACATCAAGGAGAAATTATCCATATAAATTTCAACGAAAGTAAGTTTCCCCTCCAACCAATATTATCCATCCATTATAAGAGAAAAAATAGAGATTCTAACACGTAAAAATTCCATATGTAACGATACAGCATCATTTAACTTACCAAAACTGTGACTCGAGTTACTCATTGGTTTCGAAAATAGAAATAAACATCCAAGAAAAAAAAAAAAAAAAAAAGTAACGTGTGTTGCATGAAAAAATGAAAAACTGAATGATGGCGTTTCAGTTCATTGCATCATAGACCGTGCAATTTCAGAATATCATTATTTATTTATTTTGAAAATGATTCGGGAAGAGTTGAAACATGTCAACAGTCAAATAAAACTATTTTATTGTTTTTAAAGTTTTAATCTTACACATTTTTAGAAATTAGAAATAATATATTTGGTTGAATGTTAATATTAAATATTCAGCGTCCCAGATGGTAGCTGATTTCATTCTACGCTCGATGAAGAAAGGGCTTTAGCTCACCTAAGAAGCGGGTGATATTTTTTTTTTTTCAAAAACAATTACGGCCATTTTTTTTCCCATTCTGACCAGATAATCAGAGTTCTGACTTTTTACGACTGCTCTTTCATCTTCACCTAACACTTCATTTATAATAGCTGTTTCATAATAATGGAAGCCATCAGTCCATCAGAAGAAAATGATCCATTCCAATAGTATAAGTTCGATTAACACGGATAATCGTGACTCTACTGTATTTATATATATATATATATTTTTTTTTTCATCGGGGTCTAATTGTTATACCAAAAGAAATGTTGTATAAAAAATGTCAATTATGCATTCAAATAATAGCATTTTTTAAATTTAATAATAATGGTATTACTTTCATATTAGCCGCAGACGAAAGAAAAGCACGTTGTTTAAGTATGCTGCGTTAAAAAAATTATACCTCTATTATTACATAAAATTTTCATAGAACGTGACTGAATATTTTTGCATCTGAAATATTTTCATGTAGCACGCCAGTGTGCCGCAGCACATTGGTTGAAAGTCTTCGATATAAAGTATGCGAAGAAAAGGAATTCTTCCCAGAGCAGCTTATAAGGAAGTCAGTAAACCTCCGCCACTACTTGTATCACGACAAAAGAATGATCATGTCAAACAAGCCGAAGTTTCAACACTCCGTCACGATGGTGTATTTTAATCTTAAGTTTTGCAAAAGAACTGATCAGTTTGGAAATGATGAGCAAATTTTAAAAATAGAAATTTAAAGTCTTTATGAATGTTGTATGAAAATTTTTCTGTTGCAAATCTGTAGACAGATTTTTACACAGTGGGCTTTCATTACTAAAAATAAAATTATTCCAAGTTTTATGGGTCAATTAGTTTGAAAATGAAAACGCTGAAATCAACTGAGGACTAAGAATGGAAAATGGTGAAAGTCCAAAAGATGATATTTCTCAAGAGAGCGAAAAAAAGAAGGCGAAAGCACCTCATTTGCCACGTTTGATGTACAATTTCTTACTTGTTTGAACTATTTATACTAGGATTAGCACTTCAAGCGTTCTCGTGTTTGTTAGGCTAGGCATTTAAGACACTTTTTCGTAAAAAAAAAAAAAAAAAAAAAAAAAAAGAAAAAAAAAAAGACTAGAAAACAGGAATTTTGCTTTTTCAGAATTTAGCGTCGCCCCCGATGACAAAAAAATATATGTATATAAATATAGATACAGTAGAGTCCCGATTATCCGAGTTAATCGAACTTATTCCTTTGGAATGGATAATTTTCTTCTGATGGACTGATGGCTTCCATTATTATTGCGGAAAATTTCAAAGACAGTCGAACATGAAATCAATGAAGGAGGTGCTTGAATTCTTTTCTTGAAATATTTAATGAGTATTTACAGATACATGATTCTATACATATTGACAATAAGTATTATCAAAATCTAATTTGATTTTTCGATTAAGGGAGGCTTAGCCTCATCAACAAACTGCAAAATAATGACAGCGATCATGCTTTTGAAATCAAAACATCTCTTCCTCTCGTTCCAGCAATAAATACCGAAGTCACATTCTAAGGTAGGATGCGCGCGCATCGCGCGTCCTTCGTTGCCATGGGGAGCAGAGAAAAAGTTTCTCTTCACACTCCCCACCTGAACTCTTAAAGAGTTCACAAATCAAAATTCCATCATAAAATCATAAAAATTCAATTTTTCGTATCAGTGGTTTAGTAATCTAATACAATTTTTAAAATTCGAATACAAAATACTAAATATAAGAATTCAAACAATATCTAATTAATCACTTAATTAGTCAAATTCGAAATATCAATAAATTCTAAATAAAACACTTTAAATTCAAACAAAATAAAAATAATGACAGTTAAATAACACACACATTTTTTTTTGCAGTTAAATCATATACTTACTTATACCAAAATTCAAAAAGATTCTATATATAAATAAGACTAAAAATTAAAAAAGAGAAAGAAAATATTTAGAGTCCTAAATGCAGAAAAAAAAACTAAATAAATGTCTATAAAAGTTTATGAATGTTTATAAAAAGTCTGCAAAAAGTCATTTGTTAGTCATTTTGTATTTCAAAGGGATACAAGTGCTGGATGGATCTTTTTAAGATTCCACTCGCTGTTTTTATTTCGTATGAACGAATATTGCTATCTCTTCCAGGAATGGCAGTCTGAATCTTACCAAGTTTCCAAAGAAACTTATTTTTTGCGTCATCTTGAATCATAACAACATCGCCCACTTTCAGTGGTGTATGGGCATTAGGATCTTTCAAGGAATGGGCTGTTTACAAATCCATCAAATATTGTTTTTTCCATTTGGTCCACAATTGTTTCAATAGTAAAGATTGATATTTTTTTCTTTTCAGGAGTGTTGATCTCTTTGAACAATCTTCAATTATTTCAAAAAAATTAATAGGAAATGAAAGTTTTTTTCCAAAATTTAAAAAGTGCATTGGAGTTAGAGGTTCTGGTTTATCGCTGTCGCTATATACATACGTCAGTGGTCGCGTATTCAAAACTGCTTCCACTTCTGTCAACAGAGCCGCTAATTCATCATAACTTAAGAGTTCTCTACCAGTTACTTTTCTCAAACAGTCTGTGACTGACTTTACTAGTCGCTCATAGAAGCCTCCCCACCATGCTGCTCTTTCTATAATATTCTTCCATATAATTCTCTCTTTTGTAATAAAATTTAATAATACTTTGTCTGTCAGTATGTTGTATAAAATTTCGAGTTCGCCTTTGGCCTTTTTGAAGGTTTTTGCGTTGTCAGAATAAATAATTTTGGGATTTCCTCGTCTAGCTGCGAAGTGTGAATCTTCTGAATGCCATCAAAAAAGAATTTGCTGTCATATCAGACGCGAGTTCCAGGTGAATGGCTCTAGTCACACCGCAAGTAAACAGGACAATGTAAGATTTTTGCGTTTCTTTAAAATTTCTGATATAGATCGGACCGGCGAAATCTAAACCGCAGATTGCGAATGGCGGTGCTTCACTAGCTCTGTCTTTTGGTAATGGTGCGGTGATCTGGTCTGCTGGTTTGGAGAAATATTTTTTACATATTATACAATTCTTGATAACACTCTTGACCAACTGACGACCTTTAGGTATCCAAAAACGAGATCTAATTTTTGCCAAAGTACTGGCTGTCCCTCCATGCATAATTTTCTCGTGTTCTTGACGAACTATTAGAGTAGTTAACCAAGAATGTTTGGGGAGAATTATTGGGTTTTTCTCTTCTGCGGACAGGTTAGAAAATTCGAGCCTTCCGTCCAAACTCATCAACCCGTTTTTGTCAATAAAGGGCATGAAATTTGATAAGGATGACGTCTTATCCACTGATTTACTATTTTTTAGAGATTCTATTTCTTCCTTATAAAATTGTTTTTGTTCAGATTGTATCAAAAAATTTTCACCTTCGAGTAATTCTTCGGTTGTTACTATGTCTTGCACTTCAGTTGATTTTTTCAGCTTCATAATGAATTTCTTTACCCAAACGGTAATTCTCAAAAGTTTCTCTAAATTACTATATTTTGATATGTTTATGGGATTTTCGCGTTTTTTGACTAAGCACTCGCTCTGAAAAACATCGTTAGGATTTTTTTTTGTATTCTAATTCATCTGAGTAAGCAATTTCTTTATTTTCTGATATTGGCCAACACTCAGGAGGTAAACTTTGCCATTCTGGTCCCTGTAACCAAGTTATATCATTGATTATCCTAGAGATTTTTGATCCTCGAGAAACTATATCAGCTGGATTATAGTACCAGGACAATGATACCAGTTATCAGGTGAAGTCAATTTATGGATCTCTTGAATTCTGTTTCTGACAAAGGGTTTAAACTTTTTAGGGAATCCTTTTATCCAAAAATAGGATATTTTTGAATCCGTCCAGTAATAAGTCGGTACATTCAATTTTAGAGCTTTCAAAATGTTACTACTTAGCTTGGCCGACAACAATGCGGCCATCAATTCAAGCTTTGGTAAGGTAAGCGCTTTCAGTGGAGCAACCCTGTTTTTCGAAGCAACAAAAACTATTCGAACATTTTTGGTGGTTGTTGCTACATGTAAATAAGCAATCGTACCATAAGCCTTCATGCTCGAATCGGGAAAAATATGCAGTTGTAGGTCATAATCATGCCAATCGGTGATGTCAGAAAAATAGTATCTGGGTACTGAAAAGTTTTTCAAATGAGGGAGTTCGTTACACCAGCTACTCCAAAGTATACGTAAATCTTCGGGTAAGGTGTCATCCCAATCTAGACCCAAATTCCAATTTTTTTGAATTATACATTTTAGTCTTAATGTAAATGGTCCTAGGAATCCAAGTGCATCAAAAATCCTGCTTAAAACTTGTAGAATAAATCTTTTGGTGTCTATTCTTTTTGAAACGAAATCAACTAAACCTCGAACATCAAAATAAAGTAAATCTTTGGAATTATTCCAAGCGATTCCTAAAACTTTATAAGGGAGATTTTGTTCTCCAAAAGCTTCAGAATTGAATTCTGAAGTTATGCCATTTTCTTTCCATAGTTCACTAAGTGGTAAAGAGTTCGTATGCCATTTGTGTAAATGCATACTTGCATTTTCAAATATATCAATACATTGTAAACTCGTGGATAGGGCTTGATCAATATTTTCATGACTTCCTATAACGTCATCAACATAGATATTTACATTTAAAAATTTTACTGTGTTTGGATATTTTTCGATGTATTTTTTCAAGTGGTGTTTAATTGTTGCAGCCAATAAAAAGGGACTGCTACTAATTCAAAATAACACTCTGGTGAATCTATAAATTTCAAAGGGTTTAGAATTATCAAACAAATCTTGTGAAAATAAAAATCTTGTTACATCACGATCGTTTTCATCTATAATTATTTGTAGAAATGCTTGTTTTATATCAGTTGTAAAAGCTATGGAATTAAATCTAAACCGTAACAAAACATCAAATATTTCAGGATACAAATTTGGACCTACATGCAGGCAATTATTCAAAGACAGTGAGCCTGTGTCATGAGCAGAGGCATCGAAAACTATACGTAATCTGCTCGTTGTCCTATCAGTTCTAATTATTTCTCGATGAGGTAAATAAAAAGTTACATTTTATTTTTCTTCAGAATCTGTAACTAACTCAATAATACCTTGCTTCAAATAATCTGCTAACACCTCCTTATACTCAAAAAATAATTCAGGGTTTTTAATCAATCTTTGTTTGAGTTTAAAAAATCTATATTCTGCAATTTTCCGATTGTCATTTAAACATTCCCTTTCAAGCTTCCACGGAAATCGAACTGTATATCGCTTATCATTGTATTTAATTTCTGACTCAAACTGCTTCATAACGTTGTTTTCTGAAAAATCTGAATCCTGTTTAGTATTAAAAAGGCCAGATGATTCGATATTCCAGAATTTTTCAATCTGTTCAGAAATAAAAATTTTTTCTACTATTACATTAAATGCTAAGGGCGTATAACTGTCAGTTGTTTTTCCCTGTAGACACCAACCAAAAATGGTGTCGACAGCTACTAATTTTTTATTCAAATGTTTTATATTTCCAGTAACTATATCATAATAATAGTCAGCACCTATAAGTAATGTAATGGGTTCTTTGGATGTGGGTGTGTCCGCAAGGGTTAAATTTTCAAATTGTGTACTTTTCATCAAATCATTGATTTCAGGTGGGGGGATTTCAGTAGCTGATATTTGATTGGTGACTAGTGCTTCTATATCTAATTTTGAATTAGTTAGTTTAACTACTTCAAAGGTTTTTTCAATGGGGTTCTTATTTCCAAATGTAAAAACCGACAATTTTTCTTTTCTTATTGCCTGCAAATTCAATTTATTTGCTATTTCTTCAGATATAAAGGTTCGCATGCTCCCACAATCTAAAAGTAACCTAATTAGAGATTGTTTTCCGTTTGATTTTATTTTTACACAACAAGTTTGTAGAAGAATTTTATTATTTTCTGTAGAGGAAATAGCCGAAATTACTTTTTCACTAGTTTCACTTTCATTACCTTTTAATTCGGGTGTGTTTAGTTCTTTTATTAATTTAGATTTTAGGCATATCGTTTGATTATGTCTGCCTGAACACTTCTTGCAACTAGTTTTAGAGTTATAATTTTTGATAACGTGTTTCCTGCCTAAGCAAAGGAAACATCTTCCTTGAGATTTCAACAAATTTCTTTTAGTGTTTACATCAACAGCCTCACACAAATCAGATGAATGTTTACTATCGTTGCAAAAAATGCAATGAGCCAGCTGCCTATCTGAAGTCGATTTATCATTCGAAATGTTCATAAATTCACAAGTAGATTTAAATTCAAATTTTGTTGTTTGACTCTTGATTTTTGTTTTATTATTTTCAAATGCTTTCATTCTCGAAAAAAATGTGTGCTCTCTGCTTTTTATTTCAGCGTGCAGAAAATCTAATAATTTATGTATATCTGAATGTGTTAAATTATCTACATTTTGTCTATTATATTCCAAAGCTAATTCTGTCGGTATTAATTTTAAAATTACGGCGATAAGCATGGAGCCATAATTTGCTGGTTCGAGTCCTAATGTGGACAAACATCGAACATTTATTTCTATATCACTGTGCAATTTTTTCAATTTTTGAATTTCGTTAGCCTTATAAACAGGGGATAAATTAAGAAGCTTGTTCAGGTGATGATTAATTATCACGTCTTTTTGACCATAACGCGTTTCTAAAACTTTCAATGCTGCGTCATAATTAGCTTCTGATATTTCAAAACCTTCTACAGCATTAGCCGCAGCTCCAGATAAATAACTCTTCAAATAATGAAATTTTTCAATTTTCGAAAGCGATTTATTTTCGTGAATTGTATTTTTAAAGGTATTAAAAAATGAAATAAATTGCGTACAGTCGCCATAGAGTTTTTGTATATTGAGTTTTGGCAATTTAACAACTGAGTTTTCATCATTAATCACATTCGATTTTAAATCTTGACTGTTATTTAAATCAATATTAACAATTTTTTTGTTTTCGGTTAATTTTTTCTTCACCCGGAATTTTGCAACTGATATTTTATCCGCGTAATCATAAACAGAATTGATTTCAGTTTCATAGTCGTCTAACCCTAAAAGGGGCTCATTTTTCTCGTCAACTGACTTCAATAATTCTGCTTTAGTATCTAACTGAATAAATAATTCTTCTAAATTATCAAAATCTATTGGACTATCCTTCATAACATTTTCTATATTATTAATCAGCTTTGTTACTGCTGTTCTCAAAACTGTTCGGTTCTTTTTCAACTTTTCTAAATTAGACATTTCGAAATAAAATATGAAAGACTTATCTTACCTTTGCCGTCTTCTTATTACTTACTATCCTCTATTTCCTTATTTGTGTTTTGAAGACATTAAAAAGGTAACAAATACTTTTTTTTTTCTTTTTCGGCGTGATGCACCATATGGAAAATTTCAAAGACAGTCGAACATGAAATCAATGAAGGAGGTGCTTGAATTCTTTTCTTGAAATATTTAATGAGTATTTACAGATACATGATTCTATACATATTTACAATAAGTATTATCAAAATCTAATTTGATTTTTCGATTAAGGGAGACTTAGCCTCATCAACAAACTGTAAAAAAATTACAGCGATCATGCTTTTGAAATCAAAACATCTCTTCCTCTCGTTCCAGCAATAAATACCGAAGTCGCATCGCGCGTCCTTCGTTGCCATGGGGAGCAGAGAAAAAGTTTCTCTTCACTATGAAACAGTTATTATAAATGAAGTGTTAGGTGAAGATGAAAGAGCAGTCATAAAAAGTTAGAACTCTGATTTTCTAGTCAGAATGGGGAAAAAAATGACCATAGTTTTTTTTGAAAAAAAAATTATGGCCATCCCCCCCCCCCCCCATTCTGACCAAAAAATCAGAGTTCTAACTTTTTACGACAGCTCTTTCATCTTCACCGAGCACTTCATTTATAATGACTGTTTCATAATAATGGAAGCCATCAGTCCATCAGAAGGAAGTATCTCGGTGAAAGCGGAAATTCCGATAATCGGGACTTTACTGTAGTTCGGTTTTAAGATTTATAACACGCGATTTTATTTTGCATAAAGTGACGTCATCCACATCCGCTGCAGAATTCATCATTTGCGATCCTGTGTTAAAAAACAGCTACAGTAAAGTACGCTTAAGACGTCACTATCGCTGAATAATACACACACACACACACACAAAAGAGATTTCGTCATTCAAAAAACTCGACAAAAAAAATCGGCTATCCAAAGATTCACAGATCTTCATTTGTTTGTATTATTAATATAGATATTTAAAATTAAATTTAGTTTTTAATAGCTCCATGTTTTATCAGAAATCCTTCATTTATATTTTTTCAAAATAGCACGTATTTTAATTACATGTTTTTTTCAGTTTTTATGGGAAAATGGTAACAAAAAGATATAATTGCTATTTTTCTTTCGCTTTCTACAGAAATGGAGTTCTTCCGTGGCGAATATTAAGCAAATGACTCAAAAAACTACAAAAAAAAAAAAAAAATTAATATCTCAAAAGTAAATGGAGATGCAGTTTTCAAACAAATTGAATTAAAAGGAACTTTTTTTTTTTCCAATACGCCGGTATAAAAATTGAAACTGTGCTTTGAAGTTTAAAAAATTGCTATAGAGTATTTAATCGTACTGCTTTGTTTTACGGCTGGCTTCTGTAAGGTAACGTTATTTTTTGGAGACTACACAAAATAAGCTGGGAGAAAGAAATAGCATACCGTACCGGGGACTAAATGATTTTAGATTTTTTGGTATTTTCAGCGTTTTCCATTCTTAGTCCTCAATTCATACAGAGTGTCTTTTCTAATTGATCCCCATTAGCTAATTCATAAACCGCTAATCTTAGAGCTATATTTATAAAACAGGAAAATAATGGATCTGACATAATAAAAGCATATTTAATATTAACCAGTTTTTGTCCATTTTATTTGAAGAAAGTGTATATAAACAAAATAATAAATATTATTATCTAATTAGAAATTAAATAATAATTTCTTATAAATTAGAAACCATTATAAGAATAATAAAACTAATGAATAGCATATATTCGCAACCACAATGCTTAAATAAAATTAAACAATTAACGAGGTACTTTACAAGTCGATGATTATTTGCTTTGAACTGAAAAATTCGACTACACTGTTAAACTTTTAAAAATAAAATGTAACTAAAGAGCATTAAAATTTGTTAAAGTTCTTTACAGCTATCTACTGTTAGCATAATAAATACAAACGTAATCTGTATGCGTGGAGCAATAATAAATAAAGAGGAAAATCTTTAATTATAAAATAAATCTTAAGTATCATTAAAACATAACGTTTAGAAAAATGCTTTTACTTTTTCTTTCTTCAACACAGTAGTAACTTAAAGAGTCCTTACAAGTTTCGTACTTGCTTAATCACAAAACACTGCAGCGAAGATGCCATCTATTCAGCTCATTTCCCTTTTCCAGCTAGAACAACGCTTTAAATTATAAATGGAGTTGGAGGTTATGAATTGCAGGTCACGTAGACATGGCTCCTCTTTAACTGTTTTCTGCCAGCTTGATAAATTTTACTTTCACTGTTTTTCTTTCTTTCATCATCAAAATGCAAAAGTCGTTTGTTACTTTATAGTACTTCCCGAACTGCCGATTATCGGGACTTCGGACTTAAATTAGAGTAAGAAGGTTTATAATTACATCGTTATATTTTAAAAATATGCCCATGATAACGATGTTTCAAATGAATGCTTATGTTACTGGGATTACATTTTCTCGCTTGTAGATTATTAAGCGATGACAAATTTCGTAATAGTCTAGTGTTGTAATATTGGTTACATCGAGTGCGTTCGACAGTGGAATGTACGTTTTTAAATTTTAATAACAAACAAATGGTGACAGTTCTTATAGTTATTCTTGCAGGAGATTAATCTAAGAAGTCAGGAATTTCTTTGCTACACTTCCTTTTTTTAGTTCCAAATGTCACCGATAGAAGGCTCTGCACTGTCTCAAACTGTTAGAACACTCAAACTAAGGTATAAAAGTTGACCAAGGTTCATTCAGCTTTTAACACCTTCACAACGAGCGTTCTGTACATAATTTGTGATATTTTATCAACGGTTTTTTAGGGTTTCGTTCATCTGACGAAACCCTATTCGTCTCGCTCCTCTGTCTGTCTGTCTGCCCGTCCGTCCGTCTGTCTGTCCGTCACAGAACCCGTTCTCCGAAACTATACATGTTGGAGACTTGAAATTTTGCATACTTATAGCTGAACACCTCACATCAAACGACAAATCATAAAATTTTGAAAAAGTCGTACATTTAACCCTTTGGGCTTCCACATGTGTATTTTAAACAATTCTTTCTAAGTGAGCTCCTAATTAGGTTGAACTCGGGAAATTTTGCGTATTTATAGCTGGGCACTTCAGATCAAATGACGAATCATAAAATTTTCAAAAAAGTCGCACATTTAACCCTTTGGACTCCCACGTGTGTATTTTAAACAATTCTTTCTATGTGAGCCTCTAATTAGGTTGGAGGCGTGAAATTTTGCATACTTATAGCTGAGCACCTCACATCAAACGAAAAATCATAAAATTTTGAAAAAGTTGTAAATTTAACCCTTTGGGGTCTCACAAGTGTATTTTAAACAATCCTTTCTAAGTGATTCCCTAATTAGGTTGGAGGTGTGAAATTTTACATACTTATAGCTGAACACCTCACATCAAACGACAACCTATAAAAATTTCGAAAAAGTTGTACATTTAACTCTTTGGGCTCCCACATGTGTATTTTAAACATTTTTTTATAAGCGAGCCCCTAATTAGGTTGGAGGAGTGAAATTTTGCATACTTATAGCTGAACACCTCACATCAAACGACAAATCATAAAATTTTGAAAAAACTCGTACATTTAACCCTTTGGGCTCCCCCCTGTGTATTTTAAACAATTCTTTCAAAATGAGCCCCTAATTAGGTTGGAGGCGTGAAATTTTGCATACGTATAGCTGAACACCTCACATCAAATGGCAAACCATAAAATTTTGAAAAAGTCGTACATTTAACCCTTTGGGCTCCCACATGTGTATTTTAAACAATTCTTTCTAAGTGAGCCCTAATTAAGTTGGAAGCGTAAAATTTTGCCTACTTATACCTGAACACTTCACATCAAACGACAAATCATAAAATTTTGAAAAAGTCGTACATTTAACTCTTTGGGCTCCCCCATGTGTATTTTAAACAATTCTTTCAAAGTGAGCCCCTAATTAGGTTGGAGGCGTGAAATTTTGCATACTTATAGCTGAACACCTCACATGTCACATCAAATGGCAAACCATAAAATTTTGAAAAAGTCGTACATTTATTCCTTTGGACTTCCACATGTGTATTTTAAACCATTCTTTCTAAGTGAGCCCCTAATTAGGTTGGAGGCGTGAAATTTTGCATACTTATAGCTGAACACCATCATACGACAAATCATAAAATTTTGAAAAAGTCGTACATTTAACCCTTTGGGCTCCTACATGCATATTTTAAGCAATTCTTTCTAACTGAGCCCCTTATTAAATTGGAGATTTGAAATTTTGCATATTTATAGCAGAACACCTGAGGCCAGGCGACAAATAATAAAATCTTGACAAAGTCCCGTCGTTTAACCCTGTGAAGTACCGCATATGTATTTTAAGCAATTCTTTCTGAGAGAGCCCCTAATTAAGTTGGAGATATGAATTTTTGCATACGTATAGTTGAATACCTCAGACCACACGACAAATCATAAAATTTTCAAAAAGTCTTATATTATTTACTCCTCCGGGCTCTAACTTGTGCATTTTAAGCAATTTTTCTAACCTCCGGCCTTTTCACCTGGGGAGCACTTTTCCAACTTTTGCCGACACCCCTTTGACCATTCTTTCATATTATGCACCATAGCCTTACATATTTTAGTTCCACTTTTTACCGCCAGGGGCGCCTACTTATCTCGAGTGCTATCGGCCCAATCCCCTCGACTAATATATGTACGGATAGTATATAAAACGGAGTTTCGTTCGGATAGAGGTTTGTTTAGAATAGATTGCGCCCCTGGTTGCGAAATGGGGAACTAACAGATTTTTCAAAATGATAAAGTGTTTTGAAAGGAATATTAAACGAAACCCTCTGTGCGATCTGTGATCACACTTCCCCACTTGTCAAAATAGAAATTTTTACCTAATTCAATCGTAGAAATGCTTTAATTAAATAAATAAGGCAAAATTTTCAATTAAAAATTACTTGATTCAAGGAATCTGAACACATTAGGTATCAGATGTGCGCGACATTTATCGTGAAGGAAGGGGTTAGCCTTCATTGAGTTTAGCAGTTAAAGGCAAAAAAGAAGAAAAAATGTTTGCGTTTTGAAACTATATAGTAAAGTGAGGACAGACGCCGCGGTCGACAGATGCCGCAGAGATTGTATTGGCGACACTAGCGCTCCCTAAGCCAAATTAAGAATTTCGTTGTGTGCCTAAGTGCTGTCTGTTGTGTTGTATGCGTTTCCACTGCTTAACTATTAGTATTCAAATATTTCTGCCTGCTTTTATGCTTCAAACCTGCGTGGAAAGTTGCTAAAATTATTCTAATAAAGTTTTATTGCATATTTTAAGCCAAATAAGCAGAGATTTCATCCCAAAACCAATTGCAACTGTAGAATAGATCATTGTAGAATACCGACATGTGCTTGCCTTTCTCACGCGTCGCTCACATGACACAAAATGGCGGCGCGGCATCTTACCCTCCACTATGGGGCAGATGCCGCACAGGGGTTGAGGGACAGATGCCGCAAAATATATTTTTGTTTTTCGGTTCAATAAATTCATCACTGCGATTTAAGTATAACTAACATTTAAATGAAGGTATACTAGAGCATTCTGCTACTTATCAAAATATTCTCAGCAACAATGCTGGTTCTCCATGTGTTTCATGTCAACAAGGAAAACATTGGCCCTTTACAAATCTCACCATTTAAACTGTTAAACAAAATATCTCTTATCCCAATGGTCAAAAGGCCCATACAGCCAAGTAAGAGAAATCAAAAGGATGCAAATATTACAAGCAGAAAGTTTATAAACAGTAAAAAAGAAGAATGAAATAAAAAGCAAAAGACACTAGAAAGCGTCAAAGAACGACAGCTTGGTGGAAGTAAAATGTTTAAAAAACGGAAAGGAAATATCAACTTGAACACACCTTACTTGAGGAAGAAACTAAAATATGAGTCATCTTCCGATAATGGCGAAATTGTTCTTTTATAGATTTTGATGGCAGCATGTATTGGATTGGAATTTGATGACTCAGAATGTACTGATTGTGTCTGGAGTCTTATCAAGGAACAAAGTCTAAAGTGGAAAGGGTTCAGTGCATCAAATTCAATCGATAGCTGCATGACAAAGGCTCACTTTACTTTTGCAACGGGAAGTGTGATGTGATTGTGGGCGAATGGAAATACAAAATTAAAGATTGAGAGGAAATTCCAAAAAACATTAGACTAGGACCTAAATAGAATATAAATAATGCTTACATTAAGAGCAAACTGCAATGTTCCCCTGGATATAAACCAGTGATTTATATCTTTTTTGTAATTATGCTGTCTATTGTTTCCAGTAATTATGCTATCCATTCACGTAAATTCAAATGTTTTTCGTTTCATTTTCATTTTTTGTCTTAAGTTTTATTTTTCGAGCTTACACTTTTGCAATTTCGTTAAACTTTTCACAATTTAGTGATATATATAATTTATGTAAGTTTACTGTTTTTATTTTCATTTTAAGTAGTTTGAGGAAATAAAAATGTAATTTATTTGAAAAAATAAACAGCATACCTTTTTTCTCCATGCGGCATCTCTACCACACCCCATGCGGCATCTTCCCCAGCACTTAAAAAATGATGTTAAAAAAGGACGTTTGGGAAAATAATTATGCCTGCTTTATTAAGAGGGCTTTAACTTGTTTAATATAGAAATTAGATTCTAAAGGGTTTGATCAATGATTTCTGGTACTTAGTTTGTTGCTTTTTGCTTTATTGTACATTTTACAAGAAGAAAAGAAAAAATGCGGCATCTGTCCTCACTTTACTATACAATGTTATTTTGAGTAGTATTACAATTTGAGGCAGTGCAACGTCATCTATATGAGATATATGGAACTAAAACAAGGAGGCATAATAAAGAACTTCTTGACTTCACATATTCCTATCCTGCAAGAATAACTTCACGAACTTACACCTTTTGTTTGTTATTGGATTTTGAAGACAAACAAACCATTTTAAGCCATTCTATATGTAATAACGTATCGTTACGTCCCTCACCTCTATATATTTGACACATCATTATTTTATTTTATTTTTTTTTTTTAATTTTCATTTGAATAAAATGGAACTGACTTGTCTTTCATAATGAAAGTATTTTTTCAAATTAAATGTTTATTCTAAAAAGAAAGAACTATTTTGCCATAATCTGTGACGGAAGTTTTTAAAGTGAAAAATATACATAGACAACTCATATCTACGCAATGTCTCAGAAAAAAAATTATTCAATGCTACATTCATTTTACACAGTAAAAGAAAATTCTTCGAGTTTGCAGTAATCTGATGAGTATTTTTTTTCTTTTTGGTCAAATTATTTCAGGTTCTTTAAGTAACTGTTAAGAGAAATTTCTAATGCAACATGATTTAACGATAGTCCATTTAACAAGATTTAACAACAAATTTTAATAATACAGATACATATATAGTTATTTCTATGTTGATTGCTCCTCGCTTTAATGATAGTTTTCCTAGTTCTACGATAATTTTGATAAATTTCAAGTAACGTCTTTGTTAGTTACAAAAATTGTCAGCTTTTTCTTTCCGTTATTTATCTTTTGACGATGTGTGATTATGAAGTGTTTAATTTAGAGAAATTGGAAACACCAATTTGGTATGACATTTCTAACCAGAATGTTTAATTTATAGATTAAGTTGATTTAAGTTACGGTTTGTGCACTAGAGATTATATAAGATTTTTATGATGAAAACAAGCAATATCTGTCTGATTTAGAGTATGATTCTGACATAGAGCAGGATGAAATCTAGAAAGTTACTAGCTGAATTAGATGTAGGGATAAAATACTTAATGAGGTTTGATATGGATGTATATTCATATAAGCTTTTGAAACAACTGCAAAACACATGCCATCGGCTACATTTAAGCAAAAAGCAAAGAAAATGTCAATATTTTTTTTATTTTTTAAAAAGTATATTTAATGCGTCAAATGAGAAATATAATTAAATCTAGTGGTAGGTAAGTAATACTTAATAGTGGAATTTGAATATTTAATAAAAATTTTGATACGGAGTTAACTTATCTAACGCATTCCCCGATTTAACGATGTTTCTCAAGGGACACTTTGCAATAATTAAATCGAGATTCGACTGTATATATAAGCGCTGACAAAATCTGAAAAAGTTTTTATTTATTTGATTTTATTTACCATACTTATAAAATATAGTAACAAAATAAAGTAATAATAATAAAAAAAACCTACAAATTTATAATTTTTAGAAAAATTACTCCACTTATACTGCTGTTGTAGGGTTGGCTCGAATTATATTAATAAGTGAAGCAGGATAGACATTTCGCGCTCACAGAAATTATTCAGACCTCAGTAAAAATTTCCTTAACCTGGAAAATCACATACACACTTGCATATTACTTAATAAAATAGGAGAGTTGCAGTAAAAATATGGATACATCATCAATTTTTTGGCGCTCAGTATGTTTTAATATTATTATTACTAATATTGAACGAAAAAAAAATTATTATCATTTCCATATTTATATTACAAGTTAATAACGATAATTATAATAAATGATAAATTGGATTCAAGATTCAAGAAAAGTATTATTTAATACGCAAAATTTTCTCGAAATGCCAATAGAAAATGAGCCATTTTACATAACTATTATCTCCAAAATCTATTTGGAAAATACTCCGTTAGTTCTAAAGAAATTTTATTTCAAGTAATTTTATTTAAAAATCAGTATAAACATTAGGGATACAATGTAATTTAATTGCATTAGACAAAAATCCGTAATCTTACAACAGAAAACAAAATATTCACGCTTTAGTGACTCAAGAAAAACAAAAATGCATACTGTTACATGATTCCACTTAAAACTAAGTTTTCTAGATGGAATTCAGATTTTCTTCTCATTTTAGATCTCTTAATGGAAAGAGTCTAAAATTTAATTTTTTAAAGTAAGTTTCATTAAATGAATTCCGGATAAACCTTAACCTTAGCATAATTTTTTTCGAAGTGTAAATACTTTCTATATGGTTAAAAGGTGTTGCGATATAAGAGACGTTTTTGTTAGCAAATGTTTTACCACACTTCTCTCAAAAAACTAGCATATATTTACGAAAATTAGCATAATCACCCCTTAAAATGCATTGCCTATTCAAAATCTTGCATTAAGTTGAGGAAATCTCAAGGCTTTTTTTTACTTGAGCACCACGTATTTTGCAGAAAATAATTGAAACTTGTTATTCTTCTATTTTCCTTTGCATCTTCAAGATTTCTAAACTGCAAACATGTATTATTCAGAAAATAATCTAAACGGCTTGATTAAGCAATTTTAAAGCAATAAATGATTATAATTGAAAAGAGTTATTGATAGATTTGGCAATTCAGAAATTCCTATAAGAATCGATATCTTTGATTTAATTTTTAAATAAAAGTAAAAAATATATTTTTTAAACACTCTTTTATAAGCATTCAATGTTCATCTTAAAAATCGTTTTTTTTTTTCTTAATTTTTAGTGCATTTCATGTTTTTCCTCTAAAATTTTGTTGGCATTAATTTTGCGTGGACACTCAATTCGATTAAGAAAATTTCACTGCTTTTTTTTTTTAAGCTTTAAAATCCAAGTGTAGGGAAGTGTAGGTAACCATTCCGGGGCGACACGCCATCTATACTGAATGCTTCAACTGTATGAAAGTATATGATACATAATATATAACATGACTATATAATATGAATATATAACAATGGATGTATCTGAAATGCTTCAACAAACCTAGGGGATGATAGTACTCATCAAGACGAACAAAAAATGTAATGGAACATGGGGTCGTAAATGACTTTTAAAGGGGAAAATAGCAAAACTAATAAAAATATCGAAATCTCTCCTTCTGCTTTTCTGCAGAACTGGCTAGTAGCACGAAGCTGGTTTATCTTTCACTTTGTGCATATCCGGTCAGAAAGAGATAACAAAATCTTGGAAGAAAGCCAAACAAATCTGCGATCAGTAATCCACGTATGCAGGACTCCCGAAGTCTTCGAGTGTATCCGCCAGTCGCTCCTCCGTAGATGTACTCTGTATAATAATGTCCGCGGTCGACACTTTGAACAACTGTTGTAAAATATTTCTTTTCTCTGGACATCATGAGCTGTGTTGTACCTAATCTGTGCAATAAATAATTTTCTGGAGTGTTTCTTTCTTTGTCTCAGTTTGTCCATTTCCAGACGCATTTTCTCGATTTTCATCCTTTAAACGTCATTTGCGACACCATGTTACATTGCATTTTTTGTTCGTCTTCATGAGTACTATTATCCCTCTAAGTTTGTTGACGCATTTCAGATACACCCTGTATATTTAAAACACGAGGCTGTTTTTTTTAGACCCTGAGCTTTCCACCGAACCGATTTTGTTAATCATTTTTTTTTAATGAAAGCTTTTCATTTGTAGATGTGTCCGGACTAGCTATTTTTTAAGTATTCCCATTTTCATATTTTAATATTAATTTTAAAAGTTTATATGAAATTTCTTCAAAATGTTGACAATCAGATTGCTTCCATTGTTTCAGATAAAAAAGAAATAATGAAAAATATACAGATACGCCGTTTTTTGGACATACATTTGCAAGTTATTTTGGTTAAAAAAAAAGAAAAAAATATGCAAGTGTGTTTTTATAAGCGAATAAAAATTCACATTTATTGCTACATCACGAGAATATTGTATATTAGACTTATTTTATCTTAATGCCTTACTTTATGCGTTTTTTCATTACAATTAAATAGAAATATACTGTTGTTAAGCATAAAAGTATGTTTGAAAAGTTTGTGGCGGTGACGTTATGCTTAGCTTGAAATGCATTTTTACATTAATAAAACTAAGGAGAAAAATTGATACGATTGTGTGAACATGATGTAATTTCCACTGATTTTCCATTTCTTAATTCTAAAGATTAGAATAGGAGTCTTTATTGAACGTTGAACTATTTCAGAAATTGAATATTGAGTAAAAATAAATAAAAATATCCTCATCATTTCTAATTGTAGAAATCATTTGTCATTTTTAAAATGTATTTTTCTACAATACAAACCTTTCAATAATGAAATCGTCATGCTGTTTGTTTTTCATGAAGTCTTATGAAAATGAAACGCAGTACGCAGATCAACATTCCGATATTTTTAACGGGGGTTATTACTAGTTGATTATAAAATTTCATCTTTACTAGCAAAAATTGAGAGGAATTAAACAAAAGAGTGTAAAAACAGACTCGCTTATTATTTTTTCCACCAGCAAAACATTATATCATTAATGATGAAATCTGCTCCCACCCTCCCCCCCCTATCGAAGAAAGAAACCATTGTTGTAGTTGTGATTCAGGATTGAAGATTCTTCATTAGTAATTATTATTTTATTTTCTGAAATTTTTTTTATTATACTTACTGTGTGTATTGAACTCCGACCAGGAAAAAGATACAGGAAATTATAACTTAAAATTCTACAAAACGGATTTCAAAGTTACTTACATTGTTAGTCAGGTATATTTACGAGGAATATTTTACTATTTTATTTTACTATTTTTATGAATAATGATATATATTATTGGTAATATTTATTTATTAGTATTTTCCTAGTATATTGTTAGGTAAGGCAGATGGTTAAATTGAGTGCGTTTAGCCTCAATAAAATAACTATGCTGCGTCTATTTTAATAATACGAAAATCTATGTGAATATGTATATTAATATTAACAATTTTTTTTTTAAATATCTTTTTTTCATTTTTTTATCCTCTTTTTTTTTTTTTACATACATCGCAACTTAATATTAATAATGTGGTTAATCTAATTATATTTATATGTATTTTAATATTTTTATCAATAATGATATATACTGATGTCCACAATTAAGCACCAATCACAAAGTGCTAATTTTCAAGTACGCGAATACTCAAAGGGAAATAATATAATTCGAATAATTACTATCTGTACAGCACAGCTAGTCCATATAACGTCCCATTCATGTCACACATGCTCACAAGTGTCACAGTCACTGTGGTGAAGCAAAAACATAGGAAATTCCAAAATCCTCATTATGAGTCTCAAATGATCACTATATGTGACTCCACTAAGTCACTGTGACTGCTGCTTTGTAACGAGTCACCATGTGACTTTACAATGTAGTTACATTGTGACTCTTATGTGACTGTCATCTGCAGACTCAATTTTAAAGTCATCGTGAACGCTGCATTATGATAAGTTACCAAATAATGTCACATTAAAGTCACATGATGACTTTCTGGTGACAGAGAGACTACTGTAATCTTTTGTGCTCTTTTGTGAAAAGTCATCATGTGACTATAATGTGATATTATTTGGTGACTTATCATAATGCAACGTTCATGATGACTTTGAAATTGAGTCTAAAAATGAGAATCACATGAGAGTCACAATGTACCTACATTGTAAAGTCACCTAGTGACTCGTCACAAAGCAGCAGTCACATTGACGTCTCAGTGGACTCACATATAGTGATCATTTGAGACTCATAATGAGACGTGTGGAATTTCCTATTTTTTGTTTCACCGTAGTGACTGCGACACTTGTGACCATGTGTGACATGAATGAGATGCTATATGGACTAGCTATGCTGTAGGGATAGTAATTATTTGAATTATATTATATCCTTTTTAGTATTCGCTCACTTAAAAATTAGCATTTTGTGACTGGTCCTTAATTTTGGACACCAGTGTATATTATTGGTAGTATTTATTTATTAGGATTTTTTTTAGTATATTGTTAGGTAAGGCAAATGGTTAAATTGAGTGTGTTTAGCCTCAATAAAATAATTATGCTATATTTTAATAATATGAAAATCTATGTGAATATGTATATTAATATTATCATTTTTTTAATATCTTTTTTCATCTTTTTTATCCTCTTTTTTTATTATATTTATTTTATTTTTAATTAGTTATTTTTATTTTATGATAATGGAAATTAATTACGAGAGATAAAATATCATTTTTTTCATTACAACTTAAATATATTTATACATTAATTATATTATATTAATTAATTAATATATTTTTTATTATTTTTCTCTTTTAAATATTGGAAATTGTAAAAAAAAAAAAATGCTAGCTAAGGTATCTAGATCAAAATATTTTAAGATTTACATTCATTGATAATGCATATCAGGAATTTTATTTTTAAAATTACATAATAGATGGCAGCACCACAAATATATATATAATGCAGTTATGGATTCTAACATTGCTACATACTTTTAATTTTTCTTTAATCACTAGGTGACAGTTATAGCAAATTTTAGCTATAATATTGTAAATTACGTGATTTGGTAATTTTTAGTTTACCTATATAAATGTAAAAGTGTTAATTAGTAATTTAAATTTTAATATTTTAATGATTTTCAGTTTTTATTAATTAAATGCTTTTATCAAGGTACTTTATCTAGATTAACTGCAACCCTTGGATATAATATTTGCTTTAACTTAACTGTAAAAGTTAACCTTATCCTTATAGCGGCAATATAGAACATGTGCAGCAGGAAATGGGATTAAATCATGTAAAATTATATAGGGTAAGCTGGGTAATAATACATCATTTCATTCATAAATAATAATAAAAATTATTTAATTGTTTATTTTTTATTTTTTCTATTTCAAGGCCCATATAATTCAGTGTTCAATTTTCTGCTATTTGCTATTATTCTGGTCATGCGGTCGTTCGGGCGCAGAGAGAATAAAGTATTCAGTTTTTAGCTTTATTCTCTACAGAAAACGACTGCCTTGCTTATATATGTGAATTCTGTGCCCTTGATAAATTAATTCACTATATAAGCATATCATTTATTTATTTTTATTTATTTTTCTGTATCCATACTTTTCTTTTTTCTTCCATTTTAATCCTCATAAGGTAGTACATGGGACTATACTTTTTAATGTGGTGTTTGTGTTTTCATATTATTGGTCATTTTCATTATCTTTCAATGGTATTATTGTACAGAAAGTTTATATACAGGGTGCAATATGTTATCTATCGCCGACCTTTAATTTCTCAACCGTTGGTCGTAGTCATATTAGTTCCAATTACAAAAATGTTTCAAATGAGGTAAATATTCATGTTGTGGCATTATTTGAAATAAAAAATCAATTTTATAAAAATTACGAAATCTAACTTTTTATACGGTTTCCCAGTCCCTATAATTACATTTAGTAAAAGTTTACACATATCATAACAGATATAACACACACAAAAAAAAAAAAAACAGTGGCACTCCGGGAGTGCCAATAGAAGTGAAAACTTCAACAATTACGTGTGTGTTTTTTTAATCGTCAGGAAATGTTTTATGCGTTGAATTGTGTAGCAGCACTAATGAAAGCATCTGGGGACACGGCAGTGCCCCTGCCAAGTCTTGAAAGCACAGCCGTAAGCATCTTTTTCTGGAAGCAACTCAGGGTACTTTTGACCCCCCAATATCTTTGTGTTGGTGGTTCCCAGAAACTTGAAACTTCGTAAATCTAAAGTAATGTGGAAAGGGAACTAAATGCTGAAATTTCACGTTTCTATCTTTTTTATTTCAGAAGATATATGAACTTAAACTTTCGCCTTTTCGACACTGATTCACCGATCATCAAAACTCAGAGGTACGTCCTGTATCCCTAGAATCTTGAAATTTGGTATGAAGGTAGTGTTTGGGATACAATGAAAGGGAAAATTTAAAAAATCCGAAAAATTTGGATAAAAAGTCGAAAAATCAAAAAACCGAGTATTTGGCAGAGATGTGATACACGAACCAGGTTTGGCGCGATTTTTTAACGTCAATTTGGCGAAAGCCCGTTTTCCAATACCAGTTACAATATATATTTTTATTCTTTCTTTAAACACATTTTATGATGTTCATTGGCCTTGAACTGGTTTTACCAGGAGCCTTCTTTGTCAGCAGTGATAATTCGGTAAGTACGGAGGGCGAAGACGATAATCCATTAGAGTAACTTAAAAAAAATGTGGATATAGTGAGAAAAAAAGAAGAAATTAACCATGATGTGCTGATTGATGATTGTATTTCCCTTAATTCTGAAATTTAGACCTCGGAAACACTATCCGAATTGGATATTTTCGACAGTGTGAAAAATAAAAACAATACAGCAATGAATTGCGATGAAGACGAATATGATGATGACGGAAATGATCATTATGCAGGAATTAACAAAACTTCGTATGATGAAATCATTGGAAACAATCCGACGCGGATTATAGTTAGAAGAAAATACAAATGAAGGGTTTTTTGGTGCATTGCAAAGATGCGAGACGTATTATGAGAGTAAGCACTTTTTTAAATAAAATCTCTGGCAAAATTAACAGAGTTTTTCTGAAATTAAATTTAAGGACGCATAATGTTAATGTATGGCTAAAATTATTTGTTATAATAATAATAAATACGATAATGTCATGAAAATTCGTTAATTTTAATGTAAAACTAATATACTTTAAACAAAAAATACAGTGTATTCCCAGACAATGTTTTGTTTTCCTCTCAGATGTCAAAGGTTTAAACACATAGAAAAAATGAATTGATGATGGATATTGGTGGGTAAAATAAATAAAACAAATCGATATAATTTATAAAAAAAATGTGATTAATTACTTTTAGTAAAAATATTATGTGTTTATGAATTTAAAATCTGTTTTATGTAGTTTAAAGTATTTTAAAAGGTGAATCTCTGTTTAACGAATTTTCCATATAACGAACTTTTTTCCGGCATTTAGCGATTTCGTTAAATAGAGGTTCGACTGTATTTTCCTCTAAGGTATTGATTGAGCATGAAATTACAATAATCAGATCGTCGTGCGTGGTCACCCAGCATTAATGTTTGCACCAGTGTCGGATGGTATGGATGCGTATCACGTGCATGTAACAAATGTCAGATATGCTGACCAGATGCCTGGCTTATTTTCGCCGTGCTCAATTGTGGAATTAAACGGGCGAACGCCAGCACATCCTCCGGTGTCACTCGAACATTACACCTTGCTCGTCTACTTCTTCTGGGTCGTGGTGAAACAGAGCCGGTCTCTCTAAGATGGTGCAATACATCAGTTATAGTTTTATGCGTCGGGTGTAGATCCTTAGGAAAACGTTCTGAATAAACACTCGCAGCCGATTCCTTTGGCATTCACCATAAATAAGTATCATTTCGGCATATTGCATGTATGCTTACCTTGCCATCACGATCTCAGCGCTGGCTGGCTAGCATGTCCACTGTAGATGGCTCGTGCTTTATCCGGAACGTGTGGTTCTGCGGTACTATTGTAATTTGCATAATCCCAATTTTCATGCTCGTTATAGCTCGACTGGTCGTTTGCATTCCACTGCCATTTATCTAGTCCTTAGTGAGTATGTTTTATTTTCCGGTTGTCGATTCTACCTACTTTGACGTTTGAATGTTGTTCGACACATAAAAGTTAGCTCAAATTTTTAGATGAAATAACCCTCTTTGGTGATTCCCTGATTTGGCAATACCGGCTAAAGGTGGTTTCGCCGTAAAAAGGACATTGCACCCTGATTTTGATCTCGAATTACTTTAATTCATCTTTTAACTGATCCCTCAATGAAAGACAAAATCATGTGAGAAAATCTCAAACTTTGAAATTTAATAACTGTGTCAATTTTTGTAGTCTTGTTTGTAACTTTGTCAAACTTTTTGTGTTATGTCTGTTATGATATGTATAAACTTTTACTAAATATAACTATAGGGAGTGGGGGACCATATAAAAAGTTAGATTTCGTAGTTTTTATAAAATTAATTTTTTGCTTTAAATAATACCACAGCATGAATATTTACCTCATTTGATACGTTTTTGTAATTGGAACTATATGTCTACGACCAACGGTAGAGAAATTAAAGGTCGGCGATAGATAACATATTGCACCCTGTATAAATATATATATCAGTAACGATATTTATAATTAAAGCCCTAGAAAAATTATACAGTTTCATAACTGGTAATGACATATCAACGCCAACCATCAACCTCTGGTCCTAAACTCATGACAGATGGACAATATAGTAAGCTTTATGCCAGTCCAACCTTTCAGTAAGCAGCTGGTGTTAAATTGTGAAGGGCGCCTTTATTCACACAACCCTAATTAAACAGTAATATTACTTCACTATAGTAGCGGTATTTATACACATACGTCTTGTACAATGCACATGCACATCACAAAGGTGATCATAAAGCCCCCATGTAAAAGTAACTTGCAGAAAAAATATTAATAATACTAAATTTTGAATTACATTTTTATGAGAGGGGGGGGGGGGATCTCAAAACTCTGTCTTAGAAAGACCTAGAAATCTCAATCTAGGCTACCAGTGTTGAATTCAGAGATTTTTGGAGAGCAGCTCGTAAGGGGGGGGGGGGGGGGGGTCAGTATGGAGGGAGATCCGGGGAGCGGGAGAATTTTGTAGCACACAAAATCTCAAGTCTTCCGAGAAGGGACATTTTCATTTTATAGGTGTACATTTTCAGAGTTTTATTGCGCGAGAAAGGAATTTGGACCACTTTACCTTTAAAAATAATCACTGAAATCACACCAAATGTGGCAAATGCCTTGATTTAGAGGATGTCTCCTCTTTTTCACACACCACATACACCATAACTTTTTTTTTTTAATCGAAAGGGTATCTAATATTTTCAAACTGTGAAAATGGTGCTCGATGTATGATAAAAACATTCCTATCTTGAATATAGAGTATTTGTTTTCTTTCTTTTCATGACAGAGTAAATATTATTACATTTGCTGAAAAAGGATTTATTTATAAAAGATAATTGTGAGCTAAAATAAACAGATGATGTTCTGTTACAAAATGTATATTTAGTAAGTTTCAATTGAACTGGGAGTTTCTTTAGATGCTTATTAATCTAAGAGTAATTAATAAAAAAATTTCAAATGTAAGTATAAGTAAGGGTAATAATTAAAAATCAGAAAACCAACGTTTAAAAATGCAAAAATAATACATGAAAAGCAACAAACAGCTGCTTCGAATCTACTAGTGAGATTTTTCTTCAGTGCAAGATAGGGCTAGGCACAGCGTGCTAGAAAAAGCAAGGCTGAGCCAAAGTTGCTTTTTCTAGCACGCTGTGCCTTGCCCTATCTTGCACGGAAGAAGAATCTCGCTAGTAGATTCGAAACAGCTGTTTGCTGCTTTTTATGTACTATTTGTGCATTTTTAAACGTTGGTTTTCTGCTTTTTAATATTCTTGCACAAAGGCTTTATTTTCTAATTTTAAGAGTATACGTCCACTAATAAGCATGGCATAATATATATTCCAAACGGAAAAGTCAAAACATATATTTAAATTTATTTGCTTAAAAGATATTACTATAAAAACACATTAAAAGTATATTAAAAATTTGTAATATACTTTCAATGTGTTTTTAGTAACGTCTTTTAAGCAATTAAATTTTAATACATGTTTTGACTTTTTCGTTTGAAATATATATTGTGATATAAACAAATTTCAATAAAGCATGGGATTTCATTTAACGAATAATCACACTTTTCCTGTAAATTATGTCCCCAAAAGGATTTTTTTTTTTTTTTTTTTGTCTTAAAAGATATATTTTTCGTGCCACTGCATATGACAAAAATAAACCTCAGTTATGGGAAAAGGGACCAGCACCTCATTATGGAAAAGAAGAAGAAACAATTATCTAGAAATTTTCAATTAAAAACACAGAAAATCTCTTCATATGCAGATTTTACTTAGGCAAAAAAAGGGGAGGGGGGCAAAATATACAGTATGCCCACTAAAGTCTCTTGCCATCTCTTAACTTCGGAACGGCTACTGCTATTCATAAAAGTGGTGTTTAGGTATAGTAAAGTAGCCATGCGCTATTGAATGAAACCGCCTACGGTGCCACCTGGTGGTAAACTGCGGGGTTGGCATTCCTATCTCGAAAACGGAAAGAGATGGGAAAAAAAGTGATTTACAAGGTTGTAGAGCATCATCAATTTAGTTGGAAAAAATACATTGTCTACATTAATACGCAGAATAGAACGATTAAAACGCGCATTCGTGTTTTGGGGATTTCCTACACTGTGACGTCACGAAACTTGAACGGGAGGAGAAATTATTATCCTTCGGACCAATGTGCATCCAAATGTGCATTGCAGCTGACGGTGAGAAGTTTGAACATCTCAAATAAAGATATATTGTTAAAACTATTTGTTATTTTTCTTCCTAAGATCGCTTTGTCACGATCTATTGTCACATTCTATTCTTCGCATTATTGTTCACAAGGTGTCTTTCGTAAATGATGCTCTACAACTTTGTAAATCACTTTTTTTTTCCTGATCCCTTTCCGTTTTCGAGATAGGAATGCTAACTCCGCAGTAGTCCACCAGGTGGCGCCGTAGGCGGTTTCATCCAGTAGCACATAGCTACTTTACTAGGTACCTAGACACCACTTTTATGAATATAGCACATGGATCTATGAAGATTAATCTTCATAGCTGCATGATATAGCAGCAGCCGTTCCGAATTTAAGAGGGTGGCAAGGGACTTTAGTGGGCATACTGTATCTTCTAAAACCAAAAAGGAAAGTATTCATTAATATTAGCTCCTCTGATGCTTAAATAAAATCTGCTAATAAAGTAATTATTTTCTTTTTTCTTTCTTTCTTTCTTTCTTTTTTTTTCTTTTTCTTTCTTTTTTTTTTTTTTTTTTTGAAGCCTTGAAACAGATGTATGCAATTTCTTTTCTAGTTGCTTCATTTTTTACATAGCGGTTTTAACTTTATCATAATATAAAATTTTGCGCATTTATTTAATTAAATATTAATAATTCAATGTTTGTAATAATGTAATTAAATAGTTTTAATGCAGATAAATATTTAAGGACGTGTGACTGAATTTATAAGCGAGATAAATCAGTTTGCCCAAATGTTTAATGAATTATTATTTGCTAAATATTTTGCACTCCTCCTTGATATGAAAGAATCGATTTAGATGAACGAACTCATAAAAAATGTAATTGATAAAGCCCCAGAAAGATGTAATTAACGAGTTACTTTTGCGCTTGAAATGAAACGTTGATTTTATCAGGATATGTTTTTTTTCCTTGTCGTGTAGTACGAAAGACAATTTCATTATTTTAATTTCCTATAAAGATAGATTGTTTGTCTTATACACTGCTTCTTTTTCAGAAAACTTACTTAGATAATCATAGATAATCGATTTTCATCTAACAAAAATGTTTGCGGGGTACATGTAAATAAATTAACTAGCTAAATTTTCATATATGCTAGCTTGTTTAATCTTTATTCTGCAACTTTTTTTGTTTGATTTCTTCGAACGTTCTATTTAAAGTTTATATAATAGCAGTTTATAGATGCACAGAAAAAAAATAAGACCTAAAACGGGTAGAAAAATACTCGAATTGGGTAGAAAGATTCTAAGGTATGAGGTTACCCAATTTGGGTCCATATACGTGTTTTGGTTACCACTGCGTATCCATTTTGGGCACTGTTAAATACCCATTTTGGGATTTCCAAAATGGGTATTTATTCTTCTTATTATTTATGGGAATATTTTTTTTTCTTTTTAATTTATCGTCTGACGGGGAAAAAGCTATTTTTAGCTGCAATCTCGGCTAAACCGTATTTACGCCTTGTGCATCTAGATTCAGATTATGGAAAGTTCTGTAACAATGTTTCGCGCCAGGAAGCTTTTTTACTTCAATATTAATCCGACCGGAAATATTAATAAACCGTCTAAAAAGCGATTATGATTGGGAGAGAAGAATCAGCTGATCTTATTGTAACTTTGCGCCGATATAGTTTAAAATACTGATGCGGCAGCCACATACGGTGTGTAGAAGTGAGAAAAAAACGGCGTAGAGCTGTGTACGGAGATGGTTTAAAAAATATGTGTAAAAAACAGCAAAATAGTGTAGAAAGGTGAAATGTGGTGGTGTACGAAACAGAATGAGTAGAGTCGTAGTAAGAGGAGCATGAGATTATCGTGTGAAAAGCAGCAGAGACATGGAATGTGGTTTAAGCGAGTTGTTTGATGCTAGTGAGTTCTATTTTTTTTCCATCGACTAAATTGAGCATTCCCCCTAGAACTATTTCTGATTGTGAATAAAGCTGGACAATGCCTCATTCTAATGCATCGTTTGTGTTCTTCAGCTGTTTTACTTCTTCAACAAACCAATAAGCCAAAAATGCCTGTGCATTTAATACAGAAACCCACTAAAACCGATAAACGCCAACTGCTCTTCGTCAAATCATCACACACACACACACACATATATATATATATAACCATTAATTAAACATTACTGGACACCTTCAATAAATGTGATAGTGTGAATGAATTTACAACAATACAGTGATATATATATATATATATATATAAAGATACATTATACCTGTAAAACTTTGTACACCCAATAACTTCTTAGCCGTATAAAAAGAAATCAGTTTGTAGATGATAACTTAGTTTTCGCTAGAAACACTTTTCACAATCTCTCTCCTGCAGAAAATAAGATTTTTACTTGGGATCACTGACCGCTTGCTCATGCTAACAAAAAAACAACATATTATTTTATGATACTACACAGCTTCGTTTCTAGTCTATCTTAAAGAAACCTTATTTAGTTTGAATGCTCCTTCTTATTTGCTATCGACCTTATCTAGAAAAGAAAATATTAAGTAAATGTATTTTCTCCTACGATTCCTTCCTGCCTTTTCCCTTAAATTATTCAGCGGTTCAATAGAAGCATCAATGTTTTGCTGGATAAATTATTTTTGATGCATAATAACAGAATGAATACGAACTAATTTATCAAAAAATGGTTCCTTAAACAATGCAAGGATGCATGGTTTAAGAAGCATATTTATGGGATGAAATTTATTTGATTCAATTATATTTCAATGTAAGTGGATCAATCACTTGTTTTTTGCACCTATCCCTGTCATCGATTTTTGTATTAAAAAATATTTTTTTTTTAAATCTAATAATTGTAGTTTTTATTTATTCGAAGAATAGCTAGATTATTAACCTAGGCTTTAGAGGGTAAAATTTAGAAATAATTGTTAATATATTACATATTTTTATATAAATTTTTAATATAGTGAAATCTGTCTAAGGCGGAATCGCTTGGGACTAAAATAAAATTCCGCTTTAGACAGATTTCCCGCTTAGACAGAAAAACTTTATAGACATTCAGTTCACAGAGTATTAAACATTTCTTTGGCTCAAAATTAAAAGTAACGTAACTTTTGAATTTTTTTTAATTAAATAAACATGAAGTCTTTGTACATATTTTTGTATATTTATAATAATATTAATTTAAACTACAAATTAATAGTACACAAATGTAGCACTGGTATAAATCAAAATTACAGATTTTAGTGAAAAAAATGTTATATTTACCTTAATAAGCGCCTGAAAATTCTATTATCTAAAACTTATTTAGAAAAAAAAAATAGAATATTGTTGTTTGTCACTGTCATCAATCAGTGAGGTACCCTTCTGACCCCTGAGTGGAACTGGACAATGCATGCCATTCTGAAAAGATAAGGTTTCTTTCCATTTATATTTCCCAGCGGAATTATCTTCCGTCTTAAACAGTAACTGTGCTACATGGGACCCCAAAATGAATGTTCGGTTCCGCATTACGCAAATTGTTTCCGTCTTTGACAGATTTCTCAAAAATCTCTATGTTTAAAAATGTGGGACTCTGATTTTTATTCCGCCTTAGACAGATTTCTCTGTATATAAATCATCGATGCTGGATTAATTTAGACTCATGTTTGTCGCAGGATTGTGGTTCATGAAGTTATTTCATCTTGTGCTGCAGTTGCAGCCTTACCAACATAAGAGTGAGAAGTGCCAGACTAGGTATATCCTGGTAGCTCAGTTGGAAGAGCTACTCAGTTGGTAGCTCAGTTGGAAGTGCGCTAAACCAATGACCCAGGTTCGAACCCTGGCATGGATAATTTTTCACTCTGTTGGTTCTACGCCTTGTTAGCAATGTGAATTAAAATTGACGTATTAAATTTCAGAATTGTTAATATTTTTGTTTTTTAGATATAACAAATATTTCGGAACAAAGGTGGAACTAGATTCTAAGCATAAAAATGGATGAAAAAATTGCCACGCCATACAAATTTCTGAACTCTGTTTCCGAACTCTCAAATATAAACGTTAATGAAAAGATAAATGGTCTTAATAAATAAATAAATAAACAGATAAATAAATAAAATGCACTGCTGGTTTGAGTATCTAAAACGTTGTTTATTATCTGCTAAATATGCCAAATAAATTTTTTAATTAATTACCTAGATTTCTTTATTGCATGAATGAATTTTCGCATTGCTAACTAGGCGTTAAGTCAACGAAATGGAAATAAGTCCAAGCCGGTACTTGAACCCCTGTCATAACGCATCAATGCTCTACCAACTGAGCTACTCGGACGATACCCAGCCTGGCACACCTTGCTCTTATATGCTGGCAAGGCTGCATCCGAAGTACAAGGTGGAATATTTTCATGAGCCACAACCCTGTGGCAAACATGAGACGAAATTAACACAGAGTAGGTGAAATGATATACAGATGTAATTATTTATATATTATTAAAAAAAAAAAAAATCTTGTTTTTGAGTGCAAATAATATTTGATTGACCCAAGCATAATGATTTGAAACAATCTAATGCAAATAATGCTGATTAACGCAAGCATAATGATTTGAAACAATCTGATTCAAAAAATGCTGATTGACCCAAGCATAATGGTTTGAAACAATCTGGTGCAAATAATACTGATTGACCCAAGCATAATGGTTTGAAACAATCTGGTGCAAATAATACTGATTGAATGAAGCATAAGGATTTGAAACAATCTAGTGCAAATAATAGGTGATTGACCCAAGCATAACGATTTGAAACAATCTTCCTGTTTTAAATGACAGCGTATTTCTCTTACTAATTAAAGTACACAGAATATGAACTGAAATACAGGATGTCCGGGCTATAAGTATCCAAAAGTTATGGCTTATTATTACGGAACTATCCATTAGAATATAATAGACTTCACCTCCGTGGTTTGGAATCCCCTCCGAGATTTTAAAACATTGAACAAAACAAAAAACTGAAACTGTGCATGAGTAAAAAATGCATATCATAGAAGCAATTTGTCTAATAGCTACTAATATATGCTACGAAACATTTGGGGAGAACTGGATTACCGTTTAGACGTTTGTCGTGCTCACAAAGGTGCACACATCGAAGTCTATTGATATTAAAACTTTGTGAGATGCTATTTTTATTTAAATAATTTTTCAAAAAATTCTAATGGGTAGTTCCGGAAAAATAAGCCATAACTTTTGGATACTTTTAGCCCGGACACCCTGTGCATTAAATCTAAATTTGATCTAACAAATATAAGTTTTCTCATTTCAGTTTTAGAAGAATGGCTGTATATATCAAATTATGACCTGTTAGTCTTTAAAACGACAGAATAAATTAGAGTAATTTTAAATGTCATTCTTCTTCTTTTTTATAAAAGCATATATGTAAAACAATTTTATATTATTTTATAAATGTAAATTTTAAAATTTGTATATCATTTTAGTAGTTTTTAAGACTTTGGTTGAAATTTTATATAAGAAACAAAAATCAAAAAGAACATTAGCGATGTCTATCAAATATTGCTTAATTTTTAATGTTTACTGAAATTACATAAAATTTGGAAAAATTGTAGCAATAAATCTGAGGTGTATGCTTGGGAAAAAGTGCACCGAACGTGATCAGATATCTGAAATTTTGTTTAAGTGTGTAAGTTTTTCTACACTTTCTAAGTACTTCCTTGCATGTAAATAAATTATTTTTTACAAGGAAAAACTAAAAAATATATGGATCTTATTTTTTTTTCTAAATTTCTTATGAAAAAAAAGCGGACTGCTTTCATTATAGGATATTAATTAGCTTTTTCATGGTTCGACACTTCATGTTTATGCACGCTTCACTTATCTTAAATTTAAAAAGAAAATCGAACTTTCTTTTTCCTCCCGATGTCTCCTTTTTTTTTCTTCGGTATAGGTGGGAAATTAAGTTTTCAAAATTTAAAACACGTTTGATGGTAGAAAATACATAAATATATTTTCGATAAAGTATTTCAAAGTTTGTATTTAAAAGAACTGTTTGATAGTAAAAAAAAAAAAAGGGAAGGAAAAAAAAGCAGAAGCACCAAAACATGGTTCACTTAGTTTTCTAAAACTTCTGATTATGGAGAAAGCTTAACACTGGTTCAACCTCCTATGGCAATATGTAACAACCAGTCATAAAAAATAGTTCTAAGCACTCTCAATACTTTAAATCACGATGGCATCCGTGTGCCTGTTTGGTGGTTAGAACGTTGAATACAAATGAAAAGGTGTTAGGCTCAAATAACAGTTCAGAGTTGAATGCCCGTAGGTGATAACAGTATACTTTAAACCCTTTAATGCGTGATTTTTTATTTTGTTCTGAAAAACTTATAGGGGAGAGTAGCCGAATTTCGACCCCTTCTTTTATTTTCAGGTGTAACTCACTTAATTTTTCAAATATCTTCAAAACATCACTAGACGGAGACAATCTATTCATCTACTAACTAAATAAATCTTTAGATCAATTTCTTTTTGAAAATCTTAAGTTATATTTTAATTTGAAAAGTTTGTCAAAAGTGGTCCAAATTCAGCAACTGGTCGCCTAAATTGGACCAAACAATATCAGGCTGATTTAATGACTAGGGAATATAAGTAATTTCATTAAAAGCAACATTTGCGATTAATGAAACAATAAACAAAATATAATAAAATCAAATATCTGAAAATTAGAGTAATTGTTTTGAATGAAAATATATTCAAAATATAAATCAAAGTTATCAATAATTAACAATAGAAATTATGGAACAAATTGCCAGCTGCTTGACTATCATGCAATATGTGATGCAAAGCTTACACATGAATTTCGTTTATTCATTTTTTATTCCAGCGCACTCAACATGAAACCGTATTTGGCAATCTGAACATTGAATCATTTCTGCTATTTTATTTTTCTTACAGATTAGGCAGAACCAATCATCACTGTCTAGATTTTTGTTTTAGATTCTAATTTATTGGATTTTTTTTTTTTTCCTTATGTTCATAGTTCTTCCTTTCCACCATTTTCTTTCCAATTGCATTACGCCTATTTTTTAAAACTTGATGTTCCAATTTCTTTTGTGCTGTGAGAGCTTCCTTATTGTGATTTTTTTTTTCATTTTAAGGTTTATTTTATATGGCAAAGATGTTAACACAGATGTTTTTTTGGCTCCATCTGTACTTTGATTTAACTGATTTTAGGAAGGGAGATAACATTTCTAATGATTCTTTGGCTTTTTGGGGGGTTTGTGGCTGCAGCCTTCTTGCAGGTCAATTTCTTCACAACTTACTCTCTCCTTTTCGTTTCCTATATATTTAACAGCTTTTGCTGTCACGGGTGTTTTTCTTCCAGATAGTTTGTCTGTGTCGTTTTCAACATTTTCCAATTATATTTAAAATGTGTTTAAAAAATATGCTATATTGAAAAAGAAAACTCTACGATTAATCAAACGCAAAACATTATATATTCAAACAGTGTTGAATGCAGGGGTCCTCACCCCCGGAGCCTTGAAATAACCACTCCCCCTGGAAGGTTTGAGATTTTATGCATTATAATGGCAAAAATGTGTAATTCCACCCTCCACAACTGTAAAAAGTCCCCCCCCCTCACACACACCCTCACGGAACTGCAAATATCCTCCAGGGGTAAATGTCTGAATTCAACTCTGTAAATCAAATACGCCGTAGGAATAAAGAATTCAAAGATAATAAATACAAATACATACAAGCTAAAAGAAATTGCAAACAAAATTTATTGCATAAACATGTGAAAATATTTTTATGTTTATATAGGTCTAAACTGTATAAAAAAAAAAAAAAAAAAAAAAAAAAAAATCATGCATGGAGATATTAATCCATTATAAAATATTAAAAAATAAAAAAAGTATTGTACAAAGCGTACAGCCCTCGAAATTCATTACTTACTTTTCAAAATTATTATATATTTGGTCCAATTTAAGCAACTTAAATTGGCCCAATTAAGGCAACTGCACTATCTTTTAAAACGGATGATCTCCAGACTAAGAACGAAAACGAAATCAAACAAATCCGCATGAAAAATATGCGCAATAAACAGATGGATTTAGATATGTACATGAAAATGTAACAACTTACCTTAGTTTTAAAGTATTCACTTCCGCTGAGTAGGAATAAATTAGATCAAAATAGCTAATTTTAGGTTTTTTAAAATTGTCTGAAAGCAACACGTGGTAGGCAGGTGCTTCTTCTAATAATAAATTACGTCATTCTGATGAGTAGGATTTCAGCGATAGATGGCGTATCTATCTATAATTAACGGAAGAATTACAACGGTCCATTTAAAGTGTCGGTCCAAATAGGGCTACTCTTCTCTATGTGAGTCTATTTTTGTTAATTATCCACTAGAAAAATAGTGGAAAAATCTATTTATGTTTCTGTTGGACATAATGTCGTAATGTCATTCTCCTGAGTTAGGACAAAAATTGCTCAAAAAATGATAATTTGAAATTATATACTTACTTTAAAGTATTTACGCTGCACAATAACAACTATTTAAAGATATAATAATTTTTATAATGATTTTAATAGTTTGCAGAATTAATAATGACTACCTTACAAATATAGGGAAAAGCGCCAGTCGAGCACATGCAAGCAGTATCAACAAAAGATGCTATAACCTCTCCTTGATGACAAATCAGAACAAAAACAGACTTCACGACCTTAAATGCATGTTAGCACATGTAAGTAACACATAATAGTTCACCAAAAGGCCAATAGAAAGTACCAACGATCATGTAATTCCTGAGTTACAATATGCATTTAAGGATTAACCTTTAACTGCTGTTAGCACTCTCAGAGACCGCTGCTTTTTTCAGCTTTAACAGATTAACTTGTAATTTTCTTTTAACTATAGAAACAAGTGCAATTTTATTACGATTGAAATCCTATTACCATCGAAGTCATATGAATAAGTGAATTTTTATTATAACAGTTACTGTACATAAAGTTTATTACAGAAACAGTATCCAATGCCGAGTCTTTTATTTATCCTTCGAGCAAATGGTCTCAGAGGTCTCTCACAGTATCTATGAGACAATTTTTGTCGCAGTAATTAAGGATTAAACAAACAGGCTTCATAATAATTAAAAATCTAATTCTTTTCCAGGATCAATAGGTTTCCCATATCAACGGCTAATGTCATTTTTAAAATCAGTAACTCCCTAATTTTCTCTCGACAAAAAGGTGATTTCAAAAGTAATATTATACATCACATATAAAAAACAATATACTTAATTTTACACTTATCCTTATTCCAAATAGAATCTGTCTTCAATTCAAGTATTTGCCTAAAAGTCGGCTGAATTATATAAGCACGTATACACGTCTCAAAAATGAAAAAAAAATATATATATAAACTTATTGTTGCATTATTTATAATAGAATAAAGAATTACTTATTTTAAAAAATCGAACAAATCCTTTGGCAGAAGAAATTGTCATTCAATATTTAACAAAATTCTTAATAAATGAGACAGTGGGTTCTCATCAAGCAAAAGGTCTACGGATGATTATCTTACAAAAAATCCAGTCTAATATTCTCCAACTTTGGTATTTAATAATGCGAAAATTTCTTCATTATTTTTTTTTCTTTGAATCGCTGTTTTTGTTTGTTTGTTTGTTTGTTTTGTTTTAGTTTAATTTCATTCTAACATCAGGACAATGATGCATACGGATAATTATAATTTCTTGCATTTCCTATAGTAACTCATCTTTTCCCCAGGTTTTGGAGTACATTATGGATTTTCTCCCGAGATTTTCCTGAGATTTTACAACCAAATGTTTCCCCTGAGATTTCCCTGATCCTACAAGAAGTCTAATTTTTCTTTGTATGGAATGGAGAAATAGCTACGAGTACTTTATGGTTCAACATTTTACTAATTACTGGTTTAACCCATAGATATTTACGGTTGAATCGGAACACGAAATTTCGGGACAAATTTTCGCCGCCATTTTTATAGTGGCAACTTTTTGAAAACATGTTTGAAATTTAAAAATAGAATTACTTTTAGAAATAAAAATACAATTTTCAAAATTCGATTTTTATTACCCGAAAAATTAGATAATGGAGACCCTTTCCATAGGAATTGTAAGAAGTTACATTATTAAAAAGTTTTATTGATATGATTATATTTGTTTCGGAAGTGACAAGCTTGAAACTAAAGCATTATTTTTTATAACTTTTCACTTTTGAGCTTGAACCATGAATTCGTAACGGGTAATATTTTAATTGGAATGAAACTATAATCATGAATGTTATGTGATATAATTTTCTGATATTTCGCTCACGGCATATAACCCAGTAAACAATTCATTTCAATAATTTAGAGTTACATGTTTACTTTGACGTTAAGCATCCTGACCAATGAAAGGCTGTGATGAGATTGTAATTTTATAGCTCTAATGGCCATTACACGAATGTACTGAACGAAAACCCTATCGGAATAGAAATCATGGCTCATCCTTTTATAGCAGAACCTCTTCAATTTCAATGACTAACTGAAATTCCATGTAAACTGCTGATGTCATATGTTTTAATTAAAACTTCTATATTAAAGCTCTTGGATCAAGTAACATAGAATTATATTTTCGATTCAATTAAAAGAAAGTTATTATTACACTTTAACTTTTTCTTAATTTGGGAGAAATTTACTTTTTAGTTAAAAAAATTAAAAGTAGCTAAACCCAAATGGTAAAAACTAAACTAAGGCTTACTGAAATCTAACGAATATGTCAATAGTTGTTTTGCGTAATATTAATCCTCCAACGACCATAAGTAAAGTTATAATTTTATTTCAATGTCATAGTTTGTATTATATTGTTTTCACTAAAAAAAAGAGTAAAAATATGTATAATCAGAAAGTACATGTCAACTACGGCTGACACACAAATTCGAGACCACATCACAGCAACAAAAAGTAATCAAACATTTGAAACCTATAAATATCAACTCAAAATTTACCTAACTTTAACAGTCAGACAAAAGAAAAAAAAAGAGAGAGAGAGAGACAAAAATGCCTTTTTGACAAATGTATCCTCAAAAAGAAGACCAATTTATGCCTTTGATTCCTTGTGGCAGGTACTAAATTTTGAAAAGTTGTAGCATCATATCAGTAAATCCGATAGATATGTTTTTTCTATGATTAGGTCAATTCTTCCCAATGAAGGCAAATTTGGTAGATATTCACTTAAAATCTAAACCTACTTTTTCTCTAGGTTTTAAAGGTATTTAATTCAGTTAGAATTTAATAAAAAAAACTAATTTTCAATAGTAAAAACATTATTATTAGAATAACACACAGATGAAGCTAACAGTGAATTGTAGTAAGAATTGCAAATATGTCAGCTAAATTTGAAATGGATTCGGAATAATTTAATAACAAATATTATGTAAAATTTAATAGAATCGTAATTTAGAACGTTTTTAGAACGTTTTCCGCTCATTTCACCCTTTTAAATTTTGATTTTTTTTCAGGAACTGTTCTTAGCTTGTGCCTTAAAAGCAAACGCCATACGAAATCTAATTTCTAGTCCCTTCGGTATTACAAAAATCGTAATTTAGATTTTTTTTTCCTACTGCACACTTTTAAATTTCGAATTAAAAAAACTGTTTTGTGCGTGCATTTGCGTTTTAAAAGTAGCAGCCATTTCAACGTTCTATCCTTAACCATTCCAACCATATTACCTTTTTAAATTTCGAATTTTTGTTTAAACTTTTCTTAGAAAGCATTTACACCTTAACTGCCATTCCAAATTTGAAGTTTCCAACCTCTTCAATATCCAAAAATAAGTTTGCCGTCCCTGCAGTCCCCTTTGGGTAGTGGCACTCACATAAAATATAGCCTATGTTGGAATTTTCGCCATCAATTTGCCACCATTACTTTTGAAATCAATTCGGTAGTTCCAAATGCAAACAAACACACAAACGAACCTTTTCATAATATTAATATAGATTAAAGAGAATTTTCTTCTCATTTTTATATTTGGTCATGATGTACCATTTTGTTTCTATTCACACCTTAAGGGGCGGCGGGATATATTATATCCCACCTAATTTTAATCATGATTTGCACCAGAAACGTCTAATTAAATTTTATCTTTGGAGAAAAAAAAATATGAAAAATTGTTTATTTTTTTTTCGAAATTTCCGGTGTGAATTCAACATTACAGAAACACAATTGCTTGCCACTGAAAGGATTAATAAATAAAAAGGGTAATTTCCTATTTAAAGAAATCCTAATATTAAAAATTCATTATAATTTTTTGTTATTAATTTAATAATTCAAGTGTGCCTCGTAAGGTTATCTACTGTTTCAGTGTGTCGCGTAAAGCCAACTGTAGTTCCAAATATGCTGAAAAATAAAAGAGATTAAAAAACAGTGTTGTTACGATGATTTTATGTATACTCAATTAAATTTAATGGCTTCATTGTTATAAAATTTAACGGGATTTATTTATTTATGTAACGTTACTTTTAACCGATTTTTAATGAGTTTCGGAACACAAGTGTCTGAAGCAGCTGCTGTAAACCCCATAAATACAATTCAACGAAACGCAATCGATAAATTGAGGTGGTAAAGTGTAACGCGAAGTGTAATCCATCATCCACGCATTTTATTTTAAAACGCTTGGCAGTTGCATTTATGTAAGAAGGATTTTTTCTTTACATTTGCTGAAAAAAAAAAACTTATGAAAACTGCATTGATTTCCGGAATAAGCTATAGTTTACTTTATAAAGTATTTTTTACTTTTTCTCTTTAAACTAGCACTGAAAAGGTACAGATTGGAGGAAAAACGTATTTGTAAATGTCATAGAAGAAAAAACGTTAATTGGAGTATTTGATTCGAAAATTGCTTCCTCAAGAATTAAACATATCGATTAAGAAATAAATTACACGCACATTAAACACAATTTGTTGAATAATGCATGACATAACATTTTGTGAGTTTTTCTGAGTTAATAATTAGTAAATCTACGACAATCGATCTTCAATAGATAAAAAAGTTAGAAATGTAACTAACATATGAAAAGTAAAAGAAAAAACGATAAAAGTTCACTTTTTTGTGTGTGTGTGTGAAGCAGTGCCACCTATTGCCTCGAGAGGGGTATTATCGTTTAGTAAGTTTGAATTGGATCAAAAAGGAAGATAATTGTTTGAAGCACACACTGGAAGATGAGTATAAAGCGGAGGAAGAACGATGAAAATCCTTTTAAAAAATACAGTTGTAGATTAGTATAAAAGGAGATGAACGATTAAATTTCAAACACAGAATTATAGATTGGTACAATGGATAAAAAATGATGAAAGTCGGAACTCTTGAAAGAAAGAACGATGAATAACTTTCTTTTAACTATCCGTAACAATCAGTATTTCCATCCTCTGATCCTTCATCAGGGATTGAAACATACTCTATCTTTTATATAAGTCTTACCACTATTTTCAATTCGCTATAGATTATTATTGCGCATGTTAAAGAAATCTATTACCAAGGTTTGGAAATATTGTAGCAAATATATAAAAATATACAGGATGTTACGACCCCTGTTTTCAATGTTTCTCGTGTTGTTTTGCCCGAAAGACATCTCACTGGAAGAAACTTCAATGAGGATGCAGACGTTATTTCAACTGTGTTCGACAAAATGCAATTCGACAAAATGCTGCATCAGTTGCTTCGAAATGCAACCTGAACGATGAAATCAGTGCATATTATCTGAAGGAGAAACATTTTGAACAAGTAATTTAAAAAAAAGTAGAGATAAAAACGGACTTCAAGGGAATGTCTGTTACCTTATTGCACACTCTCAGAAATACTTTCTTCAATTCACGGAAATTTTCCTGGCAGCAGTGTCACCAGGACTTTTCCGTTAATAGACGAGTATCCGTTTCTTTTTTTCTCTGCTACAGGAGGCAAAATATACGTCAATTGAAGAAAATGGGAATAAAATAAAAGTTGCTGACCTCGGGATCAACCCAATTACCTTAGTACTACGAGACCAGTACTATAAGCTACAGTTGTACAGTAGTGAAACAATTTGAAGTAAATATGTTTGTCTCAGATTGGTATGGCTTGATTAATTTATTTAAAAAGCTTTAAATTTTGAAGTTAATTTCGGAAATATATCGTTTTTAATTAGATTGTTTTTGGAGTTTTAATACTTTAGTACTGAAATGGGATAAAAATATGAATTATAAATATTTTTATGTAGATTGCTAGATGTAAAATATGAATATTATATTTTTATGCGAAATTTACTTATATGTATATTTTTTTGAGTAAAATCGGTTATTTTCCATTTAATATTTTAATTAAAATTCCTATTTCAAATCTTATGAAATGTTATCTATTTTAAATGTTCATTTAAAATATATTTTAAATGCGAATATTTTTTTATAACTTTAAAAAATAAATTTTGAATACTTCTAAATGAATGAGAAAATTTATTATTTATTTTTAAATTAGAAAACATTCCTTTTCTTTGTTATTGGTGAAGTTTTCTTTATTTTTTTTTTAAATTAAATTAGAAACCTTAATTAATAGAAATTTTGTTTTTTCGTTTTTAAAATGAATACGGATTTTAGTATTAATAGAGCCAATACGCATGCGCGCTAGGAAGGAACGGAATTTCTCCCTCTTTTTCAGACTTTCGGGAAGAATTCACGGATAAAACACGTTTTCTAGGAGTAAGGAAATTATTTGTTAAAAAATGAGGAATAATTTAGTGTATATAGACGAGTTTTCCTGACAGTGTGCTGAAAGTATTTACTGAGAGTGGTTGGGATCAATAAAGTATTGTAGGGAACACCCACTTTTAATCCAATTGTTGCCACTCTTTCTCATTTGGATGCGCAATAGACAATCTTATATTAAAACTTTTGATGATAATTATGTAAAAGCGTATACCTTAACATCATACCGAAATTGCGTGGGAATCGATTTTACTATAGTGGCAGCTTAAGTAAATAAATAAATAAACATAAAATATGTCTTATTCGGATCCTGATAAGATTTATAATGGAACCACCACTAAAATCCAGCAACAACAAGGGAAATCATCACGGATATCGGAGTATGCTTCAAAAGATATGCTGCAACAAAAGATGAATGTTTCTGCATCTTACAAAACGTATGAAACTACAGCAATCTCTTTCGAGTTATCTACGATTTCGAAAAGCGTCCTTTATCTTCAGAAACATGAGGAACCAATAGATTTTTCGGGATTTAAGGAGGCATTTCTGAAACAAACGTGTGTTTTGCTGCCCGTTTTAACAGGAAAGAAAAAGACTGAAGCGTTTCCGAGTAGATTTTACAGTGTATTAGTCAGTTTTCGCAACACGAAAGATCGGTTTTTCGGATGCTATCTATTCTCAAGTAAACATTTTCATATTAGAACAATTTTGAACACAATTATTCAATTGGCAAATAAATCATAAGAGTTGTAAATTTCCAAGTGAGTGAAAAAAGTCCGGGCCAGGATTCGAACCACGGATGTCATTCGAACCAGGATAATTGTGTTAAAAATTGATCTAATATGAAAATGCTTACTTGAGAGTAGATAGCATCTGAAAATCCGATATTTCGTGTTGGAAAAATTGACTTACACTGTAAAAACTAATAGAAAACCTTTTTAGCTCATAGGCTATCAAAGCCTGAGAGCTAATGTGCCCGCAGGTTCTGTACCTACGTAACACGATAACTCTTAAGAGAAATATCCGATTTGCTTCAAAAATTTTTTCTAGGTTCATTCTGATAAGGCGCTTCCCTGATTAGTTTTGAGGGTTCATTGGTTAAGGATAAAAAGAGGAACGGGGAGGTGAATCCTCCCCCCCTTAACTTAGATAAATGGGTTTTCATGCGGAATTGTGAGATTTGCTTCAAATTTGGTATAGCTGTTAATTCTGACAAGGCGCTTCCCTGATTAGATTTGGCGGTTCATTGTGTAAGTATAGAGGTGGGAGCGGAGGGCTAATACCCCCTTAATTTAGATAAATGGGTTTTTCTATCAGATTTGCTTCAAATTTGGTATACCGATTTATTCCGATAAGGCGCTTCCGTCATTAGATTTGGAGTGCTCATTGGTTAAGTAAAAAGAGGGGAAACGGGGGACTGAATCCCCCTTAATTTATTTTTTGAGAGGCATTAATAGAGAGCAAATAAGAATATAATATACAATTAGTGTGAATAGTCTGTGAGCTCAATGACATCAGTTTAACTGGACACTTTTTCTTTTCTTTTATTTTATTTTATTTTTTTAACGGGCAGCAAAAGAAACTTTCAAACTTTTGTTTCAGAAATGCTACTTTAAATCTCGCATATCTTTTGGTTTCTGAAAGTAAAGGAAGTTTTTTCAGAATTGTAGATAACTCGGAAGATTATTATATTTTAATAAAGTTTTGCTCAATCCCGAAACATTTCTCTTTTTTTTTTTTTTTTTTTTTTTTTTTTACTGTGGTGTTTCTTGATCTAGAAAAATATAATATTACCATTAACGGAAATAAACAATAACCTCTTCCAACTTGCCCATGATTCCACAAAGAGATCTTTATATTTACAAACACGATATTTTCAAAATTTAAAGAAGTATTTTTTTTAAAAAAAGCTCCTTTTTGCTCTCACTAATTTTAGGAAATGTTTCTGTGTAGTTTTATAGTGTATTAATCAGTTTTCTCAACTCGGAACATAGGTTTTTCGGACTCTGTCCATTCTCACGTAAACATTTTCATGTTCAACAATCATGTTTTAAATACAAACATGATAAATTAAAATTGTCAATAATTACGTTAAAATTAACATTAATTTTTTTACTCTCGCGTGTTTCAAATCAGTTACGCAGCTGAAAATGTCTCATTGAGAATAAATAGCATCATACAAATCGATATTCCAGTTTGAGAAAACTGATTATTATTAAGCTATAAAAAATACTCGGAAACGTTTCAGAAAATCAGTGGCAGCAAAAAAAAGTTTGTTTTTATAAAAGCTTTTTTATATGCGGGGCTCACAACCATAGTAGACCAAGTCCATTTTGAAAAAAAAAAAAATGAGATAGTCCATTTAGAAGGTGCTTAAAATCATTTTTTTCCGCTCCAACAGTGAACCAAGTCTGTTTTCACATGCTTTATCATATGTGTCATCTGTTTACAGGCTTGGTTTACTGTGGGAGTGGATAAAACAGATTTTGTGCACCTTCAAAATGAACTATCTCATATTTTTTTTTTTTTCAAAATGGACTTGGTCTACTATGGTTGTGAGCCCCTCGTATATCAAATGTGTATTGCTTTTTGAGGTTTCTAAGTATGAAGAACACTTTCCGGAATCGTAAGTAATTCGTAAGAAGCTAATGTATATTTTCGTAAATATATTATATTTTTGTAGATAAAGAATTTTTTTCGAAGCATATTACACTTTATTTTTTATGAATTTATTCTCTTTACGAAACCTATCTGTGTTCTTTAGATTACAAGAGCATGAGAGTGATTTTTTAAAACATTAATTAAACTTCAAACACATTTTTAAGCACTATTCAGTATTTTAGCGAAAAACATGTTTAAAATCAGAACAGCTGCTACAGAAATCTATAGTTTTTAATGAGCAATAAATACTCAATAATAATATGGCCAATCATTTTTTAAATATTCTACTTGTTACTGGAGAGCTACACATCATAAAGTAAGAGAAATACATCATAAAAGAATAATAGTTATTGCTTTAGCCGGATATAATAATCTCCATTCTTCAGAAGAAGGTTACTTAAAATGCAATTACCGCAATAATATATTAATGCAAAAGATATATTAGGTAATGATCTTTGACGTTTTCTCCGGAATAACCTTCATATCTCGTTATGCGCCAAGAATTAGGATTATTTACCTTCATTTCATTCAGAAAAGAGATTCAAAAGGAACATTTTGTCCAGGCTTCAAAACATTAACAGTCGATTAAAGGGTATCTCGACAGATTACAACTAATTTGACAGTATACTCTTTAATTTTTCATTTTCGGAAATGGCAAAATTAAAATATGAATTGACTATCATCCAAGAATAGGTATTTGCATGCTTAAACATATATTTCTATTAGTGTAAGCATTTTAAATAAAACTTTACTATGAATAAAAGTTCATCTTTTAGACTGAAAAAAAAATTAATAAAAAAAAAGAAGAAAAAGAAAAAGAAGAAAGAGAAAAAAGAGAAAGAATGAAAGAAAAGAAACAGAAAGAAACCTGCTTGTTGGCAGCTTTTAATTACAGGGGCTGAGTAAAGTAATATGAACACCTGAGTAAGAAGAATACTCGAGAGAAACCTGTCGTATGCTCACACCTTCTAGTAAGGCTACTCTACTACTATATTTAAGTATTGCGCGGCAGCGCAATACTTATTTATTTCCAGTGTCACTTCTCAATGTTAATTTAACATGGAAAAGCCTATGGAGATCATAACTTTTTCATTTTTTCTTCCCACCTTTTTGTCCCTGATGCCACTCATTTTTTATTCTTTACTAATTTTAATGATATTATAAATTTAAAGTGTAAAAACGATTGCCTGACGCCAGGGTCAAAACGAATGGTAAAATGCCTTTTTATATGGGTGACTCAGAGAGAAACATGGGCCACTTTTTTTTTTTTTTTTTTTTTTTTTTTTTTTTTTTTATACATTATTTAAATATTTTTCTTAATAATTCCAATTTTCGCTTTCTTTTCATTGAAAATCAACGGCCTTTTTTCATAGAAAATGTAACATTTTTACTTCATTGTTACAAAAATTTCAAAAGCCGTAATAATAATTTATTTCTTTTTAGTTGAAAGATTTTCACGTGAAATATTAAATTGAGCTAGTTTTTTTTTTTTTTTTTTTTTTTTTTTTTTTTTTTTCAAAAATTAAAAAGGTGAATATGGCGTCATATTGGAAATAAAAAGGATATTTTCAGAATAAGTTTTTGCTTTGGTCAAGTTTATATTTTAGTAAAAAGTTTCTAATGGGTAGCTATTTTTACGCAAGGTAGAGAACTTAGTGGGGAATTACATAACTTAAATTTTAAAATGTATTTTTTTTTTTTCCGAGATGAGAACCATTTATGAGAACCAACCCAAGTTAAACTTAGGTAATAATTTTCTGATGTGTTTACATCACCCCTTGGGAGAGAATATGGTTTAAAAATTTAAGTAAACTTTTTTTTTTTTTTTTTTTTTTACTGTATCACATCTATAATATTGTTAAATATTAGCAGTAAGGATTCAACACAATTTACATTTACATGCATAGCGTTCCTGAGTGCGAAATAGGGTATCTAAATTTAAATTAAGTTAATTTTTTATGTTTTGATTATAGATTTTTTAACTTTCAGATTGGAAGTTTTTGTCCAAACTACCGCAACCTGCATTACTACAGTAGTGAATCATTTTGAATTACACATTGGTAAACTACATCCCACATTGTGATGCAATACCACATACATCAAAGCCTGATTATGATACTCTCCATTAATTTTGAAATGCGTTTCTGAGTGCAGTAGTTATTAAAAAACTTGACATATTAAACAAAAACATAATTTGAAGAACAAATTAAAAAAACAAAATTTATTTCCTACATTGTTTAAGCCCGAGAAGAGACAGATATTAAGATATTTCATTCAATTAGTTTTACATTTAATGTTAAATTTTTGTAACAAATTAGTTAAGCCAATTGAAGATTAAAAAATAAAAATAAAATTCATACAATATGATACTTAAAACACCCTAAAAAATGAGATTCCGTTCAAATGAAATCGAAATAAATCTTAGACTTCTTCCATTTTTAATTGAAATTATTTGTATTGCAGATTTTGCATTATGTTTATGACAATTGTGCATAAAAGGATAAGATGCATGCAAAATACAAAACCTAAATAAAAGCCTAAGATTTATTTCGATTTCATTTGAACGAAATCTAATTTTTTAGGGTGTTTTAAGTATCATATTGTATGAATTTTATTTTAATTTTTTAATCTTCAATTGACTTAACTAATTTGTTACAAAAATTTAACATTAAATGTAAAACTAATTGAATGAAATATCTTAATATCTGTCTCTTCTCGGGCTTAAACAATGTAGGAAATAAATTTTGCTTTTTTAATTTGTTCTTCAAATTATGTTTTTGTTTAATATATAATATATACTATCATACTCCACTTTCTACTGTTGAAGCGCGCCGCACAGAGCTGAACGTATAATAGAGGATCAACACCACTAAGGCTATACAATAAAATTGAGAGCTATCTCCCTATTCTGTTGCATTGTAAAAAAAAAAAAAAAAAAAAAAAACACAGCTTTCCTTCCATAGAGTAGTACGGGATACATATTTCAAATTGGATATTCTTTTAAAAATAATGACGAAGTTGCTACCATTTTCACTTATATATATATTTATTTATTTATTTATTGAATAAACTATAGATTTTATTTAATTTAAGCACAAATATTTAATTTGATATTAGTTAAAAATAAAATTTTATAAAGCTCAACAACAACAACAAAAGAAGAAAAAAAGAAAGAAAAATTTGTTAAGTATCTATCTATATATATAAAAGCCGTTCTCTGTGTGTATGTCCTTTATACAAATCTTTCATTTTTGACCGATTTGCACGAAACTCGATGTACATACGTTTTAGAACGTGGAAAAGATCACTGTCTACTTTAAAAAAATATCAGACCACTATTTATCCCTTTTTTCTACCACTTCCATATCTATATATATATATAAGCCATTCTCTGTGTGTATGTCCTTTATACAAATCTTTAATTTTTGACCGATTTGCACGAAACTCGATGTACATATGTTTTAGAACGTGGAAAAGATCACTGTTTACTTAAAAAAATATCAGACCACTATTTATCCCTTTTTTCTACCACTTCCATAATTTAACATTATAGAAATATCTCTTTATAAATCTTTTTTAATTCAAACGTTTCTTTCCTGTTGCCAAACCCTAAAAAATGACACAATAATACGAAAAAAATAAGGATAACGCGTGTATTTTGTTTCTATTTGCCAATAAAAATTCAGATTTTCTTGCTATATTTTTGCGTGTTTGATACTGACGTCATTTTAAACAGAAAATTTACATTTTTTTGTATATAAAATAAAAACTTCAACTATAAGAGCGGGAAAATAACGTAGCACCTCAATTTGAATGTTTTTTTTTTTAAATTAAAACATCTATTTTATTACAAACAGTCAAATTTCATGAAAACAATTTAAAGAAAAGAAAAAAAAAAGCTAGGTATGACGTCACATTCTATCAAATCATTTAAACGCGTAACCAAACTCATTGTAAACATATGGTTCCTATATTTTGCTTACTACTTCGATTGTATACTACAGCTATATGTTATAGCTATACGTTATCGCTAAGTGTTGTATTACTTTAGATTCAGTGCTAATATTTTCTGTGATTTATAGCAAAAAGAGAGCGGTTATTTACATTTTCAAGAAAAATCTTGACAAATGTCTTGATTTAAAATTTATGGAAAATGACATCATTTCATCTAATCATTGTAGATTTAATTTCAATAAAATTTCAAATTTTCCAAATAAAATTTTAGTAACTACTACCTCATTTGGATGTATTTTTTTTGCATTTTCCCCCGTATTGTGAAGATATTGTATACTTTTGTTACGCGCGCCAAAGAAAACATGTATTTTAATTTTAAAAGTTAAAAAAATTACCACAATGTGTCAAAAAACATCCTTTTTCTGAATTTGAATTTCGCTAGTTCCAAAATTAAAACTAAAAATGTGAGTTTTTTCATAAACTTCAAGTTAAGGCTGTTCATCAAGTTAAGGCTGTTAATAAAGTTAAGGCTGTTCATAAAGCTAAAGCTGTTCATAAAGTTAAGGCTGTTCATGAAGTTAAGGCTGTTCTCAAATCCAAAGGAGCTATTTTCTGACACATTTTTTAATTGATTTTTGTTCGGAAACGCATGAAATTGTCAGGAGTTCTTATTTGGAAACTATGTAATCGAAAGATAGTTTCCATTTGTTGTTAAAGGTATAAGATCTTTCAGTTGGTGTTTTGAACTGAATTTCGGACGCAACAGTGCAATAAAGGATAAAAACCGACCGTCACGCAACCACAATTGCTCATTACTCGATAAGTAATTTATTTATGAAAAAAGGAAAAACTCATTTCAATTCCAAATCGCTTTAATAGTCAGGCCTACAAATTTTAAGCCTTTACGTTTAATGAGTCAGAAAATGTGTCAGAAAGTTTCGCGTTGTTTAGCAGGGAACTGGAGAAGCACCTTAAGCATTTGCAGTTAGTATTTTGTAATCAAGTTGCATGCCAGATAGTCGCTTAAAACATAAGTCATTCTATATTGTTTTAAACAATGGTGCATGCCATAATAGGTGTCAGGCACACTCATTAAAATAAGAATACCCTACCGCACAGCCCCATTACCGAAGATAAACCCGTCAATATACTTAGAGATAAAAATAGTTCTGCATTTTTCATTCAGCTAATAAGACTAATCCTTCATAATTGGGTTCACATGATTATATAACTTTCCCTTATAATTCTATGACTAAGCAACGGAAAACAATATGTTACGCACTAAAATCTTCCCTAAAAAACTAATAGTGCAAGTCGCATGGATATCCGTTCTGAAGAATTCAAGTTATATGCACCCGGAACGAAAGTCCCATTTGAATTTTATATACTTATCAGGTTATTTTGAGTAGTTTGATTTGATATCTGTTTAATTCGTGTTTTATTTTATTTTAGGCGTTTTAATTTCGTTTGCCAATTTAGTTTTTGAATATTACGCGAAAGCAAACGAATTCTGAATTATTTACAATGTTTTTGAACAATTGAGTTAATCTTTTGTATTTGTGTTGCAAGCATATTTAAAAAATATGCATGCTTAAAAATTATTTTAAAACCCATAAAAAATTCGTAAATTGAGATAAACATTACAAACAAATATCACTGAAAGTACTTTTGTTTTCTATAATAAATTGGAACAATTGAATGTACAATGTTTAGACGTTAAACTGCAATAAAAGAGAAATTTGTTGTGTTAGGTTGTTGCCACCGAAAATATGATACCAGCGTTACTCATAGACATGTCTTTTCTTTATACTATTGCATTAAGTGTAAACAGGTTCATCTTTCGTAATCGGGTTGCACCCAACTTTAAAAATATCCATGCTTAAAAATTACTTTAAAATCCATTAAAATCAGAAAACTGAGGTACAATTTTCAAACAAATTTCATTTGAGAGAACTTTTTTCTATTCGACATTGTAAAAAATGAAATTGTGTGATGTTTAAAAGTTAGAAAAATTGCTGTAAAGGCACATTTTATGGGTTACAATTTATGGGGCACAATTTATGGGCACTGACATAGTGTTTTTACTTTATAATGTAGATAATACCATGCAAACGAGATTTTCACTAAGTGCTGCGCGATTTGGAGGAATTTCTTTTTTTCGTATTGTCAGGAAAATCACATATTTTTCTCTTATACCCGCCAAATAAAACGTGCATTCTGTTATTAAAGCTCAGGGATTTTACTATGGTTGCAAGACAATAACGCCATGTTTTTTGATTGTCTTTATAACGATTTGTGGATGGGAATGCACAAATTTCAGTTATTGCGATTGCCGTATTATTTCGTTTTAATTTATTTTACCTGGAAGGCTTCTTATAATTGACAAGGGCGAAGCCGGGTAGTTCTGCTAGTTGCTCATAAAAATATGAAAAACATGAAGAAATAACCAAAAGTGATAACAAGTTTGAGAAAATGCCTATAATATTTAGATAACTGCAGGATTCATTTCTGGTGTGCATTGAAAGTATGACGTTGTCGCTGCAAAATGTGGACCGGTGAGTTAGCTTTCCGAGTTATTATGTAGCTTAGTGGTTGAACACCCCCGTATTAGAAGATGTCGCAAAGTAACGCCACTCGAGTTGCAGTGGTCGAGTCGAGATGGTAATTAAATTGATCATACTGATCGTAATTGGTCATCCTACTGATCTAAAAATTTGGACATTTATTTTTAGTTTATATTTTGCAAGTAACTGTAAGACTAGCTGTAAATTCATGAACAAAAAAATGGCAGTTTTTGATCAAGTAAGTTTTGACTAGTCCCCTGATTTTAATATAATTGAACCTTCGTGGGGTATTTTGGAAGCCAGGCTGCGCAGAAGGTTTTTGCCTTTAACGACATTTTCTGAATTAGCGGCTTTTTTTGCAGGAGGAATGGTTACTTATGTCTGTGACTGTTGTGCATGACTTGTATTTGTCCATTCCTCGTCGGATACAAGCTGTAATTAATGCAAAAAGAGGGCCACCAGCCTACTAATAAAATTTTTGTCTCAATATACAGGTTTTCATATTATTTTGTCCAACTCCTGTTCGCGCCAGAGTTGGTGATATTGATATAAATTCTTTATAATTTACCGTTACGGTGAATAGTTCTTAATAAAGTTTCTCTATATTTACACACACACACTTTCCTTATTTCTACACTTAATTACAATTATCTTACATACTAACCTACATCCTATAATATACATACATACTATATACAATACACACATACATACAACTTTCAATTCATACAATATATGTAAGAACCATTTTTTCAACAAATGAAAGCAATGACTACCAAGCAATCTTCTATAATCCAATTCCACAACACAAAAATCACTGAATAAGTTCGTTTTCCCATGATCAGGGTTCTTTTATCATAAATAGTACCATGTTTTTCGGGTTGTTGAAAGCAATAAGTCACTCCGCCTCTAAATAGTATTATTTGAGCAGAGGCGGATTACCCATTAGGCTGAGTAGGCCTAGAGACCCGGAAGGAAAGGGGCCCCTATGCCAAGATTTTCTTTCAGGATTTTTCTTCATATCGAGCTAATATTTTAAGTAAAAGAGAAATAAGGTGCAATATTCTTTGTTCCACTCATTTATCTTGTAGGTAATTAACTTATAGAAGGTATTCCAAATGCTACTTCCCTTTTAATTTTTTCGATATTCATAAGAATACTGTAAAAAAAATTCCGTTAAAATACGGAAATTGTACTGGCAATCGAGACGCCAGTACTATTTCCGTATTTTAACGGAAAAATTTCCCGTAAATTTCAGAAAAATTTTCAGAAATACGGAAATAGTACTGGCGTCTCAATTGCCAGTACATTTTCCGTATTTTAACGGAATTTTTTTATAGTGAACAAAATATTGGATTCTTGTAATTTCCCGTTTGTGATGGATTTACACAGAGGCGGTTTTTCTAGCCACAGCATCCTGGGCGATATTTTCTCAGTATCTCTACAAATGATATCTTTAAAGAAGATATTAAGTTTTTATCAAGTATTTTGTCTATTTTTGCTCCATAATTTTTAGCACCCGGGGTGATCACCCGACCTCGCAGGGCCGAAACTAGCCTTTTTTACACACGAGGCAAGCGTGGACTTTGGCGCACCCCACCCCCTCCTCTCTTCAGCAAAGTATATTTACAAAGAGAATTTCACTAATTTTCTAATAGCCGACTTATTTTAAAATTTTAAATATGTAATCATAAAACATGTAATACTGAACTACGTAATATACAATGGAGGATCCAAGGAGGAGGTCACGGGGGTCATGACCCCCCTCTGAACAGCAACAAAAATATTCTAAAAATCATTTTTAAAATAAAGTATACAGTAGAGTCCCGCCTAACCGAGGTTCCGCTTTAAACGAGTAATTTTTTTTCTGATGGACTGATGGATTCCATTATTATGAAACAGCCATTAGAAATGAAGTGTTAGGTGAAGATGAACGAGCAGCCGTAAAAAGTTAGAACTCTGATTTTCTGGTCAGAATGGGGGGGGGGGGGAATGGCCGTAATTTTTTTTAAAAAGCAAAATTATGGCCATTTTTTTTCCCATTCTGACCAGAAACTAACTGAGTTCTAACTTTTTACGCCTGCTCTTTCATCTTCACCTAACATTTCATTTATAATGGCTGTTTCATAATAATGGAATCCATCAGTCCATCAGAAAAAAATGATCCATTCCAAAGGCATAATCCTTCGTTTGGCGCCCCTTCGTTCTGGCGCCCGGGCACATGCCCTCTCTGCCTCTCCTTAGTTTTGGCCTTGCGACCTCGCCCACTAATTCTAGTAAAATTCACTGTTAAACTAAGAAAGTTCTTTCAAGGTTAGAGACTCCGTATAAATGTTTATGCGAAAATACATTAATTTTTAAATTTACTTACAGTAAATTCATTCTGGAAAAAAAAAAAAAAAAAAAAAAAAAAAAAAAAGTGAACAAGAGATTTAGAAATGTTCTCAGAATTGCATCATATTGCGTGATTCGAAATAGAGGTTTTGGCGATGATCGTTTAAACCGCTGATGATAGAAACATTCTTCCAGTTGCCAAAAAGCATACAAATCAAGTACAACTTTTGTTTTATAAGGGGCTGTATGTGTATATGGGGCATTCTCACAATCTTTTGACTTTCATGTCCCTGAATAATAATTTTTATTTTAATACACTTTTTTGTATTTTTTTTATTTCATATACTCGGGAACATCCCATTGCATGATTGCACAACAATATTAACGAGATAAATAAGTTTTGGACGATGTTGGGGGTCTAAACACCTGGAAAACTCCTATACCGTCCCGTGTCCCTCATACTGATTTTTAAGTTTGAAGCTGCCTGGATAAAATTGTTTCTATAAAAATAATTCGATGTATTTTTTTTTTTTTTTTTCTGAAACTGGAACTATTGTTTTATATAAATAAGTAGCTAAAAATTAGCCTGCACACATTTTTAGGGTTGTTATTATTTTTTAAACTCTGTCCCTGGGTTTTAGATTCCTTACCATCCCTCTTCTTAAATTATACAGAAAATCACTTCAGATGCAGCCACAGAATTTTTTTCAAGTTTTTTCTCATGCAGAAGTATGCTAGATAAATAATGCGTACAATTCTTTGGCAGGAAATTTACTGTAGAATTTAAATCAGCATTTAAATATCAATTTCAAGCATCGTGGCTTTATTGGTAGTCTCACCGTCCTCAGGGTTTATTCCTGCACTTTTCGAGGTAAATTAATTTTTTTTTTTTTTATTTAATCCAATGTAAATAACTGTTTCTAAAAATCAATGAATATTTTGGCTACCACTTAGTCTTAACGTGATCTGCCTAAAATAGGTGGTAATTTTCCTTGCTGTTCCATCCTTACCGCCCCTTTTTTCCTATGCCATCCCCCTTTTTAGGTGCGTTCGTAATTATATAAATACGTAGCACCTATAGTCGTCGTTCAGTCCGTCCGTCTGTCCGTCCGTCTGTCCGTCTGTCCGTCTGTCCGCATGTAACAGAGCAAAAACTACCCAACCGAATGGTCTGAAATTTCAAAAATATGATTGTTGCAAAATTTTGTCGAGCCATTTCAAATTTTATGAAAATTGGATGTATAGTTTAATTACAGGGACAGTCAAAAGTTTTTCTTTACATTACGGCCAATGGGAAAAATTATTGCAAGTGCATTTTAATGATATTAGAGCCTTCCGAATGATCTGAAATTTTAAAGATATAACTGTTGCAAAATTTTGTCGAGCCATTTCAAATTTTAGGAAAATCGGATGTATAATTTAATTACAGGGACAGTCAAAAGTTTTTCTTTACATTACGGCCAATGGGAAAAATTATTGCAAGTGCATTTTAATGATATTACAGCCTTCCGAATGGTCTGAAATTTTAAATATATAATTGTTGCAAAATTTTGTTGAGCTATTTCAAATTTTAGGAAAATCGGATGTATAGTACAGGGACAGTCAAAAGTGTTTCGTTACATTACGGGGAATGGGAAAAAATTATTGGAAGTGCATTTTAATGATGTATCAGACTATGCGCTTTATGAAGTGCAAAAAATTATACATTCAGTACAATATGAGGTGCAAAAAATAATTATAAAACTAGTTATAGTACGAACGCACCTCATTTGCCACGTTTGACGAGCAATTTCCAACTTGTTTACATTACCGTCCCTTCTTTAACACCCCTTTAAGACAATGTTATAGCAAAATTTTGTACTAAAAATACTACATTGTCATTATTTCTTATTTGAATGTTCTGTGGGTACTATGCAAATTCATTATAAGTAAAAATTTAGAAGAAAATAAAAAGTTTTAGTGGTAAAATGGCAAGAAAAATTAAACTCGCAAATTTAATTTAAATAAAAAATTTTTCGCTGCTGACCATTTTTTCTTTATTTTGAATCATTAAGGGATTCGTCTATCAGATTAAAATTTTATTTTAGCAAGTTTAATTTCGACAGATTTTTTCCGCCCAAAAGTCAAAAGATTGTGAGAATGCCCCATATATATATCAAAATATGAAATTTTATTTTTTATATGGCCCCTGGGTCCTAATAAATTATATTTGGAAAAATAATGTTCTACATCTAGAAAGGAAATTTAAAAACTCTTTTTTTTTTTTTACGCCCAACAATTACCGAATGACATTTTGGATTTTATGAAATTTTAATGTTCACTAGCAGTAAAAGTATATCTTTCACATTTTAGTGTCCTAAACACTGAAATACATCACTTTGAAGGAGGGGAGGGGTTAACCAAAAAAGTCTAGCCTGGGTGGTCCGGGAGGTAGTTTATCCGCCTGTGTGTTTGAGACTTGCATATTGTCTCTCTATTCTAAAAAAAAAAGTAACTACCGCTGTCACCGCCACCGCCGGTTTCGATTTTTTTGTGACCGGAGGTCTTTCTTCGTTAATATTAAGAAAAATAATGCATACAAAAATATGAAAATCGGTAATATTATACAGAAATGTTTGATAACCACGCTGATGTAGACAATTTTCAAATCGAAGAATTATTTTAAGAGATATTTAATGCTAAAGTTGGACAAAATCGTTCCACTAAAAAAGTTTTATAGGAGAGCAAAAACTATACATCAGAATTTAATAATTTTTAGATCATTTTATACGTTATAATTTCCCGGTGTGCAGAATTCATTTAATTTTTTAATTTGACTCATTTTTCGAGGTTTCTTTTCTATTTTAAATTCAAATTTTCAGCATTTCGAGAGATATTTTTTACTTATTTTAGAAAATTGTACTAATTTAACCTGTTGCCAAATGTATAAACAACGGAAATAATAATGTTTGCTTCAAATTAAAAAATTATTTACACGTGACTATTATAAACAGAAAAAATCATTTGGAATTAGAATTAAATAATTATGTACAAAAAGCAGGAACTTATTAAAAATTACGTCATAAAAAGTATACACATGAATTTTAAAAGAGAAAGGATATTGTAAAATAATGAATTCATTAACATGCGTTAGAAGTCTTAAATAGGAGAAATTACGTCATATTTATGTCACATTACAGTTATTACATAAAATGAACACAAAATAATAATACAAAACAGTTAAAATTTAGAAATTGCGCTAGACATTTATCTGATATTTTGAGAGGATCCTTTCAACTATTTTTTTAGGAATGCGCAAATAATATTTCATTTCTAACAAAAGTATTTTCACGTGAATATTTAAAAGAAAAAGAATAGCTTGGTCAAAATTACGTCAGATTAAAAACAATTAATTTAAAATGTCTCATTTAAAAGAACTTTCTTTTCGCTTTGTTAAAAAATACCAGAAGACAAAGACTCTGTTTACTTAATTCCTTTTATATTAGCTAATTTTGAAATGTTGTTACACGTGTCTACGTCATCAAGTTATTTTTATTTTGACGTTTTATTTGTATTTTCATTAATGTTGTACTAATTTATTTGTTCTTTCGTTATTTAAAATAAAAATTATGTCAATTTGTATAATTTAGCGATTTATATAATTTGGCGAAATTGGTCGACTGGATAATCAAGTAGTACCGCGACGGATTTGGCGTTAAAATTCCCCAATCAAAGAGAAATGAATAGAAATCCGTTTATAGGGAGATCGCCACTGTTTTTTAAATTATAATTCAATCTTTCGAAATCTTTTTAAAGCCGATCAAATTAGCGTGCATTTAGAGTCTGCGGTGTCTGGACGGGGTTGGCGAGCGTAGCTCGTAGGGGGCCGAGCCCCCTAGTAACTAAAAAAATTACAACTTTTAAAACTTGCGATAATGCATTTTCGAATCCATTTACAGTAATTAATATCACCACGTTACAAAGAATAATGGTATATTTTTCCGAGAGGCCAATTTTAAGAAACATATTTTAAAAGGTCAATATAGCATAATCTCGATTCATCACTTCTCGCTTAAAAAAATGTGGGAAAACGGCGGAGAAAACTAATGGAAAACTTTTCTCTTTTCCTTGTTTTTTTCAAGTAAAAACTATACAATTTACGTGCATACGATACGAAAATATTTCTTTTTCTTGTTATTGTGTACGAAAGGGTATTAAATACATATTTCTGTTGTTGTTGTTGTTGTTTATTTAAAACACTTAAAACTTGGCTTCACCTCCTCTTTATGCTTAAAATTAGAATAAGTTTCTTCATTAATTAGATGCATATAAAATTGTTTAAAATTTGTATGCCCTTTAAGACCGAAAGATTTTTGGTACAAATGAAAAGTTTTGGTGTTTTCCCATAATAAATAGGATCATGTTTGATTGAAAAAAATATTAAAAAAAAAAAAGACCCGGCGGCAGGTTATATCAAGGGAGGATCCACGCAATTCTGTGGGTGCAGGGTCGATTTTAAATCTCACATATAGAGGAAAAACGTTTTTTTTTTCCTTTTTCTTAAGGCTGTTCTCAACTGCTCTGCTCAGCAAGCGCAAAACGTTTTGACACATTTATAAACTCATTTTTGGGGTGCATGGTCGATTTTAAATCTCACAAATAGAGGAAAAACGGTTTTTTTCTTTTTCTTAAGGCTGCTTTTCTCAACTGCTCTGCTCAGCAAGCGCAAAACGTTTCGACACATTTATAAATTCATTTTTTAACGGAAAGATATAAAATTGGAAGGCCTGATTATGGAAGTGATTTGGAATCGAACTGAGTTTTTCACTTTTTGATCAATAAATTAACTATTGAGTTATAAGCGATTTTGATCACGTGACAAAGACGTTTTTCTCCCTTCACTGACTGGTTTGTCTGCTTTCTTCGGAAACTTCGGTTCAAAGCGTCAACTTTGACGCTATTTTCTGAAAAATCTATTGCGTTTGCAAAAAAAAAAAAAAAAAAAAAAAAAAAAAAAAAAAAAACGAAAAAAACCTCGACTACGTAGTTTCTGAACAACAACACCTGCTAGTTCCATGCATTTCAGACGAAAAATAAAGTTAAACTTATGTAATAAAATTGCCCTTTTGGATTTCAGATCAGCCGAATCACCTACAAAATTGTGTAGATATTCTAAACGCAAGAACTAGTTATTATTTATTAACTTTTTCAGTTTGTTTTGAAAAATATCTTTGATATCATAAAAAATATTTTAGATTTCTTAGACTGTCCAAATCTTAACACTTTCAGGTCTAAGCCCGAGAGTCTATCGGGGTCAACTTTTAACTCTCTGAGCCATAAAAGTGCCTACTATATACGTTCGCGATCTTTTCAGATATTATCTACGTACCTTTTATTTTGAAAAAAAAAATAGGTCGCTGCACTAAACAGAAGTAAGTAAAAATATCTAGAATCAGAGCTTAATTCGAACTTATTGTGAATAATCTTGTGGTGTTGCTCTTTGTTCTCTGAAATGTAACACCAGGGCCGAAACTAGCCTTTTTTGCACCCGGGACAAACATGGATTTTGACGCCACACCCCTTCTCTTTCGCAACGTAACAAAGAGAATTTTACTAATTTCCTAATAACCGACTTATTTTAAAATTTAAAATATCTAATATTGAACTACGTAACCTACAATGGCGGATCCGAGGGGGAGGTCACGGGGTCATGACCCCTCTCTGAACACCAACAAAAATATTCTAAAGATCATTTAAAAAATGAAATATATAATAGAGTCCCAATTATCCGAGTCCCGCTTAACCGAATTATTTTCTTCTGATGGACTGGTGGCTTCCATTATTATGAAACAGCCATTATAAATGAAGTGTTAGGTGAAGATGAAAGAGCAGTCGTAAAAAGTTAGAACTCTGATTTTCAGGTCAGAATGTAAAAAAAATGGCCATAATTGTTTTTTTTTTTTTTTTTTTTTTTTTAAATTATGGCTATTAAAAAAAAAATATGGCCATTTCTTTTCCCATTCTGACCAGAAACTAACTGAGTTCTAACTTTTTACGGCTGCTCTTTCATCTTCACCTAACATTTCATTTATAATGGCTGTTTCATAATAATGGAAGCCATCAGTCCATCAAAAGAAAATGATCCATTCCAAAAATATAATCCTTCATTTGACGCCCCTTCGTTCTGGCGCCCGGGGCACATTCCCCCTCTACCCCCCCCCCCCCTTTTAGTTTTGCCCTGTGTAACATACAAAAGCAAATTTTACTAATAGTGTTTATACACAAATAAAACCTATTTTCAGATATTTGTACAACATTTGGATAAGTTTTTATTCAAGTCTATGTAAAATTTTATGTTAAAAAAATGATGATTTCTTATGCGGAATTTTTTAAAAAGCATAAAGCATGCTTTTTTCAATAATTTCTTATTAAATATTAATTTTTAGTACATTGAAATAGTTCCTTCATTACGAATAAGAACATTTTCAAGTTTATAATTTAAAAAAAAAATATTAAAATACATATATTCCAAGTATTTCTTTAAAAATCATGAAATATACCAAATACCCTCAGTCCAGAGGGAGATATGTGGTTGAAACAGCTCAGACCTCAATGTGTTAATATTAGATTTGTTTAACTAAAAATTAGACAGTTAGTGAAAAATGTTTAATTAAACTTAATATCACGTAGTTTTAAGACGGTACTTTAAAGTAAAGAATTATTTATGACCTTTAAATAGCAACTAAACGTTAAAACACAAACATCAGCTTTAAATACGAAATGATGTGCAGCTTCAATTAAATGTAACCTCATTCGGCTCCATTTACTAGGAAATGTTTCATCTGCCTTTTAGCGAAACAATTACTTGGCATGTTATTAAATAATCAACACTATAAGAAAAAAATAGTGGTGTGAAAGAAAATGTTCTTGTTCTAATTATCCTAAATAAAAAAAAAATCTAAAAAAGAAAATATATTTTTTTTTTTTTTTTTTTTTTTTTTTTTGATGTATTACATTAGTAAAGAGATAGAGAAAACAGAAAAAAGGCTAATGTAGAAAAAAAAGTGAAAGAGAAATGTTAATTGCTGCATTAATAAATGGTAGTTTTCTCTTTGGTGATATCATTAACTAATCAATAAGATATAATTGAGAACTAGAGTTGTTGAAAGAAATGCTAATTCACGTAGAAAAAAAAGAATAAAAATATTTCTTTAAAAGCATATTAATTTCTCTTGAAAACATTTTTTTTTTTTCGTAAAATATAGTAATCTTTCTTAAAATCATTTAATATTCGTGTAGAATATATTAATTTTGAGACTTTATTTCTTCAAATTTCAGAATTTTTCATATGTAAAATGCACCATACAAATAATAAATTTCCTTAATTAATAATAAATAATAAATAATAATAAAAGTAATTAGGCATAAAGAAATATCTATATCCCTCAAAAATAATCAAAATATTTCTGTGAAAGTATATTAATCTTTTTTAACATTTAATTTTCATGGGAAATACATTAATATTTCTTAAAAGCACTTAATTTTCTTGAAAATTATTATTAGTTATTCTTGAAAATTATTATTAGTATGACTTTATTCTTCAAATTTAAGGATTTGATATTTAAAATTTGAAAAGCACTACAAGAAAAAAAGTCCTTCCGGCCAGTGCCGGGAGGAAGAGGTAGCTTTCATAATCCTTATTTAAAAAAAAGCCAAATTATATCATTCAAATACACGAAGCTCAATTTAGTGGAAACTGAATATACGAGATTCAATACTAATTTTTATCAATATAATGAATGAGAATTTCGCGAAATTAGTCAGCTTTATCCAAGCTGCTTTTCTTTAAAGTAACATATATTTGGCTGCCAAATTCGGCAATTTCTTAAAGTGCCTGTCATTTTAAGACAACATGGTGGATGAGGCTAAGCAGTGAACTTGGTTGAGACCTTAGTAATTGCTGTGCACATGCTCATTCACATCGGAATCGGTTAATATATAGGAGTGCTGTCGCATGCAAAAAATCAGATTTTTCAAAATGTCACCCACAATAGAAATAGAAACTGCTATATCTGAGCCATTTTTTAAGGTAAAGACAAACAAAAAATGCTCCTGAATCCTTATATCAAGGTCAAATACTTAAGAAAGAAACCTTTTTCAATTTTTAATTTTTTTGCACCTCACTTTAAATATATATATATTTTTTTAATTTAATGGTCGCCATTTTGAAACAAGATGGCTGATGAATCTGGCCAGCGAACTTGGTCGAGGTGTTGATGTATACTATCCACATGCCTTCTTACATAGAAATAGGCGAATACGTGCGTTATCGCGTGACAAATACAAGATCGTTTCAAAATGTTAGCCATGCTAGAAATTCAAAGTGCTATAAATCAACCATTTTTTAAGATATAAACAAAAGAACAAATTTTCAGAAACAAAAACTGCTCCGGAATCTTTGTATCAAGGCCAAACACATAAAAAATCTTTTTCATTTTCCAATTGTTTAATACCTCATTTTGAATTTTAAATTTAATTTTTTTTTTTTTTAAATGGCAATCCTTTTGAAACAAGATGGCGAAAGAAGCTGGCCAACGAACTCGGTCGAGACATTGGTATGTACTATGTACAGACCAAGTTACATCCAAATAGGTTCATAATTACGCCTGTTATCGCGTGACAAAAATCAGGTCGTTTTAAAATGTCAGCCACAAGAGAAATTCAAAATGCTATTACTCAGCCATTTTTTTTAGATATAGACGAAAGAAAAACTGTTCCGGAATCTTTGTATTAAGGTCAAACACATACAAAAAAAATCTTTTTCACTTTCCAATTTTTTGGTATCTCATTTAATTTTTTTTTTTTTTTTTTTTTTTTTTTTTTTTTTAATGGCCGCCTTTTGAAACAAGATGGCGGATGAAGCCGGCCAACGAACTCGGTCGAGATATTTGTATGTACTATGTACACACCAAGGTACATCCAAATCGGTTCATAAATACGCCTGTTATTACGTGAGAAAAATCAGGACGTTTCAAAATGTCAGCCACGCTAGAAATTCAAAATGCTATAACTCAGCCATTTCTTAAGATATAGACGAAACAAAAACTGCTCCCGAATCTTTTTATCAAGGTCAAACACATAAGAAAAAATATTTTTCAGTTTTTAATTTTTTGGTACCACATTTCAAATTTAAATTTTTCTTAAAAATTTAAATGGCCACCATTTTTAAACAAGATGGCGGATGAAGCTGACCAACGAACCCGGTCGAGACATTGGTATGTACTATGTATAAACGAAGTTACATCCAAATCGGTTCATAAATACGCCTTTTATCGTGTGACAAATTTCAGGACGTTTCAAAATGTCAGCCACGCTAGAAATTCAAAATGCTATAACTCAGCCATTTTTTAAGATATAGACGAAACAAAAACTGCTCCGAAATCTTTGTATAAAGGTCAAATACATAAGAAAAAATATTTTTCCATTTTCAATTTTTTGGTACCACATTTCAAATTTTAAATTAAAAAAAAATTTTAAATGGCCGCCATTTTGAAACAAAATGGCGGATGAAGCTGGCCAACGAACTCGGTCGAGAGATTGGTATGTACTATGTACACACTGAGTTACATCCAAATCGGTTCATAAATACGCCTTTTATCGCGTGACAAAATTCAGGACGTTTCAAAATGTCAGCCACGCTAGAAATTCAAAATGCTATAACTCAGCCATTGTTTAAGATATAGACGAAACAAAAACTGCTCCGGAATCTTTGTATAAAGGTCAAATACATAAGAAAAAAATATTTTTCCATTTTTAATTTTTTGGTACCATTTTTCAAGTTTTAAAATTTTTAAAAAATTTTAAATGGCCGCCATTTTGAAACAAAACGGCGGATGAAGCTGGCCAACGAACTCGGTCGAGAGATTGGTATGTACTATGTACACACTGAATTACATCCAAATCGGTTCATAAATACGCCTTTTATCGCGTGACAAAATTCAGGACGTTTCAAAATGTCAGCCACGCTAGAAATTCAAAATGCTATAACTCAGCCATTTTTTAAGATATAGACGAAACAAAAACTGCTCCGGAATCTTTGTATAAAGGTCAAATACATAAGAAAAAAATATTTTTAATTTTTTGGTACCACATTTCAAGTTTTAAATTTTTTTAAAAATTTTAAATGGCCGCCATTTTGAAACAAAACGGCGGATGAAGCTGGCCAACGAACTCGGTCGAGACATTGGTATGTACTATGTACACACCGAATTACATCGAAATCGGTTCATAATTACGGGAGTTACAGTGTGACATAGGTCAGATATATATATATATATATATATATATATATATCAATTTTGAACGGAGGGTGGTTTCGGGGTCTGGGGGTCATGATCGATGAAAATATACCAAAATTTTTTGAAATCGCTTTCCTCCGAACGGCTGCAATAGGTAGCTTTTTTGTAAAGAAAGCTACCTAAAATACTATTACTAAAAAATGAAAAACAAAATCAGAAGTTTTGGTTTTGTAAAATGTAATCAGAAATCTCTGAAATTTAGTTGAAAATTTTGAAATATTATGTTTAAACTGAAATGAAACGTTCTGTGAAATATGCGCGTACTTCTTGTTTGAATAACAAATATTTAAATTTCACCAGAAAAAAAATAATAAAAAAGAAATATATGAGATTTTCCGTATGAAATACTTATGTTTTCCTAAGCATAACGTTTCTTATATGTCAACACAACGCATATTTATGTGAATACTCTACCTAAATGTACATGGGCAGGAATGAAAAAAAAAAAAAAAAAAAACTTTGCAAATTCGATTGAAAAAATTGTCACTTGGAGGGAAAATAAACAACCATTAGTTTTACGGAAAAAAAAATATTTTTACGAACATTCTGTTTTTTAAACGTTACCGCATTTAAGGTTATAAAAAATAGGCATTTTCTCTTAAATAAAAAGCTTTATACTGCAAAATCTGTTAAAACACGCTATTATTATCGAAAATTATAAGCAGAGAAAATATTTAGTTTTCATTTGTTAGTAAATTGCCCGCCAAGGATCTAAAGAAATTTAGTAATTAAGGTATCTGCTTCTAATCTGGAGGTACAGTCGTGGAAAAAAAAAAAAAGTAAACACCCCCTACTAACTTCTCAAAAAATTATTGTAGAAGAAAGTTACAGGTACCGAACGATTGGAAATAAAGTCTACTTTTATATGATGTATATAAAATTTGTTTAAGGGGCCATCTACATATTAAAACGAACCATAACTTTATTTTTTTCAATAGCAGTGCACAATTCTGACAGCATAAATGAACTCTACACCTTTCAATTAGCCTATAAACAAATTTTTATGCAATTCGTGCTATAAGTTTCCGAGAAATTAATTATTTTAAAACGAGCGTATTTTAAGGGCTGTATCCAAATTGAAGTTACGGACTCTGTTGTTAACCCAGAGAGCCGCCTTCTTGATCAAGACACGTTTAAGCGTCAATGAAACCTGTTTGATTACAGGGTAGCAGAATAAATTTCAAAAATTTACTCACTTCTATCACAGACGGCTCCTTAAACCATCATTTTGCCCTAGATTAATATTAACACAATTATTCTAATTGGTAAACATATCATATTAGATGTAAATTTCCAACTGGGCGAAAAATGTCCGGACCAGGATTCGAACCCGGGACCTCCCTGGCTGAAGCCGCCAGTGCTCTGCCATCTGAGCTATCCCGGACGATTCTGGTCGAACTTTTTCACCCAGCTAACCTTGAGGATTACAGCATCTGGTCTGAAACCTGGTTCAGCTTAACAGAATAAATCTCAGGTAATGGAACTCCAGAAAACGCTGGATACGAAATTACACTAGATTAATATTAACACAATTATTCTAATTGGTAAACATATCATATTAGATGTAAATTTCCAACTGGGCGAAAAATGTCCGGACCAGGATTCGAACCCGGGACCTCCCTGGCTGAAGCCGCCAGTGCTCTGCCATCTGAGCTATCCCGGACGATTCTGGTCGAACTTTTTCACCCAGCTAACCTTGAGGATTACAGCATCTGGTCTGAAACCTGGTTCAGCTCAACAGAATAAATCTCAGGTAATGGAACTCCAGAAAACGCTGGATACGAAATTACACTAGATTAATATTAACGCAATTATTCTAATTGGTAAACATATCATATTAGATGTAAATTTCGAGAAGAAAACTGGGCGAAAAATGTCCGGACCAGGATTCGAACCCGGGACCTCCCTGGCTGAAGCCGCCAGTGCTCTGCCATCTGAGCTATCCCGGACGATTCTGGTCGAACTTTTTCTTCTCGAAATTTACATCTAATATGATATGTTGACCAATTAGAATAATTGTGTTAATATTAATCTAGTGTAATTTCGTATCCAGCGTTTTCTGGAGTTCCATTACCTGAGATTTATTCTGTTGAGCTGAACCAGGTTTCAGACCAGATGCTGTAATCCTCAAGGTTAGCTGGGTGAAAAAGTTCGACCAGAATCGTCCGGGATAGCTCAGATGGCAGAGCACTGGCGGCTTCAGCCAGGGAGGTCCCGGGTTCGAATCCTGGTCCGGACATTTTTCGCCCAGTTGGAAATTTACATCTAATATGACATCATTTTGCCGTTTTTTAAGCATAATTTGAAAAATACTTGGAAGAAAAATGTGAAATTTTGGATTTCCGTAAAGCAGGAATAAAAATAACAGTAAATCTAAATCCATCAAAAAAATTGTATGTTGCAATTCATAATTTTTTCGAATATTAATTTCATAATTTATAATTCATATCATAAAATTATAAAAATTTCAAATTCAACGTATTTATGTTTGGTATATTAGTATTATTGCTACACAAAAAATAGCGCATTAGGAGCATAATTTCAGGAGATATAAATAAAAATATGAAAATGTAATTTAACATTAGAACTACTAAATTTTGAATGTCTATAATTCAAAAACTTATCATTCGAATGACTTGAAATTTGGTTTCTAGGTATATTTTGAACCGAAGATTTGAAATATCTCGTTAAATTTGGGTACTGTCATTGAAAAAAATGAAGTTTGGATTCGTTTTAATATGTATATGGCCCCCTAAGCAAATTTTATACACACCATTTAAAAGTAGACTTTATTTCCAATCGTCCGGTACCAGTAACTTTCGTCTACGATAATTTGTTGAGGAGTTAGTAAGGGGTGTTTACTTTTTTTTCCACGACTGTACATGATACCTGCATTTATCGTGAGTTTACCGCAATTTGTTTTGTAGTTCCTTTTTCATTTGACAAAATTGACTTCTGAGAAAATCTTTTTCATTTCCCGCTAAAAAATATCACTTTAAACGTAAAAATAAATAAATAAACAAATAAAATAATAATAATAATAAAATTGTGTTTTGAAAATGAATGGTTTGCGGGATTTTTGCAATCAGTTTAAAATTTTTAAACACTTTTTATTTTCGGAACCACCAGTACTTAGCAGCAGTGCCCACCAGTAGAAGGCAATCGCTATCTTGTCCTGAACTTTCTAATGAACAGATTAACTTTTTTTTTTTATGAAATTTCATGTTTAAAGTTTGTTTTTAAAATACGTTGCTTGGCGTTGCTTAAATGGTGTTTTCGATTTAAAAACAAATTTTTGGGAAAAAAAAAAGTTGCAGAAATTATCTTAATGGGGTGTTACACCGGCAACGCACCATGGCGTCGAAATTTTGACCGACACATGACTCTTTTGCTTTCCAGCGTTTTATTCAGAAACAAGCTCTATGGCGATGTCGAAGCTGAAGCGCTCGTCGGAAGTATTCAGAGCCCCGACTCTACCCTTCCCACTGGTCGACGCATTAAACTTGTGAAATTTAGCTTTTAAATTTTACCGGTATACTGGAAAGTGATATACAGTAAAACCTCCCTAAAGCGACCACGTTCCGTTCCAATAAAAAGGGGTCGCTCCGAGAGGTGGTCTCTTAATGGAGGTTATGTTTAAATGTAGATTTTAATTGTTGAAAAAAGGTAACAATTCATGTTACTAAAATTTATTTTTCACATTAGGAAAAAATGTGAAAAATTAAGTATCAAAACAAAAGTTCATTACATAAGTTAATTATTATAGAGTTTAAAAAATGAATACATTGACGTTTGCTTTGATTTTACGGTTTTATCTTTTATAATTTTTATTTGCAAGTCCTTTCGAAGTTCAGTCGATAAATGCAATTTATTTTTTGTACGGGAACAAATAATGACGGTTTTTTTTAAATTTATCTATTTCTTTGAGAGTGTCCTGACAGAATAGGGCAGGAGAGTTTATTGACAGTCATTCTTAATGTGTCATCAGAGTTCAACTCATTGCCAAAAAAGGCACAAAGCGGTTTATACGCTTAAAAGTTACCGGAATAAAAAAAAATTCTAAACTTAATTTAGAAGTTTGATGAATAATTTGCTCTCCGGAATTATTTTTCTAATAAAACCTTCTGCAAGCGACCAGAAAAAAGCGGAATTTGTTTCATTTTCTTCAAAGAAATGGGTCGCTCATGGAGGGAGTTCCACTGCGATGGTCTCTGAATGGAGATAAAATAAGTATTGAGCCTATGGGAATAAATTTCGTTCCATGAAAAAAGGGTCGTTCAGGGAGATGGTCGCTTAATGGAAGTGGTCGTACAGGGAGGTTTCACTGCATATAGGGTGGTCATAAAAAAACTTCCCCAGTATAGGGGGCATTCTCACAATCTTTTGACTTTTGGGGGAAAAAATCTGGCGAAATTAAACGTGCTAAAATAACATTTTAGCCTGATAGACGAATGCCTTAATGATTCAAAATAAAGAAAAAAGGGTCAGCAGCGAAAAAAAATTATTTAACAGAAGTTTAAGTTAAACTTGCGAGTTTAATTTTTCTTACCATTTTACCACTAAATTTTTTTATTTTCTTTAAATTTTTCTTATAATGAATTTGCATAGTACCCACAGGACATTCAAATAAGAAATAATGACAATGTAGTATTTTTAGTACAGAATTTTGGTATAACATTGTCTTAAAGGGGTGTTAAAGAAGGGACGGTAATGTAAAAAAAAAAATCCCTGCCGGCCCGGCCTACAGGCAGAGGTAGATTTCGAAGTTAAGTATACTAATTTCACCAACAAAAACTAAATCATTATTAGATATAAATCCACTTTAACAGTTTTATCCGTCTGCTTTTGACGAGTTTTTATTTCCTTTTTATAAAATAGATGGTTTTATCAGAATCATGTTAAGGCGATATTAAAAAAATATTTTTCCATACTCAACAACTCGAAATTTTCTGGCACATTTTCAGATTAATTTTTAATAAAAAAAAAATATATATATATGAAACATGCTGACGTGATTTTTGAAAAGATTTATAAGCGACCTGTGTTTTTATTTTTCTTTCAATTAATTAAAACTTGATTAATAAACAATTATTTTCTCAGTAGGGCAATATTTTTCGTTTCTAACACAATCGGTTCGGGAAATTCTGTTCAAAATGCCCACTTTGACATCATTTTTTGAAATATATTCTACCTCTATCAAAAAATCGATCATTACTGTACATTATATAGTTTCTGAATAAGAGAATATAGCAATTGGATGCGTTTGAGAGCAAAAATGGATTTAAAAATGAGTAAGAAAATAGACAGTTTGGTTTTGAATACACCCTTACTTAGATGATTTCTTTTTTCAACCGCTATGTATTTTTAATTTGTTTTTTCTCTAAGAATTGGTCCTATCCAAAACTTGTCTATCTAGATGTTGTAGACAATATTAAGAAGATATATGATAAATTTATGTTGATTTTATATCTTTTGAATTGACGGTGTTATGAATTTTTTACTTCTTCAATCCCTCTTTTTGTTTTCGTTTTAAATTTTTTTTGCGGTACGAATTGGTCCTATCAAAAACTTGTGAGTATAAAAGTTGTAGATAATATTAAGGAGATTTATAATAAAATTAATTGGACTTGATATCTTGAGAACTGACGAAGTAAGGCATTTTTTTCTCCCAAAAACCCTATTTTTTGCGCCCCTTGAGCCTATTTTAAATTTTCTCAAAAATCTGTGATGCATGAATTTTTGGCGCTATTTTTAGAAGTAATAAAAACTTTAAACTGGTTTGATATGTACAAAAATTAAGAAGTTATGGGGTTTTTTCGGTTTTCACAAAACCCCTCCCTATTTCCATCCCCTTTGTCCGATTTTGACCATTAACGAACTTGACCGAGATTTTATGTCCCTTGATTTTATGTATCAGTTTGGAAGAGATTTGTGCAGAATTGCGGAAGTTATCGTGTCCAGAAGAAAGTGATAACACAATTGCTTCGGGAAATTCCGTTCAAAATGCCCACTTTGACATAATTTTTTTAAATATATTCTGCCTCTATCAAAAAATCTATCATTGCGGTACATTATATAGTTTCTGAATAAACGAATCTACCAATTAAATGCGTTTGAGAGCAAAAATGAATTTAAAAATGAGTCAGAAAATAAGCAGTTTGGATTTGAGTGCATCCTTAATGCAATGATTTTTCCAACACAATCCGCTTCGGGAAATTCGGTTCAAAACGCCCACTTTAACAGCATTTTTTAAAATATATTCTGCCTCTATCAAAACATCGACCCTTACGGTACATTATATAGTTTCTGAGTAAGAAAACGTACCAATTGGAAGCCTTTGAGAGCAAAAATGAATTGTAAGATGAGTCAGAAAATACGCACTTTGGATTTGACTACACCCTTACGTAGATGATTTTTTTCTTCAACCGCTATGTATTTTTAATTTGTTTTTGCTGTAAGAATTGGTCCTATCCATAACTTGTCTATATAGATGTTGTAGACAATATTAAGAAGATATATGATAAATTCATGGGGATTTTATATCTTTTGAATTGACGGAGTTATGGATTTTTTACTTCTTCAAACCCCCTTTTTGTTTTCGTTTTTAATTTTTTTTTGCGGTACGAATTGGTCCTATCAAAAACTTGTGAATATAAAAGTTGTAGATAATATTATGGAGATTTATAATAAAATTAATTGGAATTGATATCTTGAGAATTGACGAAGGTATGAATTTTTTTCTCCCAAAAACCCTATTTTTTGCGCCCCTTGAGCCCATTTTTAACTTTATCAAAAATCTGTTATACATAAAATTTTGACCCTATTTTTAGAAGTAATAAAAACTTTAAACTGATTTGATATGTACAAAAATTAAGAAGTTATGGGGGGTTTTCTGTTTTCACAAAACCCCTCCCTATTTCCATCCCCTTGGTCCGATTTTGCCCATTAACGATCTTGACCGAGATTTTATGCCCTTTGATTTTATGTATCAGTTTGGAAGAGTTTGGTGCAGAATTACGAAAGTTATCGTGTCCAGAAGAAAGTGATATATATATATATATATATAGATATAGATAGATAGATAGATAGATAGATAGATAGATAAAGTTTTTTACTGAGGGTGGTTTTGGGTTCTAGGAGTCATGATCGGTGTAGATCTGCAAAAATTTTTCAGAAATTCCAACATAGGAACGATCCCAATAGGTAGTATTTCATACGAAATCTACCTAAAAGGGGATGGTATAGGAAAAAAGGGACGAAATGGGAAAAAAGGGAAAGTAAGGATGGAACAGCAAGGAAAATTACCACCTATTTCAGGCAGATCATGTTAAGACTAAGTGGTAGACAAAATGTTCATTGATTTTTAGAAACAGTTATTTACATTGGATTAAATTTAAAAAAAAATTAATTTACCTCGAAAAGTGCAGGAATAAACCTTGGGGACGGTGAGACTACCAATAAAGCCACGATGCTTGAAATTGATATTTAAATGCTGATTTAAATTCTACAGTAAATTTCCTGCCAAAGAATTTTAAACATTATTTCTCTAGCGTACTTCTGCATGAGAAAAAACTTGAAAAAAATTCTGTGGCTGCATCTGAAGTGATTTTCTGTATAATTTTAGAAGAGGGATGGTAAAAAATCTAAAACGTAGGGACAGAGTTTAAAAAATAATAACAACCCTAAAAATGTATGCAGGCTAATTTTTAGCTACTTATTTATATAAAACAATAGTTACAGTTTCAGAAAAAAATTACATTGAATTATTTTTATTGAAACAGTTTTATCCAGACAGCTCCAAACTTAAAAATCAGCATCAGGGACACGGGACGGTATAGGAGTTTTCCAGGTGTTTGGACCCCCAACATCGTCCAAAACTTATTTATCTCGTTAATATTGTTGTGCAATCATGCAATGAGGTGTTCCCAAGTATATGAAACAAACAAAAAAAAAAAAACACACAAAAAAGTGTATTAAAATAAAAATTATTATTCAGGGACATGAAAGTCAAAAGATTGTGAGAATGTCCCATATGTATCCCTAGCGACCTAACCGCTCAACCAGTCGAAAAGAAATTTCAGATTTAGGTATTTGAAGGTATGCGCTCGAGATCGTGATGATTTAAAACAATAGAGCTCTCACGGTTATGGTTACAGTGAAACAAATTCGAAATTTTCGAATGGCAACACCCTTGTTCTTCCTGCGGAAATTCATCAGAGCATTGAAAAACCATAAATGACATTGGAACGGTATACGTATGACTAAAATTGCCAGTGTAATATCGTGGCACTCAATCCTAATCAGTTCCTATGTAACGTAATATTCAGCACATTAAAATAAATTTTTATTTTCACTATCTGTACACAAGCACAACTCAAAAACACATTTTAAAACAAATCTTACAACATTACTCAGTTCACAAGTGACAAAAAAAAATTGACAACTGAAAAACATGTCTTGTAGACATTTCTTCGTCCACCGCAATGGTCTTTTTTGCAAGTGTTTTACGCCATTAATTTTCATCGTACGTATGTCATTTCATCGTACGTATACGCAATTTTAGTCATACATGTACCGTTCCAACGTAATTTATCGCTTTCAATGCGCTGATGAATTTGCGCATTAAAAACACGTGTGTTGCCATTCGAGAATTTCGAAATTTTTTCACTGTAACTGTAACCGTGAGAGCTCTATTGTTACTATTTTAAAATTAGCCTATTTGAGGGGCTGTATCCAAATTGAAGTTTGATACTCGAATTGTTGAAATGCTACAGAATGACTATGTCGCTTCTATTAATGTATTATTTCTTACCAATATGACCATTTCACTTGCTTAATATGTTTCGACTATTGTCAGCCCAAATATTTCAATAAAATGAGTAAAATGCATTTTTCAAATTATGCTTTTCTGCGCATCATAGACAAGAAATCCATTAAATCCTTAAACCGTCATTTTAACGTTTTTTAATTATAATTAGAAAACTATTTGGAAGAAAAATTTGAAATTGAGAATTCTCATACAGCAGGACATAATAAATATAAATCTATCAATAACACTGTAAGTTGCAATTAATATTTTTTTCGAATATTAATTTCAGAATTCATAATTCAAATTATAAAATTTTTAAAACTACAAATTCAATGTATTTATATTTGTGTTTTCTAGTATTATAATCATACAAAAAATTAGCACATTAGTGTTATAATGTTAAGCGATATTAATAAAAATACGAAAATGTAATTTAACATTAGAAGCTCTAAATTTTGAATGTTTATAATTCCAAAACTTATCATTAAAAGGACTAGAAATTTCGTTTCTAGGCAAAATTTGAACCAAAGATTTAAAATATATTGTAGGGTATTTCATTTTGTAAGGCAAAAAATGAAATGTAAATTTTTTGCAGACTTTGCTTACGCCTCGAGTCTAAGTGATATAAAAGATATACATACCAAATTTCATTAAGGTCGGATAATATTTAGGGGTTGCACACTTTGAACAGTTTTGTAAAAGTAGGCAAAAAATACGATTTTTTAATGTTAATTACTTTTATTGGGAAAACTAGAAATCACAATCTTCAAATAATACTAAAAATAGACACTAAGATCAATAGATAACATATTAAGCAAAACATGTGTTATATTAATCAACTTTGAACCATGTAATCTCTTCTTTGTTAGCTTGGTGACGACTTTTTTGTAATGCTCGCTTACCCTCAACAGAAATTTTTTTGTGGTTTGTCCCTGACCAATTCGATTAATTCCTCTTTCTGCTGTATCATTGACCACAATAAGAACGTTCACATGGTTTCTTAGAAAATCAACTGCAGTATTCTGTCATATCGTGGATCCCACGAAATGATTCAGGTCTTTTCCTTCAAAAACTAGTTTTTTACCTCGAATAGTTTCATTTCCTTTTTCTTTACACGTTTGGTTTCTAAATTTAGAGTCGTATTTCCTTTATTAGCCGGAGTAATACTTACGTCCAAAAAAGCCAATCCTACGTATGTTTCTAAAAGATACCAAAGGTATCTGTATCAACTTAGTAACTGTGAGAGCACTTTTTTTGACATCTGCATCTGGGAAAGTGATCAGAAGCTGTAGCATATCCAAATCATTCTTTGGAGCCCATCGGCTTACAATGTCTCAAGCCAAAAGTGAACATATATTATGCTGACACAACGTGCAACTTTTTTATTCCTTTCAATTCCCGTTGAGGAATATTTAACTGTTTAGAGCAAAGTATAGTAAGTGCATATACTGCCTTTGCCATCCACCTTGCTTGATGCAGAGCCTCTGGAATACTGAAATTGAAGTCGTTTTTAGAGAAACCTTCTAGGTACAATAGTAGGAATTGTAATAACTCTTTGAAATCTTCTCTTAGATGTCTTCTGTCTTTTAGGACATTTTGGAGGTAGTTAACCCATTTGTACACTTAGTTTTTTTTTTTTTTTTTTTTTTTTTTTGAGAAAATCTTATCTAACTGTCGAACTCATATCATCTTCTCTTTGTGACCTAAGAAATTCTTTATCTTCTCGTGATATGCTAGTCACGCCCATCACATTTTGCCAGGAAATGTCAAATAACTTGATGGGATCATCTTTCTAAATCTGCTGTTTCACATTTGCTTTATCCGTGTTTCTCGATTTTTCTTTTCTCAAGTTTTGTTATTATTTGCACATCTTCTGTAAACCAGCACTGATATTCTCCTTCGTCTTAACAGGAATATTTGCTTTCTTCGACACATCCTGCAGTTTAGGACCGGTAGATTTAGCGGAATCCAAAAGTCTTTCTTTCATTTCCTTGTGATGGTAAATTAAACTAAGTGTACTTGCTCCTTTGCAAGGACAAAATACTAATAAACACTCATCACTAGGCACCTTTTTTAGCCGCCAAATTCTTCTTAAGGTTCCCATTTTAAAGTTCAATTACCTTCAAAAGATGAAAGAAGCACATGAGAAGCCCATTAGTACAAAGTACTTCAATATTAGATATTTCACTAATTTGAGATAAAAGTGATCAAAGTGTGCAACCTCTAAATATTATCCAATATTCTTGAAATTTGGCATATCTTTTGGCATATCAGATATCTTTTACATCACTCAGACTCGAGGCGCAAGCAAAGGCGTGTGAAAATGACATCTTTGGAAAAATGTAATACTTTAATATATTGTCGAAATTGGTGTTGCCATTGAAAAAACAAAGTTTATTCTGGTTTTGATTTGTAGATGCTCCCACCCCCCTCCAAGCAAATTTTATATACATCATTTAAAAGCAGACTTTATTTCCAATCGCTTAGTAACTTTCTTCTATTATAATTAGTTATAGAGTTAGTAGGGGGGTTACTTTTTTCCAGGACATTTGGTTTCCGGATTTTAGCCCAAATTTTAGGAAATTTAGCCAGTGTGCATCATACCTTAACAAAAAATACATTTCATTTATTTTCAAATCCTTTCTTAGAATTACGTGACAAATAACTAACTTCATATTGTTCTATAAAAAAAAACTTCAATTGAATAAAGGAACATAGAATTTCTTTTTAATACTGGATAAAATTAATTGTGTTTCCTATAAGATTCATTTTTATGGCGATGACTGGTTTTTCAACTCATCGATTTACTCCATAATAAGAAACGAATCCCATATGAAATGTTCTTAGATTTAAAAAGAAATCATCTAGAAATGTAATGCAAAATTTTTCATCTCTTTTGCAAGTATTAATATTTCAATGCCTAGATAAAAGTTTAGTGATGTAGGAACAAATAATGTTCAGATTAAATATTTCATTATGTAAAAAGAATTTCAATATCTTTTCCAAATTACATTTTATTTATCAGTACTTGTCAATTTTCAAATACAGCCTTTTATTCAATTTGATACAAAATTCGAATAAATAAGTTTAAGTTATTCTTTTTTATACAGTCCTCTATTTTTTTTTCCTTCCAGTAGAAACAACTAACACAATCTATTTAGGAAAAATATTTTATTTTTTCTACGCGTTCTTTTGTAACAAAAATCATTTTCTAGTTTATTCTCAAATGAAAAATTAAAGAAAATGTCAATATTTATAATCGTTTTTGGTTGGATATTCAAAAATGTTTTGTATTACTGAATTGAATGGAAAATTAAAATGTTGTCAATAAAAACAAATATTCATTAACGTTTTTTATACTAAATTGATAAAATTTGTATAGATATTTTAAACATTGAGTTGCTTTTTATCCTTTATGAATTTAAAAGTATAATTATTTAATCAGATGTTTTACTCTGTACGGCTTTTGATTATTTTGTGCTTTTAGAGCAGAATGGGGTTTAACAACAAAAAATATATGTACAGAGTGTCCATAATTAAACGACACTATTTAAAAGTTGTTCACAGAACAAACTATTGTTCAGAATGTTGTGAAATTTTGTGGAGGGCATTATAAAGGTATGGTTTGAGTTGATTTTTGACGGCCGGTTATCTACTCGAGGGATATAGGCCCAATATAAAGGTATGGGAATTTAAGCGAAAAAGAAATTAGTTCAAAATTTCGCCGAAAGAGGGCGTTTCTTAATGAATTACACATTTACGATAGTTTACAAATTTTATTATAACCAAACATGTTCCAGATGTGCCATGTCCTAAGAAGGCGGTAGCGATGGTCGAGGGTGTTAATCTTCGAAGGCTTAGCAATTTGTATTCTCTTAGAATATGATAACATGAAATTTATTTTATAACACAGTAAAAAATATTCTGGAGTAATGATAAGTTGCTATGTACACAACAATGTAAAATTTGTTGAACAAAGTTTATGTAACAGAAATAGTGTCTATGAGAAGGTGGCAGCTAGTCTATTAAGTCCACAGGCATTGCATCACTTGAACGGAAAGCGCTGGTCTTGTCTCCGAGATAAAGATCTCCCTTTTCCGCGACGGCACCCTGGTGCCCTGTCGCCACTGATTCGGGTATCATTCCCCGGTATTAGGTATCGTAAAGTCCGGCCCTTTCGGCCTTCAAAATCTTCCACTCCAAAAGTCGCTCTTCCAACTCCAGCCAAAAATCTCCTCTCTCCTCCGCATCCTCTCGTATATATATCGCAATTATCTTCCTCTAAAAACAATAGTGAGTTTCTCAGCCACTAACTGTCCGTTCTTTTTAAGAACCTCCCAGGGACCTTTACTGTTGTCTCCTGAGTGGACACCTTAGGAAACTCCTCTTTTTTGCACGTGGATCCTGTGATCATATGCTCTCGTGAGAACGTATGTGAGTTCTCTTCCCACGCTCAAAGATAAAAAAAAGTGCCGGCTGCTCCTTAGCATTAGCAAACTGTCACCGATTGTCAAATGTCCAAGAGCGATGGTGACTGAGTAGTTTCTTTCATCTTGCGTGCGTCTTACTGGACTTTAACATATTTTTACTCTGTTTTAGAAAAGCATTAGTTCTTTCTATATGGCGAATCTGATATAGTTCAGATCTTTACACAGATGACGGTCATCGTTTTCAAATACCATCTGGAATCGTAAAACAGCATGTTCCACCAGTTGACTGCAGTGTGTTCTGAGAAATGCTAAGAACATGTCGTGAAATGCTGTCTTTAAGATTAGGTAAAGTTAACAAATAAAAGTTCGAAACTATCGTAAATACATGCTAAATGTGTAATTCATTAAAAAAAAAAAAAAAAAAAAAAAAAAAAAACGCATTCTGGTAGCGAAATTTTGAGCTTATATATTTTTTTTCGTTTGAACAGATTCCTATTCCTTTATTAAATCTTTCACAAAATTTCTCAACTTTATGAACAATAGTTTCGTCTGTAGACAACTTTAACCTTTTGAAGGGCCAGTAATTGTGTTTCTGTAATGTTGAATTCGCACCGGAATTTCTGAAAAAAATTATTTCTAAATAAGAAAGGGCAATTTCACAATTTATTTCAACCAAATTTATAAAAGTAAAATTTATTTAAAAGTTTCTGGTACGAGTTTTGGTTAAAATTAGATGGGATATATCCCACTACCCCTCAAGGGATTAAAGTAGGATCGCTTAATTATGAACATCCTGTATTTATATGTTCATATAAGTTGTTTTAAGACGTCGAATGTCTTTAAATTTTTGCAACAGTATAGGACGGAAACCCCATACACTGTAAAAAAAAAGACAAATGTTTCTTTTAATCTAGGAAAATATAATATAACTGCGAACTAAAATATAAAATAACCTCTTCCTAGTTACCCACGGTTATGAAAAGCATTTTTTTGTCATTGGAAACCTCAGAAACTAAAATATTTTCGAGATTTAGATATGCATTTATAAAAACAAAGTTTCTTTTGCTGTCACTGATTTTAGAAAAGTTCTCGGAATACTTTTTATAATTATAACTCAGTTTACTCTAACCGGAATAATGGTTTTGGGGATACTATTGATTATCAATGAAACATTTTCAACTGCGTAATTGAATTTATACGTGAAAGAGTTACAAAATAATATTAATTTTGATGTGAATGTTCATACTGCTAATTTATCATGTTTCTGTGTAAAATATGTTTGTTGAACATAAAAATGTTTGCTTAAGAATGACAGCATAAAAAAATCTATATTCCGGGTTGAAAAAAAAACTGATTAATACACTAGATAAACTATTCAGGGACGTTCCCAAAAAAATAGGCAGTAAAAGAAATTTTGTTCTTATAAATGCTCCTTTAAATCTCGAAAATCTGTTGGTTTCTGAGATTTTTAAAGATAAAGAACGCTTTCCAGAATCGTGGGTAAATAGGAAGAGGTTACTGAATATTTTGATTCGTGATTAAATTAGATTTTTTTAGATAAAGAAACATTTGTATTTTCCCCCCAGTGTATTAGCACCAGGCACCGAATTGATCGGGAATGATGTCTACATTGTACCCCGGATCCGCGTTTTAAAACCCTTTATGGCCCAAATTATGAATTCCCGAAAATTTCATCTTCTAATGCTTTTTCCTGAATTTTTGAAACTGCATTAAAAGATGCTGTTCTTACAATAGAAATATAGAAATATTTCCGAACTGAAACTCCTCCCCCTCCCTCCCCCCACTCCATTTTTCAACGTTAATAAAGCTGAAAAACTGCAAAGGCAAAATAAATAATCCTTTTAAAAATATTTTTGTTTTGTGCAACCCATAATGCTTTTGGAACAAGATAAAGTAAAGTATCTAGAACTCATTCTAAACCGTATTACTACTAATCGATGTATTAAATGAATTTTATAACAAGTTATTTTAATGGTACTTGAAAGTGCAGTCGGGACATAAAGGGTTAAATACCTGCATCCTTACTAGTGTTGCTAATTGTCCCGTGTAAATGAGATCTCAAAATGCACTGCACTCTACTAATTTCTTAAATTTTATTTCGCCATATTTAACCGCAGATAATTCGGCCGATAACCACTTCACCGACGACAGGTATGGGGAAACAGTGCTTTTACTCCCGAATTATCTCGGGGCAAACGGTGAGGTGGTAACCAAGCTGAAGAAAATTACTTTGAAATACTGGTGTCCAGAGCATTTGGAGATCCGATTTACACGGGACACCTGGAACGCTAATCCTTACATACAATAATATTGCTTCGCATGGAAATATACACATAAGTTATAATAGTTCTCCTTCTTTAAAAAAAAAAAAAAAGAAAAAAAAAAAAAAGTAATAGCGGGCATTGAGGAATCTTTTGTAATTATAACCCACAACACAGAAATTGTTACAACATGTTTCTTTTCATGATTGGGGTTCTTTTATTTATGACGATTTTTGGATGATTGAAAGAAATAAGCATTTATATCGCTTAATAAAATAAAACTGATTATATGCCAATGACAGGAAACAAACTTGTTATTATTTGTTTTTGTAGTTATTATTGGAATGCTAGAAAACCGAATATGATATTTTTGTACATTATTTCACATTTACTAAAAAACGTAGCTGTCAATTTTATTTAAAGCCAGTACGTTTCTTTTATTAAAAATATACATGAAAATCGCAAAAAGGGATTTTTTTTTTTCCAATGTTGACGAAATACATTTATGATGCTGATTTCTTTATTTGTCTACTTTTTTATACAATAAAGTTTTGTTAAACAAAAAAAAAAAAAAAAAAAAAAATGCCTAGATTTGGATAACATTTTACGTAGATTATTTAAAACAATTGTAAAGATGATACAAACTGGAGAAACTAATGAACACTTGGTGTAATTGATATAAATTGTACAAGTTTGTCTTAAAACATTAGGGAGACAGTATCATGATCTACACTGCTCAAAACAATTAAAGGATATTTGAAGTTTTATATAAAATAAAGATATAAACGAATTTTTTTTTGCCAAAAATAGAAGAAGACAATCACAAATGCAAATTTTTCTGGTTTTCAAACTGTGGAGTATGCAAATTTTGAGTTCGACGTCAAAAACGTCGCTTCAGCGGCAGCGAATGAAATTTGACTTTCAACTGGATAAAAGAGAATGAAAACAAGGATGATCGGCATTCAGTGATTGCTTTGTTTCGATGAGTACGATGTCTCAGCGAAGTCATTTGACAGATTCAGAAGCTTTGAGAATTGTTGGTAGGTCAGAAGGGGGCCAAACTCAAGCCGAAGTAGCGCAAGCCATTGGAGTGTCACAAAGTGTCATTTCCAGGATCTGGAACCGTTTTTTGGAGAGTGGATCTGCAGGCCAAAGACCAGGGCAAGGTCGTAGACGGGCAACAACGCCCAATGAAGATCGGTATTTAGCGTTAAGAGCTCGAAGACACCGAACCATGAACGCTACTCTTCTCCAACAACACCTTTTCTCGGCTACAGGCACCACGATTTTAACTCAGACTGTCCGAAACCGGCTCCATGCTGTAGGTCTGTATGCTCGCCGACCGATGGTATGCGTTAGATTAACATCAAGGCATCGTCGCGACCGCAGGGAGTTGGCAACCGAACATGTCAACTGGAGGAGAAATGAATGGAGCAATATTCTGTTTTCTGACGAGTCCCGTTTTTCTGTGCATCCGGATAATAGGTGTATTTTCATCTGGAGGGACCGTGGCAGTAGGAATAATCCTGCGTTCGTGCACGAAAGTGTCAGATTTGGCGGTGGAGGAGTGTTGGTGTATGGTGGCATCTCCATTGACGGGCGCACTGACCTCTACATCATTCGAGATGGAGCTCTGACTGGTCGCCGATATAGGGATGAGATCCTCAGACCTATTGTAGTCCCTTACGTTGCAGCAATCGGAGATAACTTCATTTTAATGGACGATAACTGCAGGCCACATCGTGCAAACCTGGTGGAGGATTTCCTTTTCGAGGAAGGAATCGTTCGAGTGGAATGGCCAGCGTGTTCTCCAGACATGAATCCAATCGAGCACGTTTGGGACGCTCTAGGAAGACGAGTTTCTGGCCGCCAACAACCCCCACAAACTCTCCAAGAACTGGAAAGAGCTCTTCTGGAAGAGTGGGGCAGAATACCCCAACTCGTCATTAATAGCCTCATTGAGTCCATGCCTCAAAGGTGTTCAACGTTGCTGGCCGCCCGTGGAAACCATACCCCCTACTGAAAATGATTTTCTTTGAAGAAAACACCTTTTCTTATTCTTTTTTTCTCATATGCACAAATTGTGTTTTTTTCCTTTAGTACACAAATGCGCAATAAAATGCATTTTTTTCTGCCAAACATGTGTAATTTATTCTCATATAACCTACTATGTCTGTCGACCATGTATCAATCAGCTAAACAGTTTACCAGATACAAAATCCACCTAAAACTGCAATATCCTTTAATTGTTTTGAGCAGTGTATATGCATGGGTAGACAGTATCATGGTCTATGAGAAAGAATTTTTGAATTTTTTTTTAATAATACTAGCTAAAGTATCCGGCGTTGCACGGAATTTTAAAAATGGTTGCTTTGAAAAACCAATTTCAAAATTTAACACACAACATAAAAAAAAAAAATAATAAAAACAGTCGAAGTATTGTACACACGAATCAAATGAAAACCCAATATAAAAATGTCTAAATTTATATAACAGACGCAAAATAAATGAACTTATTTCCATTCATCATTGGAGCAATAACGTTAAAATACGCCAATATTTCCATAATCGAGTTTTTATCATGCTTCAATGCTTTTTTTCACACTTATATGACGTTATATATTCACCACGTCCTTTATATTTTCAATATGAGGCATTATTCCTATTTTTTTTTCGTCAAATTAATTAAATAATTATAATTTTTCACATGGACATAAAACAGAAAATTTTCGACGTAACATCCACTTTCGTTTTTAATTCGTCAAACTATTTATTTTATTTTCATTTGTCACGTGGAAATCTTGCAATAGAAAAGTAATTGTTGTGGTAAGAATTTTATCGTGGATTTTTAATTGTTGGCAACAACTATAACGAAAATGTTTAAATTTGATTGGAAATTGCTCTTAAATTTGTGGTTTCTTATTAATTAAAAATTAAGTATAAGGATTACTTTAGTTCCCTCGGGCGTGTTTTAATACACATGTACGTAACATTTCACAATTCTGGCTTCTAAACTGTGGATTTGTATAGCATTACAGACAGACACATTTTTATTTTTATATATTAGATTAAACTTTTAAAGTTCCGATCCCGTCAAGGAATCGATCGCCGTGTTCCTTTTCTGAGCGAATCGCTTTAACCTCTAACCATTGAGCTACTGGGACGTCGAACTGCAAACTTAATCTTCTTCTCAATTTTCGATAGTATTTACGACTTAAATAAAACACCTTAAATTTAAAACCAAAAATTTGTACGTGATTGAGGTAAAATTTAAAAATATTTCTCATAAAAAACTAGTTTCTATTGAAACGTTATTGTGTGGGTCAATTTTTAAAAATCAAAATACACTATTGTACAAGAATTTCTGTTATTTTAAAAAATGTTAAACTCATAAATGAAAAGATTTTTTATTATTTAGTCAGGATAAAGAAGATTCTATAGAGTATAAGATAATTCACTTATAAGGGTACTTTGGTATTTATTGCATTTATAGTATGTTTGGTATTTATAGTATTGGGTATTTATTGGGAATTTGTAATTTGCGGCTAAGGCCATATTTAATTTATACATAAAAACTAAATTACTAACAACTTTTAAAACTGTTGGAGTAATATGCACGCATGTTTATAATAATATTAAATTCTTATTGGAAAGTCGTACATACTTTTATAATGGGAAAATACGACAATTAGAATCATTTTTCTAAAACAATTGAAATGGCCCTAGATATACAATGCACCTTGGCCGGTAGAGTTTTGTACCTAGAGCCATATGACGAAATTTTGAATTTACACTCTATAATAAATAAGAAACCTACATTAAAATTTTATAAAACAAACAATCATGATTGATAGCACGCAAGTAAAAACTCCACTATTTAAATATGTTTAAAATTGCATTTTTTATAATGTGGAAAAATAATAAGAAATTAAGATGTCAATAAAACACCATATAGGAACTATTTAAACTCCAAAAAATTTGCAAAATATTAGAATATAAGCTTTACATTTATAAATGAAAATACCTTTTTCATGAGTTATTTTATATTACGATTTAAAATTTTATCTAGGACCGTGGACACAGGTAACAGCATGTGGTACCAGATACAACATTGGGTGATTTCACACAAAATAATCTCTATTAAAAATTCCACATGGATAGGTAATATATCTGGTATCACATTTAGCAGTTCAGATAACAATTAAAACTAGGTGTTTCACTTAGAAAAATATTTTTTCAAGCTTTGTAAAATAACAAAACAATTCAGGTGCAAAATTTTGCTTTTGTGCTATCTGTCTCTATTAAAAATCCCATGTGGATAGGTAATATATTTGATATCACATAGAAATTTAGATAACAATTAAAACTAGGTGGTTCACTTAAAAATATTTTTGCAAGCTTTGTAAAATAACAAAACAATTCAGGTGCAAAATTTTACGTTTGTGCTATCTCTCTCTATTAAAAATACCACGTGGATAGGTAATATAGTATTTGATATCACATTTAGCAATTTAGATAACAATTAAAACTAGGTGTCTCACTTAAAACAAAAATATTTTCCAAGCTTTGTAAAATAACAAAACAATTCAGTTGCAACATTTTACGTTTGTGCTATCTCTCTCTATTAAAAATTCCACGTGGATAGGTAATATAGTATTTGATATCACATTTAGCATTTAGATAACAATTAAATGTAGGTGTTTCACTTAAAACAAAAACATTTTTTCAAGCTTTGTAAAATAACAAAACATTCAGGTGCAAAATTTTACATAGTGCTATCTATCTCTATTAAAAATTCCACGTGGATAGGTAATATAGTATTTGATATCACATTTAGCAATTTAGATAACAATTAAAACTAGGTGTCTCACTTAAAACAAAAACATTTTTCCAAGCTTTGTAAAATAACAAAACAATTCAGTTGCAAAATTTTACGTTTGTGCTATCTCCCTCTATTAAAAATTCCACGTGGATAGGTAATATAGTATTTGATATCACATTTGGCAATTTAGATAATAGTTAGAACTAGGTGTTTCACTTAAAACAAAAATATTTTTCCAAGCTTTGTAAAATAACAAAACAATTCAAGTGCAAAATTTTACTTCTGTGTTTTTAAAATAGTTTCTCACTTTTAATTTCTTAGAAGGTCTTTCTTCTGGGGTTAAAAGTAACTATAATAATAAAAACTGATGTTTCAAATCATCCAGGTAAATAATAAAACTTGGATCAAAATATTATTTAAAATAAAGACAGCGGCCCAAGATACAAAGATCTCTCCTTCATTCAAATGCATTTATATATATATACAGGATGTTTTTCTTATCGTTGACTAACAAATAATTCCTAAACATTTAGTTTTAAACGTATCTACCATTCCATTTGTAAGAATGCTTCGAATGTTGTTCTTCATCGTATGAAATAATAAAAATTGTTTTAGTTAAGTTAAGAAATTATTTTTTATACAGTGCCTGTGTCTTATAAGTTATATTTGTAAAACTTTTGCTAACAAGTAAAACAATAAAACTTCTATTTTTATACGGTTAAAACTGATCGAGTTATACGATATATAGGATTTTTAGACTTTCCAGTGTTTTCTGGCATTTAAAAATAAGAAAAAGTATTTTTAATTTTAGAAAACGCCAAAAATTCATAAAATCAAAGGTATCGTAACTCAGTACGTTTGGTAGGATTATTATTATTTTTTTCTTTTAGAACACGAAAGATAGATTTTTTAAATACAACTTATAGGACCTAGGAACCAAAGCGATATAAGTAAGCGTCCTATCTTAAATGGGAGAGGTAACCGCAAGATTAAGGGCGAGGTCACGTCAATCAAGGTCATTCGCCACCCAGCGGACGGAGTGAACTACAAGAGGATTATTAACTTCTTTCCCCTTTGTGGATGATCTATAAGTTCGATATCTATGAAATAACTATGCGCACGCGCAGCCGTGATTTTATTCGTTTGTCGTCTGCAGTACTTAAATGTTGGAAGTATAGATATAATTCGATTTATTTATTTGCCATTATTTAATTTATTAATTGAAGTTAGTTATATCAACAAAATCAGTTCTTCTAAGAACTTATATTATTTGGGGAAATGCAACGTTGGCGTTCTAATTATTGCAGTTTTCAAAACTGCAAAAATAACTCTCTATCTGAGAGAACTCATTTTTTTTTCGCTTCGCAAAAGAGAAAAACAGGTTAGTTTTGTGTTTTATTATAATTTATAAAAAAGTTAAAATATTATTTAATATATATTATTAAATGTCAGTGATTTTAATACGTTCTATTTGAATTATGTTTTTGTAATGCAATGAGCAAGGAAATATAAAAATTAGTTAATGTATGTTAAGATAGAATTTTACAGCAGCGTTTTTAATTCAATTCCTGATAAGATAAAGTTATAAAAATTACATAAGCATGTGTATTTCCAATGAGAATTAAACGTTTTATTACGCTTAGAGTTTAAGTATAAATTATTTAATTAATTTTAAGGCACATTTTTTATTTACCGAACGCAGGCGATAAATTGACCGCCTAAAAGTTAGCCCCCCCCATGACGGAAAATAAGAAAGTGACATATGCATTTCGTTTGATCATCGTTTGATCAGATTTGATCAACAATTTTCATCGTTTGATCAACTTTATTTCATGAGTTATGATTAAAAAGGACCAGGGGGGGCTAACTTTTAGGATATTTCAAAATGCGCAAAACTAAAAAAAAATTAGCGATCCTTATCAGAAATCGACTGTAGAGATTTGATCAACCATTTTTAGCGTTTGATCAAACCCGGAAATGCCCCCAAAATCGATATTTGTAGGTTCACACCCCTAAAAGTTAGCCCCCCCTTGACGGAATTTCGGGACAAAAATGGTGCCATCTAACGTGAAATCGTTTGTAGAGATTTGATCAACCATTTTTAGCGTTTGATCAAACCCGAAAATGCGCCATAAATCGATATTTTTAGCAGCGGACCCCTAAAAGTTAGCCCCCCCTTGACGGAATTTCCGGACAAAAATGATGCCATCTAACGTGAAATCGTTTGTAGAGATTTGATCAACAATTTTTAGCGTTTGATCAAACCCGGAAATGCGCCCAAAATCGATATTTTTAGCTTCACACCCCTAAAAGTTAGCTCCCCATTGACGGAATTTTCTGACAAAAATGATGCCATCTAACGTGAAATCGTTTGTAGAGATTTGATCAACCATTTTTAGCGTTTGATCGAACCCGGAAATGCGCCTAAAATCGATATTTTTAACAGCGGACCCCTAAAAGATAGACTCCCTTGACGGAATTTCGGGACAAAAATGGTGCCATCTAACGTGAAATCGTTTGTAGAGATTTGATCAACCATTTTTAGCGTTTGATCAAACCCGGAAATGCGCCGAAAATCGATATTTTTAGCAGCGGACCCCTAAAAGTTAGCCCCCCCCCCCCTTGACGGAATTTCGGGAAAAATGGTGCCATCTAACGTGAAAGCGTTTGTAAAGATTTGTTCAACCATTTTTAGCGTTTGATCAAACCCGGAAATTTGCCCAAAACCGATATTTTTTAGATTCACACCCCTAAAAGTTAGCCACCCCTCTACGGAATTTCGGGAAAAATTCTGCTATCTAACGTGAAATCGTTTGTAATTATTTGATAAACCTTTTTTAGCGTTTGATCAAACCCGAAAAATAAAACAAAATGGATATATTTAGCAGCGGACCCCTAAAGGTTAAACCACCCTTGACCGAATTTCGGGACAAAAAATGGTGCCATATAACGTGAAATTGTTTGTAGAGATTTGATCAACCACTTTTAGCGTTTGATCAAACCCGGAAATGCGCCCAAAATCAATATTTTTAGCAGCGGACCCCTAAAAGTTAGTCCCCCCTTGCCGGAATTTCAGGACAAAAATGGTGCCATATAACGCGAAATTGTTTGTAGAGAATTGATCAACCACTTTTAGCGTTTGATCAAACCCGGAAATGCGCCCAAAATCAATATTTTTAGCAGCGGACCCCTAAAAGTTAGTCCCCCCTTGCCAGAATTTCAGGACAAAAATGGTGCCATATAACGTGAAATTGTTTGTAGAGATTTGATCAACCATTTTTAGCGTTTGATCAAACCCGGAAATGCGCCCAAAATCGATATTTTTAGCTTCACACCCCTAAAAGTTAGCTCCCCATTGACGGAATTTTCGGACAAAAATGATGCCATCTAACGTGAAATCGTTTGTAGAGATTTGATCAACCATTTTTAGCGTTTGATCAAACCCGGAAATGCGCCTAAAATCGATATTTTTAACAGCGGACCTTTAAAAGATAGCCTCCTTTGACGGAATTTCGGGAAAAAAATGGTGCCATCTAGCGTGAAATTGTTTGTAGAGATTTGATCAACCACTTTTAGCGTTTCATCAAACCCGGAAATACGCCCAAAATCAATATTTTTAGCAGCGGACCCCTTAAAGTTAGCCCCCCTTGACGGAATTTCCCGATAAAAATGATGCCATCTAACGTGAAATCAATTGTAGAGATTTGATCAACCATTTTTAGCGTTTGATCAAACCCGGAAATGCGCCCAAAATCGATATTTTTAGCTTCACACCCATAAAAGTTAGGCCCCCCTTTACAGAATTTCGAGACAAAAATGGTGCCATCTAACGTGAAATCGTTTGTAGAGATTTCATCGACCATTTTTAGCGTTTGATCAAACCCGGAAATGCGCCCTAAATCGATATTTTTAGCTTCACATCCCTAAAAGTTAGCCCCCCCTTGACGGAATTTCGGGACAAAAATGGTGCCATCTAACGTGAAATCGTTTGTAGAGATTTGATCAACCATTTTTAGCGTTTGATCAAACCCGGAAATGCGCCCAAAATCGATATTTTTAGTAGCGGACCCCTAAAAGTTAGCCCCCCTTGACGGAATTTCCGGAAAAAAATGATGCCATCTAACGTGAAATCGTTTGTAGAGATTTGATCAACCATTTTTAGCGTTTGATCAAACACGGAAATGCGTCCAAAATCGATATTTTTAGCTTCACACCCCTAAAAGTTAGCCCCCCATTGACGGAATTTTCGGACAAAAATCATGCCGTCTAACGTGAAATCGTTTGTAGAGATTTGATCAACCATTTTTAGCGTTTGATCAAACCCGGAAATGCGCCTTAAATCGATATTTTTAATAGCGGACCCCTAAAAGATAGCCTCCCTTGACGGAATTTCGAGACAAAAATGGTGCCATCTAACGTGAAATCGTTTGTAGAGATTTGATCAACCATTTTTAGCGTTTGATCAAACCCGGAAATGCGCCTAAAATCGACATTTTTAACAGCGGACCTTTAAAAGATAGCCTCCTTTGACGGAATTTCGGGAAAAAAATGGTGCCATCTAGCGTGAAATTGTTTGTAGAGATTTGATCAACCACTTTTAGCGTTTCATCAAACCCGGAAATACGCCCAAAATCAATATTTTTAGCAGCGGACCCCTTAAAGTTAGCCCCCCTTGACGGAATTTCCCGATAAAAATGATGCCATCTAACGTGAAATCAATTGTAGAGATTTGATCAACCATTTTTAGCGTTTGATCAAACCCGGAAATGCGCCCAAAATCGATATTTTTAGCTTCACACCCATAAAAGTTAGGCCCCCCTTTACAGAATTTCGAGACAAAAATGGTGCCATCTAACGTGAAATCGTTGGTAGAGATTTCATCGACCATTTTTAGCGTTTGATCAAACCCGGAAATGCGCCCTAAATCGATATTTTTAGCTTCACATCCCTAAAAGTTAGCCCCCCCTTGACGGAATTTCGGGACAAAAATGGTGCCATCTAACGTGAAATCGTTTGTAGAGATTTGATCAACCATTTTTAGCGTTTGATCAAACCCGGAAATGCGTCCAAAATCGATATTTTTAGCTTCACACCCCTAAAAGTTAGCCCCCCATTGACGGAATTTTCGGACAAAAATGATGCCGTCTAACGTGAAATCGTTTGTAGAGATTTGATCAACCATTTTTAGCGTTTGATCAAACCCGGAAATGCGCCTTAAATCGATATTTTTAATAGCGGACCCCTAAAAGATAGCCTCCCTTGACGGAATTTCGAGACAAAAATGGTGCCATCTAACGTGAAATCGTTTGTAGAGATTTGATCAACCATTTTTAGCGAGAGATCAAACCCGGAAATGCGCCGAAAATCGATATTTTTAGCAGCGGACCCCTAAAAGTTAGCCCCCCCCCCCCCTTGACGGAATTTCGGGAAAAATGGTGCCATCTAACGTGAAAGCGCTTGTAAAGATTTGTTCAACCATTTTTAGCGTTTGATCAAACCCGGAAATTTGCCCAAAACCGATATTTTTTAGATTCACACCCCTAAAAGTTAGCCACCCGTCTACGGAATTTCGGGAAAAATTGTGCTATCTAACGTGAAATCGTTTGTAATTATTTGATAAACCTTTTTTAGCGTTTGATCAAACCCGAAAAATAAAACAAAATGGATATATTTAGCAGCGGACCCCTAAAGGTTAGACCACCCTTGACCGAATTTCGGGACAAAAAATGGTGCCATATAACGTGAAATTGTTTGTAGAGATTTGATCAACCACTTTTAGCGTTTGATCAAACCCGGAAATGCGCCCAAAATCAATATTTTTAGCAGCGGACCCCTAAAAGTTAGTCCCCCTTGCCGGAATTTCAGGACAAAAATGGTGCCATATAACGTGAAATTGTTTGTAGAGATTTGATCAACCACTTTTAGCGTTTGATCAAACCCGGAAATGCGCCCAAAATCAATATTTTTAGCAGCGGACCCCTAAAAGTTAGTCCCCCCTTGCCAGAATTTCAGGACAAAAATGGTGCCATATAACGTGAAATTGTTTGTAGAGATTTGATCAACCATTTTTAGCGTTTGATCAAACCCGGAAATGCGCCCAAAATCAATATTTTTAGCAGCCGACCCCTTAAAGTTAGCCCCCTTTGACGGAATTTCCCGATAAAAATGATGCCATCTAACGTGAAATCAATTGTAGAGATTTGATCAACCATTTTTAGCGTTTGATCAAACCCGGAAATGCGCCCAAAATCGATATTTTTAGCTTCACACCCATAAAAGTTAGGCCCCCTTTTACAGAATTTCGAGACAAAAATGGTGCCATCTAACGTGAAATCGTTTGTAGAGATTTCATCGACCATTTTTAGCGTTTGATCAAACCCGGAAATGCGCCCTAAATCGATATTTTTAGCTTCACTAAAGGTTAGCCCCCCCCTTGACGGAATTTCGGGACAAAAATGGTGCCATCTAACGTGAAATCGTTTGTAGAGATTTGATCAACCATTTTTAGCGTTTGATCAAACCCGGAAATGCGCCCAAAATCGATATTTTTAGTAGCGGACCCCTAAAAGTTAGCCCCCCTTGACGGAATTTCCGGAAAAAAATGATGCCATCTAACGTGAAATCGTTTGTAGAGATTTGATCAACCATTTTTAGCGTTTGATCAAGCTCGGAAATGCGTCCAAAATCGATATTTTTAGCTTCACACCCCTAAAAGTTAGCCCCCCATTGACGGAATTTTCGGACAAAAATGATGCCATCTAACGTGAAATCGTTTGTAGAGATTTGATCAACCATTTTTAGCGTTTGATCAAACCCGGAAATGCGCCTTAAATCGATATTTTTAATAGCGGACCCCTAAAAGATAGCCTCCCTTGACGGAATTTCGAGACAAAAATGGTGCCATCTAACGTGAAATCGTTTGTAGAGATTTGATCAACCATTTTTAGCGTTTGATCAAACCCGGAAATGCGCCCAAAATCAATATTTGTAGCAGCGGACCCCTAAAAGTTAGTCCCCCTTGACGGAATTTCCGGAAAAAAATGATGCCATCTAACGTGAAATCGTTTGTAGAGATTTGATCAACCATTTTTAGCGTTTGATCAAGCTCGGAAATGCGTCCAAAATCGATATTTTTAGCTTCACACCCCTAAAAGTTAGCCCCCCATTGACGGAATTTTCGGACAAAAATGATGCCATCTAACGTGAAATCGTTTGTAGAGATTTGATCAACCATTTTTAGCGTTTGATCAAACCCGGAAATGCGCCCAAAATCAATATTTGTAGCAGCGGACCCCTAAAAGTTAGTCCCCCTTGCCGGAATTTCAGGACAAAAATGGTGCCATATAACGTGAAATTGTTTGTAGAGATTTGATCAACCATTTTTAGCGTTTGATCAAACCCGGAAATGCGCCCAAAATCGATATTTTTATCTTCACACCCCTAAAAGTTAGCCCCCCCCCTTGACGGAATTTCGAGACCAAAATGGTGCCATCTAACGTGAAATCGTTTGTAGAGATTTGATCAACCATTTTTAGCGTTTGATCAAACCCGGAAATGCGCCCAAATCGATATTTTTAGCAGCGACCCCTAAAAGATAGCCTCCCTTGACGGAATTTCGAGACAAAAATGGTGCTATCTAACATGAGGTCGTTTGTAGAGATTTGATCAACCATTTTTAGCGTTTGATCAAACCCGGAAATGCGCCCAAAATAAATATGTTTAGCAGCGGACCCCTAAAAGTTAGTCCCCCCTTGCCGGAATTTCAGGACAAAAATGGTCCCATCTAACGTGAAATCGTTTGTAAAGATATTATCAACCATTTTTAGCGTTTGATCAAACCCGAAAGTGAACTCAAAATCGATATTTTTAGGTTCACACCCCTAAAAGTTAGCCCCCCCCCCCCCTTGACGGAATTTCCGGACAAAAATGATGCCATCTAACGTGAAATAGTTTGTAGAGATTTGATCAACCTTTTTTAGCGTTTGATCAAACCCGGAAGTGACCCAAAATCGATATTTTTAGGTTCACACTCCTAAAAGTTAGCCCTATCCTTGACGGAATTTCGGGACAAAAATGGTGCCATATAATGTGAAATCGTTTGTAGAGATTTGATCAAACATTTTTAGCGTGTGATCAAAGCCGGAAGTCCTCCCAAAATCGATATTTTTAGGTACAGTCCTCTATAAGTTAGCCTCCCCCCTTGACGGAATTTTGGGAATATAATCTGCTGTTCGGGAAAGTATTTCCGAAGTATGTTTGAAATGATACCTGTTGTTTTTAGTGCTAAAGAAAAGTGAAATAACGTTGTACACCTCTTTTGTTGATAAGAAGTTCTGCCTGCGCACTGCCCCCCACACACACCGTCCGGAGGCAAGCGCAAGAAGATACATTATTGTTGAATGCATATGAAACAAATGGCTAATTATTAAATACTTTTAATTACCAGCTATTTCTTTTAAATGTTATTTGATATAAAGTTATTTTATTTATAATAATGATATTTTCTTCTTTGAATCAATAAATTACGTGAATAATAAATATATGACCATCTGTATATCACTGCAAACAAAAGAATCAATTTAAAAAATCAAAATAATTTTTAGACATTGATAACGATATCATTAGGGAAGGGGGGGGGGGGTGTTAGTGGAATGATAACGTATGATATCGTAAGTGCAACCACTAACCATGGGGTAATTTACCTAAAGACTATCCGTCCACTAAAATAAGTTATTATTATTTTTTTTAATCTAATCACGGACTTGTCTTGAACATTTCCATACGCTTCCCCCCCCCCCCATTCTCAAATTAAATCCTGCTATGCTATTGTTGTTATTTTTTAGTGTAAGAAAAAATAATATGAATCTTTGTCTTTTCTTAACACATTTATTGACATACATCCTACCTGTGTGTTTGGCGTCAAGCGTTCGCTTATAAGTCATCGTCAATATATACATGGGCGAGATGGCACACACAAGGAAATTTACAACACAGAGAAATATAGCTGGGAGCTCCACAATCGTTTATTAGCATAACTTCAAAACTTCAAATCCATAGTTGCCATTACGAAATCTGAAGGAATTCCAAATGAATAAATATAATCACCGCGCCCACATGTTGATCAGATTCTCATTCATTAACAAAATATCTTTCTCAGTCAATTTTTCTTATCGGAAACTAGTAACTCTGAATTTTGTGGACGTCAGCTCTTTTCAAAATAAACATTATACACTTTTGAGACCCTTGACTCCGGCCGGAAATTAAGATGCTTCTACTCTTTTGCGGTTCAGTTTGGTACCCACCTGTCAGTTTGTTTCTATTAATCGAGAATCCGTTCATGGATTATTATTATTATTATTATTATTATTATTATTATGCCATTTTTTTCAACTCTTATCTCTAAAAAATAAGCAATATTTACAGTGATCCTTATTTCTGTTTTGGATATCCGAATCAGTATACTATAGGGGTCTGCACGGGTCGGAATTACCAGCTCCGGGACCGGCCCGTACAGAAGTAAGTGAAAACAGGCCCGGCCCGAACCGACACAATGTCTACAAAAAATTTTAATTTTTCTTAACATATAATTAGGATGCCTTTAAAGAATACTGCATACATATTTATGGGATAGTTTTATACAGTATATTTTAAAATTACGATGTGTTCGCAAGACAGAAAATACACAACAGCAACATTAAGGATTGCTTAGTTATTTAGACGTTTCAGCATTCACACAAGGATTCATTTAAAAATTAACGTAGATTATAATAAACAAAAAGGAGTGTTAAAAACATAACTTTGAAGCTGTATAATTAAAAGTAAATTTGTGAAAATATTTATCTGTCATTTATTAAGGCTTCGGAAAACGCATATGATTGGCACGTGTTCTTATTCAGAAACTATGTAATCGAATGGCGTTAAATATTTTTCGATAAAGGTGATATATCTTTGAGAAAATACTGTCAAAGTTAGAGTTTTGAATCGAATTTCCGGAAGCGACAGCACAGGAATGGAGAAAAACCTGCACTCACTTGACAAGAATCTCTTGTATCTCGACAAGTAATTTATTTATCAAAAATGGAAAAGCTATTCGATTGCAAATCCCTTCAATTGTCAGGCTTGTCAATTTTATGCCTTTACAGTTAAAAATTAGTCAGAAAATGTGTCAAAGTTTCGTATTGTTGAACAGTGAATTTGAGAAGCACCTTAAGGTATAGTTCCAAAGATTACGTTAACAAAAGTATATTATCGCTATTAATATTTTTACAAAACATTTTGCCTGCCCTACATATGCTGTGAACAATTAAGTCCAGTTCCCGCGCGGCTCAATTGTGTACAAAAAAATGCAATTTTGTTTATCGGCCCGTGCAGTCCTCTAGTACACTATGATAATGTCAGTGGTTTATAGTAGAATGTTATAATCATACGATCCGTTTCGTAAATGCCCAGTGAATCTACTTGGATTAAGAACCTAATTTTACAATTTAGCTATGTCCTTCTGTGCTTAATATGCGTCTACTATTAAATTGTGTTTCAGTTTGGTACGCACGCGTCATTTCTGATTTTAATAATCGGATTACCCCTCCTGCATAATTAATACTATTATTATGTTCTATTTTACAACTTCTATTTTTATGATCATCCTCTTTTCTGTTAGGGATATCTGAACCAGTAAGTTGTTTTAATGTCGGTAGAATACGATCGTGATAGAAGAAAAAATCGAATGATTCGTTTAGTATGTGCTCGGTGAATCTGTTTGGATTAACAACGTAATTTTCGATGTCCTTCAAAACATCACATCTATAAATTAAATTAACTCACAAACTAATATCACTGCGAAGAAATATTTAAAATGACACAAAGTCATCTTACGACAAATCAAAGCTTTCAAAGTCATATTTTCTGCAGCTGGTAAAGTAACTACAAGTACTTACTCACCCAGTGTGGAAAAAAATTATTTTGCATCCATTGTTAATAGAAAATATTGAAGGTTAAAAAAGTTCGGGAAAAACTATTTTCAAACCATTTTTGTCCAAAAATCCGTCAAGAGGGGGCTAACTTTTAGGGGTTTGCAAACAAAAATATGGATTTTTTGGCACTTCCGGGTTTGATCAAACACTAAAAATGGTTGATTAAATCTCTACAAACGATTTCACGATAGATGGAACCATTTTTGTCCCGAAATTGCGTCAAGAGGGGGGGGGGTAACTTTTAGGGGTGTGAAGCTAAAAATATCGATTTTGGGCGCATTTCCGGGTTTGATCAAACGCTAAAAATGGTTGATCAAATCTCTACAAACGATTTCACGTTAGATGGCATCATTTTTGTCCGGAAATCCCGTCAATGGGGGGCTAACTTTTAGGGGTGTAAAGCTAAAAATATCGATCTTAGGCGCATTTCCGGGTTTGATCAAACGCTAAAAATGGTTGATAAAATCTCTACGAACGATTTCACGTTAGATGGCATCATTTTTGTCCGAAAATTCCGTCAAGGAAGGGGGCTAACTTTTAGGGGTCCGCTGCTAAAAATATCGATTTTCGGCGCATTTCCGCGTTTGATCAAACGCTAAAAATGGTTGAACAAATCTTTACAAACGCCTTCACGTTAGATGGCACCATTTTTGTCCCGAAATTCCGTAGAGGGGGGCTAACTTTTAGGGGTGTGAAGCTAAAAAATATCGGTTTTGGGCGCATTTCCGGGTTTGATAAAACGTTTAAAATGGTTGATCAAATCTCTACAAACAATTTCACGTTAGATGAGAACATTTTGTCCCGAAATTCCGCCAAGAAAGGGCTAACTTTTAGGGGTCCGCTTCTAAAAATATCGATATTGAGCGCATTTCCGGGTTTGATCTCTCACTAAAATTGGTTGATCAAATCTCTACATACGATTTCACGTTAGATGGCACCATTTTTGTCCCGAAATTCCGTCAAGGGAGGGGCTAACTTTTAGGCGTCCGCTGCAAAATATATCGATTATGGGCGCATTTCCGGGTTTGATCAAACGCTAAAAATGGTTGATCAAATCTCTACAAACGATCTCACGTTAGATGGCACCATTTTTGTCCAGAAATTCCGTCAAGGGAGGCTATCTTTTAGGGGTCTGCTGTTAAAAATAGCGATTTTAGGCGCCTTTCCGGGTTTGATCAAACGCTAAAAATGGTTGATCAAATCTCTACAAACGATTTCACTTTAGATGGCATCATTTTTGTCCGAAATTTCCGTCAATGGGGGGCTAACTTTTAGGGGTGTGAAGCTAAATATATCGATTTTGGGCGCATTTCCGGGTTTGATCAAACGCTAAAAATGGTTGATTAAATCTCTACAAACGATTTCACGTTAGATGGCATCATTTTTGTCCGGAAATTCCGTCAAGGTGGGGCTAACTTTTAGGGGTGTGAAGCTAAAAATATCGATTTTAGGCGCATTTCCGGGTTTGATCAAACGCTAAAAATGGTTGATTAAATCTCTACAAACGATTTCACGTTAGATGGCACCATTTTTGTCCCGAAATTCCGTCAAGTGGGGGGAGGATAACTTTTAGGTGTCCACTGCTAAAATTATCGATTTTGGGCGCATTTCCCGGTTTGATCAAATGCTAAAAGTGGTTGATGTAATTTCTACAAACCATGTCACATTAGATGACGCCATTTTTGTCCCGAAATTCCGTCAAGGGGGGGGATAACTTTTAGGGGTTCGCTGCTAAAAATATCGATTTTGGGCGCATTTCCGGGTTTGATCAAACGCTAAAAATGGTTGATCAAATCTCTACAAACGATTTGACGTTAGATGGCACCATTTTTGTCCTGAAATTCCGGCAAGGGGGGACTAACTTTTAGGGGCGTGAAGCTAAAAATATCGATTTTGGGCGCATATCTGGGTTTGATCAAACGCTAAAAATGGTTGATCAAATCTCTACAATTTATTTCACGTTAGATGGCATCATTTTTGTCCGGAAATGCCGTGAAGGGGGGCTAACTTTTAGGAGTCCGCTGCTAAAAATATTGGTTTTGGGCGCATTTCGGGTTTGATCAAACGCTAAAAATGGTTGATCAAATCTCTACAAACGATTTCACGTTAGATGGCATCATTTTTGTCCGAAAATTCCGTCAATGGGGGACTAAGTTTTAGGGGCGTGAAGCTAAAAATATTGATTTTGGGCGCATTTCCGGGTTTGATCAAACGCTAAAAATGGTTGATCAAATCTCTACAAACGATTTCACGTTAGATGGCATCATTTTTGTCCGGAAATTCCGTCAAGGGGGGCTAACTTTTAGGGGTCCGCTGCTAAAAATATCGATTTTCGGCGCATTTCCGGGTTTGATCAAAAGCTAAAAATGGTTGATCAAATCTCTACAAACGATTTCACGTTAGATGGCATCATTTTTGTCCGGAAATTCCGTCAAGCGGGGCTAACTTTTAGGGGTGTGAAGCTAAAAATATCGATTTTAGGCGCATTTCCGGGTTTGATCAAACGCTAAAAATGGTTGATCAAATCTCTACATACGATTTCACCTTAGATGGCACCATTTTTGTCCCGAAATTCCGTCAAGTGTGGGGAGGATAACTTTTAGGTGTCCGCTGCTAAAATGATCGATTTTGGGCGCATTTCCCGGTTTGATCAAATGCTAAAAGTGGTTGATGTAATTTCTACAAACCATGTCACATTAGATGACGCCATTTTTGTCCCGAAATTCCGTCAAGGGGGGGATAACTTTTAGGGGTTCGCTGCTAAATATATCGATTTTGGCCGCATTTCCGGGTTTGATCAAATCTCTACAAACGATTTCACGTTATATGACACCATTTTTGTCCTGAAATTCTGGCAAGGGGGCACTAACTTTTAGGGGTCCGCTGCTAAAAATATCGATTTTCGGCGCATTTCCGGGTTTGATCAAACGCTAAAAATGGTTGAACAAATCTTTACAAACGCCTCCACGTTAGATGGCACCATTTTTGTCCCGAAATTCCGTAGAGGGGGGCTAACTTTTAGGGGTGTGAAGCTAAAAAATATCGGTTTTGGGCGCATTTCCGGGTTTGATAAAACGTTTAAAATGGTTGATCAAATCTCTACAGACAATTTCACGTTAGATGAGAACATTTTTGTCCCGAAATTCCGCCAAGGAAGGGCTAACTTTTAGGGGTCCGCTGCTAAAAATATCGATATTGAGCGCATTTCCGGGTTTGATCTCTCGCTAAAAATGGTTGATCAAATCTCTACATACGATTTCACGTTAGATGGCACCATTTTTGTCCCGAAATTCCGTCAAGGGAGGGACTAACTTTTAGGCGTCCGCTGCTAAATATATCGATTTTGGGCGCATTTCCGGGTTTGATCAAACGCTAAAAATGGTTGATCAAATCTCTACAAACGATCTCACGTTAGATGGCACCATTTTTGTCCCGAAATTCCGTCAAGGGAGGCTATCTTTTTGGGGTCCGCTGTTAAAAATATCGATTTTAGGCGCATTTCCGGGTTTGATCAAACGCTAAAAATGGTTGATCAAATCTCTACAAACGATTTCACGTTAGATGGCATCATTTTTGTCCGAAAATTCCGTCAATGGGGGCTAACTTTTAGGGGTGTGAAGCTAAAAATATCGATTTTGGGCGCATTTCCGGGTTTGATCAAACGCTAAAAATGGTTGATGAAATCTCTACAAACGATTTCACGTTAGATGGCATCATTTTTGTCCGGAAATTCCGTCAAGGGGGGGCTAACTTTTAGGGGTCCGCTGCTAAAAATATCGATTTTGGGCGCATTTCCGCGTTTGATCAAACGCTAAAAATTGTTGATCAAATCTCTACAAACGATTTCACGTTAGATGGCACCATTTTTGTCCCGAAATTCCGTCAAGGGGGGGCTAACTTTTAGGGGTGTGAACCTACAAATATCGATTTTGGGGGCATTTCCGGGTTTGATCAAACGCTAAAAATGGTTGATCAAATCTCTACAGACGATTTCTGATAAGGATCGCTAATTTTTTTTTAGTTTTGCGCATTTTGAAATATCCTAAAAGTTAGCCCCCCCTGGTGCTTTTTAATCATAACTCATGAAATAAAGTTGATCAAACGATGAAAATTGTTGATCAAATCTGATCAAACGATGATCAAACGAAATGCATATGTCACTTTCTTATTTTCCGTCATGGGGGGGCTAACTTTTAGGCGGTGATAAATTGCCAAATATTCTCTTGATCGAATTGTATTTATAATATTTAAAATAGAAGCATTTTATTCATTCCATTTAAAACTCATTTAATTTTACATTAGGATCCACTTTAATTTAAAATGCAAGCAGTAATTCTTGTACTATTAAACCAGCAATAATTGATTATTTACAGTTTTAAATATTTTGAGAATTTTAGACAACAGCTTTAAAAAAATTCCTAAAATCGACAAATTACTTTTTTTTTTAAATATGGATGAGAAATATGTCGGTCATTGTGTCATATCCGGGAAAAATAGTTTTCATGGGATACCTGCACTTCGCACAGGTGAATAATATTGCAGAAAGCATACAGAGTATAGAGGAAACTTCAAAAAGTGGAATAAAATATAAAATATTTACAAATAGTACGTGGTATGCTCAATTAAACATTTATTATCTTACACCGGTTCTTCGCAGGGGTAAAAGGGATAACTTTCCGTAATCGGGCCGATAGCTATGATTGGCGTCAAATGAGAAAACAGTATACAATTGTAACTGTATAAAAGTTAAATAATGGTTAGAAAATGAAAGCAACTTTTATCGAAATAACCCAATTGCGGAACATTCTCCAAACTTGAAAAAGGCTTATGAAACACACAACAATTTCCAGTAACTGAAAACTATAGACTAATAATAAGCTCGACGTAGCAGTTGTTGGTCGGTAGCCAATAATTTCAAATTTCCCTTTCAATTTTGTCCGGTTTCAATTTTTGAATTTTTTTAATCTGGCTTCCGCAAAAGAGTCGGAATAAGTAGTAGAAAAAAGGGCTGCGGACGGAGATGGGCCAATTGAACGTATTAAAATCACTGATATTTAATAATATATATTAAATAATATTTTAACTTTTTTATAAAAAATTATAGGTCTGTAAATCACGTTTAAGATGCTTAAAGGTTTTAAATATTTCTCTTTTGCAATTTCCCAACCAACTGGTATATTTTAGAAATAGTAGTTTGTTATATAACTTACTCAATTGTTGTACTTGTATATACAGTTGTAACAACCATAAAGAATGTTTAAGGATTTATCAGCTACGTTTAGATAACGTAAAATTAATTTGCTAATTTATAATCAAGTTGTAAAAATACTAAAATGTTGTATTGTTACTAGAAACACATCCATGTACATAATTTTTATTTTTCTAGCATATCTGGGAGGGAAAAATCGATTATTATTTTTTTTCATATATATGAACAGGGTTAGATTAAATAAACAGTGTAAAAAAGTACTTTTATGTTAGCCGGCCGCAGTTCATAAACCGTCAAATATTTTCCCCATCACCAGCGTTTATGTTGCATTCATTTCATTCAAAATATAAAATCATCATTTTAAAAATATACTCGTCATTTGAAAAACATAACTTTATTTAAAATACATACATACTGGTATATTACATCAATTTAAACACATGCTTTTCGCTCCTTATATTTAAAATACATTTTTTTCTTCTAATAAATAATAACATAAACCCAAGGTGGGCAAGTTTCTTCCAATGTGGAAAAAAACCATGGAATTAAAAGTTACGCCTATAACTTTTATTAACAAAAATAGTTTTCTTTTAGCCTGAATAGCTTGCATAAAATTCAGGTCTATTTTAAGATATTTACAATTTAAGAGTTATAGGCGGAAAAGCAGACAAAGTCATTTTAAAGAATACCTGTTAAAATTTTAATCGTGAATTTCAAATATTTACTCACTCATGGAAGATTAACCTTGTTTACCAGATTTATTGCAAAATATTTTTGTTGCAGCTTGTTTTGATAAAAATATATGTATTTAAAAAATAGTTGCAATGCCAGTTTAGTTTCGGGGCAAAAGGCAATACTGTTTACGTAGCATTAGTGCTTTTTCTCCCGAAATTAAAATGACATTGCGATTTTTTTTTTTTTTAAATACACATATTTTCATCAAAACAAACTGTAACAAAAATATTTTGCAATAAATATGGTAAACAAGGTTCATCTTCCATAAGTGAGTAAATATTTGAAATTCATGATTAAAATTTTAACAGGTATTCTCTAAAATAGCTTTGTCTGCTTTTCCGCCTATAACTCTTAAATTGTAAATATCTTCAAACAGACCTGCGCACGAGATGCGCAGATGGTAGATATTCTGTCATATATGACGTCATACAAAAACCCCGCGTATTTGCGTTATTCACTCCATCCACAAGATGGCGCAGCTGTGTCAATTTACGGCAGATTCCAGCATTAACTTTGTACGCTTACTTATAGCGCTTTGCCTAGGAACCATATAAAAATTTAAATTTCATTTTTTTATGTAACTATTTTGATGTAATTGGGTTTTTCTACGATGAAGAACAGTATTTTTTTATTGGAAATAAACCTCTAAAACCAACGGTTGATGAAGTAGCTATTGGTTAACGATAACGATAACAAGGAACACACTGTATATTTACACCCACATACATACATAAATAAAATCCAAAAATCTATCTTACTTCAAGTAAAATTTTTGAAGGGGATTCAAATGTAATCATATTCTTAGTCAAAAAAAAAAAAAAAAAAAAATCCAATACAAAAATCAATAACAAAAAATCAGATGAAAAAATTGCCTTATCTAAGAAAATTACACACAAGGACCTCGAAGAACATACTCTGTAAAAAATTCTCACAGAAGAAATGAGAAACAATCGAAGTATTTCAGGTAGAAGAAGCTCGTTTTCTGAAGATCTTTCTTGAGCTGGGATGTTGATTGAACAGAAAGCTTTCGAAGGAGAAGAACCTTCAGGATGTAAAAGGTTTCGAAGCTTGAGTATGTAAATAAACGAAGCTAAAAGAACCAAAAGGAAGTCTTCAGCCCTTAAATTTTCTCTAGCTGATAGTATTTTTCAGGATAAAAACGAAACTATTAGAGTTTTACTAAAAGGGACATTATGTAATATACCCTCGGAAAATGTAGAAGGGAAGGATGAGGCTTTCTTTATACAGGGTGATTGAAAAAGACTAGATACATTTTAACACTTATGCATCGACGGTACTTTAAAGTACCGTTAAAATAACTTGTTATAAAATTAATTTTATACATCGATTAGTAGTAAAACAGTTTAGAATGAGTTATAGATATTTTTCTTTATCTTGTTCCAAAAGCATAAAAAAAATATTTTTAAAAGGATGCACAAAAGAAAAATATTTTTAAAAGGATGATTTCTTTTGCCTTTGCATCTTTTCAGCTTTCTTGTCGTTGAAAAATGGAGAGGGGGGGTTCAGTTCGGAAATATTTCTTCTATATTTCTATTGCAAGTACATTATATTTGTACATTTCCGAATTCTAAAAAATACTAAAAAAAAGTATTTTAAATGAAAGATTTGAGTGGAGTTATATATATTGCACAAAATCCCTATAAATTCAAATTTAATTAATTAATTTTAATTGGTAAAATCCTTCTAAAATTTATTATATGATTGTGTAAATCTTCTAATATAGTTTCAAAAATTCACGAAAAATGCTTTAGAAGATGAAATTTTGAATGAATTCATAATTTGGGACCTAAAGAGTTAAATGATTGTAGTGTACACTAATGATGAGACAGGCTCAGCCCGAGTCCAATCCCGAATCGGACTCGGTATTAATTTATAGGGTTTCGTTCATCTAAGGAAACCCTATTCGTCTCACTCCTCTGTCTGTCTGTCACAAAGTTCGTTCTCAGAAACTGTGTAAGTTAGAGACTTGAAACTTTGCATACTATTATAGCTGAATTCCTCCGATCACACGACAAATCATAAAATTTTGAAAAGGTCTTTATATTATTTTAACTAAATTAATTAATTTAATGGCATCCAACTATTTTTGCGATTTAGATTTTAAAACAGAACCTTAATTTTAGCCGTTTTAGCGTAGACTAGATAACTCCTTTGGAGAATATTTGGCTGCCAATCTAAAAGTTTTCGGTTAGATGGATTTTTTTGCCTTTATTTTATCAATTATTTTTTTTTATTCAATTTTTTTTTTTTTTTTTTTTTTTTTTTTTTTTTTTGAGAAATTACGAAATTTTTTAATTTTGTACATTTAACTGTCCGATGTATTTAATTATTATTTTTTTTTTTTTGCCATTTTAAGGGTTTCTTTTTTTTTTAGCTAAAATTAAATCACGCTATTACATATGCTTTCAGATATACAAACGTATGTTGTTGCAATTGTCCTGAAAAACAGTTTTTGATAATTTTTAATTTGATTAAAAAACTATTTTTCAATTGTAAGAATTTAAAAAATAAATTTAATGGTGCTGCCACCTATGTTCTATTGAAAAGGGTTAAGTATTTAATAATTAAAATTAAAGATTTGGATTTATTAATTAAAGGATAAAGTGTTTTGAAAGGAATATTAACCGAACTCCCCTGTGCGATCTTTGATCACACTTACCCACATGCTACATCCGTCTTCGGGATTAGGCGGGCTCGCGGCTTAAAGAGAAAATTTTATTTATTCACTTATTGAAAAAAAAAAAATAGAGAAAACAATTTGCTATTTGAAAAACAACGATTTAGACTAAGTTTCTTAAAATGTTTTACAATCCTTCAAAAATCAGTTTGAAAGGGAATTGAATTGATATAGATGGGATATTGGGAGAAACATCCTGACTCTGAAGCATTGGCATGGTCAGTGTTAATAACATGAAGTAGCTGTGGGATATCTCTTGTCTATCTTCGTTTGAATTACTGGAAAACAGAACTCGTATCTTCTAGCATAGTAATATGATAATATTTTAAACGAATAAGAGTTGTGGTTTTGCAGAGTTCTGTCAAAGGTTGAATATAAATAATAAATTTTCTATTTTAACACTAGAACGGCCATAGTGGTCATTTTTACCGCTACCTAATAAAACTACTTCGATCCGAACCATAAATTTCTTTATAAAATAAATCAAATTTGTTCCACAGAAAAATAAGTTAAATAAATAAGATAAATAGTTTTACATAAATATTCTAGTGTAAATTATTTTTATAATACTTGGGTAAAATATCCGGTCGTTCTAGTGTTAAACAGATTTTAAGGGGACAAGAAAATCACGAATAGTTGCCATCAGGGAGTATTTAGGATTAATACTTATTTCTATGTAGAAAAAGATTTCTAAACGAGAAAATTTATCTGGAAATAATTTCAAAAGGTTATTAACTACTTTCTAGTTACGTACTTTTGGTTTCGGTCCCGGGATCTGATGGCACAATATTTTTTGGGCTTGAGGAAGCTCAGATTCCAAATCATCAGGCTCTGATGGGTTCGGTCTTTCCAAAAAGAGCTCTAGTTCATACTTCTACAAACACTTTTTGTATTGGTTGACTGGTTGATTGACTGGGGTTTAATGCGTAAAGTTCCATTGGGGACATGGTGCACCAAAAAAAAGGTTTAAAAAACAAACAAAAGAAACATAGAATTAAAATTTAAAGCATGTCTTAAAACAAGATGAGTGAAAGCAATGGTTTAATGAAGAAATATAATGATAAAATGTCTAAATAAAATCAGTTAAGCAAGTCAAAATGGTACAGCTAAAAGACAAACGTATAATTTCTTAAAAGGTGTTAAAAACATATAAAGATATTAGTTAATATAACCCTAAGATCTTTCGAAGGTACACGCGTTCATTTTCAAAGAGAAAAGGTGACTGATTGGAAATAGAAGACATACGTAAAACAAAACAAAATACTACGCATATGCAACCGAAGTTCAGTCCGCTTGCGCGTGCGGAGTATTTTGTTTTGTTTTACTAGGGGGCTCGGCCCCCTACGAGCTACGCTCGCCAACCCCCGTCCAGACACCGTAGACTCTAAATGCACGCTAATTTGATCGGCTTTAAAAAGATTTCGAAAGATTGAATTATAATTTAAAAAACAGTGGCGATCTCTCTATAAACGGATTTCTATTCATTTCTCTTTGATTGGGGAATTTTAACGCCAAATCCGTTGCGGTACTACTTGATTATCCCGTCGACCAATTTCGCCAAATTATATAAATCGCCAAACCACTCGCCAAATTATACAAATTGACATAATTTTTATTTTAAATAACGAAAAAAAAAAAAAACAAATAAATTAGTACAACATTAATAAAAATACAAATAAAACGTCGAAATAAAAATAACTTGATGACGTAGACACGTGTAACAACATTTCAAAATAAGCTAATATAAAAGGAATTAAGTAAACAGAGTCTTTGTCTCCTGGTATTTTTTAACAAAGTGAAAAGAAAGTTCTTTTAAATGAGACATTTTAAATTAATCGTTTTTAATCTGACGTAATTTTGACCAAACTATTCTTTCTCTTTTTAATATTCACGTGAAAATACTTGTGTTAGAAATTAAATATTATTTGCGCTTTCCTAACAAAAATAGTTGAAAAGTATCCTCTTAAAATATCAAATAAATGTCTAGCGCAATTTCTAAATTTAAACCGTTTTGCAATATTATTTTGTGTTCATTTTATGTAATAACTTTAATGTGACGTAAATATGACGTAATTTCTCCTATTTAAGACTTCTAACGCATGTTAATAAATTTATTGTTTTACAAATTCCTTTCTCTCTTAAAATTCACGTGTAATTATAGTTTTTATGCCATAATTTTTAATAAGTTCCTGTTTTTGTAGATAATTATTTAATTCTAATTCCAAATGTTTTTTCTGTTTATAATAGTCACGTGTAAATAAATTTTTAATTTATTTACACGTATAAATATATATATATATATATATATATATATATATTGAAGCAAACATTATTGCTTCCGCTGTTTATACAGTTGGCAACAGTTTAAATTAATATCACTTTCTAAAATCTCTCTATTCTAAAAAAAAAGTAACTACCGCTGTCACCGCCGCCGCCGCCGCCGCCGCCGGTTTTGAATTTTTTTGTGACCGCAGGTCTTTCTTCGTTAATATTGAGAAAAATAATGCATGCAAAAATATGAAAATCAGTGGTTTTATACAGAAATGTTTGGTAAACACGCTGATGCAGACAGTTTTCAAATCGAAGAATTATTTTAAGAGATATTTAATGCTAAAGTTGGACAAAATCGTTCCACTAAAAAAGTTTTATAGCAGCAAAATCTATACATGGCAGTGTAATCATTTTTAGATCATTTTATGCGTTAGAATTTGCCGGAGTGCAGATTGCATTAATTTTTTTATTTTGGCTCATTTTTTCAGGTTTTATTTCTATTTTAAATTCAAATTTTCAGCATTTCTAGAGATATTTTTTACAGATTTCAGAAAATTGTACTAATTTAAACTGTTGCCAACTGTATAAAAAGCGCAAGTAATAATGTTTGCTTCAAATTAAAAATTTATTTACACGTGACTATTATAAACAGGAAAAAAACTTTCAAATTAGAATTAAATAATTATGTATAAAAAGCAGGAACTTATTAAAAATTACGTCATAAAAAGTATATACTTGAATTTTAAAAGAGAAAGGATATTGTAAAATAATAAATTCATTAACATGCGTTAGAAGTCTTAGGAGAAATTACGTCATATTTACGTCACATTATAGTTATTACATAAAATGAACACAAAATAATATTGCAAAAAAGTTTAAATTTAGAAATTGCGCTAGACATTTATTTAATATTTTGAGAGGATATTTTCAACTATTTTTGTTAGGAAACCGCAAATAATATTTCATTGCTAACAAAAATACTTTCACGCGATTATTTAAAAGAGAAAAAATAGCTTGGTAAAAATTACGTCAGATTAAAAACGATTAATTTAAAATGTCTCATTTAAAAGAACTTTCTTTTCGCTTTGTTAAAAAATACCAGGAGACAAAGACTTTGTTTACTTAATTCCTTTTATATTAGCTTATTTTGAAATGTTGTTACACGTGTCTACGTCATCAAGTTATTTTTATTTCGACGTTTTATTTGTATTTTTATTAATGTTGTACGAATTTATTTTTTCTTTCGTTATTTAAAATAAAAATTATGTCAATTTGTATAATTTGGCGAAATTGGTCGACGGGATAATCAAGTAGTACCGCAGCGGATTTGGCGTTAAAATTCCCCAATCAAAGAGAAATGAATAGAAATTCGTTTATAGGGAGATCGCCACTGTTTTTTGAATTATAATTCAATCTTTCGAAATCTTTTTAAAGCCGATCAAATTAGCGTGCATTTAGAGCCTGCGGTGTCTGAACGGGGGTTGGCGAGCGTAGCTCGTAGGGGGCCGAGCCCCCTAGTCTGTTAAAAATATCTCTAGAAATGCTGAAAATCTGAATTTAAAATAGAAATAAAACCTCAAAAAATTAGTCAAAATAAAAAAATTAATGCAATCTGCACTCCGGCAAATTCTAACGCATAAAATGATCTAAAAATGATTAAATTCCTATGAACAGTTTTTGCTCCTATAAAACTTTTTTAGTGGAAAGATTTTGTCCAACTTTAGCATTAAATATCTCTTAAAATAATTCTTCGATCTGAAAACTGTCTGCATCAGCGTGTTTATCAAACATTTCTGTATAATACTACCGATTTTCATATTTTTGTATGCATTATTTTTCTTAATATTAACGAAGAAAGACCTCCGGTCACAAAAAATTCAAAACCGGCGGCGGCGGCGGCGGCGGCGGCGGCGGCGGCGGCGGTGACAGCGGTAGTTACTTTTTTTTAGAATAGAGAGATACGTATGCTTTCTAGTTCCAGTCAGTCTCTTTTCCCTTTGAAAATGAACGCGTGTACCTTCGAAAGATCTCAGGCTTATAGTAACTAATATCTTTATATGTTTTTAACACCTTTTAAGAGAATATATGCATGTTTTAACGTTTGTATTAATAACAAGGTAAAAATTCCTACACGACACAAGTTTTAGTACAGTGTTTTAACTGAATTGACTAAAAGACAAAATCTAAAATATTGAAAAGGAGTTGGTTGATTGAAGTTTAATGGCACGAAGTCCCTTTAGGGACATGCTGCGCCAAGAACAGGTTAAAATAAAAACAGAAATATGTTTTAAAAAGTGTCATTAAAAACATGCGAAAGAAACAAATCAGCGAAAAACTCAATTTAATGTAAAAAGAATGTGACAATATGCAAAATTTTAAAAAACGTTCAATAACACCAAAATATAGATAAAAGACACAATGAAAAAATTTTAATTAAAATCTGTAAAAGCTCTAAAGTTATGATTATATACAATATATCATGCACAATTAACTCAAAAATTTATAAAAAAAAAAAAAAAAACGTGGTTATATGTCCAGATTTCATATTCTGTTTTTCTCAAACTTCAGCAATAATTTTCTACTGATAACAAGTTTTGAAATGCTTGACAAATGTTTCTAGAAGAAGGTTTAAATTTTACAGTCGAGTCTGAATTGTCTTTTTACTGATTCAGCAGAAAAAATTTCAGTTTCTAGTTTAGTTTTATTCTAACGACTAACGAAGATATTATTTAAATAGCCCTTCAAAGAAAAAAAAAAAAAAAAAGACAAACGAAAGTAGAAGAAAATACTAGAAAACAGGAATTCTGCTTTTTCAGAATTTAGTGTCGCCCCCGATGACAAAAAAAATATATGTATATAAATATAGATACAGTAGAGTCCCGATTACCCGAGTTAATCGAACTTGTACTTTTGGATCCCGTGGACTGATGGCTTCCATTATTATGAAACATTCATTATAAATGAAGTGTTAGGTGAAGATGAAAAAGCAGTCGTAAAAAGTTAGAACTCTGATTTTCTGGTCAGAACGGAAAAAAAAAATGGCCATAATTTTTTTTTTTTTTTTTTTTTTTTGGGGGGGGGGGGGGGGGAATGATTATGGCCATGATGACAAGAGCACTGTTTGCACTAGAAAAAATCGCAAAGAAATTTCCTCATGTAGCGAAAACGTTTAGATAAAACGCTATAATCAAATAGTTACGTACAATTCTGTAAGCTTTTCTATTACGTTCAGAAACCATTTGCAGAATGACCAAACAGAGACTTCAAAGACACAAACTATCCACTGTTTGTTAAAACGTATCCGACTTTTCCCCCCTTAATGTCTTTTTACTGTAAATTTTCAAAAAGCACCTTTCTGTTAGTTTTGGAAACTTGTTAATTAAGGTTTTTCTTTTTTAATCTTCATTTAAAAGCTTCTGAAAATAAAGGTACGGTTTCTTCAGTCGTGAGTGACTAGGAGGTTAAACTAAATTTTCTTAAACCTTTCTGCTTATCAGATAAATTTATATAATTTTTTATAATGATAATTATAAGGATAATACTTTTAATCATCTAGTAAATTATATTTCTAACATTTTAAACACAGATTATTGTATGATAGAAACGAAAATTTTAGTTTAGACATTAAAAGTTTATCAGATTTTATCCTATTTTAATTGAGTATTATGATAGAATTTCCGTTTTTAAGGTTTTGTTCATATGACGTCTCACTCGTCTGAGTGTCTGCCCCAGAGTTCGTTCTCAGAAACTGTATAAGTTAGACACTTGAAATTTTGCATACTTATAGCTGAATACCTCCGATTACACGACAAATCATAAAATTTTGAAAAGTCATAAAATTATTTCAACTAAATGAATTAATTTAATGACATCCGACCATTTTTGTTATGTAGATTTTAAAACAGAACCTTGATTTCAGTCTATTTCGCACAGGCTAGATGGCTCCATGGTAGGGCATTTTCCTGCTAATCAGAAGGTTCCAAGTTCGAAGCTGATTTAATAGATTCAATTTTACGGAATTTTTTTAATTTTTTTTTGCATTTTAAGGCTTGAAATTTTGTAAATTAAAGTAATTTGTAATACATTTTAAAAATAATTTTATTAAAGTAATTTATAATAAATTTGTAAATTAAGTATAAAAGTTGTTGTAAAATATTTTATCAATTATTTTTTAAATTTAATTTTTTTTTTTTTTTTTGAGAAATTGCGAGATTTTAAATTGACTACATTTAATTGTCTGATGGATTTGATAAAAAGAACTTTCGCATTTTTTTTTCCATTTTAAGGGTTTCTTTTTCTTTTTAGCTAAAATTAAATCATGTAATTGAATATGTTTTTCAGATTTACAAACATATGCTGTTACAATTGTCTGAAAAGCAGTTCAATATTTTTAATTTGATTAAAAAAATACCTTTCAATTGTAATTAATTTTAAAATTAAATTTAATGGTGTTGCCATCTATGTTCTTATTGAATAGAGTTAGAGACTTAATAATTACTGATTAATGGTTTGTATTTATTAATAAAAGTATAAAAGGTTTTGAAAGGTATATTAAACGAAACCCTCTGTCAAAACCCTCATGTCAAAAATGGCCATAATTTTTTTTTTTTTTTTTTTTTTTTTTTTTTTTTTTTTTAATTATGGCCATTTTTTTTCCATTCTGACCAGAAAATCAGAGTTCTAACTTTTTACGACTGCTCTTTCATCTTCACCTAACGCTTCATTTGTAATGGCTATTTCATAATAATAGAAACCACCAGTCCACCAGAAGAAAATGAAGTAATGGAAATGCCGGGGGCGACACTAAATTCTGAAAAAGCAGAATTCCTGTTCTCTAGTTTAATATAACCTTTTCTAAGTAGCAGTGTATCCACATCAGCAAAAATTATTTCAAAACATTCATTTTTAGAAGTAATACGTTAAAATCTATGCAAGTTACATGTGGAAATCGCGTGAGAGGCCGTGTTATTTTTTATAAGCATAAAACACAAGGAATGAACCATAATTACACGCATAGACTGCGACAAATAAAATGATTAACATTTTCCACTTAAATGGCTTGTTGAGTTTCTGACAGAATACTTTTTAAGATGCAGTCGATATGATAATCTATATCTTCTTTTGTAAAAGTTCTCCTACAACCAATAATTAGAAAAAATCGGTTTAATTCTTTACTTCTCAAATAACGTTTTGTTGAACCAGTCGGTTACATTTATTTGTAGTTTTTTAAAACACAAATTTAAGTCCGTATACAAAAAGTATTGAAAAATGCCGTTTGTATAAATAAAGCTAATTAATAATTATACCAACATAAACCTTAATTAGCCCTTTATAAAGCTAATTAATAATTATATCAGCATAAACCTTAATTAACCCTTAAATGCATAGTGTAACTCGGGAGTTACATAATCTTTTTTTGCCATTTGGAGCTTTCTATTGGTCTTTTGGTGAATTATTATGTGGTGCTTACGTGTGATAACATGCATTTAAGGTCTTAAAGCCTGTTTTTGTTTTGATTTATTATCACGGAGAGGTTATAACGTCTTTAGTTTATACTGCTTGCAAGTGCTCGACTGTCGTTTTTTCTCTATCTTAGAAAGGTAACCTTCATTAATTCTGTAAACTAATAAAAGCCTTATAAAAATTATGAAATCGTTTAATAGTTGTTATTGTGCAGTGTAAACACTTTAAAGTAAGTATATGATTTAAAATTATCATTTTTTGAGCCATTTTTGATACGTAACTCGGGAGTGACATGATGACATTGTGTCCAATAGAAATGTAAATAATTTTTTTCATTACTTTTCTAGTGGATAATTAACAAAAATAAACTCAAATATAATGTTTTCCGAACAAAATAAAAAATCATGAATTAAACGGTTAACGCCAGGAGAAATGGAGGTGATCAAACGTCTCAAGTTATCTCCATTCCAAATTAAGACTTTTTTATTTATTTATTTATTTATTTATTTTTAAAGTTAACTGAGCTGTCATGAAAAGAAGCAAATACTATAATTTTCTGCCTCCATTGTTTGATAATTCACCAGTGAAGAAATAACTCTGCACAATAAAAAGTACTACTAGTCCGATGTGGTGATCAGAAACTTTCTTTTATCTCATACATGCTAATACTTCAAAAAGCGTAATTTTTTTTTTTTTTTTTATTACACTTCAAGTTTTTGTCAATAAACATTTCAAAACCACGAGGAAGGGGGGAGGGCGAATTCCGTAATGAAGTCTAATCAAATACGTGAAAATCTTTGCTTATTATAAATATGCAAATTAAACTTAGATTGGACAATTGAGTGATTCAATATGATTTTTTTTTTCAACAGCCACCACGCTCGTCCCTAAAATCGAACAAAATTCGCTATCACAGCACCACTTTCAAGTTGATTTTCTCCAAAATTTTATACAAGCCTCTACCTATGGTATTACATCTAAATATAATATTTCGTGGAAAAATATTCATAAATGCTTCACTTAAACTGCAGAAAATCGCACAAAAATCACTATCACACCGCCTCCTTCCGGGAAATATCCTCAATTTCAACTGGGACATGACAGCTATAGTGAAAAACATACATATGAAGTTTGATTCAATTCTATGCATAGCTTCGTACACTTTCTAGGGGTACAATAAAGAAAATGGCACAAAAGTCGCTATCACAGCGCCCCTTCCGGAGGAATATTCCCAATTTCAACTAGGACCTGCTGCCCATAAAATCGTGTTTCTCGGGATCTCTGACTCCTAAAACGTGTAAATCCGTCGAAATCCGGAAGTCGAAAAAAATTAGATTACAATAGTTTCTTCTATTATATACAGAAGCAAGTAATAAAGATTGATTACATTTCTAACGGGTAAATTTGCACATCAGAAGTATCAAAATCAGCCCTTTTAATTTTGAATTCATTGCATTTGATATTTTGAAACTTTCAACTAGCAGTTTATTTCTTTTACATTAGTACTTCAGCAAATAAACTCCCGTACATGTACTAATATTATAACAATGTCTATTTTCTATGAAAACATTTCATTACTAGAAGACAGACCGTCAGAATGACGTGTTTCCATTCAAAAAAATCTATAACCTTCCATTTCTTGTTAAAAAAAAGTAAGACTTCAATTTCTAATAAATTTGTTAGCTAATAGTAAAAAAAAAACGTTATAAGGTTGAAAAATCAAATCTAAACACTAAATATTCACTCGTGATGCCACTTGAAAGAATATATTTTTTAGGAATTACAATGGAGTCATTCTCAAGAGTCATTCACGGCTGTGAACAAAAAATTAAAACAGCCCGAATATAAAAATTCTAACAATATTGCATTTAATACACACCTTCACTTTGCCTTAAATTGGCATTTTTAAAGAAAGTTTAAATGCATGAATTTCGTTCAGATTGCTATATTGCCAATGACCTCCATTGTATATATTTTAATCGGAAACATTCATAATTAAACATTGTTTTTGAAATCGTGAAATGATTGCAAAAAGCAGTAAAACGTTTTTAGTTTTGTATGTTTTATATTGCCATTGAACAAAACTATTGCATACATGGTCTATATTTTAATGAATATCAAAGGAATGAATCGCATATTGTTTACCATCGCTGATTGCTGGGTGATATAATTTTCAACGAAAGATATATCGTAAAACATGCATATTTCGATGTAGCTCATCACTCAACATCGCTCATCATTGTTTTTGTTTTTCACAATCTGTCTAAAAAGGTTAATCTTATGCAGATTTATTTAAAAAATTAAATCTCTGAAAATTAAAATAAAATGGCTGTTTTTAACGAACGATTATTGAAATAAGTTCATTCCGGAAACATTATGCACTTAGCGCTATTATATATATAATATGAGGGGTGTTCTGCGCCCATCAACCGCCCGTTGTCTCAATGATCTATAATTGTAACTCTCTACAAGTCGATACCGTCGATCGAGGCTACTTTGGTCCTTCCTACTTTGGTCCAGCCCATAAAAAAAAAAAAAAAAAAGATTTTATTCTTTGTATTGAACAAACAATACAAAATAATTTGGAGTTTTTGCCCTTGAAAAATAATTTATACCCTACTATAGTGTATTTGAATAATTTGGGGGTAATTTAATTTTTTTTTAATGGCAGTACTGAATGTGTTTGTAAACAACTGTTTTCGTGTGTAGATTTTAACTCTCCAAATTTTCTATTGTGAAACAATCTTGATAAGAGCTACAAATAAAGTAAGTATCCAAATATTACTTTTAGTAACCTGTAATCCATGTGTGATCATAATTTTTCCTTTAACTTTTTATTTTGGCAGAAAATGTTAACGTTTTCATAAAGGTAGCATGAAAACTAGTATTTCAGGGCTACTTTGTGCCAGGCCTGTTTTGGTCCGAAAATAACCTCAATTATTTAGAAATGCCTTTTATACAACCAAATCTCTTAAAACATGTTTTAAGTAACTTTTTTCAAATATTACTGTTGCAAAATGTTACATTAATTGAAAGGAATTAAGTTGAAACTGGTGTGAATGACTAAGAACAAAAGAACTTATTAAAACACTATCAAAAACTTTTAATTGCGCTAGGCCTTCCGAAAGATCTGAGTCTTTCTTCGTCAGGCGCAAAAAAGACGTGCTTCTACTATGAACGAATTTGAGTCTTGCTGCTGCTTTCATAGTAGAAGTACGTCTTCTTTGCGCCTGACGAAGAAAGACTCAGATCTTTCGAAAGGCCTAGCGCAATTAAAAGTTTTTGATCGTGTTTTAAGAAGTTCTTTTGTTCTTGTTATATTAATTGTTTTTGTTCCAGTTGCTGAGGATAACATGACGAAAACTGTTCTTCGTTTCCTTAATATTAACAATTGGTTAATTGTGAAACACAATTAACCAATTGTTAATATTAAAAAAATATTAAATAAATTAAATTAATATTAAATTTGTTAATGTTAAAAAAAAAAAAAAAAAAAAAAAAAAAAAAATTGTTTATCGGGTTTGCAGTGTTAATTTATTAGCAAATGCTATTGCAAGGGTTTTCCATAAAAATGTATTCATTTACATATGAAATGTATTCATTTTATATTAAACTAAGTGAATGGACTAAAGAAACCCCTAGCAGGGGCTTTGTTCCAAAACTTTAAAAATAGTTAAAAAGTAAAAAAAAATTACTCTTTAAAACCATACAGTTTGTTTCATGTTAATTGTTTACAACTCTCTTTTGACGTTGAAAAATCACATATAATATTTTTTAATAATGAAAATGTGAGTGGAACCAGGAAAAAATGGTCCAAAGTAGCCCCCCGTTCGACAGTATCTTGATTCTTCTGTCTAATTAAAATAATGATATCGCGACAATAGCGTTAATAATTAGTTTGGACGATTAATTATTCTCAGAAAAATTTTACAAATTATTAATAATGCTAAAGTTCATTACTAATCAAGTCCCTCCTATAATTTTTTTTTTAACGCAGTAGTTTTTAAAGACCCTAAAGATGACTTCGAAACATTATACGTTACAAGTGAAAACAACAGTACAAAGATTAAAAAAAGTGTGGAAACGTGCATCCCACGCATAGGTTTTACCCATAGTTTCTAACATAATATCATGGTCAAAAGCGTACACTCACTCATAAATGGTCGTAAGATCTCCAATTTTATTGGTTGTTAGTTTCCATGGAAACCGCCTCTACGTATTTGTAGGAAGCATGCGCTGTTTCAGACCAAGTCAAACTACAGGTCGATGAAATATTCCAATTCTTCTTGGCTGAAGATTATGTGAAAAAGTGCAGCTTCGCTTTATACTTAGCTTTAAAATGATTATTCTAAAAAGTACGTGATATTGAAAACATTCAGAAATGAGAAAATAGTTTAACTTTCGACCCTTTATGCCTCATTTAGGATAACAGTCATGAATATTAGAAGAATTTTGTCGGATTTGAAAGAGGACGGGCCAGAAATCAAAGCAGTTGACGAAGGTGAGAACTTCCATTATTTTTAAATTTAATATTTATCTAAATCAATCATTCTTCGCACATCCGTATGTGAATACGTCAAACTTACTGAAAATAGTATTGCCATTATAGGTTGAATATATTGGCATTATATATCTAATTAAATAAATATATGTATACATTCTAAATGCATGAATATAATTAAACTAGAAACAAATTAGCAGATTCTGTCTGTTAGATTTTCTTTTATTATTATAAACTTTTGATTTTATATTTTATTCTGTTATTATTAAATCATAGAAAATTAATCTCATAAAAAAACTCATTAAATCATAAAAAATTAACAATAAAAAATACATTAACATGGGCGAATCCGGTTATTTGTTTGTATTTTAAAAATTAAAATGTTTAAAAAAATAGCACTAAAAGTTTTAAATATGAGATAATTTAGCTATTTGTTTGTATTTTAAAAATTATAATATCAAAGTTAAAATATAACAATGACATATTATCAGTATGATATAATCGAATGTTTTTTTATTATTATTATTTTATTTCTAAACATAAAAAACCTTAAATGCAGTAATAAAACTGTTAGTTTCTGGGAATCTGACTCTTTGTATGCATTTTAAACATTAAAATATCAAAAACAAATCATAATAATAAAAATTTTCAATATGACGTGAATTCAGATATTTGATTGTATTTTAAAAATTAAAATATCAAAATTAAATGTAAACACATGCACACATATTAGTTTTATCATTATTATTTTTAAATATTATCAGTGTAATAGAATCTAGTGGTATTCATATATTTAACTTTATTTGTTTTATTTATAACACTTACAATATGAATTAAACAAGATGAAGTGATTCGAAGGTAATTGGTTGCAAGTCCCAAAAGTAGTCACTTTTTAAAAAAATTACTAAATTAAAAATAAAAAGCTTTAAAGGAGAAAAATTTCAAAATAAATTTCTAGTAATTTTAATATTTAAGGTACTTATTCTCCAATGCTTGATACTCAGAAAGCTTAGTTAAAAATCTGCAAAACGTTTACATTTTTTAATTTTTTCATGCTCGGAAAGTTATTGTAAAAGTGAAAGTATATTTTGAAAAAAGTATATTTTAAATTAATTTTTTAAAAATGGTCATCCCCCTCCCCTATTCTAAGCAGAAAATCAGAGTTCCAACTGTTTACTACTGCACTTTCATTTTCGCCTAACACTTCATTTATAATGGCTGTTTCATAACAATGGAAGTCATCAGTCCATCAGAAGAAAGTGATCCCTTCTAAAGGTATAAGTTCGATTGAAAAAACTATTTAATATTTAGAGAAGAAAGAAAAGGCTACACCTGCAATTTTCATGACACTAATAGAATCACATAGCTGCCAATTTGTACGGTTTTGTTACCTCTAGACTTTAATACAATTTTTTTCATATTTAATCGTTGGCAAATGTTAGATTTCGGCGATTGAATAAGGCAAAATAAATTGGTGAGTTTTAGTGGTAAGAAAAAATCTTAGAAATCGGTAGCTGTGCAGTAGCGTAATACGGCAAAAAAAAAAAAAAAAAAAAAAAGAGCTGCAAAATTTACATTCAACAAACAAAAATCCCTGCCGGCTCGGCCTACAGGCACAGGTAGATTTCTCCGCTTTGGACGAGTTTGAAATTTCATTTTTATATAAGAGATGGTTTTATCAGAATCATGTTAAGGGGGTATTAATAAAAATAAATTTCCATGCTCAACAACTCGAAATTTTCTGGCACATTTTCAGATTCATTTTTAAAAGAAAAACTATAAAACTTGCTGTTGTGATTTTTAGATATATAATCGATCTGTGTTTTCACTTTTCGTGCAATTAATTAAAACTTGATTTATAAACAATTATTTTCTCAGTAGGACAATATTTTTCGTTTCCAACACAATCGCTTCGGGAAATTCGGTTCAAAATGCCCACTTTGACATCATTTTTTGAAATATATTCTGCCTCTATTAAAAAATCGACCATTACGGTACATTATATAGTTTCTGAATAAGATAATCTACCAATTGGATGCGTTTGAGAGCAAAAATGAATCAAAAAATGAATCAGAAAATAAGCAGTTTGGATTTGAATACACCGTTAATAGGATAATTTTTTTCTTCAACCGCTATGTATTTTTTATTTGTTTTTGCCGTCAGAATTGGTCCTATCAAAAACTTGTCAATATAAATCTTGTAGATAATATTAAGAAGATATATAATAAATTCATGCGGATTTTATATCTTGTGAATTGACGAAGTTATGGATTTTTTTCTTCTTCCCCCCTTTTTGTTTTCGTTTTTAATTTTTCATTTTGTACGAATTAGTCCTATTAAAAACTTGTCAATATGAAAGTTGTAGATTTATAATAAATTTAATTGAATTTGATATCTTGAGAATTGAAGAAGTTATGATTTTTTTTTTCTCCATAAAACCCTATTTTTGCGCCCCTTAAGCCCATTTTTATTTTTATCAAAAATCTGTGATACATACATTTTTGGCCCTATTTTTAGAAATAATAAAAATTTTAAACTGATTTTATATGTACAAAAATTAAGAAGTTATTGGGGGTTTTCTTTTTTCCAAAAACCCCTCCCTATTTCCATCCCCTTGGTCCGATTTTGCCCAATAACGAACTTGTCCGAGATTTTATGCCCCTTGATTTTATGTATCAGTTTGGAAGAGATTTGTGCAGAATTACGGAAGTTATCGTGTCCATAAAAAAGTGAGATATATATATTTTTCAATTATTTTTATCGGTATCCATATTCTTTTTTTTTCTTCCATATTAATTCTTGTAATAACGTATAAGGTACTATATTTTATGCATACAGTTGTATATTATAGGTTTGTGGTATCCATTTTTATTGTCATTTCATTCACAATATTGCGGTTTTTGATGGTGGTCGGTATTGTTTAATTAATGGTTATATATAGAGATAGATAGATAGATAGATAGATAGATAGATAAAGTTTTTTACTGAGAGTGGTTTTGGGTTCTAGGGGTCGTGATCGATGTAGATCTGCAAAAAAATTTCAGAAATTCCAACATAGGAGCGATTGCAATAGGTAGTATTTCATACGAAATCTACCTAAAAACTATCATGATCTTTTCCAAATAAACAATTTCATTCCCCGTTTTTCTTAAAAGTGACATCAAAGAAGTGTTACTAGTACAATAAAAATTAATGAATTAAGTGAAAATTTATATTTTATCTCCTTAGTTGGCGGCGATTTGGATCAATCCGGTTTATCTGAGTTTTTTTTTTTTTTTGCTTATCCGAGGTGAGCTTGGCCCATATTAACTCGGATAATCGGGACTCTACTGTAAACACTTAAACCAAAACATACGGAGTTAATCGAAAGTTTTTTTCCCCGCACTGATACCGTAAGAGCAGTGTATTGTGTTTTACAGTCGTAGTTATTTAGAGTTGGGCATAAGATGACAAGTGATATATGATAATAATATAAATTGGATATAAATATAAATATTTAATAAAACAATAAAACAATAAAACATAACAATATATGCATATAATTGATAATATATATATTATAATAAAATAATAATGTACATACATATAATACTCTCATAATCCTAATTATAAATTCAATATTTTTTTCGAAATAGTGATTTCTAAGTTCTTTGTTATATTGTTTTATTCACCCATTTGATTGAGTAAATGATATCAAGATTTTTTATTATTATTTATTACAACATTTTAAATTTTGTTTGTAGTGCTTTGGATACAGAAAGTTCATTTTACTTATTTAGCAAAATAAATAAATAAATAAATAATGCATTCATGTAGTTATAAAGTTTATTAAGTTGTTAATTATTTGTTTGTGTATACTTTTTTGTTTAATTTTGTGCTAAAGTTGAGTCTGAACTTTATGCAGATCTTAAAGTAAGACAACTAATAATACAGTTATGGCATGATTAATAAGATGATACTTGACGCAATATAATATAAATAGAAAAAACAACTTTAATTTTTAAGCATACTAGTTTCGGTAGCATTAAGCGTACCGTCCTCAGTATAATATAAATTAGAAACACCGTTAATAGCGCCAGAACTTTAAATTTTAAAGCATACTAGTTTCGGTAGCATTAAGCGTACCGTCCTCAGTATAATATAAATAGAAAAACACCGTTAATAGCGCCAGAACTTTAAATTTTAAAGCATACTAGTTTCGGTAGCATTAAGCGTACCGTCCTCAGTATAATATAAATAGAAAAACACCGTTAATAGCGCCAGAACTTTAAATTTTAAAGCATACTAGTTTCGGTAGCATTAAGCGTACCGTCCTCAGTATAATATAAATAGAAAAACACCGTTAATAGCGCCAGAACTTTACATTTTAAAGCACACTAGTTTCGGTAGTATTAAGCGTACCGTCCCCAGTGTAATATAAATAGAAAAAACAACGTTAATAGGCCAGAACTTTAAATTTTAAAGCATACTAGTTTCGATAGCATTAAGCGTACCGTTCTCAGTATAATATAAATAGAAAAAACAACGTTAATAGGCCAGAACTTTAAATTTTAAAGCTTACTAGTTTCGATAGCATTAAGCGTACCGTACTCAGGCCTGATTTTCTATTTATACTATTTATACAGTCATGTAACATTAAGTTTAGTTTTGTCTTTAAAATGCTTAAGAGAAAAAATGCATAAATCTAATTATAAAATTTCTTAGGTTGTAAGCTTTTTGTTTGCGATGGTTTATTGATTTATATTTCTACAAAGCTGAGTTTGAATTTTATGCAGACCGTAAAGTAATATATATATATATATATATATATATATATATATATGATTACAGTGATGAGCTGTAAATGTTAGAATTTTATACCTTTTTCCCTTAAAAATGTAGTACACAAATTGATGGTCTTTTGGTACAAAATTTGCTTAGAAATAACAAAAAAACATAAGTGTACGATGTTTTATACAGTCGATTGCAGAACGGAATTTTTTTATTGTTTATTAATTCCCAAGAAAACTGCGATATTTCCATAAAAACATAAAAAAAAATTATTTTATCTTTTTCAATTTAATAAACATTATATTTCAGTATTCAAATTAAATTATTATAACTTATTATTATGTATTATTTATTAAATATTTATGAAGCTCTCGGCTTAAGAATGGGAGTTGAAAAACGGTTTTAAATAAAATATTTGAAAAAGTTAATGCTATTCAGTAAATTTCGATACTGTTTCTTCTTAAATAAAAGCTATTTTTACACTAATTTACTAATCGTGATTTTTTTTTTAAATAACTATGCGGGTATGGAAAAATTCATCGAAGTTTTGCATTTATTAAAATATTTTCAGCGAAAATAATAATTTATGTTTTATATACGAGTAATGAGATTATGTCACCTTCTTTCATATAATAAGTGAAGGGAAATAATTCCATTATAAATGTCTTCATAACTAAAAGTTGCAATTTAAAATTCATTTATACACTATTACGAAAATCTTTAATGAAAATAAATCTATTCTCCGTATATATGTATACATATTAGTCTTAAAATTAATTTGTATTAGCTGGTTGACTGTAATTAGAAAAACGTTTAACTTTATTTACATTTTTCATCATAAAATAGTTTCACTCTTTATCCTATTTGAAATGTAAATGAATGTTATAAGAATATTTTTAAGAATAAATTGAGTGTGAATTATTTCAGTTTCAGAACAAAATAAGACAACAACCAGTGTGAGCTCATTATAAAATTTCTATTTCTATTTAATCTTAGCGAAAGGCAAAAATATTTTAACATCGATACATCTCGATGTAACTTTATATTGCTACTTTCTATTTTATGAGTTACACCTTTAAAATGTTGAATATTTTACTATTTATTTATTTAATCATAGAGAATGTCAAAAATATTTAAGTGTACGGATGTTAATCCGACATCTCGCTGTAACTTTATATTGCTACTCTCTGTTTTAGAAGTTTTACATCTTTAAAATGTCGAATATTTTACTATTTATTTATTTAATCATAACTAACGTCGAAAATATTTTAACATCCATACATCTCGATGTAACATTATATTGCTACTCTCTGTTTTATCAGTTCCATCATTAAAATGTTCGATATTTTACTATTACCTTACATGTTCTTGCAATACTCAAAGCTTTCATCTATGAATATTTTATAATGTGCCAAATGATATAAAGTATTTCATAAAAACTCCGTAATGCCATGTAGATTTTCGAAAACTATATTTTATTTCCTTTGGGATTTTATTTTGGGATAACTTTAGACAGCAAATAAAAGCAAATTCACGTTTATAGTTTAAAGAAAAAGAAAAACTTGCTTGAACAAAATATTCAAAAGAAAATTCTATATGTATTTTAGTTGAAAGTCAAAACTTAAGGGGCTATAGCAATTGCAAAATCACATGTAAAACAGCTGACACTGATGTGCAATTTTCTTGGGAACTACTGAAGTGATTTTCATACTTTTTTTTAAACAGTTCTGGCAGTAGGTAAACATAAATTGAACGGTCGGCAAGAAGTAAAAATAAAGAATGCGGTACTGTTCCAGTATAAGGGCCTTGGCGAGAAAAGGAAATTTAGCAACATATTTTCTGGCAACCTATTCACTGTTTCATATACAGAAGCAACCTTTTCAATATTTATACAATTTATTTAATATAAAGAAGCCATTTATGTATTTTTATATACGAACAGAAGCAAATTATATATAAGAAAAACAATAATATAGATATAAATAAAATGTTTATAGATTATGTAAATTCGTTTATGTACAAGCTTAAAAGTTCATGAAGTTTCTTTTCATAGTTGTTTATATCATTTGGCAGCAAATATCACTTTCTCAAGTCCAAATTACTCCAAACTTTAAAAAATACGCCAAGGCCCCTAAACTGGAAAAGTACCAAAAATAGTTACGTAGCTTTACATAGATAATTATTGTTCCTAATTACTTAACAATTATATTATTATGCATAAAAATGCTGTTACTTAAAAGCAACACAAGGATGGTTTTTATAGATAATGATCATGATCATAACTTTTTAAATGTGAATGTCAACTATTTTATTGTTCATTTTTGTATATTTATAAATATATTACTACTGCCAGTTTTATTTAAACGTTATTACCGACTAATAAATTTTTCTTTTTTTAACATTTTCCAACCAAGTTGAAAAATGTTTATGAATTCAGTGTGTCCGTCTGCCGTCTTCGCGTGCTCCACCTTTCGTAAAGATACTAGAATTGCAACATAATTTTTATATATTATTGAAGTTTAGTATAGAATGTTCACTATTAAAAATTAAGAGTGCAGCATTTAGAGTTCGTTTATAGGGATACACAAAAGAATTCCATTACGTTATGATCTACAGGGTGGCTAAAAAGTATTAGCGAGCGGAAAAACACTATTTTTTTTCAAAAATATACACTATCTGATGACATTTTTTATTGTAACAAAATAAAAATATAACAAATAACAATATTTAAACAACTTGTTCAAAATGTCCGCTATTCGCTTTTTATACAGGCTTTCAAACAAGGGATCACAGAATTGACAGTGCGCCGCAAGTAACTCTCATTTAAATCATCCCATGCTTTATTAAGTTCGAATCGCAGAGAATCCAAATTGGATATTTTTTACCCTTTAACTTTTCTTCTAATTATCCCCAAACAGAAAAATCGAATGTGTTGAGATCCAAACTGTTTCAAGGCCATTTATCCTTTGTTTAATATCCAGGCATGTGGACATCGAGGAAGGCCAATGTCGTTTTCGCTCCATGTGCAGGCACCCAATCCTGCTGTAAGATTCCATCAGGGTGATTTTGTTTCCATGGGACCACAATCTTAGCCAACATTTCGTCTTGATACGTTTTTGCATTAATCATCACGTTTTTATCAATAAAAATCAAAGGCTTTTTTTTATGGCAGTTACGCCTGCCCAAACCATTAATCTTTTCGTAAAAAAGCGATCGTGTGGCAAATTTTGTTTTTCTAGCATTTCTCTTAATTGAACTTAACAGAGCCTGAACATTCTGACGGTTGTGTGCCTTCTCGATGGTGAAAAGTTTCTCATCCGACCACAAAACATCTTCCACGCGGCGATCCTTGAAAATTTGGAGCATCTTCTTGCATCTCGTTAGTCTCTTTTGCTTGGCATCATTTGACAAATGTTATCCACGCTAAAGACGATAAGTACGAAGTTCGAGTGAGTTTTTAACAATTTTCTGGACATTTTGACGAGAAATATCCAGCCTCTTTACAATGGAATTCAGGCTTACTCCATCGTTTTGGATATTTCTCTTCTTGATAATGTTATGAATTTTTGGGGTATTGATAGAAGGTAGTCAGCCTGATTTCTTTTTTACATCAACGTTTACTACTTCTTTCTACTGCTTAACAATCCTCTGCAGTGCTTGAAGTGGGACTTTCAGACGAGATGCATTCGATGATGTTTTCTCTGCATTTTTCGCCAATTGGGCAATAGCTAAACGATGAACAGAGGTCTTCCTAAGAATATAGAAAGTAAATAAGTAATACATCACAAGAAAGTCCATAAAAAATACTACGAAAACTATAAAAAATAAAATAATCAGGCTTTTTCCAATGTTGGTTGTTAAATGGCAGCGTCAAACAGCGCGCCAATACTTTTCAGCCACCCTCTATATAGGGAAAACGCATTTGCGGTGCATTTTATTGATATTTCAAACATACGGAAATTATGAAGGATCGCTGAGGTGCGCTACAACATATATGCTATAGATTATAAAGTGCATAGCATTTACCGTTCATTTACAGAGGCATACAGAATAAATCGGTTATAAGATTAACTGTGATATATTTGCTGGAAATGCGTTTTTTGCTATATGATGTGAATTTTTAATTTTGAGTGTATTACGTGGTGTGTGTAAATTATATGCATCATATACAAGGCTGCAAAAAAGAATTTGCACACAGTACGAATAAGTAAGGACAGCAGCTGAAAATGGATTTTTACAGCGTTGTATGTTTTAGGTAGATTTCGTATGAAATACTACCTATTGGCGTCGTTCCTATGTTGGATTTTCTGAAAAAATTTTGCAGATCTACACCGATCATGGCCCCTAGAACCCAAAACCACCATCAGTAAAAAACTTTATACACACACATATATATATAACCATTAATTAAACATAACCTACCACCATCAAAAACCGTAATATTATGAATTAAAGCTGTAAGTATAAAAAGAAAAAAAAATATTCAATTAATTTATTATAAGAATTATTATGGAAGAAAAAGAAAAAAGTGGACACCGACAAATAATGGAAAAGCTTATATATTGAATTACGTTGTCAAGGGCACAGAATTCAATATATATATATATATATATATATATTATATATATATCACTTTCTTCTGGACACGATAACTTCCACAATTCTGCACAAATCTCTTCCAAACTGATACATAAAATCAAGGGGCATAAAATCTCGGTCAAGATCGTGCATGGACAAAATCGGACCAAGGGGATGGAAATAGGGAGGGGTTTGTGAAAATAGAAAAAAAAACCCCATAACTTCTTAATTTTTGTACATATCAAATCAGTTTAAAGTTTTTATTACTTCTAAAAATAGGACCAAAAATTTATGTATCACAGATTTTGGATAAAATTAAAAATGGGATCAAGGGGCGCAAAAAGTAGGGTTTTGGGGAGAAAAAAATTCATAACTTCGTCAATTCTCAAGATATCAAATCCAATTAATTTTATTATACATCTCCTTAATATTATCTACAACTTTTTGATAGGACCAATTCGTACCGCAAAAAAAAAAAAAAATAATAATAAAAACGAAAACAAAAGAAAGAGGGGTGAAGAAGAAAAATTTCCATAAATCCGTCAATTCACAAGATATAAAATCCCCATGAATTTATCATATATTTTCTTAATATTGTCTTCAACATTTATATAGACAAGTTTTTGATAGGACCAATTCCTACAGCAAAAACAAATTAAAATACATAGCGGTTGAAGAAAAAAATCATCTTATCAAGAATGTATTCAAATCCAAACTGCTTATTTTCTTACTCATTTTTAAATTCATTTTTGCTCTCAAACGCGTCCAATTGATAGATTCTCTTTTTCAGAAACTATATAATGTACCTTAATGATCGATTTTTTGATAGAGGCAGAATATATTTCAAAAAGTGATGTCAAAGTGGGCCTTTTGAACAGAATTTCCCGAAGCGATTGTGTTAGAATAGAAAAATATTGCCCTACTGAGAAAATAATTGTTTATTAATCAAGTTTCAATTAACTGAAAGAAAAATAAAAGCACATGTCGCTTATAAATCTTTTCAAAAATCACGTCAGCAAGTTTCGTATTTTTTCTATTAAAAATTAATCTGAAAATGTGCCAGAAAATTTCGAATTGTTGAGCATGAAAAAGTATTTTTTTTTAATACCGCCTTAACATGATTCTGATAAAACCAGCTATTATATAAAAATGAAATAAAAACTCATCAAAAGCTGCCAGATAAAACTGTTAAAGTGGATTTATCTCTAATCATGATTTAGTTTTTGTTGGTGTAATTAATATACTTAACTTCGAAATCTACCTCCGCCTGTAAGCCGGGTCGGCAGGGATTTTTTAACTTGTCAATTTACATCTCATTTCATTTTATGAAAAAATGAAATTTCTTAATTACATTCTGTTACTATTCGAAAGTGTTTCATAACTTATGCCTAATGCATATTTCTTTCTTTCTTCTTTTTTTTTTATGTATATCTACACGTAAATTTTCAATGGATATTCCAATTTTGTTAATTCTTTCTTCTTTGGAAAGTGCTCGTTTCGGTGCTGGTTCCCTTATGTCGTCGCCGAATTCGACCGACAAATTCAGAGGGATGAAGAGGATGAAAAATTATGATAGAACATGGAGTCGTAAACCACTTATTTAGCCACAAATACAGCGTGTTTCACCCTAACTGTGAACACGGGTTGACGGTAATAACTTTAATAAGAATAAAAATACCGCAATGGAAATACTATAACGATATTTTCATATTATCATCGTTTGGTATGAAATGTGGTACATCACGAAAAGTGCTCACGCACTCTAAGATATCGTATGAACTATGGTAATCGAAATCCAAAATGTGAAGCGTCAAGTGCATACTGCTGGCGCGAATAATGGAAACTTCTACCACATTTTTTAAATGTTATCACTTTTGCAACAAAAGTGAGTATGTTTTTTAAAAGATTCGTTATAGTATACTTAAGTTTTCGGAAAGTTATTAATGACAACCCAAGATGGGTTAAGGTAAAATACCCTGTATTTTTTATTAAATAGGTGGTTTGCGACGCTATGTTCCATTGCAATTTTTGTTTTTCTTGATGCCTACTGTCACCCTTCTGAATTTGTCGTTCGAATTCGGCAATACCCTGTATATTTCATTGGGATCAAAATAGTATGTCTGTCTGCTTGTCTGTTTTCTTATCTTAACTTTTCTTATTATTATTTTCTAAGCTGTAACTTTCGTAAAAATTGGCCTGTCTCCTCAAACTTTAGTATTTCGTTAAGGTATGCAGTAATACGTTATTTTTAAAATAACAGTTGTATTATAGGGTCAGGAGGGGTAATTATGACCCTTTGTATATTTTCAACATTGTTATATATTTTTCTTTTTTTATTTGGAAAAGCGGTGATCTGAGTACATAGGAAGTAACTTTGACCCTTTAAGAACACCTTATAAAAGTTTTAATTGTCATAGCTTTTTTTTTTTTAAAGTTAAAAGGATGGTTATAATTACTCCATCAAAAACTCACAATCACAAAAGTATGGGGTAATTAAGACCACTAGTGGGGAAATTAGGACCATTTAATTTTCTCTTTATACTTGCCTATACACATTTGTTTGGGGTAATTGAGACCACTTTGAATTCGAAAGTGACAAATCCGTTTATCAAAAATTTTGATAGTCTTAGTTTAAAACTGCTATTCGGATATCAAAAAGGCTTCAGACTAGTGATAAAGAATATCTAAAAGGAAATATACATTATGAGGTTAATATCTAAGTTTGAAACAAAATTTTACCATACACAGTTTTCTCCAATATGTCAGCAATCACAATTACCCCCTGGTCATAATCACCCCTCCTGACCGTATATCTTTTTTTATAGGGACACGACAAAAAAATTAATATGTTATCGCAACTGCGCGTAAAAATGAGCGATATTGGCAACAAATGAATTTAAAGTGAATGTGGATAAAGGGTTTCACAAAATATTCCAAACTAAACAAACAAACAAGCAAAAAATCAATTATCGTGCAATCAGTTAAAATCAGTGCAATAAGATGAGAAACAAAAACAGACTTCAAAAGAAGTCGGTTTACTATATATTTTTAAAAATTGCTCGTTTTTTTTTTGTTTTTCTGTACATCGCTTTGAAATCAAAGAAAATAATAATTCAATTTCAATGTCTCCGTAGAAATGTAATTATTTTGATATATTGGTCTTTGTTTTATATTTCGAATAAATGAAATTTATGTTTATGTGGAGAAGTGTGAAAACCAACAGCAAAAATAACTAGAATATAAATTTTATTCTAGATATTTATGCTTTTTATATTGGTGCTTTTACGTCACGAATTTATAAAAGCGTAGCATCCTTCTATTATTTCTTTCCCTTTTTTTTTTCTTTTGTTTGTCTTAAAATTTATGTTCATCCGTCAAAAATCTCGGTATGTTTTACTTAGCGAATTTATTGTTCCATTGTATAACATGAAAACTCTCATTTTGCGGCATGTACATAATTTATTGACAACAAATAAAACTAGTATGTTGTGGCCATCACAAAACTTTCTTCTATATAAATCACGTCAATTAAATCATTTAAATAGTATAAGAAATTACATCAATTTAGAACCAATTCGTATCAAAGTATACCTGAATTCGAAGTTTGATGAAAATTCGTGCATTAGTTATTGAGATAGAGCTGTAGGGGAAATTCTGAGAAATTCAGCATAGCAGCGCCACCTGTTGAGAAATTTTCACCAAAAAACAAACAGCACTAATTCATATTAAGGTATAACGGAATCTGAAGTTTGATGAAAATCGGTGCATTAGTTCTGGAGCTAGAGCTATTGTGGAAATCACAAAAAATGAAGCACAGCAGCGCCACCTGTTGAGCGATTTACACGAAAAGGTACAAAACATCATTTCATGTCAAGGACTAACTGAATCTGAAGTTTGATGAAAATCCGTGCATTATTTCTTGAGATTGAGCTATTACGAAAATCGTGTAAATTCTACAAAATGCAGCATAGCAGCGCCATTTGTTGGGCGATTTGCACCAAAACGTTACCAGCACCAATTCATATCAAGGATTAACGGAATCTGAAGTTTTATAAAAATCCGTGCATTAGTTCTTGAGATAGAGCTTTTGCGGAAATCCTGAAAAATGCTACATAGCAGCGTCACCTGCAGGGCGATTTACACCAAAAACTAATCAGCACTAATCTATATTAGGGACTACCTGAATATAAATTTTTATTAAATTCCGTGCATTAGTTCTTGAGATAGAGCGCCCACAAAATTTGTGTCACATACAGACAGACGGACGGACAGACAGACTCACAGACAGACATTTTGTAAAAACATGTTTTTTGGAATCTCTGACCCCGTAAAACGTATAAATCCGTCGAAAACTGGAATTCGAAAATTTTCATGAAACCAATACTTTCTTCTTGTCAAGATAGAAGAAAGTAAAAATAGACACATACGTAAGGGAAATAAGATGAATAATGGACGTTTAACCTTTTCGCGACGAGACTACGTTGCTTACTTTTTAAACATTTACCACCGGTTTTTCAAAACAAAGAATTTTCTGTAGTTGAATCGCGAAAATGCTCTCATTAAATAAGGTTAACTTTACAATAAAAAATAACTGGTGGGAATAATGAAGGATTCTGAGCATCGTTGATCGGTCGTAATACCGGTCGCTCGTCCCCAAGGGGTTAATCAATGATTAGTGCTTTTATTGGTTACTTCTTCTTTTTGTTTTTAAATATTTGCTTTCTATAGCCGTAAAAATGACATAATATTTAGGATAAAGGAACTCAGGCCATGAAAAACATTGCTGTAGCGATTATGTTGTGAATTAGGATTTTGGAATATTTTTCATTAGATTACTTTCATTTGTTAGGGAAAATGTTGTTATATCATACCTGTTGTAGTATGCATTGAAAAATGGCAGTATGTGAGTGTGTATGTTATACGACGTATGTGAGAAAAGTAAGTATAGAGTGTCCATTCTTATCGTTGTCCAATAGATAATTCCCAAATCGTTTTTTCTATTTGTATAATTCCAGTTGAAAAAATATTTCAAATGTTTTTCTTCATCATACAAAATCCATTTTCGTAAAAATAGTTTTCTTTTATATATAAATTACGAAACTTAAATGTTTATACAGTCGCTAGGTCCTATAAGTCATATTTAGAAAATCTTTCTCTGTGCCCTAACAATTAAAATAATGAAAATTTTACTTTTCTTCTACCAAAAGTTACTGAAATATGACTCTTTTAAGCTTTTGTTAGGCAACAAAATGAAAAAACGCGTATAGCCAACTTTTTAAGAATTATCTATTAGACACCCTGAATAAATTAAACATGTACAGAGATGCATCTATGCCTAAACCTATAAATAAGGAAAGAATGTATGTAAGTATTTATATAATGGATTAAATATACAATATTTAGCATGAAAATAATAAAGTATTGATTAATCTTAGCACTCTGGCGCGTAAATAAACACCTCTAATAAGGCAGTTTTTTCTCCCTTGTTTAGAGTCCTAATCGTTTCACTACGGATGTTTTTGCCGTTGAGGAAATGTTTCGGGAATTTTTTGGACGCATGCAAAAAAAAAAAAAAAAAAAAAAGAGGGTTGCTTATTTTTATTGCTGATACATAACTATTAATTATCGCATCATTTCTATTTTGGTAGTGTTAAATAGGGGGGGGGGGGGTGACAAATTTAAAATGAAATTTGATTGAAAAGTTTATCTCAGTTTCTTGAATTTTAAATAATTTTTAAGCGTGAGTTTTTTAAAGATCTATTTCAATAAGAAATATTTGTTTGCTACGATAATTGAAATTGGTTGCAGAGAGAATGAATTCAAAGGAAAAAAAAATAGATGCATAGGATCAGATTAACCATAATTTACCGTATATTGGCAGCAAAGTAAAATCTGTCAATGAAATGCCCAATTTTAATTTTATGTTAAACGTAAAACTAATATCGAATTCACTCCAATTGATTAAAGATACACTGCATCAGAAGATACTTGGAATTGTATTTATATTAAGGTATCTACCTACATTAAAATGGCCGTTTTATTGTTTTATTTCAAAGAGCCATTTTTTATGATTCCAAATCCGTTTTAATTTTATATCTACGATTACTAGAAGAGAAGTTATGGCCAATTTAATAAACCGGAAGTAATGAGTCAAATACCAAAAATGGGTGTATGGGGGCTAGAGCAAATGTAAACAATGTTTCTATTCATGACTATCTTACTTTTTTATATAAAAACACAAAAAAACCTTAATTGACACTGCTAGATTAATTTTGTATTGTAGTTTTTTACCTAAAAAGAAATCTTTAAACGCGATTTCTGGAAAATCAATTTTTTTGTTATTTCCATGTTTGATAAACTTTATTACATAAAATGTTTTGAACCTATATCAGTGAAATTTTGTCAGAATTCTTTCTATATTACCCACTGTGTTCTGACGTAGAATCTCAGCTCTATAAGATAATGTAATTATTCTATAAGTACTCGAATATAAAAAATAGCAATTTTTAATAAAAAATATGTATTTTTGACATATTTTGAAATATTTCAATTAATTTTGAAAATACTGTAAAACTCCTTGTTCAGTGCACAGGTAAGTGCAATAGTAGTGTGTAGTACAAAGGAAATTTAAATGTATTTAGTTGAATTGAGTGTACGCTGTGTAAGTATAACATTTTGCTAAAAAAAATGGCAAAACATTCCAATTTTATTTAATATTGTACATTTTAAAAAAAAGCTCTCCGAACTTAGGCAGTTACCTTAACTTATATCGGCCCTATGTCACCTCCCACGTGACATCGGTACTTTGTTGTATCAGTTGCATGGTAAGTGTAAGGGGAAAAAAATCCGTTCAGGAACAGCATCTCGTACACGATTTTTTTTTTCAGTTGGTACCACTTTTTGTAAGCACTACTTTCACTAGTACTTTAACACCATGTGCAAGAGAAATGTATTATAAAATTTATTCTTAAAATATAGTGTTTCGAATAGAATATAAGAACAGTCGTGGTAGCCTTGCGAATATTCACTGAATACAATTACTACCTAGTGGTGAATCATATATAAAAAGCTAGCGCCCGATAAGGGTTAATATGTTAAAGATCATTGATTTGACTTCCAATTTTATTTTCTTTATTTTCTTTTATTTTTCTACTTGTGAATTTTTCACGCTGCCTAAAATAATTTGTTTTTTCGCGTTTTAACCGTTCCTATCATATTATCGATCCATCTCCTTTTTAAAACTTCAGTTTTACTACTTCAGTGTTGCTCCAAAATTGTTTTCATAACAAGTGTCTTGTCAGCGAAACAACATTGACTCCGCTGTCTCATTAACACTGTTTCTTTATAATTACGTCGTAAAAAGGATATGAAACGTGATAGAGAAATGTCAACAAGCCAGTTTCTCTTTTGAATGTCAAGGTTCAGGAATTAAAGCTATTTTTAACATTTCGGCAATCAAACTGTTTTGAACGCAGTTCTTCACAAATTAAGTGATGATAGGATTATAACTCAACTGGAAAGGTACGTAAATGGATAAAAGATGAAGGTTATACTGATCGAACTTGGATTGTTTGTCCCTTCCTCTTTACATTCTTTTCAAGCTGTCGTAGAATTTACACTTTTTAAGAGACAGAGTTACTTAGAATTAATGGATTAAATTACCTGAAAAACGTCATGTCATTTATGATAAAAGAATTCCTATCATGGAAAGAAATAATTATTGTTTTATTTTTCTGTTGCGGAAGAGAAGTACACTGTTCTGTTGCGGAAAAGAGAGGGAAAGAGGGAGACACTAGAGGTTAGAGGTCTGCGCGAACCGAAATTTAAATCGCCGGGAAAATGTCGTGTCATTTATAATAGAAGCCCCCTATCACGGAAAAAAATAATTACTGTGACATTGGTCTGTTGCGGAAGAGAGAGAGAGAGCGAAACTAGAGGCTAGAAGTCTCCACAAACCGAAATTTAAATCGTCGGGAAAATGTAAAATGTCGTGCCATTTATGATAAAGGCACGATGATATCGTAGAAAGAAACAATTACTGTGTCATTGTTCTGTTGCGGAAGAGAGAGAGAGCGAAACTAGAGACTACAGAAGCCTGCCCGAACCAAAATTTAAATCCTCGGAAAAATCTAAAATGTCGTGCCATTTATGATAAAGGCCCCTTATCGTAGAAAGAAATAATTCTTGTATCATTGTTCTGTTGAGGAAGAGAGCGAGAGAGAAACTAGAGGCCTTCACGAGCCGAAATTTAAATCGCCGGAAAAATGTCGTCTCATTTATAATAGGTAAAGGCCCCCTATCGTGAAAAGAAATAATTATTGTGTCATTGTTCTGTTTAGGAAGAGAGAGAGAAACTAGAGACTGGTCTGCATTAGTCGAGATGTAAATCGGCGGGAAAATGTCGTCTCATTTAATAGAAGCCCCCTATCATGGAACGAAATAATTACTGTGACATTGTTCTATTGCGGAAAAGAGAGAGAGAGGGGAAATAGAGACTAGAGGTCTGCACGAACCGAAATTTAAATCGCCTGAAAAATGTCGTCTCATTTATGAGAAAACCCCCTATCGTGGAAAGAAATAATTACTGTCATTGTTCTGTCTGAGAAGAGAGAGGGAGAGAAACTAGACACTAGAGGTTCGCACACGAGCCGTTTTCCATGTCTTCAAAATGCTAAGGTTTTTCTAGATATCAATGAAAGGTCTTGAATTTTTTTAGAGTTGAACATCATACCATATCTAAGAGATTTAAACATCGGATTTTTAATATTTTGATAACTTCTGTTTTAAAAAAAAATCACGTGTTCAAAAACTAGTTACTTTTTCTGCTTCTTTCAGCTTGTATTCAGTTTCGTTTTTCTTCTCTAGAACTATTGCTATTGAAAAAAAAAAAAAAAAAAAAAAAAAAAAAAAAAAAATCCGATCTTTAAATCTGTTCAAAATATCATAACTGACCAGCAATAAAAAAATCCCGTTATAAGTGCAGAGATAATGTATTAAGTATCTATTTTTTGTGTCGAAAGTTGTTGTATGTGAGTATGCATGTGTATAAGATGTTTGTAAGTATGTATAAGATATACGTAAGTAAGGGGCGTTTCCTTTTTAAATAGGTTGTTAATGTAATAAATAGGATATAATAGGCATGAAGATAATTTAAAAAAATAAAGAGTACATTTATTAACCACTCTGTCGTGTAAATTAGTCATTATAATCACAAATTAGTCATTTTTTAATGGAGTTTGCCAATAATCTGCTTTTTTTATTAGTTTAACCTGTTTGCGTTCCAGATTTTTAGTTGATGTTTTTCGTTACCGCTAATTCTTTCCACTTGCTTATGAAAAAAGTCTTTTGACAGGTACTCAATTATATTTTGTATGCACCTGCATAGTACAAGTATCTTTAATGTACAACTTTTAATACACCATTATTCAATTTATCAACGAATAATATCTTTTATCTATGCGGGCTAGCAAGCCAGCTGTTTATATAGTATATTCTCAACCAGCATAAAACAGAACACCTTTCATTATACTGGTTAATAAACTTTCTTTGCTTGATTGCCTTTTTTTTCTTTTTCTGACATTATCTGTTGATGAAGAAAGCTTTAGAAAATACTTCAGGTATAAAGTTTCTTCTTTTGAAATTTCCTTCTGGAACTTCTTTTTAATTTCTTATTTTTTAATCTTAACAAAATCTTGACGCCTTTGTCATTTTGATTAAAAAAACTAAAAGGAATTTTAATATGTACGGCACAAAAGACTTTTTATAAATCAGATAAAGTGGCAAATTTTCAATGTTGAAGTTTTGATTTAAGTTACCGGAAAATTTAGATGGATCTAACAAAATGTATGATAAAAAAAACTAAAGACACGGAAATATCGGTCACATTTCTGGTCTGACGTCATAAAGTTACTCCTGATATGTTCCTCCAGTATAGGGGAAATATGGAAATCAGTTAAGGTTGTTCTCAAATACAAATGAGCTACTTTCTGACACATTTCTGAATTCATTTTTGTTCGGAAAATCATGAAATTAGAAAATGTTCTTATTTAGAAACTATGTGACCGAAAGACGTTTTCCATTTTTTTGGTAAAGGTTTGGTATTTTCTTCTTTCAGAAAATACTGTCAAAGTGGGAGTTTTGAACGGAATTTCCGATTGCGACACCGCCAGAAAGAAGAAAAACTGGTTGTCACGTGACTGCAATTGCTTATAACTCGATAAGTAATTAATTTATCAAAAAATGGAAAACTCATTTCGATTTCAAATTGCTTTATTAGTCAGGTCTGCCAGTTTTATGCTTTTCCGTTTATAATTGTGTCAGAAAGTTTCGCATCGTTGAGCAAGGCTTTTGAGAAATGCCTTGAATGTATTTCATTGTGGTTGAACCTTTTATATTACGTACAGTAGTATTTGAATTATAATACAAATCCATAGACACATGTAAACATTAAATTGTCGCTAAGTTTGGCGATACTTGGAGATGTAAGGTCAAATTTTATGTCAAACATAAATCGTCATAAACAAGGCCAACTTAGGTTCATCCGGCTTATTCGGAGAAAATCCTATTTAAATACAATATCGACCAAAATTGGAAATCATCCATAATCAGTGTACACTTTAAACTGGCACTCTTTATCTGTCATGCTTTGGTGCACAATTAACTGGATTCCTGTAATCAGCAATTAAAAATTTCACAGAAACTCAAGTTTTCAGTACTGAATTTAATAAAAAAAAAATTTTGAAATTAAGAGCAGAAAAACCTGTTTTTATACTGTTTTGGATATACGTAACATCATGTTAGTATTTTTCCAGATCATGAGAAATATTTTATTAAAATTGCAGTTTTACATGAAGTAGATGCTACTTTCGTAACCCACAGACACGACCGTTTTCGTAAATTATTTGTAGCACTCTTAACATTAGACTGAATTGAATGGCGATGCTGGATTATACTTTGTGTAATTAACATTACATATTATTCTATTATCTTTACCTGTTTTCATCTTGTCCGCGAAACCGATGGCGGGAAAATATCAAGGTATGAACATAGTTCATGATTTTAAACAATTATTATATATATGTATTTGTATATACAGACATATAACCACTGTAACGTTTAAAATTACTACTAAGCTTCTCTTTCACTTTAATTTTGTTTAGTTTGAAGCGACCTGTTATGTTACTTAGAGAAACTATTAATTTTCTGCCACGGACATGACTCAATTTCTCTTGATAGCAGTTATTTATCAAATAAAACTATAAATAAACAAGATTACTCCTAGAAATTGAATATTTGGTTAGATTTAAAATGCACTCAATAAAAAAAAAATAAGTTATAATGAAAAAAAAGTTTTACATCAACTTAACAGACCCAGTAAGTGGTACAAACTAGAGCTGTGACAGTCCAGATACATGATTTATCAGGCTCTGTGAACGTGGGCACATTATTTATATGAAAAATCAATATGTTTTATTATATAACTACACTCTTTTATTTAACTCAACATTAGGGTTCTGCACTTAAAAAGTGAAAACGGAATCATGAGATCACCTGCCTGTCACAGCCGTTTTTTGTCGAAAAGTATGGAAGGTGGAAAGTTCAAAATCGATAGAGTTATAAAGGCTATTAATCCACATATTTATAGATTATTAACCATTCACAAATATTTTAAGGAAAAATTAGGGTGGCTAATTAAGTTACTTGACAATAAATTATATCTTATGGAGTATCGTTCAAAAGATCTCGTAATACCGAACTTAAAAATGTATTTTTTTTTTAGGGTTTTTTTTTTTAAAGATGTCAAAAAATTCACTCCAAAAATATGTCCCCCCTCCCTCTATTTCCAAATTTACTGAAACTAACATTATTATGAAAAAAAAAATTAAGAGTTGTAGAAGTATAATTAAACCTTGCAGGAAAATTATAAAGATTATCCTAGATAGTTTTCGAGACAATCGCATTTTTTCGTTACACACAAACTTTACATTGTGGGCGCTCAGCAAGGGAGTTGAGTGGCGCTCGAGGCTCGAGGTATATTTTATATTTTATATATAGGGCGGTGGGATATATTTTATCCCACCTACGATTAATGAAGATTTGCACCAGAAAAATTTTATGAAATTTTACTTTTGTAACTTTGGTAGAAAAAGTCATAAAATTGCTGTTCCTTATTTTGAAATAAAATTTTTCTAAATTTCCAGTGGGAATTCAGCATTACACAAACGTAATTACTTACTTCTCAAGGGGTTAAGCGCCACGTCAATCACCGGTTATTGACTCTGAACTTTCCGTTTAGAACGCGGAATCGTCTGTGATTCTGTAAACAAAAATGTCGATTATTAGCCGAGATAAATTAAAAACCTATCTAGAAAAATGGGGAGTTGCAACTTCCTTTCGAAGCGCGCTTGGCACAATACCAAGTTTAAATTTTGAGTAAGGTATTTGTTTTAGATATAAGTCGAATCATAGTGATAAATAGTCAACATACAGAAAACTTTGTGCATGAGGGAAACTCGCACTTGACCGATTTATTTGAATATAAAGATGAAATTTTGTAATCTATTTTTAACACACTTATTTATAAGCTAGAATTATAGAAATTGAGTTCGGAGGTGTGTTTCCGATGACAATACAGCATTTCAATATTTTCATAAACTAATTATAAATTAATGCATTGATTTTAAGTTATTTTTCGGTTAACCCGCCACAAGTGATAAATCGACCAATATTCTCTGTACCGCGTGCAATTGTATGTTAGTTGAAATAACAATAGATTTATTCATGCGCCAATAAACGCTGGCCAAAATAAGCCAAACGGCTGTGAAACTTCTATGAGACATTTTAAAGGCTAAAGAGTAGAAAATAAATTATAAATATAAAATAAAGATTTGAATATATATATTTTTTTAAAAAGCTTTTATCAAAAGGCAGAAAACCAACGTTTAAAAATGCACAAATAATACGTGAAAAGCAGCAAACAGCTGTTACGAATCTATTAGCGAGATTCTTCTTCAGTGCAAGATAGGGCAAGGCACAGCGTGCTAGAAAAAGCAAGGCTAAGCAACAGCTGTTTGCTGCTTTTCATGTATTATTTGTGCATTTTTAAACGTTGGTTTTCTGCTTTTAATATTGTTGCACAAAGGCTTTATTTGCTATTTTTAAGCTTTTATGAGTTAAGAGTTTAACACGTTAACCCCTTGAGGGGCGGTGGGATATATTTTATCCCACCTACGATTAATGAAGATTTGCACCAGAAAAATTTTATGAAATTTTACTTTTGTAACTTTGGTAGAAAAAAGTCATAAAATTGCTTTTCCTTATTTTGAAATAAAATTTTTCTAAATTTCCGGTGGGAATTCAGCATTACACAAACGTAATTACTTACCCCTCAAGGGGTTAAGCGCCACGTCAATCACCGGTTATTGACTCTGAACTTTCCGTTTAGAACACGTTATTCACCGATGACTGACGGTCTAAAATATGATATAAAACTAAAAAAATATATATAGTTTTAAGTAGTTACTGAAAATTTATTTAAAATTTACTTACCTTTTATTTATTACAGGATTATACTTTCTTAAAAATTACTTTAAACATTGTAAATTTTTCAGCTTCAGTGCCAGTCACCGTGGCACTTAACGTGTTAATATTAGCTAATTTACGATTATATGTTGATAAATCAATTTAGAAATCCTAAAAAGATAGTTTGAGTATGGTTTATATTTTTCTTTCCAATTGCCCTATCTAAAAAAAAAGGGGGGGGGGAGCAAAAATTATATAGTTATTTATAAATTCACTTGCTTGCGTTTTCTACAAAGCGCAAAAAATCTAGTTCGGTGCCCACTCCAAATGAATGTATATTACACCAATATTGTACAGCAAATTTTCGGAAAAAAGCATGAATTAGATGTAAAAAGTAAATTAGACGTGATTTTTAAAATGAAAATTTAGTTGTTGAATTTATTATTATAAAAACTATTTTCACTGTTATTCTTATTATTTACATGTATATTTCGATTATACCGCATCACACTTCCATTATAACATTTTATCAATTGCAATTACTTTTTTAATAAATATTCTCTGACGTCGTTTTGTACGATTCTGGGAAAATGACTCAACTGCGTTCATTTTAAGCTACATTTTTGCTAACATCGCTTATGTTTTTAACCTATTTCATTTATTTATTTATTTATTTGTCAAATCTTTAAATAAAATTTATGGATTCTAAATAAATTGAATATTTTGCGTTACTTCCCTTATATGTATGTGATACTTTATGATACTTTTCAATAACTATTAGGAAGGAAAGGTAAAGTTCTTATTTAATTTGCTTTTAAATATTTTTTTTCACTATCCAAACTTGACGGATTTCATATAGTGATTAACGCCTTTTATAATGCATTTTTTTTTTCTTTTTCTACCTGTGAAAAAAAAAATATATATCTAAGAATTCAGCGCTTTTTTAATGTTTGCTTCAGGCATTTATTATTAATAAATATCGATTTTATTAAAGATTTTTCGTGAAAAATATATTTCGAAAAATAATTTAAAGGAATCTCAAGTTTAATACAACGGCTTTAGTTGCAAAAAATTTCCAATTAAAAAGATAATCCTTATAATTTCATTTCCGGCTTCATAAAGGATTAACGTTCATTTTCGAAAAATTCAAGAAGTCATTAATCAATGAAGATATCAAAGAATTAATTTTGTGCAAAAGATATTGAATTAATTTATTTTTAATCAAAAATTAAACTTCAGTACTTTAAAGAGGAAAAATGATTTGTGGGTTTATAACATTTTTGCACGTTTGCGTTTCTGCATTACTTTTTTCTTAAGTGCCGGTTCTGGAAAAGAATACAGGGAAATAAGAAAATCAGAAAAAATAGCAAATATTTTTTTAAGAATAAAATATTTTAGTTACACGAAGATAACAAGTCACTCACAAAAAACGGGGAAGTAAGAAAAAGAAAAAAGAAAAACATGCAGATCGGAATTTTAATTTTTTTAAATATTTAAAAGTTTTCAAAAAATGAAATGCAAAATATAACATTTCAAGTTTTTTATACCAGATATTTCGTATCAAAGTATCATCAGTAAGCTAACTTTAGGTTTGATTGAAAAGCATAGATACTAACATCGAAATTGGTAAGATTGAAAATTGTATTTAACTTAATTTTAAGTGTACTTACATACCTATAGTTTTTGGAGTTCTTTTACAGGCAATTTTTTCTGTCGATCTGTTTAAAATAATAGACCAGATATACTTACCAAATGGTTTCTGGGTGAATATTGTGTTGGCTGGTATGTCGTCTAGATAGCTCAATTGGAAGAGCATCGTCAATTAAAGCCAGAGATTTTGGGTTCGAGTCCCAGCCTGGGCACATTGTTCCTTAGTTGGAAAAATTATTATACCTGAAACATAATGGGTTCTAACAAGAAAGAAATATCATGCGTTAAGCAGAGATTATGAAACACTTTCCAACACTTCCTGAATGCTTTAACAAAACTTCGTTATTTGGGGAAATAAGGTAAATAAGATAACTAAGTGAACATTTTAGAAAACGCATAAAACATTTAAAAAAATTGATTTCAGCAGTTACCGTCTTTAGTCAAATATGTATTCTAATTCTTTTGAACAGCCCTGTATTTGATTTTGATCTGTATGTTGATATATATACTATATAATGGGAAAATTTAGTTTAGCAAGAAAACGCATAACAAGTTGAAATTTCTTTCAGCAATTTATACTAATGGATAGAAACATACTTGAATGCTTTTGTATAACCCTTATTACAAGCCACTATTTAGCTAAAATTTAATTCAAACTAAAACACTCTTAAAACTACTGAAATCACATTTCCAGAAATTATCATTTATAGACGGCCATGTATCCAATTCTTTGAGTGACCCTGTATATCATTTTATCTATGTTCTATAAACATTTCTTAGTAAACTAAATGCAGTTCATCGTAAAAATGCATAACTCATTTAGAAACCACATTTTAAGAAATTTATGCTCATACCCAGTAACCCTTACGAATTCTTTTGTGTAACCCTGTATATGAACTATAGCATTTATACACACCATATAATATGCTTAAATATAGTGAAACATAAAAGCGCATATCATAATTAAAAATAAATTTCCAGCAATCATGGCTAATGTGCAATACTTCAGATACAATATAGTATCTGAAATTTTTTGTGTGTCCCTGTATGCACTTCGTATTGTACATGAAATAATTTATAGTAAACCTCATCGACGTATATCAATTTCATTATATATGAAATAGTTTAACATAATTAAAATATGCCGCAAACAAATTCCCCCATCCCTATATCATTATGTAACGGAATTATTTTGTGTGGCCCTGTAAATGAATAATAACTATTCTTTGCACCGCATATTCTACAGAATGCATATTTTAGTGCACTTCATAAATGCATATCAATTTTATTGTGTTTGAAAGCGTGTAACATCATTAAAAATCCTTTGAAAAGATTTTTTTCCATTGGCCGTAATGTAATGGAATACTTTTGACTGTCACTGTAAATGAACTAAACATGCTACAAACTTCATTCGAAATAGGGTTCATGCTAGGGTAGACTTCAATAACATCTAAAAATTTCAGCGCAATCTGAGTATATTTACGAGAGTTAGAGCACGGACAGACGAACAGACGAACCGAAGTCAATAACACTTTTCAACTTTATTGGAAAATGTTAACAAACCGAAGTCAATAACACTTTTCAACTTTGTTGGAAAGTGTTAATAATGGATTTATTTACAGTTATTTTTATGAAAATTTCTAAACAGAAAATTTTATACCCCTCTGTTCATTTACATAGAAGAAAAATAATGAGGAAAAATAAGTCACAATTTTCTGGAATAAATCTATTCGAAATTCTAAACATACTTTTCCAGAATGCTTTCTGGATTTCAGGGGACTTCGAAAAATAAGGGATATCTAAGAAATCAAATTATATTACAAAAATCATTAGCTTTTTGAATACTATTCAGCAACACTATAAAGTAAAGTTAATCGAGTCTAATAAAGCACGTTGAAAATCGCTCTGCGTGCAAACAGCTTTTTTTTTCTTCCCTTTCGTTTTACATTTCATATTCTCTAAAGTCACATGCAATGCATTTTACTATTCATAGTAAGTATGGCTTTATGTTTTTTCTTCTTTTTTTTTAATTGATTGTAGGTATATCAGTCTGGTTAAAACGAGGTTATTCAAGTAGCTTTTGTTTATTATTGCTTTTTTTTATTATTATTGATTATCAGAGTTAATAGTACTTTCTAATTCTTTGCGCAATAATGCTTCGGGAAATTTAGATATTTTGGAAAAAAAAAAAAGACAAATAGAAAAATAATTGTGTTTGAATATCAAGTTGAATTTCTAGTAAATTTAACCTTTTTTTCTTAAAAACTTCTTTAGATAAAATATAAATTGTGGAGGGTCCGGGATACAAATGTTTATTTATTTTTTTATGCTTTCAGCTCATTTTTTGTTCCAAGTCTCAGACGCATTTTTAAAGTTATTATATTCTAAAAAGTTTTTCTGTAACTTATGCCCACGGACCCACGATTTGGCAGACGTCTAGCCGAATTCCATATGGTACACAAAATTAAGGAACACTTGAAATGATCTAGAACTTTGATCCTTCAATTAAAAACCTTAAAAAATATTTTCATTTGAAAAATGTTTCCTAATTTTTACTTTCGTGAAATAGTCGGTTTTTATTATTGAAATAATACGTTTTGCTTCGATAGTAAATCCTTTGAACTCGTTAACATGTAGTAGTTTTCAGTCTGAATTAAAATGACATTTAAAAAATATATATCTTTACACCATAAAGAAATCAGAATTTCCGAAGTTTTGCCTCATGAGATCGGGGAACGATTCTTAGATAACTACACCATAAAAAACAAGTTGAAAACTGCACGTCAAACGAGGCAAATGCGGTGCGCTCGTACTAACTAGTTTTATAAATATTTTTTGCTCTGTATATTATACTGAATGTATATTTTAATGCATTTCATAAATGCATATCAATATCATTCTGTCCGAAAGGCTGTAACATCATTAAAATGCACTTGCAATAATTTTTTTCCATTGACCGTAATGTAACGGAAAAGTTTTGACTGTTCCTGTAATTAAACTATACATCCGATTTTCATAAAATTCGAAATGGCTCGACAAAAGTTTGCAACAATCATATATTTAAAATTTCAGACCATTCGGTTGGGTATTTTTTGCTCTGTTATATGCGGACGGACGGACAGACAGAAAAACGGACCGAACGACGACTATAAATGACGATATATTCACCCTAACTAAGCTCGTATTGACGGTAATAATTTTAAGAAAAATAAAAATACTGCAATGACAATGTAACGATATGTACCTCGTTTGGTATGAAATGTGATAACATCACGAAAAGTTCTGGAAAAACAGGCTGCCGTCCACAGTGTATGATTTTGCGAATCTTAGCGGATCAAAATTCAATTACTGAAAATTATTGATATTAAAGTAATAAAACTAATCTTACTAGAGATAAAATGGTTCTCTATTATGGAAAAATATATCTTTGCTCATTACATTGTACAATTTAAGTCATTGTTATACCATCATCATAATCATAATAAACATATGTTTTGTCATTTCCATACGTTAACATTTACGTAGAGTTATTGTATACAGTGCAGATTTTTAAAAATGTAATACATACTTATTTTCAACAAGAAGAGTTTTCTTGTATTAAAAAAATAGTAATAAATTTATTACATACTGCCATAGCTACCAACGTTATCATAAAGTGAATCAATGTCATTTTTCATTGTTTGCTTCTTTTCTTATTTGTATATTCGGTGACCGTATAAATGTTAAAACTTCAGGGTGAATTTTAGGCGCTCTATAATATTATTGCGATTTTAGTGTCATGATTAATAATGCTTCAAGGTAGATATATTTTTCTCGAATCCACATGTCATGTAAAATTACATAAAATCGCTCAATAAGATCTTATCAACACCTATTATGCTAGCAGCCGCAGCAAGCATCCTTAAAAATTCTTCTTTTTTGATTTCCTACATTACTATTATCTTGCCCTTGTTTTGGAGTTTTTAATAATAATTCACTTTCAGATGTATATCTTTCAATTGTATTTTTCTCTTTCTGCGATATACTTCATTTTTCTTCAGGTTTTCGGTACTGCTATTTCTTTACGTGAAATCTATAACCAATATTTAGGAGGTATTCCATAGATCTTAATTGTGCATGCAGTGCCGATAAGCACCCAAAAAACTTGTGAGTATTATTCGTGTATCATCGAATCATTTTTAAGTTATTCATCACCTTGTATTTTCCGTTACAGACATTGCATTTTTAATTGCTTTATTTGAAGACAGAATGCTGCACATTATCCTATCTACCACTGTGTCTTCAGGTTTGTGCTGAATGTCATATGTCTGAACATTGAATTCAACTATATTTAGTGAAAGAGCTGCGAAGGTTTACTTTCTGACAATTTCAAATTCTTCTGTTATTGGCTGATCAGTTTCCATGGTGAACTTAAGCTTTATGGATTTAGAGTAGAGTAAGAAGTAGATGACGGGTGTGAATTTGGCCGTTATAAAATTTCGATTTTTTTTCATTATAGCCCTTTTTTATATGACGGGCATCGGGTTTTTTGAACGATTTTTTAAAATGTCGTTGCTCTTTTAGGGCTTCCATATACTTTCTTTAACACAACCGCAGCACCCTTTCGTCCATTCTGTCTTAGTTTTAAACATGAGGCACGTGTTAATTCATTCGTGTTCCGTGAATAGCGAATGCACCTTTTGTCTTTTGACTTCGGCCCACTTAAATAAAATATTTTCTTTAGTCGCCTAACTTTTTTGGGGTAGTCATTATTACTTCTGTCCTTTATATATATTTATTGTTAATATTCGAATCTGACCACCTCTTATTTTACTTCAAAAAACGTTCTTTAAGTGATGGCAATTTCTCCATCATCTTCCATTAGTGTCAATTATAAATGAATGGATCAGCCTCTTAATCTGGTATAACATAACAGACGAGTAATGGTTGAAGATTATATTTGTGTAATACATAGTCTATCAGGAAATTTTTAGAATTCACAGGGAATGTGCAGTGACATATCCAGTAACATAATTTTGCAAAATCTTATACAATTCTCTTTTCGAAATTTACACTTCCGTAACTGAAAAAAAAAATACTCATATTCAAGAGTTGCAAATAGTTGCAGTTGAAATGGGTTTATTTCATATCTATATGCATACATAATTACAAAAAAAGTTATATTAAAATGTACCAGCGTGGGCAAAATTTTTGGCAGCTTTTTAAAATTTGTCATATGCTATTAAATTTTCGAATAATTTTTATATTGACTTAAAACATTATTTATAAAATATAACAGTTCTAAATAACTATCATAAATGAAAATACAAAGTATCTACATTGTTGTAAAGATTTCATACTGTCATAAACAAATATTTACAAAATAAGTATGTTTTTAGCCAAAAATGTCAATGGCAATTACAACTACAGCAATCGCCATTCTAAAAAGGTAAAAAGAAAATTTGTTTTTTGAGCCAATTTTTGATGGTGCGGTTGTGGAATTAGGCTGTTATCACTATGCCTTTTTTTCTCCAGTGTGTTAGATGTTAGTTGAAATGTCTAAAAGTGAAATTACTGCAAGTCGATTTTTGGACATTTTTCTAGCCAGATTTGCAAAATGTAACACTGTGTGTCGCAACCGATGATACCGTATGAACTGGTAATCATAGTCTAAATTGTAGAGCGTCAAGTGCCATACTGCTGGCGCGTATAATGGAAACTTCTACCACTTTTTATGTTATTATATTTAAAACAAAAGTGAGCATGCCCATTAAAAGTTTCATTATAATATACTTCAGTTTTCTGCAAGTTATTACCGGCAAGCAAAATTGAGTTAGGGTAGAACACCAATTATTTTTGATTAAATAGGTGGTTTGCGACTCTATGTTCCATTGCCATTTTTGTTCGTCTTGATTCCTAATCACCCCTTTGAATTTGTCGGTCGAATTCGGCAACATCCTGTATATGACCTTTGAATGACTTTTATGACATGTTTTAAACAATTATAGAATGAAAAAAAGCTCGAAATAAACTAAGGAAAAAATCGTACATGTGCGCCAGATAAGTGAATCCACAGGCTTTTCTAAGAAAATGTAATTGAATAATTCTAATCTCCTTATCTTATGCATATCTAGTGGATAATTTTCATACGACATAACTGCAGACTGCAGGATTGTAGTTGTATGGGTATAGATAGTACGTGCATATCAATTACAGCACTTTGTAGGGAGAAGCAACGATCTACACCAGAGACAGAAAAAACAGTATTGTTCATGCCGTAGCAGTAGATGAAAATATAACTACATTAAATAATGATTCCCAGCGGAATGAAAGAATGAATAGAAAACTGGAATACACTCACGTTCTCCAAATAACCTACGTTAATTAATTATAAATCGACAGAATGAAGCTGCCCTTTTTATAGGATGATGGGCACTATCGGGTTAATTACAGACTATTTTTCTAATTTTTTATAAAAATTAGCTTTTATGGCTAAGTTATGTGAGTATTATCCGGCGCGCAATGCATCAACTCTTGAAAAAATACGAATTTACTTATGATGCTCATATTTAAAATATTTGATTTCTTAGAAATTGAAATTCGAAATAGTATAGTTATTAATCATTTGGAAAAATGGTTATTGTCCTCGGTCAGGGTAGGAAATCAAAAACATATCTGAAGCGTTTTATTAGTTGAATCCCGCATTTTATTCGTTTTCTGATTGGTCTATACAGTAATCTGTGTCTTCCCTTTACTTTCAACAGAGATGGATACTTCTGTTGCCACTATGACAAAAAAGTAATAAAAACTACAAAAAAAAATTAATAACTCAGAAACAAATTGAGATACAGCTTTCAAACAAATTGCATTTAAAAGTACATTTTTTTCTCTATACGACGGTGTAAAAAGTAATATTGTGGGATGTTTAAGAGTTTAAGAATGAAATTTCATTTAAAATTGGTCCAGGAATATTAATGTTTAATCCATGGCGTACGTAATGTATGACCAGCTCCGCAGAAGTTTAAAAATTTACAGTACCGAAAAATGTAATCCATGGCGTACGTAATGTATGATCAACTCCGTGCGATTTTTTATGTCTTAAATTTTAGTCTTTGAAAAAATCATTTTCCAAATGGTCGTTGTAATTTGTTAAATTGCATTTTTTTAAAATATTATTTAATGATTTGTGCGTATGATTTTAATACTTTAAAAATATATAAATTGTAAAATATTTCAAAGATACTTGACTTAAGGGGTCTCAAATTTTAAAATCTCCGTCGCCAGTGAGAAAGTGATGTGGTTGCGATTTTTCCAACTTTTTAAATACTCACTGAAATTACCTAAAACTTTGTAACATACTCAAGCCATATTTAAGGCTTTATAAAACGTAAAAATAAACGTAATATAATATGCTAAAAAATACAGTTCATTTAATATTGCAAACTTTTTTCACATGGTATGTTACAATCCGCACGATAACTTAATTTACAATAGATATATAAACATAAAACTTATGTTAAAATGAGCTCTAACCTATATTTTATAGAATGAATTAATATTATTGAGATTTGTAAATATTTTCATTATTTTTTAATCATTAATTAATTATGTTTTCATTTTTTTAAAAAAATTCAAATTTAATTGGTTTTTAAAATACTTTCTGTCAAAGGATTTTATATATCATTAATTCATTCTATAAAGTATAGTTTAAAGTTCAGTTTAACCTAAGTTTTATGCTGATATAGCTAGTATTCTAAGCAAAGTTATAGTACGGATTGTGACTCACCATGTAAAAAAAATTACAATATTAATTAAACTGTATTTTTTTTTATTTATAGTATATTATAACTGTTTATTTTTGTTAGATAAAAGATGAGACTTAACGTGAAAAAACAATAATCACATTAAATCACAAAATAAAGATAAGGTAAATTTCCTTACCTTTTGGTTCATGATCGTCGACGGTAGCACGGAACTTTCTTCTTCATATCCATTGAAGAGTTATATGTATATCCAATTGATATATATAAAATATCTTTGAGATTTATCCTGTAAAATAAACTTGTGTTTTCTTTTATTAATAGGTGTAACTTTTAATTCCTAATGTATCCGATGAATTTTTCAAGAACATTGTAACAATTCTGGTTAAACTATAATATTTATATGTTTCTAAAATACAAAATTGGAGTATACATCTTTGCTCCCATCTGATTACATATCTATATACATACTGAAGAAAATTATAACTTACAAAAAAATATTATTGATATGTGATTAAATAACATAAACAAAAAATCTTGATTACTTATATTAATAAAACAATCAATATTATTTAAAGTCTATAAATTATTAATATAGTTCTTTCATCTGTCACAATTGCAGTCATTTAATCTGAATGTTTATCAGTTTTTGATTGACATATTACACAAACAAGGAAGTAATTTTGTGAAGTAATAATCAAGTCTTATTTATGACAGACATAAAGGGTTTTTGAAAAACAGAAAAAAATGTTTATCTTGATTAATGATGAGTTTATCTAATTCTGAAAGAGATTAGTTTTTCTAACATGCCCCCTTAATCTCTTCAGATTGCTGAGGCAAACAAGTTCATTGAATTTCTGTGATTCACTAATTCAGTCTTGGGAATGGGTTTCGTGAGTGCATCAGCAATCATATATTTCGATGGACAGTACTTTAATTCAATTATTCCATCTTCTTTGAGTTGTTTTATTGCGTGAAATCTAATATCTATGTGCTTACTCCTTTTTGAAAACTTCTCACTTTAAATCATTTTGATGCAGCTTTGATTATCTTCATATAAACAGGTAGGTTTTGTCTGTGCTAAGTCCAAATCTTCCAGGAGCTTCAATAAATAAATAATTGCTTGCCCTGCACTTGCGGCTGACACATATTCAGCTTCCGCTGATGAAAGGGCGATGCATGACTGTTTTTTTGTAATCCATTGAATTGGATTATTACCTAAGGTAAAAAGATTGCCGCTGATTGATTTTCTTGTACTAGTATCATCTGCCCAGTCGGCATCCGCAAAAACCTTTAAAATCGGTTCAGATTTAGTGTCAATGCGCAAGTTTAGTTGTTTTGTACAGTTTAAATATCGTATTATTCTTTTAGCTGCCATCCAATCTTTTTGACGCGGGGATTCGTTTCTTCTATTTAATATATTCACAGCAGCAGAAATGTCAGGTCTACTGACAGAAGCGATATAAAACAATGAACCTATCGCCTGTCTGTATTTAACATTATTTGGCAGTAAATTGTCATTCTCTTCTAATCTATTCAAATTAGGCTCCATCGGAGCACCGACTGGTTTATCTTCCTCTAAATTAAACTTTTTTACTAGTTTTTCTATTTTAGCAATTTGATTTAATTCGTAACTTTCTGCTGTTTTCTCTATTTTGATTCCTAAATAATAACTTAGTTCTCCTAGATTTTTTAATTCATATTCTTGCTTAAGTTTTTCTATTATTTCTTTAATTTCCCCATCTTTTCCTGCTATCAAGATATCATCGACATAAGCGATAATATACGTTTTGTTTTCTCCTTCATTTAGAATATATAAACATGTGTCTGAATTAGACTGTTTAAAATTTAAATCATTTAATGATTTTGTTATCTTAGTGTGCCATGCCCTGGCTGCTTGTTTCAAGCCGTAAATGGATTTATTTAATCGGCATACTTTTTTTCCTGATTTGGATTAATATAGCCTTCTGGCTGAGTTATGTAAATTTCCTCATCTAAATTACCATACAGGAAAGCCGTCTTAATATCTACGTGATTAATTTTTAATTTGTGGTAAGCTGCTGCTGCTATAAAAGATCTAAGTGTCGTATGTGAAACAACAGGGGCAAAAGTTTCTTCGTAGTCTACGCCATATTTTTGATAATATCCTTTTGCCATTAATCTCGCTTTGTATTTCTGTATTCTTCCTTGATCATCATATTTGGTTTTAAAAATCCATCTGGATCCAATTATTTTTTTACCTTGTGGGGGATCAACTAGTGTCCATGTTTTGTTTTTATTAAGAGAATTAATCTCTTCTTGTGTCGCATTTAACCATTGTTGTTTTTGTTCTGGATTTTCAATATTCATTATGTCATGAAAATTTTCTGGTTCTTTTATATGTTCGTATGTTGTCATGTAAATGAATCGGTCTGGAGGGACTCCTTTATTTGATCTATCTGACCGCCTTGGTTCTGGTGTTAATTGTTTAGACTCACTTGGTATGTCTTCAGTGTTTGTGACTTCAATTTCTGCGAAGTTTTTGTTCTGTGATTTGTCATTTTCATCGAATGGTTTTTCTCTCAAATTTAACTGTGTTTCTACCTTCTCGTGTGTATTTTTGTTTTCTAGAAATTTTACTGTTCTTGCGATTGTTATTTCTTTACCACTTGTATAGATGCGGTACCGTTTGGAGTAATTGTCGTAGCCGACAAAAATGCCTTCAACTGCCTTATAATCTAATTTTTGTCGTTTATTTTTGTTGACATAAGCAAAGGCTTTACAGCCAAACACTCTAAGGTAATGTAAATTTGGTGGTCGTTCATTCCAAAGCTCATACGGGGACTTTTTATTAGCTTTTGTAGGCATTCGGTTTTGCAGGTGATTCGCCGTACAGACAGCTTCACCCCAGAATTTTTGAGGCAAGTTTGCTTCGCTAAGCAAAGCTCTCGTCATTTCAATTAAAGTTCAATTTTTCGTTCAGCTACGCCATTTTGGCTCGGAGAGTATGGAACAGTGTGTTGGTGCTTTATGCCGTTTTTTATAAGATAATTGTCAACTAAATTATTGTTAAATTCCCCTCCATTGTCTGTTCTTATATTTTTCGACTTTTCGCCAAATTTATTACTAACTAAGGCAACAAATTCCTTAAGTTTTTCATAAACTTCTGATTTCTTTGATAATAAATACAGAATGGTAAATCTAGAGTAATCACCTACAAATGTTAAGAAATATGTTTTTCCCCCAATAGTTGGTATTTGGAAAGGCCCACATACATCAGAGTGTATCAACGCTAATCGTTTAGTGGCTCTATAATCTGCTAATTTTGGGTAAGGTGCATCTGTTAGCTTTGTTTTGATACAAGTTTCACAAGTTGTGTCATGTTTACATTTATTTATTTGTATTCCTTTCGCTAGGTGTTTTTCTTCGATTTGTTTTATAGATGCAAAATTTTTATGGCCGAACCTTCTGTGCCATAATTCTGTGCAATTATTATTGTTGCAATTGTAAGTTTTATTTACATAGTTTACGTTTGCGCTTTCATTTGCTAATTGAATTTCATATAAGTTATTTTTCTTTACCGCTTCCAGGCGGGTTATTCCGTTATACGTTAACTTACATTTATCATTTTTGAATAAAATCTCGCATCCATTTTCTGTAGCTTTACTAACGGAAAATATGTTTGATTCAATATCTGGAACAAACAGAACATCTTTAAGTGTTATGTTATGTGTTTCACCGTCTGAAGTTAAAGTTTTTATTAGTGTATTTCCTGATCCGTAAGAAACTAATTTGTTTCCGTTTGCAATAACGACATTAGTTTTTAGCTCACAGGCTATCAAAGCCTGAGAGCTAATGTGCCCGCAGTTCTGTATGTATGTATGTATGTATGTATGTATGTATGTACGTAACGCGATAACTCTTGATAGAAACATCCGATATGCTTCAAAAATTTTTTCTAGGTTCACTGTGATAAGGCGCTTCCCTGATTAGTTTTGGGAGTTCATTGGTTAAGGATAAAGGGGGAAAAACGGGGTTAGTCCAACCCCTTAATTCAGATAAATGGGTTTTTCATGCAGAATCATTCGATTTGCTCCGAATTTGGTATACCGGTTTATTATGTTAAGGAACTTCCCTGATTAGTTTTTGGTGTTCATTGGTTAAGGATAAAGGGGGAAAAGGGGGGTTAGTCCACCCCCTTAATTCAGATAAATGGGTTTTTCTTGCAGAATCATTCGATTTGCTCCGAATTTGGTATACCGGTTTATTATGTTAAGGAACTTCCCTGATTAGTTTTGGGGTTCATTGGTTAAGGATAAAGGGGGAAAAGGGGGGGTTAGTCCACCCCCTTAATTCAGATAAATGGGTTTTTCATGCAGAATCATTCGATTTGCTCCGAATTTAGTATACCGGTTTATTATGTTAAGGAACTTCCCTGATTAGTTTTGGTGGTTCATTGGTTAAGGATAAAGGGAGAAAGGGGGGGGGGGGTTAGTCCACCCCATTAATTCAGATAAATGGGTTTTTCATGAAGAATCATTCGATTTGCTCCGAATTTCGTATACCGGTTTATTATGTTAAGGAACTTCCCTGATTAGTTTTGGGAGTTCACAAGGTTAAGGATAAAGGGGGGAAATGAGGTTAGTCCACCCCCCTTAATTCATATAAATGGGTTTTTCATGCAGAATCATTTGATTTGCTCCAAATTTGGTATACCGGTTAATTATGTTAAGGAACTTCCCTGATTAGTTTTGGGGGTTCATTGGTTAAGGATAAAGGGGAAGGGGGGCTAGTCCACCCCCTTAATTTATATAAACGGTTTTTTTATGCAGAATTATTCACTTTGCTCCAAATTTGGTATACCGGTTTATTATGTTAAGGAGCTTCCCTGATTCGTTTTGGGGATTCATTGGTTAAGAATAAAGGGGGGCTAGTCCACCCCCTTAATTTAGATAAATGGGTTTTTTTGCAGGATTATTCGATTTGCTCCAAATTTGGTATACCGGTTTATTATGATAAGGAGCTTCCCTGATTAGATTTGGAGGTTGACTGGTTAAGTATAAAGGGGGAAACGGGGGCTAATTCCCCTTCACTTATTTTTTTGAGGGGCATTATTCTTTAAAATAAGAGTATAATATACAATTAGTGTGAATAGCCTGTGAGCTCAATGCCATCAGTTTAGCTGGGCACTTTACTTTTTTATTTCATTTGATTTAATTTCTGTAAATAAATGTTGATCATTTGTTATGTGACTGGAACTGCCACTGTCAACTATCCACGCTTTGTTATTGTGCGGTTTTATTATAAACGCACAATGTTTATTACCTTGATTACTTTCAGATTCCTTGCAATCGGCATTTTTATCCGAATTTGATACATAATCATTTCTAACAGTTTTATCATCCTTTTTGGAAAACAAGAGAAGAATTAAAATTTCTTTTGTAGTTTTGTTTATAGTTCGTATTATGTGAATGATTGTTTTGTTTATTTTTATAGTTGTTATTATGCCTTTACCAAATAATGGAAAATGCCATTCGATTACAGAGTTTCTGAATAAGAATACCTGCCAATTTCATGCGTTTCTGAACAAAAATGAATTTAGAGTTGTGCCAGAAAGTAGCTCTTTTTGATTTGAGAACAGCCTTACAAAAATTTGATAACGAATACACAACACGTTAATTAAGTCTGATGGTTGTTTAAATCTTTTAGTGCATGACAATGTTTTGAAAGTTGCTGTGTATTTCAAGAACGATATTTTCAAAAAGAGTCTAAAAGCTGGTAAATAGATTTTTTTCTGCTTATTTAACCGCGCGCCGCCTTCTTTTCCAAAAAAAAACTTGGCAGTCTTGGAGAAGAGCTGTCACGTGATAATACACAGTACTTTATAGTAAAGTTTTTTTCGCTCAGCAATACGAAACTCTGACACATGCAAGAATTTATTTTTATATGTAAAATCATGGAAATTTCCTTCCTGCCTGTTGATTTGGAATCGAATAGTGTTTTTCATTTTATACTCTATTTTGAGTTATAATTAATTGGTCTACCACAAGACCTTCCTAGAGCAAGAAAATCAGCCAACTTTTAAAACATTTTCTAAAAGATCTTTTGCCTTGTCGAAAAATGGAAAATATTCTAAAAACGTTTCCGTTTTTATGCGAGAAAAACACTGAAAATTCACAAAATTCAAAGTATCATAATTAGGGTAAATTTTGCAATGAGATTTTTAAAATGTCATAGTAAAAATGTCAATAATATTTTTTCTAGTAAGTTATAGGAAACTTTTCGTTTTTCATGTCAGAAAACACTGAAAATTCACGAAATTCAAACTATAAATCGGTAAATTTTGGAATGAGATTTCAAAAATGCCATATCTAAAATATTAAAAATATTTTCTAAATATTAGTTATAGTAAAAAGGGGCTGCATAAATATTTAAATTCCGTATGTATTCCAACCCTTGGAAAACAAATGCCATATCTAAAAGCTATAACATGATTTCTGTCCTATTTGTAATTGGAAATATTTTTCTATCAACAGAGAATTAACAGATAATCGATATAAATTAAGTCTTGAATCCCCAACTAGAACATTTATTGGCAAGTGTCTCATTGTTAAAAAAAATTCTGTGAAATAACGGAGAATTTTATTCTCAACCATTTACCGTAGGTAAATATGGAGTTGAAAACCAAGATTCTGTTAAAAGGGGTGGGGGGGGGGGAAGAAATTATACTGTAAATTTGCAATAGACTCTGTACATTTCCAACTAAGAAAGAAAATACATACCCTCTGAAAATACACAGTCATGAAAAAAAGTATATATATATATATATATATCTCAAGAAAAGATGAGTTTAAAGTTTGCTGACTTCATTTTCTTCCTTTACATAAAACGATTCTAACTTTCATTATTACTCCGAGTTAAATCGTCATCTTTGCATAGTTAATTTTTTTTAGTTTGATTCATTTATACAATTGGTTTAAGGGAATCTGGAAACAAAGCGGTAAAAATGTGTTTGAAAGATTCCAGTTCTTAAAGTGCATCATAACTCCATTGATTTTCGTTGGATCGCCTTGAAAATTTCAAAGAATAGTACTATCGAAAATCTTAATTAAAAAGATCGAATTTTTAGAGTTTATGACTGAACATAATCTCTCAAGTCTCATTCATAATAGAATCTTGTCCAATGTAAGAAAAAATCAAAACGTGCTAAAGAGGAACAGACGTGCTTGAGAGCCTATATGCACACCAGTTGCACATGTACAGATCTCGATATCTTGCAATTCTATCGATTCTACCCACCAACAGGATTATAAGGCAGAAATTTAGCGCTCTGTACGAAGTAAAACAAATTTTCATTCTGAAAATGATGATTAATAGTTGAGTTAGGAAAATGAAATATTCCGCTTGGATATCAAAGTAATAGGTTATCGCAAAATATTAAAAACATATTCCCAATCAATACTGTTTTACGTGTTTTTTAGCAGCCCCCCCCCCCCCCAACACCACATGTTATTTCTTTCGGCCAGCAATTAAAGTGTCGTCTCTAAAAAATAACCTTCCGCTGTATAAGCCAGACGTAAAACAAAGCAGATGTATCATTGTACGGTTAAATACTCTACTGCAATTTTTTTAATTTCCAAGCATCGCACATTTTCAATTTTTATACCGCCGTATTAGGAAAAAAAGTAATTTTAAATGCAATTTGTTTGAAAACTGCATCTCAATTTATTTTTGAGATATTAATTTTTTTGTAGTTTTTAACGCCATTTGTTGAATGTTGACAACTCAAGTTACTCCATTTAAATAAAGGAAAAATAGTTGGAAAGAGTAAGTCTATCTTATTGTTGCCATTTTCCCATAATAACTGAAAGAAAAAAAAGTCATTAAAATACGTGCTATTTTGAAAAAAATATAAATGAAGGATTTCTGATATAACATGGAGCTATTATAAACTATATTTAATTTTAAGTATCTATATTAATATTACAAATAAATGAAGGCCTATGAATCATTAGACAGCCGATTTTTTTGTCGAGTTTCTTGAATGACGACATCTCTTTTTTTGGATTTGTGTATTATTCAGCGATAGTGACGTCCTATGCCTACTTTACTGTAGATGTCGTTTAAGACTAGATCGTAAATAAGTAATTCTTCCTCTTTATGCGAATGACGTCATTTTGTATAAAATAACAGCGTGTGTTTTAAGTCTTAAAACTGAAGTATTTTTTGTACTATCTATATTTATATACTACATATATATATTTTTTTTTTTTTTTTGATCGGGGGCGACACTAAATTCTGAAAAAGCAGAATTCCTGTTTTCCAGTAATTGTTTATTTAGTTATCTCATTTCATTGTAATGAAATTTCTTAATATTATGTTTGTGTTGAAAAGTGTTTCATAATCTATACCTGGTGCATAATTTTTCGTTCTTGTTTTTTTAATTCTGGAATGGAAGAATGAGTCATTTTGACTATTTTTTGGGGTAAATTAATAACTTTTAGTCAGTCAAATAACGAATTCCACCCGCTAATGTTAAATCTATAAGCGCGTATAGAATCCATTCGCATATTTCAAATATATCCTTAGGAAATTAATATTTTTCTCTATACTCATCTTAAAAAATGTCTCTTTATTTTTAGTTCTCAAAATATTTCTAAAATATATGTTTAATATTATGTGAAGTTTTAAAAATTTACTCGCAGTTCGTCAACTTTTAACAGATAAATTATTAAATTGAGCATATGCTTTAGGCTAATTCCATGGGTTTTTGTAGTGTAGGTCACATATTGTATAACTGCTATGCTTATTGGCCACCGTTATTTTCGAAAAGGTTAAATGGCCTTATTCAATTAATGAGATATCTCCGATAAAATAAGTCACATTTTTCCGTTCTAAAATACTGGTAGTCAAAAATCGAAACATGCGACTTACATTACAAGTAGTCATGGAACTAGCCTTTAGAAATATTTTGGCAACTAAGGAGGAAAAAAAGACATTTTTGAGACAAAGCAAAAAGAAGTTTAAAATGTTAATTTTCTGAGAAGATATTTTTTTAAAAAATACGAACGCATTCTACGCTCGTAGATTTAACATTAGCGAGGGGAATTCGGCAGTTGACTGACTAAGAGTCTTGTAGGGAAAATTACCCTGAAGCGGCACATTCTATCCTGAAAACACCTGGAATTTGTTGACAGAATCTATAAATAAGCTAGTATGCAGAAAAATGGCATTTTCAAAGAGGAGTCAAAATTACTCCTATAATTCCGATGAAAAATACAAAAATGATTTTTCCATTCCAAGAAAAAATATATTTTTGATATTGTGCCCTGGTTGGTTGGTTGTGTTTATGACGGAGGGAGGGGAGGGGGAGTGCCCTCCGTGGGGGTCTTTCTAAGGGAACTCAACCAGTATCTATGCTTGAAAAACCAAGGTTAAAAGAAAACCACGAAAACTCCGAACGATTAGGCCGATGGGTGCGATTGGGATCGAACCCAGCGCCTCCCGTCTACTAGCTTCGAGAGCAGAACCTCTCGGCCACTAGTGTGTATTGTCTGTGACCACCATATCTTCTAAGATAACTGATGGATGATACATTTAAAATAAACATGTTGTTTCGACGATTTTCTTTTGCTTAAACCCTATCCTTGAAACGATCTCTTTTCTCTTGCACATTTAAACTGAAAAAAAAAGGGGTATAATTGACTTTTCGCTTTAAAAATCTAGAAAAAGTCATTTAAAAAAAACTTATTATTTTCATATTCCGATTCATATTGTTACTTTTAAAATTAGAGTAAGTAATTTAATAAAATGTAAGTATTTGAAAAAAAAAAATGATTACTTAGTTTAAAAAAGCATGAAATAATTTTTTTAAACTCCCGTTTTTCTTCACTATGGATAACAAAAAAAAAATAGCTTTCTTCAAAATATGAAAAATTGTCAAATATATCGTTAATAATTGAAACTTTTCAATATGAACTGTATTTCCTTACTCGCATACGTAATTTATTTTTCATATTTTTAAATATTATATAAAAACACGTGTATAAAGGTTATGACTCTTAATAGATTTTGTTTGTGTGGATCACCAAATGTCAATGTACTATTTTAGCAGGTTTTTTTTTTTTTTTTAGTATTTGAATTAGAATCAAGATGGTTCAGTTATTTCGGAGCATTTAATTTCTAAAAAGTAACTAACAAATTTTTGAAATCATTTAAAAAATGTAATTTCATAAGATTGCATATTTACTACCAGGGGCGGATTAAAGAAAGGAGTTCAGGGGGCTCAACGCATCCCCCATTCAAATGAAGAAAATCTTTCCTAAAATCAAATGAGCTATTTAAATGACTTATTTTCTGTTTCAACGTTTGATAAATCATCTCTGAATCAATACATAAAGAAGCACTATAAATATTAGTTATATTTGTAACTAGTAAATCTACAGATCAGAGACCTTAACATCTGCTCTGAAAGTCACATTTTTATTTTTAAATAACTTTTTTAATATTTCAAACTTTCATCCACACTTTCTTTTCTTCCATATTAGTGTCACTGCTGGATTTAATGTAGTTTCAGAAATTTAACTCTTATGAATATTAAAAGGAAATAAAATTATATGCATTGATATCCTAAGACTGTTTATTTTAAGAAGGGGGATTCCACCCTCTCAACTCCCCCCCCCCTTCCCCCATTTTCTCATAATTTGTTAATCGCAACCCTTTACAACTTTCAGTAGAGAAGAGTGGGGAAGAATGGGACACTTTTTACAAAAATAAGAAAATCAACTTTGTTTGACATAAAAACAAAAATTTCAATTTATAGAATACAAAATGAAACACTTTCTAATGTCCTTGAACTATATGGAAACATAATATACAGAAACAATTTTATAATTAAAGAAATTGTAAGTTTTAAAATGTGTCCCATACCTCCCCAATAACAGGGAAAGAAGGAAATGGGCTTGCCCCATTCGTTTCTTTGCTGCCATGTCCCATTTCACCCCACTACCATCTTTTATATTAAATTTCTTTTATAAACAATACTGCTTTTAGGCTTAGTTTAAACTATGGATAATACACAGTATAATGTTCCATAAATAGGGAAACTATTATATCTACCCATAAACAAGTAATATACAGAAGCAAGTATATGAAACAAATTTATTTTAATTCTTAAAATAATCTTTTTTTTACATACAAGTGCAAACTTATGCAGATCAGCAACTTTTTTTCAACTGAAGATTGGGTTACCACTATTTCATCTAATGTGTGGTTGATGAAATGTTTGGAATGATACATAAAAAAAAAAAAACCCTACTGCCCCATTCCACCCTACTCTCCCCTACATTAAATCTTCTATCTAAATTAATTACAATGTTGATTTTGTAATAATGGCATAAATATTGAGTTTTCACGATTATTTATTCTCATAAATAGTTCGTTAATTATTTATAATTCTAATTGTGCAATATATTTGAAAATGAATATTTGAGTCCCTGCCATAAATTCTGAATTGCTACTCTGCTGCTTACTGCTACGAAATTTTGGGAAAATAAACTGAAACCTTTTCAACATAAATGAATTTTATTTTATTTAAAAGCATCTACTTTGTCAACAGAAAGATAAAAGAAAAAAATAAACTAAAATATAAATAACAGCATAAAAAATAGGTATAAGAAAATATCCCGTTTCATTACCATTATGATACAGTATCATACACAGCTTAAAGTTTAAGACGATTCAGCTTATGATTGCGATTGAACTTCTAATTGGGCAGAATCAGTTCGATTGCCCTGTTGAATGGGAAAATAATCGCGATCTAAGGATCCATTAGCATTATCGTAATCTAATCCAGAAATATTGTTTAAGATTATGATTCTTTTCATAAAAATATATTCTTTTAATTTTATCATACAGAAATAAAAGTCAATGCACTGTTTTAGCAATTGTTAAAGTACTTCTACTAGCATAAATTCAATCTTTCAATTTTGGGAAATTAAATTCCAAAGGTAACTAACAAAATTTAAAATCTATAATTGTTTCATAAAAGTAAATACTAGACTTTACTTTCAAAATTTTTTCAAAAAAGCAATTAAAAATTACAATTTCATATTTATTCAACAAAAATGTATTTTATTTTATTTAAAAGCATCTACTATGTCAAAACAAAAATATAATAAAATCTAAATAACAACAAAAATAATTATAATAATATATACTTTTTCATTAATACAGTATCATACCCAGCTTAAAGTTTTAGACGATATTATTTCTGATCCCGATTCAACTTCTGATTGTGCAGAGTCGGTACAATTGCCCTGCTGAATGGGATAATAATCCCATTCCAAGGATTCACCATCATTATCGTAAGCCAATCCCGATGTACTGGGTCCAGCAATTAAGTTAGTTTGAGATGAACCTTCACCTGAGGCATACACCTGCCCAGCAAATGTTACCAATTTGTTAGGTGGTTGAAAAGCAGCACCCCCTGCGCGCTTCCTGTTTGGACTCTTCCTATTTGGAAAAAGCACTTTATACAGTTCAGACTCTGAGATCTCTGATGATTTGGAGATATTACCAACCCTGTCATTTACAGTATGTCTCCTAAATGTTGATAAAGGTATCGACTGTACATTAGCATCAGCACCAACATCGAACTCTTGTACTGTTGAAATTGGCGTACCGACAGCATTGTACGATGATGCGTCTTCAATAAAGTTTCTATCTAGGTTATTTTCTCGATCTTTTATGATCCGTCTTAAGGACTGATCCTCTGACAATTGTCGAGATTTCTTTGAGACAACAAATATGTATATAGCAAAACCCAAAAAGATACACACTGCTATAACAACAACAATAATGAGTATTATACAGCATACCATACTGAGATACAAACTCGATGGTCCATCTATGTAATGACGAATTATGACGTGAGTAGCATTTTGTGACATTCTGATTTCAGTCTGATCAATGAAATAAAGAGGTTTTTTTCAATCTCATAGTCCATTCTGAGATCGGAAACAAACTTTATATTTCATCATTTTGAAAATGAAGAATCCTCGATGAGAAATTTAACTTTTATTGCAATAGATTTTAATTTGTTTTCGACTTTTGTTTTGTCACTAAACAAATACATTTCTCCATTTGTCAAATTAAACATCAATAAAATACAAATTCAGTAATCAAGCTTAAAGGTTTCTGGTTCATTATGCAGATCAAATCTTTAATTACTATTAACTGCTCTTAAAATTGCATTCAAAAGAAATATGTCTGAAGTATTCTTTAACAATAACAGATCACTTAATCGTATATGATCAACAATCACATCAAATTTATAAACATAACAAATATTACTATCGTAATAGTTTTAATAAATATCTTTTAACCTTTTTTCAATTTCATTTTATTAAATTTAATGTAATCATACTAAATTTAAACATTATTAAAGACAATGTAAAATTCATGTAGTTTCAAATTTACTGAAGATTTGTTTAACAGAAACTGCATCGAATATGATAATTCGATATGAATTTTCTTTACTAGCTCCGGTTGTGGTGGTTGAATATGCGCAAATTCAGGTTATAAACCGATATTTCGTAACTTATTAGACTGGTAAAAATCTACAACTTTTGCTGCATAGTCACTCCACCAGTTTTATAGAATATCTCTATTCTGGCCAATGAGAATGCTCCATAATATCGTCAAATAATCGTTTTCTATAAAAGCGAAGGAGTGACTGCGCAACAAAACCTACAGATTTTTAACAATGTAAATTGGAATAGATTTTACGCGATTATAATGTGATAGAGATTATATAAAAAGTCCGCTTCTTCACAAATTATACAAAGTACTTGTTTCTGAACATTTTCAAGATGGTTTTTGAGTAAAAAAAAAAAGATTTGTGATTAATCGAATCATGTATCAAAGATCACAACCAGTAAACATATTGTTTTCACTATATTTGTTACTTGTCACTGGTATGGAGGATATTCCAAATCTGGGTTCGAGGCTGAAAAAAGTCACGTGATACCGGTAATTTACCCAAAGAACTTATAACTGATAAGAAGGGAAGATACTACTGCTTTGCCACATGAACTTTTTCATTGGCTAGCGGGGATTTACATTACACGTCTACAGGGCCTTCCCTTCTTTACGCTAGAAGTTTTTACCTTGACCACGTGATCAAAACGAAATTGGAATATCCTCCATTGGCGTATTTACAAATAGGGTATCTCTATACACAACTATATAGTCTGGAATAAATGATCTGGAAATCGAATATCCCAGAAATACTTAAAAAGTGCTAAAATATTGAATCCCTTAAATGCCCAACGATGTTGAAATCAGAAAAGTTGATAGCAGCGACGTCTGCAGGATATTTTCTAAAACCGCAAGACTATTGCTAATCTAAAGTATAGCGTCTAGAATATACAGTGTGGAAATCAGCTACCCAAACAGTGCTAGAAATTTGTATCCCTTAAATATGCAACGATACTTAAATCCAAAGAGCCGATCGCAGCGACATCTACAGTATATTTTCAAATTTTTGTATTGTAGTATTATTGGGTGAGTGCAAAAGTTCTACCCGTTTTCAGCATATGTAAATGTCATGTGGAATCAGTCGCTACAGCTTATGTTTCGAGGGCAGGAAAATGGATAATAACACGTGGAGCACTAGAGTATGTATAGGTACAACATTTGTCAGAAGAACGCATGCGGAACGGGAAACAACATAGCAATAAAGCAAGACCCCGTCAGACATTGTTTACGGTACGAGTATGTTAAAGCCGATACAGCAGCAAGAGTTTGTCGCGGCATTTTACATGTGTATGGTGAAGATGCCGTGGACGATAGCACCTGCTACCGTTGGTTTAGCAAATTCCGGGACGAAGACAGGAGCTGTAAAGATCATGCCCATTTTGGACGCCTATTAGTGGTTTCTGACGAGGATCTGGACACAAGTATAGCAAATTCCTCGCATCCAGCACTCGGAGAATTAGCGGAAATGTTCTCGATACACAGAACAACAGTCAAAAAACGGATGCATGCGCTTGACTTCATCACCAAGTTTGATAAGTGGGTACCACACCAGCTTACAGCAAGGCAACGATAAGAGAGGATCAGCACCTGTGTTTCTCTGCTTTCCTGTAACAGTAGGGAATCTGTTTTGAACCGAATTGTAACGGGTGATGAGAAGTGGGTACTGTACCGTAATGTGAAACGTCAAAGGACCACGTGCCGATGTTGCAGAGGAGTAGACATAACAATCTCCTCCTGTGGAAAGCATTGATGCCGAAAAACGAGTTCTTTCCCCTCTCCTGTGTCCGCCATATTAGACTTTAACCGATAGCAGCACAATCATTAGTCTTCAGTACAAGACGCGGCTAAATATGATAGAGGGGGAGTGGCAATGTCATCAAGTGAAGGCATTTATGACGCCTATATCTATTGGATCCTCCTTGGTTTAGACGCTGTAATAATACGGTTGGGCTGAATTGTTACCATCGTGGCTGAATTGTTATGGCACCCCACCGCAAATCGCTTGAGAGAGGGGCTGCTCTGCGGGTTCGACTCCCGCTGACTCCGTTGCACACTCTTTGTGGAGCTCCCAGTTGTAATTCTCTGGTGGTGTAAATTTCCTTGTGGTTATCACGTAGTGTATTGATGATGACTTATAAGCGGACACCTGATGCCAAGCACACAAGTTAGAAGTATGTGTTCAATAAATAAATAAAAATAAAATAATACGATGTTTGCATGGATATTTGAAAATATCTAGCAGATGTCGCTGTGATTGATTCTTCAAATTTCAGCATAGTTGCACATTTAAGTGATTCAAATTTTAGCACTGTTTGTATAGTAGATTCCGCAGTATTTATTATAGACGGTGTTACATAACATAGAGGCAACATATGCACAGACCACAAGATGCATTGAAGTTTTAGTTTTTGTGTTTTGCTGTTGAAACTATGGCAATCCATATTCCAGAACTTGGCAATAATGTGGTGCCTTGATATGAGAGATGCGACATACGGGATGCAAAATTTGATAGGTTGAGACGATTATGGACAAAAGCGAATCATCAAGCATTTTGGCAAGCCTGCCAGTATCGCCATGCTAATGGTTGTTAACTTGTCTCACTCGTAACCAATTCGTCAGGCAAGTATAGCCAAATTCTAAAAATTAGGTTTGGCATAGTTTGGACAAATGCGTCTATCTAAACACAGTCTGAGCATCATCGTATATCGCCACTCTCATATAGAGGCACCGTAGGCATCGAATTAGAAGGCCTCTATATAAGAGTGGTGACATGCGCACAGGACTCATGTTCAGACTGAAATTTTTGTCCAAACTAAGGCAAACTTTCATTCCAGAACTTGGCAATACTTGCCTGGACGAGTTCGATTTGACGAGTGAGGTTTAAGAGCCTAGATATGAGAGAGGCGACACACCAGTTATAACATTTGATTGGTTGAAGACGATTCTGGACAAACACAAATCCACAAACCTCTTGGAAAGCCTGCTATTATCACCAAGCTAATGCTTGTCAACTTGTCTCACTCGTATTATAGATCTCGTCTAAGCGAGTATCGCCAAGTTCTGGAATAGAAAATGCCTAGGTTTGCCATAGTTTGAACAAACGCGTCTGTCTAAGCACAGTCTGAACATTGTATGTTGCCTCTCTCATATCTAGGCTCCGCGAAGCTAACGAAAACGATAGGCTTCCGCGGTGCATTCCACGTGTCTTTTTTTACAGACCGCTAGAATAACGTGATGCTTTGTTGCATTCGATCATCGCGTGACTCCAGCGGTCTGTAAAAAAAAGATACGCGTAAAGCACTGCGGTAGCCTTTCTTTTTCGTTAGCCTCGTAGGCTCCGTAGTGAGATAAATTAACAAACATTAGCTTGGCGATAATGGTAAATTCACCAAGATGCTTCGCGATTCGTTTTAGTCCAAAGTTGTCTCAATGGACTACATTCCAAATATGGGTTCGAGGCTGAAAAAGTCACGTGGTACCGGTAATTTACCCAAAGAATTTCTAACTGATAAGAAAGGAGGCTACAACTGCTTTCCTCATAAACTGTTTCACTGGAGAGCGGGGATTTACATTACGTCTACGGAGCCTTCCCTTCGTTATGCTAGAAGTTTTTACCTTGACTAAGTGATCATAACGTAGATGGAATATCCTCCATTAATCATTTTAAAAATTTCACGTTTGTCGTCATTCTCATACACTGTTAAAAATTTGCTGCATTGTCACTCCACCGCTTTTATAGAATATCTCTATTACAACCAATGAGAATGCTCCATAAAATAGTCAAGTAACCGTTTGCTATAAAAACGGTGGAGTGACTATGCAGCAAATGCTGCATATTTTTAACAGTGTATAGAAGCATCCTAACTGAATTAGACGAGTGATGCTTGTATTCGCCATCTACCTCAACCTAGAAAACCTCGGACGCTGAATGGACTTCATTCCAAATCTGGGTTCAAGACTGAAAAAAAGTCATGTGATACCGGTAATGGAGGATATTCCAAATATGGGTTCGAGGCTGAAAAAAGTCACGTGATACCTGTAATTTACCCAAAGAACTTCTAACTGATAAGAAGGGAAGATACTACTGCTTTGCCTCATGAACTGTTTCATTGGCTATCGGGAATTTACATTACACGTCTACAAAGCCTTCCCTTCTTTACGCTAGAAGTTTCTACCTTTACCACGTGATCAAAACGGAGATTGAATTAGAGGTCTGCACGGGCCGAAATTTCCAGGCCCGGGCCCGGCCCGACTCATCGAAAAAGAAATTCGGCCCGGCTCGGCCCGATAAAAAAATTAAAAGTTCGGCCCGAGCCCGGCCCAGCCCGGAAAAAAGTTAAAATATCGGCCCGAGCCCGGCCCGACCCGGAAAAAAGCTAAAATCTTGGCCCGAGAAAAAAAAAACCCAGCCCGAGTGAATTTTTTACAAAACATTGATTTTTACGTCGATTTGGTTAAAAATTTGTCTCGTACGCGATAGCTCTGACCAAAAATATTTATCTTAACTTTTTTTTCTCATGTTTATAATCTTCATTTTTAAAGAAGTGACACAGACTGCGATATTTATTTTTTTTTTAACGAATCTCTATTTCTTGTATGTAAATGTTTAGGTTATCATTAATATTGTTAATCAGTATTCCATGCATTAACATACATGTATTCATGTATGCCAAAAATCTGAAAAATTCTATACAGTAAAATCTTCTAAGACGGAATTGCGTAGAAAAGAAAAAAAAATGCGTTATAGACAAGTTCCATTCTTAGCAAGTATATATGTATCATAAATTATTTTCTTACGTATTAGTATATTAATTTTGCATGGATCAACACGTTTTTCAGTTTAAAACAGGGTTCCGTCATAGGCAGGTCCCTTTTCACACGTTTTACTATATTTTAATTTAGCTATATTTTAATAAGCGTAGAAATATACTATTCTTTAAAAAGAAAAAAATTAATGTATAAGTGTAGAATAATGGCAATTTAAAAATGCATGCATTTTTTGCAAAAAATTTTGGGCCAGGCCTAATTTGACTGATCTTTGAATGGATCTGGCCAAGCTGATACAAGGATTTTCATACGGGCTGAGTCAAAACTAGGACTAAAAAGCTTGGGCCGTGAAGACTAGGAATGAAACCAATCCCGACTTTGTACAGAAAAAATTAGTTAGGTCCGTCCCGGCCCGAGCCTTAGAAATAAAGTATGGTCCGGGCCCGGACCGGCCTGAGTGCCGTGAATGAAAATCGGCCCGAGCCCGGCCCGTGCAGATCTCTAGATTGAATATCCTCCCTTAAATTCACGATAAACCTCATTTGACCTCATTCTACCTTGATCGGGTCAAAAATCAAGGCGAAGTCCAATCAGATTAATAATGAATACCATTTGTGCGTTCGACCGAGGTTTTCTAGGTTGAGGTAGATGGTGAATATGAGCAATAGTGTTTGAGTTTGGTGATTTTGGATATCGAGACTCGAGAAACGGCATTAAAATGGAACAGTAGCGCCAACTTTTGAAAAATATTGTTTGGGCTCAGCCATTTTAGGGTAAAATGACATGGGTGTTTTGTTTTCCTTGAAGATAAGGAGATGGATGGGAAAGTTACGATTTCTTAAAATATATTAGAAAGTTGTGATTTTATTAAATTATATTCTCATATGGGGTCTTCATTTTATGGACTCTAACATTTACTATTGTACTATGAATGACTACAAATAAAAACTCAAAGGACTAAAAAACAAGTGGGTAAGTGTGATCACAGATCGCACAGAGGGTTTCGTTTAATATTCCTTCCAAAACACTTTATCCTTTTGAAAAATCTGTTAGTTCCATATTTCAAAACCAGGGGGCGCACTTGATTCTAAACAAACCTGTATCCGAACGAAGATCCGTTTTACATACTATCCGTAGATATATTAGTCGAGGGGATTGGGCCCATAGCACCCGAGATAAGTAGGCGCACCTGGCGGAAAAAAATGGAACTAAAATATCTAAGGCTATGGTGCATAATATGAAAGAATGGTCAAAGGGGTGTCGGCAAAAGTTGGAAAATTTCTCCCTGGGTTAAAAGGGCGCAGGTTAGAAAAATTGCTTAAAATACACAAGTTAGAGCCCAGAGGGGTAAATAATAAAAGACTTTTTGAAAATTTTATGATTTGTCTTGTGGTCTGGGGCATTCAGCTATACGTATGCAAAATTTCATGTCACCAACTTAATTAGGGGCTCTCTTAGAAAGAATTGCTTCAAATACATATGTGGTAGCTCAAAGGGTTAAACGTAAGACATTTTCAAGATTTTATGATTTGTCGCCTGGCCTCGGGTGTTCTGCAATAAGTATGCAAAATTTCAAATCTCCAATTTAATTAGGGGCTCAGTTAGAAAGAATGGCTTAAAATACACAAGCTGGAGTTGAAAGGGTTAAACATAAAACTTTTTCAAAATTTATTATTTGACGTGAGATCTGAGGTGTTGAGCTATAAGTATGCAAAATTTCAACCTAAATAGGGGCTCACTTAGAAAGAATTGTTTAAAATGCACATGTGGGAGCACAAAGGGTTAAATGTACGACTTTTTCAAAAATTTTATGATTTGTCGTTTGATGTGAGGTGTTCAGCTATAAGTATGCAAAATTTCACGTCTCCAAACTAATTAGGAAGCTCACTTAGAAAGAATTCTTTAAAATACACATGCGCGACTCCAAAGGGTTAAGTGTACGACTTTTCCAAAATTTTATCATTTGTCGTATGATGTGAGGTATTCAGCTATAAGTACCCAAAATTCCATGTCTCCAACATAATTAGGGGCTCACTTAGAAAGAATTGTTTAAAATACACGTGTGGGACCCCAAAGGGTTAAATGCACGACTTTTTCAAAATTTTATGATTTGTCGTTGGATGTGAGGTGTTCAGATATAAGTATGCAAAATTTCACACCCCTAACCTAATTAGGGGCTTACTTAGAAAGAATTGTTTAAAATACACATGTGGGACCCCAAAGGGTTAAAGTACGACATTTTCAAAATTTTATGATTTGTCGTTTGATGTGAGGTGTTTATCTATAAGTATGCAAAATTTCACGCCTCCAAACTAATTAGGAGCTCACTTAGAAAGAATTGTTTAAAATACACATGGGGGAGCCCAAAAGGTTAAATGTACGACTTTTTCAAAATTTTATGATTTGTCGTATGACGTGAGGTGCTCAGCTATAAGTATCCAAAATTTCATGTCTCCAATATGTATAGTTTCTGAGAACGAGCTCTGTGACGGACAGACAGACAGACCGAGGAGCGAGACGAGTAGGGTTTCGTCAGATGAACGAAACCGTAATGACGCATGTCAAAAATCCGTTTAAAAGTTTTTGACAGCATTTTCTGAAAAATCGTTTAATCTTATAAAAGAAAAATGGAAAACTATTTGATCTCTTGGTTTCTGGACACCGTGGATTTAGGATGAAAATGAATTCGCTAATTTGTCAGAAAATAGCCAATCTCTATTTCAGCTTAGCATTACTACTTTTGCATGCATTTATTTGCTAATTTAGACTGTGCCTGTTACTGCTATCCTTACAGTGTTTTCAAACAAAATTATTTTTTCAGCGATGAAAAAATAAGCAAGTAACAAAATAGAATAATGGAAATCGTTGTGGGCTAAGAGCAAATTATTGGGTGGGCTAGGGTAACATGGGCCCATATAAGTTGGCGCCACTGGTAATGAATTGAATCAGGGAAACTAACTTCTCTATTCGATTTTCTAATGCATCGATAGGATTCAGAATCAAATTCGTATAGATCCATGTAATTTAAGATGCCTTAATTTATCAGATTGGCGATACACATACAGGGCTTATGGTCAGACTAGAAGATTTTGTCTAAACTGTGGCAAACAATCAATGTGTATAACAATGAGTGTAAAGTGCATAACAATCAGTATTACCAACTTAACCCCTTCTGGACTAAAGCTAGCTAATTTTTTTTCTCCCGTATAGCCCCCAAAATAGTTGATCCAATCCCTAGTCTCGAATCTAGCCCATTTTAATCTTGCGTTTTTAGCGCATTTCCGAAACAGTGCAAAAATGGGCTACAAGGTGCTAGAAAGCGCTAACAATGAGCTGAATTAACTCTCTTTTATCCTTTTTTTGCCCATTTCTTCTTTGATTAGATGGTAACACCGCTAGCACCCACATTACACAACTTTGTAGAATTTGACGAATTCGCTTAAACGAGTTAGACGAATAAACAATAATTAACTTGGAGATAACAGCAAATGTTGGTCTTGCACATATTTCCAAATCGTGCTTTGGATTTCGCGGATTCGTTTAAAAGTCGTTGTCAAATAATAGGCAGGCATCATGATCTATTTTTACCACCCCAGAGAAGTAGAATATTTATTATTTATTATAGTAGAATAGTAGTAGGATTTAGTAGAATATTTATTATTTATTATTAGTAGTTATTTTAGATATTATCGCTCTATTCTAAAAAAAAAAAAAAAAAAGGAACTAACGCTGTCACCGCCACTGTTTTTGAAATTTTTGTGACCAAAGGTCTGGCTTCGTTAAGATAAAAAAAAAATACTGCATACAAAAATATGAAAATCGGTGGTATTATAGATAAATGTTTGATAAACACGCTGATACAGACTGTTTTCAAATCGAAGAATTAATTATTTTAAAAGATATTTAATGTTAAAGTTGGTCAAAATCGTTACATTAAAAAGTTTTAGAGGACAAAAACTATACATAGGAATTTAATCATTTTTAGATCATTTTGTACATTAGAAGTTCCCGTTGTGCAGACTGCATATATTTTTTTTATTTGACTCATTTTTTGCGGGTTTATTTCCATTTTAAATTCAAATTTTCAGAATTTCCAGAGATATTTTTTACAGATTTTAGAAAAGCTTATTATTTTAAATTGTTATCAAATTAAAAAACTTCTCAAATAATATTATTTCCATTAAATTAAAAAATTATTTACACGTGACTATTGTAAACAGAAAAAAAACCCCTATGAAATTAGAATTAAACGATTATGTGTTAAAAACATGAAAATATCGAAAATGACGTAATAAAAAGTATTTATACATGTGGATATTTGAAAAAAAAACTATAAAATAATTAATTATTTAATATGCGTTAAAAGCAGTAAATGCGGGTGAAATTTCAAATAGCAAAATACTGTTGCCAAACAGTTTAAATTAAAATATATATTTACACGTACACGAGAGATTTATTTCATATATTGAGATGGTCTTTTTAACTATTGTTGCCAAATCTAAGACAGCGGATATAATAATATTTCCCTTCTAACAATAAAAATATTTTCAGGTGAATATCACAAAAAGAAAAGTTTGGTGAAAATTACGTCAGATTTAAAACGTATGATTTATAAAATCATTTTTTTATAGTGTTATTAAAAAATACCTGTAAGCAAAGACTCTGTTTACTTCATTTTATATTAGCTAATTTTCAGATGTTTAACTAATCTAATTTAATCAAACACGAATTTACAGCAATTAACAGCGGCTGATTTGGCCTTCAAATCCCTCAGTAAAAGAGACATAAATGAAAACCCGTTTGCAGGGATATCGCCACTGTTCTTTTAATTATAATTCCAACTTCCGTAATGTTTTAAAGCCGATCAAATGACGGATTTTTAGAGCCTGAACGGGGGTTGGCGAGCGTAGCTCGTAGGGTGCAGAGCCTCCTAGTTAGTTAAAATATGATAAAATTTTTGTGATTTAGATTTTAAAAGTAACTAAAAAGGTATTTTTTCTCGCATAACGCTCCCCCTATATTTCCATTCTAAACTTCAAGCAAAGTTTTCCGGTTATGATTTGAAATTCTGAAAGTATTAAATGTTAATTTCAATAACTCATAACATTGAAAATGTACTTTTTATTTCCAATTTATATTCCTAAATGAGAGGGGGTAAGCTTTCAAACGCGTTTAACGAAGTGAGTAACGGTTCCATATACTATATAATTCAAAAAGATCCAAGTTGTAGGAGAAGTGTGGTTTTAGTTTATTATTATTATTACTATTATTACTTTCTGTCAAACTTTACCATAAGAATTGCATTTTTCTTGAATAACTCCTTTTCCTTCGTAAATCCATTTAGACCGGGAGGCGTCAGCACAAACGATCACCTCATCGAGTTGATGGCTGAAATTCCAGAATTAGCTAAAACTCGATTCGCATATTAAACTGCAGCTGGTCTACCAAGTTATATCTTCGTGGAAAACGCAAGCAAACTCGATTTTTGTGGTTGACTGGTAGGTTTATCATTGTGTTTCCCTGCTCCCAGATCACCATGTTTTAATACCTTCAGGTGCAGGAAAACACGATGATAAATCTACCGATCAACCGCTAAAATCGGTTCTGCAGGTGCTTATCACCAAGATATGACTTGGCAGACCAGTTGTATTTTAATATGCTAATCCAGTTCTGTATAATCCTGGACTTTCAGGCGTCAACTCGATGAGGCGATGGTCTGTGCAGTCGCCTCTCGGTTTAATTTAATTATACGACAAAAAGGTACGTTTAAAAAAAAAAAAAAAAAAAAAAAAAAAGTAGACACTATGAAATGTTTAAATTTTTCTGATCAGTCATAGAAGTGCATTATGTAAACATTTGTTCAAATATGCTTGTTGTTCATTTTTTAAATTCAGTTTTACTTAAGTTTCGCAAATTAAAGGGGAAAAAATCTGAATTTTACTGCCACATTTTTCAGACTAATGTTTAAGGTGACACTTCCCCCGAAGCACGCGAGATACAAGCACATTCCACTACTCCAGGGAAACAAAATGGTTCTTCTCCTACAACTCGAAGAATATTGATCGAAAGCAGAAACTGAAGACGGCCAAGGTCACTCCAGGAATTTAACTAGAAAGAGAATCTAACACATCGCTCCTACGAAACCTGGAACAGCACAAATGATGCCACCGGTTAGGAGAAAAATTGTGTAAAGAAATAGAAAGGAGAGAGAAAAAGAACGTAAAATTGCAAACTCATAATGATGTGTTTGCGTGAAAATATTTGGAAAATGCAGTTCAGTATCCCAATTTAAGAATTTTCAGTGGCTATAAGTTCATTGATTTTTCATGTTAGTGGATAAAATTAGGTGTATCAGGACGCATTAGATTTAGAAAAGAATAAATATGTGCATGAAACAAATAAAAATCATAATTATTAAAAGGAAAATTTTAAAACTAGGGAATAATATTTGATTGGATTAAGAAAAGTTGGATAGATTACATTTAAAAAAGGAAGAGAAAGTTTGAAAATATGACGAGTAAGAGAAATGTTTTCGAAAATGTAAAAATATGTAAATAGAACACATCTTTAAAATTTTGGGGCGGAGCATGAATATTTTATTACCACTACTGCTATTCTTCAAAATTGAATAATGGGTGAAAGATAAATGGGGAATAAGCTTTAGGAAGTTTTAAAGAAGAAAAGATTGCAACAATAATAAATAAGTAAAATTAATTTAGGTATGCTGCAGAAGTATTTCATAATAGCCTAATAAAATCTATTATTGACAGTAAAAGGTATCTATTATGACAGCAGATGTTTGCCAGGCTTCCATCCGTAATTCTACTTCTATAAAAGGAACTGATTCCCTATTATTATTTTTTTAATAAAAAGTTATTTTAAACTCCCAACAGGAAATTCGTAAAGGCTCGAGATTTTGGTTATACATTTTTAAAACATTATTGATACGTTTTCCTAATTATACGAACATTAAACTGTATTTCGATTACCATAAATATAGTAAACTATTAAGTATTGTCATAAATTAAAATTAATAATTTAACATTTTAAAAAGTTACAAATAAAAATAAGTGAAGTTAAAGGGCACAATTTAGAAATTACACGCTTTTCTATTTTTTTTTTTTTTTTTTTTTTTTTTTTTAGAACTTTCATTTGAATTTTATTATTTATTAGCCCAGTGGTAGGGGAGCAAAAAAAGGTCCAATTCGGAAATAATTAGGGGAAAGCTGGAAATTGTTTTAATATCTTCAGTTTATGTCTAAAATGAATATGCTACTTTTTCCCCCTCGTACTAGGTGAGCGTTAGGAATTATACATTGATTTATAGTCAAAAAACACGTTTTTTTAAATACCATAACACCATCTCGAAATCACTAACTTTTTCAAAAACATTGTCAATACAAATGTTGTAGAACTTAAAATTCTGAATAAAATGAGTACCTACACTTGATACTTTTGTTGAATATTAAGGTCACAATTCTACTTTAAAGTTTTAGCCTCGTGGTCAGAGGGTTGAACTCAGAATTAATTAGGGGGAAACTGGAAATCGTTTTAATCCCTTCAGATTAGGTCTAAAATGAATATTGTATGTTTTCCCCTTCGTACTAAGTGAGCGTTAGGAAATATGTACACATTTACATTCGAAAAACACATTTTTCTTTAATATTTTTAACAATATCTGAAATTGCGACCTTAATTTTGAACAAAAATATTAATGTGAGTATTCATTGTATTCAAAATTTTAAGCTCTACAACATCTGTATTGGCAATTTTTTGATATAGTTAGCTGTTTTGAGATATTGTTAAGGTAATCTGGTCTCTCCTATCTTGAAACTCTTGATTATTGGTTAAGGCAAAATTTTGAAATGGAATTGCGACCTTAATTTTGAACAAAAATATTAATGTGGGTACTCATTTTATTCAGAATTTTATGCTCTACAACATTTATACTGACAAGTGTTTTGATAGACTTAGCTGTTTTGACATATTCTTAGGTAATTTGGTCTCACCGGACTTCAAGCTCTTGACTAGCGATTAAGATAAAATTTTGAAATTAGATTTGCGACCTTAATTTTGAACAAACATACTAATGTGGGTGCTCATTTTATTCAGAATTTTAAGTTCTACAAAATTTGTATTGACAATGTTTTTGATAGAATTAACGATTTTGAGATATTGTTAAAACTATTAAGAAAAAACATGTTTTTCTAATGTAAATACGTACATATTTCTTAACGCTCACTTGGTACGAGGGGGAAAACATAGAATATTCATTTTAGACCTAATCTGAAGGGATTAAAACGATTTCCAGTTTTCCCCTAATTAATTCTGAGTTCAAACCTCTGACCACGGTGCTAAAACTTTAAAGTAGAATTGTGACCTTAATATTAAACAAAAGTATTAAGTGTAGGTACTCATTTTATTCAGAATTTTAAGCTCTACAACATTTGAATTGACAATGTTTTTGAAAAAGTTAGTGATTTCGAGATGGTGTTATGGTATTTAAAAAAACGTGTTTTTTGACTATAAATCAATGTATAATTCCTAACGCTCACCTAGTACGAGGGGGGAAACGTAGCATATTCATTCTAGACCTAAACTGAAGGGGTTAAAACAATTTCCAGCCTTCCCCTAATTATTTCCGAATCCAACTCCCTAACCACTGGGCTATATTCATAATAATATAAATCAAAATAAGACAATTTCAGAAAAAACAAACAAACATTAATAGATTTTAATTTGGAGGAAAATAAACTTTTTTTTTTTTTTTTTTTTTTTTTTTTTTTTTGTCAATGTGAATATGTGCTGGAATGTTTGTTCATTGGAATACATTCGTTTTTGTAAAGTTGTCAAAATCGACTTCAGTTGGGACCGTACATCTTTTTCAAGCAGTGTGTGTATTGCAGCAGGCTATTCTTTCACAAATGTTTCAGAGTGCAAAACAAAACTGGTTATTCCGCGTTTCTTGCAACTAACTGCGCTGGGCTGACGAACACAATTAAGGAGAATTAATTAAGAAGAGTTAGTAAAGAACTATCTCTGCTTGAACAAGACATCTGCTTGATTATTTCGTTAGAAGCAGGAGGTAGAATACTCGCTCGTACAGCGGGATACAACAAGATATAGTCGCCGTCTTGAAGTGCCCATCCCCACTGTTTGGGTTTCAATTTATTTCCAAGTCACTGTTGGATTTGATTTTAGACCCTAAATAAACATTGGGCAGCACTAGCAAAAGTACGGGAAGGGATTCCAACTTAGATGAGTTCATTTTCAAAGAAGGAAAAAACATGAATTGCAGTCAAAAATTTAGATGTGAAGATAACCATTGAATTCTTATAAAGAACTTTTTTTTTATACTTATATAACTCTACAGATGAAAACAATCATTAAGCGTTTTTATTTATTTTTTATTTATTTTTTTCACAAACTCATTATTGTCATATTTCTTCTGGAACAAATCTGAAGAAAAAAAATCATCTCTCATATTATTGAAGACATGATGCATATCTAATTTTTTTAGAAACTAAATATAATACACTATAACATTTTCATGCATTTCAGACATTGATGGGAAGATGGCATTTAAACAACGACGATATTTAAAAAAACATATTGATTGTTTATATAAAAATATAATCTTTTTTTTTTTTTAATCTGTTCTTATATAATGGGTTTTTTTTTAAACTCTAAAGATGACAGAAAGCATTAAATTTTCTTTCACGAGTTGAATGTGTAGTTATGTGTTACTTTTGAGACAAATCTAAAGAAAAGTATTACATATTACATTATTGACGATTTTATGCATATGTAAATTTTAAAAATCGAATTTAATATTTAAAATTTTTGCTTTTCAAGCAACAAATAGCTTGAAAGAAATATGACATATAGGTATATTTAAACAACATATCAATAGCTTTAAAAAAGAAAAAATCATTTTTTCAGCCATTTTTATGGAATGAGAATTGAGAACTGAAAACGCTGTAAGTCCAAAAGACAAAATTTTTCAAGAGAGCGAAAAAAAAAAAAAAAAAAAAAAAGAAAAGAAAAGAGAAAAGAAAAACTCCTACTTTTGATATTTACACCGTTTTCCACTTCAATGCTTTTTTGGGCTCTTAGTTCAACACTTAAAAATGTAGGTACCTAGCTTCCTTTCGTTCAGTGTTTAACTACTCAATATTATAATTTGTAATCATTTCTTTTATTTATTTATTTAATATTTTTCACTTTGCTTAAAAGTATCCATTGATGTAAACAATAACAACATGATTGAGTTGTGTCATGGTCACCAGTTGCCGCCCATCTTATCACTGGCACTTTCAGCGTTGTCCACTTCACTTCGTGTGGCACATTCAACCAGCAACATTTTTCTTATAGACCAGGAGACGGCAGCACAGACAATCACCTCATCGAGTTCACGGATGAAATTCTAGGATTAGTTAAATCTCGATTCGCATATTAAAACGCAATCGGTCTGCCAAGTCCTATCTTGGTGGAAAACACCGGAAAACCCGATTTTAGCGGCTGACTCGTAGGTTTACCATTGTGTTTTCCTGCTCCCAGTCCTCCATGTTTTCATACCTTTGGATGCATGAAAACACAGTGGTAAACCTACGAGTCAGCCGCTAAAATCGGGTTTTCCGGTGTTTTCCACCAAGATAGGACTTGGCAGACCGACTGCGTTTTAATATGCGAATCAAGGTTTAACTAATCCTAGAATTTCATCCGCCAACTCGATGAGGTGATTGTCTGTGCTGCCGGCTCTCGGTCTATTACTCTTTTTTTAACTATTTTTATTAGGGTTGGCATTTCAAGGGCTCTCCAGTTTGTTAAGCTTGGCATTTAAGACATTTTTTCGTAAAAAAAAAAAAAAAAAAAGATTTTCGATTTTTTGGTACTTTCAACGTCTTCCATTTTTAGTCCTCAATTATTCCCTCTTTTTCTTGGTCTCTTTCTTAATCTCTCTCTTTTCTTTCCCCTTTTACTCTACAGATGACAGCAAGTATAAAGTTTTCTTACATGAGATGAATATCGTTATGTTTCTTCTAAAACATATCTAGGGGGGGGGGGGGGGGAGGGGAAGTCATCTGTCATATTATTGATCAGTGAAATTCCTGTAGATGCGACTACAAGATAAACAATCATATCACGTACATCTGGACGAAATCGATTACCAGTTATCACGATGCAATGCACCCTCTCACTCCTCTGGACTTTGATATGAAAATCATATTACATTTTAGGTTTTTCATCAGAGAAGATTTGTGACAACACTTTCGCTTTAATTATTGAACATATAATTGTATTATATAAATAAGTATATACTTATTTATTAGGTGGGCTGCGAAATATTTTCAAACTTTGGGTCCCATAATAATAAATTTCGAAACCTTTGTATTAGAACGTATTATAAATGTTAGTGAAAAAATGCGTTCAGTATGGGCATTTTGCAGCTAGCGATGAACCTAGGGCACTTCGTTTACCACGCGAGCATCTTTTGTATAATGTATCTCACGAAAAAGGAGAACTTTCGAACAAAGCACAAATTGAAACAGTAACAGATATTTGTAGTGCCATATAATCAGATTAATAATGATACCTATAGTAATATAGCGTAAACTTTTTTTTTACTACACATGCAAGAAAAATGCGTTTATTAATGAACGTGTTATTTAAAAAAGAAATAGAGTTTAAAAATCAATGCGATTTATACCATTTTTTCCAGAAACAAGAGAGTCTTTATCACTTGAAACTTGTTATTTTTAGACTCAAGTAACTCTCTACACAAAATTTAATAAAACACTGTTTTCACGAAATTGTCTGTCTTCACGAGTTTTTCATGCAAAGATGTAACTTATTTTGTTCTTTATATTTATGCACAGATAAAAAAAAATAATGTTTTTTGAAGAACAGTTTGATTATTCCGTGACCCAGCGAAGCATCAACTGCGACACATTTATGGGTCGTGTCTGTAATTGTTGCTGATACACATGTCTATAATTGTCTGTAACATGTCACAGTGGTGTTTAAGATCTAGTTTTTCCGTGAAAATTTTAGGCATTTGTGATGGACCAGTTCTGAAATGTTTTTCAGATATTCATTTCTTTGGAATTTTTTATATGTTAGTTTGAAAATTCTCAAACTTTGTCGTGAACCAAGTTTGATGAACCACTATTCTAGTACCATTGCTGCTGTTTCTTCCTTTTGAAATATAAAAAAGCTAAGTATCAGCATCTTGTTTTAATTCATGTATTTATTACAGCATATAGTAGGTAAATAATTTTACTGTTGTACAATTATTCATGGACATATATTACCTTTGTGAAAGTCAATCTCTTCATTAATAGCCTTACCGCAATATTTTAAGAGGAACAGGCGCTTGCTATTGTTGTTAATGTTGGGCAAATGTTATCTAATTTGAGTTCTTTAGCATCAAGTTTTTTGATAGCTCGTTCTTTGTATATGAACAAGATTGCACAATTTTAAACCCTTTTAATTTTTGCAGCCTTTTTCCCTGTGTTTTTAGTTTCATTTGAGCTTTTTTTAACGTTATTACTCGATTCTTATTTTAGATTATTTAACTATCTAGAAATTATATTAAAAAGGGTGAAAAATAGCTAATTACTAAACTGTTAGTTTTAGAGGCATAGTTTTAATTACAGAAATGTTTTAATTATTTTTCTTCACATTTGTAAATAATCATCATCACTAGAACTTTTTGTAGATTATTATTTACATATTGAAATAGTTTTTTTTTTTTTAATACATTTCCTAGATCATGTTTAGAAAACATTTCTCCATGATCTAACAAGTAAAACAATAACAATTCCATTTTCTACAACCAAAACTTAGAGGTCTTTGAATTTTATTAATTTTTAGCATTTCATGGCGCCAAAAAGGCTTTATTTTTATTTTTATTTATTTTTTAACTTTTATTATTTACATTTAACCTCTAGCTATAAACGAAAAATACTTTTTTTTTTTTAAGCTATATATACTACTATAAACATAATTAATTTCAAAATTTTCTGATATCAAGCAGTAATTCTTGCTTCAGTTACCGATATTACTGAGTACAAGAATCGATCTCAAAGTTAGAATTTCACTGCATTATACATTGTCTAGACGCTCATTATGAGAAAGTTTCAAAACTCCTAATTAATTCAAGAATTCTTCAAATGAAAATGACGCTAATCAACCGATCTCTTTCGGAATTATGAACTCGCATTTCTTTTCTGCTTTTAATTTCGAGATTTCTAGAGACTTTGATGGAATATATGAATTTAATGTCAGTGCAAGTTATTTCCTCAGAACATTTATCCTTCCCACCCCTATTTCCGTTTCATTAAACGCCGAATATGAGGGTAAGCATATTAAACTCGCTTTATTATTAATGAAGCTAAGTACTGTATAAAGCGCTAATTCACTGCATTTATACCGAATGAAAGTTTTAATTTTACAATATTTGAATGTTGAAATACAGAAAATTCGCAAAAACATTTTTATCCGTAAATTAAACATTTTTTTTTTTTTTTTTTTTTTTTTTTTTACTGACGTCTTAGCTGACATTCTTTATTTACGTAAACCAACAGACTTATTAGCCCCCGGTACGGTATGCTGTTTCTTTCTCCCAGCTTATTTTGTGTACCTTCCAGACGCCAGCAATAAACAAAGCAGATGTATCATTGTACGATTAAATGCTCTGTAGCATTTTCTAAAATTTCTACGCATCGCACATTTTCAATTTTTAGACCGTCGTATTGGGAAAAAAGAGTTCTTTTAAATGCAATTTGTTTGAAAACTGTATCTCCATTTATTCTTAAAATATTAAATTTTTTGTAGTTTTTAGCAACATTTGTTTAATTTTGGCAACTCAAGTACTCTATTTCTGTAGAAAGTAAAGGAAAAATAGTTGGAAAATAGCAATTATATCTTTTTGTTGCCACTTTCTCATAAAAACTGAAAAAAAGTAATTAAAATACGTGCTATTTTGAAAAAATATAAATGAATTGATTTCTTTTTGCTGCATTTGTGTATTATTCTGAGATAGTGACGTCATACCAAAACTTTATTGTAGATGTTTATGGTTGGATCGTAAATGAGGAATTCTTCAGCGGATTCGGATGACGTCGTTTTATATAAATAAAATCGCGTGTTTTAAGTCTTAAAACTGAGCTACAGTAGAGTCCCGATTTTCCGAGTCGCGCTTAACCGAGTTTCCGCTTTAACGCACATATTTTCTTCTGATGGACTGATGGCTTCTATTATTATGAAACAGCCATTATAAATGAAGTGCTAGGTGGAGATGAAAGATCAGTCGTAAAAAGTTAGAACTCTGATTTTCTGGTCAAAATGGGGGGGGGGGGGCCACAATTTTTTTTTTTCAAAAAAAGTTATGGCCATTTTTTCCCCCCATTCTGACCAGAAAATTAGAGTTCTAACTTTTTACGGCTGCTCTATCATCTTCACCTAACACTTCATTTATAATGACTGTTTCATAATAATAGAAGCCATCAGTCCATCAGAAGAAAAGCACCTATTCCAAAGGTAAGTTCAATTAACTTGGATAATCGGAACTCTACTGTATCTATATTTATACACATATATATTTTTTTTCATCGGGGGAGACACTAAATTCTGGAAAAGCAGAATTCCTGTTCTCTAGTTTTTATAATATACTTGTCATGTGCCATTTTTAAACTCTGTATTTGCTTCTTATTTTAAGAAGAATTTTGCCTTTGTTTTTGGGTCTGGGTGTCAGGGTTCGTGGGTCCAGAGCGATGCTCTCCAACGCGGCGACCACCGGCACCATGGCACCCCTTGAACATTTTCTTGGCGACCTTTCTCACGCTTTTTGTTGCTAGCTTTGCTTAAAAATAAACACTCATTTTACAGGTTGCTTTCTTTAAAATAAATAATATTTTCACGTTTTTTTTTTCCTGTTTAGATGCGTTTGTAATTATATAAATACGTAGCACCTGTGGTCGTCGTTTGGTCCGAACGTCCGCATATAACAGAGCAAAAACTACCCAACCGAATGGTCTGAAATTTTAAATATGTAATTGTTGCAAAATTTTGTCGAGTCATTTGAAATGTTATGAAAATTTGATGTATAATTTAGTTACAGGGACAGTCAAAAGTTTTCCGTTACATTACGGCCAATGGAAAAAATTATTGCAAGTGAATTTTAATGATGTGACAGCCTTTCAAACAGAATAAAATTGATATGCACTTATGAAGCGCACTAAAATATACATTCAGTACAATATATGGTGTAAAAAATACTTATAAAACTAGTTATAGTACGAACGCACCTCATTTGCCACGTTTGGCGTGCAATTTCCAACTTATTTTAATTGTTGCCGATTAAGGGTCCTTCCCCTACAAATTAAAATAAAAAAATAAAAAATAAGGTAGGTTCCCTTTCAGAATAATGTACCTCTTAATTTACTAAGATGTATGTTTTATTTTTTTTCTGCAAATTAGTTTTACATAATTTCTAGAATCGTAGGATCCTTAGGTCTACCACTGTGAGATACATGTGATTCGTTTAAGTTGCAGTATTGCCAAGTTAACGCGGTTTTTTTTTTCACAATATTTACCATTATTACTATATAGTATCTTAGTTTTGTTTAATTTGGAACAGTTGGAACAGTTGATCATCTTTTAGGGGCTTCCTAGTTGCAGCCAACTTTACGCCCTGTGTGAGTATGAAATGTCTTGCAAAAATGAATGAGTCATTGGGATAAAGATAAAATGTAGTTAAAAAGTACTTAAAAATATATAAAAAAATTTAAGAAAAAATGAGAAAAAGTAAAAAAAATTGAAAAATAGGGTATTTTAAAAAATATCGGAAAAATATAAAAAGTAAAAAAAATGAAAAAATAAGCCTACAGTTAATTAAAATAAAGGTTTAATTGTAATTTAGAGTTAAACGATTAGCTGTAGTTTAAAAAACTACTGTGTGGTTGTAAAAATAAAAAAACCAGGATTTAAAAATGGAAAAAAGAGTAAAAAGAGGTCATTTTTAAAAATTAAAAAAATATATTAAAAAAATAAATAAAAGTACATGAAACCTGGACATTCCAATAATAGAAGGTTTAAAGTTAAGTATGATGCAGAGAGTTTAGCTGTTTAATTTAAGACTTCGTTATTAAATAATTCAAATATTACTATTCAAAAATAGTGGTAGCTGTTTTGGATTATAAAAAAAAGAGAGATAAAGGTAACATTGTTAAGAAGTGTGTCTATCTTTACTGTTTACCACCTGCTGATATGCGCCCCTGATTACTGAAAAGTTGGACAGGCCTGCTCTAGAACATTAGTCTGCTCGATTTAAAATCTGCAGTAAGTGACCGTTTTTTTTTCTTTTTTAAGAGTAAATATTGCTTTAGCATGATTGTCATAGGTACACGCTCATTAATTGATCTTATGCATTTAACACTACGAATTCAAGTGACGAAATTTCAAATGCCTTTGCTTCGTTTTAATAAAATTTCGTGAACTGCAAGACATTTATAATCATAATGTAATCATAACATAAACACGCTTTTAAATATCCCTTCTTATCAGCTAAACTATATGCGTGAGATTATCAAATAATCCTATTTTTTTTCTAAAAGTACAGTATAAGATTTTATACGAAGGAAACGTTATGCATTAAGGTGAAACTACAAAATAAATAACATCTTAAATCGATAACTTATTTAGAACAAAAGATGTAGGGGGGGGGGGGGATATCTTCAGTAAACAATGTTTCCAATTATGTTAGGGGAAGACAAAAGATAAACAGCCCTATATTAGAGTAGCTTTACGTGCATAAATATACGTTGTATAAATATCGTTTAGGGTTTCAATAGAGGGAGTTCACCCTTGTACAGCACTGACGCAAAAAGAGAAAAAAACAAGAAAGAAAAAAACCATGCGTCAAGCATAGATTATGAAACACTTTCCAACACATTCAAAATAATGTAACAAAACTGCAGATGTTTAATAAGTTAAAATATTATGTCTAATTCAACCCTATGGAAACTCATAACACGATTGGAAACCCAATTTCAGCTGTTCTCATCTACAATCGGAACATTATCCGAATTCCTTGAGCAGCGCTGTATAGGATATATAGATTTGAATCTATTAACCATATGCATGCCAAAATTTAGTTCAGTTAACTAAAACGTATATACTTTAGTTAAAAATTCCCCTTCAGCAATTTCCGCTAATAAGGAGAATTATACGTGAATTCTTTTGAGCGGCCCTGTATATGGGGTAAAGAATTTATACACAACGAGTAAAATGCAAAAAACAGTTAAATTTAAAAGCGTATGCCCAAAATTGAAAACGCACTTCCAGAAATTATTACTCAAAGACAGTACTGTAACCGATTTCTTTTGCGTGTCCCTGTAAATGAACGACAAATGACATAAATACCCTATTCCAAGGTTGGCGAACCTTTTTGAGTATGCGGGCCAAAAATTTCAAAAATATTATGTACCAACATTCTAACGTGCCAGAAACATTTTAACTTAAATAAATCAGTAATTTTTATAGAATTTTTACTTAACCCTTTCAAGGACAAGTAATTGTGTTTCTGTAATGTCGAATTCACACCAGAATCTTTCAAAGATTTTATTTCAAAATAAGGAAAAGCAATTTTACGACTTTTTCCCACCAAAGTTAGAAAAGTAAAATTTAATAACATTTTTCTGGTGCAAATCTTTATTAATCCTAGGTGGGATGTAATATATCCCACCGCCCCTTAAGGGGTTAAATACTTTTTCACTTATACTAAATTCTATTCTTAACTTATGTTTTATGCTGCATTTACTCAATAATAATAACCATGCCGCATCGAATTCCGTATCAATTATCTATAAAAAAAAAAAAAAGTTTTTCTTCTATTGTATACTTCTGAATCAAATCATTTTTAGTTCTTCAGGTAGAAGCAGTTTCTATAAATACGCAATTATTTACACTAACAGTCAAAATTAAATTTTCAAAAATAAAATCTAAATAAAACCTAAAGTAACCTAAAATACCAAACCTAAATAAAACCTAATCTGAAGTTGAAGCGTGTCAATTAGGAATATTACTATGCAAACTATGTCTTAAAATTCAATTTTCAAAAATAAAAAACCTTCTGAAATTTAACAGAGAAGCAACATGATTTGAAAAATACTATATGTTGAATGGTTTGGCGAGAAAATGACGCTACAGGGCAACTTTGACTGAGATTTGTAATAAATTAATTCATTCAAAAGTAACGGATTATTTTAAAGAAAATTGCATACCTGTTACACAACTATGCTTTTGTGATAAAACGTAAAATAGATAATTCTCCATAAACTGAACATGTCTAAGTTTTTTCGCGTGCCAGAGACGTTTTCTTACGTGCCAAGTTCGGCACGCGTGCCATAGGTTCGCCATCCCTGCCCTATTCTATCGTAATCAGCTTGTAGTGAAATTCAGTGATTTACATAAGTTTCAATACATTTGAAAGAGCGTAATGACATTAAAATACTCTGCAAACTATTTTTTCCATATACCATAATGGAATGGAATTCTTTTGGGTGCTCCTGTAAATGAACTATTAATCCTACATACTTCGTATACAATACCAAACATGCCTAGGTGACCCTAAATAAGGTTTATGAATTACATGAAAATCCGAGTCTGTTTACGGGAGTTAGACCAAATGCATAAATACTTTTCATCTTTGTTGGAAAGTGTTGAAAATGAACAAAAGAATCTTATTAGCTGGCGAATTTTTCCAAAATGCTGGAAAATATATAAAATAAAAGTTGCATTCTTCCCATGCAAAACTTTGCATAGTTGCATAATGTCCTCCTGAGAGTATGATATTTATCATACTCTTGCTCATATTTTGCTCATCCACAAAGCGTTGGGAAAATGCATAAAAGTTTCTTTTAGGTTTTTCGGACTCTGTCCGTTCTCATGTAAACATTTTCCTGTTCAAAATCATCTTTTAAAGACAAACATAACAAATTAAAATGATTAAAATTAACATTAAAGTTTAGTATTATTTTGTTTAAATTCTTGCATATTCAGTTACGCAGCTGAAAATGTTTCAGTGAGAATTAATAGCATGCTAAAAATCGATATTCCCGGTTGAGAAAATTGATTATTACACTATAAAAAATACTCGGAAACGTTTCCGAAAATCAATGAGAGCAAAAGAAACTTTGTTTTTATAAACGCTTCTTTAAATCTGGAAAATTTATTGGTTTATGATGTTTCTAAAGATATAGAACGTTTTTCGGAACCATGGACTACTCTGGAGAGGTTATTGTATATTTTCATTCGTGTTTCTATTATAGTTTTTAAGATTAAGAAATATTTCTGTTTTTCTTACAGTGCAAATTTCCAGATTGCTAATGTTTTTTGGATGTGTATTTCAAGTCTTGTTTTTTATGTTTTAAATTTCATATATTTTCTTTACTCAAATTTTAAAGTTTTAACAGTCAATTTGGTTCCCAAGTTTCAGGTTTAGGTTTTTAACCCACGCAGGCCTGTCAAACTCGTTTACCTCCGAAGGCCACATTAAGTATTATATATAAGGTTTTGGGACACAATACCCAGGTTTTTTTTTAAAAAAAACCCGCATATTTATATTACTACCATCGCACGAAGTGAAATTTATTCTTATAAAATACAACTATGTTCAACAAAATTTTAAAATAAAGTTTAAAAGTTTTATTATTCATAGTTTATTTTATGATATTAAAAAAAATTAAAATATGTTCATCAATTAAGTCTACGGAATTTGGTTGAATTTGTTAAGTTGTAGTAAGTTATAAGTTGTACATTCTGGTCTTATATTCTTGAGCTTTCCACACTTTTATTACTCTATAAAGCTGAAAATGGTAAAGGTGTCTGTTGTACAAATATACGTTACCGAACACATCTAAAAATTGCCTAATTGCATATGATACTTTGGAGGATCGAGCGACTAATAAATTGAGGATTAAAAATGAAAAATGCTGACAGTCCAAAAGAGGAAATTTTTCAAGAAAGCGAAAAAAAAAAAAAAAAAGAAAGAAAAACCCCTACTTCTGGCACTTAAAGCGTTTTCCACTTCACTCCTTTTGGGCTCTTAGTTCAATACTTTAAAATATAGGTACCTAGCTTCCTTTCGTTTAGTATTTAAATACCTAATATTATCATTTCTAAACATTTATTTTATTTTATTTATTTATTTAATATGTTTCCCCGTTGCTTAAAAATATTCCATTAATGTAAACAATAACAACATGATCAAGTTGTGTCATGGCCACCAGTCGCCGCGCATCTTATCACTGGCACTTTCAGCGTGCTCCACTTCACTTCGTGCGTCACATTCAGCGTTCTCCACTTCACTTGGTGTGGCATATTCAGCGTTCTCCATTTCACTTTGTGTGTCACAGTCAGTGTTCTCCACTTCACGTTTTAGAACTATTTCTACTACTAGTGTTGACACCTCAAAGATTCTTCTATTTGTTAAGCTTGGCATTTAAGATATTTTTTCGTTAACAAAAAAAAAAAAAAATCTATTTTTTGGTACTTTCAGCGTTTTTTCTTTTTCAGTCCTCAATTATTCACAGAAATTCGAAAAACCCGAATCCACATACCCCTGTTTCAATACTGGAATTACACTGAAACAATCACTTCTAAAAAAACAATATCGACATCAATCATTGGAGACGAGGTAAATAGATTTAAATATGATTTTCCTATTTGAGTTGATTTAGATCTATCTATGTACTTGTATTACACTTCCTTATGTTTGACATACTTAAAACACCCATTGGAGCATGTATGTTCCTGCAATGTGTATTTTCTGCATTCGTGTTTGAACAATTGAATCAAATAGAGGTAAAATGTCAAAAACTTAGCGAGCCATAAATAAGTTGTCGGCGGTGCCCATTGTGGCCCGCGCGCGACGTGTTTGACATTCCTGCTAATAGAGTGATCTCTGTGTGCGTCATTTAAACAAGATGAGTATTCTCCAAGCAATTTCCTAGCTGCCTGACAACACTATTTCAATTTTTTTATATTTTTATTTAATGTTTAAATGGCTGAATGAGTAATCACTCTATTCATTCATAGGATTCCTAATTACTTTCTAGGGTTAAATAAGATGGAAAATTCTATTAAAAAATGAGGTGAGATTCTACGCATCCTGTTTATATCAAAATATTTTGATTTCAACCACTTAATTAAATAACTTTATTAAACTATTTTAAGTTTAACTGTAAAAAAGAGAGATTCTTTTTTTTTTTTTTACACTGAACTTAGTTTGCTGTTATTTACTTAGTTTGTTTCATTTATTTTTGTTAAATATATTATTATTAAAAATAAAGGAAACTTGTGAAAAGCGTATTTCTGAATGTTTCTACAAATAAAACTAAACAGTAAAATAACAAATAATTATGTAGAATTTCTTTTACAAAAATATAATCTCCTTTTTGAATTTCACATGACTTAAAATGAAATTATCATCACATGTTTCCAAAACATCTCGTGACAATTTCCCTAGAAGCCCGGTAGCTTAGTAGTCAGCTCATGTCGAGATTTAGACTCCCGGCTGTGCATAGTTCTCTCAAACTTTCATCCCTTTGGAAGCAATAAAATGAGTACCAGGCTAGCTTGGGAACTAAACACCAAGGGTGCCGCGTTAAAGGCTGACAACACCTGACCGGGACATATGCTGTGTAGCACCTCAGAGGGCCTATGGTCAAGAAAACAGGTTTGGTCACTGTAGGTACTGATCCTTCATGAATCGTGTAGCCACAGGTTTATATAGTATATATACAGGGTGGTCTAAAAAAAACTTCCCCGATATATGAATCTCAATCTAGAAAAATATAACCACGAACAAAATATACAACCTTTTCCGAATTACACGCGATCCCTTAAAAGCTTTCGTTATCTTTAGAAGCCTCAAAAACCAATGTATTTTCAAGATTTAAAAAGGTATTTTTAAAAACAAAATTTTTTTCGCTGCCACTGATTTCAGAAACGTTTCCGGCCAGTTTTTATAACGTATTAAACAGTTTTCTCAACCCGGAATTTGGGTTTTTTTGGATGCTGTCAATTCTCATTAAATATTTCATCTACTCTTGCATGTATAAATTGAATTACGCAGCTCAAAAAGTTTCATAGAGAATAAATAACATCCGAAAAAACGGTATTCGGGTTTGTGAAAACTTATTAATGCCTTGTAAAAACTACTTGGGGCTGTGCATAAATAACGTTATCAACTTTTTGGTAATTTTGGACTCCCTCCCACCCTAGTGTTGTAGTCGTAAAAAAAGCAGAGGGTGTACGTTACAGTTATGAGCGTTCATGTCTAGAGTATACGCTATAGCTTTATTTGAGAAACAGGGGGTAGGCGGAGCTCCTTAAAAACATCCAGAAGATATACGGCGTATACCCCCATATATCCTCCAGTACAACCCTGCTCCTCCCCCTTACGATATCATACGTTATCATCCCTTGACCCCCCCCCCCCCCGAAAAACAAACACACACATACACACACACACATCACCACCACCGGTAATGATATCGTTATCAATGTATAACAATTCTTTAGATTTTTTTAATTTTTTTCTTTTGTTTGGAATGATATACAAATATGGGTACATTTATTTTTCGCGTACTTTATTGATTCAAATGAAGAGAGGTCAATAAAATATCAGTTTAAATACCAAATAACACTTAAAACAAATAGCTACTATTTAAAAATATTTAATAATAGCTTTTGCTACATAATGCATTCAACAGTAATAACGTCTTTTTGCACTTGCCCCCAGCACGGGTTGAGGCAGACATAACTTCTTATCAACAGAACAGGTGGACAAGATTATTTCTCTTTTATTTACTATTAAACACAAATATCATTTAAAACATACTTCGCATATGATTTGTCGAACAGCAGATTGCATATGCATACACGTATGACAGAAGAATAGGAATGCCAAACGTTTGGGTGTTCCATATTTTGAAGTTGAATAATTTTATAATGATTATGATTTTAATAATAACTTTGTATTTTCATAAATATAGATAACATACTAAAAAGAGATACTTTTTGATGTAAATATCAAGTTACAAATAAAAATGGATCAAAAATGATAACGATATATCAAAAGACAAATCCCCGCTCCCCCTAGAGATATCTTACGATATCATATGCCAGACCCACCCCTCCCCCCTAAAATGGTAACGTTATATATACATAGACCCTTGGAAGCGTTTCCGAAGATCAGTGGTATCAAAAGAAACTTTCCTTTTATAAATGGTCTAAATCTCAATAGTCTAATGGTTTAAATCTCAAAAATATGTTTGTTTCTGGGTTTTCTATAGATAAAAACGCTTTTCGGAATCATGGGCAACTCGGTAGAGGTTATCGTATATTTTCGCTCCTAGCTATATTACATTTTTGTAGATTATAAAACATATGTCTTTTATTACACTGCATTTATATACATAATTATTGCGCTGTTGCCTTAAAAATTTAACTTTTTGACGCGGAGCGTATTTCATTGTGGTTGTAAGCTTATTTATCCCTTTTTTTGAGCGGTCAATGAATTTCTGAGATTTCCATAAATATTTTTAGAAATTTGAATTCTACGATGCATTTAAAAAAAAAAAAAAGTCAGAACTTTTTTGTATCAAACGTTATTAGCCCCATACTTAATGTAATAACTGAATAAAATCAGTTAAATTAATCTATTTGATAAAATAATATTAAGTTTAGTAGAATTTTTAATATATATGTGAACATTAAAAAAAAAAAAATACAAATATTACCATAAAACATAAAAAAAAAAATAAATAAATAAATAAATAAATAAAATGAGCAGAAAAAGAAAAATGGATATTTGTAGAACTTAGACAGAATCTTCAGGTCTCAAATGCGTTCCACAAATATATATATATATATATATATTTATATATATCATCGTGCTTTTGGATAACATGTGCAGGAGTATATTTGGATAAAAAAAACTGGGATTTTATTAAGTATGTTGTGTAATATTACTATTTTTCCTTGCTATAAATTAAATATTTAAAAGGTTGTATTGCTTTTTCCATTTCATAGCATTTAATTTATTCTGTTTTCATCTTGAAACTATTCTCTTGGTTATTTTAGTCGTTTGAGTACAGGAGAAAAAAAGCTTTTTTTCTCACAGAAAACGACTATTTTGCTTATATAATTGAAGTCTGTACACTTGATAACGTAATTCAATATATAAGCTTTTCAGTTATTTTTATCGGTATCCATATTCTTCTTTTTTTCTTCCATATTAATTCTTGTAATATAGTACAAGGGACTTTATTTTATACATAGCAGCTTGTATATTATGTTTTTAGTATCCATTCAGTGTGTTTGTTGGAAACTGTATTATTGTCATTTCATGCATACTATCACAATTTTTGTGGGTATTCGGTAATGTTTAATTAATGGTTATATATATATATATAACATAAATTAAATAAGATCTCTATATTTTTAACTCTCCCCAAAATGATAAATATAAAATTAAGCGCAGCTGACTGACTGAGTAAAATCCTCTTAAAACTATCTATCGACTTTTGGAAAATTGAACGCGTGCCAATAATGGTTATCAAAATTTACATACAACATGCTTTTCTCCCACTACTCTCTTCCCGCACATTAACAAAAAGGTTAAAGAAAAACAATACCAGAACTGCCTTATTGTCCAATTTTATTCCAGCCCTAGAGTGGCTTAGATTAATAAATACCTTTTGATTTTTAATAAAGAAAATATATTTTTCCTCGCTGCTGTGTTAAAATTAAAATCTGCATATGAGTCATGTTTTTAATATTTTAAGATCTCAAATTTAATGTGAGGGATGTATATCAACGTTTCCCAACTTATTTTATTTCACGGCATACTAACCTTATTATGATAAAAATAAAAAAAATATGAAAGAATAGAAGGATTAAATTTACTTAATAACATAAACTAAATGCTCTAAAAAACTAAACCTCTGGCGGTACGATCCATTAAGAATCAGAACCTAACCCATTTTCTTGACCCTGGGTGCCCTGCAATTAAAATTTAAATATATTAGATATTTGATGAAATATGCATTTGTATGAAATAATTTTTTAACTACACATGCGCAAAAGATAAAAAAATTGATTTATTTTTATTTATTTATTATTATTATTATTTATTTATTTTTCATAATTTAGTAGTCAACAATATGGAGTAACTGGAGTATAAAGATAATCAGTCGAATATTGTAAAAATTCAGAAAAGACATCGCCGACATGATGAGCTGAATTTCAGTTACTTTCTAAAAGTAGCTGGACGATAAGAGATTTTCCAGAAATCGTCACTTTTCACTTTTTACTTTTATTGTCATTTTTTAATTGTTGTCGTAGTTATCCTCGGAATAACCGTCAGAACCAATCTATTCCATCAAAAAAAAAAAAGATTGATATACGTTAAATACACGCTCTTTTATTGGTTCTCAATTAATAAAATGACAATTCGTGGAAAATTTCTTATCATCCAGCTAATTTTATAAAGTAACTGAAATTCAGCCCACTGTATCGTTTATATCTTTCTGAATTTTTACAATATTCCACTGATTATCTGTATATGAGTTACTCCATATTGTTGTCTACTAAATTATGCAAAATAATAATAAATAAATAAAAATATTTTTTTTTATCTTTTGCGCATGTGTGGTTAAAAAATTATTGCATACAGATGCTCATATTTCATCAAATATTTAATATATTTAAATTTTAATTGCAGTATATTGTTTCTGTTGATCCATTTAGTAACGTGCTACAGCTACAGATTAATTCCCAGTATTTTATTTTACAGGGTGATAGCAAATATTATATTTTCATTTAATTAGTTCGTGGTCCCTAATTGCTCTCGTAACCAAATTTTCGCTAAAAAATATGTAATCAAATATGTTAGACGTGAAGTCTTTGAAGTTCCAGAATATTTCGTCAAGTACTTTTCTATACAGGGTTCAATATGTTATCTATCGCCTGCCTTTAATTTCTCAACCGTTGGCCGTAGACATATAGTTCCAGTTGCAAAAACGTTTCAAATGAGCTAAATATTGATGTTGTGGCATTATCTAAAGTAAAAAATCAGTTTTATAAAAATTACGAAATCTAACTTTTTATACGGTCTCCCAGTCCTTATAGTTATATTTAGTAAAAGTTTACGCATATCATAACAGATATAACACAAAAAGATTGACATCTGTGCTGCAAAAATTGACATAGTTATTAAATTTCAAAGTTTGAGACTTTTGCACATGATTTCGTCTTTTATTGAGGGATCAATTAAAATATTAATTAAAGTAGTTCGAGATCAAAGTCAGGCTGCAATGGCTTTTTTACGGCGAAACCACCTTCAGCCGGTATCGCCAAATCGGGGAATCGCCAAAGAGGGTTATTTCATCTAAAAATTTGAACTAACTTTTGTGGGTCGAACAACATTCAAACGTCAATGTAGATAGAATCGACAACCTTAAAATAAAACATACTCACTAAGGATTAGATAAATGGCAGCGGAATTGTACCCTGATTTTGATCTCGAATTACTTTAATTCATTTGTTAACTGATCCCTCAGTGAAAGACAAAATCATGTGAAAAAATCGCAAACTTTGAAATTTAATAACTGTGTCAATTTTTGTAGTACAGATGGCAAACTTTTTGTGTTATACGTGTTATGATATGTGTAAACTTTTATTAAATATAACTATATGGACTGGGGGATCGTATAAAAAGTTAGATTTCGTAATTTTTATAAAATTGATTTTGTACTTTAAATTATGCCGCAGCATGAATATTTACCTCATTTGAAACGTTTTTGTAACTGGAACTATATGTCTATGACAAACGGATGAGAAATTAAAGGTCGGCGATAGATAACATATTGCACCCTGTATATTTGACGAAACTTCTAAAATCAAAACTGTCCGATGACATTAGTTCATATAGTGTGTGGGAAGCGTGCTTGGAAGGGATTGACCTATCCTTTGACCTATCGCCTATCTGTTGCTAATATATGTATATCAGCAACATAACTTGGCACTCATTTCTTTAAGATTTTATTGAAACTCAAAGTTGTAAAGATAATTTTAATTTATGAATGAGTTTTAGATTTATGACGAAGTTTTTAGTTATCCGTGAGGAATAATAATTCAAAAACAGTGGGTATAAGGCATTTCTTTAAGTGTTGAAAAATCCCTTTTTGGAAGATAAAAAAAGTCAGGGTGTTTTACAACTTTAATTAAAAATAGCTAAATATCTAGGATCATATAGGAAGGTGGGTGAAGCCTCAATGTCGATCTTCTCAATGACCATGCAAAAATGAAGCTACTATGTGTTTGCAGGAAGCTGGTCAGAGAAAGTAGTCTTAAAATCACACGCCAAAAACTGTTCCTTTGACTTATTAGCATATTTACTTTGGCGAGAGTACATAAAACATAAAATATCCGTTAAATATTAACGTATTAATTATGAGGACAAACCTGGTAAGCTAGCAAGACTGTAAGCCTGCCAACAGTATGTTACATAACAATTTTTCTAAGTCGGTGAGAAGCGCATTACAGATAGAAAAAATAATTTGGAGAAGCTATACCTTTTAAGCCATTAAATGATTCAAAAAGAAACAAATGACAAAATGACAAATTATAACGAACTCAAAAGAATGAGCAGATGTATTTCTGTAGGTGGGATATTTCTTTTACTGTTTCTAAATGACATCGGGTTATGATTAAAGATCAGAGTTTGTGTGGAAGTGTTTAACAACAGAACTAGCTTAATTATTTCTTTCATGAGTAAACATAAGATTTAAATACAATTTAAAATAAATTAAGGAATTAAAAAAAGAGGTATTTTAATAAAGGAAAGGGGGTTAATGTAAAACCATGTGTGATAAAGGAAATTGGGTAATTTAAATGTGTGATTCCCGATCACATATATATCCCCTTTACCTGTAAAAAATTTAGAACGAGGGAAAGAAAATTAAATATCATTTAATCTCGCCAATATAACTGCATAATATATTGGCACCAAAGACACAAATCTGCACTTAAATAAACGCACTCGAGTAATGCATAACCATAATACTTTGGCACGCACTTTTGAACTTAAATAATATACGAATTAAAAAATAGTACAGTGAAGACAAGAAAATTAAAAATTCAATGTGCAAGATTTTACAAAATGAAATACCTCTTTATATTTATGTGTCGTCTCATAAATAATCAGCTGATTTTTTGTAATATTTTGCGTGCGCATTAAAAGTATTTCATAAGATAGTCATTTAGACTACTTATATTATTTGGCCTATATTTTATGTAGAAGGTGATCAGTCCATAGGTCACATGGCCATATATTCAATTAAGTTCACGCCTTTAACACTTTAGCGGGCGGTGTCCACAAAAAAGGATACAAAATTTTAATTTTAAAACTGGCAAACGGCACCAAGAATATTTAATTAAAATTTTCCTTTTATAATGGATGGGAAAATAAGCAAGTTTCTATTCTTTAATAAATTCGTTTGTGAATTCTGGTGTCAGTCCATCATTTCATCATTTTGCAAGCAGACTTACACCGTGCCGGAAAGGGTTAATATGAGACATATTTTTACATCAGCAGAATAATAATGCTGTACACACACATAAGAAATCTGTAGGTAAAAGTAACATGTAAATAAACACATGGCAGATCTGGTAATAGAAAATAATATAATAGAGAATTTAGCAAAAGTAGTATATTTAGAAAAAATTGGCATAACTTAGTAGCCAAAAATGCATAATTGCGTATGTTAATTATACTTATTAAAAGAAAATTTAAGAGCTATTTGAAAGAGTCAAAAACGTGTAAAGTGAGATGAGAGTCCTGTGAAGTGTCTGTGAGGGATCACCAAAACTTACCACCCACAAACATGTCGTCAATTATGACACTTGAATAATAACAACATACTTTATTGTCAAAGTTGTATAGATAATTCACATTATTCTTATATATTTACATTTGTCTGTTTATAAGATGTTGGTGATATGTTTATAGGATGAAATGCTTTATCTGTATGATTCAAGCGTAATCCCAAGTTGAAAATCAGTATCGGTATAAATGCCAATAATTGATATGCTGCAAAATTAAGTATTGTTTTAAGCTCTCACTTTTATGTTTATTTTGATAGCATTTATAAAAAAATTATAAAATACTAGTTTTTGCATGAAATATGTAATATGAACTTTAAAAAGCTCATTGCGATACTTAAAAGGTCACTAAAATAATAAAAGATATGCTGCAAGTTAAAAATGTACATTTTATTCAAAAACTTCTTAGTATTTTTGGGCTTTCCCAAGCCCTTCATCAGAGAATATTATAATAACTAATTGCTGTTTATTTATACAAATACGTCACTTCGTTTTGAAAATAAGGGAGCCAATAATTATTACAGTTGAAAGTAGAAGTAGCAGTTTCTTGGATTAAACTTAATTAGAGAAAACATATACAGGGTGTTTCAAAAATAATCATCCGATTTGAAATGCGTATATGATAAAAAGTAGTGAACATAGATACTTAAGATTAATTTTATATTATGTAGCAAATCATACATTTTTTTTTGCATACCAAATTAAAGGTGCTCAATATGAATAAAGAAATCAACTGGCGAAGGAAAAGCACTAGCGACACCTGTTGATAACTACATAAAACTTATGATTCTCCTCTTTCTATCTATACATTATTCATTTGAAACGGACGAAAATTTGAACAGTTATGATTTTTTTAAATCGGATGATTATTTTTGAAACACGCTGTATTATAATTAACTGCAGTTCCATTTATGTTATTACATCACTCTGGTCTCATACGTCACTTTCATTTTAAATATGTAGCTGGACAGTTGAAGTAGCAGTGTCTCAGATTAAATTTGCGTAGAAGAAATATTTATCTGCCGTATTGCAATCTTTAACACGTCACTTTGCTCAAGTTTTCTGAATTTATTTTCAGGATATTCTCTGATGAAGGGGTTGGGAAAGGCCGAAAGTACTAAGAAGTTTTTAAATAAAATGTATATTTTTAACGTGTAACATCTCTTTTATTATTTTAGTCGCCTTTTAAGTAAAACAGTGAACTTTTTAACGTTCATATTGTATATTTTATGTTTGAATCAAGGTGAAATATTGCGTTTCGTCTTATGATTTTATTTTCTAGTTTTTGTTTAACTACTCTCTGAGAATTTTTTGATTGAAATCTCTTAATGAGACTTAATACAGCGTGTCCTTTATTTGCATTTTCTAAGTGTATAACATTTTCACCCTTAAATGCCGGATTTTTCAAAAATCATTTTAATAATGTTTTTCGGCTTTCATTTTTTAAATAAATCATGGGAAAAATACTTTAAAAAAATCATATTTTGTTTTAAGCATGGTTTACGGCTAAAAAAACTGTTTGTTACTAATCGGCAATACTGGTCTTTAATTGAAAAAATGATTTTCCCCCATAAAATTTTATAATATTAAACACACAAAAATTTTAGGAATTATGATAAGAAATAAATCTTACTTGCTCACTGCAGAACAAAATAAGGTATTTCGCAAGCTTCCAAACAAAACAAAAAGAACATGTAGCAACAAGTGAAAAAATAAATCTATCTTTATTCTTAAACATCACAAGTGTTGCCATCTACATCTTGAAAATCGATTTAATAATATTTTCAGAATGTATTTTATTGGCAACATTAGACATTATAGCTTCAAAATTACTCTAATAGTATTTTAAAAGCTTAAATTGGGTATGTTGCCCAAAAGAAACACCCGGCATTTAAGGGTTACAATAATCCTTCATAATAAATATATGTATAATTATGTATTAAGGTATCTTAATTCTTTTTTTCTCTCTCTCCACAGTGACCACACCTGCTTTGGTCGGCATTTGTCTGGGTAGCACTTTGTTCCTGGTCACTTTAGCAGCTGTTACATGCTTCTGCTACAAACGCCGAACCACAAACAATGGTTCTACGCAAAAATTAACATCGGTCATCAAGAAGAACAACCATCATCATTCAGAGAAACCCTTAGTCCTCCGCAAGCCTTCAGCTGTAAAGAGTCCCAGCAGTGGATCTGTGGGAGGACCAGTCCTGATGAAAAAGAGTCCCAGTCCTACACTGCAAAAAATTCCTAGTACTAGAACGTCACCTACTGGACAGAGATCGCCCACAGACAAAGGAGGTATCGTCGGTTGTGTAACATCATCTTCAAATCATTCTTCAAGGCAGAACAGTCCTAACATTGAGGACAAAAGCTACATTGAGAGCGAAAATGAAAAATTGAAGAACGGTAACAAGAAGGAAGAAATCGAAGAGAACAAGGAGAAAGAGGTGCTTGTCGAAAAAACATGCAAGCTCGGGCAACTATATTTTAGGTAGATAAATTCTCTTTTATTAGCCCCCGGTACGGTATGCTATTTCTTTCTCTCAGCTTATTTTGTGTGTTCCAAAAAATAAACGTTACCTTACAGAAGCCAGTCGTAAAACAAAGCAGTACGATTAAATACTCTATAGCAATTTTTTTAACTTCTAAGCATCGCACATTTTCGATTTTTATACCGTCGTATTGGAAAAAAAGGTTCTTTTAAATGCATTTTGTTGGAAAACTGTATCTCCATTTATTTTTGAAATATTAATTTTTTTGCAGTTTTTAGAGCCATTTGCTTAATATTGGCAACGGAAGTACTCCATTTCTGTAGAAAGTAAAGGAAAAATAGTTCTAAAATAGTTATTATATATTTTTGTTGCCATTTTCTCGTAACAACCGAAAGAAAATGTAATTAAAATACGTGCTATTTTGAAAAAAATATAAAGGAAAGATTTCTGTTAAAACGATGGAGCTATTATAAACTATATTTAATTTTAAGTATCTATGAATCATTAGATAGCCAGTTTTTTTTGTCAATTTTCTTGAATGATGGCATCTTTTAGCTACATTTGTGCATTATTTCGCGATAGTGATGTGTTATGCATCCTTTACTGTAGATGTTTAAGAGTAGATCGTAAATGCAGAATTCAGCGGATGCGAATGACGTCATTTTACATAAAATAAAACGTGTGCTTTAAGTCTTAAAATTGAAATATGTTTTGTACTGCAGTAGAGTCCCGCTTAACCGAGTTATTTTCTTCTGATGGACTGGTGGCTTCTATTATTATGAAACAGCCATTATAAATGAAGTGTTAAGTGAAGATGAAAGAGCAGCCGTAAAAAGTTAGAACTCTGATTTTCTGGTCAGAATGGATGAAAAAAATTTTTTTCCCCATTCTGACCAGAAAATCGGAGTTCTAACTTTTTACGGCTGCTCTTTCATCTTCACCTAACACTTCACTCATAATGGCTGTTTTATAGTAATAGAAGCCATCAGTCCATCAGAAGAAAAGGATCCATTCCAAAGGTATATGTTCGACTAATTCGGATAATTGAGACTCTACTGTATATATATATATATATTATATATATATACTAGGGGGCTCTGCCCCCTGCAAGCTACGCTCGCCAACCCCCGTTCAGACACCGCAGAATCTAAAAACACGCTAATCTGATCGGTTTAAAAAATATTATAGAAGATTGAATTATACTGAAAAAAGTTGTGCAGATCTCCCTGTAAACGGGTTTCCATTCAATTTCCTTTGATTTCAAAAATTTAAGGCCGAATCAGTTGCTGTTAAGGCATCCAATGATTGTTTTCGTGTTTGATTAAAGAGGATCAGTTAAACGTTTGAAAAGAAGCTAAAAATAAAAGGAATTAAGTGTACAGAGTCTTTTTCTCCCGGTATTTTAAAACAATTTGTATAACAATAGCCTAAGTCATGTGACTATCATCAAGAGTTCCGGGCGAACCACTTCGCTTTTTATATTCCTGGTGCCATATTGGTACTTTAATATTAGCCAGGTACAGGTGATAAGTCGCCAAATATTATTCTATCGCCATTATTTCATCTATATTATAATAGTCCAAGTCATGTAACTGCCATAAATAAATACGCTCTGATCCCTTCGCTTTTCATATGAAAGTTTGGCCCAGATATCATATACGGCCCCATATTGGCGCGATTTTTTTCCGACGCTAATTTGGGGAAAAGATCAACAGCATAAACAACAACATCCGGCTTATCAAATCAAGCAAAATAACGATACTATGGCGCCAGTTAAGTACCCGTTGCGTATATGACATTGGCGTCAGAAAAAAATAGCGCCAATATGGGACCGTATGTGGCATCTATGCAAAAGTTTTCCATTTCGATTTAAAAAAATCAATTTTTTTTTTTCGAATAATACTACATAAAAGCATTGTCGCAAAGAATTCTTGGTACTGTTACGCTAGCCGGGTACAAATCTCGCCAATAACTATTTTTCAACTCACCAGTTAGCATTTTTTTTTTTTTTTTTTTTTTTTTTTTAATCGAGTGGTAAATTATAACATTGCTTTGAGGTTGGAATTAAATGTCATCGTTTGTTACATCATTTAATATTTGGCCAGATGCCATATACGCACCCGGTTTGGCGTGATTTTTTTTACGAAAATTTGGCGAAATCCTCGTTTTCGAATACCAGTTACATATGTATTTTTGGTACTACTTAGTTATCCCGTCGACCAAAAATCTATCACCAAACTATAAGATTAAATGCCAATAATGGTAGATAAATGTCACATTCACTTGACTTTAAGCAAGTTACACGTCTTTACGTCATCAAGTGATTTTTATTTCGACGTTTTATTTGTATATTTAATAATGTTATAATATTTTCTTTGTTCTTTCGTTATTTAAAATAAAAATTATGTCAATTTGTATAATTTGGCGAGTGGTTTGGCGAAATGGTTCGATGGAATAACTAAGTAGTGCCGTATTTTTTAATTATTTTCTATTATTTTTTTTATTTTTAAATGAAAATAACAAAAAAAAATAATAAACTATGGAACAAAACAATTTATGTAATTTAAAAAAGGGAAATAAAGTAAATAAACACTTATTATTAAATAAACAACAATAGCCGCGGGTTACCATGTCAACCAAAATAATGCCATTTTGGCGCCAATTAGGTACCCCGGTGCGTATATGACATCTGTGCCTAATATTTTTCTTTTCATTTCGTTTAAAAAAAAAATAAAGAAGTTACAGCCATTCATTTTAAATGTTTCTGCGTGTATTAAATAAAATGATAATGAAATACAAATTGAATTATGAATAAAAGTAACATGATACATTTCTTAGCACACGTTTAAGGGAGGCCATACTTCTCGCCAAATTAGTTTAAAATAGTAACCTTTTCTAAAATCTGAAAAAAAAAAATATCTGTTTGATTAAAATTTGAGTTGCCATCATTAGAAAAATGTATATAAAATTAGAAAAAAATTAATATTTCGAAAACTAATTCGAATTTAAAAATTCTAATACCAGTTTTGAAATCTGCGGATCAATATTGATTTTTGGTGTTAAAACCCTCCGACTGTCTTAGAAAAGGGCTAAATTGTAATGTTGTTTTCTCCTCATTTTGTTTTAAATGCTAAAAAAAATGATTCTTTGAACATTTTATAAAAAAAACTTAATAACGAATATGAATGCAATCCTTGGAAGTATTAATCATTGTTCAATGTATTAAAAATACATTAAATCAATAGAACTATATTACTTTAAATATTGCTTGTATTGCAGTGAAACCTGGAGCTTAGTGAACGTATTAACACGGTCTTGTCAGTGAGGGGGTTAATTTCATCGCAAAGTATTCCTTTTTTTAGGAGAAATCACCGTGAAACATAATCAGTTGTTTAATCAGTCGTTTCAAAGAATCGTTACATTTCAGGCGTTTCATATATTCGTTTCATAAATTCGTTTCATTAGGATTTTATATATATAGGGTAGATATATATATATATATTCATTGGGGGCGACACTAAATTCTGAAAAAACAGAATTCCTGTTCTCTAGTTTTTTTTTTTTTTTTTTTTTTTTTTTTTTTTTTTGTTTTACATTCATGTATTTACAAATTATCTTAAACGAGGGGTTTCAGGACAGCAGAGGATCGTGACCAGCAAAAGAAAGTATAGTTTTAAGTCTCCATTTTCCAAAATGTTCGTTGAAATTTATTTTTGATATTTCATATCTCTTAATTCTTAACTATACCTGTTGGCAATGCGTCAAGAAAGGTTTTGAAATAAATTTACTTGTACGATTTCGAGCCGTAATATGATATGTGAAAAGGAATAATTTTTAAACGCTTTGATGGATGTTACTTATTAGATCACTTAGGAAAAAGCTTAAAATTATTAATGATTGACTGATTCGCAATGAACGTGAATTAACACTTTGTAGTATGTAATAATAAATGTAATTAGTTAAAAGGGTTCAGTTAAAACTAGCTAACAGGAAGAATCAACTTCTTGATAAAAATGTGACAAATTAACGATATTAAGATTGAAATTCCCAATATGATTATTATTTAAGGGTATATTTTCGGAAAACCCTAAATTAAGCGTACTTTACTGTTTCAACCAATCAGTAGCGCACACAAAGACGCTGGCAAAGGAAAGCAAAGAGGACCAGATTTCGTGACCATTCAGAGACACTTATCCCGTTCAGATAACGATATTTAAATTAACTTTTCTCGGATTTTAGAGGTGGTAGGCCCGGAATCAGAACTGCCTGTTCACACTGCAAAAATTTTTAAGAATCATTACAAATATTTGAACAAAACGAAACTTTGCGAGTGCGAGTAAGTTAACAAATTTCTACCTGTATTTTTTAATCATTATTTTAAAAAATATAAAAAATAAAAAAATTGCACAAATTTAACTACAAAAAATTAAAACTAATTATCTGATATAACAACAGTAGCAACAGCAACAAAAATAGCTACCGATCCAAAGAAACAGTGAACTCAGCGAATTCCAATCTATAATCTAGCTACATCTAATCATAGTTTGCTTGAACTCACTCGATTAGTTTAGGGCTGAGTTAACTTAAATCACCTAGTCTGAACTTGGTATTAATCTTTCGCAAGCTTCAGGTGTAAAGAGTTTATGAATTTGTAGGAAGGAGGGGGTCAGAGCGTTCTGGTGATAAACAGTCCCAGTCCTATGCTGCAAAAAAATTCTTAGAACTAGAAAATCACCCACTGGATATAGGTTACAGAAATCGAAAACGAAAAGGACAAGGAAAAAGTGGCGCTTGTGGAAACATCATACAAACGGGAAGCTAACTCCAGTTAACAAAAGTTTCTTTTATAACTAAGGTTTATTTTTGTTATTTAAATTTTTGCTTCTTGTTTTTTGTTGTTGTTGTTGTTGTTTTCATGCTGTTTAATAATTTATGCAAAATTTAGCAGTAAATTTGCGAAATAATATCTATTTTTCATTTTTACCTTTATTTACTTTGTATTTTACCTATATATATAAAATATTTGTTCAAGAGTCAAGGTCTTTCAGAATGATACTTTTCCGGGGTAACTTTCGCTACAATTCTACTTTTAATAGATTTTAATTGGATTTAATTTATAGACTTTACATTTTATCTTTTAACCGAAATTTTTATATTTTATTTACTGGAATTTTTCGTTTAGGGCAACGTGTCTTTTACAATGGCAGCATGGAATATATTCATTGGACGGGTGACCGCCTGAAAACGCTGCATGCTATTTGCATATGCATGTAACATCCACCTAAAATTAGTGTTTTTGAGAGTTCTCTGGTTGGGAAGTAAGGAAAAGGTACGGAGCCGAGAAATCTCTCCTCCTTTCGGTAACGATCAAAATTGTGAGAAACCTTGTCGAGAAATTAAAAAGGCCCTAAACCAAAAAAGTCGGCAACTCCATGAAGTCGACCATCTACAACCGCATGGAAAAATTTGGTGCTATCACAACTTTATACTGCAGATTTGTAATGGATTTTTAGTAACTTAAGTGTAAGGCACAAAAGAAAGTATCATCTAGTATATCTTTTGTACATCATTTCGTTAACTCTTAACTGCTGTGACAAAAATTGTCGCATAAGTACTGTGAGCGGTCTGTGAGACCGCTTAATTCAAAGATAAATAAAATGCCATATTAACTCTCAAAATACTATTCCTGTACTAAACTTTATACTGGACTATTATAATTAAAATTCAGCTATTCAAGAGTCTATAGTTCTAGTAATAGGGCTCCAAACGAGGCAAAATATAGCCAATATCTATAATTAAGCTAAATATTACCAGTTAAACTGTGAAAATTGAAAAACGCTGCGGTCTGTGAGGCCGCTAACAGCAGTTAAGTGTTAATTTAACGCAATTATTGTATCTTTGAAACAAAACCATACGTGTTGTAATTTCAACTGAGTGAGCCTGGGTGAAAAGTGTCTGCCAGACTTATTCCACGATAGTTCCGTTGGCAGAGCAGTGGCAACTTAAGCCAAAAGGTCTCTGGTTTGAATTCTGGCCTGGGCACTTTTCACACAGTTGAAAAATTACTACTCGTATGTTTAGTATATTAATTTGCCACAAAAAGTGATACGAGGGAAATAAGTCATAAATTTAGCGTTGAAATGGAAATTTAAATATGCATGAAATTTTGTTATCTTAAGTGTTCAATAAATTAAGTCTTTTATTATCCTGTTAACTGACACTGTACTCGCCAGTGAGTAAGTTAAAAATGGAATATTATTTTATAAATTTGTACACTCGCCCTGAAAGAGTGTATTTGGCCGTAAACCGAAACGACTGGTACAGTCGTAGAAAAAAAAAAAGTAAACACCCCTACTAACTCCTCAACAAACTATCGTATACGAAAATTGCTGGTACCGAACGATTGGAAATAATGCCTACTTTTAAATGATGTATACAAAATTTGCTCAGGGGGCCATCTACATATTAAAACGAATCCAAACTTCATTGTTTCAAAGCAATACCCAATTTTAACGAGAGATTTCAAATCTTCGGTTCAAACTATGCTTAGACACCAAATTTGAAGTCATTTGAATGATAAGTTTTTGAATTATAAACATTCAAAATTTAGTGCTTCTAATGTTAAATTACATTTTCATATTCTTATTTATATCTCCTGAAATTATGCCTGTAATGTGCTAATTTTTTGTGTAGCTATAATACTAATATACCCAAACATAAATACGTTGAATTTGCAATTTTTATAATTTAATGTTATGAATTATGAAATTAATATTCGAAAAAATTATGAATTGCAACCTACAGTTTTTTTTATGGATTTAGATTTATTAAGTCCAGCTTTATGGAAATCCAAAAGTTCACATTTTTCTTCCAAGTAGTTTTCAAATTATGATTAAAAAACGGCAAAATGATGGTTTAAGGGGCCGTCTATGATAGAAGTGATTAAATATTTTGAAATTTCTTCTTCTGTCCTGTAATCTAGCAGGCTTTATTGACTACTTAAGGTGCCTTGATCAAGAAGGGGGCTCTCTCGGTTAACAATCGAGTACCGAACTTCAGTTTGGATACAGCCCTTAAAATACGGTGGTTTTAAAATAATTAATTTCTCGGAAACTTATCGTACGAATTGCATAAAAATTTGCTTTTAGACTAATTGAAGGGTGTAGAGTTCCTTTATGCTGTCAGAACTGTATACTGCTATTGAAAAAAACCAAAGTTATGGCTCATTTTAATATGTAGATAACCCCTAAGCAAATTTTGTACACATCATTTAAACATAGACTTTATTTCCAATCGTTCGTTACCAGTAACTTTTTCTACGATAATTTGTTGAGGAGTTAGTAGGGGGTTTTTACTTTTTTATTTCCACGACTGTACATGCACTTCTAACTAGACGAGTATACTCGGCAGTAAACAGGTTAAATTCTGAATAATATATGTAAGAAAACTGTTTCAGATTTGATTTGAAGTTTATAATTCTACTATACATTTATTAGATTCATTTTCAATAAGCTAGCAAATTAGCATTATTTATAATCCAATTTTCTGTGTTCTGAAATTCGAAATCAAAATTGTATACATTCATTAATGTAATCAAATTTTAAATTTGTTTTTAAAAAATACTAAAACATTCAAAAACTATCACTAATATTTGAAGAATGTTCTATTTTTTTTTTTTTTTCCCATGCGAAATAAAAAAGGAAATGAATTTGAAGAAAGTACCAATGTTAAATGCTTTTTCGGTTTTTAAACATATTAAATTGCTTTGATAATTTTCGATGCATGCTATAAAGTATATTTACATAAATATTTCTTTTTAAGATATGTATATTTTTTAAATATTCATAAAATAGTATTAGGATATAGTTACAAATCATATAATAAGTGCAAACATCCAGAAACAGACAAGTAAACAAATACATTTTGTTTATTCGTTCTAGCTTATTTGAAGATTCAAAATGTACGTTATTTATTGAATTTCAAAGAAAATCCCATTATTCTTATTTATCTCACATACACGATAAATTTAACCAACAAAGGTTCACGAGTTTTCTTGAATCCGCTTGGAAATGTTTGACTTAAGAAATTTCTTTGAAGTTTTAAACAACAGAAATCTCTTCGCAAAGTAATTTCACAATATGGTCATTAATGATATCTTTTCTAGAACTGTAATTCAAATTATCCTTTCTTAGAAATTCTAAAGGTTTGTATAAGCGAGAACTGTCTCCAAACAACCGTTCATTAGGTTAAGTCATGATTATTCTCAGAAGAAAGTGCGCCCTAAATCGATTTTTCAAAAGGAATAAATAGTTGGGTAAACAACAAATGCATATACCTGTTGGCAATGCATCAAGAAAGGATTTGAAATAAATTTATTGTGTGATTTCGAGCCGTAATCAGATATATGTAAAGGAATCATTTTGAAACGCTTTGGTAAATATTACTTATTAGACCGTTTTAAAAAGATTTTAAATTTCTTAGTGATTGATTGATTGGCGATGAATGTGAATTAACACTTTGTAGTGTGAGCTTTTCAGTATCATAATAGATATAATTAGTTAAAAGAACTCTGTTAAAATTAGTTAGGAAGAAGAATCTGTTAATGAAAATGTGACAAGTATTCCTTACGATATCAAAATTCTCTTAATGAGTTCATATTTAAAGACGTATTTCAGGAAAATCATAAGTTAAACGAGCTTTCTTGCTTCTTCCAGTCAGTAGGGTACACATGATTATTACAGTAAGAATATCATTTAAGGGATTAAATTGAAAGTTATTCAGGTTTTTTTTTTTTTTAATGCGAAATGAATTTGAAGAAAATTAACAATGCTTTGTGTACTTTTGAGCATGTTGAATTGCTTTAACCATTTTCGAGACATGCTGGATTATCAATAATAGTATATTTTGCTTTAAATTAGTATTTGGTAATTTCTCTTTCAACACAATAATAAATGAATTAGTCAAAAGGATCCAGCTAAAATTAGTTAAAAGGAAGAATTAGCTTCTTGACAAAAGTGTCTCAAATTAACGATATCAAAACTGAAATTCCTACGATTATTTAAAGACATATTTCGGAAAAACATAAATTAATTGCGCTTTATTGCTTCATCTAATGAATAGCGCACAAATGATTAATACAGAAAACGTTCACATATTTTTGTAGCGATTTTGACTTTCTCTAAGATTTAAATTTAAATTAAAAATCAAATAGAACCTATATCGCATCAATTCTGAATGGGCGTTAATTATCGTCTGCATCATTAAAAATACTCTCTGCTTTAAAATGTCGCTGAAAAATAAACATTGGATCAAAGACTATGTATTTGCGCTTTACGAAGAGAAATAACTTCATTCGCTTATTAAATAAAAGTATGAAAAGCATGGTTTTAATAGTTATACACGTAAAATAAGTGACATAACTAATGAAAAAGGAATGTAACGTCAACGTTTACACTTGACTGGTAAAAAGGTAAAAAATGTGCAAGGTACGTTCACCGCTTATTATATCTAAAGTCGCATCTCATGTTTTAAAATAAAATCCAACCTCTCAAAGAACTATCGTAAAATCTTTAAATATCTCTATTGGAAATTGGAACTGTAAACAAAATTTTAAATCAGATATACTTCTCAACAAGAAAAAAAAAAAAAAAACTTGATGTTCACCGCCTATTGGAAAAAACATGTTTCTCGGCGCAAGACTATATGCAGATGGTTGTATAAAAATTACTTGACAGTGGAAAAATGGAAACATGCAGTTATAGAAAACAGTTTGCAATATGATTCGCGTTATCGCTCACATTTAAATGCTCTCACTAGGGCCAAACAAAACAAGCACCTGGAACAGGGACCGACTTCTTTAACATCACCCGTGCATTTTTTTCTATAAATGAAAGTGGTCTGTTTATTTTTAAGCATTCTAAAGCAGCATTCCATTGTACTAGGAACTAAAAACTCTATTACTAAAAGTTTTCTTTTTCCTTTTTTTTTTTTTTTTTTTTCTTTTTTTTTTCGTGAAAGAACGTGCTTGTGTTTGGGCCAACTGTCGGGGATTTTAGGGTTACTTTTTTGGCGTCACACTCAGCTACCTTACTGCATCTCCATCTATCTCTTTCCTCCATGTTTGAATTATCCTCCTCGTTCCTCCTATTTATATTAATTTAAGTGCAAATGAATTTATCCTTCGAAATCGTCAGCAGGCGATAGAGATAGATTCGAGAAAAAAAATCACGCTTGAAAATTAATTTAAGAACAATAAAAATTGAGTAAATTGCGATGCAGTTTTCAAATAAATTGCGATATAGTTTTTAAAACAATTGCATTTCAAAGAACATTTTTTTTCTCTATTCGACTGTGTAAAAATTGAAAATGTGCGGTATTTAGATGTTGAAATAATTGCCATAAAAGTTAATAAAAGTTAAATTAAATCGTCTGCTGTTGCCACCGTCAAAATGACGTCAGTGTTACGAAAGGACACGTTTGTACTTTATAATATAGATAGTAGAAGAGGCACGCATAGTTTGCGTCTGATAAACAAATACTATTCGTATTTTTATTTATTTCAAGTGCATGCAGAGAATACGACAATAAAATCTGAAATTTTGCACCCCCCCCCCCTTTTTTTTACATGCATTCATTCCTGTATAATACCTGCTTTAATTTGTTTCTAAAATTATATTATACCTGCGTATCATGTTTTTAAATAAGCTATTGATTTAACAATAGATAGCAGTTTGTTAAATGGAAGTTGGTTATTTTGAAAATCTATGCTATGTATAACTATTTTGACTTTGAATTCTTAAAAGAAAAAAAAAGAAGAAGAAGCACTTGACTTTATATGTTTTAATTAATTTAAACCTTGTATTAGCATATTTCAACTAAATAATTTATTAGAACTGTCAAGAAAGCATAATTATTTAATGAAAATACAAAATAAAAATCTTTTGAAATACGAATAAAAAAGCAATTCTTTCCTACCTTGAATGGAATTTGGTAATAATGTATTTTTAAATAAATAAAAGAAATAAAGTTTATTTATTTATTTATTATTAACAGAACTATCTCTAGTCAAAGATTTTACTAGGAATAATTTGCTGTTACTGTTATTTCCTAAACGGAAAAAATATATATAAAAAAATCTTATACGAAAAGAGCGTCACAGCTAAAAACAAAATAATAAATTAACTTTAAAAAGTTCCTAGGAAGGGTTTCTTTATCCTTTGATAGTTGTACATATATGTTTTTTTAAATTATTTATCACATTGAATAAAGAAAGTATTGACAAATAAAGCAAAAAAAAAAAAAAAAAAAAATTAAACTTACTCTTCAGAGTGTTTTTATTTATTTTTTTTTTTTTTTAATCAACTGCAAAGATGTTAATTTTCTTTCTCCTTGCGAAGTGAAATTTTACTGATTTCGTGATAAAAATGTATTGTTTCTTAGAGAATAAACCTTTTTTTTTCACCTTAGCCCTAAAATATTATATTTTTTTTACTTTCTTTTAGAATGAGCGTAGAACAATATTATAATAAGAGCAATTGTAAGCACCATAATTATCCTGATTTCATTTCTTTTTTGCTGTTAAACACTACACACTTCAGGGGGGGGGACAGGACCTTTGAGTTTGTTGAAACAATAAAAAACATCGCCTTTTTTAAAGTACCAAAACATAAACAATATGTAATTAAGATATATTTTTTCTTTTTCTGCCTAAAGTATCTATACTTAACTGCATTATAAACTAAAATAAGTGGTGTATGTATAAAATTAATATTTAAATTTTGAATTTAAAAATTCATCTCACTAATGCGTGACTAAGCGCTGCGCGCTGGATAAAACTGTAAATTATGCATATAGAAAATAATTTTTGAACAAAATAGAATCATAACACACCAACGTCTAACTTAAAACCAAAATATGCACAAAAAGTTTTTTTTATTATTATTTAATTTTAGCACAAAATTAAAAAAAAAATCAAAATTAAGTTTTTTTTTCCAAGTTTGTCAAGTGAAAAAAAATAACCAAAATATGTTAATTTTTTTGGTTTTAGCATGTAGACTGACTATAAAGAAGCGCATATTTCGTTAATTTTTTTTTTTTTAAGTTGTAGCTTAGATTAAGTATTAGATAAAAAATTAGATTTTTAAAAATTCAAATTTTGATTCTTTTTAAAAATTTTAATGAAATATGTAGTTAAATTTTTTTTTCAAAATGTACTTTTAATTGAACATTGAAATGCAGTGAGTTAGTTCACCATTTGAACCATATTTTTAAAAATAAACAAAATTGTTGAAAAGCTAAACTGCCCCCTTAATGATTTTACACTATTCTCAATATAAAGAAATTTATACACATTACTGAGACGGTTTACAAGATTATTACTGTAAAATATAGAGTCCCTGACATTTAGAGCTCATTTGCAGAGATTGACAAAAGAATTCAATTACAGTACTCTCTATGAGTGATAATTGCTAAAAGTGCATTTTCCAGGGCCGAAACTAGCCTTTTTTGCACCCGGGGCAAACATGGATTTTGGCCGTCCCCCCACCCCCCCTCTCTCTCTCTCTTCCGAAAAGTATTTTTACAAAGAGAATTTTAACCGAATTATTTTCTTCTGATGGACTGATGACTTTCATTATTATGAAACAGCAAAAAAAAATAAATAAATAAATAAATAAAATAAAAAGGCCATAATTAAAAAAATATATATATTATGGCCATTCCCCCCCCCCCCCCCCCCCGCATTCTGACCAGAAAATCAGAGTTCTAACTTTTTACAACTGCTCTTTCATCTTCACCTAACACTTCATTTATAATGGCTGTTTCATAATAATGGAAGCCATCCGTCCATCAGAAGAAAATGATCCCTTCCAAAGGTATAAGTTCGATTGAAAAAAAAACTATTTAATACTTTGAGCAGAAAGAAGAGGCTACACCTGCAATTTTCACGATACTAATAGAATCACGTAGCGGCAAATAAAATTGAATACAAATTTTTGCCTTATTTAATCGTTAACAATTGTTAGACTTTTTAAACTGAATTTCCGGAAGTGACAGCCAATTTTTCCCTTGCGAAGACATTTCTGTGGCAGTCAAATATTGATTGATTAAAATCTTGAAAACGGAATCGAAAAGAATCGAAAGAAATTTCGCTTTATACAGGATCCTTATGCCATATCATATTTAGATTCTTCGATGCTTTGTCATACGCCAGACAGGATGATTTTAACAATACTGTGTACTAACAATACATAGTGGTGAGAAAAATCGAGAAACAAAATCTTCATTTGGCGCCCCTTCGTTCTGGCGCCCGGGGCACATGCCCCCGTAGTTTCGGCTCTGGCGTTTTCAACTTTGGTTTGCATTTTCAAGTTAAACTAAATTTTTGCATACTGCATGGTGAATCCATAGATCTTATACAAGACTACACAAAAGGATTAGAAAGCATTACTCTGAAATGGCGGGAATTGCTTAATAGCGGTTTTTAATTGTGTAATACATTTTCCAGCTGAATTATATTGACAATCGGTATTAAAAATTATAAGGACAAGGCAAAAATCGCCAAATCTTGGATACACTTGGCCAGCAAATTATGCAAATTTAATGGTTTGAAACCAATGAAAAATGAAGAATATTTTATAATTTTTTTTATGGAAATACGTGGAAAACTCATATTCATAAATTGTATTATGGATTTATACAGCCATGTGATATGGACAAAATTCCAAGAACAACTGTATTTGTGGGTTCTAAAAAGTAAAATTTGCATGTTTTTGTTCTGCACACGGATGTCCCAGACGATATAAATGCGTAGTAAGAGTTTGGGATCGTCATATTTTGTTTTCAGCTATGCCGCTAGGTACAAAGCTTTCGGAGTTTGAGAAAGAGAAAGCGGATGCATTTAAAACTTCAGTACTTTCTGTACGTCTAATTGCGACAAAGCTTAATTGATCAAGAACGGTTATTTACAATTATCTTAAAAATCCCGGTAAATATGGACGACAAAGACATACAAGTAGGCCATCTTCTGTTTTTCTATGGGAAAAAGAATGATAATTAGTCGAGCTTGCTCCAAAAAACAAACGTCAACAGAAAAAAAACGTGAATTAAACTTATAAAGCAGTGCTCGAACTGTTCGACGTGTTTTGCAAAAAGAAAAAAAGGTTCGCTATGGTAAACATATGTCACGACCCCCTCTTACAAAGGTTCATAAGAGACTGGGAATGGAGTTTGCCAAAAAATTACTGTGGGAAAAAAGTGGTATGATGTTGTCTTTTCCGATGAGAAAAGTTTAATTTGGATGGAACAGATGGTTTTTGCTACTTCTAATATGATCTCCGTAGAGAAAAAAATAATTCCTCAAGGCATGCATTTGGAGGTGGCTCAGTAATGGTCTGGGAAGGTTTCGCAACTGGTGAAACTACTTCAATAGTTTTTGTGCAGAGTAGAATGATTTTGAGAGTTATGTGGATGTATTGGACGATAATCTTTTACTAGAAACACCATTAATACCGAGCGGAGACTATTTCTTCCAGCAGGACAATGCCTCAGTACATGTTTCCCAAACTGCAAAATCATGGTCTGATGCTAATTTCGTGGAACTACTTGATTGGCCGGCCAGAAACCCTGATCTAAATCCAATAGAAAACCTGTGGGGTATTCTGGAACAAAAAGTATACAAAAATTGTATACAATATGAAAACGAGCAAGAGCTCATGTCCTCCATCGAAAAAGACAGGTCAAAAATTTCGAAGAATTTCGGAAGGAACTGACAAACTGCATGACGTCAAGACTGATAAAAGTGATTGAAAAGAAGGGAGAGATTATTAATTATTAGAGTGTTTCAAGCAAAAAACATTCATTGTCCTTATAATCTTGTCCAATTTTTACAATGACATATTTTGTTAATTGGGGCAAAACATTCATATTTTGCATTTTCCAATGTTTTCCATTCTACAATGATTTCTAGCATAAGAAAGGATTTTAAGAGTAAATTTCACTTTATTTAGTTCGAAAATAAATTTGTTCTGTGCAATTTTCAGTTGTTCTTATAATTCTGACCACCAATGTAGTACACTAAAAGACCTTGTAGATTAAAAATAAATTCATATGCTGGACAATGAAAAGAACTGGATTACCTTGTCGTGTATGGATACTTTAAAATGTTACGTTTGTAAGCATTTAAGAAATTTTCTTCTTGAGAAGAAATTGAGAAAAAGAAATCGTAAAAAGTCTAGTATTTTGAGTTTCAACATTTCAGCACCGAAGACCTATCTCTCCATGAAAAGCAGTATTAACCCTTAACACTAACAGTGTACAAAGATTCCCCCCCCCCCCCCACACCCAAGTATAATAAGAATAACTTGGAAATAGTGAATTATATATTATCTGCCAATTTGATAGTTAAATGAACCAAGCTCAGCCTTTCCATAAAATAATCGAATATTGCACACACCTAATTACATTTTACCAATCTCAAATGTTGCTCGCTAAACGTACTGTTCAGGCTACACTAAAAACGGGTTAAAGGATGAAGAAGGAAAAATGACTGAAAACCATGGTTCGGCCCTAGAAAAAAGAAAAGAAAAAACGTACCATGAGCTTAAGAGTGCATGGTACTCCACAAATTCTTATATAAAAATGTGACTGGTAGCTAACGACTAGTAATAACGTCTACTAATTAATGTTATACTTAAATTTTGCTAAAGGGCTAAAGGGGATCGTCTACACGTAGAAATAATACCAAACTTGAAAATTTTCATTAATCACAGCCAACTTTGACATCATAGTTTGATTCTTTGGAAAATTTTACCTCCGAATACCAAACTGGAAATCATTAAAAGGGGAGAAGTTTCTACCTTTTCTGTCAAAAGTTTTTATGTTTTATTTTCTACATTTTTTAAATTTACTTATTTATTTTGGCCTTTTTCAAGCGTGTAGATCGTTGCCCTAAAGCGGTTTTACGATATTCCAATTGCTTACTATCTTTTTTTCTCGTTGAACGTAACGTTATGTTAAAAGTTTAAACTTGTTTTTCTGAAAACCACGTTTTTCAAACTGGGATACCATTATTCTCGAGAACTAATCGACCGATTTCTTTCATTTTATTTAATGGTGATCTTTTTGCTGAAGCTTATATACGACCGAAAAGTATAATTTTCATTGATTAACTATTTTTCTAGCTCGTAAACAGCAAAAAACAAGTAAGAAAAATCATGCGTTAAGCATAGATTATGAAACACTTTCCAACACTTCCTGAATGCTTTAACAAAACTTCGTTATTTAGGGAAATAAGATAAATAAGATAACTAAGTAAACATTTTATAAAACGCATAAAACATTTGAAAAACTGATTTCAGTAGTTACCGTCCATAGCCAAATATGTATTTCAATTCTTTTGAACAGCCCTGTATTGGATCTGTAGGATCTCATATACTATATAATGAGAAAATTTAGTTTAGCAAGAAAATGCATAACAGGTTGAAATTCATCTTTCAGCAATTTATACTAATAGATGGAATCATACTTGGATACTTTTGTACAGCCCTGTAGTTTACCTAGTACCTTTATTACATGCCACTATTTAGCTAAAATTTAATTCAAGCTAAAACACTCTTAAAACTACTGAAATTACATTTCCAGAAATTATAACCCATAGATGGCCATGTATGGTTTGCTCTTTTATGCTCTTTGCGTGGCCCTGTATATCATTTTATCTATATTCTACAAATATTTTTTAGCAAACTAAATTCAGTTCAGCGTAAAAATGCATATTTCCTTTAAAACCTACCTTTAAGCAATTTATGCTCATACTCAGTAACCTTTACGAATTCATTTCTGTAGCCCTGTATATGAACTATAGCATTTATATACGCACTTTATAGTATGCATAAATATAGTGAAAAAAACGCATATCATAATTAAAAATGCATTTCGAGCAATCATTACTAATATACAGTAATTCAGATACAATATTGTATCTGAAATCTTTTCAAATACACCGCAAACAATCCCCCCTATACCATTATGAACAGAATTCTTTTGTGTGGCCCTGTAAAGAAACAATAACTATTCTTTGCCCCGCATATTCAACAGAATGCATATTTTAGTGGACTTCATAAATGAATACAGCGAAACAGCACCGAAAACTGGCGATATGAAGCAATTAAAATAATAAAACTTTGTAAAAAATCACCATAAAATTAAAACAAAACACAGGACGCGTTTCGAGCTAAAAACAAAACAGCTCGTCATCAGCTAAGCATACACGTGTCCGAAAACGAACAAGTTCAAAAATGAACTCAATGTTTTTAGCTCGAAACGCGTCCTGTGTTTTGTTTTAATTTTATGGTGATTTTTTACAAATTTTTATTATTTTAATTAATTTCATAAATGAATATCAATTTTACTATGTTTGAAAGAGTGTAACACCATTAAAAATCATTTGAAGCGATTTTTTTCCATTGGCCGTAATGCAACGGAAAACTTTTGACTGTCCCTGTAAATGATCTAAACATGTTACAAACTTCATTTGAAATAGGGAACGTGCTATGGTAGAGGTCACTAATATCCAAAAATTTCAGAACGATCCGAGCATATTTATGAGAGTTAGAGCATGGACAGACGGACAGACGGACAGGCGGCCAGACAAACCGAAGTCATAAACACTTTTCAACTTTGTTGGAAAGTGTTAAAAAGGGGGGGTAAACATTGTTAACAACATTACAACTATAAGTACCTTTTGTTCAAATGACCGTCATTTTGTCATAAAACAATTTTTAAAACTAAATGTTGGTATAGGCTCCGGAGAATTTAATTCATTTTCATAATTTGGCGACCAAATTTTTTTTAGATGCTTGTGACCGGAGAAAAATTGTCGACCGGTTGGAAGCTCACGCTGCAGGTGATTCCCCTCGCATAAGAAGTAATATTCCTGCTGGAACGCTACAGACCCACCACAAAAAATAATCTGAATCAAAATGCATTACAACACGGGAAACGACTAGTTATCTAGTTAGATGTAAATTTCCAACTGGGCGAAAAATGTCCGGACCAGGATTCGAACCCGGGACCTCCTGGCTGAAGTCGCCAATGCTCTGCCATCTGAGCTATCCCGGACGATTCTGGTCGAACTTTTTCACCCAGCTAACCTTGATGATTACAGCATCTGGTCTGAAACCTGGTTCAGCTCAACAGAATAAATCTCAGGTAATGGAGCTCCAGAAATCGCTGGATACGAAATTACACTGGATTAATATTAACACAATTATTCTAATTGGTAAACAAATCATATTAGATGTAAATTTCCAACTGGGCGAAAAATGTCCGGACCAGAATTCGAACCCGGGACCTCCTGGCTGAAGTCGCCAGTGCTCTGCCATCTGAGTTATCCCGGACGATTCTGGTCGAACTTTTTCACCCAGCTAACCTTGATGATTACAGCATCTGGTCTGAAACCTGGTTCAGCTCAACAGAATAAATCTCAGGTAATGGAGCTCCAGAAATCGCTGGATACGAAATTACACTAGATTAATATTAACACAATTATTCTAATTGGTAAACAAATCATATTAGATGTAAATTTCCAACTGGGCGAAAAATGTCCGGACCAGGCAATCCTAGAAAAGTTACCGAATTCAATAAAATATAATATTTAGATAAATTAAAAGAATGGCCTCAATTTTAAAACACTGATTGCCATAATAATCACCTTACCTAAAAAATAAAGACACTTAAGGCTTTATAAAAAAAATACAACCTTTACATTTTAACTTTATGTTTATTTACATATAAAATTCACACTTGTGATTACAAAGCTATACAAACATATCATGGGTTGATAGTACGAACAATGTTCAATAATACGAGAAAAATCAATAAGTATGCTTCAAAAGAAAATATTAAGCTTATTTTATTTTTTAAAAAAAAGAACCTTTTTCGATATTTTATAAGTTCAATTTGAAATGATGAATCATCAAACTATACAGTAATGAACTGGACAGTTTGGTTTGATTATTTCCCAATAGGAATAAACCTTTTATTCAGATTTATAATGAGATTTTAGTTTCTTTCTTTTTTTTAACAATCTTGAATTATTCGACAAGCTTTCAACTAGATTAAATGGAATTTATGATTTCCTCATTTGTATTACTGACATAGATAGCGTTGAAATAATGAATCTTTCTGCAAAATTGTTAAATTATTTTTTTTTATAATGTTCTTTTGAATTTTCTTTTCTTTTGTCTTTCCTTTATTTATTTACTAGCTGACTCACTAGGGATAATAACCTTAAGTAAATCTAAAATCAGTATCGAATTCATATATTTTTCACCGGGAGGAATTTAGAATTGAAGACCCCACTGTCTTCGGCAGCGTTACACCTGGGAATGCTAACGCACGCGCCGGTCTATTTTTATAAACGAATCTTAGATTTGCATGATTTGATATTTTTAACGCAGTTAATATTTGATATATATATATATATATATATATATATTATTATATTTGATATTTTTAAACCATGTTTACAGATGGTCATTTTCATTAAAGAACCTGTCTTCAACCTGCCATCTCGTGCTATTTGTTTATCAAGCTCATGTTTCAAATTCTTTGCGAACATAGTTTATTTTATCATTACTTATCTTGTCACCGGTTGAGTGTACAAAACTAGTATGCCTGTTTATTAAAAGGTTTTTAAGCCTTTATTTTATCCCTTTTAGCATATACACTATATGGCCATTAATCACCGGACACTTTCAATTTTAGACATTTTAACGAATATTTAAAGATATACTTGTCGGGTTTTTCTGGAACTTCAGGATTATGAAGAATTATGTTTGACTTTATATTTATCAACGGCGATTTCATCAGCGGGACAATTTGGGGGCTAGTAAAAAATCACAGAAAAATGATAATATTTAGGATATCCCTGTAAAATAAAATTCACGAAATGATCTATCGCTATAACTTACGAATATTTGAATATTTTAAAATATGTGTATTCATTTGTGTAAGAATAGCACGTAGATTCATGGAGATACATCGATTTTTTTAAAGTTAAAAAAATTCTTGCATGTTTTTTTTTTATATATATAATATTCAGGGTTTTCTACCAAATTTAACGCCAGTTCTGAAAATTTGACAAAACGTAGTAGAAATATATAGTGCAATTGGAATGTAAATATATTAAACATCTGACGAAATATGAGCAGTTGTATGAAATATTTATTTATCTACGCATGCGCGCACGATAACAAATATTTTTTTCATGATTTCATAGTCAACTCTGTGGAGCAACTCATAAAAAAAGCCAGTCAAATATCATGAATATTTAAAAAGTTATCGGCGATTGAGTGAGATAATTTGTAGTTGTTCTCTAAAAACAGCTAAATGATAAAGGGCCATAAGTTATTTTTAATTTTCATATTTTTTTTCATTTTTTTACTTTCTTCTATCTTTACAAGAAGAAAGTATTGGATTCATGAAAATTTTCGAATTCCGGTTTTCGACGGATTTACACGTTTTAGGGGTCAGAGATTCCAAAAAACATGTTTTTACAAAATGTCTGTCTGTGACTCTGTGAGTCTGTCTGTCTGTCTGTCTGTCTGTGTGTATGTGACACAAATTTTGTGGGCGCTCTATCTCGAGAACTAATGCACGGAATTTAATAAAAATTGATATTCAGTTAGTCCCTATTACAAATTGATGCTGATTAGTTTTTGGTGTAAATCGCTCAACAGGTCGCGCTGCAATGCTGCATTTTTCACGATTTTCGCAATAGCTCTATCTCAAGAATTAATGCACGGATTTCGATCAAACTTCAGATTTAGTTAGTCCTTGATATGAATTGATGATGATTACGTTTTGGTGTAAATCGCCCAACAGGTGGCGCTGTTATGATGAATTTTGCAGGATTTACACGATTTCCCCAATAGCTCTATCTTAAGAACTAACGCACGGATTTTCATCAAACTTCAGATTAAGTTAGTCCTTGATATGACTTGCTACTGATTAGGTGTTGGTGTAAATCGCCCAACAGGTGGCGCTTCTCTGCTGCCTTTTCCACGATTGCCTCAATAGCTCTATCAATAGAACTAATGGACCAATTTTCATCTAACTTCAGATTTAGTTGTATGTTGACACAAGTTGTTGTTAATTAGGTTTTGGTGTTAATCACCCAATAGGTGGCGCTGCTATGCAGAAATTTTCACGATTTTTGCTATTGCTCTATCTCAAAAACTAATGTACGGATTTTCTCCAAACTTCAGATTCAGTCAGACGTTGACATAAATTGTTGCTGATTAGGATTTGGTATAAATCACCCAATAGGTGGCGCTGCTAGGCAGAATTTTGCTGAATTTAGACGATTTCAGCGATAGTCATATCTCAAGAACTAACGCACGGAATTTCATATCGTTAGAATCCTCATGAGATGCATAGATTGCCATTTAATTTTGGCAGTGTGATAGCGGATTTTGAAGTATTAACATGTATGAGATAGAAGAAAGTTTTGGGATTGGTACATCCGACTAGTTTATTGATGCTTTACTTCTTCTTGGAAAACCACCAGAACGAACCTATTCCAAGAAAAAAAGAAGTATCAAAATCTACGCATTTATTCTAAATCTATTTGTTGACATTCGTTAAATACAAACACCTTTGCTGAAAGCCAGTTAATTAAAAAAAAAAAATGACAATTTGTGGAAGATCCCTTATCAGTCAGCAGCTTTTAGAAAGCAACTTAAAATCGGCTAACTCTATTGCCGATATCTTTCTGAATTTTCACGATATTTGACTGGCCGTTTTTTTATGAGTTGCTCCATAGAGTTGACTATATTAAATCATGGGGGGGGGGGGGGAATTATCGTGCGCGCATGCGCAGATAAAAAATATTTCATACAACTGCTCATATTTCATCAAATATTTAATGTATTTACATTCCATTTGCGCCATATTATTTCTACTACAGTTTGTCAAATTTTCAGAAACTAGCGTTATATTTGGTGGAAAACCATGCATGATATAAGCAAAAAACATGCTAGAATATTTTAAACTTTAAGAAAATATCGACATAACTCCATGAATGTACGTGCTATTCTTACACAAGGGAATACACATATTGTACGATATCCACATATTCGTAATCTATAGCGATAGATCATTTCGTGCATTTTATTTTACACGGTGAGCCTAAATGTTATTATTTTGTGATTTTTTGCTGGCGCCCAAATTGTCATGCTTATCAAATCGCCGTTGATGAATATGAAGTCAAACATATTCTTCATAATCCTGAAGTTCCAGGAAAATTCGACAAGTATAACTTTAAATAGTCGACAAAATGTCTAAAATTGAAAGCGTCCGGTGATTAATGGCCATATAGTTTATATTTTTATTTTAATGATAATAAATGATTTTTCTTATATAATTCTGTATTTCTCATCTATACTAATCTATATCTATATCTATATCTATATTATTAATATTATAAAGAGGTAAAAATTGTTTATTTGTAGGAAGTAAGCTCTGGAGCTACCGAACCGATTCCAAAAGCAATGGTACCAAAATGATGGTGTTAGTCCAGCTTAGAACATAGGCTATATCTTATGTTCGTGCCACTGGCCAAAAGGGGGTGTAGAAGCAAAAAACGTTCTAAAATTGCGATTTTTGTGTTACTGAAGGGCATAGAAACATGAAATTAGGAATGGTAGTTACTTATAAGATACTAATGATCTCTAAGGACATTTCTTAAAAAAATCGAAATTAAAAAGGGGTGAAAATGTGCGAAAAGAGTTCTAAAAAACGTTCTAAATGGCGATTTTTAAGCAATTTCAGTAAGTACCAAACCGATTTAAAAAATAATGGTGTCAAAATAATGGTGACAACCCTTGCTCCAACATAGGCTAGATTTTATGTCGGTGCCACTACCCCTAAAGGGGGTGCAAGAGCGAAAAACGTTCGAAATTGAGATTTTTGTGTTACTGAAGGGTCCAGATACATGGAATTTGGCATGGTAGTTATTAGATATAAATGATCTCTAAGAACATTTCTTAAAAAAATCGAAATTTAAAAGGGGTGAAAATGCGCAAAAAGAGTTCTAAAAAACGTTCTAGAAAACGTTCTAAATGGCGGTTTTTACGCAATCTCAAGAAGCAACAAGCCGATTTAAAAAAATAATGGTGTCAAAATGATGGTGACAACCCTTGCTCCAATATAGGCTACATTTTATGTCGGTGCCACTACCCCTAAAAGGGCTGCAGGAGCAAAAAAAAAACGTTCGAAATTGCGATTTTTGTGTTACTGAAGGGTCCAGATACATGGAATTTGGAATGGTAGTTACATATAAGATATAAATGATCTCTAATAACATTTCTTAAAAAATTCGAAATTTAAAAGGGGTGAAAATGCGCGAAAAGAGTTCTAAAAAACGTTCTAAATGGCGATTTCCACGCAATCTTAGAAAGTATCCAACCGATTTCAAAAGTAGTGGTCGGAAATTGATGATGACAGGCCTTGCTCCAACATAGGCTCTATTTCATGACGGTGTCACTACCACATAGGGGTTTCAGAAGTAAAAAGCGTTCTAAATTGCGATTGTATTGTTACTGAAGTGCCTAGAATCCTGAAATTAGGCAGGGCAGTTATTTATAAGATACAAATGATCTCTAAGAACATTTCCTAAAAACTCGAATTTTAAAAGGGGCGAAAATGAGCGAAAAGCGTTCTAAAAACTTTCTAAATTGCGATTTCTACGCAATCTCAGGAAGTACCGAACCGATTTAAAAAATAATGGTGTGAAAACGATGGTGATAGCTCTCGCTCCAACATCTGTATTTCATATCGGTGCCACTACCCCAAAGGGGTGAAGGAGCAAAAAACGATCTAATTTTTTTTTTTTTTTTTTTTTTTTTTTTTGTAATACTGCAGAGGCTAGCAACTTGAAACTAGGCATGGTAGTTATTTATAAGATATAAATGATCTCTAAGAACATTTCGTAAATAATTCGAAATTTAAAAAGAGTGAAAATGGACAAAAATCGGTCTAAAAAACGTTCTAAATTGCGATATCTACACAGTCTCAGAAAGTACCTAACCGATTTAAAAAGTAATGGTTGGAAATTGATGATGACAGAACCTTGCTCCAATATAGGATGTATTTCATGTCGGCGTCATTACCACCTTGCGGTTGAATTTAAAAAAACGCTCTAAATTGTCATTTTTGTGATATTGAAGGGGCTAGCAACTTGAAATTTGGCATGGTAATTACTTATGAGATGTAAATACTCTCTGTGAAGAGTTCCTAAAAATTTGAAATTTAAAAAGGGTGAAAATGAACAAAAAGCGTTCTAAAAATGTTCTAAACAGTGATTTCTACGCAATCTCAGGAAATATAAATCGATTTCAGAAGTAATGGTTTCAAATTGAGGGTGACAGTCCCCACTCCAACATAGCCTATATTTTACGTTATTGTCATTACTACCTGGGGGCTACAAGAGCAAAAAGCTTTCTAAATTGCGTTTTTTGTGTTACTGAGGGGGTCTAACATTTTAAATTTGGAATGGTAATTACTTCAAAGATGCAAATGCTTTCTAAGAATTGTCGAAAAAAAATTACAAATATAAAAGGATGAAGTGCACGAAAAGCGTTCTATAAGCGTTCTAAATTATGATTTTTACGCAATCGTATGAAATACGAAACCGATTTCAAGCATAATGGCTGCAAATTGATAATGATAGAACCTGCTCAAACATAAGCTATATTTTATGTCGAGGGTTGCAGGAACAAAAATCTTTCTAAATTGCGATTTCTGCGGAACTGAAGAAGCTAGAAACTTTAAATATAACACGGTAATCACTTATAAAATATAAATGTCTTCTAAGAACAGTCGAAATTAAATTCGAAATAAAAAAAAGGGTGAAGTGAGGGGAAGGAGCGAAAAATATTCTAAAAGTGTCCTAAATTACGATTTCTATGGAATCTCAGGAAATAATAAACCGATTACAGTAGTTATTGGTTGCGAATCATGTCCCTGATCCTATACGGACTATATTTTATGCCGGTGTCACTACCACATAGTTGGTAGGAACAACAAGAAAGCCTTTAAAAACATCTAAATTCCGTTTTCTATAGAATATTTGGAAATACCAACCGATTTCGAGGCTAATGTTAGCAAATTAATGGTGACAGTCTCTGTTTCAACATTTTTCGAGACATTCTATTTCAACTCTGTTTCGGCATTTTATGTTTGTGCCACTAACACCAGAGAGGTCGTAGACTGTTAGACAAGAAGCTTGGAATTTGACATAATGGTTAATTGTAAGATGTAAATGTGTTAAGATGGTTTCTAAAAAATTCAAAACTTCAAATAAATACTGAAATGAGCATATGAAATGAGCATAAAAGTCTCAAAATACTTTGTAAATTATCATTTAATTGGAATTAGTTTTAGCTCTTTTTATTAATTAAATTCATTTCTGTCTATTACACTTTTATAATGAAGTTTAGTCAAACTGTGGCTTAATTAGTAATTTTTGAATTATTTAAAAAAGTGTTCTTCTAATAAAAAATAGTCATGCAAATATTACTTGGCTTATTTCAACTATTACGCGAGCAAAGCCGCGGGGTTTGCTAGTTTGTTATATTTATATATTGATGTTTATGTTAATATATTTAAACATTGGCTTGTACGAGGGAGGAGGGGTGACAAAAATTTTTTAATTTATTTTAATTCATTGTTATAGTCTCCATTTTAAAATTTGCAGCCTAGGTTGTGTTCCACTGGGTCGTCCGTGAATCTTGCCCCTCCCTAGACTTCGTTCTGCCGGCTTCCCTCCATAATTAAAATAGAGTGGTGATTCAAAACTTTTTTGACACTTTTGTGATAGAACACTTTATTTACAGCATGACCATTACAGTTAGATCACATTCTTGAATAATAACACAAATTACTACAGTTCAATGTGGTGGCCCAGTTAGTTATTCTACGCAGTGCTACTACCTACAGTATATTTCCGTGTATAAGCCGATTCGTATATAAGCCAAGTATACGATTTTTCAGTGAATAATCGTTCAAAATCAAAGGTGATGGAAAATTCACCGAACAAAAACTTAGCTAATTGAAAGAATGCGCTCTCTGAAATTATTGATCTCTCCTATTCTGTCTTTGTGCACTACCGAATTGTTTTAATTGGGTTCTGCTCATCCTGTTATGAGTTGCTCGTTCATGCAAGCAAACTTCCTATTTTTGTAAATGGGAACAGGAACACCTTTCTCTGCTTCACGTGACTACTGCTAACTGTTACTTTCGCTTGAGGAAAGTGGACAAAACAGCACGGCTTATAATGCGGGTTTTAAATTAAAAGTCTCTAATTTTTCTGAGTAGTCGAATAACTCAGTCGCTGCTCATCATTTCACACTCAATGAAAAACAAGCGCGAGAATGGAGAAATAAAAAAGACGATTCAAATATTCTAAAAGTAATGAAACCTGCACGTGGGCGCAACGATGTCATCTCCTGAATAAGATGGCGTTGATGATGATTTTGAATTATTCACTAACGATATTCACCCTGACGTACCCATGAAAGAAAGCGATTTTAGGGAGTTGCTTGAAAATTGTGATAATAACTTCGATAGTGAATGATGATTGGTGTTTTTGCATTGAGAAAAGTGAAGTATTTGAGTATTTTTTTAAATTTGTTAGTATTTTTTATGTTTTTTATATTTACCATATTTTTTATTTTAGAATATCAATTTTGGAAATTTTCTTAGACTCGTGTATAAACCGATCCCTCCACTTTGGAACCAAAAAAGTTCCCAAAATTTCTAGGCTTATACACGGAAATCTACGGTATTTACCGTAGACCGGAACCCATTCTTTAACATAGCTTCCATGAAAGTTCTGTTGTTGCAGTTATTTTCTGTTTCAGTTGAAATAAGGTGTTTACTTTTAATTAGTGTATTTTAGACTTTGTAAAACCCTAGACAAACTCTCTACTGAGTTTCTTAGTCGATCCGCCTGGACTCCGGTTCAGTGCATTTTTTATGGTCTGTACCCCTGTCTGTACCCCTGTACCACGGTCTCTAGTGCCATTGCTAGGCTTTCAGAATCATATTAATCAACAATACCTTCCGTTCTTTGGAATTTGCCCATCAGATATCTCGTGGTTTGCCTCCTAAGACCTCGATTTCCAAATTTTCGATAGAAATCTTTTTTGATCTCTTCATATGTTTTTTCCTCGCAGTCGTGCCAAAACGACGGTTGTTTTTTCCTTTATTATAAGCATTTTTACTATATTACCTATAAATGAAAGCAATTGGTTAATGATTTAAGAGAAACGTTAGTATCACCCTGATATTTAGTATTTTTCTATTTAGTAAAATGTTTCTCATTTCTTTCAGACTCAAGTACAACTCAGAGAAGCTTTCCCTTCAGGTGACGATAGTTCGTTGTAGTGACTTGCCACCAAAAGATTCCAACAATGGATCTTCGGATCCATACGTGAAGCTGCAGCTACTCCCAGAGAAACAACACAAAGTGAAAACCAGGGTCCTGCGCAAAACTTTAGACCCGGTTTACGACGAGGACTTTACATTCTACGGCATCAATCCAAATCAGCTACAGGCGACAACGCTACATTTTGTCGTGCTCAGTTTTGACAGATACTCAAGGGACGACGTCATTGGCGAAGTCATATGCCCACTGTCGGGAGTGAACTTTGAAGAACTCGCCAAACAAGTGGAGCTGGCGAAAGAAATTACTCCAAGGAATCTCAAAGTAATACAATTTTTTACTTAACTGTTTAAGAAAATTATTTTTTTTTTCAGTTGCATTTTTTAAAAAACTGATGTTTTTTTTTTTTTTTTTTTTTTGTTTTCATGCACAGGGAGTAGAAAAACGATGGACACGGTTGCATTTTTTGAACCATACACTGCATGTGAATGATGTAAATTAGATTTGATTATACACGATGGCCTCAAATGGACTGACAGTTTGTAGAGTTTAATAACGAGTGACAGCTGTTGAAATTATTCTTGCAGGAGATTATTGTGTGAAATCGGGAATTTCTTTACTGCGCTTTGTTGTTTTAGTCTCACATATCACCAACAGATGGGACTGCGCAGTATAAGACTTTTAGAATGCTCAAACTAATGTATAAAATAGACCACAGATCACTCAGTTTTTATCTTTTATTCTGTTTAGCTGCTGAAATGTCAGTAAGATGGTTTATGCTCTAAAATTGAAAGGCTATTTTAAACATTATTACAGTATGAGACAGACCAGTGACATCTATAGGTGATATTTGGAATTAAAAGATGGTAGTGCAGGTGATATGCGGCGGCAAGGATCGAACCTGGGAACCCGCGGTCAGTATGCGAGATTTTTAGTGCCGAGCAAAAGGTTAGCTCAATCGCTTCTGAGAGAACTCGCTTTACTGTCCTTGAAAAATGGGGTTGCCACAGTACTTCACCACCAGTGGGAAAAACGTCTCGTTGACATTGGACGAGCGATGTGCACTCGTGTTGCGGTGGCGGCTGCCAGGTGGTGCTATCATGTTGCCGAGTGCACGTGTGCCCCGGGAAGATGCGCGGCGTGACAAGCTTTGTACTATGAGAGTTGTCATAGGCTTTTGCGTGCTGTAAGAGTTTCACAGTCTTTGCTTGCTGCGTGGTGTTTTCAGAGCTGCCATCTGTTGGTCTCGAGCGGAGATGGTGAAGCGCGTATTCGTTTGTCCAAGGTCACCAATGCTGGTGATGAGCGGCGGCAAGGATCGAACCTGAGAACCTACGGTCAGTAGGCGAGGTCTTTAGTGCCGAGCACAAGGGTATCTCAATCGCTTCCTGCGAGAAACTGCTTTACTGACCGTGCAAGATGGGATGGCCACAGTAGCATAGCAAAGAAATTCTTGGCTTAATTAATCTCTTGCAAGAATCTCTTGAAATTAATCTCTTGCAAGAATAACTTCAAACACTGCCATTGTTTACTCGTTGTATAATTTTTAAAAAATGTCAATTCATTTCAGGACATCCTGTGCTTACATTAAAATGCATGGATGTTGAATATTCCCCTCCAGCTGCACGAAAAATATATAGACAGTAGAATGAATTCTTACCATACCCGATGAAGAATGTCTTCCGTGATCTAGTTCACGGCAGTTGTGGTATAATTTTAAAGTTATCTAAAGTTGTTGTCAGATGTGGTGCTTAAATTGATTCTTTTACGAACCCTGACAGAAAAAATCGTGGTTTTACGGAGCTCACGAATGCAAACAAATCTTGTTCTACATAGTAGCCAGCTAGGTCACAATTGAAGCTGCTGTGAACTAGGCGAGAATTAGGAACGCTGTTGTAGTAGTACTTAAAATTTTAAAACCTGTTTAAAATACATTCACATGCATGGATGATTCGGAGAAAAAGGGTGGAGAGGTTGTACATGTGAAATTGAATTCATCTTTAATCACTGAATATATTTTCAGTATGATACCATAGGAAACTACCTGAGCCGTGCACACGAATTGTGAGCCGGGTACAGATGTGGGATGAGACTATTACAGATTACGCTTATGTTTCTCCTGCGTGCCCTACATATGTACATACTTAATACGAAAATGCCCTTTCATGGAGCCTTTTTCAGCTTAAGGCCCAGTAGAACTATACATCTTATCCCTCCATGTGACTCCTCTGGTAACTACGAAAACAGCGATAAATTTTTAACATTCTGAACATAAACAAAGCATTATTTTGATGCAACACAATTGCTGTAATCACATTTTACCAATAAAAATGCATTTAAAAAAAATACAAAAATGTCACAACTTAACACTCCTCAATTATCAAAAATCTAAAACAACGATACGTGATTGGCAAACATTCAGTCAATATTCAGCTTTGTTAAATACAAAGGTGAACAAAAGAATTGGCATTCAGCCAACGTGTAAATTTTTTCTTATAAATTGAGCAAGAAAAATATTTGTGGTTTTATGAAATTTTGCATAATATTTAGTTAATGGTTCTTATGTAAATATTACAAAATGAAAACATTATTAACATACTTTTAACATTTGAAAACTTTGACTTTTTTGCTCGTACACGATTTGAATAACCGAATCTTTTAGCATCTGGGTTACACCAATTTTTCCGAGTCTACATACTGTAAATATAATGTGGATTAATTTTTAGTTTTTAAATCCGTATAACAGATAATAAAAGTTGCAAAATACAATTCTAAAATATTTTAGCATCGAACTATTCCAGTTTCTTCGATACAAAAAATGCAATCTATTGGAAGAGACATTACAATCTTTAAAATCGCATTAATTCTTTTTAGAGTTTTACCTATTTCTGACTGCACACTTGCACCTAAAATTCAAGCATCAGTGACTTTGCCAAATAATGGACTTATACTACTGAAATAAGCGATAACAGCGAAACAAGCTCTCAGAAATACTTTCTTCAATTGACGAATATCCGTTTATTTTTTCTCCGTTACAGAAGGAAAAATATACGTGAATTGAAGAAAGTGGGGAAACAATAAAAGCTGCTGACCTGGAATCGAACCAGTTATCTTAGCGCTACGAGTCAAGCACGCTAACCATTCGGCTACAGTTGCAACGTAGAGAAACACTTTTGAAGTAAATATGTTTGCTTTAGATGGCTTGATTCATTTCTTTAAAAAGCCTTTAATTTTGAAGTTAATTTCGGGAAGATTTCGTCTTTAATGAGACTGTGTTTGGGTTTTTAATACTTTAGTATTAGTATATAATAAAAATATGAATAATAAATATTTAAAAGTAGATTGCGATATGTAAAATATGAATGTTATATTTGTATTCGATAAGTTTTTTTTTTCTTTTTTGAGTAGAATAGATTTTTTTTCCATTTAATATTTAAATTAAAATATCTTTTAAATGTGTGCATTTAAAAAATATTTTAAATGCTAATATTTTTTTCATAAAGAGATTTATAAATTTAACTTTATTTAACTTTATTCAACTTGTTGAACTTAAAAATAAATTAGGAATACTTTTGAATGAATGAGAAAAGTAATTGTTATTCGAACGCTTTTTTTTCTTTTTTAATTAAATTAGAAAACATAATGTATAGAATTTTTTTTTCATTTTTAACACTTTCCAACAGAGTTGAAAAGTGTTTATGCATTCGGTTTGTCTGTCCGGATGGCCGTCTGTCCATGCTCTAACTCCCGTAAATATACTCGGATTTTCATGCAACTGATAATCCATATTTAGGGTCACCTAACCATGTTTGGTATTGCATATGAAGTATGTGGGATTAATATTTCATTTACAGGGCTACCCAAAAGAATCCCATTATATTATGGTATATTGGGGGAAAATCGTTTACAGAATATTTTAATGACATTACGCTGCTTCAAATGTATTGAAACTGATATAAATCACTGAATTTCACTACAAGATGATTACGACAGAATAGGGTATTCATTGCTTTTGTCGTTCATTTACAGGGACACACAAAAGAAATCGGTTGCAATACTGTTTTTGAGTAATAATTGCTGAAGTGCGTTTTCAATTTCGGCTTACACTTTTAAATTTAACTGTTTTAATCATATACCTTGCTGCTCAAAGTATTGGGATAATTTTCCGATTGTAGATGGGGAACAGCTGAAATTGGGTTTTCAATCGTGTTATGAGTTTCCATAGGGTTGAATTAGACGTGATATTTTAACTTATTAAACAGTGCAGTTTGGTTACATTATTCTGAATGTGTTGGGAAGTGTTTCATAATCTATGCTTGACGCATGATTTTTCTTTCTTATTTATATAAATTCGGATTTTAGCATTAATAAAGCGCATGCGTGCTAGGAATGAAAGGAATTTCTTCAATTTTTTTTTTCAGATTTTTAAGAAGAATTCACTGATAAAATATGTTTTCTAGGAGTACGGAAATTATTTGTTAAAAAATGAAGAATAATCTCAGAGAAAAGATACTTATATGAGCAGTCTGCGGGAATAATTTAGTGTAAATTGACGAGTTTTTCTGACAGTGAAGTTGAAAGTTAAAAATGCTCCTTCACCGCCCCTTTCTCATAAAGTAATTTACATTGCATCAGCAAATTTAATAATAATCATTTAACAGTAATTTTTTAGAGATCTAAGTTCCCCTAATTACTAATTACTTTCGTAGTAGTTTTGTGAAAACTGACTGAAAAATGTACAGTAAGAAATTAAAATGAAAAATGTATATAAACAGTACTGCATTTCTAACTGAAGCAATGAAAATAGAAACATTCGTTTTAATTTTTAGGAATAAGTCTTTTATAATCGAATGTAATTTATGATATGTTAGGGACTATTTAGATATTAAAACTGAAGTAAACTTTAAAAAAAAAAATACAACAACAGCACCATATTTTTATCACATATTTTTCAACATGCTTAAAAAATGAGAAAATACAAATTTTCATAAAGTTTAATGATTAGTTAACAAGTTGCAATCACTTAAAAGTGAGCAAAACAATATTAAAGATAAACGTCGTTTAATTAAATACAACTCGAATAACAAATTATGAATTTCGTTACTTTTCGCTCTATGTGATAACGTGTGAAAGTTTAAATAAATCGCGTCTGGGATTACATAAACATCTGCATTGATTTTATATGTTTAAAGGCAATTGGAAGGTCAAAACCTAAAATATATCGAGCTTTCTATTTTTTATATTTTGAATCCGCCAATTCTCCTCTTTCTACCGATATATTACTTTTTTTTTCTACGGCAACCAGAAGGTGAAAAATTTTTAGTAATTCTGTTTGTTTATCTACTTTACTACTAGTGCGTTTATTTACTTTAAACTTGATTTTCTCAAAATGTTGTTTTTTTAACTTCGATGTGCCTTTTAAAAAAAACTATTATACATTCTGCTTTGAAATTTTGCTTGAACATTCTATACATAATCCTGTTTAATACTTTTTTTATTATTATCATTATCTTTGAAAAAATTACATGTTTTTTTTAAAATTTGAATGTGGTTTCTACTTCAGATTAAAAAAAAAATATCTAAACTTTATTTAACTAGGGGGGGGGGGGCCCTACGAGCTACGCTCGCCAACCCCCGTCCAGACACTGCAGACTCTAAATGCACGCTAATTTGATCGGCTTTAAAAATATTTCGAAAGATTGAATTATAATTTATAAAACAGTGGCGATCTCCCTATAAACGAATTTCTATTCATTTCTCTTTGATTGGGGAATTTTAACGCCAAATCCGCTGTGGTACTACTTGATTATCCAGTCGACCAATTTTGCCAAATTATATAAATCGCCAAATTATACAAATTGACATAATTTTTATTTTAAATAGAAAGAACAAATAAATTAGTACAACATTAATAAAAATACAAATAAAACGTCGAAATAAAAATAACTTGATGACGTAGAAACGTGTAACAACATTTCAAAATAAGCTAATATAAAAGGAATTAAGTAAACAGAGTCTTTGTCTCCTGGTATTTTTTAACAAAGCGAAAAGAAAGTTCTTTTAAAGGAGACATTTTAAATTAATCGTTTTTAATCTGACGTAATTTTGACCAAGCTATTCTTTCTCTTTTAAATATTCACGTGGAAATACTTTTGTTAGAAATGAAATATTAATTTCGCTTTCCTAACAAAAATAGTTGAAAAGATCCTCTCAAAATATCAGATAAATGTCTAGCACAATTTCTAAATTTAAACTGTTTTGCAATATTATTTTGAGTTCATTTTATGTAATAGCTGTAATGGGACGTAAATATGACGTAATTTCTCCTAAGACTTCTAACGCATGTTAATGAATTTATTATTTTACAATATCCTTTCTCTTTTAAAATTCACGTGTATACTTTTTATGACGTAATTTTTCATAAGTTCCTGTTTTTTGTACATAATTATTTAATTCTAATTCCAAATGATTTTTTCTGTTTATAATAGTCACGTGTAAATAAATTTTTAATTTGAAGCAAACATTATTGTTTCCGTTGTTTATACAGTTGGCAACAGGTTATATTAGTTCAGTTTTCTATAATAAGTAAAAAATATCTCTCGAAATGCTGAAAATTTGAATTTAAAATAGAAATGAAACCTCGAAAAATGAGTCAAATTAAAAAAATAAATGAATTCTGCACACCGGGAAATTATAACGTATAAAATGATCTAAAAATTATTAAATTCTGATGTATAGTTTTTGCTCCTATAAAACTTTTTTAGTGGAACGATTTTGTCCAACTTTAGCATTAAACATCTCTTAAAATAACTCTTCGATTTGAAAACTGTCTGCATCAGCGTGTTTATCAAACATTTCTGTATAATACTACCAATTTTCATATTTTTGTATGTATTATTTTTCTTAATATTAACGAAGAAAGACCTCCGGTCACAAAAAATTCAAAACTGGCGGCGGCGGCGGTGACAGCGGTAGTTATTTTTTTTTAGAATAGAGAGATTATAAATTTAACTTCAGATTATTAAGTATTGTTTATTTTATGCATAAAATTTTATTCAAGTTCATATCTTAATTAGTTTAAGGGAAAATGGATACATTAATTCAACATGGCAGGTATAGGGATTCCGACTGCCCTTAATAGGCAATTAATTTAGATATTTAAAAATTAGAATAAAGCTTTAAAAAGGTTTTTTTACAATATTTCTTGAGCAATAAAAATATTTCTTTTTCTTTTTCTTTCTTTACTTTATTGCACACACATATATATATATATACTTTATTGCATTTTTTGTGAAATAAGAAACTTCTAGGTGCATTTTACTATGATAGATGTCCCTGGAATTGTTCATTACACTTTATAAGGGAGGAAAGTTTACAAAAACAGCTTTATTCTTACTAATCGATTATATTTTTTTGTTCTGTTTCCATGGTTTCAGGAAAGTTGTCAAATCTGATTGATCTGCTGTCCTCGAACAGGTTACAGAGGCTAATGATTCTGCTTTCTACGATAAATTTAAGAATTCTGAATGTAGAGATTTTAATGCAAAATTCAAATCCTTCTATATATATATAAAAAGTAACGATTTGGAAATGGACCAATGAAAATCTGCGTAGATCTTCCCGCTACACCGGCATTCAGATTTTTTGTGACCGGGGGTCTTTCTTCGTTAATATTAAGAAAACTGTTTCATACAAAAATATGAAAATTGGTGATATTATAGAAAAACGTTTGACAAACACGCTGATGTAGACAGTTTTTAAATCGAATAATTATTTTAAGAGATATTTAATGTTAAAGTTGGTCAAAATCGTTCCATTAAAAAACTTTTATAGGAGTAAAAACTATGCATACGAATTTAAGCATTTTTAGATCATATTATACGTTAGAAGTTCCCGATGTGCAGGCTGCATTTATTTTTTAAATTTGACTCATTTTTTGAGGATTTATTTCCATTTTAAATTCAAATTTACAGCATTTCGAGAGATATTTTTTACATACTAGGGGGCTCGGCCCCCTACGAGCTACGCTCGCCAACCCTCGTTCAGACACCGCAGTTTCTAAAAGCACGCTAATTTGATCGGCTTTAAAAAGATTTTGAAAGATTGAATTATAATTTAAAAAACAGTGGCGATCTCCCTATAAACGGGTTTCTATTCATTTCTCTTTGATTGAGGAATTTTAAGGAAAAATTAGCTGCTGTTAAAAGGTACCATGGCTGTTTTCCTCTTTGATTAAATAAAACCAGTTAAATATTTCAAAATAAGCTAATATAAAATTAATTAAGTAAACAGAGTCTGTCTCCCGGTATTTTTTAACAAAGCGAAAAGAAAGTTCTTTTAAATAAGACATTTTAAGCGGACTCTCATGTCAAGCACACAAGTCGTATGTTTGTTGTTCAATAAATAAATAAATAAAGGAAAGACATTTTAAATGTATCGTTTTTAATCTCACGCAATTTTCACCAAACTTTTATTTCTCTTTTTAATATTCACGTGAAAATACTTTTGTTAGAAATGAAATATTATTTGCGCTGTCCCAACAAAAATAGTTGAAAAGTTCATCTCGAAATATCAAATAAATGTCTCGCGCAATTTTTAAATTTAAACTGTTTTGCAATATTATTTTTTGTTCATTTTACGTAATAAGTGTAATGTGACGTAATTTCTCCTGTTTAAGACTTCTAACGCATGTTAATGAATTTATTATTTTGCAATATCCCTTCTCTGTTAAAATTCACGTGTAAATATAGTTTTTATGAACTAATTTTCAATAAGTTCCTGCTTTTTATACGTAATTATTTAATTCTAATTTGAAAGTTTTTTTTTCTGTTTATAATAGTCACGTGTAAATATTTTTTTAATTTGAAGCAAGCATTATTGTTTGCGCTGTTTATACAGTTGGCAACAGGTTAAATTAGTACAATTTTCTAAAATAAGTAAAAAATATCTCTCGAAATGCTGAAAATTTGAATTTAAAATAGAAATAAAAGCTCAAAAAATGAGTCAAATTTAAAAAATAAATGCATTCTGCACACCAGGAAATTATAACGTATAAAATGATCTAAACATGATTAAATTCCGATGCATAGTTTTTGCTCCAATAAAACTTTTTTAATGGAACGACTTTGTCCAACTTTAGCATTAAATGTCGCTTAAAATAATTCTTCGATTTGAAAACTGTCTACATCAGCATGTTTTTCAAACATTTCTCTATAATACCGCCGATTTTTATATTTTTGTATACAATATTTTTCTTAATATTAACGGAGAAAGACCTCCGGTCACAAAAAATTCAAAACCGGCGGCGGCGGTGACAGCGTAAGTTATTTTTCTAGAATAGGGAGATTTTAGAAAAGTGTAGTAATTTAAACTGTTGCCAATTGTAAGAACAGCGCAAAGAATAATATTTCCTTCAAATTAAAAATTTATTTACACGTGGCTGTTATTAACAGAAAAAAAAAACTTTCAAATTAGAATTAAGTGATTACGTGTTAAAAATCAGGAAAAAATTGAACATTACGTCATCAAAATTATAGTTATGTGTGAATTTTATAAGAGAAAGAAAATTTTAAATAATAAATTCATTATTATGCTTTAGAAGTTTTAAATGGTGGAAATTACGTCACATTAAGGCCGAAAAATTAACAGTTGGCAAAACAGTTTAAATTTAATAATATATTTGCGCGAGACATTTATTTCATATTTTGAGTTAATCTTTTCAACTATTATCCTGAATTCTAAGACAGCGTTAATAATATTCCCTTTCTAACAACAAAAGAGTTTTCTTGTGAATATTAAAAAGAGAAAGAAAAATTTGGTGAAAATTACGTCAGATTTAAAACGATATGTTTCAAAAGTCTTATTTAAAAGAATTTTCTTATAGCGTTCTTAAAAAATACCGAGAGACAAAGACTCTGTTTACTTAATTCATTTTACATTAGTTTATTTTCGAATTTTTAACTAATTTTTTTTAACCAAAGATGAAAACAGCGATTGTCTCTTAGCAGTGGCTGATTTGAACTTGAAATCTCAAATCAAAGGAAAATGAATGAAAGCTCATTTACAGGGAGATCGCCAGTGTTTTTTTTTTTACATTATAATTCGATCTTTTTAAAGCCGATGAAATTAGCGCGCTTTTAGAATCTGGGGTGTCTGAACGGTAGTTGGCGAGCATAGCTCGTAGGGGGCAGAGCCCCCTACGAGCTATTAGTACAATTACATTAGTTACTAGGTTATTATTACTAGGTTACATTAGAGCTATTAGTCACTAGGGGGCAGAGCCCCCTAGTGAAATAAAAAAAAACACTGAAAGAAACTCTTCCCAATTTAAAGTAAGAGCTATGTTTATAAATAACTCGAGCTTTTGGATAATTTAAAACGAAAAGAAACTAGTATGTTGTGGCCATCACGAAACTTTCTTCTGTATAAATCACGTCAATTAAATCATTTAAATAGTACAAGAAATTACATCAATTTAGCACCCATTCATATCAAAGTGTATCTGAATTTGAAGTTTGATAAAAATTCGTGCCTTAGTTCTTGAGATAGAGCTATAGCGGAAATTCTGAAAAATGTAGCATAGCAGCGCCACCTGTTGAGTGATTTACACCAATACATAAACAGCAATAATTGATATCCATGGATCTGAAGTTCGTTGAAAATCCAAGGATTAGTTCATGAGATAGAGCGATTGCGGAAATCACAAAAAACAGCATAGCAGCGCCACCTATTGAGCGATTTACACAAAACTGTATAAAATGTCAATTCATGTCAAGGACTAACTGATTCTAAAGTTTGATGAAAATTCGTACATTAGTTCTTGAGATACACCTATAGTGTAAATTCTGAAAAATACAGCATAGCAGCGCCACCTGTTGAGCGATTTACACCAAAATGTACAAAATGGCAATTCATGTCAAGGATTGAATGGTTCAGAAGTTTGGTAAAAATTATTGCTTTAGTTCTTGATATACAGCTTTAATGGAAATTCTGAAAAGTGCAGTATAGCAGCGCCACCTGTTGAGCGATTTGCACCAAAACACAAACAGCTCTAATTCATATCAAAGTATACTTGAATCTGAAGTTTGATGAAAATCCAAGCATTAGTTGTTGAGATAGAGGTATTGCGGTAATCGTAAAAAATGCCGTATAGCAGCGCCACCTGTTGAGCGATTTACACCAAAATGTACAAAACTTCAATTCATGTCAAGGACTAACTGAATCTGAAGTTCGATAAAAATTTGTGCATTAGTTATCGAGATTGAGCTATTGCGGAAATCGTGAAAAAGGCTGTATAGCTGCGCCACCTGTTGAGCGATTTACATCAAAAATTAATCAGCACCAATTTATATCAAGGACCAACTGAATATAAATTTTTATTAAATTCCGTGCATTAGTTCTTGAGATAGAGCGCCCACAAAATTTGTGTCACGTACAGACAGACAGACAGAGACTCACAGATGCACAGACAGACATTTTGTAAAAACATGTTTTTCGGAATCTTTGACCCCTAAAACGTGTAAATCCGTCGAAAACCGAAAGTCGAAAATTTTCACGAATCCAATACTTTCTTCTGGTAAAGATAGAAGAAAGTAAAAAGGGGGAAGGGAGAGGAAGCATTTTTTCAAATAAAATTATACACTTCGTTTAAACAACTTCATACAGATAACAAACAAAAAAAATGTCGAAAAAAAATATTGAATAACATACAGAGTTTACAGTCAATTGGGGTAACTTTGGCTCAAATTCGGGTAACTTTGACCCACATTCAGAAAACTTTGGTCCATGCTGCAACGGTGGAAGCTTAGCGAATAACTTACATTGAGCTGCCAACCTCACGCTAGTGCTGCTAGCTAATTGCCGAAACGTCAGTGAAGGCTTACTGTGGAGACACGAAAAGTTTTGATTTCCGTTTGTCTGTCTGTCTGTCTGTCCGTCTGTCTGTCTGTTCCGCGATAACTGCCGCAAAAAGCACCCGATCAGCTTGAAATTAATTGGGCATATTTGTGAGATACCCGGACGTAGCTGTATAGTTTTTGGTTAAATTTGGTTCATTCTTTCGGAAAATATGGAAGATTTTATTTTTCTTTATAATGCTTTTCTACGGCAAGTCAGACGATTTTCAATTTTCCATTTGTTGAAAGAAAATGGCACGTTTGATTAATGGATTTAAATGTCAAATTATGGATACTAAAATTCCAAATAAGGGTTTTAAATTATTCCTATTATATTGAAGTTTTATCAATATATCTATCAGATTTTTTTATTTACGTGTATAATGTTTTGAGGACATTTATACATGTACTCCAATAATATAAAGAATTTTTAAATTAATTTTCTTGTTTTATATGATACATATTTCTTTTTTTTTTCCTTTTCTTCGTTGCCTAGCGACTGTTATTCGTAGCCTATCATTGCGTCAAATATGAATGAAGTTAGTAAATTACATTAATTTTGTTGCAGGTACTATTAAAAGGCTATCACAAAAATATTTTATCGCGCCAAATCGATGCAATTTATGCAATTAACAGTGGGCACGATAATGAATTATTTTCCAGTAGATTTATAGATCTCCAGATATACATATTTTGGGGGCTTTTAATATGTTATTGCTATCGCATGGATTAGGATGTTTAAACTAATGTTTAACCATGCTATAAGTGAAAAAAAAGTACAGTTAAAGGCATGTAAATCCTTTTTAACACTTTCCAACATGGATGAAAAGTATTTATGACTTCAGTTTTTCTATCTGTCGATTGCCGTGTTTCTCTACGTGCTCTAACTCGCGTAAATATAGTCGGGATTACATGTAATTGATATACGTTATTGAGGTTTGCCAAAGTATGTTTGATATTAAAAATGAAGAGTGTAGCATTCATAGCTTAATTACAGGGGCACTCAAAACTATTCCGTTACATTATATTCTTTGGGAAAAATCGTCTGCGGTGTATTTTAATAATGTTACACAATTTTAAACGTAATGAAATTTATATACTTTATTAAGGTGCACTAGAACCTGGTTACTATAAAATATGTTATGTGTAGCACTTACAGCATGCGTACAGGGAACTCAAAAGTATTCATAATATTACAATCTTTGAAGAAAATCCTTTTGTGGCGTTTTTTAATGATGTTACTCTGTTACAAAATAATAAAATTGATATGTATTTTTGAAACATTTTTGTAGTATATGGGGTGCAAAGCATATGTTTTTTTCAGGGTCACACAAAAGTGGCCGATTAAAATGTGGTCTACGGGGGAAAAAAACTAACTCCTCACAGCTTATTTTAACACATTAGCGACGGGAAACGAGAATTCTCGTTTTTATTCAGAATACATCATTGGCTAAGGGAGTGACTTCTACCTTACAGAAAAGACATTTATATTGTGTTGTCCATAATTTTTATAGATTGTAAGACATTATATATTACATCCGTACATTGAAAGATATTTACTGCTGCATAAACATGAAAAACATATCTCAGAAACCAATTTCCGAGACACTTTCAGAAGAGGGGGGAGCTTCTACTGTTTTTAAACCCAGATTTAATTAAATTGCCTGTCGTCAGTGTGTTAGTTGTGTTGCACTAATTCAAACATTATGAAATTAAATTACATTACTGTGGTTGACTACAAGAAGCTTGAATATGATTTGTATCGTATTTATCGTTCATTTATAGGGTCACATAAAAAATTTCGGATACAGTTCTGGTCTATTAGGGATGATTGCTGAAGAGCATTTTCGATTATGGTGTGCGTTTTAACGTTAAGTAAATTTGTGCTTAATAAGTAGTGCTTATATATTGTATAGACCATGTACAGTGTTACACAAATGAATTCGTAAGTATAAATGAAAATGAGCGCGAATTGCTTCAGTGTTTTTTTTTTTTTTTTTTTTTTTTTTTTTTTTTTTTTTTGAGTTATGTATTTCCCAGCCCAATTACATTTAGTATACTAACAAATGTTTGCAGAATTTAAATAGAACCATATACAGGACTCCGCAGAAACTGGATATATGGTGCACACTATGCATACTAATCCCCGGAAATGTGATATGAGCAGTTTTAAGAGGGTTTATTGTCTGCATTAAATTTAAATGTTATAGACGACGCGTAAAAATCTTCACGTAATATACAGGGCTGTAGAAAAGAATTCATGTACGTTTCCGTCTATTGGTAGAATTTACTAAAGGACATTAACACAATTAATTGATAATTACAAATGTAAATTAAATTACACTACGAAGGGGTTCAGGGAGGCTCTGCCCCCCTGAAGAAATCTACTTTATTATCTAAAACTTACCAGAATAAGTAGCTCATGAGATTTTCAGAATACCATTACATAACAAGGGGTTTAATTTAACGCTTCTAATGTCAGAAACCTTCGAAATATTTTTTCGTTTTATAAATGTTTATGTAATTTCAAAACTTTAAATTTCGTTTTTTGTAGAAAGATTAATATTACTCAAAGGGTGCTAAACACAATGAATTGTAGAGCTGACGTTGAGGCTCCTGATCTGCAGATTTACTAGTAGCTATATTTTGAGACCAAATGTTTGCCGATAACGCAAGTGATGTAGCAGATTTAATCTTTTTTCTCCTTTGGGCCAAAGTTACCCTTAAGGGTCAAAGTTACCCCAATTGACTGTATCATTTTTTTTTTTTTTTTTTTTTTTTTTTTGTAAGTCAAATTTTCATTATTTTTGTAATACGTTTTAATTTTTAGTCTATTTAGTGAATTTAGGCTTCAAAATGTACCCAATTCCTTTCTTTTTTCTCCCCCTCCCCTCTTTTATAAGAGTACATCCTTCAAAGCAAATAAATATCTAGATCAGCGAAGAAAACAAAAACATTACATGTTTATGAAAAGTTTAATAACTGGCGGTTTAAATGACTTGCGTTTCTATGATCAAGAATCACGAACCTATCTGTCTTTTATTTTCCTGTTGTACTACTCTTTTGTTTTCAAACCAATCTTTTTTGACGATTCTTTATTGCGGCCTATTTTTTTTTCTGGGATTTTAATTAGGGATTAATTCCTAGCAGAAAACTTACAATAGCCCTAATATTCTGCAGTATTAATCTTAATCACTGTTTCAATACAAATAGCATCCATTCATTCTCTCATTCACATAGTTGTCTCTTATACATTAATTACAAAATCTAAGGCAATTTTTCTCCAGCAAAATAAAAGTCTAAATAATAATAAAAAATAATATATGCTGGAGTGTAGTGGTGGGTATACAGAGGTATATGCCATATACCTTCTGAATTTTTGTAAGAAGCTCCGTCTACTCTCTGTTTCTCAAATAAAGATATAGCGTATAATCTAGCCATGGACGTTCATGACTCTAGCGTATACCCATATATATATATATATATATATATATATATATATATATATATATATATATATATATATATATATATATTACGAGTGCAACTCTGAATGTATGCATACATATATAATAAAATCTAATAAATGTAATTGCTTTAATAATAATGCTTTTATACACACATTACCGCTTTCTGTGAGAATATTCCACAGAGCTAACCAACTACCATATAATCCTATAATGTAACATCGAAGATAGTTACATCATTACTCTGGATTCTTTAGCCTTTTATTGAATAATGCAAATATACTGATTATCACGAATCTTTATCGCAATATGTTTGACACATTACTTCTAAGATGATATCTAAAGTTTAAGGAAGTAAGAATATATCTAAAATTATTTTTCTGCTAAAATTACCTCGTTAAATTAGTGCATGGATAGTTCAATAACATTAATTATCATTTTGCTGCACCTACCAAATTTTCTTCAGTCCGTACTTTATTTTAGCACAGTATAAGTTATTAGCACAGTATAAGTCATTATAGCATTACTTGTTCTTTGTAATGTATATTTCATTTTCTTTTTCAGATACGCTATCAGGGCAGAGGAGAGCTTTTAGTATCACTATGCTACCAACCTGCAGCAAACAGATTGACCGTTGTAGTCCTCAAAGCTAGAAATCTTCCGAAAATGGATTTTGCTGGACTCTGTGGTACGTTTGCTTTGAGTATTCTGTTCAACAATGAAATTTTGACAAAAAATTTATAACAATGAAATAGGTGCTTAAAAGGCGCATTTTTATACAACAGATGTCACAATATAAAAGATGTTAACACATATTACACTTTTTAAAAACTTAAAAAGAGTTTACAAATATAATACACGCGCCGAGCGCTTTCGATCAAAACCTTGATCATCTTCTGGGCCGCTTTGAGTACAACTGATACGTCTCTAACGCACTTTCATCCTCGGTCGGACAACTGGGCAAGTCAACTTTACAGTGGAGGGGAGACAGCAAAACAGTTCCGAAAAATGGAGGGGAGACAGCAAAACAGTTCCGAAAAATGGAGGGGGGAGGGGGGTGGGGTGAAGTAAGACGGACAAAAAGTTGAGCGTTACAAACCAAAACAACATCTATTTCAAAAGATTTAACCATATATTTGGAATGTTATATGACATATTATCATTAATAGCTTTATTATTCAATATTAAGATTTCAAAAGCGGCCCAGAAGATGATCAAGGTTTTGATCGAAAGCGCTCGGCGCGTGTATTATATTTGTAAACTCTTTTTAAGTTTTTAAAAAGTGTAATATGTGTTAACATCTTTTATATTGTGACATCTGTTGTATAAAAATGCACCTTTTAAGCAAGTTTTTATTTTATTTCGATACATTTTCAAGGTGAATGTGACATTCCCAACAATATATGATTATTCATATATATATATATTTACAATAAAAAAGGATTTAAAACACACATACACACATAAATAACGCCAGCATTCAACTATTAAAGGTATATACAAATATTCTACAGACATACATACAATAAATACAATAAACCCAACTGGAGTGAAAAATTAACCAGAACCAGGAATCGAACGTGGGACCACAGCGTACTAGGCTGTTGCTTGGACTTTACCCATCTGACGTCAGCCGCGGGTAAACAAAAAAAATCACCAATAGGCGTAAAGAATATTTTAACATTGCTTCCCCTTCGTCCAATAAACAGTCTTTTACGGAGGGAAAATTCCCGCAGAGGCGTGGCTGTTGCCATTCGTGGGTAAAGTCTGCCGGAGTGGCTCAGTGGTAGAGCAACAGCCTAGTACGCTGTGGTCCCAAGTTCGATTCCTGGCTCTGGCTAATTTTTCACTCCAGTTGGATTTATTGTATAAGTGAGTCTGTAGAATATTTGTATACATTTTTTTCATTTAGGGAAGGTTTGCCGTTTCGATAATACTCCAAGAAGACATTGGAGGCAGAAAACGTTTTGAAAAGGTTTTTTTTTTTTATCGTATTAGATTTTTTTTTTAATTAAATTTGAAGGAATGTCGAGTTATTCTGTCTTGAAATATTTTTTACTCTTTTCCATAACCGAGGTGATTCTTTTTAATTATTGAGGAGGGGAGTGGATTAGTCGGCCAATTAGAGCACTAGTTCTGTTTCGAGTCTCACGTGAATGAAGTCGTGGGTAACAACTGATATAAAGTAGAAGGTTTTGTAAGCTACAAATAATATCTATATTATAAAGCAAAAACACGTCCGTGAGTAACGCTGACGTTATATTGACGGTGACCTGACCAATAAATTTCGCTTTTACTGCAACTTTTTATTAAACAAAACATAGTTTCAATTTTTACACCGACGAATAGAAAAAAAAAATCTTTAAAATTCAATTGTGGGAAAGCTGTATCTCAATAAACGGATTTTTCAATGGTTTTTAAAATATTTTTAAATCATGATTTAAAAAAAAAAAAAAAAAAAAAAGCTCTATTGCGTCTAGCTCAGTTACGGAAAATTAAACCGTTTGCACTTAAAACAATATAAATAGTTCGATACTTGTTTCCGGCTAATATTCCATAATGAAATTAAAACTTTCAATAATAAATAAATAATATAAATAAAACACAAATTTAACAGATATGTAGTCGAACTATGTACTCAAACTCTGAAATAAACAGAATCAAAAAGGGTACTGTTAAGTAGAGAAATCTTTGATGTTTTCTTCGGCTATTAACTACTGGCATGCGACTTAACTATATGAAAGTATAGTTTTTAATAAATTTTAAAACTCTTTTCCTTTAAGGAGGGTCCGGGACACAAAAATCTTCAAATTTTGCAAAAATATTTTATTTCGTTAAAAATTTCTCTGTTTTTTCCTGCTTAAAGTGACATTTAAATCATGTTTCTATCTGAATTACCATATATACTCGCGTATAAGTCGACTCCCTAACTTTCGAATGCAAATTCTGTAAAAAATCAAAAACTCGCGTATAAGTCGACCCCCTAACTTTTACTTCAATTTCGAACAATATCAAACCAAAGATTTCACTTGCCAATGCAAAAAGGTAGTAAGTAAACAAAAACAAATCATTGAATTTTTTTAAATGATAAATTATTATTATTTGTATATTTTATATACTATTTTTTTTAATTCATACACATAAAAAGCCATAATTTTGCAGTATTCGAAGTTTATGTTTCTGCTTTTTTAACTGACTCGCGTATAAGTCGACCCCCCCAAATTTGCTTACCGAAAATAGTCAGAAATTCCTCGATTTATACGCGAGTATATACGGTAAAACAAAAAATATTATTTTTTTAGTTTTGATTTGTTTTCAAAATTTAGCTTTTAAGCAATGGCTGTCATGGAAACTACTTCTTGTAAAAATGCGTTTTTCTTCATAATAGGTTTTTTCACCATTTCTCATATTTAAAATCTTATAACTCGAGAACCGTTAAAGATAACGGGTTCAAACTTGGAACATATCTTTTTCAATTGTTTTACGGTAATTTTGATTCAGCATATTTGAAAAAAATATTTACTTTTGAAAATATGATTTTTTTAATAAAAGTTGCACCCACTTTTTTTTTAAATTTTTTTGTTAAACATTTTAATTTTTTTTATAAATTAATATTTTTAAAAATACTTAATCAAAATTAAAACTTATATATTTCTGTTTATTTAAATGAAAAAAAAAATTGAAATTCTATAAATAATATTCCAAGTTATAACGATTTTAATTTACCCCACTTTTTTAATACATTTTAAATTAAAAAAAATTTCTAAAACATTATGAAAAGTTTTATTATGTGATTGTTGTTTACCAATGATAAGGTTAACCATCACAAAAAAATTTCTGAATTTTAACTCAATAAATAAAAAATATTTGAAAATGTGTCCCGGACCCCCTTAATCCATAATTGATATTTTTCATATAACAATATTTTTTGTTGTTAGTGGGCAATCTAAATAAAGTATTAAATGTAAAAATCTGTAAGCGTTTTCAATTTAAAAGAATACAAAAAAAAAAAAAAAAATCTGGTTTTTCAACTATGTTCTGTACACTTTTGTTCTGCTACCCTGGAAGCGGGTTGGATCCCCGGTTATATTAATAATAATGTAAAATTACAAATTATCAAATGTATCACTTTTACTTTTTCATTGGTTAGTCGGGATTTTTGAGCATTCTCTCCCCCCCCCCCCCCCCCAAATAATGTTGTTATTTGAAAGTACGTTTTAAATTATACCTAATTTATTAAATTTGGAATTAAAGTTAATTTTGTAACTATGTTTGTGTGATCAAAACACATGTTTACGAGAGTTTTTGCAGAAGTGCCGCGCACCGAGTTCGCACCGAGCTAACGGTATTTGAATCTGGTAACTATCCGAGCTTTGTACGAATATTAGGTTGAGGTCACCGCGAGAAAATAAATCGATAAAATTAATTATAAAAAATAGTTTTTAAGCAGAATACATAAATTACTTTCCATTAAAAAATAGCATGACTTAGTAATATTTACTTAAAAAATAAAAACAGCTATACACGTATGGTAATTACTTTAAGCTTCACTTACAAGGAAGGTTTTTACAAGGCGAACTCTTAAAAATTTTTGGAAAAATACAGTGAACTGTATTCATATTACTATATCGCGTATGTAAAAAAAAAAAAAAAAAAAAAAAAAAAAAAAAAAAAAAAAAAATCAGCTGTTAAATGTTAATAATATGAAATCAGCAGGGCTCCCAAATGGCCCGCCAACTGAATACCAATAAATTTTAACAGAAAATTCTATGGTAGATTTGCGCTAGAATTAACTTTCAAAGGTGATTCCGGGGCTGTTTGAAAGAAAAATCAAAAAAGAAATTTTTTTAAAAATAATATTGGTATTCAGTTGGCGGACCATTTGGGAGCCCTGAATCAGTAAAAAAAGAAAAATAAAAATAAAAGGACTTTTATAGCTAAGCTAGTATATAACACCCGTCAAAAAAGGCGGAATGTTGATTTGTGTTTCATTTTCATAAGACTTTATGCAAACACACAACATGAAGGTTTTATTATTAAAAAGGTTTGTATTGTGGAAAAGTGCATTTTAAAAATGACAAATGATTTCTACAAATACAAATGATGAGGACATTTTTTTTACTCAATATTCAATTTCTGAAATAGTTCAACAATAAATAAACACTCCTATTCTACTCTTTAGAACTAAGAAATGAAAAATCGGTGAAAATTACGTCATGTTGACACAATCACATAAATTTTTCTCCTTAATTTTATTAATGTAAAAATACATTTCAAGCTAAGAATAACGTTACCGGCAGAAACTTTTCAAACATACTTTATATACGTACTTTTATGCTTGACCACAGTATATTCAAATAAAAATATATCTTCTATTTAATTGTTATGAAAAAAACTAATAAAGTCATAATGCATAAAAATAAAATAAACCCAATAGACAATATTCCCGTGATGTTACAATAAATATTAATTTTTATTCGCTTATAAAAATAAAGTACACGTGCAATTTTTTTTTAACCAAAAATAACTTGCAAATGAAAAAATACGCCCCAAAATGCCACGTGTCTGAATATTTTTCATTATTTCTCTTTTATCTGAAACAATGTAAGTAATCCAATTGCCACCATCTTGAAGAAATCTCATAAAAATCTTTTAAAATTAAAATATAAAAATGGAAATCTTTTTAAAAATAGCTAGTCTATGAAGCTATGGCACAATTAACAAATGAATAACTTTCATAAAAAAAAAAAAAAAAAAAAAAAAAATTGACAAAATCGATGAATAAAAGGATCAGGGTAGATGACTAAAAAAACATCCGCGTGTTTTAAATATATAGATGGCACGATTTGCCCCGGAATGGTTACCTACAGATTCCTACACTTGGATTTTATATAAGATGTTTCTTTATAGGGAGATAAATAGAATAATGTTGCAAAATTCTCGAGCACGATTTCAATAAGCATTCAAGATAAAATACACGCAGAATGAACAGACATTTTGATAGATATTTCACTACTTTATAGCGGATTAATTTAACTCTTTTTATTAATTGATTTAAAAAATAAGTTATTTGTAGATTTTGTGGCTAATTTAAGTTATTTAAAATATCAACCTAGTTTACACTTTCATACTGTATACATATACTGTTGGAAACACTGTTATACACTGTTGGAAATAAAGAATGTTTGCGAGTTGTAAATTCAAACAACTTTTATTTTAACAATTTTTGCTCTTTTAAATATGAAAGTCCTTAAATTTTCGTTTGGGCATAGGTTTCTTTTGTAGAACAAAAAAAAAAAAAAAAAAAAAAAAAAAAAGAGTAGGGGGGATCAAGACAGACGCCAGTGTCTATGTCAGATCATTCCTCATAGTTTGGATGATTTATCAAGAACTTGTTAATGAAGTATTATTTAAAGGACTACAAAGCAAAAAAATCCTCTGAATTTAAATTTTACTATTTTGTCCGAAGGCATTATAAGTTGGTGTGTGTGGAGGGGATTTCCTTTGTGATTCACGATATTAATCGTATGACGCGCCACACAAGTTCATTTACTTTTTTGTGAGTTGGCTTTCTTTTCCTATAGAAACAAAATGCAAAAACATCATTAGTCCCAATTTAAAAGAACTGAACGGCAACCAAGGAGCCAGTAACCAAATCAATCAATCAATTAGTTATTTAAAATTTTACTTCTTGGAATGTTGCATTCCTTTAAGCATTTTTTTTTTCATTCCTTGGATTGAAGTCTCTGAAATTATCGTGAATACGGGTTAAATACATAAAAAGACTCCCATAGCAGCCCCTCACCCAAGGCGTTCTTGAATATTCAAGAAAGCCCTGCCTCACCCCACCTTCTGCGACAGCACATACGTGCGCTGGATTTTCTTTAGATACGGGAGGTAGATAAATATAGTTGGTACAGTACGTTAAAAAAAAAAAAAAAAAAAAAAAAAAAAAAAAAAAAAAAAAAAAAAAAAAAAAAAAAATCCGAATGATGGTTGTAACTTCAGTTCTAATTAATGTAATAAAGAAGTACCATTTTATTTTGTATAAAAATCGTTGTAATTGCATGGTTATATTTCTGTCATACATACTAAACTAACTTTTAAAATTTCATTTGGGAAGAACATAATTTTATCGCTTATTTAAGTTAAGCATGCCGAAAATCAATGCCGGTGCAATATTGAATATGTTTTACAAAGTTATCTTGAGAGTTCCCACTTAAAGTTTTCAGTATGGAAAAGGGAGCAAAAGTATTAGAAATTCCACAATAGTGCCATTTTTTTTTTTTTTTGATTGATTTTAAAATAATTCAGGAACAAAAATAAATGTTTTTGAATGTCCAAAGGAAGACCTTGCCCTCTTAGTTGTTGTTCTGATCTAAATTCCTACTCCGATGTGCAAGATAATGCATTCTTCAAAATGAAATATTTTATACTCATTAAAATCAATATAATTCAAGACACAGAATTTGCCATTTGGCGATAAAGTGTCTTTCTAAAAACTGAGCTCAGTTATTAAATATGATTTTGTGACCTTCTAGTTTAATTTAGCAGCTGTTTTTAAAATTATGGCAACATTTAGACATATTCTTATGCTAGTAAAATTTTGGTCGAAATCCATAGGTTCGCATTGAAAGACCTTCCCTGTTAGTAATTTCTTGTATAGATAGAAATACATTAAAATTTTTATTGATCTCTGTAAAAGATTTTTCAAAACAATTTTCTACGTAAAGTGTGCTTGACATCAAATAACGCATTGGAACAAAACACAGTGATAAAAATTTCGAAAAATGGAACACAAGCACTTTGTAGCAGAGCATCTTTTTTTCTTTTTTCAATTTTTGCAAGTTTATTTTGACTTACTGGTATAAAAACTGCAAGTCAAATTTTCCAGAAAGTGGTTATTTCGCCTGCTCTTAAAGGGACTAGAAAGTTGGGTTGGGTTGATTTTTGACGGCCAATTATCTACACGAGGGATATAGGCCCGGGGGGAGTGCCCTCCGTGGGGGTCTTTCTAAGGGAACCTAATCCGTATTAACGCATGGAAGATCCACGGCTCGAAGAAAACCACGAAAACTCCGAACGATTAGGCCGACGGGCGCGATTGGGATCGAACCCAGCACTTCCCGTCTACCAGCTTCGAGAGCAGAACCTCTCGGCCACTGGTGGGGCCAGGGACTAGAAAGATTTAAAATGGTAAAAAAAATGTATTTACTATTATTATTATTATTATTCATACTGCTTGAACCTTTAATAATGCTATACAGTTGCTCCGATAGGAACTTTTCTAAAATTACGGCCGTACGAGATGTAAATTTTGAACAGCGCAGACCGGCGGACCGTAAACTCAATCATCTCCAAACACTATTTTTGAGTGTACACCGTTTTTCTACAACAACTTTTTTAAACAAATTAACGTATTTCTTTTTTCTTTTTTTTTTTAATAAAGGAAATTAAACTCTCTACAAACTATTCCTGTAAAACAAACAAACAATTTTTTTTTTCTCAAGTTGTAACAAAAAATATGATAAAATTTTATCGAGCTTAATTTTCCTATAAGTGGTTTAATTTTGTTACCATTTTATGTTTGTTTGTGGTATAATCGAGAGAAAACGTAATAAGCAGTATAAAGAAGAAACCGCGATTCAAAGATAAAGAACCTGGATTTCAAAATCGTGGCAAAACTAGTTCTGCAAGATTCATTTTGTGTTACAGTATTAAAACTTTTTTTTTAACAGATTAACATATATATATATATATATATATATATATATATATATATATATATATATTTATAAACATTGAAAAAATACATGAAATAAAAAGAAAAAATGCCCAGTTAAACTAATGGCATTGAGCTCACAGGCTATTCACAGCAATATATTACACTCTTATTTATGCCTATTATTCATAAAATAGAACTTACTCTTTTTGGGCGAAACGGTGAATGATCAGTGAAGCGCCTTATCAGAATAAACAGGTATACCAAATTTGAAGCAAATCGGATAATTCTGCATGAAAAACCCATTTATCTAAATTAAGGGGGAGGGGATTAGCCCCCGCTCTCCCCTTTATACTTAACCAATGAACCCGAAAAATTAATCAGGGAAGTGCCTTATCAGAATGAACCTAGAAAAAAATTGAAGTAAATCGGATTTTTCTATCAAGATTTATCGCTTTACGTACATACATACGTACGTACATACAGAACTTGCGGGCACATTAACTCTCGGGCTTTGATAGCCTGTGAGCTAAAAATAAGTAACTTCTAAATTAAAGATAAGTTTACTAATCCACGATTAAATTTCAGCCAATTTCCTTCACTTCAAACCTTTTTGGTCCCCTAAGAGGATGTTTCAGTAATTCCACTGATCTCGAAATCCCATTTTAAGTTATGAGAAACTTTATGAAGAAAATTGCACATTACTAATAAAATTACCAAAGTTTGGTTTTCCTCATCAGAAATTTTATGTTCAATGCCGATGTACTTTTTAAATTTTCGTTTATTAAGTTTCAAATGCTTTTTTTTTTAAGTTTTGCTTACTTTTTTTAAATTTTTTACCGCTTTTAAAATACGCGTTTCAATTATCTTTGCAAAAATTACTACTTGGGTGGGCAAAAAGATCGAAGTTATAAACTATTTTGTATCTATATTAAAAAAAAAAATTATAAAAAAAAACTCGAGCTAGCAAAATTTTTGCTGAAATTTGAAGCAATTGAAATTAGATCATGTATTTTGAAATTTTACGGGTCAAATTTGATTCGCGTTTATAAAAACAGCTAGTCAAATTTTTCAAAAAGCGTTGACTTTACTCGTAAATTGAGAGGGAAGCGCTAACTACTTCTTCCGTTCCACTGCAGTTAGATAAAAGTTGCCATAAAACAACATTTACAGGCAATTTCAGCTGTGCCGAGAAATGAATACAAATTTAACGGAAAGTTTCACAGAAGAAATTATTTTAAAATGAATAACTTTACCATACCCGGTTTTATATCTATTTTTTAGAATAAAATTTGCCTGGTGATTACATCAAAACAATATTTTTTCGTCAAGTGGTTAGACAATTTCCAATTCTTTAAAAAATCGTTCGCTTGATTTAAGTACTTTTGAAATGCAAGCAGCTGTATACCATTCCTAAAAAATCACTTAATGGTATTCAAACAATAATTGTACCAATCGTTGGACGTAAAAGCAATTTATAATGTAACTCAATTTATTTAATGGTTTTTAATGTTAAGAGCTTGCATTATGGTTTTGAAACTGGATTTTTCTTCATTTTTTTTAAGACCAGATAATTAGATTTCAACGGAAACATTTGTTGTTAATTCCTTTAATTTTCACTTTTATTTATAAAAAGTATATAAAGCAAATTTAGTGGATGAAATCTATCATATCATTTGTTATTACATTTTCAACAATTTAAATGTCTTGCAACATGGAATAATTATTGTGTTGATATCTAATAAGCAGAGTTGTGACTTAAAATAATTCTTTTTTAATGTGTATAAATTAAATTAGCCAAAATTGATTAATAAAAATCCAGAAGAAGAAATTGGAAAATTAGTATAATGCTAAGAGCTTGCATCTTGGTTTTAAAACTGGATTTTTCTCCTTTTTTTAAGAACAAAGAATTAGATTTCAAATGTAAACATTTGTTGTTAATTCCTTTAATTTTCAATCTTATTTATAAAAAGTATATAAAGCAAATTCAGTGTATGAAATCTATCATACCTTTTGTTATTGCATTTTCAACAATTTAAATGTATTGCATCATGAAACAATTCTTGTGTTGATATTTAATAAGTAGAGTTTCGATTTAAAATAATTCTTATGTAATGTGTATAAATTAAATTTGCCAAAATAGATTAATAAAAATCCAGAAAAATAAATTGAAAAATTGGGCTTGCCATAAAACAGAGTTATCCACTATATGTAATTCTGAAATTTATTTTTTTAACTTCGGATTTATAAGAAAATTTTCCCAAGAGATTAAGTGTTTCGAGTAACAATATAAAGATTTATTCTGAAAGTTCAATAAAGTTTTTAGAGAAAATACATTCATGTCACTTTTGTTTTAATATTCTAACGTTTTGGCAAAGATTTCAATATTCTTTTAAAATTTAAAAAACGTTTAGCTGTCATTAGGAATATAATATTTTTAAATATTGCTTGCGATATTGCATATTCGATTTCCATAAAAATTTAAATATTTTTTAATGATAAAAGGAAAAACATACATTTAATATGAATTTATAATGTAAAATATTTCCTTTTCCTTGTTGCCTCTCTATCCCTTTATTATTATTATTATTATTATCATCATTGTAATTTGCCTTACAAAAGGTTTGTTTTCCGTCTTTAAATACAGCCGAGTTTTATCAAAATTAATTTCACGGCACCGCAAATTCGGGTTCTATACTAAAATTCTACGTTCTGTATAGTAAAATTTCATTAAATTGGAATATTACATTTTCCCGAGAATAGAGAAGGTCACAAAATTGATTTTAAGTCGATAGGCTGAACAGGAGGGAATTATTTAAATTCTCCACATTTTAAAGTTTACGTAAAAAAAAAAAAAAGATCGGTACGAAAAAGTCAACATTATCGTTCTATACAGGTTTACACAGGAGCGTTTTATCGTTTTACACAGATTTTTTTAAGCATTGTTTCTTGTAAGAAATATGCCGTGACTGTAGGAAATTATGTTTATAGAGTGGTTTATTGTTATAGATGAGTTTTACTATATTAGTGGTAGTCACAAATCTTTCGTGAATAGGACGCGAAGCTAACTTGAGCAGGCCCTGAGATTCATTACATGGCAACAACCTTAGTTCATAAGCAAATTATACTAAGAATCTCTTTCCTATCTAAAAGATTCTTCTGAATAAACAACGAGCAAATTTGCTAATGAAACATCTGCAGAAAGTTTAAGATTAATAAATATTTTTTAAATTTTTAAATTATTTTCACTTTCTCCATACTTAATACATTACCTCTACACTTACAACCGTCCTATAACCTGCTTACTCATTACTTACATATAACGAATTTGTATGCATACAACAGATATAACAAAACTCTGTTCAACAAATGAAAGTAATAGTGACTAATGAGAAATCTTAATCTTGATTCAAATAATAAATCTATTAAGATGATGCAAAAGTCGATTGTGTTTTAATTTTTCTTTGAAATGAATCGCATAAAGAAATAAATCAATAATAAATATCCTCCACAATACCAAAATGGTTTATTTCCATGATCGAAGTGCTTTTATCATAAATTATACAGCATTTGTCTGGTAATTGAAAGTAATAAGCTAAACTGTCTCTTAAAAATTTTGGCGAGGGGGGGAAAAGGTTGAGGTATTTTATTTCTTTTTCGCGAATTCGCTTTACGACGACTGAAAGCAATAACACTCCGATTAAAAAAATTCTCGCTCATAAAAACATATTACCATTTTACATTTATAGAGCAGACCAGTGGTTTCCAATCTACGAGTCACGACCCACTGGTGGGTCCCGGCGGCTGGTTAGGTGGGTTGCGGAACAATCGAGGTTTGTCGCAAAAATATATCTTTTATTTCAACTGTTTAAAAAATATAACAATTTCAACAGCAAATAATATTTTAAGGGAAAATTCTTAATTTCCTTTTGAATGAATATACGAGTAGAATATCCAGAAATACCTAAATCGGCTTTCAATTCCTTGATGGGGTTCAGTACGACATACTTGTGTGAACATGCTTTTTATACTTTACTGTTTTTGAAAAACATGTACAGAAACAAACTGCGAGTAGAAAGTGACTTGAGGTTAAAATTAACCAGTTCTAAGCCTGATATAAATACCCTCATCGGTGAACACCGGTGTCAGAAATCTTGCTCATTCAAAAGATTATGTTTTCATAATAATTTAACTTATTTTTGTGTGTTGTTTAAATTTTTATTCCACTTACACACATCGGGATTGCTAATTCTTGCTTTTGTTGATAGTGTATCCTTTGTACGAAAATTTGCATTTTTCGTAGAATAGGATAGACGATAGCGTATAGAGGTTTTGGCGAGAGTGGCGCCGATGGGATACGAACCACGGTCCCATGATCAGGAGGCGAGAACGCTAGTGTCGAGCAAAAGGCCAAGCCAGTTACTCTAATCTAGTAACTCGTTTTATACTGATCATGTGAGATGAGATCGCTACACACTCCCTCCCCAGTGAGAAAGACATCTTGTCGATGTCTCACGAGCGATATGTACTCGTGAGTCGTGAGTGATGCGCAGTATGCCAGTGCTGTGAGCGTTTAACCAGTTGGTTTCACAGGCTTATTGCTGGAGATGATTTGTTTGGTGCTGCCATCTGTTGGTTATGAGGGGAGCTGATTGTTGTTCAAGGTTGCGTGTTTTCTCCGGGTCACCACTTTGGCGAGAGTAGCGCCGATGGGATACGAACCACGGATCCCATCAGAAGGCGAGAACGCTAGCGTCGGGCAAAAGGCCAAGCCAATTGCTCTAATCTAGTAACTCACTTTATACTGATCATGTGAGATGAGATCGCTACAAGGTCATACAACAATTGAAGACTAAGAATGAAAAACGCTGAAAGTCCAGAAGAGGAAATTTTTCAAGAGAACGAAAAAAAGATAAACGCCTACTTCTGATACGTACAGCGTTTTCCATTTTACTTCTTTTGGGCTCCTGGTATTTACGGCGTTTTCCACTTCACTCCTTTTGGGTTCAACACTTTGAAATGTAGATAACTATAAAAACATGTATAAAAATCACTTATAATTTTAGGTAACTCAAGGGACACTGAATCATTGCAAACAAGAATTTATACATCAAGATTTTATTTACCATCCATAATCCGAGAATCAATAGAGATATTTTTACGCAACAAGAATATTTGCAATGATTCAGTGTCCCTTGAGTTACCTAAAATTTGGAAAGAGATGCTATGTAATAACAACAGTAAAAATTAATCCACACTCGCAAATAGCCAAGATAATTTTATTTATTTTTATTTTATGTTTCGCAATGTTTTTCATTATGCATGTTGTCTCGTGACATTGTTTACCCTGTTCTTGTTTTGTTAAATTATATGAAAATTAATCCACGCTCACAAATAGCTAATTTAATTTTAATTTAATTTTATGTTTGCAATGTTTTTCATTATGCATCATGTCTCGTGACATTGTTTACTATGCTTATTGTTTTTAAATTATGTGAAAATATTTTCTATCATAAATGATTTTGAAAATGTCGCCGTTGGTACGACGAAACGATCGTCAATCTTAATAAAGGTATTTTATCACTTTTTATAGCATTATTTTACTTAATCTGTAGATAACTAGCTTCTTTTCGTTTCGTGTTTAAATACCTAATATTATCATTTGTAAACATTTATTTTATTTATTTAATTAATATTTTTCACCTTGCCTAAAAATATCCAATTGATGTAAACATTAACAACACGATAAAGTTGTGTCGTGGCCACCAGCCGCCGAGCATCTTATCACTGGCACCTTCAGCGTTTTCCACTTCACTTTGTGTGGCACATTCAGAGTTCTCCACTTTTACTTCGTGTGCACTTTCAACCAGTGACATTTTTCTACTCTTTTTTGAACTATTTATACTATGGTTGGCACTTCAAGGGTTCTCGTGTTTGTTAAGCTTGGCATTTAAGACATTTTTTCGTAAAAAAAAAAAAAGATTTTCGATTGTTTGGTACTTTTAGCGTTTTCTATTCTTAGTTCTCAATTTCTATACTGATGGCGATTTTTTTTTTTTTTTTTTTTTTTACTTAAAAGCGGGTCGCGTATCAATAAAGGTTGGGAACCGCTGGAATAGACACATTTAATTTAGGAAAAGATTATGTTCTTTATTATAATACTAATTTTCTTCAGTGGAAAAGATGAGAATAACTGATCGATCTAAACGTAAAACTGCTTAGCTCATGAGTTCATCAAAAAGTTGCATAAAAGAACAAAAACGGGAAAATATCCACAATTAACTCATTAGTAAGGCTTTAAGCTTAACTGTAATTTAAAACCGCATTAGTAGTAGCTGTTCAGTGAAAACCACAGGTAGGCAATACAGGATGAATACAGGAAACTACACATTTTTTTGTAATATACCAAAATAACGCTTTGGAAAAAAAAAAAAAAAAAGAAGGGAAGTTTGTATTTTCCCCCACGATTTAGAAGGAAAAGAATCATTTGAAATGCACGTAGGTTCTTATTAGCCACATATTTAAAAATAGATTAAAACTGCACTTGCACTTGTTTTTAATACAAAGGAATAAAAAAAGTGAAAAATTGTATACTTGAAAAAACAATTATTTTACTTACAATCGATATATACGAGTTATATCTCCTTCAAAGAATCCATAAGATATTCATAGTTTCTGTTTTTTGTATTAGGTAGCTTTCTTTACAAAAAAGCTACCTATTGCAGCCGTTCGGAGGAAAGCGATTTCAAAAAATTTTGGTATATTTTCATCGATCATGACCCCCAGACCCCGAAACCACCCTCCGTTCAAAATTGATATATATATATATATATATATATATATATATATATATATATCTGACCTATGTCACACGGTAACTCCCGTAATTATGAACCGATTTCGATGAAATTCGGTGTGTACATAGTACATACCAATGTCTCGACCGAGTTCGTTGGCCAGCTTCATCCGCCGTTTTGTTTCAAAATGGCGGCCATTAAAAATTTAAAAAAAAATTTAAAACTTGAAATGTGGTACCAAAAAATTAAAAATGGAAAAATATTTTTTTCTTATGTATTTGACCTTTATACAAAGATTCCGTAGCAGTTTTTGTTTCGTCTATATCTTAAAAAATGGCTGAGTTATAGCATTTTGAATTTCTAGCGTGGCTGACATTTTGAAACGTCCTGAATTTTGTCACGCGATAAAAGGCGTATTTATGAACCGATTTGGATGTAATTCGGTGTGTACATAGTACATGCCAATCTCTCGACCGAGTTCGTTGGCCAGCTTCATCCGCCATTTTGTTTCAAAATGGCGGCCATTTAAAATTTTTTTTTAAATTAAAAATTTGAAATGTGGTACCAAAAAATTGAAAATGAAAAAATATTTTTTCTTTATGTATTTGACCTTTATACAAAGATTCCGGAGCAGTTTTTGTTTCGTATATATCTTTAAAAATGGCTGAGTTATAGCATTTTGAATTTCTAGCGTGGCTGACATTTTGAAACGTCCTGAATTTTGTCACGCGATAAAAGGCGTATTTATGAACCGATTTGGATGTAACTTCGTTTATACATAGTACATACCAATGTCTCGTCCGGGTTCGTTGGCCAGCTTCACCCGCCATCTTGTTTAAAAATGGCGGCCATTTAAATTTTTAAGAAAAATTTAAATTTGAAATGTGGTACCAAAAATTGAAAATTGAAAAAATATTTTCTTCTTATGTGTTTGACCTTGATAAAAAGATTCGGGAGCAGTTTTTGTTTCGTCTATATCTTAAGAAATGGCTGAGTTATAGCATTTTGAATTTCTAGCGTGGCTGATATTTTGAAACGTCCTGATTTTTCTCACGTAATAACAGGCGTATTTATGAACCGACTTGGATGTACCTTGGTGTGTACATAGTACATACAAATATCTCGACCGAGTTCGTTGGCCAGCTTCATCCGCCATCTTGTTTCAAAATGGCGGCCATTTAAAAAAATTAAGAAATAAAAAAATTTAAATGAGATACCAAATAATTGGAAAATGAAAAAGATTTTTTTTTGTATGTGTTTGACCTTAATACAAAGATTCCGGAACAGTTTTTCTTTCGTCTATATCTAAAAAAAAATGGCTGAGTAATAGCATTTTGAATTTCTCTTGTGGCTGACATTTTAAAACGACCTGATTTTTGTCACGCGATAACAGGCGTATTTATGAACCTATTTGGATGTAACTTGGTCTGTACATAGTACATACCAATGTCTCGAACGAGTTCGTTGGCCAGCTTCATTCGCCATCTTGTTTTAAAAGGGTTGCCATTTAAAAAAAATTAAATTTAAAATTCAAAATGAGGTATTAAAAAATGAGAAAATGAAAAAGATTTTTTTTTATGTGTTTGGCCTTGATACAAAGATTCTGGAGCAGTTTTTGTTTCTGAAAATTGGTTCTTTTGTTGATATCTTAAAAAATGGTTGATTTATAGCACTTTGAATTTCTAGCATGGCTAACATTTTGAAACGATCTTGTATTTGTCACGCGATAACACACGTATTCGCCTATTTCGATGTAAAAGGCATGTGGATAGCATACATAAACACCTCGACCAAGTTTGCTGGCCAGATTCATCAGCCATCTTGTTTCAAAATGGCGGCCATTAAATTAAAAAATATATATATATTTAAAGTGAGGTGCAAAAAAATTAGAAATTGAAAAAGGTTTCTTTCTTAAGTATTTGATCTTGATATAAGGATTCAGGAGCATTTTTTGTTTGTCTTTACCTTAAAAAATGGCTCAGATATAGCAGTTTCAATTTCTATTGTGGGTGACATTTTGAAAAATCTGATTTTTTGCATGCGACAGCACTCCTATATATTAACCGATTCTGATGTGAGTGAGCATGTGCACAGCAATTACTAAGGTCTCGACCAAGTTCACTGCTTAGCCTCATCCACCATGTTGTCTTAAAATGACAGAAACTTTAAGAAATTTCCGAATTCGGCAGCCAAATATAAGTTACTTTAAAGAAAAGCAGCTTGGATAAAGCTGACTAATTTCGCGAAATTCTCATTCATTATATTGATAAAATTTAGTATTGAATCTCCTATATTCGGTTTCCACTAAATTGAGCTTCGTGTGTTTGCATGATATAAGTTGGCTTTTTTTTAAATAAGGATTATGAAAGCTACCTCTTCCTCCCGGCACTGGCCGGAAGGACTTTTTTCATTATAATGTGTTTAATTTTTATATTATACTTTTCTTTGAGTTTCTCACATGTGATTTCATTTTAATTATATATATATATATATACATATATTATATATATGTATATATATATCACAAAAGAAACATATTATACTGACAAAACAATCAGCATTGCTTGGGAAATCTGTCTTAAATGCCCACTTCCCCTCTATTGGTGTAAAAAAAGTGATTTTCGGAAAATTCCTTTTTGTTCCATGCCGGATTTTCAAACATGTATTTTATTCCTCTACTGTCACAGTAGCAGTTGAGAGGTTCTGGTTTCAAAGCTAATAGATGGGAAGTGCTAATCACACGACCCTTTAAATGTATTATTGCAATGAAAGAGGCAAAACAATCCATTTTAAAGTAATACATCTTCGAGGGAAAAAAAAAATGGTTACTTAATATTTTAAGACCATAAAAAAATCAGACGAACCTCTTTGGTTACATTCAATAAAAAATTAAGACCATTATAAGACTTAGATGTTTGTAAGTTGTCAGTTGAGGAAGTATCTGAATTTTCCACTAGATTGAAAGCAAAATTTGGCGTTTTAAAAATCATTTCGAAAAATTTAGTTAATTACTTTAGAACTTTGAAATAAAATTCCTATAAAAGTATGTTTTCTGCTATATGCGATGATGTAACGAATGTACTCTTGCGATAATTGCAAACAATGGTTATGAAGAATCAGAAGCAAAAGTATACGCGAAGTGTGTAATAAATGATCATTTGAACATGTATTTTATATATATAGGAACAGGATGCCCATATATTAATCACTGGATTGAAAAATCCAGTGATCAATCGAGTGAAAGCAATTTATATCAGTACACGCCTTTAAGAGAAATACTTTATTGCGTCGGACGTAACAATAGCAGCAACTTATTTTTATGTTTACCTTATGGTGGAAAAGACGTTGCTTAGTGAGAAAGCAATGTGCGTTCTTTGATTATGGTAAACAAAAATACCGAAAGACAGTCAAAGGACATTCTTGCTTGAATTTCATTAAGATCGAAAGAAAACAATCAATTATATGACAGTCGGAACACTTTCAAGAGATTGAATATGAAATTCTTAGGGCACTTTTGCTCCAAAAGTACTACCAAAAGTACTTAGAACTACCGTGAGTGAAGACTATATTTTCTGTCATAGGAAAAAGATTTTTTGGCAATCCCAGCGAATACATCCACAGACTAGTCTTCGTGAACAGGGGCAGATTAAGCCATTTAAGCGTCGATGCTCCTCTTTCTCATTCCCGAAATTCAAAACCAGATCTTAATTTACAATAATTTTAATTTAATTTTTACCTATCAAGTTTCCAAATAACTTTCTATCTACCTATCTACCTATCTACCTATCTATATTTACTATAACAGTTAGTGTTAAATATTATTACATTCCATCTTTAAATAAGAGATTCGGTCATTTTTGTTGTACGAATTTGTAAGTTATTCTTTATTTCAATATATATATATATATATATATATATATATATATATATATATATATATATATAACCATTAATTAAACATTACTGACCACCAACAAAAATTGTGATAGTATGAATAAATTTACAACAATATAGTGACCCCAAACACACTGAATGGATACCAAAAACATAATATACAAGCTGCTATGTATAAAATAAAGTCCCTTGTACTATATAACAAGAATTAATAAGGAAGAAAAAAAGAAGAATATGGATTTCGATAAAAATAATTGAAAAGCTTATATATTGAATTACGTTATCAAGAGTACAGAATTCAATTATATAAGCAAAATTAGTCGTTTTCTGTTAAAAGCTGAATTTTTTTTTCTCCTGTACTCTAACGACCAACATAACCAAGAGAATAGTTTCAAATGAAAACAGAACAATATTAAATATATTATATATATCGCACACCCTTCTTAACTGATATCATTTTTATATTAAATTTCGAAGATATGGTCCTTCCAGTGTGTCACATTACTACACCTCACTTCAACTGCACACACACACACACACACACACACAAAAAAAAAAGATACATTGCTTGATAATGATTATTTTAATCAGCACATAATTAATGTGCCACATACTTCTTGATTATTATCTAACACCTACTTCTCTATCTATCTATCTATGTGTGTGTGTACGATTTGTCAGTGTAATAATTCTTTGATTTTCCATTTCTAGATCCTTACGTAAAAATCTACCTGTTGTACAATGGCCAGCGGATTGCAAAAAAGAAAACACATGTAAAGAAACGCACGACAAGCCCAGTGTTCAATGAATCTTTCGTCTTCGAGGTTCCTTACAATGAGGGATTGGAAAACATCAGCCTCGAATTCTTGGTCCTGGACTGGGACCGTGTCACTAAAAATGAAGTCATTGGCAGGCTCGAGCTGGGGCCGCGATGTGGAGGACCAGCACAGCAGCACTGGAACGAAGTCTGCAGTGCACCTCGCAGACAAATTGCTGAGTGGCATAAGCTGAAAGAATAGACAAAGAAAAAGAACTGGATGGGCAATATGTATATATGTATATGTGTCAAGTGTGCAAAGTGCACCACTGGTAGTAAATCAGTTGGCACTTGTGGCAATTGATGCTTTAGTGCTACGGTTGTTACAGATTTTAAATTACAAATTATCATATCCAAAAAACAATGTTGAAATTGCTTAAATTGTATAAAGATTATTTGTTGCAAACAGAAGAAAAAATGAAATTCAGATTATGTAAATCAGTAAAAAATATATTAAAGTATTTTAATCAAAAGTATACTTAAATTTGATTTAAAAAAACAAATCATCCAATTTATTGTCAAATCAAACAGAATCAAATCATACCAAAGTATTGAATAGAGATTTGACAAATACTGATATTGGAGTTAAATGAATAAAAAAACAGCTGAGGATTACATTGAAGAAAAAAAAAATCATACAGCAAATGAAAATGCAAGACAACTAAATATTTAGTACTGTTTTAAATATGTAATAACTTACGGCAGATTTTTGTAGATATATACATGATTAAAAAACAGATTTCAGCACACAAGAAACATTTGTCATGCTCATTAAAAAATTATTGACCTATATGTTAAAGAGGGAAGAACTTGTTTCAAATCTGAACCATCCGGCTTTCCCCTTCTTTTAGTTGAATTGGACAGACTAATTTTATTAATTTGGCGGAGAAAAAAAAAAAAAGTTATCTTTTCACAAGAAGTAAAAAGGGCAAAGAGTGCTTTATGATAGTCTCAGGTTGTTTTACACTTTAAGCACCGGTGAGACTTTTAAGTCTCGCTGAAGAAGACTTGGATATAAAATTTATTTAATATGTCTATTAACAACAGGTTTTTTATTTCATGGAAGATGCATTCTTTATCACATCAAGAAAGCACAACTTGTGTTACAGAGTTAAGTATGTTTAAAAATGAATACCATTTTCCAATTATTTACATATGGATAGCTTTTATGCTGCTGAAAGATGCGTAGTGGAAATTTTATTATTATTAAAAAAAAAAAAAACCTTTCGTTTACAGATAAAATTACAATGTATTTATTTTTATCATTTTATAAGAGATAAAAAACTATTATTTATTAATTAAATCAAGTATTGCTACAAATACGTTACAAAAATAATTATAATTATCTATTTGACAAGTCAATTTTAGTCAACGAATCTTTTCTAATCTTTCTTCAGTTATTAAAAGGTGAAATTATCAAGGTGGAATTTTTTAATACATAATTTGAGAATAAATGGTTAAAAAAGAAAAAATATATATATATATTGATTTTTTTTCTCGGCAAATTAATCTCAATTATATAATTTTGACAGCTATTGTAAAAAAGCAATTTACAGTTAAAATATATATTGTTTGTTGCCCAGAAAAATAAAATGGAAAGAAATATTACAGGAATTCACTACTAGATGGTGCACACTGCACACTATATTGGACAGGTCTAGACTTCCTACAGTGTAATGTCTGTCTGTCTTTATTCCTTGGTGGCCTCTCTATCAAATATAAGCTTATATATTTTTGTTTTGTTACCCATGTATCAATACCTATGATTTTTGTAGAACACTTGCCATTGTAATTTAATCCTCTCCTGTGTGAAATATCTAAAAGTGAAATACAACTTCCTGAAAACGCAAAATATTTTATTTTTAAACAATTTCATTAATAATAATTTAAAAAAAAGGTTTTCAATGTATTCTTAATTTCAAATGCTTTTAAGCTGGGGTTTCCAAACTTTAAGCCTGGTGTACCACAAAATCAAAATTTATAATTTTGCCGTACCATGGATAATAAAGGCAATGCTTACACTTATAACGGCATTATTTTATCACTAAATTAATACTCCGATTATTTTTTTTTTATTGATACTCAAATAAGAAGTAACACCTAATTTTTTTTAATACATTCAGTTTATACTCACAAAAGTTGCATATATTTTTTAAATACGGAATAAACTGGAAAAGTTGTGCAAAATGTTTTATCATCATTTAATAATAACTGTTGAACAGAAATTCTCAATACTTGTAAGTGAAGATATTGACAGACTAGCACAACTGTCAAGGGTTTTTTTTAGAGAAAAATCATGTATGAAACCAGAAAAAATAATTTAATTATATAATAACATGTCTTGTTTCTATGAACTGTGTACAACATTTATCAAATTTTTGAGAAGTTTCTTATAAAAAATATGTTTACTTGACTTTAAAGAACTGGAAGTTTGGTAGCAATAGGGGGGGGGGGGGATCTAAAATAGTGCAGTTTTCAGTTCTGTAATAATTTTCTGTATAACTTTTGAGTACCGATCTGAAGGTTCGCATACCACAGTTTGGAAACCCAGCATTATTATTATTTTTTAAAAACTTGGATATGATGTTATTTAATTATAAGATTGTCAATAGTTATCACAATCAATAAGAAAAAATCAATTAGAAAACAAATTCATACGTTACTGAATATGTTAATGCTACAAACATCAAATGTTGTACCTGGTTTGACAAAAGTGGGAATGAATTTCTAAACAAAATAAGTACTTAATATTTACCGAGAAAATAAGATTTAAAAATGTGTAAACGATTTGAAACAAAACGCTTCAAGCTCACCAAAAACCTAAACAAGTGTTTCTTGAATGATGACCTCAGAATGCTGCATTTTCATTCTTTTTCGCACACACGTGCAAATATTTGTCAGTTTCAGTAATATTATTCAGTTTTGCTAATTTCCCGTTTTTATTCAAAAATCTACGGTTTCCAAATAGCAATAATCGCTTTATTTAATGACAGACATTTCATAATTAAATGAAGCGAAAGTTACTATTCAGAAATAGCGGTAGATTTTTTAAATAGAAAAGCGTGGTAAATTAATATCACAGATATTATTCTAAGAATGACGATTTTCTATCAAAAATTTACAGAAATGTTGGAATCAAAATATGAACTCTAAATTCTTAGATAAAAACTGAAAAGCCTTTAAATAATCATTAGAAAAGCATTAATAGTTTTATAACAATTTAAATAAGTTTATATACTGAAGAAATACATTATTTTTAAAACATTTTTCATCATACAGCTGTTTTTCGATTTTGGGTTTAAAGAATTTTCAAAGCTAGATTTCTATAAATTTTTATAATTTTTTAATTTAAGCATAGCATTCTAGTACTTCCATTCAAAAACAAATTAGCGTATAATGATCAAGTAATGCAGTTTTTATATATAAAAAAAAACAGCGAATTATTTTTTATAGCATTGTGTTAGATTTAGAAAAAAGGGTTTTTTAAGAAATAAAAGAGTGAAATGTTGCCTCTAATATTAAATATATCTCCAATAAAACAACTGAAAATTAAACTAATATATACTTTTTATATTTATTTCATGGGCGCTGGAAAGGGAAAACAGGGGAGCTATTAACACCCCATGGATTTTGAAATTAAATAACTAAATTCTCTTTATCTGTAATGAGTATTTTAAGTATTTATTTATTTTTTTGCAAGTGATTTAAACATTTAAAACTTAAAAGAAAAAACACTAAAATCTTTTCGTTTAGTATTTTGATTTTTTATATCAAGGTGTCTCTGCCTCCTGAAACCGCTTTAACTCAAATTTTAATTCTTTTTTTTTCTCTATATGCTTAGAGTGTAAGAAAAAAAAAACAGAAGTCCAGAGCTTCACTGACGTCCAAAAGAAAAAAAGATATTTCATTTCGTCACTTTATTTTTATATATTTAAAAAAGCCTTGAACGGTAAAGTTTACACTTAAAAAAATATTTAATTATTAAACTTTTGTATTTTTCCTTTTATTGAATTAAAAATTTTTATACATTGATATGCTTAAAAATCGACAGACCTATACTGCAGATCAGATCACAGGCACGTCCATTTCAAAATCTTACCCCTCAATATATTTCGTGTTGCCGGCGCCCATGTTTTCTTTATTAGTTTGAGAAAAAACGCTATCTCATTATTCACAAGGGCAGTCTGTCTTGGCATGCATATCTACTAATGATTAATGATATTTTAAGATTTTAACTACACATGAGTATTCAATGTATGAATAAATCATCTACATTTAGAATAGTATATCTAGAATAAATTACATGCAGCTAATAAGGTTTTTCTTTCAAGGGGGATAACAGAAAAGGCTCAGGTCAATTTTCTTTGCTTGTTATCGATTTATAATATTTGTCAAATCTTGATGTATACAATTCACAGTTGGAAATTTGCTAAAAATAATAATGTTTAACATGTACAGCTCACAAGTGTATAATAGCAACACCTACATGGGCAAATTCAATCAAACAGAAAGATGAAAACCAACACATATCTACAGACTAAATAGATAAAATAAAATCCAGTACTCTTTTTTGTTCACATCTATTTACATTTGAATTTTCATACGTTTAAATAGCATACTTTGAATGCTACAAATTAAAAATTATAGCTTCAAATATATTAATTATGTTTATTTTTGAGTAATACAGCTGAATAAATAAAATAATTTAACTTTACGTTGGTAAAAATAAAAATATATATGTGTTTTAAGAATTTAACAGCATAACGTAGACATGAAGTTCCAAAAAGAAGTAGAAAAAAAAAAAGAATAGTCGTGCAATAAAATAAATATGAAATTCTAAATCACTATATAGGTATGAAAACTATAATTGTATTTACGACACTCTTCAAGATGCTGACTTAGGAGAAACTCTCTTATATTATTGTTGTCTTTATGATTTTTTGTTATTAATTTGTTTAAAATAATAATCATAACTAATCATGAAAAGAGCAATTGCTAAACAGTATGTAGCATCAATTAATTAAGGAAATACATACTAATAACACAAACTATAAATAATGATTTTTTAATGAAATTTTATCATTTATCAAACAACCCAAAACAACAACTTTGCTACATCTTTAAAAGTTAACAATTTTATCTGATATATAAATATGATTAAATATATATGTATGCATTTTAACTTCAGAAACTCGATGATTATTATTTAACTGAATATAAAAGTAACTCGAGGATGTCGCAACAAGAACTGTATTTTCAGCCTTTTATTTATTTATTTATTTTTTTTTTGTGAATACAAAATAATAATGATAACCAAACCTTTAACCCTACACTGCATGATGATACATATGCGAATCAACTAAAATTTCATTCGATACTAAATATATGATGGATTTTTTTTTTTTTTTTTTTTTTTTTTTTTTTGTAAAATATACAATATGAACTTTAAAAAGGCATTAAAAGTTCCTAGTGAAATTTTTTCATTTATTTCACATTGATTCATATCCACGCCTCCAAACATATATTTTAGCCTAAATAAAAGAAGATTGTGAAAGACTGCTTACATTTAATAGAGAGCATTTATATTTGAAAGTGGATCTACAGGAACCATTTGTCCATTAAGTGGGTTTCTCTCAATTTACAAGCAAAAAATACTGCAGAAAATAATTTAGTTGATCACCTTTTACAAAGATCTCATTAATCAATCTGTATATAACAGAGCTTTATTCATACACAATTAATGTCCTATAGCAAGATAGAAAGTATATAATATTTAGCACCTAACAATTCACCGTTGACAATTCCCCATTTAAAACTAAAGTCAAAGCAAAAAAGAATTTTACACATTTAATTCAAATTGCTGCTATGTAGACATTTAGAACAGCAAATCGGTTCAGTAGTTTTCTCGCAAGTTCCAATAGAAAAATTCTTGCAGTGTAGGGTTAAATAAAAGTACTGTCACAATATGTGAGTATGCATATTTGCAAGCACATTGCACTATAATTATTCATAGAAATGTCATCACACTAAAATTATACATATAAATTTATATTCCTATCACATACGTAAATTACTTTTTAACAAGCTAAAGTGCAAAGGTCATCAAATTCAGATTTCTGTTTGGTTAAAGTTGCTCGAACCATGAAATTCTTTGTAATGCTATGTGAATATGTGATGTCTTTGATTACAGTTTAGAAGAGACTTAATTACAAGTGCTGTTGCTTATCTTTTTTAATTTCCTGAATTATTTTCAACTGTTAATGCTATTCATCTCAATGCATGTAAAAAGAATGAATGTCTGGAAGCAAGAGTGTGTTTAAAAAAAGTGCTTCAAAAGAAGCTAAAAAAACAAACAACAACAATTATGATTAAGTCTGAAATTTTTGAAATTTGGTTGAGGATCTGAAGATGAATAAAAGAAATTTGTGATGATTTGTTGTTTTTTTTTTTTAATTAAAAATCAAACATATCCACCTGATTGACATAAATTTTTAAATCACTAGTTATTTTAAAGTTTGAATTTAAGGCTGTTCTAAAAAACTATTTTACCCCATAAAACTTTCTGATACATTTATAGACTCATTTTTAAACTTAAAATCATGAATCACACTTACAGACTTGACTACACTGTAAAAAAAAATCTGTAGTTCTACAGATGTAAAGTTACATGCTTACTAAACTTTCACCTGTAACTGTACGAAAAAAGCTGCAAATCTACAAAACTAGTTTTTGTAAAGCTACAAAAATCTGTAACTTTACAAATGAATCTGCTAAAATTTCAGTAATCTTACTAAACTTTTATTTGTAACCCTGGCTGCAGTTACATGAAAAGTTCTCGGAATCCCAGTTTCCAAAAAAATTCTTAGTAACCTTACAGATTTTTTGATTTTCGGCGCAAAAGTGCGTCTGTTACATGAAATTTTGTTGTTGCCGTTACATGAAAAGTTCTAGGAATCCAAGTTTCCTAGAAAAACTTTAGCAACTTCACAGATTTTTTTTTACAGTGTAATGAAGTGGTTTGGAATCAAATAATTTTCATCATTTTTCGATAAATGGGTTACACCTTGAGTTAAATGACAATGCTATCGCTACCAGGTTGTTGTATTTGGCTATCTGGTTTAAAACACCAATTATGACAACATTTTCTGAAAAATCCTCTGCTTTTATCGAAAAAAAAATATCGGATTTCATACTTTTTTAATAAGAATACTTACCGATCTCATGCATTTACAAACAAAAATGAATTCAGGAATGTGTCAGAAAGTAGCTAATTTAGATTTAAACACATTGCGTTAATTTATGTTAATGGTTATTAAATTGTGTGTTTTTAAGGGGGTTTGTAGTTTTAGATCCATATTTTTTAACCTAAATTATTAAGTGCTTAAAGGATCAATTTCAGAAAAGATATTTTTTCTGTCCTTTACGATGCTATTTTGTTAGGAAAAATCCAATGAATAAGCATTTGTATTATTATTTTAGCTTCGGAACTGAAGAGGTTAAGCAAGATTTGTTTTAGAATATGCTTAGAATTTCAAGAAATAAGAATTTTTGAAATAAGGTTTTTATCTCAGTTCCATTAGCCCAGAACTATAAGTGGGCCATTTTCCCAGAAACAAACTTTTCGGGATTAAATTTTCTGAAATACACGCTGTAAAAAAAAACATATAATTTTTACAGAAAATAATTGTATTTTTTACAGAAAAAAACTGTTTTGAAGAAAAACAGTTTTTTTTCTGTAAAAGAAACTGAATTTTGTAATTTTTGCAGAACAAATCTGTATTTTTACAGAAAAAAACTGTTTTTATGAAAAATTGCAGCTTTTTCTGCAAATTAAACGTTTTTTTTTTGTTTTTTTTTACTGGCGCCAAAATTGACAGTTTTTTTCCTGTCAATTTGACAGATTTTTTTTACAGTGCATAAAATAAATTTAAGGGCTTACATAATATGCTTTTGTATATTTTTGGTCTTATCTAACATCATGCCAATTAGTATTTTCTGAGATCGTGAGAAATATTTTATTAAAATTGAATATTTACATTATGTTGATGCTAAGTTATTAACCATGATGTCCACGACCTGGCATTCTACCCCATAAATTATTTGCAACACACTAAATATTAGACTGAATTGAAGGAAGCAGCTGAATTAAGTTTTCTGCAGTTAATATCACTTGTTCCAGTTAAATAATAATATTTTAAATAAACAAAAGTACTCACCTGGGTTAACTTTACAAAGTGCCCCATTAAAAATAAGTAGGGCCTCACAGAAAAAAAAATTGTAATTAATTTACGGAGCGAGTAAGTGACATACAAACTAGGGCTGTGACTAGGGCTATCCCTAGACCAATTTCGCTGGACATTAAATGGTCCATTTTTTTCAGTATGCCCAAATTCTTTTAAATTTTCATGCGTATTTTTTTTTTTTTTTTTTTTTTTTTAGAACTTAAATGTAAATTGAAACGTTATTCCTTAGTCTAAGACAGAGAATTGGACCACAGTTCAGTTACTCATTCATCTCATCACAATAACCGGACCGGATGTTACCTAATACCTTATATTTTGTTTAGGACTTGTCCTGTTCAAAGTTCATATGATTGACTGCATACATTAAAAGCTGATAAGAAATAAGGTTCAGGAAGAGATAGGACACGTGTTAATCTACATACTCACTCCAATCTTATTTAAGCGTGCTTGGTGAGTAGTTTTATGAATGAAGAATTCTTTTTTTTCTTTTATTACACAAATTATCTTAATATCAAAATAAAAATTACTTTTTTCTTCATTAATTTTAACATACAACAGAGCCTTATTTTACAATAATAAATGTAATATATAAATGAGAAATGGAAAATGTAAATAGGAAAATTATTATATATTTTGATGTAAACTCCCAGAAAATGTATATTTTGGGCAACTGACATTCGTAATTAGTAACAGTACTCAAGTACACAGAGGCGAGATATGATTTTAATGATAGAAAAATAAAAGTATTCAAGACATTTTCCTGTGAAAACGACAAAATAAACTATGGCATGGTTTCCAAATTCATCAAAAGCCTACATATTGAAACATTTTTTTAAATGTACTAACTCTAATGAAGAAATGTGTTGAAGAAAATAGTGATTTGTAATAGAAAAAAAAAATCAGGCATGTCAAACTCATTTATTATCGCGGAACAAGTTAAGCATTAAATACAAAACCGTGGGCCACATCAGAAAAAAAGGAAGAGTAAATTTATTTTATTGCTATTGCACAGAATGAAATTTTTACAACCTTGTGAAGGAAAACCTTGTTAAACCAAAATACAATCTTGTTAAAAAACAAAACAGCAAAAATAAAAATATGAAAATTCCAAAGCCATCCATTGGATAATTCTATAAGTAATGCTCAATATATAAAAGACATCAATTTTAATAAATATTAAAATTTTTAGTTATATCATGAATCTTTCTAGCAATAATACTTATATATTTTAGCTTATATTACAGAAGATCATCACTAGTCGATTAATTATAATTCAATCTTCTGTAATCTTTTTAAAACAGAGCAAATTAGTGTGTTTTTGAGCCTGCGGTTTCTGAACGGGGATTGACAAGCCTAGCTCATTGGGAGCAGAGTGAATAAAAACTCCTTAGTGAAATAAAAAGAGAGAAGATAAAGATAACATAACGAAATGACACCTTTACTAGCCTAAATAATGAAATTCATTATTCAGCTCAAATCCAAAATCCTCGTGTTTGACTATGTATGTCCCTGTGTATGCCAGGTTAACATCTTTAATTCTTTTCTTTCTTGAAAACAAGACGAGAATTCGAGTCAATTTCAAAGCTGCTCATTGAAAAAATACATGTAATATATTTTTTTAAATTATTATCGTTAATTAATGCCATATTTTAATAGTTTTTCTATATATATTTTTAGCACTTAATAAATACTGCACATTACTTTGTAATATGAAAATCGAAGAGCACATGGCAATAAATTATTTTCAACATAAAACATTTTCTTGAATAAAAAGGGAATAAAAACTCCCTAGTGAAATAAAAAGGAAGATAAAGATCACGTAATGACACGGTTACTAACCTAAATAGTGAAATTCATTAAACAGCTCAAATCCGAAATCATCGTGCCTGACTATCACTATATAAGCCCCTGTGTATGCCAGGGTAACATTTTTAATTCTTTTCTTTCTTGAAAACAAGACAAGAATTCGTGTCAATTTCAGAGCTGCTCATTTAAATAAATATATATATATATATATATTATTATCGCTAATTAATGCCATATTTTAATAGTTTTCTATACATTTTTTAGTACTTAATAAATACCGCACATTACTTTGTAATGTGATGAAAATCAAAGAGAGCATGGAAATAAATTAGTTTCAACATAAAACATTTTCTTTTTTTCAGATTCAAGATTTGCTCTTTGTGGCTTTCCGATTCATTATTCTTGCATCTACAATCCCTTGGAACTGAAATTTTAAAATGAGTTAGATCTGACCACATACATAATTCTATACTTTATGATGTTTGCCAGCTCTAAAGCAAGGATGTATCAAATAAGGCAGAAAAATTTCAAAATTTGAAAGATTTCAAGATTTTAAACTCTTTTTGATGGGCGGAGGGCAACAGCAGAAAAACAGAAATTTCTGAACGAAGGTTGGGTGATTTAGAAAAAAAGATAAATTATGTCTCAAGCATAGATTTTGGCGCGTGGCAGTAGAAATTTAGAAGACCATTACTTATAGTTACTTCAAAAGAATATTCTTGGTGGGTCACAGATAAGTTACCGGCAGGACAAGTGTGGCCTGCAAGTCACGTGTTTGTCATGCCTGACCTAAGGCATCAGTGCTTGTTTCTAATGCTGCAACAGAAATATTATTTTCTCATGCTAATATAACATGGTCTGACAAATGTACTCGTTTAACAATAGATTAAATAAAGACGGAAATAAAAATTTCAGAATACCTTGCATGGAATTTTACGACTGTTCATTAACAAATAAACATCTTTTGAAGGCTGTGAAATCCAATTCAAAATATAACAATAACCATGTAAAAGACATTTCTCAAATATTCTTTTATACATATATATATATCATCATCAACAACAACAACCGTTTTCAATCCACTTCTGGATGTAGGTCTCCCCCCAGATTTTTCCAATGTTTTCTGTCTAGTGCTTTAGTCATCCAATTTACAACGGCTACTTTTCTGATTTCATCACTCCATCTTACTTGAGCTCGTCTTCTTGGCCGTTTTACATCTCTGGGATACCACTGTAGAGTGTTTGTGCTCCATCTATTGTCTTGAATTCTTGCAATGTGCCAGCCCATTTCCATTTTAGCCGTTTAATTATTTCAATGATGTCAAAAACTTTCGTCTGACTTCTTATCCAGGTTATTCTTTTTCTGTCTCTTCTAGTTATACCTAGCATACATCTTTCCATACTTCCCTGTGTTGTTTGTTATCTTTGTACCATCCGTTTTGTTAGCGTCCATGTTTCTGCTCCATAAGTTAGCACAGGCAAAACACATTGGTTAAATAACTTTCTTTTCAAACAAAGGGGCATGCTACTCTTCAGAATAATATTGTTCTTCCCAAAAGCACTCCATCCATTTCTTATTCTTCTATTGATTTCATTCATGATACTATTATCCGATGATATTTTCTGCCCAAGGTACACATAACTTTGCACTTCTTTAATTTCAGTGTTGTTGTAGACAATTTTCTTTTTTGATGCAAATAAATTGAACATCACCTTAGTCTTTTCCAAGTTCATTTTTAATCCCACATTAATGCTAGCTTCTGCCAAATCTTTTAGCATATTTTCCAATTCTTCAGGACTGTTACTGAAAATTGAAATGTCGTCAGTGAATCGGAGGTGACTTAATATTCCCCATTTATTCTAATCCCTTTGACATGACATCGCGGTGCTTAAGAAGTGCCTACGCAGCGTGCAACGCCGCCGCGCGTAACCTCCAACTAAATATGAATACGAACTACGAATGAATTTCGAAACAATGCACGGCCTAAAAGTATAATTTGGAAGCTCTGGTGGAGTCCCGAGGGCCATTCCAGAGTTGGAAGCACGAGGTTAAATATAACCTCCAGAAAAAAGGGGCGCATAAGGCATCCAAGAATTTTTTGGTTGCCCTATACTTCGATGTCACTTCACCAACTGGCGTCGGCAAAAAACGGAAAATGCAAAGACAGTAGGGTACCAACGAGCACAGAAAGCTATAGCATAAGGTAGCCAAGCCTAACTAACCTTTCTAAGAACTTATAAAAAAAAGGGGGGCCACATAGCTCACTAATTTTGATGTCAAGCCTAGTGCGCATTACAGGTCGTGGGTCTCCCGGCTTTCACACAAACCGTTTAGGCTTTAAAAAGGCTTTGTGTTACTAGACATCGAAAGAACACCGCTAATGCAAATTGCATTTTGGCATTGACAGTGATCGAAAATGGGGACAAGTTAAGATTAAAATTAAATGCTAAAAACAAACATCAACTTCAAAATTAACTGTAAAACTGGGGTAAGAATTTCGTGACCGGGATGCCTAAGCACCGCCGGTCGACTGAACCAAAAAGGGGGGGGGGGGGGAATGTATAAGTGGCCGGGGTGCAGTGAGCAAACACCCCAAGGCCGGCGGGAAAAGGGTAGGCAGAGCCTGACCTCTCCCTGGTGGATGTACCGAAGATGCACGAAGACAAATTAAAATTTTGAGTTTTTCCAATCCAGCTTCTTCAAAATATTTTCTAAGACAGCCGTAAAAAGCTTAGGCGAGATAGTGTCTCCTTGTCTTACCCCTCTTCCAAGCTTGATCTTTGCTTTTCCTTTGTCCAAGCGGATGGTTGCTGTTGCTTTCTTGTAAATCTTCTTTATAATATTGATGTAAGGTTTGTCTATACCAATGTCCTCCAGAGATTCTACTACTGCTGATGTGTAGACCGAATCAAATGCTTTTTCATAATCAATAAAGGCAATGCAAAGAGGTAAATTATATTCCTTATGTTTTTCAATGAGTTCCCTTACCGTTTGGATATGATCCATTGTGCTGAATCCACTTCGGAATCCTGCTTGTTCTCTAGGTTGAGCTGAGTCCAGAGCTTCAAGTCTTGTCGTTAAAACTTTGGTGAAAATTTTATAAATCACTGATAGTAAGCTGATCGGACGGTAGTTTTATATATATATAAGTATATATATATATATAAAGGGCTGTTTAATAGCCTCTGCTTATTAACCAGGAGAAGACCCTTTAATTGCCTTCGAAGAGGACTTAAAGGAATCGACTGGGAGCGGAGACTTAATGTCCAATCCGCACCTTCCACCGGTGCAGCCTGTTAATACCCTTGCCTAGTGCATGGGGAACGAACGCGGATGGGCTTCCTCCAACTCGCTTGGCCAGCGTGGAGGAATTTGGCCACCTACCCCCCTTATCTTACCATGAATTCACAAAATAAATCACGGCCCTTAATTCCCGGCGGTCTGAATGTTCCTGGTTACGGCAGCGATCAGAAAGACATGAAGACAGAGGGTGCTAAGAATAACCGGGCTCGGCTAGGCTGCCATAAGTTGATGACCTTGGCTACGTATAATGGACGATCCCTACCTTCGGAAAATCGTTTACAGGAACTTGAAGAAGAATTAGAAAGAATCAACTGGGACATCCTAGGATTATGTGAAGTAAGAAGAAAAGGAGAAGAGAAGATAGATCTTGCCAGCGGGCATGTATTATACTACAGAGGCACAGAAGATGGAAGAACAAGCGGTGTGGGATTTCTGATTCATAAAAGGTGGAAGAATCACATCGTAGAATATGATAGTGCATCAGATAGAGTTGCAAGGTTAGTAATACAGGTGTCCAGAAGATACAAGCTGCAAATTACCCAAGTTTATGCACCAACAGTAAGCTATACTGATGAAGAAGTTGAGGATTTCTATGAAGAAGTAGCTTCAATGCATTAAAAGGGAAAATGCTACATAAAATTAATAATGGGACACTGGAATGCTAGAATTGGAGAAAAAGAGAAAGGCGAGTTATCAGTAGGAAATCATGGATATGGGGTGCAAAATGAAAGAGGAAACAGATTGATTGAGTTTGCAGAATGTGAACAGTTGTATATCATGAATTCATTTTTCAAGAAAAAGCCACAAAGGAAATGGACATGGCGTTGTGCAAATGGCTCAACAAGTGAAATCGACTACATCTTAACAAACAAAAAGCATCTTATTCAGGATTGCAGCGTTCTCAATAACTTCAATACAGGAAGTGATCACAGGTTGGTTAGATGCAAACTGCTGTTAAATACTAAAGTGGAAAGAATGAAGCTTTTGCAACACTCAAAGAAATCAATCGATATAAATAATCTCCAGAAACATAAAGAAGAATTCCATTTGGAACTTAAAAACCGTTTCCAAGTACTTCAATCAACTTTAGAAGAAGAGCAAGATGTTACAGTAGTGAACAAGAAACTAACCAATACTATACAAGATATTGCAAAGAAGATAGCCGGTGATGCACAAGTAAAGCAGACAAAGAAAATAACAGAAGAAACAAGAAGATTGATGAAGAAACGCAGAGAATTTAAAATGAAGAAAAACGATCCTAAATCAAGAATTGAATATGCTGAATTATGTAAAACGGTAAGAAAATGTGTTACAGAAGATATCAGAAAATTTAACTCTGATCTTGTTAAGAAAATTCTAGATGATAACAAAAGTTTAAAATCAGCTGGCGCAAACTTTGTGTTGGAAGAAAAGGTATTTTTGCACTAAAGAGGGCAGATGGAACAATCACCAAAATCAATAAAGAAATAGTACACATTGTCGAAAAATTCTATAACGATTCATATAAATGTGAAGACCAAAGAGAAATCAACCTATATGATCCACGAGAAAACTTAACAGAAACCGAAGCCATAATCCCAGTGGATGACAGACGAAGTTTTACAAGCCATTAAATTTATGAAAAAAGGTAAATACCCAGGAGAAGATGGAATTACAATCGACCTTATCAAAGAAGCACGAGAAGAATTTGCAAAAATGCTATCCTTACTGTTTTCCAAATGTCTCAAGAAGTCAGATGTACCAGAAGATTGGAATAATGCTGTGATGGTGCTACTTTACAAGAAAGGAGAGAAGGAAAACATTAAAAACTACTGTCCGATCAGCTTACTATCAGTGATTTATAAAAATTTCACCAAAGTTTTAACGACAAGACTTGAATCAGCTCTGGACTCAGCTCAACCTAGAGAACAAGCAGAATTCCGAAGTGGATTCATCACAATGGATCATATCCAAACGGTAAGGGAACTCCATTGAGAAACATGAGGAATGTAATTTACCTCTTTGCCTTGCCTTTATTGATTATGAAAAAGCATTTGATTCGGTCTACACATCAGCAGTAGTAGAATCTCTGGAGGACATTGGTATAGACAAACCTTACATCAGTATTGTAAAGAAGATTTACAAGAAAGCAACAGCAACCATCCGCTTGGACAAAGGAAAAGCAAAGATCAAGCTTGGAAGAGGGGTAAGACAAGGAGACACCATTTCGCCTAAGCTTTTTACGGCTGTCTTAGAAAATATTTTCAAGAAGCTGGATTGGGAAAACAAAGGGATTAGAATAAATGGGGAACATTTAAGTCATCTCCGATTCGCTGACGACATTGTAATTTTCAGTAACAGTCCTGAAGAATTGGAAAATATGCTAAAAGAGTTGGCAGAAGCTAGCATTAATGTGGGATTAAAAATAAACTTGGAAAAGACTAAGGTGATGTTCAATTCATTTGCATCAAAAAAGAAAATTGTCTACAACAACACTGAAATTAAAGAAGTGCAAAGTTATGTGTACCTTGGGCAGGAAATATCATCGGATAATAGTATCATGAATGAAATCAATAGAAGAATAAGAAATGGATGGAGTGCTTTTGGGAAGAACAATATTATTCTGAAGAGTAGCATGCCCCTTTGTTTGAAAAGAAAGGTATTTAACCAATGTGTTTTGCCTGTGCTAACTTATGGAGCAGAAACATGGACGCTAGCAAAACGGATGGTACACAGATTACAAACAACACAGAGAAGTATGGAAAGATGTATGCTAGGTATAACTAAAAGAGACAGAAAAAGAATAACGTGGATAAGAAGTCAGATGAAAGTTTTTGACATCATTGAAAGAATTAAACGGCTAAAGTGGAAATGGGCTGGGCACATTGCAAGAAGACAAGACAATAGATGGAGCACAAACATCCTAAAGTGGTATCCCACAGATGTAAAACGGCCAAGAAGACGACCTCAAGTAAGATGGAGTGATGAAATCAGAAAAGTAGCCGGTGTAAATTGGATGACTAAAGCACTAGACAGAAAACATTGGAAAAATCTGGGGGAGACCTACATCCAGCAGTGGATTGATGATGGTGGTTGATGATGATAACGGTTGATGATGATGATGATGATATATATAAAACAGGGTGCATACAGTTTGACCATAGTTTTTTAATACTAGAATTTTTCAACATATTTAAACAGAAAAATATTATACATTTTACGATTAAATAAGGTGATTACAAATTCTACAATTTAAATATTAAACAGAAAATTTCTAATGTGAAATAGTGATGCCATACTTCTTGAAGATTCCAAAGAGTGTGTGTGCATAACTTGATGTAAAGCATGACCTGCAATATAATTTAATTTTTTGTATCACCACATTGCATATCTGCAACATACCCAAAAGTCAATGTTACTTTTACAGTGGGCTTTACAAAAAGATTTTATTTATTACTACATCTCCCAAAACAGCAGTAAATATAAATTGTTCATAGAATTCTCAACAGACGGTGATACTGAGTTAATTTTTCTTGCCAAAGTTTTATTTATCAGTTGAGCAGCTTCGCATTTTTATTAATAAAATTAACTTCGTTAATTTTGTCAAATTAAAAAAGTTGGAGACGGCCTAAAATAGATTTTTACAAAAAAAAAGTTTGCAAACTTTAAAATTTTGTATTAGAAAATCGATAATATTTATGAGAAGTATATCATTTCCTGTTTTTTGCATATGATAAAAAAGTACCGTTTAGTCAATAATTTTTTGTTTTTATGTTCTAAATTTTATTTTTTACATGCTTAAAATGATGTATTCTAACATCTGAGTAAATATTTTTCAAGTTTGAGTTGTTAGTCACAAAGGGTGAAGTACTGAATTTTTTATACTGTTGTTTAATTTTTAATATATTCTTTTAAAAGATATAAATTCTATTTGTGATAAATAAACCTGTATTTACTCAGAATGCATTTCATTAATATCTCATTTTGTGAGCTTTCATTTTCATAAAAATACTGCTAATTATTTGAAAAACTACCTCAACTAATTTCACACTATACTCTTATTATAATGTATAATTCATGCATATTGAATATAATGCAAAGAAATTGCTTAATACAGTAGCATGTCAAGATGGATTCATAAGGGACCAGAAAAAATTCCATTTTTTAGACAGGTTTCAGTCTAAGCATGTACACCATTCCTTAAAACTGTATTGCACTGCTTTAGCTTTAGCTGAGATTCTAAAATTCTGTTTTATACAAGTTTTATTGTAACACTTCAGTTGTGACGCTTTTGTAGAGCTAGTCGTGCTTGTTTAAATACTAGACCTTGCAACGTTAGCTGTGACAGCCCATGGAGTATAATTTGTCAGGTAGGCACATTATTTATATGAAAAAATATTTTTCCTTGTTTTTTAATTATTTACATGTATAACATGGTTATACCACAAGGCATTCCCATTACAATATATTTACAATTGCAATTACTTTTAATAAATATTCCGCTACATTGTTTTGTACATTTCTAGGAGAATAACCAAAATAGAAATCATTATCTTGAAATAATAAGAAACTTGGAACTGATTATTCAATTAAACTGAGATCACATTCTACTGAGTATTCTTAATATTTTTAAAATTTTAGCTGACATACAACACAAACAAACACATATTTAGAGAGTTAACAAGTTTCAATATGTTCTAACAATTGAGTATTCAAAAAGAATACTCAATTTATATATACAGTTGGCAGAGATTTAAAAAGAAGAAAGAAAGAACAGCCACACATTTTAATTGCCATAAAACAAAATAGCCATTCAATTGGAAATTACATCTTGCTCCAATTTACGTAGGAAAAAAATCCACATTGAAATTCGTTAAGAAAAAAAAAGAATTTAAAGGAATAAAATTTCATAAAATTTAAATTTGGAAAACTCTCCTAAATAGCAGATAAATGAATTTACTTTTAATGGCCTATTCATTTTACAAGTAGAAACAGTACATTGTAAGTTGTGAAAGTAAAAAAAATATCATAAAAGTAATCTCCATGGTAAAATAGTTTTAACAAAATATCACTCACCTCAACATGAAATCTTCAAACCTAATACATATATAATTATCAGGTAATTGGAAATATTTCAATCTCTTTGGATTGCCTTTTAAAAATAATGGTTTACCTACTGAGATATGGATATAAATATTTTCGTAAATAATAATCTTATGTGTTTTATTGATATTAATATGATATAAATGCATTTTTTTCTTATTATCGATATTAATAAAGGAATTCGTATTTAAATACAATCATTATAATAAAGGTAAAAATATAACACATAATAAAGAAACAGATATATCCGTTAAATAATTTTTATTTCAGAAATTTATTTAAATTATTTATTGAAATATTTAAGTAAGGAGGGAATGGTGAGGGGTCAAGTGCATTAGCCCAAAAATGCCATTAAATAAGTATTTTACGAAATACACACTTTTACTTATACAATTAAAAGTATTGACAGGACTTGATAACATCAAGAAGATTTGCAATTCTTACAATTGATCATCATTGAAATATAGATATGACATAAAACAGCCTATACACTATCAGTAACATTTTTTCCCTCTGTTTTATTTGAAAGGATAATTGAAATATTTCATATCTCTTCTCAAAAGAATTATTTTAAGAATAGTTAGGGATACAGTTCAGCAAATAGAAAGTTCGTGAGGAAAATAGAGCTTAATTATTTACTCTAATAAAAGTTTATCATGAAAAGGGTTACTGAATGTTCCATTTTATCATTGTGGGAGGAGATAAAGAAAAATAATTTCTGTGCTTTACCATTCTGCTTCAAATACGAAGATCATTGAATCACATCATAGAGTCAGTGTTAGCGATTCAAATGAGAGTATTAGCAATAAGGTGCATTGATCTCTAGAGAAAGATCATAATGTTTTTTAAAATGCTGAAATATCCAGTTCAGACAACTTTTTATCTGTTTCAGCTCCATTTTGTAGTACAGTAATCCGTTAACATCGCGAGGGTTAGGTTCGCGGAAAACTCCGTGAATGTCAAAATCGCGAATGTTGAGACTACCTTTCCGTGCATAATTACGTTTTAATATTTTATTTTAATGTAAAAATATAATTGAAAAGTAAAAATATATTTATTGAGTATTAAAAAATACATGCTGTAAATAAATTTGAATAATTATAAACATATTCTACAAAGTTTAGTTTGCTAGTTGGTGGCTGAAAAAAATTATTGATGTGCAATTATTTCTAAGAACAGATCTTTTGTTTATTTTTTTTTGGGGGGGGGGGGGTAATCAAATTTATAATATGTTTAATTTAAGGGTACGATCGTTAAACTTGATATTTTTATATTCTATAGAAAAATCCTAATAAAAAGGCATTATAAATTACTGTTTACTAACTAAGTTAAGTACCATTATTGTCTTTGTAAAGTCTTAATGTTACGTCTTAAATTCATTGCCTAAAAAGACACAAAAGAGTTTAAACACTTAAAAAGTTACTGAAAAAAAAATTAATTACGTCTTAATTACGTCTTAATTGACAATAAAAGTTACGTCAGTTACGCGTGTAAATGCCATTTTTTTTCTTTTTTATTATTCAGAAATTAATTAAACAAGTTACTGTTATAATTTGGCATTACTTAGTGTTGTTGAGAACATTAAATCACCTTTTTTAACTGGATAGTTTTGATAATTTTTACACTTCAATGAATGCAGAAAAAATGTTTGTATATTTTATGTTACGCCAGTTACAGAATTTTGAATTGCAATTTTTGGAACTCAAAGAGAGATTGAAATAATCTGCAGGTATTTGGGTATTAAGACCTTAGTAAGAAATATTTTAAATTGTAAAAATTTCTTCTAGCTTTATTAGTAAATTTTCTACATAGATTTGAAAACAAAATTCGATGATAAAATGTTACGTGAGTTACGATGGAATTGCCCTATAAGGAAAAATTGCGGTCTCGATTTTTCTTTTAAATTTGAGACTCCTCACCCGTTAAGGATTGCATTCTATTGCTTTCTCAACGAGTTGTTGTTGAAGTTTTAAAATTTTCCATATAATTTGCAGAAACATTTTCATTTTCAATGAAAATTTTGAATTTTTGAAAATTTAGGACTTTTTAGATTTGAACATCAATTTATGTTTCGGGTTTCTTGGAATTATTGATCTATATTTTTCCTTAATACAAGGGTTGAAATTCGCAGAAGTTAGACTATACAATACAATGCAGCAGTTAGTGTCAAATAGTTTTATGGAATTGGTAAAACAAAGCGAGTTTACTTTGTAAAAAAATATTCTTTATGAAACGAAATTCATGAATAACCAAGTTAAGTATTCGCGAATGTTGAAATGTTCTTCATTTTTTATTTCGCAAATAATCAAAACTCAAATTTAAATATTTTTCCTTTCTTTTTCAACAAAATTAATACACAAATTTCGATATGCTTTTATTTAGTAATTTTCTTTTCTTACAAAACAAAGTAAAACTACTTTACTGTGTATAAAAAAATAAAAGAATTTTCTAAATTAAATCGCATTCTGTTCAAACATAGCTGTTGTATCAACATAAGATGAATATGACAAAAAAATAATTTTATTGAGATATAAAAGAAATTGCTTATCGGTTCAAACAACAGAATGGTTGAAAAAAGGTTTAGATACCAAACCCGTCAGGTAATTTCTTTGAAAACTTATACAGTTGTTGTAGCGGTTTTTTAATGTATTCATCAAATTGGAGCTCAATTGGAAGCATAGTTTGGGCACTATAGTTTTCACTCCCACACACATACATAGCAACATAATTGTAAAACCATCAAAAACTTTCCCCGTCGGGGCGGGGGGGGGGGGGGGTGCGGACCTGAAAATGTGAATATACATTCATACGTACACACATATGTTTGGAATAAGTTTTTAAATGGCAAAAACAAATTTCAAAAACCTCAAAATGTAAAAGTACCAATATTTCTATAATCATGTTTTTATCATGATTAAAATACTTCCTTACACCTGTGATGGAGTTTTATGTCACCATTCACCCCGTGTGACACAAAACTCTGTCAGAACACCATATGTGTACAAAAAGTAAAAAATGAAAATTATTCTTTATGAATTAAATCGACCTTTTATTTTTTTTGTAATTCAAAACTACATCTTCAGTGAAGAATAAAATATTGTTGACGTTGAGCATAGTAAAATTTAAAGCCTATGCAATAAATGAAAATGAAAATTCTATATGTTATGAATAAAGTAATGAAAATTAAATCAACTTACATTAAAGTTTTACTTTTCATTTATTTAAAAACCTACCAACTCTGCAACAATGAAGCCAACCCTTTCTCCCACACCCCCCAAAAACAGAAAAGAAAAGAGAGAGGGGAGAAGGGGTTAAGAAGAACAATTACTTCCTACAGAAAAATGCTTTCTATTTAATTTCCCATCACAACACTTTCATTCATATACAGTGAAACCTCTCTGTGCGACCAACTCCTTGAACGACCATTTCTTCATGGAACGAAATTTATTCCCATAGGCTCAATACTAATTTTACCTCCATTTAGAGACCATCCCACTTGAACTCCCTCCATGAGCGACCCATTTCGTTGAAGAAAATGAAACAAATTCCGTTTTTTTCTGGTCGCTTGAAGAACGTTTTATTAGAAAAATAATTCCGGACAGCGCATTATTCATCAAGCTTCTAAGCTAAGTTTAGATTTTTTTTTTTCAGTAACTTTTAAGTGTTTAAACTCCTTTGGGCCTTTTTAGGCAATGAATTTAAATCTGATGACAAATTAAGAATGACGGTCAATAAACTACCCTGCCCTATTCTGTCTGGAAACTCAAAGAAATAGCTAAGTTAATGAAATCGACATTATTTCTTTCTGTCCAAAAAAAAAAAAAAAAAAAAAAAAATGCATTTATTTACTGAACTTCGAAAGGACTTGGAAATAAAAGTTATAAAAAATAAAATCACCAAAAAATCAAAGCAAACGTCAATGTATTCATTAAGGTTTCGTTCATCTGACGAAACCCTATTCGTCTCGCTCCTCTGTCTGTCCGTCACAGAGCTCGTTCTCAAAAACTATACATGTTGGAGACATGAAATTTTGGGTACTTATAGCTGAACACCTCACATCATACGAAAAATGATAAAATTTTGAAAAAGTCGCACATTTAACACTTTGGGCTCCCGCATGTGTATTTTAAACAATTCTTTCTAAGTGAGCTCCTAATTAATTTGGAGGCGTGAAATTTTGTATACTTATAGTTGAACTCCTCACATCAAATGATAAATCATAATATTTTGAAAATGTCGTACGTTTAACCCTTTGGGGTCCCACATGTGTATTTTAAACAATTCTTTCTAAGTGAGCCCCTAATTATGTTGGAGACATGAAATTCTGGGTACTTATAGCTGAACACCTCACATCAAACGACAAATCATAAAATTTTGAAAAAGTCGTACATTTAACCCTTTGGGCTTCCGCATGTGTATTTTAAACAATTCTTTCTAAGTGAGCTCCTGATTAGTTTGGAGGTGTGAAATTTTGCATACTTATAGCTGAACACCTCACATCAAACGACTAATCATAAAATTTTGAAAATATCGTACATTTAACCCTTTGGGGTCCCACATGTGTATTTTAAACAATTCTTTCTAAGTGAGCTCCTAATTAGTTTGGGGACGTGAAATTTTGCATACTTATAGCTGAACACCTCACATCAAACGACAAATCATAAAATTTTGAAAATGTCGTACGTTTAACTCTTCGGGGTCCCACATGTTTATTTTAAACAATTCTTTCTAAGTGAGCCCCTAATTAGGTTGGAGGCGTGAAATTTTGCATACTTATAGCTGAACACCTCACATCAAACGACAAATCATAAAATTTTGAAAAAGTCGTACATCTAACCCTTTGTGCTCCCACATGTGCATTTTAAATAATTGTTTATAAGTGTGCCCCTATTTAGGTTGGGGGGGGGGGGGGTGAAATTTTGCGTACTTATAGCTCAACACCTCAGATCTCACGTCAAATAATAAATTTTGAAAAAGTTTTATGTTTAACCCTTTCAACTCCAGCTTGTGTATTTTAAGCCATTCTTTCTAACCGAGCCCCTAATTAAATTGGAGATTTGAAATTTTGCATACTTATTGCAGAACATCTGAGGCCAGGCGACAAATCATAAAAATCTTGAAAAAGTCTTACGTTTAGTCCTTTGAGCTACCACATATGTATTTGAAGCAATTCTTTCTAAGAGAGCTCCTAATTAAGTTGGTGACATGAAATTTTGCATACGTATAGCTGAACGCCTCAGACCACACGACAAATCATAAAATTTTCAAAAAGTCTTTTATTATTTAACCCTCTGGGCTCTGACTTGTATATTTTAAGCAATTTTTCTAACCTCCGCCCTTTTAACCCGGGGAGAAATTTTCCAACTTTTGCCGACACCCCTTTGACCATTCTTTCATATTATGCACCATAGCCTTATATATTTTAGTTCCATTTTTTTCCGCCAGGTACGCCAACTTATCTTTGGTGCTATGGACCCAATCCCCTCGACTAATATATCTACAGATAGTATGTAAAACGGATTTTTGTTCGGATACAGGTTTGTTTAGAATCAAGTGCGCCCCTGGTTGTGAAATGTGGAACTAACAAATTTTTCAAAAGGATAAAGTGTTTTGAAAGGAATATTAAACGAAACCCTCTGTGCGATCTGTGATCACACTTACCCACTTGTTTTTAGGGTTTCGTTCATCTGACGAAACCCGATTCGTCTCACTCCTTTGCCTGTCTGTCCGTCACAGAGCCCGTTCTCAGAAACTATACATATTAGAGACTTGAAATTTTGGGTACTTATAGCTGAACACCTCACATCAAACAACAAATCCTAAAATTTTGAAAAAGTCGGTAATTAACCGAATTACGGGCTAATTAACTTCTAAAATTAACCAATCAACCTTTTGAACGCAGGTTCAAACGGACATTCTCCAAATCTTCAAAGTTTCTCCTAGGGGTTGCCAGTAAAATCACAGGATGCATGGTTACCACGGAGGAAATTAAGCAATAAATGAAGTCGACATTTAAAAAGCGAAATCGCATCTCTAAGTATTGGTCGTACAAATTCGTAAAATGTATAGAAATACGCGGAAAAAATTCTACTTTATTTTGGTATAAAGTTCAAATTTCTGCGTTGGGTATAACGCAAAAAATCCACTAAAAATCGATCGATAAAAATTTATTTTCTGTATTTGAAAAGACAACGAAAAGAGATTTCATTTCAGCTTAAAGCAGGTGTTGTCATCTTCCAGACATATCGACGTTGGAGAAATTTAAGCAGAGGGTATTTTAATACGAAATTTAAACTTTTTAAATATTAAATTTTTTGACATCCTGACGCGAAATTGTTCGCTGATTTCATATATACCCAGCTCAAACTCCTAGTTACTTACAAGCTGAGATATTAATTATTATTTCAATTGGATCATTGCTTTAAAACTTTCCTTTCAACGGGTTTTTTATCTCATACATAACGACGCACCTGCGGTTTTTATTTTAATACGAAATTTAAACTTTTTAAATATTAAATTTTTTGGCATCCCGATTTAAAATTCTTCGCTGATTTCATACATACCCAGTTCAAACTCCTAGCTTAATTACAAACTGAGATATTAATTATTATTTAATTAATCGGTTTCATTTCCATCAAATGCGGGTTGGCACGTGCTTTTTTAACCACGAAATAATTTAAATTAGGAAATCTATCAATGTGCGTGAGGTTCAGCGCTATCAGATAGGTATAACTTTCGAGGGGAGACAAAAGCGTGCTTCGCCCGCTATCGCATAATTTTTATTTGTTAGGTTTGTGTCAATGGAAAGGGGGGGGGGGGAAATACTTTTGATTAAATATCCCAGTTAGTTCGCATTACAGATATTATTATGACGTGCTTCGCCCGCTATCGGATAATTTCAGTGCGTGATAACTTAATTGTCTGAGCGAAGCGAAGGCTAATACTCAGCGAAATACTCAGTAGCTGGACACATTACAGCTACGATGGATATTAACGCCATGTCCTACTGAAAAAAAGCCTAATAAAAACCTTTCGTCAAGCATAACTCAAAAAATATTTGTCGGATTTCGTTTCTGATTGCACCAGAAGGTACCTATGAGGGCCACCTACTGAATGCACCTACTATGAAAAATAAGTTCAAAACCGTTTAAAAATTATATTAAAAAAACTGATAAAAAAGCACAATTTATCTGCATACGTCACAGAAATTTGTTGTGCGTCACTTTCACCAGTGGATGTTTTCGTAGACAACTGGTTTGAACACATGGAGCAAATAAAAAAAATACGCACGCACTAATATTGAATAGATCAGTTTCAACCACGTGGTCGCAAACCTTGTAACAACCCGTGGCAACCAGTTTTGGTGGGCAAACAAATAATAATACAGTACTCCGTACCACGGTGACCGTTTTTAGCCTGTTGTATAAAGTCTGGCCTGTTGAATGACATACAACAGGCTAAATCCGGCTAAAAACTCAGGCTAAAAGATAGTTGTCAGTCTATCGACTGGAAATTAACAGATTTTTTTAATACTCGTATAACGAAATTTAGAAGCGATTGTGGATGATTAAAACAAAAGACAAGAGTGTTTATTGCTCCGGGAGGTTATCTTTCTCTGGATGTCTGTCTGTCTATCATACAGCATGCAATTTTCTTGTAAAGGATGATATTATTACGCAGTAAAACCTCCATAACGGACACACCCGATTAGTGGACACCTCTATTTAGCGGGCATTTTTTCGATTACCAACCCTTAAATAACTGTAAATTTTTTACTCTCAGTAGCGGACACCTCCAAATAGAGGACAAATTCTGCCCTCCCGAGGTGTTCGCTATTCAGAGGTTTTACTGGTAAAACCTCCATAACGGACACACCCGATTAGCGGATCCCTCTACTTAGCGGACATTTTTTCGATTACCAACACTTAAATAACTGTACATGTTTTACTCTCAGTAGCGGACACCTCCAAATAGAGGACAAATTCTGCATTCTCGAGATGTCCGCTTTTCAGAGATTTTACTGTATATATTACTGATAGTTATTTTACAGTGCCGCACAAAAGAATAAGAATATATGAAACGAATATAAATTAAATTCGGGATTGGTAGATCGCTGATGGTAATGTAATTTTAGGATGTTGTTACAGTCATTCGCAGCATGTTTTTAGAGTTTCGTTCATCTAACGAAACCTGTCTCACTCCTTTGTCTGTCTGTCTGTCCGTCTGTCACAGAGCCCGTTATCAGAAACTATATATGTCGGAGACTTGAAAATTTGCATACTTATAGCTGAACACCACACATCAAACGGCAAATAATAAAATTTTGAAAAAGTCTGATATTTAACCCTGTGGGCTCTCACTTGTGTATTTTAAGCAATTTTTCTAACTCGGCCCCTAACTAAGTTGGAGACATGAAATTTTGCGTACTTATAGCTGAACACCTCAGATCAAACGACAAATAATAAAATTTTGAAAAAGGGTCTAATATTTAATTCTCTGGGCTCTAACTTGTGTATTTTAAACAATTTTTCTAACTCGGCCCCTAATTAAGTTGGAGACATGAAATTTTTCATACTTATAGCTGAACACCTCACATCAAACGATAAATAATAAAATTTTGTAAAAGGTATAATATTTAACCCTCTGTGCTCTAACTTGTGCATGTTAAGCAATTTTTCTAACTCAGCCACTAATTAAGTTGGAGACATGAAAGTTTGCATACTTATAGCTGAACACTTGCGATAACACGATAAATCATAAAATTTTGAAAAAGTCATATTTAACCCTCCGGTCTCTAACTTCTGTATTTTAAGCAATATTTCTAACTCAGCCCCTAATTAAGTTGGAGACATGACATTTTGCATACTTATAGCTGAACACCTCACATCAAACGGCAAATAATAAAATTTTGGAAAAGCCTAATATTTAACCCTCTGGTCTCTAACTTGTGTATTTTAAACAATTTTTCTAATTCAGCCCCTAATTAAATTGGAGGCATGAAATTTTACATACTTATAGCTGAATACCTCACATCAAACGACAAATAATAAATTTTGAAAAAGTCTATTATTTAACCCTCTGGGCTAATTTGTGTATTTTAAGCAATTTTTCTAACTCAGCCCCTAATTAAGTTGGAGACATGAAATTTTGCATACTTATAGCTGAACACCTCACATCAAACGACAAATAATAAAATTTTGTAAAAGGTCTAATATTTAACCCTCTGTGCTCTAACTTGTGCATGTTAAGCAATTTTTCTAACTCAGCCACTAATTAAGTTGGAGACATGAAAGTTTGCATACTTATAGCTGAACACTTGCGATAACACGATAAATAATAAAATTTTGAAAAAGTCATATTTAGCCCTCCGGTCTCTAACTTCTGTATTTTAAGCAAATTTTCTAACTCAGCCCCTAATTAAGTTGGAGACATGAAATTTTGCATACTTATAGCTGAACACCTCACATCAAACGACAAATAATAAAATTTTGAAAAGTTTAATATTTATCTAATATTTTGTCTGGCGCAATTTTTAAATTTAAATTGTTTTGCAAAACTATTTTTTGTTCATTTTGCATAATAAGTGTAATGTGACGTAATTTCTTCTATTTAAGACTTCTAACGCATGTTAATGAATATCTTATAATCGTCTGATCCCCTAGTCTATAATAATAAAATTAAAAGTATGTCTCTCTCTCTGTGTATACGTGTTTTCTGTGTTCTGAAACGACCGCTGCAAGCAGAGCTTCATCATTTGCAGGAAATTTGTTTATCTGTTGTTATCGACGTCGAAGACAATTATTGGATTTTTTCATAATTAGCTGAGATATTCCTGAAAAGTTCCCTTAAGGGAAGTAGAGGTCTACTTAAATGGCCTAAAATTCAAGTAACTGGTAGTATTTTTTTATTCTGTTACAAAGAAAGGAGATATCACCTTCGGACATACTGCATTATCTTTATTCGCATTTTACTTATATAGAAAAAAAATTGAAAAAATAAAATGAATAATACGCCTTGTGCGACGCGTTGTACAGTCGTGGAAAAAAAAAAGTAAACACCCCCCACTAACTCCTAAACAAATTAACGTAGAAGAAAGTTACTGATACCGAACGATTGGAAATAGTGTCTACATTTAAATGATGTATATAAAATTTGCTGAGGGGGCCATCTACATATTAAAACAATATTATTTTACAATATCCTTTCTGTTTTAAAATTCACATGTAAATATAGTTTTCATGGCGTAATTTTCAATAAGTGCCCGCTTTTTATACCTAATTATTTAATTCTAATTTGAAGGGGGTTTTTCTGTTTATAATAGTAACCTGTAAATAATTTTTTTATTTGAAGCAAACATTATTGTTTGCGCTGTTTATACAGTTGGCAACAGTTTAAATTAATACCATTTTCTAAAATATGTAAAAAATATCTTTTGAAATGCTGAATATTTGAATTTAAAATAGAAATAAAACCTCAAAAAATGAGTCAAATTAAAATAAAACAGAAAAGTGCCCAGCTAAACTGATGGCATTGAGCTCACAGGCTATTAACACTAATTGTATATTATACTCTTATTTTAAAGAATAATGCCCGTCAAAAAAATAAGTGAAGGGGAATCAGCCCCCGTTTCCCCTTTATACTTAACCAGTGAACCTCCAAATCTAATCAGGGAAGCTCCTTATCATAATAAACCGGTATACCAAATTTGGAGCAAATCGAATAATCCTGAAAAAAAACATTTATCTAAATTAAGGGGGTGGACTAGCCCCCCTTTATCCTTAACCAATGAATCCCCAAAACGAATTAGGGAAGCTCCTTAACATAATAAACCGGTATACCAAATTTGGAGCAAAGCGAATAATTCTGCATGAAAAACCAGTTTATATAAATTAAGGGGGGTGGATTAGCCCCCCTTCCCCCTTTATCCTTAACCAATGAACCCCCAAAACTAATCAGAGAAGTTCCTTAACATAATAAACCGGGGTACCAAATTCGGAGCAAATCGAATCATTCTGCATGAAAAAGCCATTTATCTGAATTAAAAGGGGTGGACTAACCCCCCTTTTCCCCCTTTATCCTTAACCAATGAACCCCCAAAACTAATCAGGGAAGTTCCTTAACATAATAAACCGGTATACCAAATTCGGAGCAAATCGAATGATTCTGCATGAAAAACCCATTTATCTGAATTAAGGGGGTGGACTAACCTCCCTTTTCCCCCTTTATCCTTAACCAGTGAACCCCCAAAACTAATCAGGGAAGTTCCTTAACATAATAAACCGGTATACCAAATTCGGAGCAAATCGAATCATTCTATATGAAAAACCCATTTATCTGAATTAAAAGGGGTGGACTAACCCCCCTTTTCCCCCTTTATCCTTAACCAATGAACCCCCAAAACTAATCAGAGAAGTTCCTTAACATAATAAACCGGTATACCAAATTCGGAGCAAATCGAATGATTCTGCATGAAAAACCCATTTATCTGAATTAAGGGGGTGGACTAACCCCTTTTCCCCCTTTATTCTTAACCAATGAACTCCCAAAATTAATCAGGGTAGTTCCTTAACATAATAAACCGGTATACCAAATTCGGAGCAAATCGAATGATTCTGCATGAAAAACCCATTTATCTGAATTAAGGGGGTGGACTAACCCCTTTTCCCCCTTTATTCTTAACCAATGAACTCCCAAAACTAATCAGGGTAGTTCCTTAACATAATAAACCGGTATACCAAATTCGGAGCAAATCGAATGATTCTGCATGAAAAACCCATTTATCTGAATTAAGGGGTTGGACTAACCCCGTTTTTCCCCCTTTATCCTTAACCAATGAACTCCCAAAACTAATCAGGGAAGCGCCTTATCACAGTGAACCTAAAAAAAAAATTTGAAGGAAATCGGATGTTTCTATCAAGAGTTATCGCGTTACGTACATACATACATACATACGTACGTACAGTCGTGGAAAAAAAAAAGTAAACACCCCCTACTAACTCCTCAATAAATTATCGTAGAAGAAAGTTACTGGTACCGAACGATTGTAAATAAGATCTACTTTTAAATGATGTATATAAAATTGGCTTAGGGGGCCATCTACATATTAAAGCGAACCATAACTTTGTTTTTTTCAATAGCAGTACCCAATTCTGACAGCATAAATGAACTCTACACCCTTCAATTAGCTTAAAAACGAATTTTTATGCAATTCGTACCATAAGTTTTCGAGAAATTAATTATTTTAAAACGAGCGTATTTTAAGGGCTGTATCCAAATTGAAGTTCCCTACTCGATTGTTAACCGAGAGAGCCCCTTCCTTGATCAAGGCACCTTAAGCGCCACTCAAGGAGTCAATGAAGCGTGTTAGATTACAGTACAGCAGAATAAATTTCAAAATGTCTGCTCACTTCCATCATAGACCCCTTAAACCATCATTTTGCCGTTTTATAAGTATAATTTGAAAACTACTTGGAAGAAAAATGTGAAATTTTTGAATTTCCATAAAGCAGGACTTAATAAATCTAAATCCATCAAAAAAATGGTAGGTTGCAATTCATAATTTTTTCTGATATTAATTTCATAATTCATAATTCATATCATAAAATTATAAAAATTGCAAATTCAGCTTATTTATGTTTGGGTACATTAGTATTATTCCTACAAAAAAAAAAATTAGCACATTAGGAGCATAATTTCGGGAGATATAAATAAAAATATGAAAATGTAATTTAACATTAGAAGCACTAAATTTTGAATGTTTATAATTAAAAAACTTATCATTCAAATGACTTGAAATTTGGTGCCTAGGTATAGTTTGAACCGAAGATTTGAAATATCTCGTTAAAATTGGGTATTACCATTGAAAAAAATGAAGTTTGGATTCGTTTTAATATGTAGATGACCCCCTAAGAAAATTTTATATACATCATTTAAAAGTAGACTTTATTTCGAATCGTTCGGTACCATGAAATTTCTTCTACGATGATTTGTTGACGAGTTAGTAGGAGGTGTTTACTTTTTTTCCCCCACGACTGTACATACATACAGAACGGGCGGGCACATTAGCTCTCAGGCTTTGATAGCCTGTGAGCTAAAAATTAATTGAATCTGCACACCGGGATCTTCTATTGAATAAAATGATCTAAAAATGATTAAATTCCCATGTATAGTTTTTGCTCCTATAAAATTTTTTTAATGAAACCATTTTGTTCAAATTTAGCATTAAATATCTCTTAAAATAATTCTTCGATTTGAAAACTGTATGCATCAGCGTATTGATCAAACATTTCTCTACAATACCACCGATTTTCATATTTTTGTATGTAATAGTTTTCTTAATATTAACGAAAGAAAGACCTCCGGTCACAAAAAAGTTCAAAACCGGCGGCGGCGGAGACAGCGTTAGTTACTTTTTTTAGAATAGAGAGATATATAAAAATGAAATCTTGTTTATCTGTCTGTTTGTAATTCTATAAAAATCCACAATTTGGAAGCCAAAATTGTGAAAAGATATGTACATCGTACATGTGTATTAAAACATGGCCTTGGCAACCAAAAGTAATCCGGAATCGAAATAATTTATAGTTAAATTTTAATTAATAAAAAAACACCAATTTACCAGCAATTTCTTATCAAATTTAAACATTTTTCGTTATAGCAGTTGCCAACAATTAAAATACACAATAAAATTATTACTACAACAATTAATTTTCTACTGCAAAATTTCCACGTGAAAAATGAAAATGAAATAAATAGTTCTAAAAAAATTAAAATTTAAAAAGATGAAATTAACAGAAAGCGATCTCAATTACCATTAATTTGGAATTATTAGGTATAGCAACTTTAAATATTTCATAATGCTGCATTTCCTTTGCAAAACATGCAATTTAAATGCAATAAAACTGATAGATACCCACCTATCATTAAATAAATTGTGTAAATATTGAATAAAGACCTGTATGAAACAGTGAGTAGGTTGCCCGAAAGTGCTTGTTAAAGTGTTCCTTCTCATGGCTTTTCTCTCTCTCGCCAAGGCCACTAACAGAAGGAAGTGCCGTTTTAATGTGATATGAATTTTTTATCTGATTCATTTTTCTAGACATTTTATCATAAGGTCATATTCTCAATTATCATTAGTAAATTTTTTATATATTAACTTATTCTGGTGAAATTTCATAATCGGGTCGGTTCATATTGGCATATGTTAGCTTGCATGATTTGCTGAATAAATATGTATGGATTTGTAAATTACTTCAAATGACACTTTGACAGCTCAAAAGTTATGCAGACGATATATTCAGATCTTGTGTCCTACTTTATGATGCAATCATTGCCGATTTCTTTTATTTAATACATGCTAAATACAGGTCAACTTGTGCAGAATATGTTTGAAAACAAAACAATACAGCGTATGTAGTGGCCATCATACAATCATCATTTAAATACGATCGAGCATATCTAAAACACACTCTAACGAGGCATTGCATGCCACTATTGATGTATTCGGTACTTTCATACAATATCAGATTTTGAGGAGCAAATTCCTTAAATGTCATCGATAGCCTCATTGCATCCGTGGAAAACAGATATTGTACAATATTAACTATTCCGGGGGAGCACACACCATATAAAGTATAGTCCATTCTTTTTAAACATCATATATTTGTCATTTAAAGTTACTCAAATTGGTGTGGAACGTCTGATTATGCTCTTGACATCATTTTATACAGTTAAAATTGCGATATAAGATAATTTAGTGTTTCATTTTCTATTTTACTTTTAATATATTGCGTACTTTCAATTTTATATCCATGCATGGCTCTTTTCCATGGTTTGATTTCAAATTTTTTTTAAACAGTGTATACGAATGTATATATAAGATTTTTTAATTCTACGATTCGTTTATTTTCATCATTTCAATTTATCGCAGTATATGGACAAATAAAGATAACATCTCATTTTCTTTGCTTCCACATGTTATTATTAAATCTATGTTCTCAGCAATATCGCTCAGACTAATCCCTCTGAGGGAAGTCCTAGTTAGAAGCTGAGATATTAATTATTATTTAATTAACCTGTATGTGTAGTGGACAATGAGGTGCGTTTTGAATCTTTTTTAGGCAGATTATTCAATTCCAGCAATGCCAACAACGTATTTCTTTAAGATAGTACACATACTTCTACACATACGAACAAGTTTATAAAAGAATGGCGCGTGAAATTTCGGGCAAATGCGGGAGGGGGGCGGGGGATCGAAAAATATCTTTTTTTACCTTTGCGTTTCTGACCGTTTCAGGTGCGGTTTTCTGACGGAGTCTTCAGATAAACGCTACTTATTAAATATAAAAATTTCAAAAGTTAAGTTACCAACCACTATTTCCGAATAGTAATTTCAGCAAATATATTACATTCTTGCTTAAGACCGCCACTACTTCGAGTAACATATCCACTGATAGGTTTCTTAACAGAGTTTCGTTCAGATACACTTTTGTTATGAATAAAGTGCGCTCCCTGGTGGTGGAATGTGGAACTAACAGGCCGCGATTCCATTTAAAGTAGGAAGTCTAACAAGGCGCCTTGTGACTTTAAGATAGTTTATAACACATACGAACAAGTTTATAAAAGAATGGCGCATGAAATTTCGGGCAGGTGGGGCGGGGTCGAAAAATTTCGTTTTTTACCTTTGCGTTTCTGACCGTTTCAGGTGCGGTTTTCTGACGGAGTCTTCAGATAAACGCGACTTATTAAATATAAAAATGTCAAAAGTTAAGTTACCACTATTTCCAAATAGTAATTTCCGTAAATATATTAATTTCTTGCTTAAGACCGCCACCACTTCGAGTAACATATCTATTGATAGGTTGTTTAACAGACTTTCAGTCAGATGCAGTTTTGTTAAGAATACAGTGCGCTCCCTGGTGGTGGAATGTGGAACTAACATAACACGATTTTGTTTAAATTAGGCAATCTAACAAGGCGATCTGTTTGAGACTTTAAGATAGTTGATAACACATAATAAAAAGCTTATAAAGAATGGCGCGTGCAATTTCGTGTGAGGAGGGGGGGGGGGGGGGGGGTCGAAAAATTTCTTTTTTTACATTTGCGCTTCTGACTGTTTCAGATGCGGTTTTCTGACGGAGTCTTCAGGTAAACGCTACTTATTAAATATAAAAATGCCAAAAGTTAAATTACGACTATTCCCGAATAGTAACTTTAGCAAATTTCTTAATTTCTAGCTGAAGACCGCCACTAACTCGAGTAACATATCCACTGATAGGTTTTTTAACAGTTTTGCTCAGATACACTTTTGTTATGAATAGAGTGCGCTCCCTGGTGGTGGAATGTGAAACTAACAGGCCGCGATTCCATTTAAAGTAGGAAGTCTAACAACGCGCCTTGAGACTTTAAGATAGTTTATAACACAAACGAACAAGTTTATAAAAGAATGGCGCGTGAAATTTCGGGAAAGTGGGGGCGGGGGGGGGGGGGAGGGGAGGGTCAAAAAATTTCTTTTTTGGGTTTCATTCATCTGACGAAACCCTATTCGTCTCACTCCTTTGTCTGTCTGTCTGTCCGTCACAGACCCCGTTCTCAGAAGCTATACACGTTAGAGACTTGAAATTTTGAGTACTTATGGACTGAACACCTCACATCAAACCATAAAATTTTGAAAAAGTCAGTAATTAACCGAATTACGGGCTAATTAACTTCTAAAATGAACCAATCCACCTTTTTACCGCAGGTTCAAATGGACATTCTCCAAATCTTCGGAGTTTCTCCTAAGGGTTGCCAGTAAAATCAGCCGATGCACGGTTACCACGGAGGAAATTAAGCAGAAAAATGAAGTGGACATTTTAAAGCGAAATCGCATATCAGAAAATATTGGTCCGAGAAATTTGTAAATGGTATAGATAGGCGCGGAAAAAAATCTACTTTCATTTGGTATAAAGTTCACATTTCTGCGATGTGTATAAGTTAAAATATTCACTAAAAATCGATCGATAAAAATTTAATTTCTTTAATTGGAAAGACAAGGAAAAAAGATTTCATTTCCGCGGGAAAGCACCTGTCAGACATGACGACGCTGCGGTTTTCCATAGTAGCATATTTTAATACGAAATTTTAACTTTTAATATTAAATTTTTTGGCATCGCGATGTGAAATTTCTCGCTGATTTCATTGATACCCATTTCTAAGTCCTATCTTAATTACAAGCTGAAATATTAATTATTTAATAATCGGTTTATTGCTATCAAATGCGTCGATTAAAATGGAGACACGTGCTTTTTTAACCACGAAATAACTTAAATTAGGAAATCTAATAATTTGCGTGGGGTTTTTGAACAGCGCTATGAGATAAGTATAACTCATTCATCATCAGAAAGTTTACAAGTATTCATACCACTATTTTCGAATAGTAATTTCAGGAAATATCTTGAATTATTGGTTAAGAGCGCCACTCGATCTGTTTGAAACTTTAAGATAGTTTATAACACATAAGAAAAAGTGTAAAAAAGAATGGAGTATGATATTTCGAGGAGGGGGGGGGGGGGGGGCTAGAATTATTTTTAAAATCTTAGCGTTTGTTACCGCAGCAAATGTTTTAAATTCTTGTTTAAGACCGCCACCATCCCGACCCACGTATCTACGGAAAGATTGCGTAAAGGAGTTTCGTTCAGATATGCTTTTGTTAAGAATAGAGTGCCTTCCCTGGTGGTGGAATGTGCAACTAACATAACGCGAGTTTGTTAAAATTAGGAAATCTAACAAGTCGATCTGTTTGAAACTTTAAGATATTTTATAACACATAAGATAAAGTGTAAAAAAGAATGACACGTGAAATTCCGGGGAGGGGGGGGGGGGGCGCTAGATTTCTAGCGCCTAGAAACGCTAAGCGCTAAACTAACGCTAGAAAAAATTAGTGTTTCTGACCGCTTTAGGTACCTTTTTTGAGGGAGTCCTGAGATATATGCTACTTATTTAATATAAAATTGTCTAAAGTTTAGTTACCAGTATTTCCGAATAGTTATTTCAGCAAACATCTTAATTTATTATTAAGACCGCCACCACCTCGATTAACATATCTACTTATAGGTTGTTTAACGGAGTTACAAATCTGTTACAGTTTTGTTACGAATAGAGTGCGCTCCCTGGTGGTGGAATGTGGAACTAACATAACGCGATTTTTTTTAAAATTAGGAAATTTAACAAGGCGATCTGTTTGAAACCTTAAGATAGTTTATAACACATAAGAAAATGTTTATAAAAATGGCGTGTGAAATTTCGGGCAGGGGGGGGGGGGGCGCTAATTTCACTAATTGATTTATTTCTATTATATACTTATTTTACAAGGTAGTCACGTGGTGTTTCGTTGAACGGTGTCCGATTTTTAAGAATACAGCATAAATGTTACTTATACCAGATAAAAATGTCAGAAGTATTGATACCACTATTTTCGAATAGTAATTTCAGCAAATATAATACATTCTTGGTCAAGATCGAAACCCCCTCGACTAGCATAGCTCCTGATAGGTTGTTTAACAGAGTAACGTTCAGATACAGTTTTGTTAAGAATAAAGTGCGCTCCCTCGTGGCGGAATGTGGAACTAGCAGACCGCGATTTCATTTAAAGTAGGGAATCTAGTAAGGCGATCTGTTTGAAACTTTAACATAGTTTATAACACATAAGAAAAAGTTTATAAAAAATGGCGCGCGAAATTTCGGGCAGGTGGGGAGAGAAGGAGGGGCAAAATATTTCTTTTTTGTTTCATACTGTTTCAGGTGCGTTTTTTTGACGGAGTCCTCAGATACATGCTACTTATTAAATACAAATATGTCAAAAGTTAAATTACCACTATTTCCGAATAGTAATTTCAACAATTATCTTAAATTCTTGCTGAAGACCGCCACCCCCTCGAGTAACATATCTACTGATGGGTTGTGTAAAGGAGTTTCGTTCAGATACGCTTTTGTTAAGAATACAGTGCGCTCCCTGGTGGTGGAATGTGGAACTAACAGACCGCGATTTCATTTAAAGTAGGAAATCTAACAATGCTATCTGTTTTAAACTTTAAGATACTTTATAACAAATGATAATGAAGTATAAAGAAGAATGGCGTGTCGCATTTCGAGGGGGAGAGGGTGAGGGAGGGTCACGAACAAAATTAGGAAATATAGCTGGACGATCTGTTTGAAACTTTAATATAGCTTATAAAACATAACAAACATTTTAAACATCAGGCCGTGTCAAAAATCATGGTGACCATTACCCCGCTTCACCACCCCCCCAAAAAGGAGCACTTTTCTAAATTTGTCAGATACCCGTCATGTGATATATCTTAGGAGGGGGGGGGGGGGTGTGGCACGAACAAAATTAGGAAATATAACAAGGCGAATCTGTTTGAAGCTTTACGATAGTTTAGGAAGGGTTTGCTAAAATCTAGAAGATGTTCCATGGTGATAAATGTACTGGACGTTTTGAAAGGACCCAACAAACACTCAACTTACGGCCGAAAGGCGTATATGTCGCGGCCAAAAGGAGTTAAGGCCATTTGTAACCAAACAATGTTGTGCCGTAAATGACTCGCCGCTAGTTCCGGCAGCTACTGCCGGAACGGTAATGTTTCGGCGGTGAGAGAACTGTTGCATTTACTTTGCCCGGCAACTCTTAAGGGGCGGTTTCTGGCAAAAATGTAATGGATCGTCATCGTTTAGAAAGTAGAGGGCTAATATCGCCTAACCCGAATATTTAATTAAAGAGAGGAAATATATTTTTCTCTTCATTTCTTTCTAAGTAAGTTTAATTATTTTAAATCTGGGTTTTAGTAAAAATATAAATATGTCGTGAGATTTATATTTAAAGCAGTAAAATAGATTACATATTTTTATTTAGTTTGAAAATATTTTACAAAAATCAAAAATTGTCCCCAAAATGTACATAAATTCCCTGTTTATATGTTTTTAAAAAATATGAAAAAAAACAACAACATAAAAGCGTTTAACATTCTTGCCTTTAAAATATCTTTAAATAAATATATTTTGAACACACTGGAATAAAAAAGATTATATTTAATGGTTATTTTATATTGTTTTTGATTGCAAAGATAATCAGATAGCATAATATAAAATATACGCTGATTTGAATAATATATTAATAGCAAAATACTGCAATCTTCGGACATATATACTACTTAAACATGTTTAAAAATTTATTGATAAATGTCAATTTATTTATGCTCTTTTTTTTCAGCATCCATGAAAAAATATTTGTTATAATGAAAAGGAGAAAATGTTTCAATAAGCAGTTATTCTTGAGCGAGGAGAGGGGGGGGAGAAAAGGTAACTTAAAAGCTGTTACTAAAACATGAATTTTTAATATCATTTGAAACATATTTCCATGTAAAAGAAAATACTGGTAAAGAAATTTTTGTTTCTGAATCCACTGTAACGGAAAATATAAATAAAATTTCTTGCCTGTATTAAATTCCTAACAATTTAGATATATTTAATGATTTTACTACCATTATTTTACTCTTTAGAAATACAGATAAAACTTGCATATGTATAAAAATAATTAAGTGGAAAATTGCACAATAAATCAAGAATTTTCGCAGAATTAAGTAAAGAATTGCAGAATAAATAAAGAATTTTTGTTCATTATTATTTGGTTTCGAGTCCCGACCTGGATACATTTTCACCCAGTTGGAAAAATTATTTCTGGCAAAATTTAGAATACGCATTAAAATCTGACATTATATGAAAGTATTAAATAAAATGCGATATGTATATTTTATGCCCTAAAATAAACATGAAAAGGTTCTATTAATTTTTAGGCATTTCAGTAAAATCGTCTTGAGTCAAAAATAAGCCTTGATATATATATAGATAAACAAGATATTTTTTATGAGCATATCAGAATAAAATGGAATGCATGTTATTTTTAAATCTTATAATTTTTAATTGCGAAGATAAATGGGTAAAAATTTGCAGAAAAGAGATAAAATGCCCATTTAAAGGATAAATCGGAGGAAAAAAAAAAGTGTTTTTGTGTTATCTGAAAACTGTATGGAGAGTTTAAAAATTCAAACAATGTATCTTAAATCTTTATTTCTCTAAAAAAAAGAAAAAAAAAGAACGAAAAAAAAGAAAGAAAAGGAAAACAAAGCTCTTTTTCCAAATGACTAAAAATAATATTAACAGAAAAAATATATGATTTATGAAAAAATGACTTTTAAAAGTCATTTTTTCATAAATCATATATTTTATTTATTATAATAAGGTATTGGCTCATAAAACTACTCTCCCTCCCTCCCTCTCCAGAAAAATCAAATAGATGATGGGACCTTCAAGTGGCTCAAGGTTAAGCAGTTTTGAAAGTTCTGGTCCTGTACGATAAGAGGGGAGAGGGAGAAATTCTCAGAATTTTTCTTTAGCTCTGCGTTTTCATTTCTGCTTTGTCATTCGCGATATTTACTTCGTCGGAATAAGTGGACATGGTTTCAAAATGTATATCGGTAAGTTTGTTAGTTCATGTTGATTCATTACAAATTTATTAATTTCATTCTATCTGTTTTTTTGCATCATTTTATCTTAAAGAATATTTATATTTTAGTTTTTATAATTGCAAAAGAAAATGTAAAAGATATTTTCATTTTTAGTAAAATTCCCTTCAATAGTTTATTTTTAGTTTTTCGAAGTTATCGAATTTATTTTTAAACATTATAAATATCGGATGATATTGTTCTTTAAGGGTCTTGTACCTTTTAAACGCGTCGAAAATTAACGAAAAGCTTCAAAGTTTGAATTAGTCTATCTTCAAAACCTTTTTATGTATAAACATGAAATTTTGGATATTGATTAAACAGATTGTGCTTTGTGATATACTACCAGCAGAAATTTATCAACCCTTTACAGAATTTGTGTATTGTTTAAATCAAAATAGCTCTTTTTTTTTTACCCCATAAGTCATTGCGCGCATATCTTGAGAAAGTATGTATGGATTAGCATGAAATTCGGTAAAGATACTAAACATATATATGTGTTTAAAATGATCTACTCTTAGTCTAAAATTATTTCATTAACTATATAAAAAAATATTTTCGTAAAAAAAAATAAAAACATATGTATTTTTAATGAATATAAATAGTCATAACTAAAAATATTACCATTGTAAATACTTAAAAGTAGACCATTTTAAACACACATATTTGTTTAATATATTTACCAAATTTCATGACAATCCATACATCCTTTCTTAAGATATCATGCGCGCAATGACTTATGGGGTAAAAAAAGAGCTATTTTGATTTCAACAATACACAAATTCTGTAAAGGGTTAATAAATTTCTGTTGGTAGTATATTACAAAGCATAATCTGTTTAATCAATATCCAAAATTTCACGTATATACATAAAAAGGTTTTGAAGATAAACTAATTAAAACGTTGAAGTTTTTTGTTAATTTTCGACGCGTTTAAAAGGTACAAGACCCCTTAAAACAGTTTATTTTAGTTTAATTATAAAAATGTGAGTTTATACTCGAGAAAATTTGAGTGACTAAAACAATTGAATTTAATTGAAATTTAGAAGTATCAAGATTAATTTAATATATATTTTTAAATCACTATTAAACTATTATTTACATAAAATATATAATGTGAACATTAAATAGTCCACAATATTATTTAAAAGGCGACTAAAGTAATGAAAAAGATGTTACAAGTTTAAAATATACATTTTACTTAAAATTTCTTAGTACTTTCAAGCCTTCCTAGCTCATCATCAGAGAATATCTTAATAACTAAATGTTGTTTATTGTTTTTAAAATGTGAGAGTCAATAATTACTAGAGTTGAAAGTAGAAGTAGCAGTAGCAGTAGCAGTTTCTTGGATTGAATTTAATTAGAGGAAATATATATTATTATTATTAATTACAGTTCCATTTATTTATGACATCACTCTGTTTCTCATAGGTCACTTTCCATGGATATAATTAAATTATTATTTTATGATATAATTATTTTTGTGTAAAAAAAATGGAACTGCAATTAATAATAATAATGTATATTTTCTTTACTTAAATTAAATCCAAGAAACTGCTACGTTTACTCAGTAATTATTGACCCTCTCATTTTCAAAACAAAGTGACGTATTTGTATAAATAAACAACATTTAGTTATTAAGATATTCTCTAAGGATGAGCTTGGAAGGCTTGAAAGTACTAAGAAATTTTAAATAAAATGTATATTTTAAACTTGTAACATCTTCTTCATTACTTTAGTCGCCTTTTAAGTAAGATTGTGGACCTTTTTAATATTCACATCATATATTTTATGTTGAATCAAGGTGAAAAAATTGCGTTTCGTCTTATGATTCTATTATTTACATGTCTAATAATTATAAATAATTCTCAAGAATTTTGAAAAAGTTGAAATAATATATTTTTTCAAATGTTTGGCTATTAAACTGCAAGAGAAATAGTTAAATATTATCTGATAAAAGCAAAATTTAAAAATATATGAGAAATATTATACTGTCATTCGTTAACTACATAAAGATTAAACTTATTTTTATGTAATATTTTATAAAATGATCAGAAATGATGCAAAAATTTAGATAATAATGATTTAATAAAGCTTTGATGAATAAGCATAATTTAACAGATTTACCAACGAAGCTGTGTAAAATATAGTGGAAATCTAAGTAAAAAGACACACACATATCACAAACACACACATTTTTATATAAAATATATAATAAACTATATTAAAATCACGTATATTATTTAAGCATAAATTCGAAATTTATTCTTCAAAAGAAAATACTTTTTAGAAGGTTAATTGAATGGTAAAATGTTTTGGCAGGTAAAAAAAAAAAAATCTTATAATTATTTAGACATACTTTTCAAGAAAATCAAGTTCATTTAACTTGAACTTTTTCAAAAATATTCAAAATACAATATTTGATAATGAATTGATTGATTAGTTTATTTTTTCAATTATACACTTTATAAATTTTTATGAAATGCAACTATTTAAAAATGCATTGCATATAAATTTTGTAAATATGTAAGTGAATAAATGAACAAATAAATTAATGCACTATGTGAAATATTGTGTTTTGGAAATTTTTTGAAAAAGTTCAAAGTGAAAGAATTTCATTTTCTACAAAAGTATATCTAAATAATTATAAGATTTTTTTAATCCTGCAGAAATATTTTATCATTTAATTAGGCTGATAAAAAGTATTTTTTTTTTATATAGAATAAATTTTGATTTATTCCTAAACAATCGTTATGGCACAACAGTGGCAAGTGATTACATTTTAAATAACCCTAATAGGCTTTTTTGTGGGCAGCTTTGGGATAAATTTAATTTATGACAACCACAAATGGCAGAACAAAGGCAAGCTTCTGGTTAGCTTTTATTTTTAGTGGCCATTAAAAGAATAATTGTGGGCAGTTTAAGGCTATCTAACATTTTCAGCGAAAAGTTAGTGGCATGATTGTGGGCAACTTCTTGTATTTACGGCCAATTATCTTGTGGCCTTATTCTGTTCGGCGTGACACTTTTTTTATGGAGCCGTAACTTTCACTGATAGCGGGCCACCATCGAACACCTTCGGCCAAGGCTAACGAACCCATCAGTGGCCCATAAGTTCGGTGTTTGTTGGGGAATATTAAACAAAACCCTTTGTGCAATCTATGATCACACTTACCCACTTGTTTAAACTCTGCAGTAATTAACTTATGTAATTAACTTTTGTTTTGATACTTAAATTTTTATATTTTTCCCAATGTGAAAAATAAATTTTAGTAACATTAATTGTTACCCTTTTTCAACAATTAAAAATTTGGGCTCCGGCGTCTCTTACACAAATTTTATTCGGTCGGCAACACTTTTTTAAAAGAAGTTTCCTTCAAGTACACAATTTCAAAAATGCTCTGATTAAATAAGGCAAATTTTAATTTCATTTATTACTGGTGCCAAAAACAAATTTTGCAAAGTAAGATGATGTTGCAGTAGCAGCGACAATGGAATACAATGGATAAGTATCTAGATTTAAATGTGACCTCCATTAAAAGACCACCTCTCTGAGCGACCAATTTTTATTGCAGCAGAATGTGGTTGCTTTAAGGGGGTTTTACTGTATATACTAATAAACAAGTGGGTAAGTGTGATCGCAGATCACACAGAGGGTTTTGTTTAATATGTCTTTTAAAACACTTCATCCTTACATTAATAAATAAAAATTGTTAATTTATAATTATTAAATTCTTACATAAATATGGCAGCACCATTACATTTAATTTTAAAATAATTAAAAAATGTATTTTAATCAAATTAAAAATATTCAAGTAAAATCATTTAAATAAAATAATCTGAATATTTTTAAATTCAGCAATTTCAAAAATTTAGCGGGGGGGGGGGGGGGGGGGTATAAATAAAAAATAATATTTTTTAAAGCAAAAAATTGTTTAAGACATATTTAAAATACTGAAATAATTCAGCAAAAATCTATATTAATTCTTTCACTTTTCAAAATCTCACTACATCGCACCAAAAAAGAATGTTAACATGTATAACTTTTCTATTTCTCATTATGCATGTAGATAACTTGAAAAAAATTGTCCATAAGTCTATTATTTCAAAAAATTGCCTGTAAATGGCAGCAGCAAACTAAAGATATTCCAGAGGAATCCAATATTTATTCCTCTGTATCGAATTAATTATTAAAAACGAGGAATTTTTTTATACTAAATATGCATTTGATTATATCATCTGACATGTTATTACATTAATTGATACTAAATGTGCATTTTAAATATATATATATATATATATATATAAGTGAATAATTCTCCTTTTTTTTTTTTTTTTTTTTTTTGAAATTTCAGATTTTTTCTGTCTGAAATAAAAAAAAAAGAAATTTTAAAAATTAACGATGCACAAAAAAATAAAATAAGACTAAAATTGCAAAAAAGGAATTTTCTTTTAATTAAATCCATCTGAAAATGAAGCGTAATAATAAAAATAAAAGAACATCTCCCTTAATCTTCAGGCAAATAAGAAAAAAAAAAAAAGTGGCTAAGTGTGATCACAGATCGCACAGAAGGTTTCATTTAATATGTCTTTTAAAACACTTTATCCTCAAATTAATACATTAAAATTGTTAATTTATAATTATTAAATTCTTAAATAAATGGCAGAACTATTACATTTAATTTTAAAATAATTAAAAAAATATATTTTAATTAAATTAAAAATATTCAAGTAAAATTATTTAAATAAAATTTTAAAAAATTAATAATATTTTTAAAAGCAAAAAATTGTTTAAAACATATTTAAAATGCTGAAATAATTCAGAAAAAAAAAAACATATTAATTCTTTTACTTTTCAAAAACTTACTAGATGGCCTCAAAAGAGAATGTTAACATATATCAAAATTTGAAATAAAAAAGAAAAAAATACCTTTTAATTCCTCAATAATGCTTATAGATAACTTAAAAAAATTGTCCATAAGAAGTCTATTATTAAAAAAAAATGCCTGTAGATGGCAGCAGCAAACAAAAAATATTCCATTAGGAATCCAATATTTATTCCTCTGTATCGAATTAATTTTTAAAAATGAAGAATTTTTTTTAAATATTAAATATGGATTTGATTATATCATCTGACATGTTAAACATTAATTGTGCATTAAATGTGCATTAAAAAAAATATATATAAGTGAATAATTCTCCGGATTTTTTAAAAATTGAAATTTAAAATTTTCTCTGTCTGAAATAAAACAAGTGGGTAAGTGTGATAATAGATTACACAAAGGGTTTCATTTAATATTCCTTTCAAAATGTCCAGTACATTTATCGCCATGGGACACCTTCTAAATTTTGGCAAACCCTTCCTAAACTATCGTAAAGCTTCAAACAGATTCGCATTGTTATATTTCCTAATTTTGTTCGTGCCCCCCCCCCCCCCCTGAAATGCTACGATATATCACATGTGACGGGTATCTGCCAAATTTAGAGAAGTGCCCCCCTTGGGGGGAGCGAAGTGGGGTAATGGTCACCATGATTTTTGATGCAGCCTGATGTTTAAAATTTTTGTAATGTTTTATAAGCTATATTAAAGTTTCAAACAGATCGTCCAGCTATATTTCCTAATTTTGTTCAAGCCCCTCCCTCACCCCCCCATCGAAATGCGACACATCATTCTTCTTTATACTTTTTCATCATGTGTTATAAAGTAACTTAAAGTTTAAAATAGATCGCATTGTTAGATTTCCTACTTTAAAAGAAATCGCGGTCTGTTAGTTTCACATTCTATCACCAGGGAGCGCACTCTATTCTCAACAAAAGCGTATCTGAATGGAACTCCTTTACACAACCTATCAGTAGATATGTTACTTGAGGGGGTGGCAGTCTTCAGCAAGAATTTAAGATGTTTGTTGAAATTACTATTAGGAAATAGTGGTAATTTAACTTTTGACATATTTATATTTAGTAAGTAGCATGTATCTGAGGACTCCGTCAAAAAAACGCACCTGAAACTATATGAAACAAAAAGGTAAAAAAAAGGGAAATATTTTGCCCCTCCACCTCTCCCCATCTGCCCGAAATTTCACGTACCATTTTTTATAAACTTTTTCTTATGTGATACAGTAGACTCCCTTAAATCCGCGACCCTAAAATCCGCGAACGCCTAAAATCCGCGTATTTTTTCGGATGTAAACAATGAAATTTACAGTTAAATTGCAGGAAAAAAAATTCAAGATGGCGCCGAAATCAGCGACTACCGCAATGATTTTTTTACTAAATTGTTTGTTAATCATTCGCTTTTGGCTATTACAGCTGATTTATTACTAAATAAATTTACATTACTTTTGATTTTGATATAAAATAGCATATCTATATCAAAAATTCCAGGGTTCGAAATGGAAAAATCTATGAACTGGAACGCTATTTTAAAATTATTGTTCGTAGATTTTTTTTTTTTTTTTTTTAATTATAGACAAATTTATTTCTAAACATACAAAGCAGTATAAGAAAAGCATTTAATACTCTAAATAACAATGAAAAAAGTTACAGTGAGCGCAATAAGCTATATATACTGATAATAGCATTAACACTGTTCTCCTTGCTATCACTAGATGGCAGCATAGGACTTTTGTAATCGAATTGAATCGATTTCATTCCTAATAATTTAATATTTTTCTAAATTATTATTTTACATAATTATTTTAATAATGACTTACTTTTAAACTAATAAATTATTTTAATATTTAAATTATTTTAATGTTTCTCTTTATTGTAAGCATTCATTATAATTTTCCTGGCTTAACTACCAATTAAATTGAATGTTTCAAAAATGTAAACAAATCAATGACCAGAAATCCGCAAAATTCTAAAATCCGCACAACCTCTGGTTCCAAGCTGTGCGGATTTGAGGGAGTCTACTGTATAAGCAATCTTAAAGTTTCAAACAGATCGCCTTGTTAGATTTGATAGGAGATACAAAGTACCTCCTAGGGATTGGAAGCAATTTAACAGAGATGCTTAATGCAGAAAGGAAACGTTAACGCTGATTTTATAACCCCGATTAAAGAAAAACTTAAAGATTAAAGAAAAATGATGACAATGATATTAAAACTAAATGTATTTATTAAAAATTTTAAGAAACAAAACAACATATAAATAAACTCATATAAGAAAAATATATATTCATTAATAAATAAAATAAAAATAAAATGACTTATCTGACTTTAACAATATTTATACTTTAGTAAAAACATCCCATGACACAAGGAGGTAAAAATATCACAGTTGATATCACATATTAAGAAAAACCATTATGATTTATTGCACAGGAAAATTCACGATGTCACTGAAGCTCAGTATCAACTAGTAGATTATATCAAATCCCTCAAAGTTCTCATGATGCTATAAAATACTTTTTATACATCCTAAAATAGATCTCGAGAGGTCAAAGAAATATCATCATATGTAAACACATGAGCATAACCACTTCAGAAGCTTTCGTAGAAAACTGAAGAACGACAACAGAGCACCGGCATTTCACCATCTTGACAATTCAACCGACGAAGTCCAAGCTGATTCTCCGCTTAAATTCCATACGAATCTATTTTCAATTCATCTAACACATTCAGGAAATGTCGATACTTAAACAGACTTAAAACTCCTTACAATGCAGAAATTATTTCAGCTATAAAACCATAAGAGTTGAACTAATTATAGTCGATAACGTCGTTCAAGAAAAACCAATATACGGTAAAAACAGAAACCATCAGAAGGGAGATTTCATTTAAGCTGCTACATCTTCTTCAACTAAAACAAGTGAAGTGCCACGAATGCTTGGATGTCTGAGCATATATCTGTCCCGGGCGAACGAAAACTAGACTTCCACGCATCGCGAAACAAACCCCTCTCACGGCCTTGATAGCATGTTTCCAGAAGTTTCAAAGCGATGTCATCAGATTTGCATAAGCAAATCTTGATCGTAACGAACCACTTACGCCCTCTAGTAGAGGCAGGAAAAACCACTTTGAAGTCAAAGAGGGAAAAGAAAGATATCGCGATACGGACATAAACAAATATATTTCTAAATGGATGAAGTTAAATTTAAAGGATACAGTTAGCTGGAAAACTATTTCAATAGATAAATGCAGGAAACTTATTTTAATTTAATTAAATTATTCATTAGATTTATAGATTTACTTAGAATATAATATATGTCTTTAATAAACTTAAGGAGGTGAAAAGAAGGATAAGTAAGCTGTTTTAAGTAAAGGTAAGTGGGAAGTGGGATTTAGGTAAGTGGGCTCTATAGGTTTAAGCAAAAGGAAATATTAGATAGAAATATATATGAATGTACAGTGACAAGACTAGGGTTGCTTATTTCTAACAAGATTTCCTATTTTAAATGAAATAGCGGTCTGTTAGTTCCATATTCCACCACGAGGAAGCACACTCTATTCTTAACAAAACTGTATCTGAACGTAACTCCGTTAAACCTAACAGGAGATATGCTAGTCGAGGGGGTGGCAGTCTTAACCAAGAATTTAAGATATTTGCTTAAATTACTATTCGAAAATAGTGGTATGAACACTTATAAAATTTTTTATATTGAATAAGCAATAGTTTTCTCATCACGGCATCAAAAAACTGCACGCACAACAGTACAAAACGCCCTGTTATACTGCCTAATTTTGTTCGCGCCCTTCCCCTTCCACCCCTCCAACCGGAATGTGATGCGGCATTCTTTTTTATAATCTTTTACTATTTGTTATAAATTATCTTAAAGTTTCAAACAGATCGCTTTGTTGGAATTCCTACTTTAAATGTAATCGCGGTCTGTTAGTCCTACATTCCACCACCAGGGAGTGCACTCTATTCTTAACAAAAGTGTATCTGAATGAAACTCCTTCACACAACCTATCGGTAGATACATGGGTCGAGGGGGGGGGGGGGGGAGGGCGTTTGATAGCCAATATCAAGGAAATGGCTATGAATATAAATTAGCAGAGATATGCTCTAGCAATGGAGCGTATATGGCTGGCTTCTGACATAGCATGAGACGATCTAAACAATAACTTTAGTTAAAAGATTTAAAGATATATTGCTATAATCTTGTATGTAATTCAATTAAACTTAAACTATAACTGTGGTGGATTAAGTAAAACAGATAACAATATATATAAATAAAAACGTATTTATTAAAAAACAAAAGGCAAACAAGAAACTTAACTTTCATAAATTATAACAACTATTAAATGTATGACTATAAATATATGTAATGGCATTTATATATTTACCCCAGGACTCCAAAGCATATCGTGTAAAAATAGCCTTTGCGATAAAAACATTAATCATGGTTCACTTAGAAATACCTTCACCGGGAAAATAAGTTTTCGATCCACATCGTCAACGAAAAAGGTCTTGATGACACATCACTAACTTCTCCAGTTACTTAACCCATTCAAGCTACCAGCCATATTCCTTCAGGACACTCCTGTATCCAAGACCAGCATATTCACAATCCAGATATCAATTAACTTTTCTGTAAACAGCTCTGTAAGCAATCTGGGGAAAATTAGCTTAACACTAGATGATGACAGAAACTATTTCTTAAGAATACGATGAAGACACGAAAAACTACGATATTTAAAAAGCCATGATGTCTAAAAACTGGAGTATGAAGTCAATCACCAACGTGGATAAAATTACTTTCTATAACACTACATGACTAATGGCGAAACTCCATAATACAAACGAGGCGAAGAACTGAATGAAGATCCGAAGAGGGAAAACTCTTTTATGCAATAGCTAGCGGTGCACGTGCCGACACACTCCCTTTCGGGAACGTTCGATGAGCAGTGATTCGCCGGAGCAGAATACGTCATCCAATTCATTCATGAAGATAGCCACCGCCACCTGGCGAAAGAAAACCGTGTAGTACGGTCCACGATACTGACATTGAAAGTGATGCCTGGCAGATTACACCATCGGAAGTTTGAAAAACATAAACAAAGTATTTAAAGGAACATAACTAAAAGAAACTGAAAAGACTTCTTAAATAATTAAAGGATAAATGGAATGGAACAGAATAAAGGTAAGTTTTACTTCAGAATAAATTGTATTTGAATAAAGTTACTTTGAAAAATAAAGTATAATGAATAAAGTACTGCATATTATATTGTAATAAGTTAAAGAGGTACTTAATACTGTTAGAGGCATTGAGAATAAAGAAACTAGCTTGTTAATTCCTAACAGCGTTCTTAACTAATAATTTAATATATTTACTGAAATTACTATTCGAAAATAGTGGTATCAATACTTCTGACATTTTTATCTGACATAAGTAACATTTATGCTGTATTTTTAAAAATCAGACACTGCTCCGAAGAATACTGCAATGAAACATCACGTGACTGCCTTTTAAAATAAGTATATAACAGAAATAAATCAATTAGTGAAATTAGTGCTCCTCCCCCCCTACCCAAAATTTCACGTGCCATTTTTTATAAACTTTTTCTTATGTGATAAACTATCTTAAAGTTTCAAACAGATTGCCTTGTTATATTTCCTAATTTTAACAAAATCGCGTTATGTTAGTTCCAGATTCTACCACCAGGGAGCGCTCTCTATTCCTAACAAAACTGTATCGGAAGGAAACTCCGTTAAACAACCTATCAGTAGATATGTTACTCGAGGTGGTGGCGGTCTTAATAAGAAATTAAGATATTTGCGGAAATTACTATTCGGAAATAGTGGTAACTAAACTTTAGACAATTTTATATTAAATAAGTAGCATATATCTCAGGACTACCTCATAAAAGGCACCTCAAGCAGTCAGAAAAGCTAACTTTTTAAATAGAAATCTAGCGCTCCCCCCCCCCCCCCCCTCGCCGGAATTTCATGCGTCATTATTTTTTACACTTTATCTTATGTGTTATAAAATATCTTAAAGTTTCAAACAGATCAACTTGTTAGATTTCCTAATTTTAACAAAATCGCGTTATGTTAGTTCCACATTCCACAACCAGGGAACGCACTCTATTCTTAACAAAAGCATATCTCAACGAAACTCCTTCACGCAATCTTTCCGTAGATACATGGGTCGGGATGGTGGCGGTCTCAACCAAGAATTTAAAACATTTGCTGCGGTAACAAAAGGTAAGATTTAAAAAATAAATCTAGCTCCCACTCCCCTCCTCAAAATATCAGACTCCATTCTTTTTTACACTTTTTCTTATGTGTTATAAACTATCTTAAAGTTTCAAACAGATCGAGTGGCGGTCTTAACCAATAATTTAAGGTATTTCCTGGAATTACTATTTGAAAATAGTGTTATGAATACTTGTAAACTTTCTGATAATGAATGAGTTATACTTATCTCATAGCGTTGTTCAAAAATCCCACGCAAATTGTTAGATTTCCTAATTTAAATTATTTTGTGGTTAAAAAAGCACGTGTCTCCATTTTAATCGACGCATTTGATAGCAATAAACCAATTATTAAATAATAATTAATATTCCAGCTTGTAATTAAGATAGGACTTAGAAATGGGTATCAATGAAATCAGCGAGAAATTTCACATCGGGATGCCAAAATATTTAATCAAAAAATTTAATATTTAAAAAGTTAAAATTTCATATTAAAATATCATACTATGGAAAACCGCAGCGTCGTCATGTCTGACAGCTGCTTTCCCGCAGAAATGAAATCATTTTTCCTTGTCTTTCCAATTAAAGAAATAAAATTTTTATCGATCAATTTTAAGTGGATATTTTAACTCATACACATCGCAGAAATGTGAACTTTATACCAAATGAAAGATTTTTTTCCGCGTCTGTCTATACTATTTACAAATTTCTCGGACCTATACTTTCTGATATGCGATTTCGCTTTAAAATGTCACGAATAATGTTTCGTCAGATGAACGAAGCCCTAAAAAGAGATTTTTAAAAATACTGCTGCACAAAAAAATAAAATAAGCCTTTGAAATTGCCAAAAAAAAAAAAAAAATTCTTTTAATTAAATCCATTTGAAAATGAAGTGTAATAATAAAAATCAAACTTTTAAAGTTCTGCCTGACAGATTCGAAACCACAATCCACTGTGTGGTAGACGTATGCCTTACTGGTTGCACTATCGGTCCTCTGTGATATTTGCTGAATTTAAGATTATGTTTTGAAATCGAAAATGAATGAATTTATTTAATTAAAATAATATGACTTTTTTCAAAATTTTATGATTTTGGATATGACAGGAAGTATTCAGCTCTATGTAAAAAAAAAATTCAAGTCTGTAACTTAAATAGTTTCCGAGTATGAACCTGTGATGGACAGACAGAGAAGCGAGACTATAAGATCTAAACCCTAAAAAGTTTAAAAAATGATTCACTATATAAATCAAACTATTTGGGTGTGATATATGAGCGATATGTTAACCTAAGTATTATAACTCTTTCATTTTGTAACTTTTTACATATATTATTGTTAATGTTATTCAATGATTTGTATATTTATAAATACCTTTTTGAGAATCAAATACCTATTACTAAATTTTTGAAATTTTTCTTTAATTAATTGGTCTTTAAAACTTATCACTATTCTTCATTTCCATGAAAAATATTTTTATATGTATATGAAATCAACAGCATGGATTTCTTAATATGTAAATACATAAATAAAAAAAAGGGTGTTGCAACTTTTAAAATATCATTAGGCTAATATGCAGGATAGTATAAATGAATGGTAGATTTTAAAAATTTACATTTTCAAAACTATTACACATATTATAATAAGTGATTAATGAAAAAAAAAAAAACATTCCAAGTTTTTTTTTTTTTTTTTTTTTGTCATCTCTTAATGCTGGATTGGACATGTGGTTAACAATGACTGGCCCTTATTCATACGGCCACCGATATCCCTGGATTTTATGCCATGTGATTTCTTTTTGTGGGGGTTACATCAAAGGTCTTGTTTATAAACCACCATTGTCAATAACAATCAAATAACTTAAAGAACACACCAGTGCTGCATTAAGAATCATTGACAGTGAAAAACTGAAAAATGTGTGGAACAAACTTAACTACAGATAAGATGTTTGTTGTGTTATGAAAGGTTCACAAATCAAACTGTTATGGGAAAAAAAAAAAAAAATACGGAATATTTTTCTTTATTTTAATGTATTACTTATTATAATATGTGTAACAGTTTTGAAAATATGAGTTTTTGAAATCCAGTTATTCACTTATGCTAACTCTGTATATAATTTTCAACATTAACACAAACAAAATACAGACAAGAATTTACAAAACATCAAAAATACTTTATTGTACTATGAAATATAAATTTTATAAACAGTATATTAAGAAAATATAATTTTATATACATCTCTATAATGTTCAGCAAAATGCACTTCTAACCCATCGGTAATATATGTTGGTAAATCTGCAAAATCTTTTTTGTTCTCAGCAGGCATGATTAAACAAGTTACACCAACTCTTTTAGCCTAGAATGAATAAAGCACCATCAGAACCTTTAAAGATTCACAGTTACATTATAAAAAATAAACATATGAAATTTGATTATGAAGGCTTATACATTAAAACGTTTTGGCTGCTTATGCTTTCATTTATGTTGCTTTTTATACTCCATGTATTTATCTTAATACAACATGTTTTGTGTGTATCTTATTTAGTTTTCAGATGCTCTGAACAGGGTTTTGATCCCTAATCACCCCCCCCCCCCCCTCTCTCTCCAGCCTTACTTGGCTTATGCAAAAAGAAGTTAGAGAATTGGTGAGGTATGATTTTTCTGCAGATGGCTTTAGTAGATTTTTGTCAACCAGCTGAAATTTGCTGCAACATTTCCCTTTTTGCTCCTATAACTGATTCTATTTAATGCAATATGATTTTTAATTAAAAAATATATACATTAGTAATAGAAGACCTTCCATAAAGGTTTTAAAAAGGTCTTAATTTGTAGAATTAAAGTACAGTCAAAGCATACAAAAGACGACAATGCAATTTTTTTAATGTTTAATAAATGCTAATGTTTTTTAAATAACAGCCCTCTTTTGGTGACAGAGTGCTCACAGCGGTAAATATAACTATACGGCACAACTGTTGTGGCACGCCAGTTGTTTTAAGTAATATGAAAGAAGTAAAAACAATCACAACTTGCAATACAAATCTAAGTTAAATAACCCAATCGGGCACAAAAAGCATAACATGAATAACCTAGTACGGAGATGTGCAGGTCTTATATGCGTGGTGGTCAGTTACAAAGAAAGATGACTAACAGCTGACTATTTCTTGTCTAAACATATTTCCTCCATTTGTTTATGTGCCTGATCTGACAAAATGAAATTTTTAGAGTTATGGAAAGTAAAAATAAAATCTTCGCATGCACAAATTCACCTATCCTTAGTTTTTATCCTTTATGTAAGTCCTGATTTTTGCACCCTCCCAAACCCTACACTTTGAGCAGCTACTCCATCTGCCACCCTTTAGTTTTGCCATGGACAATGATTTAGGTTTTCTAAATTAATTTAATAATTATAAAATTCTGTATTTAGTGCTTTTATTATTTTTATGCAAAAATATTATTTAGATGTAGGTGTAATTGAATAGTGCCTTTGTATATCTTTACGATATCTTTGTGTAAATGTTGTATCTTTGATTTCAATAGAAATTCAGTGACCAACAGTGAAAACAGACTATACAATACAATACAATAAGATACGATGCTCTCTCTCTCTATATATATATATATAAGAGATGAATTTAGGCTCTTTTTTTGAAGACCGGGCCTGAAGAGCCTGAGACCTGAGCACACAATAAAAAATTGTTTCTGCATCAATTTTCTCATTTAAAAATATCTTCTTACATAGAAATAAGTATTAATCCTAAATACTCTCCGATGAGAACGTTTTGTTATTTTCATGTCTCTAAAAATCTGCTTTAAATAGAAAAATTGTTATTTATACTCAACTACTGGCAGAAATCGGCAAAAGTCAAAATTGTTATTCGTCTAAAATGTCATTGTATGACTATGGCAGGAAGACATATGAGCTCTGTTCTTTAGTAATTTTGGAAAAGAGCTTCAAGAAGAAAGTGAGAATAGACAGGTGATATCCCACGGTTTCTTTATATTACTAACACTTACTATGCAAAGGCTTCAGAATGTTTCTTTTTATATCCCATCAGTAAAAATTCATTCCTTTTTCAAACGGATTTTTAAAGGATTGTAAAACACTTTAAGAAACACACATTAAGACTACATTCTTGTTTCTCAAATAGAAAGTTTTTCTTCTTCTTTCAATTTGTGAATAAATAAAATTTCACTTTGAGCCTGAGCCCGACGACTGGTATAGAAATTGAGCCCAAACCCATTTTGGGTCTGGAGTCACAATCTCAGGGTGAGCCCATCTCAACTCTCATATATATATATACATACATACATACATTGTATAATAATTTTGTTAGGTTATGTGTTATATATAAATAAAGGAAAAGCTGCTATATAACATAAAAGAAAATAATTTGGGAAACTGAAAAACCAATATGTGGTGAGCCCAAATTGAGAAATAAGTTTATAAATAATTGGATCCTATTATTAAGCTATTTTATGAGTGATAGTACACGATAATAAAACTAGAATGAAAAAATTACTTACAGCAATAGACTTTTCTTTGATTCCTCCCACGGGTAAAATTTTACCAGTTAGTGAAATCTCACCAGTCATGGCTGTGTTCTGTCTGATTGGTTTTTTCAAAGCTAAGGATAACAAAGCACTAACCATTGTGCAGCCAGCACTAGGGCCATCTTTTGGCACAGCACCCTTAAATAAGAACAAGAAAAAAACATGAATCACACAAATTCCATGTCATTATATACTAAAATAAAAATAGTAACATTGACTTAAAAGAATACACATAACACAATATTTATAATTCCTGATGGAAAGAGACTACACTCTATAAAAAATTCTTCAGCAATAAATAAAAATGTGCTAGTCATAAACAGGTTTCTTTTATTTTAATTGGTATTATATCAGGAGTCTGTTCAAACTTTTCTCATAAGGTCCTGTTTTTGTGAAATTGTGAGGTTTTGCATATTTGTGGATTTGAAATTACCATTTAATTGAAGCTTCTGTTATTCTATTTTTAACAAGATCCTTTTTGTAAAAAAAAGCTAGGTTCTTGACAACTTTAGCTGTTTTGTGGCAGGTCAGATTTTATTTAAAAAAGGTTAAACTTGTGAAAGGTTCGGTTTGGAGATTGACTTGTCCCAAAACTTTTCCATTTTTAAACAAAGAATTTTGTGAAGTATCCTGTTTTGGGATGAAAAAAAAAAAACTGTAAAGGGTCCTGTAAAAAGACCCAAACAGATCCCTGAATATATATAGGGGTGAGAAGTGGTAAAGCTCAATTTGGAGCAATTTTTCGAGCAAAATATTTAACATTTATAGCAGGTACATGCGATAAATTGCAGCAGAATATTTCAGGATTTGTAGCAGATAAGCAATAAAATGGAGCAGTTCGAATTTTTGAAGACAATTTAAATAATTTGTTCATACATAAGAATGATTGTGACATCTGCTTAAAATCCTGAAAGTTCTATAAGATAAGAAGGTTGGTTGTCTTTTTTTAATAATATAACTTATAATGCAAAGGTGAATTTTTAGAGCATGAAATTTTCCTTTTTAGAGCTGATTGGAGTTATAACTACCATTTTTGTAGTAGACTGGAAAATAACAGGAAATTAAAATTGTAGCAGTTTGGAACAATCGGAACAGAATTCTCAACCCCTGAATATGCATTCAACTGCACAATAATTTGTTATTGTATATTTGTTATTGTAGTATTTATTTTATTATATACAGTAGAAGATCTATATAACGCAATTCTCCATATAACACACAACTTCTCAGATGTAAACAATGAATTTTGCAGTTAAAAAGCACCTGCATTTCCACATTGTAAAAATATTGGTACTTTCTAGAAGACTAAATTTGGTACATTAGTCCAACTTTATCTCCTAATTTAAGACCTTTTTAATGAAAAAAATGCTATTATTACAATAAACATTTTTGAAAATGTTTAATATAAGGGATGACTTTGTCAGTTATATTTGGATCATGTTTATAAAATAAATTTAACAATGTCTGACTTATATTATGCAAAAATTTATAATTTGGATAACTCTTGGTAACAAGGAATGCAGTATAAAGATATTCTAATGTATTTTGATATGTTTCAGACATATTTGACCATGTTTACAAGGTAAATTTAATGATGTGATCCATATAACGCAAAATTCTATATAACGCACAACCTTGCATTTTTAGGTTTGCGTTATAAAGATCTTCTACTGTAATACATTCAATTGCATGCTTCATTATAAAATTAATATAATTCCTTCTCAAAGTTTATTTTATTCTTTTAGGTGTAGAAATATAAAAAACAAAACAAACACAAACCATTAGAAAAATTAATACGCATATTATTAGTAATATTAGCACACAAATAAAAATATAATGATTACTATGACAGGGAATTTCTATCTCACAACATTAAAGAGGCATAAGAAAAAAATAATGTAGCTAATGTAACTAAGACAATATTATGAAATAGTGTTAAGAAATTTATTAAAAAGTTATACAATTAAGATTTTACGAATATATATATCAATTTTTATGAAATGATATTTTGCTCCTTACAGATTAAGGTGAGCAACAGTTATTAGATGCTAGTGATTTTGAGTGGTGAAAGAAACTGAGATAAAAAATCTGATAAAGATATCTGGTATCAGTCTATATTCATTGAACCCTCTAAAGTACATATTCAAGGGGAAATGTACATTTTACCTTGCAAAAGCTCGGGTAGAAGATTTTTTTTTTCTGAATTGTTTATAATGATGCCAACATGGAAAAATCAAGTTTTCTAACAAAATTTCTTAAGGCTAAATTTTCTGTGGCTAAAAAACAACAACATTTTGGGACTTTTTTTTAATTTTTAAAAAATATCTCGAGACCCATTGCCGCAGCATATTATTTGTCAATTACAATATTAAAGAGCACAAAATTCTCTAAAACTTTCATATTTACAACTTTTTTATACATCCAATAGCAAGTGCAGTACGCCATTTCAAATATAAGACAACTTTTTCAATTTTCTTAAAAACTGTGAAAAACGTAGTTTTACTCCGATTATTCAAATGTTCCCCACAGATTTAATCGTGTATGTCGACTTCTAAAAATTGGTTCTACTCATAGACAATGAAGAAGCATAAGGAAAATAGCATGAATTGCAGTTTTTGCTATATAGTGTGACAACACTCCTACCAACTCCGGAAAGGCAAAATAAGGGTTAACCTATTACAACATTTTTCTCAATTAGCATACAAATTAAAAATATTTATAAGCATTAAAATTAATTAAAAGAGATAAGGCAAAGAAAAACAGATTTGATCTAAATTTGTAACAAGAAAAAGCATTTACATATATCAGGATTAGCACAAGTCTTAATATAAAGCAACATTTTCTTTAATATTAAACACTTGAAGACGATCATCACAATCATTTTAAACTGTATACATGCTTTAGAAAATTACATTTCTAAATTTGCATATGATTATATATTGCAATAGAAGATTTTGATTTAGAAAAATGTTTTAAAGAAATCTTGGTGAATTTATGTCTTTTTTTAGAAGAATTTTGTAATACATATTAAAAAAATATATATTTAAGAAAAAAAAAAACAAGAAATGTTTCTGGATGTCAGTCAGAAAGGGATGAAGTCTGAAAATAATGGAGTTTACCTTAAAAAAAAAAGAGAGAGACTTGGGATGTATGCCACCAGCAAGGGTTGGATAAAAAAGAATTACTAATGATTTTTAGGCATAGTTTTAGGAATAATGGGAAGGTATTAAAATTTTAAGAATTGTGTGAATTGGAGAATGTGATGTGTGGAATCAGATAGAAGGCCAGCATTCAAAACATGCAGAAAAAAAAGACAAAATTTCGAAAAATGAAAAAAAATTGTTTTCCCTTAAAGTTTTTAGAAATTATCTCTTTTTTCCTGGGAGAGGAAGGGGAAATTTCAGAAGATGAGAGATTTGGATGATTTATTATTTATTTATTGTTTGTACAAAGTAACAAATAATGCAGATTTAAAAAAAAAATAATGAAATTTTACACATTTTAAACTTTGTGTGATTCAGGAGGAAAGAGGGGGATTTATTTATCATTACAAAAAAGTAATGAATAAAGAAGAAACTATTTAATAAATATAAAGAGTTTTAAAGTTTTTAAACTTTGTGAGAGGGAAGAAGCATAAAGGGAGAAAAGCCAAAATTTTCTTTTTTTTGGGGGGGGGGGGGGGATTAGAAGATAAATTATTTATTTATCATTGCTACAAAGTTACAAACAGGGCAGAGGAAAAAAAAATATATATTAAAGACATTCAAATATTTTTAATTTTGTGTCCTTTGTATGTGGGAAAAGAAGGAAGTGGAATTTTGTTTTCTTCAGGGGAAGGAGGAATTTAGATAAGTGACTATTTATTGTTACAATAAAGGAACAAACATAAGATTTAAAGATTTTAAACTTTGTGATCTGGGGAGGTGGTGAGGGCAAAAGTGGAGAAGCAGAAATTTTGTTTGGGAGATAAATGGTTGATTAGATGACAGCTTAGAATTTCAAATACTAAGTTTTGTCTGCTAGGAAAAAGAGGGAAGTGACAATTTTGAGTGGCAGCTGGATTTTAAATGGTTATTTACTGTTAAGGACTAAGGAGGAACTTAGATGAGTGATTATTTATTTTGTTAATATACAATAAAGAAACAAATAGAAAAGAAAGAGTTTTAAAGATTTTAACTTTGTGATCTAGGAGAGGGATAAGAAGAGAAGCAGAAAATTTGTTTTGGGAAAAAGGGGTTGATTAGATGATTGTTTAGTTATTTATCTTTATTAAATATTTACAATTAGTGAAGAATAAAATTTACAAATTAAAGACTAAGTTTTGTGTGATACATATTATATAGGAAGAAGGGCAAAATGTGGGGGGAATTGAAGTTTTAAAGCTAACTAAAATGGGGCAAAGGAAGAAGGGGAGAGAAGGAACTTTTTATGAGGAGTAAGGAATTTATTAGATGCTTGATTATTCATTTACCCTTACACTGAAAATTTAAAAACAGAAAAGAAAAAATAAGATTTAAAATTTTATATGTTTTGTAAGAGGTGACACCAAGTGGGAAACAGCAATTTCAGGTGGGAGGGACATTTAGATAATTGATCATTTATTCTTATAATAAAGTAACAATTTAACAGAAAAGTAATAAAAGAATTTCAAAAGATTTTAAACTTTGTGTACTGAAGGGGGGGGGGGGAAGCCAGGATAATGCATAATTTTGGAGGAGAGGGGAGGGGGGGGGGATTTAGATGAAATAATAAGAAAACAGAAATATGCTAAAATGCAGAAGACTTCCACCCTCTATTTAAGAAATAATAGGAAAGTAAAATTAAGGAATTTTTTCAGGCTTTGGATAAAATAAAGATTTTTAAGGACCAAAAATTTCATTTAAAAACTTCAAGGACTACACAAATCCTTGAGTTACATCAAAATGAATGATACTTCAGAAATATTTTGCTTCAATATAAAAACAATGCTATTACGTAAATAAAATAAAAATTAACTTAAATAAATAAACAAACAAACAAAAAAAAAATCATTTCTCATTCAATGATACTTGATATTAACCCTTAAATGCCTGATTTTTCAAAAATCATTGTAATGTTTTTCGGCTTTCATTTTTTAAATAAATCATGGGAAAAATACTTTAAAGAATCATATTTTGTTTTAAGTGTAGTTTATGGCTAAAAAAACAGTTTGTTACTAATCGGCAATACTGGTCTTTAATTGAAAAAATAATTTTCCTTGATAAAATTCTATAATATTAAACACACAAGAATTTTAGAAACTATAATAAGAAATAAATTTTACTTGCTCACTGCAGAACAAAATAGGGTATTTCGCAAGCTTCCAAACAAACCAAAAAGAACAAGTAGCAGCAATTGAAAAAATAAATCTATCTTTATTCTTAAACAGCACAAGTGTTGCCATCTACATGTTGAAAATCGATTTAATAATATTTTCAGAATGTATTTTATTGGCAACATATGGCTTCAATATTATTTTAATAGTATTTTAGAGCCTAAATTGGGTATGTTGCCGAAAAGCAACAACCGGCATTTAAGTGTTAAATTATAATAGTTCTTCCTTTAAACTGCATTCAAACCTTTCACTCATACTCATTTCTTTAAAAGAAACAGACAGAGAAAATTAATGAATGATGCTGATAAAAAAAAAAAAAGCAATCACAAATCAATTAACAGTTACATCAAGTTTACATACATTTTTCAGTCATGCTTTAAATTAAGTTTGTACTAGTAGAAACATTAAGTAGTATAAATAAATAAAACATTGGCATATCTTAGAATTTTAATACTACTTAAGGCACTGCGCCTCTTACTATAAAAAATATCACCAAAGTGAAATGGTCATTAAATATGTAATTTTTAACTAATGCATGATAAGAAGGTAGGCATCATTTGCCTATTTGTTAAGATGATACTGTGTATGCACATATAAAAGATTGAAAAAAAAAAAGACAATTATATTACCTCTGGTACATGGAGATGAAGATGAGCTCTGTACAAGAAATCATTTTCAGGATGGTTTTCAAGCATAAATGTTTTGGCAAAAGTATAAGCAATATTGGCACTTTCTTTCATCACATCTCCCAGTTGACCACTTAGCTGCAAGGAACCTTCAAATTTCTTTTCTTCACTGAGAGGTTTGCATTCAGTTGTTTCTATATATAAGGCAGAACCACCTGGAATAAAATGAACAATTTGACTTAAATAATTATACTTAAAATTTAAGAATCTGATAAAAATCTTCATGCAAAATTTTAACAGTAGTATTTAGTATATATTTCCCATTACACTTTTAAGTTAAATTAAATTTAGACACTGCTGTTAGGAAACACTGCAGCACCAACAAAGCATCAGATAGACCAGAAACTTGAATCACAGGATTTAAAGCATTACAAGTTCACTTTCACATGCTTTCAATACAAACTACAAATACTTCTATAAAATAACTTCTTTTAATTCAGAATTTTTCTTTTTTTCTTAACACTTTATTTTTCTGAATGATTTTTATCCACAATAGCTTATAAAATGATATTTTATCAGATTTTAAAAGGCTATCTTAGGTGTGTGTATATTTATGTCAGGTGGGAGATCCAGTAAATGTTTGAAGGCTCTTACAAGAGTCTAGGATTCAACTTGTAGGTATATGATTGTGTATGTTGAAGTTGAGAAGAAAAACTGACCAGTATTAAATTACTTACAAGCGTAACATATTAATTTGCATAAAACAATGCGGTTTTGTTGACAATAAATGCAATAACAGAGATTAAACTACTGGCATGGATAAATTAAATTAATTGTAGAAAGGTAGTACATAAGCATTGATGAGGTTAAGTTCAACACGTTTCAATCATGAATATAGAATTCTTCTGAAAAATGAAGTGAAAGTAGAAGTTGGATACACTTTCTTAAAAAAGAAATTGAAGTAAGTTTTTTGTAGTAGTTGTATTGTTGGATGGAACAATAATTGCAAAAAAAAAAAAAAAAAAAAATCATTTTATTGTAAAAATAATATTTTAAGAAAGGTGAAGAAAATACCAGGAAACTATTTTAGAAAATATTAATAAAAAATCTAAATACAAAATGAAATATATTGTATTCCAAAAAGGTTGAAACATGCTTTAATTTTTATCTGTTAGGGATAATAAAGTAGAAGTTGGAGCACTTTCTTAAAGAAGAAATTAAAGTAAGTTTTTTGTGGTAGTTGTAGTATTTGTTGGATAGAACAATAATTGAAAAAAAAAAAAAATAGTAAAAATAACATTTTAAGAAAGGTGAAGAAAATACCAGGAAACTATTTTAGAAAATATTAATAAAAAATCTAAATACAAAATGCTATATATTGTATTCCAAAAAGGTTGAAACATGTTTTAATTTTTTATCTGTTAGGGATAGTAAGCTAATGTAAATAGAAAAAAGTATTCAAAATAAAATAGGAAACAAGGCTAGCTTAATGAACTAATCTTATGATTCATTTTTAAAAAGTTTAATTATTTAAAATTTTATACAATCCCAGAGACAAAATTGGTTAATAAGAATTTTTTGCTGAAACAAGAACAATGCAAAAATCTGTATCCTTGTATCTTAAAAATTAACTGAATTACATATAATGAATGAAAATAGAGAAAATTTATATCTAATAAATGAAAAAAAGAAAATTTATATCACTTTTTGTACATTTAAAATACTATTTCATCAGTGATATCAATAATAAATACTGATAATGGAATTACATAAGTTAAAAGTATGTTAGCAAGTTAAAAAATTGATCTACAAAAGTTTCTAAATAAAGTGTTACACAGGCAAAGATCTGGTAAAGAGACAAATATAGTTTAAAATCCCAGAAATGTCATTCAAAGAAAGCAATTCACAAAGCATTGTCAAAACATTTTCCCTCAACTCCAACATATAACGGAACTCTTCTAATAATGTGTCTGTAAATATTTTGACATTCTTTGACACTAATAATACTGCAAGCATCAATTATCTTTTAAATAAAGCTAATTGCTATTAGTGGTCAAGTATTATAAATTAATGTTCAAAGCTGATCCCCTAAGAAAAAATCAAGAGCGGTCAAATCATCATATCTGGAGGGTGGAGAGACATTTTGTGTCTCCTTTCAAAGTAATTGTCTACCAAAGTTTCTGTTAAGACAATCAGTTACATTTATAAGCTGGTGCACAGGCATGCCATTTTACTGATAATACACATTTTTTATACATGATAATAACACTACCTTCAGAAAATAGTTACAGTTCACATTCTGCAGTGCATAAACATAGAAAATTGATAAAGTATTTCACGAACAACAAAGAGAGGTTTCTTTTTTATATTAGATGAACACGCCAGTTGTGGTTTAGCACCAGTGACAAATGTGGTAAACTACTTGTTTCTCGTTAACAAGTTAAGTAGCCTGTTTATGATTTATACTTCAGTTCATAACCCCAATTAAACAATTTGATAACTGCCAAATGATGTGATTAAATTTTTTCACGACAAAGATGAGATTCATATTATTACATTTGTTCATAGAAGCATATTAAAAAATAAAAGATTCTTGATTTGAAAACACCGAAATGGCACCGTTTGTCAAAGAACAAAGATATACACACCAAAAAGTCATTACAAGATTAGAGTACTTCTTTAATAACTGTTGTTTGATTTATATACTTTTGGTGTATGTCCATCAATTTCTGTGAATCATACTTAACAGAATTTCTATAGCAATGCTAAACGAAATATCAACTGTAAGGTGACTGTGTAATGAAATATTAATTATTTTTATTGTTTGTATATTTCCTCTATATTTTGTGTTCAACAAAATATATATTTCTACCAACTATACACATCAGTTGTAAATTTTCAAATGGGTGAAAAAAGTCTGGGCCAGGATTCAAACCATGAATGTTTTGGCTGAAACCACCAATGCTCTACCAACTGAGCCATCCCAGATGAATCTGGAGGAGTAATTCACCCAGCTAACCTTTAACGATCACAGCATCTGGTCTGATATCTGAATCAGCTCAACAGAATAAATCGTGAGGTTTTTATACATGTGTTACTAGGATTATTATTCCCGTCTTCTATCTGAGTTGCTTCCACGTATTCTTTTCATAATACAGGGAGGTCATAAAGACTTTCCCTGATTACAAAAAATATGTATGTACAACAATAGATCTTGTTTGCCCTGCATATCAGCTTAGTCCTATGAAGTGTACTCGGCATGTGATATGTGAACTGCAAATACCTCAGACAACAGTTACGAAAATTCTCCATAAACATCTTAACTTGAAGGCTTATAAAAGGCAAATCATGCAAGCTCTGCAGGCAAATGATTGTAATAAATGGGCTGAATATGCAATTGATATTGTTCACAGTACTTGCATTAAAATCTTCATAAATGTCTTTATAATATACCGAATCAAGCATACGCCTAATTATGTTAGTTTTTCTGCAATAAATTATTGTAATCAGGGAAAGACTTTATGACCACCCTGTATTTATGAATGGTGTCTTTATTAGCTTGTGTGGCACCATTTCCATTCAGCATGGAGTAGTGTTTGTCTGATGGAAAAGTATATATATATATATATATATATATATATAAAAAAGAGTTTGTATTATTCGAGTAATGATAACTGTGTAAACTGATTGGTTGACCTTTTGCAAACAAATATCCAATATCACTCAGAATGTTTTTAACAAATCTTATATATATAAAAGAGAGTGTGAAATTCTAGAAAATACATCTACTAAAAAAATAGTTAAACATGTATTGCAGCAATTTTTGAAAATTCTCCCTAAGGGGTAAAGGGCAGGGGGGTCTCGAAACTGCTAGGACATTTAGCCATATCTCAGCAACAGTGAGGCAGATAGAGGCATGAATTTCAGGATAACTAATCTATTAAGAATTTTATCGATTTTAGAAATTTCCACTTAAGGGGGTTTAAAGGGGTGGTTGAAAATTTTAGGACATTTCACTATATCTCAGCAGCAGATTTAGGTAGAAGTGGGAAATTCAAGACAACAAACCAATTTAAAAAAATAGTTATACACGGGTACTAAGTGATTTTAGAGCTATTTTTTCTAATATATTACCAACATAGACTTTGAACTGGATAATGTTAGATTATACAAATAAAACAACAATTTTGGATATTTGATTAGATATTTTAAATTTCATCTTTGCTAGATATATTTCGTGTGTTTCAAGATTCTTACAGAGAAACCAACCAGTATAGTGGGCAAAAGCTGCTAGTCTTGCTTAGTTGGATTAATGACCAGTTACAGAATGCCACACAAAGTCAGAGGGGTGAAACATTTGAAGTCCATGAATACAAAATGGATCTCGATGATATTTGCCAAGTAATCTAACAATTGACATACTAGGTAGGCCAAAAGCTTCGCTTGTTTCTAAAAAATATAGTGGTCTATTTCTTGGTATTAGTATACATGCAATTTCTTCTAGAGTCAAGTCTAGGATAAAATGAACTCACAATTCTTAATCACCTCATAGTGCAATTTGCAAATGTATGTAAAGTTTCAATCAATTTTGTATATCATCATAAAAAATTATGAAAAAATCCGTAAGTATTATTTCTATTACAAAGAAAGGAAACAATTTTTAATTCAAAAACTTATTTGTTAAGAGTAATGTAATGCAAAACCAGGTACATGTTTTTAATTTGTCATTTCACAACTACATATGCAGATAATTTAGTGAATGTTTTTAAATAATCTTCATTTTGACTTATTATGTTTGTCTTAAGTAATAGTGATTGATATAACTCAACAAATTAAATTCATAAAAAAATTAAAAAATAAATTATCTGCAGTTCATTATTCAATATTTAAAAAAATACTTTGCTATAAATATTTGAAACAAGACTTAATTGAAAAGAATAAAAAAAAATCCTGTGCAAGTTCAATTTTAAAGAGTTCATCAATGTGAAATTTTTATGATAAACACAAACCTTTTTTTTTTTTTTTTTTTTTTCGCGAAAAGAAAAAAAAAAAATCAGTGAGATCAAAAGATCATATGTACCCGTATTTAATCTTTCAATAACTTACAGATTTACATTTCTAAATTGCTATATGGCCCCCTTTTACACTGATCAAATTTTAATTAAATATAACTGAAAGTTTTAAAGCCACAGGTATACAGTTTTTTGTAAGGATCTTGGCACAACAAAAGGAAAAAACATTCTAACTGACTAATTTTTTCTAAGAGGAAAAGGAAATCCCATAATAATTTAAAAAGTATATATTTTTTAAATTTTAATGACATGATTATATTAACATAAATTTATTTCCTCTCTTATTTTGAAAACTTTTGCAATTTGCATTGTTCATTTATTTATTCACCAAAGTTAAAAAAGGAAAGTGTGTATCAATCTTTTTAGAACATACTGCATATATATTTGCATGTGAGATTACGAGAAAAAGCTACCAGAAAATAAATTTGTCAGAATTAAAAATACAGTGTCATCAAAAAATAATGCCTAGATTTTAAATAACTGTCACAAAAAAACTATGAAAAGTAATTTGTTGGTTTTAGTTTTATAATGTGAGGCAAAAAATAATTTTTTTTTTCATACCTTAGTATGTTTTAATGTGAGCACTGTTCGGTGTGCACCAGGAGCAAATGTGTGCAACGTGAGCACCAGGAGCAGTTTGACCAGGATAAGTTCTCCGAAAAAGCCGCTGTACACTGACTATTGACTTTGACTCCATATACCAAATCACGCACTGTGCTTTTTGTTACACGGTCAACATCGTACAATGCTTTTTGTTGCACGGTCAACATGGTATTGAGCAGCTGCAGTCTGGCACGTCAGCTGACCTTGATGACTGCGCAATTAATCTGCGCATAACACAGACATGCAAACAAATTCTGGTGAACTAAAACCAAACTTGCATTCACCAGTTATCGTGTAGTGAAAGAATTACTCATTTAACAAAGGTTTCGATGTTATGATTTTTTTTTTAAATCTAGGCATTATTTTTCGAAGACCCTGCATATATATATATATATAAGTTAAATTTAAATACCCATAGCAGTCCAGGCAAGACCCATTATAACTCCTGGAGGAGTAATGTCATACAAACGATCATGGTGAAACACTGGTTTTCCTACATATTCTTGTAAGTTATTTTCTGTCACTTCTATATTGGCAATTTCATTTTTCACTATCCTAAAAGCAGTTTTTCTTAAAATCTACAGTGGATAAAAATATAAATAAATCAGTTCTAAATAATTGCCAATGGCATTAGAATATGAAATTATAATAATAAAAAAATATAAGAAATTGCTGTAATGTAAATTACTTTTTCAATATGTTTCTGTAAATTCCTCACTCCACTTTCTCTGCAATAAGCTTTAATCAGCTTATGCAATGCATCTCTAGAAATAGAAACTTGCTCTGAGCTGACACCTGTCATTTCACGAGCTTGAGGCATGAGGTATTGCTAAAATATTTAAAAACCGAAGAATATGGCACCTTTAATAAAAATACATTTTAATGCTAAAAATATACAGATCAAAAACAGACATAATATTTTAATTTATCTCAAAACACTAATGATTTTCAAAGTTTATGCATCTTTTCCACATTACTAATGAGGATTTTAATGACAAACTATTTATAGTATATACTAGGGGGGCTCTGCCCCCTGCAAGCTACGCTCGCCAACCCCCATTCAGACAATGTAGAATCTAAAAGCACGCTAATCTGATCGGTTTTAAAAAGATTAGAGAAGATAGAATTATACTGAAAAAACCTGTAGCGATCTCCCTGTAAACGAGTTTCCATTCAATTCCCTTTGATTGCAAAAATTTAAGGTAGAATCAGTTGCTGTTAAGACATCCAATGGTTGTTTTCTTGTTTGGTTAGAGAAGATCAGTTAAACATTTGAAAAGAAGCTAAAATAAAAGGAATTAAGTAAACAGAGTCTTTGTCTCTAGGTATTTTTTAACAGCGTCATAAAACGATTGACGTAATACAATTACTAAAATTTGCTGCTTTAACCCCTTCAAGGGCGGTGGTTCCTTTTTGGACCACTTAATTTTAATTCTTAAATACCACATTAGCATCAGAATATTGGGATGAAAATTTCCCTTTTATTAAGTAAGTGAACAAAAGCATTTTTGTATTTCGAAATTTGTTTGTAAATTCTGGTGCCATTCACTGATTTCAAGATTTTACGAATAGAAGTGCCTTGTCCGTGAAAGGGTTAAACGCATATTAATGTATTTATTATTTTAAAGTTTCCTTTTTCTTTTAATATTCACGTGTAAATACAATTTTCAGGACATAATTTTCAATATTTTCCTGCCTTTAACACATACTCATTTAATAATAATTTTAAAGTTTTATTTCTGTTTTTAATAGTCACATGAAAATAAATTTTAAATCGTTAGGAAATATTATTCTTTGCACTGTTTTTAAAATTGAAAACAATCTCTATAATAATAGCCTAAAACGTGACTATCATCAACAGCTCCAGGCGGATCCCTTCGCTTTTTATATTCCAGGCGGCCATTTTGGTACTTTAATGTTAGCCAGCCACAGGTGTGATAAGTTGCCGAATATTATTCTATCCCCATTATTTCGTTTACATTATAATAGTCCAAGTCATGTAACTGCCATAAACAACGGGCTGATTCCTTCGCTTTTCATAAGAAAGGTTTCCATTTTGATTAAAGAAAAAGATTGAAAATTATTTTTTCGAATAAAACTACATAAAAGTTGCCATGATTACAAAGAATTCCAGGTACTTTTATGTTAGCCGGGTGAAAATCTCGCCAATAGCTTTTTTTTAACTCGCCAGTTAGCATTTTTTTATTTTTTGAGTGGTAAATTAAAACGGTGCTACTTGGTTATCCCATCGACTAAAAATCTGTCGTCAAACTATAAGATTAAATGCCAATAATGGTTGATCGTAAATGTAACATTCACTTGACTTTAAGGAAGTTACACATGTTCACACCATCAAGTGATTTTTATTTCGACGTTTTCTTAGTATTTTTATTAATGTTATACTAATTTATTTGTTCTTTTGTTATTTAAAAAAAAAAAAAAAATATGTCAATTTGTATAATTTGGCAAAATTGGTCGACGGGAGAAGTAATAACATTAAAACGTTGCTTTGAAGTGAAAATTAAATCTCATGATTTGTTGCATTGTCACATACGCACCAGGTTTGGCGTGATTTTTTTTTACAACAATTTGGCGAAAACCTCGTTTTCAAATACCTGTTACATATGTATTTTTAAATTATTTTCTGTTATTTTTAAAATGAAATAACAATAAATAAAAAAAAATTAATTAATAACTATAGAACAAAACAATTTATAACTTTTTTTGTAAATAAAAAAAAAAAAAAAATTCAAATAAACATTTATTAATAAATAAGCAACAATAGCCGGGTTACCATGTCAGGCAAAATAACGCCAATTACGTACCACGTTGCGTATATGACATCGGTGTCTAATATTTTTCTTTTCGTTTCGTTTAAAAAAAAGAATGAAGTAAAAGCCATTTATTTTAAAGGTTTCAATTTTAAATGAAAGTTTTGTATTAAATAAAATGATAATGAAATACAAATTGAATTATGAATAAAAGTAACATGATGCATTTCTTAGCATACATTTAAGGGAGGCCAAACTCGCCGCCAAATTAATTTAAAATAACCTTTTCTAAATTATGAAAAAAAATATTTGTTATGATTAAAATTTGAGTTGCCATCATTAGAAAAAAGTATTTAAAATTAGAAAAAAAATTAATATTTCGAAAACTAATTTGAATTTTAAAATTCTAATACCAGTTTTGAGATCTGTGGATCAATACGGATTTTTGGTGTTAATTTCATCGCAAAGTATTCCATATTTTAGGAGAAATCGCCGTGAAACATAATCAGTTGCTTAATCAGTCGTTTCATAGAATCGTTACATAAATTCATTTCAATTTGATTCATTAGGATTTTATATATATATGGTAGATTTAAGTATTGTGTGGCAGCACAATACTTATTTATTTCCAGTATCACTTCTCAATGTTAATTTAACATAGAAAAGCCTAGTGAGCTCATAACTTTTATATTTTTTTCTTCCCACCTTTTTGCCCCTGATTTGTCCCTAAATTTTTTTATTCTTTATTAATTCTAATGTTATTATAAATTTAAAGTGTAAAAATGTTTGTCTGATGTCAGGGTCAAAACAGATGATAAAATGCCTTTCCGTATGGGTGAATTATAACACAGAGAGTAACATGGGCTAATTTTTATTTACATTATTCAAATATTTTTCTCAATAATTCAATATTTCACTTTTTTATTGAGAATTAACAGACATTTTCCCTATAAAACGTCATATTTTTTTCTTCATTGTTGCAAATAATTCAAAAGCCGTAATAATAATTTATCTCTTTTTAGTTGAAAGATTTTATTTTTTTTTTTTAAGAATTAAAAACATGAATATGACGTCATAGTGGAAATAAAAAAGCTTTTTTTCAGAATAAGTTTTTGCTTTGGTCAAGTTTATGTTTTAGTAAAGGTTTCAAAAGGATAGCTATTTTTATGCAGGTAGCGAGCTTAGTGAGGAATTACATAACTTAAATTTTAAAATGATTTTTTTTTTCCAAGATCGGAACTATTTATATCCCAAGTTAAACTTAGGTAATAATTTTCTCTTGTGTTTACATCACCCATTGGGAGGGAATAAAGTAACAAAATTTAAGTTAAACTTAAAAAAAAAATTTTTTTTTACTGTATCACAGCTATAATATTGTTAAAATATTGTTAAATATTAGCAGTAAGGATTCAACACAATTTATTTTTGCATTCATAGCATTCCTGAATGTGAAACAGGGTATCTAATTTAAGTGAAATTAATTTTTTATGTTTTGATTATAGATTTTTTACGTTCAGATTGGAAGTTTTTGTCCAAACTACAGCAACCTGCATTACTGCAGTGGTTGCAGACATTTTTAAAGTTTTGTATTTTGCATGCATCTTATAATTTTATGTACAATCGTCATAAACATAATAGAAAATCTTCAATACAAATATTTTCAATTAAAAGTGGAAGAAGTCTAAGATTTATTTCGATTTCATTTGAACAGAATCTAAGTTTTCAGGGTGTTTTAAGTATTGCATTGTATGAATTTTATTTTTATTTTTTAATCTTCAATTGGCTTAACTTAATTGTTACAAAAATTTAACATTAAATGTAGAACTAATTGAATGAAATAATATCTGTCCCTTCTCAGGCTTAAACAATGTAGGAAATAAATTTTGTTTTTTTCAATTTGTTCTTCAAATTATGTTTTTGTTTAATATACAGTGAACTCCTGTTCTTGTCCTGTTCCCAGTCTTCTAAGGGAAACCATTTTATGTTTGTATAAAAATTTAACATTAAATGTAGAACTAATTGAATGAAATATCTTAATATCTGTCCCTTCTCGGACTTAAACAATATAGGAAACAAATTTTGTTTTTTTTTTCAATTTCTTCTTCAAATTATGTTTTTGTTTAATATACAGTGAACTCCTGTTCTTGTCCTGTTCCCAGTCTTCTAAGGAAAACTATTTTATGTTTGCACTAACCGAAGTCCACATCAAACAATGTGGATTTTTTATGTGGACAAATTTGAATGGTGAAAGATAATCCCTTTCGTTGAATAGATTGAATTTTATTTTAGGTAAAAATCCAATAGGTTACCAATTTAATGCTAAAACAAGAACCTGTTTTTTTAACTACTTTAATGTCACACCCGAGATAACTCAGGAGTAATAACACTGTTTCCCTATCTCTGCTGCCGGTGAAATGGTTAATTTAGTAATTTTAGTTAAAAAGCAAGTAAGTAACAGTTTGTTAATACAAAAGAATAAATTACTGAAGACAAACAAAATATGCAAAGAAATTGCCATACTTATATAATTTAACTTTAAAGTAATTACATTTTTCTTTGCGTTACTTGAACAAATGACATTTTCATCACATCATTTTCCAGTTTTGAGACACATTCAAAAATTTGGTCTGTTATATCACATTTTGAAAGGTAATATCAGCGAACAACCATTGGCAATTAGTAAGACTCTTATGTTTTTGGTGGTAAAAAGATTTCTTTCTCTTCATTATTGTCAGTGACAATTTCTTGATCTCTCAACAGCCAAAATTACATCACAGTTGCTTTTGAAAAAACAATGCATAAAAGCAGTTTTGATTGTGTTTGGTGAGTTTGTGGAAAAATTGTCTCCATTATCCAATGAGTGGTATGCTTTAAGCGATGCCTTTAACAATAACTGGAATTAGGAAATAAAGGAGAAAACGAAATTGTTACGTTGTAACGATCAAAAGATTCGATTCCTGGTCTGGACATTTAATGCTCTGTTGGAATAAACTTCAACTTCGTTCTCTTCATTATGACCTAATTACATGGTAACCAGGAGTTTCCATGTTAAAACAAACTTTCATCATGTAAATGCTAAAATTATAGCTCGGATGAATGAAACTAGCGCTGCAGTTTGCAGCCATGTCCAACAAATAAGAGTGAATTATGTCAGCCAGGTATCGTCTGGATAGCTTAACAGGTAAAGCATTGGCACAGCACACCAAGTATCCAGGTTCGATTCCTGGTCTGGACATTTTTCGCTCTGTTGGAATAAACTTCAACTGTGCTACTCCAGTCTTGAATATGATTTAATCCAGTTGAGAAAAACTTCATTCTCTTCATTATGATATTAAATATTCTCCTAAAATATTTTTAATGATTATTGTATAACAAAAAATTGCGCATTTTAAAAGTGATTCTAGGCTTTTTTAATTGATTATATTTTCACATTATAATTTGAAATTCTTTCATTTAACTAAACAATAAAATTTTGAAGTTAAAACTTATAGTATGTGTAATGTCTCTAATTTAATATCAACTGTTATGCTAAAGTTTATAATAAATTAAACTTTGATATCTCGAAAAACTCCAAGGTTTCACATGACAAGATCAAAATCCTTTGAAGGAATCCAGGATGTGTTTTATATATTATTATTTCATTTAAACTTATATATCAAAATAAATCACAATAAAAAAATAACAGATACAGATCCAATTAAAAACATACGTCCACTATTTTAGTTTAACGAAAATTCTTGCATTAAAGCTAATGCATTAATTTCCAACATAGTAAATAATAGCAATGAATTTTTGTTTGTTTCCAAAATAACATACTTCAGCAATAGCAATTTTTTCTTCTGCTACATAACCAGAAACTTCTATCATTTCCATACGATCTCTTAATGGTTCAGGTATTGTATCAGTAACATTTGCTGTACATATGAAGAGCACCTGTAAAACAATACGATAGAGAAAATGTGACAAAATAAAATAAATGTTTAATGAAAGAAAAAGAACATAAGAAAACAGACAGAAAATATGGCAAAATCAGAAAATATAAAAATTTTTGATTGGTATTATATGAGGGAAGCAATAAATGATGAATATAAAAAAGGCAATTCTGTTCATATATACCAGGTACTGTGAACCTATGGCATGCATGCTAAATTTGGCACGTAAGAAAACTTCTCTGGCATGCGAAGAAACTTAAGATTATATTCAGTTTATGGAGAACAATCCATTTTATGAGGGTTTTTTTTTTTTTTAAAGAAAAAGTACAGTTTTGTGTTCCAGGTTCCTGGTTTATATTTTACTTTAAAATGATGACTTATGAATGAATTAAGGTATTGAAAACTACAATGAAAGAGCCTTGTAGTGTCATTTTCTTGCCAAGCCATTCAACATACAGTGTATTCCAAATCATTTTGCTTCTTTATCAAATTTCAAAGATTTTATTTTTGAAAATTGAATTTTAAGAAATAGTTTGCATAGTAATTATACCTAATTGACACGCTTTCTACTTCAGATTAGGTTTTATTTTATTTAACTTTAGGATTTTAAGTTATTTTAGGTATTATTATATTTAGGTTTTAATTTTGTAAATGGAATTTTAATTGATAGTGTAAATAGTTATGCATCTATTGAAGGATCTGAAGAACTAAAACTAATCTGATTGGGAAGTATACAATAAAAAAAAAAAAAACTCATTTATAGATTTTTGATACAAAATTCAATGCAACATGGTTATATTGTTGAGTAAATACAGCATAATAAATAAGTTAGAATCGAATTTAGTATAACTGTAAAAATTCGACAGGGTTCCTACGCAATTCAGGTAAAAAAATTCCCTGACTTTTCCAGGTTTTCCCTGACTTTATTCAAAAATTTCCGACTTTTCTCAGTAAAAATTTGGTTTATATATTGTCGTAAAACCCTCCACAATGGACTTTAATTTAGATAAATGCTAGATAAAAGTATGTGCTGTATGAATTTCCAATTTTTTAATTATTTTTCATATTGTTATATAGTTTGCATAAATTTCATATAAAAATTTTTGATTGGATGAATAATTAATTCAAAATTTCTTCATTTACGACGATAATAGTAATTCTGATGGAAGTAGTATATAAAAAATTCCCTGACTTTTCCCTGACCTTTTCAAATATTAAAAAAATTCCCTAACATTTCCCTGACTTTTTGCCTAAATTTTTGAATCCCCTGACTTTTCCCTGTTTTCCAGGTTTTCCCTGACCTGTAGGAACTCTGTTCGATAGAAACTAATTGGTTTTTACCTATGTTAAAATGTTTCTGGCATGTTAGAATGCTGGTACATAATTTTGAAATTTTTGGCACACATACTCAAAAAGGTTCGCCATCCCTGATATATACCATGGGTAGGTCCTTATTAGAGTAGCCTCTGTAAATAAGATTTATGCTAAAGTTGCAGTTACGATTTCACCAAGCTTGTGAAGTGTGAATGTAAAATAAAGAACTAAAAGTAAATAATATAATGCAGAATATTTTAACGATGTTTTGTAACAATTTCATATATTTTTTTTTTACATGTTTCACAAGAACAGTTTTAGTAATAGGGGCTCAACCTCCGACAAGTTAACAGTCTTGAATTCAGGGGTCCCCCCCCCCCCCCCCCCCCCGCGAAGATTTGAGACTTTGTGTTTCCAATGGTCAAAAAGTACGTAATATACAGTGGAACCCGGTTAAGACGCGTTTCAAGGGAGTGGTCAAAAGTCGCGTATTAAGCGGGATCGCGTATTAAGCGTGATTTCTATAATGTTGCATCAATTGGGCTTATTTACGCATTTAATCACCTAAATGAACTTCAGAGCTCAAAAAAAAATTCGCTAAATTAGCAAAACTGCAATTCTTCTTTGATCCCACTCCTAACATTCTTTGTCTTTCGCTTCGTGTATGTTTTTACTGTAATAGAAAGAGATAGACGAATTTAGGTTACTCAGATATGTCATAAAAATGATTATATTAGAGTTGTTCATACGTGTTGTTAGAGATGTTTAAAATGTACGTTATTACAAGTACTAAATATGATTTTAAAAACTGGGTTGTGCTTCAAAGATTTAATATTATTTTCCTTTCTGTTAAAAAAATGAGTCTAGTAGGAAAATTATTTTTAGTTGCAACGCATTAATCGACAATAAAGTAATGTTGTAATCTATATTTATTTTCCGTTGTTATTCCAGTTTGTCCTATAAAAAGAAACAATGTGGATTCAACAAAGTGAAATACAATTAAATTTCAATCTGAATATATGTCAAAGATACCATTTTCAACCGTAAACGTATAAATGAAAGTGTAATAACGTACATTTTAAACATCTCTAACAACACGTATGAACAACTCTAATATAATCATTTTTATGACATATCTGAGTAACCTAAATTCGTCTATCTCTTTCTATTACAGTAAAAACATACACGAAGCGAAAGACAAAGAATGTTAGGAGTGGGATCAAAGAAGAATTGCAGTTTTGCTAATTTAGCGAATTTTTTTTTTTTTTTTTTTTTTTTTTTTTAAATTCAAACATCTACAACTATTTCCGATTAGTAATTTTCGCTTTAATTAATCTGTTGTTAAATAAATTAAATACTATTCGGAAACATTGTTTTTTATTTGAATAATAAAAATTCTCTAAATCGGTAACACTCGACAAGAGAGAAGGAATTCGCATCTTGATCAATGAATTCGCATCCTTAAACGTGATTTTTCCCTCAAAGAACCGAAAATTTATCGCGTTATAACCGTTTGCGTATTAAACATGATTTTTTTACATTATTCTTATGGCCGAAGTTCAAGGGATCGGAAAAAATCCGCGTATTAAGCGGAATCGCGTATTAACTGCGTTCCACTGTATATATAAGGCAAAACACATTCAAAAGACGTTAACTCGGATACCAAATGATGTAGCGTTACATGATAACAATTTTTGAAATATTTAAAGCAGTTTATTATCAATCCTTTTTTAAATTTAAATTTCCTCAATTTTAAAGCCCTCATTAAATTTCTAAAATCATAAATATTTATTCTAATGATCTTTTCAGAATTGGCGAACTTAAATTTTAGATAATAATAAATATTATATTCCCTTTAAATACTTTATATCAATTTTCAATCACTTCTTTTTCTCTAATTTTCTCTTATTTTACAAACAAACTAAATTTTTAGTAACTTTCACAATTCAATTACAATCAGCAATTTAAATTTTAATCTTTTATTCAGTGGTATCGACAGATCAGTGACTCTGATTGGTGAGAACCTTTTCCTACTGAACTTGCTTGAGATCATAGCGTCACTCCTAGCATTCATTCTAAGCAGGACTGCAGTGACAGTAGGTTGAAAGGTTTTTCTTTATGCAGAATCCAGCGCTGAGCAGTATTATTTTATCAGTCTGTCATTGACTCTGCCCAATGACACCTGCTATGAGAATGGCAAATAATGCCTTTTTGAATAATTTCTTGATCATTAATTTGACTTGATGTTTCCAAACCTAAAAATTGCCGGAAGACTTCTTTTTAATGCCTTTATAATACAAACAATTTTTTTTATTGTTAAGTCAACTCACATCAAGAGATTAATGTTTGGCCTTGGGATAAGTTTGCATTACTAGACTCTCATAAAAGGAATCCGTTTTCATGGTTTACAAGATAGCAATTTCTGATGTGTATTGCCAGAAAAAAATATAATGGCTTTCTTCATATAATGGCAAGTGACAATCCACCACACAACTATATGAGAGTTGCCACCTTCTAGAAGATTGTTATTTTACATTGTTTCATAAAACATACTTCGAACAGACTCTGACCACAGCAATATAACATTTTGGGCTTCAATATGGTGATAATTATCAATAAAGTAAGAACTTTCCACAAATGAAAATTGCTAATTTTAAGTATTTGATCAATAATGGACTTAAGAACTGTCTACAAGAGAAAAATGTTAATTTTAAGTGTTATGCCACTGAATCTGTCGAATACCTCATCGGCTTGTAGAAATCATGAGAACTTTGGTAGATTAAAATTTAAAATGCCATCTATTTATAGTATTTCTAGAAGTTGATGTATGGATCAGTGCTGATTCAGTTTCATATATTCCACAATTTTAATAAATAATTTTCCATTTCATCGATCCTGTTATTGGATTAAAAGTTTGGTGTTTATGTAAATACTAGCCACCCTTGGTGACCAGTTTGGTCTCCTTTAAATATATGCTAAGAATTGTATTATGTTATTTTTATTCATAACTGAAGACTTAAAATTATAAGTAGTTAAGATTTAAATATGAGCAGAGATAAAATTAAGTTAAGCAATGGATGCATCACTGTAAGTCCCTAAACCTAGAGGTTGAAAAAGCTGTAAAGTAAAAATCCTGAAAAGCAAATAACTAATTAACGAAATAAAAGTAAAGTGGTGAAATAAATACAAGTAAAGTTAAAATCAAATTAACATTTATTTAAATAAGATAACACAAGCAATAAACTTTAACATATAATAAAAACACAATACTTAAATATACTATTTCACTATTGCATAATGTATTCATTAACTTTAAATCCACAAACAAATAAGAAATAAAAAAGAACAGAATTCATGGCTATTGTGAAAGGCATTAATCATTTCCCGTGGTTTGCAATGATCCAGAGTAAGCTTTAACTCAAAATAAGTTCTTAAGAAAATATGGAAGCTTGAATACAATAAAAACAAACTGTTGTAGAAACACTTCTTATCAGAGACATCATTAGGTGGACGGAAATGTAAATATGTTTCTTTCACTTCATAACAAGGAACATCCTGACTCCAAAATACTACGCCTCCTCAATGAAAGACGACAGCTGGAATGAGTCAACTTCTAGGGCATTTAATGAATGGCCACTAGCTTTAATGAAATACTTGAACATGAAGGAAAGACATCGTTGGAATAAACTGATAGTGGTTACGTTGAAGATGAACACGATATCAGCAGAAGAAACCCGAATATGTAGATTAGTTACAACACACTAAACTTGGAGTAGAAAAACATATGACGAACATATGAAAAACTTAAAAGGGATATTCCATTCAACACCATAATGTAAAAATAAGATAACATCACAAGACGAACGAAAATCGGCAAAGTAAAACACTTAGAAACTACACCGATGACAACACTCAGGTACTGAATGGAGGAAACGTAAGGAAATATATACTACCGATTGAACAGATATGGACTTATTACACAATGCAAAGAGCAACCGGTTGATGGTTCTCGAATGAGAAGCCATCATGACGAAACATCATGATGACAATGTGCAGTAACCAAAGAGACACCATCTAGTGGCGACAGGAAAAACACACGTCAAATGGAGAAATGACATGAACGGAAATGCGTGAGGATCGATGTCAGTAAAGCAAAGACTTAGAATAAAACATGTAAACTTAGGATGGTGAATAAACAAAACCGGAAACTTACGAAAACGGAATAACAGAAATAAAGCAAGATAAGTAAAAAAAATTATTTCTGATATGTATTAGTTTAATAAGAAGAGGGATTTAATAGAAGGTAAACAAACCTGTTAAACTGAAAGTAAGTATAACTGATAGGTATATATAAAGACAGTAAAAGTTATAAAACAAATAGACATATTTCATAAAAGATAAATAATATTAATAAAGTAAATAAAAGATAGTAAAAGATATAGAAAAGGAGATACTGCCGGAAAGTGATAAGATTGGAGATGACTATAATGCTATCAATAATTTAATTTATTTGCTCAATCCTTCACCAAATAGGAAGATTCTTTTAGAGAAATGAAAAACTCTGTGTTTTTATATTAGCCGGGCACAGAGGTGATAAATCACAAAACATTGTTCCCTTCTTATTTTGTCGCATTTCATTAATTTCATTTAAAATATAATTCTTTCACTCATTTTATTAAAAAAACATAACTTTAATTTACTGAAATAATTAAAATTTATGTCTTTCTCTTATTTCTTAAAAGAAAAAGGAAAGAAAAATAACATTTAATTTCAACATCAAACAATTGTTTTAATTTTTCACACAAAAAAATAAAAAAATGCTAACTGGCGAGTTAAAATTGGCAAGATCGGCTCCTGGCTAACATAAAAGTACCAATAATTCTTTGATCTGGGCAACCTTTATGTAATCTTATTCAAAAAAATAATATTAAATAAAAATGGCCATCTTGCATATGAAAAGCGAAGGGGTGAGCTCGTAATTGTTCATGACAGTCACATGACTTTGACTATTACAATCGATGAAATGCAGGCGATGGAACAATATTTGGCGATCTATCACCTGCACCTGGCTAACATTAAAGTATGTTATCCAAATTGGCCGCCTGGCATATAAAAAGCAAAGCGGTCAACCCGGAACTGTTGATGACAGTCACATGACTTAGCCTATTATTATAGAAATAAAAAGGGCATTTTTTTAAACAACGTCACAGTTTTTTCCTAGTGGTGCTTGGGCAGCATTTTTTCGACACTAGTCTATTGATTTTTCCACAAATATTAGATTTTTTCACTATTAATAAAAATAAGTATAAATTAAAAAAACTGTAGTTGTAATTGTTTATTTGGCTATTTAAAATTTCCACAATCAATTTGATTATAAAATTATTTAGCAAAAATATGAATAGTCTTGTCAATATGGCAGAAAAAAAGAAACTGACGAGTTAAAAGATCAATTTGATATGCACTCTGGTATTACTCAGGTGAGTGTGATTTTTCTGTTTATATTCATCATGAAGGTCAATTACATTTAATATTATTTCTTTATTTATGCAATGCACTTCTTAAACACTACAGTTCTTGTATCAAAATTACTCAATCTCTCTTTCAGAATTTATTTGGAAATATTTTAATTAGTTTTTTTAATCAGCAATTGATTATTCAAAATCAATTTAACCTTTATGTTCAATAAATAATAATTATTTAAAATTCTATTCTTTTTTTTTCTATTTAACACGTAGCTTTGCCATTTTTTGTATGGATTAACATAATCATTAAAAGAAGGGATGTTTGTACTTTTTATCGAAGGCCTTAAAAATTTTAGTATAAAATAAACACAATGGCTTGATACATTAAACAGTTATAACTTGCTCAGGCCCTAATTCATGTAGTCCAATCGTTTTCTATATAGGTAAACATGATTATAAGAAGGGATTTTTGTTATTTTTTTAAAAATTTAAACCCCGTCAGTTTTTAATGTAATTTCAATAAAAGGGCCCAACACATTAAAATGACAACACAGGATTTAATTAACAGAACCCACCCAAATTTTCCAAAACTGTTCGACAGCCAAGTCGTAGACATAGCAAATCAAAGTTATAACTTCAAGTGCACACAAAAATGAAAAATCAAAAGAAATTGTTAATAAAATATCAAATGTGACATAAAATTCATTACAAATTTTAAGGCATAAACTAACTAGAAATGTTATATTATTCCATATTTTGTACCTTTCCTAAAAAGCTCAATTTTTTTCTGGCCAAAAATAAATATTTTTTTGTTTAGATTCTAAATGCAAATGAATGAGCAATGCAACCAATTCTAATAAGCAGAGATAATGTGCCAAAGATGCAATGTGTTTGGGTTTGTTTATTTGGTATATTGGTGACATTTTTCCTCTCCTAGTCCTAGTTTTATTCCATTCGTACAAATCACAAATTATTCACTAGCGTAGGCAAATGTTCCACGATTTTCCAGACACAGGTTGGTCATTGTATATCAGAATTCAAATTTGTTTTAGAAAACCACCTTAACACTTTGGCTGCCAGGTCTGAAGCATGTTTAGAGTTAAAGATCTGTTCCCGTGTGCTGGTTCTGAATGCCCTGCAAAGTGAGCCTTTATATTTCCAGGGACACCAGCACCAGTCTATGCTTTTTCTGTTTTAGGGTAGTACTCAGTATCATCTATCCTTTTGTGCTATAAGGTTGTTTTGATAAAAACTTTTATTTTTTAATTTTTACTGAAATTGCTCACCATGCAAAGCAAATTAAAAAATTAATTAAAATACATATATACACACTTATATGCATCATAGTAATGTTTTCATTATTTGTACGTGTTATAAAATACAACATTTCTAATGCAGAATGGTCTTAATTTTATTAATTATTTATCTTCCTAAATCTAAAATTAACATTTAATCATTTAAGATTCAACTTCAACTCTTAAAAATTCTTTTCAAAATATTAAAGTTTTATCTTAATAAATAAAATCAATATTTTATTAATTTTTCTTATTTAAAGTTAATTTCTGTCTTTTTCCATCATTCATTGAGATTTGTTGAACAGAGCAATAACAGTGATCTATTTTTGCAAATTTTACTTTCATGTTTACTTTTCGTAAACATCGTGAATTGCGATAAGATGACATTTTCCCTCTGGGTTTAAAATAGCAAAAATAATCTTTTATTTATTGATACTGTGTACTTAATCTATAATCAATAGAGAAGGTATATTTTTCTCTTTATTTTGCTATGGGTTGCGGAAAAATCCGTTAATAAATCTATGAGATATTCAATTTAATATTTTACTATATTTCTCCCTTTCAGGTATTCCCACGACCCGATTTTTCTGCCATTCTTTCAAGGCAATCTTAAAGCACATCTCCAGTTAGCAAATGCACTAAAATTCAGTGCCATTTTCATATTTCTCTGTGATGTCTCTTGCGAGAGACGTGGAGCAGACATTGCACTCCTGTGATTATCAGAAGACGCTACGTGCGTGCGTGTGTCGGATTGGCTGTGTTCAAGATTGGCCGCAATCTCCAAGCGAATTTTCTGCTTTTTGTCAGTCAACAAGGATTTAGCCAGGGCTTAATTTCTAACAAAAAAAGTACCGGAATCCTAATATTCTGCGGTACTGCCGGTACTAACGACTGTATTGTTCCCTTCTCCCCTGTCACTCCAATCTTCATATTTATATTTCATATATGAATTGCAAAATTTTAAGCATTTGTTTTCCTTTAGCAATATGAAAGTTTTAAATATATCTATCAGCATATCCTTAGCTGTCAAGTATTCCACTTTTTAGTTATTACACCTTCCGAACAGTAATCTTTGCCTAATTTCAATATTAATTAATTTCAGAATTCTGCGATAAAAGGCAAGGGTTATGATTCGTAAACAGAGTTAACACAAAAAAGGGATAGTGCACAACTCTGCATTTTTTATGAAAAAATGAAAAAAATTTACAGAAATTAATATTTACATGCTGAAGCACAATGTTTTTCAATTTTCCATAAATGGCGCAATTATAATCTTAAACTATAATCGATTCCTTTCGCATAACAATCTTTTGTGGTGAGTTCCTAAAATCAGATTAAATTAAAAATTTTACACCGTTATCGCAAAGATTCGAGGCTTTTATAGAAAAAGAGTAAACACTGCTCGATTGCTTTCTTTCAGAATAACAATACATAGTAATTATATCTACTTACAAATAAAGATGACTTCGTGAATGTGCAGAGCAGAGCAGAGCGTGCGCATGGCAGTGTTCATGGTACAAAATAATAGAAAAATCACCACTGTGACTTTTATACTTGTTCTTAATAGAGGACAAAAAACCTCAAACAAACAAAAGCTCAAGCTGATGCTTGTTGGCTAAAAACAGAAAATACTCTTTTCAGGTTAGACATCTAAATACAAAATAAAATAAACCAACCAATTAAAAATTATCCTACTGCCACAAAAAAAAATATCGAACTGAAAGCAAATTCATTGTTCAGTCTTTTGAGTGGCGCCGTTTTCAACATGTTGCCGCCATCAATTTGCAAATATCACTAGAATAGAAAAACGCGATTTCTGTTTTCCCTTCATGCTGATCAAAATAGCATTAAAATGATTTGAAATAGAATATAATATGTAATTTTGAAGGAGGAAATTTTTTTTTTTCTATACATCGAATCAATAAAATTTTGAATGTAAGACAGATTGAGCTTGAGTCAGTCCAAGCCCAAAAACTGATATAAAAATGAGACTCTTTCATCTCCATCTTCTACGTGGGCGGCACATTACATCACATATAAGTGTCTTGATAAAAAAGAACGCAAAAGCTTGGAGATGGGAAGGAAAGGGTAATTTAGTGCTCAGTGTTTTGGAAGCGCTATTGCACTGAGCTCTGGAGCCCTGTATTTATGAGAGCTCTGGTGAATTACGACCAATATTTAAGTATTTACTAAAAACATAGAAGTACTGGAGCTGAGCTCCGGTGGGCTCCGGTGCAAATTAAGGCCTGATTTAGCTTCAGTTGCAAACGTGTCTTAAGAACGCTGCAGGGTTTTATTCCTGTAGCATGAGTCAGTCGATGAAGAACGTCCGTGATGTAAAAACTTTCTTTTTTTCCACCTAAATGGTCTCAATAGATTTAATACAAAGTCTGACAATGACAATTAGTGAATAAAGATCATAGTGGATCGCAGTAGGAATATCATCTCTACAAATATGAAGTAAATGTCCGTCATCACTTTGGAATGATTATGCGGAATAATAACAACATCTTCAGTATTCAAACGAGGTGAAGGAGTAGCGAATGGAAGTATTTCCAGTGGCAATAATATATATCTCACCTTTTTTAAATCTAATTGGGATTCTTCAGCCAAATTCGTCAATTGTTTCATCTTCAAGTACATTCTTATGCATCTACTCTTCATTGTAATTACAAAACACTTTTTAAATGAAGTTTCAATTGTTTCAACATGTGTATGTCAGTGGTTTTTTGTGCTATTATTTTTCATCGTAATACTGAAGAAATCCTTTTCTGGAAGATCTCAGTGATTCAACATACATTGTTTAGTATCCTCCCGTGCAATTAATTCTCATTACAACAACCAAAAAACTTTATAACCTGTGCCATCAATTTTCATCATAATACTGAAGATACCTTTTTGTGGAAAATTACATGAATAAACACAATATTACAGCTCTTTTGTGCAATAGTGTTAGCAATAATCAAACGACTTCATTTAATTCATTGAGTGTGAACATTAATAAACAACTCATTTTCATAATTCGAAATCGAAATAACTGTGAACATTAATAAATTATCCATTTTCATAATTCGATATCTAAATAATCAAAGTAAAACTCTGCTACAGTTGTACAAAATTGAATGAATTCTGATTATAACTACATATCTTTTGATGCTTAATTTCTGTGTTAATATATATATTTATATATGAAAAGTTGATCTTCTATAATGTTGTTTCCCTGGATCTAGGTAGCAAAGAATTTTTGTTGATATAGTGCAAAATAAAGATAGTGTTTCATACAGCATTTATTTAGTTTTATTACATACAAAGACGGGGTGAGTAATTTATTTTTAATTTTATTTACTCATTAAACATTGAATATACTAATTTTGGACATATTAAGTTCTTTTGATGGCTCAACATTTAATTTATTTTCTTTTGCAACGTCAACAATACTCCACTTATATTCTGGCTGTAAGGTGACGTTGGTTAAGGGGATTTCTTGTTATTAAGATTTTAACTTTATTAAATTAATTTAACTATTTTAGTATTTTTAATTTTTACTAATTTGAATATTTCGTTCTATTTACTTAAAATATCTTTCACTAAAGTAATGGGGCGGCAGCCAAAGTGTTTAGTAAAAAATGTCACTCCTTGCAGACTATTATAACATCTAGAATAAAAATTTCTTTTGCATGCTGTGAGAAAATTGTTTTAAATATGGCATAATTTTCATCAATTTTCAAAGCTTTTGCACATAATTTAATTATTTTAAAGTTCTTTTTCTTTTCAATATTCACATGTAAATATATATTTCAATAGAAAATACAGTGTTTGGAAATATTGGGCTTTTTAAAATATGGCAACAGTAGATACGAATGCCTATTTCAAAATATGAATTAAATCTCTAATAAAATAATAAAATTTTGAATTAAAAAAAAAGACAAATTTAAAAAATAACTGGACACTGCACATAACAATCTAGTCTGCCTGAAAAAGATGGTTAAATTGCTATGCATAGTTTCTGATCCTATAAAACTTATATACAGTCGGACCTCTATTTAACGAACCTCTATTTTGCGAATTTCTCTATTTTGCGAACTTTTCCTTGGAACCAAGAACATTTTGCGAATTTCTTCGTAAAATAACCTCCAAATAGCGAAGTGCATTCTCCATTTAACGAACTTTTTCTTGTGATCTAAATTTTTTTTCTCCCTATTACTCAAAATATTTCTGGACATTTCAAACTTATTCTTTCTTTAAACACATTTTATGATGTTCAATGGCCTTGAACTGGTTTTACCAGGCACCTTCTTTGTCAACAGTGAGAATTCGGTAAGTACGGAGGACGAAGACGATAATTTCTTAGAGTAACTAAAAAAAAAATGGGGATACAGATGAGAAAAAAGGAGAAATTAACCATGATGTGCTGATTGATGATTGTATTTCACTTAATTCTGAAATTGAAACCTCGGAAACACTATCCGAATTGGATATTTTTGACAGTAGAAAAATAAAAACAATACAGCAGTGAATTGCGATGAAGACGAATATGATGATGATGGAAATGATCATGATGCAGGAATTAACAAAACTTCGTATGATGAAATGCTAAAATCATTTGAAACAATCTGACGCGGATTATAGTTAGAAGAAAATACGCATGAAGGGGTTTTTGGTGCATTGCAAAGATGCGAGACGTATTATGAGAGAAAGAACTTTTTAAAAGGAAAAACTCAGACAAAATTAAAAGAATTTTTCAGAAACTAAATTTAAGGACGCATATGTTAATGTATGGGTAAAATTATTTGTCATAATAATAATAAATACGATATGGTCATTAAAATTCGTTAATTTTAATGTAAAAATATTTACTTTAAACAGAAAATACAGTACATTCCCGGACAATGTTTTGTTTTCCTTGCAGATTTCAAAGATTTAAGCACATAGAGAAAAGGAATTGATGATGGATATTGGTGGGTAAAATAAATAAAACAAATCAATATAATTTATAAAAAAAATGTGATTAATTACTTTTAGTAAAAATATTTAGTGTTTATGAATTTAAAATCTGTTTGATGTACAGGGTGGCTACTAAATACTGATACAAATATTTAGACATTTTATTTTACAAATATAAAATAGAAAAAAATAATTACACTAATATGATGAACATCATACATGAAAGTTTACCTGTAAACAAATTCACTCAAATCGACCGCCATCTTTATCAATTACCAAAGATAATCTCTTATGCCATTGTCCGAGGGCGGCACGAATCATTTTAAGAGGTAATTTGTCCCATTCACGCAATATGGAATCTTTGAGAGAGTCCAAACTTCTGTGTTGTTTGCTATTTACTTTAGCCTCTAAAATCCCCCAGACACAATAATCTAAAGGATTTAGATCCGGTGAAGAAGGTGGCCAATCTTCGTGCATGATAAAATTCGGACAATTGACCTGGAGCCAAGCTTGTGTTGATTTAGCTCGGTGTGAAGGTGCAGAATCTTGCTGAAATATCCAATTCTTTTTTGGATACAACCTGTCAGCATGTGGCAATAAATGTGCAGCCAATATGTTCTGTTTGTAATATTCCGCATTGATTTTTACCCCTTTATCTATGAATTTCAAAGGCAATTTCCCATTGTTTGACACTGCAGCCCAAACCATAACAGAATTCTTGTTCTGAAAGCGTTTAACAGTTCGGAGAATTTCAGGTATATCCTCAAACGTTGCTGAATATACGACATCATTTTTAGCATTATAACACTGTTCAGTGCAAAATAGCTTCTCATCAGAAAATATCATTCTGTCAATATTTTTCTTACCGTGCCGCTTCAGCAATTTCTTGCATCTTTGTAATCTTTTTATCTTTTGGGCATCAGTCAAACCTTGAACTTTTCTTTTCTGATAAGGACGAAAACCCAGGTCTTCATTTATAATAACTTGCATAGTTCTGCGACTCACGTTCTCTTCTGCAGCCATTTTATTTGCAGAGCGTTGTGGATTTCTTCGTATCTTTTCATGAATTCTTTTGATGCGCTCTTTTGTGCGAACTGATCGTGGGCGACCAGACCTAGGTCGATCTTTACAGCTATTAGTATCCAATAATCGATTTATAGTTCTATATATAAATAATCTATTAAAACCAAGGCATTTCAATTGCTTAAATATTTGACCTGCGGAAAGCCCGCGATCAAAGAGCTGTTTAATCATCATTCTTTTAGCTTCCATTTTAAAAATAATTCTAAATATTTGATTTTTACAAAAATCGTCTGCACTAATAGAAAATTGCCAAACGCTGAAATACAGAAATAAATTATTTTACCAAACGATTAAAATTAATTCTTATTTTTTGAAGTGTATCAGTATTTAGTAGCCACCCTGTAGTTTAAGGTATTTTAAAAGGTGAATCTCTATTTAACGAATTTTCCATATAACGAACTTTTTTCCGGGATTTAGCGACTTCGTTAAATAGAGGTTCGACTGTACCTCAATTATCTTGAAAGATTTCAACATTAAATAGTTTGTAAACTAATACAGTAAACTCTGTCTAAGGCAGAATCGATTGGGACCGAGAAAATTTTCCGTAGTAGACAATATTCTGCCTTAAACAAATTTTACTCTATGTCTATGGATTTGCAGGGACTTGAAAATTTTTCTGAGTTAGACAGATTTCAATCTTACACAGAGTCCACCTTACAGAGAGTTTACTGTACTTTGATTTGACAACTGCTTGCTTCAGCGTGATTATCATACACTTCTCTTTAAAACTATTAGTTTTAATGTTTTTATATGTAATAGATTTTGCAATTATCACATATATATTTAACTCTGCTATTGTAGATTTGGATTCACTTTGATTTGCAGTATAGTGGATTTTGATGGTTTCCAAGTAAAACATGTGCATGGCCTCTAGCCCTAAAAAGAACGTGCTTGTGATGAGTGAGACGACAACCAAGGAGACTCGTCAGTGGTTTACCATATCCAAAAACACATTAAAGCAACGCCATTCATTGTATTTGAACAGAGAAGAAAAGTATGAAACAGTCTTACCAATTCTGCAGAGATAGCTGGAGAACATCTGTAAGGCATGAGACAACTTTACACCAGGAAAGAACAGAACAACACTTTGCATTCCGACTTTTCTTTTTATTAACGGTGCAATTTAAAAAGGGTGAGGGAATGCTGGCTAACAAGCTTGTATAAAACAGATCATCTAAAGTTGATGAAAACATTATGAAACATTGTTGCTAAAGTAGTTGAACGTGGGCTCGAAAAGAAGCTATTGTGGCATCCCCTGTACCAGGGTTTACTAGTAAAAACTTAGGCGATGCTTCGCTCTCAAAGTTTCAGGCAAGTCTGACTGCTTTCTGCCCAGCGAATTCTAACAAAACCGTATGCACGCTGGTTGGCAAGTCGACCTGCGATCGGGGCCAATCAGCATGTGCAAAACAGAGCAGCAGCGCGTGGCCAATGCCAAAGCCAAAAGGGCGATAAACGAGAGTCATCGGAACACAATTTGAACGGCAAATGAGAGAAGATTGAATTTTCTTCCACTCAACAAACGTTAACGGCACCCGAAATAAATGGGTAGTAGAAACCTGGAAATTAATTTAAAACAGCGATCGTTCGAACAGAACATCGAAAATTGAACGAATCGCCGTAGGAATAAAAGGGATATCTCAAATTATAGGGAATTACAAATGCCAAATAATGGGAACAATGAAACTATTAAATATTAAAGGGAAATTATGAAAAAGGCTAAAGTTAAGTTTAAAAATGGTAGATGTTGCCATGTGTAAATGCCGGATCACAATTGTGATGAAAATAGCACGTTCACAAAGTGACAGCAATATAAGCCACGAAAGTGAAAAGGTGACAGTTGATTCAATTATGGCAGCAATAATGTTAGCAGGGCTGCCACTGCCGAATGAGACCGAAAATAGTAGCTTTAGTAGTTTTGAACGAAAGAAATAGTAGCCAAAATACAGTAAACTCCCGACTATCTGGCCCTCCGTACTATCCGACCTAGTAAAAAAATGAGGAATGTTGTAAACAGCCGAGACAAACAGGCTTCTGTCCGTTGGAAAGTGCTAACTCACGACAGGAAGGAGCAAGAAGGAATTGTAGAATGCAACAGCAAAGACAGGCAGAAAGGGAAGGGGAGTTAAGGCTTGATAACCTGTTTCGTCAGTTGTGCAACGGATGTTAACAAGTGCAGATGATATTTTCCGCTTATCCTGGATACTTTTATATAGTCTTTTGGGGTGCTTTGTGTTTATTTATTGAAGATTAAAGAAATGGGTGTTAAACGAAAAAAGGTTGTAGTGACTATAGAGGAGAAACTATGAGTTAGCAGGAGGAATCGACGCCAGCTGATAATATCTGCTTGCGTAAATGGAGGGACATAGCATCGGGGAAGAGGGCTAACAGGGAAAAGCAGTCATTTACCAAGGACTTTTCAAATACTAAAAACTAAGTTTTGACTCTTTTATCTTATGCATAATTTTTGTATATTTAATAACTTTTAATATTTGTGCAATCATTTAATAACAGGAAAATAAGATTTACTCTTTTTTTTATGATTTAGGCTTACGTTTTACATTAATGTTTTGCTTATTTTGAACTGTATGTATTGTATAATTAAAATTTATCTTAAAATGTGTAACATGCATTTTTAATTTAATGGGGTAGTGGGGGACAGGAAGTTAGCAAATATTTATAGAACTCCGGCCTATCTGGCTTTTTTGTTATCCGGCCTAGCCTTCGGCCACATTAGGCCGGATAGTCGGGAGTTTACTGTAGTAGCATTTGTTTGAAAATAGTAGCCAAAATAGTCGCATACCCACTTTAATAAAAGAGAAGAAAAAATGTATCCATAACAACTGAAGGGACTTTATGAATGTCCATGTCCTATTTCACAGTTTATGCTTCTGCTCAAGTCACTGAATAAAGAATAGAGTGATTTCTTCAAATGAGAAAGCAAGTTATTCAGAAAATAAGGCCCTAATGTTTCAGTTATGAAGTAATTAAGCTTGGTTCTTCCAAAATAAAAATTATGTACAGCACAAGGAAACATAGCAGTAAAAACTTCTTGCAGATTATCCCCGATACTATTTTCCAACAGGCCTTTCATTTCAAGAGTTTCTTGGAGAGAAGGAAGCTAAGTTTTATTTGAGGGGCAGGGTTAGAAATAAAGTGTGGGATATTGCAAATCCCACGATAAAAAAGAAGATCCCGCATAATAAAATAATTTGTTTGGATAGAATCTTCCAAAATTATTTCTTGCACAGGCATATGATTTGTCCGGGAATATTTTTTAATTTCGTGATGGCTGGGATTTTTTTTCCTTCGGGAATTCCAAAAAATCAATTCATCAAACAGTCACGATTTTTACCAATTGGTAACAAAAAAAAATCGTAGATATCAACAATTGGTCGTAGAAGGAAAAGAGTCCATCGGTTGCGAAAAAAACTTGTAAATTTTGCCTGACGATTACGGAAAGAAAATCGCAGAATTTTGTCAAACGGTTGCGGACAAAGAAGGGAAAAAAAAAAAAAAAAAAAAAAAAAAAGAATTTGGTTAAATAGTTGTGCAATAAATCAAGAATTTAATAAAAAATCAAGTACTTCCTCATTCGGTCGGGAAAAGAAAAGACGAATTTTGACAAAAGATCCTGGTAAAGAATTGTGAATTTCATCCGAAAATCTCTAAAACAAACAACGAATATTATTTTCGTCAATCGGTTGTATCAGAAATTTGGCAAAGGATCATGTAAAGAAAATCGCGAATTCCATGAAATGATCGGTGGAAAAAAAAATTCGAATTTTGGTAATTCATCGGGTAAAAAATCATGAATCTCCTCAAAGGACCGTGGGAAAATGTCTTTAATTTTATCAAAGGTTGTGGAAACAAATGGCGATTTTCGTCATTTGGTCACGGAAAAATCTTCATAAATTTTGATAAAAGAATGCATAAAATATTGCGAATTTCGTCTAACGATTACGAGAAAAAAAATTTCAAATTTCGTCAAATGGTCGTGGACAAAAAGATCACAGGGGTGATTATGAGCAAAACAAAATTCTGAAATTCACAACAAATTTTCTGAAAGGTTCACAGAGGAGGGAAGGGGAGGGGGAAATCTCATCCAGGCGCTAATAATGCATTGTTTCCAACGCCCTTTGGCGAAATTCGCGTTTTTCCGCAATCCTTTGGTGAAATTCGCAATTTTTCTGCGATCCTTTGGCGAAATATATGTTACTTTATCGCGATCCTTTGACAAAATTCGTATTTTTTCCGCGATCCTTTGACGAAATTTGTGTTTTTTCGCTGTCCCTTGGTGAAATTTGTGTTTTTTTTGCGATCCGTAGACGATTTTTGAGTTTTTTCGTGATCCTTGAAAGAAATTCGCATTTTTTCGCCGATCCTTTGACGAAATTAGCGATTTTTTCTGCGAACGATTGACGAAATTGATTTTTTCGGAAACCATTTGTCGAAATTCGCGATATTTTTTATGTCCAAATTTTCAGACTGATGACCGATTTTTAAAGTTTTTCCAAACCAAATGCCTTAAATTTTCTGAAAATTCAGAACAGAATCACCCCTGAAAAGACACGAATTTATTCAAATAACCACGTAAAAAATCGAGAATTTAAACAAATGATCCCTCAAAAAATCAAGAATTTCGTAAGTCGGTTTTGAAAAGAAAATCACGAATTTTTTGGGGTGGTGGTTGTAGTTTGCCCCTCTATCTTTATTTGTCACAAGAAGGGTTAAACCCATATAAAAATTCAGAAGAGTGACTTGACAAAATAGATTATGTTATACATGAAGACCTTGAAAATATTGTTGAAATAATAACTTGGAATAAAAATAAGTTGTAATATATATGCAATTTCATGAATCCTATATATATAATATTATGTTTCAGTGAAAAGGTAAGTGCAAAATGCACTTACAGTAATGTGCCAAAATGATGGAACAGAAGATTTCTTTATTGGAGCTATAGGATACATGAGCGTTACTTTGTTCCAGAATTAAACTGATGGACACTTGAGACGTAATCTACCTGAACTCGAGGGCACCTCATTATTCAACAACATAAGAAATTTTAGAGATTAGCAACTTGTAGTATACTTTAACAACTCTATCGCCGATTTAAATTAACAATTTTATGCTGATACTTCTTCATACTAAACAATTATGCTTAATAAACTTTAAGTTCTTACAATTACATCGTCACTTAGCCATATACCTTTAAATATTCGCTGAAACTTCATAAAAACATACAAGATAGTACCATAAGTCAGCCATCAGACATCGCACACTGAAACATGAAATTGCTGTCCCTTTAAATCAGGGCGAAAACCTATCGGCCAATCAGAATCGACTACACAATTTGCATAAGTCGGAAGATACTTAACATTTACTTTTAATTTGAATAACATTTAATAAATATTGCGATGACTTTAGAAAAATTACTTTCATATAAAAATAACTTAAAAAGATGGTTTTACATGTTAATTAAATTTAAATACTTAACTTATAAAAAAATGAATATGAGCGAATGCGATCGCAAGTGGAATTGCCGTATATGGTCCAACACCGAAACGCGATACACAACCACCCAACCATGGTGGTAAAAATGTAAACAAACGCCCAAAGGCGGCAATGAAAAGAAAATATCATGTTGTCGAGTTCAGGTAGACTTTACAAATTGCTTAATGAAAAAAATAGAAATTAGAAAGAAAAAATGCTTGGGAATACTTTTCCACAAATTTCAACAAACTATCAAGGAAAAGAATCGCGAATTTCGTCAAATGATATCTGAAACAAACAGTGAATACCATCAATCAGTCGCGGAAAAAAAATATATCGCGGATTTGGACAAGAGGTGGCAGAAAAAAAAAATTTGTCAATCTGTCGCAGAAAAATTATCAAATTTTGGCAAAGGATCACGGGAAAAAAATTATGAATCCCGCGAAACGATTGTCCCCCCCCCCCCCCCCCCCCCCCAAAAAAAATCGGGAAATTTGCAAGGTCGTAAAAAAAATTGCGAAATCTCCCTCAACGATTGTAGCAAAAAATAGCGGAAAGAAAACTATTTTCGTCAATCGATTGGGGAAAAAATCGCGAATCTTTTCAAACAACCGTAAAAAGTAACTTGAATTTTACCAAAGGTTGCGGAAACAAATGACAATTTTTGTCATTTGGTCGTAGAAAGATTATCGAAAATTTTGTCAAAAGAATGGACAAAAAATTGCGAATTTCATCTATAAATCGCAAATCTCGTCAAATGGTTGTGGACTGTTTCCCAAAATATGGAAAAACATACTCTTTCTACTCATAAATTATCTGAAAAATGTAAAGTATGAAAGGTGAGATGGTGTTGATTAATGACAAAGATTTTAAAAGCAAACACATTTATTAGAAACTAAAAGAGACATTAACTTTAGACAGAGCTCTACTAGAGCTAAGAACATTGTTTCAAAAGAATACCCATTACAATCTAATGTTCGTTCTCACCTTGAACGAACATTAGATTGTAATGGGTATTCTTTTGAAACAATGTTCTTAGCTCTAGTAGAGCTCTGTCTAAAGTTAATGTCTCTTTTAGTTTCTAATAAATGTGTTTGCTTTTAAAATCTTTGTCATTAATCAACACCATCTCACCTTTCATACTTTACATTTTTCAGATAATTTATGAGTAGAAAGAGTATGTTTTTCCATATTTTGGGAAACATCGGTTATGGGCCACTCTTTTTGCCCATATTAAGTATTTAATTTAGAGATGGTGTTAAAGTTAAAAGTTCTAAAAGCTTAAAGATAGGGGGGCTCTAAAAACTAAAGATGGAAATAGATAAACTTAACAATCATAACTATGCCAGCTGGAAAGATGATGTGACAGCACTTTTAATGGACAAAGGGGCATATGAACATGTTAGTAATAAAGATTTAAAAGTTAAAGAAGATGCAACTCCTAAAGAGAAGCGCGATTTTGAAATTAAAAAGAATCAGGCCTATAGTACAATATATTTAAATATTAGTAAAGATTTAAAGCCACTGATTCGTGATACTAAGGTTGCGTCAGAAGCCTGGGAAAGACTTAAAGTTCACTTCCAGCCAGCAACGCGGGGAAGATCTATTGGTATTTTAGATGCCTACTTTAATTGTACTTATGATCCTAACGAAGCGATAGGACTGTATGGAGCAAGACTTACAGAAATTTTAGAAAGTATGGGGGATACGGAAATAGAATTACCCGAAATTGTCAAAACTTACCAGCTGATTAGATTCCTTCCAGACACTTTTTCTGGTATCGTGCAAGCCATTTATAGATGGGATAAAAAAGACTTTACCTTTAACAAGGTATTAGATGAGTTAATATTAGAAGAGGATCGTTTAAAGCAAAGTAGAAAAGATTCACTTAAAGGGGAAAAATCGGCATTAGAAATAAAGTTAATAAAACCCAAAGAAGTCCGAAAAAGAGATAAACACCAAAATCAGAATTGTTTCAAATGTGGCAAACCAGGTCATAGGGCTGTTAATTGTAGAAGTAACCCTAAAAATGCAAAACGAAAAAGTTACGTGACAGAAGCTAATTTTGGTCAGAATAACAACTTTCAAGATAAATTCAATTGGGTGTTTGACACCGGTGCGTCAAGTCATTTTTGTAACAACAAAGACTTGTTTGTAACGTACAAACCGGTTAACAATACTAAAATGACTCTCGCTGTAGGCAAAGTAACTAGTCCTATTGAAGGAATGGGAAGCGTAGATGTAAATTTCAGAGTAAATGGAAGAGTTAATGAAATACGATTACATAATGTAATGTACTCTCCAAAGTTAAGAAGAAACTTAATTTCAGGTGCAGTATGTGAGAAGAAGGGTTCTAAATTTGTAGGAAAGAATGGCAAAATAACCTTATTTGACGAAAAAGGTGAAGAAATGTTTTCAGCGTATAGAAAAAATGGACTGTACAGCGTAAAACCTACATACCCACAATCTGCCACTTATGTCGAAAATAATGCTATAACTTCGAATGCAACAGAATTGGATAAATGGCATCAGAGATACTGCCACATAAATAACCAGTACATTGTCAATACATCTCAGCATGAAAAGGTAAAAGGATTACCGAAGTTGAAATATCAGGAATTAGGCTGCGAATCGTGCAAAATTGCCAAAACAAGAAGAGTATCTTTCCAATCTCAAGAAGGAGGAAGAACAAACAAACCATTGCAATTACTACATATGGACGTCTGTGGACCAATGCCAACATATTCACTCGGAGGACCTGAATATTTTCTAACGATTATAGATGATTACTCAAAGAAGGTGACTGCTTATCCTATTCAACATAAAAGTGAAGCATTTGATTGTTTCTTAAAATTTCAGAAAAGGAATGAGAGGTTTTTAGGGAAGAAAGTAATAGCTATAAGGACTGACAATGGTAAAGAATTTGTCAACGATAAGTTTAAAGTTCATTTAGAAAAAGAGGGCATACAACACCAGAAGACGAATCCATATACACCAGAACAAAACGGACTCGCAGAACGATTTAATTACACAGCAGTAGATGCTATAAAAGCCATGCTGAAAAGTAGCAAAATAGACGAAAAATTTTGGGCAGAAGCACTTTGCTGTTTTGTATATGTATGGAACCGAGTAGCCAGAAAAGGTCAAGAGAAAACCCCATTTGAATATTTTTGTGGAAGAAAACCATCAGTGAGCCATTTAAAGAAGTTTGGAAGCATTGCATATGTTGGAATACCAAAACAACAAAGAAAAAAGTTTGACATGAGAACGAAGAAAGGATTTTTAGTTGGGTATGCACATCAAACTAAAGGCTATAGAATATGGATTCCAGAGTTGGGTCGAGTCATCGAAACAATAAATGTATCTTTTGATGAGGAGTTTGGTATAAGAGAAGAGAAGAAACAAAACTCAAACAGTAGAAGGAAAGAAGCAAAGCTCCGAAGTGGAGCGAAGCTGGACCCAAAGGTAAAAAGTAACGAAGGTAAAGGTGAGATTAGCCATGGAGGAAGCCGCAGAGCAATTGAACATGTAGAAACTCCAGAAGTACCATCAAAATCTGAAATAGATTCAGAAGTCGAGACCATGAATCAATATCAAAATAACGAAGAATCAAGTACTGATTCTGAAGATGATCAAATTCCGTGTAAAAGTATAAAGTGGATCAGAGAAGCGAAGGAAAGAAGAGATTGTTCAAGAACAGACATCTACTACAAAATTGAAGGTAAAAATGTAATTCTTAGATCACATCCAGATGTGAAGAGGTACTGCTTGAAGAACAATATAAGATATGATCTGAATTTCTTTAGTTTTTCTGGAAAAGATAAATATTCAGGACCCGAACCAAGAGCTGAACCTATAACTGAAAACAAATTGTCTGACATTAGTGAAGAATCTGACACAGATTTAGAAGCCAATTGCATAGAAGTGGAAATTCCTAGATCATTTAAAGAAGCTGTCGAGTCTAACCAAAAGGAAGAATGGATGAAGGCCATGCAAGAAGAAATCAAAATGATGGAGCAGTGAAAAGTATGGGAATTAATTCCAAGGAAAGATGGTGAGAAGATTATACATAATCGATGGGTGTATACTATCAAGAAAAACGAAGAAGAAAAAATTATAAGATATAAAGCAAGATTAGTTGCGAAAGGTTTTAGCCAGAAAAAAGGAGAATCCTATGAAGAAGTATATAGCCCTGTAGTAAATTTCGCCATCATTAGATTGTTTTTCACTATTCTAGTTGGACTTTTTGGTTGGCTCCACCAACAACTAGACATCAAATGTGCATATCTTTATGCAAAATTGCAAGAAAGAATAGTCATGTATCAACCAAAGGGATTTCAAAGCCAAAAGTATCCAGATTATGTTTGTCTCTTGAAAAAAGCTATCTATGGACTCCACCAAAGTGGGAGGCAATGGTACTTTGAGATCCAAGATGTTTTAGAAGAATTAGCCTTCACCAGGTTAGAATGGACAAATTGTGTATTTATTTTTAAGAGAAGAATCTTACTACTCCTATATGTAGACGACATAATTATATTTGGAAAGACAGCTGAACATATAAAGGAAATTATAGAACTCCTGAAAACAAAGTTTGACCTTAAACTCCTAGGAAAAACCAAGAGACTGCTTGGCGTTGAATTTGAAAATGAAAATAAGAAATTATATATCCATCAGAAAGAATACATTGAAAAAATTTGTAAAATTTACTCAAAGTATAAAATTCCAATAATATCGTTACCTATTGCAAAAGGCATAATTTATTCAAAGACCGACTGTCCTAAAACTGGAGAAGAAATAACTGAGATGGAGAAATACCCCTACAGAAATTTAGTAGGATGTTTAGCATTTTTAGCAAGCCGGACAAGGCCGGATATTGCTTTTGCAATAAATCTTTTCAGCCAATTTCAAGAAAACCCAAGCATGATCCATTGGCTAGGTCTACTTAAACTTCTAGGCTATGTGCAAGCCACTAAAAATTTCAAATTAAATTTATCAAATGTGACATCTCTAAAAGTGACGTGCTATAGTGATGCTGACTATGCATCTAACAGAGATGACAGAGTATCCATGAGTGGAGTTATGATGTTTGTCGACAAAGCTCCAATCATTTGGCGAAGTTTCAAGCAAAAATGCGTATCGTTATCTACGATGGAAGCGGAATACATCTCATTAAGTGAAGCAGCAAAGGAAATGATTTGGATAAGAAGAGTTCTGGAAGAAACTATCAAATCAAAATTAATCAACCAAGACTGTACTGAATATACATTACTGTGTGATAATAAAGCTGCTATCGACTTTTCAAAATCACCTATCGAAAATGCTCGAACAAAGCATATAGATATACGCTACCATTTTCTAAGAAATCTAGTGTTCGACAATATGTTCGAGTTGAAATATGTCCAATCTTCACAGAATTTAGCCGATTGTTTAACAAAGCCAGTAACAAAAATCTCTTTGAAAGCTTTCACTACTGAACTGTTTATCGATGAGTGACTGCTGTCCAATGGACATTTAAGACTGTTTCAAGTGAATCAGGACTTTATATGAACTTTTATTTTTATGTATTAAACTGTTTGCAAATGTGTTTATACAATTTTAAGATATTTGCATAAATGCTAAGTTTTTTTTTAATCTTTCAATTGAAATTTAATAACTTTAAATCTAGTGTTAAAATCGTAATGCATTATCATCTTTAAAAAGTTTGCAAGTTTAAAGTGTTTTCTTTTAGGCTTCGGCAACTTGCCGATTTTTTTTTTTTTTTTCTCCTCAAAACTTAAATCGTTAGTGTATGTATTATAAGTAAAATGTTTAAACTTTAAATTTTCATTAAACTGTTTTTGTAAGTTTATATTTCAAGAAATTTTATGTCAAAATTTAAAATTTACGTTTGGCATAACTTACCCTTTTGAAAGTTTTTTTTTAGGCTGTTCTCTGTCAGAGTGTACGAAGGGGGGCAATGGTAGCAGAGCGTGGTTTCGATCCACGGACCTCTGGGACCTCCTTGAATTTTACCAAAGGTTGCGGAAACAAATGACAATTTTTGTCATTTGGTCGTAGAAAGATTATCGAAAATTTTGTCAAAAGAATGGACAAAAAATTGCGAATTTCATCTATAAATCGCAAATCTCGTCAAATGGTTGCGGACAAAAAAACGCAAATCTAATTAAAAAATTGAGAATTTAACCAAATGATCACACAAAAAATCACGAATTTCGTAAGTAGTTGACAAACGATCTGGAAAAGAATCTGGAATTTCGTCAAAAAGATCTCTGAAACAAATAGTAGCTACTATCCATCGGTCGCGGAAAATATATATCGCGTATTTGGACTAGTGACGGTGGCGGGAAAAAAAAATCAATTTCGTCAATCTGTTGTAGACAAATTCAAGAAATTTGGCAAAGGATCGCAGAAAATTTTGCAAAATCTCCTTCAACGATAGTATAAAAAGATCTTGGAAAGTAATAGATATTTTCATCACTCGATTGGGAGGGGAAAAAAAATCACGAATTTTGGAATTCATCGTGGAAAATATCGCGAATCTGCTCAAACAACCGTTTGAGCCCAAACAGCGTTTGGGAAGATGACTTTATAGGTGCTTTGAAGAAAAAGATCGATTATTTTCAGTAAAAATAGTCGCTGGAATCCGAAAAAAGTCGCCTGTTTTCTAGAAATAGTCGCTTTTTAATGGTTTTCGGCCTGATGCTGAAAATAGTCACTTTTAGTGGCATTTTAGTAGCAAGTGGCAGCCCTGTGTTAGTAATTTTTTTTTTTTTAGAATAGCGAAAATTTTTATGATATTATGCTCTACATTATAGGAGATATTTCCAAAATTGCTTTCAATGATTCATTAAAAACTTTTTTTATAACATTCATACTAATTATTGTACATAGTTTGTTCCTGGCATTCTCTTTTAGTCAGAATTTACCTTGAATATGGAAAGATTATTCTATGATGGTTACTGCACACAGTTGGAATTTATTATCATCACATTTAAAAAAATAAAATACCAAACAATTTAAAAAAGCAAAACAACAAGTAATTTATAAAAGACAATATGAAATCTAGAATAGGAAAAATGTTCTGGAATGTTAATAAAATGAAAAAACAAAATGATAATAATATAAATACAGTATGGAACCATTTATCCAGAAACCAGTTAACCGGAAAAACCAGTTATCCAGAATACATCTGACCCCAAGCATTCTGGATAAATGGTTCTGTACTGTACATGCTGTTTCTTTAGGACTGCAAACATAACCTAACTTGGCAATAAATCTTGATTGTTCGCTGATTGATCATTGGTGGCTGCTATAACAAGGAAGTATCGTAATTTATGAGCCCATTTTATTTTTAAAAATAAGATTTATGAAAGAAACTTTTGGAAGAGTGGATGAAATGTAGGAGTTCATAGCATTAGCAAATGTGGGCTGAAATTTGTGTCAAACAGCATGTAAAAACATTTTGGAAAGTTAAATGTATATTGTAATGATAAGAGAATTCAAATGGTTAAAGAATGAACATCCTGAGTTATACAGTAAATATTTTTGGGACATTCTATATATGTATACAAAATTTAAATAATGCAAATAAAGTAAGAGTGAATATTTCCTTGAATATAAGATTAATTGTTCTCCTTTTATTACATCACTAATGATAACCGCAGACACATTATAATGCATCATTTATGCAAAAAAAAAAAAAAAATAGAGAAAGGATGCATATGAGGAACTGTGATGGGTCTTTGAGGACGCATATAAATTTGTTCGTGGAATGAATAAAAATTTTGATAATTATAAGAACAGCATATTTTGAATTAATTTTATTGAAATCGTTTTCTTAAAAACAGGATCCATTTATGGGGAAAAAGGATCACTGACATTAAACATAAATATAAATAGGTAAGAAATAACAAAAGCGAGGTGTACACTTTTAATTGAATCAATTCCATAAATCGGTAAGAGGAACAGTAAAAACCACAAACATGTAATCAGATAATTGAGTATTTCTTTAAAACACACCTTTGATAAATCCACATTAACATCAAGATAGTGATCTAAAAAGTTGGAATTTTGCTCAGGATCTAAGACTTCAAGCAAAGCTGAAGACGGGTCACCTTGATATCCCCTTCCAATTTTGTCAACCTGCAAGCAAATAAGAAAAATAAATAGATGCATTTATATTTTTTAATAAGAAATTAAACATTTCCCCTAAAACAAGAAAAATAAAACTTCTTTCAAAAATAAAAATTCTTAATATACTTATATTTAAATACTGTATTCATGAAAAGATGAATACACAATGAGATAAAATATGAGATATTCATGGTCTGAAATAAGGTACAAAACAATTCTCTTGGTCACAAATCTTTTAGTTGAGATCAAATTTTTCATTAGATTATTTCATACGATATATATATATATATATACAGGGTGCGCCATAAATTCGTGCAAACTTTAAAAATCCATAATTAAAGAAATAATGGTCGGAAAAATTTTTGGTTTGCGCGAGTATGATCAGACGGATTTTGGATTTTTTTCCCATGAATAATAAAAAATGATTCCAAGAATAACCAATAGAGGGCGCTCACATGCCATATTGAGACGTTTTATGCAAATCAGACAAACACAAACAGACATTGAAAGAAATCACAATAACATGACACTGTGCATTAACTTTTATGGTACTAAAAGATGCTCAACATGACCACCACCACAAGGTATTAGGCAAGTGAGGCGTGTCAATACGCCTGTAACAGCTGAGTGTAGCATGTCGGCATCGATGCCACCGACGGTCAGTCGAATGGCATCTTTCAGTTCCGCCGAGCACTGCTACTTCCCGTTGATGTCTCGGCTGCCATTTCTTCCATGGCACTTTTTACAGCATGGACACGATCCGCGTTCAAGGATGGTCTGCCACTACGTGGACGATCCTCCAAACTCCCTGTTTCCTCAAAACGTCGTACTAAATTGAGTATTCCATTCAACGAAATAGGGCTTTTTTGCGCCTTTAGTCCTTTCTCCGTGCGAAACTTCCTCAATGCAATAGTAGTGGATTCCCCATTCTTGTAGAACAGTTTGACCAGCAGCGCTCGATCTGGTAACGATAGCATGCTGCCGAGATCGAATGACGAATCCATTTCAATCCAGGTGTTTTATTGCTAGCCTGATTTGCATAAAACGTCTCAATATGGCATGTGAGCGCCCTCTATTGGTTATTCTTGGAATCATTTTTTATTATTCATGGAAAAAAAATCCAAAATCCGTCTGATCATACTCGCACAAACCAAAAATTTTTCCGACCATTATTTCTTTAATTATGGATTTTTAAAGTTTGCACGAATTTATGGCGCACAATGTATATACAGGGTGATTCAGCTCGTCGGTGACAAACTTTAAGGATCGATAGAGCACACCTAGACGAACATTTTTGAATAGGGAATGTAGGGTCCCTGACGCGATGGTAAGGCGCTAGGCGCTTTCGAAAATTTGGGTGCCGAAATTCGAAACGTCATAAAAACTAGGGAAATGGTTAGATTTTCTTGCTTGTTGCGTCGAAATGATTCTGTTTGTTTAGACTTTCTTCAGTACCAATTTGATAAGCGTATCTCTTAAAACATGGATAGGGGGCGCTGCAGACTTTGGAGAGCTAGACAACAACTTTAAGCCCGTTATTTTGATAATTTAACACATGCTCGCCAAAGTTTATACTCTAACTTAAAGTTTGAACCCAAAAGTAGAGCCCTGCAAAAAGCGTAAGAGCCGGAATAAAATGTCAAAGTACAGGGTGGTCGAAACTCGAAGGCTCCTAGGAGATAAACAAACAGATTTCTTGACTTATGGCATGCATTTTCATGATTCTGTTTGCTGGGGCTCTCTGAAACTCAGTTGAACGGTACAAAAAGAAACATCGATAGGGGGCGCTTTGGGCAAAAAACATAATTCGTTGACATTTCGGACGCTAACTGGAAACGGGGCGCTACGATCAGTTAGAAACAAAACAAGAGAGTAATTTACTTATCATAAGAAGCTATTAAAACTGCAGTTTGTTTGTTTTTTTTAACAAACATAGCTGGTTTCAATCATGCACAATGCGCGCAATAAAATTTACATAAGGTGCTTTTTGCTGATTTATGCAAAAGATATCGTACCATATCGATATGCAAAAGATACGTAATGCGTAGACGACAACGCGAGATGACGTAGTTGTATGCGCAGACACGTCTTTTGAACGTGCGGTACCTACTTAAGCTTCGGGTTACTTGTCTGCAGATCGGTAGTAGGATGGAACGGTACACAAACTCTGAATTGGCTGACATGCATTTGGCGTATGGCGCTGCTGGTTGTAATGGACGAGCCGCTCAGCGGTTGTACGCCGAGCGTTACCCCAACAGGCAAATCCCCTGCCATGCCTTCTTCGCTCGAGTACACCAGAGGTTGTCCACAACGGGATCTTTCGACGGAGGCAAGCCTGAACGGGAGCGAGCAGTGAGCACCCCCGACAACGAAGAGGCTGTGCTTAACCTGGTTGAGGACAACCCAGGTCTTAGCACGAGAGATATCGCCAGACATGTTGGCATTTCGCAAGCAACTGCGTGGCGCATCTTACGTTCCCGGAATCTGCACCCCTACCACATCCAGCGGGTGCAGTTGCTCAGAGAGCAGGATTTTGGCCCTCGAGTGGAATTCTCAAGATGGTACTTGGCGATGAGATCCAGGGATCCCCGTTTTGTAAACAGCATTTTGTTTACGGACGAGTCCACCTTCAGCCGTGAGGGAATGTGGAACGCCCACAACAGTCATGTGTGGTGTGATGAAAATCCACATGAAACCAGAAGCCGAGCAGCCCAGGAGCGTTTCTCAGTAAATGTGTGGGCCGGCATTCTGGGGGATTGCCTCATTGGCCCTTATTTGTTACCTGAACGGCTGACAGGTGGAAATTACCTGATTTTCCTGGATCAAGTGCTGCCGCAGCTTCTGGATGAGGCGCACGTACCCGAAGGTTCGCGTCGCCAGATGTGGTTCCAGCACGATGGAGCTCCGGCCCATTACACGAACGACGTGCGTCTCCATCTAAACGCAAGGTATGGCCAGCGGTGGATCGGGCGTGGGGGTCCAGTTCACTGGCCTGCCCGATCACCAGACCTCACCTGCTTGGATTTCTTCCTTTGGGGTTACCTGAAGGCCGAGGTATACCATACACCTGTCAGCAGTGCTGAAGAACTTGTGGCGCGCATTGTGGCAGCTGCAGGGCAGATCAGAGATACTCCTGGCATTGTTGGAAACACACACTCCTCAATGCGACGGAGGTGCGAAGCCTGCATCATGGCCCAAGGTCGAAATTTCGAGCATCTTCTGTAGTGTTATTTTTTGTAAATAAATTTCCAGTATCATTGATGTTTTTGGTCTAAATTTATTCAGAAGTGTTGAGCAGAGGTAGAAAATGTGTTTTCATTATTACTAACTGATCGTAGCACCCCGTTTCCAGTTAGCGTCCGAAATGTCAACGAATTATGTTTTTTGCCCAAAGCGCCCCCTATCGATGTTTCTTTTTGTACCGTTCAACTGAGTTTCAGAGAGCCCCAGCAAACAGAATCATGAAAATGCATGCCATAAGTCAAGAAATCTGTTTGTTTATCTCTTAGGAGCCTTCGAGTTTCGACCACCCTGTACTTTGACATTTTATTCCGGCTCTTACGCTTTTTGCAGGGCTCTACTTTTGGGTTCAAACTTTAAGTTAGAGTATAAACTTTGGCGAGCATGTGTTAAATTATCAAAATAACGGGCTTAAAGTTGTTGTCTAGCTCTCCAAAGTCTGCAGCGCCCCCTATCCATGTTTTAAGAGATACGCTTATCAAATTGGTACTGAAGAAAGTCTAAACAAACAGAATCATTTCGACGCAACAAGCAAGAAAATCTAACCATTTCCCTAGTTTTTATGACGTTTCGAATTTCGGCACCCAAATTTTCGAAAGCGCCTAGCGCCTTACCATCGCGTCAGGGACCCTACATTCCCTATTCAAAAATGTTCGTCTAGGTGTGCTCTATCGATCCTTAAAGTTTGTCACCGACGAGCTGAATCACCCTGTATATACTAGCGAACTTGCCCGGCATTGCCTGGGCACGTCAAAAAACAGCACAAATTATGAAAGATCTCTGAAAATCACAATAAGATATCGCAAAAAAATTTTAAATCGATTCTCAAATTTTGAAAAGAGAAAAAAAAAATTATATATAGTGTTCGAGGATTGCAGGTTGATTCCTTTCACTTACACTAAAAATCACATACAAAATTCCCGAAAAATTCGAAAATTGCTATACGAAATCCGAATAAACTTTAGTGAAATGAGGGCAGAATGTACTTTAGGTCAAAAATTTGCAGCAGATCGCGAAGAAATGTAAAAATTGCATTAAAAATCACGAAAGTCGAAATTTGCTATAATTGGATAAAAGTTTCAAATCTAATTCCTTGGACCTGCGGGTTCTCTTAAAATTTATGTTTTGGAAATCATGCTAAGCATTAGAACATGTTACTTTTATTCGTAATTAATTTACTTGGACTCCCTTATATATAATTAATGTAATCCCGTAAGTTAATATTAGTTTTTGTTGCATTAAAATATCTCAATTTCTTGATTTTTTGTAAGCAAGTAAACCCTATTGTTTTACAGTGGAAGTCTATGGGAATTTGGTGAAATATTAGAGATATCGCCAAGTTGGCATCACTTTTGGCGACTAATTTTGGTCGCCAAATTTGGCGATATATCGCCAAGTTGGCGACAGAACTGGATCCGCACTATGGTAACCCCCCTTATAGGTATGGAGATGCATTACATGTTGTTCAGTAATCGCATTAAAAATTCAAAAATCGCTGTACGATTTCTGGATAAACTTTTTTGAAAAGAGAGCAAAATTTACTATATTGAGTTAAAAGAAAGAAACCGTATTCTTTTCCCTAATGTAGAAAAATCGAATTAATATAATCCCTTAAGTTAATATTAGTTTTTGTTGCATTAAAATATCTCAATTTGTTGATTTTCTGTAAGCAAGTAATCCATATTGGTTTACAATGGAAGTCTAAAGGAATTTGGTGAAATATTAGAGATAGCGCTAAGTTGGCATCACTTTTGGTGACTCATTTTGGTCACCAAATTTGGCGATATATCGCCAAGTTGGCAACAGAACTGTGTCCCTCTACAGTAACCTCCTCATAGGTATGGAAATGCATTAAATGCTGTTCAATAATTGCATAAAAAATTCGCTAAAAATTCAAAAATTGCAGCACGAATAAACTTTTTTGAAAAGAAAACAAAATTTACTATATTGGGTTAAAAGAAAGAAACCATATTCTTTTCACATATATGGAAAAATCTCCTCAAAACTTAAAAAAGTGCTAAAACTCGCATAAAAAATTAAATAAAAAAAATCTAATCAAAAATTTGAAAATCGGGCTTTGAGGTGCAAAACTTCATATATAGGCATACGTTTTCCCCAAATTTTGTAGCTCTACGTGCAATGGTCTCTTCAGAACACCATCGACACACTCACTCACACACAAACTTCTTTCTTTATTATATATATATACAGTATGGAACCATTTATCCGGAAACCAGTTAACCGGAAAACCAGTTATCCGGAATGATATTTCTGATAGACTGATTTCAGAATCTTTGCAGAAAAAGGTATCATACACTGCCAGTTTGACATAGGCTTTGCTTGAAACTATTGTACAATTTGATGACAACATCTAGTATTTAAAATGAAAACATATTTAGTTGTATTTTAGATGTTTTAATTTTTATGCAGAGGAAACAGAAGAATTTTTGTTCCTAAGATTACCTTCTTTTAAAATCTGGTTAACTTTTGATCTTACTTGCATTGATTTTTAATCCAAGTAATCTAATAATTTAAAATCAGAAATAATGCCACAACCACACATATTCCACAAAACTTATCAAATGGATGTTGCTTTAATGCACAACCAGTTAACTGGAAAAACCAGTTATCCGGAATACATCTGACCCCAAGCATTCCGGATAAATGGTTCTGTACTGTATATATATATATATATATGTATTTCATGCACCCCTGATGAAGTGAAATGCAATATAAGCTTCATGATACATCCATCCAATTGATCTTTTGTTTGTTTATTATACGTCTTTTAATGGTTCAACATTATTTCACTGGTTATTTCTATCTTTTGTCTTTAATTGATTATTGCATCAAATTTGGTGGTTTTTCATATGTTTTAAATGGATTAATCGTCCGCAATATGCTAGTGAATTAGTGGTATTGTACTTGATATTGTGTTACAAGTCATAGGTTCCATATTTATGTTGTATAATGTCAGTGTAATGTATTGAAGCTAAATTTATTAATTTTAGTTATAGTATTGACCATTATTTTGACTTAACAATTATTTTTGTTATTATCTACATCTAATAATGATAACATGTATTTACTGTTATCACTTCATTTATTTTTCAGCACTTAGTAATGAAGAAAGTAAAAACTTGACTTAAATCTCTTTACACTGTTGGCGATTTTTTTATAATTTCAAACACTATCTTCACTCTTCAAATTTAAAATAAGGCTATTTGTCAAAAACAATAATTTCTGAAAATTTTTTTAAAAATACTGAAATGTTATGTCAAATTAATCCTGTTTCAAAAACAACATTTTTTAAATGTCTTCAAAGATTTTTCCTTAATCTAGTTATCTGTGAAGGAGGCAGCACGAGCATTGAAGATCCCACCAGAAAATTTTAAAACAATTTTTGTTAACAGACTGACCAGCAGGTTTAGGAAGACTGGGGATTATACATCGGTAACCATAACATCTTCATTATTTTCAGAAATTAATAATATGAAAAACTGAAGTAGAAACCTCTTGTCAGATGACTAATTCATTGCATTCTTTTAAAAATAAGAATGAAACTGAAATCAATCATTTGCCATCTAAGATTCTACAACAGAAATAGTAATTTTAAAATAATTTTCTACAGTATCTTTCTAATCTAGCTCAATACTGACTCAAAAAAAAAAAAAAAAAAAAAAAAAAAAAATCCAGACTAAGATAATATGGAAAAGGAAAGATTATAAGGTTTTATAAGCCAAAATGCCACACGTAAAATTATGACAAATTGGAATTTGATTTTAGACATGAAGAAACGTTTAAAGAAGCTGGTGTCAGTGCTCCTTGCCATGACCACTATATTTTTTTGCTTCGACTACCATTACATGCAGAACAGGCGGTACCCTTCATTCAAGACTGTTGGAAAGGAGGTAGCCAGAGCACAGAAGATCTCTCCGGAATAAGTGAAAGGCAATTTTCATTAAGTTAAACACACTGACCAATGGGTTCAGAAATACTGGGGCATTATATATTGGGCAACCACAACAGATTTAACAATTGACATTTTTTTCTGTCAGTCATTATTTTCAGAAATGAATAATACGAAAAACTAAAGTAGAAACCTCCTGTTAGATGAATCCAATTCAGCTTGCATTCTTTTAAAAATAAGTAAGTACAAAACTGATATCAATTATTTGCCCTCTAAGATTCTACAACAGAAATAGTATTTTTTTAAATAACTTTCTACAGTAGAACACCAAATTTCACCCATTCTTTTTTAATCCTAAAAACAAAATTTTAAGTAAATTTGATTCATTATTATTTGATGTACAAAATTTCTTTTTGTTGCTGGCACATCAAGATCATGTAAAATATAATTTTTAAAAAATCTTGCATGTTAATGTGTCTCTGGTCTGTTGTCATATTAATAGTAAGCAAAATAATTACAATGAAGTACGGTTGTAACGAACCTGGTATATAGCATACACTCTGTTATAGCGAACCAGATAGAAACTCCCATTTTGTTTAACATACTGTACAATGTTAATTTAATGAATATAATGAACTTATTATGGATATAATGAACCTTTGCTTATAGCGTCCTCAATCTTTGTCTACTTTTCCAAAAGTAACAAACTTTAGTAAAAAATCAATCACCATGTTTAAAATTTCCACATTGACAAAATGCTTTTATCTTAATCTTCAGTCTTCGGCATGCTACATTTTTCCACTATCTGCTTCTGCTCTTTCCCTTTACGTTAACAATTTGCCTCAACATGTCAGCTTAATCGGCACCCAGAGAGTAAATAATGCGTCATGTGAAGGGTGCTGACAGATCCTTTTCTTTGAAAAAGAAGATTTATGTGCAATAGGCAGCAGCAGAAATCTGTGTGAATGTATACAATTGCTGTCTCCAGGCCCATGGCTGGTAATGAGAGCTAATCGCTGTTTAGAGAATTGTTTGTCACTTGCCAGATTACTGGTGTCATTCACTACAGAGGAAACCATTATCTTTCCATGGAAGATAAGTAACACTGATTTGTCGTTTGAATACGAAAAACACTTCCCAATTATAGGGTCTTCAAAAGATAGCGAAACTTGCTGCATGTTGGTCATATCTAACCTTTTAACCCATTCGGGACCATGGGAGCATATATGCACCCTCAAAAAGAGCATACAGAATTTGTTTTAGGCACCAGTAAAAAAGAAAAGTAATATTTAGTTTCTTTAATTTGAGCATTTTCATAATTATTTAAGTAAAGGCAACTTTTTTTTTAACAAGTGGTGCCAACCAAATAAAATTTGTGTAAAAGCCGCCAGTCCCAAAGGGGTTAAGCAAGAATCGTGGTGTGGATCTTTTAAAACTATGGCAGGTAAAAGAAAATCATTCTGCCTGAAAAAAAAAAAGCTGAAACTGTGTTCAAAATAGAAAAAGGCTCTAATAAAGCTGATATTTGCCGAGAGTATTTGCTTCAAAAACATACAGTTGGCACCATATGGAAAAATAGAGAAAGGATAAAATGTACATATATTTAATAAGAAAGTAGAAAAATTAAGTTGAGAAAAATTGAGGTAGAAATAACTGGAGTCTAAACATATTTTTTTGCTAATATGATGAAGCATAATGGAAAAAGCACATGTTTAACTCACATTGCTTGAATGCCCATTGGAATAAAAGTAAAAGATAGATCTGTATAAAAGAGGGGGGGGGGGAGAGAAAAACAAGCAACAAATGTGCAGCCGACCAAAGAAAAAAAAATTAATCATCAAATTATGGAAGAAAAAATACGAAAATAGCCTTTTGATTGGTTGGATATTATGACTTCTTTCAATTTATGTATGAAAAAACAGCTTAGGATGCCGTCTTCATGGAGAAATTGTACTCAATTTATGTATGAAAAAACAGCTTAGGGAAACAACAGCTTAAAAAAGTGAAACAGTGAAAAAACAGCTTAATCTTTATGGAGAAATTGCACTAAACTATGAAATTTTCAATACAAAAACACAATTTTAATATCATATTTGGATTTTTCAAAAAAATTACCCTAGGTTACCGAACAAGAAATATACATTATTCCTATAATGTATATTTAAAGTTTTGAACTTCTAATGTTAAATTTACATTTAATAGTTGTAAAACAAACTACAATGTGTATAGCTATTGAAGCATAACTCAAAAACTACTTGGCTGACTAGGCTGTAATTTTGGATTTGTATATTTCAAGCTTCTAGAAATTAATTTCTGCTAAAAAATTTATAGGTTACAATACATATGCTTTTTCGAATAAAAATTAAAAAAGATCTAAAATATGATATAAATATATTTTTTTTTAAATATGCATTTCACACATTAATTGAAAGAAGACTCATAGTTTTCAATCAAATGGCTTTTTTTCTGGGGGGTTATCTGCAATAATTTAGTGATTAAAATGTATGGTGTACTCTTTTTTTGGACAACTGTACCTTGTGATGCAAGTGGTTAATATGCAAGCAAAAGAAATGTACGAAATGTACGTCTTGACATCGATAATTTTTTTAACTTCTATTATTGTTAACCCTCTGAGCGGTTTGCCCATATTTTTTCATTCCCCCTCCCCCCCCCCCACCCCCCCCCCAAAAAAACTTAAATTTGTTGTAGAAAAAAATATATTGTATTTTAAAATGTATATCAAATAAAGGGGCAAAAAGTGTATTAGAAGCAGTCCGGGAAAGAAAATTTACATTAAGATTATTTTTATATGCAGGAGAGCCCTCAAGATGCTCGGAGGGTTAAATGAAATTTTAATTTTAATATTTGAAACAATTTTGAATTATTCATCTCATGGGTTGAAAACGGGAAAAAAAAAAAAAAAAAAACCCTGAAAAAGCAGAAAATTCTATTTTTTGGCTGGAGAAAAAGAGAAATCCTTCTATATATAAAAAAAAGGTTTTCATTTGGAAATGGACCAATGAAAATCTGCGTAGATATTCCCGGCAGATCAGCATCCAATTTGAATGCTTAATCATGGCCTTTCTTCGTTAATATTAAAAAAACTGTTGCATAGAAAAATATGAAAATCGGTAGTATTATAGAAAAATGTTTGATAAACACGGTGATGTAGGCAGTTTTCAAATCGAAGAATTATTTTAAGAGATATTTAATGCCAAAGTTGGACAAAATCGTTCCATTAAAAAAGTTTTATAGGAGCAAAAACTGCACATAGGAATTTAATCATTTTTAGATCATTTTATGTGTCAAAATTTCCCGGTATGCAGACTGCATTTAGTATTTTAATTTGACTCATTTTTGGAGGTTTTATTTCTATTTTAAATTCAAATTTTCAGCACTTCGAGAGATATTTTTTACAAAATTTAGAAAATTGTATTAATTATTAATTTAAACTGTTGCCAACTGTAAGAACAGCGCAAACAATAATGTTTGCTTCAAATTAAAAATTTATTTTACGCGTGACTATTGTAAACAGAAAATATAAAAAGCAGGAACTCATTTAAAATTACGTCATAAAAACTATACTTACACGTGAATTTTAAAATAGAAAGAATATTGTAAAATAATAAATTCATTAACATGCGTTAGAAGTCTTAAATAGGAGAATTTAAGTCACATTTACGTCACATTACACTTATTATGTAAAATGAACGAAAAATAATATTGTAAAACAGTTTAAATTTTAAAATTGCGCGAGACATTTATTTGATATTTTAAGATGATCATAATATTTCATTTCTAACAAAAGTATTTTTACATGAATATTAAAGAAAGAAAGAAAAGTTTGGTGAAAATTACGTCACATTATAATTGTCAGATTCAAATTATAATTCAGTCTTCCGAAATCTTTTTAAAGCCGATCAAATTAGCGTGCTGTTAGAGTCTGTGGTGTCTGGACGGGGGTTGACGAGCGTAGCTCGTAGGAGGCAGTACTAAAGTTACCTACCCTATAAGTACCCTAGTACTAAAAAAAAAAAAAAAAAAAAAAAAAGAAGAAGAAGTCTTGCAAAATCAGGAGACTCGGCACATATGAAGAAGATTTGTTTTCAACTAATAATAAATGTATACATATAAAATTACCAGTTTAATAATTTTATTTTATACTATACTAGCAGGCTATGCCCGCTGCGCTGGTCCATTTTTCCAAGCGAACCTTGAATCAAACGAAATGATGTGTTTGATCTTGTGATTTAAAGAAATAAGACCTTTAACTGAATGTCCTTCCGCAGTGCTGAATCGATATGAACGCCATTGTGCTATTATATTTTCTAATGTGCAGACAAAATTTCAGCTGTCACGGTCTAACTCTTTTATATTATCCCTCACAGTAGGATTTGGTAAAGAATTATAGTACAATATACAATATTTCATTTTGTATCAGAGCATTCTCGTTAAAAAGAGTCAATATGGTGAGAATTCCAATCACAGAACTTTCCTCATCTATATTTTTAAATTATTTAAAGAAAATGTATTTTAATGTCTCAGTGCCAACCTGAAGCTATAAACCAATTTTTTTATTGCGTATTGTCTCATGTTATATATTATAGCATCCATGCTGCAATGTGCAATCTAAATGCTCGGTGATGCCGCTGTACTTGAAAAAACCTGGGTCCCCGGGACCCAGTAATTCAAAAAATCTGGGTCCCTTTTTTACAAAAGCGGGTCTCCATCAATAATAATTTATATCTTAAAGGAATAAATGAAACTTGTTTATTTGGAAAAGATAAATGAAATGCATTAATTATTGTTTTAATAATAATTAAATAATGAATTAAAACCAGTATTATTTGCACTCAAATAAGATATTTTTAAAAAATATTAAGAGAAATTCTTTACTTTTTTAAAAGTAAAAATGCAAGATACAATTTTAACTGTAAAATAATGTTTATTGGAGAGTAGAAGATACCAAGTTCCAGGGTTGGAAAAAAACATGTTTTTTTTAGAAAAAAAAACAAAAAACATGTTCTTTTTGTTTAAAACATGTTTTAAACGTTTAAAACGTTTTTTTTCTCATTCAGCAGCACAATTTTGATTAAAGCGAACAAAAATTATTAAATTAAATATAAAGAATGAAAATATTTTCAAAAAACAGTAAATAAGAAAAAAATTATTTAATAAATACGAAACATTAATTAACAATTAATTTTTTATTCTAAACTAAAACATCTAATTATTAAGTTCTTAAAAATTGTAACAAGCTTGGCAACCTAACTGGTTTCTAGTTTTGCTCGGCACAAAGCCAAAAGTCGAAAACTCTTTTTAAACCATCCACACAGCTGTATGTAATTGTTTTGTGATCAGCATGATATTTTTATACAAAATTGTGCACTTTATTTGATTCTTGAACAGTGAATTTATGATTGGTAACTGACAGCATATCATTTTTTTTTTCATTATTATTAATAGCGTCAAACATATAACTGGAGAATGGAGTTGACTTAGCTTTATAGTTTATAATTATAGGAATTAGTTCAGGACATAATTCAGCTGCGAGGTTCATGCCTTTTCTGTCTCATCAATTGTAAGTGATTCTCCTTTAAAGCGTGGATCAGTAATGTCTGCCAAGAAATGTACAGATGTCATGGCCATTTCATACCTGTCTTCTATGGCTTTTTCAATGTTTTTTGTAATCATGGTAAGATTACTAGCAGCACATATTTCTGAAATTTCTTTTTTAAAATGTTTCCAAACTTCAACTACATCACTAATAATACAATTATTACTCTGAGCTTTGTCACATGCAATTAAAATATGTTTTAGCCGTTGGATATAATCTTCAATATTTCTTTTTAACTGCAAGTCTATGGACTTTCTTAGAAATATCAGAATTGATTTTCTCTTGATTATCTTCCCAAATTTTCAAAATTTGTGACCAATTCCTTATGTAAGACTCCATTGTGTCCAACATGGAATTCCACCTGACACCTGATGGTAACTCAAGCTTTTTAGCAACTGTTTCCCGAAGCTTTGCTGAAGCAAAATGATCCTAAAATATTTAACAGTATCAAAACTTGAGCTTTATATTAGAGATTTTAATGTCTTTTGCTAGAAGATTTAAGACATGAGCTGAACATCCATAAGTTAAAATATTCATATTATGTCTCTCAATCTTTTAAAGCTCATTTCTCATCTTCATGGCAGCATTGTCTGTTACAAAGCTGCCAATAAAACAACCATAGCGTTCCTGTACTTTATTTATGGCAATACATGCAAGCTCACAAAGATAATTAAATTCATGAGGATGGCCAGGTGTATTAATTGAATCTATTAAGTAAATTTGGCCTTTACAAGATACTGTAATTCCTACAACTGGCTCATTGTGAATATTACTCCATCTGTCAAGAGCAGCACAAACAATCTGTTCTCTTAAATCATTTTTATAAGTTTCCAGCACAGGATTCATGCACTTTGTCAAGTAATATGCCTCCTATTTCATGATGATTTGGTGGTTTGTAGCCAGGTTTTATACTCGACACCATCTTTTTAAATTCTGAATGATCCACACATGAAAATGATGTATTTGTTGCGTAAATAAAGCGTGCAGCTTGAATATCAAACGATTCTTTAATAAACATGTTTTAAAGATTGTTTTAAATGTAATGTTTTAAACAACTGTTTTAAACAAAATGTTTTAAACGTAATAACCCTGCCAAGTTCCACTAACAAGTATCGCTAATGTTCGCATTTCTTTTAAAAAGGGGCAAGTTGGGTTTATTGAAAAAGATATTTTTGCTGAAAAAAAAATACTTACGTTAAGTAAAGGTGTACTTTTTGTTGAATGAATGGGTGCTTTCATTATACTTCCCATTGAATTATTTGTCAGCATAGATCTGTGTTGGAATCAGACATTTTCCTTGGAAGGGAAATTTACATCTAAATCATTAATAAGCATCAAATCCTAAATGTTCTGAAGGCGGGAGACATTTCAACGCAGTAAGAAGGAGGGGGGCGGGGATTTTGACTGGTATACCTACTGAATACATTATCAAAGTACACTGAAATCATTATTTTTAAGAATCTCATTAAAAAAAAAAAAAAAAAAAAAATCCATTTTATGAATTTTCTACCAATAAGTTTAATTTGCACATCTTTTTTGGTGTTTTGACTAAATTCACATTTTTTCCGCGTTACTTTGACGAAATTCGCGTTTTTTTCCGCGATCCTTTTGTCGAAATTCTCTATTTTTTCGCGATCCTGTCACGAAAATCGTGTTTTTTCCGCGATACTTTGACAAAATTCGGCTTTATTCCGTTATTTTTTGACGAAATTCGCTATTTTTCCACGATCTTTTGGCGAAATACATTATTTTGTCTCAGCCCTTTTACAAAAATAGCGTTTTTCCCGCGATATTTTGATGAAATTTGTGCTTCTTTTGCTATCCTTCTGACGAAAATCGGCTTTTTTACGCTATTTTTTGACGACATTCGCTAATTTGGGGGATCCTTTGACGAAATACGCTATTTTTTTCGCGATCCTTTGACGAAAATCGGCTTTTTCCGCGATTTGATGAAATTTGCACTTTTTTCACGATCCTTTGACAAAATTCGGCTTTTTTCCGCGATTTTTTGACGAAATTAGCTTTTTTCGCAATCCTTTAACGAAATACGCTAATTTGTCGCGTCCCTTTTACGAAAATCGCGTTTTTTTGTAATATTTTCGCTTATTTCGCGATATTTTGATGAAATTTGCGCTTATTTCCGCGATTTTTTGACGAAATTTGCTTTTATTTCGCGGACCTTTTACAAAAATCGCTGTTTTTGCGCGATATTTTGATGAGATTTGCGCTTTTTTCGCGATTCTTTGACGAAAATCGGCTTTTCCCCGCGATTTTTTGACGAAATTACGCGTCCTACGGGACGCGTAAGAGCTATTTTTTTGCGTCCCGTCTCCGATTTTTCGCGTAATTTACGTGCTATAGCGCGTAAATATATCATTTCAAAATTACAGAGTTTCGACAACTACTTTATTAAATGAAATAAAAACACAAATAAATATTATACAATAAAATATTTTATTTTAAATAGCAATTTAAACTACACAATGAAATTGTGTCTCTTAGCACTGCTGTAAACATTTCCATTTTGGAATCAACAAAAAATGAAATTATAACTTAATTTTACTTAATAACAAAAAATATTTTCGACTGGCAAAAATAGTAAATGAAAAAATGCATGGTTACGACTAAATAATAATTGAAGCCAAAAGTGATTCACGTTCAATAAATAGCAAGTTACAACGTTTGGCGCAATTAGGGCATCAGAAAGTGAGATTTGTTGCCAAATGGTATAATCAGTTATGAAAACAAACTTGATGGACTATTTTGCTTTAATATATTTATTTTAAATGTATGTATATTATTAATGTTTTTTCATACGTATTAAATGGGTTTCGATATAAAATTAGATAATTGGCGTTATTACGTTAAATAAAATGTTAAAAAAAAATGCTTGTGTATATGAAATGAAACGGCGAATAGGTTGTCAGAAAATATATTGCCAAATTTCCTTTTCCGCCAAGGCTGTTTTTCTTATTTCGCCAAGGTACCGATATTGAAAAAGTACCACAAAATCTTTGCATGTTCAGGTTTGAAATAAATGACACAATAGCAAACATTTTGGTATAGTGTTGGTGTAATGTAAATGTTGCAAAATGTCTCCAAAAAATTGTCCCAAATTATTCCAATTCTCTTTAAAACTCGATTATGGAATAGGTCCGCTTTAAAAACAAAGAATCAATTTAACTTATTTTATTAAGTTAATTATCATCAAACCACGACAGATAACATGTGTCATTTGTTTGTAGACTGGGTTATGTAATTTATTTGTACCAAGTATTTCAATTGTCTGTAGACTCGATTATGTAATTTATTTCCTTGGTTAATGCATACTTTACAAACTAAACTTACTTTCCAATTTTCCTGATTTTTTTTTTTTATTTTTTATTAATGGTTACAGTTAGATGTATATATGTTTGTCACTGTCACGGTATTTTAGTTTGATCTGCGAAATATTATTATAATATTCAATATTAGCACTATTTCTGGTAGTATTAACAGTCATAGAAGCGGTCTTTTTTTTGGTCACCAATCATTTTTTTAAATTATTTCTGTGATAGGTTGCCTCAAAAATCTCAAGGAAAAACAGTACTTTTATGTTAGCCGGCCACATTTGATAAACAACAAAGTATTGTTCCCATTGCCTTTCATTTAAAATATAAAGCTTTCACTCTTTTAATTTAAAATACACATATGTTAAATATACATATTACATACATTTAAAATAGTTGCTTTTCACCCATTTCACAAAAATTCAAAAGGATAAAAATAACAAATAATGCTATAAACAAAAATATTCTACTTTATCATCAATGTATTGTTTCTAATTTACACTTGTGAAAAATAAAATATGCTACTGCCCTGAAAAAAAAATGATATTGGCGAGATTTGTGCCCGGCTAACTTAAAAGACTGTAAAAAACACTCTCGCGTAGCTGGTTTCTACGAAATTTGTAAGTGAAATATAGAAAGAAAAATTTTGTAAGGAAATTGTGTTAGTCAAAACAGAGACCACTCCGATGCCTATATTAGTGAACAATCAAGTTTGATGTCAAATATCGGTCAGGAATTGTTTGATTGAACCCATTTAACGAATATTTCTCCCCAAATCGACGATGGTTAGCCAAATAGCAATGCTGTCATTTGAGATCTGTCATAAACGGGTTCATCTGATTACATAATTTTCTATACTTTTCCAGTATAGGGGCCTTGTTGGTTTTTTTTTTTTTTTAAGCATGGCGCAATTCGGACTTCAAAAAGTGAGATTTGTGGACAAATGATATGAACAGCTATAAAAATAAATATAATGAACTTTTATGCTTTTTTACCTATGTATTCATAAAATAAACTTTTCAATGAAATATATTATTACTATTGTTATTAATATTCAATTTAATTCTGTTTTTAAATAAAAAGAGATAAATGGCTTCTTTATAGTAAATAAATTCTATAATTATTGAACAAAAAAGTACTCATTGAAACTTTACTTCTTCTGTCAAGTTCATTTTCTGCATCTCGCCAAGGGATTGCCAAGGATATTGGAAAATTACCAAAATTTCCCCCATTGATATATAACTAAGCAATGTAGAACAATATATTATATGCTAAAATTGTCTTTGAAAAATTACCAAACTAACAATGCAAACCTAGAAAAAACAGTATATTAGAACATTTTAAAAAGGTAAATTTTTGATAATTGGGGTCACCAGATTACACAATTCTCCCCATAGCTGTATAGCTGAGCAAGGTAGAAGGATATGTTAGATATTTAAACCCTCCCTGTAAAATTATCTGATTAAAAGTGCAAGTTCTATCGAAAAACATTCGGCAGAATCTTTTCAAAAGATTATTTTTTCATAATCTGGTTCATCTTATTAAAGAACTTTAAACCAGAATTCAATACCTAAGCAACGTAGACAACGTAATGATATGTTATATACTAAAACCTTAAAAAAAAATTACCTATTTAACAGTGCAAGTTTAGCAGAACTTGAGTTATAAGCAACCGTAGTGAAATTTCCATCCGTATTATATGTATATATATATAATTCCATTTGTATTATATATATACATATATATGTGTGTGTGTGTATGTGTGTGTAGTAGAATTAGATTACTCCAAAAAGGATACCGTTCGCTAGAAAAATCACCAATATTGTAAACGTCGCTCAAACCAATGCTACGCTTATGCCTTTTTGGCTTATAATCATATTATTTGGCAATAAAATCAATATAAACATACAGCATCTAACTCACAAGTACCATTATTTTAAGTCTAATGATGGATGCGTTTGATAAAAATTAAAAGTAAATAAAAAAAGAACCGCCACCATTTTACCTACTATGACGTCATTAGAATATTGTCCATTGATTGTTGGAGAACATACTTTGTGAATGATTACCTCAATGATTTAATTTTTTTACGGTTCACGATGAATGAATCACTTGTGTTTGTTTAGGTTTATGGAATTAGATATTAAGCTGTGAACCTAAATTCAAATGAAGTTATCCAAGGATATGAATATTTTTAATCGAAATTAAAAACAATGCTTTGATCTCGAACTAAAAAGTTTTAGTTTGTATAATTTTTTATTTCTGTTAATTATTTATTTATGTACTTTTCCATTATAGCACTTTTTAAAAAAAAGCTTGGCGCCATTCGGGCATCAGAAAGTGAGATATGTTGCCAAAATATATAAACAGCTATGAAAACAAATCTAATGAACTTTTATTTTTGTTTATTGTACTTATATACATAAAAAAATCGTTTCTAAATATATATAATATTTTTTATATACAAATTACGGCACAGATTTCAGATATGAACCGGGATACCTAACTGGCGCCAAAATGGTGTTATTTTGCCTGCAACCCGGCTATTGTTTTTTATTTATTAATAAATTGTTTATTTACTTTTATTTTCTGTTTTTTTAATTATATAAACTGTTTTGTTCTATAGTTATTATTCAAAATTTTATTTATTTATAGTTATTTCCTTTTCGAAATGATAGCAAATAATTTAAAAATATATATGTAACTGGTATTCGAAAGCGAGATTTTTGCCAAATTGGCGTCAGAGAAAAATCACGCCAACCACGATGTGTATATGACATCTGTGCAAAAATTACTTCTGTTTCTTTATAAAAATGGGTAAATAGCTTTTTTTATATTAAATAAATTGTATACATACGGAACAAATTGCTTGTGAGTATGAAGCAGTAAATAGGTTGTCAGAAAATACGTTGGCAAACTTCTTTCTCGCCAAGAAATTTTCCTCCGAAGTATTGTACATAAGCAATGATTGATAGAGATGCATTTTTAATTATGATATGCGCTTTTATGTTTCACTACATTTATGCTGTGTGTATAAATGCTACAGTTCATATGCAGGGCTACACAAAAGAATTCGTAAGGGTTACTGAGTATGAGAGTAAATTGCTTAAAGGTGGTTTTTAAAGGAGTTATGCATTTTTAGGCTGAAATGCATTTAGTTTACCAAGAAATGTTTGTAGAATATAGATAAAATGATATACAGGGTCACGCAAAGCATTGGATACATAACCGTCTATGGATGATAATATCTGGAAATATGGTTTCAGTAGTTTTAAGAGTGTTTTAGTTTAAATTAAATTTTAGCTAAATAGTGGCATGTAATAACAGTACTATTGGCTATGGACGGCAACTGCTGAAATCAATTTTTAAAATTTTTTATGCGTTTTCTAAAATGTTTACTTAGTTATCTTATTTACCTTATTTCCCTAAATGACGAAGTTTTGAGTCATTCTTAGTTATCCCGCCGACCAAATTACCGTCGCCAAATTGTAAAATTAAATGCCAACAATGGTTGTCATTAATTAATGAATTGTAAGAATAAATGCTATGGCCAATAAAACCTTTAATTCGACGTTTTATTTGTATTTTTATTAATGTTTTACTAATTTATTTGTTCTTTCGTTATTTAAAATAAAAATTATGCCAATGTGTATAATTTGGCGATTTATATAATTTGGCGAAATTGGTCGATGGGATAACTAAGAAGTACCAAGTTTTGTTAAAGCATTCAGGATGTGTTGAAAAGTGTTTCATATTCTATGCTTAACGCATAATTTTTCTTTCTTCTTTAGTCTTATTTTGCCTTTATTTTATTCTTAATTTTATTAGCCTTATAAAAATTTTATAGGAACTTTGGCACAGTTGTCATATACGCCCCATATTGGCGTGATTTTTTTCCGACGCCAATTTGGCGAAAACATCAACAGCATAAACAACAATATCCGGGTTACCATATCAAGCAAAATAACGACACTTTGGCGCCAGTAAGTACCTGTTATGCATTGGCGTCAGAAAAAATCGCGCCAATATGGGGAGTATAAGACATCTGTGTCGAAACTTTAATATTTAATGTTTAAACTCTTAGCTCCCCCCCCCCCCCCCTTTGTATATAGTACAAACTATAACACAGACAGCGCAAAATAATAGACAGTTTGATATTTTTCCACTGTAGGGGCTTTGGCGTTTTAAAAAAAAGTTTGGTGTAATTTGGGCATCAGAAAGGGAAGAGACTCAAGGGTGAAAGGTTCCATTCTCCCACTGGTTGAGAAGAAACAAGAATCCCGCGATTAATTCTCAAGATTACAAGTCCTGATAATTGAGCAGTGGTAGACAATTCTAACTAACAAATCAGAAGGCACATAGCATTTCACCACCAAAACAAATCGCCAAGTGTCACTTGAGATTATTTCAAGTATTAAGTTGCAATCATATTAAATTTTCTTTACGACGTGTAAGGAATTTTAATTTATTTCTCATATAAAGTGATTCACGGAAAACAATGATATGGTATTTTTTAAAATATCCTTTCTTCCCTGCAAAAAATTGATAAAACTGACTTTCTTTTAAAAAAGTAACCAATTTAAATATTTTAGACTTATTATTTTGTAACTTACTTTTAAATTACTCATTACATATATCCCTTTTGTATATACAGGTGTATGTAAATTTAAACTAAAAAAAAAACTAAAAAAAAAAAAAAAACATATCCCATATTTTAAAAGTATAAAATTGATATTTATATGAAAAGTAAAATTTAATATTTTTTTTTTATAGCTTTGCATCAGGAGGACAGAAGCTTAGGGGATTGCCCCCCCCCGAAATAATATCCTGGCTACGCAACTGCATTTAATTACCTATGTGTTTTGACCAGTAGCAGCTCATCCATAAGTGCTGCAGAGCTGCAGCACCCCCTGTAATCTTTAACAACCCCATATATTTTTAATGTTATCTTTGTACATCAATTTAAACCTTAACGTAAGTAGGAAAATAGATCCCTTCTCGCTTGTCCTCAATGGGTGTGGGTGAAAAAGCCCCTCTTCATTCTCATTTTCGGCTGCAAGGCAACGCAGCTCTTATCATTCCCATAGATGGTCATTACGCATGCCCGACGGTAGAAGAAAGGTGGGGAAGAGGATAGCATTGTTGCATTAGCGTCCGTGCTGCAAGCCGTGCAGATCATTATTGAGAGAAAAAAAAAATATTTCGTCGTAGTGTCTTTCAGCCGCGTTTCGGAATTTTGTATTCAACTACGCAATGAGTGTGCTGAATTTACAAAAAATAGTATTTTCCCAGTTGTCATTAGTTGAGAAAAATGACATTAAAAATATCGGGTGTCCTACGCCGGACTATGCACTATTTTGTTTCCCGTGTTTGCTTTTTGGAGGAGATAACGGCTGGACGAAAACTGGCATTAAAGACTTGGGTCATCTACCAGAAAAAATAAAAAAACATGAAAATTCTGAAAAACATTTGAGAAATGTTGTGAACTTGGCCATGCTCGGAAAAGTCAATATCGCTACCCAGTTGAGCGAAGGCTATAAATTAAGCATAATCAAACATAATGAAGATGTACAAAAAAATAGAGATATACTCTCAAAAATAATAGACTGCATTAGGTTTTGTGGGAAATATGAGCTACCACTCCGTGGACATGACGAAAGGTTGGAATCTGCTAAACCCGGGATTTTTCGAGGACTGCTGGAATTTGCCAGAAAGCTTGATGGAAACTTAAAAGCTCACTTTGAAACTGCTTCCGTTTTCAAAGGCAATTCAAAAACTATTCAGAACGAACTATTGGATTGTATACTGGAAATATGTTGAAAGGAAATAATTAAAGAGATTAGCCACACAAAATTTCTAGCTGTCATGGCAGATGACACAACAGATATTTCCGAGAAAATCCAAGAAGTTGTAGTATTTCGCTACGAAAAGGAAGGTGGAGTGGTTGAAAGATTTTGGGGGTTTCATAACCCATCTTCGCAAGACGCTGAGGGTTTGTCTCACTACATTCTAGAGCAATTGAGTATAGTTTTGAAAGATGATTTTCATAAACTCATAGCTCAAACTTATGATGGTGCAGCTGTAATGAGCGGTGCAAAGGGTGGTGTACAAGCTATAATTAGTGAAAAATATTGCAATGCTCATTTTATACATTGCTATGCACATCAATTGAATTTAGTTATGGAAAAAGCAGCTTCTCAGAATTCGAAAGTGCGTATATTTTTCAGTAGTTTGCATGGTATACCAGCATTTTTCTCGCGATCTCCACAGCGCCTCGCTGTGTTAGATTCCGTCTCTAAAAGAATTCCCAGAGGTTCTAACACAAGATGGAATTTTAATTCTAGAACAGTGGGTACTGTTTATGAAAATATGGACGAACTGAAGGAATGTTTTGAACAATTACAAAAATTAAAGAATGCAAATACAGTCCAGGCAGCTTCGGGACTTTTACGTATGTTGAATGACAGAAGTTTCTTCTTTTGGCTTTCTTTCTTTCACCGTATCATGCCACATGTTGACCTTCTGTATGATGAGCTTCAAAGCCACAATGCAAACTCTTCTTCTATTAATTTAGCATTAGAAAATTTCTATCGAGTAATTTCTGTAATTAGAAATCAAATAAGTTCTCCACAATCTGATACTTTAGAGGAATCGCATCAAATTAGAAAGCAGAGATTTAATGAAGACTTAACCATTATAGCTAAAGAAGTCTGTGACACGATTTGTTTCCAAGCAAAAGAACGATTTCAATTTTTAGGACATCTTTCAGCAGCTAAATTATTTGCTTGCGTGAAATTTTCTGATTTTTGTAAAGATTTTCCTTCAAAGGAGTTAGATGAAACTGTGCTTGCATATCCTATGTTAAAGAAAGAAAAGCTTAGAACAGAACTTACTGTTTTATATGAGAGAGAAGAATTTTCAAATATCTCTGGAGCTTTTGATCTTCACAAATTTATTGTAAATCATGGCTTAGAAAATTCGCTTGGTGAAGTAAGCTGTTTGCTGAAAATCATTCTCACAACACCAATGACAACATCAGAACCCGAGCGCTGCTTTTCTATGCTGAAAAGAATAAAGACATTTTTAAGAAGCACCATGTCAGAGGATCGTTTATCAGCGTTAGCAATGATCAGTGCAGGCGAGGACTTAATAGCAAGAATACTAAATTTTAATGAAAAGGTTATAGATGAATTTGCTGGCCGAAAAGAAAGAAGAATGTGTTTTGTATTTAAATAAATTGAAAATGTAATAATATAATTAAATTAAATATAATCACTCTAATGTATAATTTAATTGTTACTTACAATTTTACTTTAAACACAGGGGACAATTTATTGGAACAATCACCGAAATTGGATAATTTGCTGCCTGAGGTAAGAGTTATTTTATAACTTCTTTACTCTTTTATTCCAACAAAACACCAAACATACAAAACATATGTTAATTGTCATCCCTCAACATATGTTGCTCTAAGGCGGCAACAGGCTCGGACTGGCCCGCCGGTCGGAGAACCAGTGTGCCATCATACTTTTCAAGACTTTTACGGCCTTCACCAGGCTTTGTTTACGACCTCCGAAAATCCAAGGCTAACACCCGTTCAAAATGCCACGATATAAAAATTTAAATGAAGTCGATAAAATATGAGCTATTTTCAATTGTGACTTTCGCGAGAGTAAATATAAATCTGCGTCACGAGTCGATGCTAGTTTGAGAACATCAATACAGAAATGTAACATGTCCAGCGTAGAGATCGGAATCGGAGAGTTACGTGGTGTCTGACCCCGGCTTAGTTTTTTTTTTCTCCGCAGACTTGCGCCGTGCCGAGATCAATCCTTGCATTTCTTTTCTTTTCCAGTCGAGCCGGGCCAGAACTGGACTTGTTCTCAGGATGTGTAGATCAGACAATATGTTTTGTAAAAATATGAATAGCGATAATGAACTTCTGTAATCTTTGGAAATATACCTTAAGTTGGTTCTCAAATTCACTGCTCGACAACGCAAACTTTGACACATGTTCTGACTAATTTTTAACTGTTTAAAGCATAAAATTGACAAGCCTGACTATTGAAGGGATTTGGAATCGATTAATATTTTCCATTTTTGATAAATAAATTATTTGTCGAGATATAAAAGATTCTTGTCACGTGGCTGAAGGTTTTCCTCCTTTTTCGCGCTGTCGCTTCCGGAAATTCGATTCAAAAAGCTAACTTTGACAGTATTTTCTCAAAAATATATTGTTTTTATTAAAAAATGGATAAAGACATTCGATTACATAGTTTCTCAATAAGAACACCTGTTAATCTTATGCTTTTTCGAAAAGAAATGTGTCAGAAAGTAGGTTCTTTAGGTTTGAGAAAAGCCTTAATAAATGACAGAAATATTTTCTCAAATCTACTTTTTATTATACAGCTTCAAAAGTTATGATGTTTATGTTTTTAACCCTCCTATTTTTCTTTTATTCTAAACTACATTAATTTTTTTTAAATGTTAAAGTGTCTAAGAATCTAAGTACTAATCATTGTTTTCTACTGTGTAATTTCTGTCTTGCGAAGACATCGTAATTTTAAAATATGCTGTAAAATTTCCCTATAAATATGTATGCAGTATTCTTTAAAGGAATCGTAAATATATGTTAAGAAAAGTCTGAACTGTTTGTAGAAATTGAGTAGGGACGGGCCATGAGCTGTGAAAATATAAACGGCCAGGCCGTACTCGGGCCGAACTTTTAATTTTTATACCGGGCCTGGGAATGGAAAGTCGGGCCGTGCAGACCTCTTCTCTGGTTAGAATCTCGCAGCACTGCCTCATTCCTAACTCACGAGCCGCTACTGGTTTTGACTGTAGTTATGTGTGCAAAGCAACAGTAAACTCAAGCACCCCCCTCCCCTTCCTTGATAGCTGATGTGTTTTTTAAAAATAAAAAACTACATAAAACAATTAATAAAAATACTCAGTCAAATGTTATCCATTTTTTTTTTTTTTTTTCATGGCACTTTGTGTGCGTAAATATAAATAATTAAATGGCCAAACTAGTACTCAAATAATCAAAATTGTCAGAAAGGAATTTAGATCATCTAAATTCTACCTAGCCCATATAGTAATTTGCAATATTAATATCTATTTATTATTACTGCAAAATAACAAACAGGGCAAAAAAAATAAATAAATAAATAAATAAATAAAGTATTTCTTAGATAGTTAGATAGTGAATGAAAAAGTTCAAGCTAAAATAAATTATAGTTCACACTTGTAGTGAAATATAATGAAAAAATAAATTAAATAATAATGACATTTTATTTTATTTATTTATTTTTTTTTTTTTTTTTACACACCCAAAAGAAAAAAAAAATTGGAACCAAAAACAATAATATCTGAGCAATAACTACCAAAAACTATAAGAAGTTTTTATAATGTATTTTGTTGCATTAAATATTTCTAGTTAATGATTACTTGGACTAATGCCTTTAACTTAGTTTTCAAATATTTAGGGTGGTAATAGTGAAGGGGAAATTTATGATAATTTTTTTAATAAAAATAATTTATATTTTTGACTGAGTTTTCAAATAATATATATACATAATATATATATATTGTTTTAAAAAGTAGTTTATTAGAATTTTTAAATAAAAACAATTAAAAAATTTTTAGCAAATTTTAATAAAAAGTACTTAACAATTAACTATTACAAATTGATTTAAATAATTAATTACTTATTATGTTAATAATATTATTAATATAAATTCATAAATTAATAAAATTTTACTTTCAAATAAAATAAACTGAATATAGTTATGTATTCAGATATATTGTTAAATAATATAACATAAAAATAAAAATATTTTATATAAGTGTAAGAAATAACATTATATTTTCAAAAATATTCATTTTAAGGAATTGAAATAAATAGCTTTTAAGTAATATGAGTTTTAAAAATTAATTTCATTAACAGTATTTTATACATAATAAAAAATTACAAAGCATTTGATAATAAAGTAATAAAGTTTTTCTGTATGAAAAATACTAATTAATTTTAAAAGAAAACTTTGATAAATTAATTTTGCTAATTTAATATTTATCTGATACTAAAGTTATAAGGGAAAAAAATAATGTAAGTTTAGGAGATATTATTATTGAATTACAATAAATGCTCACTTTAATTCATAAAAAAATAGCTTATATGAATTTCGAAATTTATTTAAAACTAAATTTTATTAACTAAATTTTATTTTATTTAATAAAAATTAAATTTAAATTTTATTTAATTTAATAACAATTAAAACTTAATTTAATCAAAATTTTATTTAAATATCTAATTGACAATTAAAAAAATTGGAAATGAACTGATAATAGAAGTCTAGAAATCTTTATTAACTAACTTAATAAAAATTGAAACAAAACACAAATAAAAAATACAAAAGCAACAGGGAGGATAGAACTCGCCTACTTAAGTTTGCTAAACAAGCGCATTAACCACTGGACAACATCGTCCGCACAAAACTCTTACCAAAATAGCATGAATTAACTAGGTACGATATTTCTCAAAGTGCTTGCATTTCATTGCCAAATCATCCCTGCGAAGCAAGCCAAGACCGGTTTCTGATCAACCAATGAGAGAATGGAACCTTTCACTCTTGAGTCGCTTCCTCAGAAAGTGAGATTTGGGTACTTTTCCGTTATACAGATACCATTGTCGCCAAGCGTAATAGTTGACACAAAATGAAAATCACGTGAATTGAAGCATTTGAAAAATAAAAGAAAAAACATTGTCGATACTAAAGTGAGCATTTAAAAAATATAACTTTTGAAAATTCCACACTTTTACGAACTATTTTATTAAATCACAAATATATACTTAAAATAAGTGAACAAATAATTGTTATAAAATAAAGCAATAAAATAAAACTCATATTAAACTGCTGGCATAAAATTACAAATATCTTTTAGCATTTTGAAATAATTGGCGCATTAGCATACATTTTGGCATATTGTCCGTATAACGGAAAAATATCGAGATTTGTTGTCAAATCACATAAACAGCTATGAAAATAAACTTGATGAGCGTTTTTGTTTGTTTTATATGTTTATTTTATATGCATATTATTCATATTTTTATGTACAAATTACATTTGTTTCTGTATAAATTTAGAGAAACTTTTTTTTTTTTTTTATGTTAAATAAGTCATATAAATTTCGAAAAAAATGCGTGTGTATATAAAATGAAACAGTGGATAGGTTCCCGGAAAATATGTTGCCAAATTTCCTTTTTCGCCAAGGCACCTATACTGGAAAAGTACCTAAAGCACATTAAAATCACGCAGTTAGGAGCTCACACAGTACAGCGTCGTCTATTGGCGGTTATTTTATTAGTAGCATCGGGAGGAAGATGTAAAGATGTACTTTAAATTCTCACCCATAGATTTTCAAAAAATATCTTAAAAGAGCAGAGTTTAAGTTAAATTTCGGTGACCTCCTTAATGAAAGATTAATGGTTTTAAATGGGAATTTCGCCAAATTAGCCAGCTATCGCCAAGTTGGCTAACATTTGGCGCTACTGTGGTAACCCTGAATTGGTATTTTTCAACACTTACTCATTTCAATGAGGCGGTCCTACCAGAATTGTGAGGGACACACAGAGACTTGGATTTTATATAAATAGATACTTAATCAGTAAAATATAATAAAGATCAGTTATCAGGATGTGGTTATCAATTGAGGCTCTTATATGCTTGGTATTCCAGAATGAAAAACAGCAATTTTCACCATCTCAAAATTTGCATATGCACTTCTCATATCCATATTCATCATTTTTTTTAAAAATTGTATTTTGTTTGATCATTTAACTCAAAATTTGGAGTCACGATTGTCAGCAACATCTTTAAAGTGAACAGACGCACTCTTTACTTGAGATTCTAATCTCAATTCCGGAGAGTAAAAACTTCCGTAATTTATGTTTTTTAGACGTATTTGTGTTAAAATGTTTAGTTTTATCTAAGAAAATGATCGTTTCCTTTTAAATATGACTTCATTTTCCCTTAAATAAGTATTTCGCATAGTGTCTGAAACTTAGTATCAGTACACATGCAGAAGGAAAAATAATATAGAAAATTTATGAGGAAAAATGCGTGTTTTTATATGCAGTATGTCATTTTCCGTTATTATGCCCCTAAAAGCTATCTAATTTTGACCATTTTGAAGAAATTTCATAAAATGCTTTTAAAATTAAAATATAAAAGTGGGGATATTTAAAAAAACAAAAAACATATAGTGCAATCACATCTACAAATGAAGAGATTTTAGTTTACAAATATATATATATTTATTTTATAGGATTATATGATGATTTGTAATTATATTATGGCTATATATATATATATATATATTAGTAAAATTGGCTCAGCAGAAAGATCACGGCAGATGACTAAAAAACACACTTGTGTTTTAAATATAAAGATTATATAAAATTAGGAAAAATAAAATTAAGCAAATTATGTTATTTTGATAAAAATTATAGTAGAATGTTTTACAGAATAGCATTTTATTATTCGAGGGAATTTTGCACAAAAACTTTAGGAATATGATATTATTTTAAACCACGAATTATTTGTTTGCTTGTCTAACTCGATGAAGCAAATCCATCCAGGTGAGAATCATCAATTTCTGTAATATAAATCGCTATTATTTGCATGTCACCTCTCTTTTATAAAGACACTCTAAATTTTTGCAAAACATTGCGTTTTATCAGGGTGTGATATCGATTACATTACTCTCAAAAGTGAAGCATTTTCACTTGTGAAGAATTTCAAAGCAGCTGGACTGTGAAAATGACGCACTTCTACAAAACATAATTCAGGTTTAAGATTTAAAATACATATTTTTTTATATAAAATGACGTGATTTGCATTCGCTAAAGCAATCCACTTTTACAATACAGTCTTATACTTCGTCTATAGAAAAGTATGCATATGACGTCATTATCACGGAATAACAGACAATATTCTTGACATAGCCCATATTTTAATTTCAATTTTTTTTCAGGTTTTATGAGAAAATGGCAACAGATACAGTATTTCCTATTTTCGACTATTTTCCGTTTACTTTCAATAGAAATGGGGTACTTTTGTTGCCACAATAAGATAAATGGTATTAAAAACAACAAAAAAATTTAATATCTCAAAAATAAATTGAGATACAGCTTTCAAAGAAATTGCATTTAAAAAAGCATTTTTTTCCTTATACGACGATGTAAAAATTTAAAATGTGCGATGTGTAAAAGTTTAAAAATTTGCAGTAGAGAAAATTGCAAAACCAAAATTTTATTTCAAATTTCAAAGTGTTGCCATTCGCAAAATTACGTATGCGTTACGCACAGATATGTTTGTCCTTTATAATATAGATAATAGATTCTAACCTCAACAGATGAGAATAAAGCAGCAACTTCAAACATTTCAATAGAAGGATTAATGAAAATTAACAGTGACATACAGATTTCTAATAAAATTTAAAAATTTGTCAAAAAATAAAATAAATTTTAATTTTCTGTGAGTTGGAATAAATATTAAATAACATTATAATGACAGAAGCTTTTCAACTTTATTAATGTGAGAACATTTTTAAAGGTAATACAAACAATGGGAAAACTAAGTTTAAGAGCAATGAAAATACAGTCGAACCCCGTTAATATGCGAATCAAGGGACCACTCAAAATTCGCGTATTAACCGATGTTCGTGAATTTTCGCCCAGTGGTCCATATAACAACAACCTATACGCATAAAATAGGGTTCGTGCGTATTGGGGGATTCAGGGGATTTTAGGTGCTTTAGTACCAGAAATTTTGTAAAATACTTGTCGCTATATCTGAAGATATTATTGTTTTTCATTAAATAAGCCAAATATTACTTTACGAAAATTCAGGTAAAAGGTGCTTGAGAGTCCTTGAAGCGTACGAACACTGTAAAACACATCTTTGGCTAGTTTCATGGGTTTCTGTAGTGTAAGTCACACAGCTGGTAACTGCTATGCTTGTTGGCCACAGTTATTTTCAAAAAGTTTTCTTGGCCTCATTTAATTAATGAGATAGCTCTGGTAAATCACATTTTCCGTTCTAAAATATTGGTTTTCAAAAATCGTAGCATATTAATCAAAAGTATTCATGCAACTAGCTCTTTATGACAATTCTTAGCGTTTTTAAGATATAAAATGATACTTTATTTGTTTTTAATCATTACTATGTGTTTATGAAGCAGGAACGTTCGAAATCCAGAAATTCAAATAAAAGTTATTGTCTTAAGTAAAAATCATATGTCTTTTCAAAATTAGATTTATTATGTATGTCACATAAAATTGAACAAAATGAACACAAAAATTTGTGCTAACCATGTAAAGTAAAACTAATGTGAACACAATTAAAATCCTTTAAAATTGTGTTAAATCCACAATTAAAATCCTATCCCTTTATATCCTATAGAGATTATAGGATATAAAGATCCTATAATCTCTTTTGTTAGCTATACAGAACAAATAGAGAAAAGTGTTGATAATACTCAAAAGTCGATGTAAAAAAAAACAAAAGTTTAAAATTAATAAAGTCAATGATGACTTAAAAGTTACTTTTTGTCAAAGTAGCTATCAATTTTGGCCTGTTTGACATGAGGCCGCTCCATTAGCATGATGTTTTCAGCCACATTTAGGTGATGGTAACGCTCCCTCGTCGAGGGTCCAGAGTAGGTTCTCCTCATCCGGTTTATCAGGCACTGTCCGTGTCATCCAGGCTTCTGAGCTAGGAGGCTACTAGATCTTTGTCGATATTAATGAACGTGTTGAAACAGACAAAATCTTCCTCTACTGATTCTTGTTCGTCAAGCCCGTGTTCTTCAACCTCAGAGTGCGAAATCCGCTCTTTACAAACAATGTCCTCGCTACCTCCAAAACCCCCCTTTTCTAAAACAATTTGCAATCAACATTGGTGTGACACTCTTCCATGCTACGGAAAGCATGTGCATAGCGTCAAGGGCTGTAATAGGATGACCTCTTATTAAGAATGGTTGCTGCCGTATTCCATTTGGTGAAATTATTGTCGGAATATGCGAGTCTTGTAATTTACCTTTGCACTGTTAATGATTTCTTCGTTATTGGCTGAGTGACACTGGTCGAATTTGAAGGTAAAAATTAAATTTGGACTTTCCCAAACTTCCTTTATCTTTCGGATGTGTAAGATAATTATCCACAAGCAATAACACATGGTGTGATTCTTTTCCCATAGGCCGGTCAATATTAGGAACCCATGTTGAGAAAAGGTTACTTATCATTCACGCTCTGTGCTGACTTTCGCACAGGAATGGAAGATCGTTGACGTTTGTAAAGCATCGCGTTTTGCATGATTTCTGTATAACCAGTAGCTTTATCTTTACTGAACCATTAGATTTGGCATCGAGTAGAATAGTAAGACGGTCTTTGCTTAGTTTACCCACAGGACATGCTTCTTCTTTTATAGCCATTTTTTAGTTGGATATCATTTTGTAAAAAAATCTAATTTCGTCCACGTTGTAAATATCACGACTTGAGTAGTTTTTTACAAGCTGCTGAAGCACATTTGTTTTCCAACAAGTGACGTCTTTGTTGTTTACAGAAGCTGATTCACTGCACACTTTCTGAAACTTTATTCCGTGGCGAGATTTAAATCGATCCAGCCATTTATTTGAAGCATTGAAATATAACACTACCATTTTAGCTGAGACTTCAGAACCTTTTTCTTGGATTAGCATGCCGCTTATTGGGATATTCGTAGAACGTGTCTGAGCAAACCACTCATGATGGGCCCTCCACATGTCCTTAAATTTGGCGGGGTTTTTTTTCTTGTTCCTTGTTCCACCAATATCCGCTTGGTTAATGATGACATTCCTAATCTTCAACAAAGTTCTTAAAGTTGATTATTTATGCCTTTTTCTTTGGAGAATGCCGATTTATTCGGGACAGCCTGGGCATCGTACTGATTTATAATTTCTAATTTATCAGTGATAGAGGGAGCCTTTCTTTTGATGTGTTTTGCTCCTTTTGCCACGATAAAGACTAGACTAAATTTTTAAAAGAACACGTGGTTATCGTGAGGGGTGTAGTCGTAAAAAAACTAGAGGGTATACGTTCTAAGAAGAGGGTATACGCTCAAGCAGAGGGTATACCCTAGTGTATATATATACTATAGCTTTCTTGAGAAACAGAGGGTATATGGTGTTTCTTAAAAGAATCCAGAGGGTATACCCTCCACTACATCCCTGGTTATCATTGACCATATTCCACCAGAAACGACAAGCAACTCTCTTCCTTCGTAAGGCAGGCCGCACACTGAGGCGACAGGAGGAAGATGAAGTGCGACTTAGGAGAAGAAAAATGTCAAAACAAAGAAGAAAGCTGTTTCAAACACATTTTAAATCTGTTTTTTTCCCCCTGATTTCAAGCAACATGTTGCATGAGTCCCCTTAGTGTGCACCCTGCTTTAGATATCACAGCACTGATCAAACAACGAATCGGCACTGCTCTAAGTTAGGATGAGGGGGGGGGGGGGGGTCAAATCGTTTCTCCATCGTAGGGGAAAAGTTCGCTTTTCGCTTCTTTATTAGATAAGATTTCCACTGGTTCTTTCTGATCAGCGGGAAAACAACATTTTTGCTTATGTATTGTGCGCTCATTAGCAGTACATTTTCTCTCTTATTTTCCTGGCCTGTTTGACTATACGAAGTAATCGGCACTGGGAAAGATTTCTCGATTAAAAATCAGAGATTCAAACTGATATTTTTTGTAAAGCTATTCATGGTTGGATTAAATTTGGACAGAAAAAAAAACCATTTGTAGTTTAAAGACTTGTCTTTATGTAATGCTTGGGACATCATTCCCTCTAAAACCTCCTCTGTTTCAAATAAAGCTCATTCGCGTATTAAACATGGGTTTTTCTTGCCACGGGACTGATAAAATTTCGCGTCTTAAGCGGGTTCGCATATTAACCGTTCGCGTATTAAGAAGGGTTTTTTTAATGCATAAGATAGGCGTTGTTCAAGGGACCAAAGAAAATTCGCGTATTAAGCAGGGCGCGTATTAACGGGGTTCGACTGTATATAAATGAAGAAAAGTAATATTCAAACATAAGAAAATGATTCGCATTTAAATTGCTCATAGTTTATTTTGTACCTTCATAGCCTTAAAAGAAAAAAAAAAGAAATTAAAATTATATTTATCAAATTTTTGGCATAAATTGATATTTTTTCCCTGACTTACTTCATCAATTAGAATAAGAGGATTTTCAGTTTTAGTCTTTTTCAAGCATTGTATAATTTTCCCAGGCATAGCACCAATATAAGTTCTCCTAAAAAGACAAAAATAATTGTTATAAATATTGCTTATAAAATCTTTAGTAGATATGCCCTTATATGATTATCAATGAAATTGAAATGTATACATTGGAACAGGTTAGAAAAACATGCAAAATAAATAAATAAATACAAATAAAATAAAAAATAAATAAATTTACAGCAAAGATTCCAGTCCATTGTATAAATCTTGAAATATTTCACAAAATGAAATTTTAAAGCTTCACTAACATTCTTATAGTCATTTGCAAAGATTACCCTTTAAAAAAGAAAAAAATGTTAAAGAAAAAATCCCAATTTAAAATTTTTCTTTTAATGGTTTTATGTGAAAACAAACCTCACTTTTTCTAATACTACACTGATAACTACTTCCATAATTGGAACATAAACAACTGTGCAAAAAGTTGATATTTGAAATAATAATAATAAATATCGAAATGTCATTTTCAAGATAATAATAAAAAATAAAAATGTTATTACTTTTAAATAAAATGCATGTTTAAAATAGTAAGGCTTTGGAATGTGATTTATCATGATTAGTACAATTTTTAAACTTTTGCAATTAATCAAGTAAAATGTATAACACAGCTAAGAGATGAATTATTGGCAGAAAAAATATAACTTTCAAAGAAAATGAAACAGGATTTCATACATCACTGTGGAATAGTAGTTTAAAGAACAACTAAAACAAGCCACAAGGATAATTTCTTTTCAAGAGTTCAATTCACATAAATGAAAATCAGAGCTGAACTGGACCAAATTATTTTCCTACTCTGAAATTTAATTGTTTTTTAAAAAAATAGCTAAAATACAAGGGACTGATATCAGTTACTTGATGACTTGTAGAACTTTTTGAGATAAAGCATGTCAAAAGTAAATTCCAAATTATGCAGAATGCAGCAAATTAAACTGCCAATATATATATATATATATATATATTATTAAATAAGATAAAGGAATGAACAGTGCATATCAACATATACCTAACTAAATTGAAAATATGAACAAAAAAACGCCACAATACAAAAAAAAAAAAAAAAAAAAAAAAGATGTTTTAGAGACAGAGGGTAGGATTGTCATTAAGATTAAGAAAGAAAGTAATTGAATATAAATGATGAATATTTTATATTTAAATAAAAATTTCATGCAATTATAGGAAACTTAAGGTGAAAGTAAAATAAAAATTTTATAGTTTGGTAAATTAGATGCATACAAAAACCGTAAATACAGTAAAATCTGTTAAGACAGAATTGGAAAGAACAAGAATTTTATTTATTTATTTATTTTTTTTAGCAGGTACATTGTCAAGTATAATTGTATTTATTATTTATGTCTCTTATAATATTATATTGTTTTGATCTGTGAAATTTTCTGCTTAAGGCAGGAATTTGTTATAGTCTGGTTCTGCTTTCAGGGATTTTTGTGCAATATATAGAATTCAGATTAATACAATGGACCATTTTACAAACAATGAGCATATCTTTTTTTTAAATTTATTCAAATTTTTAATTTTCTAGATATTTGTTTTAGGATATTTGATTATTAGTGCATTTACACTTTAAATAATACATTAAATATCTAAAAAAATCATTTTTCTTAACAATTAAATAAATATATTATAATACATACACTATAATAGATTTGAGGATTTTATGAAAGATTTATAAAACAATTTTTCAAGGGCAGAAGGGGAATCTATTGCTAACTTTATCATTTTTCAATACAATTATGTGTAATCAATAGAGATCTAAAAATTGACAATTTAAAGGCTTATTATAAAAAATAGTTAAAATAATAACTATAAATCTTTAATATGAATTAAATAATAAAATTTTTATACAATATAATTAAATAAATAAAATTTCATAGTAAAAAGTAACTAAAAAATAAAAAAAAGGATAAAAAGTTACCTGTGACCTTTGATTTCAGCAATGTCAGTCATTCCACCAACACTAAATCTAAAATACTACAAAATTTAATATAATTAACGTTCAAAATATAAAAACCATAATAATAATAAATATATTATAATGCTGCATAAAACAAATTGTAGCTTACATTTCTATTTAATGCCTTAGCAATAGATTTTGCTATGCTTGTTTTACCCACACCAGGGGGACCATGAAAACACAATATTTTTCCTTGAGTAGTGCCTCTAAGTTTACTAACAGCAATAAATTCCTAAAAACATACCAAACAATAAAATATAGAAATATGTTTTCACTTAAGAAAAAATTACGTTTTAATATGCCATTAATTTGAGAAAAATAAGGATTTCACAATAAAATAATAAAAATAATTAAATAAATAAAGTACTACAACAAAAGCATGTGATGCTTTTTCCATGTAAAAAAAACAAAAAAAAAAACTAACATATGGAGTAAAAAAAAAAATCAATTTGGTTAGTAACGAGTCTTCTCAAAAAATAATTAAATTTATTATAGTAGGTCCTTATCACATTGCATCTTCAATTCTCTTCCATTTCATGCTAGTAGAAAAAATACACATTATTTAAGGAGGTTTAAATGATTAGGACAATTTGCAAACAATCAATTAAATAATATAAACCCTAGATTACATTTTGAACTGAGATAAATACATAATTAGATATTTATAGGAAAATTATGGGAATCACGTGGTACAACATATGGAACATCATTCAGGCTAGAAATCTGCATGTGCCCGGCCCGGGGCATACTTTTTCTGAAGGCTCGGGCCGGGCCTAGTGACTACTCTTTACAGGCTGGGCCGGGTCTTACTTTTTTCCTGAAGGATTAGGCCGGTCTGGGCCTAACTAATTTTTTCTGTATAGAGCTGGGACTGGTTTCATTCCTAGTCTTCACAGCCCAAAACTTTCAGTCCTAATTGTCCTAGTTTTGACCCAGCCCATATGAAAATCATAGTCTCGGCGTGGCCTGATCCGTTCAAAGGTCAGTTAAATTAGGACTGGCCCAAAAATTTTTACAAAAAATGCTTGCATTTTTAAATCGCCATTATTCTACAATTAAACATTAAAATTTATTATTTTTAAAGAATAGTAGATTTCTACGCTTATTAAAATATAGTAAAACGTGTGAAAAAGAACCTGCCAATGACGGAATTCTGTTTTAAACTGAAAAACATGTTGGTCCATGCAAAATTAATATACTAATACGTAAGAAAAGAATATATCATATAATACATTTACACTTGCTAAGAAGGGAACTTTTGTATAATGCATTTTTTTTTTTTTCTTTTCTATGCAATTCCGTCTTGGAAGATTTTACTGTATAGCATTTTTCAGATTTTTAACACTTCAATACATGGAATATCTATTAACAATATTAATGATAACTGAAACATGACACTGAATTAATGACATACTAATAATAACTGAAACTTAGAAGAACTAGGTATTCCATTAAAAAAAAATAATTATCGCAGCTTGTGTCACTTTTATAAAAATGAAGATGATAAACATGAAAAAAAAGTTAAGATAAATATTTTTGGTCAGAACTCGTCATATGAGACAAATTTTTAACCAAATCAATGTAAAAATCAATGTTTTGTAGAAATTCACTCGGGCCAAGATTTAAATTTTTTTTCCGAGCCGGGCCAAACTCGGGTTGAACTTTTAACTTTTTTACTGAGCCGGACCAGACCAATTTTTTTTTCTTATAGGCTGGACCAGGCTCGGGCCGAATTTTTAATTTTTGTATTGGTCTGGGCTGAATTTTTCTTTCTATAAGTCGGGTCGGGCCTGGAAATTTCAGCCCATGCAAACCTCTAATCCAGGCCACCAGCCAAAATCAAAGAACACCAACCCTCTGAGTCTGAGACACTGCTGTCTCACAGTACTCAGCAAAATTTAAATTGTAGACATTAGCATTTCAATCTGGTTGTAATTTTTAATCACTACAGAAACGATTTTAATGCATCTAAAAATTGCCTGTTAATTGTTGTTTAGAATGCCCAGTATTTAATGAATCTAAACTTAATCAAGGAAAGAGTTTATTATATAATATATATATGTATATATTTTGTATTATAAATACATGTTGCTTGTTGCTGTCGTTATTTAATTTTATTATTGAAAAAATATTTCCTATGTTTTACAAGCTGCAAATATCTATTTTAAGTTCTAGCCAGCTGACATTTTATTTTTAATTATTTAATGTTTCTTTTATATTTTTTAAGTTGCAAATATTTATTTATGAATATTATTACATTTACAGCAATATTAATTTAAAATGTTCTATAAAGTAATAAATATTTCATCCCTTTTTAATTTTTATTACCGATTTGAATGAAATTTTGCCACTGCTTTATCCTCCAATCCAAGATTTTTAAAATTTAAGCGGCTATTCAAAAATAAAGTTCACATGAAGAATTCTGCTGTTATACATTTTCATATCGAAGAAGTCGCTTCCATAGCAACAAAATCCAACTGACAGTGCACATTCAAACTTATTTTTGAGCTTGAAACAATTTAAATTTTATTTTAAATCGTAAAATTTGATAGTTAAATTTTATTATAAATACATATAAATATATATGACAAAACTTTAGTTGAAACAAACTAAAACTGACAAAACTACAGTTAAAACAAACTAAAAAGGACAAAACTAAAGTTATTTAAATTAAACTTATTTGAGCAAATTCAATATAAAAAGTTTTTCCCTTAAAGAGTTTTCGACATAAATTTTTTTTTTTTTTCATTGCTAACTGGTGATAAATGATGACGTCAAAAAAACCCCGAACTGTTCATTATTTTTTTACGGATGCTCTATCAAGGTTCCGCCAAAATTTTTTTTATAAACATATATCCACATGAGAAGAACATTCTGTAATTTTCTCAGATTTTTCTGAGTATTTCCGTATGGAGACCTTCCTTGTAAGACCTGAAGACAAACATAACATATTTACTTGCATTTCCTCTATTCATTTTTCTAATGACCTCAGCTATATCATTAATTCAGATTAATTCTACTTTTTCTGTTGTCTCCCAACATCCATTACATAATGAATATATACATTATAAATTAATCAGCCATGCAAAATATTTATTACAAAGAGTATATTTTTAGATGTACAAATATACAAAACATTCTCACTTTAAAATGCATCTTTCTTTATTTTGTTCTAGTGCATATTATAGCATATTTAAGAGTACTTTAGAAGCTGAAATTCCAACTCAAATTTAGTGAATAGCAAAATTTTTATTCAGTAATAGGCATATTCAAAAAACTTTTACACCATCATTCTTGAAACAACAACACAATTTTAACACAATCATAATGATTGACAAAGAAATCGCAAGAGTTGTAACTCTTTCTACTGAATGAAAAAGTTTCCTGGCTGGCATTCAATCCGATTATCTAATGTTTATTAAAGTTCCTTTACCTGCGGTTTATTCTGTTGAGCTATTTGAAATAACAGACAAAGTGCCATCGTTAAAACGTTGCCTGAGTGAATTCATGACAACCAGATTTGTCTAGGATAGCTCAGTTAGAGGAGCGTTGGCAGCTTAAGCCAAGAATCCCAACCTTGACACTTTTTTCCTGAGTTGGAAGAAACCAATATTATTTCTTTACCAGTCAGTATGATAATGTTTAAATAATATAGCATTGTTAGGATGTCTTTTTTCATGAGGTAGATACTCTTTTGTGTTGAAGATATGATAATTTTGGTTTGATAATTAAAAAATAATACTTAAAAAATACTGAATGCAAATTACTTTTTAACAGAATAAGTAAAATATTTGTCAAACTTTTTTGGACAAAATGTAAAATTAAAACTGTTATGAGAATAAAATTAAAGATAATGAAAAAGAAAAGATTAAAGTTAACTAAATGTTTTATATCTTAAAAAAAAAAAAAAAAAATTCTATGATAAAGCAATCACAATGAAACTCAATTACTGATCAATTAAATAATTGATGATAAAAATGTTAAAAATTCTCAAATTATTAATATAAAGATAAGCAGAAATTAAGATATTAAACTTTTGTAGTTGTGAGCTTTTTAATATATATATATATATATATATATATATATATATATACAGTATAACTTCGAAAACCCGGCATCATTGGGACTGAGGCTAAGGAAGATTTCTGAAAAAATATCAAAAGTACTTCTGTTAGTGCCTTCAGTCAAAATTTAATTCATAACAAGTGATAATTAAGTGGTAAAAAAAAACAACTAAACATTTAAAACTTACTGTAAAATTCGGAGTATAACACACAATTTTAATACCAAAAATAAGAACGGGTGCACGTTACACGCCGGGTATAAAAATGATTGATTTAAAAATAAGGAAAAGATGAGCATAAAAATAATTAGATTTCTACATGTACCACAAATACTGTTTATTTAAAAGAAATGACATATGAACATGAAATTTTTCATTATCTGGTAACATGGAAAGTTCCGTCATATTCACCTTCTGTTATATCTTCATGCACATCATCGAATTCTCTTTTATCTTCACCATCACTGTCAGTCTGATCCATAAATAAGTAATCATAGTCCGTTCCATCTGGATTGTTAGATATACTACATCTTTTAACCCTTTATGTACTGAATTATGAATTCATGAAAATTTTATCTTCTAAAGCATTTTTCGTGAATTTTTGAAACAACATAAGAAGATTTACATAATCATTTAATATATTTTAGAAGGATTAATTAAATTTTAATTTATAGGGATTTTGTGCAATATTTATAACCCCACTCAAATATTTTATTTTAAATATTTTTTTTAGTATTTTGTAGAATTAGGAAATGTGCAAATATAATGTTCTTACAATAGAAATATTTCCGAATTAACCCCCCCCCCCCCTTCCCAACACCAAGAAAGCTGAAAAGATGCAAAGGCAAAAAGAAATCATCCTTTTAAAAATATTTTTGTTTTCTATAACCAATAATGCTTTTGGAACAAGAGAAAGTGTATCTATAACTCATTCTAAACTGTATTACAACTAATCGGTGTATTAAATGAATTTTATAACAAGTTATTTTAATGGTACTTATAAGTGCCATCAGTAGATAAAGGGTTAAATGACTTTTGAATTAGGTCAGGTTTAATTTCATTTCATGCTTTTATTATCCACTCACACACTATTTCTAGACTGACATGACACATTTGGCCTCCTTATGTAAATGTTTTGTCACTTTCTAACATACCAATATTGCTTGTCGCTTCAGTATACCATTGTTCGAATCTTATGAAAATCCGTGGAATCAATTACTTCAAAAGATAACAGCATTGCATATGTATGTACATTTCAGGTTTCTTTGTAAAGAAAAGGGTGCGCTTTATACAGAGAATATATCTAAAAATAGAAAAATATAGTCTCAAATCGTAGGTGTGCGTTATAAGGTGGATTTTACGGTACTTTAATTAAAATTTTCTATGATAAAAAAAAAAAAAAAATCTACTAAAATGTAAATATTTTCATGTTATTTGAGTGCTTTTTCTCTTTAACCCTTCGGAATGTCATTTTTTGTATAAAATTGCAGTATTTTTAGCTTCTGTTTTTTAATGGTCATAAACTGTCGACGATCCAATTCCAGACAACGTTTTCACAAAGCCTTTCTAACTTCCTTATCAAGCCCACTTTTTCTGCGATAGACAAATTTAAATGCTTTATTTTAGAAGCAACATACCCTGATTTTGACAAAGACTTCATATTACCTCTAATAAATAAATAAATAAACTTCCAAAACTTCAGCGAAGAAAAATACACGCATTTATCCTGCTAATTTTTTTCTTCTGTAAGTTAGAAGTGTAAAAAAAAGAGGAGGGGAAGAAAAGGACTTTGATGCCGGATTTCTGAACTCTGGACTTTTGAAGTCACACTGTATATATATATATATACACACCAAAAGATGGAAAAGGTAGAAATTTTTTAAAACGGCTTTTACAGCAAGGTCGGAAAACAAAATTTTGGTTGCAAAGTTAATGGTTACTCTGTTTATTTAATTATGAAATTTTAAAATTCAAAGGATAAGAATGAAAATACAAGATCACAAGTACGCTTTCATCAGCATGAGACAAAAAAAAAAAAAAAACCCCATTGATTACAAAAAAGCAAAAAAATCTTTAAAAGATATTGAAAAAAGAATTATTTCTAATAAGATGTTCCAAATCTATGAATAAACATTTTAATTCTACTGCCAAGAGAATATATTAGTAATAAACTTACGAGAATTCTCTTTTTCACATCTTCCATGCCATAATGATCTTGCTCTAATACTTCAGATGCTCTCTCAAGATCCATATTTTCTTCACTACTTTTACCCCATGGAATGCTTGTCAACCAATCAAGGTAATTTCTTGTAACGCTGTTTTTTAACAACAGTTAAGATAATGAATTAAACAAATATTTTACAGATTTATTTTATTGTTATATTATTATTATTATGATTCTTAAAATCTATTTTGATTTAGAGGATAGAAACAAGGTGCATGAAGCAGATAATTGATATTTTCTGATTTTCAGTATGGAATTTCTATTCATTAGTTAATATACAGAAGGAGTTTCTTTTAAATGCAATCTGTAATAAGGAAAACACATAATTTATGAGAAATTTTGATTCACATAATTCAAATAGTCACAAAAGATGTTGACGTTGACCCCCAGCACAAAGATCAGTCACTTATTCTGGGGTTGATTTCTGTTTACTTCATTATGTTAGCAGGTTCCATGCATCACCAAAACGGTTGTCAGTTTGCTTAATACTATAATAATATTCTTATCTGGTACCCGTACATCTGGAAATGCACTGAAAACTTGTTTTGCATATTTCAGTACAAGTAAAATGCAAAATAACACTCAATAACAAAGAAATGGTTTATGCATTCAAAAACCAAGACAGTTTCAACTTGTTACTTCACACTCAGAACTGAAGCCAATAATAACAACTCTCATCAGATATACGCATCTTGGTCCATTGTTACCCACCCAGCAATTGAAAATTCTCTCATTTACATTTTATGGAGGAGAGTGTGTTTTAAAACTCACCCTTTATATTAAGATTGGTAAAATAGGTGGAAATATTTGAATTAAAATTTGTTAAATGGTAAAAGATTAATCAAGAAAAATAAATAAAGGCACCTTACTATAATTAAACAGGACATGCACTAGCTATTTGCCAATTTTGAAGAAGAAAAAAAAGAGAGATTCTACTAGCAAAATTTTTTGGGGGATTAGCAAGCAACTTAAAAATGTACATATAGACATAAAAGTTACAAAGTGATAGAGAAGTAAAACAATTTTTTTAATAGATACGTATTAATTAAAAAAAAAAAAAAGATACTTTATTTATATCTTTTAGCATAAGCCTCATTCGAAAAATAAATATACATATAACTTGAACTCAAAATACTAAGATAAAAACCATGCTTCTTGCCAACTGATGTTATTTTTTAGAAAAACACATCTGATTCTGTACTGCAATATATACACACACATATATACCGGGTTTCCCAAAAATGACTGATGGATTTTAAAATTCAATAACTTCCAAACGGTGACAGATATTAAAAAAATTCTTTTAGGGGGGTTATGTATGATGTCAGGAGTTTTTGTACTGTGATTTTTTATTTTAGTTCGAATTTCAAACAATAGATGACACTGAGAGCAATAGGCACTCAGTTCAGACCCGATTTTTGGTACTTTGGGATTCATTCAATACATTTTAATCTCCTTTTTTCACATTGAAGAAGAGAGAATCAGAAAAATCAAGCCTGGATTTAGCGGTTATTGCTTGCAGCGCCAGCTGTCAATGCTATTTGTAACTAAAACTGAGAATCGCAGCATAAAAACTCCTGGCATCTTACATAACACTCCTGCAAGAATTTTTTTAATATCTCTCACCGCTTGCAAGTTATGGAGTTTTAAAATCCATCAGTCATTTTTGGGACTGATGGATGATTATGAGAGAAAATTTATTAGCAATAATATCTTACTCTATAGATACATAGATGACATCATTATTTTTTCTCTTGGTGATACTGAATCTGTATCTCTTCCTGTGGCTAGCAGATAAACAAACAGCAGATAAAAGGGTTTGTGTATCCCTAATATATTTTCTGAATCTTACAAGAGAAAATGAAACTTTAAAAATTTTGGAACTTCTGCTAATCCAGTTTCAAAGGTTCTGAGAATATTTATGTGATTTGTAAAGTTTTATGTACAGCTTGTTGACAATAAATACCTTTATATTTATTATGAACACTGTTTGTTTTTTAAAGAATAAACATTGACCATGTTGCTGAGATCATTTACATAATTTGTGATCATTTGGGGTGGCGATATATACAAATAAACCTACAGATATACTATGCTGAAATCATTGAAAGACTTAAAATGCCGATTTTCTTGAATAAAATTGAGAATACTCCTAATCTTCTTCTTTTTTTTTTTTTTTCTTTAAGAAGAAAATGCACTGTTTAGAACAAAATATTTTTTCAACCCATTTGAAAATTCAATTCAGTAACATAATTTGAGTTACAGTGAATATCAATTAAGTAAGCATGGAAAATTAATTAAATAATAACATAGACAAATTCAAGAACAAGAATGTATTACAAAAAGAATGTCATTACCTAAATTCAGAGGAATGGTTGTCTAGGAAAGATAGTTTATTTATTTCTTCATCAATAACTTCCATGACAGCAGGAGGTACAGTGAGATCCTAGAAAAATGAATTTTCATATAAAATTAATATTTAAACTAGTTGGATGTGCCAAGCCCAAAACTTTTTTCTATCTCATATATTTTGATATGTCAATGTTTCATTTTTATTAGCTTAATACTATATCAACTTTGACTTTAATCTTAAATTTCTGCTTCAGTCAATTAATTGGAGTAAAAACGAGTTAATCTCAATCAAAATAATCATTAAAATCAATAGTTTTCCATTATTCTGTTGTGTATCAGCTGTTTGCAAATAGTCGGCTTAACAGGATGGGAAGTTCCCGTCACTTCATCAGCCACAGGTGTACAATAGAACTACGAAAAATCAAGAAAATTACACAAAAATCGCTATTACAGTGCACCCTTTCGGCGGAATATTTCTAAATTCAGGGAGGACCGACCTTCTTGCCATGGCCAAAAACATACATAAAAAATTTGGTTCAATTCTATGCATAACTTCATACACTTTTCGATGGTACAATATTCAAAATGGCACAAAAATCGCTATTACAGCGCCCCCTTCCGGCAGATTTTTTCCAAATTAATGAAGGACCTGCTTGCCATAGCCAAAAACTTAAAAAAGAAAGAAATCAAAATGATTGATATAAAACAGACCAAAAAAGGAAATAAATAGCAAATATCAAAAATAAAAATATTTATAAATTAAATAGTTTGAATTTTGAAGATAAAAATATCAGTTTTTGTTACCTTTAATCTTTCACGAAATTTTTCTTCAATGGCATCTTTATCATCTTTCTCTAGCCCCAATTCTTTTTTAATAGCTTTCAGCTGTTCCTGAAGCATGTACTTTCTATGAATACTTTTAACTTTTTCTTCAACCTAATGAAAGTGTTAAAAATGTAAAAAAAAAATTATGAAAGGAGATACAATAACAAAGAATAAAATATAGTTGATGCATTGGAAAGTTAATATCAAAATAAAATAAATATTTAGAAGTACATTAAGGTGAAACTTGTTTTAAAATCACATAAATGCATTGTCAATGAGAAGTAATTAAACAAGCAAGTGTAAGAACTGCCAAACTGTGAAACTGAGAACAATTTTTTGCTTTGAATTCAACTAGAAATCATCCCTTTTACTATGTTTGTGTGAGGTGGGTGGCATGGAGGAGGGGGGGGGGGATCAGAAATTTCGAGTGGGATAGGAAATTTAGATGATTATATAATTATGTTTTCCAAAAAGAAAGAAAAAGACCAAAAAAAATTTTTACATGAAAAAAAAGTTGGAGATTTTAAATTTTGTGTGTTGATTGGATGCAATGTGAGAAAAGCAAACATTTAGATAACTGATTATTTATTATTGTTGGAAAGTAACAAAAAGGGTAAAATAAAATACAATAAAATGCTTTTAAAGATTTTTAATTTTGTGCACTGTGGCAGCATGCAGGGAGAAAATATTTCTGAGGGAAGCAAGGGAAAGATTTAGATGATAGATTATTTATTTATTGTTAAAGTAAAGAAATAAATTTCACAGAAAAATTAAAAGTCAATCAAAATTTGGACGATTCTCCTGCATGAAAAGAGAACTTCTTAAAAATGTGGACACAAAAAATTTTAGTTCTGCTAACTTTCAAACAATTTGGTTTTAAAGACGTTTCTTTAAATCATTCACATTTTTCTTTTTAAATCATTATTTCTTTACAAAATATACTTAATTGAGGGATGATTCTGAGTGAAAAAAAATTTCGGAAATTCACATAGCATTTTCGGAAATACGGCGCGGGGGAGGGGGAGGGGGGAGGTTCGCCCCTTTGACGAAATTTGCCGTTTTTTCGCGATCTTTTGACGAAATTTGCCGTTTTTTCGCGATCTTTAGACGAAATGTGCGTTTTTTCGCGATTTTTTGACAAAATTTTGCCGTTTTTTCGCGATGTTTTGACAAAATTTTGCTGTTTTTTTCGCGATCTTTCGACAAAATTTTGCTGTTTTTTTCGCGATCTTTCGACAAAATTTTGCCGTTTTTCGGGATTTTTGACAAAATTTTGCCGTTTTTTCGCGATCTTTTGACGAACTTTTGCCGTTTTTTCGCGATCTTTTGACAAAATTTTGCCGTTTTTTCGTGATCTGTTGACAAGAATTGAGGTTTTTTTTCGCAATCCTTTACGAAATTTGCGTTTTTTTCGCGATTCTTTGACGAAATTTGCGTATTTTCGCGATCCTCTGACGAAATTTACGTTTTTCCCGCGAGCCTTTGACGAAATTGCCGATTTTTCTTCGAACGATTGTCGAAATTGATATATTTCGGCGATCATTTGTCGAAATACGCGATATATTTCATGTCTGAATTTTCGGATTTATGGCCGATTTTTTTTTTTAATTTTCGGAAACGATTATCTTAATTTTTCGGAAAATTCGGAACAGAAACACCCCTGACTTAATTATCTCAAATTTTATGTAATGAATAATGTAAATATTAATGCTCATTTTTTGCACATTCATACTGACATTGTAAATGATAAAATCAGTACTAAAAGTAATGAAGAAAGGAAGCACTTTAACTTAGATATAATCAGTCCTTAGGTGTTTAGAAAAGTAATTTTAACTACAGACTTAAATTCTTGAAATAAATAACAAAAGTTAAGGGAAATCAATTTTAAACTATTTATCCACATTTAATAAGGAAGGTATTTGTAAAATAACATTAATCAGCATCCGGAACAGCAGTTGGTTGGTTAAGTAATATAGTAGAAACTTAACTCATTTATCATTACCGAATGCACACGGTCGCAGTTCCAAACATATTCACACAGTTTTCTTGCTGTAAGAATTGCATTGTATAGCTATGAATCGCTGCTAACAATTATAGTAATAGCGGTTTTGATTAGCTATTACTATGCTATCTTTTTTTTAAATCTAATTTTTTAATGTTCAGTTAATTTTCATGATTTCAGTTTTAGTACCAATATTATAATTACATTATTTAAAATTAGTTATAATAGTATCAGCTAAATAGCTTAGCTATAATAAATTAATTTTATGAGAAAAACTTAAAATTGCATACTTTGGAAACAAATATTTAATACTTTATCTTCCCTCATCTTTTACCTACGTATGTTCAAGCTGTAAACTGCTTTCATTACCACTTTATTATAACCTTATATTGCTTTACCTTGGAAAAAGTTTTATGTAGTGATAATAGAAAATGCTTTCTTGCTAGTTGATACTAATATAAAAACTGAATTGTATAACAACAAAATTAGAAGTTTAACAGCAAATTAACCATCAGCACACACACCCTTTTCCATTACGTTACTACACGCATGGGATAAATCTCACCCCATTTTGTCTCCCATTATATTTTTGGCTAAATGCGTTTTAAAAACAAATCTACTGCACTACATTGTAAAATGCATCAGTACTACTTCTTTTAGGGAAAAAATCATGCTTTTCATATTTTGTAGCAGTTTTTGTAAAAATCATGTTTTTTTTAATAGAAAATATGCAAACAAATTGTTTTACACCTTAAAAGAAGAATTATTTCACAAAATTGATATTAATTATATTTAATACCCTTTCATCAATATACACAAGTTGCTTTTATGTTAGTTTTTCATTAAAATTATTTTAGTGTGTGTTACCCTGTAAAAAATGAACATATCGAAATGAAATGTTTCTACACACAATGGGATTTTTTAATCCCAAGATGTATTTTCCTCCCCCTAGCGAATAAAGAAAAGACATTGCTTTACCCAGCCCTTCTCGATCTTGATAGGTAGAAGGTAGGTCAGAAGCGTCCTGATAAAATGTATCCCTTTTTTTTTTTTTTTTTCTAAAGAAAAAATGTGATTAGGGTAGATTTTATCCCAATGCCTGTGCTGATGGGCTAAGATATTAGTTTTGTAACAGATTATTTTCATGAAAAAACTTAAAAGCTGTAGCAAATTTAATTTGCCGCAAAATGTTTCATTTAATATTGCTATCTTCCTTTTCATCGCTTTACTTAATAAAAACAAGTTTTATGTTGTTAGATCAGATAACTCCTAGCTTGCTACTAACATAGCAAAAAAGGCTTTTCTTCTTTGATGAGTCCTCCTGACCAGTGTTGGAAATTGTGAAATAAAAGGAAGGCATCAAATGGCCACTACTCTAAAATTCTTTGGTGTCAAATTAAAATTTTTAGTTGCAATTTCTGAAATTCATTTTTAACATTATTGAAATATTGTATGCTACTTTTTAGAAAAGCACAAATACTTGTTTTTATTTAAAATTATTGAAGCTCTTAATCTCAAAGATTATAATATTTGAAGCAACTGCAAGACTGATATAAAGCATTTTTAATTATTGCTATATTTAGAAATTAACAGAAAAATGCATTTAATCATGTAAAACAAAGTTAAAACTTGATAACTTCTTAGAAAAACAAAGACAAAATTTTATCCAGTATTGATGATTATAGTTGAATTTAGAAAAATAAAAAAACATATAATGCATCTACATTTGAATCTCGTAACAGGAAATCAAAAAGTGCACTATTTTTTTTTGTGTGTGTGTGTGTGTGTTAACCATTAAAATAATAGTTAATAAATATACTTTTAAAAGCTAGGTGTCAAATTTGACGATCAAAAATAATTTTGTAGTCGTCAAATGCAATAATTTAGTTGCATTTGACGAGTATCGACCGCTAATTTTATGCTTTTTCTTTTTTAACTGTGTCTGTTGTTCATACATGCAGGTACATGGTGTATGAATATATTGTATAGTATGTTAGAGTTGTTCGCATTTTTATTCTTTTATAGATTAGTTCTTTCATACACAATTTGCCATAAATATAAGTGTGTTCAGTGAACATACATTTTTCGTAATTATTATTATTTAAGAGAAACCTTATTGATGCTAATCTAAAAGCATTTATCAATAATAAATAATAGATCATTTTCTGTGCAGACACAAATATCTACTTAATATAAACAATCCAACAGCTTCATCATTATTGTGAAATACATTCCTTTAGCAATTAGCAATTATGAAACTATAAATCATCTGAAATGGTGTTATAAACATTACCTTCATTTCCTTATTGAAATAACTTTGTTTATCATATCAAGATACTTTTCTATTTAGACATTTTCTCAGTTGTTTAAAAATAATTATTGTGATTTATATGTATTGGTCAAGGACACTTCCTGGTTTTCAGTGCATCTCTACATTTGAAGAGGCAGTTGAAGTGCAACCTTCAGATTAAACGCATGCAGCATTTAACTCTTTAGTTGCGATATTTTTTAATTACGCAATCGGGTATCCCAAAAAGCCTGGCTCTTGTCAACATTAACATACCGCATTCTTGTTTCTGCAGGAAGATGTAAATCTATGTTTGTTTCAATATAATTTTATTTTAATCTCTAGTATATTTATTAACTGTTGACACAACATATACAATTCATCGAACATTAAAAGCTGGAGGCACGCGGCGTTATCTTGGATACTTTTTTCAAGTTTGGAATAAGTGTACACTCATCATATCTTACTGCAGTTTGTTAAATAAAATTTTCACCGGTCTTATGTGGAATTGCAACAGACGACGGAGTACCTCACATCGCATTTATTACAGATAAGTACATTTTATCTTATTATTATTATTATCGGTTTGGCTTTTGTTTTTTACGCTATTCACCTCATTATTTGAATAATGAGTACAGACTTGGAAGCCGCAAAAAAGGCTGCTGAAGAATTGGAAAAAGCAGCTATAAATTTATGTGGCAGAGCTAAATCTGCTCTAACAAGGATAAACAACTTCATTAACTCTGAGCAAATGTTTCAAAAGAATGATTTGTACAATAAATTAGAAAAATTAGAGACAGTTTACTCAGACTTTGATAAATATGATACTCAATTACCAGCTGAAGAATCTGAAATTGAGGAATTTGAAAAAAAATATTATGAAACCAAAGCCAAACTGCAAACGGAACTTGAAAAAGTTACCGTAAATGTGCATGTACAATCTCAATTGATAAATGATCAGATTCCAGTTGTTAGTTCTACTATTTCTAACAATTTTAAATTGCCTAGGCTCAATATAGAGCAATTTAATGGTCATTTTAAAAACTGGCTGTCATTTAAAGATTTATATTTATCATTAGTTCATAATAACGACAGCATAACTAATATACAGAAGTTTCACTATTTAAGAGAGTTACTAGGGGAATAGCCAGCCTCTATAATAAAACATATATCTATTTCTGAAAACAGTTATTCAGAAGCGTGGGAAAAATTGTTGTCGAGATATAAGAAAAAACAAATTGTTTCCACTTTAGTTAAAACATTCTTGGACATTCCCCCCATTACTCAAGTGAATGCATTTAGCTTACACTGTTTATCAGATGTATCAGATGAAGTAATTAGAGGCCTTAAATCAATCGATGAAAACGCATCTGGCCGTGACTTATGGCTAATTCATATTTTATTACAAAAGGTTGATTCTAAAACAAGAGAGAGATGGGCAAAATTGACCTCAAGCAAAGACTTTCCGTCTTTTGATCAATTTATTCAGTTTATAAATGATAGATGTTCATCTTTAGAGTTGTATAAAAGTGAAAATGAAGGTTCGCATAAACAAGAGAAACAATATAACGTCAATAGATCTTATTCCAGTGGCATTAGCAAATGTTTACTTTGTAAATTTAATCACTCACTTTACAAGTGTGTTAAATTTAAGGAATTAAGCACCAGGGATAGGAGACAGTTTGTTAAGAAAAACAAGTTATGCAGTAATTGCTTGTCTGACAAGCACACTACCTGGCAGTGCAATTCCTCTTACTCTTGTCACAATTGCAAGCTGAAACATCATACTAGTTTATGCGAAAACAAACTGCAAAATTACGCGATATCAACTTCTCGTTCAAATGAAAAACAGAGCCATAAAAACAAACCTGATTCAGAGGCCGGTTTGATTCCCGATGAGAATAAAAAGGAAATTTCTCCTTCCATAAATGCAGTTCAAACATCTTTCGCACTTTTGGCCACTGCTAGTGTATATATTAATGATTGCATGTGTCAAAAGCACACTTTAGGAATCATGTGTGATAGTGGATCAGAGTCTACGTTTGTTACTGAATCCTGCATGAAAATGTTAGGAATTAAAAGGAAAAATGCTAGATTCCCCGTAAAAGGTCTGTCTAATTCAAAGATCGCAGTAACTAAGGGTTACGTAATGTTTGATCTTACATCAATTTATAATGCTGACACCAAGTTGTCTGTTAAGGCATTTATTTTAGATGATTTAACTGCTCCATTACCTGCGGAAAAAATACATGAGAAGCATTTTTCACATTTAAAGAATATAAACTTAGCGGATCCACATTTCGAGACACCAAGTAAAATAGACATGATTCTAGGATCTGATTATTTCTTTTCTATTTTGCTTCCTGGTCAAGTAACACATACGCAGAGCAATTTAATTGCTCAAAATTCAATTTTTGTCTTTCTGGTATTAGGGAAAATGCCACACGCTAGTACATCTCCAAATTCGATACATAATTTACATATTTATGAAGTTAATATTGATAAAGAGTTAAAGTGTTTTTGGGAAGTAGAAGAAGTATTTAATAAGAATACTCAAATGTTGTCACCTGAAGAGCTATTTCTTGAATCACATTTTCAGGAAAATTATTCAATTAATTCCGAGGGTCGTTTTGTGGTTAAGTTACCTTTTATTCAATGTAAATCAGAATTAGGTAATTCTAAACCTGCCGCAATTTCTCGCTTGCTTGCTATGGAAAAGAAATTTAGAGAAAAACCAGAATTTGAAAATCAGTACAAAGAGTTTAAGTATGAATATGAAGAATTAGATCACATGGAATTAGTTGCACAAAATGACATTAATAATTATGAAAACAAACACTACTTTCTTCCTCATCATGCGATTATTAAATCTTCTAGTATCACTACTAAATTAAGAGTAGTTTTTGACGCTTCATGCAAAACTTCAAGTGGTGTTTCCTTGAATTCCATTTTGGGTGTAGGCCCTAAGTTACAATGGGACATTTTCGAAATCTTACTTAATTTTCGATTTCCGAAAATAGTCTTTTCTGCGGACATAGAAAAAATGTACCGCCAGATTTTGGTTGCCGAAGAGGATCAAATTTATCAGCAAATAGTTTGGAGGTCTAATCCTAATGAGGAAATAAAAAATTGCAAACTAAAAACTGTCACATATGGTTTAGCGCCAGCATCTTTTCTGGCAACTAGATGTACAAAACAAATCGCTCATGATTATACAAAAAATCCTTGCATTTTGCGCATGTTAGAAGAGGATATGTACATGGATGATTTATTATCCGGTACGAATACTGTTAGGGAAGCAATAGACACTTGCAAAGAAATTACAGATTGTTTAGACGCGCATGGTTTCCACTTGAGGAAGTGGAATTCGAATTCGCAGGCATTTCTTAATGATTTGTAGATTCTTCTAGCACTGAATCAAATTCTGAAATAATTCCTAGTGACAACGGAAGCTCCAAGGTTCTAGGCTTAAACTGGAACTCTTCATCAGATAGTTTTATTTTCATAACTGCATTAACACTCACTCCACCTCTTACAAAGAGACATATTTTAGCTGAGTCTGCACAAATTTTCAACCCACTAGGTCTAATTTCGCCCTGTACTGTAACTTTAAAGGTATTTTATCAGAAACTTTGGCTTACAAAAGGGGACTGGGACTCTATTATACCGCAACATCTTACAGACGAATTGCTACAATTTCAAATTTCCTTTAATGGACTAAATCAATTGTCTGTTCCTAGATGTGTCATGATTTCATCCAGTAACCCATTTGAATTACATGGATTTTCTGATGCCTCAACATTGGCATATGCTACCGCAATTTATTGCCGACAAAGTTATAAGGGGAAAACAAACTCTTTTCTCTTAGTTTCTAAAACTAAAGTTATTCCAATCAAACAGATTTCAGCGCGAAAATTAGAGCTTTGTGATGCGCACCTACTATCTAAGCTGTTCCGTTCCGTCATGGAAACATTAAAGAGTTACAAATTCGATATTTTCGCCTGACGGACTCAAAGGTCGTCCTTTCTTGGCTATCTGCACATCCGCGTAAATGGAAGACTTTTGTCGCGAATAGGACATCTCAAATCACCGAAATTCTACCTACAAAGCACTGGAGACATGTCCCATCCAAAGAGAACCCCGCAGATATCGCTTCACGCAGTATTGATCCAAAATGTCTTCCAGGTTGCGATTTGTAGTGAAAGGGGCCAAGTTGGCTGGTTTTGGACCCATCCAATTGGCCGAAAGACGACTCAAATGCTGAGGAATTTGATGATCAAGTCAAAGCCGAACAAAGGTCAGATCCAATTTTTTCCTTTTACACCCGCACATCAAATGATCTATTTGATAATTTGTTTCAAAAGCACTCTTCGCTTGCAAAAATTATTCGCATTTTGGCATATTGCCAAAGATTTATCAAAAAATGCAAGAAGTCTAACAAAACAGAAATTTCTTCACCACATCTTACTTACAAAGAAACAAAAGATGCCGAAGAGAATATTGTTCGTTGGATTCAGAATTCTTACTTTCAGGAAGAATTTAAATGTATCCAAGAACAGAAAGCTTTTCCAAAGAAAAGTACGTTACAGTCCCTCGACCTGTTTATTGATGATAAGGGTCTGTTATGAGTGGGAGGACGCTTGCAAAATTCACAATTATCATTTAATCACAAACATCCGTTAATCTTGCCCTCACAGCATAAAATGGCTGAGTTATTAATACAGCAACAACACATTGCCCATTTGCATGCCGGGCCTTCACTGCTATCCCACATCATAAGACAATCTTATTGGATAGTTGGTGGAAAAAAGATCATTAACAAATGCATCAATAGATGCTTCAAATGCTACAGATATAAAAGGTCCATTGCAACCCCTCAACTAATGGGGAATTCGCCAAAGCATTGAGTAACCCTGGAACGTCCATTTTTCTCCAGCGGTGTTGATTACGCAGGCCCTATATCTATTAAATTTAGTAAGGGTCAGGGTGCAAAAACAACTAAAGGGTATATAGCTTTGTTTATTTGTTTGGCTACAAAAGCTGTGCATATTGAAGCTGTGAGTGATATGACAGCTGAGGCATTTATCGCCGCCCTTCGACATTTTAGTGCAAGGCGAGGCACCCCGTGGCATCTTTATAGCGACAACGGCACCAATTTTGTCGGTGCATCCAGAAAGTTGGACAAAATTTATGAATTGTGGCGTTCATTTACAAATAATGAAATAATGTCACATTATCAAGCTGAAAACTCTCTAGAATGGCATTTCATCCCTCCTTCTGTCCCTCATTTTGGCGGGATTTGGGAGGCTGCCATAAAATTGACAAAGTATCACATCAAGCGAGTCATAGGAGAGACATTGCTCACTTTCGAAGAGCTAGCCACGTTACTCGTCCAGATAGAATCCTTGCTAAACTCGCGGCCGCTTATACATTTAAACGATAATGATGCTGATTCAATAAATGTTCTCACTCCCTCACATTTTCTTACAGGGGATGTTTTGCATTCCATACCCGATGAGTCAGCAACCCCGACAACGAATCTAAAGAAACGATGGGAACTGATCCAAAACATGAAAGCTGGATTTGCCAAACGGTGGACCAGAGAATACCTGGCCTCGCTGCAACCCAGTGTTAAGTGGAAGATCGCCACGCCTAACATCGAGGTGGGTCAGATAGTGTTACTCATGGACGCAAATCAACTGCCTGGAACTTGGCCGTTGAGTCACATTACGGAGGTCCACCCAGGCAGTGGTGGACTCAACAGAGTGGTGACTGTGCAACGCGGGTCTTCATTAGTCAAGCGTCCAATCAACAAAATAGCATTACTCCCTCAGTATAAGGACTAAGGCCCTGATAGGGGGGGGGGGAGCATGTTCAGTGAACATACATTTTTCTTAATTATTATTATTTAAGAGAAACCTTATTGATGCTAATCTAAAAGCATTTATCAATAATAAATAATAGATCATTTTCTGTGCAGACACAAATATCTACTTAATATAAACAATCCAACAGCTTCATCATTATTGTGAAATACATTCCTTTAGCAATTAGCAATTATGAAACTATAAATCATCTGAAATGGTGTTATAAACATTACCTTCATTTCCTTATTGAAATAACTTTGTTTATCATATCAAGATACTTTTCTATTTAGACATTTTCTCAGTTGTTTAAAAATAATTATTGTGATTTATATGTATTGGTCAAGGACACTTCCTGGTTTTCAGTGCATCTCTACATTTGAAGAGGCAGTTGAAGTGCAACCTTCAGATTAAACGCACACTGCATTTAACTCTTTAGCTGCGATATTTTTTAATTATGCAACCGGGCATCCCAAAAAGCCTGGCTCTTGTCAACATTAACATATCGCATTCTTGTATCTGCAGGAAGATGTAAATCTATGTTTGTTTCAATATAATTTTATTTTAATCTCTAGTATATTTATTAACTGTTGACACAACATATACAATTCATCCAACAAAGTGAAATATTTTTAGTTTAATAAATTAATGTATTGTATTTTGCAAGATTAAACTTGAGTTCAATGAACAATAAAAGCATAACATGGCCTTATAATTTCAAGCTGAATGTAATGATGGATAACCGTAATATTCAGCTACTGCCAATTATCTGGCATACTAGCCGGACACAGTATTTTCACCGGAAATCCGTCACAGCCCTTATTTTGACTGCCTTGTTTGAATGCATGGGTGGCGAAAGTTCAGTGAACTGGGTATAAAGGATGCTTTTGACTCTGAAAGAAAGATAGGCCTGCCAAACATAAAATGACATAAAATTTAAAAATCAAAAGACTAAATAGAATAATCTTTTGGTTAAAATGGATTAAATTTGACAAGAAAGAAAATCCATGATAATGATCAGAAAAATAAGAGAAATTAAACTGAGATAGGTGAAATTAAAATAAAAGTAATAAAATAATTATTATTAATGATTTTAAATGAAAATTTATTTAGTTGAAGGAATCTTTACTTGCTTGAATTTTAAATAAAGTTAAAATGATCATTGAGATTCATGAATACAGATCAGGATAATTACAAAAACGATGCATAGATATTTATTACTAAAGACTTAAATAATAATTATTACTGAATATAAGTAAAAATGGAAAAATATTCATTTAATGGGAAAATTATTTTAGATTTTGAAAGACGTTAGGAGATTATTAACATCAGAATTTAAAAATGAGTATTCAAATTAAATTACCATAATTAAGTAGCGAAATCATTATTTTAATTTTAATTAATTATAAAAAATAATGAAAAATATATCTGAAATAGTAAAAAAAAAAAAAAAATAAAAAAAAAATAAATTAGAAAATTTGTACTTTTTATAACACTTTTCAATTGTTTAGAATACTGATTATTATTTTTAATTTTTGGCTCATATAAATTATAAGTTCAAATTGGGGAGATTGAAATTAAATGTTTAAATAAATTACACAATGCATTATTTATTTTTCCCACTATCAGGCTTTATTTCTGTGTTTTGATGCTGTTGGAACATGGATACATTTACATGTAAGAGATATAAGTAAAATTAAGATAAACATACATAGAATAGTAGCTGACTGTTTTCTTGAATTTATTATTATATTTTGTCAATTTTTATACCGACTTTCCAACATTTCATTGCAAACATCAATGAACAAAGACTTGATTATTTTTATGATAATGCACAGAAAGCAAAATTTCATAATTAAAATTCTTAAGAAAAGAACAGATATTAGCCTCTGATGAATACTGAAATACCAATACCTCTTTTCCAATTTTTTGTTGTAATTTGCTAAGTTCCAGTTCCTTTTTCAGCAAAGACAAGGCTAGCATTAATCTATTAGGTATCTGAAAAAAAAAAAAAAAAAAAAAAAAAAAGAAGAAAATATTAAAAAAGTTAACAGCAATCATATAGATATGAAATAGCAACATATTAACCCTTTTTATTCATTATTATTTTTTTAATAGTTGTTAACAAACTATGCTGAATGTATTAATTTTTAACTAAATCAGCTTTAGACAGGATTTTTTTTTCACAATCATTCTCATATTAGTACATACTGTTAACCAATGTTATCACAAGAAAATTCAGAAATAACAAAATTTGACAGGTTTTAATTTTAAAATCTCCCATAAAAAGTGGTAAAATTTTCTTTTTCTGAATAAGTTATACACTTAAAAAAAATTAATTTGCATTTATAGTGTGAATTGCGTTGTTTCCATATTTTCCTTTTAAAAAAAAAAGAGGTGGGGGGGGGGGGGGGGGGGGAGAGAGAGAGAGAGAGAGAGAGAGAGAGAGAGAGAGAGAGAACACAGAAAAAAAAAAAACAGCACTTTCGGATAGCACAGAGATGTTTGGTAAAAAGGCAAAGAAAAAGACATGCTACTCAAAGACTTTTTTTTTTTTTTTTTTTTTTTACAGTAACAGACAATTTTTCTACTGTCAAAACAAGTTGGAAATTGCTCGTCAAACGTGGCAAATGAGGTGCGTTCGTACTATAACTAGTTTTATAATTATTTTTTGCACCCCATATTGTACTGAATGTATAATTTTTTGCACTTCATAAAGTGCATAGTCTGATACATCATTAAAATGCACTTCCAATAATTTTTTCCCATTCCCGTAATGTAACGGAACACTTTTGACTGTCCCTGTAATTAAACTATACATCCGATTTTCCTAAAATTTGAAATAGCTCAACAAAATTTTGCAACAACTATATCTTTAAAATTTGACCATTCGGAAGGCTGTAATATCATTAAAATGCACTTGCAATAATTTTTCCCATTGGCCGTAATGTAAAGAAAAACTTTTGACTGTCCCTGTAATTAAACTATACATCCGATTTTCCTAAAATTTGAAATGGCTCAACAAAATTTTGCAACAATTATATCTTTAAAATTTCAGATCATTCGGACGGCTCTAATATCATTAAAATGCACTTGCAATAATTTTTCTCATTGGCCGTAATGTAAAGAAAAACTTTTGACTGTCCCTGTAATTAAACTATACATCCGATTTTCCTAAAATTTGAAATGGCTCGACAAAATTTTGCAACAATTATATCTTTAAAATTTCAGATCATTCGGAAGGCTCTAATATCATTAAAATGCACTTGCAATAAATTTTCCCATTGGCCGTAATGTAAAGAAAAACTTTTGACTGCCCCTGTAATTAAACTATACATCCGATTTTCATAAAATTTGAAATGGCTCGACAAAATTTTGCAACAATCATATATTTGAAATTTCAGACCATTTGGTTGGGTAGTTTTTGCTCTGTTACATGCGGACAGACGGACGGACAGACGGACTGAACGACGACTATAGGTGCTACGTATTTATATAATTACGAACGCACCTAAAAACAAACAAACAAAATATCGTTTGCATAAATTAGATATCAATAATAATAACAACAGTAATAGCTATTTTAGAGGAAAAAGATGTCATAAGTTGTTAGTTCTCATGAGAAAATAAAAAGATAAATTAATCATTAATGCTTAGAGATTATTTAAGAAGACCACAAAAAAAGAGTGAAAAATAAAGAGCAATTCAACATAATGTTCCATGTTCTAAAGTTTTTAAACTATCTTTTACGTTTATTTTGTTTAGTCCAATTTAACTTTAGGCTTAAACATACGTTCAATGAGTAGAATATTTTCAATATAATTACTGAACATTATTCTGCCATAAAAACTACTGGATTGTGATTCATCCAATAATGAGAAATTAATACATTACTTAGAATTTGCCCATGAAAATCTAAAACTTATATTTTATGTAGTTGGATCTAAAAGATGTAGCATTATTATTGTCCATAAAACAACAGACAAATGCAATCACATCAGCAGCATATTTAAACTCTTATTGCCATATAAGACAGATGAAAATGTTGTTTATTTTAACAACAAACATTTTACAAAGCACTTTCACTGCAATCCGTGCCTAAGGTGTGGATGTTGAGTGAATAATTTATCTGAGCTATTTCTAGGGTTATCCATCATGTGTTGAATGAGTAGTGCTACAACATAAGTATGCATATCCTTTCCAGATTTGTTCCTAATGATTCAGTTGTCTGAAAAACTTTTTTGACCTGACATCAGTAAAGTTGACAATGGAAAAATGCAATCTCCTTCAGCAATTATAGAATTTTGTGTTACATAAATCACACTTCACACATCACTAAACTTATCTTGTAAACATGGCCAAATATGTCTGGAATATATCAATATGCACTAGAAGATCTTTACTGTATTCCTTGGCACCAAAAGTTGGACAGATTACAAATTTTTGCATAATATAGATCATACCACACGTCGTTAAATTACCTTATAAACATGACCAAAAATGCCTGAATCAAATCATCATATTACTCATTTTCAAAAAATGTTAAGTTAATAATAGCAATGTTTTCATTTTAAAAACCCTGAATTAAGGCGATAAAGATGAAATAATGTTTGAAACTTAATTTTCTAGAGGTTAGAAATCATACACTTCTAATATAACTGAATGCAGAAATGGTAATCTTTTCTTGAAGCAGATATCATGCTTCTGACCATCATGTGATAGTGGAAGGATTGCGCACCAAACTGGTTTTTCCACCAAATACTATCATTGGAATTCCTGCTCTCACCAAAAGCTATTTCATCTGTGTTCATCTTGAGCTTGACAGTACTTTGCCAAGAAAGGGATCACCGCCAAAAAATGACACCCTTATGGTGATGAAATACGAAACATGTCTGCTTCAAGGTTCGGCGGATAGAACAAAGGAATTCGTTCTCTACCCAATTTCTCCTCTAAGGTAGCAATATTTGTACAATGTGGATTGCAGGCATTTCTTTACTGCAAAATTCATTGTTTACATCTGAGAAGTTGTGTGCTATATAGAGAATTGGATTATAAATATCTTCTACTACATAATAATTTTGTTTTGTACAATCAATTTGTTGCATCATAAAAAATATAATGCATCATTTCCCATTCAAACTAATTTAAGTAATATAATTTATTTCCCCTTTACAACTTAAATTAGCATTTTCAAACACCTGATTTCAAATCCCAAGTTATAAACTTATAAGTAAAATTTAAGTAATAAATAATTCAATATTTTCTTATTTTCTACTGTAAACATTATCTTTTATTAAGATTCATTAAGTGCAACTAGTATTTTATTATGCTTCACTAATTTAACTTTCAGATTTTCCTTCAATATACATCGCGATATTTCTAAACATATCGTCATTTTCCAAATCTAAAATATTAAAAATAGAAATCTTTTATTTATTATTATTTCCTTTTTAAAATATATTCTATGGATAGAAATATTTATTTCCAGCCGATTGCAAAATTTTAAGCCAATTTGGATAAATACTTTAACAGAAATACACAAAAATATTTTTTTCTATCTTTTTTTATTCTTAATTTTGGCGCACAACGCAATGAGAATCTCTGTTCCGACATTTTGAAAGAACGAGAGAAACAGCTTCAAAAAGGGTATTCCCTTTTGACAAAAAGACGCCATGTTCGAAAAGCGGATGCTTGAAATTGCATGGAAAAATAATCAACATTCCATTAGAACTCCCAAGTTGTACGTGACGTCAGGCGTTGGGGAGATAGGCGTTTCGTATTGGCTGGGTCGCTTCGTGATGGCTTTCGAGTTTTTGAATTTGGGCTCTGGAGAAAATCACTCATCGGGGAGAGAGTGTTGCGAGAAGCTGCTTTTAGCCGGTGGGGCCGTAGCAGCATGCCTCTCCGGCAGCGGAGAGAGGCAGAACGGATGTCTTGATGAACGGAGGCATTCGAATGTTAATGGTCAGAAGCTTATATTTTCAACTTTAAGAAGTTACTTTATAGTAAAGATTCTTCCAGATCAAATCTTCCTCTATCCAGAAATGATGTTTTCTCTCATATTTCGTTAAAGAATCCACAGCGATATACGATAACTTATTTCCGATCATCTCCGAATATTATTGTCAAATAGGACACTAGCACTTAATATAACTTCAAAATTTAGATCTAACATCAAGTACTTCATTACGACCGCTGAGACTAGAAGTCTTGAATCTACCGTAATGCTTCTCAATAAATTTGCCAATCTTCAATCTGCCGTTCTGCTTCTCAATAAACACGACAATTAATCGCTAATTCCTCTTTGCCGATGCCAGTTGATTATGAATTCTTTTTGCCGTTTTGAGCTTCAACAAACCTAAGGCAATCTTGTGCTCTCAACTGAGAAGGTTACATCTAACGACTGGATCTCATGAATCATTGCCCTCAACGCAATTAAATTTTCGAATCCGTAACTCCTGACTCCGTTGGAAATCCTACTTACTCGGAATTCAATTACTTTAACAGAACCATCAAAGTTAGGTATTTTTACAGACTGGAACAGAAATGACTTTATAATCGGAACATTTATCAAACTCCACATTGTTAGCAATAGTTAAATAAATATAATAGGAATCCTCTATAAAGTAAAATTTATTAATCACAGAAACTTTTTTTTTGAAAATTGGTATATTACAAAAATTTTGGTATCTGAAAGCAATAAATGTTTAATAAATGTGAAATTCATTATATATGTATTATAAAAATTTACTAGGGTGGATCCATAGTATTGTGTAGTTTACCTTTTAAATGTGCATACAATTGACAGAACTTAACCGATGGTTCATCATTTCAACCCGTCAGCGAAATTTCTTTTTTTTTCATTTTTTTTTTTTTCTGCTACCGGGAGATAAAATGTTGCATCATAAAAAATATAATGCATCATTTCCCATTCAAACTAATTTAAATAATATAATTTATTTCCCCTTTACAATTTAAATTAGCATTTTCAAACACCTGATTTCAAATCCCAAGTTATAAACTTATAAGTAAAATTTAAGTAATAAATAATTCAATATTTTCTTATTTTCTAATGTAAACATTATCTTTTATTAAGATACATTAAGTGCAACTAGTATTTTATTATGTTTCACTAATTTAACTTTCAGATTTTCCTTCAATATACACCGTGAAATTTGAAAAAATATCGTCATTTTTTAAGTCTAAAATATTAAAAATAGAAATCTTTAATCTATTATTATTTCCTTTATTAAATATATTCTATGGATAGAAATATTTATTTCCAGCCGATTGCAAAATTTTAAGCCACTTTGGATATATACTTTAGCAGAAATACGCAAAAATGTTTTTTTCTATCTTTTTCATTCTTAATTTTGGCGCGCAACACAATGAGAATCTCTGTTCCGACATTTTGAAAGAACAAGAGAAACAGCTTCAAAAAGGGTACTCCCTTCCGCAAAAAGACGCCATGTTCGAAAAGTGGATGCTTGGAATCGCGCGGAAAAGTGATCAACATTCCATTAGAACTCCCAAGTCGTGAATGACGTCAGGCGTTGGGGAGATAGGCGTCTCGTATTGGCTGGTCCGCTTCGTGATGGCTTTCGAGTTTTTGAATTTGGGCTCTGGAGAAAATCACTCATCGGGGAGAGAGTGTTGCGAGAAGCTGCTTTTAGCCGGTGGGGCCATAGCAGCGTGCCTCTCTGGCAGCAGGGAGAAATGGAACGGACGTTTTGATGAACGGAGGCATTCGAATGTTAACGGTCAGAAGATTATATTTTCAACTTTAAGAAGTTACTTTATAGTAAAGATTCTTCCCGATCAAATCTTCCTCTATTCAGAAATGATGTTTTCTCTCATATTTTGTTAAAGAATCCGCAGCGATATACGATAACTTATTTCCGATCATCTCCGAATATCATCGTTAAATGGGACACTTGCACTTAATATAACTTCAAAATTTAGATCTAACATCAAGTACTTCATTACGACCGCTGAGACTAGAAGTCTTCAATCTACTGTTCTGCTTCTCAATAAATTTGCCAATCTTCAATCTGCTGTTCTGCTTCTCAATAAACATGACAATTAATCGCTAATTCCTCTTTGCCGATGGCAGTGGACTGTGAATTCTTTTTGTCATTTTGAGCTTCGACAAACCTAAGGTAATCTCGTGCTATCAACTGAGAAGGTTTCATCTAACGACTGGATCTCACGAATCATTGCCCTCAACGTAATTAAATTTTCAAATCCGTAACTCCTGACTCCGTTGGAAATCCTACTTACTCGGAATTCAATTACTTTAACAGAACCATCAAAGTTAGGTATTTTTACAGACTGGAACAAAAATGACTTTATAATCGAAACATTTATCAAACTCCACATTGTTAGCAATAGTTAAATAAATATAATAGGAATCCTCTATAGAGTAAAATTTATTAATCACAGAGACTTTTATTTGTTTTTGAAAATTGGTATATTACAAAAATTTTGGTATTTGAAATTCTGAAAGCAATATATGTTTAATAAATGTGAAATTCATTATATATGTATTATAAAAAAATCCCTGCCGGCCCGGCCTACAGGCGGAGGTAGATTTCGAAGTTAAGTATACTAATTTCACAAACAAAAACCAAATCATGATTAGAGATAAACCCACTTTAACAATTTTATCTGGCCGCTTTTGACAAGTTTTTATTTCATTTTTATATAATGACTGGTTTTATCAGAATCATGTTAGGGCGGTATTCAAAAAAATACTTTTCCATGCTCAACAACTCGAAATTTTCTGGCATAACTCCAGATTCATTTTTAATAGGAAAAGCATGAAACTTGTTACGTGATTTTTGAAGAGATTTATAAGCGACCTGTGTTTTTAATTTTCGTACAATTAATTAAAACTTGATATATAAACAATTATTTTTTCAATAAGACAATATTTTTCGTTTCTAACACAATCGCTTTGGGAAATTCCGTTCAAAATGCCCACTTTGACATCCTTTTATGAAATATATTTTGCCTCTGTCAAAAAATCGATCATTACGGTGCGTTATATAGTTTCTGAATAAGCAAATCTACCAATTGGATGCGTTTGAGAGCAAAAATGAATTTAAAAATGAGTCAGAAAATAAGCAGTTTGGATTTGAATACTCCCTTAGTACGATGATTTTTCCAACACAATCCGCTTCGGGAAATTCGGTTCAAAAGGCCCACTTTTACAGCATGTTTTAAAATATATTCTGCCTCTATCAAAAAATTGACCATTACGGTACATTATATAGTTTCTGAGTAAGAAAAGGTACCAATTGGAAGTCTTTGAGAGTAAAAATGAATTGTAAAATGAGTCAGAAAATAAGCAGTTTGGATTTGAATACACCCTTACTAAGATGATTTTTTTCTTCAACCGCTATGTATTTTTAATTTGTTTTTGCTGTAAGAATTGGTCCTATCCAAAACTTGTCTATATAGATGTTGTAGACAATATTAAGAAGATATATGATAAATTCATGGGGATTTTATATCTTTTGAATTGATGGAGTTATGGATTTTTTTCTTCTTCAAACGCCCTTTTTGTGTTTGTTTTTAATTTTTTTTTTTGCGGTACGAATTGGTCCTATCAAAAACTTGTGAATACAAAAGTTGTAGATAATGTTAAGGAGATTCATGCTAAAATTAATTGGATTTGATATCTTGAGAATTGACGAAGTTATGAATTTTTTTCTCCCAAAAGCCCTATTTTTTGTGCCCCTTGAGCCCATTTTTAACTTTATCAAAAATCTGTGATACATAAATGTTTGGCCCTATTTTTAGAAGTAATAAAAACTTTAAACTGATTTGATATGTACAAAAATTAAGAAGTTAGGGGGGTTTTTGGTTTTCAGAAAACCCCCCCCTATTTCCATCCCCTTGGCCCGATTTTACCCATTAACGAACTTGACCGAGATTTTATGCACCTTGATTTTATGTATCAGTTTGGAAGAGATTGGTGCAGAATTGTGGAAGTTATCGTGTCCAGAAGAAAGTGATATATATATATAGATAGATACATACATACATACATACACACATATATATATATATATATATATATATATATATATATATATATATATATATATATACATATATATATATATACATATATATATACATATATATATATATATATATATACATATATATATATATACATATATATATATATATATATATATATATATACATATATATATACATATATATATACATATATATACATATATATATATATATACATATATATATATATACATATATATATACATATATATATATACATATACATATACAGGGTGATTCAGCTCGTCGGTGACAAACTTTAAGGATCGATAGAGCACACCTAGACGAACATTTTTGAATAGGGAATGTAGGGTCCCTGACGCGATGGTAAGGCGCTAGGCGCTTTCGAAAATTTGGGTGCCGAAATTCGAAACGTCATAAAAACTAGGGAAATGGTTAGATTTTCTTGCTTGTTGCGTCGAAATGATTCTGTTTGTTTAGACTTTCTTCAGTACCAATTTGATAAGCGTATCTCTTAAAACATGGATAGGGGGCGCTGCAGACTTTGGAGAGCTAGACAACAACTTTAAGCCCGTTATTTTGATAATTTAACACATGCTCGCCAAAGTTTATACTCTAACTTAAAGTTTGAACCCAAAAGTAGAGCCCTGCAAAAAGCGTAAGAGCCGGAATAAAATGTCAAAGTACAGGGTGGTCGAAACTCGAAGGCTCCTAAGAGATAAACAAACAGATTTCTTGACTTATGGCATGCATTTTCATGATTCTGTTTGCTGGGGCTCTCTGAAACTCAGTTGAACGGTACAAAAAGAAACATCGATAGGGGGCGCTTTGGGCAAAAAACATAATTCGTTGACATTTCGGACGCTAACTGGAAACGGGGCGCTACGATCAGTTAGTAATAATGAAAACACATTTTCTACCTCTGCTCAACACTTCTGAATAAATTTAGACCAAAAACATCAATGATACTGGAAATTTATTTACAAAAAATAACACTACAGAAGATGCTCGAAATTTCGACCTTGGGCCATGATGCAGGCTTCGCACCTCCGTCGCATTGAGGAGTGTGTGTTTCCAACAATGCCAGGAGTATCTCTGATCTGCCCTGCAGCTGCCACAATGCGCGCCACAAGTTCTTCAGCACTGCTGACAGGTGTATGGTATACCTCGGCCTTCAGGTAACCCCAAAGGAAGAAATCCAAGCAGGTGAGGTCTGGTGATCGGGCAGGCCAGTGAACTGGACCCCCACGCCCGATCCACCGCTGGCCATACCTTGCGTTTAGATGGAGACGCACGTCGTTCGTGTAATGGGCCGGAGCTCCATCGTGCTGGAACCACATCTGGCGACGCGAACCTTCGGGTACGTGCGCCTCATCCAGAAGCTGCGGCAGCACTTGATCCAGGAAAATCAGGTAATTTCCACCTGTCAGCCGTTCAGGTAACAAATAAGGACCAATGAGGCAATCCCCCAGAATGCCGGCCCACACATTTACTGAGAAACGCTCCTGGGCTGCTCGGCTTCTGGTTTCATGTGGATTTTCATCACACCACACATGACTGTTGTGGGCGTTCCACATTCCCTCCCGGCTGAAGGTGGGCTCGTCCGTAAACAAAATGCTCTTTACAAAACGGGGATCCCTGGATCTCATCGCCAAGTACCATCTTGAGAATTCCACTCGAGGGCCAAAATCCTGCTCTCTGAGCAACTGCACCCGCTGGATGTGGTAGGGGTGCAGATTCCGGGAACGTAAGATGCGCCACGCAGTTGCTTGCGAAATGCCAACATGTCTGGCGATATCTCTCGTGCTAAGACCTGGGTTGTCCTCAACCAGGTTAAGCACAGCCTCTTCGTTGTCGGGGTGCTCACTGATCGCTCCCGTTCAGGCCTGCCTCCGTCGAAAGATCCCGTTGTGGACAACCTCTGGTGTACTCGAGCGAAGAAGGCATGGCAGGGGATTTGCCTGTTGGGGTAACGCTCGGCGTACAACCGCTGAGCGGCTCGTCCATTACAACCAGCAGCGCCATACGCCAAATGCATGTCAGCCAATTCAGAGTTTGTGTACTGTTCCATCCTACTACCGATCTGCAGACAAGTAACCCGAAGCTTAAGTAGGTACCGCACGTTCAAAAGACGTGTCTGCGCATACAACTACGTCATCTCGCGTTGTCGTCTACGCATTACGTATCTTTTGCATATCGATATGGTACGATATCTTTTGCATAAATCAGCAAAAAGCACCTTATGTAAATTTTATTGCGCGCATTGTGCATGATTGAAACCAGCTATGTTTGTTAAAAAAAACAAACAAACTGCAGTTTTAATAGCTTCTTATGATAAGTAAATTACTCTCTTGTTTTGTTTCTAACTGATCGTAGCGCCCCGTTTCCAGTTAGCGTCCGAAATGTCAACGAATTATGTTTTTTGCCCAAAGCGCCCCCTATCGATGTTTCTTTTTGTACCGTTCAACTGAGTTTCAGAGAGCCCCAGCAAACAGAATCATGAAAATGCATGCCATAAGTCAAGAAATCTGTTTGTTTATCTCCTAGGAGCCTTCGAGTTTCGACCACCCTGTACTTTGACATTTTATTCCGGCTCTTACGCTTTTTGCAGGGCTCTACTTTTGGGTTCAAACTAAGTTAGAGTATAAACTTTGGCGAGCATGTGTTAAATTATCAAAATAACGGGCTTAAAGTTGTTGTCTAGCTCTCCAAAGTCTGCAGCGCCCCCTATCCATGTTTTAAGAGATACGCTTATCAAATTGGTACTGAAGAAAGTCTAAACAAACAGAATCATTTCGACGCAACAAGCAAGAAAATCTAACCATTTCCCTAGTTTTTATGACGTTTCGAATTTCGGCACCCAAATTTTCGAAAGCGCCTAGCGCCTTACCATCGCGTCAGGGACCCTACATTCCCTATTCAAAAATGTTCGTCTAGGTGTGCTCTATCGATCCTGAAAGTTTGTCACCGACGAGCTGAATCACCCTGTATATATATATATATATACATATATATATACATACATACATACATACATATATATATATATATATATATATACATATATATATACATACATACATACATATATATATATATATATATATATATATACATATATATATATATATAAAGTTTTTTACTGAGGGTGGTTTTGGTCTCTAGGGATCATGATCGGTGTAGATCAGCAAAAATTTTTTCAGAAATTCCAACATAGGAACGATGCCAATAGGTAGTATTTCATACGAAATCTACCTAAAATTACTAGGGTGGATCTATCTTACAAGTTTCTTTATATGTGTTTTATTAAAAGATAAAGATATTATTCTTCATTACATGTATAACCGTTACTTCAAACAGCACGGGTGAGTTTCATTTTCTTTTTCCTTCATTTTATTTTTGCAGCATCGTGTACAAGTAAATATCAACTTAGAATCATTTTGCATACTTCTTAATTAATCTTAATTAGCAAACTTCGTTTATGTCTTCCATTATCACGACCGGCTGTAGTGTGATTTTGAGTTTGTGAATTGGAATTATTTTAGTTCAATTTGAATTTTCAATTGAATTTCACTCCAATTTACATAACCCAGAGGCACAGTACACAATTGATTATGTATTTTTACACATTTCTTTATGGCAGCTCAATGTAAAGGTAAATCAATTTTCATTGGCATCAGAATTTCACTCTTCACATTTGTAAACACAATGTCTTTGAAATCTTTATTGGACATAATTTACAGCAGTGTGGAGAAATAAGTTTAGCAGCTCCTACCTACAGGAGAGTACGAGGAGCAATAGCATATAGCACCAAGAAGGTCATGGAACTAGTTTCACCTTATGGTCAACGAATGAGAGTTTTCCCAAATTGTATCAAAAGTTTTTAAGTTGAGATGCAACACTAAAAAAGTATAAAGACTAGAGTATAAAAAAAAAAAAAAAAAAAGAAAAAAAAAAAAAAAGAAAAATAATCAGATTTTTTAAAATTTAAATTAGATTTTTATGATTTTTTTCCCCCAGCATTAAAATACCGAATAGATTAGATACCAAGAGTTTTAGGTTTCCAAACAATTAAACCTCTAAATGCTTACATAATCTACGTTTTTACACTTTAATTAACTTCCCAGCAGGTACGCCCACCATACCAACATGAAAGGTAGCACATATTTCCTAGATATGCTATTGTAAAATGTAACTGAAAGTAGGTCAAAGGGAGAGAAGGGAATAGCCAAGGTCAGGTGTTCGAAGTGCCCCCTGGACTAAATATATAAAACGAAATTAATCTCTAGTGTATCTCTCACATACGTGCACCTGCTCGAAGGTTAATAAAATTTAATTATTAGTTAGTAATTATAAAAATTGCAAATTAGTTGTTTCATTAGTTAGTAGCATACAATAATGTTATACACATTAACATTTTGTAATAATTATGTAAAACTACAGTCGTGGCCATAAGTTTAGGTTTCTGCATGGTGGTCCTAAACTTTTGGCCACGACTGTACATTAAATACTAGTGATGGTTACATTTATTAAAAGTATCATTTAATATTAAATTGTTAACACTACTTAAAATTAATAATTATTAAACAATTAATCTTCAATTAGGAACATAATATGCACTTTATGCTTTAATTACGATAATGATAATTAATAATTTAGTATTCATGCTAGAACTAAAAAGAGGCATGATGCAAGTTAAAAAAAAAAGAGCACTATTTCATGAGGAAATATATTAGTAATATGTTTAGTAACGATAAGAAAAAAAAAGTATAAAATTTTATTATGACAAATAAAGTGTCATTAATTTTTAATAATTTTGTAAATTACGAATTGAAAAATACTATTAAATAACAACATGTTTTAATAATATCCTGTTTTTTCTGAAGAAATAAACATTTTTATACCAATTAGTTCTTTTTCTCTCATACATTCTTTTACATTAGCTGTTGAGCAGATGTCATTCTTTCAATCTTCTTTAAGTCCAATATTTGCTATAAATTTGTTAATGCAAAAGTAGAATGAGAAAATAAGATTCTGGCTATTTATTCTTTTACTTTGTAGAAATTTATTATACTTGCTATGCTTATTTTATATACACTGGCCTCCAAAAGTTAAGGTACAGGGACTGGATGCTTTCGATTACACATGTTTTCTCGAATATCTACCAAAATTATTGTCGAATTGTTCTTGAACTACTAGGATGTAAAAAACATGTTTGATTTCATATTTCTCGTTGAAGATTTAGTCGGGAGGACAATTAGGGGGCTAATAATATATTTAATAATAAAATAATATTTGCGGTCACCTATGTAACGGAAAATGCTAGGAATGGTTTGTCACTGTGTTAAATAACTATTTGGGTCCTGTTCAATGTGTGAGTGCATTTGTGTAAGCATAGCACTCATATTCGTGAAGATGTTATTGTGTCTGTGAAAAATTCAAAAGTTTTTTGTTTATAGAATACTGAGTTTTCAATTGAATATAACACAACTTTCCGAAAACCTGACAAAGAACTGTAGCAACAGTATACTGCAATTAAAACATGAATATATTGAATATTTGAAGAGATATGGGCATTTGTAAGAAATAATTTTTAACTATGCATGCGTGGAAAATCCTAAAATTTTTATTATATAATTTGGTAGCCAGTTATTTAGGGCAACTTATATAAAAAGTTCAGTCAAATATCGCGAAAATTCACAAAGATAGGGTCGATATAGTGAGTTGCTTCCTAAAAATAGCTTTATTATAAAGGATTTTCCACAACTTTTCAATCAGTTCACTATATCTTTCTAAGTTTTCACAACATTTGACTGGACTTTTTTATAGAAGTTGCCCCAAAATACTGACTACCAAATTACGAAATAAAAATTTTGAAATCTTCCGCGCATGCACAGTTAAAAATTATCTCATAAAAATGCCCATATCTCATCAAATATTCAATATATTCATGTTTTAATTGCAGTATACTGTTGCTACTATTCTTTGGCAAGTTTTCGGAAAGTTGTGTTAAATTTGGTTGAAAACTCTGTATGTTATAAGCAAAAAACTTTTGAATTTTTCACAGACACAATAACATCTTCATGAATATGAGAGTGCTATGCTTACACAAATCCACACAAACGTTGAACAAGACCCAAATAGTCATTTAACACAGTGACAAACCATTTCCAGCATTTTTTGTTACATAGGTGATCGCAAATATTATTTTATTATTAAATTTATTATTAATTAAATCAAATTATATTAGACAATAAATGTATAAATTTTAGATCTATGCCCACTTAATTGAAATACAGGAATTTCAATTAGGAAATAAACTAATTTTGAGTATATTAAATTACCAATATATAATTTTACATCATATTACATTTGGGATTTTCTTTTCTTGATAATTTTTTTTTCTGTAATTTTTAAACTAACATCTCTGCTGAAGAAAATCCAAAGTAAATAATCTCTAGATTTTATTATTATTACTATTTACCTTTCTAAGTACAGTTCTTTATTTGACTTTGTGGAATTTTAAATGAAAATTTATTTTTATTTTGCACAACATATAAATAAGATTTTTGATGTCAAATATTTCAAATCAATATATGTTTGTATAATTTCAATAGCATATCTTCAAAAGTGTTATAAAATATTAAAGCATTAAATATTAAATTCTCTTGTAAACAACTACAAGGTAAGAAGTTATGCTAAGTAGAGGAAAATTTTCCGTATGAATATCTGTTTTGGGCATCGACCTTTTAATATCATACAGGCAAAGACATGTCTTGTACAATACATCTACATCATTGTGATAGCATACTTCTTTGTGCATTTTCTGACATAGAAAACTGGGTGATGAATGCAAAATAGATCAAATGCAAGATAATAAGAGTTATTTAGAGTCAATTGATGTTCAAGTTCATAATTGTGTATCAAATATTAATTAGTTTAAATAATTATATATATGTAGAGGATTTTTGTACCTATGTTGCTCTTTATTAAAAAACATATGAACATTAATCTAGTAAAATGTTTAGTAATATTTCATATAGCACAAAAGTTCCTGAATACTTCTACAGGAGCTTCAAGTCATCCCATATTCCCCCTGATACTAAAATACCAAGATCAGGACTTCCTGGGGAATAGACTTTTAAGATTTCCAAGGGAATGAGCTCCCAGTAATGTCATACGGAGCAACTTCCAAGGACATCAATCTTGAGGAAATATCTAGGAAGTTACAGTGCTGGCACCACCACATGATTGATTCTAGAGTACAATACTCATTTTTTTTGCCAAAAAAAAGTGAATGTGATTTGATCAATTTCAATTTTTAATGAGTTAGTACTATGTTACAAATTATTTAATTTTTTTTAACATCAGATAATTGTTATTAACTTAATTTTTATCATTATTACAATATCTTAACATTTTAAAATTTAATTAAATATTTTAACTACCTCAATTTTTTTAATTAACTTAATTCATATTTAAAATAATTATTATTATTTTATTATCTATTAAAAAATACCATATACATTTATCTTTTTTATTATTATAACTTTTTTTGATTTATCAATTAATTAATTTTAATTAAATAGTAAATTTCTAAATTAATAGTGTAAAACCTCTGAATGGGAGACAGTTCTGGACCACATAATTTTCCTCTTATTTACAGTTAAAAGATCTATACTCATAAAAGAAGGGAGTTTTGTCTATCCGTACGTGTGTTTGTGAGTGCGATGCTGGGTGGCTCAGCTAGTATAGATATATAGCTGTTAGGAATTGAGAAAAAGGTTTGCTAAATCATACCTGCCAACAAGTCAATTTTAAAAACCTTATAATTTTTACGAAGTATTATTATGTGCTTAAAACTGCATAACATATGCATATGCAATGAAAAAAGTAATGTCATTTCATAACAACATTTTCTATACTATATTCACATATAGTCAGTTTTTTTTTTTTTTTACCAAAATAAAAACATGAGATTGCACAAGAAAATTTTTTTGCAGCTTCACACTTTGGAAACATGTTTTTGAAAAGCTGTCCTGCATGATCTGCAATAGATAGGGGCAAAGATGAACTTCACAAATAAACACTCTGCATTTGTGACTGCATTCCCGAGATCTTCAGAATTTAAGAAATAACCATGTTTCGCAGTTAGATTCTATTTTTTCAGGAAATGTTTTTTAAATCTAAGATGGTCCTTTATATCATTTTACGTTCATGAGCAATTTTAAAATATCCATTCCACGTGACACAGTGAGCAAAAAGTTCTCCTTTACGAGATTCTGTTTTTCACGAAAATTCTCTCACGAATGCTTCTATAAAAGCTTTATTATATTGCTTTGGTTTAGATTTTTCCTTTTTGTAACAATAATAGAAAATTCTAACTGAAAATAAATCGTACAGAATGATCAAAGTAAACAAATTGAAACATCAAAAAAGTTCATTATACACATGCAGATTCACACTAGCTACCGATTTAGATCTACTCCATTCTCTTCAATTTAGGGATGATTTTGAGTAAAAAAAAAATTCTGATAGGTTACAGCAGAGGAAGTTCCTTCCTGGCACTAATTATGTGTTTTTCCGTGGCCCTTTGACAAAACTTGCATTTTTTCTGCGATCCTTTAATTAAATTTGTGTTTTTTTTCATGATCCTTTAATGCAATTTGCATTTTTTCCCGTGATCATTTAAGGAAATTCATGTTTTTACGGCCCTTTGATGAAATTAGTGTTTTTCTGCTATCCTTTGACGAAATTAGCGGGGTTTTTTTTCATGATCTTTTAATGAAATTTGTGTTTTTTTCTGCAACCTCTGACAAAATTCAGTTCTTTTTGTGATCTTGATGAAATTCACATTCTTTCTGCGATCCTTTTGCAAAATATGCGGGTTTTTTTTTTTCTTTTTTTTTGTGATCCATTAACGAAATTTGTATTTTTTACGAGATCTTTTAACGAATTCCTGTTTTTTCATTGATCCTTTGACGAAATTCCCGTTTTTTTCTGTAATCCTTTGCAATCATTTCTTTTGTGCATAAAGCCGTACAGTCGCACTGTTCATCTGTACAACCATACATTTAGAACAAAATACAGCCAAACCGTACAGGTTGGCAACTATGCTAAATAGAAGTATCCACTAATGTGAAGTGTCTGTTATGGAAGTTTTGCTATGTTTTGTTTTATTTTACTTTTTTAAGTATAAGTTTGACTTATTAATTAATTACTTTTCTATTATTTTTTTTTTCAATTTACCATCCATAATATTATTATTTTTAAAATTTTTAATAATAAAAGTGATTTTTTCATTTAGTGAACTTTCATTTACCTACATTTTCTAAATAACAAATATTTCTACAGAATTTTAAACTCAGAGGTATCTTGCATTATTGCAAATCGTTTATGTGTCATGTATTGACTCTACGAACTTATTGACTTCTACTGTTCTGTATTGCCTCCATGGTCTAAATGTAAAAACTCTCCTGGGTTTGAGAGTTCGTCTGTAAAAAGTTTTAGTTCTGCTTCTGTATCTTAGCTTGTATGTTGATGTCTTTGTCCGTGCAACGTAGTTAAATTAAATTAATGTTGCAAATGATTCATTTCTTATTTCCAGCGTCATTCCATTATGAAAGTATTTAACACTGGCGACGAGCGAGAACAAACGGATTCATTTTTATTGAAATAATGTTTTATTCTTTAGTTTTTCTGAACTGAACTATTTTAGTTTCGATTCGTTCTTTGTTGGCAAGTGCATAATGTCTCTCGGTAAACTAGAAGAATTTCTAATAGGAAAAACTAATTGGACGGAATACAAGGAACGCTTGGGTTTCTATTTTGCAGCAAATGGAATTGATGATGCCGTTAAAAAGCGTGCTATTTTTCTCAGTGTGGCCGGGCCAGCACTATATTCTTTAATACGTTCTTTGTGTAACCCGAATGCCCCGGATGCTGTGAATTTTCCTGATCTGCTACTGACGTTGGATGGACATTTTTCGCCAAAACCATCTGAAATATTGTGTCGATTCAAGTTTAACAAAAGGGACCAACGACAAAATGAAAGTATCGCTGACTTTGTTGCAGAACTCCGGAAACTGTCCGAAAATTGTAATTTCGGTGCTCAGTTAGATTCCATGCTGGTCTGCGGAATCCGAAATGAAGAAATTCAGCGTAAGTTATTGGCTGATCCGGCATTAACCCTCACTACAGCCATGGATATCGCTCTGGCAGGAGAAGCGGCGTTGCGACAAGCATCTGAAATTCGAGGAAATAATAATGATTCTTACAAGCCGGTGAATCTGATTAAAGCTAAAGCGCACAACTGGGGTTCAAAGGAAAAGGAAAGTCAATCACTTTTATCAACTGAAGAATGTATGTGGTCAACCAAGGATTAGATTTAAAAAAAAAAGTATTGCTTTTAAAGGATTTTTCTGTTTGGAATTTTTACACAATTCGTTGACAATCATAAAAAGAACTTATATTTTAAATCAAAGTATCCATACTTTTAGACATTTTAAACCTCCTGAAATATTAGTTTTATTAACTAAAATTAAATTATATGTCACGAAATCATCCAAAATATTTCGCATTGTTAATTGTATGAAAAATAGTACATAATTAATTTTCCATGTGCAGAATATTTTCACAGGATTTTAAAAGATTGCTAAATGGAGACTTAACTGTAAATTTGTTTTATTTATTACAATAAGAAAATTAAAAAGTTTTGTTACAGACATGAACTTTATTAACAGTTTCTTGTTTTCATATTTAACTAGATGCAGATGTATATAAGAAATATCCATATTTTAAATATTAATAGCTAAAACATATTATTGTCATTTTAAACAATAGTTTCATGTAGAAATTTGAAAATTAAAAGCAATTTATATTATCTTAAATAATTATTGATACTTTTTTTTTAGTTATGAATTTAACTGAATCTATATCAAAGGCTTTGCAGTTTGACTTACAATAAAAGTCACAGAATTTCTGCTATACGAAGCACAAAAAATATGCATAAAAGTACATACTTTATACAAATAGTAAATACAGTTTAGTATCTAGTTCACATTACAAGAATAAAATTCTTTGAATAAATTTCCTTACATTTGTTTCTTCAATGATTTGTTGAAGTTCATGAGGTTCAGCACCAGTAAGAGCAGCACCTATAAGTAGAGAAAAATTATTAGGCCAGATGAATTAAGCAAATCAAAAAAAAAAAAAAAAAAAAAAAAATTAAAGGCTTTCTGACTGGTGCCGAAAGGAAAAGGTAGCTTTGATACTCCACGTTTTTAAGAATCCAGTTTTTTTTACTCAAACACACAAAACTAAAATTTGTAGAACCCGATTATAGAATATCCAATACATATTTTCATCAATAACGACTATGAGTGGGAATTTCACAAATAAGTCAGGTTATATCAAAGTTAACTTCATTTAGAGTAATTTATGTTTAGTTGCCAAATTTGATGAAATCATGAAGTGCCTGCCATTTTCAAACAATATGGTAGATGATGATAACCAATGAACTTGGTTGAGACATTGGTAAGTCCTGTATGCATGATCAATCACATCTAAATCAGTTAATATATACGAGTGCTGTTGCATAACAAAAGTCAGATTGTTTCAAAATGTCAGACACCTTAGAATTTCAAATGCCATATATCAGCCATTTTTTAAGATAAAGACGAAAAATGCTCGTGAATCCTTGAATTGGGGTCAAACACTTAGCTTTTTAAATCCCTAATTTTTTTTAAAGGCTGCTATTTTTAAACAAGATGGCGGTTGGTGTGTTTTGTACACATGCTTAGTCACACCCAAATCAGTTAATAAGTGCATGTGCTATCGCATGATTTAAAATCAGATTGTTTCAATATATCAACCACTGTAGAAATTCAAACTGCTTTATCTCAGTCATTTTTTGAGATAAAGACAACACAAAAAATGCTCCAAAATTCTTGTATCCAGGTCAAACACTTAAGACAAATTTTTTTTTTCAATTTCTACTTTTTTAGAACCACTTTAAAAAAAAAAAAAAATTTAAGTGGTTGCCATTATGAAACAATATGATGGATGCAGCTGGCTAGCTAACTCGTTTGAAACTTAGTTATCTCCAGTATATATGCTTAGTCACCAAATAGGCTAATAAATACATGTGCTGTCACATAACAAATATCAGATTGTTTCAAAATGTCAGCAATCCTCGAAATTCAAAATGCTATACCTCAGACATTTTTTGAGATAAAGACAAAACAAAATATGATCTGGAATCAAAGGCCAAATACTTAAGAAAAAAAATCTTTTTCAATTTGTAATTTTTTTTAAACCACTTCAAAAAAAAAAAAAAAAGCTGTTTTAAAACAAAATGGTGGATGAAGCTGGACAAAGAACTCGGTCGAGACATTGGTATATACTATACACATACCAAGTCCCATCCAAATCGGCTCATTAATACGTGTGCTATCACATGACAAAAACCAGATTGTTTCAAAATGCCAGCAATCCTAAAAATTTCAACTGCTATATCTCAGCCATTTTTTGAGATAAAGACAAAACAAAAAAATGTTCTGGAATCCTTGTATCAAGGTCAAATACCAAAGAAAAAAATATTTTCAATTTCTAGTTTTTTTTAACTTTATTTACAATTTAAAAAAAATTTAAATTGCTGCCATTTTGAAACAAGATGGCAGATGAAGCTGGCCAATGAACTTGGTTGAGACATTGGTATGTACTATGCACATACTAAGTTACATCCAAATCGGTTCTTAAATACCAGAGTTACAGCATGACAAAGATCAGATATATATAAATCTAGATGGGCAACATCGTTCCTTTTAAAGAATCGTTCCAGTCACAACCGTTCACCGAAAGGAACGAGTTCTTTGGAGTCGTTCCTTTTTGGAATCGTTCTGAAAAAAAGGAATGATTCCGAGAAAAAAGGAAGGAATCCAAGTAAAAGGAACGAATCCGAGAAAAAAGGAACGATTTTGAAAAATAAAGGATTCCAAGGAGAAAAAAACACTTCTGAGATAAAGAGAACCACATGCAATCCATAATATTTATTACTAATTTATTTTCTTATGTATCCATCCCTTTTCTTACGCATCCAGTCGCCTTAATTTTGTAATGTTTTGGACAGATGATTTTGTTTTTAAGAGTTCATTTCATTGATCAGTGTGTGCAATTAATTTTCAGTTATTTCTAACTTTATGATTTATGGCATTAAGCATAATTCCTCTTGAAAATTTACCCCTGGTTCCTGGTTGAACTTTCATTTACTGCTGTAGTTTATCCAGGAAATTTTACTGTAGCTTCGGTTTTGGTGATAAGGGTGGTGCGGCGGTCTATTCGATTTTCAGTGTAATCATTGGTTTCTCTTGAAAATATGTCATCAAATGACTGTCCATTTATATTATTACTTTATACAATGTGTCTTTACTCTCAACGATGTCCAATGGTTAATTCCTAACCGTTAGTCAAAGACATACAGTTCCAATTACAAAAATGTTTTAAATAAGGTAAAAAATTATTCTGAAAGTCGTTTGGATCAATAAAAATATTTCTAAAAAAGTTACAAAATTTAATTTTTTATACAGTCTCCCAGCCCTATAAGTGATATTTAGTAAAAATTTCCTGTTCCCTTAAAAGAAAGACAAAAAAAGTCCCATTCATCTAACACTAAAATTGACGAAGTTATACGAAAATTTGAAATGCAAGACTTATGCCACTTTTCTGCATCTGAATACACATGAGTTCAGCCATGCTTCTAGGGGTCGTAAACAAAGTGCTTTAAGTATTTGAAGGATTTATTTCATGTGTATCTGCGCTTTGAAAGAAATCGTATTACGACAGATTTTTGTAAGGATTTGAAGCATTCTCTTTTCATGATTTTTTTAACAAAAATTATGCTATTTTTATAAGCTTTTATTTAACTTGAAACGATCATATGTATGTCTTTCCAGTTCAAAATTTGTACTCGAAATTCAACTCACTTTAAAATATCCAATCGAGGCTAAATTTAACATATTGACGTAAATCCGATGACAATGTAATATTATTATGATTTTCAGTGCTTACCATTTGTACTTATTTTACAGGGTAACACTGAACATTTTGGATAGATTACTGCCAACAAGTTTACGAAAAAGTTTTAGATTAGATAACACAAGACAGCGATGGTTGTGTTTTTTAATTTTAAAAATTCATTTTTAAGTATTTTTTAGCACTGAATCCGAAAATTACCTTCATTTTTAAACATGTCAGGGTTTTTCGCAAATAGTAAATTTCAAAATTGAAAAAATAGCTGATACTATAAAATAGAGTTGATGGTTGTATTTTTTAACTTTTACGATTGATTTGTATGTGCTTTTTAGCACTTAATGTGAAAATTACCTTCATATTTAACCATCGTGTTAGACTTTTTTGCAAATGGTAAATTTCAAAATTAAAAATAGCGAAAATCTGATACTACAAAATGGATGTAAAACTTCATTTATTCAATTTAATTTTATTTAATTCAACAATTTATTCAATTTTTGGCTTATACTGGGATTCTTACAGCTAAACAGCTCAGGGATCTGATGATGTGGGAGGGGAAGATGTTCAATTAAAACTTTGAAATTTACAATTTGCAAAAACTCCTGACGTGATGGTTAAAAATGAAGGTCATTTTCGGATTCAATAGTAAAAAATACATAAAAATCAATTATCAAAAGTTAAGGAAATAACAATCACATCTATTTTATACTATCAGATTTTCATCATTTTTTCACTTTTTAGCTTTCAAATTTACGATTTGCAAAAAATCTGTGCTTTGTGATAAAAAATGAAGGCCATTTTTTGATTCAGTGCTACAAAATACATAAGAACTAATTATCAAAAACTAATACACATGACAGAACACAAATTTGCATCCTAGTGTAATCTAATAACATTTCAAAATACGTGTCATTTTGTAAAAAATCGAAGTTGTTGCTTTTTAACATTTTATTTAACGAAAATTCTATTATTTTTTTCATGTTATATGTTCAGTACAAGCTGTATATTTTGCATTAATATTTCAGAATGATTATAGATTTCAAATTTATAATACAATGTTAATTTTACTATAGACTATTTTTTTATATATCTGATGATTATTTATATTTCTAGTAAATTTGCAAATGACCCCTATTTTGCAGTAAAAAATATGCTCCAACTTTAAACAGCTATTACTATGGTCAGTTTTAATTGTAGAATAATAGGACTTTTTTTGTCTTACTTGTAAGTGTAATAGGAAAATTTTACTAAATATAACTTGAAGGACCAGCGGACCGTATAAAAAATTAAATTTCCGTCAATATTTTCCCTGATCGAGAAAATCCTCTCTCAATATTAGCACTACCATGAGAGAGGGATAAACATGCCTTCACAACTTTTGAAAGTGTGGGATACTTATCAGAATCAAAATGTTTAATATCAAATATTTTTGACCAATAGTGATCAATCCTAATTTTCTCATCATTATCGTTGATACATAAAGACAATATTTCCCATTCAGTTTTTATTTTTTCTGAATTGATTTTTAGTGGCAATACCTGAATAACAGTACAAATATCTTGGAATGAAGTTTTTGATTTTATTTTCGAGGGCTGTAAACATTGAAAACACTGGAGATTATTTCCTAGCTCAATTTTTTTCATTATGTATTGAGCAGCTGAAATAAAATGTTTTTGGACGGAAAATAAGAAATGTTTTTTATCACTTTCTGGCACTCTAGATAATAAACTCTGCACTAAGAGTTTTTCAAGCAAAAATTTCAAATTTCCATATAAAACATGGATTAACGGTTCATTTTTCTGAAAATACCCAGTGAATTCAGTAAAAAGACGGGCACTTTCGATAACAAAATGCAATTCTGCTTTTAAAGTCTTCTTTTTTAAAAGCAACACAATTCTTTTAAATGAAGACGTATGTGTTAACCGAGATATTTTCATTGGAACATAACTCAGAAAATACTCAATTATCGCATCCCATTGCTGCAAGATTCTTACTGCAGCTGACTCAATGGTAAGCCACCGTGAGTTTACATGTTTCAAAAAATGAAGTTGAGGCACTTTCATTTTCTTTTGTATGTTGTTGAAGTCCTCCCAACGAGATGGCCAATCATGGAAAAAGTGATAAATATGTACTATGAAATCTGAGATGTCACAACCCAATTCTTCTAATCCTTTCTGAAAGGCATTGTGAACCATATGGACATTGCAGAAACCAATATTCACTAAACCTTTCTCCCTGCAAAGTTTTACTTCTTCGTTAACCAAACAAAATACTTTTTTGTTCATGTTTGGTCTACCACTACCTAACATTAATAAGTTTGCCAGTGATAAGTTTGCATTGTCTAATGTTAACAAGATTTTTTCTTTGACTGCTTCAGCAGTAGCATGACCTAAATAAAAAGTTTCAAGATGTTTTGAGATAATTTCCTTTTTACTTGGGGACCAGAATCTAACGCTTGTTTGGAGTTCTTTTAGTCCAGCATTGTTTGTTGTTTCATCAAATTGTAGAGTAAAATATTCTCCTTGAGCCTCTTTCAAAGAAATATTTCTAAAATAGGGAGTCAATGCTTCAGTAATTAAGTATCCTGCTTTTGTTGGATTAAGAGAAAAGCCATCAGGTGCACCATCTCTAAACATTGCTTTGAAAACTTCTGCAATATCTTGGCATGAATTTAAAGACATGTTTGAACTTATAGTCTTCATACACCAAATTAGTTCAGCAGCATAGGCTGCATCTTTTGGACTGTATAATGCTACATTATTTGTAGCCCCAGCAGATATTTGTAGTTGAAAGACTTTTTTTAATTTCCATATTGCTCATGTGTTTGTCTCTTTCTGCATGCTTATTTAGTGCATAGAATCCCTTTTCAATACTAAAGGAACATTCACAGACAGTACAAAAAGCTCTTGTATTGTCTTTTCTTCCCCACTCAGAAACTTTAGATCCATTATTATCCTCTCTATCCAGCCATTCATCCAAAAAGTGGCACTTTCCCATTGTTAATTCTGTGGGAAAAAATTACACATTAGAAGAGAGAAAAATAAAATTGAATAACATTCACGCAATATTATATAATTTATTATTTCCAAATATGTTTATTTTGGGATATTTATTTTATATATCTAAGATTTTAAAATTTAAGCATTTTATTATTAACTATTCACATGACAGAGTTGTACCAAAGTTATAATTATGATTAACAGCCATACAGTTTTCAACTAGACAATCTGTTTCAGATAAATTTTCCTGATCCCAGAAAAAGGTACATTTAGAAATGGAAAAAATATCTTGTCATTTACCTGCTGTGTCTTGTATACAACTTTCTGAGAAATTAATATAAAAATTTAAAAGTATGTTATGAGACACTTTAAATATGCCTAGATTACTTTAAAATATGAATATCTTGCTATCAGGGTCAGCAACAAAAAAAAACTTTCACAGACTTTTCACGAAATTATCATTTTTACCGCAGCGTTTTGACGAAATTTGAGTCTTTTCTGTCACGCTTTCAGAAAAATTGCGTTTTTCCGGAACCATTTGATGAAAATCGTGTTTTTCTGCGATCGCTTTACGAAATTCGCGCTTTTCTCCCCGATCCTACAATGAAATTCGCATTTTTTTCTACGATCCTTCGACGAAATTCGCGTTTTTTCTGCGATGCTTTCACAAAAGTTATGTTTTTCCCGGACCATTTGACGAAAAAAGTTTTTTTTTTTTTTGCGATCGCTTGACAATATTAGGTTTTTTTCCCTTCGATAATTCAACGAAATTCACATTTTTTTCTACGATCCTTCAATGGAATTCGCGTTTGTTCAGCGATCTTTTGCTGAAATTTGCTATTTTTCGCAATCAATTGACTAAGTTTTCATTATTTTTTCCGCGACAGATTAATGAAAATTGCGATGTTTCTCCAAGTGAGCTGTTGGCATATTTGTGACATTATTCTGCACAAGACTGATGAAAATTGCAATTATTTTTCTTAACATATTATCAAAATTTACGATTTTTTTTCTGTGACTGACAAGAGAAATTTGCATTATTTTTATTTCATTAATTATCAGTAGCCATGTTTTAGAAAAACATAAAAATAGTTTAAAAACTATTTCTTTTAGATTGTAATTTTCCTATTAATTAAAGAACACTGATTTTGACAACTACTAATAAAAATATATATACACGCAATTTCTTGGAATCATCCGATCGCGAACTGAGGAATCGCTGGGATCCCTAGATAACTGAAATCAAATTAGATTGAGTATTTAATGTTTTTTGCTTTGGGCAAAAATTTCCGTATTTTTTACTTTATTACTGTACTATCATATTTTATCCTACATTTTCGGAAACTCCGGTATTTCCTAAAATGTTGGCTACTATGTGAAATCTAATAATTCAGCCCAGACCGACCCGACTCATTTTCTACAAAGCATGCCGATATTTATCTGTCAACCTTATCCTACAATTAAATTATTAAAAAAGGGCATTTACGTAAGCATAGATTTTATTTTCATATTATTTGTCCACAATTCATAAAATAATAATAATGACCATGTAGGCAAATGTATACATAAACACTCATTAAGGAAAAAAAATGATTTAGATAAATTCAAATGAAGTTTCAGTAAGAAAATCAATGTAGTTCAGAAAGAAAGAAAAAGAGGATTTTAAAGAAAAATCAATTTTAGTGCTCTCCAAAGAAAAAAAATAAAGATTTTAAAAACTATTTTTCTGCAATTTTATAAAGCAAAACAAAATCCTGAAGAATTCGTAAAAAATGTAAAGGGGAGAGTAGAAAAATACCCTGTCTCAGAAAGTACGAGTTCCAGACCCAAACCGACAAAAATCTTAAAAAAAGTAACCCTTTAACTAGTCAGGCTAAAGTCAGAATTCAAAATATGATGGACAGAAGAAAAAAGGAACACTCTTTTCGATTTCAAATCATTTCAATAGTAGTCGTGCATATGCTAAAGGCCTGCATGAACCTTGCTGACAAAATTATAAATAAAATTTTCAAACGGGCCGGGCCGACAGAATAAAGACACGTTTTTTAATGGGACGAATCGGGCCAATAAAAAAAAATAAATAATATGAGACGAATCAGGCCAGTAAAATTAAGTAAACGGTTCAGTCAGGCTGATAAATGATTAGACTGATCTACCGGTTCCATATAACAAATTCCAGAAACTTTCCCACCAAGAATTGTGGAGAACAGGCTTAACAGCAAACATAAATAATCTATAATAAGGAATAAATAATAAAAATAACAACAGCAAAGGCCTTCTCTTTTTCTTTATTATTAAAAAAAAGATTATATCTGCGTAGTTAATTGACCAATTACGTTAGAATTTTCAGCAAGTTCTAATAACAATAAATTAGGCCGCTTACCGAATTTATACTAAAACATAATAAATTTCTAGAAAGTTAGAACGTCCAACAAAATCGCCCGCTATTAGAGCTGCTCGGAAAGGGGAGGGGGAAAAAAAAAGCAGACACTCACGATCTGCGGTTGTTTATTTAGCTTGGAGAAGCGGAAAATTATCAGCATAGGATGGCTAGATTTGCCTATTTTTAATGAGGATCGCAATAAACAATTTCGATAAAATTTATTTGCAGAAGCAAAACTGAGGAAAAATATTTGCTTCAAACGTATCAACTTTTTTGCACAAAGATCCTTCTTTTTTTTTTTTTTCCTCTCTCTCTAATATCTTTCATTGACGTGGGGAAAAAAGTTGTAATTTGGAAAACAATGCGGTTACGTTACTGTACTAGTTTTTCAAATTACTGGTGTGGATTATTGAGAGTAAAATTCTGCATACCCACACCCGACCCATGGTTTGAGTCGGGTAGGCGCTATATTTTTTAGTTGTCATAAGTCGGATTCACTTCTACATTTTTGCTGCGGCCGGGTTGACATTCATTGCTTTGGGTTCAGGTCCGTTTTGGGTTGGGTTCTGACACTTAGGATCGAGGTCGTGTGACCTGATTTTTCAAAATAATGTCCAAGATATTTTTTCTGATTAAAAATCTATATACTAAAATACGTTTACATAACAGACACTCCTGTAAAGCAGACACCTCTATATAGCAAACATTTATATTCGTACGGTTATACTTCTGACGGCGATAATATACTTATAATTTTTTAAAAAAAACCCGTGGAAACATACAATTAAAAAAGTTCAGAAATAAAAAGAAACAAAAAGTAAATCAGGGGTCATGCTAACCATTCGGCTATTTGTTGAATGCGAATACATTGTGAAATTGACAAGAAAAAAAATAGTATGGCGAAAAAGCTGGCGAATTTTTTTTTTGAGACTCTTTGGTTGTAAATGAATCATGTTTTGCAACGTAAATGAGTTTCTGTTTTTAGTGTGAGCTCACGTACGGCCGCATTTCCAGCCTATATTCCCCCTTTTCTTCTCAGTGGCCAATTAGGGGTGATTCTGTTCCGAATTTTCAGAAAATTTAAGGCCATAATCATTTCCGAAAATTTTAAAAAATTGGTCATTAATCCAAAAATTTGGACATAAAAAATATCGTGGATTTCGACAAATGGTAGCCGATAAAAATTAATTTTGTCAATCGTTTGCAGGAAAATCGCGAATTTCACAAAAGATCGGGAGAAAAATGCAAATTTCGTCAAAGAATAGCAGAAAAACATGAATTTTTGTCAAAAGGTCATGAAAAAAACTGCAAATTTTATCAAAAGATCGCGAAAAAACTAGCTAATTTCATCAAAAAATCATGAAAACCTGCACATTTCGTCAAAAGACCGCGAAAATCCACATAAATTTCGTCAAAAGATCGCAAACTTCGTGAAAAGATCACGAAAAATAGCAAATTTTGTCAAAAGATTGCGAAAAAAACTACAAAAGCCACTTATACATAATATATTTAATAAACCTACTTCAAGCTTGAAAGGGCTAATGATAATAATTATGATTTGTATCTATATGTGATATATATATATATGTATACATAATATAATGTGTGCATAATATACTTTTGGCTAATAATAGATAAATTTGGCTAATGATTTTCAAATTTGGCTAATATTCTTAATTACTTAGCACGGTCCCTGGTAAATTAAATGTAGACTTACCTTTTCATGCAAGAATTCATCCAGAAATCACAGAAGAGAAGGAAATCCATCTGTCTAAAATAGCGTTGCCGTCGTCAAATAATTGAAAACTACCACTAGGAAGGAGAGCACATATGTACAGAAAACGCAAGGAATCAATCTGACTAAACTTAGCACGTGCACATTATTCTCAAAAGCCCATGTTCACACAAGCATATATTGAGTTGAGGAGGCACTTAGAAGTCAAAGAAAGGATATTTCCCCAATGGTCATCTCAAATAGTTCTGTTGTATGCTAGAGAAAGGAACTCACACGCATATGTCACGCTCATTCTGGCAAATCACCAATAAGTAACGGTCACTTTTTAACAAAATGAAACTTGTCAAACGACAATTCAAGCAGGTGCAAGAAGTGAGAGTTTGGGTCACGCTCCCATTCTTTGTTTAGATTCACCCCACAGACTTCTATCTCTAACTCCTGGGATAATCCACGTCGATTGATGGACTACTTTAAATGTAGTCCCCGCGGGCTTAAAATATTATCGATGTTATACATTTAAATGAAAATAAAATTTCAAGTAAAAGTCTGTTAAAAGTCAGAAAAAATGGACTTTACGGACCAAATGATCAAAAAATGGACCAATACAGACTTGAAGCAAAAAAAAATGGACCAGTTCCCCAAAAGCAGACCTAGTGGGAGCCCTGTTAATGGGACATTACAGTACCTTGAGATGTATGAGAAAATGTTTAAAATATTCAAAATATCGATTTATAAAGCATGTTAACTCTTCAATAAAATATGGAAAAAAAACTGCACATTTTTATGAAATGAAGGCTTTTACTAAGTTTCGGTTTCGGATCGTTTAGCGTTCTAGATATCGGGATGCTGGATAATAGATCTATACTGTATATAGTTTTATTCATCAGAAAATACTCAGAATTTTCAATGTAGTAAAAACCCAACCTGCGCACGAAGTAAGTAACTCTTTGAATACAGAACAGGATTGGCAACAACTTTTATATTCAATCAAAAAAAAATTCTTTGAGGTAGATTTCTCTTGAAAATATTTTAATATAAGTGTATGGCAGAGATTACTTTTCAAAAAGTGTCACAATAAAAAATAGTCCACAGGGATGTATATGTCCGACCGTAATCAAATGGCCAGTCAACCTGACACGAAACAAAAAAAAAAAAAAAAAAAAAAAAAATTGTCAACCTGCCTCAATATGTGTCGCGGATCGGTCATGCTGGTTTTGGGAAAAATCTGGTTGCCAGAGCACAACTGATTGACAATAATCGCTGTTTGTTTCCATGATCTTTGCAATATTTTTCCACTGTAAAATTTGGAAATTGTATTTTTTCTGTGAATAATCTGCCAAATTAACTCTTTTTTCAAAGTCCAATTACCAAAATCCGCGATTGTTTTCACAGTGGATTGGCGAATTAATTTTGCGTGGTTCTGCAAAAAAAAGAAAAAAATGCTGTGGTCTTTCACAAAAATGAAAAAATATTCCTGGAAGAATCCCATGCTTGTGAAAGACATTAACAGGGCAAATCTCGCTTGCTATTTTAAACCCTTCCCTTAAAGAAAACTTTGTCCACATCCTTCCAATAACTTTTTGCAATGGCTCCACACCCCTGCAGTAAAACCTGCAAAGAAGAAGTCGAAAGGTCAGGAAAAAAAAGCTCCATTTTAGACAGGTCTTTGTCTTAGCAAGTATAATTTTATGGTGTTTTTTCCCCATAGAAACTTTATTTTTTTTTCCTGTTTGCGAAAGAATACTTTTTTTGACAGATTTAATTTTCCCAAGTTTTACACTAAATGTATCATACCTATGCTCTTCAGAGGTGAACACATTATAAGAAAGGATGTCTTAACAACCTTAGATGATACTTGTAACAATGGGAACTGTATATAATGGAATCCTTTCTTAAACAGAAAATTTTCTTAGTATCTTGAGTAGTATACCTGCTAAGATGAAAATCTGCTTAAAACAGAATATTTAATCACTTCTCATTTGGAGACGAGAGAATATACTCCCCCCCCCCCCCCCTCGGCTATGCCACTGCTCTCAAAGAAAACTTTGCACCCTCCCCCACCACCACCAAGAAAGTTTTGAAATGGCACCCCTGCTTATAACTAAGCAATTAGTCATGTTTAACATGCTTGAATTCTAATCTTATGGGTGTTGGTTCAGTAAGAACTCAAATTCTCCTTGCTAATATGTTAAACCTATGAGAGGAGGGGGGGGGGGGGCGATAATTTCAAAATATTTTGACAACAAAAAAAAGGAACTTTTAAGAAGAGGACACAGAAAAAATAAGCTAAAAATATTAATTTCTTGACGGTATATTTTATTTTAAGAATATGAAAGCATTTCACGCGACATAGGTTTAACATTAGCAAGGGGGATTCAAGATCTCACTGATTAACACCCTTAAGAATTAGACAGGCTACCTAGTTCTCCTGAAGCAGAGAAATTAAATTTTCACAAAGTAGACCAAATAATGATCTTTTACATGTAAAAAAATGTAACATGAACACAGGGTTCAATTTTTATAACTACGATTTTATATCTACTGAAAATCTACATGTATAAATAAGTGCAGTTAAATTTTTTTTCACAAATTACAGGAAAGCTTTTAATCATACCTAGATCTGATAAATAGACAGGATTATCAATAACACGTTGTCCAGCCTGAATCATCTGCTGAACTGATTCTCTATACAATGGATTAAGAGCAATGATTTCTCGAATGGTTTTCACAATTTCTTGAGTAAGGGCCTAAATGAAAAAAGTATTTTAAAAAATTATGATTACATATTAATAAAAAAGAACAATTTATCTTCTTTTTTTTTTGAGAATGAATCATGAATAAATCTTAAATATGAATTCACTTTAATGTGATAGAAGATATTCTAATAAGTGATTGTTAAAAGATATTTATAATTATACATTTTTAAAATTATTTTTGAACACATTTTTTATCAACAAATTTTATAAGCAGAAAATATTTGAAGCCAATGAATTTGATTAATTATTATTTTTTAATAAGAAAAGGGGGAAAATGAGGTATGATTTATTATTTAACAATCATTAAAAAAATACAACTCATTAAAAAACTAATAAGAAATTAAAAAAAAAAATCAAGTTTTAAATCTACCCAAAAATACAGTAAAATCTAGATTATAAACCCCCAATTTTCAAAAGCAAAAACAGTTAAATTTAAGAGGATTGGATTAAAAAAAAATTATCCTCATTAATTTAGAAGCCAAAAAAGCTAAACATACAGAAGAAAATCTCGTCTTTCAACAGATTTCCATCTCTAGCATTATAACAGATTTTCACTTTTAAAAAAGGAAACAAAATTAAATACCTCCCATTATTAAAATTTTGTTCAGAGGTGTTTGCTACTTTATTGTAAAAATAAATAATCAATCATCTAAAGTCTTCCCCACCCACCTCTTGAATTTACTATTTTGCCATCCTCTGATATCAAACAAGCAAAGTTTAACCTCAAGAACTCTATTTTTTTTCGACATATTAGTTACTTTATAATAACAATAAATAAACAACCTGCATCACCTAAATTATTCCCTTCCACACCCCCAACCCTCACATCTCACAAAGTTTAAAATCTTTATTAGAATTATTTAATTTTTAAATTTCTTTCTCGCTTATTTGTGATTTTGTTATAACAATAAATGAATAAAAATAATCAACTAAATCCCCCACCCCCCCCCCCAAAAAAAAAACAAAAACAAAAACAAAAACAAAACAAACAAAAACAAACAGTATATGTATATCATATATTCTCTTCTTTGCAGACAAAGTTTAAAATCTTTAGATAAAATTCTTTTTTTTATCCCCCTATTTATAATTTTCTTGTTTCAAAATAAAAGAATTACCTAATTACCTCTCCCCTCCACCACAAAAATTCTGCTTTTTCCTTTGTTCTCTTGCATAGAAAGTTTTATTATCTTTTAAACGATTTTTATACTTTACTTTGTAACTGTTGTGTGTTTGTAATACCTTCCTCTCAATAGATGGCGCCTCTACTGAGCGTTTGTTGCGATCGGAGATCGACAATGATCGCAGTTGTGTGCTAGTCGCTATGTAGTGAGGTTGTTCTTATATCAATAAAGCTATGTTAGTTTATCCTAGAATTATGGCGTTTGTTCCACAACTTTAGTAAGCCCTAAAGTTATATCAATTGACGACGAGATGCAATTTGATGTTAAAAGAAGAGAAATTTTTTTTTTCTCTCTCTTCCTTGATTGGAATGACGCCGGCGATCTTTGCAACACGCGACCCTAACACGCGGTCGCCGGTAGCAGCGCACACCACCGTACGAAGCCTAACGCATTGGTACGTATTTTTGCATAAGATGGGCTCTTTTGGGCAGATTAAGGAATACGATTCATCAGCAGAATCGTGGACTTTGTACACTGAAAGACTGGAACAGTTTTTTTTATAGCTAATGGGATCGATCAAGCAGATCGAAAAAGGGCTATTTTTCTAACTGTCGTTGGCCCAACTACCTATGCCTTAATACGTAATCTCCTTTTGCCTGCGGCACCAAATACGAAGACTCTGGAGGAAATAATTCACGTTCTGAATTCGCACTTTGATCCAGCGCCGTCCGAGATCGTTGAGAGATATAAATTCAATAGCAGAGTGCGACGCGCCGGCGAATCTGTCGCCAATTTCATCGCGGAGTTATGCAGCTTGGCTAAGCATTGTAATTACGGCACATCTCTCGATGAAATGCTGCGAGATCGGATCGTTTGCGGGATCCAAGATGAAAGTATCCAGAGAAAACTCCTATCTGAAAGCCAGTTAAGCCTAACGAGGGCTACAGAAATCGCAGTAACTATGGAGACTGCGGCCAGGGACACTAGCAACCTACGGATGGCGTCCGGATCCGGCTCGGAAGTAAATAAAATTCATTTAAAGAAGAATATTGTACCCAAAAGTTTGAATTCTCGTGTTTCAACTCAAAATGCCGAAAAATGCAATCAATGTGGAGGTAATCATGTGTCCAGCGAATGCCGTTTCAAAAATTCAACTTGCCATGCGTGTAAGAAAATTGGCCACATCGCTAAAGTTTGCCAATCTAAGAAGAAAAATTCTGGAGTTCGGGTGCATAATGTGCAAGTGGAGGAGGCTGAAAATAAAGTACCTGTAACTTACACACTATTCAACATCTCAGGGATGGAAGAAACCTTGCCACCTGCTAGAGTTGAGTGTCTACTCCAAGGTAAGCCATTCGTTTTTGAAGTGGATTCAGGTGCCCCCTTTTCTCTAATGCCTTTAAATGAATTTAATAAAGTAAAAGAGTATTTTCCTCCTTTGGAGCAAACCTCAGTTAAGTTAAATTCTTATACAGAGCATCCTATTGAAGTGATTGGTATGACTCAAGGTGAAGTGTCCTATGAAGCAAAGTCTCACTCATTACCTTTGATGGTTGTTGGACAAGGAAGTATTAATTTAGCAGGCCGTAACTGGATTTATCCATTGCAATTAATGAATGTTTTTAAAAATGTAAATCATCCTTATGCCATAAACAATCTGCCAACTTCTGAATTGTTGTTCCAGAACCTTTTAGAAAGATTTAAAGATCTATTTTCACCAGAATTAGGTCTTGTGAAAGATGTCAAGGTGCATTTAATTAAGAAAGTTTCTGCAACTCCAAAATTTTTTAAGGCACGCCCAATACCGTATGCTCTGGTAGACAAAGTTGACCAAGAGATAGTTCGGCTGGTTCAAGCAGGCATTCTTGAACCAGTGAAGACCGCTGAGTCTGCAGCACCAATTGTACCTGTGTTGAAGCGTGACGGCCGCATTAGGATATGAGGAGATTTCAAATTAACGACAAACAAGATGACTGAATTAGAGCAGTATCCACTTTCTAACATCGAAGACTTATTTGCCCAGCTGTCAGGTGGAGTTGTTTTCTCTAAATTGGACCTCCGTGATGCCTACTGCCAGTTACAACTGGATGAAGAGTCAAAAGATCTAGTCATCATTAATACACATAAGGGACTGTTCCGGTATATCAGAATACCTTTCGGAGTAGCCTCTGCTCCAGCTGTGTTCCAGAGAGAAATTGATAAAATTCTGTGTGGTCTGAAGGCTGCTTGCTATCTTGATGATGTTTTAGTGTTTGGAAAAGATGAAGCTGAACATTTACAGAACTTGACGGCTGTTCTAACGCGGTTACAGGAAGCTGGTATGAAACTCAACCCTGACAAATGCGAATTTTTGAAGACTTCAGTTGAATATCTTGGTCATCAGATTGATAGTAAAGGACTTCATCCGCTAGAGTCTAAAGTCGAAGCAGTTGTCAATACACCAGATCTGAAGAATAAGGATGAACTACGTTCCTTCATTGGATTGATTACGTACTATGCTAAGTTCCTGCCAAACATGGCCACTTTGTTAGCGCCAAATTACAGAAAGAAGCTTTCTCTAAAGTGAAAGAAACCTTACGAAATTCATCACTGCTGATACATTTTGACAATAAGAAGGAAGTTGTGTTGGCTTGTGACGCCAGTCCCTATGGTCTTGGAGCTGTATTATCTCATGTAACCGAAGATGGTGATCGCCCAATAGCTTTTGCGTCACGTTCCTTAACTGACGCTGAAAAGAATTACAGCCATATAGAAAAGGAAGCTCTATCCCTGGTCTTTGGCGTAACAAAATTTCGTAAATACCTGTTAGGACAAACATTCACGTTACTTACTGATCATCGTCCCTTAGTTAATCTCCTTTCTGCAGACAAGCCTGTTCCAGTTATGGCTGCTGCGCGAATTCAGCGTTGGGCTCTGACCCTTGCAGCATATTCATACACTATCAAATACAGAAAGGGTAGTTTGCACGCTAATGCCTGCAGTCGGCTGCCCTTAAATACGAAGCATCCTGATCTGCCAGTTCCGACAGAGTCAGTGTTGTTGTTGACACAGTTAGACGACACTCCAGTGACGAGGCATCTGATTGCAACAGAAATTAACAAATGTCCTGATCTACGCAAGCTAAAATCTTACATCTTAAACAGCTTTCCGAAGAAAATAGAGCAAAATCTACACCCTTTTCTAAGAGTAAAAGATGAATTATCTTTTGAAGGAGACATCATTTTCAGGGGCTTACGTGTATTTATTCCACCAAAATTTAGGAAATTCATACTAGACGAGTTTCATTCATCTCACCAAGGCATAACGGCTATAAAGGCCCATGCTCGTTCCAGTGTTTGGTGGCCAGGATTAGATAATGATCTTGAAGCAAGAGTGAAGGGTTGTGTTGTTCGCCAGCAAAATGCTTCAGCACCTCCAGTAAAGTACTCTTCTTGGCCTGTGCCAGAACAAGCATGGGAGCAGATCCACATTGACCATGCGGGTCCAGTGGAAGGCCACATGTTGCTAGTAATCGTGGATGCCAAAACAAAGTGGTTAGAAGTGGCACAAGTCTCAAGTACAGCATCTTGTGTAACCATAATGGTGTTACGTAGCCTGTTTTCTCGTTTCGGCATTCCCAAAAGTCTGGTCAGCGACAATGGCCCTGGTTTCAGCAGTGCAGAATTTGGTGAATTTTTAGCTAACAATGGCATTTCCGAGGTTAAAACACCACCATACCATCCATGTTTGAATGGTTTAGCAGAACGAGCGGTCCGTACAGTCAAATCAGCCTTGAAGAAAATGACTGGAGGGACTTTTGCAGAGAGGCTGTCTCGATTCCTTTTCAACTACCGCAATACACCATCGGCAGCGACGGGAATATCTCCAGCAATGTTCGGTCGACCTCTTCGAACACGGCTGGACCTAATTTGAGATACTGTGACCCAGACATGTGAGATGAAAGAGACAGGGTCAAAGAAAATTTCAAAGGGCACTCCAGTTTGGGTGCATGCATTTGGTCGTGGCCCACCATGGGTTGCTGGCAATATTTTACGTCCATTGGGAAAAGATGTGTATGAGGTCTCTACCCCCATGGGAAACTGGACTCGACACATCGACCAGTTAAGGCTCAGACAGGAAGAGCTGACTAGTGAAATTCCTACTTCACTTAAGTTAACAGCTACTGCTGCACCATAATCAGAATCTGCTGACTTGCAGACTGAGGTACTCACTTGCGCTCCCAAACCTCCTCTGCTCTCCTCAGAGGTAAGTTCTCCAGGCAGAGTGAGCAAGTCGCCTGCAGAACCCCCAGTGCTATCACCACAAGTGCTCACTCGTGATGAAAATAGTACTCCATTGATTAGACGTTCAAAACGTGTAAGAGTAAAACCAGTACGTCTCCAGTTATAAACTGACAAACTGTTCGTTAGTTTTTGAACTGTTCTCTGTGAAATACTGTTACATCTAAAATTATAGACTGACAAACTGTTCGTTAATTTTTGAACTGTTTTTCTTAAAAGACTTTTGTTTTGAACTGTCTACATGTAATGGCGTTTACATCTTGTACTTTAAGAAGGGAGGGAATGTTGTGTGTTTGTAATACCTTCCTCTCAATAGATGGCGCCTCTACTGAGCGTTTGTTGCGATCGGAGATCGCCAGTGATCGCAGTTGTGTGCTAGTCGCTATGTAGTGAGGTTGTTCTCATATCAATAAAGCTATGTTAGTTTATCCTAGAATTACGGCGTTTGTTCCACAACTTTAGTAAGCCCTAAAGTTATATCAGTAACAACGATAAATAAATAACCATTACTTAGCTCTCACCTTAAATCTCAATTCTCCCTCTCCAAGCAAAAAGAGTGAATTTCTAGGCAGGAAGGGGGGGGGGGGGGAAGGAGATTTTCGTCTTATTTGCTATTTGGCTGTTCTCACCACTGACTTTTGTTAAATGGCATAGAAAAGTTATTTTAAAAAACATGTTTACTTTAACACATTATACATTGAATTTTCAGGGAAGAGGAAAATTTTTTGCTCTGTTTCTGTATCCCAGCATATTTAGAAATTCCTCTTTAGGGAAAACAAGGACAAAGATTTCAGGGAGGAGAGATTTTAGAAGACTGATATTTAACCTAAAGGCAATAATAATTAAAAAAAAAAGTTTGTATTAAAGATTTTGAACTATTGTCTGGAGGTGGTGGTGGGGGGGGGAGGGGGTGCGGGGGGCTTAGGGAGAAGTAAAACTTTTGAGGGAGAGGAAAGTAATTTTTTATTCATAGCTACTAAAGAGTAATAAAACAGAAGATTTTTTTTTTTTAAATAAAGTTTTAAAGAGTTTAAACTTTGTATGCTGGGGGGGGGGGGGGGGAAGGCGATCTTTGAGAAGGAGAGAAGAAAGATAATTTAGATGGCAGATTATTTATTTATTGTTATTAAAGAGCAACAAACAGGGCATAGGATTTTTTTTCTATAAAGAGTTTTAAAAATTTGAAATTTTATTTGCTGATAGTAGGAGGGGGGGGGGGGGATTTAGATGACTGGTTATTTATTTATTGCTATTAGAAAGCAACAAATAAGACAGAAGAATTTTTTTAAATGGCATTTTGAAGATTTTAAAAATTTTGAAGAGTGGCAAAGGGGGAGAAGCAGACATTTCGACGATAGAGGTATAACTTAAATGGCTGATTTTTTATTTATTGTTACTAGAGAGCAACAAAGAGTATATTTTTAATTAAAATACATATAAAAACACAAATAATTGTACAAAAATTACTTTCAGGTGCATACATATAATATAAAGATATTTAAAATACAAATTAAAAATATCCTAAAATACATTAGAAAAACCCAGAATGTTTTCAACCATTACAAGGCCATCATCAGTAGGATTTAAATGTTGTTGTTATTTTCTTTGCACTCATTTGAGAATTGTCCAGAAGAAAACATTGTAATTTAAAGGTATTTAGGTTTTATTAAAGGTATAAAGTGTACGTTAGGTGAGATGCCAGATAAAGTTATTCTAATTTTCAACAAAACGAGCTTTCATCTACTATGCAGCAAATCTTTCCATACTGCATGGATATCGTATCGTAGTACATCATTACAAGCTGTATCATTATTAGCAATTATTTCAATCGATTCTCTTATGATGGCTTCCTGGTAATTATTTGTATGAAAGATAATTTTCGATTTATTAAAATCTACTTTTATAGGTTGAGTTTGAGCTAACTTTGATAATGCAGTATGGGGTCTATTTAATCTGAGATCTGCTTCATGTTCTTTAATTCTGTTATGAAATTTCCTCGTGGTCATACTAATATAAATAAAATATTTAATATCTTTTTGGAAAGGTATAATTTATACTCCGGATCTATTGATTGCTTGGACAGGTTCAATTTTATTTTAGTATTTAACAGATCTTTTAACTTTGGGGGAGGGGTATGATTAATTCTACATTATATTTAAAAAAGGTAGGTATGCCTTATATTTTCAAAGAGCCTTGGAATGTAGATAACTTTACAAAATTTAAATCTTTTATCCAGAACTGTGCTTCATTTTCCATAATCTACTTCAAACCTGTTTATGATTTTTTCAATAAAACGGGATGGAATTGCATTTTCTATTGCTATTTTTCTAATTGCATCTAGTTCTTCTTTTAGGAGATGGCTCGAACAAACCTCAAATGCTCTTTTTATATAATAATCAAATGGTGCTAATTTGTAATTCGCACAAATAATTGCTAGGAAGCCACCATAAGAGAATCAATTGAAATAATTGCTAATAAAGATAGAGCTTGTAACGATGCATTATCATGTGATATCCATGGAGTATGGAGAGATTTGCTCCATAATAGATGAAAGCTCGTTTTGTTGAAAACTTGAATAACACATGATAGGTGGTTGGGCTTACGTTCGAGAGGGTCTTATAGCCAGGAATTTTACAGTAAATGTTCTTAAAATACTTCTATGGTGATATACATATATTTAGGAGCAATAGAGACTAAAGTCAATGTTATTTATTTTTATTAAAATATTTATTTATTTCTACTGAAAATTATGTAATATGAAAGTAATTTAATATAAGAATTCGGATTAATTTATGAAATTTTATTTAGCAGGTAGAATGCAAATAACATATAACAAAATACAGAAATATTTTATAATAAAAAAGGCAGAAAAAAAGCACAGTTTTCAATATTAACTTAAGAAATATTGGAAAAAACTCTAAAAAAAAAAAAAAAAAAAAAAAATGTAATCAAAAGCTATAAAAGAAAAAAAATATCTGAAAAAAAAAAAAAAAAAAAAAAAAAAAACGGTAATTATAATATTAATTACTTTTATTTCTTCTGTATTTTCATATGGATCATTAGTTACATTTTCAACTTCTACCATTAAAACTGAAGAATTAGGTACTGAATTTGATGATGCAGAAAGATCTGGTTGAGGCACAGCAGAATCATTATTTCTTTTATCCTTTCTTCTTCGTCTTCTGTGGGAATTTGTGTCTTCTATAAATTTGTGAATTAAGATTTAGTACAAAAGAACAAAACATTTCATGTTCATGACTCATAAAATAAGACAGAAATATTCTAAACATATATTTATATATATATATATTAACCTCCAGTGACGCCAACTTATATGGAGTCTGGGGTGCAAGCCCACAATAATTTGATCACTCTGTCCACCCAATTTCCATGGATTTATTTCGTTATTTGTTTATTTAATCACTAAAATAAAATTTGGTTTTATTGACGTTTTTTAAATAATTTTGTTTGAAAAATAGTAAGGACATAAATTAGACTTACAGGATCTCTGAAAACCCCGTCAGCATATGTATAGCTAAATTTCTCCCAAAAAGAAATTTCCTGTATATTTTGTCATCTGTTTTACTGTCTTGAATTGATAAAGCACTTAGGTGATTAAAATGTATGAAATGCGTGGTTTTTTTTCTTACATTTAACTTTTTGTACTTCCAATAAACAATTATTATGTTATTTATAATAAATATTAATGTATTTATAAGGAAAAACTTATAAGAATATAATTTATTAAAATTATTTATCAAATTATAATTCTATAATTTACTTAAAAAAAGCATAATTTGACTTCGAATTATCATCTTTAGTCATTCACTCCGCCCCCGAGCCTCTCTCCACACAGACGCATTAAAGCAAAAAATTATATGTGTTGTTATAAAATGCAACATCTCTAATAGTAAATAATCTCAATTTTATTATTTATTTATCTTCCTCAATCTTAAATTAATATTTATTCATTTTAAACTCAACTTCAAATCTAGAAAATTATCTTCAAAATATTTAAGTTTCCTCTTAATAAAGTTATTCTAAATTTTAAAATGCAACATCTCTAATAGTAAATAATCTCAATTTTATTATTTATTTATCTTCCTCAATCTTAAATTAATATTTATTCATTTTAAACTCAACTTCTAATCTAGAAAATTATCTTCAAAATATTTAAGTTTCCTCTTAATAAAGTTATTCTAAATTTTATTTATTTTCCTCAATCAAACTTAAATTCTATCTTTCAATCATTCATTAAAATATATTAAACTAAACAATAACAATAATATGTGTAAACAAAGTTTCACGTTCGTGTTGACTTTTCCGAAAAGATCGCGATTCTACATTCTTTATAAGTTTAAAACAACAAAAATAAAAATAATTTATATTTTAATATTGCGTGCTCAATCTATAATTAACAGATAGAATATATTTTTCTGATTAATTTGATATAAGTTACAGCAAAATCCGTCAACAAATATTGGAGATATTTAATTTAACGTTTTCTGCATTTTCCGATTTTTAAATATTGGCGCGATGCTTTCTGTCCGCCATTGATAAAAGGATGCTTTTCTGCACCATTTTTTTCGTACAATTCGGTGACATCGCGAGACACCCACGCGGATAGTTCATTGAACTCATGCGTTCCCGGATGGACGCGCGGTACTTGAATGCATCGGATTGGCTATTTTCAAAATCTTACACATTCTTGCAAGGAGAGAGCTGTTTTTCGTCAGTCAACAAGGATTAAGTCAGAGGGTGAACGTGCAGTTTTAAGAGGCTGCGGGGTTTATCCCCGTAGCGGAGGCAGAGAGTTGAGAAATCTTCGTCGTGAAACAAGGATAATATTTTGTCTACATCAAGAAATGAAATTACAGTGTATGGATAATAAAATAGTCCCTTCAATAATTAAAATTTAAGATCTGTCGACATTCTACAGTGTGAGAACATCATGCCTTCCTAGAATCAACGATGACCACCATTTTGATCTGAAATAATCTATTGCCTGTACCGCCAAGATAAAGAGAAGTTTAACCGCCTTCTATTATTTTGATAATTCATCTCTGCTTCACCTTATTGAATTTTCTCAGCAAATGTTTGTGAATCAAAAGTGATATATTAGCGTATCCTGCATACTTTTAACTTCTGCTACTCCCTTCTACCTGTGTTATCATCATTATTACTCCATTTAAGTATAAAGCTCTTACGAACAATCAGTTTAAAGAACAGTTTGAAGTACAATCTTTTTTTTAATAACTTTAGAAAATAGGTAACACCTATGGACATTTTCCATTTAAAACCCATAGAACATTTCTACAACAATATTTTACAATATCGAAATTTCAATGCTGCGTAAGATAATCCTCCAATCGTTTATTAATTCCTATTGAAGTGAACACACGCTCATTGTGTTGAGTTAATATTTTTTTTGTGTGATTTGAATAGTAATATACTATTTTGACCCTTCTCCCCCCCTTTATTTTGAATTTAAATAAATTATGTTGCATCAATAAATATATTAGTTACATTTATATTGGTAGTTCATTTTGTATAATTACAACATACACAAGAGTTGGGTGAGTAACTTTTCTTTTCTTTATTTTTCATTTTTCAACAATTAAATGTTATATATGATTAATAACTTTTGGATGGCTTTAATTCTATTTACATTTCAACGCAATGTCTAACCACTTTCTTTCCGGTCGGTATGCGTCTTTGGATGGAGGGATTTTATGCCTTTAAGATGTTAATTTAACTTTATTTATTCAATGATTTTAATTTCTTAAATATTATCAACTTAAAAGTTTATTTCATTAACTTTAAATCCCTTTTATCCAACACCGCATATCATCTTTGGTGCCGTGTTTTTTGAGACTTATCTGGGGTATCGCGGATTTAATTTTTTTCTTTTCTTTTAAAAGCTAATAGCCATCTTTTAATGATTATTAAAATATTTTTAATTTATAAAGAAATAGCTCATTTCAATTTAATTTCTGTCTTTGTGTGTGCAAATCGAAAATCTTTATTTTTTATTGAAACTGTGCAATATAATTTTATAAATTTATGAAAACAATATTGTTAATATATTATGCTTTGGTAAAAATATCCAGATTTAGTGCAATAATATACTGAATCATATATTTTGGTTGCAATTTCTATAGTTTATTTTTATTTTCTTAAATATCTACACTTGAGTTTTTACAGCTTCAATTTAAAAATTTATCTTTTTCATATTAAATTTATTTGAAGAATTTATTTCAATTATTTTGGTTAAAAATAAATTGTTAATTTTTCTTTCAAATTTTCATTAACCTCTACTATCACTCTATTTTTTTTTTTTTTTTCAAAAAAAAAAAAAAAAAAAAAATTATCAGAGCTGAGTTTTTAAATTTAGGGGTTTTGCTACAATAACAACATATACCTTTATATGCTCACTATTTTCCTTTTTGGGGGATTTTTATATCGATATTTACAAAATTTCACAAATGATATAAAATACATTTTTGATTTTTTGTATTGCAAGTTCAAATATCTGTATGCTATATTTTTCATGCATAGAATATAACTTCTATTTTTTATTACTTTAAATTTTATTGTTAAAGTTTTTTTTCTCAAAAGATTGAACTTTTGATAAATTTTACTTTTACTATTATTATTCCTATGATTAAGCATTTTAAATTTCAAATAGTAATATTTTTATGCATTTTGGGGGATTCTATTTTAAATTTTTTCCCTCTTTTCTGAAAAGCAAATTTTTAAGTACTGATTTTAAAATAATTGGACTAATTTTTTTTCAACTTTTACAATTGCACTCTCATAAGTTTGAGATTATCAGATACAACATTTCAGAGGTTGAATTTTTTAAATTTTTGTGCAGATAATTTTATTTTTGTGTTAATTTCTCAGTAGATATTAATTGCTTTACTTTTGATAATTTAAATTTATATAGTTCAAGATTGTTAGGGCATTTTTGATTCGTTTCCCTCACATCTATTTCTAAAATTTTTTTTACTTCAGAGAAATTTGCAATGGCGAATCAATTGCTTTTAAATTCACTTTTAACATCTATTCCTACTTTCCACGGGCGAGATGATGAAAACGTGGACATTTTTATTGGGAATGTGAGTGATGTGTGCAACCTGGAAGCTTGGCCAGATGTAAACAGGATTCTTTTATTGAGACTTTTATGTAGGGACAGGGCATCACAGTATGTTTCAGGAGATCCTGAAATTGCTAATGAGGAGAATTTTGAGGTAGTGGTACGCCTTTTGAGAAACAAATTCACTAAACAGGACAATTTTCAGCAAGCTTCATATGATTTTTCCAGAATTTGTCAGAAGCCAAAACAAAATGTTAGGAAGTTAGCCGATGAAATTAAACAGGTTGTAAACCGAATGATTCCAAACGATGAGGAAATTCCGCAAATAGAAGCAGTCAGAGCTAATATGATGTTCGCAAAATTATCTGATGCACTTAGATCAGATATAAAATCTGAAGTTTTGAAATTTGGCTGCAATAATTTTGAGGACCTTGTTGCTTGCACGATGGACATAGAGAAGGCTCTAGAACAACAATCCTTGTGTATTAACAATCTCAATGCAACTGAAGCTCAAAATTCTAACACGCAGGAATCGCTTATTTCACTTCTCCTAAAACAGCAAGCAGATTCCAATAAATTACTCACAGACATGGCGAATCAGCTGAAAAAGATTAAAGAAGAAAAAGCGGTGTGCCATATATGTGGGAAATTGCACAATACACGAGAGTGTTGGCATTTTCCAAGTAACAATACATATCCGGTTCAAACCAATTTTGCGAGTCAAGGAAACAACTTTACAGGACAGGGAAACAATTTTGCAGGTCAGAGTGGAAATTTTTGGAGTCCACACAACAATTCGCCGGGCAATGACAGATTTAATTTTACTCATGATCGATATTTTTCTGTACATTCGAATAGAGGAGGTGATAACCATGTTCCGAGATTTCAGAGAGGCAGAGGTAGAGGTAGGAACAACTTCAGGCCATACAATCACAGAGCTAGGCGGAATTTAAACTTTTGAGGGGTTCTGGTGATGATTTTCATAATTTTTTCCCTCCGTCTCACAGGACCCTCAATAATGATGTTTTTGGTATGCGAGAGGGTTTCGATAGTTTTGATGGCTCAGTTTCTAATGTTAATGTTACAAAAAATCTAATGTCTTGTTACGAGGATAATTCACAACTTCCCATTATTAAATTAAGATTTAATAACCATGTTTTTGATGCTCTTCTGGATTCCGGTGCAAATTTGTCGTTAATTCAGCCAAAAACAATACAGATTTTAAAACAAAAAACCAAACTTAACTTCATTTCTAGATCCGTAAATATTAAAACAATAGATAACACTAACATTCCATATTCTTCCGCAGTTCAACTAAGCTTTAAAATAAAAAATAAATGGTTCAAGGGAATTTTCTTCATAACACATAATAATTGGAACTCAAATTATCAAATAATCTTAGGCTACGACTTTTTAAACAGAAACAAACTATTGCTGGACTCAGCCAATTCACAATTAATCATGGGCAACCTCACATTTCCATTTGAAAACAAAAATCCAGATTCAACTAAAATTCATATTGCAAACAATGACTTAAATGACAATATTTCTGAAACAAATGATAACTCTCAAAATAATTCCAATTTTTCTAATAATGAACATAACAACAACAACAATGATTCTGATGAAAACAAAAACATTGTTACTCCTGCCAACAAAGTTATAATTCGACCTAATCAGGGAAGAATTATACGTTTAAAAGCTCTTCATAAAATCAATAAATCCTCTAATTATTTATTTTGTCCTTTAAAAAACAAATTAGCTTTAAATTTAGATTTCAGTCTTCACACACCAAATGTCAACAATTCAATTTTACTATATGTTCACAATAACAACAATACAAAAATAACTCTAAATAAAAACATTAAATTAGGCTACATTAAAGTAATTTCAAATGACCAAATTTCCTCACACAATAACAACAAAACTTATCAAATTAATTCACTAGTTTCAGAAGACATCTTAGAACTAAGAAAGGAGGAGTTAAATGTAAACAATTTTAATGTAGACCACTTACCTCATTCAGATCGAAAAAGTATTCTCAAGCTTCTCATGCAAAATTCTGCTGTTTTTTCTTCTTCATATAGCACACTAGGGTGTACAGACAAAGTCGTTCCTCAGTTCAATTTGCTACATGATTTTGCATTACAAACTAAACCATATCCAATACCTAAAATCGCTAAGGAATTTGCTCGCAATGAAATTTCTGAACTTTTAAATGCTGGTATCATAGAAAATTCTACATCCAATTATTGTTTTCCTGTTATTTTTGTCAAAAAGAAAAATCTTGCCACAGATGATCCAAATAAACTTAAATTCCGCATGGTCATAGATTATCGTCTTCTTAATGCAATAACTGAACCCTATAAAATTTGTCTACCTAAAATAAATGACATAATGCAAAATATCGCTGGCAAAAAATTGTACACTGTTCTGGATCTAAAATCTGCATTTTTTCAAATTTTGCTTCAAGAAAAAGATAGGTCAAAACTGGCTTTTGCAACAGAATTTGGTAATTTTATGCCAAAAAGATTGCCATTCGGATGTGTCAATTCAACTTCTTATTTTCATACTCTTATAAATAACTGTCTTAGCTCATTAAAAGGTAAAAATGTACAATATTTCTTAGACGACATAATTGTTGCAGCGGATTCGATGCAGGAAATGCTCATCTGGCTACAGAAAGTTTTTGACAAACTCAAAGAGTTTAATCTCACATTAGATCCTGGTAAATTACAAATCTGTAAAGAAGAAATTATTTACTTAGGTTTCAATTTAAATAAAAATGGTCATTCTCCCTCCACTGACAATATTAGTAAAATAAATAAATTTCCTGTTCCAACTAATCTTAGATCCTGGTAAATTACAAATCTGTAAAGAAGAAATTACTTACTTAGGTTTCAATTTAAATAAAAATGGTCATTCTCCCTCCACTGACAATATTAGTAAAATAAATAAATTTCCTGTTCCAACTAATCTTAAACAAGTACAAAGCTATCTAGGCATGATTAATTACTTTCGACACTTAATTTTTGACTTTGCTAAAATTATTCAACCTATTGTAAACTTAACGAAGAAAAAAGTTAAATTTGTTTGGAGTACACAATGTCAGGAAGCATTTCAAAAAATTCAAGATATACTTTTAACTAATCCAACTGTAAAGAATTTCGATGACAGCAAAGAAGTTTTTTTAGTTACTGATGCCTCTAAAATTGAAATTTGTGGTATTTTAATGCAAAAACATAATGATAAATTTTATCCGATTGAATTCTATTCTAAACAACTTAATGAAGCAGAATCAAGATATCCTTCAATTAAACGTGAATTTTATGCTATTTATTCCTCTGTAAAACATTTCTCAGAATTTCTATATGGTAGACAATTTAAAATTTTAACCGATGCTAAAGCCTTAACTTATCATTTAAATTTGGAAAAGCAAGCAGAAATTATAACTAGATGGCTAATGTTTCTACAAAGTTTCAATTTTAAGGTGGAACACATTCCTGGACTGGTGAATCCAGCTGATTTTCTTTCTCGTGTTGTAGACCTCCCCAATAACCCTAATTTATATGTCAATGCACTTAATATTTTTATTCCCACAAATGACTCATTAAAAACTGAAAATATTCTTCAAGAACAATTAAATGATGAAAAACTTAAGGAAATCAGAGAGAAAATAATCAATAAAACATGTTCTAACTCTAATTATTCCATTAATCCGGATACTAATCTCTTGATGTTTTCAAGGAAAAAAGCCGGTAATGTCAATAGATCTAATAAAATCCTAATTCCTAAAACTTTAATTAATAGCTGCATAGCAATGGGTCATCAAGTACATTTTGGAATAACGAAAACTGTGGATACAATCTCGAGAAATTATTTTTGGCATGGAATGGTTCAAGATATTCAGAATTTTGTCAATTCATGTGAAAAATGTCTGCCTCATAAAAGTAAACAAACAAATACCAAGGCTGCGTTCATTTCAAAGTGCGAATTAGCTCCCGGAGAGATGCTTGCGATAGATATTGTGGGAAAACTCCCCAGGTCACATGACGGTAAATTTTTCATTCTTACCATCGTTGACCACTATTCACGCTTTCTGGAAGCGATTCCACTTAGAGATGCTACTTCTCCATCAATAATTAAAGCTCTCAATGACTATTTTTCCAGGTACGGTCTTCCTAAAGTTATATTGTCTGATAATGCTAAAAACTTCACATCTGACATTTTTATCAATTTTCTTAAATCTCTAAATATTAAACGTAGAAATTCTTCCATTTACTTTCCGAGGTCGAATGGACTTTTGGAACGTATCCATAGATCGCTCAAAGAGTCTGTTGCAGCACTATCTGATCAAGTTATTGAGTGGTCAGATAGATTGAAATTTTTTGTCCTTCACTACAATAATTCAAAACATTCAGTTACTAACTTCATCCCAGCTAATTTATTTTTGGGTAGAGACTTAAATTTGCCAATAGATACTTTTCAACCACCCAAAGAGGCAGAAGAACCTTCTATATATTTCCAAAAGCAACAAGAACATATCACAGCAACCAGAGAATTAGTCAAACAATTTGAGAAAAATTATTTTGATAAAAATGAAAAATTCCTTAAAGGTCGCCCTGCTTGTAAATTTAAAAATGGTGATATAGTATACTTAAAAAATTTTCATCTTGGTTCACCCTTTCATCCAAAAAATTCTGGTCCATATAAAATTATTAGAGCTTTCAGAGGTGATAATTATTTAATTAGACATTTAAGTGACACCACAATAAGAGATATAAAAGTAAATGTCACTAAGTTAATTAGGACAGGAGGTAAATAGTATGTCTATCTTCTACTCCTTCATCTCTCACTTGATTATGGATATTCTTTTTTCAATTTTTATTTTTTTACCAATCTTCCTACAACTTTAATTCCATTTTTATATCATTTTTTTTATTAGATATATTTTTTTATTAATACAGTGGTAACATTTAAATCATTTAAAAATGGATAATCCACGTTTTGCTGGCGAAACAGCAGTGTGCTAATACGTAGTGGCACACTGGGATCTATTTATTTTTATGATCCAGCTTTGTCATAATTTTATCATTAATTTTTGCCATAGCCACAACTACACCAACTTATTTTCCCTAGATTTATATTTTATTTGGAAATCAATATTATGTTACCACAAATTTTTTTATTTTTCAACTATTAATCTTAATTCAATATATCGTCCATGTCATATTGTGCAGAGAGAGTGATTTAGACTTTACTAATTTCTACGACTTGTTTAGAGTGATAAAATTTTTATATATTTCAAATATTACAATTTTAGGATCCTAAATTAATTTTTTTACAAATGATTATAAGAAAGTAAATAATTTATTACTCAGAGAAAAATATAAAATGAATATAAATAATAAATAATATAAAGATAATGAAATTAAATTAAAATTTTTAATTATCTCCAAATGCGCATGCCTATATGGTAATGGTACTAGTGGAGATTTTAGTATGAGAATACGATGGAGCAACTGCTCTAAGTCTTTTCTCTTTTTTTATATTCCCACAAAATTTTAATGAGCACACACGGAAGGTAAATTCGGCAAAGCTTGGGGAATTACTTAACACAAAATTTTTACCCCTCCGATAAGTCCTTCAAGGTGCAGTTAAGCTATAGTTTTAAAGAGAATAACATTTTTTAATTGTAAAATTGTGTCCAGTTTCGCATTGTTTTAATGGTAACAAAGATGAAATGAAGGAATTAATTAATTTTAAAAATTTTTTTGGGGACACAACTACATTCTCTAAGAGGTGTACGCAAGTTTTCCTCTTAAATGTTATGTAGTAATTTTGCAATTTATCAAATATATGAAATATTATTTCTATTGTTTACAATTTTGTCTCAACATCACTCTACAAGTTACGTAGCAATATTTACATAGGAATCTCTGGTTATTGTTTAGTAGTTTTGATTTTAGTACATTCAAATATATCTTGTCATACTCAATAACTGTCAATTATTTACAAGTGCCAATATCTGCTGTTTCATTGTTTGTACATAAATATGAGTTTTATCATAAATTGCTATTCTTTTTACCATGCAATGTGTTCTGGTTTTTGATTTGCACATATGATTTCGCAGAATTTTCAGTTTCTCAGGTATACTCACCCTTCGTGTGTAAATGATAAATGTTATTTCTTGTATTGTTTGTATTTTTTGTTAAGTATATATCATTGTTATGTATCACATATTTATATTCATTGTATTTGTATCAAAGTTTAGTGTTGTATTTGTATCAAAGTTTAGTGTTGTATTTGTATCAAAGTTTAGTGTTGTATTTGTATATATTGTGTTTGCATTTGTTATCTCTGTACTTTTGTTGGTTTAAGTATTCAGTGTGACAGCTATAGAATAATGCAACTAGGATTCACTTCAAAGCAAGAATTTATTGAGTACAAAATATACTACAGACAGTTTGATATAAATTAGCAACAAATTTCAATGATTATGGCCAATCCAGCAATTTTTTTTTAGCCGTCAGCAAAGAATTTTTTTTTTATTGATTTTTTTTCTACAGGGGGAAGGAAATGTTATAAAATGCAACATCTCTAATAGTAAATAATCTCAATTTTATTATTTATTTATCTTCCTCAATCTTAAATTAATATTTATTCATTTTAAACTCAACTTCAAATCTAGAAAATTATCTTCAAAATATTTAAGTTTCCTCTTAATAAAGTTATTCTAAATTTTAAAATGCAACATCTCTAATAGTAAATAATCTCAGTTTTATTATTTATTTATCTTCCTCAATCTTAAATTAATATTTATTCATTTTAAACTCAACTTCTAATCTAGAAAATTATCTTCAAAATATTTAAGTTTCCTCTTAATAAAGTTATTCTAAATTTTATTTATTTTCCTCAATCAAACTTAAATTCTATCTTTCAATCATTCATTAAAATATATTAAACTAAACAATAACAATAATATGTGTAAACAAAGTTTCACGTTCGTGTTGACTTTTCCGAAAAGATCGCGATTCTACATTCTTTATAAGTTTAAAACAACGAAAATAAAAATAATTTATATTTTAATATTGCGTGCTCAATCTATAATTAACAGATAGAATATATTTTTCTGATTAATTTGATATAAGTTACAGCAAAATCCGTCAACAAATATTGGAGATATTTAATTTAACGTTTTCTGCATTTTCCGATTTTTAAATATTGGCGCGATGCTTTCTGTCCGCCATTGATAAAAGGATGCTTTTCTGCACCATTTTTTTCGTACAATTCGGTGACATCGCGAGACACCCACGCGGATAGTTCATTGAACTCATGCGTTCCCGGATGGACGCGCGGTACTTGAATGCATCGGATTGGCTATTTTCAAAATCTTACACATTCTTGCAAGGAGAGAGCTGTTTTTCGTCAGTCAACAAGGATTAAGTCAGAGGGTGAACGTGCAGTTTTAAGAGGCTGCGGGGTTTATCCCCGTAGCGGAGGCAGAGAGTTGAGAAATCTTCGTCGTGAAACAAGGATAATATTTTGTCTACATCAAGAAATGAAATTACAGTGTATGGATAATAAAATAGTCCCTTCAATAATTAAAATTTAAGATCTGTCGACATTCTACAGTGTGAGAACATCATGCCTTCCTAGAATCAACGATGACCACCATTTTGATCTGAAATAATCTATTGCCTGTACCTCCAAGATAAAGAGAAGTTTAACCGCCTTCTATTATTTTGATAATTCATCTCTGCTTCACCTTATTGAATTTTCTCAGCAAATGTTTGTGAATCAAAAGTGATATATTAGCGTATCCTGCATACTTTTAACTTCTGCTACTCCCTTCTACCTGTGTTATCATCATTATTACTCCATTTAAGTATAAAGCTCTTACGAACAATCAGTTTAAAGAACAGTTTGAAGTACAATCTTTTTTTTAATAACTTTAGAAAATAGGTAACACCTATGGACATTTTCCATTTAAAACCCATAGAACATTTCTACAACAATATTTTACAATATCGAAATTTCAATGCTGCGTAAGATAATCCTCCAATCGTTTATTAATTCCTATTGAAGTGAACACACGCTCATTGTGTTGAGTTAATATTTTTTTTGTGTGATTTGAATAGTAATATACTATTTTGACCCTTCTCCCCTCCTTTATTTTGAATTTAAATAAATTATGTTGCATCAATAAATATATTAGTTACATTTATATTGGTAGTTCATTTTGTATAATTACAACATACACAAGAGTTGGGTGAGTAACTTTTCTTTTCTTTATTTTTCATTTTTCAACAATTAAATGTTATATATGATTAATAACTTTTGGATGGCTTTAATTCTATTTACATTTCAACGCAATGTCTAACCACTTTCTTTCCGGTCGGTATGCGTCTTTGGATGGGGGGATTTTATGCCTTTAAGATGTTAATTTAACTTTATTTATTCAATGATTTTAATTTCTTAAATATTATCAACTTAAAAGTTTATTTCATTAACTTTAAATCCCTTTTATCCAACACCGCATATCATGTGTTATTTTACTCAAAAAAAAAAAAAAAAAAAAATTTGGGGCCCACTCAATATTTTACAAAAGTTGGTGCTACTCTTAACCTCTGACTTTTATTGATATGAGATTCACAAAATCAAAACAGATTAACATTAATTACAATCTTAAAAACAAAAAGTGCCGAATTTAAACAAACAAAAAAAGAAGAAGGAAACTATTTCCCTCATTTGTCTGTGTTTTTTTCTCTCTTTCTGTGTAACTTCTTTTGTAATAAATGATGTGATAACAGAAATAATTATGTCAAAAGTTAAACTAATTTATATATGTTATTTAGCAATAAAATTTTGATTCCATCATATATTCTGCATAATTCATTAGGTTTTTTATTAAAAATGGGCATAATGAATTATAATAAAATTGACACTTATACTGTAAAATAATAGAAAGTTACTTTTTTTTTTCTACTTCTATATTCATATGTTATTATACTTAGATTTTTTTTTTATAAATTTGTTTATCTATAGTGATCTTGTGACCTTAACTGAATGTAATAATAAATCATAAATAAAATCAACACTGAGCCTTTTTAATAACTTAATTCAAAGATATTATAATATAATAATTTAAAAATATACAGTCATACAAACTAAAGTCAGGACCTAACAAATAACCTCTGAATGGATAATGCTAGAAATGTGGGACAAGTGTCCACAGGGATGTAATGGAGGGTATACGGTGGTAAATGATAGATACCTTCTGGATAACTCCATATACCCTCATAGTTAAAGCACATGGGTGAATATCACAAAATGTGAGATTTTGAAAGTTTAAATCATCTCAAAGCTTCTGATTTATTTTTAAATGTTGGTTGAACAGCTGAATAAAGGAATTTATTGTAAAACTGTTAAAGTTTGAAGAGCTTGAGTTCATTTTTATGTAATTATAATTATATGTCATTTTCTTGGCATATTGCATACCAGGATAATGACTGCCAAGATGATGACAATTTCATTCTAAAACATTTTCACATTCTTGTTTTTTTTTTATTTTTAGATCTAACATTTTAATTTTGTTAAAAGGAACATGTTTTCTCTATAGTACCTCAAATTCTATGTAATCTTCAATTTTATTTGTAAGTTATAGAACCCAGGAATACATAATAAAAGGCTACTCAATTTTTACAAAGCCTTTAAACACTTTATTTTCAAAGAAATACCTAAAAGATCTTGCTGGTAGCAATGATTTTACTACTACTGACTTGAACATTGTTTCCCAGCAGTACAAATCTACTCTTTAACACTTCAGATTATGATCTAGTTATGTATTAAAAAAAAAACTAATTATTATTATTATTATTTAATATCTAAATAATTATTTTAATGAATAATTTGTTCAGAGTTTTTTTTTTAACATTTTTTTAGAAAGCATAAATTTAATTTCTCACTATCTGAAGTAAAAAATATGATCTATTTCTGTATAACACAATTTGCATCATAACATTTAGAAAAAAAAAACAATCTCAAAAATTTCTCCAAATCTTTCATTTAATTACAGTCCTAGTGTTTTATTTTCTTAATTACCAAAATTTTAGCTAAATAATTTAACTGAACCATCGGTGGCTCACGGAAATTATTCCATCTAGTGCAGCATTTGTAGCCTTGCCAACATGTAATAGTGAGAAATTTTCCAGGCTGGGTATCATTCCATGTGGTTTAGTCGGTAGAATGTTACTGTGCTAGACTGATGGCCCGCGTTCGAGTCCCGGCATGGAATCTTTTTCACTATGTTGGCCTTTGTGCCTTTTAAGCAATTAATTTGAAATATTGTATGCAAGGCGAATGTTTCTCTCTGGAAAAATTTCCAAGTATTAATGAAGAATTTTTACTTTAAATAATCAAGAAAAGTTTGACGTTAAATAAATCTGAAAATACCTTTTGCATTTTCTGGTGTGAATCCGAATTTTTTAAATAAAAGTGGAGGCCAAACTGGCCACCCTGGTATGAACTATCAAACATCATTATAAGTGCAGCTTTCAAAAATTTTCTCTTTTTGGAAGCTAGCCTGGCCCATTTAAAAAAACAAACACTCTTTTATCAATGGTATCAGTTTAGCTACCATTTTCTGATTTTCTTATTCATTGTTGGCTTACAGTGTCAATGACTGACCTCCAACTTTCCCATAGTGCTTCAGATAGAGGAATGGAGAGGACAAAAGAAATTGAATTAAATTTGGAAACTGGCTATTGGTTAAGAAGCTCATTAACAACTATTTTAAAAACAGTTTTCATTTCATAACCAACACTACCTTTTATACCTTCACTTATTGTTTTTATGATCCAGACACTAACTGCTGGCATTCAAACCATAAAGTATTGGAGTCCTATCTGTAAATTTCTGAAATGATCTAAAATCTTTTAAAATTTTCTTTCTCAAATCCTTTACTTGGTTCAGCTTGATCTATAGTTATGCAGCTTCTAGGATATATCAAGTAGTCAAAATTTAATAAAAAGCTTACTTTATCAATGAAAATGTTACCAACAGTTGGTTGGGCAAAAAAATAATCATTAATTTTTGTCATACGAGATGCATAATCGGCAATGAAGGATTTCACAGTTGATGTAAAAGATGCAAAAAGAATCTTTCTATGGCTTTTAAATAATCTTAAGCAATTTACTTCAATTGGGATTTCTGGGAAAGGGAATTCTTTACATTTTAATTGAAGAAACATTTCTTCACTTAAAATTAAATTTATGAAAATAGTTTGAGGAATGTGCAAAATTTTTACATTGATTTGTACAAATGACTCAAAACTTGTTATAGACTGCAAACTGATATTGAATATTTCAAGCACTGAAAGTAGATCTTTTAAATTTATCAAAATATTCCCATGGAAGAAGGTTTCCTGATTGACTCTTTGATGTTACTGCTAATAAATAGTACAATTGGTCATTCTCAAGAAAAGGTACAATTTACGGTCTTGGGGGTATAAATATTAGGAAATGCAGCAAATTTCTTATTATTTTTATTCATATGTATATTTAAGTTATAAGTAAACTATTAAACACATTTCTGAGAAAATAATTTTAATATTTAACTTTAATCTTTTAAAGAATATAAGTCAAAAGTCCTCTCTGTGAACATCCATACATCTAAATCAGAACTTTCATTTCACTGATGTTTAAAAAATTTCATTTTTTTTTTTTTTTAATAATAACTAATCAAAGGTCTTAAATTCTAAATTTTTTTTAAATGCTTTAATTTTTTCAAAGGAATTAATTTATAAACTTTGTCTCTGACCAAAACAGTCTCCCTCCTTGGACACAGAAAATAAATTAAAAAAAGTACCATAAATGTCAGTACATGCCAAATCATCATTAGGTAGTTTGTATGAAAGAAAGTCTTTTTTGTTTTTTAGAATCATTTTACTCTTTCTTCTGTTGTGAAATTATTGAATCTTTTCCAATTTATTAGTTCCATTTGGAGTTTGGAAAGTTTTCAGTGTATACTTTGTGGTCACCATATAAATACGGTAAGATAAAGATAATTTATAATTACAATACAAATTTTAGACAGGTTTAACATTGCACTTTATAAAAATAATGCATAATTTTATAAACCTGAAAACCAAAGTAGTTAAAAATTGGGCAGTGATTGGTTATTGAAGAAATAACGTTTTTGGGTTTATAATAAAGTTACTTGTGTAAAGAGTGTAAAAAAATCATGATAAAAAAAAAAAAAAAAAAAAAAAAAAAAAGTCGGATTTTTAAAAAAATTTAAATTAGATTTTTATGATTTTTCCCCCATCATTCAAATACTGAATAGCTACAAATAGTTTTAGGTTTCCAAAACAATGAAACATCTAATTGCTAACGTAATCGATGTTTTTTACACTTTGAAAAATAAAATTATAATTAATAGCAATTACAGAAATTATAAAAATTGTAAATTAGTAGTTTCACTAATTAGTAGCATATAATAACATTATATACATTAATATTTTGTAATAATCATGTAAAACTATACTAAATTCTAGTGATATTTACATTTATTAAAATTATTAATAATTGCATTTAATATTTAATTGTTAACACTACTTAAAATTAATAATTATTAAATAATTAACTCTCTAATTAGGAACATAATGTACATTTTTACGCTTTAATTGCTGAAATGATAATTAATAATTTAGTATTAATTCTAGAAAGAAAAAGGGGCAGGATGCTAGTTAAAGAAAAAGGCACTATTTCATGAAGAAATGTATTAGTAATGTAGTAACAATATAGGAAAATATATATATATAATTTTGGTACTTCTTAGTTATCCCATCGATCAATTTCGCCAAATTATATAAATCGCCAAACTATACAAATTGACATATTTTTTATTTTAAATACTGAAAGAACAAATAAATTAGTATAACATTAATAAAAATACAAATAAAACGTCGAAAAAAAAAATAACTTAATGACGTAAACACGTGTAACATGCTTAAAGTCAAGTGAATGTGACATTTACAATCAACCATTATTGGCATTTAATCTGATAGTTTAGTGATAGATTTTTGGTCGATGGGATATCCAAGTAGTACCATAATTTTTTAGTACAATAAATAAAGTATCATTATTTTTTTTTTTAATTTTATGAATTCATATTGAAAAGTACAATTAAATAACAACATGTTTTATTAATATCCCATTTTTTCTAAAGAAATAAAGTTCTATCATTTTTGCAAGGTTTTAGGCACATAGTACTGTGGAATGGGGAAGTTTTTTAAAAGAAATCTCTGGCTACAGCTACAGGTTAATTTCAATATTTTTTTAAAGAGCAGGCTACATTTTGCCAATTTTGAAAGGGCCCTTAAAAGATGACTTAGAGGAAATAGTAAGGAATTGCATAATTAATAAAAACTGCAAATAATTAATTTCATTAGTAGCCCAAATACTAAAACTAATACATATCATTTGCAGCTCGTTTTGCAGTTGTACTGTTAATCACCTAAATCTAAAATGCTAACTAAAGAAATTATAAAAATGATTTAAATCCATTCATACACACATACGGAGTAAATATAATAATAGGTAGTTATATCTGAAATCCTAAAAATATTCAATAATAACATTATTACCTCTCAGTGAGAATTATTAGCTTTTAATTGTTCATTTTTTTCTTTTTTAGAAAGAAATTTTGCTGCCTTTTCAACCCCTAACTTTTTTTTTTTTTGGTTGTTGTATATGAGTTACAAAGTTAAACAACCTACACTGAAGAAGCTTTTGCTGGTCTTAACATTTTTATACTAATTCCTTTTCTCTTATACATTCCTTTACAATAACTGTTGAGCAGATGTCATTCTTAACTCCAATATTTGCTATAAATTTATTATTGCAAAAGTAAAATGAAAAAATAAAATTCTCTCTATTTTATTCTTTTACTTGTAGAAATTTACTATACTTGCTATGCTTATTTTATATAAAAGAATGAATAATTTGATTACTTAAAGAAAATTATGACATGGCAAATTATATTAGATTTAAATATTTTTAAATGAAATGCTTTTTATGCCAGATAAAAACTATACTATTTACAAACTTATTGTACTTAATTTTTTACAATACTCAGGAATTAAGCTTAGAAATAATTATTTAAAGCTTTTTTTTTTGTTTATTCATAAGTCAAAATACCCCTAGAAAATTTTCCAAATTATGTTCATCTTAGATTTTAATACTTTTCTATCTACGTCATTTTAAAATTAAAAAAAATTATGATTTTAATCTATGATTGAAAAAAAAAAAAAAGAACAGTTGATTAAAATCACGATTTAATCGCTGATTTAAATCATCTGATTAAAATCGTTGTCCCCCTACTTGTACATCTAAGAAATCATTTCATACTAAATTGAGGATGCTTTATACTTTCATAATTGACTTTTGTTCACCATCTCTAATAGTTTTTAGGATAGGGTTGCTAACTTCTAAACTTTGCCACTAAGGGCACTGCAGTCACTCTCATATGCTACGCATAGTTGCTTAACTAAACGTAGATACTTGTCCCACTATTCTAGCTTTATTTGTTCAAAGGTTTTTTGATTGTTTTTTGACTTTAGTTTGCACTCTGTCTATATAAAATAAATGGAAAAAGGATTTAATTTACTTACCTTCAACAAGTTGCTTCAAGATTTTTATTCTGAAATATGAAAATTAAATAATTAAAATGAAACAATTTTAATCCATATCATACATTAATTACATATAATTTATTTTTTTTTGTAATTTTTTAGTTTATAAATATATATATTATAGAGAGGAGACTGGGGATACTTAATCCTTGATCAAAAAGTAAACTAAAATCAATATGTAGAGTTTTGAAATCTAGCAATGCATTTTAAGATGCATTATTTCAGATAATCTGGCAATATAAAATCATTTACCGCCATTTTGTTTCAGCATGAAAAGGAAATATTTAATTGTTGCAAGTTCAACTTGTTTAAAGGTTTTTAAAGTTTTGTTTTTATTTTCTATTGTTGGAAGTTTGATAAATTGAATTGTATATTATTTTAAAGTATAAACTTTACTATTATCAATATAACTTCTTGAGCAAATTAGTTTTGTTTATTTACCACCTAAAATATACATTTATGTTCTAAACACAAAATGGGGATACTTGATCCCCCTTTTTCTAGGGATACTTGATCCTAGACATCATGTATCCCCAAATAGCCAAGCTTTTAATACAAAGACAAATATTTCAGTTTTGTTACTAAATGCAGAACATTGCATCAACTTAGCAAAAGGTGTTTGTGATACTTTAATTTTTTTTAAAATACTACCCAGATCACAAGAAACATTCATAACAACACGTATAATAATCACTTATAAACAGATTAAGCTAAATATTGCTATAAAAAGTGATAAAATATCTTTATTTAGATTGACGAATGTTTCACTGCACAAACAGTGACATTTTCAAAATCATTCACAATAGAAATACTTTCACAAAATTAAAAAACAATAACTTGGTAAACATTGTCGTGAGACATCATGTCTAATGAATAACATTGCAAACATAAAATAAACTAAAATGAAATCAGATATTTGTGAGTGTGGATTAATTTTTACTATTGTTACTAAAATTGCATATCATCTCTTTCCAAATTTTAAGTAAATCAACGGACACTGAATCATTGCAAATATTCTCGCTGCGTAAAAATATCTCTATTGATTCCCGTATAATGAATGGTAATAAAAATCTTGATGGATAAATTATTCTGCTATTTTTAAAATCGATCTGTAAAGGTTCTTTGCTGCATAATCTGGCCAAAGCTGTTGTATTTGATGTCTGCTATATGTTCTTTGATTCTAGTTTTAAGTTTTCTGCATGTCATACCTATATAAAACTGCATTGTTCCATCTTCTTTGGTGAAAGGTATTTTGTATACTCCTGATAACTGGTTTGATTTAATTGGATCTATTTTCTTGTATACTATATTTTTTAATTTCATGGAAGATTTTGCAACAAGGGAGATATTGAATTTATTGAGTTCATATTTCAAACGTCCGAAGAAACCAGGAAAATGTTGTAAAGTGGATAAATGGAATTTTATGGATTGAAATTTCTTTTCTCCTTATTCTTCAAGCTCATAATTAATTTTTCTATGGTGTTTTCTTTGTATCCATTATTTCGTGCAATATCATATATTTTATTTATTTCGTTATTTAACTGCTCGGGGGTACAGACTGTGAAAGCTCTTTGAATAGAATGTCTAAATGCAGAAACTTTGTATGAAAAGGGTGCTTGAGCATTATGAGGGATAATGCTCAAGCTATTTTATTAAATTTTAATGTTAATTCTGATTTTAAGTGGTATGGTAAATAAGTTATTAGCATATTTTTAAATTTAAATGTGTGGCAATAAAACTCACAGAAGTATATCATTTAATTTCATTACTCAAAATGTGCTTTTTTTCTACTTCAGAAAAAAAGCACATTTTGAGTATGAAATTAATTGATATATTTCTGTGAGTTTTACTTACACACATTTAAACTAAAAAATATGTTAATAACTTATTTACCATACCACCTAAAATCAGAATTAACATTAAAATATAATAAATACTTGAATAAATGCAAAGTAAAGCCTGCGTTATGTGTGTGACTCTCCGCATGGAATTGCCCATGAGATGAATTTTTTATGAAGAAAGGCACACTTAATTCTATTTCCTGGAAAAAGTTGATAAAAGCATAGTTCATGAGTCAGATTGCATTATTAAGTTGCCTAATCCACTTATGATAAAAGGAACCTTAAGAACTGCTACAACTAAAACTTTTCACAGTTTCAAAATACCTGCTGATAATGAGGTTGTGTCATTATTTTTTGAAAGCTTTATTCATTAATTTTACTTTGTATTATTAAAATAAAGTTTAACTTTTTGTTGATTTCTTTCTATCTAGCTTTTTTTCCTAAGTTTTCATTTTAGCTTTTTTTATCATTAAATTGCGTTTATAGTTTTTATAAATATCTACTCTTCAAGCCATCAACAAAGTGTTTAAATATTCATCTTGTAGTCATAAATGAAAGAAATAAAAGTTAAATGTTTATTACTAACTTATAATACTGCGATGCATGCATAAGGAAGCAATATTAGCTTGATTTTTGACAGGGATCAAGTATCCCCAACGAAAAGATCAAGTATCCCTTTAAGTGGGATACATGATCCCCTTTCAAAAAATTGAAAAATGCAATTTTTTAAAATTGTTTTTTATACCAAGAAAAAAAATTATATTGTATAAGAAATGGACACACGATTATTTTGGTAAAAAAATTTTCTTAAAAATGTCAAATGACAACTGAGAAAAAAATAAAAACAGAAAGTGGGGATCAAGTATCCCCAGTCTCCCCTATGTATATATATATATATACAGGGGTGGGGAATTTCTAGAAAATCTTACTAGCCAAGGATTTATTTCATCAGCCAATAAAATGAAACATGCAGTTGAAAATTTTTATGACAAAATTACGCAACTCAAAAATAGTTGGTTACTATTACTATAATGCATTTTTATACTTTTTTCCCTATAAAATTAAGAAATATAAACAAAAGATGAAAGTTGAATATAAAATAGAACTTAATACTGTATATCGCTTAGTATCGCAGTAATTAGGAAAGTTGAAAAATATAGCTAACTACTAAAAAAAAAAAGATTTTGCATATCTCTATAGTTTGCAGTTTTCAAAGACTACCTAAAAATTCACTCGCCCTGTCAGTAAATTCGCTCTTCAATGGCGAGTAAAATGATACATTTCACCACCCCTGTATATATATACAGTCGAACTCCATTAAGATGCATTTCAAGGGACTGGACAAATGTCGCATATTATATATGATTTATAAAATGTTGCAGGATCTGAGCTTATTTACAAATCTATTTGTCTAAATAGGCTTTAGAGCTTTTGCTTATATATTTACGATCGAAAATGGAGTCTTTTATGCATATTGAAATTAAAATTGAATTATATTCAAGTATAATTCATTGTGTTTTTCAAGAGTCGACAATAAAAAAGAAAAATAATTTTCCTGCTAGCCTAATTTTTACACAGCCAACAGTATTAAATCTTTGAAGAACAACCCAGTTTAGAGTACTGTGCGGGTCGGGTCTTACCCGACCCGAACATGTAAATTCCATTTTAAGTCAACCCGACACGAACCTGCAATGTAAGGAAAGTAAATGATGTTTTAATGCCATTATGAAAAATAATCTATAATTGTGTCTCTAATACCATTTTTATGTTTTACATAGAAGAATGAACAAATCTATATTCTTTAATATTCAAATACAGTAAATCTTCTGAACATCTCGGGATTGTTCAATAGAGTCAAACATCAGGTCAGGTTATCCCAAATTTTGTTTTTTAGGCTTGGAATGAATATAATTTTCTTTCTGCAGGTTGCGTTCGCACTAGAAGAATTCTTTCGGGTCATAGTCATATGTCGGTTTTTTGCCACTCAGGTTGTTGAGAGTTTGACAAAAAGTTTGAGCACAACTATGTTTCAGATGAAAGTAAATACGTATTTGAATATCTAGGACTATTTGTTCAATTTACTGTATGAGAAATAAAGTGTATATAAGAAATGCAATCATAGATTATTCTTTTATTAAGAACCATTTTTTCTGCTTTCGAAATATGAAAAATTTTATCAACATTTCGTTTTTGATACACAGAGGTATCATTATTGATAGTTTATGTACACATACACTTGTTACATGTGTGTAAATTGAGAGGTGCCCACTGTTCAGAGATATAAGCATTCAAATATATAAATTTTAGGAATTGAAAAAGTGTCTGCCTTTTGGGAGAAAAACCATTATGGAGGTCTTATTATATACAAGGGGTGGAGATTTTATTAGGATTATGTAAAAACATATGGAAATCCACCAAAAAAGTCAACAGATTCAAATTTATCATCTCCCTTAGACTTTTAAATCAATTTTTTCCACAAAAAAGTTTGTGAAATGGGGGGCTTAATTTGGGGGGGGGGGGGCTTACAATCGGGATTTTATGGTATAGATTTTTAACATGAAAAACTATTTTGGACATTCTTTTGAAATCCGGGTCAACCCGAACACAACCTGCTAGAGTCAAAACCTAAAACAGAACCCAAAACAATAAAATTCAACCTGACCCACAGTAAAAAAGTTATCAATAAATTTCATATTGTGTTCATAAATGCACTTAAAGACTGAAATAAAATTCAGCAATTCAAGTGATAGAAATTGTTGCTAATTATGTATAGTAAATGTAATGTACAGCTAAATAGTAAATGCTTTAAAATTTTTCATATGGCAAAAATGTAGTTGATTTGTACTGACGTTGTATTTTTACAACATTATTATACCTCACATAAAAAAAAAAAAAAAAAAAAAAAAAATTGTAATATTGCATTTTTCCTCTTAATTGGTCATTAATATGTATAAAATAAAATTTTATTTCATTCATAAGTATTAGAACATGGTCCTAGTTCTGTGTCTAGAAAGAAAGATCTTCTCGATTTGTATTGCAGTTAAAGCACATTTCAAACAAACCTCTGGATTTCTCTTTTTATTACAAGGCTGTTTTTGTTACATGCTATCGTTATCTATTTTCAGAATTGAGGAAACATTCCAGAAAACCCCCCCTCCCCCTTTCGGTATGATGGCAGAAATGTAAGATTTTTTTTAATTGGCCACATGTCTCATCAAATCTTCGACAGTAAGTTACCAAGTAATTGTCAAGTTTTATGTATTTTCTTTTATAATATTCACTAAATGAAACTGAACACCAGAGAAGCTGCTTGAGTTAGGGTACATCCACCAACTAACCACAGACTTTAATTTTAAGTAGAAGTGCAATACGACTCTACAAATAACTAGTTCGTAAGCAAAGAACTGAGCTCATAAAACCCAGATTTAAAAATTCTGATTTGGAGAGAGCTGTTGTTCATTGGGATAGAAAACTGCTTCCTCATTTTTTGAATAAAGAAAATTTAGAGCAGATAGCAGTTTTAATTAGTTGTGGAGATGAAGAACTGTTACTACGAGTTCTTCAGTTTGAAAATCTAGGCTATCATCAGAGTATTTTCAGCAGTTGAAGAGTGGGAGGAAGTTGGTAAAATCTAAGAAAAGTGTTTTGATACCATTGCGATAAACACCAGTCGCCGCATAGGAACCTGCATTTTCCCATAGCAATTGTTAAAGGAAAAAACTTCTGTATTTACCATGTTGCCACCATATTATCCTAAAAGCTGTTTTTGATTGTAAAATGGACACAACCACTGCCCCTCAGCCAGATATTTAAAAAAAAAATCTGATTGTGTGGCCTAAATTAAACCAGACTAAGTATAAAAATGCTATTCAAGATTAAATACAAGATATAAATAGTTAATTCAAAAGAAAGTTCAAGTTTTCTTACAGAACCTTTAAAAAATTAATAGCCCAGGTATGATTATAAAGAATTTATTCAACTTTGCTTAATTTTTATAGGATGTCCTCCTCCAAAAGATATTTTTTCAGAGCACCTGGTGCTTTTAATCAGGTCAGATGGATGGCAGAGGGGATCAATGGCTATTTATTTTCTCAAAATATATCATTTCAGGGATCATCTATCAATTACAAATTCAGAAAAATAAGGTATTAGAGATCTTTGCTTATTTCTAATCAATATTTATGTAAAAGCGAGCTTCAATACTCCCATTCTGGCCCCCAATCCCAGACTTTCAATTAATAAAATCACTTGTTGACTACAGAAAAATTTATAAATAGGGTGCAGACAAAGCACTCGCTAAAATGATAAACCACGTTTGGTATCTTAACTCGGATCAAGATGCATTTTCATTTTTAGATGATACTTTGGGGAAAATATTAGCATGGCTGTAAAATTAATGCCATTTGAAGAAGAAAATGATGATGATGACAGGAATGTAAGAGCAACAAAAGATTTCAATGAAGTGAATTATTTATTGAACAAAGAAGTTGATATTTTTGTTTCATCTCAAACCATAAATTTTTTAAAAAGATTTTATATTAATAAAAAAAATTTTAAATACTCATCCCAATATATGATGTGAAAATAAACCTTATTTGAAAGAAAAAAAAAAAAATAGTGAATGGTTTTAAAGTTGTCAATGACACAGCTGAAAGGGGAATAAAATTAACCTGAGATTTTAATTCCTGTTCAACATAAGACGAAAAACAAAATCAGTATATGCTAAAAGTTGTAACTGGATGTAGAAAAACTTTTCAAGCAAAAGCAAAACTTCAAAAGCAACCTTATTTAAGCCATTACCCCCTTAATCCTTTATGGCGCAGTGGTCCCACATCGAGACCACCTAATTTTAATTCGAAACTTACAAATGGCACGAAGAATATTTTAATAAAATTTTGCTTTTACAGTAAAAGTTTAATGTAATGTGCTTCCTAATTTCTAAAAAAGTCGTTTGTAAATTCCGATGTTAGTCAATCATTTCATCATGTTACGAACAGAATTTTTGAAAAGGGTTAACGTGACAATTGTAAGAGATAATAATTTGTTTTCTTCACTATGCTTCCTTTCTTGTTACAGAACTTTAATAATAAAATGCATTTGAGAACTATTTGTTCTAATTTTTATACTTTCTCCCCCACCCCCCCTTTTTTTAATTATTTCAGTTTAAAATTCACTTTTTTTCATTTTCTTTGGAATTTTTTAAAAATTAAACCCTTTATCATGTATAAAATGAAAAATAAAAAAAAAAACAAAAGGTGGAAAGCAGATGAAATGGAATGTTACAATGATTTTTTGCATTTTCATAAAAAGTCAATTTTTAGGATTCGGGTGAAGTCTGGTCTTGAAAAATGTGCATTTGCTTAAATCTATACATTTTCAGAAGAAAATGGTGTGTGGATCTTCAAATCAAAACTTTTTTTTATAAAATGAGACCAGAATTATGTTTCTAGGTTCAATTGTATCCATTTCATAAAGGAAAAGCATTTTTTTTGCGAAAAATCACGTTTTTTTCAAACTTTAACCTCAGTGAGGCACGGCTTAATATTATCCAAATGAGCTGAAAATTTGCCAAACTCCTTTTCTAGTCAATTGGCAACTTTTTGGGGTGTCCCCCACAAAAAATTTGAAAATTGATTTCTTGTGACCACCCTACATATTTTGTAAGAAGGGGAAGCTGTGTAAAAATATTCTTCATGCCTATTGGTTTTTTTCTTCTAGTTACCCACAGCTGTTGTAACATGGGTAAAGTCCATTGAGTAATTTTGCTTATGAGAAGTAAGGGAATTGGAAAAGCCTTTGTGAGTTTTTTCATTTTTTGCTTGTTATAATTATATCCCTCATCATAACCAAATTTTTTGCAATGAATTTTTATATTAGATGAACTATTTCATAACTGTAAGCTTGTTCTTACAACTTGTGTTCACTCTAGAAAGAAAAAGAGAAAGGTGGTAGTCATTATACTACTGAAGCAGAAAAAGGATATTAGTTGAGTAGAAATAGAAAATGGTAAGAGAAGATGTATTATTGTTTAGCAATTTTTTTTTAAGTGTAATTTCTAGTATGATAAATAGTAATATTTAATTTTGAATAATTTTATGAATAATAATAAAAAAACAAAACATGATTGAATAATTTCTTGTGTTTCTCCTAAGGAAATGAGGAAATTCTATAATTTTTGCAAGATTTGGGGCACATAGATTTAGAAATACTGCAATATGGGGTACAGTTTTTTACGAGATCTCTGCATACAACTACTGGTGCATTTCACTATTTTTACTTTTAAAAAAGGCAAGGTACTGTACTTTTAAAAAATGGGCTAGAGGAAAACCTATACATTAATTAAAACCAGGTTTTCATAACATCCAAGCTCGACAGTAATCGAAAAATTTCTTTGACAATTATCAAGTTGACAGACAAAGACAAATGTAAAAATCCAATTGAATCTCTACACTAATCCGCAAATGATGTTTTGCAAATATCATAGACATAGATCTGGACAGACATATAATTCTCATAACTCATTAAATTCTAAATATTTTTTCCCCCATCAAAGGATATTTTAAATTACATTTCATTGATATACCAAGTTAAAAATTAAAATTTGGAACCTCTAAACATACTATAATAGTAGTTTTGCTGAAGACATTTAAAAGACCTCAATGTATAAAATTCATAAAGAAATAAACAGCATACCTCCTATAAGCCATAACAACCATTCTTAAAGTATTTCCTAAATCTTGAAGCTCGTGGATCTGAACGAATGTGCCAACATTATAAATGTCATCTAACTTTTCAGGAACTTCTGAATCACTAAAAATAAAAAAAAGAAACAGATAATGAGAGACAAAAAAAAATATATAAATTTTACAATAAAAAGTAATGCAATATCAATTACCTTTCAAATTTCTTCATAAACACTCCAGCATAGGGTTGATTTAATCTTACTTTTCTTCTAATTAAATCAACTAGATTAGGATCTGAAACCTGAAAGAGAACTGATATTAGTTGAGAAGAAATAATATGAGTGCACAAAGACAAGAAAAAGATAATTAATAAAAATTAATTTTAATGGACATCCATTATTATTAAATATTTACTCTTTAAAAGCCCTGATAAATTCTGAGTATAGTTTTGCGACACTACAAGTGTGGCAGGTGTAAATAAAAAAAAAATTCCTTATGTATCTATGTCTTGATCCGAAGTGTAAAGTTTCATCACTAATACTCTGACAGATTTAAACATATTAATTTTCCTTTCCTTTCTGATCTCACTTCCCGTCATACCTGTGAGACTAAAGGAAGAATTTTTGAAAAAATCCTTATTGTGTTTTGATTAAGGCTAATGTCAGATAGAGGCCTTTTTGCACACTTTTTTCCTTACGTATTATCCCTACACAATGCTGCTAGCATTGTGTAGGGATAATACGTAAGGAAAAAAACGTGCAAAAAGACATTCGTCTGACATTAGCCTAAGTCTCGAGAACTATAATTATGAACAATTTTTCTATATAGCACTTAATGAAAGCACTGCCGCGGCGAGCGGCCCATCTTCGTCCGCAGCCCTTTATTCTTCTACTCTAGTCCGACTCTTTTGCAGAAGAAAGATTCGTAGGTCCCCAGCCACGTCCCGAGTGAAACTCTCTCTAGCGAAAGCAAAGTTGAAAAAAAAATCAAAAATTGAAACCGGACAAACTTAAAAGGGAAATTACTCAAATTAAAGACACCGAAAAGCGGGAAGGGTTGGGCTCAGGGCGATGAAGCTACTGAACGACTCCTAACTACTTCGAGCCCATTATTAGTATCGGTCGGCAGTGGGCGGGGGGTCAACTGCCGCGGCGAGCGGCCCATCTTTGTCCGCAGCCCTTAGGGATGCACCGAATATTCGGTATCTATTTGGTATTTGACCGTGTTATCGAATATCCGGTTTGGCTGAATGTCAAACTATTCGGTATACTGAATATTCGTCTTGGCTGAATAGTAAACTATTTGGCTTGCAGAATATTCGGTTTGGCCGAATACTGAAATATTCAATCGAACCGAATAGTTAAAAAAACTTTTAAAACATATTTTTAAAAACCTTATACAACTTCTACGTTTAACAATCAACTTATAAACATATTCAGAATAATTAGAAACAGAATCATATTTAAATAAAAGAGAATGTTTTTGCATTATTTATTTGCTGTTTGTTAAGTATTATTTAAGAAAATTAACCAATCACGAGTATTTTCATAGGAATTAATTATGTATATGCAAGTTCCTGAACATTGTCCAGTAAATAACCTGTTTCTTGCTAAGATTTTAAGAGCAACGTTTACAATCTGTTAAAATGACTGCCCACTCCAAACACTGATCTAGGATGCATTTAAAAACTTCCTTGATTAATCAAAGGGAGTAGAACAGTTAATCTTGCTGAGTTGCTACCTCTGATTTTAAAATGTTTGTTTTAGAGTTTAAGAAAATTTTATTCATCTGTTTTAATTCACAGAAGAAGCCGTGAAATTAAAAATTTTATTAAATAAAAAAATTTTATAACTATCCTCTTCTTAAATAACTCAAAGCAGATTTTTTTTTTTTTTTCAGCATAAAGTTTACTTGAAAAAAGCTCGTTTATCAAAATGAAAGTTTCTGTTTTGAATATTATGCAAAATTGTTTTAAAATTTAACATTTGAATGCCTTTAACCCTTAAATGCCGGGTGTTGCTTTTCAGCAACATACCCAATTTAGGCTTCTAAAATACTATTAGAATAATATTGAAGCTATAATGCCTAATGTTGCTATTAAAATACATTCTGAAAATATTATTAAATCGATTTTCAACATGTAGATGGCAACACTTGTGCTGTTTAAGAATAAAGATAGATTTATTTTTTCAATTGTTGCTACTTGTTCTTTTTGTTTTGTTTGGAAGCTTGCGAAATACTCTATTTTGTTCTGCAGTAAGCAAGTAAAATTTATTTCTTATTATAGTTCCTAAAATTCTTGTGTGTTTAATATTATGGAATTTTATAAAGGAAAATTATTTTTTCAATTAAAGACCAGTATTGCCGATTAGTAACAAACTGTTTTTTAGCCGTAAACCATACTTAAAACAAAATATGATTTTTTAAAGTATTTTTCCCATGATTTATTTAAAAAATGAAAGCCGAAAAACATTACAATGATTTTTGAAAAGTCAGGCATTTAAGGGTTAAACTTTGAAATATAAAAGTATTTGACAAGCCGAATATTCAGTATTCAGCCTAACAGTTACTATTCGGCAAGCCGAATATTCGGTATTCGGTTCAGAGATAAAATAATCTGCCTACAGGTAATATAATAACATAAACACACACCCACACACATATATTTAATAATAATATAAAAAGATTTTAAAAAATAAGAAAATACTGATTTATTTGATTTAAAACAGATTTTTATGGGGTTTTTTCCGCACTAAGGTGTTGAATGGCAACCAAGAATTAGGTTATAAAAACAATTAAACCTCTAATTAGATGATATTTAGAAGCATAATTTATATTTTTATGTTTTAATTAATAAAGTTATAATTAATAATTATAGAAATAATAAAACTGCAAATAAGTAATTTCATTAATAAATAGTATGAACAACAAATATCAATGGAGCTCTTTTTGCACTCGTACTTTGTAAAATTTCATTCGCATAAATCTAAGCTATACTTACACACATGTGATTTAATATGTATGTTTAACCAAAAATTTAAATTAATTACAACCAGTGGTTACAAAAAGGAAAAACCTCTTTTATTTTGTAGTAAACTACAACCATAACTACTTCCTCAAAAATGTAGTTAACTAGAAACTACTTTTGAAAAGTACTTAGCAACTTTTAGATTTTGTCAAAGGATTCAATATACGCTCGAAATTGAGGTATGATACACTCCTGGATTATACTGTGTCTACCTGAGTATAATCAAATGTGAAAACTTAGAGCATTGAAATATTAAGGAAGATAACATAAATGAAAATGTTTTATGTTAGTCACTAAAATGCTAGTTAATATGCATATTACAACTTTCTTAGCAAAATTAAGAGGGATACATACATAACACAATAAAGATTTATATACAGTTATCTTATTTATTTTTTGGGGATACACAAAAACAGAGCTATGTATCTAAACTCAGTGATATAATGAGGGGCTTGTATTGTACATAAACATACATTGCATAAATTTTATTTACTATTCTTATAGTAATTTGTCAGTGACATTCACAAATTGTTGCACAGAACCAGGGCTTAATTTCTAGCAAAAAAAAAGAGCCGGAGCTCTAAAATCCTGCAGTAATATCAAACATAGTGTATTCCCCAATAACCTCCAGCTGCATATTTATTTCTCATGCATTATTTACAAAAGTTAAAGCAATCTTGCCTTCAACAACAACAACAAAAAAAAAATTATGTATTTCGACTATATCTTTAATCATCTTTAATAAAATCTAATAAATAAACAGAGCAAAAATATTAAAATCAAGAGAGGGAATTTTCAGAAAATCCCACTCGCCAAGGATTTCTTTGCATGGACAAGCCAAACACAACATATAGCACTGTTCCAATGGGCTCCGGAGCATGGTATTTATGAGCTCCAGGGAATTCAAACAAACATTTAAATATTCATTAAAATCAAAGGAGTACCGGAGCTGAGCTCCGGTGCAAATTAAGCACAGCACAGAACACATTTTGCACAAAAGAGGCAACTTAAGATCACATGATTTGAAGAATGACACATTTTTTTCTTCTGAAGTATTGTTAAAATAGCATCTGTGCTCACTGTATACAAAGTAGAAACTACTGATTTTAGATAGCTTTCACTACAAAAGTAAAAAGCTTACCTATTACAGCTGTCCGAAGGAAAGCAATTCTAGAAAATTTTGATATATTTTTACCGATCCTGACCCCCAAACCACCCACGAATGTTGATTTATATCTAATTATATAAAATCCAAGTCTCTGTGTGTCCCTCATAATTCCTGTTGGATTGTCTCATTGATCGAGGCCATGTTCAGCTTCCTATGAAGAAATCAGTATCAGCTTCAACAATGAGTAATTATTGAAAAGTACTAATGGTAGGGTTACCATAATAACACCAAATTTTGGACAACTTGACAAAATATCGGCAAATTTGGCGACAAAAATAAATAGCCATATGCGAAGCCAGCTTAGCGAAATTCATTGAAAACTATTGAAACCCAAAATACCACAATTAAATTTAAACTCCATGCATTTAAGGTTTTTTTCAAAATTATGGGTCAGAATTTGAAGTGTAATATATGAAAATGTGCATCATTAAATCTTCATCCCGATGCTACTAATAAAATAGCCGTCACTAGAAGGCACTGTACTATCTGAGCTCATGACAGCACGATTTTAATGTGTTTTACATAGCGGGATACAGAAATGAAATTCTCAGTAATTTTCCAGTATAGGGGACTTGGCAAAATAGACAAAACTGCCTTGGCAATAAGGAAATTTGGTGTAATAAATAAATCCGTCAAAAACCAGAAGGATAAAGGAAAAAATTATAAAACTATTGGGGAATAGATGGGTTTTAGTAAATGGATGTGATGGAATAATAAATAAATGCCATTTTAATCAGTTGAAACATAGCAGAGAGATAAGTCAAGAAATGTCAGACAAAGTTGAAGAGATGGGCCAAACTAATGTCAGACAAAATTGAAGAAACGGGAAAGAGGGATAAATATTACAATGATTGTGATAGGTATGAAAGGGTTCACAGAAACTGATTTTCTGTGCTTAATGAAAATATAAAAGAGCAACTTAATAATGAGAATACTATAGAACCTAATCAATCTCAGCCTTCGCATGGCATTGTAACAGGTACTATACAGTTGTGAACAGGGTTTCAAAAAAGCAGGCTAAAATTAAAAAAAGCCATGCCGGTGGCTTTTATTGGTTTTAACCGACTTTTTTTTGGCCAAAATTGGCCTTTTCTGGTCATAATTGGCTTTTATACAATGAAGCATTGTAATTATAAACTACACATTTTAAAGTGTTTTTAATTAGTTTTAATGACATTTAATTAATTTAGAGTTTAATAAGTAACCCAATTTCTCAATAATGAAGACACTAATACTGGAATAAAACTTAGATGGTTTTGCTAGTGATTTGTAGTCAGAATTGCAAATATGTCAGCAAAATTTTAGCACCATACCAACTGTTTTATCTGGTTTACACTGACCTTTAAACCCCTCCCCCCCCCCCCAATTTTTTTATTTTTACAGTTTTATAAAATTAAAGAGGACAATGGTTACTTAGTTACAAGTTTCATTACTTAATTAATTTTAAGAGCCATTAATATACAACTCTTAATTTATTTCTAGTAAACATTTAAAATTATACATACTGATATAATATAACCATCATTTCTCGCTATTAAAAACATTATGAATAGCATATGCATGAATATGCTTAGCAACAAGCTTTTCGAAATTTTATTTAGAGAAATTTATTTATTTTTTTTTTTTCTTGTTTAAATGCTCTATTTTTTATACATTTATGTACCAAACTCTCCTCAAATATTATATCCTTTCTAATTTCTCTTTTGACATTTATAACTCTCCATATGGACACAAAGAATGTTTCTATTTTGATGTGCTACATTTTGTCATTGTTTAATTAAATTATAAACTTTAAAATGTGTAGTATATGTGGAGCTATGTAATATAGAATTTCAAAACACCAGTTTGGAGTCTAACTTATATTCTTTTCAATATTTATAATTTTTTTTTTTTTTTTCAGACATAATGCCTTCACAGTTGCTTTCTAGCAGTTAAAGACTTATTTGAAAAAATTTAATAGAAATTTATAATTACCTTAGTAGAAAATATTTATAAGTGTATTATAAATTAATTGATCCAAATTTAAAACAAATTAACTGTAAACCAACTTTTAAAAATAAAACCCGACTTTTTTTAAGTGCAGGGATGATAATTGCAAAAAAGCAAAAAGACTGAAACCACGCGCGAACGAAAAATTGTACCATATTTTATCCGCGAAAGAAATAAAACCAGCACCTGATTTCCATGCAAATGAAGACAAGTGCACAAGCCTGTATATCACATTACAGGAGTGAAAATAACCAAAATTACAAATTAGACACAGCTCTTAAACATTGGGTGTAGGCCATATGAAATGCTTGACTTATCAGTAGTGATGGGCGATAACGAGATTTTTTCTCGATTTTCTCGATTGTATGGACATCTCGATATTTTTCGATTGTATAAATTTTTTCTCGATGACTACAGTTTGCAAATTTCTTTTATAAATCATATATTATGTATTATATACGTCATACATTTATCAAGAATAGTCTGCGGGTGAACTGGAATGAGTCGATGTTAATAAAGACTAGGTGACTTCAACCGCTAGCGGGCCCCTCCTTTAATTGGGGTCCCTAATTTATACGTAATCTTGTAATATGAAATCACGAACAGGTTACCCGCTATATACGGCACTGATATATGATAGCAGGCGGGTGTGGTGTGCACGCACTACAAAATCTTGTAAAAAATATAATATCGAAACGAATGAACGTCGGACCAGATCTCTTGGGGGAGGGGTCAAAGCGAGCGGAGGGGCACAGCAGCTGCATAATATGATTAAGTCGTCACAGGTCTTTAGGCCTTTCCAACCATATGTCACATGAGAAGTCTGGATCTGAATTTATAAAAATGCCCTCCCCGTGGGGGGAATGGGGGGGAGGGGTGCGGGAGGTGGATAACATGAGTAAGTGGTCATAAGCCTTTCCAACAATATGTCACATGAGGGGTCTCGGCTAAATTTAGAAAAACACCCCCGTGGGGGAAAAGTGGGGGGGGGGGCGATCACCGGAGGTGCATTACATCAATAAGTAGTCACAGACCTTTCCAACGATATCTCACATGTGGGGTCTTGACCAAATTTGGAAAAGTGTCCCCTGGGGGGAGGGGTTCAAAATGGGAGGGTGGACACTGGAGGAGCATAACATCAATAAGTAGTCACAGACCTTTCCAACGATATCTCACATGAGGGGTCTTGGCTAAATTTGAAAAAGTGTCCCCCGGGGGGGGAGGGGTTCAAATTGGGGGAGACTGCCACCGGAGGTGCATAACATCAATAAATAGTCACAGACCTTTCCAACGATATCTCACATGAGGGGTCTTGGCTAAATTTGGAAAAGTGCCCCCCCCCCCGGGGGGGGGCAAAGTGGTGGTGGGGACACCGTAGGTACATAACATCAATAAGTAGTCACAGACCTTTCCAACGATATCTCACACGAGGGGTCTTGACTAAATTTGAAAAAGTGTCCCCCAGGGGGGGCAAAGAGTGGGGGGGACTATCACCAGAAGTGCATAACATCAATAAGTAGTCACAGACCTTTTCAACGATATCTCATAAGAGGGGTTCTGACTAAATTTGGAAAAGTGTCCTCCGGGGGGGCAAAGGGGGGGGGGGGCGGCCACCGGAAATGCATAGCACTAATAAGTAGTCACAAACCTTTCTAATGATATGTCACATGAGGGGTCTTGGCTAAATTTGGAAAAGTGTCCTGAAATTTCATATATTATAAATAATATTTAGCGGAGGACTCCATAAAAAAACCGATTTAAAATGATAAAAGCGGAAAAAACTACCCTCGCAGTGGGGACCAAATTGGGGAGGGGAGGAAGAAAGTCTCATAATATGAAAGAGTCATCCGAGAGCTTACCGATGACATATCACATGACTGGTCCAAAAAAAGTTTGAAAATTGCTCCCCCTCTCTCCCCCCGTGTGCCCACTCTTTCACCCCGGAATTCACACAGCCGCCACTTTAAAATTTTTATGTTCAATAAATAATATTTACCGGAAGACTGCATAAAAAACCCATATTTAAAGTGATATTTAAATTTATTATAGAAATCGGCTACGGTTTTAAAAATTTGTTCGCCCCTTCCCCACCACCCGTTGGGCGAAGAAAGGTTCATAGTATGAAAGAGTGGTCAAAGGGCTTTTCGATTATATGCCACAGGAAGGGTTCTGTAAAATTTTTAAAATTGCACCCCATGAGTCCACTCTCACGTCCTCCTCCCTCGAAATCACCCGACCCACCTTCCTCTTTGAAAATTTTATATTTAATAAATAATTTTTATCGGAGGGTTCCAGGTATGTGACATCTTGGTAGGGCTAAAATAAGAGAAACTTTGAAAATTAGGGCTTCATTTCACAGCTCATTGTCATGCCTTTTTCTCTATCTCGTCCCTTGGTACTCTCGATAAATTTTCTTACTTTTCTTCTCTGCCGAGGACGAGAGAAATCCTCGAAAAGCTTCTCATAGCGAAATGTTGAAAAGCGCGAGAGAAATCTCGAAAGGCTTTTCATTGGGAGATTTCGAAAAGGACGAGAGTAACAAGCGAGAGGCTTCCCATCGGGAAAGGTTCAAAAGGGCGAGAGGAAACTCTTGAGAGACTTCCCATCCCGAAAGGTTTAAAACCGCGAGAGAACCAACCATCGAGCAGAATCCCGTCTGGAAGCGTCGAAATGCTGGAAAAATCATCGAGATGAGATTTGCCGAAATGCGAGATGGAAATGAAGCTTTCAGAGTCAAACTTACCGCATTTCTGGTTTAAATCATAATTTCTCAAAGGAGTCCATCTGCTTATCCAATCTCTTTTTAGCTCACAGGCTATCTAAGCCTGAGAGCTAATGTACCCGTCGGTTCTGTGTGTATGCATGTACTGTACGTACGTATGTATGTACGTAACGCGATAACTCTTGATTAAAATGTACGATTTGCTTCAATTTTTTTTATGTTCATTCTGATAAGGCGTTCCGCTGTTTAGTTTTGACGGTTCATTGGTTAAGGATAAAGGGAGAGAAAGGGGGCTGGTCCCCACCCCCTCTTTAATTTAGATAAATAGGTTTTTCATGCAGAATTCTTCGATTTGCTCCAAATTTCGTAGACCGGTTTATTATGTTAAGGAGCTTCCCTGATTAAACTTGGAGGTTCATTAGTTAAGTATGAAGGGGGGAAAGGGGGGTAGACCTCCTCCTTAATTTAGATAAATGGGTTTTTCATGCAGAATTATTCGATTTGCTCCAAATTTGGTATACCGGTTCAGTATGTTAAGAAGTTGCCTTGATTAGATTTGGAGGTTTACGGGTAAAGTATAAAGGGGGAGAAGGGGGCTAGACCCCCCCCCCTTAATTTAGATAAATGGGCTTTTCATGGAGAATTATTTGATTTGCTCATAATTTAGTATACCGGTTTATTATGTTAAGGAGCTTCCCTGATTAAACTTGGAAGTTCATTGGTTAAGGATAAAGGGGCAGAAGGGGGGGCTGGTCCGCCCCCCCTTAATTTAGATAAATGGGTTTTTCATGCAGAATTGTTCAAATTTGTTCCAAATTTGGTATACCGGTTTATTACGTTAAGAAGTTGCCTTGATTAGATTTGGAGGTTTACGGGTTAAGTATAAAGGGGGGAGAAGGGGGGCTGGTCCCCCTTAATTTAGATAAATGGGCTTTTCATGCAGAATTATTTGATTTGCTCCAAATTTGGTATACCGGTTTATTATGTTAAGGAGCTTCTCTGATTAAACTTGGAAGTTCATTGGTTAAGGATAAAAGGGGAGAAGGGGGGCTGGTCCCCCACTTAATTTAGATAAATGGGTGTTTCATGCAGATTTACTCGATTTGTTCCAAATTTGGTATACCGGTTTATTATGTTAAGGAGCTTCCCTGATTAAACTTGGAGGTTCATTAGTTAAGTATAAAGGGGGGAAAGGGGGGTTAGACCCCCTATTTAATTTAGATAAATGGGTTTTTCATGCAGAATTATTCGATTTGCTCCAAATTTGGGATACCGGTTTATTATGTTAAGAAGCTGCCTTGATTAGATTTGGAGGTTTATGGGTTAAGTATAAAGGGGAGGGGCTAGTCTCCCCTTAATTTAGATAAAAGGGTTTTTCATGCAGAATTATTGGATTTGCTTCAAATTTAATATACCGATTTATTCCGATATGGCGCTTCCTTCATTAGATTTGGAGGTTCATTGGTTAAGTATACAAGGGCGAAAAGGGGGCAAGTCCCCTCCCCTTAATTTAGATAAATGGATTTTCATGGAAAATTATTCAATTTACTTTAATTTTTTTTCTATGTTTGTTCTGATAAGGAGCTTTCCTGATTAGATTTGGAGGTTCATTAGTTAAGTATAAAAGGGTTAAAGGGGTTAGACCACCCTTAATTTAGGGATATGTTTCTTTTTTTCCTGCAGAATTATCTGATTTGCTTCAAATTTGATATACTGATTTATTATAGTTAAGGAGTTTCCCTGATTATATTTGGAGGTTCATTGGTTAAGTATAAAAGGGGCAAACGGGGGGATATTTCCCTTCATTTATTTTTTGAGGGACATTATTCTTTGAAATAAGAGTATAATATACAGTTAGTGTTAATAACCTGTGAGCTCAATGCCATCAGTTTAACTGGCACTTATCATTTTATTGCTATTAACCGATGTGGGTTATGAAGCATAGTGGTTTATGTATTCAGTTCTGTATAGTCCTAGTTTCAAACTTTACTGTTAAATTTAGAGTCATTTTGCCCCGAATTTTCAATGTTTCTCTTATTTTAGCTCTGCCAAGCTGCCCCATACCTGGAGACTCAGATAAATACTATTTATTAAATATAAAAAGTTCAAAGAGGAAGGTGAGTGAATTCTGGGGTGCGCGAGAGTACACAAAGGAAGGGGGGGGGGGTAATTTTCAAACTTTTACCAAACCTCTCCTTGACGTATCATCGGAAAGTCCTTTCACCACTCTTTTTATATTATGAACCTTTCTCCTCCCAGAGTTGAATTCCGGAAGGGGTTCGGGGGGGGACTTTTTTTTTTTAATTGTAGAGATTTCTACAATAAATATCATTAAATGAGGTTTTTAATGGAGCTCTCCGATAAATATTATTTATTAAATATAAAATTTTAAAAGTGGGGCTGTGTGATTTCCGGGTATATTCTAGGATAAAAGAGGGAACCCACGTGGGAGGGGTAGATTTCAAACTTTTTTTGGACCAGTCATTTGATCTATCATCGGAAAGTTTTCGGTTATCATCGCAAAGTTACTCTTTCATATTATGAACCTTTCTTCTTCCTTCCTTAGTTTGGCGCCCCGAGAGAGGCACTTTTTGAACTTTTTTGAAATCGTAGCGTTTTTAAACATTTTAGATCGGATTTTTTTACGGAGCCCTCCGATAAATAATTTTTAATATATGAAAATTTCAAAGAGAAGGATGGGCAGGGTATATTTCGGGGGGCACGATAATTGGAATCCTGGGAGTTGGGACTCTTTTCTATCTTTTGCTGACACCCCTCATGTGATATATCATTGGAAAGCTCTGTGACTACTATTTCATTTTATATATCGCCCGCGCCCCTCCCCTTACTTTGCCCCGGAGCGGGGGCACTTTACTAAATTTAGCCGACACCCCTCATGTGCCATATCGTTGGAAAGTCCTGTGAACACTTATTCATATTATGCACTTTCCTTGCCCCTCCCTCCTACTTTGCTCCCCGCGGGAGTTCGTTTAATGTATTCCAGTCGAAGACTTTATAAAAATGGGGAAATTAAAGATCCAATCTCAAATGACGTAGAAAAATCAATAAAAAATTTTGATCCCTTTTATCATCCTTTAGTTCATATTTCTGCCACTAGGGGTGCTTTTGATTCTTATTTCTTTGGCCATTTTGGTGCTAATTGCCGAAAAATTCTAATTTTTGATACTTAAACTCCCCTTACTGCTTCATAGCTACTCGCATTTTTTCAGCTTTTTTCAACCAGGGGGCACCCTTACAAGACTTTTGCAGTCTTATGGCTCCTTTATAGTTTCCCTTTGGTTTGTTGTTTTTTTATTCCATCTGTTTTCAGTTACCCTATATTTAATAAAATCTGCCTTATATATATGTAAAAACAATGATTTCAATAATCGATTCTAGAACATCTCCTTTGTAGATTCTCGAAAGTAATCGATGACTGTATCGATTGTGTATTTTACGATAACAATTTTTTTCGATTGGTAAATTTTCGAGAATCGCCTATCACTAAGCCCTATCACTACTATGAAATTGTCGGCCAGAATAATAGCTAAGTTTTCCAATAACTGTTTTTAGCTTTTCTCGTTATAATCGATTGTAGATTCTATGAATTAATCGATGGCTGTATCGATTGTGATTTTTTACGATTTTTCTCGATTGCCGAATTCTCGAGAATCGCCCATCACTACTTATCAGAATCATGACCTCCAGATCCTGAAAATGAAACAATTTAATTAAGAATAGAGCTTTTGTGTGTCATAATTTTAATAAATTTTTGAGCAAAAATTATGAAAAACTTAGTGGTGAAAATCACAATGGTTGGTTGTTTTTGGTCACAACGGTCATCACTTTTTGCTCACACAGACTAATCGGACCAGGACCTACAGCTTAATGTGGATTCTGAACCACTAAACAAACTTTCAAAGGTGCTCTGCATAACACCTGGGAATCGAAATAATCAGACATGAATATACAGACTCAGCAAAAAAAAAAAAAAAAAAGGCTGAACTTTCACGGACTCGCAGACTTTTGACGAAATTCACATTTTTCCACAGCATTCAGATGAAACTTGTACTTTTTCTATGATCCTATGACAAAAATCACTTTTTTTCGCTGTCCTTTTTATGAAATTCGCGTTTTTTCAGCGATCTTTCGACAAAATTCGCGGTTTTTCCCACAATCTTTCACCAAAATTGCGTATTTTCCACGATCTTTTGCCGAAATTCGCACATTTTTCACGATCTTTCGCCGAAATTAACGCATTTTTCACGATCTTTGAACACAATTCACGTTTTTTTCACGATCATTTGACAAAAATCGCATTTTTTCGCGATTCTTTGACGAAATTCGTGTTTTTTTCATGAACTTTCAAAGAAATTCGCATATTACATGATCCTTCGACAAAATTTGCATATTTTACACGATGTTTTAACGAAATTCGCATATTTTACACTATCTTTGGAAGAAATTCACGTATTTTACATGATCCTTTGACGAAAATCGCATTTTTTCCACAATCCTTTGATGAAAATCGTGTCTTTTGCGTGATCCTTTAACATAAATCACGTTTTTTCTGCGATCCTTTGATGGAAATTGCGTTTTTCCAGCGATCCTTTGACAGAAATCACGTTTTTCCGTGATCCTTGGATGTTAATAGCATTTTTCCATGATCCTTGGACGTTAATCGCATTTTTCCGTGATCCTTGGACGTTAATCGCGTTTTTTCCGGGATCCTTTGACGATTTTTGCATCTTTTCTGCAATCCTTTGAAGAAATTTACATTTTTTCTGCGATTCTTTGAAAAAAATTTGCGTTTTCCTGCGAACCTTTGAAGAAATATGCTCAATTTGGCACGGTTCGTACTCGCGTTTTTGCTGTATTTCATCCATTCCCGCTACGCCCCCCCCCCCCAAATAAAAATGTGAACAAATTTTAATGCATATTTACATCAATCCCAGGTATAATAAAATTCAGTGCCGAAAAAGGGGAATTCCACGGAAAAGTAACATGTCTGTATAATACATAATTTTTTTTTCATTCAAATTTATATTGAAACATTGCAATACCGTTTTAAAGAGCAATATAAAATTGTACAGTAAATTTGTTTTAAATTTGGATCAATTAATTTTTAATACACTTATAAATATTTTCTACTAAAAAAAATAATAGATTTCTATTAAATTTTATCAAATAAATAAGTCTTTATAACTTCTAGAAGACAACTGTGAACGCATTATGTCTGAAAAAAAATGTATATAAACATTGAAAAGGATATAAGTTAGGCTTCGAACTGGTGTTTTGAAATTCTATATTATATAGCTCCACATATATTACACATTTTAAAGATTATATTTAATTAAAACTGTTCTTAACTGCTCTGCTCAACAAGCGCAAAATGTTTTGACACATTTACAAATTCATTTTTTAACGGAAAGATGTAAAATTCGAAAGCCTGACCATGAAAGCGATTTGGAATTGAACTGTTTCCATTTTTTGATCCATCAATTACCTATTGAGATAAAGAGATTTTGATAACGTGATAAACATGTTTTTTCACCCTTTTCTGAGTGGTTTCTTCTTTTGTGCGGAAATTCAGTTAAAAACGCTCACTTTGACACTATTTTCTGAAAAATCTATAGCGTTTGCAAAAAACCCCAGAAAAAACAGTGCAATTACATAGTTTCTGAACAACAACATCTGCTAGTTTCATGCATTTCTGGACAAAAATAAATTAAAACTTATGTCAGAAAGTTGCCCTTTTGGATTTAACAGCCTTAATGACAAAATGTAACACATCAAAATGGAAACGAGGAATTAGAAAAGATGTTTTATTTGAGGAGAGTGATATATAAATGTATAAAAAATAGAGCATTTAAACAAGAAAAAAAAAATTCTCAAAATAAAATTTTGAAAAGCTTGTTGCTATGCATATTCATGCATATGCTATTCATAATGTTTTTAATAGCGAGAAATGGTGGTGTTTTTATTAATATGACTATGTATAATTTTAAATGTTTGCTAGAAATAAAATAAGACTTGTATATTAATCAGGGTTGCAAAACACTCGGGTTATTTATAAAAAACCCAACCCGGCTGGGTTTTATTGGACTTTTTAGGGTTTTATTGGGCTTTTTCGGGTTTTATTGGTTTTTTTTTTAAGAAGTGAGGGCAGTGGTGGTATTCTCTTCTTTTTTTTTAAGGTATATGTATTAAATTAAGAAATCTTATATTTTTATTGATTAACTTAATATACAAGTAATTTGAAATAACACAAATAAATTAGTGTAAAAGTCTGTAAAAAAGCTTTTGGGCCATTTTCAAAATTCGCTTACATATGCTGTCCAAAGGAAAAAAGAAGAAAATTCAAATATAAATTAACATTTAAAGTTTAAAATGAGCTATGCATTGTATAAAGAAGATTATATTAAATATTTCTAGCATTAAAAATAAAAAAAATCAATAAAAATTTTTGTGATATAAATCTTTAAAATTGCGATTCTAAGCAAAAATGCTTGTCCCATTCCAAGTTTTATGTAATTAACTTTTATTTTTTAAATCTAATTTAGATTTTTTTAAGTAAAAAGCTTTAATTATTTTAAATATGAACTATTAGTGTGCTATATTAGTGAAAAAAATTAATTACCAAAGTTTTTTTCTTTAACAAATCAACAGAAATATTTTGTCCCTCACTTTACGTCAAGTCCGTTACCTTATAATTATTTTAATCAAAATAGGTTTCTAATTCTGCCAAAAATTGGCAGTACATATTCAGTGGCATTGTTAAACTATTCAAGCAACTGCTACTTGCCATTTTTTATTCATCAATTGAAAAACATTGCAATAGTGGCAACAACCGGCTTTCTTCAAAGTTGGTATTTTTTTTCATGGTCAAGTCTGTTACCGTAATTTTTAATACTGAAATAAAACTTTTTACACTTTTGCATTTAAATATTGATCACTAAATAATTTTAGAAGGCATGTGTATTGTTATCTAAGTTAGAAATTATACAGCTTAGCTCCATTTCTAATGGTTTGATTTGAATGTCAAATCCGTTACCTGTCAAGTCTGTTACCATGCGACTGGTAACGGAATTGACTCATGGTAACAGACTTGATATTGTTTGCGAACTATCGTTTATGAAGGTTTTTTGCATCAAGAATGGCTTTAGCAGCTGCAGAAATGCAAAAGTGCTACTATTTGGAAAGACTCAAATAAAACCCAGAAAAATATAAACAAGCTGAAAACAAACAAAGGTAAATTTAAAATATTTTATATCACTTATGGCAAACCAATGGACAAAATAACTTAATTTTCATATTAAAATGTTAAATTCATATTTATTTTGTATGCAAATTATTAACAATTCTATTTTTTATAGAAAAAAATTCTTTGCAAAGAAAATTATATCAATGATTTATTGATAAAATATGAGGAGGTATAAAAAAAGTATTGGCATGAAAAGCAAGTTTAATGCTGCTTGTGCAAACTTCAGTCCAGTAACTCTATGTTAATTGAAAAGTTTGAAGCAGTCTTAATATGCTTTAAAAAACAGTTTTAAAATATCAGCCCCTTCCAGCTTTAAATTGCAAAAACTGAATAAAACATTTTTGCATATTGATTTTCTAGAATATTATGCATACAGATTCAGTGAAGACATGCAAACTAGTCACAGTGGTGCATCTAGAACTCAGGCTACACTTCATATGGGTGTTTTACACACATTTACAGGGCGATTTCAAACTAGAGGAACAAACTTCTAGGAGGGATGGGGGTATACCTAGATGAATCGGAATCATATAGTAATGCAGGGTTGGAAATGCAATCCTAACGAGACAAGGGGTTGTTAGTCTCTGAATCATTGTGATAGCAATTGACATTTAAAGACCCAAAGCTTAAAATAAATCAAGACTTTCCTGATAATGAAGTTTTCTGCCTATGTGCCTGGTTCTTATCTATATTTTTGCATGTTTGAGGTAGTAAGTGTGTTTTGAAATGGCGCATCCTCATTGCTGTTGTGAAGTCTGGAGGATGCCTTGCATATTTCAAAACATGTGAGATTTCATGAGGTGCCTATGTTATGAAACATTGTGCAACTTCATTATCATGAAATTCATGACTTAATTTAAGATTATGGTCCTTAAATGTCAATTTTCGATCACGATGATTCAGCCCCTAACAACCTCCCTATCTCGTTAGGATTGCATTTCCAATACTGAATTGGTATGTGATTCCGAGTTGTCTAGATGTACCTCACCCCTCCAAGAAGTTTGTTCCTCTAGTTTTGAATCACCCTGTATATTGATGAGGAAATTACTCTTTTTGCACTATGACCTCAGTAAGATCTATTCGAATTCCTCAAAGCGGGAAATATTTATCGATATTGATAGTGAATTTTATATAGAAGAGAAGTAAATAAAAAGCCTGAGGATGTTCCTGGAAGAGACATCTGCTGATAAATTGTATGGAATTGTTCATATTTTGGTAAAATTTATTGGAGGAAGTAGAAAAAAAAATACACATCCTAAACAAAGCAGATGAAGATAAAATTAAAATTATGTGGGTCTGAATGTGAATGACTGCAACAGGAGAGAATTTCACATCCATAAAGACATACATGTTAATTTTGAGCAAATCATAGCAGTTTTTTCTATAATCAAATTTGTCAATGCAAGAAAACTGAATATTTTATGAGTTTCCAGTTCCACTTAATATTATATGAAAACTGAAATTTGAGTCATGTTGCACTGGAATATATATCATGCATGTATTTCGAGTATAAGTAAATACAATATATATATATAAACTTTTTGTTGAATTAAACCATTTAAACAGATGCTAATTCTCAGTTACTTCAAGTTCTATTTTAATATTTAGGTGGAATTGCTTGATAAATTATTTGTTTGATATTCAAATCAAATCCAAATATAGTAATTGATCTGAATATAAAATAATAAAATGATTTCTCTATATCATAGCTGAAAGAAAAATATTATTTAAATAAAAAAGTTTATATATAAAGTTGAAAATATGATCATTAAAAACTGTGCTGTAATAGACTTGACGTATGGTAACGGATTAGTGTCAAATCCGTTACCAAATGTCAAGTCTGTTACCGCACACTTTTTTTATGATATTTTAATATTAAAATAACTTTTTCACCATTCTATTGTTATTTTTCATTCAACTACAAAATAGAGCTGTAATTTTCTTAAAATTCAATAATTTACATCAATATATAACGTTATTATTAGAAAAAATTCTTGTATAATTTTCTATGTATGCGAAAATTAGGGCTATAAATGTCTCTCATTTCAATTTCATTTAAGTGTTATTGATAAATATAATGTTTTGAAATTTAGGGACATAAGTCACTTCAAAGTAAGTTGATTTTAGAAAATTTAATAAAATTTAAAGCTGAGTATTTTCAGTAATTTGTATGGTAACAGACTTGATAATTTGCCTTACAAGTAGACATTAAAATAGCATTTGCATATTAAATTATAAGCCAAAGTGCATGACCAATTACTTTTTCATATAGGGTCATTCCATGTCAAATCAACGTGGGGTCTGGACCTCAACATCTCAGATTTCCATAATTCTTGGTTTATAGTTTGTATCCATGAAGTATATGAAAAATCTAATTTTTTTTATTTTTTTTCCCTAGCAGATTTGTTTTTACGGAATTTTAAAAATTGCCAAAAGTACCAAATTTAACCAAACTCTCAATCACAAAATCCTTTACAATTCTTTAACAAATTGGGCTAGAGACTTAAGTTATATCTCATTTGAAAGCTCTTTTTATGGGCTTTAATATGATATGCAACACTAACAATTTTGTGTATAATAAATTTTTTGACAAATTTTCAAAATTTTTGAATTTAAATTTTTCAAAAACACCATCTTTATTTTTTTTCAAAAAAATATATGTTAATCTTTGACTTTTTGGCTACAAGTATGCCAAATTTCAAGATGGAGAAATGATGGGGTTTTGAACTATTAATTTTTAAATATGAGTTATACATGAAAAATTTCAAGTATCAGGGCAAAATTAACAATTGTACAATTTCTTTCCATATATAATTCACACTTTTTCATTAAAAATTTCAGAGTTTGATGCTAAGCAAATTTATTTCTAAGGCATGAAAATTTTCTAAAGCATATTTCTCAAAATATAATTATATAATTTGCCCGTAAGGGGACTCTTCATTCACTTGAAAGCACCTGATCGGTAAAGTTAATCCTATGGGCAGGTTGTTTTCAAATTTTCCGTTTAAATTTGAATATTTTTAAATGATTTTTTTTACATAGGGATAGTTGATGTCGATCTCTCATATGTCTATTTTTTACTTTTTCGATTTTGGTTGCATATTTTTTAATAAAGGTACTTTCACTTTCGGACCGGTTTCGAAAGTTACAGTACCTTTATTAAAAAAATCTGCAACCAAAATCGAAAAATTACAAAAATTCCCTATTAAAGATTGACCTCAGCTATCCTATGAAAAAAAAAAAAAATCGTTTAAAAATATTCAAATTTAAATGAGAAATTCGAAAACAGCCTGCCCATAGGTTTAGCATTACCAAGCACATATTTCAAGTCGACCCCTTAAATAAGTCTATCGAAATGCAGAAGATTCTTCCCTTTCCGCACCCATCCTCTCTACTTTCATGGTTTTCACCAAGCACAATTCCTGCTAAGAAAAGTCAGAAAGCTCTGAATAATCAGATGCATTTTGAGATACCTAAGCAGATTTTCATTGGTTCATTTCAAAATCGTTTGGCACATTCCCAAATCATTTTTTTTTTTTTTTTTTTTTTTTTTAACATATAGAAGGATAACTATTTAATAAACAAGTTTCATTTTACTTTAATCAAATGCTTTAACAAAGAAGTCTTGAATTACTACTATTAATGATGTCAGAAGATAAGAAAGACTGGGCATTATTTTCTGTTAAATGCTGCAATCCCTATAAAGGTTGGTTGTATTGAGTTTTATTGCACAAAATCCCTTTAGGGACATGCTGTGCCAAACAAAGAATAAAACAAAAGTGAGTTTAAGAAAAAGACATAATTAAATGAGTTAAAATGGAAATAGAAAAGCTATATAGATGAGGTAACTCATCCAGATCAATCCCTATAAAGAAACAATTCATTCAAAATCAGGAAAACTTAGGAATGTAACAACTTGGTAGTGCAGTTTAAGATTTAATATTCAAAAGGGCATGAAAATATGTGATGACTGTAGAATTAAACTATCAAAAGATAGAAGTGTCAGTTCCAGGTCAAAACACTCTTCACTTACTTGAAATATGTGCTTGGTAATGCTAAACCTATGGGCAGGCTGTTTTCGAATTTCTCATTTAAATTTGAATATTTTTAAACGATTTTTTTTTCATAGGATAGCTGAGGTCAATCTTTAATAGGGAATTTTTGTAATTTTTCGATTTTGGTTGCAGATTTTTTTAATAAAGGTACTGTAACTTTCGAAACCGGTCCGAAAGTGAAAGTATCTTTATTAAAAAATCTGCAACCAAAATCGGAAAAGCAAAAAATAGACATATGAGAGATCGACATCAACTATCCTATGTAAAAAAAATCATTTAAAAATATTCAAATTTAAATGGAAAATTCGAAAACAACCCGCCCATAGGATTAACTTTACTGATCAGGTGCTTTCAAGTGAAAGAAGAGTCCCCTTACGGGCAAATTATATAATTATATTTTGAGAAATATGCTTTAGAAAATTTTCATGCCTTAGAAATAAATTTGCTTAGCATCAAACTCTGGAATTTTTAATAAAAAAGAAGTGTGAATTATATATGGAAAGAAATTGTACAATTGTTAATTTTGCCCTGATACTTGAAATTTTTCATGTATAACTCATATTTAAAAATTAATAGTTTAAAACCCCATCATTTCTCCATCTTGAAATTTGGCATACTTGTAGCCAAAAAGTCAAAGATCAACATATATTTTTTTGAAAAAAATTAAAGATGGTGTTTTTGAAAAATTTAAATTCAAAAATTTTGAAAATTTGTCAAAAAATTTATTATACACAAAATTGTTAGTGTTGCATATCATATTAAAGCCCATAAAAAGAGCTTTCAAATGAGATATAACTTAACTCTCTAGCCCAATTTGTTAAAGAATTATAGAAGATTTTGTGGTTGAGAATTTGGTTAAATTTGGTACTTTTGACCATTTTTAAAATACCGTAAAAAACCGCTAAGAAAAAAAAAATTTAAAAATTAGATTTTTCATATACTCCATGGATACAAATTATAAACCAAAAATTATAGAAATCTGAGATGTCGAGGTCCAAAAATTGCATTTTTCTCGTTGATTGACATGGAATGACCCTATACCTTAAACATTTACCATAACATCTGTTTCCATTTTTAAAAGAAATTATCAAGTTTGAAAAAAAAAAAAAAAAATTCTGAAATGTAAGCGAATGGTGAAAATGGCCCTTTTACTTCTGACATCACATAATATTATATAATAAGCACGTATCACATATTTAAAAGTTACTTTAATAAATTACTTTTTATCTGTATTCCCCACTAAGAACACATTTTTGTAACAAATCTTTAATCTTCTATTATTTATTAATCAAATAACGCTTGATAATATTTTCAAGATGTCTATGGTTCACTGTATGGAACAGTTTATTCTTTGGACATAATACACAGCAGTAACTAAAAATATTTAAATTACAAATGATTTCAACTATCTACATAACTGATTGTAATTATTTAATTTGAAATGAAGTTATAATACCTACTTATATGATATCCAATAATGTTTATTTTTATCAATAAACATGCATCAGTATGCAATAGGAAATGATATGCAATAAAAAACAAAAAAACCCAGGCTCAACAAACGAACAAATACGTGTTTATTTGGGGTTTTTGAAAAAAGCCTTTTTTTTTTCCCAACCCTAGCCAAAAACAAAAGCGAATAAATCAAATTTGTATCCAGTTGGGAACTTATGTTATGAAGTTTTATATTGTTAAATCTTGATATAAAAGACCTTGTTACTTTTGATCTATGCGAAAATGTTATGATTAGCTATGTATATTGATTTTGGCTTTTTTTCATAATATTAACAGGTTTTTAAAAGACTTAAGCACATTATTTCATTTTGACTTTATCACATTCAGATTTGGGAGTACGCCCACAATATGTTTTAATAGGATAGTGTAACTCTTTAAACACAAAAGTTAAAAAACTAATATAAAAGTTCTGAATATTAAATAATGATATCATGGATTGTAAAAAACCCAATAAAACCCACTTTGACGTGGGTTTTACCCCCCAAAAAAAACACTCGGGTTTTACTGGGTAGGTGGGTTTTTTGCAACCCTGATATTAATAGCTCTTAAAATTAAGTAATAAAACATATAACTAAGTAACCATTGTCCTCTTTAATTTTATAATGCAGTAAAAATGAAAAAATTGGCAGTTGGTATGGCCCTTTTAAAATTTATCTGACATATTTGCAATTCTGAATACAAATCACTGGCAAAATCATCTAAGTTTTATTCCAGTATTAATGTCCTCATTACTGAGAAATTGGGTTACTTATTAAACTGTAAATCCATTAAATGTCATTAAAACTAATTAAAAACACTTTAAAATGTGTAGTTTATAATTACAATGCTTTATTGTATAAAGGCCAATTATGGCCAAAAAAAGCCGGTTAAAACCAATAAAAGCCACTGGCCTGGCTTTTTTAAATTTTAGCCGGCTTTTTTGCAACCCTGTTTTCACGCCAAGAAGAATTCCAAGATGGCAGCTCTGGGAATTTATGACATCTGTTCCCAAAGATGTCTGAAAAAAATCTAAATTTAATTAAATTTTTATCTTACATTATATAACAGAATCATGACAAATTAGTAGTAATTAAAAATAAATGCCAAAGTGCAGGAAAATGTGCAGCAAAAAACTTCTATAAAACTGAAAGAACCCAATAAACCCACTTCTATGTGGATATTTTAAAAACAAAAACCATCTGGATTTTTTGGGGTAGGTGGGTGTGTAGACTGCGTTCCTGCCTGTGATAAGTGGCCACCACTAATTTCCCTTTATACTCAATAATACAATTGACTCAAACATCTTGATTCTTTTAAGTAGTAGTAATAAAAAGATGACATATGATTCAATTGTTATTTTCTAAAATAGCGATTGTGGTAATAAATAATGAAGCAATCACCCTTTTTGCAGATTTTTTTTTTTGACAAATATTTGTGTCCAAAGGCAGTTCTGATTTTTATACTACAATGAGCTATGGTATTTGTTCACATTTATAATTTTAAACATAATTGATTATGAGCAATTTAAGTTAAATTATTGTTCGAATATACTTTTGAATGAGACACATTAGGACATTTTAATTTCAATCATATTTTAATTATTTTTTATATACTCATACTATAAAGCTTATAATTTGTTTGGGAGATTCAAAATATCATAGAGAATAAATAAGGTCTTAAAAATGAAATCTTTTAAATTTAAAAAAATGGTATTTTTTTAAAAAAGTGTCAAGTTTGGTGAAAGGTAAAACATACTTATTGAAACAGAAACCTCCATAACAGGGTTGGCTTTTTACTGGTAAAAACTGGTTTTTACCAGGACATGGTAAAAATTAGGTTTTTACCGGTAAAAACCTAAGGATACAATAAACTCTCTTCAAACTGAATTTGCTGGTTCAGGTCGAGTACTCCAGCTCCAAGAATATAGATTGGTAAATTGTATTAACATTTGTACAAACTACATTATATGATAATTAATATTTGTAAGCATTTAGTTTTTATTAAAATGATTCAGTTTTTTAAGTGTGATAAAAGTGTACTTATAATTTTTCTTTTCCTTTTACTTTAAGTAAAATACTAGTAAACTAGTCTCCATTAAGTTATGTGAATTCTCATAATAATAGTTATAATAAGTTATATATATAAAATTTATATATTAATATTTATATATTTTTATATAAAATTATATATATGTTTAAAATTTTGAATTCTTTCTTGGAAAACGTGGATGAAAGTTTTCCGGAACTTTTTATATTCCTTAAAAACCATTATTTTCGTATAGCATTCTTTCACTTACCTAATCAGAAATTAAACTAGGTAAATATTTTTATAGTGGTATTAATTACCCGAAAAACTTTCATCCTTGCAAGAATGAAAAAAAAATTGGTAAATAAATTTTATAAAAGTGACAAAAACAATCAAACTAATAAGTTTTTTACAAAGGTGGTGTAAAAACACTGGTATAAAAACATGTTTTTCCAAAGACGGTAAAAACCATCAAACGGTAAATACCGTCCAACCCTGCTCCAAAATTAATCTACCAACTACAGTCACACCCATATTATATGAAAAATAGTCAGAGTCACAGTCAAAACTGGCATCAAGCATGAATGAAATAGCTAACAAGGTGGTTTAAAATAGACGCAGATACTATCAAAGTAAATATTGTAAAAAAAAAAAAAAATGCCAAGCAACACTCCATCAACATCAAATACAGCTGGGAAGACATTACAGGGGGAAAAAAAAAAAAAAAAGATCAGCCTTAACGTACAGGTGAAAAAAAAATTGTTTTATGTGCATGCATATAAATATGCAGCATATAGACAAACGACAAACCAAATTTTGGTACTACTTAGTTATCCCGTCGACCGATTTCGCCAAATTATATAAATACCAAACCACTAGTCAAATTATACAAATTGACATAATTTGTACATTAAATAATGAAAGAACAAATAAATTAGTATAACATTAATAAAAATACAAATAAAACGTCAAAATAAAAATCACTTGGAAACGTAAGCACGTGTAACTAACTTAAAATCAAGTGAATGTGACATTTATGATCAACCATTATTTGCATTTAATCTTATAGTTTGGCCATAGATTTTTGGTCGACGGGATAACTAAGCAGTACCCAAATTTTTAACATACACGCAATTTTAAAAGATACAGTCGCAAGTTATACAATTAAAATTTATAGAAATAACAGATTTTATATGTCGCGCACACAACAACACACCTCGATAATCTTTATAAATTTAGGAAAGACTGGATTTCGGCTGACAGCAATTACTGGTACTACAGGCCAAACTTCTGGAACAGTCATGGGTGTAAGAGCACCCATTGGCTTCGAATATACTGGTACAACCGGCTGATCAGAATCTGATGGACCATCTGAATCTCCACCATCATTATTATTAGAGCTACTACCAGAATCATCTTTTTTATTAGTACAATAGGAAATAGATGGATAAAAATACACATTATTATTGCTTAAAAGTTTGTTATCAAAAGTATAATTTAAAGAAGCAACAGATGAAATACAACGAATACTACAGTCTTTTCTTTTCAGTTTACTATATAATACTTGAGATCTAGTTAATGCTTTGTGACACACAACATTGTGTTTACCAACTATCAAACTTCGCGATATTAATTTGACAGGTGAACTGCGAGACATAATGTTACACAACCGCAAGTACTGATGATGATTCATTGTAATTAATTTAAAATATTCATTTAAAAATTAGTATTTTCGGTAGACAATGATAGGAACTGAGCTTTGAAGATAATATTCCCGGTATCTTTTTCAGTGTTTGTTTTCATTCACTAAACAACCTCATGTTCGCCATGACACAACATCTAACACTGATGCCAATTTTCAATGGTTAATGAAATACAACTCAATTGGATCAGTTCCAAAATTTCGATAATATCGTCCAAATAATAATATTCTTTTTTTCCAACAATACCCACGAAAGAGATATTTTTTCAAATAGTTTAGTATTGGTTTCGACTTGATATGAAATCCGAAACAAAAACTTAAAACCCTTTAAATTCTGTGGCACGCTTCCCTTTAAACATGCTGTTTCAAAATTTCAAACCGTATTCATTCAAATATTTCATCTTATGCTTCAAATGTGATACCTTATTCCATTCTAAGGAACTTTTAAGTATACCATTCATACATTCATGCATAAAAAAATTTCCGCATTCATTCATGTATTGAACCGCGGTTCTCCGTACTATTATAGCAGTGAATGGAAAAGTTTATGGTTTTCGGTCGAGGTATGTAGGTTGTGTAACGTAAGAGTGTCAGTTTGTGCTATAATTTTTGACTTTTAACTTATTACATTCATTTTCGCATACCTAAGTCACATTTTTATGGAACTGTAGAGCATATATATGTTGATTATTACACCGAAAATGCTCTTGCTATAATTATGAAGACACAATAAGCCTTGATATGCAAGAGAGATCATGGCTAACCATAATAAAGAGGAACTTGAAAATCGTTTGAGAAGACATAGTACTCCTGGGAGCCAAGAAGATATAAGGGAAGGTAGTTTGCAAGAAGAGTTCGATCCTTTTCTTGGGGAAGGCGATTTCTTTGAAGAAAATGTCAACATCTCCCTTACAGCCCCACCTCAGTCACAGTAAGAGCTTTTACATATTTAATGTCCAAAGTACTGGTATATCTAATTGTATTTCTGTTTATTTTAAATTTACTTTGAGTATGTGATATATTTTATAATTTGAGATTGTATGTTGCTCTTCCATTGCTGTTATTTGCTCTTCAATCATTATTTTGATGTTGAAGTTCTTATGTTATTATTCAGAGTTTTTGAATGTTTTTCCTTTTATCGTTCTGATATTCCGTTACTCATATGTTGTAGTAAAAAATAATGTTTTGCTATTCTGCATCGGATTTATGTTTAGTAGCTCTGTTTATTTAATTCAGAATTAAATCTCTAAGAAAAGCTTTGTACTAATTGATCTTTGATTAAATCTTTGATCTTCAATTTATCGTATTTTAATAAATTAAATGCGGTACTTTTTGGTTATCCGGGCGCCAGTGTTTTATATACATATATGTACAATATTATGTATGTATATATAGGGTAGATATGCCAGTAATGGACACCCTTAAGGAATTTCTTTAAAAATTATTTTTTTATTAATAGTTATAATTATTATATTCCAGTTTTTTCAATATTATATTAATCTATCAACAATATTTAACCATTCTTATAGCCTCATTTCCCCATATGAATAGAAATTTAATTCTAAATAACAGAAACATATCAAAACACCCAAAAGCCCAGTAATGGACACCCTCTGGCCCAGTAGTGGACATCATCTGTTCCAGTAATGGACACCCCATAAAAAGTAGTAAATATAATTGTTTTTATGACTGTATTTAGAACCAGAATTTAATGAACACATACTAATGAAACAAAATAGTTATTTTTAAATAAATTTAACAATTAGGATACCAGTAATTAATAAAATATTTGTGATAATCATTTACTGTTTGCATCAATTATTGTAATTATCACAAGATCAATGTTTTAATTATTTTAGATGGATAGTTTAAAATACTAAATATCAGACAGTTACAGCTATCAAATTATTGAAACATTGGTGGATTTAAAAGGTAATTAAAAAAAAAAAAAGTTTTGGAATATTAATGTTTAATTTTGTGTCACTATTTTTAATAATCTTACAGAGATTACTTGATATATCATTTATAATAATTAATATTACAAACATGAAAGAAATGATATTGTGAGTTGAATATTTTAAATACTAAATAAAATAATTTCAAAATAAAACTGTAGAACTGATGTTTGAGGCCACTGATCTGCAGATTTACTAGTTTCATGAATATTACCTATAACTTTCATTAATAGTATTACATTTTTTTTTTAAATAAGGAAACATTTAAGACAGAAAATGGATTTTTAATAGCTTCTGTAACTTAATTGTTTTTATTTAAATAGAGAGGGATTAAGCCCTATGAGCCCCTCTTTGACTGCGCTCTTAAACAGCATTTTCTGCTTCCTGGCTGGTTTGATTGCCAGATTATAAAATATGTGAGGTATATATATATATATTATATGTACTAATAAAAAAATAATAATAATAAATAAAATAAAATATCGAAATTTTATTAATCATATAAAGTAATTTAAAAGCAGCTATTTATAAACGTTTTGGTGTTATTACATTTTGATCCATAATTTAAAAATTAAATTGGATTATTTAGGTTTGCAGTTAAGCCAAAGTATTTTATGCACTATAAACATTACTAAAATTGCATTTTTAGCAATGTCTACATGGGGTGTCCATTACTGGAAAATGACTAATTAACCATCCCAGTAATGGACACCCCCTCTTAAAACCTTAAAAAGAAATGAAATTTTGTAAATAGCCATTAGTATTTAAAATTCAAAGTTTTCTATTGTTACTCAATCAAAAACATTCAAATTTTGCAAATAAATAAATAATATATAAATTAATTAAACGAAGCCAGCTCTTAACCTCTTCATTAAGATTTTCACAAAAAAACAGCAAAACTTTGAAACATTATTTTCTGCTTCCTGATTGGTTTGATTAAAAGTGTCAACAATAACATAGTTTTATAAAACATACAAGGGGGAATTATAAAAAAAATAATTAAAGCTAAATATTTATTAGTTATATTTTTATGAACCAAAAACATCAAGGGGTGTCCATTACTGGAAGGGTGTCCATTACTCGCACATCTACCCTATATGCATATATAGAGATGGGAATGCTCCGAAAAAACCCAGAAAAGTTGGGGGAAAAAAACTGTTTTTTTCCGAAGGGCTATTTTTCAATTTTTTTTCCAAATTGGGAAAAATTGAAATTTCATTTATAAAATAATTTAGTCAAAATTTTATAATTGCTACATTCTGATACTTTTTATGTTTTTTTTCATATTTAGTGTCCCTCATGAAAACCTTAACATGGAAAATCTTATCTGTAAGCAGGGATCTCTTTAGAAATAACTTGAGTCTCTTAAAGGATCCATCACAGTTTTTTCTCCTTAAAACATGACCTTTAACAAAATTCTTTCGCTTAGAAATAGACATTTCAGAATTTTTTTACATGTCCAAATTAAATCCTTCACAAATGTAATGATTTTAGACTTAAAAAAAAAAAAAAAAATCTGTTCTATAATAGCTGCAATAACCAATGAATCTATTATCTAACTGTTTATATGTACAGTCGTGGAAAAAAAAAGTAAACACCCCCTACTAACTCCTCAACAAATTATCGTAGAAGAAAGTTACTGGTACCGGACGATTGGAAATAAAGTCTACTTTTAAATGATGTACAGTAGAAGATCTTTATAACGCAAACCTAAAAACGCAAGGTTGTGCGTTATATGGATCACATTTCACAAATCATTAAATTTACCTCATTAATATGGACAAATATGTCTGAAATATATCAAAATACATTACACAGTATCTTTATACTGCATTCCTTGTCCATATTATAAATTTTTGCATTATACAGATCATTCCACATATTATTAAATATACTTTATAAACATGGCCCAAATATACCTAGACCCAAATCATTCATTATATTGTTCATTTTCAAAAACATGTAGGTAATAGCAATTTTTTTCATTAAAAAGTTCTAAAATAAGGAGATAAAGTTAAACAAATGCATTAAACTTAGTTTTTTAGAGAGTAACAATTTTTTACAATGTGGGAATTTAGCTGCTTCTTCACTGCAAAATTCATTGTTTACGTCTGAAAAGTTGTGCGTTATATGGAGAATTGCGTTATAAAGATCTTCTACTGTAGGGCCAAATCACAGTAAATTGTTTTGTTGTGGAGGGGACATTTAATCATTTATTTCAACTAAATACATCAAAATATTTTTTTTTCTCAAAGTTTGAATTTTTCTATGAGTGCATAAGATATGCTGAAAGCATTCCAACATCAAAAATGAAACAAGTATTAAAAGTGAAAGAGAACAAATTTTTTTTCTTATTGTTGCGGAGGGGACAGGAAAATATTACAATTTTAAAATTTTCAGTTTGCATCAATATTTTTCCTATGTATAATAAAGTATAGCTCTAAAAGTATTTTTTTTTACTAAACTATGCTATTTAGCATTATAATCATAAAATATTACACCTGAATTACAAAAAAATCATCCTGAATTTGTTTTTTTTTTTTAATTAGCACTATGTTGCGGAGGGGACTGTTTCGGAGGGGACATTTTGGAATTTAGTTAAAATTAGGAACCTATTCATTATTTTGTATTTTTTAACAATTAGAAAAGAATTAAGCTTTTAAGGTCAGTTCATGATAGTCATTAAATATATATAATCAATTAATTTTCATCAACCAATGCTATAATCACTAAAACAATTTATTATTCTGTATGAACCATACAATGCTTCAGCAACTGAGCATGTTACAGGAAGTTTCTTTGTACTGCCTTCAATGTTGATCCATTGATGATAACTAACATAATCATCAAAGTCAAATTGATCAAAATGTGTTTCAATAACTTCAACACTGCAGTCCATACACTGACGATCAATACAGAGTTCTGCACATTTATCTCCTTCACATAAAGTTAAATTGCATAACTCTTTTGCTTCTTTAACCTGCATCACACAAGACTTGTTTTGGAAACAATGAAGAATTAAGTCAATGTTTTCATGGTAGATGCAATAGCACAGTTCTTGGTGCTTTTGTGAAGCAAGCATCACATGCTTAGGTCTTAACATTCGGAATTTAGTAATTCTAATACTTTGCATAGTATAAGAAGAAGAACAATACAAAAAATATGCTTCATTTAAAGACATTTCTAAAACTCTTTTTTGCTTTCTTTCTTTAAATTTACCATTACATATCATATATCAAGATGGAATCTTTGATGCCAGGTAACATTTGACTAATGTCATCACGTTAAAAAAAAGCTGTAATATTCGCAACAGTTTTTTTGGGAATGGCATCAGCTCGTCACTTTCTTTCTTGAAAGTAAATTGCACCTTTTAACAGAACATTGTGAAATTCGATCTGTTTTTCTGTGTGGAGTTAAATTTTGAACAATTTTTGCAAGTACCTTATGAGTATACCTTCTTAAGAGATTCCTTTGGTAAACTCTTATTTGCCTTGGAAAGTGCTTTTCCTAAAGCTGAAGAATTCTGATAACCTGGGGATGGATTTTCCGGAGTAATATTGTTACTTTTTTTTTGTCCTCCAGTTTGCTTTTCTATTTTTTCTTGCTTTTTCTTTCCTTTTATTTTTCTTCTGCTGGTGTCCTAACTGCTTTTTACATTTTAGCAGCCCTTACTTTCCCTCGCTCTCTTTCTTCTGTGCTTCATGCAAAGCTGAATCTAACTTTATCCTCTCTCTTGTATTCTCTTGATCTTTGTGTGGCTGTTTTTGCCATATTTTTTTAGAAACTTTGCTAAAATGAAATATATTTTTAAATTTCCCTACCAATTAAGAAAGATATTTTAGAATCACACTCAATTATGCACTGGATTGAGAATGACAACAAAATGAGAAGCACATGGTCAAAATACGGTGTTGTACAACCTAGTATACAGGAGTTTACAAATGTAAAGAAAAGGAAATCATACACTTCAGTCAGGGGCGTGCCTAGCGGGGGGGTGTTGGGGGTGTAACACCCCCCCGCTTATTTGGAAGAGTTGGTAAAATTTAGAATAGTTGGAAAGTTAACCCCTTAACCTACGATTTAACCTACGATTTGGCAAATCCATAGCTACCACTAAAATTTAATAGAGATTTTCGCCTTGTTTAATCATGGAATTTCGACGATTAAATTAAACTATATTTACTGTGAAATTTTAGTGGTAAGAAGAATTTACATTTGGCTCGATCATCGTACGCGGGCTATGCCCGTCATTATAGGTTAAGGGGTTAAGAACACACCCTGCAAAAAGTCCCCTCTCCCGTCGTCGGTATCATTTCAATTCTCTGTTGTCCGTCTTTAAAGGGGAAAAGAAAGAACTTCTCACGGAAGATTGTGTATGATTCTGTGAGGGAGGGAGGGGTTGTCAGAGAGCGCAGGTGATAGATAGAGAGAAAGAATCACGTTTTTGAGAATTTGAGACTTTCGTGAAAGGGAGGGGGGGGGTGTTGTTGCAATCTCTATTGTAAGTTTTCCCATGTAGCATCTTTAATTGCTCCCTTCTGCTATGGACTGACTCTTAGAATTTGGTGACCTCTTGGCTCTGGATTGGAGCTAGTTATTTGAGGTTGCTGCATTTAAAAGATGAGGTCACGGATACAGAAGAAGAGCGATTTTCAAAAGTTTGTTTTTGTCGCATGATGGCGGATAATTCAGTGAAAATTTTATGCACACACTGTGATCGCGTACACACACATTTCACAGAAAAAAAATAATTTATATCGCCATATAAGAAAATTTCATCCGAATGAAAACATCGACCTCCAGAAAGGAAAACGGATTCAATGTACAATATGTAGATAAAATCCTAACTAGCAATTCTATGGAAAATGTCAATGTTTCTGAAAAGGAAGATACCTCGACTTTTCTAAGTTGTGATCCAGCCGATCGTATTGGAAAGAATTTAACCGAAAACCAGAAACTTTTCATCCTGTCTCGTGGACCTTATCAACCTCAGAGATCATCGTACCCTGCGAATCATGACATAGATCCTAAGAAGCAGAGTAAGTTTAGCTCCTGCTGGGATAAAGAATATCCATATTTAGAATACAGCAACCAACTGGATGCCGCATTTTGTTTTGCTTGTTCACTTTGCTCTGATGGCCCGGGGACTGAAAATGCAGAAGCTTGGATCAGTGTTGGTATTCGTGTATGGCATGAGATGAAAGGCCGAGGAAAAAACCGTAAAGGCAAGTTAATGGCTCATTTTACGAGCAATGCTCATAGAGCTGCAGTGTATAAATTAGATAATTTGGCCCAAAAAAGTAAGCACGTTGACAACTTTCTATCTAGTCAACGTAGAGAGGCAGCAGCTAATGCGGAGCAAATTCGTCTAAGAAACAGAGAGATTATTATAGTCCAAGAGCTGCTAATCCAGAGTTTCCCCCAGACAGTTTCAGGAGGGCGCTGCACCCTGCCTGCCCTTAGGTTTACAAAATAGCACCCCTCTTGCCCCTCATTTAAAAAATTAGCTCCCTTGTTGCCCCTCACCTGAAAAAAGTGCCTTTACTCATTTGTTTATTAAGAAAACTACTTGCATAGTAAAAATTGACTCATTGCTGTCTTTAAAATAGTATTCTGTCTATTAAATATTAAAAAGTAGTTTTAAAAATCAAAAGAATGCCTTTAAAATTTCAAGAAATGCCCTTAAAAATCCAAAACATGCCCTTCGGAATCCAAAAGTGCCCTTTTCCCACAAGCAGCACCCTGCCCTTTTTTAAACCTGGGGGAAACTCTGGCTAATCATTTTAGGGAAGGTATTTGAGGCACCCTGAAAATTTGTGCAACACTTCTTTTGTAATGGCTGAATACAAAATCGAATGTCTGTCTGAAGGATCGTGACCCAAAATCTGTGCCAGACACGTGTCAAGTGACATTTTGCCAAAAATGGCACTTGACACATGTCTGGCACAGTTTTTGTGCCGACTAAAGTGTCTGTCATTTTCAAAATATTTTTTTCTAAGCATAAATATTATTCTGCCTCAATCTCAGTGTGCCTCAAATACCTTTTTTGGGTAGTCATAAAATGGCACTTGACACGTGTCTGGCACAGTTTTTGGACCGACTAAAGTGTCTGTCATTTTCAAAATATTTTTTCTAAGTTTAAATATTATTCTGTCTCAATCTCAGCGTGCCTCAAATACCTTTTTTGGGTAGTCAAAAAATGGCACTTGACACGTGTCTGGCATAGTTTTTGGGCCACTATCCTTCAGCCAGACATTCGATTTTGTATTCAGGCATTACAAAAGAAGTGTTGCACAAATTTTCAGGATGCCTCAAATACCTACTCAAAAATGTTCAACAGCTCTCCTACTATTAATATACTTCTAGACTGCACCAGATAGCTAAGTTGTCAAGCACTTGCATTTCAGGGACGAGAAAGTGACAGCGATAACTACATTCAGATCATTAGATTAATAGACAGGTGGATTCCAACTTTAAAAACTGGATTGATGATAATCATCTTCGCCCATACCATGCCAACTATTTTAGTAATAAGTCGCAAAACGACTTTATTGGGTTTCTTGGATCATGTGTCCGTGAAAAAATAGTTGTAAATGTCAAAAATTGTGGATTTTTTAGCGTTATGGCTGATAGCACACACGATCTCTCTCATCTTAACCAGCTCTCAATTGTAATCCAATACGTGACCCCAAAGTTTCAGCCAGAAGAAAGGTTGTTAAAACTAAAAGATTATCTGTATAAAACAGGCGAAGGAATGGCTAAGCTTATTTCTGAAATTCTACAGTCAGTTGGAATATCGCTTTCTCAAGCTCGTGCACAGTCTTAGAACAAACACCACGTCATCTATGTCCGGCCGCATTTTAGGCTTTCAATCAAAACTTTCAGAAATAGCTGGTAGATCTATTTTATACATACCCTGCCTCGCGCATAAAGTGAATTTATGTGTTTAACATGCATGCGAACAAAGCAATATAATGAAATTGTTCTATGACAGTATACAGGATCTCTATAACTTTTTTTCACTGAGTACAAAGCGATTCGGCTTACTGAGAGAGAAAATGGAAGTTTTTCAGAAGAGTCTTACCTTGAAATCTTTGTCGAAGACAAGATGGAGTATGCGAGCGGATTCAGTCAGAGCTTTTTTATCGTCCTATGATGCCCTCATCCATACTCTGCAAATTATTTCTGAATACATGAAGGTTGACAAGGATGCTCGAGCTAAGGCGGCAGGATTAAGAAGCAAAATGATGTCATACGATTTTATTGTTTCTTTACTTGCAGTGAAAACAATTGTGTTTAAGACCAAGTTAGCAACAGAGCAATTGCAATGTGAAGACCTGAACATTTTAGAGGGAACCGACATAATGCAGAAAACTTACGAAAGCATTCAGAAACTTCGGAATGGTGATGCGGCGGCAATAATGAACATCATTAAGGAACCTGACAACATCTGCGAGACACATGGAATAATCAAGATTATGAGTTCAATTTGCGGCACAGGCGACGGAGACCTCCATCGAAGATCGACAAAAATCCTGAAACTGCGTTTCTATTTACACGAGAGAATTATTTTAAAGCAGAAATTTTGAAGGTGGTAGATCGGCTTACAACTGCATTTGGAGACATTCATAAGTTGGTATTTGAGAAAGTTAAACCACTGGCCTGTTTCCTTCCATCTAGGATCAAGTATAGCTCTACCGAGAACGTTTCTAAACTATGTCAATTATTCCCTGATGATCTCAAAGATGTAGATAGAATGTGAAATTGATATCATGTCCTCAGAAATAGCTAGTTCTGAATCGGATACAATCGGCGCAGCAGCGCAAAAACTTGTGAAGAAGGCTAATTTGTATCCTAACCTTTCTTTGGCCTAAAAGTTGGCTTTAATTATTCCAGTAACTGTGGCAAGTAATGAAAGAAGTTTCAGCAGGTTAAAGTTAGTAAAAAATTACTTCCGTACCACCATGTCGGAAGAGCGACTGGACGAACTAATGCTATTAACCTGTGAAACAGACATAACTGACATGTTGAATTTAGACAGTGTAACTGGAAAATGGGCTATTCTGAAGGATAGGTGGGTGATAATTTAAAAATGTAGATGAATAATTTTTAGTCTCTTATACTAATAAATATCTTATTTTTAGCAAGCAAGAATTGTCTTTTTTATGTATTTTAAAATTTATACACTTACATTACACAACAGCATGCGGTTTTATTTATAGAAACATAAATTCCGAAGTGCTTCAACATTCTTAAATTGTTACTTTTGAGAACTGGTTAATGTACGGTACATCCGTACACATTTCCTTTTAAATCGTAAGCAGAATCCTATTTAATAACAGAATTTTCAACTATACCTATATAGTAAAATAATTAAAAAAAAATTACACATACTGAATAACAGCATTTAATTTCGACTGTGGTTAAGGAGAATGCAGGTGAACACTTAAGACTTTTAGTGATTTTTATAAATTCACAGTATTGTAGAACAGTTGACTCCGTCTCTGAATGGGGGGGGGGGGGTTATCACAAAGCCTTTCTCACCCCTGATCTTGCAGTCGGCAAAATTCAGTTCACACCCCCCCACTAAAACAGCCTTCGGCACGCCCCTGACTTCAGTAGTGCCATTTGGTAGTAACATTATCAAATAGAAACTGTAGGAGAATTTTGTTGATGTTTCAGTGTAAACAATGAATATAAATGGAATAAAAATAAAAAAAATTGTCCCCTCCATCACAAAAGTGTCCCCTCCAAAACATTTTTCTTTTGCTTTGTATATATATTTTAATTATTGAATTTGATACAAATTTAGAATTTATTTATTGTATTCTGCTAATACTTGATAAGTTTAAAGTCGAATGTTTTTAAAAATGTACTGACACTGAAAAAAACAAAAAATAATATTTAAAAATGTTTTGGAGGGGACAACCAAAATTTTCTATTTGTCTAAATTTATTAATTTTATATTTTTTAATCAATTAAAGCCTTAAAATGTTTCAATATGACACAAAAATGTGGGTTTAAAGCATTATTTAAAAAAAGAAATGTATTAAAAATACTTATCCTTTAAATACCATTTTTTAGTTTGTCCCCTCCGCAACAGATTTTTCTTCTAAATCCAATTTTAACTATAAATTACTTTTATTGAAAAATATTATAAGTAATTTTGTTTACATTTTTCAGAAACTTCAATATCTGCAGATTTTAAAAATATAAAGTTTTATCAGTTTCAAAATAAAAAAAATTAAGATGGCTTGGGACCAAATACTGTGGTTTGACCCTGTAGTGGATTCGATTATGCAATAGACGATTTAAATATATCTTATTGCCTATTTTAGTTAAAAGTAAACAGGTGCTTCGCTAGCACCCAATTTTTCAATGTCCTCTTATTCGACTTCATATCTTGAGTTTCTTTTTTATTCTTAAGGCTGATCTGAAATCCGAAAGGGCAACTTTCTGACATAAGTTTTAATTTTTTTTTGTTCAGAAATGTGTGAAACTAGCAGATGCTGTTGTTCAGAAACTATGTAATTGAACTGTGTTTTCCTGTGTTTTTTTTTTTTTTTTAAACCAATAGATCTTTCAGAAAATAGTGTCAAAGTGGGCATTTTGAACCGAATTTCCACACGAAAGAAGAATAATCACTCAAGGAAGGTTAAAAAACATATTTGTCACATGATCATGGTGTTGACTCTAGAAAAAAAGGGATGCAGGGCGGGAATTTTTCAAAAAGGGGACACTATTCTAAAAAAGGGTATATTTTTTCAAAAAGGGAACATTATTCTAAAAAAGGGCATATTTTTTTCAAAAAGGACACACTTGTACCTTGTTCACAATAAATATTTTGAACTGGTTTGTTTAGAGTCCGCAGAATTTGCGATATTTTCATGAGATTAATTGAATTGCCACGGGGTCCATAGGAAGTGTTAAAAAGGGCAGCAGGGTGCATCAGAAGGGTTTGAGAGCTGCCGGGTGCAAAAAAGAAATAAAAAGGGCTGCCGGATGCTGCGCCCTGCTAAAGCGGCTTAGAATCAATACTAGATCAAAATTGCTTTATAACTCAATAGGTAATTTATTTATCTAAAATGGAAAACAGTTCGATTTCAAATCGCTTCTATAGTCAGGCCTTCCAATTTTATATATTTCTGTTAAAAAATGAATTTGTAAATTTGTCACAGCGTTTTGTGCTTGTTGAGTAGAGCAGCCTTAACCCTTAAATGCCGGGTGTTGCTTTTCGGCAACATACCCAATTTAGGCTCTAAAATACTCAGCGATGCCGCAGATGCGCTATAGCGCATAAATTACATGAAAAATCGGAGCCGGGACGCGAAAAAGTAGCTCTTGCGCGTCCCGCAGAATTTCGTTAAAAAATCACAGAAAAAAGCCGATTTTCGTCAAAGGATCGCAAAAAAGAGCGCAAATTTCATGAAAATGTCGCGACAAAAACGGGATTTTTGTAAAAGGGCCGTGAAAAAATTGCGTATTTCGTCAAATAATCGCGAAAAAATAGCAAATTTCGTGAAAAAAGTCTATTTTTGTCAAAGGATCGCGGAAAAGGTGCAAATTTTATCAAAATATCGTGGAAAAAATGCAATTTTCGTAAAAGGGCCGCGAAAAAAATAGCGTATTTTGTCAAAGAATCGCGAAAAAATAGCGTATTTTGTCAAAGAATCGTGAAAAAAATAGCGAATTTCGTCAAAAAATCGCAGAATAAAGCCGAATTTCGTCAAAGGGTCTCGAAAAAAGATCACATTTCATCAAAAAACATGATTTTCGTAACAGGTTTGTGAAAAAATAGCGAATTTCGTCAAAGGATCGCGGATAAAACGCGAATTTAGTCAAAGCATCCAAAGCACCAAAAAAGATGTGCAAACCAAACTTATAGGTAGAACATTCATAAAATGGGATTTAATTTTTTCTTTTATGAGATTCTTAAAAATCAGTGGACCAGTGACCCCCCCCCCCCCCCCCCCCTTTTCTTACTGCATTGAAATGACTCCCAGCTTTTGAAGATTTGACTTGATGCTTATTTATGATTTAGATGTGAATTTCCCTTCCAAGGAAAATGTCTGATTCCAACACAGATCTACGCTGACACATAATTCAATGGGATTTGCAATGAAAGCACCTATTATTCAACAAAAAGTACCCCTTTACTTAACATAAGTATTCTTTTCTTCAGCAAAAATATATTTTTCAATAAACCCGTCTTCTCCCTTTTTAAAAGAAATGCGAACATTAGTGATACTTGTTTAGTGGAACTGGTTATCTTCTACTCTCAAATAAGCATTATTTTACAATTAAAATTGTATCTTGCATTTTTACTTATAAAAAAGTAAAGAAAATTTCTCTTAATATTTTTTAAAAATATCTTATTTGAGTGCAAATAATACTAATTTTAATTCATTATTTAATTATTAAAACAATAATTAATGCATTTATTTTATCTTTTCCAAATAAACATGTTTCATTTATTCCTTTAAAATATGAATTATTATTGATGGGGACCCGCTTTTGTAAAAAAGGGACTCAGATTTTTGGAAATCCTGAGTCCTGAGGACCCAGGATTTTTCAATTACAGCGACATCATTGATACTAATAGAATAATATTGAAGCTATAATACCTAATGTTGCTAATAAAAAACATTCTGAAAAAAATATTAAATCGATTTTCAACATGTAGATGGCAACACTTGTGCTGTTTAAGAATAAAGATAGATTTATTTTTTCAATTGCTGCTACTTGTTCTTTTTGTTTTGTTTGGAATCTTGCGAAATACTCTATTTTGTTCTGCAGTGAGCAAGTAAAATTTATTTCTTATTATAGTTCCTAAAATTCTTGTGTGTTTAATATTATAGAATTTTATCAAGGAAAATTATTTTTTCAATTAAAGACCAGTATTGCCGATTAGTAACAAACTGTTTTTTAGCCGTAAACCATACTTAAAACAAAATATGATTTTTTAAAGTATTTTTTCCATGATTTATTTAAAAAATGAAAGCCGAAACACTTTATTACAGTCGGGGATCGTTAAACCGCACAACTTTTTGGATGTATACAATGAATATTGCAATTAAGGAATTCCTACTTTCTTCACGGCAATTTTTTGCGTACATCACTGCGTGTTTTTGAAAACTAAATTTGAAACGTCTGCTCTTATTTCGATGTATTAGGATCACTTACGATCAGTTTATTGATAGCATTTATTATTTTCAGAAGTAAATAATTTTTCTAAAAATAAAATAAATCAAAAAAAAAAAAAAAAAGATCCACCATTGCTTTTGACATCGATCGAATCAGCCACAGCTTGGATAAGTTTAGTTGTATCACCGCTTTGTGTGAATGCAAGAGCGATATGCAGCCTAACAGTTGCAATGTAATTTATTGGAAGGTAATTTTTTTATTTGCATTTTGTCTTTTATAACAGATGTAAATGAATTGTTTCTTTTGAAATTAAAAAAAAACCTCCAAGGAAAAATTTAATTCCAAACTGATTTTAAAAGAGGATGCACATACGCGTTTTGAGGTGAGAACCGTCATGACGTCATTCTTTTAACCAATGAGCGATGCCGTCACTGACAAGATCTAAGAAGAAAAACTTCTGTTTGTTTATGTTTTAAACACAGAATTGGTTACTCTTTTAATTGCTTTTATGCAACTTGTTTTTAAGAAGACTTTTTTAATTTTCGGCAAAAGATGGAAGAAAATTTTGGTGAATCATCTAGAAATACTAGTAAGAAATGCGCTATTTTAACGATATTGCAGAAAGTTAAAATTCTCAAAGAATTTGATAAAGGCACGTCGGCAAAATGTATAGCAAGAACTTTTGGTATCAGTTGTCGATCTGCATATGATATAAAAAATAATAGAGAAAAGATATTGAAATTTTATGCAAATTCGGATAGCAATAAAGGAATCTCAAATCGTAAAAGAATAAGAGAAGCTAAATCAGCTGAGTTGGATGCAATTCTGTTTGAATGGTTCAAACAAAGGCGCTCGGAAAATATTCCAATAACTGGACCAGTTCTGTGCCAAAAAGCGAAAGAAATGCACAAAGAACTTAAAGTTGAAGAATCCTGTGATTATTCGAAAGGTTGGCTGACGAAATTTAAGAATCGGCATGGTATAAGATACATTAAAGCTTGCAGAGAAAAAATATCGGCAGACAAAATCGCAGCAGAAGAGTTTATTGAAGAATTCAGAAGAATCGTGCAAAAAGAAAATCTGTCTGCAGAACAGATCTACAATATGGAGGAAACTGAACTTTTCTGGTGCAATTTGCCACGGAAAACTTTTGTCAGTCAACAAGAGACTGAACCATCTAGTGTGAAAGATGACAAAAGAAGAATAACGGTAGTTGTTTGCAGTAATGCTGCAGGTACCCACAGGTTGAAACCTCTTGTTGTGGGTAAAAGTGCCCAGCCCAGCCTCGTTGTTTACGTGGAGTAAAGAAAATTCTTGTAACATACAAAAGCAATACGACAGCTTGGATCACTCAGGAATTATGTACTGAGTGGTTCAATAGTAATTTTCTAAAAGAGGTTAGAGACCATTACAGTACAGTTGGTTTACCCAAAGATGCTAAAATTTTACTGCTGCTGGATAATTGTAAAGCACATCCAGAACTTGTTGCACCCAATGCAAAAGTAATTTTTTTGCCCCCAAACACTACATCTCTGATCCAGCCTATGGATCAGGGAGTAATCAACAGCTTAAAATGCATCTATAAAAGTGCCTTTCTTGCTAGGCTCCTGAATTTTGATTCTGGCCCAAACATGATTGCTGAATTTAAAAAACAATTCACAATCAAAGATTGTTTGTACATGTTGAAGGAAGCATGGGATTCAGTATCCCAAGAAACTTTAATTAATGCATGGCACAAAATATGGCCTGAATCCCTTTTCCTTGAAACGGATGATGATGAAGAAGAATTTGGTGGGTTCAGACCATCATTTGCAAAAATTAAGGCTGCTGAACTCCTCCAGTATGCAAAGAATGCACAGTCTGAATTGGATGAAGAAAATATTTTGAAATTTTTGGAGAATGATGAGGAATCAGAAACAAACCATCATCTCACTGATATTGAGATCATTTCTTCAGTTTTGGGGCCAGAAGAAAACTCTTCTGGAAATGAATCAGATGCTGAAGTGACTTCAAAAAAAGTAACACTGTGTAAAGGGATTTATTTAGGGGAACAGTATCTGAGTTTTTTGGAATCTCAAGATTGTGTTACAGAGCAGGAGATATTAACTATTCATAGAATACAGCAGAAATTGAATGCTCAAAAGTTCTTAAGCAAGCAAAGATTGACAATTTATTTAAAAAATGTTAATTTTTATTAATTTATTTTTAAAATATAAATTCTTACATGTAATAAATGTTATTTAGTTGCTTTTTTAGTTAGTCTAAATACATTGATATAATTTTATACCATTTATTGACAGTGTTTACAAAGTAAGTTTAACAATTTCTGAGATCGGGTATCTATATAATGCAAAATTCCATATAATGCACAGCCTCTCGTCCCAAGGTGTGCGTTATAAAGATCCCCGACTGTATTTCGATCTGACAAAAAAATGGGGGAAAATCGAGATAAGGCTCGCTTGAGACATAATAGAAAAATGTCTCATAAAAATGCCTAAACAGATATATTATTAATTTTTAGTTTAGACATTTAAAAGTAATACATATTATAACATATCCTAGAAAGAAAGCCTGTCTGTTAAGTCTGATGGCTGTTTAAATGTTTTAGTGCATGACAACTTTTATAAATCTGCTTTCCATTTTAAGATCAATGTTTTCAGTAGTCTAAAAAGCTGGTAAATAGGTATTTCTGTTCTGTTTATTTTACTGTCGCCTTTTTTTTACCTGGCAGTTTCAGAGAAGAAGCGTCAAATGACAATACACAATACTTCTTGAAAACATGTAAAGACTCTACTGCTAAATTCAAATCATTCCAGAAATTCTTTATAAAAAGCTTTACTTTCAATAAAAGATAATAATTGTTCATGTAGTGTTCTTGTTCTAACAGAAAAATCAGATATTTCAGATTGCAAATTTTTCAAAGAAATTATTTTTAATAGCCATGGGAAAGTATATTATATTTATGAAACTACACCATATATTTATTTATAGTACTAGTAATCAAAAGATTGTTTATTAAGATTTTCAAGGTATCAATGTTTCACTATGTAGAGCATTTTATTAATGGATCATTCATAAGACATAGCTTTTACTAAAAATGTTTAAATTTTAAATAATTTTAATTTACTACATAATTGATTGTAATTATTTAATTTAAATTATTTTTAAGTGAAGTTATATTACTTATACAGTAGAGGATCCTTATAACGCAAACCTAAAAACACAAGGTTCTGCGTTATATGGATCACATCATTAAATTCACCTTGTAAACATGGCCAAATATGTCTGAAACATATCAAAATACACTAGAATATCTTTATACTGCATTCCTTGTTATCAAGAGTTATCCAAATTATAAATTTTTGCATAATGTAGGTCAGACATTGTTAAATTTACTTTATAAACATGATCTAAATATAACTGACACAACCATCCCTTATATTAGACATTTTCAAAAATGTTTATTGTAATAACATTTATTTCAGTAAAAAGGTCTTAAATTAGAAGATAAAGTTGAACTAATGTATCAAATTTAGTCTTCTAGAGAGTAGCAATATTTTACAGTGTGAAAATGCAGTTGCTTTTTAACTACAAAAATAATTGTTTACATCCGAGAAGTTGTGCGTTATATGAAGAATTGCGCTATAAAGATCTTCTACTGTATATCCAACAATGTTTATTTTTTTTCAATAAATATGCATGTATATGCAATAGGAAAATATATCTAAAAAAACCCGGTTTAAACCAAAAAAACCTGGTTTTTTGGGTTTAAAAAAAAAAAACTGTTTTTTTTTTTTTTTTTTTTTTTTTTACCAACCCTGTAATCTCATTATTTTGTCATTTTTCTGCTACAATTGTGATTTAATAATATCACTTTTAATGTTCATAAATTTTGATAAGCATTGTGTATTGCTTACTACAGTGGAACCCGGTTAAGACACGTTTCAAGGGAGTGGTCAAAAGTCGCGTATTAAGCGGGATCGCGTATTAAACGTGATTTGTATAATGTTGCAGGAAATGGGCTTATTTACACAGATAATCGTCTAAATGAACTTCAGAGCTTTCATTTATACGTTTACGGTCGAAAATTGTGTCTTTTACATATCTTCCGAATGAAATTTAATTGTATTCCACTTTAACTCGTTATTTCTTTTTATAGGACAAACTGGAATAATAACGGAAAATAAATATGGATTCCAACATGACTTTATTGTCGATTAATACGTTGCAACCAAAAATAATTTTCCTACTATACTCATTTTTTTAACAGAGAGAAAAAAATATTAATTTTTTTAAATTTTTGAAGCACAACCCAGTTTTTAAATTCATATTTAGTACTTGTAATAATGAGTACCATTATAATATGTTCTTCATTATTAATATAATAAGAAAAACTATCCTTATAAAATATTGTTATAGCTAAAAGTAAAGTATACATAAAAGAATTATCCAATCGGAGTCGTATTTAATCTTTACGAGATTCCTTTTTTGCTGTCTATAATATGCATTATAAAAGTAGCGATATAAAGTACATTTAAACTCTCTCTAACAATAGGTATGAACATCTCTAATCGCAATAATTTTTATGACGCATCTGAGTAATCTGAATTCGTCTATTTCTCTCTACTATAGAAAAGACATACACGAAGCGAGAGACAAAGAATGCTAGGAGGTGGGATCAAAGAAGAATTGCAGTTTTGCTAATTTAAAGGGATTTTTTTAAATTCAAATGTCTACCACTATTTCCGTTTAGTAATTTTCGCCTTAATTAATCTGTTGTTAAATAAATTAAATACTATTAGAAAACAGTGTTTTTTTTTTTATCTGAATAATAAAAATCCGCTACATTGGTAACACTCAAGAAGAAAGAAGGAATTCGCATCTTGATCAAAGAATTCGCGTCTTAAGCGTGATTTTTTTCCCTCGAAGATGAGAAAATTTTTCGCGTCATAACCGTTCGCGTATTAAACGTGATCTTTTTACATTATCCTTATGGGCGATGTTCTTCAAGGGATCGGACAAAATCCGCGTATTAAGCGGGATTGCGTATTAACCGTGAGCGTCTTAACCGGGTTCGACTGTATTTCATTATTCTTTGATCATATCATGTCAAGTACAATTCATTTTGTGATATTTGGTGAATAAAAGATTAATTTCACATTTTTTCCATTCAATTCATTTAGTGACCCATTCATTACCTTCAATGGCCCATTCAACCCCATGGGTGGCGATGAATGGGCCAAATTTCTAGATTTTTATTTTCTATTATCATTCATTATAGACATTTTCTAATCCCATTTTTATGACTTTTTTATATAACCAAATAAGTAAAATAACTGAAGAGCCAATTCTGAGCCAAAAAAAAAAAAAAAAAAAATTAGAAAAAAAATACAAAAATTAAAAGCCAAAAATTGGCCCATTCATTATCACTCTCCCCTATATTATTATATTTTAAAAATCAGAGAATCGTTAGAAATTTTTAATAAAGGGAACAATTTATATTTTATCATCCCAATAGTTAATAGACTAACCCTTGGACTTCGTCCAAACTGATGTAAAATAGCACAGTAAAAACGACATTCTAGTTAAGGTATAATCTTGAAAATGATCATGTTCGTGATTGAAAGATCTCTGAGTTAATATTGGAATGTGTATACATATTTTTACATATGTTTTTAACAGCATAATTGAATATTTAGAAGTTTTTAAAGCCGATTTATAAGTAATGGAATGGCTTTAAATAAATTTTATGCATCTTTTTAAAGCAAATTTCATAATTTTGTATTGCAATTAAAATTATTATAGAGTATTTATTTGAAAAATGTATTATTTTTTTATCTTTTTTTATTTTATAGATGGTACCATGGGCGATTGGACAGGTACAGTGCAGAACTGCGACTGCAAGCTGCCAACAAATTGGGAAGTTATCTTATTAGAGAAAGTGATCGTAAGCCTGGGTCATATGTTTTGTCCTATTTAGGACATACTGGAATTAATCACTTCAGGTATATAGTTATTTGAAAAGTATTTTATTTTTAAGTATAAATGTATATATTTTTTAAATTTTAGAATGATGAAAATATCATACAGCACGATAGTGCTTTATAGTAGAGCTCAGCCGCATCTTTTACGTTTTGAAACATGATGAAAAGACAACTCAATTACAATCCAAACCAGAAAACATTCAGTGATGAATAATGGCTTGTTGGAAAGCTCTTAATTTAGCAATGTGCCTTTCGAAGGTCGGGTCAAAAAATATTCAATATTAAGCGAATGGCACCCATTTAAACTTTACATAGCGTTCCATAATTTAACAATATAGAAATATCTCCTTCAATCTTTCTTTCATGTTGCCATATCCTTAAAAGCGGCACAATAATTTTAAATAAGTGATAACACGTGTATTTTGTTTTAAATAAAAATCAGATTTTCTCGCTATATTTTTGCATTTTTCAAATCGACATCATTCTAATCAGAAAATGATAAATTTTCCTATATGTATGTAAAAATTTTAACTAAACACGTGTTAAAATGACGTAGCATCTTTATTCGAATGTTTTTAATGTTTAAAAGTCTATTTTAATACAGGAGTTTTAATTTCAAGAAAACAATTTAGGAAAGGATAATAATAAAAAAATCGTTTGCTAGGTATGACGTCGATTTCTGTTTAACTAACATAGCTTTGTAATGATGTTTTATTCTGAAAAGAGTCTCCTGATATTCTGTGAAAGATTTATTTTTAAGTCATACGAAATAAATTTTCAGTAAATGCTAGTTCATATGGTTGTATTTATTGCATTTTCATGCGTATTGCCAAGGAAATTATGTACTCCTATTGCACGCGCCAAAGAAAACATGCATTTTAATGTTAAAAGCTGAAACACTTTACTATAATTACGTCATTATAACGCCAAATGAAATTCAATTTCGCGAGTTTAAAAAAAATTAATATTGTTGGAACGAAAGTAATAGCCTAAGACAGGGATGGCGAACCTATGGCACGCGTGCCATAAGTAGCAGATTATTTTTGGCACGGCATAGATTTAAGTTTTACATAAATATATAGTAGAATTTCACAAAATGCATTAATTAATATAGATGTTGTCTGTATTACTTGAATCCGATTAGTTCGGTTGGTTGTGATTGTCACACAGATTGAAGAAATTGAAATATAACTTAATTTATCCGAATCTAGCTCAATATTGGCTCAGGAAATTTTGAGAATTAGAAGATTATCGCTAAACAAAAATTAAAAGTGTAATAAGCAAAAATGCTGATTATAAAATTATAACAACTTGGAATTCAATTCCAGACACTAAAAGCTGTAGTTTCTGGTGCTTGGTATTTTGACATTTTTTTCTGCAAGACATTCTTTTCGTAAAAAAAAAAAAAAAAAAAAAAAAATTCAGCTAAAAACGTCTTGTCAAGTGAGTGCAATTAAACTTGCATACTTGCATTCTATCGAAAATAACTAGGTATGAAGCGGATATAAATTATTTGGCATTTAAGATGAGACAACAGAAATAATATTTTTTAAATAAATTTCTACAGTATAACATCAAATGTTACCTGTATTTTTTTAATGCTAAAAACAAAATTTTAAGTAGTTTTGATTCATTATTATTTGATCCATTAAATTTTTTTATTGTTGGCATGTCATGATCACGTAAAGCATATTTTTGGAAAAATTTGGCACGTGGACGTGAAAAGGTTCGCCATCCCTGGTCTAAGACCAGGGTTGTAAAAAACCCGGGTTTTTTGTTAAAAACCCAGCCCGGGCGGGTTTTATTAAAAAACCCGGGTTAAATGGGCAATTTTCCCCGGGTAAATTGGCTACTAAATTTTGGTACAGCATCATTTTCAGAGGAATTACTCAGGGAAAATTTAATTTTTTTGCTTAGGAAAGCACAAGAAATTTGATTACACAAACACTTCATAGTCTAATAGACGGGATATCTCAATATTTTTCTCTGTTCTTAAAATACATATATATATTATATGATCCCTTTAATTTAAATAACAAACAAATTTTAAATTGCAAAGCTATCAATTGTGTGTTATTTAATAATAAAATATAAATATAACTTAAAAAAACTTGCTCCTTTGAAATTATCACAATGTTGATAAAAAATATCTTACAACAAAAATGTTTCTTATGTATATACAGGGTGTCCACTCTCAATGGTGTCCAATGGCTAATTCCTAAACCATTAGTCATACACATAATAGTTTAAATATTACAAAAATGTTTTCATTTGAGGCAAAAAAATATTTTAAAAGCGATTTGGGTCAATAAAAACATTTCTTAAAAAAATATGAAATTTAAATGTTTATACAGCCTTCGGTGCTATAAGTTATATTTAGTAAAATTTTCCTATTACACTGACAAGACAGACAAAAAAAGTCCCATTTATATAACACTAAAATTGACTGAGTTATGAAACTTTAAAAATGCATGTCTTATACCACTTTTCTGCATCTGAACACAAATGAGTTTGGCCATGCTTTGAGGGGTCATATCCTAAGTGCTTAAAGTATTCGAAGAACTTTTCATGTGTATCAGTGCTTTGAAAAAAATAGTAAAGTGTTATGATTGAGTTAACTTTTATTAAGTTTCAGATTGGCTAAAATTATTGTATTTTAACATATGTTTTATTTTGTAAGGATTTGAGACTATTTCTTTTCATGATTTCTTTTAACAAATATTATGTTATTTTATTTAACTTCAAAAATCGTATGTATGTTTTCCCAGTTCAAAATTTGTAGTCGAAATTTAACTCACTTTCAAGTTTCAAATATCCGATCGAGACTAAATTTTACATGTATACTGATGTAAATCCGATGACAATCTAATATACTATGATTTTCGGTGGTTACCATTCATACTTATTTTACAGGATAACACAAAAAATTTCGGATAGATTACTGCCAAGAAGTTGAAGAAAAAGTTTTAGATTAGATAACACAAGATTGCGATGGTTATGTTTTTTTACTTTTATGTATTTTTTAGCACTGAATCTGAGAATTACCTTAATTTTTAACCATCATCTCAGGATGTTTTGCAAATCATAAATTGTCAAAGTTAAAAAATAACAAAAATCAAATACTATAAAATAGAGGAGACGGCTGAGTTTTTTAACTTTTGATAATTGATTTTTATATACTTTTTAGCACTGAATCTGAAAATGACCTTCATTTTTAACGATCACGTTATAGTTTTTTTGCAAATCGTAAATGTCAAAGTTAAAATATAGCAAACCTCTGATACTATAAAACAGATGTAAAACTTTTTTTATTTAATTTTCCTGATGTGATGGTTAAAAATGAAGGTCATTTTCGGATTCAGCAGTAAAAAATACTATGAAACAGATGTAAAAAAATTTTTATTTTATTTTCCGTGTGTGATGGTTAAAAATGAAGGTCATTTTCGGATTCAGCAGTGAAAAGTACATAAAATAATTTAATAAATATAATAAGTTTAGTAAGTATAATACTCTTGAAGCTAACTGAAAAGCTTAAATTTACGTTTTAAATTAAAAGCTAAAACGTTTTAAAATTATAGGGTTCCCAATCTAAAAGTACAAGTAAATTAGTACAAATATATTTTCTAAGATTCAAAGAAGTGAATAAATAAAACAAAATAACCATGAACAACAAATACATCATTTGTTCCTTTCCAGAAATACTCTTAAAAAAACTGGGCTTTTTAAGTGGGTTTTTTATAAAAAACCCAGCCCGGGTGGGCAGCTGGGCGGGTACCCGGGCAGCTACCCACTACAACCCTGCTAAGAACTAGCAATGTTTTCGTCACTTGATTTTAGCAAGGCTCATTTTTCTATATGCTCTTCCATTTTATGGTGTAGTATGTAGGCGGACAGTGTGGCTGCGGGAGACGTTGCATTTACCTGCGGGAGAAGGGGTTATGCAGGTGAAAAAAATTCAATTTTACGTCATTATAGCAAGGCTCATGTTTCTATATACTATTCCATTTTATGGTGTAGTACGTATGCGAACTGTCTGGTTTTCGGGAGACGTTGCGTTTACCTGCGGGAGAAGAGGTTATGCAGGTGAAAAAACTTCAAAAATTCGTCATTTTAGCAAAGTTCATTTTTCTATATGCTCTTCCATTTTATGGTGTAGTATGTATACGGACGGTCTGGCTGGCGGGAGACGTTACGTTTACCTGCGGGAGAAGGGGTTATGCAGGTGAAAAAGTTTCAAAATTATGTCATGAAACACTTCTGACCTTCCTTGTAACTTTCAAGACCAAGGTTGAGAAAGGTTGTATGAAGGAATGTCTTTACTTTGTTGACTAGAAAAGTAGAAATATGGCTTTTGGGATTAAATAATCCCGCGCATGTACAAACGATACATTTCTATATCTTCATTCGTTACGGGATAACACACACTTAAATAATTTTACTGAAAGAGTGAAATAAAAGCTACCTGCATATGTTGATGAAAGTGTATTAAATGTAATTACTGTAAATTTTATAAAATAATTCATGTTTTAAGAGATAAAACAAATCGTTGCATATTTTCTAAGGAAAAAAAAATACAGAAATTGTTATAAAATCAGAAAATAAATATGAAACGCTTGATTTTTCCCTAAAAAGTAGTAGTACTGATGCATTTTACAATATAGAGTAGACTTGTTTTTAAATTTGCATCTAGCCAAAAATATAATGGGAGACAAAATGAGGTGAGATTTATCCCACGCGTGTGTTAATGTTACAAAAATAGGTGCGTGCGCTTACAGTTCAGTTAATTATGCCCTAAACGATGCCCGATAACATGCGCCCATTGTCTGTAGGCTCAATTATATAAATTATCCGTACCAAATATGCCAATTGTCAATAGACTCGTTTACGTAATTTATCTCCTTAATTAATGCATACTTTACAAAGGACACCTACTTTCCAATTTTCCTGATTTTTTGATTAATGGTTACAGTTAGATGTAAATATGTTAGTCATTATTGTGATATTTTAGTTTGACCTCCGAAATATTATTATAAATATCCAATATTAGTAATATTTCTGATATTATTTACAGGTGTATTGTATAATATTTTCAATCACTTTTGATCATTTTTCTGCATTCAGTCGTTTTCAGACTTTTTTAATTTTAAATTCCCATTAAGTCCCCAAAACAGACATTTTCCCTTTTTATAGTTTCTTTCGCAGTTTTAATTCCTTTCTTATGACTGTTTCTTACCCTAGCTTTTTGTGTGTTTGAGGGGTTGGCCTAGGATACTGCATAGTCCCTTAAACCAGAGGAACGTAGGTACGTAGCAGAAAAATTCAAGAGATCACACTATGTATAAAACTTAGTCTAAGGACTAGTCTGGCGGTCAGTCCTGAGTAAACTATAGGTCAATATCCCAATATGGGGTTTAGAAATAACTATGGGGTCATCAGAGCTCTTGAAATATACTGGTGAACCGATGTTTCTGTTAGTTTTTGATTGGGACAATTGGTTGGGCCGGTTAATTGGGACAATTGGTTGGGCCGGTTAATTGGGATCATTGGTTGGTTAGTTGGGGCAGTTGTTTGGTTAGTTGAAGTCGGTTGATTAAGTTCCTGAAAGGATCTGAAAAAGATGTGAAATTATATAAAAAACTGGTGGAACCAGAGAGAAAAGTAAAGCTCGATCTAAAAATGTTACAGTAAAAAATTGTCAAATAGTTTGTTTAAAAAAGTAAGTAGTGCATAGAAAAGTAATGGAATCAGATTATCTGTAAAGCTCATGAAGTTACCCAAATTTTTGTTGATAGCTGAAAATGTGGACTGAGCTTTACTGGTGCCTTATATTCAAAATCATATTATCCACTCAAAATGCGTACTGGGTATAGTAAAGAGAATGTGTAGTTATGTGCAAAAAAAATTTTGTCAGAATTGTGGACATTATTGCATCAAGACAAGCTAAACTCCACAAAGCTAAAAGAATGTAAACCATGAAGTAATATTTTAAGTATAATATTAATATAGTCAAGTTGTTGAGGAATTGTTGTTATTAACATTTCTGACATAACATATGTAGCGTAATAATTTTTAATTTATGTAATTACTGTGAAAAGGGAGCCTTATGTCAATGTACTTAAGCCAGACAAGTAGTTAGCATATGGTTCAATCGCACATGCTTAGGGTTTTGGCCTTACTTTTGCCTTTGATCTTCTAGGCTTATCAGTGACCCCTTGAATGGAATTTGGCCCATTCTTCGTACTGAACAATCTCTCATGTTCTCGATATCCCTCATGATCTCGCTCATTTCCAAATCAACCTCTAACCTATTCTTATGAACCCAAATTTTTAAACTGCTTGTGAATGATTGGAATTCAGAATGAGTTAAAAATGCCTTTACTTCCCTGATTGATTTTAAGGCACCAGTAAAGCTCAGTCCACATTTTCAGCTATCAACAAAAATTTGGTTAATTTCATGAGCTTTACAGATAATCTGATTCCATTACTTTTCTACGCACTACTTACTTTTTTAAACTGAAACTATTTGACAATTTTTTACTGTAACATTTTTAGATCGAGCTTTACTTTTCTCTCTGGTTCAACCAGTTTTTTATATCATAATACTAGTGTGATTTCATATCACTTATTTAAATTAAAAAAAACTACATTACTATATATATGCATTCTAAATTTTAAAATGAACTTTCAATAATTAGTTTATTGACTAAAAAATCAACTATTTCCTTGTAATTTTATAGTTTAATCATTTTCTCTTTTTTTTTTATTGGTGGTGGTGGGGGGGGGAGGGGGTTAGGCTTTTTTATATTATATTTTTTATCTTCCTTTTGAGTAAGATTACTTTTCCATCAGACAAACAACACTTCATGCCAAGTTCAAATGTTAGTGAGAAAGTTAAAAGATGTCATTGCAAATAAGGTACTTTTCGGTTAGCCGGGTGCCAGTGTTATATATATACCCTATATGGGAGAGTGGTAATGAATGGGCCATGGGGATGAATGGGTCATTAACAAAATGTGAAAAAGTACGAGGGTGAGTCGGAAAATAAGTTTCCCCTGGCAACTGTGGACAGAGGTGTGTATGAAAGACAAAAAATGTAATGAAACATTAAAGATAAGACGTAACCTTATTTTTCTACTTAAGTGCCAAGTGAGTTGAGACATTTATCATACACTTTATGAGCTTCATAAAGACCTCCAGGAAAAAAACAGGGCTCTGCATACAAAATAGTGTTTCCCCTAGGCGTTTTCGTGAGGGCGCAGCGCCCTGCCCGTTTTTTTATAGCTGTAAATGCGCCCTGCCCGTTTTTATATAACTGCAAACGCGCCCTGCCCGTTTTGGGTTTGCAAAATTTTGCCCTCAGCATGTTTCAACTAACGAATCTTAACAATACGTCGCGAAAAAATCCGGAAATTTGCAATCGATCGATGGATTTGAAATTCTAGAATTGATCGCGGGAAAATAATGCAAAATTAGTTTATCGATCGTGAAAAAATATTGTGAAATTCGTCAGTCGGTCGCGCAAAAATATCGCAAAAAAAAAAAAAAAAGTCTGTCAATCGCGGGAAAATATTGTGAAATTCATCAGTCGGTCGGAAAAACAACTGTTTCAGCCGGACGTGGGAAAAATCGTGAATTTCGTTAATCTAACGCACGAGAAACTGAAAAAATTCTCCAATCGCTCACGGGGAAAAAATCGCGAAATCTGTCGATCGTTCAAGGAAAAAAATCGTGTAATTCGTTTACGTTAGCATGAAGCAAAAACCGTGAGTTCCGCCAGTAAGCCCCGGAAGTTACCCAATCGGTCCCAAGAATAAAGCCTGCAAAATTTCCTAATATGTAGAAGGAAAATATTGCCAATTATGTTAATCGATCACAGGAAAACAATCACGAAATTCTCCAGTAGGTCACGGAGGGAAGGGGAATCTCGAAAGTAGTCGATTGGTCGCCAGAAAACCCCCTCAAAATTTGCCTAAAAGTTGCTAGAAAATAACGCGAATGTCATCAATCAGTCGGAAGAAAAGAATCGCGAAATTCAAAAATCGCATCCAGGAAAAAAAATCGCGAAATTTGTTAATCATTCGCAGGGAAAAAAATAGCGAAATTCGTACACGATAGAGGGGAAAAAATCTCTGGAAATTAGCCAATCGATCCAAAGAATAAAACTTACAAAATTCGCTGATAGGTAGCTGGAAAATATCGGCAATTATGTTAATCAACCGCGGGAAAAGAATCACAAAGTCTTTCAGTTAGTCGCAGTAAAAAAGCCGCGAAAATCGTCGATCGATCGCGGGAAACCCCCTCGAAATTATTCAAGGGATCAAAAGAAAAACCTCAAAATGTCCCAATAAGTTGCTGGAAAATATCACAAAAATCGTCAATCGATCGCAAGAAAAATTAAATTCATCCATCGATCAGGGAGAAAAAACGCAAATTTCGTCAAAAGATTGCATAAAAATTATCACGAACTTCGTCAAGATTGCGCAAACAAAGATCGTTAATTCTGTTGATCGGCCGCGAAAAAATATTGCCAATTTGATCAATCGGTCGCAGAAAAAGAATCGGCAATCAAGTGAAGCAAAAAACCCTAATTTCATCAAAGGAACGCGGGGGAAAACTGTGAATTTCGACAAACGATCCTGATAAACAATCGTGAATTTTGCGAAATAGTCGTGGAAAAAAAAATCGTTAAAAAACCATGATTTTCGCGAAACGATCATGGAAAAAAATTGTGAAATAACCGTAACGATCGCGGGAAAAAAACGTGGATTTCGCGAAACGGTCGTGAAAAAAAATCGTGTATTTCGCGAAAAAGTCGTGTATTTCGCGAAACGATCGTGGAAAAAAATCGTGTATTTCGCTAAACGATCGTAGAAACATTGTGAATTTCGCGAAACGATAGTGAAAAAAAATCGTGAATTTAGCAAAACGATCGTGGAAAAAAGTCTTTAATTTTGCCATATATGTGGTTGTAGTATTGTTTCTGATATCAAATCAATTATTATATTACACAGATTAAAAATCTGATCCAAACAAATTAAAAAATTGAGTTTTTGAGAAAGTTTTCTATCAGCATACCTTGGAAACAAAAATTCCCATGTTCCTTCCGCATAAAAATCTAAATTCCAATATATAACTAAATCAGGGTGATTCTATAGTAAAAAAAAAAAAAAAAAAAAAAAATTGAAATTCATAGTAAATTTTCTGAAACGTTACAGCAGAGGGGAATGCCGGGGGACGATCTCCTCTCGGCGCTAATTATGGATGTTTTCAGTGGCATTTAGACAAAATTCGCGTTTTTTCATCGGTCTTTCGACGAAATTTGTGTTTTTCCTCGCAATCCTTTGGCGAAATTCGCGTTTTTTCATCGAAATTCAGGTTTTTTGCGCTATCCTTTAACGGAATTCGCATTTTTCTGCGATCCTTTGACAAAAATTCGCGTTTTTTCTGCAATTATTTCACGAAATTCGCGCTTTTTCTGAAAATATTTGACCAAATTCGCGTTTTTTCCGCGATCTTTAGATGAAATTTGAGTTTTTTCCGTGATCATTTGACGAAATTCACGTTTTTTTCGCGATCTTTTGACGAAATTCACGTTTTTTCCACGATCTTTTGACGAAATTTGCGCTTTTTCTGCGATCTTTTGACGAAATTCGTGTTTTTCCGCGATCTTTTGACGAAATTCGCGCTTTTCCCGCGATCTTTTGACGAAATTCGCGCTTTTCCCGCGATCTTTTGACGAAATTTGCGCTTTTTGCACGATCATTCGACAAAATTCGTGTTTTTTCGCGATCTTTTGACAAAATTCGCGCTTTTCCGTGATCATTTGACGAAATTTGCTCTTTTTCAATGATCTTTTGACGAAATTCGCACTTTTTCTGCAATCTTTTGACGAAATTCGCGCTTTTTCCGCGATCTTTTGACGAAATTTGTGACAATCAAATAAACAGCAATCAAAACAAAAATTTCAAAAACATTTTTCTTAAAAAAGTTCCCTTTTTGTTCAGCTGAAGCGCCCTTTTTGTTCGGTTAAAGTGCCCTTTTTTGTTCACCTGAAATGCCCTTTTTTGAAGGAGCACCCTGCCCTTTTTTATTCTGGGGGAAACACTACAAAAGAAGCGTTGAACGGCTTGTGTGACTTCAGCATTGCTTATAAAGAAGTAATCAAGCATTGCTTTCATCTGTAGTGGCCGTGTATCTCCGTCCAGGTCTCGGCCTGCGCAACACTTGCTGACGCCCCTCACTGAATTGGCGGCACCATCTCCGCATCATTTGTTTCGACATCACATCTGCCCCATAGACTCCCACGTGATGGTTATGGATTTCTGCTCCCAATACTCCACGTGCCCATTCATAGCAGACAACTGCTCTCACTTCCTCCTTTGACCACGAATTCACAATGCACTTTCTCTCCATATCTACCGGGAACAGAATGGTGCAGAGCCCTGATTTTTTCAAAGAGCGCTTTTTGAAGCATATAAAGGGGTATGAAAAATGTCTCAACTCACTTGGTACTTATGTAGAAAAATAAAGTTACATCTTATCTTTAATGTTTCATTACATTTTTTGTCTTTCATACGCACCTCTGTCCATAGTTGCCAAGGGAAACTTATTTTCCGACTCACCCTCGTATTTGCATAAAATTATTTTAGATACCACCAATATGTAGCTATTTCTACCAAACTCATCAAATTTTCCATTGTTTGGGAGAAGCCATTATCCCACTAGAGTAGAATGGTCAAGAATCTGATTGAAAAGTAAATTTTTTCCCTTTTCAGTAAAATAAATAAACGAAAAAATACCTATTATTTCATTGCAGATATGTGTATTAACAAGTCTTTGCATATCTGTAAACTAATTTTAGGATGTATTTAGATGTTATTTGAATTTAATGTACTAAAAAAACCTAAATATATTCCAGAAGTATAGGTGGGGTTGAATGGGCCACTATATCATGGTCCTGAATGGGCCACCTTTGGATCATGAAAATATGGTTTTTCTTCCTTTTTTTCTGATCTTCTCCTATTTATGAAACACAACTGGCTGTCATGGATTTAAATTAAATTACTGTCTAGTTAGAATAGGTTTATAGTGATGTCTAAAAAATAATTTGTACATTTTCACTCTAAGAAATATTAGTTATTAATTAGAAACATAAGTTAAATTATATAAATGATTAAGGTGAACTGTCTAGTTGTTGACCACACCTACCAGTATTTTTCCATTTGATATAAAACTAGAATAATTGTTTATATTCTGAATCTGATGGGTAGAATAAATAATACCAGAAATTTACACTAAATAGTTAACAGTTCCAACCCTATTACAACCATGTCGTTTAATATTAATTCTGAAAAATATAAATTTCGTTAAATCATAATGTGTATTATCTATTATTTTTATGTATATTTTATGTTCTTTCTTTCTTCATTATTTTGTCATTTTTCTGCTACAATTGTGTGATTTAATAATATCACTTTTGATGTTCATAAATTTTGATAAGCATTGTGCATTACTTACTATTTCAGTATGCTTTCATCATATCATGTCAAGTACCATTCATTTTGTTATATTTGCTGAACAAAAGATTAATTTCACATTTTTTCATTGAATTCATTTAGTGGCCCATTCATCCCTATGGGTGGGATGAATGGGCCAAATTTCTATATTTTTATTTTCTGTTATCATTCATTATAGACATTTTCTAATCCAATTTTTATGACTTTTTTATATAACCAAATAAGTAAAGTAACTGAACAGCCAATTTTGAGTAAAAAAAAAAAATATATTAGAAAAAATTAAAAAAATTAAAAACCAAAAATTGGCCCATTCATTACCACTCTCCCCTATATATAAAATCCTAATGAAGCGAATTTATGAAACGGATATATGAAACGAATTTATGAAACGGATATATGAATCGACTGATTAAACAACTGATTATGTTTCAAGCGATTTCTCCTAAAATATGGAATACCTTGCGATGAAATTAACACCAAAAATCAGCATTGATCCGCAGATCTCAAAACTGGTATTAGAATTTTTATATTTGAATTAGTTTTCGAAATATTAATTTTTTTCTAATTTTATATACATTTTTCTAATGATGGCAACTTAAATTTTAATCAGATATTTTTTTTTCATATTTCAGAAAAGGTTGACATGGTAACCCGGCTATTGTTGTTTATTTGATAATAAATGTTTATTTACTTTTATTTCTTTTTATAAATTATATAAATTATTTTGTTTTATAATTATTATTTTTTTATATTTTCTTTAGAAAATAATAGAAAATAATTTAAAAATACGGTACTACATAGTTATTCCGTCGACCAATTTCGCCAAATTATATAAATCGCCAAAACACTCTCCAAATTATACAAATTGACATAATTTTTATTTAAAATAACGAAAGAACAAATAAATTAGTATAACATCAATAAATATACAAATAAAAAGTCGAAATAAAAATTGCTTGATGACATAAACACGTGTAACTTGCTTAAAGTCAAGTGAATGTGACATTTACGATCAACCATTATTGATATTTAATCTTACAGTTTGGCGATAGATTTTTGGTCGACGGGATAACTAATACCAAAAATGCATATGTAATTGGTATTTTAAAACGAGGTTTTCGCCAAATTTTCATTAAAAAAATAAAAAAAAATCATGCCAAACCTGCTGTGCATATATGACATCTGGCCAAATATTACCACTCGAAAAAAAAAAAAATGCTGATTGGCGAGTTGAAAAAAAGCTATTGGCGAGATTTGCATCCGGCTAGCGTAACAGTACCAAGAATTCTTTGCAACCATGGCGAATTTTATGTAGTTTTATTCGAAAAAAAATTTTTGATTTTTTTAATCAAAATGGTAAACTTACGGTCCCATATTGGCGCGATTTTTTTCTGATGCCGATGTCATATACGGAACGGGCACTTACTAACTGCTGCCAAAGTATCGTTATTTTGCTTGATATGGTAAGCCAGATGTTGTTGTTTATGCTGTTGATGTATTCCTTAAATTGACATCATTAAAAAATTGCGCCAATATGGGACGTATATGACATCTGTGCCAAACTTTCATATGAGCGGCAAAGGGATCTGACACTATTTGTTTATCTTTATGGCAGTTGATGACGTGAACTATTATAATATAGATGAAATGATGGCGATAGAGTAATATTTGATGACTTATCACCTGTGCCTGGCTAACATTAAAGTACCAAAATGGCACCTAGAGTATAAAAAGCGAAGTGGTCTGCCTGGAACTGTTGATGATAGTCACATGACTTAGGCTATTGTTATAGAGATTGTTTTAAAATACCGAGAGTACAAAGACACTGTATACTTAATTTATTTTATTTTAGCTTCTTTTCAAATGTTTAACTGATCCTCTTTAATTAAAAACGAAAACAACCATTGGATGTCTTAACATCAACTGATTTGCCCTTAAATTTTTGCAATCAAAGGGAATTGAATGGAAACCCGTTTACAGGGAGATCTGCACAGCTTTTTTCAGTATAATTCAATCTTCTCTAATATTTTAAAAACCCATCAGATTAGCGTGTTTTTAGATTCTGCGGTGTCTGAACGGAGGTTGGTGAGCGTAGCTTGCAAGAGGCAGAACCCCTAGTATTGCATATTATACATACATACATATATATATATATGTATGTTTCATTTTATTTTTCATACGTTCAATTTTATTTAGCTGGATTTTTTGTATCTTTTGTCTATAAATGGTTATTGCATCATATTTGGTAAATTTTCATGTGTTTAAATGGTTTAATTGTACAAAAGTTTATATATATACATACACATATATATACAGTCGAACCTCGTTATCCTGACACCCGGTTTTCACGTCACTCCACTTATCAAGTCAGTTTTTCAAAGTCCAGATTTTCTGTATATGATTTTAATGTAAATAAACTCCGGATTTTACAATGTTGAATCATTTTCAACTCCGGATATCCTGTCGGTTTAGGAAAATAGTCTATTTTTCGTAATCCATCGTATAAGCACGGAATGTAAGCGGTAAGAAATGTCTTAGCCAAACTTTTCAAAAAAGTATCTAAAATACACATTCAGATAAATGAGAAAATTTACTTCAATCCTTTATCTAAATAAATAAAGCCACACACTATGAATGACCCACTTAAACTCCAGATAGACATATCAATCTACTCACGGTCTTTTCGTCAGTGGTCAGTCGGCACTTTCTTGTGGTTACACAGTGTTTTTCATCTGACTAAAACCGAAGCATTGCATTGCATTGAAACGGTGAAAAATTATCTAACATCCATTTCTGAAGCAATGAATATTAATTACAATTCATTGTATAATATTGAAAAAAGAATGGTAGGAAGCACATCTAGTGATAAGCAAACCTTAATTCATCAATATTTCATGTAACAATAAAAAAAACAAGTCATTATGAATCTGATTTTTATTCTTTTCACTTTTGTTTTTGTGTTTATGTTTTTAATAATAATGTTTTATTGCTTAAAACTGCAATAACAGTTTAGTTAGGAATTTAAAATTATCTTAAATTAATCAAAAATACAGTTTTTTATAAACATATTTTTCTCCAACTCCGGTTACCACGACACTTTTTTCTGGTCCTTAGAGTGTCAGGATAACAAGGTTCAACTGTATATGAACGTATATGTACTATATATGTATGTAGGGGAGAGGAGACAGGGGAGTACCTTTGAACTGGGCACCTTTGAACACTGTAAATATTTTCCTTTAAATAAATTATATTTTTTAAATATATACGGCAGCACAGTACTACTGCTTTAATGTAACAGGAATACAAAGCTTTACTATTTTGCATGCACACTACTGTCTAAGCAAGATATGTATATTTTGCTTTCTTGAATCTAAACTTAACAAAATAAAATTGTAAGCTTTTTGTTGATAATCTTATGTCCCTAAAATTATAATTTACAATTTAATACCTAAATAAAAATGTTAGCTTTAACTTATAAGGTTTGTTTTATTCAAATTCTCAAACCCAGTTGAGTAAATAGTTGTAATGCTAAACTCCATGTGATGGGGCACCATTGAATAATTAAAACTATGAAGTAAAGAGCTACAGCTGTATCTAAATATTATTACTGTTGAATTTTTTTTAAAATATGAAAATTAAGAGATTTAATTAAGTGTTATTATACTTAATATGGAAGTTGTACTGATGTAGAGCTTCAACTAACAGGCAAATTCAGGACACACAACAATAATTCATGATTTAGCAGATTTGTCTAACAAACCCTATACTGTTTCATCTACAATGGTAAACATTATTTCTGGATTTCATAAAACAGCGTTTTATCCATTTTCTATAACAATTTGAATGTAAATGATTTCATTTTAGTTCAATTTCATGCAAAAAGAACTCTTCATTACGTTGGTCAGTTTAAATTGCTTAATGTCAGGTCTTCATAAAAAAGAACATACGATATATTTTCCAGAGGCATCAGATATCAATTTGGTGGATTTTAAGGATATTATATAAAAATGTTGCCACAATTAAACATAATTGGAGGAATCCTCTGTTCTGTCTCAATAATGTGCTTTGATGGATACAAATTTGGTTAAATAATAAAAAATTAGTAATTTCAGTTAAATGTAAGAGTAATTTTATTCTTATTATTCTATATTTTGGAAGGATATGCAGTTTTTAATAAAAAACTGTCAATATTTTCATATTTTGTTTATTTGTTCAAAGATGCCCCTAGCTTGTTCAAAGGTACCCCTACATGGGGCAGGTTTGAACAGAAAACTTTCAGCTTTTTAAAGCCTCACAACATATTTAATTTATCTGAACAACTGTAATTTTTTATTTCATATGATGCAGAATTACATTCTTTCTCTCACGAAATATTTAAAATTCAATAAATATAATTCAAGTAAGAAATATGTGGATTTTTTTTTTTAAATGTTCAAAGTTGCCCCCCTCTCCCCTATATATATAACACTGGCGTCCGGCTAACCGAAAAGTACCGCTAATTATGAAAAGTGTACACAAAAGCTAGTTTAGGTTGAAGATGGCAATGTTGATGATATGCATGTAGTTATTAAATTTAAAGGTATAACTATTTTATTAAGTAAAAAAATTACAAAGAATAAAAACAATTAAATTTTATTACATAGCAGACATAAAGTTTATGATTTTATTTAGCATTGCTGAAAATATCTATTTCATTTCATGAGAGTGGCATTACATAAATTCAATTTAGTGCAAGTCAAGAATATTCACAGAACAGAAATTGATGGATGCACGCACACCAGAAGTATATAAATCTATCACAACAGTTGTTGAAGGAATGTGGAATCTTGAAAGCATGTTTTGGTGTGTATGTATTCCTTCATTCTTTGACCACAATGCCATTTTGGTGCTCCAGAATGAAGAATACATTATTTTGTCATATACTTGAACTAATCATACAATATTAATTAGGATGTGATGAATAGTGATTTACCCGAATACCAACTTTTTTTTCCAATAAAGAATATAACTTTTGATTTTATAAATATATAATAAAGATGAAATCACAATTAAAACTTTTTAAATGGAAAAGTTAATTAAGAACAAATTTATATTCTATTATTAATCTGTTTAATTTTTTTAATAACTTGATGTATTTCTTTTTCTTGTAATATTTCAAAACACCTTGATACTGCTGATGAAATAAACTTTTACTATATCTAAATTATTATAGCATAACTTTATCTACAGGAAAGTAATTCATAAAAATTTTATCTAAAATAAGAACTCATTAATCATTACTACTCTTAAATGTACTTTTTAAATTTGAAAAACCTAGTTTAGCACAAAAAATTACAAAATTGCATTTTATCCTTTTATTCTAAGTTATACCAAATTGGTTTTCAGTAAGTTAGAATGGTAAGTTATTTCCATTAAAATATAAAGAACATACTTCACTTTTACTATTGAAATACTTTTGGGCCTTTCCATTTTGACGGGTGTGACATCCAGACACAATTTTAAGAGGTTATATCTATATTTTAGGCACTAAATTAGCTAATAAATCCCTGAAAAGTATTTAAAATATGTTTTTCCATGCATATGCTTGAATAATTAAGCAAACATGAAACTTTAATAGCTTTCAATTAAAAAAAAAAAAAGTTTTTAATCTTGTGACGGGTGTGACTCACTCTGGACATGAGTTTTCACTTGCATACACATTCGTTAAAATTCCTGTGAATATTTAAATGTTTCAATATTAAAACAGTTTTTTCTAATAAAAGAGATTCAGATTAAACTTAATGCATAATTTTCATAATAAATTTTAATTATTTTAATGTATAAGAAATTTTTTTCTGCTGTGACGAGTGTGACATCATGCAAAGTACACAATTTTAAGCAATCAGTATTGACAGAAAACTTGACAATAGCTAATATACAAATGAAATTTAATAAAACTAACTCTTTATGCCGTTAGTTTAAAATTTGTAGTGCTCCCTACTAGTGATAAGTGATGGGGTAGCTACTTTTTTTACAATGGCAAAAAAGTTTTCAATTGAGATGTGATCTATATCTGGCCAAATCCAGTGTGGTCCACTGGCTTGCATGTATTTTAAGCTTATTTCTTCCTTACGGAAGTTGATATTCAAGACATAGGTACCATACCATAGTACAAGGTACAAGCTATTGCACTTTTTGTGCCAGGGAAACCACAACATCGTCTCTGATATTTAAATCTGATGCTTTCAAAATCTTTCTGAGGGGAGATTAGCAATTAGCAGTGACTTATCTCCCTTAGTGTTGATTCCGTAGTTTGTCCAATCAAAAAGTTGGTACTATCAGCACTTACCTTAAAGTGGCGATAAGACTTGATGCCTTCCCATCCTTCTGTCAGTATTTGTTGAGTTTCCAGTATTTTCTCTGCTGACACATACAAGGTCTTTATTGCACCAATCTCCTGTGCACATTTTAAAAAATCCAGAGCAGAATAAACTATTGCTTTTCTCGACTTAAGCAAAACCCGCACTCTTGACTTTATCAATCCCTCCCAATTCTGTCAACCAATCCTATGAGAAGTGGCCGAAAAGTTCCATTCATTTATTAGTTTAAAATCTTTGGTAAAGAAGCACAAGTTTGAAATGTTGTACAGTATGGACACATTTATCCGGAAACCAGTTAACCGGAAAACCAGTTATTCGGAATGATATTTCTGATAGACTGATTTCAGAATCTTTGCAGAAAAAAGTGTCATATACTGCTAGTTTGACATAGGCTTTGCTTGAAACAATTGTATAATTTGATGACAACATCTAGTATTTGAAATGAAAACATATTTAGTTGTATTTTAGATGTTTTAATTTTTATGCAGAGGAAACAGAAGAATTTTTGTTCCTAATATTACCTTCTTTTAAACTCTGGTTAACTTTTGATCTTTCTTGCATTGATTTTTAATCCAAGTAATCTAATAATTTAAAATCAGAAGTAATGCCACAACCACACATATTCCACAAAACTTATCAAATGGATGCTGCTTTAATGCACAACCAGTTAACCAGAAAAACCAGTTATCCGGAATATATCTGACCCCAAGCATTCCGGATAAATGGTTCTGTACTGTATTTGTTTTTAAACAGGGCTGCACAGCCATCAGAAAACAATTCCACCATTTTGAGATGGGGAAACTGTTTTCAGACTAGTAGTAATGGCACTTAAAAATGCCCATACAGCATACTTATTTAACATGCGGCAATTTGTTATTGATTACTACACAGGAGCGTATGATGAAGCTTTCTTGTGGTAGGATGTCTCCTTTTGTTGATACGCCAAACACATCAGGAGGCTGGAAATCAATTTTAATTACTTTGAGTAATCAGACAAGAAGCATTAAAAATAAGTGGATTCAGTGGTATGATGACTGAAGGTCTTTATTATGCCCCAGGATTCTTTCAACCACGCCTGGATTATGGATAAAGAAAAGGGAGAAGGGAGCAAAGTGTTACATTTTTTATGCTCACAGCATGCGAGTTAAGAAGGAAGTGATACAATTACATTTTCTCCAAATGATGGAGTATTGGCAAGAGTACACATACACTTTCGCCAATTACATATGCAATATGGCGAGAATACCATGAGAGGAGAGATGCGGTCAGAGGTTGTTAATTGTATTTGAATGGGGAATGTAAAAGAGTAAAATGAAATATTTTCCGCCAAGTGATTGCTTAGGAATTATAGCTCATAAACCACAAAAGAAGATTCTATAGGGTTATGCCAAAAATTTCATGGGATTGTGGTGGCCGAAAGCGAGTGTTAATAAACTAAAAGAAAATAAAGACAGGGTTAATAACTGAAATGACTAATATATATTGCATCTGTTCCAACGGTTAAAAATGTAGAAGTAATATGTCTGACTGATTTCTGCATATCATCAAAGCTAAGGCAGAAGGATGAAAATTGGAATTCAGTTGCTAGGCGAGAAAAGGAAATTATTTCTTTTCTTTTAAATGCCATGCGCTTCGGTTAAAATATTACAGATACAGAAAAATGATTGCTTAATTTATGAAGGGAAAAGAGCGCTAGAAAATGAATTGAATCCAAATGTAGACAGATAATTAAATTTAAAAATTTAAAAGGAATAATTTTAAAAGGGGGAAAGAGGAAACCGTTAATATGTGAAGGTAGACGCCTTCACAGAGTGAATCACATTACCTTTCAACGATGCAAAGCATGTAAAAATGATGATTTGAGGATGAGTCCAGTGAGGACTCTGGGTCTCATTTTGAGAAACAGCACTTTAGTTCTTGGCAAAGCACACTTGTATTATTGCTTCAGTGTCTCCCATATTATTTTTGGCTTCTTCAAAATAACTGGATTGAGTTACAATTATGTAAAGAATATTAATAATAAATTTTCATTTTCATGAAAATCTATCAAAAGTTAAAGTAAATTGCCACCAACTCACAATTTGCTAAAGTAATTCAAACATATATATTTTATGATTTATCTTTTTTTAAGCCACATTTGTCCTAATTTTAATAATGTTTAGAAACAGTGATTCAACCTTACACTTCATTTAAGAAACATTTAAATATATTTCTAAACAATTTAAAATGTTGTCACACCTGTAACAAAGATTTCGTCACACTGAAATTCTACACAAAATAAAAAATTAATGAATTTTTAATGCTATTTCATATTTATTCGGACTTGCAATAATTAGACTTTCAGAAAGTTTCATGTATTTTTGAGAAAAAAGGAATTTTGTATAATAACTTGAGCATTTTTTTTGTGATGGCGTGACAGAGAGACAATATAAATATATTTGTATTAAAAATCGGGTCTTTTAAATTATTTTGAAAAATTAAGTGTTTCAAAAGGTAAACAAAGGTCACAAATAGTAATATATGCTCATAGAGTGAAAATGCTGCTGTTTTAACCCTTAAATGCTGGATTTTTCAAAAATCATTGTAATAATGTTTTTCGGCTTTCATTTTTTAAATAAATCATGGGAAAAATACTTTAAAAAATCCTATTTTGTTTTAAATATAGTTAACGGCTAAAAAATAGTTTGTTACTAATCGGCAATACTGGTGTTTAATTGAAAAAATAATTTTCTTGATAAAATTCTATAATATTAAACACACAAGATTTTTAGGAACTATAACAAGAAATAAATTTTACTTGCTCACTGCAGGTCAAAATAGGGTATTTCGTAAGCTTCCAAACAAAACAAAACGAACAAGTACCAACAATTGAAAAAATAAATCTGTGTTTATTGTTAAACAGCACAAGTGTTGCCATCTACATGTTGAAAATCGATTTAATAATATTTTCCGAATGTATTTTATTGGCAACATTAGGCATTATAGCTTCAATATTATTCTAATAGTATTTTAGAGCCTAAATTGGGTATGTTGGCGAAAAGCAACACCAGGCATTTAAGGGTTAAATATTGCATCTGGCGGAATGAAAATACCTTATTTTACATACTTAGAAAGTTTTTGAAAATTTTCTAACTTTGAGCCTAGATAAATTATAAAAGAATAATTTTTTTCTGTAATTTCATATGTGTCATATTTTTACTTTTAATTTGATATATTAGGTACTTGTAATAATAAAAGAAGTTTGAAATTTCAACCCTCATGTCTACTTTTTTCATGGAAATGCCCTTTTATCCTTTCTTACATTCAAAATCAATAATATTCTTACTCTCTCCCTCTCTTATAATCCATGATGAGATATTTTCTGAAATAACCTTTAATCAAGTAAATTTTATTGTGGAGAGTTTGTCTCTAATGATAAACGAATTTCAAAGAATGAGCCTGTTCAGTAACCAGTTTTCAAGCCTTAAATTACAAATTACATTAAAGCAAAAGGTATAGTTAAAGCAGAATACATATGTTAAAAAAAATCTTTGACATTTGAAGCAGCACATACAATATTCAACAATATTCCACTTATTCTACAATCATTAAAAGTAAGGATCAGCCAAAACACACTTTTAAGACCAAAACTGAAACTGAATTTCAGTAATCTTCCGGTTTTCAGCAGAAAACGAAAATGTCCAAAAAAATTTTTTAAAGTAATTTAATACATAAATATACATGTTTATTAAATATACATAATTATTAATTATACGTGTGGCCCAAGTTGACACTGTGTGCCTTTGACCAAACCTTTATTTTCATATAAAATGTAATTAATTCATTAACGACATAGAATGATTTTCTAATTATACAAATTTAATCTATTTTAAAAATGTTTTAGGTTATACCTTGATTTATCTTTTATGATTTTTGTAGATGATCATCTGTTATACTAGAACTTTCTCAAAGAGCTTTCGAAATACTTCTGTGGTTTCAAACTAAGAACTTTCTATTACTATTAAGTCTACAGCTTTTAATAAGTGCGTGAAAAGCATCTTCAAAATTTACTCAAACAAATTTAAGTTTTGCACCTTCACAAATTTAAGAACTATCTCAATTATGTAAGGCCCAGAGATTGGAACATTTTTATCTGACATTGTGTGTATCCACTTCAAAACTGCCTCAGCCACATCTTCATAGATACATGTTTTTAAACATTTTGAACAAGAATTTGATGAATCATGATTTTGTATCTTAGCACGATTTTTTATAATGGTTCTAAATTTTACACCAAAGGAGGAATACCAAATTTTAAAACAATATTTTTTTTCTTCACTCTCTCCTTTATCCACCTCATCAAGAATTAAATTTTTTTTGTGATGCTCAAGCACTTTCTGACATTTTCAAGCTACAAGAACCGAAATTACCAGCACGACTGATCTCTACACTGCTAAAAAAAATTAGGGGAGCAAGCAAAAAAGTGAAGAGGACAGTGCGAGAGAGCCATGCATGGGCATAAAATTGAAAGTAACATGTGTATCAATGTGCAATACAGAAAAAAAAGATGCGAAAAAAATTGCAAGAGAGCTTTAATTCTTAGAAACGATGGTTAGAATGTAAAAAGATGGTTTAGGGTAGCAGTTTGGTTACATGTAAATGACCAAAAAAAAGTATTGTTTAGGAATGATGCAAGGTATTTAATATGATGTGTGGTCACTTTGAATAGATAAAACTGTCGCATACTTGTTTTCCATGGATTCGATAAGTTATCGGGGAGTACTGTTCCACTCTTCAAGAATTGCGATTTCCAAGTCCTGGACAATAAAAGGAGGCCACAGTCTCACTGCAATCCATAGTCCGAGTGTGTACCACACATGCTCGATCCGATTCAGGACAGGCGTACATGTTGACTATTGCATATGCTGTATTGTTTCAACTTTAAGAATGTTCTCCACAAGACCGGTTGTATGCGATCTGGCATTATCATGCATTGAAAAAAAAAAGAAATCCCCAATTGCTGCAACATGAAATACGACATTAGGTCTCAGTATCTCATCTGTATAAATTTGGACTGTCAAAGTGCCATTCCGAATTATATGCAGGCCCATACGTCTACCTATGGCTGATTCCAGTCCATAGCATCAACCCACCTCGTCTGTAATGTGAGATCATTTTGAGTGCCTCTTTCTCTCCATGCCAAAACACATTGGATGTCACATCCATACAGAATCCGGACTCGTCTGTAAACAGAATTTGACTCCAACAGAAGTTGCCTCCAAACTCAATGTTCAACTGCCCACCTTCTTTTGAATACACAGTTGTTTGAGATCAACGGAATACAGACCATTGTCTTACGTACATAGAGACCATCCTAATGAAGTCTATTTTGGACTGTTTGGCTGGACACCCTTCGTTCTGTGACCAAGAACAACTGTGTTTGCAGCAGAGTAGCATTGCCCGTTCTGTCTCGACGAGCTGTTAACAGGATATATCGGTCATCAGTTTCTCTGGTAGCACATGGCCGACCTTGCCCTTGTCAATGTCTACCATTCCATGTGTTTTGAAATCGATTCCAAAGCCTTGCATTGACACTTCTTGTGACTCCAACAGTGTCTGCTACACTTTGTTGTGTTTCCCCAGTTTCAACTGTCCCGGTAACACACCAAGCCATGTATTCCAGTAAATCACATTGTTGTGACATTTTCAATTCACATTTTCTCAAAACACAAACTGAGCAATTGAATATCCTAACTGAGACAGTGAAAACAGACCAGGGTTAGGTTTTTTGCGTCAAAAACTGGTTTAAACCAACGAAAACTGTCAAAAACATAACACACTAACACATTTTAACAATTATACGTAAACATTAAATAAGTCAATGATTTATGTAATCTTTAATTTTAAATTATTGTAATTTAATAATTAAAAGAAAATTAATTATAAATTGCAATAAAATATTGTTATTGTTTGGAATTTTCAATCAGAAGAAAATCATTTTGTATTTTTAAATAATCCAGATCAATTTTACCCCGCAGCATGCTGCAGAACACAACCAATTTTAGCACATTTATTTACACCCAAATGATTTCTGAGTTTAGAGTCTATGAAACATTAGAAAATAGTCTGTCTCTTAACACATTGAGTGCCATGATGACTGACACTGAAACTGAAAATTTTACAGTGTTTTAAGTAATTTTTAAGAAAGTATAATCCCCTGCAATAAATTAAACGTAAGTAAATTTTAAATAAATTTTCAGTAATTATTTAAAACAATTTTTAGTTTTATATTTTTAGTTTTATATCATATTTTAGACTGTCAGTCATCGTTGAATGACACGTTTTAAATGGAAAGTTTAGTGTCAGTCACTGTTGACTAACGTGGTGCTTAACATGTTAATTGATGCTGGCTAGTATAGGACTTGATAGCAAAAGCACTGCTAGACGAGCAAGTTTTGAAGCAGGCTCAGTCGAAAAGCTATTGCATTTAATGATATCTTTCTACCAAGTAATGGGTTCCTCTCTATAGCACTGAAATAAGAAGACGGGAAAGGGGATTCTTTAGCTTCATAGATAATCAGTACGGGTAAGCATCCATAAATTTTCTCTGTCAACCCTTGCCCCTGATGATTGGGATGCAAAATATAAGCCAAAGAATGGTATGGTTTCATGATTTGATCCCTTCTGTTAAGCACTTTTTCAATATGGGGCTTAAGTGAATTTTCTTTTAGAAGACAGAGACAATTTTATTCAATTTTAAAATCAAAAAAATATTTTTATATGCTTAAAAAAGCATGTTTTAAAGATTTTGGCTTTAAAAAAAAATTACTACTTATTTTGTAAATGTTTAAGATTAATAATCCAATTTCAATTTTGAATGGAATGGTTATTGCCTAGACTAGAATAAAATTGATGCACATTATCTTGTTATATGTCCAAAAAACGGAACTTTTCTAAGTTTTTTTCTTAAAAAAAAACCTGGGTAATGCTTTAATCTCTCAAAAGTAATAGAGAATTTAAAAAGATTTTAAGTAAGATAAAAAGTGTACAGCTCAGGAGAGCATAAGGCCTACTTTTTAGAAAAGCACAATTTTACAAAAAAAAAAAAAAAAAAAACCCTGAAGTTGCATTTAACAGTAGTACTTTACTATGTACTAATTATTGATATACAGTAACAGTGAATTTTAAATACTAAATATAATGTTATGTGTGACATTTAATGTGAAATTTTACAGATCAATGTTTTTGACATGCGACATAAACTGACACATGTCAAAAACTTGCCAACCCTGAAACAGACGTTTCTGCAAAATCCTAATTTCTGCACTTATCTCTTTTTTCTAATTTTTGACTTCATAAATTTTAATTTGCATATGAAGTTGTCTGTATCTGTTTTCTACTACGCTTTAAATTATGGATGTTTTATTTTACGTTACTTATCGGTGTTAATATTTGCATAATTTTGTTAAAACCATGTGCTCCCCTAATTGTTTTGAGCAGTGTAGAAAACAAAAGCCTTTAGTTCAAGGACATAGGGCAAGCTCCATTGAGGGTAAAAGGGGGATATTGAAAGTTTGCACTTCCTGGATGTGCAATGCAAAGATAAAGAATGACAGCGATTTATTGCTCATGGTGAGTTTGGCGCCTGGTAAAACGAGTTCAAAGTCATTGATCATCATAAAATGTATAAAAAGAAAGAATAAGTTTGAAATGTCCAGAAATGTTATGAGAAATAGGGGGGGGGGGGGAATAGATAACAAGAAAGCGTTCGTTAAATAGAGAATGCACTTTGCTATTTGGAGGTTATTTTACGAAGAAATTCACATTATGTTCTTGGTTTCAAGGAAAAGTTCACAAAATAAAGGTTCGTTAAATACAGATATAATATATATTCTATACTTAAACATATATTCAAAAAGCAAGTGTGTAAATAGATTTAAAAAAAAAAAAAAAAAAAAAAAAAAGAAAAGAAAAGAAAAGAAAAAGAGACTGCATGCAAGGGCATAAAAAAAAAAAAAAAAAAAAATGGACTGAGATATTAGGTTCCCTTAGTTTCAATCAACAACTCTAAAATTGGTTTTAGCTGGTCGAGATTGTACAGAATAAAGTGGGCTTAATTTCACCACCAATAGTGAAAAGTTTGCACTTCACTAAATTTTCATGCATAATTTTCAGAGAAATCAGCATGTAAAAGTGCTTTATTCCATTCTAAATTATTTATGCACATTCTATATGCTAGGAATTGCCAGTTAATATTAAAGACATGTTTTCTAAAGTATGTTAATTCTGCTTCAAACTTTTCAATTAACAATCCAACTGATCCTTTTTTTTTTCTCTTTAGATTTTTTTTAACACATATTTCTTTTTTTTTTCTCTTTAGATTTTTTTTAAACATATATTTCTTTTTTTTTTCTCTTTAGATTTTTTTAACACATATTTCCTTTTTTTCCACCTCCAACAATTTTTTCTTCTGTTTTTCTTTTTTCCCTTGAATACCAGTCGATAATATCAGTTTCGTTGGCTACACATTTAATGCTACATTTTTATTGCCACAATGTATGCAGCATACATGCAATCCATAGATTTTACATTACACACTGTAGTTGAATATAATGATCTTAAATCATTAGAGTGTAATGCCTTTAAACTAATGAACTTTTGCACTTTTAACTTAAAATTTGAATGTATATTACATGCACAAGTATTCCTATTTTCAGCTAGGGCTGCACCAAATATTCGAATATATTAGACCAGATATCAAACTATTTAGTATGCCGAATAGTCAGTTTGGCCAAATATCAAACTATTCAGTATTTCAAATATTCAGCCAGACCGAATACTTAAAAGACCTTTTTAAAAAATATTTTTACCGACCTTAAAACAATTTTTATTTTTAACTTGATTAATAATGATATTTAGAATAATTAAAAATGTAATTATATTTAACTAAAAGAAAACGCTTTTACATTTTTTATTTGCTATTTGAAAAGTATCTTGCAAGAAAATTAACCAATAATGGCGATTTTAGTCCCTTCCTAACAAATAAACAGCATATGACTGCACAATTTTTCTTCCAATTCTTTCAAAATTTCACTTTGGTTTTAAAATATTTGTTTTAGAATATAAGAAAATTTCATTCATTTGTTTTAATTCAGAGAGAAACCAGGAAATTTAAAACTCTATCAATAAAAAAAAGCTTCAAAACTATCCTTCTTAAATAACAATTCAAAGCATAGTTTTTTTTTTTTTTTTTTTTTTTTTTTTTTTTTAAGTGTAAAATTTATTTTAAAAAAAATCTTGTTTATCAATATGGAAGTATGTGTGTTAAATATTATGTAAAATTGTTTTAAAATTTAACTTTTTAATATTTTAAAACTCTGAAATTAAAAGTATTGGGAAAGCTGAATATTTGGTATTCGGTGTACCAGATGGCTGAATATTCGGTATTTGGCCAAAATCACTATCGAGTGCATCCCTATTTTCACCACTAGGTGCAAGGACATAGAAAGAATGAAATCTAATAAACATATAAGATACAAAGCAATTGGAATTTTCCCTATAAAACTTTTTGTGTAAATTTTTCATTGTATTTGTTAAATAACATTTTTTGTCCTTCTTTGTTATTGTTTCCTTTTTGCCAGCTATGTCTCAATTATCTTCACATTAAAAAAATTCAGAAATAATTTTTTGCTTTAAAGTTAAGTTCTTTTATTGCTTATAGGTCTAATGCTATGATTTGATACTCCAAGTTATGAATTTAATCCTTGACGTAGAATGTGATTTTTGTAATTACCTTTTGAATTATTTTTTTTTTATTTTTTTTTTTTTAACTTCTCTACAGTTTTGTACTTATCTTGTAATGTCTATTTCAAAACGTTGTGCAAAAACAATAGGTATACAAGTGGATGATTTCTAGTCGTCCTTCCTTTCAAATACTTTTCTATGGTAACTAATGTTTTTGTTTTTGGAGCAATTGATCCTCTTGTACTTGATTTTTGGTTGTTTCAATTTGTTCTATATTTTTCCTTTGCCACCTTTTCCTATAGATTTATAACCTGATGATGTATTTTTCATTATCTTTTTGCAGCTTCAAGTTATCTTTTGCAAGTTAGTTTTGATTTCTAAAAGCTTTCTTGCTTCTTTTTTTATTCCCCGAAAATTTCACATTTTTATTGAAAAAATTGCATTTAGTCTTTTCATTTTGTCTTGGAGTTGTTTCTATGACCGTTGACTAAGCTTTCTGCAAGCAACATTCTGCTTGCTTCATGCTTAAGCGTGACAAGATTTAATAAAATTAGTAAATGTATTAACTTTGAATTTAAATTCTTTATGTTTGACATATAGATCAGTTATTGTTTTGTTTTCTTTTAATGTAATTTTAAGATCTAAAAAGCTAATTGTATTGTTAGGTTTTCCATTAATTTTAAATTAGTAAGATAATCTACTGGAAATTGAGAAATATTAGTTTGATTAGTAGCAATTAAAATTATGTCATCAATGTAATGATATTTATGTAGATTACTATTAGTAAAATTACGTTCATAGTGATATAAGTCAGATGGGTCATTCCATGTCAAATCAACAAATAACTCAACCTGACCATTTCAGATTTCAATAAAACTCTCAGGAATCATTCTCCCTGATGATATAAATGAGAATGTAATTTTATAATTTTTTATCACATTAAATTTTCATACAATTAATTATTTAAATTTTGAAAAATCATCATTTTTTGGGTTGCATAAATTTTTCAATTTTGAATTTCTCAAGTTCTATCAGGCATACAGAATTTTATGACCCTCATTTTAAAGAGAAATTTATAAGGTTTAATTTGATACCCAAGTTGACTATGCTCAGTTTAAAAAAATAAATTAAAAATTTTTTTTAATTTTAAATTAAAAATTTTTTAGATGGTGTTTTTTAATTTTTTTTTAAAAAAATGTATGTTTGTTGTAATATTATAAGCTTAAATTTCTGAAATTTTTAGAGTGGGATCTCAATGGGATCAAGAGTTATGAAATAAAAACTGAAAATTACCATTCAAATAACAATCTGATTCTAGCTATTTTGTTATTTAATGTATTATTTGAATGGTAATTTTTAGTTTTTATTTCATAACTCTTGATCCCATTGAGATCCCACTCTAGAAATTTCAGAAATTTTAGCTTATAATATTACAACAAACATACATTTTTTTTTCAAAATTTTTAGAAAACGCTGTCTGAATTTTTTTTTAAATTTTAAATAAAAAAAATTTTAATTTTTTTAACTGAACATATTCAACTTGGGTATCAAATTAAAACTTATAAAATTCTCTTTAAAATGAGGGGTCATAAAATTCTGTATGCCTGAATAGAACTTCAGAAATTCAAAATTGAAAAATTTATGCAACCCCTAAAATGATGATTTTTCAAAATTTAAATAATTGTATGAAAATTTAATGCAATAAAAAAATTATAAAAATGTATTCTTATTTATATCACCGGAGAGAATGATCCCTGACAGTTTCATTGAAATCTGAAATGGTCAGGTTGAAAATTGAAATTTTTTGGTTGATTTGACATGGAATGACCCAGATAATAAACTGGATGTACATCCACCTTGTGGTATACCGACGTTCTGTAAATATGTGTTATCTTGCAAAATATAGTTATTATATAGATAATGAAATTTGTTAGTTTTAAATAAGCTATATCTATATTAAATGGTAAATCCAGTTTATGATGATACTTTTTAAATAATGCATTTATAATACTATGTTGATCTAATAAATCTATATTATTAAAAGAATCTTTGAAATCATATGTCGCTATATTTTTTACACATTTAAGATTTTATATATACATTCATCGCAAAGTATTCCATATTTTAGGAGAAATCGCCGTGAAACATAATCAGTTGTTTAATCAGTCGATCCATACTTCCGTTTCATAAATTCGTTTCATTAGGATTTTATATATATAGGGTAGATATATGCACACATACAGTTGTGGTACTGTTAAGCTTACTTTGGTGGTTCTTTCTTATACACAACTACTCTGTACGCCACTAAACCCATCATCTATGAATACAAGTTCTCTCTGGGCACTTGTATTCATGATTGTTTTTTCCCATCATCTAGGTGAAAAACATTTTTGGAGAGAACACAATCTAGTAGTATAATTTTTTTAACTTAAAATGACACTTTGAAAGTTTTTAACATATTTTTCTCTTTAAACTTTTGTATTTTACAAGAAACTTGGATATTATATTTTAATGCAATTTATGTTTACTCTTTTTTATGAATGAATGGTAAAAGTTTTAAAAAAAAAAATCTTTAAAGGTGATTATATTTTAATGGAAACCCATTTCCATAGATGAAAAGATGTTTATTTTATAATTTATAAATAATGATTCATTGAAATATTCTATCATATTTCTGCTCATGAGTTTATTTTCTCCCAGGATTACTGCTGTTTGTGGTGATTATTATATCGGAGGAAGACAGTTTGACTCTTTGTCAGATCTCATTGGCTATTATACAAGTTGGTCTGATCTGCTCAAAAAAGAAAGGCTTGTCTATCCTGTTCCACCACCTGAGGTATATATTTAAATTTATTTTTTAAATGCCCAGTAGCAGAAACAGTGGAGCACGGCAGCGGGCACTGCAGATTATTTTAAACCTTGCAGATTAATCCACCATCTTAAAAAGAAATGCTGCACTTAAAAAATAGCTGAAATTTACTTTAGGACTAGCTAGAGTTATGTTATTTGTTGTATTCTTTTATTATATTTTCTTTATAAATGGAAATTTTTCTTATTTCATGTGTTTCTGTTATTTTTTATGATAGTACTAGCAGGCTATGCCCGCTGCGCTGGTCAATATTTCCAAATGAACCTTGGATTAAACTAAATGGTGAAATTGAACTTCTATTTTAAACAATATGGATCTTCAGCTTGACCTTGCACATTACTGAAAACGATGCGAACGCCATTGCGATATAATGTTATCTTAAGCGTTGGACAAAATTTAGCAATTAAGAAGTAATTGTTTTAGTTGATTATAAACACGCACTTATGGTCGGGTAATGAGACCGTTATGACAACAGGAATTAATACCTCTGTAACTAATCAACATATAATGAAATCGTATATACTAACACCATTCCTAAAAGTCATGCAACAGGGCCACTTGTAACAAAATATGTTCTGTAGATTTTTTTAAAAAGGCTAAACTTTCATAATCAGGTTCACTAAGTACCCTTGAACAATATGTATACACCAAAACCTTTCCAAAATTATTACCTAACTAATTGCGGTATATCCTACGAAAGTATTATAAACAATCGGAATGAAATACAAATTTCCGTTGTAAATATATAGTAGATGATGATGATGCGATTTTGTGTAATAGAATTCATAGTAAAGTTTTCGCTTCAAACAAAAACGATGCTTTCAACATTAAAGATAATACACCAATATGTGAAGTATCCGATTACGGAAGGTTAACTTGAATTCTCATGAGCAACTACTCAAAGAAAAGTGAATATGTGGCTTTTGTGATACTTTTATGTCAGCCGGGCGCAGGTAATAAATCAATAAAGATTGTTTTCATAGTATATTCTTATTTTATTATTTTCATTTAAAACACAAACCTTTCACTCATTTAATTTAAAATGCATGCCTTATACTAATTTCATTTAAAAAACTGAAAAGATAAACAATAACAGGAAATAATGCCATAATTAAAAACAAAAAAATATTTTTAATTTACATACGCAAAATGTAGCTACTGCTACTGGGAATTTTAAAAATGCTATCAGCGAGATGTGCGCACGGTTGTTATAAATGTACCCATTTTTTCTTGTTATCGAGGAGCAATTTATAAATCGCACAATATTATTCCAATTCCAATTTCTTTCATTGAGGAACCTATGGCCGGAAAAAAATGGAAAAAGACTCTTGTAGATTCTTCGGATGACGGCATCTGACGCCATAAAGCGAGTTTATATATATGAAAATAATTTTTAAGTCGTTACAAACATTGCTTTCATACTTAAATATTTTCATTGGTACTACGGGTATTGTTATCCCGTCGACCAATTTCGCCAAATTATATAAATCGCCAAACCATTCGCCAAATTATATAAATTGACATAATCTTTATTTTAAATAACGAAATAACAAATAAATTAGTATAACATTAATAAAAATACAAATAAAACGTCGAAATTAAAATCACTTGATGACGTAAACACGTGTAGCTTGTTTAAATTCAAGTGAATTTGATATTTACGATCAACCATTATTGGCATTTAATCTTATAGTTTGACGATAGATTTTTGGTCGACGGAATATCTAAGTAGTACATTTTCCATTTTTGTTTTATAACGCTAAATTCTCAGTAATTTTTTCCCTTTTATTTTACATAAAATCACTATTTAAAAAAAAAATTAAGATGCTTGCATTTTTATTTCAAACTCATAGAGCCGTTTTTATTTTTTAGCCAAAAGGGTTGATTTGAATTTTTTCCGTTGCTAGAGTAACGGATGTAATGATAGATATTTTGAGGTTTAGATGCCAAAGACACCGCCAAATTAGAAAATATGAATGTGTCATGAACTGTTGGACTTATAAAAATTTATTTGGTAGCATTCGATTCAGCATACAAAACTACATTAAAATATGCTATCATTTGACGCATAATTTTGATATTCGATTTTTTCCCCTCCCCGTGCAAAAACCATTAGGGGTGACACTTTAGAAAATCCTTTCTTAGCAGAAGTTTATGTCATAAGAAGTATTTTTACCACGATTTTCAAGATTTTAGGTTCAGTAGTTTGCGCTGTGCGTTAATTAGTCCCCTAATCCAGACTTTATTTTATATACTATATTAGATATGCGATTTTGCGGTGAATCGATGATCGAAAATTAGTCCAATATCATTTGAAATATTACATAACAGAGGAGAAAGTACGAAGAAAGACGAAGAAGAAATGACGAATTACAAAAGACTTGTAATTTTTTTTTTTCAAAATGTTGAATTTTTCCATAGTAATAACGTATTAAAACATAAATTTCCTTAAAAATTATCTTTATTTCCTAGATTTCGAATCTGTGAATTTTCCTATAAATGAAATTGGCGATATGACTTGAGAAAAAATGAAATAAACAATAGATAATATTTGCTTATATAAAATGGGTAATATTCGTTGATCTGAGTTCGAGTTTATAAATATCACATGCTTTCGGAATTACGGCGAAAAACATTTTAAAAAATATGAAATTATTTTACAATATGTATGTGTGGCAGAAATTCACACTGAAATTTAAGTATTCGATTCCATTTTTAAAATATTAACTGATATCTATATAAGTTACAATTGAATATGAAAATGTACTCAAAAAATGATCTCTTTCACCTAAAAAAACACCATTTGTGAGAACATCCTCAAGCTAATGTCACGCTTATGCATTTTTGGCTTAAAATCACATTGTTTGGCGACAAAAGAAAAATAAAAAATTGTAAAGAAACAAATAGTAATTACACATGTGACTCACAATTACATCTGCTTGTTTCTTCTATAAGTCACTTGATGGGACAATTAGATATAAAAAAAAAGAAAAGAACAGAACAGAAAGAAAATGTCGTTAAAATTTCATCTAATCAAATTTTCAGATACGTTTCCATATCTAACGCAAGCGATAAAGAGTCAAATATTGCGTATCAAGTGTAATATTTCTTATTAAATTAATTTTTAAGCATTACAAATATTTCTTTCAGGTTTTGATTAAATGTTTCCGTTTTTTAATATTATCACTCATTAAAACGGATTTTCTTCTTCTTTTTTTCTTTTTTTTTCATTTAAATAAAATTAGTAACAGTTTTTCTTTTATTTTTTGAGGTTTAATAGCCGTTTCAATTTTTTTTTTATCAACGATGAATTTCGCCAAGAAATAAAATGGTAACCTTATCGCCCAAAATAACAGAATTTTCCGTCATAATTCTAAAACTAATATAGGTAGAATAATGTGTTATAGCTTAAAACCTTCCCTGAAACAATACCTATCTAACGGTATAGGTTCCGTAAAAATCCATGCAGTAGAACTCGAAATCTAGGCGTTCGGAACGAAATTTCCGTTTGGATTTTATATATATAATAATAGATATAGAATAGATAATAGATTTTATATATATATAATAGAATAGATAATAAATTATGTGTTATGAACTATCTCAAAGTTTAAAACAGATCGCATTGTTAGATTTCCTAATTTTAACAATATCGCGTTATGTTAGTTCCATATTCCACCACCAGGGAGCGCACTCTATTCTTAACGAAAGCGTATCTGAACGAAACTCCTTCATGCAACCTTTCCGTAGATAGGGAGGGTGGCGGTCTTAACCAATAATTTAAGATAATTGCTCAAATTACTACGAAAAATATTTCAAAGGGGCTCTACGCGGGCCCGTAATAGAGTTAGAGGAAATCGGAAGACGGCAAAATAATCGCGGGGAAAAGTTTGCTTGGGTGCTTCGGAGCTACTTTTGGCGCGAGATCTAAGCTCTACGACCGATAGGAGCCCAGATATTTAAGGAAATATGAAGTAACAAAGTCCAAAATAATAGAATTTTCCGTAATAATTCTATAACTCATCTAGGTAGAATGATGTGTTATAGCTTAAAACCTTCCCTGGAACGATACCTATCTAACGGTATAAGTTCCGTAAAAATCCATGCGGTAGAACTCGAAATCTCGGCGTTCGGAACGAAATTTCCGTTTGGATTATATATATATAATAGAAGCTTAGTCTAGCATTGTTAGGTCGCAGATAAATTTTAGTCTGCTGCAGATTGAGACAGAAAATTCTGCTTCTGGACTTGCATATATGCAGTAAAACCTCTTATAATAGTCAGAATTAAATTCTCTTGAAGAACATTAAAGGTGTTGATCTCAAATTTCCCTCGCTAGTTTAAAACCTATGTGTGGACATGTAATGCATTCGTAATTTTACAGTATCTCTTCAAGACATTAATATATTTAACTTCTTTTTTTTTTTTTTCTTTTTTTGTGTGTGTGTGTGCACTGCTTGTTCTTAAAGGATGTCTCTTTTGTTGTCATAATTATTTCGTAAATACATACTACTTAATTTTATTTGAAATGTTAAAATCTTTACAAGCTGCAAGTAAGATTTTAATACTGCAAATAGAATTAAGTATATATTTTAGAAATATTTTGACCGAAAAAAAAAAAAAAAAAAAAACACAGAAAAAAAAGTTGAAATTTTTCTTTTCCTGAGACAATATTTTAAATAATACGAATACACTTCTTATAGGTCTAATATTAGCAAGGTGACTTTGAGATCTCACTGACCAACACCTTTAATGCCCCAGTTATTTTTTGAACAAAATCTATCCAAATAAAAATAATATAAAAAAAATTCCTATACCATAAATTCTGATGCAGAATGTGCACCCTTGATTTGAAGCTATATTTTGCTATTTCTTGCTATATTTGCTGTATTATGGACACCTAATTACTTGCAAAGAAACCCTTATTTACTATTTGGCATGAAAATCTAATAAAGCTTATTAAAAATACAATAACTAAAACAAACAAACAAAAAAAAATCTGAACAAATTTAAGATAAAATTCATCTGTCAATCTGAATCCCCTACAAAGTATTTGGGTTTGCAAAAGTCAATTGATCATGTCTTTCCTTGTTCATTAGTGTTGAATTCTAAAATCTTATGCTTATCTTTTCTTACCTATTAATATTTTAGTTTTATATTCAATGTATAACATGCATCAATATTAGGGTGAAAAAAACAACAACAAGAAAACAGATTTTTTTTATTTAAATCGGATTTTTATGATTTTTCCCTCTGCGTTAAAATACAGAATAGTTATCAAGATCTCTAGGTTTCCAAAACATTTAACCCTCTCGCTGTGCAACCCGAGAGTATCTCGGGCAATGTAAAAGTAGCAAAATTTGTGCAACCCAAGATTTCATCAGGGATGCATTTTTTTTGTCTAATTAACCCTCCTTGATCATTCCCACCAGTTACTTTTTATTGTAAATTTTGTTTTATCTAATCTGAGCATTTTCCCGATTAAATCAGATGAAAATTTTTGTTTTGAAAAACCGGTGACAAAAGAATAAAAATTATTAAAAGATGCTCGTTGCGAAAGAATTAAATGCACAATTTTTGAAGCTACTTTGATAAAACAATTATGCAGTGAGAGGGTTAAACTTCTAATTCCTAGTGTAATCTATGCTTTTAAGCTTTAATTAATTAATTAATTATAGATATTAGTTGGTAATTAAAGAAACTGTAAAAACTGCAAGTTAGTAATTTTATTAGTTATTTCCATGCAATAATGTTATTTACCTTTATTAAAATTATTAACTGGAATAGGGAAATTTCACTACTATTTTTAATAATGCAAAAAAGTAAACAAAACCATGTGATATAAAAACGCGACAGGATTGGTTGTGATGTCATTTGTCACTAAATTGAAATGTTTACGTTCTGCACGTATACTTTTTCCCATTGCTCTTCCTATTTGCAATTTTGTTTCATTTGTTCCTTAAAATTTATTTAACATTATGAACTTTAAATTTGTAAAAAAGTAAGATCTAACGTATCTTAACATAAAATATATATATTTTTTTATTATTCATTTTCATTAAAATTTTGATTTGAAAATGCCGATTTCGGCCAGATTTTGTGAAAGGGCACACATACAGTAAAAAAAGTTCATAATAATTATATGGGAGTAATTGATGGTTCGTTTATATTTTATAAAATATTACTTAACGCTTTTATTAAAAACATACTACTGGGAAAAAATTTTAATGAGCTCAAGTTGGGACAAAAGGTTGTGACATACAATATTGCAGACTATAGATCATTTTCTTAAAACTACTGCACAACTTTTTAATACCATATTTATTATAACATTAAATAATGAACAGGAAATCAATCTAATTTTTCAGATTTATTCAGTTTTCTATTTAACAAACACAGGACCAAGTGTGGCTTGTTTAAATAATTCAGTTTTCTTACAAAGTTTATCTTGTAGTCAAGACTGTTTTTTTTTTCTTCCACTAAAAGTTGAATAGTTAGTTTTCCTCTTGTTAATGAGTTAAAAATAATCTAAAAAATTACAAATAATCATATTTATAATCTGAATACCCTCTAAAATATTTTAAAATAAAATTTCATTTTATTTATCAACATTTTTAATTTTAGAAGTTCCTAAACGAAATATGGAACAAAATTATCCTTTTGACATAAATGTTTAATGTGTAATTTCCACGTTTAAAAATAAAAATATTATTCAAAAACACAACTATATTAAAACCTTTAAATATTTTAACTTTGTTTAAAACCTGCAAAAACTATCAATTAAGTTCTAAATAAAAAATAATGGATAATCTTATAACATTGTGTTTCATGTAAATACTTTGGCGCCATCTACCAGCAATTAATATAAACAAACTTTATGCTGTAATCGTACTTTTTATTAAATGCATATTATCAAATTTGAAGGCATTGCAAATAAAATTGATATTTCTTATCAATTCTCATCGGAATTGAAACATAAAGAATGTATAACACAGTGGTAAGAACATATTTTAATTATCTTGCAGATAAAATTATGAATTTTAACATAGTAAATTTGTGGCAAAAAAAAAAAAAAAAAAAAATTACTTTCAAAAACGATGCAGATTAAAATCATTAAAAATTTGCTGTTTAGCGTATTACAGAATAATTCAAAATTAGTTTCTGAGTAGTGAAATAATTTGCAAGTCACAAAATTAATATAGAACAAAGAATATGTAAAAGAAAAAAAAAACGTTCTACTCAGTAATATGAATATGTAAAATATTTTAGGAACACTAAAAATGTGCTTCTCAGGCAAATTTACTATACTATTTGTGCAACATGGCACTGTACAATATTTATAACACACGTTGCTTCTCATTTTTACACAGAAAATTAAAAAAACATATAAGAAATATGTCAAACACTTAAGCGAGCAACGTAGAACGATGGTGTTTACATGGCGAATGATGCCACAACCACTTTCGCCAGAGATAAAGCGTTTTCCCACCAAAACAAAAACTGAAATTTTAAAATTAATTTAGTGAATTACTAAAGCTTCAAATATACATAAAAATGGTATCAATTTTCTTGATTTTTTGTGTTCTTCTACATAAAAGTCAAAATGAAAATTGTGAAATTTCCCCATTAATATTAAATTGTTACTCTCTAATTAGAAACATAATATACCTTTTTATTCTTTAATTGCTAAAATGACAATTAATAATTTAGTATAAATTCTAGAAAGAAAAAAGGGCAGGGTGCCAGTTCTTCAAAAGGGCATTATTTCATGAGGAAATATATTAGTAATTATAAAACAGTATAACTTTTTAACATGACAAACAAAGTGAAATTAATTATTAATTATTTTATGAATTACAAATTGAAAAATAGAATTAAATTATAACTTGATTTAATATCATCCTGTTTATTTCTTTAAAAAAAAAATAAAAAAAAAAAAAATAAAAAAAATAAAAAAAAAGTTCTATAATTTTTGCAAGGTCTTGGGCACACAGATTTAGAAATATTGTAGTTTGGCAAAGTTTTCTTTTTTACAAGAAATCTCTGAGTGCAACTAAAGGTAAATTTCATTATTTAAAAAAAAAAAGCAGTGTGCATTTTGACAGTTTTAAAAAGGGCAGGGTGCTGTGTCCTTAAAATATGGCTTAGAGTCCCAGTAGCAGAATATTCTAGTTCAATCTGCAGCAAACAGAAATTATCTGCAACCCAACATTGCTTTACCATGCTATTATAAAAAATTATAGTAACCTATTAAATAAGCAAAATTTCTATTTGCAGTATATTGAGAAAAATACAATAAATGTAGAGACTTAAAGTAAAATTTTTCAACTTTTTTAAAGCTCAGCATTTCTTTTTAAACTGTTAGATTAATCTGCAAGGTTGGAAATAATCTTCGGTGCTGGCTGCCATGCTACACTGTTTCTGCTATTGGGGGTGGTAGACGTAGAGGGAACAATAAGTAATTACAGAATTAATAAAAACTACAAATTAGGATAATTTCATTAGTCACATCTACAAAAATTACTGTTAATCATCTAAATCTAAACTCACACACATGTATGTATATGCTAACAAAAAAAAAATTATGAAAATGAGTTACACCCATTCATACACGCATACAGAGCAAATGTATGGATATCCTGTTATATCTGAAATCCTCAAAATGTTAAACAGTAGCATTATTACCATTACCACTCAGTGGGGATTATTAGCATTCAGCATTTCAAATTGGAAAATAAATAAAAGTTTTGCCCTTTCAATCCCTAACTAATTCCTTTATTTGGTGTAGCATACGAGTTCAACTGTAAAAAAGAAAACATTTATTCAACTTCTACTGGAGAAGCTCTTGCTGTGTTTGACATTTTTATATTAATTAGTTCATTTTCTCTCATACATTTTTTTACAATAGCTGTTGAGAAAACGTCATTCTTCTTTAGCCAATTTGCTATATATTTATTATTGCAAAAATAAAATTAGAAAATAAGATATTGGCTATTTATTCTTTTACTTGCAGAAATTTATTATACTTGCTATGCTTATTGCATATAAAAGAATGAATAATTTGATTATTTAAAGGAAATTATGACATTGCAAATTGTATTAGATTTAAATATAATTTTTAAATGAAATGCTTTTTATGCCAGGTAAAAACTAGATTTTACAAGCTTACTGTGCTTAAATCTTTACAAGCATAAGAAATTAAGCCTAGAAACAAATATTTAAAACCTTTTTTTTTCTTTTTTTGTTTATTCATAAGGCAAAATACCTGTAATAAGATTTTAATCAGTGATTTTAAAAAATATAAAAATTAGTTGATTAAAATCATGATTTAATCACTGATTTGAACCATCTGAATAAAATTGTTGACACTCTAGTTAACATTAAGTCAGATAATATTTTACATGACTCATTGGTCAACTTAATCTGCCATCTTGCTTCAAAATGTCAGCTACTTAGAAAAAAGAAAAAAAAAAATTTGAAAGTTTCTTTTGCTATGGGCATTGAAACGTGAATTTCAAAACATGTTTTATTTCACCTCTATCTTGAAAAATGGCTGAGATTTGGGAGTTAAAAATCCTTAAGTGACTGCCATTTCAAAACAAGATCAAAACTGAATAAGCAAGAAAAATAATGTGCCAAGCATAGATACTTTCCAACACATTCAGAATACTGTAACTTCACTGTTTAATACATTGACAGATGATGTCTAAATAAGCAATTCGGAAAATGTATAACACATTTGAAAACCCAATTTCAGTAATTACCGACTATTAGTCAGAAATATTCGAATTATTTTGTGTCCTGTATATGATCTATAGACTTATATATAAACTACATATTATACTAAAATTCAGTTCATCTGGGAAACTCATAAGAGAGTTGAAAAGTCCTTTTCAGCAATTTCCGTCTATCAGCCAAAATGTACTCGAATTCTTTTGTGCAGCCTCATATATAAGGTATATGGAATTTATACACACCAAATAATATACAAAATATTAGTTTCAATTGAAAACTCACTTCTAGCAGTTATTGTTCATAGGCAGTACTGTAACCAAATTATTTTGTGTGTGCTTGTAAATAAATAAGTGCTATGCTCTATGCACACCATATTCTCTAGTGTATCTTGTAGTGTACCTCAGATAGGTTCTGAGCAGCAGGAAAAGAGAGCAGCTGGAAAATGCATAACTTAGTTGCAAGTTGCATCTTGAAGCAATTCACACTTATACACACCACATATTTTGCAAAAGTTTAGTAAAACTTGAATGCGCATCCCCCAGCTGAAATCAATTCCAACATTTATTGCTCATAGAAATACTGTAACCGAAATCTTTTATGTGCTCCTGTAATTGAATGATAATGGTTATGCACTTCACATTCTATAATAAGAATTTTGTAGTGCACTCTGTAATGTGCATAATAGGGTGGTCACAAGAAATTAATTTTCGAATTTTTTCGGGGGGACCCCCAAAAAGTTGCCAATTGACTAGAAAATGAGATTGGCTAAGTTTCAGCACATTTGGATAATATTAACCCGTGCCTCATTGAGGTTTAAGTTTGAAAAAAACGTGATTTTTCGCAAAGAAATGCTGTTTTTCCTTCATGAAATGAATACAATTGAACCTAGAAACATAATGCAGGTCTCATTTTATAAAAAAAAGTTTTGCTTTGAAGAACCACACATTTTTTTTTCTAAAAATGTATAGATTTAAAAATATGCGCATTTTTCAGGACCAGACTTCACCTGAATCCTAAAAATTGACTTTTTATGAAAAAGCGAAAAAAAAATTTGTAACATTCCATTTCATCTGCTTTCCACCTTTTGCTTTTCTTTTTTTTGTTTTGTGAAGTCCAATAAAGTGTTTGATTAAAAAAAATTCCAAAGAAAAGGAAAAAAATCGAGTTTTAAACTGAAAGAATTAAAAAAAAAAAGGGGACGGCAAAGGAATTATAGAAATGAAAGCAAATAATGCTCATTTGCATTTTATTATTAAAGTTGTGTTACAAGAAAGGAGGCATAATAAAGAAAAGAAATTATTTTCCCTTACAACTGTCACGTTAACCCTTTCCGGCACAGAAAAATTCTGTTCGTAAAAGGATGAAATCATTGTCTACCCCGGAATTTACAAACGACTTTTTTAGAAATTAAAAACACATTACTTTAACCTTTCATTGTAAAAGCAAAATTTTATTAAAATATTCTTTGTGCCGTTTGTAAGTTTGGAATTAAAATTAGGTGGTCCCGGCATGGGACACTGTGCCGGAAAGGATTTAAGTGGTAATGGTTTAGATAAGGTTGCTTATGTTGACTTTTTTTACCAAAGTATTATCTAAAAATGAAAATGCAACTTGATCTGAGTTAAGATACCAAAGGCGGTTTGTCATTTTAGCAAGTGCTTTGTCTGTAACCTATTTATCAAATTTTCTGTAGTGAACAAGTGATTTTATTATTTGCAGGTCTTGAATTGGGGGCTAAAGTGGCAGTGGAAGTATTGAAGCACTCTTTTACATAAATATTGATTAAAAATAAGAAAAGATCTCTGATACCTTCTTTTTCTAAATTTGTTATTGAAAGATGATCCCTCACAATATATTTTGAGAGAATGAATGGCCTGTGCCACCATCCATCTGACATGATTAAAAGCACCAGGTGCTCTGAAAAAAAGTCTTTTGCAGGAAGGAGTTCTATAAAAATTAAACAAAGTTGGATAAACTCTTTATAATCATCCCTGAGCTGTTAATTTTTAAAAATTCCTTTAAGAAAATTTGAAATTTCTTCTGAATTAACTATTTATACCTAGTAATTCATCTTCAATAGCATTTGTATACTTACTCTGGTTTAATTTAGACCACCCAATCAGAATTGGTTTTTTTTTTTTTTAAATATCCGGCTGAGGGGCAGTGATTGTGCCCATTTTACAATCAAGAACAGCTTTTAAGAAAATTTCTAAATTATGCTGGCGGCATGGTAAATACAGAAGACTTTTCCTTTAACAATTGCTATAGAAAAATGCAGGTTCCTCTGAGGCAACCTGTGTTTACTGCAGTTGTATCAGAAAATATTGCCTGGATTTTACCAACTTCCTCCCACTCTTCTTCAACTGCTGAAAATACAGCTTTTGCCTGAATTATTCCGATACTACTTTCAAGTTGAGGAACTCATAGTAACTGGTCTTCATCCCCACAACTAATTAAAACTTTTATCCACTATACATTTTCTTTATTCAAAAAATGGTGAAGCAGTTTTCCACCCCAGTGAGCAACAGTTCTCTCTAAACGGGAATTTTAAAATCTGTTTTTGATGAGCTCAGTTATTTGTTTACGAAACAGTTATTTGTAGAGTCGATGTCTGTGGTTAGCAAGTGGACGTATTCTAAATCTAGCAGCTTCTCAGGCGTTAAGTTCATTTTGCGAATATTATAAAATAAAATAGATAAAACTTGACAATTACTTGGCTGCTTACTGTCGATGATTTGATGAGACATGTGGCCAATTTAAAAAATCTTACATTTCTGCCATCATATCAAGAGGGGGAAGGGGTTTTACGGAATGTTTCATCAATTCTAAAAATAGATAACCATAACAGATAACAAAAACAGCCTTGTAATAAAAAGAGAAATTCAGAGGTTAAAAAAATAAAGGATTCTTCTGTAATCTGATCCATAGCCAGTTTTCGAATTTTAGTAAATGTTGTTTACACAAAATTAATTTTATTGTTGGCACTACATGCTTTTGAAACTTCATTGTTGTCATCATCGGCCATGTCATGACGCCAACTTTGGCTGTGGACCATATTATGAAATTTAGCAATTAATTTAGAGAACTATTGCCTATTTATAAATAATCATGCAAAACATTTACGTAAATCATTTCATTTAAAAGTTTGAGCTCTGTCAAGTTTGGCATCAAACATGAGTGATACTAGCAGCAATGCCTTGTAATAAAAAGAGAAATTCAGAGGTTAAAAAAATAAAGGATTCTTCTGTAATCTGATCCATAGCCAGTTTTCGAATTTTAGTAAATGTTGTTTGGCACAAAATTAATTTTATTGTTGGCACTACATGCTTTTGAAACTTCATTGTTGTCATCATCGGCCATGTCATGACGCCAACTTTGGCTGTGGACCATATTATGAAATTTAGCAATTAATTTAGAGAACTATTGCCTATTTATAAATAATCATGCAAAACATTTACGTAAATCATTTCATTTAAAAGTTTGAGCTCTGTCAAGTTTGGTATCAAACATGAGTGATACTAGCAGCAATAAAGTTTCAGGCGTATGAGAGTTACCTTTTAAGAATTATAGATTAATTATAATAGATCATAACAATTATAGGTTAAATGTTAATTTAAGAAAATTCTTTATCAAGATATATAAGGAAACTAATTTTTCCTTCTAGCACGTTACGTGCCATAGGAACTTTTAAAACAATTTGATTATAATGTTGATAAGTTAATAATGTATGATATTAAGGTATGTATGTAATAACTATCTGCATAAAATATCTTCAGTTATATACATTATTAGTGTAATAAAAAATTAGTTTGTGTCTAAAGAATGCCATTATCAAAGCCAATGAAAGGAATCAGTTTGTTCTCTGAATGATTTCATTATTATTTTTTTTTTTTTTAAAAAAAAAAGGTTATAGCTTTTTTTTTTTTTTTTTTTTTTTTTTGTCCATAAGCTAGCTCTATCAATCTTGGCTTTCTCTTCTTTTTTATGATTCAGAAACAATAACACTAGTAGAGTAGCTACTCTTAAATTAAAAAAAAAAAAAAAAATACTGCTTTGCAATAGAGATATTATATCCAATGTTTGAGTGTGAATAAATCCCTGTCACAGATATGCACACCAAAAGAGCCTGGTAAAATACTTTATGAAGTTTTTTTCCAACTTCGTTTTTCTTATTTCAGATTATCTGACATTAATATAACTAATAAATCATTTCAGATCTCCTCAACCCCCACCCAGAAATGTATGCTTCTCCTTGCCTAAAGTTGGACTTAAGCTCAGTGAAGTCTCAAATTCCCCTCCTAATGTTAAACCTATGGGTGGGAATGCATTCTTATTTTTAAAATATCTCATCAAAAAATTAATATTTTTAAATTCTTTTTACCATGTAATGTACGCTTCTTAAAATATGTTTTTAAATTGTCAAAATATTTCAAAAAGGTATATTTAAATTTATTTCAAGTTAAAAATCCTACTCACAGCTCATAAACTTTTAACACATAAAATATTAAATTAAGCATAGATTTTAGAAATATTTTGTAAACAAAAAAGAGGTATACTTCAAGAAGATTACTTAGAAAAAAACGAAGTTAAAAATACTAATTTTCTGAGGAGATATTTTAAAAATATAAATGCCTTCCATTCCCAGTACCATAGGTCTAACGTTCAAGGGGAATTTGAGATTCAGTCGCAAAAGTGAGTTATTGTTCAGTAGAAAAATATTATATAGCACCCCCTTTTTTTTGGAAAGTATGTAACTAATCGTAAAATATTAGGAAAGCAATTCTTATTATTATAGAACACAGAGAAAGCTGACACCTTTATACTTTAAGACTAGATTATATTATCACCACATGAAAAATACTATTTACATAAATTGATATTTACAGCTGAACACGCCGCAATCTTGAACATCTAAAAAGCAGCTTTACTCGCTCTAAAATCACAACTAAAAAAAAGCTAGTTCTGTAACCATCTTATTCCATCATAACATCGTCTTTTACAAAACATTCTTAAACACTACTCTGTTCTCCAGTTTACCGCACCAAAACATGATAGCCTTTTTGGTCTCCTCACTTCATTTCTGAAGCTCGCTCGTAGCCACGCCTCCAGTGTTTAGACTGTTGGTAGAGTGTCTTTAAGGCAGAGTGATGTTTGCAAGTCATAAAATACGTATGATTTAAAGGAAGGGAATTAGCTTTCCTACATTATAATCCAGTTTTTTGTATAAGTGGAAATTTTAATCATTATTATCGGTAATGAATTAAACACTTGAGTGGAAAACTAAATCATTAAAAAAACATTTAAATGCACAATATACAAATTAAGTGCAAAACATATGTTGGTTCATTTTTGTAGAACTTGATTTGTATATTGTGTGTTTAAACGCTGGCTTTTTAGTGATTTAATATTATCTGTAGTTGGAAAAATTTAGTATTTTCAAGTGATGCAATATTTATTTTGCCGTCAGCGTATCTGCCGCACACTACATGCTAGACTGGTATTTTCTTAAAATATACCTGCAAAAGTCTGGGTATTTCATTCTGCTATATAAGTAGCAACCCTAAGAAATGAGATACATTGAAGGGTGTCGGATATCTGCTGTATATCTTAATTTAAATGTATGTATAACTTATTCTGTATCATATTTTTTCGGTATATTCATAAAAATATTTGTACTTTTTAATTAAAGAATAATTCATTATTATTTTATTTTCATTTAATGAGAAAACATGTAATTTGTTTCAGCCTGTTAATGATAAAAAAAGAGTGGTTGCAATTCTTCCATACAACAAGATGCCCGATACTGATGAAATCAGGTAGTTACATTTAATATTTTTCAGTAATTTTTAATCTTAATTCAATATCTTTCATTATATTGTGCTATCAGATACATTCAATCACCTTATAAGTGTATGAATTTAAAATAAATGTAATTTTGTATCTATAATTTTATTAAGAAATTTGCAACATGCATATAAACTAACATTTTGAACAGGGTTTGAAAAATCCCAGTCACAAGGAAAATTCTATTTAACGAAGTCTCATCGTTACACTTAAACACTTCGTTATAAAGAAAATTTGTTAAATAGAAGCCAACTCAAATTCATAAAATTTGTATAATAAGATACACATGCATAAAATAAATCTATACTAATAAAATAACAAATCGCTCTGCGTGTGTGTCTGTGTGCGATGGCTAGCGAAATCTACCACATGTAGAAGTCTGAAAATTCAGGAGTGATTAGTCCAAGACAAATCCTAATCCACCTGAGGCTCAGATTTTTAATTTCTTAAGGGCCAGGGCCCCTGGGCCCCTTTAAGTTTTTATGCACTAAATTGTAATAACATGTCTCTTTTCTATCTGATCTTCGTCGTTTTTGGGGTGAATTCTCCTTTCAGTTTCTGCCCCATTTCTACATTTCAGTTAAGACCCTAGCACCCTTGCAAGAGGCCGGTACATGGCCCCTTGAAGTTTTACTGCAGTAAATTGTTAATAACATGCCTCTTTTATATCCGATCTTCTTCGTTTTTGGGGTGAAATCTCCTTTCAGTTTCTACCTCATTTCAACGTTTAAGTTAAGACCCTGGCGCCTTTGCAAGGGCCGGTACAGGGCCCCTTGAAGTTTTAGTGCACTAAACTGTTAATAGCATACCTCTTTCCTATCCGATCTTCGTTTTTGGAGTGAATTCTCCTTTCAGTTTCTGCCCCATTTCTACATTTCAGTTAAGACCCTGGAACCCTTTCAAGGGGCCCCTGTACAAGGCCCCTTGAAGTTTTAGTGCACTAAATTGTTAATAACATGCCTCTTTTTTATCCGATCTTCTTCGTTTTTGGGGTGAATTCTCCTTTCAGTATCTGCCCCATTTCTACATTTCAGTTAAGACCCTGGCACCCTTGCAAGGGGCCGGTATAAGGCCCCTTGAAGTTTTAGTGCACTAAACTGTTAATAGCATACCTCTTTTCTATCCGATCTTTGTTTTGGGGGTGAATTCCCCTTTCAGTTTCTACCCCATTTCTACATTTCAGTTAAGACCATGGTGTGGCGATAATTAAATGTTGTGATCGTAAAAGGGTTAAGTACACTTTGCGAAGTTCTTTCGATAAAACTATTGATCGTTAAAGAAATAATAAAACTGTAGAGTTCTTACTTTACAGGAGACAGTGAAGAGGCAACTTGATGAAACAAATAATATTCTTTATTTCGGACGTTAGTTGAATAGAAGGTTAGGAAATTACTTGCTTCTCGTCACCATTTTAAAATAAAAGAACTAATCTTTTAAGAAGAGAAAAATAGCAGCCAACATAGAATAATTCCATGGGATTTCTTTTAATGAGAGCAGCATATCTTTTAGTTAAATTAAACTTTGAGAAAGAACATATCCACATAACTAAAATATCAAACTTATTCGGCCAAAAAACGGCACGGCATTCGAACGGCCGGCGGGCCGGCGCTCCGCTAAAACTACGTTAAAAGACTACATCTTTTTCAGACAACAGCAAACCAAATTCGGATTTTTAAATTAACGAGTTTTAGTATTTAAAGGATGAATACAGGGTTAACAAAGTAATTAAAATGCAGAATTTAAATTGATTAGCTAAATTAACATTTACGGGAAATTAATGAAAATCGAATTACAAGCTACAGAATTCAAAATGTTTTCACTGATTGGAAAACGAAACCAAACGATATTCTCCTGTCAGCGATCGGCGTCAAAAGAGAGCGGCGCATCATTTCATTGACGTCATCATAATGCAAGTCGACTCCGCCGAAACGAGAGCTCCAAGATGTGCTCCTAAAATAGCGGAGTGCGTATGCGCAAGCTGCCGATCCACTCCCAAAGCAGATATGAATATCGGCAGCGAAAAATGAACTTGTCTTACGGTGAGAGAATAAAACGTCCACATTGCGGCGCAATGATTGAATTCAAATAGACATTGATGCAAAAAAAATAGCTGAAAGGAAATAAAAATAAACCAAATTTAAATACTGTGAGAAGTATTCTCACACATGGCAACCTTGCAAGGGGCCAGGTACAGGGCCCCTTGAAGTTTTAGTGCACTAAATAGTTAATAAATTGTTTATTTTTTATCTGATCCTAATTTTTGGGATACTTTCTCCATTTGGTTATTCTGCCGTTTCTACATTCCAGTTAAGACCATGGGTCCTTCTAGGGTCCCGTAGGGCCTGATCCAGGGCCCCTTAATTTTTTTGTGTTCCATGAGTTTTCCATGCCATAATTTTCTTACCTTCCAGTGTGTAATTTTAAAGTTGAGTGTTGAACTCTTCTCCAGTATTCACAAGACCAGTACTTCATGAGACCAGTACTCACATATTTTTATTGGGGCTCTAGGACCCTTTTTTACGCATTTCCCCCCCCCCCCTTTTTTTTTTTTTTTTTTTTTTTTTTTTTTTTTTGGCACATTTCTTTCAAATTATATTCTGATGACTAATTCATACCCTATGCTTAATCTTGACTAATAGAAGATCTAAAATGCCAAGTACTAAAACGTTTTAACATGTTTTCATGTTAGGGCATTGTTCTCAACTGTTAGTTGGCCCATTTTGGGCCCCCTATTATAACTCCCTTAAAAATAGTCCAATTCACTAGCTTTTTTTTTCTAACAACATCTTAGGTTCTCCAGCTATTACACATTATTATGACAAAAAAATATTTCAGACTTCAACTAGCACCAATTTTGAATCTAAATCATCTTCTTGGGTCCCTTGGTGTATCTTCTTTCAAAATGATCCGAATTCCTTGCAATTTTCTTTACCATAGTTCTAGCATCCTCAGATTACATTAAAAACTACTAAAAAAGTGTATTTATACCAAACTACATGCCACTTAAGTCCCTTCCTCTTTGTTGCCCGGTACATGGACCCTTGAAGCTTTTGCACCATAAATTATTAATAAATTGCCCCTCTTAATCCGATCTTCATTTTTGGAACCATTTTTCCATTTAGTTATTATCCAGTTTCTATATTCCAGTTAAAATCTTGGGGTACTTTAAGGTCCTTTAGGGCCCGATCCGAGGCCCCTTGAACTTTTTGTGTGCTATACATTATTTACAACCTAATTTTCTCACCTTCTCATTGCATAATTTTTACTTTTTAGTTTGAGTCTTAGATACTTCCCCCTAGACCAACACCCTCATATTTTTATTGGGGTTCTAGGGCCTCTTTTTAAGCATTTACCCCATTTTTGCACATTTCTTTAACATATCATTCTAATGATTATTTCATACCCTATGATTAATTTTGACTAATTGAAGATCTAAAACACTAAGTACTAAAACATTTAAGCATGTTTTCATGTTAGGGCCCTGCTCTCAACTATCAGTTGGGCTTTTTTGGGCCCCCTGTTATAACTCCCTTAAAAAAGGTCCGATTCACGAACTTTTTTTTTTCTAATAAAGTCTTAGGTTCTTCAGCTACTACATGAAAGACAAAAGAAAAAAAATTGCGGACTTCAGCTACCACCAATTTTAAATATTAATTGTCTTTTTAGGGTCTTTGTTTCAGCTCCTTTAAAAACTATCCTATTCTATTGCAATTTTCTTTAACATAGTTTTAGCGTCTTCCAGCTACTTTAAAACCCCTAAAGGATTTTCTTATACCCAATTACATTCCACTTAAGACCCTGGCACCCAGGGCCCGGTCTTTCTATGTACCTCAGCTACCACCTTTTTCGAACATTAATCTCTTTTTTCAGCATCAACTTACATCTACTCACTACAGCCAGTGGTGTAGTCGTAAAAAAAAACAGAGGGTATACGCTCAAGGCAGAGGGTATACCCTAGGATATATATATATATACACTATAGCTTTCTTGAGAAACAGAGGGTATACGGTGTTCCTTAAAAAAATCCAGAGGGTATACGGCGTATACCTCCGTATACTCTCCACTACATCCCTGACTACAGCCGTAAATTAAAAGTCAAGTTACCATAAAGGTAACTTTAGATAAGGGATTTCGTCCATTTATAAAATATCATGTTAATGCTAACAGTAATTCATGAAATTTACAAGGTGAGGGGACATCTTCCACCACTTGGTGGCACGTTATTTCCTCGGGTTTAAGGGCCCAATTTTACAGGATTTGCTTCCTTCAACTTAGATTGTAATTTAGCTACTTTCTGTATTATGAAATTTTATCTTAGACATTTGTTACCAACATTTTCTAACATTAATGGTGCATTCTTTTTTTTTTTTTTTTTTTTGATCGATGAGCTTGATTCCTATGAGGTTTAGCTCACTAAACGTGGTCTTTGATTGTCTCTGGTACGTGCGGGCACTTCCGGTAAATGCTGCCATATGTAGGGAGGATCTAGATTACAGGTTCGTTCAGAAAGAAGTTTGATGGGAACACACTAGACGCTGCGGAAGGCAATGGGGCCTCTGAAATTAGGTTCATGTAAAAGAATTTCCAAAGATATAAAATCATACAAACTTAAAAGTTTTGTTTAAGGTTATTTACAAACCCCGAGCAATGCCGGTCGGGTCTGCTAGTTACACATAAAATGGAAATATTGGAAAAATGTATTTTAATTTGGGCAGTAAATTTTTTTATGCAATGTAGACAATTGAGAAAAATTTAATTAGAATAATGGGTACTTTTCAGTTAGCTGGGTGCCAATGTCATATATACATATGTATGTATATATATATATATATATATATATATAATATACATATACACATATGTTGTATATATACGCATATATATATACATGCATGTATAACACTGGCACCCGGTTAACCGAAAAGTACCGAATAATGTTTAAAAAACACATTATAAAGAAAGTAAACAAAAACTAAAGAGTAGCGTACCTTTTCTCTTTTTTCTCAATATTCCAAATTTTTAACTTTAAAAAAGTCTGTAATATTACCTTTACAGGTTTCTTACTTATAAAAAAATATGCTGTTCATAAAAATTTTCACACTATTGTAAGAGTATGAAGAATTCATCTGTAACAATTTCGTGAAACTGGAATCTTATTGTATGAAGAGTTTTAGCATTCCTTCTTTTGAATTGAAATGATTAAATAAATAATTTCATTTTCATGCAATCCGCTGAAATAAATTCATACATTGATCGCAACAGCAACCTCTCCATTTGACTGTTGCACACGCATGAATGTGGAATAAACTTATATAGAATATGTATTTTGTAATATGGGGATTAATTTACATGTTAATGGTATTCAAAGTCAAGGTTCAGCAGAAAATTTCGTTAAATAGGGACTTTGTTAAAGGGAAATTTTACTGTATATAATATTGTGAACAGTTCAAGGACTGTATATAATATTGTGAACAGTTCAAGGTATGAAAGAATAGCTTCCACCCTTAATTTCACTTATTTAGAACTGATTGAAATTATACAAAAAAGGTCTGAACTAAAGTTATAACATACTAAAAATGAAAAATACATTTAAAGGCTTATATAAATACCTTTTAATAAACAAATCTACATGTTTTGTATGTGCAGTTGGTGCAGTTGAATGTAGATAAACTATACGAAAAAAAAAAAAAAAAAAACCCAATTTAACAAATTACGACCATTTGGAAAATGATTTTTTCAAAGACTAAAATTTAAGACATAAAAAATCGCACGGAGTTGATCATACATTACGTAAGCCATGAATTAAACATTAATAGTGTTATTACACGTAAAAATTGCAAGCGACAAAAATCGCCTGCGACTCACCAGATTTCCTGAAACTTACGTGTTATCCAAGCATTTCATTGGCTGTTCGGGAAAAGGCTTTTCCATCGTCAAATTTCTTGGAAATCTGACGACCCATTTTAAATGAAATTTCATTCTTAAACTTCTAAACATCCCACAATATTACTTTTTAAACCGTCGTATAGAGAAAAAAATGTACTTTTAAATGCAATTTGTTTGAAAGCTGTATCTCAATTTGTTTCTGAGATATTAATTTTTTTTTGTAGTTTTTATTACTTTTTTGTCATAGTGGCAGCAGAAGTATCCATCTCTGTTGAAAGTAAAAGGAAATTACTGATTACTGTATAGACCAATCAGAAAATGAATAAAATGCAGATTCAACCAATAAAACGCTTCAGATATGTTTTTGATTTCCTACCTGACAGAGGACAAAAACCATTTTTTCAAATAGTTAATAAATAAATAATTAAATAAATAAATAAATAGTTTGTGCATATGAAGCATTTAGATCTGTTTATTAAAAGGTATTTAAAAGCCTTTAAATGTACTTTTTTTCACTTTTAGCATTTTATAACTCTAATAAAGGATTTTCTTACATAATTTTATAACTGAAGTTTCTTTGTCTAAAATATAATTTAAATATTTTTAAAATTTTAATATTTCTGACATGTATTTTAAATTTTTTTATACAGAATTTACCTTATATTTAACTGTTATGCAAGCTTTTGCAGATGAGTTTTTTTTCTAACTGAACTTGATTGTAAATAATTCAAGTAACCAAATAAAATTTGAAAACCTAAAATAATATACCAAGGATTAATTTCAAAAGAATTATTAACCGAAATTTAACTATGTAGAGTTTTTAATAATGATATTTTAAAGGTGTTAGCCATGTTCATATGGCCATAAATGTAAAATCTGCATATTTCATTTTTAACAAAAAATTTTTTAAGATGATGATTTTTTGTTTTGCACATCATTAAAGTTAGATATTATGATTTTCTTTTACACAGCTTTTTGAAGGGTGATATATTTATTGTTCACAATGACATGGGTGATGGCTGGTTATGGTGCACTCTGCACAGGACTCAGGAAAGTGGTCTAGTCTTTAAAGAATTAGTTGAAGAGTTGGTAAGTATTTTATATATATATACAGTACAGCCCCAATTATCCACAGAATTGGGTGGCAAGGGTACCGCGGATAATAAAAATCGCAGATAACCCGAAAAAGACTGAAAATGGGGGTGCAAACACTAAAAAAAAGAAAATTCAACATAAAAACTATGCTTTAGTGTACAAAAAACATAAAACGTTTAAAATACATACATATGCACAGTACATCAGAAACAATTGCTTTAGGTCTAAATCACTAAAATAAAGAACAGTAAACAAGAAACAATGCCATACAAACTGTACAAAAAGAGCTGAGTTGCATCTTTTTAATAAAATCAGTCATTTGTTTTTGCTTCTTGCTTTGGAAAAACACCTTTTCTTTATTCTAAATTGTAAACTATTTTTTTTCTTTTAGTATGGAATAATTTTTATCTCGAAAATGAAGTTATTCTTGATGTGCTGTCTTGGAATTTATTGTAATAGTCTTATTTAATTGTTAAATATTTTAATTGCTGTGTTTATGTTTGTTTAATAAAATCAAGAAGACATCAAGACTTTATATCTGATATTTCAAACATGGCAACTGAATCTAGAAATATTCTTCTATTACTTTCGAATATATGAATTTTTCTGTTTATATTTATTAGGACTTATTCTATTGGGTCATTCTATGTCAAATCAACGAGAAAAATGCAATTTTTGGACCTCGACATCTCAGATTTCTATAATTTTTGGTTTATAGTTTGTATCCATGGAGTATATGAAAAATCTAATTTTTAATTTTTTTTTTTCTTAGCGGTTTATTTTTTACGGAATTTTAAAAATGGTCAAAAGTACCAAATTTAACCAAATTCTCAACCACAAAATCTTCTATAATTCTTTAACAAATTGGGCTAGAGAGTTAAGTTATATCTCATTTGAAAGCTCTTTTTATGGGCTTTAATATGATATGCAACACTAACAATTTTGTGTATAATACATTTTTTGACAAATTTTCAAAATTTTTGAATTTAAATTTTTCAAAAACACCATCTTTAATTTTTTTTCAAAAAAATATATGTTAATCTTTGACTTTTTGGCTACAAGTATGCCAAATTTCAAGATGGAGAAATGATGGGGTTTTGAACTATTAATTTTTAAATATGAGTTATACATGAAAAATTTCAAGTATCAGGGCAAAATTAACAATTGTACAATTTCTTTCCATATATAATTCACACTTCTTTTTCATTAAAAATTTCAGAGTTTGATGCTAAGCAAATTTATTTCTAAGGCATGAAAATTTTCTAAAGCATATTTCTCAAAATATAATTATATAATTTGCCCATAAGGGGACTCTTCATTCACTTGAAAGCACCTGATCGGTAAAGTTAATCCTATGGGCAGGTTGTTTTCGAATTTTCCATTTAAATTTGAATATTTTTAAATGATTTTTTTACATTGGATAGTTGATGTCGATCTCTCATATGTCTATTTTTTACTTTTTCGATTTTGGTTGCAGATTTTTTAATAAAGATACTTTCACTTTCGGACCGGTTTCGAAAGTTACAGTACCTTTATTAAAAAAATCTGCAACCAAAATCAAAAAATTACAAAAATTCCCCATTAAAGATTAACCTCAGCTATCCTATGAAAAAAAAAAATCGTTTAAAAATATTCAAATTTAAATGAGAAATTCGAAAACAGCCTGCCCATAGGTTTAGCATTACCAAGCACATATTTCAAGTAAGTGAAGAGTGTTTTGACCTGACACTTCTATCTTTTGATAGTTTAATTCTACAGCCATCACATATTTTCATGCCCTTTTGAACATTAAATCTTAAACTGCACTACCAAGTTGTTACATTCTTAAGTTTTCCTGATTTTGAATGAATTGTTTTTTTATAGGGATTGATCGGGATGAGTTACCTCATCTATATAACTTTTCTATTTCCATTTTAACTCATTTAATTATGTCTTTTTCTTAAACTCACTTTTGTTTTATTCTTTGTTTGGCACAGCATGTCCCTAAAGGGATTTTGTGCAATAAAACTCAATACAACCAACCTTTATAGGGATTGCAGCATTTAACAGAAAATAATGCCCAGTCTTTCTTATCTTCTGACATCATTAATAGTAGTAATTCAAGACTTCTTTGTTAAAGCATTTGATTAAAGTAAAATGAAGCTTGTTTATTAAATAGTTATCCTTCTATGTGTAAAAAAAAAAAATATATATATATATATAACAATTTGGGAATGTGCGAAACGATTTTGAAATGAACCAATAAAAATCTGCTTAGGTATCTCAAAATGCATCTGATTATTCAGAGCTTTCTGACTTTTCTTAGCAGGAATTGTGCTTGGTGAAAACCATGAAATTAGAGAGGATGGGTGCGGAAAGGGAAGAATCTTCTGCATTTCGATAGACTTATTTAAGGGGTCGATGGCAAACTTACTTGAAATATGTGTTTGGTAATGCTAAACCTATGGGCAGGCTGTTTTCGAATTTCTCATTTAAATTTGAATATTTTTAAACAATTTTTTTTTCATAGGATAGCTGAGGTCAATCTTTAATAGGGAAGTTTTGTAATTTTTCGATTTTGGTTGCAGATTTTTTTAATAAAGGTACTGTAACTTTCGAAACCGGTCCGAAAGTGAAAGTACCTTTATTAAAAAATCTGCAACCAAAATCGAAAAAGTAAAAAAATAGACATATGAGAGATCGACATCAACTATCCCTATGTAAAAAAAATCAATTAAAAATGTTCAAATTTAAACGGAAAATTCGAAAACAACCTGCCCATAGGATTAACTTTACCGATAAGGTGCTTTCAAGTGAATGAAGAGTCCCCTTACGGGCAAATTATATAATTATATTTTGAGAAATATGCTTTAGAAAATTTTCATGCCTTAGAAATAAATTTGCTTAGCATCAAACTCTGAAATTTTTAATGAAAAAGAAGTGTGAATTATATATGGAAAGAAATTGTACAATTGTTAATTTTGCCCTGATACTTGAAATTCTTCATGTATAACTCATATTTAAAAATTAATAGTTCAAAACCCCATCATTTCTCCATCTTGAAATTTGGCATACTTGTAGCCAAAAAGTCAAAGATCAACATATATTTTTTTTGAAAAAAATTAAAGATGGTGTTTTTGAAAAATTTAAATTCAAAAATTTTGAAAATTTGTCAAAATATTTATTATACACAAAATTGTTAGTGCTGCATATCATATTAAAGCCCATAAAAAGAGCTTTCAAATGAGATATAACTTAACTCTCTAGCTCAATTTGTTAAAGAATTATAGAAGATTTTGTGGTTGAGAATTTGGTTAAATTTGGTACTTTTGACCATTTTTAAAATTCCGTAAAAAATAAACCGCTAAGAAAAAAAAAATTAAAAATTAGATTTTTCATATACTCCATGGATACAAACTATAAACCAAAAATTATGGAAATCTGAGATGTTGAGGTCCAGACCCCACGTTGATTTGACATGGAATGACCCTATTTTCCTTGCTAATGACTTGAATTAAAAAAAATAATAATTTCGTTTCGCGGATTATCGAGGCTTTACTGTATGTGCATATCTATATTATAAAAGACAAATGTGTCCATGCATAATGCTGATATCATTTTGATGATGGCAACAGCACATGATTGAATTTAACTTTTATTGCAATTTAGTTTAATTTCTAAATACACACATTTTCAATTCTTACACCATCGAATAAGAAAAAAATTGTACTTTCAAATACAATTTGTTTGAAAACTATATCGCAATTTACTCAATTTTTTATTTAAAATAATTTTCAAGCATGAGTTTTTTCCAAATCTATCTTTATTGCATGCAGACTATTACAAAAGAAAAAATCCATTTGTACTTAAATTAATATAAATAGCTCATTATTTGTTTTTGACTTATATTCCATAATGAAATTAAAACATTCATCAATCAATAAATAAAATTATAAATTATAAATTAAACATAAATTTAAGACATGTAATCGAATTTAGCACTTAAACCACTGAAATGAACAGAATGAAAAAGGCTGATTATAAATAGTGATTTTTTGGTCCTTTCTCTGGCTTTTAACTCTTCACAAGTGGCCAGTATGTAAGTATTGCTTTTAATATGTTTCAAAACTTTATTTGAATGCATTATTGCTATTTATAATATAAATATGATTTTTAGTATTGTTAGTGGCCATTAAAAAATATATATATTGAATCTAAAAAATGTATTAGTTGTCAATAAAAAAAAAGTAGACTTATGCAAGGCTTTCACACCACAATCTTTGAGATTATTTGCTGATGTGTTTTTTCATTAATTTTTGTCTAAATGCAATTTTTTTTATCAAACAACCTGTTTTAACAAAATATAAGTTGCTTGCAGAACCTTTTGAAAAAATATGTTATTCATTGCTATGTCTTTAATATGTGCAGAGGAAAGAGAAAGTTAATGTCAGAAATAATATATATATGATGGTTTTCACCTATATTCTTTAACCTGAGAAGCCCGGGTTTTCCCCCTTGTTTTTATAAAATCTTCTTTTGTTTAAAAATATCAGGTATGTATTTATAGTCTAATAGTTAGCAACGTTTTCGTCACTTCATTTTAGCAATGCTCATTTTTTCTATATCCCCTCCCTTTTTATGGTGTATAGTACGCATTGCAGGTAGTCTAGGTGGGAGGAAAAGTTGTTTACATGGGAGCGTAAGTGAAAAAATTACATTATAATTGTATGAGTTTTGATTCTGCTGACTATTTGTGATATTAATTCATCATTTTCTGATCCATCAATTAATTATAAGTTTTTTTGCTCAATTAGTTTTTTTAAATAATATATTTGTCCACGATTTCTCTAATTTTTTTAAACAAATATTTATTAACTTGTTTATATGAAATTGCCAAAGAACCAAAAGAAAAAGAGCAAAAATAAACTTTATAGAGTAAATTGTCCACCCGTATGTTTATTTAAATTTGGCGATTTATGTGAGTGATTCATTATTAATGATTTATTCCAATGAATCTGGCAATTTCCTAAAAAAAAAAAAAAAAAATCCATAATAAGGAAAGAAGTTTCTGTGTGTGGGTATGTCTGCCTGCTGTGTTTTGAAGAGACTGCTGTATAGAGAGCTGCAAGGTTTGGCAGGAAGGTACCTCTATATCTATAGTTACGCATCTCAAAGCCCGAATTTTGGATTTTTTAATACAAATTTTAGCATTCTTTTAAAACTTTTGCAGCAATTTTGTTATATTATTAAAATAAATCTAATTTCAATCATTTAATAAGTTTTGTTGTCTTTTCAATGAAGTTATTTCAGTATTAGTTCATCAATTTTTGAATTTTTCACATTCTTTTATGCTATTTTAACATTTATCTATGTTTCGTGCGATTTTATTAAATTCATAAAAGAAATTCAGTTTCAAACTTTTACTCTAATTGTAAATTTTATCCTGTGATATTTGAATTTTTAGCCTTTCTTCGTCCTCTGTGGCAATTTTATTGACATTTGTAAAAGGAATTCGGTTTCAAATCTTTACCCTAATACTTTGAAGTTATACATTTGTTGTTTTGTACATTTTGAAGTTGTTCACGGACGACGACCACATTGCCCGGTCTCGGAGGAGATTGGTCCATATGGAGTGGGATTGTTTTTAACATAGTTAGTTGGGAGCTAAATAATCAGATCACAGATTTGTCTACTTATTTTAATGTGTTATTGCTCCTGCGTCCTGACTCTGTAGTTGGTGGGTGAATGGTTAGAACATTGTACTTGAAACTAGATAGCATGGGTTCGAATCCCATGTCTTGCTTTTATTTCCGACTTTTCTTCTATGTCTTTATTTTTACAAAAATTATCGGTTAAAATATTCTATTTCAGGTTGTTGGATTTTTTAAAAATCTTCTTATTTAAAAATGTTTTATATGTTAAAGTCTATTTCAGTTTGTTTTTTTTTCCATCTTATTTATTTAAAAATGTTTTATCGATTGCTTTATAATTTTCATGATAAATGAATATTTTTAATAAAAGTAAATTTTGTAGTTTAATAATAATTAATGATTTATTTTTATTTAAAAAATGAAATATTTATTTAAATATTCTATTTCAGAAATTTTTTTTCTATTTTTTTTTTCTATTTTAATTTAAATATGTTTTATCCACTACTTTATATTTACAATGATAAATGCATAAAATATTTTTAATAAAAGTTAATTGGATATTAATGACAATTAGATTTATTTATATTAATAAAATAAAATACTTATTTAAATATGATAAAATGAGCTATCTCCCGATTAAAATTTTACATTACAGTGCCTTTTAATATTTAAAGTTCCTTTTCAATACAATATTATCAACTACATTAATTTTTTTTAAAGAAAAGCATATTTCAAGATGTAAACGTCTTATATGAGCATTTATTTTTTGAAAGAGATAAAAAACGTGGTTTGCCGTCTAGTTTTATCTCTCTATATTCTAAAACAAAAGTAACGTTGTCACCGCCGTAGTAAATGAATTTTTTGTAACGTAGGGTCTTTCTTTTGTAATATTAAGAAAACTACTGCACACAAAAATACACACAACTTCGATGTTAAAGTTGGTCAAAATCATTCCATTAAAAAGTTTTATAGGAGTAAAAACTATACATAGGAAATTAATCATTTTTTCTAAGGATATACATTAGAAGTTCTCGGTGTGCAGACTGCATTTATTTTATTTGATTAAATTTTTTAGAGTTTATTTCCATTTTAAAATCAAATTTTAACTTACTTCCTGATGTGCTAGAATTCTTAAATTTATGTTTAAAGCATTTTTCAATTATCTGCCACATGGGATAAATTGCTAAGTTATACGTACTTGTACAATAGTAAGGGGGTTCAAAAGGCCATAGATTTAACAATGCAGCAATAAACACTTGCTAATCATTGCCAAAGCGCTGTGAAATTGCAACAAGGAAACATTTTAAAGACTAAAAGTATAAAACAAATCACAAATAAAAAATTATATTATATTAATTTACGATTATATGTTTTATGATAATATGATTTTAGCATTGTTTTTTACGATTTGCTCCTATTTTCCGCATTAGTAAAATAAATATGGTTTCAATCTTCTAGCTTGATATAGTAAATTTTGTTCTTTTCAATAAAGTTTATTTGGAATTTGTGCAGCAATTTTTTATTGATTTAAATTTTTTTTTCGTGTTTTGTGCTATTTTTTGATGTGTTATGCAATGCCAGGTGGGTCAGCTCGTGAATAAATGTTTGTTGAAAAACAGTTAGAAGAATTTGTGGAGAAATATTTTATTTTTAAAATTTTAACAATTACAATTAATTTGATGCATTAATTAAAAAAATTAAACATAATTCTAGCTATATATATATATATATATATATATATATATACAAAACAACCAGCATTTCTTTGGTAGCATTTTTTAGCATTTTTTTTTTTTTTTTTTTTTAGTAAGGCAAAGCATTACAAAAGCTGCCAACTCTTCTAATGGGTGCTTTCTCTGTCACATTTAAATCGGTCTGGTATTAATTTACATTAAATTATTAACGAAATTTCTGTCTAGCAAATTAATTATGGTTTGTCTGTAGTGATGCAACGAATAGTGGTTTGGCCGAATACCGAATATTCGGCCGCCGAATAATTAACTTATTTTTGCCTAAAAACAAAATATAGTATGCACTATATGCACAATTCTTGTATATTTCACAATTAAAATGTATTGTTTTCTTTTAAAAAATTATTTATATACAAATTTTTAATTTTTTAAAGCATTATTTTACTCTGAAAAAATATTCGGCTATGTTCGGCCAAAAAATTACCTCAATAATATAATTCAGACTCCCCCCAAAAAAATCTTAGCAAAGGTTCCTCATCAGGTGCTGTCTACTTGCATTTTAATAGATATTATGTGTGTTGTTGTTACATTTTAAAATAATGACAAAATTTTAAAAGTACTAGGAAACATAAGTTTCAGCTTTCAGATGAAATAAAATAAAAAATCTTAATATCTTAAGAAAAACCACTGATAGAAAGGGTGAAAGGAATATTCTCTAAAATGGTGGAAAGAAATCATTGTAGACTTTATAAAGCTCACAATTAACAAAATTTTTATTTATCTTTATTATTATTAATTTTTTCTTTGCTGTCAGCAGTGAAGCCTCTATAGAAAGTACCCCTCAATGTGAAGAAGTAAAAGAAATTAGTAATTTTCTTTCCCAGCCACTTCTAGAAAGACAACAGTATCCTTTGGACTGGTGGGCGAAAAATTCAGAAGACTTTCCAAACCTTTCACAATTAGCCAAAAAGTACCTTTCTGCACCAGGAAGTACCATATATAGTGAGAGATTATTTTCAGAAGCAGGTAACATTTACGGGGATAAAAAAGAAATAGACTATCACCTGAGAATGCTGAATTATTATTATTTCTGCATCACAATCTACATTTATTGAAAATATTTTAACTGTTTTTTAAGGCATTATAATGCTATTCTTGAAAAAATATCTAAAACGTAAATGCATACTAATTAAAAGAATTTAGTATTTACATTTCTTTCATTATTTAATAAGAAATAGTAACAGACTTAAAAAAATAACTTAAATTATATTTAACTTTTAAGCGTATTTTACTTAAAAACCCCTTAAGTATTGCAACATATACGACTTAAATATCTTATACATATAATACATCTATATCTAATCATTAATCAATTATTTATTTAAGTTCTTTAAAGGTATAATTCAAAATATTATTGAAAGAAATATTTTTTATGTAACAAGGGTTAAATGTTAAATGATATTTATGATAAAAAAAAAGTTTTGAATTAGCTTGTACAGCTGCATTAAAATAATTTTGAATAGATTAATTTTAAATTTAACAGATTATGTTAGCTTATTACAGATACTTTTTGTACTTACTGATACAGCATAAATTTTTTTTTTTTAACATGATTCCTAAATTAGCCTCTTATATAAAAATGGATAGATAAAACCCATTCGGAGTATGAAAGTTAATGGAAAAAACAGTGTTAGTTAATTTCAAATAAAATTTTCATTACATATGATGAATATAAATTGTCAAATTGAAAAGTTATACTGTGTAAATATAAAACATTTATTACAGTATTATTCGGCCAAGGCCAAATAATGGACTTGATATTCGGCCGAATCTGAATATTCGGCAGACAGGCCGAATGGGCCGAATATTCGTTGCATCTCTAGTTGTCTGATGTCAAACATTAACATTAAAATTTCAACTTTGCTAAAATGACATGAATATTATTTATTTTTTAACCTATAAATCAGGGTCTTGGATGGTCTTAATAACATTGGAACTGCCTTGCATTGATGGATTAATATCATGAATAGTTAACACAAACACATGTTTAAACAAAACTCATGCTGTTATAATGTAGTTTTTTCTCTTGCCCTACTTTCACAGGTAAACGCAACGTCTCCTGCCTGCCAGACCATCTGCTTGCATACTACACCATAAAAAAGGAAGGGATATAGAAAAATGAGCCTTGCTAAAATCACATGTTTTCTGACATTGCTAGATCTTAGACTATTACATGTTGACTTAAAATTTATGGATGAGATGTTAATTTTTTTAATGATAAAAAATTAGAATTTGAATTTCATTTTTTCATAACTGTTCGACAGCAGAGTCTCCCTACCATTATTTTTTTAAAATGGGGAATAGAACTGTTTGGAAGGAAGGGAAGATTATCTTTAACCATACTTTTATTTTAACCACTTAAGTTTCTGTCCTCAGGCATTTGACTGAGTTTTATTTTTTTCTTCAAAATAGCCTTCACTAAATATATAATATCACATGTGGCTTTTCTGTGTATATGCAAGTTAAAAAAAAAATCAAAAAAAAAAAATCTCCTAAACATTACAAAATATTGTTATACAAATTACACTTCTAAGTTTGGAAAAATTTATAAAATTAAAATTGATTAACATCGATTTGTTCAATCACTGAAAAAACTTAAAACGTGGACTGTCAAGTAATTAACCACTGCTATTTAAATTAGTCAAATTTTGGGGTTCATACCAAAATTTTGAAATTCCACCCTAAAGAATATCATGGACAGGAAGCAGTATGGATAATATGAAACCATGAAAAAGATCAATGTAGAACATTCTTATGTTTGACAGTTTCTTAAACGATAAATATGATATCCATTCACAAAATGTAAAATTTCTCCCGTTGCGGTCTGACCAATTTCATTCTATTTACCTGAAACCAATTGACAAATTTCACTGTTTCTGCTTGCAAGAGATGTTGAAATTCAGTATTTTTTGCCTGTGTTTGGCGGGAAAATTTCACAATCTTTTTCCATTCCAATCCTGTCCTTTATCGAGCATACAATGTAGGAAATGAATTTTGTTTTTTAAATTTGTTCTGCAAAATAGGTTTTTGTTTAATATGTTAAGTTTTTCAATAACTACTGTATTCAGAAGAATACATTACAAAATTAATGGAGGGTACCATCATCAGGCTTTGATGTATGCAGTATCGTATCACCATTTGTGATGCAATTTACCTATGTATAATTCAAAATGCTTCATCAGTGCAGTAATGCAGGTTGCTGTCATTTGGACAAAAACTTCCAATCTGAATGTAAAAAAATCTGTTTGAAAATGTCATTTAGGTAGATTTCGTAAGAAATACTACCTATTGCAGTCGTTACCATGGTGCGACTTTTGAAAAATTCCTTCATAACTTTTCATTATAGGACCCCAGGAACCCAAAACCACCCCCACCTAAAAAGTTTATATATATAACCATTAATTATGTATGTATGTACTAAATTTTGTCCGCATGATAAAAGTCGCAATTATACACGCATCGTCTTCAAACTTGCCAACAACTTTGAGATGGCTAATATCTCGGCGGGGATTGAAAATGGGCAAAATCGGCCCAAGGGAATGGAAATGGGGAGGGTTCAAAATTTTGAATACCGCCTTAACATGATTCTGATAAAACCAGCTCTTACGCAACAATGACAGGAAAAAAGAAATATTTTTCGTTATAGCAGTTACCAACAATTAAAAAAAGCAATAAAATTCTCACCAGAACAATTGCTTTTCTATTGCAAGGTTTCACGTGAAAAATTAAATTAAATAAATAGTTTGAATAATTGAAACAAATTGAATATTACGTCATAAGTTTTCTAGAGCAAGATTTCCGCATGTAAACTCAAAATTAAATAAATAGTTTGACGAATTAAAAAAATATATATATTGCATCAAATTGGAAATAAAACGGACCTCAGCAGGTGAATATGTAACGTCATGTGAGTTTGAAGAAACATATTAAAACATGATGAAAACCCGACAATGGAAATATTAGCTTATTTTAACACTCTGAGGCTCTCTGAATTTGTTTTAGCTATTTTTTAAACCTATTCCATATACATACGTGTATGTATTCGTGTATATTAGAATTTTTACAAAATGTTTAGCTCTCTAGAGCTCATTCTTAGTGAAGATCTTGATTTAAGTTTTGTTGGTGAATTTAGTACTTAACTTCGAAATCTACCTCCGCCTGTCGGCCTGAGCCGGCAGGGATTTTTTTATTTCCACTATGACGCCATATTCATCTTTTTTTTTTTTTTTTTTTTTTTTTTTTTTTAAAAAAAAAAAACTACTTCAGTCTCATTTTTCCCGTGGAAATCTTTCAACTACAAAGAGATAAATTATTATTACAGCTTTTGAATTATTTGCAACAATGAAGAAAAAATGTATGTTGGTTCTCAATGAAAAAGTGAAATTTGGAATTAAGAAAAATATTTGAATAATGTAAATAAAAATTAGCCCATGTTACTCTCTGGGTTATAATTCACCCATATGGAAATGCATTTTATCGTCCGTTTTCACCCTGACCTCATCAAACATTTTTACTCTTTAAATTTATAATATCATTAGAATTAGTAAAGAATAAAAAAATTTTGGCATCAGGGACAAAAAGATGGGAAGAAAAAAAATGAAAAAGTTATGAGCTCCATAGACTTTTATATGTTAATTTAACATTGAGAAGTGACACTGGATTTAAATAAGTATTGCACTGCCGCACAGTACTTAAATTTAACTCTCCTCTATTTATAAATGTTGTAAGGGAGACTCCCTCCTGCAAAAAATTGAATTTCAAGCCCTGACATGGCAAATTATTAAAAGAATTTGCTTCAACAATTTAGAAAATTTTAAAAACTGCCTTGTTTGTATTATTTTTTTCCACAGCTTTTATAAGAATTTGGAAAGTCATAAGAGATATTATTTTTAAGTTTGGTTATTCACCAAGTTAGTTATTTTATTTAACTATCTATCATTGCTTCTTTTTATTAAACAGGATGATGATGTAGATCCAAATGAGATTTATCCATGGTTTCATGGAACAATTAGTAAAGAAGCCGCCGTGGAAAAGCTTGCAAAGAGTATGTTTTCATTTTCCATATTTGAATTCCTAAAATTTGAGTATGTGCTAAAATTTTTTTTAGAATATTTCTTGGGGTTTTTAATATTTTCTTTATTGTTTAGTGGGTCCTGGAAGCTTCTTAGTGAGACCAAGTGATAATTCCCCTGGAAACTACTCATTATTCTTCCATATAAATAACACCATTCAACGATTTAGAATAGAGAAAAGAGGCAATAGATATATTATGGGAGGCAGATGTTTTGACAGGTAAGTTTAAACTTTTTAGCTCCTCTTATCCTCTAACAAGTGGAAAGTATGGAAGTTTTTTTTGGCAGCTTTGACTTGTTTCTCTTGTTCATGTTTACTAACATTCAATCATTTATGCATCTATTTTCATATATAAACTCTCTGATGTTATTCCTTTGTAAATATTGTCTGTATTCTTTGCATTTTTAAGAAATATGTCTGTAGCTTATGAATACAATCCTTCACCTCTTCAGATTTGATTCCTTCTTTCTCAGTCCAGTGTTTAGGATGCTACTCACAAAATGAAGAACTTGGGCTGAAGTTCACATGTTCTGATACCTGTGAAGTATAATTGAGTTGACTATGAAAGGTTTTCAGAATTTTTCTGGTTTGAGAATAATAATTCAGGTTATTTTTTCTTATCTTCCCTGGAGACAGGAGTATTTCCACTTTTTTGTAGTGTGATTTATTATCACTCGTGTCTTGATGTTAAGGAATGTTCATGCAGAAAGATTTTGTTGTCAATAAAGTTTGCTACAGAAAACTTAGTAATGTTCTGCTGCAGGGCCTTCCAAGTACTGGTTAATGGACTGACCATAGTGGCAAATATTAGAGTTTATATACCAGATAAAATAGAAGTGATGTACCTGATTGGAAAACATAAAAAAAACAAGCATTACATGGGGTCCCTCCACACAAGCGAAAGAAAAGGGATGCTAGTCATGTCATTGACCAAAAAATTTGAATTTTTATGCATATAATAAGCCCTGTAAAAATCTAGATCAAAAAACAAATTGTCTTTTGTAATAATGTTAGCCCTGGAAAAGTAAAATTGATGATTGGAATTTCAACAATGTTTTGCTATAGGGCATTTATCCAATTTTTTGTTCCCAATATAATTTTCATATTCGTTCCGCCTGAATCTAAGCACTTACTTCATCTACTTAATATAGGAGAGTCCACATTCCCAAAAAATTCAGGAATCATCCACATAATAAATATAAACTGGAAATTACAGTAATTGTTACAACTTACTTTTAAAGTGATATACAGCCAGTACTGGATATATGGTCACCCGCTTATAAGGTCACTTTTCGTAAGTCCGTACTGACTGGAAAGGCATCATGTGTATACACTGCTTATATGGTCAGATTCTAATGTCTACAATCTGATACATGGTCACTTTGTCACCCTTTTTATAAAAAAAAATGCTATAGTTTTATGCTTTTTCTTTTCTCTTTTAAAAGTGTAAAGGTCAGAATAGGCATATCATTCAACTATTTTCAACTGTTGGGTTTTTTTTGGTGCTAAGAACGAGTAATGATGTATTGATCTTACGATCACTTTACCACTAGATGGCAGAATAGGACGTTTGGAATCGAATTGAATCGATTTCATCTATAATAATTTAATATTTTTAATTTTTTTTATTTTACATAATTATTTTAATAATTACTTACTTTTAAACTAATAAATTATTTTAATATTTTACTTATTTTAATGTTTCACTTTATTGTAAGTATTCACTATAATTTCCCTTGCTTAACTACCAATCAAATTAATGTTTCAAAAATGTAAACAAATCACTGACCAAAAATCCGCAAAATTCTAAAATCCGCACAACCTCTGGTCCCAAGCTGTGCGGATTTGAGGGAGTCTACTGTACTACATTATCATTTTAGTAATTAAAGCATAAAAATGTATAATATGTTCCTAATTAGTAAGTTAATTGATTATTAATGACCAGAATTGTATAATATAGACGCACACGCGCACGCCGTGTGCGGAAAATTTTCTGCAAAATTCGGAATTTTGCTGAAATTTTCTTAGGAAAAAAAACGTAATTTTTGTTCTTGTATTTTTCTTTAACGAAAAATTAAAAATGTTCCCAATTTTATGCACGATTTATTTATTGTTTCCCAAGGGTGATTTTACATCGAATTTTCCGAAAATTTAAGGCATTCGGTTCCGAAAATTCAGACATAAAAGAATATCACTGAAATATATTGCGGATTTCAACAAATGGGCGCAGAAAATAAATCAATTCCGTCAATCGTTCACAGAAAAAAAACCAAATTTTGTAAAAAATCCCCGGGAAAAAAAACGAGAATTTTGTCAAAGGACCGTGGAAGAAACGCGAATTTCTGTAAAGATTCGCGGAAAAAATGATTTTATCACAGAATCGTAGAAAAACAGCAAATTATGTCAAAGAAGCGCAGGAAAAAAATGAATTTCGTAAAAGAATAGCGGAAAAAAAACTAATTTCATCAAAGGATCGCGCAAAAAAAGCCACAAAAAACGTGAATTTCGTTAAAGGATCGTGAAAAAAAAGCGAATTTTGTCAAAGAATCGTAAAAAAAAGCAAATTTCGTCCAAAAAGCGCAGTAGAAAACCGATTTTTGTAATAGCATAGCGGAAAAAGCACGAATTTTGTCAAAAGATCGCGAAAAGAATGCAAATTTCATCAAAGAACCGCGAAAAAAACTAATTTCATCTAAGGATCACGGAAAAAACGCGAAATTCGTCAAAACGCCGCAAAAAAGCGTGAATTTCGTCAAAGGATAGGAGAAAAAGAGCACATTTTGTCAAAAGATCGCGAAAAAAGCGTGAATTTCATCAAAAGATCGCGAAAAAAGCGTGAATTTCGTCAAAGAATCGCGAAAAAAGTCAAATTTCGTCAAAAACGCGGAAAAACGGAAATTTCGCCATATGATCTCAGAAAAAAACGAGAATTTCGTCAAGGGGCCGTAATAAAAACTCATCGGTCTCTTTAATGATGATATCTGTGAATGGACCTCTCCTTACAAAATGTTATTCAGTTGTTTCAGAAGCAATGTCCATTATTTCTGTGAACAGAGTGACTGGCATTTTGTGAGAAGAGGTCACAATATTAAGGATTGGGCTGTTTCTAAATGCATTGACAAAATAACTGATAAGAATTCACCCTTCTTATCACGGATTTTTAGCTTTATTATTTTTTTAGTCAACATAATTATTCTACAATTAACATTAATTACTTTTTAATTTAAATGGCAATTATTTTAAAACTACTGTTTTTAATTCATACCGGCAAAGTAATATAACATTATGTCATTATGTTATTTTATTAAACATTAAATTAATTTGCAGAAAGTTTTTGATCCAATATTTATGTGTGCAGAAAGTTTTTGGTTTTATACAAGTCTGTTAATGACTAATTTTAAGTAGTATTAATAATTTAATATTAAATGCTGTTATTAATGATTTTAATAAATATTAAATACTACTAGCATTTAATATAGTTTTACATAATTATCAAAAAGCTCAGTCAAAGAAAGCTTGGTCAAAATTAGCTTTCTGTTTTCTCGATATATTATTCCTTCTGAAACATTCCTTCCCTCCATTCCTTTATTATTCCATCTTTCTCTTTGCTGTTTTAGATGCAATTAGCTTGACCCTGAGCAATAGTGACTCAAAATGACCCACTAATCGAGCTTGACCCATGTTGATCCAAAAATGACCCACTAACCGAAATTTTTCGAACGTGTGATGTGACCTATTCCAATGGTCTTTTCGTACTGAGAAATGGTATAATAAAAAAAATTGTCAAAATCGTTTGAACTTTTTTGAGATACAATTAGCTTGATTCTGACCCATTATCACCAAAATGGGGCACTAATAGAATTTTCTTGAGCATGCAACCTAGCCCCAATGTTTTTCTCTTGCCCAGAAACAGTATAATACAAAGTTTTGTTAAAAATGTTTGAGCCATTTTTTAGATACAGTTAGCTTGATCCTGATCCATTAGGACCCAAAATGACCCACTGATTGAATTTTCTTGAACCTGCGACACAACCCAATGGTCTTATCAAGGCCGAGAACAGTATTATACAAAATTTTGTCAACATTTTTTGAACCGTTTTTTAAATACAATTAGCTTGACCATGACACATTGTAACCCAAAATGATCCACTAATCGAATTTTCTTGAACATGCGACCTAGCCCAATGGTCTCCTCAAGCCTGAAAACGATAAAATACAAAATTTAGTCAAAATCATTAGAACCATTTTCTAGATAAAATTAGCTTGACTCACAGTTATTCAAAAATGACACACTAATCAAATTTTCTCGAACATGTGACTTAGCCCAATGGTCTTCTCGTAATCTAAAACTGTAGAATATAGAGTTTAGTGAAAATTGTTAAAACCGTTTTTTAAATAAAATTTGCTTGACCCACAGTGATCCAAAAATGATCCACTAATAGAAATTTTTCGAGCATGTGACCCAGCTCTCGTACCCAAAAATGGTTGGATACAAAATTTAGTCAAAATCGATTGAACAGTTTTCTAGATAAAATTAGCTTGACCCACAGTGACCCAAAAATGACTCACTAATCAAATTTTCTCGAACATGTGACTTAGCCCAATGGACTTCTGGTAATCCAAAACTGTAGAATATAGAGTTTAGTGAAAATCATTAAAGCCGTTTTTAAGATAAAATTTACATACGCATACAATTTTTTCTCGTATTATAGTATAAGACTAGCAGATCTACCCGGCTTCGCTCATGTCAATAATAAAGGTCCTTTCGGGTAAAATAGATTAAAATGAAATAATACGACAATGACAATAACTGAGATTGGTGCATTCCTGTCCACAAATCGTTAAAAAGACCAATCAGAAATATAAATATAAGTAAAATAGTCTTAAGTATTACTATTAACTATACCATAATAAATATATTCAAAACATATGTTAAAATACAATTATTTGCTTAAAAGACGTCATTTCAATAAAAAACACATTAAAAATACTAAAAATTTACGTGTTTCAACTCTTTCATCCAGTCACCTCTTTCATCCACACCAGAATTTAAAAAAAAAAAACTACAAACACAATGCCAATTGTGGCATTATACTGATAATGGCAATGACCTAACCCATAAATTGTGCCTTTACTGAAAATTTTCTTAACTTATGAACATCATACAATTTCATTTTGACACTGACAAATAGAAAAAAATTCTTTCAAATGCAATTTATTTGAAAATTGTATCTCAATTTTCTCATTAAAATGGATTTTAAAGTAATTTTCAATCATGGATATTTTAAAATTTGAATGCAGCCCAAGTACGAAAGATATACCTGTTTGCTCTTAATGCAACATTATAAAGAAAAGACATTGCTGTGAGTAATTCTAGCATCATATTGTTGGTGGCAACAACCTAATCCTACCATAAATTTAACTTTTACTGCAATTTGACCTTTAAACATCAGACGTGATTGTTCCAACGTCTAATAGAATACAAAAAGTACTTTCAGTAATATTTGTTAGAAAAGCTTCTCAATTTACAGACTGTTTATCCATTTTAAATTAATTTTCAATTACAGAGATATTTTTAAATATACCTGCAACCCAATTAAAGATATATCCATTTGCTATTAATGCAATATTATGAAGAAAATACATATCTATGAGTAACACCTAGCATCATATTGTTAGTGGCAACAACCTAACCGTACCATAAATTACGCTTTTGCTACAATTTGATTTCTAATACTGCTGACTCTAGAAAAAAGGGGCCGCCGGGCAGGAATTTTTCATAAAGGAAACACTATTCTAAAAAAAGGAACACTTCTAAAACACGTTGGAAATTACTCGTCAAACGTGTCAAATTAGGTGCGTTCGTACTATAACTAGTTTTATAATTATTTTTTGTGCCCCATATTGTACTGAATATATATATATTTTTAACTTCATAAGCGCATAGTCTGTAGCATCATTAAAATGCACTTGCAATTTTTTTTTCCCATTCCCCGTAATGTAACGGAAAAATTTTGACTGTCCCTGTAATTAAACTATTCATCCGATTTTCATAAAATTTCAAATGATTCACCAAAATTTTGCAACAATTATATATTTAAAATTTCAAACCATTCCGAAGGCTGTAACATCATTAAAATGCACTTGCAATAATTTTTCCCATTGGCCGTAATGTAAAGAAAAACTTTTGACTGTCCCTGTAATTAAACTATGCATCCGATTTTCATAAAATTTGAAATGGCCCGACAAAATTTTGCAACAATCATATATTTAAAATTTCAGACCATTCGGTTGGGTAGTTTTTTCTCTGTTATATGCGGACAGACGGACGGACTGACTGAACGACGACTATAGGTGCTACGTATTTATATAATTACGAACACACCTAAAAAGGGCACACTTGTACCTTGTTCACAAAAAATATTTTGAACTGGTTTGTTTAGAGTCACTAGAATTTGCAATATTTTCCCGGGATTAATTGAATTGCCACGGGACGCATAGGAGTGTTAAAAAAAGCATCCGGGTGCATAGGAAGGGTTTAAAAGATCGGCGGGGCGCAAAAAAGAAATAAAAAGGGCCGCCGGGTGCTGCACCACACTAAAGCGGCTTAGAATCAATACTATCTAAACATCATACATCCGATTGTTTCAACGTCTAACAGAAAACAAAAAACATTTTCAGTAATTTGTTTGAAAAGTTTATCTCAATTTTCAGATTTTTTATGTTTTTTACCCAACTGGAAAGAAGGGTTATGTGTTTCACACGTATCTGTGTATGTGGATTTCTTTATACCCTTGAAACAACGGCTGGATGGATTTTAATGAATGAGGTCTCTATCAATTTGCCTTAACGGCTCGATGGTTATAGGCTAGGTTTATAAATTCAAAATGGCGGTAGAGATAAAAATAAATTTTTACACACCCTATTGAGTGGCATATCATTGGATAGGTCTTTCAAAAGGAAGACAATGTTTCATTGACTATTTTACAGTCAGAAGTTCCGTTAAATTATTACACAACCTGGAAGTTGTGTAGATAGGATCTCTAGCTTTATTGTAACTCTAACCATCATAGACATCTATAGACCTCATCAAAACAATGTTTATATGTAGGAACTAACAATTAAACACAACTTAAAAGTCATCAATACAGTAAATAAATAAAAAAATAGGTAAGTAATATAAAAAAAAAAAAAAAAAAAAAAAATTAAGTCAATTCTTACTCAGGTCAATAAGAGAACTTTTTTTTCTCCCATTCTTCTTTCCTCTTGAGTGGCGCTTAAAATGCCCTGATCAAGAAGAGGGCTTTCTCGATTATTGAAAATTAATTAATTAATATTTGAAAAAAACTGGATTAATATCAAGTGTCATCCACTACAAGTTTAAAGAAAATTATTTGGGCTTGATTGGATGAATAATAAGTATTTTATTAACGATTGAAAATTTGAAAAGATATGTATAGCGAGAGTGTGAGCTAATAGTAGGAATTGAAAAAAAAATAGTTTCACATTGATGAAAAATAATTAATTAGTTTGCCTTTTATGCAGTCAGGTTTTTTGATTTTTTAAATTTAATTGTTGTTTAAAGTAATTATCAAACTTGAATTTTTTTAAATATGCCTGCAACTTACTTACAAAAGATTAACTTAATTGCTCAGAAACATTGTAAATAATTCAGTATTTCTTTGTTTTCGTGTACTTTTACATAACTAAATTAGCAAATTTTAGTATTTGTTTATGTGTGGGAATCTCATTCCACCTGCTTATAACTTGAATTCCTCTGAAGTAATTTCAATTCAACTTGCACTATTAGTTTTTCAGTTAAGGTTTTGGTGCATAACAATGTTATACGCTGATTAGTCATAGAATTATAGGCGAAAATTCCATAATCATGTGGAACCCGATTATGAAAGGTTAGTCTTTTAAAAAGTTCTGAATGGATTTCATTGGAACTTGCATTGTTTGTTAGATAATTTTACATGGATGGTTTTTAAAATATTGCATATAGTTTTATGTCGTTTTGTTATAAAATTATGGAAGAAAGTTCAATCGTCAGGTGAGCCCAATTATAAAAGAGTAGCCTTTTTTAAAAGTTCTACTGGACAGATTTTGATGAAATTTGTACTTTTACTTTGCACTCAAATTTCTGAAATAGTTTTAGTGCATAACATTTTGTTGTACATGCTTTGTTATAGAATTAGCTGAAATGTTCTATAATCAGGCGAAAACAATTCTGAATGATTAGCCTTTTAAAAAAGTTAGATAATTTTTGAGGAATAGTTTTAATGTATGCATATGTGTTTATCATCCTTAGACCAAATCCTACTGTAAATGATCAACTAAAAAATTTGGTCCTTAACAGTCGAAATTTTGTCTTACACATTAGAAAATATAATAGCGCAGAGTTGATCGTATCGTTTTCAGCCATACGGAAGGACACTTGAGATAAAGATACATATTGCTTTAAAATGGAAGATCAAATTCACTGATACATTTCCTTTAATTCAAGATTTGTTCGGAGAATCCGATCATGTGCTACTCAGAAATGTGCTACTCGGATAAGTGATCGCTAAAATGAAAATTAGAGCCGTACCGAGTACTCGGTACTCAGCTTACTCGGCCAATACCGAGTAGTTGTAAGAATTTCATTTTTAAGCATATGAATTTAAAACTGATCTGTAAAACGTTATTCGAATATCAATGTATAATATATGCAATAATTCATAAAACTATACTCGGTATTTAACAATATGTCTACAAGATATAGAAAAAGTTAAGAACAAAAACCCTCATAAAATAATTCTAGATTAAAATTTAGTTTCACATTTATACAAATAAAAATAAGTTATTTTTAAATATATAGGAAAACAGAAAAGACTATTATTTTGGATAAAGAAACTGAAAATACAATAAATGTATTAAAAAAATATATAATTAAATTTATTATATCTCAAATTATGGTGCAAAAACACCAAACGTTCTACATTATCAGTAGACAGGGCATTTCTTTTACTACTATAAATTTGGCCTGCCTCTGAAAATATATGTTCAGAATAAATAGTGGTTGAAGGTGCACATAAGAATTTTTTTGCAAGGTTGCACATAATCAGAAATGTTTTTTTCCCCCCCACCATGCAAATGGAGTGTCAGTTTTACATAAGTCTTCTGTTAAGAAAGCCTGTATTGCTTTTTGTACCTCTCTTTGTATTTTTCTCTTTTTTATTTTTAATCAAAAGAAAATAAGGTGCAGTTACAAAATAAATATGAAATGTTTTGCATTATTCAATGAATTCTTACAGTAACCAATAAACATTTTTATTTTTGATAGACAGATTTCAGGTATCGGAATAAATCGGAGGGTTGAAGAATGTTTTAATTTTATATTGGCTAATAATTGTACTTGTTATGTGTCAATTCTCCTTTTTTTGCTACGCCCCACCGGTGGCCGAGAGGTTCTGCTCTCGAAGCTGGTAGACGGGAGGTGCTGGGTTCGATCCCAATCGCACCCGTCGGCCTAATCGTTCGGAGTTTTCATGGTTTTCTTCGAGCCGTGGATCTTCCATGCATTAATACGGATTAGGTTCCCTTAGAAAGACCCCACGGAGGGCACTCCCCCCGGGCCTATATCCCTCGTGTAGATAACTGGCCGTCAAAAATCAACCCAACCCTTTTTTTGCTACTGTTTTGAATTGTCAAAAATTGTCTTTAAAAGGTGCACATATAAATTTCAAATTTAATTAGTTAATTTATATATACTATATATGTATATATTATATCTATGTACACAGGTATATTTATGTATGTGTACACACAAGCTCACATTACGTGCACATCAGCGTTTTTTTCCTTATTACACAACTACTCGGTATTCGGTACTCGGCCGAGTACTCGGTACTCGGCTACTCTGCCAAAGTACTACTCGGTACACCACTAATGAAAATACCAAAAATACTTTTCTCTGTAGTTGTTGAGAAATCTAACAAATATACTAAAGGTTAAAAATGTCAAATTAAAAATGATTTTTATTTATGTTCTATTAACGGGCAGTATATCAGGCATCTTTAACACTGGAAACTCGTATTTCCATTCATAAAATCCAAATCCACAGCTGTTAAAATGAATTTGACATGAATTTCTAAAAGCGTTCAGTCGTAATGTCAGTCATGAAATTTTGTTTAAAAAGAAAAAAGCTTGCCCTAAAAAATAGTAGTTCTGTTGTTATAATTTCTATTTAATATAAATCCTAGAAAAATTGTATTTTATAAAACCGTATTAGATATAAATCGTAGAATGTTATCACTGCATTTCAAGTATTAAAACATTTATCTAAATGATATAATTAAAGATACAGCATTAAAAAGAAATAGGAAATAAATTGTAGCAGCTGGTTTTTAGAACCAGTTTGAAATCATATGGACGAAATTGACGTCATATCTTATCTTTTTCCTGAATTGTTTTCTTGAAATTCAAATGCCTGTATTAAAATAGATTTTTTAACTTTAAAAACATTCAAATGAAGATACTACATCCTTTAAACACACATTTAGTTTAAATTTTTACATATATATAGGGGAAATTTTCGTTTTCTGATTAGAATGACGTCAATTTCAAAAATGCAAAAATATAGCGAGAAAATCTGAATTTTTATTGGCTTATAAAAAAAATATATATATATATGCGTTTTCATTTTCTTTAAATTACTGTGTCATTTTTTATGGTGTGGCAGCATGAAAGAAATGATTGAATTTGAAAATTAAAAAAGGAGATATTTCTATAGTGTTAAATTATTTAAGATGGTTGAAAAGGTGGTAAAGAGTGATCTGATAATTTTTTTAAGTAGACAGCGATCTTTTCCCTGCTCTAAAGCATATGTACATAAATTTTCATACAAATCGGTCAAAAATTGAAGATTTGTATAAAGGACATACACTCAGAGAACGGCTTTTATATATATAGACTAGCAGAACTACACGGCTTTACCCATGTCAATTATAAGGATCCTTGCAGGTAGAATAAATTAAAAAGAAATAATACGACAATCAAAATAACTGAAATCTGTGCATTCCCATCCACAAATCGTTAAAAAGACAATCAGAAAATGTGACATTTGTGTCTCGCAACCATAGTAAAATCCCTCAGTTTAATAACAGAATGTGCATTTTCTTTGGCGGGTGTAAGAGGAAATTAAGTGATTTTCTTGACAATACGAAAAGAAAATCCACCAAATCATGCAGCATTTAATGAAATTCTCGTTTGTATGATATATATCTACATTATAAAGTAAAAACACTATGTCAGTGCCCATAAATTGTGCCCCTTAAATTGTAACCCATAAATTGTGCCTTTACTGTAATTTTTCTAACTTCTAAACATCACGCAATTTCATTTTTTACAATGTCGAATAGAAAAAAGTTCTTTCAAATGAAATTTGTTTGAAAATTGTATCTCAATTTTCTGATTTTAATGGATTTTAAAGTAATTTTCAGGCATGGATATTTTTAAAGGTGTGTGCAACCCGATTACGAAAGATGTAACCATTTACTCTTAATGCAATAGTATAAAGAAAAGACATGTCTATGAGCAAAGTTGGTATCATATTTTCGATGGCAACAACCTAACACAACAACAAATTTCCCTTTTACTGCAATTTAACCTCTAAACATCACACGTTCGATTGTTCCAACATCTTATAGAAAACAAAAGTGCTTTCAGTAATATTTGTTTGGAATGTTTATCTCAATTTACAGATTTTTTTATGTATTCTAAAGTAATTTTCAAATATGAATATTTTTTAAATATGCTTGCAACCCAATTACAAAATATTAACTCAATTGTTCAAAAATATTGTAAATAATTCAGAATTTGTTCGTTTTCAAGTTATATTCAATAACTAAATTGGCAAATGAAATTAAAACGCCTAAAATAAAATAAAACACTAATTTAACAGATATCAAATCAAACTACTAAAAATAATCTAAGTATATAAAATGCAAATGCTAGACAATGATTTTTATACGGGCTGGGTGAAAACTAGGAATGAAAATTTTGGGTCATGAAGATTTGGAATGAAACCAGTACCTGGATGTGTGGAGAAAAAATAAGTTAGGCCCGGCCCGAACCTCAGGAAAAAAGTAAGGCCCGAGATTTCAGAAAAAAGTAAGGCCCGGCCCGAGTGCCGTGAAAGAAAATAGGCACGAGCCCAGGGCCGGGCTTTGGACCACGGGCCGGCCCGGGCAGATCTCTAGGCTGAGTACCAGTTGGCGTATTTGTATTTTAATGAGTGTGCCGCACATCTATTATGGCATGCACTTTTGTTTAAAACAGTATAGAATGACTTACATTTTAAGTGAATATCTGGCATGCAACTCAGTTATAAAATACTAACCTGCAATAATGCTCAAGGTGGTTCCCCAGTTCCCTGCTCAACAACACAAAACTTTCTGGCACATTTTCTGACTCATTAAAAGTAAAGAGTTAAAATTTATTGGCCTAACTATTAGAACAATTTGAAATTGAAATGAGTTTTCCATTTTTTAATAAATAAATCACTTATCGAGTTATGAGCAATTGTGGTGATGTGACAACCGGTTTTTCTCCTTTATCGCAGTGTTGCATCCGAAATTCAGTTCAAAACACCAACTGAAAGATCTTATACCTTTACCAAAAAATGAAAACTATCTTTCGATTACATAGTTTCTAAATAAGAATTCCTGCCAATTTCATGCATTTCCGAACAAAAATGAATTTAAAAATATGTCAGAAAGTTACTCCTTTGCATTTAAGGGCAGCCTTAACTTTATGAACAGCCTTAACTTGACGCTCATGAAAAAACTCTTATTTTTAGTTTTAATTTTGGAACTCGCGAAATTTAAATTCAGAAAAAGGATGTCCTTTTGACACATTGTGGTAATTTTTTTAACTTTTAAAATTAAAATACATATTTTCCTTGGCACGCGTAACAGAAGTATACGATTTCTCACAATATGGGGAAAAATCCAATAAATGCATCCAAGTGAGGTAACAGTTACTGAAATTTTATTTGCTTGATATTAAAACCTCCACTTTACGTGTAATTATAAGCTCAATTAAAGTATTAGATCAAGAGTGTAACTCTAAATAAAACATAACTCTTAAATGTAAACTTAAATTTTTCATTAATAGAAATTAAATCTACAATGATTAGATGAAATAATGTCATTTTCTATAAATTTTAAATCATGACATCAGTCAAGAATTTTTTTGAAAAAGGAAATAACTTCCCTCTTTTTACTATAAATCACAGAAAGTGTTACCTCTCAATCTAAATCAATACAACACTTAGCTAGCTATAAGATATGGCTGCAGTATACAATCGAAGAAGTAAACAAAATATAGGAGCAATTTATTTGCAGTGAGTTTTACTACAGGTTGAAAAGATTTGATAGAATGTGACGTCATAGCTAGCTTTTTTTTCTTTTTCCTAAATTGTTTTCATGAAATTTGACTATCAGTATTAAAATAGATGTTTTAATTTTTGTAAAAAAACATTCAAATTAAGGTGCTACGTCATTTTACCGTTCTTATAGTTAAAGTTTTTATTTTATATATATAAAAAAATATGCATTTTCTGTTTTGAATGACGTCAATTTCAAAAATACAAAAATATAGCAAGAAAATCTGAATTTTTATTGGCAAATAAAATTGAAATACACGCGCTACTGTTTTTTTTTTTTTTTTTTTTTTTTTTTTTTTTTTTCCACATTATTGTTATTTTTAGGGTTTTAGTGTGTGGCAACAGGAAAGAAACGATTAAATTGGAAAATTTAAAAAAAGATATTTCTATAATGTTAAATTATGGAAGGTGGTAGAAAAAGAGATAAATAGTAGACTGATGATTTTTTAAAATAGACAGTGGTCTTTTCCACGTTCTAAAACGTACATCAAGTTTCGTGCAAATCAGTCAAAAATTGAAGATTTGTATAAAGGACATACACTCAGAGAACGGCTTTTATATACATATAGATATTAATGTAATATAATGTTGTATGATACTAACTAGTGAAACTACTAATTTGCAGTTGTTATAATTTCTGTAATTACTAACTAATTATAATTTTATTAATTAAAGTGCAAAAACATTATATTAGCAATTAGTTTTCATTGTTTTGGCAACCTGAAACTCTTGGTAGCTATTCAGTATTTTAATGCTGGGAAAAAAATCATAAAAATTTGATTTAAATCAAAAATCTGATTTTTTTTTATTTAAATAAAAAATCATTTTTTTACACTCTAAATAATAAACAACTAACCTTTCTTTAATTAAACTTTTTTACTTTACTTGGTTCATGTATGTTCCGATTGAATTTTATAATTTATTTTCCTCTTATTTCCTGATATTAAAAATATAAAAATTATGTACATAGGAGTGTTTCTGATGACAATACAGCACTTTAATGTTTTTGAACTTGATTATAAATTAATTTTAGATTTTTCCATTGTCCAGGTACAGATGATAAATAAGCAAATATCCTTTATGGTTACAACTGTATACAAGCTACAAAATAGTTAATTATATGCCAAAACACGCTCATTAATATGTGCCAATTGGCTGTAAAACTGCAACAATAAAATATATTAAAAATAAAGAGTGTAATATACAGTGGAACCCGGTTAAGACGCTCACGGTTAATACGCGATCCCGCTTAATACGCGGATTTTTTCGGATCCCTTGAACATCGCCCATAAGGCTAATGTAAAAAGATCACGTTTAATACGCGAACGGTTATGACGCGATCCCGCTTAATACGCGATAAATTTTCGGTTCTTTGAGGAAAAAAATCACGCTTAAGACGCGAATTCATTGATCAAGATGCGAATTTCTTCTTTCTTCTTGAGTGTTAACGATTTAGAGGATTTATATTATTCAGATAAAAAACACTGTTTCCGAATATTATTTTATTTATTTAGCAACAGATTATTAAGGCGAAAATTACTACTCGGAAATAGTGATAGATGTTTGAATAACAAAAACACCCCGTTAAATTAGCAAAACTGCAATTCTTCTTTGATCCCACCTCCTAACATTCTTTGTCTCTCGCTACGTGTACGTTTTTACTGCAGTAGAGAGAGAAAGGCGAATTCAGGTTACTTAGATACGTCACAAAAATTATTATGATTAGAGTTGTTCATACGTGTTGTTAGAGATGTTTTAAATGTACTTTATATCGCTACTGTGTTTTATAATGCATATTGGCAACAAAAAATGAAACTTGCAAAGATTAAATACGACTGCGATTGAATAATTCTCTTACGTTTACTTTACTTTTTGCTATATCAATATTTTATAAGGATAGTTTTTCTTAATATATTGATAATGAAGAACAGATTATAATGGTACTCAAGATTATACTGGAACAGATTATAATGGTATTACAAGTACTAAATATGATTTTAAAAACTGGGTTGTGCTTCAAAGATTTAATATTATTTTTCTTTCTGTTTAAAAAAATGAGTCTAGCAGGGGAATTATTTTTGGTTGCAACGCATTAATCGACAATAAATTCATATTGAAATCTATATTTATTTTCCGTTGTTATTCCAGTTTGTCCTATAAAAAGAAACAATACGTTAAAGTGGAATACAATTAAATTTCAATCTGAATATATGTAACAGACTCAACTTTCGACCGTAAACGTATAAATGAAGCCCAATTCCTACAACATTATATAAATCACGTTTAATACGCGATCCCGCTTAATACGCGACTTTTGGCCGTCCCCTTGAAACGCATCTTAACCGGGTTCCACTGTATTTATATACATATTTTAACAACACTTTTATTTGTTCATTTTCAATGATCAGCCAGGCACTTTTTCATAAGGTATATTCAGTCTGAGTTCTAATTTAACTAGTTTTAGTGAAATTAAAAAATTATTTTCAGTATTGCTTTTATTTTGTTTTATTAATTATGTTTAAGTTAAAATGTTTTAAATTTACTTGACTTTTGGTATTAAAAATTATTTTTCATATGTATAGTCTGGAAGCTGTAATAAGCAGATATAAAGTTGAACAGATTGTTGAAGGTCACCATCTTGGCGAACCTGTTTTGAAGGTAAATGTAAATATATAAATTATTTTTAAATATTGTTTTTTAAAAATTATTACTGATTTTTAGCTGTAAAATATAAGAATGTTAAAATATTCTAAGAAAAGTACATATTTTATAATTTAAATTTTTATTTATTTTAAAGGCCCCTTATGAATCGAAAGAACTAAGCAAAGCTGAAGAAGTTCAACAAAAATCTCAAGATATTTATGCAACACTCAGAGAAAGTAGAGAATCTGGCATTGCTAAACGCAACAAAGGGATTCGTATGAAAGGCTACTTGAATAAAAAAAGTACAAAAATATTTTATATATTTATAGCCTTTGTCAATAGAAATTTTCTGCTTTACCTTAATTTTTTAATAATTTTCTTATAAATTATTGCTGCTATATATAATTGCTCAGTATTCTTTATTATGTTTAACATACTTTAATTTTGATATCGTAATTTCTAGAGCAGATTTTATATATTTTTCTTTGTGTGTTTAAAATCTGTGTATTTTTTGCTGTAGCTTATTCATTTAGAAATAAAATTTCATCCTATAATTGAATTGCATGGTTTACAAATAATAAAATCGCACATAAATACAAGTAATACATAATAAACTGAGGTTGTTTTAATCAGATAGTTCAAAATAGCACATGATTTGTAATTTTAAATGGATTATTTTTTATATTTGTAAACAGGAAGTTGTTTTTTTAATTCTTCAAAATTTCTATTCTTTTTATACTTGTCTAATGTAGATTTTTTTGTTTATGTACGATTACTTGTATGTGATTAGAGTGACTGATTTAAAACTAGGCACAATTGAGAGCTGTGCTTTTTATGTGGGGATGCTGGGATAACATAACTGTGTAATCTAGTGTAATAATAGCGGGACACACTGGCAAAAAAAAAAAAAAAAAAAAATTTACATCTTGCTAAACCAGTCTCAAAGTTACTTTGACTGTTTATGATGCAATCTGTTTTGCTTGGTGTATAGTTTGTTGACAACAATTTTTTTAAATTTAAAATGAATTATGAACATTGTTTAACAGTATTATGAACATTGTTTTTTAAAGATTGGGATGTTTTAAAGCAAATGAACATATGGATAAGATCACTCATATAAATTATGGTCATTTGGAATCAAAGCAAATAAATCTAAAGTTATATTTGACTGAAATTGCTCAGACATATTGCTAAAATTGTGATTTTCTTGAATCAAACTAAGAGTACATCTAAACACTTTTTTTTTAATAGCTAAAAAGCATTGATTGTAAGCCGTGCATAAAAGAAAGGCTGTGATGTATTAATTATGTATATGTCACAAATTAGGTTTTATAAAAGAGCGTTAGCTAATAGTATCATTAAAATAATGTGAAAGGAAGTTATAATTTGATTCAGGAATCTCTTCATTGATTGAACTCTAACAGACATTTGCGAGTTCAATTGGAGACCCCATGAGCCATAAACATAGTTGCCAACTTGTACGGATTGGCCATACAATGTACGGATTTTGTTCTAAGTGTATGGTTGTACGGATGAACAGTACGATTGAACGGTTTTGTGCGGAAAAAAATGATCACGAAGGGTCATGGAAAAACGCGAATTTCGACAAAGATCGCATAAAAAACGCTAATTTCTTCAAAGGATCATAAAAAAAAGCTAATTTTGTCAAAGGATCACAAATTTCGTTAAAAATCGCGGAGGAAAATGCTAATTTTGTCGAAGGATCGTGAAAAAAAAACACTAATTTCTTCAGATCGAGGGGAAAAGACACTAATTTCGTAAACGGATCGTGAAAAAAAAACCCCGCGAATTTCTTCAAAGATTGAGGGGGGGGGGGGGGAGCACTAATTTCGTAAACTAATCATGAAAAAAAAATGCGAATTTCATCAAAGTTCGTCGGAAAAAAAACGAATTTCGTTAGAAAACACGTAAAAAACGCTAATTTCGTGAAAGGATCACGATAAAAAATGCTGATTTCGTCAATGATTCGCAAAAAAAAAAAAAAAATGTGAATATTGTCTAAGATTGCGTAAAAAAAGGTGATTTTCGTCAGAGGATCATGAAAGAAACCCTAATTTCGGCAAAAGATCGCAAGAAAAATTCGTATTTCGTCAAAGATCGCAGAAAAAACACTAATTTTGTCAAAGGATCATGGGGAAAATACAAATTTTGTCAAAGGATCGAGGGGAAAATGCAAATTTCGTCAAAAGACTGCGGGAAAAATGCAAATTTCGTCAAAAGATCGCGGGGAAAAATGCAAATTTCGTCAAAAGATCTGTTGGGATTTTGAATCCCGTTAATCAGGCGTGTGTAAGTGATAAATTGGGACTTACCCGTTTTCAGGATACTTATCTGTTTCAGTGTAAATCCACACTTTATTTTAATCCAATATGTGTTAGTTATCGTATTTTTTAATGCACCACTCTTTATCCCTCCTTTAACGAAAGAAATTGTAGACTATTTGTTATATCAAATGAATAAGCGGTAACACTTTAAGCTATTTAATTCATTGTTTAAATTGTAAAAAAGAGAGCATTTAACATGCCTCTTCTCTTGATTTAACTACATGTTCAGAATGAATAAAAAATGTTTACATTATACAAGTTACATAACAATAATAATCAATCAGTTTACTGTAGTTTATGAGTCCTAATTCATTCACTCAACAAGTCATTATCTTTATCAAAGGATTTTCAAGGTTAAATACATTTGAAGAAATTTATGGCTAAGTTGAAATGTTATATTATGTAACTGAAGAAATTATTCTGAGCACAGTTATTTAGCTTGATTTATGTCCATCAGTATCTTTTAACAGCAGCTGATTTGGCCTTAAAATTCCCCACTCAAAGAGAAATGAATAGAAACCCGTGTATAGGGAGATCGCCACTGTTTTTTAAATTATAATTAAATTTTCCGAAATCTTTTTAAAGCCGATCAAATTAGCGTGCTTTTAGAGTCTGCGGTGTCTGAACGGGGGTTAGCGAGCATAGCTCGTAGGGGGCAGAGCCCCCTAGTTTTGTTTAAAAAAAAAAAAAAAAAAAAAAATCTTGTCCAAATCTAAATCTGTTTTGGGGTTTTTGCTTTTTTAAGGCATCATCACCTCTATTCAAAATGCCCCCCCCCCCCCCAAAAAAAAAAAAGAGAACATTACCAAGCCATTTTACGCTCATTTTCCTTTCAAAAACTGGTAACTTTTTTTTAAATATTAACCTTTTAAAAAAAAAATTTTTGGTACACACTTTTGCAGCTTATTTTGTGTGCTGTTTAAAATTCTGAATTGGCTTCAGAAATCAAAATATGAAAAACAAAAAATACCAAACCATATCTCAGTATGTTTTCCTTTAAAACATCTTCAATTAAAAAAAATATTAATACAGTATGGAACCATTTATCTGGAAACCAGTTAACCGGAAAACCAGTTATCTGGAATGATATTTCTGATAAACTGTTTTCAGAATCTTTGCAGAAAAAGGTGTCATACACTGCCAGTTTGACATAGGCTTTGCTTGAAACAATTGTATAATTTGATGACAACATCTAGTATTTGAAATGAAAACATATTTAGTTGTATTTTAGATGCTTTAATTTTTATGCAGAAGAAACAGGAGAATTTTTGTTCCTAAGGGATTCCCATAAATTTCTTTTTTTTAAACTCTGGTTAACTTTTGATCTTTCTTGCATTGATTTTTAATCCAAGTAATCTAATAATTTAAAATCAGAAATAATGTCACAACCACACATATTCCACAAATCTTATCAAATGGATACTGCTTTAATGCACAACCAGTTAACCGGAAAAACCAGTTATCCAGAATACATCTGACCCCAAGCATTCCGGATAAATGGTTCTGTACTGTACTTATTCAAATAAAAAAAAATTCTGAAACTTGCTTTTCTCTTTATCTCAATGCCTTTGAAGATAAGTTCTCATTTTGATTCTTCTTTAGAACATTTTCAGTTCTGCACATGTTCTGGAAAACCTCAAATTTTCAGCAGAGAGATCAGTTTTAAAAGAGGGAGGTTGGGGGTGATGTTTCATATTATTTAAGTTTTCTCAGCAACTTTTGATCAGAATTGAAAGTTTAATATATCTAAACATCAGAAATCAAACTTGCAATCACTATAGTGAGGGTCCCTTAGTTCGTTATGATAGATTTTCATTTAAAAATATAAAATTATGTAAATTCGAGGGTGTTAAAGGCAGCGGGACCCCCATCATTAGGTTCATTTAGAACGATTTTTGTTTAAATATATAATTTTATTCAATATTGATTTTAGGTTTATTTAAAGTTATTATCAGGGTACCTGGGTTATAGCATTCTTTCATTTAAATTATAAAGCAACTGCAGCGTGCATATCATGGGCAGTGTATGCTGTCAAAGGCAGTGGAATCCTCAACTCAAGTTTCCTTTGAATAATTTTCATAAAACAATATAAAATCATACAAATTTGAGTGAGTGTATGCTGCCGAAGGCAGTGGGGCCTCCAACGTTAAGATCATTTGAAAAGATTTTTTTTTAAATATGTTGAAATTTTCAAGACTGATTTTAGGTATATTTAAGGTTATTATCACGGACCTAGGCAAAGATGGGTAGGTCAGCTAGTAATAAATAAAATAAAACTTACATATGCAGCTTGTTTGTTTATAAACATAACTGCAGATGAGGAAAAGGTTTGCTCATGGATTTATGCTTTAGGAAAAAAGAAGAAATAAAAATAAAAAATTTAGAACCGAAATCGAGAGAGAACAACATATCTTAAAATAATGACTTATTTGTTTGATATTTCTCCTATCCAGGTTTATTTTTTCATAACTGGCCACCTCTGGCGACCAGTTTGGTCGGCCTTAAATGCATGCTAAGCGTTACAACATGTTATTATTTTTTTTTTATTTAATTTATTTGCTTAATCCTTCGCGAAATTGGAAGATTCTAACCGAGAAATGAAAAATTCAAGATCATGGCAGCATTTCATATATTTTTTTATGTTATGTATTTCATCTTTCTTGGCAAAAACCACTTAACTGACTTAGGCATTTGGATTCATGTCCATCTGCTTATCAGTTGTAATACGTTACCTAATGCGGAGATTTTAACACATCTTCCGTAATTAGGTCTTCTGCCTTTGGCGCAATTTAGCCAATACGACACCTGAGAGATCCAGTGTCAGGGTCAACAAAATTAACGTGAATTTAACATTTAAATTACAAAAATTGATACTACTTAGTTATCCTGTCGACCAAAAATCTATCGCCAAACTATAAGATTAAATACAAATAATGGTTGATCGTAAATGTCACATTCACTTGATTTTAAGCAAGTTACACGTGTTTACGTCATCAAGTTTTTTTTATTTCGACATTTTATTTGTATTTTTATTAATGTTATACTAATTTATTTGTTCTTTCGTCATTTAAAATAAAAATTATGTCAATTTGTATAATTTGGCGAGTGGTTTGGCGTTTTATATAATTTGGCGAAATTGGTCGACGGGATAACTAAGTAGTAACCAAAAATTTATTGAGAAATATTTGTAGCTTGCATCTCTCAAAAAAATATTTATGTATAATTCCATGTTATAATTTTGATGCAGCTCTTTCACCATCAAATAAGTTCTACCGCATAATAACCACCTCGGCATCAACGGAAAATGTTAAGTTATAGTGTAAACAAATAGTATCTTTTCGAAATATACCAAATAAGTTGTTCTGATACGATTAAGTAATAATAATAAATGATTCACACTCAATGAATAGCGAGCTCAGTTTTAAAGCTAAAATTTATTTCGTTGTACGTCACGAACAAAGTTGCATTCGTGGTTTGACAACTATAAAAATCACAATCAGGTTAATTATTCTTAATTCCTTCCCTGGACATCTCCTTTTACGAATGATTACTTTCATGGCTTAATATTTTTAATTGCCAAAATGGATGAATTGCTATTATTGTTTACTTTGATGAAATGAGATATTGAGTTGTCAGCCTAATTTCAAGTGAAGTTGTCTCAGAATATATTTGAATGTAATTTATCGCTTAAACATTAATTATTTTGGAACGATCTTTCGAAAAATTGAACTTTTATGGAGTTTTATTGGAAAAAATAATTTTCATTAGAAATAGCCGTTTAACATATGAAAAGCGAAGTTGTCAGCCGTATTTAGTTATAACAGTTAGCTTATTTTATTAGAGATGAAAGAAGTGCATTTTAAATTGAACTGATGTATGTATTTTAAGTTTCTGTGTTTTAATGAAAGTTGTGTATTTTAAATGAAATGAATGATGAGTTTATGCTTTAAATGAAATGATGGTGATGGAACACTATTTGGCGATTTATTACCTGCGCCCTGTTAACATAAAAGTACCAAAAGGGCCATTTGGCATTTAGAAATTGAATCGGTCAGCCCGGAACTGTTGATGACAGTCAAATGTCTTGCACTTTTATTATATAGATGGTAGGATACATAAAATGATAAAAAAAATTGGGAAAAATGTTTTTGTGCATAAATGAGACAATATGTCTCATTTAGGTCTCATATGTCTTATATGTCTCACAAGGAGAGGGCCAACCTTGTTAATCACAGATTTTGATTATTTTAATATATGTTGTAGGGTAGAGGCCCCTTAGTGTCAGGTTCAACGGATTTTATCCAATGCTCCTTAGTTCTTGAGAAACCGGGGGGTCTAATATTAGTACACAACTTAAATACTTACTTTGCTACAACGACGATAGGTCAGTCGTAGCTCAGTTGGTATGGTGTTAACCGGCTGATTGGCGGGCCCGGGTTCGATACCTGAGTGCGCTACATTTGTTTTTCTCATTTTTTGTTTTATAAATTTACTTGTAAGTGTAACTTAATAATCACACTGTCAATTAAAATTTTTAATATTGTATATCAATTATAATTTTAACCTATTTAATTTTTTACTTTTAACTGAATAGTTGTAATAAAACATCATAAAACTGTTATTTTTTTTTTTATAAAAAATCACTTTTAAAATGTATTTCATATATTCTTTATCGATGCAATGATATTGAGCAATTGTGTCAATTCGTGATTTTAAAGAAACATCATTTAAGCATTGCTTTAACAAAGGAAGTCAATGAGATAATACTATTATTCTGTTTTTAAAGTAACAAGCATAATCATATTAAAAATTAGCATCAGAATTAAATTACAACCGATTTTTTGCATATTAAAGATTTTTAAATTTGTAATAAGTATGCTTGCACTTTCAGTTATTTTGCTTTCCCCTTTATCTTTTTTCTGCTTTTATTTTATTAGAATATTCCTTTTTTTTTTTTTTTATCATAACTAGATGGCACCACAACAGAATTTGTCACGATTTTGGAATTTTTATCATTCAATAATAGATCCAATTTCTTTTTAAACCTCTTTAATGGATGAGAAATAATAGTTTACAAATAAGAAATGATAAATTTAAGTTTGTTAACATTATAATTAATGTTTGGTGTTAAAAGTTTTAATTGAAATTATTAAATTATAATTACAACTATATTTATAAAACAAAAAATGAGAAAAACAAATGTAGCGCATTCAGGTATCGAACCCGGGCCCTTGGATCAGCCGGCAAATGCCATGCCAACTGAGCTACGACTAACCTGTCATTTTTGCTGCGAAGTAAGTATTTAAGTTGTCTACTATTATTAGACCCCCCTGGTTTTTCAAGAACTAAGGGGCATTGGATAAAATCCGTTGAACCTGACACTAAGGGGTGTCTACCCTACAACATATATTAAAATAATCAAAATCTGTGATTAACAAGGTTGGCCCTCTCCTTGTCAGTAGGAATTTTATATGATAGATCTAATTCTTCATGTACTCTTCTTGCCAAAAAATTAATAAATTTCTGTGTAACAGAGAAATATATAATGTTGTTATAAAATACTATAATGTTCTGATGCCTCTAGAAGGTAATCTATTGTATGAAGGTTAATGGAATTTGGTGTATGCAATGAAACATGCTTCTTTGGTTTCTCAAGAAAAATAATAGTACATAAAGTCATATCTAAGATGAATTGTGATGTTACATAAATATGTGTGATAAATTAATGCATAATTGTCAAATGAAACAGTAAGCATAAAACTTCTTAAGATGACAACATCCCTTATTAATTTGTTAAATTGTCCAATATAACTACTTAAATAACTGCATTGTTAGAAATTTCATCTAAGGATAATGATGAAAATTCTCATCCTTTTATCTTCACAGATTGACTATGCAAACAGTTATGCAAATCATTTATTCTTGTGAACAATATCAAAATTTCTTCTAGCGGAGACATTGTCGTAATTTATTTTAAAATCTAAAACCACATGTTTCTCTATGTACATTAGGGTGGAACGAAAAAAATAAATTTTTAATTTCGATATGTAATAGAGGAAAAAAGTTGTCGAATGCCTTTGTTAAGACAGTGTTAAAATATTTCAACAAACATAATATATTTAGAGGTGCCGCAAAAGACTTGAATATATGTATTTTTAAGTAGATTTTACGAATTTTGATAAATTTGGTTTAATAATAATTAAAAAAAAAAATATTTTAAATACCAAATGCCTGTTTTTAATTTTTAAATAATACACATAAACTACTTTACAGTAGATATTTACAGTTTTATACTGCATACCTTTAATATTTATGCTACTAAATATTGCATCTTTTAATTTCCATTTTTTTAGATTTTAACAGTATTTTGTAATAACATTTTGATTAACCTTACTTTTAACTTAAAAACGCGGCAAAACATTTTTTTGTTCTGAAAATTAATAGTCAAATGGAGAACAGTACTTGTTTTGAAGTGACCTCTATTCAGGCAGAATAATATTGCCTGGTGTAGGGTAGCGGAGGAGGAAGAGAAGCATGTAACTGTAGCAATGGTCTGGTCACATGTTTCTGTCGTCAGTCAGTGCAGGCAAACAAATTGTTTGAGTAACAAATGTTTTTATGCTGTTCTTTACTGGATTTTGTTTTGTTTATGAATATGTCAGTTTGAATATTTGTATAATAATTTATTAGTTAATACTTTATCTTTAGAGTGATGGCAGTGTTAAGAGCAGTTCAGACCAGACAAAAGTAAGAATGCCCAATTTTTGGGTACCATAAACAATTAAGTGTTATAAGATTTTCAACTTATTATGACAGTATGAAATATTATCTTTATATTCGACATCAGCTGAAATCAGACAAAACATCAAAAGAATGAACGGTGAGTGAAATACTTGATATACTTATTAAGAAAGTTGAATATATTTGGTCGCCAGTATCTATTCCAGTAGAATACACACTCACATGTTAGAAATGGGAAAAACCTATCACGATAAATACAGAAGCATTTTAAGATCAAAAGGTAGAAAAGGTACAGAAAAATATGATTTGATTGCAGTAAAATTTTTAAATTGAAGCAAACGTCTTTTTTATGTAGCAACCTGTAAGTGCAAAGGATTTTCTGTCTGTAAGTGCGAAAAAAGAAAAAAAGTACCTAAACTTGAGAAAGATTTTTTACTTGACCAAAGAACAGTGAGAAAAATGTGTATAAGTGGAGACTATAAAGTTATTTCCAAGATTTTAACACAAAGAGAAGAGAGGAAGCAACAGGTAATACAGCAACAATTAAAGTACAAGTACAATCAGAAATTAGTAGTTAAGGCTACTAGAAAAGCTGAAAATGATGCCATTCAATCATATCCTGAGCAAATATTTAAAGGAACCTTAATATACAATCCCAAAAATTCCTCTACTTCTTTTTTGGATTCAACTACAAACGAGCAAATGCGAGTAGCACTTCCAACAGTAGCAAGTGCTTGTGACCGAACTGGGGTTTCAGATAGAGTTGCTGCGACTATCGCAAGTGCTGTTCTGTTCTTAAAGATGTTGGAATGATTACAGAGGAGATCAACAGTAAGGTAATTCATAGGATGAAAATTCGAAGAGAGAGAGCCAAGAATCGAACAAAGGAGAAGTAAGAAGCCTTAACCAAGTTGGAGATAATATAGGTTTGTTTTTTGATGGAAGAAAAGATAAAACAATTGTGTAAGATAAAAAAGTAAACACATTTTACAAAAAGACGGTCATCTAAGAACATATTTCTTTAGTAAAAGAGTCGAATTCATCTTTTCTAGGACATGTAACCCTTGCTTTTGGAACAGGTGAAGCTATAAAAAATAGGATGACAGCCTACTTTAATGGTAACAATCATTTTAACATATCAACTGTAACTGTTATTGGGTGTGATGGGACAACCACAAACACTGGAGTTAATAACGGTGTGATTGCTTTAACAGAAAATGATGTAAATAAGCCACTGCAGTGGCTGATTTGTTTGTTGCACTTAAAGGAATTGCCTTTGCACCACCTGTTTCGTGAATTAGATGGAAAAACAAAGGGTCCTAAGGAATTTGTCAGGGTTTATGGCAAACAACTTGAAAATTGTAACGAACTTCCAGTGGTTAAGTTCTTGCCACTAAAATTTCTAAAAATTCCAATGGCTGCCATTTTTAAACAAGATGGCGGATGAAACTGGCCAACGAACTTGGTCGAGACATCAGTATGTACTATGCATATGAAAAATTTCATCCAAATCGGTTCAAAAATTCGAGAGTTACAGCATGACAAAATTCAAATATAAATATACATATAGTATATATATAATTATATTAATATTATTAATATTTATTGTTAATTTATTAAAATTAAAACATTGAATATGGTTAAATAAAATAAATGATTGTTTTTTGTATTTTATTATTCTTTTCAATTAAGGGAATTATTATCTTTGTCAAAATACTTTTGAGCGCTACTGTATTATTTAAAAAACTGTGTTTAAACAACTATTTGTAAGCAAAAAAGTAAATACAACAGTTAAATTCAAACTGATATTACATCTTGATTTTTTTGAAAAAAGCCCATTAATTTCACTTTTTGAGAAAATTAATGCAAAAATTTACATCAATTAAACTTAATATTATTGTTGTTATAGTAAATAAACATCTATAGACTGCTGATAAAAAAAATATTTGATTTTAAAAATGTGAAAATAAAACAGTGAAAAAAATCCTTATTTTTAAGGCTCTTGCGGCACCTCAAGATATAAATTTAGAACGAAAAAACTTCGTAGATTTATTGTTAATACACAAAGACAACTTTTAATTGCTATTAGAAAATTATTTACTGAAAAAAATATTTTGCCCTATACTTTCGTTCCACCCTAATGTACATACACCGAATTTTGTTTCAATACGCCAAATTGATACCCACCATTCCTAGAAGGCTAAGAATAACTCAAGTTATATTTTGATCACTCAGAATGTAGTCAAAAAGCACATAAGTGGTTATTCATTGTCTGCTTATTAATGAAATTAATGAATTTATCAATACTTTTTAAAATCTCTAGTATTTTGAAAATTTTTTTTTAAATCTATAATGTAGTATTTTGCTAATTTATATTTCAAAATGTGAAGTGCTATAATTCATAGAATGTTTATGTCGTGACTTAATTCTCAGGTTGTTTTAACCCAGGTCAAGGGAATCGCAAGTGGAAAAATTTATACTTTGTTCTCAGTTCCAAAGAGCAACAACTTCTCTTTTTTGATAACCCACGGGTAAGACCAATATTCTTACTTATATTCTGTGTGTCATGACTACAAAATTTGGAAGGGGCTTCTTTATTCTTTTAGGTCATTTTAAATAAGTAGTTATTTTCAAATAAATTGAATAATTGGAATATTCAGTAATAAAACATATGAGAATAAATGTTCAAAGTAATTACTAGTACTGTTTTTATGGAATCAACATTTTATTTATTTTACACAAAAGGTTCAATCACTAAAAGTTACAGAAAATTGGAGATTTTCAAATTATGAGGCAAGAAGTTGAAGGAGGCCTTCACCCAAATAGTTTTGAAGCATCAGCATCCCATGTAGCACGAAAGCTCCCGAAAACTTCCCCAGGAGCTCCAAGTCATCCCAAATTCCTCCTGATACTAAAATGACAAAATGGGCACTTCCTGAGGAATAGACTTTTAAGATTTCCTCAGGAGTGAGCTCCCAGTGATGTCCTACAGAGCAACGTCCGAGGACGTCAGTCCTGTGGAAGTACCTGGGAAGCCATTCCTGGGGAAGCACCTAGGAAGTCATTCCTGGGGAATGTATTTCTGGGGAGGTATTTAGGAAGTCACAGTGCTGGTGCCATCTCATGAGTGAATCTGGAATAAAATAATTAATTTTTTTGTCAAAAAATGTGAATTCGATTTTTATTGAAGTCAGTTTTTTATTACTAATTATCGATTTATTTTGCTTAGTACATCAGATAACTATTATAAACTTTTAATTATTTTTATTTATTGAATAACTTTTAACATTTTTAAGTTTAAATATTTAAATTAACTTAAGCCATTATTTAAAATAATGATTATTATTATATATCTTTAAATCCAAATTTTGTTAATTTATTATTTTGTTTTATTCTATATTATTCTTTTAATATTATTTTTTATTTATTAATCAAGGAATCATTTAATTTATTTAAATTAACTAGGTAATAAATTTCTAAATAGGGGGCTGATTTGTGCCACATAATTTTTTTTCTATTTAAAGGTTAATCTACGAAGAGAGTTTGTCCTTGTGCGTGTGTGTGTGTGCGTGCAATGCTACAAAATTCTACCCCAAGTAGCCGTCTTGCTGTGAAATAAAAATTCTTCACACTTTAAAGCTCTGAGTTCGCTATTTTGTCAAAATATGAAAAAGCTTATAATAGCACTTAAAAAGAGCACATTTTATGTTGAAATTGCACATTTGGTTTTTAAAAATATAAATAATGCAGGGTCCACGATAAGAGTTTTGTTTGGGAAGACTTTCTTTAAAAGTATAAATTCTTCGGGTAAAAGATATAAATTCATACAAATTCCAGGTTTATTTAAGTTTATTAACTTGACCCTAATGCAGGGGCGTAGCTACAAAAATTTTTTCGGGGGGAGAGTTCAAAATTTTCCCAACTTATAATTCAAAAATTTCCCAACGTGAAACAAATTGCTCTATTTTCCAACTAAAATGATATATTCAACGTGTGTTTAATGATAATAAAAAGGAAAAAAAAAAAATCCAAAGAAAAATGTTTCAACTAAAAACATAAAAATTAAAATTATTGGTTCATTTAATGAAAGTTTTTGTCTTCAATTGTGTGCAAGTCATAATCGTACTTCATATGAAAATAGCATCATATTTTTAGATTTTTGAGAAAGGAACAAAGTTTTGGAGGAAATGTATTAGAGACACTGTTGATGGACAACAGTAAAGAAATTCAGGTCGGGTAGATGTATGATATTTTCGTAGCACAGAGAAATATAATGAGAAACTGAGTGTGGCTGCTTTTTGTATTTTTGTATTTTTTTTTTTGAAAGTTTAACTATTTTACTATTACAGAACTCAGAAAGGTAGTCAGCAAAACAATATATATATATATTTACTTTTTATTTAAAAAAAAAAAAAAAAAGAAAGAAAAAGTGTTTTAAAAATCTATAATTTCCCAACTCTAAGCTCAAATTTCTCAAGTTCACATATATTGGGGGGGGGGGGGGGGAGGCTCCTCCCATAACCCCCCATCATGACGCCTCCCCCTAATGTTCAGCTCATCTGAAGAGAAAATATTTGCTAAATAGAAAGTGTCTACTATTATAAAGTTTCTGTTATAGATGTTTTACTATTTTTTTTAAGCATAAGTTTCATTTATTAATTATTTTTCTATTATCTTTTTCATATTTCTTTACATAATATTATAATTTATATTTTTATTAATAAAAGTGAAGTCTCCATTTTGTAAATCATTTTGTGCTATATAAGATATAAAGTTAGAAAACATAGATAAATATTTATCTATATTTTCTAAAAAAACGTTATTTTTTAAATTTCTAATATTTTCTAAATTTCTGCAGAATTCTAAACTCAGGGTTATTTTTCATTGACTTGTTTAATTAAAACTTGCGTTTAGGAAAATTATTTTTCATGGGGATCCTCTGCTCCGCTTTTAGCTTGCAAACATGCCTATAGAATGCATAGAATTTTTATTCATGTATCAGTACATTCTGAATAATACAGGCCCGCCTCCAATCACTTTTGTCAGGTGAAGAATATGCATGTAGCTTGCTGGAATGTGTGCAATACTTGTGAAAGGGGGAAAAATGCGCTATTCCGAGAATTAACAAGCAGTAAACTGTTTCATCTTACGCTCAGAGGCAACTAAGGAAAAAACTTTGTTGGTGCATCAGAAATCTCTAAAGATTCGACCAATGTCACTGTCAACGAAAAAAAAAAAAAAATATATATATATATATTGCTTTGAAATTTTTATCTAACTCAACCTGTTTTCGGTATGTAAAGATGGAATTTTGCTATAAATTTTTAATTCACTTCCTGAAAAAAAAATAGAGAGGGTATGTTTTTATAATCGAGTTCAATGACCATGCCAAATTAATTTATTATAACGGACACATTTGGGAAAAAACAAGAATTCGACGTGATTTCAAAGATCAACATTGAATGATTATAAAAGAGTGGGTTTTTTTTTCTTTAACTATTTCTGTTTTTATATTTGTTAGGTAGAAAAAAAAATAAATAAGATGAAAGAGGAAAGTAGAAAATGAATTTAAATTTATTAAAATTGGGAGTTAAAAATATATTATGTAGATTTTTTAATATGAATTAGAGAGGAGAAAGTTTACTATTAATAATGGCCAGTGATCGTTAGTGGTTAGGATAAACATTGCATGTGAGAAATGTAAATAAATATAACTTGGTAACTTCATGGTAAAATATAAATAATAAACTCTAGACTCACCTGAACTGAGAAAATATTTCTTGCTTGAAAATTGTATATGTTGAACATATTTAAATTGTGCCAAGTGTTAAATATTTACTTTAGAACCTTTATAATTAATAATTCTCTAGTATACAATTGTAATAAATTAATTTGGCATTTTATGATAATATTAAGAGACACGTAAATCAAAACACAGAAAAATACACAAATATATTTAAATAAACAATTTTCTTTATTAAAGTATTATTTTAATTAAATGGGGGGAATGGGGAGAGAAACAAGATGCATCTGTTTTTTACAATTATAATATCAAAATGTTTCATTATTATATTCGAATATATTTAAATTTTTACTCTATAAAATATTGAAGGTCTATAGGATTTACATCAAAAACATTAAAGATAAATTGATACTGATCATTCCAACATCGTTAACATTACTGCTGTAAGAGTTCCACCACATAGTTCGATTTTTAGTTTATAGAGACGATAAATCCTACATTTCATGTCGTAATATACAATAAGACTACTGCAAGATTTATATATCCAAAAAGAAAAATCATTTCGGAAATCTTGTTAGGCCATGCCCAGAAAAACTGTAACCTTCATACCTGTTCATAGCATCCTTCAAATATCATAAACTAGTAGATCTAAATTTATCTTCATAGATGCATGTTCACAATATAAAGGACGTATGGCGTAGGACGGCCCATATTTGAAATCTTTATGCCGATCGTTGAAACACATCCCGAAATTTTTCTTCTTCGTCATCTCTTTTTAAAGAAAACGTTTTATGACGTTGGTGACAACAGAACTGTACATAACGAGGTTGTGAAACGAATTTATCCAATACCTTTAGAAATTTTACTTTGATGTAAGATTTAACTTTAAGATTATTTTTAAGTAATATATTAAGATGGCAATATCAAGCGAAGGGCCCGTTTAGCCCGACGCCGATATGCCAGGAAAAAGAAAAAAGGCGGAGCCGCCGAGAGCGGAATACGTCCACTCGCGGTAGAATCCAGATAGGGAGAGAGCGATGCTATTCCCAAACAGACGCTACAAAAACCCGTCGTTAGGAACGGACGTCGTTGATTGGCTGATTTAAAATCGACGATGCCACACAGAGTAATAAAAGTGTTTGAATAAAATGACTTTAAATGATGAATTTTAGATTTGAAAATTATTATAAAAATATTCTATTACGGTAGAAAGTATTAAATTTAAGATTATTATTTATTTATTATTTTATTATCGATAATTTTTGACGATCTTTTATGGCGATTAAATTAAAATTGTTTTTAAGTGAAATTTAACTGAAAAACGAACTTAACGAAAATTAATGAATATTTAAATGTAGAATTTAAATTTTGAAAGTAAAGAAGTTTTTTGATTTAATTTAAATATTTTAAAATAGTTTTTTAAATTAATTTTAATTGGAAAGGATGTTATTATATAACAATATTTATTGTATGTAATGATAGGATTTTGTAATTCAGTTTAATCCACTTCCTAATATGGTAGAATTGTACGAATTTGTACAAAGATACGTTTACAATGACAATTCGGCAATTAGAAGAAAACAATAGATTTACTAATGCGCAAATAAAAACTAGCGAAAATAGACCAAATAGCTTAAAACTGCAACAATGAAACATTTTAGATACTGAAAAGGTGGAAGATAAATTATAAATTAAAAACGAAGTTTGTAACTTTTTTTTTTTTAAACATCCTTTTGTCAGTTAATTGTTTAAGATTATTATTAAGATTTATAGGTTGAGAAATCAATATAGAAATCTTAAAAAGATAGTTTAAATAATGTTTATATTTTTCCTGTTGGCCTGTCTTAAAAAAGAAACGGATAAAAAATTATATATTTTTTAATAAATTCACTTAATAGTATTTTCAATCAGGCATGAACAAATTGGTAAATTTTTCATAATTGAGTTTGCTTCACACGCCAAATTAATGCATGGTGCAGAGGGAGCATGTGCCCCAGACGGCAGAAAGAAAGACGAGGGGGTGGGGGGCAAAGGAAGATTTTGTTTGTCATTTGATACTAAAATGTATATATATATATATGAAATACAAAGAAACTCGCAAGCAATTGTTAAACCTATGGGAGCGTTCTTTTCAAATTTGTAAAAGTAACTAAAAAAAAAAAAATCTGCAACCAAAATTGAAACAATAAACACTAACTAGGTTAGAATTCAATCCCAGCTAATCTAAGCAAGAAAAAAAATCATTTAAAATTATTAATATGCAAGTGAGAAATTTTTTAAAAGAACTCTCCCATAGGTTCTTCCCATTTCTTCGAGTGACTAGTGTAGGCTCTTAACGATCAAGCTAATGTTAATTCTATGGAAGCGTTATTTACATATTTCTTGCTAGTATTCTAATTATTATTATAGGATTTTTATTTATTTATTTTTTTTTGCGTACGGTATCGGCGGTTGATAACATTTATTGTGCAAGGAAGAGGGGAAGGGGGTGCCAAAATCCATGTTTTCACTGGGCGGGAAAAAGGCTAGTTTCGGCCCTGCATTGTAACGGAAATTTTTGAGAAAAAACATAAAATGCAGTTTAAAAAAAATTAGATGTGATTTTCAAGATGAACACTCAATTTTTATATTTTTACTTTTATACTTATTCACATTTAACTAGATACATATGTACATATCAGAAATATCCTTATTTTAAATATCAAAAACTGAAAAATATTGTTTTCATTTTTAACCTACTTGAAAAAAAAAATGGGGGGGGGGGGGGGGGGAGGGTTCTCAATTCGACGCATATTATATATACAGTACAGGACCCATTATCCGGAATTCCAAAATCCGGAAGGACCCGAAATCCGGAAAAAAAAATTTGAAAATTTTCTAAATTTGTAATTTTTTACTACAATTTTGTGATTTTTGAAATTTTTCAAAAATTTTACAGATTCCTAATTTTTTTTTGGTCTGTTGTGTTGCAATGTGTAACCACTAAAATATGTTACATTAGTGATGGGGGAACACGGTTGCCCCACCCTCCCCACCCAAATTTTAAAAAAAAATCGGTTTATTTTGTCAAATTTTAGTTTAAAATTTATATTACGATTCGTTATTTAAAAAAATAGTCAGATATTTCACATCCTCCCTCTCTCACTTCGACAAAATATTATGGCTACACAATTGTATTACTACTTTTGAATCAAGGGTGATTCTAAGTAAAAAAAAAAAAAAAAAAAATTCTCAAATTCACAGAAAATTTTTAAGTTTACAGAAGAGGGAGGGGGCTCCTCGGCACTAATTATGAGTTTTTTCCATGATCTTTTAACGAAATTCTCATTTGTGCACGATCTTTTGGTGAAATTAAGGGGATTTTTTGTGATCCTTTGAAGAAGTTTTTTTCGCTATTTTTTGACAAAATTTGTATTTTTTTCGCGAGATTTTGGCGAAATTTGCGTTTTTTCCCCGTGATCCATTGACTAAATTTGCATGCTTTTCGCGATTCTTTGAAGAAATATTTTTTTGCTATCTTTTGACGATTTTTTTTTTTTCGCGATCTTATGACGAAATTTGAGAATTTTTTCCGATCTTTTGTCGAAATTGCAGGGGAGTTTTTCGATCCTTTGAAGAAATTTGTGTTTTTTCGTGATTCTTTGACGAAATTTGCGGTTTTCTCGCAATTTTTTGACGAAATTTGGGAGGACCCGAAATCCGGAAAATTCCAAAATCCGGAAAGCCTTTGGTCCCGAGGATTCCGGATAATAGGTCCTACACTGTATATATCTCTATATATATGTGTGTGTGTGTATTTACTGATTTCTTCAAAACTATGCGACCGATTCTTATGATTATTTTATTATTTAAAGAGGATACTATCGCATGTGATCCATTTAAATTTTATCAAAATTGGTTCAATATTTTTTTTAGAAATTCATCTAAAATAAAAAAAAGTAAAATTGAACTTATAAAAGTATTTCGCTGAAGTCATTATTTTATTTTATATTATTTTATTCTTTTTATTTGTTTATTTTGGTTAAAATAGTTATATTATAAACTTTAGTTTTGTTTAGGAATTAGAAATTTAAAAGACAATTATTTATGTTACCTTAAATAATTATTGATATCTTTTTTTTAGTTATAAATTTAAAATCGTATCTAATATATATCTAATATATATATGCAGTTTTAAATGCAGTAATAGATACATAATTCCTGGTACACGAATGATAAAATATATGTATGATTTCTATTTACTTTCATAAAAGGAGAAAGAAATGCAGCAATACCTTATAAACGAGTTCTGTTCAACTGCCCTGTAGCATGATCAGTAGAGCATCCGTGAGTACCCAGGTTCAATCCTTGGAGATGGAAAAACTTAAGAAAATTGTTTCCTTGAAATATCGTCCATTGATTTCGTGTGCGTGGCAAATAAATGTATCAATAACATCCGTCTAATTAATTTAGATTCTTAAAATATATTTTGTGTATTTATTTCTAAAATAATTAATTAAATACTTTCTATATTACGTCGAATAATCATAATTTTGAATTTTTTTAAGCACGTTAAGTGACCTTGAAATTTCCCAAATTTCTCCAATATCACTTCCCAGAATCTTTCCAGAACCTCCTAGGGAGGAATCAAAGGGAGGTCCTGGGGAGCTCGCCAGGATGCTATAAGGTGGACATTTACTGTTCCTGAGGAGCTCCTGATGATATTTTTCTGCATCCTGGAGGATGACGCTGTTTTATTGTCAATCCTCCTGGGGATGTCCTGGGGAAGCAAATGTGCTATATGGGATATGTAATTGTATTTCCATTTCAATTCATAAGAGTTAAATCTACTGAAACCACTTGAATCTTACTTGCAGGAATACTAATTTGGAAAAAAATCAAATACAGTATGGAACCATTTATCCAGAAACCAGTTAACCGGAAAACCAGTTATCCGAAATGATATTTCTGATAGACTGATTTCAGAATCTTTGCAGAAAAAGGTGTCATACACTGCCAGTTTGACATAGACTTTGCTTGAAACAATTGTATAATTTGATGACAACATCTAGTATTTGAAATGGAAACATATTTAGTTGTGTTTTAGATGTTTTAATTTTTATGCAGAGGAAACAGGAGAATTTTTGTTCCTAAGGGATTCCCATAAATTTCCTTCTTTTAAACTCTGGTTAACTTTTGATCTTTCTAGCAGTGATTTTTAATCCAAGTAATCTAATAATTTAAAATGAGAAATAATGTCACAACCACACATATTCCACAAAACTTATCAAATGGATGCTGCTTTAATGCACAACCAGGTAACCGGAAAAACCAGTTATCCGGAATACATCTGACCCCAAGCATTCCGAATAAATGGTACTGTAGTTGGTTGAAAGCTTCAAATAATAAATGAAACCAATTAAAAATATAATGACTTTGCAGAATGACATTGAAGCTGCTGATCTGCAAATTTACTAGTTAAAGATATAATCAATATTTAAAGTGTTTCTTACAAAGTTATTTTTTTTAAGATTAATTGTCAAACACTGAAGACAGAAAACAAAAACTTTCAAACATCTCATGTGACTTAAAAAAAATTGTCTGTTTGTATGGGAAGGGCTGAAATCTCCATGAGCACCTCTTTTTCTTGTCCCTTGATGTCTTAATAAATCACAAGTACACTACCGCTCATTAATTTCAATACACCCCTTATTTTTTCAGTTTTTCCAAAAAATACACAAAGTAATAAACTCTCGCATGAATATAATCTTTTGTTCAAGCAAAGAAACATATTTTGTTATATAATTTAGCATACACAACAGAATTTTGTCTTAAATCTTCCCTTCATCAAAATAAACCACCTTTAGAAGCAATCATCGCCTCACACACACTGAGCATTCTATTGATTAGTTTGTCCAAAATTTCAAATCCAATGTTATTCTAATTGCTTTTAATCACCTCCCACATATGACTTTGGCTTGTACTATTTAAATCTCTGATGCACCTGTCCAAACGATCCCAAAGTAGTTAAATGTGGCTGCAATCTGGACTCTCAAATGGGCAAACCATATTTTGGAGTAATTGTTGACATTGTTTGGATTGAATCATAGATTAACATACAAGATGGAACACTTCCATAGAGCATAATGGTAATGCGATTGCGATCATAATAGCCTTTAGTGATAATGGGGAAAAAACTCTTCATCTTTGTAATATTTTCATTATTGAGTATCTATCTTATTGTGATCTTTTTTTTTTATGTTGCATGCTTACATTTCAATAGAATCTTACACCGATACATAAACATAGAATAGATATTCTATTTTATGTATCTAATATCTATTCTATGGTTATGCACGCACATATGTATTTTTATCTTATTTTTTACATGATGAATGAACGATTTAAGTGCAATGAAAAACAAGGTAAAAATTTCGTCTTGAATGCTATATATCAAAAGTAATGCTGTAGTATAAAAATGTATGAAATATTGCACTCTACAAGTCCCAGAAAATTTCATAAATATCCCCATTTGATAGGAAAATTTTTATAGCCAATGTTTTATTAATTTATGAAGTATAATGTATTAAACAGTCATTACAATAATCTATTAAAATTTATGCATTTTCACTTTCTTTCTTATAAAATAAAAATATTGTTTTTAATGCAAATAATGTATGATCAATTCAATAATATTTTATTTATAATAATAATAAAATTACAGATGAGGAAAAATCTCTCTCAAGAAATTTTTAGAATTATATAAATTTAAAAGTTAAAAATAAATAAAGGTTCTGACATTCCACTCAATAAAATTTTATTCGATATGAATAAATTAACACAATACCTGGATTTTATTTTTGACAATTTAATCTCATAAACTTACATATTTACTTTCTAAACAGAATTTTCTAGAGTTATTCGTTTATATTATTACTCATTTTGTCAGTTAACAGTGATCGATACAAGTTCAATTAAAAAAAAAAGCAGTTAAATAACTAAAGCATAAATACAATATTGTCTGCCTCTTTTGTTTTAGGATAGAATAGATATTCAAAACATAGAGCGTAAACATATTTCTTCAACATAGGTAAATTTCAGAGGCTTAATTCTTCCCCCTTGTCGGTAGTGACGCTAATACTGTTGCCATTACAGATTTTGCCGTAAATGTCCCATTTTGTATGTTAATCTATGAATTGAACATACTTTCTATGCAGATTTGAAGTATGTTTCATGTTGTCCTGTTCTAGAATGAATCCCCTGACCAATAAGGCGATTGCCAGAGGGAATAGCATGCTGTAGAAGGATGTTGTGATATCATTTGGAGTCCATGATCCCATCTATTTAAGATCACCCTCACTACAACTTCTCCAAACCATGATAGAATTCTCTCATGCTTGATAGTATGTTGGATAAAAACAAATAACGTGCTGACACACAGCATGATGAACAAACTGAGGCCCCTTAGAACTAAACATTTCAAATTTCGATTTGTCAGTGCAAAGTACCTTTTTTCCTCTAATCAAGGGTCCAATCCTTGTGTTCTCTAGACCAGTTAAGCTGTTTCATTTTATTAGATTGCAGTAGAAGTGTTTTTTGCTGCCACATAGTCCTTTAAGCCATCGACTTGGAGGCGACGTTTGATTGTAGATACTGATACAATACAATATTGGATGTTTTGGAAATAAGTTTCTCTTGTTTCCTTTACTTCAGTAGCACGAATTTGACAGGCTGCTTTGAACTTATTTCTTTTGGATATCACTCTAATAAACGTATCTTCCTGTTCTGAAGTTTACCAATGTTTTTGCGCTTTGCTACAATTTTTGTATTTTTTTTTTTTTAAAAAAAAAAAAAAAAAAAAAAAAAGCTAATTGAAATATTTGGATTTTGGAGACTTCTGAATTTCAGACATCTAGATTTGAGACTTTGTGCCATACATATATAAAAATTTTGCATCATTTCATCAATAACAATTGTAAAAGTTAGAAAAATTATGAAGTAATACATTGCTTTTGCTCATATATCAACCACTTACAGGCTTTTTTAATTAATTTTTCAACTACATTTCAGCAGTGAAATTACGCTTGAAATTATTGAATATTAATGATGTGAATTATCACATTGCTACAAAGCGTAAACCAACTTAGTGAAAAATGTCCAAGCCGGGAATCGAACCCGGGTCCTTGGAATAGATCTCCAGTGCTCTACCACTAAACCACAAGGACGATGTCCAGCTTGGCATTTCTCACTTATATAAGTCGGTAAGGCTGCTACTGCAGCACAAGATAGAGAAGTCTTCATGAGCACACATTCTAGTGGCGTAACATGAGACGCAAATAAACCCAGCATCGGTGAATATACAATTTTTAATTAATTTTTCAACTACATTTCAGCAGTGAAATTATGCTTGAAATTATTGAATATTAATGATGTGAATTATCACATTGCTACAAAGCGTAAACCAACTTAGTGAAAAATGTCCAAGCCGGGAATCGAACCCGGGTCCTTGGAATAGATCTCCAGTGCTCTACCACTAAACCACAAGGATGATGTCCAGCTTGGCATTTCTCACTTATATAAGTCGGTAAGGCTGCTACTGCAGCACAAGATAGAGAAGTCTTCATGAGCACACATTCTAGTGGCGTAACATGAGACGCAAATAAACCCAGCATCGGTGAATATACAATTTTTAATTAATTTTTCAACTACATTTCAGCAGTGAAATTACGCTTGAAATTATTGAATATTAATGATGTGAATTATCACATTGCTACAAAGCGTAAACCAACTTAGTGAAAAATGTCCAAGCCGGGAATCGAACCCGGGTCCTTGGAATAGATCTCCAGTGCTCTACCACTAAACCACAAGGATGATGTCCAGCTTGGCATTTCTCACTTATATAAGTCGGTAAGGCTGCTACTGCAGCACAAGATAGAGAAGTCTTCATGAGCACACATTCTAGTGGCGTAACATGAGACGCAAATAAACCCAGCATCGGTGAATATACAATTTTTAATTAATTTTTCAACTACATTTCAGCAGTGAAATTACGCTTGAAATTATTGAATATTAATGATGTGAATTATCACACTGCTACAAAGCTTTATTTGCGTCTCATGTTACGCCACTAGAATGTGTGCTCATGAAGACTTCTCTATCTTGTGCTGCAGTAGCAGCCTTACCGACTTATATAAGTGAGAAATGCCAAGCTGGACATCGTCCTTGTGGTTTAGTGGTAGAGCACTGGAGATCTATTCCAAGGACCCGGGTTCGATTCTCGGCTTGGACATTTTTCACTAAGTTGGTTTACGCTTTGTAGCAATGTGATAATTCACATCATTAATATTCACTTACAGACTTGCCAAGTCTTCTGATTTAAGCGGGAGACTCTCGATTTTTTATTTCTCTCCCACTTTCCAGATTTTCTCCTGATTTTTGCTTCTAGATATTTCATGAAACGGAATCAGTCAACTAACCCATCTTTGTGGAAAAACTCACAAAGCACCTTTCTCCTCTAATTGGTGAGTGCGTTTGATTCCACAATGTAAGTGAGTCTATTTAAAAATGTTATGTTCTAGCTGCTCAATGAGAATGAAGTGTCGTGGCTCCCGGCAAGCAATATTTACTTCAGTTTTAAGCATTAGTTCATAGCAAAATTTAAAATCTCTTAATGATTATTTAATTTCATGATTTGTTTTATGATTTATATGTACTTATGGCTCTGAACAAAAAATACTTGGTCTTTTCAACCATTGTTTACAGTTTATTTTGATTATGTGATATCATCTGAGAAAAGAAGCTTGCATGTTAAGTGCACTGCATATTTTTATGAATTTACTATTTTACATGGTGGCATAGCAGATGTATTAAAGCATGTCAGAACATAAAAACATATGAATATTGTTAAAGGCATTTAAAAAATAAGAAGCTTACGTTTAATTTTTATGAAATGGATTAAAGATTCATTAAAGCAGAATATTTCTTTTTGCCATATTTATTGGATTATAATTTACCATTAAATGCTACATACCATGCAGCATCCAGAGCTGCCATTAATTTCTAAAATGGTATTTGCTACTATTTTTAGCTTTTGGAGACTTAGGCAACTTTTTAACTGAAAGAGGGATCAACAACTATTTTTTGAAATAGGAGAATTTTGTGCTTTCTTTTTCCATTAAATGTTGCAATATCTGTAGGAAGTGCAAAACACAAAACAAAAAAATGACCATTCCGTTACAATTTGATATAATTCAGATGCTCAAGACCTGCATCAAACAGCACTTTTTCTTCACCAAAAGTCATTTTTACTGATATCCATCGTAACTTCATCAACTTAATGTTGCCATTTGTTTCCTAATAGAAAAAAACATCCGGAAAAGAAATAGTTTTTGTTATTAAGATAGTGCAATTACAGTATTTGAGAAATTTACCCCAAAGGTACTTTTGAACATACTTTTAAAAACTTTCAAGCCCAATTTGCTAATTTATTAGATTTCTTTGTGTATTTGTATTTACTTTTTTTTTTTTTATCATGCTACTTAATGACTGACTACTAGATCTTGGAATTTATAGAAACTGAAGACCAGAAATTTTATAGAATGTTAAGTGTTGGTAAAAGAGTAAGGAGACATTTTTTTAAAAATTATTATTGGCTTCTTTCCTTCAGTAAGGGGTGGGGGATTTCATTTTGGAATCTGTGAAAACAACAAATTTTTCAGAACAGCTAATATCAGCATATAAATGTAAAATAGGAAGTTTTTGAAATGCACATTCTTCCTATTTTTTCCCCTCCCTTCCCTTTTCTCCATACAATGTGGGTGTAAGGGCCAAATACTCAAACATTTTGTTTCATTTGTTGTGCCATGATTTTTCATTTATCTTAAACATGAATAAGTATAGTATCTGAGAGGTCAGCATATATATAAAAAATAGTCTGTTTAAAATCACAAACTCATTTTTAAAATCTTATCAGTTCACCTGTTACTAGATAGTAGAATCTGTCACTGTTAAAGGTATGAATTTTTTCAATTTTGGGGGGCTGAAAGCAAAGAATAAGGTGAAATTTTTACTAATTTAGCCAAAAAAAAAAAAAAAAAAAAAAAAGAAGAGTAAAAGGGAAATAGGTCACCCTCATCTCTGAATACAGTAACCATTTTGGATAATACTTTATGTGCAATTATTTTGTTACAAAATCGTTCACTGTATGCCACTAATTATGCTATTATTTTTGGCTTTGAAAGCTAATAAATCAACTATTTTGAATAATTTTTGGAATGGCAGCCCTGAACATCCTTATTTTTTTTAAATGTTCACAGATAGTGCTGTAGCCAAAAAAAAAAAAAAATAAATAAATAAAATAAAAAAAAATAAAATAAATTATTTAAAAAAATATACTCAAGGACAAAAACAACTGCAATTATGAAGGAAATGGGCAATCACAGTAAAGATTCCATATAATTCCAGAGTTTAAAAAAATATATATATCTAAATTTGTGGAATGTACAATTATTATAAAGTTAAAGCACTGTGTAAATCACATTTAGTGCAGATAAAATGTTGCATTTAGTACAAATAAAATGTTGGATTGTTGAGGTTTAAAAAACTCTTCTTAAATTGTTTTGTAAGCCAGTGTAATAAATTTGTTTATAAAGTTGTTAATGATTTTTTTTTTTTCAATTTATATATAGAGAACCAAGCCTAAAGGTCTTATTGAATTAAGCTACACTTACTTGTACATGGTGCATGATAGTTTGTTTGAAAGGTAGAGTATTTGATATTTCTTTTATAATTGTTTTAAATATTTTAAAATGGTTATCTTTAATTTTTTTTTTTCTTCTTTTCAGGCCTAATTGTTTCCAGTTAGTTGAAAGGGCTTTACCTTGCATTAGTACTGTATATTATTTATGCGCTAGTTCTCCTGATCTTACTCAGGTAATTATAAATATTCATACATAAAATTATATATATATATATATATATATATTGTTCATTTTTTGCTGTCTTATTTTATTGAGGTTTATTTAATTTATTAGCAATATCTCAAGTAAAAAATAATGCACTTTTTACCTAGTTTAAATTAATTTTGCAGTTGTATTTATCTTTTTTTTGGTAAATTTCTAATAAAACAAATAATTGCATATCCTATTAATTGAAAATAATTAGTTTTCTAATGCATTTTAAGAAATTAGAAACTGCACTAAAATATAAAAATTGTGTTTATTTGCTTTTTTCCTGAAATACTGCCAACTTCCCAATTAATGCATTCATAATAATTTATTATTTAACTTGCTTGAGTTAAACTTCATTGAAAGAAGTCATTATGGAAGTCATTAAAGAAGATATAATTTTTCTTATCCAATTAAGTGATTAGTGTAAAGATAAAGAAAAATAATAATAGCAATAAAATTTAATGGAGGATAGATAATTTGGGATATTTAAATTAAATAAATAATTAGTATTATGTTAATAAACACTTAATTTTGAAATAATAAATAGTACAATTATAGAAATAACTAATTTTCAATTTATGGCCCATGATATTTTAATGTATGGTGGAATTTATAGACAAAGCATTGTGTAAAATTTTTAAATAAAGAAAAGTATATAGATTCAACATGATGGATTACATGACAATAATTAGAAATCTCTCACCTGAGCTAAGGTGCTGCTACAGCTAAAATTTTGGTATATATTGGGTTGGTAAGAAAGTAATTTTGGTTTTGTAGTATGGAAAAAAAACTCATTTTTTAAAGACAAGGAATAAAATTTAATCAATTATATACAATGAAATCTGTCTAATGCGTAATCGCTTGGGACTGAAATAAAATTCCGCCTTAGACAGATTTCCAGCTTAGACAGAAAAACTTTATAGACATCCTGTTCACAGAGTATTAAACAATTCTTTGGCTAAAGATTAAATCTAACGTATCTTTTAATTTTTTTAAAATTAAATAAACATGAAATCTTTTTACATATTTTTATATATTTATAGTAATATTAATTTACACTACAAATTGTTAGTACACAAACACACTGATATAAACCAAAATTACAAATTTTAGTGAAAAAAAAGCAGTTATATTTACCTTAATAAATGCTTTAAAATTCCATTATCTTGAGTTTATTTAGAAAAAAAATCGAATATTGTTGTTTGTTTATTTTTTTCTTAATCGCTTCTTTTTCGGTAGCACATTGTATTTCAGTTAACATTGGTATCATTTCATAATTGTTTCGCGCTATGTCAAAATTTTGTAAAAGCTTTAGATTCTTTAGAGCATCTTGATATGACTTAATGCTAGTCTCTCCGTCTTCTACTTCATATTCATCAGTGCTACTCCCACTGTTGTCCTCTAGCTTTTGTGCTATGAGAAAATCCACTGACTCATTATAATCGCTTGTAGTAAGTTTATCATCGACATGTATGTATTCAGTAACATTTGTATGTCCTTGTCCATCTGGAATGAAACTGCAAATGTTATTCATCAGGTTTTGAAGCTCTTCCTTTTCAACATCATCTTTACCACTATCTGAAATTTCTTCGGTGTCGAAACTGAACCCTGATTTCTGAAAGCATTTAATTATTGTATCAGGTTATTAAAAAGTAAATGTTCTAATGGGTACTTATAATATTTCTAAAAAAAGGTTCACTACTGTCTTTTGCATACTAGTAATGGATTCATTAGAATAAACGCTATCGTCCAGTTGCCTCGATTAATTATGCGCTGTGAATGTAGATGAATAACCCGATTCCAGTGGGTGATCAAACTGAGAAAGAAAAAGTAATAAAAGTACAATACCTCCACTCTTGCAATGAAAAACGAACTCTAATACTTGTTTCGAACAAGGAAGATTTTTATTCTTTCAGTCAAAGTATGCAGGTGAAAGGTGGGGTCTACTGCTCGGCATCCGATGATCTCCGGGCATCTAGGAGACTTGAATCATGATTTAGAAAAAAGATCTTCTCAGTGAATCTTATGGATGTACGCTAAAACTAGTTGATTCAATACACTAAGAAAAGGCCTCTAGGAGGGAAACTTAATTCGTTATAAAGATGCTCTCTAACAAGAATCACGGCATTTCCTTCCTACATTACCGGCACATCCGGGGAACGAGGCACGCTAAAATTGTTTCACTCTATACCAGTAACTGCACTAAGACTGCCTGCTAGGAGAGAGAGAGAGCGCTTTTAAACTCCTGCGCGGCAGCTAAAGGGTTGCCGTAAAAAGGCTAGCGCGCCAAGAAAAACCAGGAGCGAGACGACCTCACTAAAACGGCGCAAAGAGGATCGCAAAATGCGATTTACTAAACATCGCGTGATGAATTGAAAACAGTACTTAAATTGAAAATGGGAAATGAAACCAGTAAATTTAAAAGAGAAAAGGTTAGATTAAATAAATAAGATATGTTTAAAAGTAAGATTAATTAAACTGCCTGGGGAAGGTAAACAAAATATATTGCTACACAATACAGGTGTGATTTATTTAGAGGCTCTGTCAATCCACTTAACTACATCCAAAACTGTTACGGTCTTAGCTAGTTCGGGTGCAGACTTTGCTGCTTCCATTGCAGCTAAATTTGATCGAAGGAGATATTTTTTGTAGACAGTTTTTAGAGTGTTGATTATCCCTTGATCCAAAGGTTGAGTTCTAGATGGGGTATTCGCTGGCAGGAACTGTAGCTTCACATTTGTTAACTCTATCTCGGGATGGCAAGGTGCATTATCTAAAAATAATAACACATGGCGGTTATCTCTCTGCATTTTTCTGTTAAACAATTTAAACCATTCTTCCTTGATTACTGCTGTCATCCGTGCTTTCCTCTGAGATTTCCAGGTAACAGGTAAACTTGACACATCAATGTTTTTGAAACATCTTGGTTTCCGTGATTTTCCGATTACTAATGGCTTTTCCATTTCTCCTTTCATGTTGCAGCAAAGAAGCAAAGTCAGGCGCTCCTTTGAGTGCTTTCCACCAAAACATGCTTTTCCTTTTTCAGTCAGAGTTTTCGTAGGCAATTCCTGAAAAAACAGTCCTGTTTCATCGCCATTAAAAATATCCCTTTGAGCATAACCATCTACTAATATAGAAATTCTGTCCATCCATTTTTCAACATCAGAATCCGGAATATCTTTTGATTCGCCACACATTTGTTTCAGTGACAGATTATGTCGAGCTCTGAAGCTCATCAACCAGCCATTTGATGCTTTAAAATCTTTTTTCCCAATTTCCTCAGCAATTTCTTTTGCTTTTTCCCAAACTAAAATTCCTGATATGGGCAGATTTTTTGCTCTGGCATTGTTAAACCATTCCCATGTTAGTTTATCATCGTCTTCGTTTTCAACTTGCCTTTTGCGTTTCCGAGTGCAATCTCCCCCTTCTTCAAATTCTTTACGAAGCTCATCCTTCTTTTTGATAGCATCATAGATTTGAGTTTTTCCACATTTGAATCTCTCACATAAGCTTTTAACTGGGACATTTTGCTCTTTCAGTTTAATAATTTCAATTTTGTCTTTTAAGGATAAAGTATTCGACGTTTTTGATTTATTATCCATTTTGGGAATAATGACTTAAATTATACTACAAATATCCTCTTTATAATCTATAAGTGTATACGACATATGACAACGATATCGCCTTGCATCTATCACTTACTGGATTAAACACAAACTAAAGTTACTTACACAACTAAAGTTTCACAGTCTGCATTTTCTTCACCTATTGAAAAGAGCTTGTAGATATTTCGGGAAGTTGTGGCAATATTCTTTTTGTCTAAAATTCTACGAAGAAATCTGTCCTTCTATTATATGACAAAGATTAGCAGTTGACCAAGTGACCAAGGGAGTTTTTCCGGAGAGGGTGAAAGGGTGTTGAAATCCCCCATAAGATATCAGTGTGGTAGCTCGCTCTTTTAAACAGATCCTCTCACTTTTCTGTAACCGAAGAATGAACTTGTCAGAAATCCCGTGACCCATTGTCCAACATTTCGCATACAGTAATAGAATCATCCTAATTCCCCAAAAAACTGCCATCAATCAACGAGGCACCATTCTGACCTCTGAGAATGATACTGGACAATACATGTCATTATGAAAAAATAAGGTTTCTTTCCATTTATATTTCGCAGCGGAATTTTCTTCCGCCTTAAACAGTAAATGTGCTACCTCGGGCCCCAAAATGAATCTCCGGTTCCGCGTTACACAGATTGTTTCCGCCTTATACAGATTTCTCGGAAATCTCCATGTTTAAAAATGTGGGACTCTGAAATGTTTCCGCCTTAGACAGATTTCCGGCTTAGACAGATTTCACTGTATTTTCCATTTTGTTCAAGAACCTTTTGCCATCTTTCTTCCAGCTGCATGATTCTGCACTCATAGAACTTCTGGTCCTTATCAGACAAAAACTGAACCAAGAATGTTTTGAGGTCATCGTCATTTGTGGAATGTTTACCATTCAAAGAATTCTGCAACTTCGAAATAAATGTAATTAGATGGTGCCAGATCAGGGCTGTAGGGAGAATGCGACATCACTTCCCAACCAAGTTCTAATAATTTCCCACGAGTTACCAAAGATGTGTGAGGCCATGCATTATCATGATGGAAGACAATTCCTTTACAATTTTCCAATGCTGGCCGCTTTTCTTTGATTGCTTCATCCAGTTTCATTAGTTGTTGACAATCTGAATTGTCTGGTTCCTTGGAAGCAGCTCAAAATGCACACCTTTGTAACTCCACCAATTGACAGCATGATCCTTTTCTTGATGCAATTCAGCTTTCGATGTGGTTTGTGCTGGTTCATCATGCTTGGACCATGATCGTTTTTGAATTATGTTACTGTAGGTGACCCATTTTTCATCACCAGTGATGATTCTTTTTAAGAAAGGATTATTTTTATTGTGCTTAAGATACATATCGCAAATGTTGATTCGTTGTGTTAAGTTAATATCTTTCAAGTGATTGCCATTAAACTTAATTATCGGAAGTAATCACAGACATAGATGACCAATGAAGAACTTATACAAACTGGAGTGGTGATACTAATTTAACTTGGGCATCGAAAGTAGTGGCAGACATAGAGTAGTCTGATGTAGAACTAAAAACAAGCTTTAATGATGATTCTGATTAAACATAATAATTGTAGATATTGGAAGAATCTTGTATATATTTTTGTTGAATTAATTAAAAATGACAGGAGGAAAAAATTTACTCCCAAAATGCAGAGATGAAAAAAATATTTTAAGAACATTAACAAGTTTTATTTATGGTAGAATGCTTCCGTTGTGTCTGCAAATCTTCCTCCAACTGTTGGCAAGGCACTAGGCTCCATGGCCTAAAAAAACACAACCATCATAGTTAATTCCTCAATATTGACTGAAGGATTCCAGAGCTAAAATTTGAAGTCTAAATTTGACGTTAACCCTTTATCTATGGAAAGTACTTATAAGTACCATTAAAATAACTTGTTATAAAATTCATTTAATACAACGATTAGTTGTAATACAGTTTACAAAGAGCTATAGATACACTTTTTCTTGTTCCAAAAGCATTATTGGTTACACAAAACAAAGACATTTTTAAAAGAGGATTTCTTTTGCCAATGCATCTTTTCAGCTTTCTTGGTGTTGGGAAGGTGGGGGGGGGGGGGGAGAATTTTCAATTCTGAAATATTTCTATTGTAAGAACATTATATTTGTACGTTTCCTAATTCTACAAAATACTAAAAAAAATATTTAAAATAAAAGGTTTGAGTGGGGTTATAAATATTGCACAAAATCCCTATAAATTCAAATTTAATTAATCCTTCTAAATCCTTCAATCCTTCTAAAATTTATTAAATGATTATGTAAATTTTCTAATGTAGTTTAAACAATTCACGAAAAATGCTTTGGGAGATAAAATTTTCATAATTCAGTGCATAAAGGATTAAACACTGTATTATTCAACCCGTGCTCTCCATGCTGCATTCTCTCCCGGCATGGATTCCTAGAATCGAGAGTTCAATCGATGGTCTCGCACACCCGCACTATTTCGAATGCCGTCCATTCCGTAGACTGCTGGTCAGGTATTGTTTTCAAAGCGAAAGCAAGATGGCAGTGTCGAGAACTCAGAGATCGTAACGCGGGCCAATTTAAAAGTAAAAAATATAGAAATTATGTTTTCTGCTGAAGTAGATAATGAAAATTGCTGAAAGTTTAGCAGTGAGCTGGAAATAAATATTTTTATCCATTAAATATGTCAGTACAATTTGAAACATTCAAATTTACAGAACTTTTAGTAGCTTATTTGTGTATGCATTATTCATTATAAGTATGGGCAGTAACATTTAAATTCTTACGCGTAAGAAATTCTTGAGGAAATTAAATGGTATTTTAACTAAGATGACATGTATAATATGTATGATAATTCAAAAAGTCAGATTTATATAATTATATTAGTAACCGGACTTGTATAAAACCAAAAACTTTCTGTGCAGACAAATATTGGGTCAAAAACTTTCTGCAAATTAATTCAATGTTTAATAAAATAATGTGCTATATTATTTTGAAAATTTTAATTAAAAACAGTAGTTTTAAAATAATTACCATTTAAATTAAAAATTAATTGATATTAATTAAAGAATAATTATTTTAGTTTAAAAAAAATAATAAAGTTAAAAATCCATGATAAGAAAGGGTATGAATTCTTATCAGTTATTTTGCCAATGCATTTAGAAACAGCCTAATCCATAATATTGTGACTTCTTCGCACAAAATGCCAGTCACTCTGTTCCAGGGGTGATTCTATTCCGAAAAATTGAGGCAGTCATTTCTGAAAATTAAAAAATAATCGGTCATAAATCTGAAATTCAGACATAAAATATAGGGCAAATTTCGACAAATGGTCGCCGGAAAAAATCAATTTCCCCAATCTTTCCAAGAAAAATAGGGAACTTCGTCAGAGGATCATGAGAAAAACACAAATTTTGTCAAAGGATTGCAAAAAAACTGCAATTGTCAAAGAATCGCGAAAAAATGAGTAATTGCGTCATAAGATCACGCAAAAAAACTGCAAATGTCGACAAAAGATCGCGAAAAAATGGCACAAATTTAGTCGGAAAATTGCAAAAAAAAAAGGGCAAATTTCGGCGAATGATCGCGAAAAAAACGGCAAATTTTGCCGAAAGATTGCGAAAAACACGACAAATTTCGTTGAAAGATCGCGAAAAAATGACAATTTTCGTCTAAAAATCTCAGAAAAACGGCAAATTTCGTCAAAAGATTGCAAAAAATGGCAAATTTCATCAAAAGATTGCAAAAAATGGCAAATTTCGTCAAAAGAACGTGAAAAAACTGCAAATGGAGTTAAAGGGGTGCTGAAAAAAAAACACATAGTGCCGGGAGCAGATTTTACCCCCCCCCCCCCCCCCCTTTTTTTTTTTCTTGATCCTTTGACGAAGTTGGTTTTTTCCGTGATTCTTTGACGAACTTTGTATATTTTTTTTTTTTTTTTGTGATCTTTTGACAAAGTTTGCGCTTTTCCAGCTATGCTTTTACAAAATTCGTTCTTTTCCTGTGCTATTTTGACGGAATTCCCATTTTTTCTAAGATTCTGTAACGAAATTTGCTTTTATTAGCGTTCTTTTTTTTGAAATTCGCGTTTTTTCTTTCAGCGATCTTTTCACGAAATTAGTGTTTTTTCCATGATCCTTTGACAAAATTCGCTTTTTCTGCGGCCCTTTGCCGAAATTAGTGGGTTTTTTTTCGTGATTCTTTGACGAAATTAGTTTTTTCTTCGGTTCTTTTATGAAATTTGCAGGGTTTTTTTCGCGATCCTTCGACAAAACTCTGTCTTTTTCCGCTATGCTTTTACAAAATTCGTTTTTTCCTGCTCTCCTTTGACGAAATTCGCTTTTTTTCTGCGATTCTTTGACGAAATTCACTTTTTTCTGTGATCTTTTGACGAAATTCCCACTTTTTCCGAAGCCCTTTGACGAAATTTGTGTTTTTTTCGCGATCCTTTGACGAAATTAGTTGTTTTTTCGCAATCTTTTGACAAAATTCAGGCTTTTTTCCCCCTATACTTTTACGAAATTAGTTTTTTTTTTTGCGTTCCTTTAATGAAATTTGTGTTTTCTGCAATTGTTTGATGAATTTTTTTTTTTTTTTTTTTTCACGATTCTTTGAAAAAATTTGCGTTTTTCCACAATCCTTTGATGAAATTTGCGTTTTTTCCACGATGCTTCAGCAAAATGGGCGATTTTTTCTGTGAACGATTGACGAAATTGGGTTTTTTTTTTTTTTTCGGCGACCATTTGTTGAAATTCGCAATATTTTTCAGTGATATTTTTTTATGTCTGAATTTTTGACTGATGGCCTTTTTTTTTAAAATTTTCGGAACGCAATGCCTTAAATTTTCAGAAAATACAGAATAGAATCACCCCTGGTAAAAATAATAAATAAATTGTACATAAAATTGGGGAATATTTTTTATATTTTTCTATTTAAAAAAAAAAAAGTTACAAGAACAAAAATTACTTTTTTTTTTTTTTTAAATTTTCCACAAAGATCCGAATTTTGCAGAAAATTTTCTGCACACTGCGTGTGCATGTGCGTCTATATTATACAACTCTGTTAGTGAGATATTATCAAAAGATCACTTGAGATCCTCAAACTTATTCAATGTAGGAGAATAGTCTTTTATGACCAGCTAATTCATTGTTCTATTGATGGAAAGTGTACATCATTTAAAAAGGAGCTGGTGCAAAATTTCATTGCATTGGAAAATTCAGTAACGCTATAAGTGCCACTTAAGGAGCAAAAAATAAACAGAACGCATATTATCATATTCTGGAAATACTGATTCACTGTAGAAACTACATGCATCAATCTGATGAATAATAATCATATAATATTAGATGATCGATCCATTATGATGATCCCTTATGATTGTGTTCATTGACCCACGACGAGAGTATGTTTACAAATAAAGCCATTCATTCTGAACTTCAAATGTTGCCAATCGTTGAAAAAACTATTCTAAAACTGAATATCGGCAGTTTAGGGAGCGCAATACTTACTTCAGCTGCCGAACAAATGTTCCAAATGGCTAAGCAGTTTTACCGCTTTTTATTCAAGTTCTGGAGGATGCTAATTGGTCGCGTTCTCTTAGTGGCTGCCATCGATGTTTAAAGAAGTATGCACTGTCATTTCATAAAATAAATAACTCTTTTATCGGATCGGTCTTTAGGCTAACGAATTAGGAAAAAAATTGGCAACTAGATATCAACAAATATTGTTACTGAAGTTTATTCCTTTAAAGGAGGTACATCCGAAGAAATGAACCTCAGTGACAATATGTGTTGATATCTAGATGCCAAATGTGTTACTAATTCATTATCTAAATTATTATTAGAAGGACTTAACATAAAAGATATATAAAGCAATTAATTAATTTGACAGAATCAGCCTTTGACCCATTTAGCCTTAAGACCGATCCGATAAAACAGTTATTTACACATCGACGATCAATCGCTAAGAGAGGGAGCCCAGTTAGCATCTTTCAGAACTTGAATGAAAAGCAGGAAAACTGCTTTGCTAATTGGAACATTTGTTTGGTGGCTGAAGTATTGCACTCTCTGAACTGCCAATATTTAGTTAGAATGGAGTTTTTTTGGCAAATGGCAATATTTAAAGTTGAAAATGAATGTTAATGGCTTTATGTGTAAACATATCTCGGCGTGGGTCAATGAGCACAATTCAAGATGGCATCCAAATTTACATAAAGGAGTCTTTTAGAGTTGGGAATGAGAGTGAAAATATGACCTCCAGCAAAATTTGCAAAACCCTAGTAACCAAGCAGCCAATTTAAAAATGCAAAAAGTGAGAAATGATTTTTTTTTTCATACTTTATTTTTTGCATGAAATGATCAAAATCAGTATGAGAAGTAAGGGAAATTAATTATATATGTTGATAAAGAGAAATAATTATGGAAGAAAATGTATTTATACTCTGCTCAGACTAAAAATAATAAAATATAAATAATATTAATTAATTGGTATGATTAATAATTAATAAGGAATTAAATAGTTAAATATTGCAAAAATTTTACATAATTACATGCTTTGTGCACAATTCCATTATACTTATTAGATCGTGGGCCATAAGTTATTTTTCTCTTTATTCTGAAAATCCAAATCTTAAAGTTTGGAATATTTTGATTTGTATATATTAATAATTAAATTATGTATCGCCTCATAATTTATTAAAATAATATGTATCTTATTTTTATCTTTTTTTCCCTTAATACTTTTTACTGGTATTCCAATTATGCCATTATTGGTAATTGACACTTAATAAGGAAACATTGGCCATTTTCCATGTATGAAGACTAAAAAATTTTGAAAATTAATTTTTGTAGTTATAGAGGGAAAAGATTTTCATAAAATAAAATGTGGAAAAATTATATGTTGTAAATGTAAAATTTTCCATAGTTTCCATTGAATGAAAATCTTGCATGGCTAATGAGAAAAATTTATAAACACCTTAATATTTTTACAGGATGTCTATCTAGTCAGAGTAAATATGTCATTTTTGTGTATTTGTTCTAAAATTTTATGAATCGGGGCTTGAATTTCAGGTGGGATTCATGCCCCAAAATTTTAAATCCAAAAGAATATTATTGGCGGCGGGAAGCTCCCACCCTTTAAAAAATCGTTCTCCAAGAATTTTACTTTTCAAAACGACGATGAAGTCTCATAACAGACTGTTAAATTTCATGATCAATAAGTAAATTTCAGTTTCTTCTTATGACAGACTGAGAAAATTCAATTTGTTTTACTGTACTAGACTGAAAAAATTCGTTAATTTTTGCCCGTGACTAATTGACAAATTTCACAATTTTTTTCGATTGGCGAATTTCACTGTTTCTTCTCACGACAGATTGATGGAATTCATGGTTGTTTCCCTGTGTCCAATAGAAAAATTTTGCAATTTTCCTTTGCGACCAACTGAAGAATTTCCCTGTTTCTTCTTGTGACATATTGATGAAATTCACGATTTTTTTTCCTTGCATCCAACTGAAAAATTTCTCGATTTTTCTCTGCGACCGAGTGACAGATTTTGTGATATTTTCCCATGACCAATGGATGAATTTTGAATTTTTTCCATGAGCGACTGATGAATTTTGCAATATTTTCTCACAACCGACTGATGAATCTTGCAATATTTTCCCGTAACTGATTGACGAATTTTTGTGATATTTTTTCCTGAAACTGATCGATGAATTTCGTGATTTTATTTTGTGCTTTAATTGGCAAATTTCCCTGTTTGTTCTTGTGACATACTGACGAAATTCGCGATTTTATTCCTTGCATCCGACTGAAAAATTCACGATTTTTTTCCTCAACCGATGGACAAATCTCATGATATTTTTTCCTGAATGATTGAAAAATTCCGTGATATTTTGCAGCGACTGATTGACGAACTTCAGTTTTTTTCCTTGCAACTGATTGACAAATTTTGTGATTTTTTTCCCCCCATTGACGATTTTCATGATTTTTTCCATGAACATTTGACGAATTTAATGATATTTTACCCCTCGAATGATTGATGATTTTTTTTCTACAATAGATTTTTATATTTCTCAAGTTTTTGACCATGACCTATGTCCTATGACCAAAAAAGTAATAGTGGCGCTAGACACTGTGCCCTACCAAATTGGCCTAGAGTCAGCACTAACCAAAAATAAGATAGATCTTTTCAGACCTGCCAACCTTTGAAAATGAGAAATCGTAGCACACAAAATTTAAATTAATCTGGAGGTTGGTTGGTTGGTTTTTCATATTACACAGCCATCTTTTGACATTTGTAAAAGAAATAAGGTTTCAGTCTTTCAACTCAATATAGCAAATTTTCTCCTTTGAAAATTTTTATACGATTCTTAGTTTCTTTTTGTTTTGCAGCGTTTTTTTTTTTTACATTTGTAAAAGGAGCCTAGTTCCAATTATTTAGCCCAGTGCTGTAAATTTTGATGAAATTCGGGATTTTTTTCCTCTGAACATTTCAGGATTTTCACAATTTATCCGCAATCGTAATTCACATTTCTCTATAACGATTCTTTGTTGAAATCCGCACTTTTTACCATGAACTTTTGATGAAATTTGCATTTTTTACCACGATCCTTTATCGAATTTTGCGTTTTTTTCCGTGATCCTTTTGACGAAATTAGTGTTTTCTTTCTGCAATCTTTTGGTGAAAATTTGCGTTTTCTTACTGATATTTCGATGAAATTTGCGTTTTCTTACTGATCTTTTGATGAAATTTGCGTTTTCTTTCTGCAATATTTTTACAAAATTCACACCATTGAAAACACAAAATCTCAAATTTTCTGGGGGGACATCCCCCCGCGGATGTTGAAATCCGCACTTTTTACCATGAACTTTTGACGAAATTTGCATTTTTTACCACAATCCTTTATCAAATTTTGCGTCTTTTTCCGTGATCCTTTTGACGAAATTAGTGTTTTCTTTCTGCAATCTTTTGGTGAAAATTTGCGTTTTCTTACTGATATTTCGATGAAATTTGCATTTTCTTACTGATCTTTTGATGAAATTTGCGTTTTCTTTCTGCAATATTTTTACAAAATTCACACCATTGAAAACACAAAATCTCAAATCTTCCGGGGGGACATTTGCATTTTTTACCACGATCCTTTATCGAATTTTGCGTTTTTTTTCGGTGATCCTTTTGACGAAATTAGTTTTCTTTCTGCAATCTTTTGGTGAAAATTTGTGTTTTCTTAATGATATTTCGATGAAATTTGCGTTTTCTTACTGATCTTTTGATGAAATTTGCGTTTTCGTTCTGCAATATTTTTACAAAATTCACACCATTGAAAACACAAAATCTCAAATCTTCCGGGGGGGGCATCCCCCTGCGGATGTTGAAATCCGCACTTTTTACCATGAACTTTCGACGAAATTTGCATTTTTTACCACAATCCTTTATCGAATTTTACGTTTTTTTCCGTGATCCTTTTGACGAAATTAGTGTTTTCTTTCTGCAATCTTTTGGTGAAAATTTGCGTTTTCTTACTGATATTTCGATGAAATTTGCATTTTCTTGCTGATCTTTTGATGAAATTTGCGTTTTCTTTCTGCAATATTTTTACAAAATTCACACCATTGAAAACACAAAATCTCAAATCTTCCGGGGGGACATTTGCATTTTTTACCACGATCCTTTATCAAATTTTGCGTTTTTTTCGGCGATCCTTTTGACGAAATTAGTGTTTTCTTTCTGCAATCTTTTGGTGAAAATTTGCGTTTTCTTAATGATATTTCGATGAAATTTGCATTTTCTTACTGATCTTTTGATGAAATTTGCATTTTCTTTCTGCAATATTTTTACAAAATTCACACCATTGAAAACACAAAATCTCAAATCTTCCGGGGGGACATCCCCCCCCCCCCCCCCCGAGCCACCTCCTGAAATCAACACTGCGTTTTTACCATGATCCTTTGATGAAATTTATTTTCTTCTGCGACCAATTGACGAAATTGATTTTTTTAATACGGTCATTTGTCAAAATTTGTGGTAGTTTATCGCAAATCGTGCAATTTTGCACACTATTTCAAACCTTGCCCCTCAAAGAAGCCCCCCCCCCCCCCTTTCCAAAGATTCTTAAAATGGCACCTTGTTTCTAAGGAAGCGAATTCCTGTATAAATATTTACAGAAACACGATTCACTCGTGGTTAATATACATAGAGTGTTTTATGTTAAGAAGTTTGTTTTACAGCCCAGATTTTTTTTTTTTTTTTTCCATGAGCATTTTTTAATGTCCGAATTTTCTTACTAATGGCCAATTTTTTAAAACTTTCGGAAATTAATATTTTGAAATTTTGGGAATTTGGCAACAGAATCACTCCTGAAAAATATGCTGTGCGGGATAAAAATCGCAAATAAAAATAAAAAAAATGAATTTGTGTTTTTTGCAAAAAATCGTAGTTTAAGACCAATTTTCGTAGCATCGTAGTTTATAGGTCCAAATCGTAGCAAGTACGATTTTTTCGTAGCAGTTGGCAGGTCTGTCTTTTGCTACACGGTAAGAAAATTTTTTTTGGAACTCCAAGGAAACATTTAGAAACAACAAAACTAGTTGATCTTTGCAATTCACAAAAATTAGGATTTGACTTTTTGAAGTCAACAATTTCTCGTGTAATAGAAAAAATGAATTGATTTCCTTTTCAAACTTTGGACATAGGCTTAAAATTTCAATACATAGAATCTAGTTCAGTCAACGAAAATACCAGGAATTCCAGTTTTGGCTATAATTCCATTAAGGATGAAATAAAATAATTTTTTTCAGAAGTGACCATATTGACAATACCTTTACCTATATGCATTTTCATGCAAGTATAGTTGAAAATGAAAGCACATTTGATTTTGCAAAGTTTTCAAAAATTTTAAGTGAGCATAACCATGTTTCCAATAATTTCCAAAATTACAAAAGTTACTTTGTGCTGTCTGTCACAAGTGTACTTTGTGAAAGAGTATTCAGCACCCAAAATTGAATAAAATCTAAATTCAGTAATTCATTTAATAATCCACTTGTTAAGTGCCCATAATATTTGGTGAAAGTTGAAAAACTGATAATAAAAACAAATTTTGGATAATTATTCTGAGTTGCTGCTTTAAATTATTTCAATGGTATTTTGTCATGTCTGTATTGGTAATTCTTTAAGTGGTACATAAAAAAAAAAATAACAGAGTTTAAAGATATTTTTCTCCCTTCCAAATAGTTCAACACCTGTCTGTTTCTAAAAGTTGAAAGGGAAACTCCCCTCCTGTGAAAATTCAAATTTCAAGCCCAGTGAATGGAAACATACATTTTCTTTTTAACATCTCATCATTTCCAGTGACGAAAGCATGTACCTATTCTCTGATTAGGGCCGTCAATTACAAATTAAAACATTTTCTTATGTGTACATCAAAATGATACTTTCTTTGACTTTTCATTTTGTATGCATTGAGATGTAAAAGCCTTGGATAAATACTTTTTCAGGAAAAAGGAGTAGAATGATTTTATTTATGTGTTGTTATTGCCATTTTTCAAAAAATAAAATAAAATAAAATATGGAAAAATTATATGTTGTAAATATAAAATTTTTCATAGTTTCCAAGTAAAATCTTGTATGGCAAGTGTGAAATTTATAAACACATGAACAAACCTTTTTTATAACATGTCTAGTCACCTGAAAAAATTAGGAAAATTTTTATGGACTGTAAAATATCAGGGAAATTTACAATTCTTTAGGAAAAATGAAGAAATTTTAACAAAAGTACTGCAGCAGGTAGTTTGACCTTTCTTGCAATTCTCTTTGTCTACCTCCTTTCAGTTCCCTGAAACTCAGAAACAAATTTTTCTCTATGCAGTTTACCCAATTTAATGTTTTCAATCTTTGTTCAATTTTTTAATTCTAGCATTTTGATTAAACTACTGTAATAAACTGTATCTTACACAGAACTGTCCATGGTATCGACTTCACATTGTCATGCACAATTTTATTTTATTTAGTATTTATTTTTTCTGTTACATAAACACAAGCTCCTTATTCTTCTATCATCACTTGCTGCTGTGCACATTTTCCTCCCTTTACCAGTTTGATTTTGTGCAACTTGCACACAACCCTTGGTTATTGTTTTCAATATTTCTTTGATTTTCTTCATAATTGTAAGCTTTTTCATGTAAAAACAATATTATAATTAGCTTCTTGGATAACCAGCCAACTTTATGACATTTTAAAAATTTAATCATGCTTTACTAGCTCAGTAATTTAAAAGACCCATAAAAATTTATAAACTTGAAAGCAATCATAAAACACACTGATAAAAGTCCTCCAATAGTTAGTCCTCCTAAGCTTGATTGACTATTACCAAATCAAATGAGATGTTTCTCTCACACATGACATTCATGAGCATTGACTTCATTCAAGTGAAAGAGAGTTATTCCGCATCAACATAATCAAGTTTTACTGCCTTTTTACTGATTTAGTTCTAATATTTGATTAAATATTAATAATCGAACAAATTGCATTACATTATTATTTATGAAATTATCTTTGCTACTCATATATATTTAATATTACTAAAACAACTAGCAAACTTTTAAAAAATATTTTTTTCTTAAGATTTCCTTAATTTTGGATACTAATGCATCTTGGTTTTCAACAAGTTGCAAATTTTTCAAAAAATCGTTTAAAAAATTAGTACTTTGTGCTTCAGAATCAGTTATGAACTTTCCACTCTGCAATTAACAACTAAGTTTTTGTAAATAACATCTCAAAATTTTGATACCTGGAACTATTTTGTTATATGTATAGAACTGGAGAAATCAGAGAAATTTGTAGCTAAGCTTGAGTTGATGCCCTAATTCTTGATTTCCAAAAACTTTAATCTGTAGTTGCCATTGACTCAAAATAGCCACAGGAATATTAATTTCACTATTTCTCACATCAGAAAATCTGCTATATGTTTATCAACAATTTATTATTCCAGCGGGGATGACCATAGTTAGAAAAATTAATTGAAAGGAAAGATATTCAAAGGTATATATTTTTTAAATTGGGTATTTTTTTTTAATTGGATTTCTTTGAATTTCTATTACATTGAATTTCTTTTTACTGGATTTTTTTTCTGTTTTAAGCAATATGAATTAAATAGAATGTAATTACTTGAATTATGTTAACTAATGTTCAATTTGTTTACATTCTATTTGGTGTCTAAACTTAGTTTACTTTTGAAACCTATTGTATAAGATACACATTATCTATTTATTATAAGCCTATAGCTTAATTTCAATCAACTTTTTTTTTTGTTCTTTTTGTATTGCTCTTCTGAAAAATAATTATCAATTATCTCTTTTAAAAAGTTTTATTGGATCTTATTTTTCTCTAATCATTATTTTTGTTTTCAATTTATACTTTTTATTTCTTCTCTAAATAACAGGCATAATGTGGGGAACAAAATATTTTCAAATGTTTTTTTATGCATTTGCACAAGTACTATCTATTTTTTTTTTTTTTTTGTTGTTACAGTATGGAACTGTTTATCCGGAAACCAGTTAACCAAAAAATCAGTTATCCAGAATCATTTCTAATGGACTGGTTTCAGAATCTTTGCCGAAAAAGTGCCATACACTGCCAATTTAACTCATGCATTGCTTTAAACGATTGAAGAAACATGGTATAACTTTATGCCAGCATCTAGGATTTGAAGTGGGAACATATTTAATTATGTAAAATCCATCGCAGTCTGAGTAACTAACTGTGGTCCAATATATGATGTAAATGCATATTTTTCCTGTTAGGCTTACCAACATTTCATGAAGAAAAATTTTGGAACCAAGGATTCAGAACACAGGTGTATTGGTGACTAGTCTCATTCAATAATATGTTAAGACCTATAATTTTTTTATTATACAACCTATGCTAGGTTCTTCTAGAAAATGTAAAGCGTTATTAAGAAATTGTACTTTCTTTAAAGGTACTATAAAATTTATAAAATTTTGTTTAGTTGGTTATTAACCTTAGAAGACAAGACCGTCATAATTACGATTATGTTTGTTTGATGGGTTACAGCTGATTGACGAGTAGGATGATAATTATGAGTATAGGAGTATTTGTTTTCTAAGTAAATTGATAATAAAATGTTACAGTACATTATAACCATTTTTTAACCTATTTTCTCTCATAAAAATGTGAGATTTACCTAATTCGTAATTGTTACAAGTATGTAGTCTTTTCCACTATCTTGAGTATGTCTAGTCATCTAAAGTTAGTTTTATTTAAATCATTCAAATATATATTTCATAAATATTTTTATTTCTTCTGAGTGTCTGGTTTAATGATTTTTGTAGGAGTGGATTCAAGCCATCAAACCTCTGTGTTCTCCTCAGCTACCAAGAGGTAGAGCTCCAACTCATAATGTGACAGAGGTTAGAAGTCTTCATCTTACATTACTAGAAGCCCACCGTTTACCAGTGAGGCTTGTCCCACATCCGTTCTGTATAATTTCACTAAATCAAGTCAAAGTTTGCCGCACACAAGTTAAATGCCCCCCAGATCCAATATGGGAAGAAGACTTTATACTTGAGTATGTTGTATTATTTGTAGGGTTTATATATATATATATATATATATATGGGGCATTCTCACAAACTTTTGACTTTTAGAAAAAAAAATCTGACAAAATTAAACTTGCTAAAATAACGTTTTAATCTAATAGACGAATGCCTTAATGATTCAAAATAAAGAAAAATGGTCAGCAGCGAAATTTTTTTTATTTAACTGAGGTTTAAGTTAAACTTGCGAGTTTAATTTCCCTTACCATTTTACCCCTATAACTTTTTATTTTCTTCTAAATTTTTACTTATAATGAATTTGCATAGTACCCACAGGACATTCAAATAAGAAATAATAACAATGTAGTTCTTTTAATACAGAATTTTTGTATAAAATTGTCTTAAAGGGGTGTTAAAGAAGGGACAGTAAGGTGAACAAGTAGGAAATTACTCGTCAAATGAGGTGCATTCGTACTATAACTAATTTTATAAATATTTTTTGCACCCCATACTGTACTGAATGTATATTTTTTTGCACTTCATAAGTGCATAGTCTGTAACATCATTAAAATGCACTTGCAGTAATTATTTTCTGATTGCCCGTAATGTAATGGAAAACTTTTGACTGTCCCTGTAATTAAACTATACATCCAATTTTCATAAAAACTGAAATGGCTGGACAAAATTTTGCAACAATTATATATTTAAAATTTCAGACCATTCGGTTGGGTAGTTTTTGCTCTGTTATATGCAGACAGATGGACTAAACGATGACTATAGGTACTACGTATTTATATAATTACGAACGCACCTGAAAAAGGGGATGGTATTGAAAAAAAGTGGCGAAATGGTAGAAAAAGGGACGGTAAGGAAAATTACCACCTATTTTTAGGAAAATCATGTTAAGACTTAAGTGATAGCCACAATGTTCATTGATTTTTAGAAACAGTTGTTAACATTAAATTAAATTAAATTTTTTTTTTAATTTACCTCAAAGTGCAGGAATAAACTTAGGGGACGGTGAGACTACCAATAAAGCCACGATGCTTGAAATTGATATTTAAATGCTGCATTTAAATTCTACAGTAAATTTCTTGCCAAAGAATTTTAAACATTATTTATCTGGCATACTTCTGCAAGAGAAAAAACTTGAAAAAAAATTCTGTGGCTGCATCTGAAATGATTTTCTGTATAATTTTAGAAGAGGGGTGGTAAGGAATCTAAAACACAGGGACAGAGTTTAAAAAATAATAACAACCCTAAAAATGTGTGCAAGTTAATTTTTAGCTACATATTTATATAAAACAATAGTTCCAGTTTCAGAAAAAATTACATAGAATTATTTTTATTGAAACAATTTTATTCACACAGCTCCAAACTTAAAAATCAGCATCAGGGACATGGGACGGTATAGGAGTTTTCCAGGTGTTTGGACCCTCAGCATCGTCCAAAACTTATTTATCTCGTTAATATTGTTCTGCAATCATGCAATGGGATGATTAAAAAAAAACACAAAGTGTATTAAAATAAAAATTATTATTCAGGGACATGAAAGTCAAAAGATTGTGAGAATGCCCCATATATATATATATATATTATTTAATAGCTTATAGTTAACTTTATCAGATTGATTTTATAACAAAATTTGTGATTGATATGCTTCTTTTTAAATTATAGATAGCACTATTATATTTTATTACTCTTTTTTTTATGAAAATATTATTAATTTTCCCTTATCTCTTAACTAACATTTTTACTTTCTTTTATCTTCAATAGAAGAAAGCATTGTAATCAAAATTTTTTTCCACTTCTGGTTTTTGACGGATTTACATGTGTTAGGGGTCAGATGTCCCCAAAAACATGTTTATACAAAATGTTTGTCTGTCCATCCATGTGTCGTCATTGTACTATCAAAAAGTGTATGAAGTTATGTATAGAATTGAACCAAATTTTTTGTGTATACATTTGGCTACAGCAAGCAAGTCCTCCCTCAATTTAGAAATATTCTGTCGGAAGGGGGTGCTGTAATAGCATTTTTTGTGTTATTTTCATTATTGTACCATCAAAAAGTGTATGAAGTTATGCATAGAATTGAATCAAATTTATTGTGTATGTTTTTGGCTATGGCCAGAACATCCACCCTGAATTAGAAAAAAATCAGCTGGAAGGGGGCACTGTAATAGCGATTTTTGTAGCATTTTCAATATTGTACCATCGAAAAGTGTATGAAGTTATGCATAGAACTGAACCAAATTTTTTGTGTGTGTTTTTGGCTGTGGCCAGCATGTTCTCTTTCGATTTGGAAATATTTTGCCGGAAGAGGGAGCTGTAATAGCGATATCTGTGCCATTTCCATTATTGTACTATCAATAAATGTATGAAGTTATGTGTAGAATTGAACCAAATTTTTTGTGTTTCTATTTGACTGTGACCAGTAGTTTTTCATTGAATTTGTAAATATTCTTCCATTAGGGATTGCTGTAATATCTATTTTTGTCCCATTTTCTTTATTTTATCATCGAAAAATGTATGTTGAACCAAATTTTTTGCATATGTTTTTGACTATGGGCAGTGGGTCTTGAATTTAGAATTATTCAACCGGAAATGACCTCTGTGACAATGATTTTTGTATAATTTTCTCGATTTTTCGTAGTTCTGTTTCCATCGGCGGATTGTCTGGCGACAGGAACGTGCGTCCTGCTAAACCGGCTATTTGCAAACAGCTGATGCACAACAGAATAATGGAAACTATTAATTTTAATAAATATCGTGATTGAGATGAACTTGTTTTTACTCTGATTAATTGACTGAAGCAGAAATTTTAAGATGAAATCAATGTTTGTATAGCATTGAACTAATAATATTGCAGTATTAACATCCTGTAACTACTTTTTGAAATATTAAGATGTATGAGATAGAAGAAAGTTTTGGGATTGGCACATCTAACTAGTTTATATTATTTGTAATTTTATTTTTTCAGAGACATTCCATCTGATATTACATCATTTGCCATCACTCTTTATAACAAAGGAAAACGATCTAAAGATATGGAAATAGGTTTGTCTTTTCACCTATACATAAAATTCTTGTAAATTGCATGCCAAAAATCAGGATGTTTTATTTTGCCTTTATTTTTCAGCTGAAATGATTGTTGAATTAGAAAATTTAATCAGTGGTGAAGAAATAGAAGATTGGTTTCCCTTAGGTGGATTAACACCTCCAATTAGAGAAGATTGGGGCTCTTTACGTGTTAGAATTCGATATATTCATGAAGTTATAATGCCCTTGGCAGAATATAATGCTTTAAAGGAGGTAATAGGTATTTCTAAAATGCTTAGCGTAAAGTATTTTATATTATCTTATCTTGCATATCCTTTTATTTTATGTAATTCAATTTTATGTATGAATTTTTATAATAAAAAATTCTGTGTTTGGGTATTTCTATAATAATATTAAAAATCCTGCATTAAGTTGAAGAAAATAGTTTATCAGAAGATCAATAACATTTATGTGAGGGGGAGGGGGGATGGACACATTTTTTGTTAATAAAAAATAATGGCAAGTTACTTTCTTATAATGAATTCAGGGTCCAGTATTTAATAAGCATGCAAAAAAAAGGTTTGCAAAGAACTACTTGGTTCTTACTTGGTATTTTTTTAAACTTCAAATAAGATCACGTCTCAATTTAATTTTAAAAAAAAACTGTTTTTCTATCTCTTATTATTGACTGGACTCATAAACTTTTACATCAGTAAAAATAGGATTTTACTAACCGATAATTCGCTGAAAGCTGGAAATCGTTTTACTAACTTTGTTTTACATGACTTTTTTCAAATTTTTCCTAAAAAAAAAAAAAAAAAAAAAAAAAAAAAGTTTTGCATACCAGTTATTGGTTAAATAAATCATTTTGTTTACAAAACAGTAGAACTGCTTGAATTGCTCAATGGTACTGTTATGCATAGAATTGAACCAAATGTTTTTGGCCATGGTAAGAAGGTCCTCCCTGAATGTCGAAAAATTTTGCCGGAAGGAGGTGCTGTAATAGCAATTTTTGTGTAATCGTCTTATTTTTTTTGTAGTTCTATTGTACATCAGTGGCTCGTGAATCGACAGGAACTTCCCATCCTGATAAGCTGACTATTCGTGATTTTAATGAATACCATGATCGAGATAAATTCATTTTTATTCCAAGTAATCGACTGAAGCAGAAAGGGTCTAGCCGGATAAGCAAGCAAAATGGCCCCCACGGCCGATGTTTGAAATAGCATGTGTGGTAATAAGGCTCACCATTGTGGCTGTAATTAATGATCGTTTAAGTGGTTTTAGTACAAATTGCGAAGGTCTTTTAATAAATTACTATTGATCGTTAAAGAAATAATAAAACTGGAAACGTCTTACTTGAAATGTAGACAATGAAGAGGCAATTTGATGAAAACAAATAATATTCTTTATTCCATACGTTAGTAGCAGTAGAAGGTTAAGAAAATACTTGCTTCTGGTCACCATTTTAAAATAGAAGAACTAATCTTTTAAGAAGAAAAATAGCAGCCAACACGGAATAAATCCATGGGATTCCTTTTAATGAGAGCAGCACAACTTTAAAGGATTAAACTTTGAAAGAAAAACACGTCCACTTAAATAAAATATCAAACTCATTCGGCCAAAAAAAAAGCGGCACGACATTCGAACGGCCGGCCAGCGGGCTGGCGCTCCGCTAAAAATATGTTAAAAGACTACATCTTTTGCAGACAACATCAAACCAAATTCTGAATTAAAAATTAACGAGTTTTAGTTTTTAAATGAGGAATACGGGGTTGACAAAGTAATTAAAAGGCAGAATTTAAATTGATTAGCTAAATTAACATTTACGGGAAATTAATGAGAAACGAATTACAAGCTGCAGAATTCAAAATGTTTCACTGATTGGAAAACGAAACCAAACGATTCTCCTGTCAGCGATCGGCGTCAAAAGAGGGCGTGGCATAATTTCAATGACGTCATCATAATGCAAGCTGTCTCCATCGATACGAGAGCTCCAGAAATGTGCTCCTAAAATAGCTGAGTGCGCATGCGCAAGCTGCCGATCCGCTCCCAAAGCAGATATGAATATCGGCGGTGAAAAATGAACTTGCTTTACGGTGAGAGATAAAAGCGTCAACATCGCGGCGTAAAGATTGAGTTTAAATAGACATTGATGCAAAAAAAAGGCTGAAAGGGAATAAAATTAAACCAAATTTAAATACTGTGAGAAGTATTCTCACAACCATGAGAATAAAATATAGTGTTTTTAGCCCCTGACCTTGAACTGTCCTTGAGATAATTGAGGAAGTATGCGCCGGCGCTACTTTTTTCCAAATACGTTTTTCTCAAAAAGTACAAAAGTTAAAAAAAATTAAACCAACGCCAATGAATATATTACTTCATATTATATCTTTTTTTCACATTCTTACAGAAATTTTAACATAGAAAAATAAGCAAAAATATTTAAAAAAAAAAATTATTGTAGTAGCATTTTTATATTTACACCAACCAAAAAATTACAATGCTCAATGTATGTACTTTTAAATAAAAAAATTTCGTTAAAATCGAAGATGCGCTTTTTGAGTTATAACAAAAATAATGCTAGCAGCTTGCTAAAATATTCGTAACTTCCCCTGTTTATATTTGAAGAAATATGCTGCTATCAAATACACTGGTCGGTTCATGGCATTTCCACTCGGGTAGGATGCGCAGTGCGCCAAAATAAGAGAATGTTTCCATGCATACCACTTCTCTATAGGTTTGTTTTGCGTTTGTAAACATTGTTATTTTGGCGTGCCATGGGTTGTTGTCACATAATAATAACAAGTTGGTGGTCTAATCGATTGTGCAGGTGAAGGTGAATAGGAGCTGTAAATATAAAAGGTTATCAACTTTGTGGCATTGTTGGACCCTTCCCAACTTTCCGATATCATACTTTATCATTCTCCCCCCCCCCCTTTTTTTTAAAAATATGTGTGCAATGGTATACAGATATAGTTGTACATTTTTTATGCGCATATTTTATTGATTTAAAGGAAGAGAAGAAACCCAGTGGCAGGAAGTTTTGTAGCTGTCTGCAACAAGCTTTTAAAATTTCATAATCTGTCTGAAAATTTTGCTTGTAATTTTAAGGAATAAAAAAAAAAATGTAATTTAATGGATTACAACGACCATTTGGAATTTATTTTGTCCACCAAATTCCGTCGCATCCTCTTCAACAACAGATCACAATGATCAAACTTCAGACGACCAAAACCTTCATCGATAAACTCTGCAAGTCCCGTTTCGAGAAGAAAAGCAGTTTACAAATCGAAAGCAGTTCCACCAAATCATCCATAGATTGCGACAAATTACCTACATTGAGCTCAATTTTTCCCGGTTAGAATCGACCAATTTTGTCGGAATTCACGATATTGTGACGAAATTCGCGTTTAGTTTATTCGTAATATTTTGACGAAATGTATGTTTTATTCGTGATCCTTTGTCAAAATTCGCGTTTTATCCGTGATATTTTGATGAAATTTGCATTTTATTCGGATATTTGGACGAAATTTGCATTTTGTAAGCGATCCTTTGATGAAATTTGCGTTAGTTTCATGATCCTTTGTCGAAATTTGAAATCCTTTGACGGAAATCTTATTTTTTATGCGATCTTTTACCGAAATTCACGTTTTTTCGCAGGAAAAAAAGTCCGAAAGTTGCAATCCACATTGATTTCATTAGTGCAGACAAAAATTGTCCGCAAGAGAATTTCTTTGTCCGCGACTATGTCACCGTGTCGCTGCCACTAGGAGAAGAAATTCATAAAATATCATTGTTATATAAGAAATAACTTTATATCAAATAACATTTTAAAGAAATACTTATTATTTAAAAGTTTTTAATAATAGTTCTTTGTTACATAATTCATTGAACAGTAATATTGTCTTCTTGCTCTTCCTAATTTCATACGGCTAAGCAGAATTTCTTGTAAACAAAACAGGTGGACAGCATTTTTCCCCATCTTTTACGAGCAAAAATAACAAGTATCATTTCGAATCTGGTTTCTCTAACAACGAATTATATAAGCATATGGCAGGAGAATATTAGTGACGAACGTTGGGTTATTCCATATTTTGGAATGAAATGATTTTATAATCATTCAATGGTTTTAATATTAAACTTGTATTTTCATAAAAGTACAAAAACAGACTAAAAAAAATTAAGATAACAGGTATAAAAAAAAAAGTTAACAAGACAGTAAATTTTTATTTGATTAAAAATAACGATATCAAATGACAAATCCCTCCCTCCCTACAGATACCTTCTGATGTCAAGTGCCAGACCCCCCCCCACACACACACACTCACCCATAAAATGAGATCTTATATATGTACACTGTACAGTGCCATAGCCTTCTTCTATGAGAAAATCATCATAGCCAAATGTAACCATTTTGTTTTTCAGTTCTTGATATTATTACACGAGAAGGATGCACAGTCCGCCAAAATAACATAATGTTTACAAACACAAAACAAACCTATAGGGAAGTGGTATGTATGAAACATTCTCTTATTTTGGTGCACTGTGCATCCTGCCCAAGTGGGAATGTCATGAATCGACCAATGCATTGATAGAAGCATATTTCTGCAAATGCAAACAGGGAAAGTTACGAATATTTTAGAAAGTTGCTAACATTATTTTTATTAACTCAAAAAACACATCTTCAATTTTAATGAAATTTTTTTCTTAAAAAGTACATACTTTGAGCATTATTCTGTAATTTTTTGGTTAGTGTAAATATAAAATTACTACATTAATAATTTAAAAATATATATATTTTTGTTTATTTTACTATGTTAAAATTTGTGTAAAAATGTGAAAAAAATTTATAATGTGAAGTAATATACTCTTCAATAATGAGGAATTTTTACGTTTTCTAATTTTATCTTTATACAACAGAACACGAAAAGATATGAAGAACAGTGTATATATTTTTTTATTTCAAGTAATAATTAGAGATTTATAACGGTTTTTACATTGTGCTATTTATCATATGGTGAAAACACTTTTCCTACACCGATCTTGTGACGCCATTGTTCATGACAACAAACTGCTGATATGCATTCCAAGCGACTATACGTTGAATACTGCGCTTGATATATCGACTTTCTTTTTTTCTTGTTATAAAATTCATGTTTATTACACAATTTATTTTGGCTGACATTACGCAGTCATTATAACATGCATTATTTAATGAAAAATTAATAACATTTATTCTTATAAAATGATTTAAAACAATTAAATATTAAAGGAAGAGGAACTAAGTATTTTTCGTTGAGGGCTCCTGAACGGCCTGTGGCAAATATTTTGACTTATTATTTTATATTCATGTGGTAAAAAAAATATTCTAAGTAGGGGTGGAGCACTTTTTATGAAATTCAATCTTTTATTTTGGGAAAAAAAAGTGGTAGAAGCCTATTTTTGTATTTTTAATATGTCATTTATTTATGTTGATATGTTAAAACTTTTCTCACACGAACTATTCTGGGAAAATACTCTTAGTTGCTTTTAAATTAGTATATTTCATGCTTATAGTCTCCATTAGAGCAATTTGTTCAAACTGGTTTCTTTCCGACACATTTTTTATTTCAATTTTATTCGCAAGTACACGAAATTGGCCGGTGCTCTTATTCAGAAACAATATAACCGAATAGTTTTTTCGGTAAAAGCAGGAAATGCTATTAAATTGATGTTTTGAAATGAATTTTCAGACGTTAGAATGCAGGTGAAAAAAAAAACTGTTGTAATGAGACTTACTTACTGAGAATCACTTATAACTTAAGATTTAAATAATTTGTAGAAAAATGAATAAATGTTCAGCTATAAATCACTTCCTGAAATTATTATATTTTTATATTGAAAAATGAGTCACAAAGGTCCGCATTATTGAATAGGAAAAAAATATTTTTTTTTTTTTCGAGATCATCCTTACAAAAAGAAGACAAAAAATAAGCTTTCAGCAGACTGTTGGCACATTTGATCTAAAATCTTGCACCTCCCTGGAATTTGTTCTCTGGACTCGTGGAGGTTTGCATAAAATTATTTCAACATGCTACAATGTACAGTTATGCAGGGAAGGAAGGGGCGGGGAGAAAACAGCACAGACTTGATTTTTTTAATTCCTTTTCAAGTAGTTGCACAATCAATTCAAAAGTTATTGTTGTATCCAGTGTTTGTCTTCTGATAATGGTCACTTCTGACTTCTTTTAAAACATTCTTTGATTTTGTGTTCAAACTTATCTGGCCCAGAAGACAGGTTATTTTACATAAAAGTGTACTTTTAAATTTTGAGTTTGTTTTAAAATTTCACTCTCCAGGAAATATAAAAAATAGATCTGGAATAAAAACTTAATATATATTCGTAAATTCAAATATACAGTAAAAAAAAATTACGAAGCCATACCTAGGAATCAGGGTTGCCACAAGCGTTTCTTTATTGACAACTAACTACTATTTCCAAACAATAACCTTTCTAGTAGAAATTTACCACAAAGGTTATTTTAAAACAGTGGTAGGAAATGTAACCAAAAGAAAACTAGTATGTTGTGGCCATCACAAGACTTTCTTCTATATAAATCTCGTCGATTAAATCATTTAAATACTACATGAAATTACATAAATTTAGCTGCAATTCATGTCAAAGTATATCTGAATTTGAACTTTGATGAAAATTCGTGCATTAGTTATTGAATGGAAATGGTGCAAACTCTGAAAAATGCAGCATAGCAGCGTCACCTGTTGAGCAATTTGCAACAAAACGTAAACAGCACTAATTCATATTAAGGTATACCTGAATCTGAAGTTTGTCGAAAATCCAAGCATTAGTTCTTGAGATAGAGCTATAGTGGAAATTCAGGAAAATGCTGCATACCAGCGCCACCTGTTGAGCGATTTATACCAAAACATAAACAGCACAAATTTATATCTAGGTATACCTGAATCTGAAGTTTGTTGAAAATGCATTAGTTCTTGAGATAGAGCTATTGCGGAAATTGCAGTAAATGCAACAGTGCCACCTGTCGAACAATTTACACCAAAATGTATAAAACGTCAATTCCTGTCAAAGACTAACTGAATCTGAAGTTTGATGAAAATCCGTCATTAGTTCTGGAGATTGAGCTATTGTAGAAATCTTGAAAAATGCTGCATAGCAGCACCACCTGTCGTGCGAATTTTTTATTTAATTCCGTGCATTAGTTCTTGAGATAGAGCGACCACAAAATTTGTGTTACATACTTACATACATACAGAGTCACAGATTCACAGACAGACATTTTGTAAAAACATGTTTTTCGGAATCTGATTTCTAAAACGTGTAAATCTGTCGAAAATTTTCATGAATCCAATACTTTCTTCTTGTAAAGATAGAAGAAAGTAAAAAAATGTCGTTTGTAGCAATCCTGAGAATAGAATGTTTTAAAGCAATTTATCCAAAGTAACAACATCTTATATATATATTTGAAATAGGATAGGCCCTCTCAAAACTGTAACAATAAAAAAGCTTTACCTAATATTTTACAAGGAGAATTTATGTTTTTAATTTGTTGAAAAGGAAGAAACTAATGTAGCTATTTTTTTTTTAATCTAAACTTTTCTTTAACACTGGAAATAATGCCATATTATTTCCGTTATACAGCGAGATTAATGAAATGTAATAAAGATCAAAGAAGAAATAAATTTGGATGTAAAGAAAATTTCAAAATGATATCAAAACACAGGCTTCTAAAACCAAAAAGGCCACTTGCTTGCTCTGTGCCGCCTGCTAACAAAATGTAAACATTGGCATATCATGAACAGTGACGTTACAGCCAATCATGCAGCGTTTTCTAGTCACGTGATTTTCTCTTAACATTTTAATTTAAAAACGATTGGCTCATTTTTTTACATTTTTGAGGGAATTTTTGGAATGTATGAATCTGAAATTATCAGAAAACATGTAGTTGTCCAATTTCCCCATGTGTGCAAATTCTTCATTGGCGTTGCTTTCATTTTTTTAACTTTTGTACTTTATTAGAAAAACATATTTGAAAAATAGTAGCGCCGGCACATACTTCCCCATTTATCTCAATGACAGTTCAAGGCGAGGGGCTAAAAAAACACTATTTTATTCTCGGGGTGAGCCTTATTACCACACATGTTATTTCAAACATCGGCCGTGGGGGCCATTTTGCTATGCTTATCTGGCTAGACCCTTTGTTCTGGCTTTTGGTTCTTGGCGTTTGTTTAATTGGCGGGGTTAGCATTTTTTTTATATCTTGGCTTGGCAGAACGACCGTCCTGCTTGATGTAAACTATAATCAATTTTCAAAATTTTCACATTTCACATAAATTTTCTTTTTATGGTATAGTATCTATATATAGAATATACTGTTGGGGTGTTAGATGTGAGATCAGAATTCAATAATTAAAATATCAGATTAAATATAACAAAAGATCTAAAATGCCAACTCAAAATGAAACTTAAGGCTGTTGGTCAGTCAACTCCCCAATTCCCCTCACCAACATTAAACCTATGGGTGTGAAATGCATTTGTATATTTAAAATATCTCCTTAGGAAATTAATATTTTTAACTTCTTTTTCCTGTGTTCTCTTCTTGAAGGGTGTCTCTTTTTCTTTAATTGTCAAAATGTTTCTAAAATATATGCTTAATTTTATGTGAAGTATTAAAATCGTACTCTGTTTCGCTGAGATTTTAATATATAAATTATAAATTAAGCATGTATTTTAGAAATATTTTAACAACTAAGAAATAAAGACATCAAGGGAAGATTTGCCTACAGAAGGCTGAATAAAAGGTGTTTTTAGCTTTTTTTTTTTTTTTCTGCGATAGGAATGAAACTTTTAGCTCTGGTTTTTTTGCATGTTATTTATTATCATTCGAATAACACTTTTAAAATAAAAAATTTATGATGTCACTCAAGTTGCGTGGGTGGGTGTCCTAGCATATGCACCATCACTTCTAATTGGACAGGATCTGATAGATCACCAGAGTCATCTGCAATCACTTTTTGTCAAGGATTATAAAATATATAAGATAGTCTGGAGCTTCAAGCACTTTAAGGTCAAAAAGTAGAAAATCAACAGAATGATGGCCATCTGAAAAAAAGGTCTATTTTTTACCCTTTTTCGCACCTGGGCATGCTTCTAAAAATGTTTATCTTTTTATTAAAATGGCTGAAAGGGGTTCAAGTTTTAAAAAAATTGTTCCCTTTAATTTATAACAAAACAGGGCAAGATTGGTTTAATATTAAAAAGCAGAAAAACGTTTAAAAATGCACAAATAATATGTAAAAAGCTGCAAACAGTTGTTTCGAATCTACTAGCAAGATTCTTCTTCATTGCAAGATAGAGCAAGGCACAGTGTGCTAGAAAAAATTAAGGCTGAGGTACTAGCGAGATTCTTCTTCAGTGCAAGATAGAGCAAGGCACAACCAAGAAAAAGCAAGCCTGGTTGATCCCAGCCTTGCTTTTTCTAGCACACTGTGCCTTGTTCTATTTTGCACTGAAGAAGAATCTCGATAGTAGATTCGAAACAACTGTTTGCAGCGTTTTACGCATTATTTATGCATTTTTAAATGTTGTTTTTCTGCATTTTAATATTCTTCCACAAAGGCTTTATTTGCTATTTTTATCGGTTTAAAAAGGTTCCTACATGACTGGAAAACTTGGAAAACAGGGAATTGTCAGGGAAAATGACATGTGCTCAAAAAGTCATGGAAAAATCAGTGAAAATTTAAAGAAAATTTCTAAAACCTGGAAAAGTCAGGGATTTTTTTTTTTTTTTTTTTTTTTTTTTTTTTTTTTTAAATGCACTATCATGCATCAACATTCCCCCCGAGTTCACGGTGTGTCCACAATAAAGTTCCGATTTTTCCCATAAAAGGAGAATTTTTGGTATATTCACATTTTTAACATAAAGATGTTTTAGCTCTATAAATTTGTTGCCAAATAGACGGTACTTAAGTGAAAGAAATGTTGAGCCTTGTTAAGGTGGCTAGGATGAGATATCATGAATAATTATGTAAGAAAAAGAAGGAAAATTATGAAGCAAGACAAAAACAAACAGATAAAAGAAAGCTGTAGCTGAAGTCAAAATGTTAAAAGACAAAAAACTGAAACTTTTTTACAACAAACTGCTTCTGAAACAACACAAATAAATGACATGATAGTAGAAGTCTAAAAAGAGTTAAATGTTTAATATGTGTAAATTCAGTTATGTAAATAAAAAGTTATTTTGAATCCATCTGAGCTATAAAGCCAAATGATATAGATTTTTAGTTTCAATTTTATACTTTATTTTAATTTTCACATGTAAGTTTAATATTTAAGATCTTGAATTGTAATTCGCATTTCTAAAAATGTCGTGAATTTTGGTCAGGGAATTGTATGAAATATGACCTGGAAAAGTCAGGGAATTTTGTTATTCAAATAGAGTATGAACCCTGTTTAATAGTTTTTGTGTTCTGATCCCGCTCAGTTTGATCAAAGTTGTTTTGTGTCAAATGCATTTATAGTTTCACAGGTGTTTCAACATGGTGAAAACATGGTTAATGCAACTTTCATTTGTTTGCTATTCCAGAACCATAGAAGACACCCTCCTCTTCCTCAAACAGTAAATTTTGCTGAATCTGCTTTGATCTTTGCTTTAGAATAGCTGCTTGTGTCTCCGTGGTCATATTTCGTTCAGCTGAGAGTATACGTTGGTTGTCCATGTCTTTTGCAAATAATTACCTGGGGAAAACAGATTGTAGAAATAATATCCTTAACTGAATTCATATGTAAATGATTGCACGAATCACACACTAATATAAAATTACTTGAGTGAAAATAAAAATTATTTATTTTCATGAAACACTAAAATTATATGTACGGTGCAGCACTGTCCTTTAAATTACATAAAAAAGAATTTTGAATACACAAATATCATATTAAATTTTAGTGTTTTCTTGCGTTCTGCACTGATTTTTGGCATTTTAAAAAAGAATTCTGTTTCAAACATTTAGCCAGTTTAACATATTACATTTTCTCATCTGCATTTTTCAATGCAATTTTTAGTGCTTTTTGCTTTTCACAGGAATTTTTCGATATTCACAAAAGATGTTTTATTTTTTCCCAATATACCAAATTTTGTCCACTATGATCTTTGAAATTTTAACTGGTCTTTATGTGACTTTTAGCATTTTTTCACGGTTCGCTCCAGTTTTGCCATATTAATAAAAGTTTCAATCTTCTAGCCCGATATAGTAAATTTTGTTCTCTTTTCAATAAAGTTTATTCAGAATTCATGGAGAGATTTTAAGTTACTTTCTCTACTGGCTATGTCGTCTCATGCATTTTACAATGGTCAATCCACAGCTGCTTAATTTTGTAAAAAAAGAAAAACAAATTTTTATCTACAATATATAGCGTACATATAAAAGGCATATACATCTGTAGTTTCTATCATTGGCACTCTTTACTACAAGTATTTCTTTATTTGGCAACCCCAAAATCTCTACATGCTGAACACAACCACTTCGTAAAAGTTTATTAATCTCCTGCGAAATCTTTGTCTACTCCCCATATTATCGCCAAACCTTTGTGAGTTTACATCTCTCACTGGAGTTTGTATCAGTGTTTTACTTCACTTATCTCTTGGCTGTCTGACTGTGAATATCTAAAAAGAGTGCTTTGGCACATAATTATTTTCAGGTCACCTCTTCCCTTGTCTACAGCATGGCCCTTAAACTATTTTAATAAATGTTTTTTCATCCTTAAATTTTATTGGAGTTTTTTATTATTATTGTTGTTGTTATTATTATTTACTTCAACCTGGGCTTTCATCTGTTTTTCCTTTGCAACAAGTACCCAGTGGTGACCATCTCCCCTCAAACCCAATGACACAAATTCCCCCCAAAAATCTTCATACATTAACATTGACCCCCCTCGCCCTAAACAGAACATCAATTGTAAAATATATTCTACTGATAATTTAATAATAGTATTCTTACGTTCTATCACGCAAACACAAAATAAAACTTTTAACAGCATAATAAATAAGGAAGATATATATTTTATTATTAGCAAAATTATTGTTTCCATATTTATAAATCCTGAAAGCTTCACAAATGCATTCTTTAAGTTCTGAAAACTTTGTTTTTGCCATTGGTAGTACATAAACAATGTCTTTGGCACTGTCAGAACTTAAAGAGCGCATTTATGCAGAATTCAAAACCATTGACAGAGTGATGCTACAAAATGTTTGGGACGAACTGGATTACAGATTGGGCATATGCCATGTAACAAGAGGGTCACACATTGAACATTTGTAACTGAAAAAAATTTGGTATATTTCTCTTTAAATTCATGTATCACTTATTGTAATATGTGCAGTAGTTTCGAAAATATGATTTTTTAAAATTGGGTCCCTCATTTGTAATAGCCCTGTATATGAGCTTCATGACGATAAATAGAAAACAATGCTTTCAGTTAAGAAAGATATATGCAATCAATGCTTCAGAGCAAACCAACATTCCACTGTGACTTAAATAGAATTAGAAGTAAAAGCACATTCATTACCAAAAGTCTTCATATTTCAGTTAAACAAAAATGAAGAGATATAAACAAATTAAAATATGGTTATCTTGACGTAAGCTGGATATCTGTAAGTGAATTCAATAGCAGCAAAGTTATTTCACAACAGTCGTCAATTCCATGGTGTCGGCTTACGTAAGTACTATAACTGATAGATAACAGAATTACAGCTATTTACTGTTATCCCATCTGTACTACGATAAAACATTTCACCCGGGAATCAACTTTAAGAAATGAGAGAAACTATTCAGAACTTCGTTAGCACTACCATCTTCCTGCCATTTGTAAAAATGCCACACTAGGTTAGTAGGTCAAAACAGAAGGGTGAGAAAAGAATCTACCGGACTGCACTTTATATGATCCGGAGAAAACTAAGTCATTACGCAATGCAACTGACAGTTTCAAGCACGTGCTAAGGTGACAATATCTGGCAATATCGTTTGTACGACATTGTTTCGTGGCGATTGTTTGGATTATGTCATTATGAAACTAGTGAAGTCTTTGAATCATGACAGAAGAAAGTAAATAACTATATGTGCGGTAAGGAAGTAAATAAAACAAATGTTATAGAATATTTAAGAGTGAAAACAAGAAGAAAGAAATCAAGTAAGTTGATTATTATAATGCTTCGTATATTACTGGAAATAAAGAGTACTTTAATAAAAGAAATAAAGTAAAAATAAAGATAATAAATTAATTATAAATGGAGTTATGCACTTATGGTGATAAGAACCGGCACATATCAGTTTTTACCTGATCTGATGACACAAAACGGTATCCCTGTAAATGGTTTTTCATTGATGGGAACAGGTAAAAGTCACATGGAGCTAAATCGGGTGAATAGAAAGGATGTGGAAGCACATTAGTGCGAGTTTTGGCGAGGAACTGTTTTACCAATGAGATCGATGTGCTGGTGCATTGTCATGCAGAAGGAGAAGATACCACTCCCCACTCTGCCAGAACTGAGGCTGTTTATGACGAATGGATTCCTTCAAATGATGTAAAATGCATAAATAATGCTCCTTGTTAACTGTTCAGCCTTCAGGAATAAATTCTGAATTCACAATACCTTGAGAATGAAAAAATATCTTTATCAGTACTTTCCCTTTGCTCCAATCCTGCCAGAATCGCTATGGTAGATTCACAATTCACCTTTCTTAGCATTTCCAAAGTCTCAATTGGTGTTTTACCTAAGCGTTGACAGAATTTAATGTTGCAGCGCTGTTGAAGAAAAGCCACCTTTCATACATCGCCGAGCAAAGGTAACTAACTTCGGAAGATAACAGCTGCGTGTGGGGTTTGGTCACATGACATGGGCTTAACTAACCTGGACAGGTAGGGGAGGGTTGGAAGAATCCATTTCAAGCGGTTTAACTTGAAGTACTTGCTTTCATTGTTAAAAATGGTCTTAGGATCCAAATTTTTGGATTGTATCTCGTATATGTATCTGATCTTTGTCATACTGTAATTCTCGCATTTATGGACCAATTTCGATGTAACTTGGTTTGTACATACATAGTACATACCAATTTCTCGACCGAGTTCGTTGGCCAGCTTCATCTGCCATCTTGTTTTAAAATGGTGGCCATTTAAAATTTAAATTTAAAATTAGGTAAAAAAAAAATTAGATAAAGGTGTTTGAAATTGATACAAAGATTCCGGAGCATTTTTTGTTTAATCTATATCTTAAAAAATGGCTGAGTTATAGTACTTTGAATTTCTAGTGTGGCTGACATTTTGAAATGATCTGATTTTTGTCACGTGCTAACACACATATTTATGAACCGATTTGGATGTAACTCGGTGTATACATAGTACATACCAAGGTCTCGAACGAGTTCGTTGGCCAGCTTCATCCGCCATCTTGTTTAATAATGGCGGCCATTTAAAATTTTTTAATTTAAAATGAGGTACAAAAAAATTAGAAATTGAAAAAGATTTTTTTCTTATGTGTTTGACTTTGATACAAAGATTTTGGAGCACTTTTAGTTTCGTCTATATCTTTAAAAATGGCTGAGTGACTTTGAACTTCTAGTGTGGCTGACATTTTGGAACAATCTGATTTTTGTCACATGATACATGCCTGTTTGTGTTCCGGGGAATCCCCGGAATTCCGGGGATTTGATAAAACGTGCCCCAGAAATTCCGGAGTTACACAGGCATGAGATTCTTCCGCGATTTTCCGCTTTTTGTCGTTTTCCGTTTTTTCCGATTTTTTACCGTTTCTCGCATTGATGATTTGTTCCAAAATTTAAAAAAAAAATCGGTCATCAGTCCGAAAATTCGGGCACAAATTTCGACAAGTGATCGCCGAAAATACAATTTCGTCAATCGTTCGCAGAAAAAATAGCCAATTTCGAAAACTATCGCGGAAAAAACGCAATTTCGTCAAAGGATCGCGGAAAACCCCTGCAAATTTCGTCATAGAGTCGCGAAAAAATAGCTGATTTCGTCAGAGTTGCGAAAAATGGCAACTTTCGTCAAAGGATCGCGGAAAAACACGAATTTCGTCGAAACTTCGCAAAAAAACACAAATTCTGCCAAAAGATCGCGAAAAAATGCAGATTTCGTCTAAGGATCACGAAAAAACTCGGAATTTTGCCCAAAAACCGCTTAAAAAACACTAATTTCGGCAGAAGATCGCATAAAAAAAAGTGAATTCTATGTCAAAGAATCGCTTAAAAAACGCGAATTCTGTCAAAGAATGGTGGAAAAACGCAAATTTCGTCAAAGGATCGCGGAAAAAACGTGAAATCTGTCAAACAATCGCCAATTTTGTCAAGGGACCGCAAAAAAAGCGACTTTCGTCAAAAGATTTCGGAATAAACGCCTATTTTCAAAAAAGATCGCGGAAACAACGGGAATTTTGTCAAAAGATCGCGAAAGAAACTGGAATTTCGTAAAAAGATCGCGGAAAAAACCTGATTTGCGTCAAAAGATCGCAGAAAAAAAACCCGGGAATTCCGTCGAATCGCGGGAGAAACGCAAATTTTGTCAAAGGATCGCAGGAAAAACGCTAATTTTGTAAAAAGATCGCGGGAAAAACGCGAATTTTGTAAAAAAAATCGCGGAAAAAACGGGAATTTTGTCAAAAGATCGCGGGAAAAACGGGAATTTCGTCAAAAGATTGCCGAAAAAATGCGAATTTTGTAAAAAAGAACGTCGAAAAAACGCGAATTTTGTAAAAAGATCGCCGAAAAACGCGAATTTTGTAAAAAAGATCGTCGAAAAACGCGAATTTTGTAAAAAAGATCGTCGAAAAACGCAAATTTTGTAAAAAAGATTGCGGAAAAACGCGAATTTTGTCCAAAGATCGCCGGAAAAACGCGAATTTTGTCCAAAGATCGCCGAAAAAACGTGAATTTTGTCAAAAGATCGCCAAGAAAACGCGAATTTCGTCTAAAGGTTGCGTGACGCCGTGAAAGTTCAGCCTTTTTTTTTTTTTTCAGGGGATTTTACCAAGTGTTACAAACAGCCATGATGATAACGCTAGGTTAATTAACCGATTTGGATGTGACTAGGCACGTGCATAGTACAGTAGAGCGCCGATTATCCGAACAAGTCGGGACCGACCCTAGTTCGGATAAATGGAGAGACAATTTAAGGAATGTTTCTGACTATACTAAAACCTTCACACGTTATCTAAGTTTATGACTGGCAGCACCAGTTAGTGCTGGCATGTTTAAAAATTGTTTTATTCTTTTTGTCTTTTTTAAATGAGTTGTTTACATTTTTATCATTAATTTCTTTTTTCTCTTTTTATCATTTTCTGAACTGCAGATATTATAATTTAAGGAAAAAAGCTTTTGATTGTTGCTTGGTTCAATGAAGACATTTTTTTCAATGCTGCCATATCTCTAATTCTTCTTAAATACCGTTAGTTGAATAGGATCAGCATTCTTCTGCCGTTCGAGCCATTTCATAGCTGTTTCTAAACATTCAAAGGCTTCGTTATGTGATGGACCTGGGTTATTTTCAGAGCATTCGTTTTAGTTTTCTTTTTCATTGCGAATCTCATCATCATTTAAAATCTGATATCCAAGGTCTATTTAACCACTCGTTAATTTCAATTTGTTCATAGCCTCAGGATTCTTTCCATCTCCTTTATTGTTTTTACATTCCTTATTTTCTGATCCACTATCAATTTTTTCTTTATTTTAAATTTTATTCAAAGCCAATGGATAATTGGGAGTTCGGTTAAAAAATTTTTTGGGAGAAATAGGCTGTTCGGATAATTGGAGTTCGGATAATCGGCACTCTACTGTATATAGCAATGTCTCAACCAAGTGGCCATTTAAAATTTTTTATAAATTAAGCTTTAAAATGAGGTAAAAAAAAAATAGAACTTGTAAAGGATATTTTTTCTTAAGTGTTTGACCTTGATACAAGGATTCCAGAGCATTTTTTGTTTTGTCTGTGTAAAAGATATTTTTTCTTAAGTGTTTGACCTTGATACAAGGATTCCAGAGCATTTTTTGTTTTGTCTGTATCTTAAAAAATGGTTGAGATATAGCAGTTTAAATTTCTAATGTGGGTGACATTCAGAAAAATCTGATTTTTGGTCTGCGACATCACTCGTATTTATCAACCGATTTGTATGTAAATGAGCATGTGCACAGGAATTACTAAGGTTTCGACCAGGTTCATTGGTTAGCTTTGTTGCACCCATCATGTTGTTTTAAAATAACGGGCACTTCACGATATCGGCGAATTTGGCAACCAAATATAAATCACTTTAAATAAAACCAGCTGACTAATTTCACGAAATTCTCATTCATATTCAGTATTGATAAAAACTAGTATTGAATCTTCCATAATCAGTTTCCACTAATTTGAGCTTCGTGTGTTTGAATGATATAAGCTGGCTTTTTAAAAATAAGGAATATGAAAGATACCTCTTCCTCCCAGCAATAGACAGAAGGACTTTTTTATTTATTTTATTTTTTGCATGTCATGAAGTGTTATCCAAAAATATGATGTTTCTTTGTTGAATACTGTTTTTCTTATTGAGTGTTACCAACCATTCTTTGAATATCAAAGAGAGTGAATGTTGCATATTTAGTTTTAGAAGCTGTGGCGGTAATTAATGATCGTTTAAGTGGTTTTAGTACAAATTGCGAAGGTCTTTTAATAAATTACTATTGATCGTTAAAGAAATAATAAAACTGGAAACGTCTTACTTGAAATGTAGACAATGAAGAGGCAATTTGATGAAAACAAATAATATTCTTTATTCCATACGTTAGTAGCAGTAGAAGGTTAAGAAAATACTTGCTTCTGGTCACCATTTTAAAATAGAAGAACTAATCTTTTAAGAAGAAAAATAGCAGCCAACACGGAATAAATCCATGGGATTCCTTTTAATGAGAGCAGCACAACTTTAAAGGATTAAACTTTGAAAGAAAAACACGTCCACTTAAATAAAATATCAAACTCATTCGGCCAAAAAAAAAGCGGCACGACATTCGAACGGCCGGCCAGCGGGCTGGCGCTCCGCTAAAAATACGTTAAAAGACTACATCTTTTGCAGACAACATCAAACCAAATTCTGAATTAAAAATTAACGAGTTTTAGTTTTTAAATGAGGAATACGGGGTTGACAAAGTAATTAAAAGGCAGAATTTAAATTGATTAGCTAAATTAACATTTACGGGAAATTAATGAGAAACGAATTACAAGCTGCAGAATTCAAAATGTTTCACTGATTGGAAAACGAAACCAAACGATTCTCCTGTCAGCGATCGGCGTCAAAAGAGGGCGTGGCATAATTTCAATGACGTCATCATAATGCAAGCTGTCTCCATCGATACGAGAGCTCCAGAAATGTGCTCCTAAAATAGCTGAGTGCGCATGCGCAAGCTGCCGATCCGCTCCCAAAGCAGATATGAATATCGGCGGTGAAAAATGAACTTGCTTTACGGTGAGAGATAAAAGCGTCAACATCGCGGCGTAAAGATTGAGTTTAAATAGACATTGATGCAAAAAAAAGGCTGAAAGGGAATAAAATTAAACCAAATTTAAATACTGTGAGAAGTATTCTCACAGAAGCCACTGTAAATAATGTGTATAAATTTTTATATCTGTAAATGTTTTTTCGTAACTATATAACAGCATGCAAGTAACATACTTTTAATCTTGCTTTTTAGCTTATAATGGAGGAAGAATTGGAAGTTGTGAGTGTTTTAGCTGACTTATGTCATAGAGACAGGACTCCTCTTGCTAATGCTGTTCTTCGAGTATTCAGATTTGAAAAGAAAGAAGCAATGTTGTTAAAAACAATGAATGATAGGGAAATACAAATTGAAGGTAAGTCATTTTACTTTCACATTCAATCTTGGAACAATTATTTAAAATTTGTCAGAACTTTGGAAAAAAATTTCTGATTTCTTTTCCCCCTCTGTGATTATTTTAAAGATGACACCACAACTCTGTTTCGATCTGCATCCCTTACCACTACTTTGATGGATCACTATATGAGATCAACTGCTAATGGATTTTTACATCAAGCTGTTCAAGACTTTATCTTAAAAGTTATGGATAGTAGGCAGTCATGTGAGGTTAGCTCAACTCTTGAAATATTTAAATTAGTAATGTATTTGTATAGATTTTTTAATAGATATATATGAAAAAGATAAAGTTGAGAAGTGTTAAAAAATCATTATTGATAGTTATTTTAAATGGATTTATGTTTCATGAACTGTTGTTTACAACTATGTTTCTAAGCAGAGTCAGATAATACAGACGAACACGCGAACACAAATTTTCAAAGTTTGCAGACAGTTTTGATGGGGTTTTTTTTTTTCAAGCTTCTTTATTTAAAAAAAAGAAATTAACAAGACCCCAGGCGGAGAATCGGTGTAACGCACGTTGCAGACTATTGACAAGGTCTGTAGACTATTTTTCAACTGGAGGAAAAAAAAAAAGTTTGCTAGAAAGTATTTGCCATGTACCATAGTACAGTATTTTTTGGAAGAAGCGCTGCGGCTCATGCAAGTTAAAAACTTAAAAATATTGTAAATGCGGTGCTTATGCCGGAACGGCAGGTACAATATCTTTTTTTTTTTCTCCTCCTGCCAGGGCCGGTAGCAGAAACAGTACAGCACCGACGTGAGTGCTGCAGATTATGTTAGGCTTTGCAGATTAATTTAACAGATTAAAAATAAATTTTGTGTTAAAAAATAAATGTTAAATGTTGATCTCTTTTTAAATAAAGTTTATTTGGTTGGAAATTTTAGCGAATGTTTATGTACTTGTATATAACTTTTCATTTTTGCTGTTGGCGGCAATATAGGACTCGGGAGGAGCGCGGCGTTTTTTTGCAGAAAATTTTAAAGAAATTATTTGAGTTCGCAGACAGTTTTACATTTTATCTAAGTCTGTTTCTAAGAAGTAATTTATTTGAAATGTTTGCAGTTTCCTAATAATGATTCTGAAGTACATAGTTATATGGTTATAGTATAACTTAAATTGAAAAAATTTTTTAAAACAAATACAGTAGTACTGACCTGCCTAAAAATATTCTGCTTTCATATGTTCACATATATGCAAGTAGAATATTTTTGGAAAGATGGTATACTAAATTAGAGAAATCACTGCTGAATGAGACTTGTGCCATTTTAGAGGAATTTTGCTTGATGTGTAACTTTAACTCTAAATGACTGATTCTTTTGCAATTGTTTATGATATTGATGTTTTTACTGATGAGGTGTTGTGTTTATAGCATGAAATGTCTATTTTAATTTTAATATATCTTAATGCTGTTTTAGTGTTTTCTGATTATTTATTTTTACAGTGATATTCATATTTCACATATAAAAATATTTTGAATTATATGAAAATCACAATTGTGTTTCAATGCTTAATACTAAGTATCTGGTAAAACTGAGCCTCACTTGATAGTTTTTTGAAGATATTTTGTTTTCATTAAATATAGAAAATATGAAAATTACTATATACACAAAACATCAATAAGTCATGGAGGATTTATTTATATCTACAGATCGTAGTCTTAGCATGGTGATGTAGAATTTAGATTTTGAATACTGAAGTGTTCATTAGAGTATATCAAAAACATATTTTAAAGTAAAAAAAAAAAAAAAAAAAAAAACTCTTTCTAGTAGGAAAATCTGGTATATATCGAGTGATACTATCCCTTATTTATAAAAATGAAAATGATTATTCCTAAAGAATTGTCGTCCAAGTCAATAGTTGGTTGCAAACATGAGCTATTCCAGCAATGATGTGGTAAGTTTGGAAGAAAAATTCTCTTTCGCCATGGCATCAAACTAATCTGTGTTTGTAACAGTATGGTAGTTGTTTTAAACATAGCAAAAATATAAGCACAGTTAGTTATCTTTCAAGAAATGTTAGCATATTTACAGAATGATTATGAAAATATTTAAATTCACCAAATCAACATCTGATAATTTCAATTGTTCCAGTCAGTTAAAATTAATTTTACCGTATTCAGGATCTAAATAGGCCATTATCTCATGCCCGTTTTAGTGTAGAAGGCAAACCATTAGCACCATCTTCAAAATCATCTTTCATAGTGTTGATAATTAATGACTTATAGTATTGGCGAGAATTCTAATTATGGATAATATAAAAAAATGCTAAGCCTATTAAACAATTTTTTCCGAAGTCGAGACTTACTTTGTTTTCTCGTATTTGAATAATGAATAAAATCGTATTGTTTTCATAAAAATTGTTGGAATTTTCCCAAATTAGAGGCTTTGCTAGATCGTTTTCTTATGCTCAAATTAGTATAGTAGCCAAGTTTTCTGAAAGTCGTTAAAGCCGTTTTTGATATAGCAGCATTTTCTGTGCTGAGTTTGGGAAAATTCATTTTAGCATGTTAAAACAAATTCAGGACCCAGCTAGTTCATTTTCTCATGCTCTAATTGGTATAGGAGGCAAATTTTGTGTAAACATATGAGCATTTTTTGATTTAGAAACAGAATTTTCAGTGCTGAGTTTGTTTTAACATGTCAAAATGAATTAGCTTGAATTTGGAACCTTGCTAGATCATTTTCTCATGGTTTTTTTTTTTTTTTTTTTTAAGTATATGTGGCAAGATTCATGAAATCACCTCAGCCATTTACGATATCTGTAATCAGGGAAATTTGCTTGTTTAATACGATATCTCAGAAGACAATCAATATGAAAATATTAATAATTAGCATTAGGAGGTTAAAATCTTTACATCATAATTCCTAAATTTCTCAACAAAATAACTTTCCATTTAGAATCCAAAGTTATAATTTACCCTTGAGTTGAAATGTAAATGTTGCCAATAAAATACATTCTGTAAATATTATTAAATCGATTTTCAACATTTAGATGGCAACACTTGTGCTGTTTATGAATAAAGATAGATTTATTTTTTCAATTGTTGATACATGTTCTTTTTGTTTTGTTTGGAAGCTTGCAAAATACCCTATTTTGTTCTGCAATGATCAATTAAAATTTATTTCTTATCATAGTTCTCAAAATTCTTGTGTGTTTAATATTATAGAATTTTATAAAGGAAAATTATTTTTTCAATTAAACACCAGTATTGCTGATTAGTAACAAACAGTTTTTTAGCCGTAAACCATACTTAGAACAAAATATGATTTAAGTATTTTTCCCATGATTTATTTAAAAAAAAAAGAAAGCCAAAAAACATTTTTTAAGTGATTTTTGAAAACTCAGGTATTTAAGGGTTAATATAAAAATGCACCCACCCACACTTCCTAAGCTTAAATCTTTATAGTAAATTCATTTAAAGACAATTCATAATCAAATTGCCATTTTTATTTTTCTTTGACAACTTGTGATTTAACTGATTTTTTTTTTCCGTTGGCCGACTGTGCAGTGAGTCATCTTTCTTTGTATCATAGAATTTCATTTATCATACTTAATAGAAAATTTATGAACAAAGCTATTATTTATTACATTAATACTGTGGTTAAATTTTTATTCTTTTATACTTAAATGACTTTCATTTGAATTATTCTATAGTTAAATCCCAGCAAACTGGAAAGCCCCATTGAAGCTTGCACCAATGCTGAAAATATGTTGTGTCTCCTTGATGAAGTTATAGAATCTATATTTTCATCTATTGACTCATGTCCCCGGTAATATATATTTCTTTTAAATAATTATTTGAATACTGAAATTATATTGTAATAGTATGACTGTTATAAACAAATACAAGCTGGCTGTTTCTCTTTTCGTATGCCAGGTGGCCATTTTTAATCAAAAATTAAAAAAAAAATAAAACAACATAAAAGTTGCATGTTTAGAGAGATTGTTAAAAACATTAATGTTTGAGAGATGATTTACATTCAAACATAACATGTATGTATTCTAAGATAACTTTAGTTGAAATTAGGCTGACGACCCAATATATCTTTCCATTGAGGTAACACACAAGATTTGTTTTCCTAAGAGCAATAAAATATTAATTTATGGAGGCAATCATTCGCAAAACAAGTTCTCCAGCAATGAATTTTGCAGCACTGTCTGGAATCTGAAAATAATTTGTGGCTGTTACATTTCATTGTAATTGGCTTACAGCCGCAAATTATTGCTTAGCATGATTCTGTTAAGTGTTGTACAACTCAACTTCCTTCATGATCTTTTCTTGGCATAAGTTAAATGAAGAAGAGCAAAGAAAAAGCAGTAAGTTTGTGAATTCCACACAAAGCGAGGAAATTGGTCAAAAGTGGGACATACTGGTAGAAAATGTAGTTCAAAATTAGGGATGTTCCGAGTATTTGGTATCTATTTAACGTTCGGTCATACTGCTATATTTGATTTGGCTTTCAAGCAAAATAATCTGCCGAATATTCGATTGAATACTTAACACTATTTCTACTGGTGTCAAATAACACCTTTTAAAGTATTTCGATTTATGGTTATTTTATTTGTAATTTTTAGATTAAAACAATCTCAAATTATTTTTAATACACTGAATTTTTTATTTTCATAAAATTTACTTTAAAAATTTCAAAGAAAATACACAAATCAAAAGTTTAAAAGGTGTCATTTGACGCCAATGGATATAATTTTAATAAAAAATAAAAATAAAATATTTTTTATTCAGGTGTGATAATAGGCATCAAGACAAAAAAAATTCTGTCCAAGAAATCGGGATCACAATCCATTTATTTAGTCTATAGTGTATCTCACTCCAAGCTGAACTAGGATTTTCATTTTTTTCTTTACCAATAATGAAGATACTGTAAAGATATTTTCAACACTTACTTTGATTTCTGTGAAATATCATGATGACAAGAAGTGCTGGAAATTGTCACAATTTATATTTAAACAACACTGGGTTAGATATTCCAATATTCAGAATGCAGCTGACAGTGTATATGATGTTGTCATGCAGACTTGGACTAGCCCATTGGGCCAGTGCACCCTCGTCCAGGAACAACTTCCTGCCCCTAAGTGCCTATGCCCCTCCAATATTTTTCCCTTCGTTGGGCTGACACATTCTGACTAGCGTGCTAAATTTCAAGAATTCGTTCAGGGCTAATCATCAATTAATAGACAGACAGCACAAGAGAGGTTTTTTTTATATATATAACAAAGAAATTAAAGATACATTTAAGCTATTTCAGGATCGGAAACCAAAGTGAGCATCTTTGCCTGAGATTGAGAGAAAAAACAAGAAAACCCAGGGACAGCTTTAGTAACAATGGTACCTGGGCGAGATTTTTATTTGCTTCTTTCAATGACATCTTTTAGACTTTAATCAAATATTTTACATATTTTCAGTCTTTTAGCTTTTAGTTCCTTGCCCCTCCCTCCCCCTTTTAAGCCAGCCCTGAGTACTCATAATTAAAACCGTGTTTTTTAAAAACAACTTGATAAAAGAAATGAATAAATTTCAGAAAGCAAAAAACTTTTTGTTGGTATTTTGCTGTTGATTGGAAAATGATCTTTCTTTCCAAAAATACAAACTTGAGGACACTACTGGGTTTACAGTCTTGCAAGCTGTGGAATCTTGCGTGCAGCATTTTTTTCATTCACAAAATCTACACCATAATTTTCAATTAGTGATCTTCACTTTATTTAATGATAGACTTTCCGTAGTTAAATAACTATTAGGAAATTCGGTACTTTTTGATTAGCCGGGCGCCAGTGTTATATATACATACATATATATGTTTATACACATATAATAAAATTGAAATGTATACATATACCATATATATAAACATATACATATATATCCACATATATGTATGCATGCATATGTATATATTCATGTATATAGACATATACATGCATACATAACACTGGTGCCCGGCTAACCGAAAAGTACCAGAAATTCTAATATGAATTTTGAATTAAAAAAGTCTAGTTTAATCAAGAAAAATGTATCATTAAATTAAGCAATGATTACTGTTCCAAAATTATTATAGATTTTTTTTTAATTTAAAAAATGCTGGTCGCGGGAACCTGCAACTTGTATGAATACAATCTCTGGGGCATTTCTCCCAATTATGGAAACGTAAATATTTCTTTTGATCTCTAATTATGATAAGAATAGTGCAAATCATGGGAAGAGTGTGCAGAAAAGAGTAAATTTATTCAATTATTTTAGTGATTTTAGGCTAACAAAGCGAATTTTTTGGTGTATTTTTTCTGTACGGACCTTCTAATAGTGCAATAGCAATTCAGCATTTTATGGTTACGTATTGCAAGTGCGATAAATATTATTTTCACAAGCAAGTGTTATTTTCACATTCCTTAATTTGATGTTGAAATAATTTTATATTTCAACATTCAAATACCCTATACAGGGTTTGAATTTCAGGACGGGATGGCTTGATTCGCGCCCAAAATTTTGAAATCAAAGAATATTGTGGCCAAAAGATGTAACCATTTTCCTGAAAATTTTGCATTTTGAAATTACGATCAACTCGTGCGAACGCCTTGTGAACTTTCTGATATTTTCTCGCGATTGATTGACACATTTTGCAGTTCTTTTACCGGGAAAGATTGTTGAAATTCACAAATTTTTCACGTGACCAATAGATAAATTTCATTATTTTTTTCTCGAGATCGGTTGACAAGTTTCCGTGACCAATTGGTGAATTTAGGGGGTGGGGGGATTCTGTTCTGAATTTTCTGAAAATTTGAGGCATTAGGTTCCGAAAATTATGAAAAATCGGTCATCAGTTCAGCATAAAATATCGCAAATTTCGGCAAATGATCACCGAAAAAATCAATTTCATCAACAGTTCGAGGAAAAAATCGCCAGTTTCGTCACAAAGGATTGAGAATAAAAAGCAAATTTTATCAAAGAATCGCAAAAAAACGTGAATTCCGTCTGGCCAAGAAAAAAAACCCCTCGAAATTCATCAAAGGATCGCAAAAAAAAAAAAAAAGAAAAAAACGCAAATTACATCAAAGGATAGCAAAAAAATCGTAAATTTTGGCACAGGAACGCAGAAAAAATGGGACTTTCGGCAGAGGATTGCGGAAAAATGCAAATTTCGCCAAAAGATCGTGGAATAAACGTGAATTTCGACAAAGGATCGCGAAATCCATCAAAAGATCACGGAAAAACGCAAATTTCGTCAAAGAATCGCGAATTTTGTCAAAAGATCACGGATAAAATGCGAATTTCAAGGGTTGCAGGAAAAAATAGCCTGAAATCAACCCCCCCCCCCCCCAAAAAAAAGTGTACTCGACCGGCAACAAGAACAATTAGCGCCTGGAGAGGATTTCCCAATCCCTTCCCATCCCCTGCTATAACCTTTCAGAAAATATGGTGTGAATTTCAGATATTTTTAAACTCAGAAACACCCGCAAATTTTACGGTTACTTTTTGCGACAGACTGACGAAATTCACAGTTTTATCCCACGTCTGATCGATGAATTTTGCGATTTTATACTGCGGCCAATCGACGAATTTCACTATATTCTTCCCTCGACCGAACGAGGAAATTCATGATTTTTTTTTCATACGCTCAATTGGCATATTTCAGGATATTTTTTTTCCTGTAACAGAAATAGAAAAATATCCAAAAGGGTGTGCCAAAAAAGGACATTAAGTGTCACCGGGTGCTGCGCTATGGCAAATTGGTCTAGATTCAGTACTAAACAAAAATAAGATTAGAAGGACTGGATCTTGTGGTGTACATCAAAGAAGTATTCCAAGCTGCAATCAAACATATATAGAAACACCAAACAAGTTGATCTTTGCAATTAGCAGAAATTAGGACTTGACAATTTAAAGTTAACCCACATTTCTCGTGTAGTAGAAGAGATGAATCAACAGTATCCATTTCAAACTTTTGACTTTGATTGAACAAGCATTCAAATTTGCATTCAAATTTTAAACAAAGAAAATACCAGGGAGTCTGGTTTTGACTGTAATTCCATTAAAGACACAATAAAACAGTTTAGTTCAGAAATGGATATTGATGATTCCATCACTAAATATACATTGTTCAAGCAAGTAGTTAAAAATGAAGGCATGCCAGATATTGCAAAGTTTTTAGAAATTTTTTTTAAGAGAGCATAACCATACGTTTCCGATAACTTCCAAAGTTAAAAATGTTGTGCTTGTGCTATCTGTCACAAGTTTACCTTGTGAAAGAAGACTCAGGGCCCAAAATGGAATAAAATCTAAATTCAGAAATTCATTTAGCAACCCCATTGTTAAGAACCCATGATATTTGGTTGAAAGTTGAAAAATAGACTATATAAAAGCTTAACTTTCTTACTTCTTTAAATAAAAAAAATTTGCATAATTAGTCTGAATTGTTGATTTAAATTGCTTCAATGGTATTTTATCATGTCTGTATTAATAGAGACATGACAAAATAATTAATGTAAATCTTTAAATAGCACGTAAAATAACAGTGGGTTTTAGATTTTTTTTCTCCCTCCCAAATAGCTCAACTCCCCTCCATTTATAAATGTTGGTAGGGAGATTCCCCTCCTAGGAAAAATTGAATTTCATAGGTTTTAATTTTATAAAAGAACAAATGAAGGATGATCTTTAATATCAAAATTTTTATTTCTGTACGGAAAGTACGTTTTAGTTCTAGATACCAAAAAAAAAGGGGGGGGGGGGATGTGGGAGTTTGCATACTATTTTTTTTTTTTTTTTTTTTTTTTTTTTTTTGTGTGTGTGTGTTGTGAGGAAGATACCGGCAGATACCACATTTAAAAATGCTACTTTGTTTGGGAAAATATGTAGTAAATAAAAAATGATTGCTGTCAGATAGTAACTGAAATTGAATTTATCTCATTTTTAACCGACTGATAATTAATTCATATTACGTTAAAGAAATATAATTTAAAAATGTTTAATCCCTTAACACCATTGCAGAAACACTATTTGGTACTTAGTGTAAAAAAAAAAAATTAGTTTTTCTACCTATTTTCTGTGCACTAATGGGTTAAAAGTGAAATAAAAATTATTACCCTGTCCTAATTCCATTAAAAATACTTTTTTATAGATACCAGTTGACTTGAAATAATGTCTGCTAATTATTTTCATGTGTAAATTATGTTTCTGAAGTCATCTACATATTTAAAATTGTATCAACTTTGAATTTTCAAACCATAACACCCATTTTTGACATCTTATTTGAATTTCTTGGATCAAGACAATCTGGAAAAGGCATTATTTATATAATTATGAAATTTATTAATAAATTCATATTAAAAAAATTATGAATTATGACCGACATTAATTTATGCATACAACAAACTACAATCATTAAAAACATCAATGTGTAAGTTTACTGCTCATTTGAATAATTATTTTTTGAGATACAGAGAAATTTTGCATTTCGTAATTTAAGAGCGAGAAATTTTGCATTTCCATAATTTAAGAGCACCATCTTCTTTTAATCAATAGAGTCACAGAAAATACCATAGAATCTTATAAGAAACACTTTGTAGTATTTTCTAAAAAAATTTCACGGGCAAGTAATTGTGTTTCTGTAATGTTGAATTCACACCAGAATTTTCGAAATATTTTATTTCAAAATAAGGAAAAGCAATTTTATAACTTTTTTCTATCAAAATTATAGAGGTAAAATTTAATTAAGTTTCTCGTTCAAATCTTGATTACAGTTAGGTGAGATATAATGTATCCACTGAGCTCCATATATAACAGGAGATCGGTCTTCCTATTTCCCAACATGATTTCCAGTGGTCAGTACGGAAGAATACAGTGACGATAATTTTAATTCACATTTATGGTAAAAAATGCTGTTTATAGCATTCTCTTACATGATTAGAGAATCATTTAGAAATTTCATAAGTTTCTTAATTAAAGAAACACAAATTAGGATAATAGTAAATCAGAACAATAATTTTAGTCCAGGCAATAGGGAATTTTACCTAGCAAAATTAATGGTAGTACTGGAAATTGGCTTTCTAGATGTTTTTTGGGTCGCTGAATCCGAATTTGTAACTTCCCACCAAAATTTCCCCCGGCAACCTCCCCAAATTTTGGTAAAAAGCCCCCCAAAAAGGTTTTTATTAAAAAAATCACTTTTTTTATTGTTTTAGAGAAAAAGTATCTAGAAATTCAGAAAGTAGACAAAATTTTCAACAAATTAGATATGACATTATGACTTAGGATGAAGGGGAAGGGGGGGATCTGCCTCTGAACATGCGCGTGGTGCTGCGTAAACTAAGTTGCGCAATTCCACTTAACCACTCACACGTTTACATTCGCCCTCCCATCTCCCCTCCGAACTTTCTCTATAAGGTTTACTTTAAGTTTTTTGGGTCGCTGAATCCGAATTTTTAACTTACCCCCAAAAATTTCCCCTCCCGAAACCCCCTCCAAATAGTTGTTTTTAACTTAAATTTCTTATTGTTTTAGGGGAAAAGCATTACGAAATTCAGAAACTAGACAAAATTTGCAACAAATAGGATATATGACATTATGAATTAGGATGAACGGGGAGGGTGAGGGCTGCCTCGGAACATGCACTGCGGCGCTACGTGCACTAAATGATGAAGTCTGGGCAATAGGGGATTTTATCTGGCAAAATTAATGGTAGTACTGGAAATCGGCTTTCTAGATGTTTTTTGGGTCGCTGAATCCGAATTTGTAACTTCCCACCAAAATCTCACACGGTAACATCCCAAAAAATTGATTTTTTAAAAAAATTTGGTTTTTGAGAAAAGCGCGCGGGGAATGTTCTGAGGCAGCCCCCTCTCTCCCCGTTTATCCTACGTCATAATGGCATATATCCTATTTGTTGCAAATTTTGTCTAGTTTCTGAATTTCGTAATGCTTTTCCTCTAAAATAATAAGAAATTTAAGTTAAAAACAACTATTTGGGGGGGGGGGGGGGGAATTTTGGGGGTAAGTTAAAAATTCGGATTCAGCGACCCAAAAAACTTAAAGTAAACCTTATAGAGAAAGTTCGGAGGGGAGATGGGAGGGCAAATGTAAACGTATGAGTGGTTAAGTGGAATTGCGCAACTTAGTCCACGCAGCACTGCGGCGCATGTTCCGAGGCAGATCCCCCCTTCATCCTAAGTCATAATGTCATATATCTAATTTGTTGCAAATTTTGTCTACTTTCTGAATTTCTAGATACTTTTCCCCTAAAACAATAAAAAAATGGAATTTTTTAATAAAAACCTTTTTGGGGGGCTTTTTACCAAAATTTGGGGGGGGGGGGGGGGGGTTGCCATGGGAAATTTTGGTGGGAAGTTACAAATTTGGATTCAGCGATCCAAAAAACATCTAGAAAGCCGATTTCCAGTACTACCATTAATTTTGCTAGGTAGAGTCCCTATACAGTCTCTATTGCCTGGACTATATCTAAAATTGACAATGCAGACTATTTTTTACCTTTGCCTTTGCCTTGCAAGCTTCTGACCACCGACTAAGAACGTCTATTATATATGGAGCTCTGTGAATGTATCCTACTGTCCCTCGAGGGTTTAATGGAACAATATAGATGTGTTCTGGAGTGCTTAGTTTTCATGCAACTGTATATCCAGTGTAAAGGTGATTCGACTAGGTGAGGCATACAAAGCCATGAGAGAGAATTGTCTAATTGTGGTTAAGCCATGAAAAGTAAAGTAATAAAAAGACTAAACATGTTAATATTAAGTTTTAAAACTCAAAAGTTTAACAATATATAGAGGAGAAAAAAGAAAAAAAAAGTGAAAATATTCCATTAGATCAAAAAAAAAAAAAAAAGACGAATGAGCTACCGAAACAAGCTGCATCTAAAAAAACTCTTTACAGAGACCATACATTTGAAGTTTAAAAAGTAATTGCTAATAAATAGCAGAATAACAAGAAGGTTTAATGTAAAGTAAGTTTATTATAACTTAAAAATTCTTGTATAATTTTACTGGTGACTAATTGGGTACTTTCGATGCTTTTTTCTTGTAAGATCTTTATTTTATTTTCGGAAAATTAGGGATAAAACACTAATACTTTTTGTTTTATAACTCTATTAAGATTTAAGAAAATTATAGGTACTTTTCGGTTAGCCGGGCGTCAGTGTTATATATAGATATATATATTGTGTATATACATACATATGTATATATAAATGCATATATATGTATATCTAGACACACGGCAGTGTGTCAGCCAAGTTCGCCTGACATAGCCGTGTGTTATTCACACGAACCATTTCAAGCTGTTTTCGTCAAATTTCAATGCTCTACTACTGAAAATTTATGAGACCTACATACTTGTTATACGAAATGTGTAGTAAGGCCACCCTAATTACCTAAAATCCAAAATTTTATAAATAATGCATAATTAGTTTCCGAGATAATGACATTTGAAAATGTCTGATAATTGATAATTTTACCACTGACTGACTCGCTCATCAAAAAGATCTCGTATATTTACTACAGCGACATACTTCATATTTGGTGCGAAGTTCGTTTACACTATAAAATTAAGGAAAAAAATAAAAAAAATTGTGAAAATCGATGAATTACCCACCTGGGGGTGCCCATTTTTACTTTAACATTACGTCTATTAGGCGAAATTTTAATTTGCCGTAGGAGCGGACGCTGTTCTGTCGCCAAATAGCACCAAGTTTCTTGCCAACATGGCGATATATTGCCAAATTTGGCGACCAAAATTAGTCGCCAAAAGTGACGCCACCTTGGCGATATCTCTAATATTTTGCCAAATTCCCATAGACTTCCATTGTAAACCTATCGAAACCTATCTACTTACTGGGGGTTTATCTAGGTTTACTTGCTTACAGAAAATCAACAAATTGAGATATTCTGTCTGTCACAGAGCCCGTTCTCAGAAACTATACTCGTTGGAGACTTGAAATTTTGCATACTTATTGCTGAACACCACACATCATACGACAAATTATAAAATTTTGAAAAAGTCGTACATTTAACCCTTTGGACTCCCACATGTGTATTTTAAACAATTATTTCTATGTGAGCCTCTAACTAGGTTGGAGGCGTGGAATTTTGCATACTTATAGATGAACACCTCACATCAAATGACAGTCTATAAAATTTTGAAAAAGTCGTACATTTAACCCTTTGGGCTCCCACATGTGTATTTTAAACAATTCTTTCTAAGTGAGCTCCTATTTAGGTTGGAGGCGTGAAAATTTGCATACTTTTAGCTGAACACCATCATGCGACAAATCATAAAATTTTGAAAAAGTCGTACATTTTAACCCGTTGGGCTTCCACATGCATATTTTAAGCAATTCTTTCTAACTGAGCCCCTTATTTAATTGCAGATTTGAATTTTGCATACTTTTAGCAGAACACTTGAGGCCAGGCGACAAACCATAAAATCTTGAAAAAGTCTTATGCTTAACCCTTTGAGCTACCACATTTGTATTTTAAGCAATTCTATCTAAGGAAGCCCCTAATTAAGTTGGAGACATGACTTTTTGCATACGTATAGCCAGAGTTGTATAATATAGACGCGCATGCCGTGCGCGGAAAATTTTTTTGAAAAAAAGAAAAAACGTAATTTTTGTTCCTTTTTTTTTTTTTTTTTTTTTTTTTTTTTTTTTTTTTTTTTTAATACCGAGATATAAAAAATATTTCCCAATTTTATGTACGATTTATTTATTGCTTGCCAGGGGTGATTCTGTTCCGAATTTTCCGAAAATTAAGGCATAAAAAAATGTCACTTAAAAATATTGCTAATTTCAACAAATGGTTGCCGAAAAAAAACAATTTCGTCAATCGTTCGCAGAAAAAAATTACCACTTTCGTCAAAGCATCGCGGAAAAAACGCGAATTTCTTCAAAGGATCCTGAAAAAAAAAGATAATTTCGTCAAAGGAGCGCTGGAAAAAAACGAATTTCGTAAAAGGAAAGCGGAAAAGACCGAATTTTGTCAAAGGATCGCGGAAAAAACGCAAATTTCGTAAAATAATCCCGGAAAAAAATGAATTTCGTCAAAGGATTGCGAAAGAAACACGAATTTCGTCAAAGGGCCGCGAGAAAAGCGCGGATTGCGTTGAAAGATCGCGAAAAAAAGCCACTAATTTCGTCAAAAGATCACAGAAAAAACGCGAATTTTGTAAAAGCCCGAATTTTGTAGAAGGATTGTGAAAAAACGCACATTCCATAAAAGAATCGCGGAAAAAAACTAATTTCGTCAAAGAATGACGGGAAAAAAAAGACATTTTGTCAGAGCTGCTGAAAAAACGGGAATTACGTCAAAGGATCGCGAAAAAAAAAACACTAATTTCGTGAAAAAGATCGTTGAAAAATGTGAATTTCGTCAAAAGATTGCGAAAAAACGCGAATTTCGTCAAAAGATCGCGAAAAATAAACGAATTTCGTCAAAATATCGCGAAAAAATCGTGAATTTTCTCAAAGGATCGCTCGTGAAGAAAAAGAACAAATCACGGTCAAAAGATAAAAAAACCTCTGTAAATTTCTTCAAAAGATCGCAAGTTTTCTCAGAAGAACGCGAAAAACAAGCGATATTCGTCCAAAGATCGTGAAAAACACGCAAATTTCACCAAAAGATCCCAAAAAATATGCGAATTTAGTCAAAAGATTCCGAAAAACGCGCAAATTTTGTCAAAAGATCGCAAAAATACTCGATTTTCGTCAAAAGATCGCAAAAATACACGAATTTCGTCAAAAGACTGCAAAGAATACGCGAATTTCGTCAAAAGATCAAGAGATTGCGAAAAATAAGTGAAATTAGACAAAGGAGCGTGAAAAATAAGCAAATTTCTTCAAAAGATTGCGAAAGGCAGTCCAATTTCGGTGAAAGATCGCAAAAAACAGTCAAATTTTGGTAAGAGATCGTGAAATCACACGAATTTTGTCAACGGATCACAAAAAACACGCTAATTTGGAGAAATGGTTGCAGAGATTTTGTTTATTTTATTTTGTGATTTGCTGAATTTAGGTCCCTAAAGGTTCCTTTTTATGCGAAATATATGGTCTTTTTTGGTCCCTCTTTTTTTTTTTTTTTTTTTTTGAAAAAAAAAAATGGTCTCCTTTAACCATTTTTTACTTCAAAAGTTGAGTGGGAGTCCTGTATGTTGTATTCATAGGCTTTTTTTTCTTTGATTAGTTGAAATTACTGCTCTAAAATAATATTTTTTAAAGCCAAATAAACTGATTTTTTTTCTTCCTGCTGCTAATTTTTCATTATTGCAATCTGTACCTTATTGTCGTTTAGAATGCTCAGAGTTAGCAAAATGTGTAGAGAAATTTTATCTGAGTAATTATTCTTTCAAATGTGAAAATATTTTCAAAATAGCAATCATTGTATTTTTTGGGAGTTTATTAGCATTAGAATTTCAGTCTGCTCTAAAAACAGAATTTTAATTTTATTGCTACAAAAATGGATTTTACTGCTCCAAAATCAGATTTTTGCTGCTCCAAAATGGCTTTAGTGCACTTTCCTCCCGTGTCTTTAATAATGATACCTATGAATGGACCTCTCCTAATAAAATGTGATTCAGTTGTTTCAGAAGCAATGCCGTTATTATTTCTGTGAACAGAGTGACTGGCATTTTGTGCAAAGAGGTTACAATATTAAGGATTGGGCTGTATCTAAATGCATTGACAAAATAATTGATAAGAATTCACCTTTTCTTATCATGGATTTTTAGCTTTATTATTTTTTTAACTAAAATAATTATTCTTTAATTAATATTGTCAAAATAATATAACACATTTTTTTTTATTAAACATTAAATTAATTTGCAGAAAGTTTTTGACCCAATATTTGCGTGCGCAGAAAGTTTTTGGTTTTATACAAGTCTGCGTATAGCTGAATAACTCTGACCACACGACATATCATAAAATTTTCAAAAAGTCTTATATTATTTACTCCTCCGGGTTCTAACTTGTGTATTTTAAGCAGTTTTTCTAACCTCCACCCTTTTCACCCGGGGAGCACTTTTCTAACTTTTGCCGAAACCCCTTTGACCATTCTTTCATATTATGCACCATAGCCTTACATATTTTAGTTCCACTTTTTACCGCCAGGTGCACCTACTTATCTCGGTGCTATGGGCTCAATCCCCTCGACTAATATATCTACGGATAGTATGTAAAACAGAGTTTCGTTCGGATAAAAGTTTGTTTAGGATAGAGTGCGCCCCTGGTTGCGAAATGTGGAACTAAGATTTTTCAAAAGGATAAAGTGTTTTGAAAGGAATATTAAACGAAACCCTCTGTGCGATCTGCGATCACACTTACCCACTTGTTATTGTCAAAATCATCAGAGAAAAGGATATTTAGTTAATTAAATTTGAAAATCCAGGGAAGGGCAATATCCTTCCACTGCACTGCCTCTTTGCCGGCACTCATGGATGAATGATACATAGTGTGGCATAAGCACATAACTTTATTTTTCACTTTCAGTACAAAAAAGCAGGCCCAGCTATAGGATATTTAATTGGAAAATTTAATAGGAAAATTTAATATAGGAATTTAATAGGAATTGTTTCAGAAACAATAAAAGTTTCGAATCAATACATTTCGTCTCAAAACATGCATTCAATGTAGCAGTATTAAAATATAGATTTCTGCCGCAAACTGACTGCTAAATAGTTTGTTGCAGGAAATTTAATTTATAATTGAATGTTGCTTGGTGAATAAAATAGTCACATGTAAACACATTAAAAAGCATTAAGTAAAGTGTCTAAATATATTGTAACTTTACAAAAAGTAATGATATCTAACAAAAACATAGCTGTGAAAAAAGGGAGCCAAGTTCTGTAAAGACAATGGCAAGAAAAGAAGTGATATCTAAGTGGGTGCCAAGTTCAAATAAAATTCACTCAAACTTACCTACTGAAGTATAGCATTTTTAAAATTGTTTAGAAATAAAAATTATTGATAGCATATTAATAATAAATCTAGAACTTGGCAAGTTTTTGATAAATGTTATGCCTATCAATTTCATGTCTTAATAAAATGGTGATGTTAATATTAATTTCAATGACATTACAAAAAAAAAAAAAAAAAAAAAATTAATATAGATATTATTATAATAAAATGACTCATCTTAAAGATTTGATAAACCAATAAATACACAGATACACTCCTGCTCGTCTTTGGTTATCACTCTATCACCCACCTCCAGAAACCTCATTGCAAACAGACTAAGATGCCTGACAAAGAGACAGATATACTTACGCTTGTTCTTGGTCATCACTCTAGAGACTGCACCCCTTTAACCCTTTCAGGGGCAAATAACTTTTATTCGTGAAATGCTGCAATGATTGAATCACACCAGAATTTACAAAATAAATTTATTTCAAAATGGGTAAAAGCTTCTTTTCACATATTTAATAAAATTAAACTTTTTAGTCCTGAATTCTAGTATCAATGTGGAATTTTGCAGTTAAATTAGGTGGGATATATTTTATCCCACCGCCCTTCAAGGTGAAGGAGCTCACTCAACTTAAATATACTTCCAATCATGAAATAACAAGATTTGATATGATAATGTCATTATTAAAAATAAATGACTCGTAAGTAAAAACTTTCCAAGTTCTAGATTTATTATTAATATGCTATCAATAATTTTTATTTCTAAACAATTTAAAAAATGCTATAATACTTCACTAGGTAAGTTTGAGTGAATTTTATTTGAACTTGGCACCCACTTAGATATCACTTCTTTTCTTGCCATTGTCTTTACAGAACTTGGCTCCCTTTTTTCACAGCTATGTTTTTGTTAGATACATATATATGTAACCATTAATAAAACATTACCGACCATCATCAAAAACTGCAATATTGTGAATGAAATGACAATAAAAATGGATACCACAAACCTATAATATACAACTGTATGTATAAAATAAAGTGCCTTATACTTAATTACAAGAATTAATATGGAAGAAAAAAAGAAGAATTATGATAACGAAAAAAATATTGAAAAACTTATATATTGAATTACGTTTTCAAGAGTACAGAATTCAATGATATAAGCAAATCGGTTGTTTTCTGCGAGAAAAAAGCTAAAAGCTGAATTTTTTTTTTCCCTTAAAAATTTGTTTTACACCTTTTTAAAAGCATTATATATACTTATATGTATATATATGTATGTATATATAACACTGGCACCCGGCTAACCGAAAAGTACCAAATTATACAAGCTATATCTCTCTCCTGGCTGGCTAGGAATTCAAATAGCGCATCAAATGTGAATGTAAACATTAGAAAATCAACGTTTGTGCATTTTTCAATATGTAGATAATACCCAAAGTAAAATTCATGAATAGCATTTAATAGTAGATATTATACCCAATCAATTGGTACCTATGTCGTTTTTCTACGGTCATTTGCAGGAGAATTAATAGGGAGTGATAATTTTTTTACCATGACTCTTAAAATGTATCTATTGACAAAAGGATAAAATAAAAAAACCTTATCTTTGATATCAGTTACCTATTATAAGGCACTTGCTGTTCAACTTGCTGGAACTTTTAGATATTCATTGATTCATTTTAGAACATTGTTCAGGTTTGATGGAACTTTAAACATGAATGGGGAATATACCGAAGTCTTATATCCACACTCAGAGATGTAATATTAAGCCATTTTTGTACTTGGTGCTACATGATTATGTTAAAATTGAAGTGAGTTCGCTAAAATTTCTGTGCCTTCTAAGAATCCAAGGTCTGCACCCTTTTCTCTGCCCCAGTCTAACCCTGGTGTCACTGGCCAAAATTCAGTCACTTCCAATGATGTCATCATATTTCATATAAGCAAAGTTAATATGATGAAAATATTTTCATTATTGTTAAAGTTATGAGCGAAAATTTGGTTTTACCATGTAGTGACACACCCTGTTTTTTAGGGTTTCGTTCATCTCACGAAACCCTATTCGTCTCGCTCCTCTGTCTGTCTGTCTGTCTGTCACAGAGCCCGTTCTCAGAATCTATACATGTTAGAGACTTGAAATTTTGGGTACTTATAGCTGAACACCTCACATCAAACAACAAATCATAAAATTTTGAAAAAGTTGGTAATTAACCGAATTACGGGCTAATTAACTTCTAAAATTAACCAATCCACCTTTTTAACGCAAATTCAAACGGACTTTCTCGAAATCATCCGTATTTCTCCTAAGGGTTGCCAGTAAAATCAGCCGAATGCACGGTTACCACGGAGGAAATTAAGCCGAAAAATGAAGTGGAGATTTTAAAGCGAAATCGTATATCAGAAAATATTGGTCCGAGAAGTTTGTAAATGGAATAGACAGACGCAGAAAAAAATCTACTTTCATTTGGTATAAAGTTCACATTTCTGCGATCTGTATAAGTTAAAATATCCACTAAAAATCGATCGATAAAAATTTAATTTCTTTAATTGGAAAGACAAGGAAATAAAAAGATTTCAATTCGGCGGAAAAGCAGGTAGACATGACGACGCTGCGGTTTTCCATAATAGCATATTTTAATACGAAATTTTAACTTTTTAAATATTAAATTTTTTGATTAAATTTTTTGGCATCCGGATGTCAAATTTCTCGCTGATTTCATTGATACCTATATCTGAGTCCTATCTTAATTACAAGCTGAAATATTAATTATTATTTAATTAATCGGTTTATTCCTATCAAATGCGTCGATTAAAATGAAGAGACGCGCTTATTTAACCACAAATTAACTTAAATTAGGAAATCTAATAATTTGCCTGGGCTTTTTAAACAGCGATATGAGATAAGTATAACTCATTCATCATCAGAAAGTTTACTTCATACCACTATTTTCTAATAGTAATTTCAGGAAATATTTTGAATTATTGGTTAAGACCGCCACTCAGTCTGTTTCAAACTTTAAGATAGTTTATAACACATAGAAAAAAGTGTAAAAAAGAATGGAGTGTGATATTTCGAGGAGGGGGGGGGGGGTAGAATTATTATTAAAATCTTAGCGTTTGTTACCGCAGCAAATATTTTAAATTCTTGTTTAAGACCGCCACCATCCCGACCCATCTATCTACGGAAAGATTGCGTAAAGGAGTTTCGTTGAGATATGCTTTTGTTAAGAATAGAGTGCATTCCCTGGTGGTGGAATGTGGAACTAACATAACGCAATTTTGTTAAAATTAGGAAATCTAACAAGTCGATCTTTTTGAAACTTTAAGATATTTTATAACACATAAGATAAAGTGTAAGAAAGAATGACACGCGAAATTCCGGGGGGGGGGGGGGGGGGCGCTAGATTTCTATTTAAAAAATTAGCGTTTCTGACCGCTTTAGGTGACTTTTTGAGGGAGTTCTGAGATATATGCTACTTATTTAATATAAAATTGTCTAAAGTTTAGTTACCACTATTTCCTAATAGTAATTTCAGCAAATATCTTAATTTCTTATTAAGACCGCCACCACTTGGAGTAACATATCTACTTATAGGTTGTTTAACGGAGTTTCCTTCTGATACAGTTTTGTTAAGAATAGAGTGCGCTCCCTGGTGGTGGAATGTGGAACTAACATTTTTGTTAAACTAGAATTATTTTTAAAATCTTAGCGTTTGTTACCGCAGCAAATATTTTAAATTCTTGTTTAAGACCGCCACCATCCCGACCCATCTATCTACGGAAAGATTGCGTAAAGGAGTTTCGTTCAGATATGCTTTTGTTAAGAATAGAGTGCATTCCCTGGTGGTGGAATGTAAAACTAACATAACGCGATTTTGTTAAAATTAGGAAGTCTAACAAGTCGATCTGTTTGAAACTTTAAGATATTTTATAACACATAAGATAAAGTGTAAGAAAGAATGACACGCGAAATTCCGGGGGGGGGGGGGGGGGGGGGGCGCTAGATTTCTATTTAAAAAATTAGCCTTTCTGACCGCTTTAGGTAACTTTTTGAGGGAGTCCTGAGATATATGCTACTTATTTAATATAAAATTGTCTAAAGTTTACTTACCACTATTTCCTAATAGTAATTTCAGCAAATATCTTAATTTCTTATTAAGACCGCCACCACCTCGAGTAACATATCTACTTATAGGTTGTTTAACGGAGTTTCCTTCCGATAAAGTTTTGTTAAGAATAGAGTGCGCTCCCTGGTGGTGGAATGTGGAACTAACATTTTTGTTAAAATTAGGAAATATAACAAGACGATCTGTTTGAGATTTTATGATAGTTTATAACACATTAGAAAAAGTTTATAAAAAATGGCGTGTGAAATTTCGGGAAGGTGGGGAGAGGGGAAGGGGCAAAATATTTCTTTTTTGTTTCATACCGTTTCAGGTGCGTTTTTTGATGGAGTCCTCAGATACATGCTACTTATACTTATTAAATATAAATATGTCAAAAGTTAAATTACCACTATTTCCGAATAGTAATTTCAACAATTATCTTAAATTCTTGCTGAAGACCGCCACCCCCTCGAGTAACATATCTACTAATGGGTTGTGTAAAGGAGTTTCGTTCAGATACGCTTTTGTTAAGAATACAGTGCACTCCCTGGTAGTGGGATGTGGAATTAACAGACCGCGATTTCATTTAAAGTAGGAAATCTAACAATTCAATCTGTTTTAAACTTTAAGATACTTTATAACACAAGATAATAAATTATAAAGAAGAAGGGTGCGTCGCATTTCGAGGAGGGGGGGGGGGGGGGTTGAGGGAGGTGCGCGAACAAAATTAGGAAATATAACTGGGCGATCTGTTTGAAACTTTAATATGGCTTATAAAACATAACATAAATTTTTAAAATCAGGCCGCGTCAAAAATCATGGTGACCATATGCCCACTCCCCCCCAAGGGGGCACTTTTCTAAATTTGGCAGATACCCGTCATGTGATATATCGTAGCATTTTTGGGGGGGGGGGGGGGGGCGAACAAAATTAGGAAATATAACAAGGCGAATATGTTTGAAACTTTAACATAGTTTAGGATGTGTTTGCCAAAATTTAGAAGGTATTCCATGGCGATAAATGTACTGGACGTTTTGAATGAAAGTGTTTTGAAAGGGATATTAAACGAAACCCTTTGTGCGATCTATGATCACACTTACCCACTTGTTTTTTTATACTGAATGTATTGTATTTTTCAATGGATAAGCAGATTGAAATACTAGTTTCTTGTTCAAAAACTGTTTGCCTTGACCAATTATATCACCTAGAAGTTTGTTTAAAGATTTGAGGAACAACTTTCATGTTTATAACATCTGAAAATAATTACCCACTCCAGACACTTCTTTCTGGTGCAGTTAAAAATGTCCTTGTTAAATCAAAAATAGCAGGAAAGTTATTCTTGCTTTGTTGCTACCATTTGAATAGATTGTATTATGTATTTTTTTTTTTTAATTTAATCCCTTCCTGACAAATAAACAGTATAACTTTGTAAAATTTTCCTTCTAATTCGTTCGAAATTTCTCTTGTTTTAGAATATAAGAAAACATTCATTTATTTTAATTCACAGAAAAGGCTGTGAGATTTAAAGTTTTATTAATTAAAAAGTTTTACGACTATTCTTAAAGAATAACTCAAGATTTTTGTTTTTTAGTTTAAAGATTACTTTTAAAATGGTCTTGTTCCTCGAAACAGTAGTATCTGTTTTGTAAAGTTGTTTTTAGATGTATCTTTATAATAGTTTTAAACTCTGAAATATATCATTTAGCCAGCCGAATATTGAGTATTCAGCCTAATAGCTACTATATGGCTGGTTAAATATTTCATATTAATTTTGCCTGTGTACCAGTGTTCTGTATTCAGCCAAACTCGCTACTAGGTGCTATCTTATTTAAAATCAGTGAGTCTATTATTCTATATCTATGGGGGGGGGGAGGGGGTAATTTTGTTAGCCAAAAGAGGGAAAATCGTGAAATTCAGTTGGTTGCGAAAAAATATTGCAACATTCTAGTGATAGAAAAGGACTAAACAAACCAATTCAAAATATTTTTTCTGAACAAGACATATGAGTGCTCTTTTTGAGAATAGTGTGCTCTTTTTTTCTAGAATCAACACTATAACTACAATTTTGTTTATAGACATGGCTTTGTCTCCATGAAAACATAATACTTGAAAGACAGGCAGATGAGGCAATTCAAAATAATAGCATAACATTTCATTAGATTTAATCGCTAGACTCTAGCGTGAAGACTAGAAACACGAACTTTCAACTTAATGGAAGATTACTTTAGCATACTCTTACTAGAATTCTTGATTGAAACTTTGAATCTGAACATAATACACACTGGAATCACAAGCTCAGTCGATGAACTACATCTCTTACTGCTTTAATGCGATAAACCTCACTGGCCTTTTTAAATTGTCAACAAAATATCATTATAGCCAGTGAAAAATGATTATGCAATTATACGAATTTAAAAGCAACATTAAAAACACCAGAATAAGCAAATATTCAGCAAACTAGTTTCGGTAGAGTTTAGCGTACCATCCTCAGTGCAAATAATAACGGAAACTTGCTCACTTATATAGAGGAGCAGTGGATTCAACTGAAAAGTTCATTAACCAATGGGGAAACAGGAAAATGCTATAAAATTTAATATGCTTGTATAAGTATCAAAAATGGCTCCAAAAGATGTTTTCAAGTTAAACCGAGTAAAAATAAATTAAAATACAAAATAAATTGTAAAAATCACAAGTGGAAACGGCTGAATTCGCATTGCTGCAACCAAGTAACTCAACCGATCATATCAAATCAAAACAAACTTTGCATGCTGGAAAAAAAAATAGTGTGGGAGTGTATGATAAGAAAATACAACATAAATGAAAATTGGTGAGAAATTTAGTCTCTGGACATCCTACAGAAATGGTACATATTGGTTACTTCTAATTACAAAATGGTTTTAAAAAAATTATATATGAAATGAAACTCAATGGCTGATTTGTACAAAAATCTATACATTTTTTTTACATTGGCATATAGCGTTAGGTCAGTGAATATATTCATACATATAATATACCTGCCAAATGTGAGCTCATTGACTGGCATTGTATTCACTCTCTTACACATATGCAAATTCATCTTAAACACAAAAAATGGACTTTAGAGAAATAAAAACTTAAGTAAACACCAACATACACACATCATAAACACATACATACAGAATCTCTGTAAAAATCGCAAACGTGGATCTAGAGGACCTCTAAGATAATTTCAAAATTTCATTGATTTTTTTTTTTTTTTTTTCATCGTTATAGTACTTTTCTTACACTATACATATCCTGGAAGTAAGAATACACTAAATTTCGATGTCGTCTGTAGACAATAGGTTTAATGTGTTATTCTATAACTATTTCCAAAATAAAAATTGCAAAACAAATTCTAATGGAAGGGAGAAAAAAAACAGTTGTCACGTGACCACAATTGCTTATAACTCTATAAGTAATTTATCAAAAGATGGAAAACTCATTTAGATTCCAAATCACTAGAATAGTCAGGCCTGCCAATTTTATTCCTTTACGTTTAAAAATGAGTAAGAAAATAAGCCAAAGTTTCGTGTTGCTGAGCAGAGAATTTGTGAACTGCCTTAAAATAAAAAATGTTGAGAATATGTTATATTTTTAATGCTAAATCGTTTTTATTGCATAAAAATATTCTTATAAAATTTCATTTTTCTACAAACCATGTTCTTAAAAATGTTTTATTTTTGTACAGGATTTCTTATCGTTGTCCAATAGCTAATTTCTAAACTGTTAGTTTAAGAGGTATAGTTCTTATTGCAAAAATGTCACAAATGTTGTTCTTCATTATATGAAAATCAATTTATGTCAAAATAGTTTCTTTTTAAATAGATATAAAATTAAAAATAACCTATATAAGTTTTATTGAAGTGAAAACTTCTTTAGGCGTGTTGAGCTTTTTTAGAGAGGGAGAAAAACCACTGATTTGGAGACACTGTTACGTAACCGACATGCTAGCATTTTGGCACATAGAACTAGCGTGCCAAGCGGTGAATGACAGAAACTTTTCCCTCTTCAGCTCAATCCGCGAAAGAAGAACGAAGCTAAAACTCACTTTTTCTCCCGGCGTTCACACAGTAACACACACACACACACACATTATCAGTTTTCGAAAACTTCTTTAGGCGCATTGAGCTTTTTTTGAGATGAAGAAAAACCACTGATTTGGAGACACTGTTACGTAACCGACATGCTAGTATTTTGGCATATAGACACTAGCGTGCCAAGCGTAATATAATTGTGGTATTGTATTCATTAATAAAAATACTTTTGGATAGTATTGAATTGGAGTATGGATTTCAATATTTGGATAGTATTCAATTGTAATGGTTGCCGTTTATATTTCACCGGATAAATCTTTAAATGCAATGCGAGAATTTTTGTACAAAAATTTGTTTATTTAATAATATAATTTAATATAATTATATATTACAAATTATTGTTTATTTATATGTAATTTATAGTTAAATTATATTACTATGAAAATTGTAATATAATTTTAGTAGTAATAGTTTATAATAATGAATAAAAAAACACTACATTTAAAAGTATTTCCTGCACAATAAAACATTTCCTGACGATTAAAAAAACATACGTAATTGTTGAAGTTTTCACTTCTATTGGCACTCCCGGAGTGCCACTGTTTTTTTAAAGTTTCTCCATGTTTTGACAAGTAAAACAGTAGATTACCAAATTATAATACTTGGAATTTTATGAATTTTCAGTGTTTGATAGATATGGAAGGAAATGAAGTCAGGAATAAAATTTAATTTTCCTTCAAATCATGTTATTAAAAATGTGTTTTATTTTTGCAAAGAATTTCCCTTATTGTTGGCCAATAACAAATTCCTTAAACATTAGTTTTAGAAGTATTGGTAGAAATAAAATATCCCAAAATTCGTCATTTGGTTGCAGGAGGAAAATTGCAAAAATTGCCAAACAGTCATAGGAAAAAATTGTGAAATTTTTGCAGTTGCAGAAAGAAATTGCAAAAATTTGTCGATTGGTATTAAATTGGTGCTTCATTTGCTTGATCTTTCTAGGAAGCATTAAAAAAAGCATTAAATTTTTCATAATCGAGGTTGCTGCCCTCGCCAAATTATCACTAAAACAGGAAAAATGTGTTTTTAGTACCATAAAATGCTGAAAATTTATGAAATTCAAAGTATCATAACTACGTAAGTTTTTGTCATGCAAAAAGTGCAGTTTTATCATGTAAATAAATTTTAATGGTGTGGAATTATCAAAAAACATCTATACTTTCCAAAATTATTTCAAACATTCTGTTTAAAGGCCTCTTAATTAAAACGTCTGTTTGCAGCATGCATAATGGTTCTTTATATGTTACAGAAATAACTGGTTATTGGAACCTGTTACCAATGCTACAGTGAAATAATGTAGCCTGTTTACTAATAGTAACTTTATTTCCCATCTCTAATCAAAAGTACTTTTAATTTAATAAAATATTGCTGATATACACTCAAACGTTCATTCGTTAGCCAAAAGAGGGAGAATCGTGAAATTCAATTGGTTGCGGAAAAATATCGCAATATTCTAGTGATAAAAAAGGACTAAACAAACCAATTCAAAATATTTTTTCTGAACAAGACATATGAGTGCCCTTTTTGAGAATAGTGTGCTCTTTTTTTCTAGAATCAACACTATAACTACAATTTTGTTTATAGACATGGCTTTGTCTCCATTAAAACATAATACTTGAAAGACAGGCAGATGAGGCAATTCACAATAATAGCATAACATTTTATTAGATTTAATCGCTAGACTCTAGCGTGAACACTAGAAACACGAACGTTCAACTTAATGGAAGATTACTTTAGTATACTCTTACTAGAATTCTTGATTGAAACTTTGAATCTGAACATACACACTGGAATCACAAGCTCAATCGATGAACTACATCTCTTACTGCTTCAATGCAATAAACCTCACTGGCCTTTTTAAACTGTCAACAAGAACATGATAACCAATGAAAAATAACACCAGAATAAACAAACATTCAGCAAACTAGTTTCGGTAGCGTTTAGCGTACCGTCCTCAGTGCATAGAATAATGGAAACTTGCTCACTTACATAGAGGAGAAGCGGATTCAACTGAAAAGTTCATTAACCAATGGGGAAACAGGAAAATGCTATAAAATTTAATGTACTTGTAAAAGTATCAAAAATGGCTCCAAAAGATGTTTTAAAGTTAAACCGAGTAAAAATAAATTAAAATACAAAATAAATTGTAAAAATCACGAGTGGAAACAATTGAATTCGCATTGCTGCAACCAAGTAACTGAGCCGATCATATCAAATCAAAACAAACTTTGCATGCTAGAAAAAAAAATAGTGTGGGAGTGTATGATAAGAAAATACAACATAAATGAAAATTGGTGAGAAATTTAGTCACTGTACATCCTACAGAAATGGCACGTATTGGGTACTTCTAATTACAAAATGGTTTTAAAAAAAATTTATATATGAAACTCATTGGCTGATTTATACAAAAATCTATACATTCTTTTGACATTGGCATATAGCGTCAGATCAGTGAATATATTCATACATATAATATACCTGCCAAATGTGAGCTCATTGACTGACATTGTATTCACTCTCTCTTACACATATGCAAATTCATCTTAAACACAAAAAATGGACTTTAGAGAAATAAAAACTTAAGTAAACACTAACATACACACATCATAAACACATACATACAGAATCTCTGTAAAAATCGCAAGTGTGGTTCCAGAGGACCTCGAAGATAATTTCAAAATTTCATTGATTTTTTTTCATTGTTATAGTACTTTCCTTACACTATACCTATCCTGGAAGTAAGAATACAAAAATTTTCAATGTCGTCTGTAGAGAATAGGTTTAATGTGTTATTCTATAACTATTTCCAAAATAAAAATTGCAAAACAAATTCTAATGAAAGGGAGAAAAAAAACAGTTGTCATGTGACCACAATTGCTTATAACTTGATAAGTAATTTATCAAAAGATGGAAAACTCATTTAGATTCCAAATCACTTGAATAGTCAGGCCTGCCAATTTTATTTTTACGTTTAAAAATGAGTAAGAAAATAAGCCAAACTTCCGTGTTATTGAGCAGGGGATTTGTGAACTGCCTTAAAATAAAAAATGTTGAGAACATGTTATATTTTAACGCTAAATCATTTTTATTACATAAAAATATTCTTATAAAATTTCATTTTTCTACAAACCATGTTCTTAAAAATGTTTTATTTTTGTACAGGATCTCTTATCGTTGTCCAATAGCTAATTTCTAAACTGTTAGTTTAAGAGGTAATAGTTCTTATTGCAAAAATGTCACAAATGTTGTTCTTCATTATATGAAAAACAGTTTGTCAAAATAGTTTCTTTTTAAATAAGTATGAAATTAAAAATTTTATAAGTCTTATAAGTTTTATTTAAAAAAAAGTTTCTCTATGTTTTGACAAGTAAAACAGTAAAAAATAATTTTTATATCATCAAAACTTACCAAATTGTGATACTTGGAATTTTATGAATTTTCAGTGTTTGATAGATATGGAAGGAAATGAAGTCGGGAATAAAATTTAATTTTCCTTCAAATCGTGTTATTAACAATGTGTTTTATTTTTGCGAAGAATTTCCCTTATCGTTAGCCAATAACAAATTCCTTAAACATTAGTTTTAGAAGTATTGGTAGAAATAAAATATCCCAAAATTCGTCATTTGGTTGCAGGAGGAAAATTGCGAAAATCGCCATACAGTCATAGGAAAAAATTGTGAAATTTTTCGGGCAGTTGCAGAAAGAAATTGCAAAAATTTATCGATTGATGTTAAATTGGTGCTTCAATTGCTTGATCTTTCTAGGAAGCATAAAAAAAAGCATTGAATTTTTCATAATCAAGGTTGCTTCCCTTCCAAATTATCACTAAAACAGGAAAAATGTGTTTTTAGTACCATAAAATGCTGAAAATTTATGAAATTTAAAGTATCATAACTAGGTAAGTTTTTGTCATGCAAAAAGTGAAGTTTTATCATGTAAACAAATTTTAATGGTGTGGAATTATCAAAAAACATCTATACTTTCCAAAATTATTTCAAACATTCTGTTTAAAGGCCTCTTAATTAAAACGTCTGTTTGCAGCATGCGTAATGGTTCTTTATATGTTACAGAAATAACTGGTTATTGGATCCTGTTACCAATGCTACAGTGAAACAATGTAGCCTGTTAACTAAAAGTAACTTTATTTCCTATCTCTAATCAAAAGTACTTTTACTTTAATAAAATATTGCTGATATACACTAAAACCCTGTGATCAGAAGTTGCATGTTACAAGTAGTGAAGTTACAGTAGTCATTATATTTTCTAGTAGTTTGTAATGTTACATGTTACATTAAAAAAAAAAAAAAAAATGTAGCAAGTAGCACAATACCAAAAATCAGTAATTAGTTGTTACTATGACCGAATGAAATCTCAGGCAACAGCAGCGTTAACAATAAATAATGAATTACAATTTAATGAAGTAACAGAATTTAAATATTTAGGATCTACGATCACCTGTGATAATATGGTAGAAGCAGAGATTAAAACCCGACTTGCAGCAGGAAATAGATGCTATTTTTCTCTTCAAAACATTCTAAAATCATCTCTAATATCTCGAACATCCAAACTTAAAATTTATAAAACCAATGGTAATTTATGGTAGTGAGACCTGGACCACTACACAAAAAGATGAAAAGCTACTTATCACTTGGGAAAGGAAGATCCTAAGGCAAATTTTTGGATCTATTAAAGAAGACAATACATGGTGTATAAGGACAAATATGGAGTTAGAACAGTTATATAATGAAAAAATATAATAAATACTATAAAAACTAGTTGGATGTGCCAATCCCAAAACTTTCTATCTTATGCATCTTAATATTTCAAAAACTAGTTACACATGTTAATACTTCAATATTATTAGTTCATTACTATACCAACTTTGATTTTCATCTTAAATTCCTGCTTCAGTCAATTAAATGAACTAAAAACGAGTTCATCTATATCATGATATTTGTTCAAATTAATAGTTTTTCCTTATTCTGTTGTTATCAGATGTTTGCGAATAGCCGGCTTAGCAGGAAGTGAGTTCCCGCCTTTGCTCGAGCCGCCGATGGACAATAGAACTACGAAAAATCAAGAAAAGTATACAAAAATCGCTATCACAGAGCCTCTTTACCGCGCGATATTTCCAAATTCAAGGAGGACCTGTTGGTCAAAGCCAAAAACATGCACAAAAAATTTGGTTCAATTGTATGTATAATTTTATACACTTTTCGATTGTACAATAAAGAAAATGGTACAGACATCATAATTATAGCGCCCCCTTCCAGCGGAATTTTTCCAACTTCAGGGAGGACCTTCATGCTATGACCAAAAAGAAACACAAAAAGTTTGGCTCAATTTTATGCATAACTTCATACACTTTTCGATGGTACAATATTTAAAATGGGTCAAAAATTGCTATTAAAGCGCCCCCTACCGGCGAATTTTTTCCAAATTAAGGAAGGACCTGCTTGCCATAGCCAAGAACTTAAAATAAAAATTTGGCTCAATTCTATGCATAACTTCATACACTTTTCGATGGTACAATATGCAAAATCGCTATTACAGCGCCCCCTAGCGGCGAATTTTTTCCAAATTCAGGGAGGACCTGTTTGTCATAGCCATAAACTTAAAATAAAAAATTGGTTCAATTCTATGCATAACTTCATACACTTTTCGATGGTACAATATGCAAAATCGCTATTACAGCGGCCCCTAGCGGCGATTTTTTTCCAAATTCAGGGAGGACCTGCTTGTCATAGCCATAAACTTAAAATAAAAATTTGGTTCAATTCTATGCGTGACTTCATACACTTTTGGATGGTACAATATTCCAAATCGTTGTTACAGCACCCCCTACCGGCGAATTTTTTTCAAATTCAGGGAGGATCTACTTGCCATATCCAAAAACTTAAAATAAAAATTTGGTTCAATTCTATGCATAACTTCATATACTTTTGGCTGGTACAATATTCAAAATCGCACAAAAATTGCTATTACAGTGCCCCCTACCTGTGAATTTTTTCCAAATTCAGGGAGGACCTACCTGCCATATCCAAAAACTTAAAATAAAAATTTGGTTCAATTCTATACATAACTTCATATACTTTTGGATGGTACAATATTCAAAATTGCACAAAAACAGCTATTACAGCGCCTCCTACCGGCTGAATTTTTTCCAAATTCAGGGAGGATCTGCTTGCCATAGCCAAAAACTTAAAATAAAAATTTGGTTCAATTCTATGCATAACTTCATACACTTTTTGATGGTACAATGGCGACAGACAGATGGACACACGGACAGACAGACATTTTCTATAAACATGTTTTTTGGGATCTCTGACCCCCAAAATATGTAAATCCATCGAAAACCGGAAGTCGAAAAAAATTTCGATTACAATACTTTCTTCTATTGAAGATAGAAAAAAGTAATAAGAATAATGCAATGGTTAGGCCATATAATCAGAATGAGGGATGAGCGAAGCACAAAGAAGATTTATAGTGGTAATTTAATTGGGAAAAGAAGTATTGGTAGACCCAGGAAGAGTTGGATAAAAGAGATAAAGATCTTGCAGGAAACCAAATTATAAAATAAAGGCCAGAGATCGGAAGGTCTGGAGAAGTATATTGAGGGAGGTATATAAATCCTACATGGATTGTAGCACCATTGTGTTAATGTAAGTACCGTATTTTCGGTAATACCCGCCGCACCCACCGTAAGTGCCGCACCAATGAAAATCTGTTTAAAAAAAAAAAGTTTATCGACGTAAGCGACGCACCCAAGGAACTGATGATACAATCTAAATTCCGGAATTGTTTCGGCCGCAGCTTTTCCCGATTTTAGACGTCTTGAAATATCGTATAGAGACACTTAGAGGTCTGCACGGGCCCAGCCCGAAATTTCTAGATCGGGACTGCCCGACTCATAGAAAAACATTCGGCCCGGGACTGCTCGACTCGTAGAAAAAATTCGGCACGGACCAGCCCGATACAAAAATTAAAAGTTCGGTCCGGCCTGTGCAAAAGAAATATTGGCCTGACCGGGTAAAAAATTTAAAAGTTCGGACCAGCCCGATATAACAGCTAAAAGTTCGGCCTGAGACTGGCTCGGAAAAAAGTTAAAATCTCAGCCCAGCCCGAGTGAATTTCTACAAAACATTGATGTAGTGCCGCAGGCTGTGATATTTATTTTTTTAATGAATCTCTATTTCTTGTATGTAAATATTTCAGCTATCATTACTATTGTTAATCCATATTCTATGTATTGAAGTGTTAGAAATCTGAAAAATGTTATACAGTAAAATCTGCTAAGACGGAATTGTATTAAAAGTAAAAAAAAACTTTATAAACAAGATCCTCAACATGTTGTTTAGTTTAAAACAGGATTCCGTCATAGGCAGGTTCTTTTCACTCGTTTTTCTGTATTATAATTTAGCTATATTTTAATAAGCGTATGAAATCTACTACTCTTTAAAAAAATAAATTTTAATGTTTAATTGTAGAATAATGGCGATTTAAAAATGTATGCATTTTTTGCAAACATTTTTGGTCCAGGGCTAATTTTACTGACCTTTGAACGGACCAGACCACGACGAGGCAATGATTTTCATACGGCTTTGTCAAAACTAGGACCGAAAATTTTGGATCGTGAAGACTGATTGAAACCAGTCCAGGCTCTGCACAGAAAAAATAAGTTAGGTCCGGCCCCGCCCGACCTATCAGGAAAAAAGTAATGCCCTAACCCGGCCCGGACAGAACCTTCAGAAAAGAGTAAGGCCCGGCCCGTGCAGATCTCACACTGCCGAAACCACTTTAGGATAACTAGAAACGCTCCTTTTTTCTTTCTTTCTTTTTTTTTTTTTTTTTTTTTTTTTTTTTTTACGCAGTTCACCTATTGATAACTGTTTCATTGATTCTGTTTGTGGTAGATTTTATTTTTTATTTGCTACATATGCATCTTTTCTTGTTGATTTTTTAAAATAATTTTGTAAGTTTTAAAATATTACTTGCTCAAAATTTAGACTTTCCTTTTCATCATAAGTTATTATGATGATAATTATTATGAAGATATATATCATAAGTTTAAGGAACGATAAGAAAATCCACGAATGCACTTTGCATTAAAAAAATCTGTTATCTCATTACCTCTTTTTTCTACTGCATTCAAAGTTCTTTTCAAAGAAACAAAACTGAAACTATCAGCCAACTACACATCAAGGTCATAGGGCAATGTGTCAGAATGTTCGGTCCGAGGAGATGAAGTGAATTTGAAATAAAGCGTGTTTTGTTAAGTTCAGTTAAGAGATAACAAAATTACATGTGTGTTTATTAGTTATAAATGCGTACTTGAGTGATTTTATTAGGTGCTTCTATAAAAATAAAGATTATAAACATGAAAAAACGATAAAATAAGTATTTTTGTTGAGAACTCTTCGTACGAAACAATTTTTAACCATATCAGTGTAAAAATCAATGTTTTGAAGACATTCAGTCAGGTCAGGCCGAGATTTTAAATGTTTTCCGGGCCAGGTCAAAGTTTTAGCTTTTATGCCGGGCCATTAATTAATTAATTAATTAATTATTTATTTTTTGTACCAGCCAGGCCGATTTTTTTCCCCCCTGTGGATCGGCTACTTCACTCAAGGGTAAACACCCGTTCGCTAATGTTAATACTATGGAAGAATTTTTTTTTAAAACACATAGTTTGCATTTCAATATGCTTAAATGATTTTTGCGTCGAATAGCTGAGGTTGATCTGTAAAAAGACCCTTTTTCGATTTTGTTTACAGATGTTTTCGTAGTATACTTTGATTTTCGGAATCAGTTTCAAAAATGGAAGTATTCTAGTAAAAAAAAAAAAAAAAAAAAAAACTTCTAAACACAATCGAAAAAGTAAAAATGACTCTTTGTAGAGACCGACCTCAGCTATCCAATGCAAAAAAGATCATTTAAAAATAATGGGATGCGAACGACATATTTTTTAAAAAAAATTCTTTCTTAGCTTTTACATTAATGAACCGGTGTTTTTGCGTGAGCAAAATAGCCCAATATTTATATCATGGAAGTCGGCCCACTTAATTTGTTATATTGGTCAGGACCGTTTATTTTGTTTATCGCTCGACCCGGCTCATTAAAAAAACTACTAATTCTGCTGACCCGGTCGGTTTCAAAGTTTGAATTCATTTTGTCTGGTCGAGTCGGGTACGGCCTCTATTTTAGGGGCCGAGTTCATAGAGTCCGGTACTGAAAAATAATAAAGAAAAAATCTTGCTCTCCACTGTTTTTACTGTTTATTAGGAGACCCATTCCACAAAAGTTCTATGCCGGGATTTGAAATTTCTCTAGTTACAGACTAGTAATTTCACAGAGTGAGCAGTTTTGCTTTGCAAGTGGAAGGAAAGGGGGCTTATTAGAAGAAAAGCTCGTGACAGCTGTACATTCCAGTATCCAGAGGATAAAGTAATTATTGACGGATGAGCAAAAAATGTAATCATTTTTAACTTGAGAACCGGTGAGACTAACGTTATTCATCCCGCTAATTGTTTAAAAATAAACAAAACAAATAACATTTCTTGGACATCTGTGGTTGAGGGACATTTTCTAATATTTTGGTACCAATTCAAGAGCATGAAACTATTGATCAAAGGGGGGAAAATGGCGTCATAAAATATTGGTTTGACAAAAAAAAAAAAAAAAAAAGATGCTATAAGACATAGCTGTAAAAGAAAAAAAAATCACTGTATCTGCCGCCCTGGTGTAAGAGCTGCACTTAGAATATTTTATACTTTCAAACTCGTATGCGTCGCGGCTCATACGCCCGAAAATACGGTAGTTACTATGAGGTTAATATTGGTAGTTACACTGATGTTACTATAAATGTTACTTCAAGGGAAAAAAATTGTGCAATTCACCAATCATGTTATTGAAACTTTCTTCTTTTGTGCAACAATTTCTGAATCTTGGCAACAAATGTCAGCTGCAGTGTTTAGCAACGCATTGTATGATATTAGAAATTTTTCCAGACACTTGCTGTAAAACCAATAATGGACCCATCAAAGAAAGTAATTTTCTTCCTGGCAACGCCTTAATTCCTAGATCCTTTATTCCTTTTTATTCCGCCTTAATTCCTTTATTCCCTTAATTCCTAGATCTTTGCATTAATACCGGATTTACTTTTTTTGGGGGGGGGGGTTGTTTTATTATTTATGTATTTTGACAGAGGAAATTATTATTGAACAACCCTGGTTGGCTTGGCATATAACTAGCTTTTTAAAGTTACTCTGTTAATTTTTTAATGCGCTCAGTAATATTGCACTTATTTTATTGTATCCTGGCAGATACAATGTAATGAGGAACTACTGTATTACTGATCTGTGTTCTCAATTTCTGAATCTTTTGGCAAAATGAAGTATCGAGATGACTGCTTTTGAAAAGTAGTTTGTAGTTGCTACTTTTTAAAACGAGTAATTGCAATTGTAATTAGCTACATATTAAAAAAAGCACTTGTATTTTCAGTTCACCTCAAAAAAGGTAGTTTTTTAACCACTACTCAAACGTTAGCACCAATTCATCTCAAGGTCAAACAGAATATAAAGTTTTATGGAATTCCATGCATTGGTTCTTTTGATAGAGCGACTACAAAAATTCATTCACAGGCTAACTGACAGACACTTCCCAATAGGAAGTTGAAATTTTTTGAGATTCCTATACTTTCTCCTTACATTTATAGAAGAAATTAAAAATGTGCCTTAATTTGTTAGTTAGATTTTTAATGTTTAAAGTCTGTGTGTAAAAAAAATAATTAATTGTAATCAAAAACATGTGTAGGTAGTACATTAAATATTGCTGCCTTTTTTTAACCTAAAAGAGTCTTGATTTTATTACAATGTTAATGTTATTTTCCCTGTGTTTTAATGCAAATTTTAAGTAAAGAATAAATGGCCAAGCCCTATTCAATATTTTTCCTTTTAATGAACAACTCAACTTAGATATTAATTCTATTTTTCTTTTTTCTAGAACTCTCCGTTATATATGCAGTTGTCTTCAGAAAAGTGTGATGGCTAAGTGGCCAAATGATCCATTTGTTAAAACAAGAGTTGTTAGGTTAGTAATATAGTTTTTGGTATTAAACGAGGTATTTTAATGTTTCACTTACAGTTAATTTTCTAAAAACAAACTGCAGTAACCTTTTCACTTATGTGTCTCTGTTATATGAATTGCTCCATGCAAAAAGGGTTCCAGTCAACTAAACCTAGTTTTGAGAAAACTGAAAAAAAAAAACATTGTAGTTTTAAGCCCTTTCTGCATAAAATATTAAAAATTGTGTTGTGTTCAGACAGTGTATGAAACAGTGACAGTGTATGACAGCGGAAAATTGGCAGTGAAACTGGAGCCCTTTTTTGCATAGAAACGTGGGTCTACCCTATAAGCACAAAAATCCATAGTTAACTCACTATTTTGCCAATTTAGTGACCGAAGCCTTTTTGCATGGAATGATTCATATACCGATTTCTTCTTTTCTTAATAGTTTTATTTTATGTGTACTACAATAATTTTCATTCTTATTGCAATCTAATTTTTATTTATATCATTTACAAAGTTTAGTAGAATAATATTGAAATCTTATTATTTAACAATTTTAAACTTAAAATGTAATACGGTGAAACTCGTTTAAGATACAAATCAAGGGACCGAGAGTATTTCATATCTTAAGCGGAATCGTATCTTATCCGGCTTTCATAGATTCTCGAGTAATAAGGCTTATAAAGCCACTCCACATTGTTATTAATGTATTTTAGCCATTTATAACTCTCATTTTTACTAATTTCTAACATTTTTTGGATATTCTAAAAAATTTAAGTTTAAGATTTTGAAATTAAGTCTTTATTTTTCTCAAATTTTGAGTCACCATTTGTACAATAACACAGTTAAAATGCCTTTATGCAATGTTCTCTGCCAAATTAGAGAAAAAGACAATAAAACGAAATTTTTATTAATCTTTAGAAAACAGAAACTAAAATACACTACATACTTAAAGAGAGAAAATGATAAATTTTCATTAGAAAGACAAACTAAATGTTATGCATGGAACAATAATTATATGATACATTATCAAAATTATAGTATTTGAAGTAGTTTTAGTTTGTTGAAAAAAAGTTGTTTACCTTGGTTTGGTGCAACGCAGGGCGCGAATTTATCATGAAGTTTTCTACTTTGTTGATGTTGTAGAAAAAATGTTCGACGGAGGGACCAGCATACATCGAAGAGGCGTACAGTCGAAGTAAGCTGAACGAGCTCATTACAGAGGCGAATGATGGTATGGCTGGTACATCCATTTCTTCATTCGCGTTGTCTTCTGCTTCTTCTGAAGGCCTAGGTTCATTGGAACTTTTGACGTTCGCAATTATACCGACGATAGAATGAGCTTCACTTGTTACAACCTGATCTTCATATTTGACAAATGAGTCCCAATCTTTGCATTCTTCTTAATGCTGCTTATCTTCTGCAATGTCAACTTTTTTCAAAGTGCCGTCAATGTCAAAGGCTTTAAAGAAGCAGTTCTCAATGGTGGTTGATGTTACATCTTCCCAGGACGCACTCAGAAAATGCATGGCGTCCAAGAGGTTAATAGGCTTACAAGTTGGGTAGGACATATCCTTTTCACGATGATCTATTTGGTGAAGATGACGTACAACGACACGACTCTTATATTTCATTTTAATAACATGAATTACGCCATGATCCATGTGTTGAACCATGCTAGTCACATTGGGTAGTAAAAAAGCTAGTTCGATGTTTTGTAAGCTGGGGATATCGTTGGGATGGGCAAGACAGTTGTCGGCAAGACACAATACTTTCCTGGACTCTGTTTTCATTCGTTCATCGAACTTGCAGATCCACTTAACGAATATATCACTTGTCATCCTTGCTTTGGTTTGACTTTCATAATCGCAGGGCAGATTTCTAGCATTTTTAAAGCAGCGAGTATTCCGTGACATGCTGATGATGACGGGTTTTATTTTATCCATTCTGCTCATATTTCATCCAATGGGAACAGTGATATGTTCTTTGCTCAATTTGCCTCCATAACATTTTTCATCCTTAAATGGCATTGTTTTATTGAGTATTAATTTAAAAAATAGGGCCATCTTGTAGAGATTGTAAATATCGCATCCTGAGTAATTTTTAAATAGCGACATGAGGACGTTATTTTTCCAACAATTGACATCATCTACATTCACAGTTGTCAACTCTCCGCATACCTTCCTATAAACTATGCCGTATCTTCGTCTGAAGCGGTCTAGCCAACAGTTGCTAGGCGTAGAATCCACTCCAAGATGTGTAGCAATTTCACTGGCCTTTTCCTTAATCAATGATCCATTAGTTGGGATGCCCGTTGATCGGGTTTGGGTGAACCACTCAAATAAAATATTCTCCAATTCTTCAAATTTTGCCACCTTAATTTTCTTTCTATCAGAGCTTCCTTCTGATACACTGTTTTCCAGTTTCTGTCAAATTTTTAACAGAGCTCGAAGTATTGACTCGTGTATTCCTTCAGATTTGGCAAATACTGTCTTGCTTATCACATTCTCAGCATCATATTGCCTTAAGACATTCAATTTTTCAGTCAAAGAAAGTGCTTTTGTCTTTACATTAAGTTGCTCATCCATTATTTACTCTTAACACTATTCAGCGGATAAATAAAATACTAGATTTACGCAATGTCCGTTCGGTAGCTGTACTGGTACTGATGTTTTGAAGGCACAGTATGGAGTTGCGTCACATCGCGTGATTGTGACATAAAGGAGAACTTTCACAAACATTCCGTAGGGACCCCGAACTATCGCTACCATGTTCATAGGGATAAAAGAGGAAGAAGAAACAGGAAGGGGAAAAGGCAGCAAGAAAGACTCGAGTGTAATTCAGTTGCTCATATTACCTATTTGGTCCTAAAGACATGTGATAAATGGATTACATAAGCACCATTTCGTATATTAAGCGAGTTTTTGACATCAAGGGACAAATTTTCTTCTTATATTAAGCGGTTTTTTGACATCAAGGAATAAATTTTCTTCGTATATTAAGCGAGATCGTATCTTATGCGTACGCATATTAAGCGGGCTATTTTACACAGGTTTAATAGGCATTTTTCAAGGGACCGAAGATAATTCGTATCTTAAACGAGTTTCACTGTATTTTAAGAATTTACACTCCTATATTTTGTAAAAACTGTTTTAAATAATCTTTGAAAACTTATGTAACAATGATTTTTCTGAAAAGAGTTTAAAAGCATTGTCATAGATAGAAAAGAATATTTATTCATACCTTTCTAAAACAAAAACAAATGACATTACTGCCTTTTCTTAAACAATTTGATTGAATGTAAATATAATACTTGCTGACACAACTGCTGGTAATTTAAGCACCACTTTAAAATTAAGAGGTATTGTACACGTCACAGAAAGCTTTATGTTAATTTCTACTAATCAAAGAATTTAAATTTACGCTACATAAGTAGCTTCTGTGTTATCTTATTCACTTCTTGTCGTGACAGTTTTTACTTTAAATAAATAGTAGTGTTTTATCTCTTTACATACAGAAATAAATTTTTATGAACATATCATGTTGACTATCATAGTAAAATATTTTGTTGTGAGAATGATTTAATTGTTATTGTGGGAACTATTCTGTTCTTCTAAGGTAAGGACATCATTTTAACTCATTTTAAAATGTTTGATTTTTATTAATACAATTTTTTGTTAAATTTGCCATTTTTATTGGTGGAAGCACATTTCTAATTGGTAGATGGTTGATCAGCTTAATTGAATTATATTTTATGCAGAAGATTGATTGCACTTTATAGAAATTATTTTTCAATTTAACTTTCATTTTATAAATTATAAAAATACAAGCATTTTGATAACATTTTTACTTACATTTGAAACTCCGATCATTCATTAAATTCACTATAAAAACTAAGAATGAAATTCCCATATTTAATCCGTTTGACCTAGTTATAGAGCTTTCTCCCTTAGCTCTATAACTAGCCAATGTAGAATGATGTGTTTTACATTAAAACCTATCCCCAAAAATTACTAACTGACAGCATAACTGCCATAAGTCTGTTTAGCTGAATATGAGTTATAGAATGAAATTCCCAATTGTATTTTATATATACTAAGGGGCTGTGCATATGTAACGTTATCACTTTTTTGGTAATTTTAGACCCCCTCGCCCCCTTACGATATCACATGTTATCATCCCTCAACACCCCCCCCCCCCCTTAATGATATCGTTATCAACGTCTAAAAATTCTATTCATTTTTTTAATTTTTTTTCTTTTTCTTGGAGTGATATACACATATGGTTACATTTATTTTTCGCATACTTCATTGATTCAAATGAACAGAACTCTAAATATCACTTTATATATGAAATAACTTTTTATCAAATAACACTTAAAAGAATAAGTTACTATTTAAAAGTATTTTATAATAGCTTTTACATTCATAGCATAATACATTCAACAGTAATATTGATTTCTTGCACTCTCCCCTGCACGGGGAGGGGGGGGGGACAGAGCTTCTTATCATCAAAACAGGTGGAGACAACTTTCTTTCTCTTTTACTTACTAGTAAACACAGGTATCATTTGAAACATACTTCGCATATGGTTTCTCGAACAGCGAATTATATATGCATACACATAGGACAGAAGAAATAGGAAATTTGGAATTAAATAATTTTATAATCATTTAATGATTTTAATAATAACTTTGTATTTTCATAAAAATAGATAACATACTAAAATGATAACATTCTATTTCTATGTAAAGGCCAAGTTATAAATAAAAAGAGAAAATTTTGGTTGGATCAAAAATGATAACGATATCAAAAGACGAACCCCCCCTCCCCCTAGAGATATCTAACGATATCATTTGCCAGACTCCCCCTCCCCCTAAAATGATATCGTTATATATGCACAGCCCCTAATCCAACCCAGACTTCCCTGGTTCCAGAACATAGGTGATAAACCATTTTTTTTCTAATTCTGAAAAATATACATTAAATATAAAAAATCTATTAGATTGCCCATTAATAACATCAAAAAGTGTTTTTATATAAAAAATATCAATAATGTATTCAATAAAGCCTTGAAATTTATTAAAAGCAATACTTTCACTTTATCCATTCGCCCTTATAATTGAAATATTGTTCATTAAGTTTATTGTTTAAAGTTGGAATTTTTTTTTTTCATTTTCTAAACAAAGTTTAAAGACTCATTTCCTGTAAGATTAAATTATCCATGCGGTCTTTACCCACAAGTGTGGTAAGAACGAATGAATTAACTTTTTCTAGAAAAGCATTTATGATTAAAAAAGTATAAAGTTGCACAGAATGTGAAAAAACTCCAAAAATTGCATAAAAAATTGCAGCATGAATTCTGAATAAGGTTTATTGAAAAGAGGACAAAATAAACTTTATTGGGCTAAAAGACTAAAACAGGAATTATTTTACTAATGTTGAAAAATCCCTCTGAAAACCCAGTAGCAGAAATTTCTCGAAGTGTCTGCGACAGATAATTCAGGGGCAAAAAATAATCTGCAGGCAAAATATTTTTATAAATGAAGCGTTAATTAATCAAACAATCACTTACCTGTAGCGTTTTTAGGCATTTTATAAATTTTTATTAATAATAGTCTTAACTTTTTGTATTAAGTAATAAAGAGCTAAACATAATACGAAGCAAAATAAAAGTTCGATGAAAAAGGAAATCTGCGACGCCCGTCTCCCGTCTCGAACTTTCTGCTACCGGGTCTGAAAATAGTATTAAAAAATTCGAGAAAAATTCAAAAATCGTTATATGTGTTCTGGATAAACTTTATTGAAAAGAAGACAATATTTATTGAGCTAAAAGATTAAAATCTGATTCCTTTTACTAATATGAAAAAATTGCTGTGAAACGCAAAAAAAATCTCACTACAAATTATAAAAGACAAAATTTACTACAGTGAAACCCCTCTATAAAGACCATTGTCAGTTGCATAAGAATTTGGTCATTAAAAGGGGTGGTCACGTAATAGGGAGGAGTGATTGAATTTCAAGGCAAAATATGAGATTTTGAATAAAAATTATGTGTATGTATTTTTATTTACATTTTATTTACAAAATCGTCCATACTTTAACATTTTTGTAACTGGTTTTTTACATCACATATCTCATTTAAATTATAAGCTATATTTTGAATTTTTTTCACCATCAGTGCAGTTATGGTTGAAACTTAAAATTAGTTTTTCCACTTCTTTTAAAGTGTTTTTGTTTGAGATTCTATGGAATCCAGCTTGATCATTGTGTTTTACATTGTTGACAAATTCACCTAATAAAGTGATGAATTAGAGTTAACGTGGGGCGTACGCCCCACCGGGGGGCAATTTGACCTTCTAGAGGGGATATTCAAAATTTCCGACTCACTCATTCACTATCAATTTCTTTTGTCCTTTTTGGGGGAAAAGTATTGGTGTAGGCTAAAAATAAATGAAATACAAGCAAAATTTAAGAAATCAGTTTTTTAGTGAAATCCTATCAAAATTAAAAAATAGATTTAACACCAGAATAATTATGCGAATAGCCTTTTTAAAAATTTTAATATATTTTAAAGTATTAAAGCACAGTATAATTTTTCTGGTGGTGAATTAAAAAAAAATCTTAATGCTTTCAATTATTTACTGAATAAGTTTTCTACTTCTATTAGTGAAGACAATTAACGGTATTGGGAAAGAGAAAACAGAGAGAATGTGTTATGTGGAATAATGGCTACTTAATTTTATAAAGATGGGAATATTGAAATACTTCTTGTGTATTGTGTTATCCATAGAAAGAAAAGTCAGTGTCCAAAGCTTTTCCACCAACTTTTAATAAGTTACAAGAATGCATTATAAAATGTATGAATTTATCAATTTTAACGTTAAATGTAAGTGTCTATTTAAGATATTTTCTGAAGATAAAAATGCAGACCGTATAACACTTTTATACGTTAAGTTTGAAAAGTACAACAAAATTTGTTTTGGCATATATGGAAAGATGTATAATCTCATTGCATTTATAAAACTGTGTTAAAAACACATTTGAGGTAGAAGATTCACCTCTTTGATAAGTTAAAAAATGTGAAATGAATTGTTTTTGTTAAGGCTCTATTACACTTCCACCATGTGAAAAAAGTGGGAGGGGGGGGGACATAGTGACTTTACAGATACTTTGGTGGGGTGTGGCCAATAAAGGTTTGGGAACCACTGAGTTAAAGTCTATAGAACTTATCTAAGATTACAGATGAAAATAACTTGCCTGTTTTTGCGTCCTCAAAAAAACTTTGTTCTCAGTTTTCAGACATCTTCATAACTTTCAATGTTTTCTGTAACTGTTACATTACATTCAGGTCAAAATGATGGACTCCTGCATCTCTCGTAGATTTGTGCTTCAGGTCGGGTAGGTGCTATGTTTTTTTTTTTGTTGTTGTTTGTTTGTTTTTTGGGTTATTCGGGTCAGGTTCACTTCTACTTTTTTGCTGCCGGTCAGGTTGACTTTCATTGTTTTGGTTCGGGTTGACCCAATTTTTCAAAAGAATATCCAAAATATTTTTTTAAGTTAAAAATCTATACACAATAAGACCCCCATAATGGATATTCCTGAAAAGCAGATACCTCTATTTAAAGAACATTTCTTTCACTTTCTAAAACTATTTGTACTCTTGTACCTCTTAATAGTGAGCTCCTCTCAATCTACACACAGGTAACATGTATGTGTGCATAAACTATCACAAATACCATGCATGTGTTTTTGTTGTGTATCAAAAACAAAATGTTGGTAATATTTTTAATATTCCAAGAGAAGAAAAAATGGTTCTTAACTGTGCCGTAAAGAAAGAATAATCTGTCCCATTTCTTTTGTACATTTTTTTTTTCTCATGCAGTAAATTGAATATATACTCATATTCAGATATGCATTTATTTTCATCAGAAACATAGTTCTGCTCATACTTTTGGTGAAAATCACAACAACCCGACTTGCAAAAAAACTAAATATGACCTGGAAGAATTTTCTAGTGTGAATTCGATCTGCAGAAAGAAAATTAGTGTCATCCCAAGCCTAGAAAAGAAAATTAGGTGCAACCCGACCTTAATGCAGGACTCTATTCAACGATTCTGAGGTGACTGTTATTCAGAGATTTTACTACATTTGAATATTAAAGAATATAGATTTGTCCATTTTTCTATATAAACATAAATTGGAATTAGAGATATAATTGTAGATTACTTTTCATAATTGCAATAAAACATGATTTACTTTCGTTTCATTTTGTGTTCAGGTTGGGTTACAGGTTGAAGTATTTCATGTTCAAGTTGGGTGCGGATTGAAATAAGTCTGTTTTGGATTGGGCTGTAGGTCAACAAAAATTATTTTGTCGGGTTACAAGTCAAGGAAATTTTTTTATCCATGTCTAGTTGTGGGTTGACTTAAAATGGAATTTTGTGTTTGGGTAGGGTACAACCCCAACCCACATAGGACTCTAATCCTTAATCAGACATTCAAAATTTGTTTAATCATTGATTGTTTCATAATCATAGTTATCATTTTCTTTAGCTAGAGGTTCTTTCTGCTTTTCTGTTTCTTCTTTAGATGTAAAGAGCACATGGCTCAAAGCATTTTTTAATGGTTTTGATTTTTACATTTTCCCATGAACACTTTATCTAGGATATTTCATCCAATATGGTCATTTCATTGGCAAGCTGAAAGGCTCTGTTGCAATCATATATCCTTGCAATTTAATATCAAAGAACTCATCTATTATACTCTTAATTTAAATTGTTTTATTACCACTTGATCTAGTTGTAGTTTTGACGTGGTATTCAGTGGAAGACAACAAACTTTCTTGTTTAACATGACATAAGGCATTGTCTATAAATAAAATCACTTTTTGATTCTGTGGGCACATTTTTCTATTGAAATCAACTAGTCAGTCTTCATAAATATGTTGTTTCATGCAAGCTTTTTGGCTATTGTTCCATGTGATACTTGTAGGATAGTTCTTTTGAAACGTCACAGCATTTTAGCTTTTCCAATTGTTGAAGAACCCCCCCCCCCCCCAAAGCATTTGCACAAAATGCTATGGTTAGAGTTTTTTCGCTAATTTACCAACTTTGCAGTTATCTATTATATATATAAAATCCAAACGGAAATTTCGTTCCGAATGCCTAGATTTAGAGTTCTACTGCATGGATTTTGACAGAACTTTTATCGTTAGATAGGTATCATTTCAGGGAAGGTTTTAAGCTATAACACATCATTCTATCTAGATTAGTTAAAGAATTATGACGGAAAGTTCTGTTATTTTGGACGATAAGGTTTACCATTGTATTTCTTGGCGAAATTTATCATTGATAAAAAAAAATTGAAACAGCTATTACACCTTGAAACATAAAAGAAAAAACTATTACTAATTTTAATTTTAAAAAAAGAAGGAAGAAAAAAAGAAGAAAAAAATCCGTTTTAATGAGTGATAATATTAAAAAACGAAAATATTTAATTTAAACATGAAAGGGAATGTTCATAATGCTTAAAAAATTACTCAGTTAAAATATTGCAATTGAAGTAAGATTTGGCTCTTTATCTTTTGCGTCAGGTTAAGAAAAATGCATCTGAAAAATTAATAGGATGATATCAAGGAAGTTTCGATAAGTGCATGCTTAGAAATATTTGAAAAAATATCTTCTCATGAGGAATATATAGAAGATTCTTCTTGTGACATATAATATGTTTATAAAAAAATCCGCAGAACCTCGATTTAGTGTTTGTAAAAAAATAATGAAAATTTAATTTTTTTGGCGATTTAATGCTGGTTGGCGGCACAATAAAATTTTGAATGATACTTTTTTTATCATAAATAATTTTTAAGTAAAACCTTTTTTTACTCTTCATACGAAGATAGTTAGATTAAGTTTAACTTAAATAAATACATTTTTATTACTACAGTTTTGTCATATGCCTTTATATGTGTATATATTAAAATTTTATTATCGTAACTATACGGTTTAAAACAAAATTTCAGTTTATTAAATTTTTTCCAAATTCAAAATTAATGTCCGATTCGGACCATTGGCTATTTGACTTTGATATTGTTAGTATTAGAAACAAGAAATGAAGGTTATTGTTGCCATGGAAACAAGTATTTAATATAAAATGTTTAATGGTAGCATTTTTAATTAGCCAGCTACTTTTAAAACAAACTTAAAACGGTACTACTTGATTATCCCGATGACAAAATAACTATCGCCGAACTATAAGATTAAATGCCAATAATAGCTGATTGTAAATTTTACATTCACTTGACATTAAACACGGTACACGTGTTTGTTGCGTCATCAAGTGATTTTTAATTTCACTTCTATTTGTAATTTGATTAATGTTTAAAAATATATTTATTCTTTCGTTGTTTAAAATAAAAATTTTGTCAATTTGTATAATTTGGCGAATAGTTTGGCAATTTATATAATTTGGTGAATAGTTTGGCAATTTATATAATTTGGCGAAATTGGTTGAATGAATAATCAAATAGTACCCTTAAAACATTTCCAGCCGGTGAAGCCATGTAAAATTAAATAACTACTACAACACGCTATTTTTTATATTATATATGCTTAAAGATAAAAAATAATACGCTAATCCTTTGTTTAAGTTTAAATTCATTGAGTTTTAGGCATTTAAACACTTATTTAACAAGCAATTTTCAAATGCATTTAAATATCTTGCATTTGGGATGGAAATGTGTTGGCTAGTCAAATAGCGTGGAATGTTCGTCTTTTTTGCGCCAAATACTCAAATATTCATACATTTTTTTCAGATTTTTACTGAGATTTCGCCGCCAAATTTGACTGATGTTTTACTACACACATTAGTAGTTTTAAAAGCATTTTTCTTTTCAAAATTATTTGAGTATGCTCTTTAAGGAGACCTTCCTTGTGGTAACAATTTTGTTTTTGATTTGTTCTTTTTTATTTCTAACTCTTCCATCATGTGACTCACAGACGAAACTAGCAGATGTAATTGTCAAAATGATGGTACTTATGATTTACATGTTATATGTTTATTTGTGATTTTTGAGTTCAATTTTGTCGCCAAACAATTTTATTTTAAGCCAAAAAGACGTCAGCATGAATTGGGTTCAAGCGATGTTTACAATAAAGGTGATTTTGCAAGTGTACGAAAGCATTTTTTGAGTATTTTTTAAAATTCAAATGTACAATATATAAATAGCAATTAATATTTTAAAAATGGAGTCAAATATTTTAATTTTAGTATAACTGTCTCCCACACACGCACATACATAATGTAAAATAATTTAATTTTAGACATTTAAAAAATTTCTCATCATACTTTACTGCGAAAGCATGTTGGTTTGTTTCCCCCAAATTTGTGACTTTTATAATCTCGAAGCCAGATTAGCTAATATTGTCCATTCTTTTTTTAATAAAAAAAAACATATTGCCAATTTCCCTTATACAAACGTTCAATGTTTCCAATGTTAGGTAGTAAAGATTATTCTTAAGAAAATGTAAGCAATTATGCGTTATTTCTTTCAAGAAAAAAGACATTTTGCAATAAAAATTTCTTTCTGAAATCACTTTTCGATATTCCATTCCATTCGTCATTTCTTTTTTTTTTTTTTTTTTTTTTCATATTTTTCCTTCTTTTAGAAATTTTATAAAAATATGTTGGATGAATCTTCCATAATCTACCTTACAATTGGCGAATTTACTATATAGTGTTGGAAGATTTGTTTATATTTGAAAGGAACCGTGGACGGTAAATCCGATTTCAGAAGATTACACGAAATTTGTACTTTTAGTAATTAGCGATTAGTAAATTTATGTTTTTTTATTATGGAGCAAACGGACAAAAGAAGATTTACTAATAGATATTTTTCATGTGCAGTTATTTTACTATCATTAAAAAAGCATTAATTTGAATGTACAAAAAAAAAAAAAAATTCAAAAGCCAAAGGTAGCCAATGGAACAATATAGGGGTGCAGAAAATGTTTCTACTCCCAACATTTCCCCCAATCCGCAAGAAAATTTCCCCAAAATTTTATGGTATGTTATAGGTAAGTGCTGTATTAGGTATAGAAAATTTATTTTTCAAATATTTCTCATCTTTTGCGCGAGTATATAAGACAGGAGTGATTCTGAGTGAAAAAAAAATTCCTAAAATTCACAGCAAATTTTCTGAAATTTTACAGCAGAGTGGGGGAAATCCACTCCCAACACTATGTATTTTTCATGGATCTTTTGACACAATTCGCGTTTCTTAGTGATCTTTTGACGAAATTTGCAGTTATTTCGCGATCTTTTGAAGAAATTTGCAGTTTTTTGCGATCTTTTAACGAAATATGCTATTTTTTCGTGATCTTTTGACGAAATTTGCAGATTTTTTGCAATCTTTTAACGAAATTTGCGGTTATGTCGCCCCTTTTGACGAAATGCACGTTTGTTTCGCAATCTTTTGACAAAATTTGCGTTTATTTCGCGATCTTTTGACGAAATTTGCAGGTTTTCCTTTTTATTGACGAAATAGGTTATTCACCCTGTTTTGACGAAAATTGCGATTATTTCGCCATGTTTTGACGAAAATTGCGGTTGTTTTGCGGTCTTTTGACGAAATTCGAGATTGTTTTGTGATCTTTTGACGAAATTTGCGATTGTTTCGCGATCTTTTGATAAAATTTGCGATTGTTTCGCGATCTTTTGATGAAATTTGCGATTGTTTCGCGATCTTTTAGCGAAATGTGCATTTATTTTGCGATCTTTTGACAAAATTTGTGTTCATTTCACGATCTTTTGACGAAACCTGTGGTTATTTCACGATCTTTCGAAGAAACCTGCGGTTCTTTCGTGATCTTATGACGAAATTTGCAGTTCTTTCGCAATCTTCTGACGGAATGTGCAGTTATTTTGCGATCTTGTGACGAAATATTTGTTTTTCCCGTAATTCTTCGCCAAAATTCGCGGTATTTTTATGACATTTTTTTTTTTTTGTCCCCTTTCGGAACAGAATGTTTTAAACTTTCGGAAAATTCGGAACATAATCACTCCTGATATACGGTACATATTATTCTGAGATCGATTTTGTGAAGGTCGCCATACGGATATTTTTATTTGTACTGAAATTGTTCTATCTCAGGGAATTATGGAATTCGTTGTTAAAATCGAAATCAATTGTATATATTTCTGAAAAATTTTCCCAGTGGGTTAAAATTTCTCCCGATCCTAGATTGCTGGATCGGACATATTCTGCACCCCTGGAACAATATTTGTTCATTTAGCCTAGGTTTTTTAAAAAAAGGTACCTCAAATTCAATTAAAATTTCAATCATTATAAAATTTTGGCTCATGCACAGCCCGAGCAGCTGATCTTAGTGACAAATTTTAGGTTTATTTTGCTATCACTAAAAAAGCATTACTTTGAATGTATTAAAAAAAAAAACCTTTCAAATGCCAAAGGTGGCCAATGGAACAATATTTGTTCATTTACCCCAGGTTTTTAAAAAACGTACCTCAGATTCAAATAAAATTTCAATCATTATAAAGAAATTTTGGCTGATGCACAGCCCGAGCAGCTGATCATAGAACAAACTGATGAATAATAACGTCTTGAAAATAAAAGCATGTTTATTTCTCCTTATTAGAAAAATGCGAAAAAAATCTTCGGTTTGCCAAAAAAGATCACAACTAAAAATTTTGCATAACTAACTTTATTTATCATTTGCAAACAGTTTTGATAGTGAAAGTACTAAAATTCAATCAACAGCAATTTGACATTATTTAGTGGAATGTAGTTTGGAACGTAATTAACTCTGTTTTGTAGCTAACTCTGGTACATTTTTAGCCATACCGTTATGAACATTTCTAGCGTTGCACATCAAACTTGGTTGCGGATCCAATTACGGATGATTGATAAGATTTTATTGAATGAAAACTATAGGTTTAGTTTTCTATTTGAATTAGTTATCAAGGTTATTTTCCTAGGCTAATAGTTGCATGATTAAAACTGGTATGTAAAAAGAAACGGCAGTTAAAATGACATTATTTTAATATTATTCACTCAATTCCGCTTTAAATATCCACTTTTACATGATTCACATATTTTAAAATATAAAAGTTAAATACTGTTTTGATTGTATTTACTCTACTGGAAATCAGAGATAAGAAACTGTAGAGAAAACTTGTCAAAAGATGTATATTACCAAATATAATGTAACGTAGAGAGAGATTGTTTTTATGTTATCAGATCCGCACAAAGTACCAAGCTGAGAAGTCCGGAGTAAAAGAACTAACAATCGAAACTGAATAACCCGAACATTCTTTAAGTTAAATGGTCAATCTCTGCAGTCACTGTAATTCTCTCTTTTTTATTAGTGTTGTGATATGATCGTAAAGGCCGCATTTCCCCCCCCACCCCCAAACTCTACGTATGTACTAAAGAGTTGCTTCTGAATTACCCGTTTTTCGTCTAACGCATCAGATAATATAATAGCGCAATTGCGTCTGATGCGTATTCAGAAAATGCGGAAGGACCTTCCAGGTGAAAGTCCATATTAATTTAAAATACAGGGTCAGATTTTCCATTTCGTTTGATTGAAGGTTTATTTGAAAAATGGTCCAGCGCAGTGAGCTCAGCCTGCTAGTTTTTCATAAAGTCCATTGTCTTGGAAGGAAACTCTCGAAAATAAATCTGTATGAAATATGTTTCGATCGTCTTAACCTTGAAGAATAGTAGGCAGACGTTTCTTCCAGTCATTGCCACAATCATCATTATTTACATGAGCTGATTTCCTACAAACCTTTCAAAAATTGAATTATGTTGAACTTTAAAATTTTCTAACTATAGGTGCACATTCCCAAAATCTGAAAGGAGCCAATGGCTTCTAAACCCAAAAAATCCAGTGGCCACATTGTAAAAAGTATGTATAAAAACAATGTTTATGTGGGAAAAAACTCAAGAAGTCAAAGGGAAAAATAATTTATTTAATATATACATGTACAACAAAAATTAGCTAATTTTATGAAATGTATATACAGTCGGCTCTCGTTAATTCGAAATCGGATAAATCGAATCTTCGCTTAATTCGAACTAAACATGAAGTCCCGAAATTTTCAATGGCAGAATAATGTTAAAACTTTTCCATTATTCAAACTCATTTTCTGTTGACTTCGTTTAATTCGAACTAATGAGAATTCCATTTTTTCATTTTTCCTTACTTTCTCACGGACTTCAGATCCTTGAAATAACTTTCTTTCTTTCATTTTTGTCAGAATTGTTCTGAACTAGTATAATATACTGCATTTGAAATCCACTTAGTGCGCTCTGTCTGTCCATCAATGACACATCCGCCCCTTCTTCCATTGTGCTTTTCCTAATCCCTTCTGTAGCATTTGACCCAGTGACATTCCAAGAAATTCACCGAGTGAACATCTGTTAAAGATAGGGGAAACCTGTTTTATCGCTACATTCTACTTTCACTCTGGGGATCGAATTTTTCAGTCAATGGTTTTACTTACTGCTAAATTGTTTTTTTAGAAAGTAAAAGGTCTTGTTTCTTTAAAATATGGCTCCACGTGGAAGTTATAAATCGTTAACTCTAGAAGCCAAAGTGGAAATTATTAAAAAGGTAGGATGTGGCCAATCTAAGACAGAAATTGCTGCAGAATATGGAATAAAAAAGAATACGCTGTCTACTTACTTGAAAAATAGAGAATTCATCCTGAAATCATGGAAAAAGGAAAGATTTGCTAAAGGACGAAAACGTATGAGAACAGCAGCCCATGAGGATTTAGAGCAGGCATGTCAAACACGCGGCCTGCGGGCCACAACTAGCCCGCCGACACCTTCTCTCTGGCCTGCCAATCCTTGGCATTTTACCTTTGTTTAATTCAGTTACGAGTTATAATTTTCCAACTGAGTAAAAAAGTTGGCAATGAGGCAGAGCAATTAGGCATATATTAACAATGTTCGGTAGCAAAATTTTTTGGTAAAAGCAACATAATTTGAGCGAGAAAATGTGTTTCATAAATGAAATGAAATACGTAGCGTATAGATACAAGACACAATTTATTATTTTTATTTATTTTTTTTTTTTAAGTTTTTACTTGAAAAAAATCCAGAAGATTAAAAGTTATACCTTTGCTAGATTAACAGAGCTTGTGTAAAATAATTTTTTAAGATAATACAATTTAGAAAATCGAATTAAACTTTGTAGATTTGGTTGACAAAAAGTAATGTCAGGTATTTTTTCGAAAAATGAGATTAAATAAACTAGGAATAATAATAATAACTTTGGAACTTTACTTGAATATTTGTTTAATATGGCTATGTTTCGTACGTACAAATATTGCTGTGTGCAATTCTAATAATATTATCTACTTTGTTTAATGTGGCCCGCGTCTTAGTATGCAATGCTTCATTTGGCCCACGGTGGTAGACGAGTTTGACATGCCTGATTTAGAGGAAGCTTTACTGTTATGGACAAAAGATGCATTGGCAAGAAATGTACCTTTGAGTGGACATATATTGGCAGCTAAAGTGAAAAAACTTGAACTACTCATGGGTATTAAAAATTTCAATTGCAGCGAAGGATGGCTGACACGTTTTAAGCAGCGAAATAACATCGCACACAAAACTGTGTGTGGTGAAAGTGGTGCTGTAGACCTCGCTGCTTGCAATGAATTCTGCGGAAAGCTACCCGAACTTATTTCTACTTATGCAATGAAAGACGTGTTTAATGCCGATGAAACAGGGTTGTTTTATAAACTTCTTCCTAATAAGACTTAAACATTTAAAGGTGAAACGTGCACAAGTGATAAACTTAGAAAAGACAGGATAACTGTGATGGTAGGTGCCAATATGGATGGAAGTGAGAAGTTTAAAATTGTTAGTTATAGGTAAATCAACTAATCCACATTGCTTCAAAGGAGTTAAAACACTGCCTGTTGATTATGTGGCAAATGCCAAAGCCTGGATGACGCGTGAGATCTGCATCAGTTGGTTAAAAGAACTGGATAAAAAATTTTCTCGTGAAAACAGAAAAATTCTATTGCTGCTAGATAATGTGCAGAGTCATTGTAAACTACCGACACTGAACTCTATAAAGATTGAATATTTACCCCCTAATACTACAGCACAACTGCAACCGATGGACCAAGGAATAATTCAAAATTTAAAAACTCATTGTCGTAAAAGGATTGTAGAACAAATTTTATTTTCGATTGACCTTAAAGAAAGCTACGACATAACATTGCTCACGGCCATCAACGATTTATATGCGGCGTGGGACGCCGTACAACCTGAAACAATAGAAAAATGCTTTCGACATGCCAGATTTATCCATCCATCTAAAAAGAGTGGTTATAATGCAAATGACGAAAACGACAGACCTTTTGAAGAAATAGAATTTCCAAACTTTTCTGAAAAGTTCCAATGCGATATTACGTTCGCAGAGTATGTAGCAGCCGACAATAGTTTAGAAGTATCTGGACCCTTAACTGGGGAAGAAATTGTTGAAACAATTCATGAAAAATGCAATGAGGAGATGGAATCGGATTCTGGTGATTCTGCTACTATGTCCCAAGTGCTTTCCTTACCCACAGAAAAGTCAATTGCACAATCAATTGAGTGTTTGCGTACATTTATCCTGATGCAGCCGTCATCAGACAAAGAAATTAACTGTTTGTTACAAATAGAAAAACTGGCTAAAAAGTCAAAAATGAATAGAACTAAGCAAACAAAAATTGATAATTTTTTTCATAGAGATGATAAATAAGTGTAAATAATTTCTTAAATGTTCATCTAATTTCAGGTAAGAAAATTATAGTACAATTAAAATGTAATTTTAAATGCCGTTGTTCTATAGTGTATTATTAATTTTTGTTTTATTTATATTATTTTAATATTATTAATTATTTTATGTATTTATATCTTTTAATTTAATATTAAGTCATTCTAACGATAACATTTGAAATTAAAAAAAAAATACTATAACATTAATTCCTTTGTAATAGTACCCCTTTAAACATGTTTTCTCTCATGCTTTCCATAATTCAAACTCTGGATAATTTGAACATTTCTTGTGGTCCCGACGAGTTCGAATTAACGAGAGCCGACTGTATTTAATCATAATTATTTTAATTTACATTATAAATTAAGTATAATATAAATCTTAAACTATCTACAGTCAGACGATAAAGTTGGGAAACTTAGTTTAAAAAAAATAATGTATAAGCTAAGCAACCATGGTAGTGAGGAATATTAGGAAAACAATATTTCTTATTTCAATTTTGTCATACAAGAGTACATATATAAAAAAATGTGAATGTGATATTATTTTGCACTACAAAAAAAAAAAAAAAAAAAATCAAATATTTGTTTTATCTATAAGAAAAATATCTTTAAAAAAAATCTTATCTCAGATTACTAATAAAATTATATAAACTCAAAACTTTTACAAAGAACACTGCTACTCGAATATATTTAAAGCAATAGTTTGTTCTGTTAAACTGTTTCATTCTGAAATGTTATTAAAAAGTAACAATAAAGATTGTTATGTGTTTTAGTCTTAATCTTTCTTCCTGGAGTATGTTTAAAAAAGTATAGCTATTGGTTTTGTAGATAGTTAAACCAGATTGTTCTTTAGAAAAATAAGTACTATGCAAAATAGTGTTGAATTAAAAATTCAATCCATTAAAATTTTATCGTTTATCAATAATATAGTCTGATATAAAAGCTTAAAAGTAAGAAGCAGTAAATTTTGAAATAAAATTTACACAAATATTAATAACTTAGTTTTTCTCCATTAAATTTGGGTGGCAGGATTTTATAGAATCTTCTCACTATAACTGCATGCAGTTTGTAAAAATGTTTGTAATTTAAGACATGAACATTTTATGAATAAAAGATTCTCTACTTCTGTTCCATAGACAAATTCCTCCACCCCAAAGTATTTTTCACTAATGTATAACCTCCTTCAAAAATTACAGAATGTGATTGACAAATCTTCAAAAGAATATTAAAAAAAAAAAAAAAAAAAAATTGACAAAATAATAATAATAATAAAAAGGACGCCTCATGCATTTTGTTAATCAAAAAGTATTATCCATTGATTTTTGAGATTAGAACAAAGAACTTATGAAAACTACAGTTTAGTCACCAGCGTTTAAACGCACCATTTCCAGATACATATTCTATGACAAAAATGCTTGTTTAGGTTCCCTCTACATTAAAAATCTGCTGTTTAGTGTATTACAGAATAATTCAAAATTAGTTTCTGAGTGATAAAATAATTTGTAAGTCACAAAATTAATAAAGGATAAATTATTTTTTACACTATATTAATTTTGGGACTAATTTTGAATTATTCTGTAATAAGCTAAACATCAAATTTTTAATGATTTTAATCGGCATTGTTTCTGAACGTAAATTGCATTAATGATTTTTTTTTTTTCCATTACAAACTTATTATGATAAAATTCTTTATGGTAAAAAACTTTATCTGCAAAATAATTAAAATATGTTGCACCACTGTGTTATACATTCTTTGTTTCAATTTCAATGAGAATTGATAAGAAATATTCATTTTATTTGCAATGACTTCAAATCTGATAAAATGCATTAAAAACGGGTACGATTTCAACAGAAAGTATCTTTTTTTATATTAATTGCTAATAGATGGTGAAAGAGAATTAGCAAGAAACATTATCCTGATTTATAGATGGAATTTTCTGTAAAGTTTAGGTCGATGGCGCTAATGTAGCTGCCTACAGATCATACTTCCGATTGTTGTATAGATAGTTATCAGTTATTTTTAATTAAAAACTTAATTAGATAGTTTTTGAAGGTTTTAAACAAAGTTAGAATACTTAAAGGTTTTAATATACTTTTACAAATATTTTTAGAGCAGCATCAATGCTAATCTGTATTTTCTTTTCTTATGTGGTTTTCAAAGAGTCATTCATTTGTTTCAAGATTCAGAAATTGTAAATGGCAACAGTGTTCTTTTATTTATATCTAGTAATCTGATGTTTATAATAGCTTGTTTTTAATTTGGAACTTAACATTATAATTGGATATGCAGACCTGCCAACTGCTTCTAAAAAATCATAGTTGTTATGATTTGGACCTAAAAACTACGATGCTATGAAAATTGGTCTTAAACTACAATTTTTTGCAAAAGACGCAAGCACATTTTTCGTTTCTAGTTGTGATTCTATCCTGCACAGCATATTTTTCAGGGGTGATTCTGTTCCGAAATTTCAAGTATTCATTTCCGAAAGTTTTAAAAAATTAGTCATTAGTTTAAAATTTGAATATTAAAAAAGGCTCATGAAAAAAAAAAAATCTGGGCTGCAAAACAAACTTCTTAACGTAAAAAGCTCTATGGAGAGTTGCCAAGTCTCCGGCTTTTTGCACACCACTATTATCTTAGAGAAAATGCTGTTCTTTTAAATCGCCCAAATGTACAATACAATAAAAGACAATAAAAGAGCTTTTTCTGTAGTAAAATACTGGTATCCAAAAAGCCGGAGACTTGGCAGCTCTGTCTATGTATATTAAACACAAGTGAATCGTGTTTCAGTAAATATTTATACAGGAATTCCCTTCCTTAGGAACAGGGGTGCCATTTTAAGAATTTCTGGAGAGAGAGGGGGGAGTTCTTTGAGGGGGAAAGTTTGAAATAGTGTGCAAAATCGCACGATTTGTACGATTTATTATTAAACATTTCAATTTATGAATTATCAAACATTTCAATTTTGTGTGGTAAAAACTGCAAAATTCATGAAAGGATTTCAATAAAAAATGCGAATTTCGTCAAAAGTTCATGGTAAAAAGTGAGGATTTCAAAAAGAATCGTGATAGAAAAATGTGAATTATGATTGTGGGAAGAAAATTGTGAATATCCTGAAATGATCGCAGGAAAAAAAAAAAAAAAAAAAAAAAAAATATATATATATATATATATATATATATACATATAATTTCGTCAGATTTTACTGCACTGGGCTAAAAAATTGGAACCAGGTTCCTTTTACAAATGTGAATTTAAAAAAACACGCTGTGTAACGACAAGAAACTTTAAATATGGTATAAAAAATTTCAGAGGAAAAAATGTACTATATTGAGTTGAAAGACTGAAATCTTATTCCTTTTATGAATGTCAAAAAATGGCTGCGAAACATGAAAAACAAACCAACCAACCAACCTCCAGATTAATTTTAATTTTCTGTGCTACGATTTCTCATTTCCAAAGGTAGGCAGGTCTGGATATGATATACATGTTTTATATGAAATGTTTTATATGTCGAACAAACATTATTTCAAGTAGAAGAAATTATGATTTAGCTGTCATATGTTAGCATATGTTTCCCATTAAGCCGAACATGGCATTCAGCTACGTTCGATTTGCAGTCCAGAATGGTTAGCTACACTTTTCTCCACTCGGATTATATTATAAGTAGATAGCTCAAAATAAATGCTGAATATAGACATTTGCATAAATAAGAATGTCTATAAAAATAAAAAATACATATGAAAGAATTAGGGAGAGGATTTATTTTTTAGGTTTCAGATTTTAATAAAATAAATTTAACAATTTCTGACATTCAGAATTCAGGCAAGATTTTAGGTATGGGATGATGGAAAATCAAACATTATAAGCCATGTTGCAGCTTTTGTTGGCAAGAGGATTTTTTAAAGGATTTATTAAGGATATATATTTTTTAAAATTCTTATAGAGACAATAAATTGCAATTTTCATGACTGATTGCCGTTTTTCACGTTTTATTATTGCAACTCATTGAAAAAATTTAAGATATTTTTTCACAACTGATTGACTAAATGCATGTTTTTTCTGTTTTCCACGAGTGTTTGACGATCCCAATTTTTTATGGGATTGTGTTGATACAGAAATAATTAAAGATTTACAGACCTGCTTATACAGCAAATATGCTCATGCTGGTTCCCAAACCACTATAAAAGGAAAGGAGTTAAAAAGTTATATCATTATAAGTTTAAGTTAACCTGCAAAAGAAAAATATTACTGATGTGTGGTGATATAAAAGAAAAAGGAAAAACAATTTAAAAAAAACTAATAAAATTTATTTAAGTCAATTAATGTAAAAATTAAAAAGGATTATCAATTAACTTTATGAATATAAATAACTTATCTGGAATACTGGACATAACTTTATGACAAACAAAAACTTTATTTTGATTATGAAATCACAGCTTGTGAAAAATACATAGTTCCATAAAATGCAGTGAAGCTTGTGGTAATCCAAAACCAGCTTATTTGATAAACTAAAAATCGAAACCTCCATGAAGCAAACAATATACTTGATGCTCTCGTAATAAATGCCAAACGTAAACACTTAAACAGCGAGACATCTTTTCAAAGCAGGCAAATCTTTCTATCGTATCCTCGGATTATATACATGTGGACATGAAATGGTCACCTTCAAATGACTGATACCTGAAACACATTTATTCAGGTGCAAAGAGCATACTTTCTACTACAGCCTCACAGATGACATGTGGTAATCATGAGTACTACGATCAGATGGTGAAAAGAAACGAAGCTAGATGTTTGAATACTTTGTAAACAAAATAGCGTGCGTGACAGACGTACGGTAGCTGAACGATAATACAGATTCTAAAGACTTGTTAATTTTAGGAGACTTAAAAGGACAAGATATGCTGAGGTAAGTAAGGTAAAAATATTTTAATAAAAGACATACTTCATTTTAACAAAAGTAAAACTTTATTTTAATAAAAGAAAAACTTTACCAGGATAAAGATAGAAGTGTTAACAGGTGTTTGCACAGGGACAAGAACCAGGATTGAGCATATACCTAACAGATTGTAGAAATTCACGTTTTCTTTGCAACCGTTTGATGATATTTGCGATTTTAATCCACAAGATATTGACAAAATTTGTGGTTTTATTTCGTGATTGTTTAACAAAACTCGCGATTTCTTCCAACGACCAATGGGCCAATTTCAGATTGTTATTATTTTTTTCCTTCTATCAATTGATGAGATTCGCATATTCTTTTTGCCACTGATTAATGAAATTTCCTTTTTTTTTTTTTTTTTTTGGCCCCTCTACCGATTGATGAATTTCATGTTTTTTTTTTTATTTTCAACCGATTCACGAAATTCTCAGTTTTTATTTGCGACCGTTTGACGAAATTCAGTTTTATTTCGTGAGTGGTTAATGAAATTTGTGGTTTTATTTGGCGAGTGATCAACAAAATTTACAGGATTTTTCCGTGACAGTTTTCACGAAGTTCACTACCGATTGAGGAAATTCCCAACTTCTTTTCATGGCTGATTGATGATTGATTTTACAGAAAACTGCTAATTCATAGAAAAATCGCATGCTGATGTCTAGTGTCTAACTGTAAGAGCATATCTGAATAATCCCAGAGCCACAAATTTAATGATTGGAACCCAAAATTAGTCTCTTCTTGGCACGAATTTTCCTGCATCATGGGCTGATGCAGGAAAATGCAGGTCTATTGCAGGCTGTTGCATGCTACCACTGAATTAATTTGCAATGCACATCAACACAGTTTTTTTACTCGATTCTGTAAACATTGCAGATAATTTTTTTTAAAGAAAAAAATGTGAAATTTACGAATGTGCAGAAATGTGGTACCCATGTTTAGTCATTTTTTAATTATGGACAATTAAAAAGTAAATATCCAGGAATTAGGGTGGAAAATCTACGGATTTGATTTAAAAAAAAAAAAAGGCGGAAATCTGCAGTTTGGCAGAAAAGGGTCATGCCTGTAAAATACATGGTTACTTACATAAACGAACGTTAGTGGCCAAAGCAAAAAATTTTCTTGTCCTTGTGGCGACTGGTGATCCTGAATCTGCACCTATAGTTCTAACCTGATGTTGCAAGCTCCGAAATCTTCAATTCCTAATGATCGTACAAATTCCAATGCTTTTTCTTTTAGCATTGGACCAGAAAGACGAATCTTTTTTGATTTTGCACATTTAAACCATTCAAGCACCATATTACTTCGGGAAAATTTTCATTTTGTTTTCTTTTAAATCCACTGTTATAGTTTTCTTCAAATTCTTTCTTAATTACGTCCTGACTTTTTAAAATTAAGTTTGAGTTTTTCCACAGTGAAATAGTTCTGCTAATTTTCGTTCAAGCTTTCCAATATCAAGATCTAAAACTTTGATTTTTTTTATTCCAAACTAAGAACAATTCTCTTTATAAATGGTCAAAGAAGTAACTCAATTCTTTTTGTTCACTCTGTAATTCTTCTATGCTTTTCTCCAACCCCACCCCCCCTCCCCCCTCCCCAACAGTTATTTCTAAAAATAGCAATATGAGGGATAAAGAAATAGGCATGTAATGGACCTTATGCACGCGACCTGAGGTTGAGGCTAAAATTTGTCTGCTGGTGGTATTTAACATAGCAGTCTATGGAGTGTGAGTTATTAATGCCTGTTTGTTAAAAATACCGCAAAAAAATTCTTTTTTTGTAGCAGCTGCAGCATATACTTAATATATTGCAATATAAATTCAAAATGTTATTCTGTATGCGAGAAAATTCCCTAAGTTTGCAAATTTTCAGTTAAAATGTATGCACTCAACCTGTAGTCCAGGCAATGGAGACTATATAAGAGCTCTACCTAGCAAAATTCATGGTAGTTCTGGAAAAAGGCTTACTATATGTTTTTTGGGTCGCTGAATCCGAATTTTCAACTTCCCACCAAAATTTCCCCCGGCAACCCCCCCCCAAATTTTGGTAAAATGCCCCCAAAAAAAGTTTTTATTAAAAGAATCAATTTTTTTATTGTTTTAGGGAAAAGGTATCTTGAAATTCAGAAAGTAGACAAAATTTGCATCAAATTAGATGTATGACATTATGACTTAGAATGAAGGGGAAGGGGGGATCTGCCTCGGAACATTCGTGCAGTGCTGTGTGAACTAAGTTGCGTAATTCCACTTAACCACTCATACGTTTACATTCGCCCTCCCATCTCCCCTCCGAACTTTCTCTATAAGGTTTACTTTAAGTTTTTTGGGTCGCTGAATCCGAATTTTTAACTTACCCCCAAATAGTTGTTTTTAACTTAAATTTCTTATTGTTTTAGGGGAAAAGCAATACGAAATTCAGAAACTGGACAAAATTTGCAACAAATAGGATATATGACATTATGACGTTGGATGAACGGGGGGTGGGTGGGGGGCTGCCTCTGAACATGCACTGCGGCGCTATGTGCACTAAGTTATGAATGTTAGATAATTACTTAATGTAATATCTAACGGGGTTGAAAAGTTATAGCAGAGTGGCATATTACAGTGAGAAGCATATAGCTGATTTAAAAACCCCATAATAAACTTGAAACTTAATTTAAATAAATCTATAAGTACTTAATTAATGAAGCTGAAAAAGAAAAATGAATTACAACGTAAATGGTGGACGAAAGAAAGATAACAGATTTAAAAGTAACTTAATATTTATTGATTAAAACAAAAGATAAAAGCAAACAATAAAATAAAATGAAACATTAAATTTAAACAGTTACTTAATGCTAAATGATTATAAAACAACAAACTTATCTGCCTTGACATAAAATATAAGAACTCATGGCATTTGGCTTAAAAGCATCTTGTGAAAACAATCAGATGAAAAACTATTGTTTTCAATTAAACATGATTTTCAATGCACCAGGACTCCATCTATTAAAAGCATAACAGCTTATCAAAAATAACTTGCTTCAATACACTAACCGGACGATAAACAATTTCACTTTAAAAATACGAACTATGAAAAGCACATGGTTAATCGTAGAACTTCACTTCAAGGTCATTGACACGATGCAAGCAAGCGGAAAACGAAATTAACTCTCAAACATAAAGCTCGGACACTTTCTGTAACACGTCCCTTCAGGAAAAACATTTGCATTTTCCAAGGACAATTAATCAAGTACATCGTTTCATCTCGAACTACTTGCTTTCAAATATAATGATAACTTGAAGTAAATAACAAAGTCCAAAGTCCGGCCAAAGATTCAAACATATTTCTTTAACACTGATACCAGAGACTAATTAAAAGATATTTCCTTTAAGTGTAGACTTTATAAAGCTGAGTTAAAAAACTGACAGAAAAATATAACAGACGCCTTTAAGAAAAATAAATGACGGCACTAAACGCCAGACAACAAACACGTTTAAAAACTTGAAACTGTTGTAGGTTCACGGTTGAAGGATATTTATATCACAGCCAACCACGATAACAGTGCTAATACGCAGCTCCGGACATGCCCATCGGTCAGATATGAATAATTACAGAAGACGCAACCATGGCGATACCTGACAACACTAGACGACTCACGCCATCTAGTGGCACTTGGAAAAACCACGTAAAGATCATATGGCAGGAAGTAATATAAACAATATTGTAAATGAAATCAATATTGTAACTAAAAGATAGCTAATAGAAATAAACAGAATTATATTAACAGAAACCTTGAAAAGAGAAATGAAATAAAAAGATGTTTTTATTTAAAAGTAAGTGAGCTAAAACAGGAATTTATAGAATGAGGTGGAAAATGGATATTCATATGTACAGGGACAAGAATGGAAAAGCTCAAATTGGTTATCAATGAAGTCCAGGCAATAGGGGATTTTACCTGTAAAAATTAATACTAGTTCTGGATATCGACTCACTTTATGTTTTTTGGGTCGCTGAATCTGAATTTGTACCTTCCCACCAAAATTTCACCCGGCAACCCCCAAAAAATTGATTTCTTGAAAAAATTTGGTTTTTGAGAAAAGCATGCAGGAAATGTTCCGAGGCAGCTCCCTCTCTCCCTGTTTATCCTACGTCATAATGTCATCTATCCTATTTGTTGCAAATTTTGTCTAGTTTCTGAATTTCGTAATGCTTTTCCCCTAAAACAATAAGAAATTTAAGTTAATAACTATTTTGGGGGGAAATTTTGGGGGTAAGTTAAAAATTCAGATTCAGCGACCCAAAAACTTAAAGTAAACCTTATAAGGAGAGTTCGGAGGGAGGTGGGAGGGTGAATGTAAATGTGTGAATGGTTAAGTGGAATTGCGCAACTTAGTCCACGCAGCACCACGCGAATGTTCCGAGGCAGATCCCCCCTTCCCCTTCATCCTAAGTCATAATGTCATATATCTAATTTGTTGCAAATTTTATCTACTTTCTGAATTTCTAGATACTTTTCCCCTAAAACAATAAAAAAAATTTATTTTTTTAATAAAAACCTGTTTTGGGGGGGCTTTTTACCAAAATTTGGGGGGTTGCAGGGAGACATTTTGGTGGGAAGTTACAAATTCGGATTCAGCGACCCAAAAAACATAAAGTAAGCCAATTTTCAGAGCTACCATTAATTTTGCTAGGTAAAATTCTCTATTGCCTGGACTACTGGGTCTAAAGTTGTCTGCTAGCGGTGTTTGCGCCTGTGCATACTGACATTCTTGCAGTGCAGTGGCTAAAATAACAGATCAACATACCTCCAGCTCTGGTGTCTGACGTCATCTGCATAAGGTTCATTGCACATGTTTGTCACTTGATCAAAAGTTGTCCAATGCAGACAAATGGAGGGTGATGAATAGCTTTGTAGATTTCGCTAGTACACAAGTTAGTCTTATTTCTGACTTGCCGAAATTTCTCTAAAAAAGTAGGTATACGCATGGAAAATGATGCACGTATGCTGATCGTTAAGAAGGGCTGAAGAGGCTGCTTAATGGGGGTGGGTTTTGCATTAATCTATCAGCTGTAAAATCCGTGGAATGAAAAACTGATCTTTATGATTTGTGTTTGCTTAATAGGGATGGTCTTTAAGAGGGGTTTCACTGTATAATGGAATACTTTTTAATCTTTTAAAAATAGCTAAACTTAGAAATAGAGCAATTTCCAAGGTGGCCTTAAGGCAACCATAAAGAATTTTTATGCAAATCGACATGGAAAATGTTTTATTCTAGATTATTTTTTAACACAATTATTCTAATTGGTAAATAAATCATATTAGATGTAAATTTCCAACTGGGCAAAAAATGTCTGGACCAGGATTTGAACCATTGATCTCCTAGCTAAAGCCACCAGTGCTCTACCATCTGAGCTATCCCGGACGAATCTGGCAGAACTTTTTCATCCAGCTAACCCTGAGCTATCCCGGACGAATCTGGTGGAACTTTTTCACCCAGCTAACCTAGGTTAGCTGGGTAAAAATGTTCCGCCAGATTCGTCCGGGATAGCTCAGATGGTAGAGCACTGGCGGAGGTTAGCTGGGTGAAAAGTTCCACCAGATTCGTCCGGGATAGCTCAGATGGTAGAGCACTGGCGGCTTTAGGCAGGAGATCCCTGGTTCGAATCCTGGTCCAGACTTTTTTTGCCCAGTTAGAAATTTACATCTAATGTTTTATTGTTTAAAAAATGTTTCACATGGGCAAAAAATCCAATAATTATTTAAAACTGTCAATTTTTTAAAATCCATACAATTTGAGATTGAAGGTTTTACATTTACTAAATTTTGCAAATTAGATCATTTACAAATTCTCATATTTATTTTTGTTAAAAATTAACAATAAGACTATGAAAATAACAGTGCAAAAACAGATATTATTTAGAAGTAGTTTAATAATTTTAAGTGTATTTGAAGCAAAATTATGTATGCAGTCAACTCTGTGAAATATGCCAATGTATAATCCGCAAATGTCTATTATCCGCACTACACATTGGGATGTAAACAATGAAAATTGTCATTAAAAGTAAAACTCATAAAGTTAAATTTGGTTGTATATATATATTTTTTTCAGTTATCAATTTTCCAATAAATAAAGATTTAAATATAAATTGAATATAAATATTTAAATTTCCTTCAGTAACAAAATTTTATCTTTCAGCAAGAAATAATGAGAGTTCATTAACTGCAGGAAAAAATTATTGACAACAAACCATAACTGAAACTACCATCGTGTTGTGTCAATGTTTAAAATAATAAATAATCAGTAAAATTTATATTACATATATTTTTTCTTTAAATTATTTATTAAATATATTAAACCAATGTTGCATTTTTTTTCTTTTCCAGTGTAATTGTAATTTTTGTGCAGTTGTTCCTAATTTATAGCCAGACTTTAAAAAATAAAATGTAAACAAAGGGATGATCTATAATCTGCAAAAATGTATAATTCACAAAACCCTCGGTCCCTAAGTGTGTTGATTTCACAGAGTTGACTGTATTCAAATTTTATTGTTGTTACTAACCTTTTAAACATTGGAAGAATGGTAGTTTGTTTGCATTTGGTTAATAATCAGTAAATGCTTTGTTTTTTGTTCTACGTAAATTTTTATTGCTAAATTAATTTGTAATTAATTCCTTCTAATTAATATAAAAAAAATAATTATGCAAATTCCTGTCTTATCTCATAAGTTGAATATATATACCTCCACCATTGTGATATAGCATAATATCTCTTAACATTATTCCCTTATGATACTAATCCATTATGAAAACAAAAAATTATCTTTAGATGATTAACAAGATGGCTGTTTCCAAATGTGTAAAGTGTGTGCATTACCTGAACAACATATTCAAGTTATCTGTACATCTCACTCTTTTAAAACTATGTGTAATAGGAGGACTTTTTTAAAAAGCAAAATATTGTTATCTTCGTTTATCTATTGCTTTAACAAGATATTTAAACTTTTGTTATTATTTTTGTTTTTAATTAAAGTTAGAATGTAAAGGAGTAGACAGGCATAACATTGACATAAATAGGGCCATAACTTTCATATTCCAATATGAATACTTATATGAATATATTCCAAATATATATATGAATATATTCCAAATAAACAAACAATAAAGATCTGCATGCATTTAGCAGGTAGACATAAGCAAAGAATAATAAAACTGCAATTAATTATATATATATATATACTAGCAGGCTGAGCCTGCTGCGCTGGACCATTTTTCAAATAAACCTTCAATCAAACGAAATGGAAAATCTGACCCTGTATTTTAAATTAATATGGACCTTCACCTGGAAGGTCCTTCCGTATTTTCTGAATATGCATCGGACGCAATTGCGCTATTATATTAGCTGATGCGTTAGACGAAATATGGGCAATTCAGAAGCAACTCTTTAGTACACATGTAGAGTTTGAGAGGGAAATGTGGCTATTACGATCAAATCACCACACTTCTAAAAAAGAGAGAATTACAATGACTGCAGAGATTGACCATTTAACTTAAAAAATGTTCGGGTTATTCACTTTCATTTGTTAGTTCTTTCACTCCGGGCTTCTCAGCTTGGTACTTTGTGTGGATCTGATAACATAAATACAATCTCTCTCTAGGTTACATTATATTTGGTAATATACGTCTTCTTTTGGCAGGTTTTCTCTACAGTTTCTTATCTTCGATTTCCAGTAGAGTAAATACAATCAAAACAGTATTTAACTTTTGTATTTTAAAATATGTGAATCATGTAAAAGTGGATATTTAAAGCGGAATTGTGTGAATAAAATTAAAATAATGTCATTTTAACTGCCGTTTCTTTTTACATACCAGTTTTAATCATGCAAATATTAACCTAGGAAAATAACCTCGATAACTAATTCAAATAGAAAACTAAACCTCTAGTTTTCATTCAATAAAATCTTCCCAATCATCCATAATCGGATCCACAACCAAGTTTGAAGTGCAATGTTAGAAATGTTCGTAATGGTATGGCCAAAAATGTACCAGAGTTAGCTACAAAACAGAGTTAATTACGTTCCAAACTACATTCCATTAAATAATGTCAAATTGCTGCACATGAAAAATATCTATTAGTAAATCTTCTTTTGCCCGTTTGCTCCATAATAAAAAAACATAAATTTACTAATCGCTAATTACTAAAAGTACAAATTTCACGTAATCTTCTGAAATCGGATTTACCGTCACCGGTTCCTTTCAAATATAAACGAATCTTCCAACACTATATAGTAAATTCGCCAATTGTAAGGTAGCTGATTATGGAAGATTCATCCAATATCTTTTTATAACATTTCTAAAAGAAGGGAAGATATGAAAAAAAAAAAAAAAAAAATGAATGGAATGGAATGGAATATCGAAAAGTGATTTCAGAAGGCAATTTTTATTGCAAAATGTCTTTTTTCGTGATAGAAATAATGCATAATTGCTTACATTTTCTTAAGAATAATCTTTACTACCTAACATTGCAAACATTGAACGTTTGTATAAGGGAAATTGGCGATATGTTTTTTATTAAAAAAAGAATGGACAATATTAGCTAATCTGGCTTCGAGATTATAAAAGTCACAAATTTGGGGAAAACAAACCAACATGCTTTCGCAGTAAAGTATGATGAGAAATTTTTTAAATGTCTAAAATTAAATTATTTTACAATATGTATGTGCGTGTGTGGGAGACATTTATACTAAAATTAAAATATTTGACTCCATTTTTAAAATATTAATTGCTATTTATATATTGTACATTTGAATTTTAAAAAATACTCAAAAAATGCTTTCGTACACTTGCAAAATCGCCTTTATTGTAAACATCGCTTGAACCCAATTCACGCTTACGTCTTTTTTGGCTTAAAATCAAATTGTTCGGTGACAAAAGTGAACTCAAAAATCACAAATAAACATATAACATGTAAATCATAAGTACCATCATTTTTACAATTACGTCTGCTAGTTTCGTCTGTGAGTCGCATGATTGAAGAGTTAGAAATAAAAAAAAAGAACAAATCAAAAACAAAATTCTTACAGCAAGGAAGGTCTCCTATAAAAGCATACTCAAATTATTTTGAAAAGAAAAATACTTTTAAAACTACTCATGTAAGTAGTAAAACATCAGTCAAATTTGGCGGCAGAATCTCAGTAAAAATCTGAAAAAAATCTATATATATTCGAGTATTTGGCGCAAAAAAGTCGAACGTTCCATGCTATTTGGCTAGCCAACACATTTCCATCCCAAATGCAAGATATTCAAATGCATTTGAAAATTGCTTGTTAAATAAGTGTTTAAATGCCTAAAACTAATGAATTTAAACTTAAACGAAGGATTAGCGTATTATTTTTTATCTGTAAGCGTATATAATATGAAGAATAGTGTGTTGCAGTAGTTATTTAATTTAACATGGCTTCACCGGCTGGAAATGTTTTAAGGGTACTATTTGATTATTCATTCAGCCAAAAAATATAAATTGCCAAACTATTCGGCAAATTATATAAATTGCCAAACTGCTTGCCAAATTATACAAATTGAAAATTTTTTTATTTTAAACAACGAAAGAATAAATAAATTTTTAAGCATTAATCAAATTACAAATAGAAGTTAAATTAAAATTCTCTTGATGACGCAACAAACACATGTACCGTGTTTAATGTCAAGTGAATGTAAAATTTACGATCAGCTATTATTGGCATTTAATCTTATAGTTTGGCGATAGTTATTTTGTCGACGGGATAATCAAGTAGTACCGTTTTAAGTTTGTTTTAAAAGTAGCTGGCTAATTAAAAATGCTACCATTAAACATTTTATATTAAATACTTGTTTCCATGGCAACAATAACCTTTATTTCTTGTTTCTGATACTAACAATATCGAAGTCAAATTGCCAATGTTTCATTTCGGACATTAATTTTGAATTTGGAAAAAATTTAATAAACTGAAATTTTTTTAAAACCATATAATTACGATAATAAAATTTTAATATATACACATATAAAGGTCTATGACAAAACTGTAGTGATAAAAATGTATTTATTTAAGTTAAACTTAATCCAACTATCTTCGTATGAAGAGTAGAAAAAGGTTTTACTTAAAAATTATTTATGATAAAAAAAGTATCATTCAAAATTTTATTGTGCCGCCAACCAGCATTAAATCGCCAAAAAAAATTAAATTTTCATCATTTTTTGACAAACGCTAAATCGAGGTTCTGCGGATTTTTTTAATAAACATATTATATGTCACGAGAAGAATCTTCTATATATTCCTCATGAGAAGATATTTTTTCAAATATTTCTGAGCATGCACTTTTGAAACTTCCTTGATATCATCCTATTAATTTTTCAGATGCATTTTTCTTTACCTGACGCAACAGATAAAGTGCCAAATCTTATTTCAATTGCAATATTTTAACTGAGTAATTTTTTAAGCATTATGAACATTCTCTTTCATGTTTAAATTAAATATTTTCATTTTTTAATATTATCACGCATTAAAACAGATTTTTTTCTTCTTTTTTTTTTCCTTCTTTTTTTTTAATAAAATTAGTTATAGTTTTTTCTTTTATGTTTCGAGGTGTAATAGCTGTTTCAATTTTTTTTATCAACGATAAATTTTGCCAAGAAATAAAATGGTAAACCTTATCGTCCAAAATAACAGAACTTTCCGTCATAATTCTATAACTAATCTAGGTAGAATGATGTGTTATAGCTTACAACCTTCCCTGAAACGATACCTATCTAACGGTATAAGTTCCGTAAAAATCCATGCAGTAGAACTCGAAATCTAGGCGTTCGGAACGAAATTTCCGTTTGGATTTTATATATATAATAGATATGTGTGTGTGTGTGTGTGTATGTGTGAGAGAGAGAGAGAGAAAATGAGAAAGTAAAAGGCAATAGAGCTGAATTTTGTCCTTGTATAGTTTTATTTTTTTCTGTGTTATTGCTCAAAATTTCATTTTCTCATAATTTTTTTGCATAAATTTTTGTCAGTATTATAAAATAAAATGTATGCCAGTAAATTTCATTTATATCAAAAAGAATTATCAAGCATTAAAATGAATTAGCAAAATTTCATGAACTGTATAAAGGTGATTTTACTTATGTTAATTTTTGTATAAAAGAAACTATTGTTCCTCTATTTTTCAAATAAGCCTAAGTAAGCATGTATGTGCCTTTTTATTTTTAGTTTCCTGTATTTTTATCCACACGAATTCCTGTTTTCCTGTCTTAAAAGTAAATTTGAAAAAAAAAAAACTACTTCCAGAAGATATAATTTTACATTTTTCGAAAAATAAACTAATGTATTAAAGATGTTAAAACAATCTTCTGATTTTTAATGAATATTGTTTGTTTTTGCATAGATGAGTCTTTAAAAAATAGTTATAGCAGATAGTACATAGAAAATAATGGAAAACAGCCTGCTCATACAATGCAGAATTCTTGTTTCATGTGTAATAACATCAAACCAATCCTGTCATGTTTTCAAATTATGTGGTTTTGTTTTGTTTTGCTTTTTACGGAGTTTAAAATTGCAGTAATTAATTTAAATTATTGATTTAAGCTTTGGGAGATGTAAGATTGTCTTCATAAAGTATACATAAGAGTGTCATTTCTAAATTGAATACAACTTCCCCATTCCAACTTTTTGTTCACTCATTGCTCTCCAAAGCCTTAACTTTTGAGTATGGCACTAACTCAGAGTTTTCCTGATAATACAGTTTTTGTTAGTACAAGCATGTACTTTACTCCCACACCTCTTGTGCGTCTTTCTGGAGTCTTTACAATGCTCACGAATGTCATCTTTCTGATGCTAATTTTAACAAACCAAATGCAAAAAAATAAAATAATAATAATAATAATCATAAAAAAAAAAAAAAAATACTAGAGAACAGGAATTCTGCTTTTTCAGAATTTAGTGCCGCCCCTGGCATTTCCATCACTTCATTTTCTTCTGGTGGAGTGGTGGTTTCTACTATTATGAAACAGCCATTATAAATGAAGCGTTAGGCGAAGATGAAAGAGCAGCCGTAAAAAGTCAGAACTTTGATTTTCTGGTCAGAATGGGAAAAAAATGGCCATAATTTTTTTTCCATTTTTTTTTTTTTTTTTTTTTTTTTATGGCCATTTTTTTCCCCATTCTGACCAGAAAATCAGAGTTCTGACTTTTTACGGCTGCTCTTTCATCTTCACCTAACGCTTCATTTATAATGGCTGTTTCATAATAATAGAAGCCACCAGTCCACCAGAAGGAAATAACTCGGTTAAGCGGGACTCGGATAATCGGGGCTCTACTGCAAAACATATTTCAATTTTATGACTTTAAAGCACACGCTTTTATTTTATGTAAAATGACGTCATTTGCATTAATATAGATTCTTAAAATTAAATATAGTTTATAATAGCTCCATGTTTTATCATAAATCATTCATTTATATTTTTCTCAAAATAGCACGTATTTTAATTAATTTTTTTTTTCAATTTTTATGAGAAAATGGCAACAAGAAGATAGAATTGCTATTTTTCAACAATTTTTTCTTTACTTTCTACAGAAATGGCGTTCTTGAGTTGCCAAAATGAAACAAATGGTGCAAAAAACTACAAAAAAATTAATATTTCAAAAACAAATGGAGATGCAGTTTTCAAACATATTGCATTAAAAAGTACTTTTTTTTCCCAATACGACGGTATAAACATTGAAAATGTACGATGCTTAGAAGTTTTAAAAAATGCTGTAGAGCATTTAATTGCACAATAATACATCTGCTTTGTTTATTGCTAGCGTCTGTAAGCTAACGTTATTTTTTGGAGACAAAATAAGCTGGGAGAAAGAAATAGCATACCGTCCCGGGGGCTAAAAAAACCAGGCTAGCGCTATAGTCAAAGGGCATGGCTAACCAATAGCATCAAAAAGTTGCAAGAAATATGCAATTTATGCATAGAAATTAACTGTGAAAATCTTTTTCAAAAAGTGTGGTTGGCCTGTTTTAGAGAGAGATAGTAGAAATCTAATTTCAGAAAGGTAACTGAAATAAAATCAATCTACCCATGCCTAAAAGAATGATAGTCAATGCAGAAAAGTATGTATAGTATATCTGTATTCTGTGGGAATCAAATACCTGTCTGTAGAAAATCATGATTTGGACCAATATTAGCAGCTATTTAATTTTTTTTTTCTTTTTTAGGGTTTCGTTCATCTGACAAAACTCTATTCATCTCGCTTCTCTGTCTGTCTGTCTGAGATCCCATTCTCAGAAACTATATATTGAAGACTTGAAATTTTAAATTCTTATAGCTGAACACCTCACATCAAATGACAAATCATAAAATTTTGAAAAAATCTTATATTTACCCCTCTGGGCTCTAACTTGTGTATTTTAAGCAGTTTTTCTAACTCTGCCCCTAATTAAGTTGGAGATGTGAAATTTTGCATATTTATAGTAGAACACTTGTGATCACACGAAAAATCATAAAATTTTGAAAAAGTCTTATATTATTTACCCCTCCTAACTTCTGTATTTTTAGTAATTTTTCTAACCTCCACCCTTTTCACCCAGGGTGCAATTTTCTAACTTTTGCCGACACTCTTTTGACCACTCTTTCATATTATGTGCACCATAGTCATACATATTTTAGTTCTAATTTTTACAGCCAGAGGGTGCCTACCTATCTCAGGTGTTATGGGCTCGATCCCCTCGACTAATATATCTATGGATAGTTTGTAAAACAGAGTTTCGTTCAGTCAGAAGTTCGTTTAGGATACAGTGTGCCCCCTGGTTGCGAGATGTGGAACTAACAGATTTTGCAAAAGGTTAAGGTGTTTTGAAAGGAATATTAAATGAAACCCTCTGTGCGATCTGTGATCACACTTACCTACTTGTTTTCATTTTGTTTTGAATGATTCCATCACTTTTTCATTTCATTTATCCTTTAAGGAATGAAGTATAGTTTGCAAGTTATTATAAATATAAAATGTTACTGTCTTACGCACTGTCTTTTATTTATTTATTTTTTTTTTCGGAAACGTGGCTACATAAAAAAATTGATTTTTGTTCAGTAATTTCATCATTAGTTGATTTTCATAGTTCTGTATCTTGCAAAATTTACATATGTAACTACATGTCCAGTTCAAAAAAGCAAAATCATCATTATATAGGTTCATATCAAATGAATAATTGTTATAGACAGAAGTGCTTTGCATTAATTCTCATAGAAAATATACCGACATTACAGCTTTTATCATTATAGACAAGTTCCACACTACACTTAAACATTTTTCCCTTCAATATTTTCGCTAACCAAGAATTAAAGAAATTCAAGAGATTCTAAAACTAATTTTGACTTGAAAGTATTTTTAAAAAATGGTCATAAGTTTTTTCTTTTTTTTTTCTCTCTCTCTCTTTGTCTTTCTCTGTCTATTAAGAAAAAGATTATTTAATGAATATACTTTAAAGGATTATGACTTTTTTCTTTCAGTGGTTTTATTTTTCTTCGTCTCCTTTGTCCAGCTATACTAAATCCTCGCCAATTCAATTTAATAAATGGTAGGTGTTTTTATTTTTCTTCTATATGTATATTTTTCTAGAAAAGATTTTAAAAAATATCCTTAAACTATAAAGTTATAAGATAGATTTAGGGGAAAATGGGTGTTTGAATATGTTAGCAATTTTTGGTTAATGCAAATGCATCTTTATTAATATTGCTTTGACTAAAATATCTGAATTTGTTTATATATATGTATATATTTTACCTGTGTTTAGTATGCTAGTTATTTCGTTACTTCCTTTTTTGGTATAATTCAGTCATAAGAAAGTGCAATTTCTTGCCAAATATTTTAAGCAGTCATGAAACAAGGACTAATGAAAAGTTTCCAATCTGCACATATGCTTTTCTTAAGCTTACAAAATGTGTTTCTGTTAAGGGGACTTTCTACCCTTTGAAATTTTTTTTAGTTATCAGTGTTTTATAATATCTTTTTGGCATATTATTGAAGAGTTTTATGGAAGAAAATGATTTAATAAAGAAAAACTGCAATTTCTGTAGTACAACTTGAAAAATTTATTTATTTTTGAGAAATTTAAGTGAATTAAAAAAAATTGTCTACAATTAAATTTTTTTTTTTTTACTTTTTTTCTTTTTTGTATGCATTTCTTACAAATATGTTCTGCAGCACCAGGGATTGATCGTATTGCTAAAATCTAAAGAGTTAATTAATTCAAGAAAAATTAATAAAATGTAAAACATAAATATGTACACATGTAAAAAATATAATGAAGGATGATTTATACTATAATCAAGGATCTCACTGGCTTTTGACTAACATTAACGATTTGGCGAATTAGAAATAAAAAACAGTAGCCAAATAAAAAAAAAAAAGTTAGCAAAATAGATACAGCGTGAAACACTGAAAAATGTATATTTAACCCTTTTTTTTCCAAATGTTCTAAATTAACCTAATTTTTTGCAATTGCTTATAAAATAAAATTTCGACTATAAACAACAGAAAGTATAGAAAATAAGTACATTCTAAACATCTCCTAAATGTGAGAATGTTTCAGACATTCTTTTAGCAGTCTAAATAAAAATTAAAAACCGCTATCTTTGATTTACTGTTGCAAAAATATACACTAAAAATTGCTATGAGATTTCGGCTCTTAACCAATAATAAAAAAGAAAAATTAGCGGTCAATGAAACTTTGCATACAACTTATAATATGGACTTAAATGTCTAATTTCAACACTGCATTCCAGGAAAACTTTTCCCTACTTGGCGCTTGATGCAAGTACAGTATGGAACCATTTATCCGGAAACCAGTTATCCGGAATGATATTTCTGATAGACTGATTTCAGAATCTTTGCAGAAAAAAGTGTCATACACTGCCAGTTTGACATAAGTTTTGCTGGAAACAATTGTATAATTTGATGACAACATCTCATATTTGAAAAAAAAAACATATTTAGTTGTATTTTAGATGTTTTAATTTTTATGCAGAGGAAACAGAAGAATTTTTGTTCCTAAGGGATTCCCATAAATTTACCTTCTTTTAAACTCTGGTTAACTTTTGATCTTTCTTGCATTGATTTTTAATCCAAGTAGTCTAATAATTTAAAATCAAAAATAATGCCACAACCACACATATTACACAAAGCTTATCAAATGGATGCTGCTTTAATGTACAACCAGTTAACCGGAAAAACCAGTTATCCGGAATACATCTGACCCCAAGCATTCCGGATAAATGGTTCTGTACTGTAATTTGTTTTGTGTTTGTACCAGCGCAATGCTAGTGCATAGATAGTGGTTAATTGACAATAGAGAAATGCTTATCGCATAATCCTTTCTGTCTTTGACTGTTGCTAAACTGAATTGGTGTTAAGTCAGTATCTCCATAAATAGAGCAATGTAAATGGCATGGTGTGACATGTAAAGCGACGTCAATCATTCAACAACGCAGATAAGAATCTCGGCTGTATTGGCACTACAAGCACAAAAAAAAAAGCAGAAACTGATCATTCGCAATTTGGCGAGTCTGACTGTTCTATTACCCCATCATATAGGGCATTTTGTCATGATTTCGCACGATGGTGAACGGCAGCGAGAACCCTGCTTATAATGATTATTTACATAAAATTATTATTTTCTAAAAATCAGCTATTTATATTATTAAAAATCTAATCCCCAATGTTATGAAATGCACCTATAAAATGCACTTGATCATCCAGAAAAATTTGTGAATAGATTTAAAAGGTCTATGTTGAAATTTTAGCATTTTGATCATATTGATATATTGAAAAAATGCAAACTTAGAAAAATGAATTTAGAGAAAGATCCCAAATCTGTTACATTTAGAAGGAAACAGTTGCAATTGTTCGCCTATTTACAATAATCAAATTTTTATGTAACTTCGCCAGAACGTACTAGGGAAGTTTAAACATATTTTAAGGAAAAATGGGGAATTTGATAATTTCATCATCCAAGTTAATTGAACATATCTTTTTTGTTGTTTTGTTATTTTTTCAAATTTTTTCAGTATGTTTACTGTTATTAATTTACCTGTCAGTGCAATATAAGCAACTGCCAAAAAAAAGGAGGGGAGAGGGGTTGCATATTGAACTGCCTCAACAGTTCCCTTACAGTATTGTCAAAAATAAACTTAAGTATGTATGCGTTGTCATATGTTCATCATTATATGGCTTTATCTATGCATCTTAAAAATAAATTGCTTCTTAAAGTATAAATTAAATGTTGTAAACATTAAACAAATTGCTTTTTCATTTGATAACTTCATAAAAATATAACAATCAGATGAAGTTTCAAAATATAAATAAAAGCTACCAGAAAATACTTTTTTAAAATGTTGCCTTTCTCACCAAATTCAATCTGTTTTTCTATCGCATCAAAGCCTTTATAAAAAGTAGGTATCATTATTTTAACAGTAATTTAACACTAGAACCGCAGAGCTACTCAATTTGACAGAAAAGGGTATATAAATATGCACAAATGCTTTATTTGGTTAACTAAAACAATATATTTTCTTGTAATAATCAATATTCACAACATTTACATTATATTTTATGTATAAAGTCAGCAGAAATTACCTACATTTCACAAAATAATATTATTCAAAATTGTATTTCTTAGTAACATATATTTTAAACAAAAATAAACTTCATTATTTTCTATTAATGTTTATAAACATTAATAAAAAAATAGATTATCCCATTCAAATAAGTTTAAACATAAAAACTAAATAATTTAAAAAAAATATGAAAAATACCAGTTACTTACTAGTGTTACATTTTTATTTAATTCAATTTATTCTATGCATTGCTTGCAAAACTTGCTTATAGGTTTTGCATATTTACCACACATGTGTGCGTACATTACAATTTGAACAAATATCTTTAGTTTTATTTTCCCTTTTTGAAGCATAGTAATGGTGTACACTTCGTTTGTGGTTTCCATCATTTTCAGTGATTGTTTCACCCCAAATGACACATTTTATTACTGAGAGAGAACAAACTGCTTTCGCATTTCTTCAACTAAGTCTTGAAAAAATTTATGTCTACTAATAGATTTTCAAATTAGGGTTTTGTATAAAACCCTAACATTGATAGCAGCAAGATGCAAAATATTATAAATTGCATGCACTGGTCTCCCACGTGAAGCAGACTTGAGTATATACTTCCTTGTCATCTGGACAATCACATTTACACTGAATTTAGTTCCGTTGTAGTAAGCAACTGTATTAAGTAGTTTTTTAATATCTAAAATTTCAACACTTGGATGTAGATTGTTGAGCAATAAAATGTTTTTATCTTCCCCCCCCCCCCCCCCCAATAAACAATTAGGCTGTTGTCTTTATTTGTTAGTTCAATAGCCGCATGCAATTCCGATTTTGACATTTTTACAGACTGGTATTTCTCTTCTTGAGTGTTTTATAGTTTCTATAAGGTGCATTTTTTTTTATCAACATCTGCAAGCAACCAGAACTTGATACTGAATTATTTATCTGGTTTGTTAGGCATATACTGAGTAAACCTACTCATAGATTTTGAAAGAAATAACTGCTCATCTACGCTTATGTTAGGTATATAGTTAGTCTTGCAATTTTCAATGAAACGATTCCAAATATCCAAAATGAGGGCAAATTTGTTTGTCTCAAGGTGACTTGATCGGGTTGATTTTATATAGAAGCATGATAATCTCATTTCACAAAATGTTTTATTGGCATTGTATTTCAAAAGAAAACAGCGGTCCACCAATCATTGGCCACAGGCTATCCAGTTCAACCGTGTTTGCACAATATTTACCCCATGCATATAAAATTCATATAAAAGCATCAATTCCTTCAAATGTAATATCCCGTTCATTTTTATTAATCTGTCGATGAGCTTTATTTTCTATACATTCATTTATGTTTCAATATCCATTCATCTGTAAGAAGTCTCCATGCACTTGATGGGTTGTTATTCATAATATTGCGTTTAGCATGTGGCGTTAGGATACAAACTTCCTTCAAAACGCTATGCAGGGCTTTTCTTCCTTTGTTCCTTGTTGTACAACGTTTCAAATACAGTCGGACCTCTATTTAACGAATCTCTATTTTGCGAATTTCTCTATTTAGCGAACTTTTCTTTGGAACCAAAAACATTTTGAGAATTTCTTCGTAAAATAACCTCCAAATAGCGAAGTGCATGCTCTATATAACGAACTTTTTCTTGTGATCAAAATTTTTTTTTCTCCCCATTTCTCAAAATATTTCTGGACATTTCAAACTTATTCTTTCTTTAAACACATTTTATGATGTTCAATAATCTTGAACTGGTTTTACCAGGCGCCTTCTTTGTCAGCAGTGAGAATTTGGTAAGTATGGAGGACGTACACGATAATCCCTTAGGGTAACTTAAAAATATGTGGATATAGTGAAAAAAAAAGAAATTAACCATGATGTGCTGATTGATGAGTTTGTTTCACTTAATTCTAAAATTGAGACCTCGGAAACACTATCCGAATTGGATATTTTCGACAGTGTGAAAAATAAAAACAATACAGCAATGAATTGCGATAAAGATGAATATGATGATGATGGAAATGATCATTATGCAGGAATTAACAAAACTTCGTATGATGAAATGCTAAAATCATTTGAAACAACCGCCGCTGATTATAGTCAGAAGAAAATATGCATGAAGGAGTTTTTGGTGCATTGCGAAGATGCTGACCTATTATGAGAGAAAGCACTTTTTTAAATAAAAAACTCAGGCAAAATTAACAGAGTTTTTCAGAAATTACAGCTAAGGACGCATATGTTAATGTATGGTTAACATTGTTTCTTATAATAATAATAAATGCGATAATGTCATTAAAATTCGTTAATTTTAATGTAAAACTGTTTATTTTAAACAGAAAATACAGTGTATTCCCGGACAATGTTTTGTTTTCCTTGCAGATTTCAAAGATTTAAACACAGAAAAAATGAATTGATGATGGATATTGGTGGGTAAAATAAATAAAACAAATCGATGTAATTTATTAAAAAAAGATTAATTACTTTTAGTAAAAATATTTAGTGGTTATGAATTTAAAATCTGTTTTATGTAGTTTAAAGTATTTTAAAAGGTGAATCTCTATTTAACGAATTTCCATATAATGAAGTTTTTTCCGGGATTTAGCGACTTCGTTAAATAGAGGTTTGACTGTAATACCATCTTTGCCAACTTCTTTATTTCCGAGTGTGAATGTGCAACTTATTACTGATTTATTTTTCAGATCTCCATGAATATGAAGTACCTTTTGTTCAAATTCTTGATTCTTCTTTTTTATTCGATACAAATGATAAACTTTTGTTTAATACTGATAAATTATCAGCTACTTTGCAATGAAAAGGTCCAGCAATTGTGAGAACATTTCAGAGTCGTCATCACTTTAATTTTCTTCGTCAGAATTCAACTTTTCTTCATTTGCAGGCAGATATTCATCCTCACTTTTTAAAACTAATAGACTGTCATCATTATTATCATGTTCTGAATCATTTTCAGATAATAGTTATCAATATTTCAAAGCTTTTTTGACCGTAATATTATGACATCGTGAAATCTTATCTATACTTGCAATGAATACAGAATAAAAGCAACTTCAGTACTATTTCTAAATATCTGTTGTAATTTTCCACTGCATTTGACCTCTCTTTACACCAAGCATATACGATCTTGATTGAAAACCTTCACTATTTCCCCTTTCGATTCTGCAAATTAGATGAATTCGTGGCGAGACAGATGTACTTTCTCATTACTTATGTGAAAATGCATCTCTTTTTCATCATTCATGCATAAAAACTTACGGCAGGTCAAACTGACCCGCTTCACGGTTCTAGGTATAAATTCTTATAACTAGAAATTTATTATTTCAAATGAGAATCAAATTTCAAAATGATTGCTTAAGTTTTCAAAGTGATTAATAGAAATTTATTTATGTTATTTGCTTTCAAATTCGATAAGATGTTCTTTACCTTAAAATATTAAAAGTCAGAAGAGGAAACATATTTTGAATTTATATATTTCGTGCGGCAACAAATTGAACATAGATTTGGGTCAAATTGACCTGCTCCGTGGTTCTAGTATTAAAATGCTTTTTATCTGTTTTTTTCTTAGTAACAGAGTGGTTACAAATTCTTTCAAATAGTGATCAAAGTGCTATACTGTAAAATATAGATTGCTCATTGTTGTGTAATCATTTTTAACACCTTGTTACATAGTTGAAAAGTGTTTATGAATTCTCTTTGTCTGTCGATGCTCTAACTTGCATAAATGCTGTTGGATTGCTCTGTAATTGATATGTTTTTGAGGTTTAACATAGCATGTATGGCATTGAAAATTAGCATTTATATTCATTTACAAGACTCAAAGAATGTCTTTACATTATAGTCTATGGGGAAAATGCTTACTGTAGCATATGGTGTACATAACATTTATCGTTCATTTTTAAGGACACGCAAAAGACTTTGGTTGCAGTACTGTCTATGAGCAATAATTGCTGGAAGTGCATTTTCAACTGTGATATGCATTTTTTTAATTTAACTTTTTTTTTTTTCATACTTCTTGGTGTGTATGTGTGTAAATTCTAATAGATCATGCACAGGACTATGTAAAACAATTGGAGTATATTTCCACTTCTTGACGGAAATTGCTGAAGGGGAATTTTCAACTGTGTAATGCTTTTCGTAACTGAACTAAATTTCAGCATAGTAGATGAATTAGTATACAAATTTATAGATCATACACAAGGCTGCATAAAAGCATTCTGATAGTTTTCCGATAGATTCTAATAGATGAAAATGATTTTTCAAATGTGTTATGCATTTTCCAAACTGTTTACTTAGATATCAACTCACACCTTATTAAACTATGAATTTTGTTACAGTATTATGAATGTGTTAGAAAGTGTTTAATATTCTATGCTTGACACATGATTTTTCTTTCTTGGTAAATTTGTTATCATGTACATAAGTTTTGAATCTGTATTTTTTTAATTGTGAAAACTTTAAATATAAGCTTATTTTATTTACCCATCAGAGTACAAAATATCTTTTTAAATATGAACTAAAAAAGTATTTTATACTTTCTGGCTCATAAATAAAATCTGCAAATAGATTGTTTTTTCTTTTTGTAAATTTTTCTCTTTCCTGCACTAGTACCAGTTTAAAATGTGTAATTGTTAAATGTGAACTAATTTTGCTTATTTTTCATGTATTTTAAATTTATTCATGGAAAGTTGATGATTTTGTTTGACTGCTATATGTTTCTTTATATCATAATTTCAACATTTGTCTTATGATTTATTTCACTTGTCTAAGAAATATCTTTATTTCTAGATATTTTTACAATTATATTTTTAAAGATTTTTATTTAAAATATGCTTTATTTTCAGACACTCCTTCTGAAATAGCAGCTAGGAGCCTAATATTAGTTGCTAAGTGCTTACAAAATCTCGCAAATTTAGTAGAATTTGGTGGCAAGGTAATTACATTTTAAAATTTTTGATAAGATCTAAAAATAATCCGCTAATTTTCTTATTTTGTGCATCATATAACTTTAGATTTAAGTTTTTAGCATTTATCATTAATACTAGGAATGTGTGCTTAAATTCAACTCATTCTTGGGAATTGTGGCATTTTTTAAGATTGTGTGTAGATTCCTGCATTCCTCCTCTTTTCTTTTGTTTCTTCTTCTTTAGTTACTTGTGTAATAAACCTGTAAAATAGAACCTTTTTGATCAAACAGTTATGTTTGCTGTCATATCCACTCTTTTCTTGTTCTATAAGTTAAAATTAAAATGTAACACAACATGTTCTGATTTTCATTATGCAAAGAGGAAAAAAAAAAAAAAACATTTTAATAAAGAAAGTAATAGGGGAAAGTGATTTTGATTCTAAAATAGTGATTATAGAAAATATTAAAAAGGAATTTAAATTAAAATTTTAAGATCCAGAAATAGAGGAAAGACAATTTTTGATTAAGGCCAGTGACCATTAATTAAAAAGTGGTTAGTACAAAATACATGGTGAAAATAACAAAGATTTCACTTACCTGAACCAGAATGGACATCTAACATATCAATCATTGTAACTTCTCTGAAACTTTAGTATATACAAATTTGCCAAATTATTTCTTAAGATAATTAATTTCAAGTTTTTATTCACTTGTAAAATCATTTCTTCTCATTAAGAGCAAGCTTTCTTATTAGATTCAGATGTCATAATATATTTTACATATCTCATTTTACCTTAATTTATATTAATAATAAACTTAATCGACATACAATATAATTATTACAGAAAGTAAAATTGAATATTTGACAAAAAAAGGAAATACAACACAAAATATAAACATATATATATGAAAGGATAAAGATTAAACCTTTTTTAAAACTTAAACCTTTTTAAAACTTAAAGTTTAAAAGTAAAAGTTCAAAATTTAAAACTCCCAAATTTTATTTAACTTTTGAAATGCCGTAGTCATTTGTCCCTGCTAACTTGGTTTTCCAACCCAACATTTATTACTTTCAGGCTTCAAAATTGATCCACCGGCTTCCCGCGAGCAGAGTTTGAGCCCAGATTTGCCAAACCCATAAAACATCATAATGCCTAGATAACTTTCAGCCTATTAAATTAGATCACTTCCTATTTCTGTAGTACTGCACTCTAGCGGAAATATTCCATATTTAAGACGGGACAACGAAAAACCCGTGGCTTTTTACAACAATGATGTGCTAAAAGAACTGCCGCCCCTCGGCAGCGCGTTTAGGATGCGGTCCGCGAACCACTCTCGAGTCATCTGGACCTGGGTTTTGAAGGATCACCTGTAACTAGAAGGCCCAATAAAACCAGGTCAAAACGAATTCTATCTCCCCTTTTCTTGAACAATATTTACCCACAGTGAACGAACATGCCACGACTACTTGAAAGGCAATGACGTTCGATGAACAAGCCATGTTTCGCAAGCGCCCCGCCACAGTACCGGGCCGCTATGCCCGAAAGCACCCTGAGTCAGAGCATCCCCCGATGACGGGTTCCCGCATTCCTTACAGAAGTCTGGTAGGATAAAGTCCCCTGCCAGGGAAATCCCAAGCCTTAACCCAGGCAGAGTGAAATCTGCCTGAAAACTTTCCATCGTGCTTGAAAAACCCTGTGAATAAACTATTAAAACGAAATTGAAGATTCTCGAGATCTGAGATCGACCACGAATGCCCACAAGCCCAGCGAATGCTGAATCCACATTCTTTTTCATCTCTGCATCTCGACTGGTGTGTGACAAGTTGTGAAAAGGAAAAGTTAAAATGATAAACCGAAACCTTTTTCCCGCTCTGCTTCATCCGTGGACAGAAAAATATCTTTCAATTCCAGAAAAGAAACTTTTTTTTTCTTTCCCGGACAACCAATGAAAAGAAAAGGAATGACCTCAGTGCTGAGAAAAATTATGCACTGCGTACCATCAGAGTTTTCAGATAGACCCAATATCCCAGTCAAGTGGATTTTTAATAACCGCATAAACTGTTTTCAAAAAAGAAAAAAATCTTACTATCTTTGGGAAAAGAACTTTGTTATAGGCTAACTTTTAGACATTCTCAGCGAGAGAAAAATGGACTAGAAATGTGGGTCAATGCACAGCTGTGTTTTCAAGGCCAGGCGAAAGACATTAATGATAGTAAAAATGATTCACGTTTGAATCACTGGACAGATGAACTCCTTTAATTTTCCGTGTAAAGTGGTGATAAATTGCATGTCGTTATTTTGGTGATTAAGTGTATTTTGTATATAAATTTATTTACATGTTTTTGGTTGGATAAACTAACTTACAGGTATGAAGCTTCTTTTTATTTTATTTTTATTGGGAGACCGATGTTTGTCTTTGAAAAATTACGTAATACAAAAAAATAATTATATTTTTGGTTGGTTAAGTCCGTTTTCGAACTATTTCAAATATTATTATTTTTTACAAATGTGTATTTTTGTTATATGTTATATAGTTATTATTAACATTTTGAATTTTATATATTGTGTTTATTATGTTATGTATAGAATTACGATTTAAGTAACTATAATTTAAATGTTTGGATGTCTTAGACTATAATTTAGGATTTTTCTAAAGCATATTTATATTTTTATATAGTCCTGAAATTGTACATTATAAAATGAGTACCCTGATAGGTCAAAGTAGGTTGGGTACGAGAAGGTTTATGATCCAGAAAATGATCATATATAAGAGTGTTTGACAAAGTACGAGCTGGAATTTGTTGGAGCCACTGAAAATATGCAAGAGTTTTCAGTTTGCCAAAGATAGATTACCTGCTCTTGTCTAAATATGTCCGTGTTTTCACCAAAAAGAGTCAGGTTCAGTTGAATATGAGAGGGTCGCGCGCCGTTTTTCCCCATAGCACAAATCGAAGTGAAAAGCCCACGTTGTAAATATGTAAAAATATTTTATAGTTTGAATATCATAATCCAGGTAAGTATGAGCCTCCTAGAAACTCAGGAGCCATACAAAAAAGTGTTTATTTTAGTGTTTGTTTCTCTTTTTAAGTTTTAAGGAATCTCTTGAGAATTGTTTTTGTCAGCGACTCAACAGTTTTACTAGAGTTATATTTTTTTTGTGTGTATTTAATTATCACTACTATTATTATTCATTATATTATTACACTTTATTATGAGGAAGTATACTTTTAGTAGTTTGAAGATACAAAGATAATGTCCAAACATTTACATTTACTGTAGAGTTTAAACCTTTATAGTGCATTTTCAGAACATTTGAATATTTTCATGAACCAAGTCATACTTGTAACAAAGTTTTTATCGTAATAAAATGTCATGTATAACAGTCCAGGTAAGCATACAAAAAGACATGCTGAGTCAGATCCATGCCAAAATAGGGATAGATAAACCGGTAGCAATTCTCTTTTTTCATGATGAATGAACCCATGAGTAACAAATGACGATTTTTTAGAAGTCCGGACATATAATAAATAAAGCTAGCTATAGAAGAAAAAAAAAAAAGAATTGTTGCCTTGTTTCATGTCTCAGTAAAATCCCTTTGGCTTGGAACAGTTTTCTCAGTAAACTGGGTCAAAAAAGGCAAAGATGCAGATAGAACTAGGGAGAGTCACCGTGGGTTGTTGACGCCACTGAAGAAGTTCATCTTGAGTCTGCACACAGCATCTTACCTGCTCGCTTGTCCTGGTATATCTGTATTTTTCCCCAGTTCATTTTGTACACCACACAAATTCATCACCTTTGCTGTAGTTTTCATTTTTATACAATTTAGATTTGTTTTATCATGAGTATAACCCTAAGGCTGCACCACATAAGCAGCTAAGCCCTGTCAAAATAGAAAAGCCAAATAATACGAAAGTTTCTGTGTTTGTTGTTATTATTATACAGTATTTTACATTGATTTTATCTCAATATTTTTGAAAATGCTGCATTTATTGAAATTCATATTTTTATTAACATTTTTTGAAGATTTAGTGTATTTGAATAATGTGTATTTTTAAATATTTTACTTTTGAATAGTTTGCCCGTTATGCAGTTTGTGTTTTATATCTTGAACTTTTATATGCTATATATTTTAATAATTATAAGTTAAATATGATAAAAAAAAATGTTTACAGGCTACAATATGACCAAGAACTTAAAGAGTGGTTGTGAGATGAACTTTAGTAAACAACCACCGGACATTTTATTTTCTTCGAACATTTTTTCATATTGTGTGCTATCTTTATTTCTATTAATAATGTGTCTCGAGATTGTCCAGTATGTGTTATTTAGCAATTAGCATTTGCATGAAGAAAGCAGCATATGTATTATTTAGTAACTTCTTTTTTATTTTAGTAAGTATTTGTTTTGATGTTATATATTTGTGAATTTCCAGATCTACAGATAATCACCTGTGTAATATAATTTCTGTAAATGGGTCCAGTTGGCTTGAGAGGCAAAAAATTGAAAAAAAAAAAAAAACCCCGCTCTTTTAATTGAAAATTTGGGTTAACTTAGCTAAATGGGTAAAGACCCACAGGTCTTGCAGGCGAGCCCCCCTATGGCTCTTTGTTTTAGTAAGGGGGGGGGGGATATGATAGGATAAAGATTAAACCTTTTTTAAAACTTAAAGTTTAAATGTAAAAGTTCAAAATTTAAAACTCCCAAATTTTATTTAACTTTTGAAATGCCGTAGTCATTTGCCCCTGTTAACTTGGTTTTCCAACCCAACATTTATTACTTTCAGGCTTCAAAATTGATCCATCTTTAAGAATATGAAATGCTGAGTAAACACAATTGTAAATTCCATCGGCTTCCCGCGAGCAGAGTTTGAGCCCAGATTTGTCAAACCCATAAAACGTCATAATGCCTGGATAACTTTCAGCCTATTAAATTAGATCACCTCCTATTTCTGTAGTACCGCACTCTAGCGGAAATATTCCATATTTAAGACGGGACAACGAAAAACCCATGGCTTTTTACAACAATGATGTGCTAAAAGAACTGCCGCCCCTCGGCAGCGCGTTTGGTTCGCGGACCGCGTCCCAATCTCAAGTCATCTGGACCTGGGTTTTGAAGGATCACCTGTAACTAGAAGGCCCAATAAAACTAGGTCAAAACAAACTCTATCTCCCCTTTTCTTGAACAATATTTACCCACAGTGAACATGCTACGACTACTTGAAAGGCAATGACGTTCGATGAACAAGCCATGTTTTGCAAGCGCCCCACCACAGTACCGGGCTGCTATGCCCGAAAGCACCCCGAGTCAGAGCATCCCCCGATGACGGGTTCCCGCATTCTTTACACATATATATATATATATATATTTAGGTATTGCGCGGCAGCGCAATACTTATTTATTTCCAGTGTCACTTGTCAATGTTAATTTAACATGGAAAAGCCTATGGAGATCATAATTTTTTCATTTTTTCTTCCCACCTTTTTGTCCCTGATGCCACTCATTTTTTATTCTTTACTACTAATTCTAATGATATTATAAATTTAAAGTGTAAAAGCCTGACGTCAGGGTCAAAACGAATGGAAAAATGCCTTCGCATATGGGTGAATTATAACCCAGAGAGAAACAAGGGCCAATTTTTCTTTACATTATTCAAATATTTTTCTTAATTCCAATTTTCGCTTTTTTCATTGAAAATCAACGGACATTTTTCATAGAAAATGTAACATTTGTACTTCATTGTTGCAAAAATTTCAAAAGCTGTAATAATAATTTATTTCTTTTTAGTTGAAAGATTTTCACGTGAAAAATCTGAGGTAGGTTTTTTTTTTCCCCAAAAATTAAAAAGTTGAATATGGCGTCATAGTGGAAATAAAAAGGACATTTTCAGAATAAGTTTTTGCTGTGATCAAGTTTATATTTTAGTAAAAAGTTTCTAATGGATAGCTGTTTTTACGCAGGTAGCGAACTTAGTGTGGAATTACATAACTTAAATTTTAAAATATATTTTTTTCTGATATGAGAACTATTTATACCCCAAGTTAAACTTAGGTAATAATTTTCAGATGTGTTTACATCACCCCTTGGGAGAGAATAAGGTTTAAAAATTTAAGTAAAACTTTTATTAACCATTTGGAAAAATGGTTATTGTTCTCGTCAGGGTAGGAAATCAAAAGCATATCTGAACGTTTTCATTGCAGGGATGAGAATTTTCCGTCTTTTGGCTGATTTCCGCTTTTTTGTTATTTCAAGGAATTTCCGTTTTTTTTCCCTCGAAATTCTGCCTTTTTCCGAGGATTCCGTATTTTTTCTCCTGCAAAATTTTGTTATTTTCCGAAATTTTCACTTTCCTATCGATTCCGCTTTTCTTCCGATTTCGAAAGAACATTCAAAGGTGATAAAAAAACGGCAAATTTCGTTAAAAGATCGCGAAAAAACTATAAATTTCGCCAGAAGATCTTGAACAAATGGGAAATTTCGTCAAAAGATCGGGAAATGCGGCAAATTTTGTCAAAAGATCGCGAAAAAGCGGTAAATGTCACCAAAAGATCGCAAAAAAACTACAAATATCGTCCGAAGATCGCGAATAAACGGCAAATTTCGTCCAAAGATCGCGATTAAAATACCAAATTTCGTCAAAAGACGGCGAAAAAGCGGCAAATTTCGTCAAAAGACCGCGAAAAAGCGGCAAATTTCGTCAAAAGATCGCGAAAAAGGCAGAAGATTTTGTCAAAAGATCGCGAAAAAACTACAAATATCATCAGAAGATCGCGAATAAACGGCAAATTTCGTCCAAAGTTCGCGAAAAAACGGTAAATTTCGTCGATAGATCGCGAAAAAGCGGTACATTTCGTCAAAAGATCGCGAAAAAACGGTAAATTTCGTCGATAGATCGCGAAAAAGCGGTACATTTCGTCAAAAGATCGCAAAAAAAGCAGAAAATTTTGTCAAAAGATCGCGGGAAAAGCAAAATTTTGTCAAAAGATCGCGAAAAAGCAGCAAATTTTGTCAAAAGATAGCGAAAAAACTACAAATATCATCAGAAGATCGCGAATAAACGGCAAATTTCGTCCAAAGTTCACGAAAAAACGGTAAATTTCGTCAATAGATCGCGAAAAAGCGGTACATTTCGTCAAAAGATCGCGAAAAAGCTGCAAATTTCGCCAAAAGATCGCGAAAAAGCGGCAAATTTCGTCAAAATGGCGCGAAAAATACATGTATTTAGTGCTTTTAGTGTATCCTCTCCTTCCCTCCTCTTTTGTAACCTTTCAGAAAATTTGCTGTGAATTTCAATTTTTTTTTTTTTTTACTCAGAATCGCTCCTGATTCAGAATTCACTTTAAGCTGACTGTATGTCCTGTTCCAATTAGCCCGTGTGACCAAAAATAATTAACCATTGTGATTTTCACTAAGTTTTTCATATTTTTTGCTAAAAAATTTACACACAAAAACTCTATTCTTAATTAAATTATTTCATTTTCAGGAGTGGCCATGATTCTGATAAGTCGAGCATTTCATATGACCTATGCTCAATGTTTTAAGAACTGTGTGTAATTTGGCTATTTTCACTCCTGTAATGTAGTATACAGGCTTGTGCGCTTGTCTCCATTTTCCCGGAAATCAGACCCTGGTTTTATTTCTTAAAGTATCTTTCACGGATAAAATGTGGTACAATTTTTTGTTTGCGCGTGGTTTCAGTCTTTTTGCTTTTTTGCAATTCTCATCCCTGTCATTGGTTTAATCCGCAATTTATTCGTTATCTGATTGGTATATACAGTAATCTGTATTTCCCTTTGGTTTCAACAACGATGGACAACAGAGTGTTGCCCACTATGACAAAAAAAGTAATAAAAACTACAAAAAAAATTAATAAATCAGAAACAAATTGAGATAGAGCTTTCAAACAAATTGCATTTAAAAGTACATTTTTTTCTCTATCCGACGGTATAAAAAGTAATATTGTCAGATGTTTAGAAGTTTAAGAATGAAATTTTATTTAAAATTGGTCGTGAGATTTTTTGGAAATCTGATGATAGAAAAGCCTTTTCCCGAACAGCCAATGAAATGCTTGGATAATACGCAAGTTTCAGGAAATCTTGCAATTTTTACGTGTAATAACACTATTAATGTTTAATTCATGGCGTACGTAATGTATGACCAGCTCCGTAGAAGTTTAAAAATTTACAGTACTGAAAATTGTAAAACTGAAATTTCTTTTAAAATTTGTTCACGATGGTTCCAGGAATGTTATCGTTTAATCCATGGCATACGTAATGTAGGATACACTCCGTGCGATTTTTTGTGTCTTAAATTTTAGTCTTCGAAAAAATCATTTTCCAAATGGTCGTTGTAATTTGTTAAATTGCTATTTTTTTTATTTTTTATTTATTTTTTTTTTTTTTTTTACTGCATCACAGCTATAATATTGTTAAATATTAGCAGTAAGGATTCAACACAGTTTACATTTACATTCATAGCATTCCTGAGTGTGAAATAGGGTATCTAAATTTAAGTGAAGTTAATTTTTTATGTTTTGATTGTAGATTTTTTACATTCAGATTGGAAGTTTTTGTCCAAACTACCGCAACCTGCATTACTACAGTGGTGAAACATTTTGAATTACACATTGGTAAACTGCATCCCACATTGTGATGCAATACCGCATACATCAAAGCCTGATGATGATACTCTGTATTAATTTTGAAATGCGTTTGTCTGAGTGCTGTAGTCATTAAAAAACTTGACATATTAAACAAAAACATAATTTGAAGAATGAATTAAAAAAACAAAATTTATTTCCTACATTGTTTAAGCCTGAGAAGGGACAGATATTATTTCATTCAATTAGTTCTACATTTAATGTTAAATTTTTGTAACAAATTAGTTAAGCCAATTGAAGATTAAAAAATAAAAATAAAATCCATACAATATAATACTTAAAACACCCTAAAAAATTAGATTCCGTTCAAATGAAATCGAAATAAATCTTAGACTGTTTTTTAAGTTTTGTATTTTGCATGCATCTTATCATTTTATGCACAATTGCCATAAACATAATACAAAATCTGCAATACAAACATTTTCAATTAAAAATGGAAGAAGTCTGAGATTTATTTCGATTTCATTTGAACGGAATCTAATTTTTTAGGGTGTTTTAAGTATCATATTGTATGAATTTTATTTTTATTTTTTAATCTTCAATTGGCTTAACTAATTTGTTACAAAAATTTAACTTTAAATGTAGAACTAATTGAATGAAATATCTTAATATCTGTCCCTTCTGTTATGTTGATAATTTGAGTTTTCCTTAAATAATTAAATATTAAAAAAAAAAAAAAAAAAAAAAAAAAAAAAAAAAAAAAAAAGTAATGCTAATTTTTAAGATGTTTTATATAGATAATAGTTGGTTTTTTTTACTTTAGAATAACTTCCTTTTTTGTCAGTCAATAGTTCAAATTACTCCATATTATACTTAATGGTTTATTGTAATGTCAAATAATATTTTGAGGAAGTTTTTTTTATGTTGGCTTGGCGCCCGCCAATGTAAAGACTTTTTCCTCAGTAATTATGAATATTTTATGTGTAAAATATAAGCTTATAATGTTTAAAAATGTAGAAAAAAAAATATTTAAAGTTACAACTAAATCGCAATTTAATATTGAAAATATGTGTTCAAATGACAAAATAATATTATTTTAGAAGTTTTTAGAGTTATTCTATTTGTAAATAATTAAGCTTAATTTATTATTTCATTTTTAATCGCACGTGGTTCCGAATCGGCGATGTTTTGAGTATTCATCCGCGTACGATCGGACCACGTTTTACATGCAACTAAGACTCCTTTTAAAAATCGGAAAATACTGTGTAAAAATAGATATTATGTGTTATTTAAATGATGATTAATTCATTTCAAAAAGACCTAAAAATAAATAATAGCGCATATCTCTGTGTTTTTCGGCGCGGAACGGAACTTTGTACCGTTGCGCTGGACGAAAGAGGTAAAGAAGCAAGAGGATAAAAGGAGAGATCTTCGCTAAAAACGGGGCTTTTTTCTCTTCGGAAGATCGGAGTTCGGAGGTGGCAGGCTCGGCTGCAAGGTGGAAGGAGCGACCGTGAGTCGGCTGGAAGGTTTAGAAGAGCGAGAGAGATCGCGGAGTCCGGAGCTAGGAAAACCAATTGGCTGCAATGATGCTGAAATTGAGTATCAAGATTGTGGAGAGTCTTCAGAGAGAAGACTAAATGACACCGACGAATTGCCTGGAGATGTTGTTTAAATTATGAAAATACTGTAAACATTAATAGAGGTACCTCTTATTTATTTTATCCGAAGAAATTATAAATCATTTTCAATCATGAACAAATTTGCAATTTATCTTTGTTAGTTTTAAACTAAAAGATTAGATAAATAATGATACTTGTTAATATTGTATGTGTAATTTTTTTAAAGATGAACTAGATTTTAATATTAATTGCTTATATCCTATTCCTTAAATAAACATTAATTTAAATCAGTAAAAATATCTCTGTATTAATTTTTCCTTCCCACAGCAGCATTTTTCCTTTTTAGGTGGGTTTTTTTTATGTAATGAATAATCTATACGATCAGTTTTTTTATTTTCTCTTGGTAGAATTTATCTACCACGTGTTTGTGTCTACCTAGAAATGTTTTAGGTACGATACAACACATTTTTGGTGCCTAGTGACCTTTGCCATTTTGGCGTCGCGGCACGGTTCGGGTCCGCGTTTTTTTTTTTTTTTTTTTTTTTTTTTTTTTCTCGGCCAAAATTCGGCGCCGTCACCTGTTGTTTTCTTTTACCTTTTGCTGCTGTGGATAATGGAAAATATTTGTAAATGGAGTAATTTCTTAAGAAATTCATTTTTTAACATGATTTAAGTGGCTGTAGAGAATATTAACTTTAACTTAGTTTTCATTTTTGATTTTCCACATGTTGCATGAAATTTTTATTTTCACAATTTTTATATATTTTTATAGTAATTTATAATTACAATTAGTATTATTTTGGGGGAAACTTGCAGTAATTGATAATAATGAGCACTGAGACAGATACGCCTGAGGAGGTGGCTGGACAGGCTGGGAAAGGGAATGAACAGAATACTACTTTAACTGATTTAAATAATAGTGTAGAAAATGAGAAATCCAAAAAAGAGAGTAAAGAAAATAACCCAGCAAATACTTCTTTTGGTAGTAGCAGTTCACCACCAACATTATCACCAGTCAGGAGTTCAGACAGCTATGGGAGGAACACACATGGACCAGTGTCTCTGGTACCAAACCTAACTTTTAACTTCAATCAGTTCATTTCAAATATCCCAAATTATTCAGGAGAAAATCCCGATATAACAGTAGCTGATTTTCTAGACAAAATAATAGAAGTTAGAGACTTTGCAGGTTGGCAGGAGGAACAATGCGTCTTTGCCATAAAGATGAAATGCATAGGAGAAGCCCAAAAATTTATTAAGTCCCAGCCTCACTTAAAAAATACACACAGCCTACAAACTCTAAAAGAAGCCTTAATTAGCCGATTCAGTAAAACTGTAGATGAGGCATACCATTTACAAGAGTTTACAACAGCCCGCCAAAATATTAGGGAGTCAAATAGAGCTTTCCTGTCCAGAGTTTTGGGTTTATCTTACAAATGCTTTGCAGATCAAGAGGCCATCCGAGAAAAATTACTCGTACAAAAATGTCTGCAAGGTATGTTACCTGAGGTGCGAAAATTTGTCATGCCACATTCTCCTAGCACTTATAAACATATTTGGGACTTGGCAATTTGTCAGGAGAAATGTGCAGACTATGACCAAACACAAGCACCAATTAACATTGCTCAAACTACTAATAATTACTCAAATGAAATGCAAGAAATTAAAAGTCTCATTCAAAATGTAGTCAGCGAGAGTGATCGAAAAATCGCAGAACTTAGTAACCAAGTACAAACATTATTACGTGTCACCCAAGGTCAGTCACAAGGGTATGGGGCAGGTCCATCACAATACGGGGGTAGGCAGTACCGTCCCAGACGAAATATTGTTTGTTACCAATGCAACCAACCAGGCCACTTAAAAAGGAATTGTCCCTCATTACACACACAATCACAAAATTCTAATTCAGATTCTTTAAACCAGTAGTGGGGCAAAACGGGAACGTACCACTGTCTTTGGATTCTCCCCCTAATTTGGTACGCATAGATACGGTTAGTGCTGAAGTAGGACAATTACCTATAATTTCCCTTAAATTAAATAAACAAAAAATAGATTGTCTTATCGATTCAGGAGCAGCAATAAACTTAATTTCATCCGAAATTTTGAATAAACTCTTACCAAGTTGGGTTGATATAGCTGAGTCTTGCACAATGCAAGTCATTGGCGTCAACAATGACATCATGGGCTTAGATAAGAAAATTAAACTTTCCTTAACTGACCAAGATGTTAAATTTGATGTAACCTTCTTTATTAGTAATAGTCTAAAAACAAACTATAACGCAATTCTTGGATCGGAATTTTTAAAATCTCATAACATTATCATTGATTATAAAACTGAAACGTTAAAATATATAAACCATACGATTTTATGGAACAATATAAAAAATATAGAAGTTAACTCGATAAATTTACATAAATTTGAAGGTATAGGGAGTACGGTAAATAAAAATGTTATTGAACCTCGATCTGAACAATTCATCAAAATTAAAATTCATGGGTTACCACAAACTCAAAACCTAATTTTTGTTCAGCCATCAAATAAATCTCTAAATAATTCTTGGTTAGTAGCGAACGGAATTTATAATTATGAAGGCAACAAAGATTTATGGATTAAAGTAGCTAACGTAACAGAAAGGAAAATTCATATAAATAAAAATTGTCAGATAGCAAAAATTGAATTTGTTGAAGCAGTTAATGTCCAAAATACAACTGTAAATAATTTAGAAGTGGAAAATGAGATAACTGATTTTAATCCTTATGGGGAGAAGTTCGAATTAGATCATTTAACTGAATCACAAAAACAGGCAGTCATGGAAGTCATAAATAAAAATAAAGCTATTTTCGCACAGTCGGTTAAAGACTTAACAGGTTGTAACACAACCAGTCATCGGATTTATTTAACAGATGATATTCCAGTCCGTTCTAAACCCTATAGGACACCATATGCTTTAAGAACAGAGCTGAAACAACAAATTGATGACCTACTTGAAGCTGATATAATTACCCCTTCTGATTCTCCTTATGCATCCCCAGTAATATTGGTTAAAAAGAAAAATGGTTCTTACAGATTAGTTTGCGATTACCGAAAGCTTAATTTAAAAACTAAACCCTTGCCATTTCCCCTCCCCCATATTTCAGATTTATTAGATAAATTAAATGGTGCTCATTACTATACATCTTTAGATTTATGCTCAGGATATTGGCAAATGGAGTTGCATCCTGATGACAGATACAAAACTGCCTTTTGTACAGAATTTGGTTTGTTTGAGTGGACAAGATTGCCACAGGGCCTAATCAATGCTGCAGCTTCTTTTCAAAGGCTAGTTGCTACAATTTTATTAGGTTTAGATACTAATACTTACATTGATGACATAATTATTGGTTCTGCAACTTTTGAAGAACACATTCAAAAATTAGATCAGGTCTTTAAAAGACTCAATTCTCATAACCTGAAAATTAACCCTGAAAAATGTCAAATAGCAAAAAATTCAATAACTTACCTTGGATTCCAAATTAAAAATGGTGCAGTCTCTCCAGATGAAAGAAACGTAAAAGCTGTAGAAAACTTCCCCATACCAAAAAACAAAAAAGCTGTACGTAGTTTTATTGGAATATGTAATTTTTATAGAAAATTTATTGATCATTTTGCCGACATCGCAAAGCCCTTAACAGAATTAACTAAATTGAAAACCCCTTTCAAATGGAGTCAGGAAGCAGATTCAGCGTTTAACAAATTGAAACAGTGTTTGACTTCTTACCCTTGTTTAATGTTGCCTAATGTTGAGCAACCTTTCTTTTTACATACCGATGCGTCTGGTTTCGCATTAGGTGCTGTACTTAGCCAAAAAGATGAATCAGGTGATCTGCATCCAGTCGCTTATGCTAGCAGAACTTTAAAGGATGCCGAAACAAGATATAGTACGTTTGAGAGAGAACTTCTCGGTGTAGTTTGGGGAATTAGTAATTTTAGACATTATCTTTACGGGAGGGAATTTACTCTTTTTTGTGATCAGCAGGCAATTTCGCAGGTGTTGAGAATCCAAGACAGTAGTAGAGTTTCTCGTTGGGCTCTTGCACTGCAAAATTATAATATAAAATATTGTCATACCCCAGGTAAATGTAATGTACCAGCTGATGTACTATCGAGAAATGTCAATGTGATACAAGAAATAAATATCAACACAAATTTTTCAAAAGAATTTATTAAATCATCACAAAATCAAGATGCAAAATGTAAAAACATAATTGAACAATTAAATAATATAAATGAAATACAATTAAATGAATTAACCTTCTTTTTAAAAGATGATTTATTATATTGCATAAACAAAAAAGATGCACATAATGACAATCAAACTAAATTAGTTATTCCTAAAACTTTAATTTCACATATCTTAAATTTAGCTCATGACTCTGTAACCTCAGCACATCCAGGATTTAAAAGAACACTAATTAAAACTAAGAAAAATTACTTTTGGTGGGGACAATATAAACACACACTCAATCACGTTAAATCTTGTGTACAGTGTGCCATTCGTAAAGGATATAAATCCAAACAGAAAGCTCCATTGCAGAGAGTCGAAATTACTTCACGTCCTTTTGAAAAGATTGCAGTCGATGCAGTGGGTCCGTTAAGTACTACAGCAGTGGGAAACAGACACATTATTGTAATTACAGATTATTTTACAAGATGGGCTGAGGCATATCCTGTACCGAATTTACAATCTGAGGTTATAATATCAGTGTTAGAAAAATTTATTTCTACTCATGGGATTCCTGAACACCTCACTACAGACAAGGGCAAATCTTTCATATCAGAGGCAATCTTAAAAGTATATGAGAAACTTCACATTAAAAAACATACTACGACCAGTTATCACCCGAGTGCAAACGGGGTTGTGGAACGGGCCAATGGCACGATAGTTAATATGTTAAAACACTTAGTGGACTCTTCAAATGAAGATTGGGACAAAGTTTTACATTTTGCTCTATTGGCTTACAGAACAGCTTATCACGCTGCTATAGGGGATACCCCAGCACATTTAGTGTACGGTAGGGATCTACTTTTACCTGTTGACCTCATAACCAAACCTATTCAAAGATCTTACGCAGATACTCGAGAGTTAAGTGAAGATTTACATTTAAGGTTAAGCAAAATTTTTCGCTTGGTCAAACAAAATTTAACTACAGCTGCAGAAAAGCAGGAAGAGTATAGGTTAAAGTTTGCCACAGACAAAAATTTACAAGTGGGGGACTTGGTGCTATTGTACACACCAGTAGTTAAGCCAGGGGCTAGTAAAAAACTTACACAGTTCAATAAAGGACCTTACCGTATCACTCAACAAACTAATACAGTAAATTTTAAAATTGTTCACATACAAAACCCCAAGGACGAGCAATTAGTACATGTTGATAGATTGACTAAAATCACTGAAAGAATTATTTTTCCTGCACTTTTTGAGGAAGAGATTAATAATGGGGAACGGGATACAGATCAAAACAATCAAATTGACATGGATGTTAAGGATTCTCAGGTAGAAGAGATTGTTGATCAGTATCCAGTTTTTGATTTGATAGGTTATAGTGATAGTAGTAACAATCAAGCTCATGCACACAATAATAAAATTAACACTGATAATGTTGACATAAATACAGGCTTACCTGGTCAGTCACATTCAGGATCTAGGCAAAATTGTAGACAGCATACGAGACCTGCAGTCGTTAGTGATTACAATTTGCGCACCAGAGACACACATGGTTTTGTTGTGAAAAAATAAGATTTTGTGGTGAATACATTTTCACCATTGAATAGTGTTGTATATAATTTTTTTTCTATTGTATTGTATTGTATAATTTGTGTAATATAATTTATGTAACGTATTGTATAATTTGTGTAATATATTGTATAATCAGGATCAAATTTTAGTTTTAAATTTTTGAACAAACTTGCTATTTATTGTATGAATGTGATAAAGTATACGTATAAATCTTAACACACCAGTCAACTAATGGAAATCACCTTGAATTGTTTATTATGTATAATCTAAACATTATGGTTATGGATGCATGTCAAAATTTGATGAAGCAAGATTTCATTAATGTTTGGTAAAGTTGTCTGAATCCTGATTTGGTTGGTTTTGGTGACTGGGTGTTCGGAGTTTAGCCAATTACTTGAATTTCTATCTGGGTAGTTAGAGGGGTATTCACATGCAACATGTATTTTTTTTATTTTTTTGGCGAGGACCTGATTCTTATTCTTTTGCTTACAAAAAAATTTTTTTCAGAAAAAATTTTTTTTTGAGGGGACGGAGATGTAATGTGTTATGTTGATAATTTGAGTTTTCCTTAAATAATTAAATATTAAAAAAAAAAAAAAAAAAAAAAGTAATGCTAATTTTTAAGATGTTTTATATAGATAATAGTTGGTTTTTTTTACTTTAGAATAACTTCCTTTTTTGTCAGTCAATAGTTCAAATTACTCCATATTATACTTAATGGTTTATTGTAATGTCAAATAATATTTTGAGGAAGTTTTTTTTATGTTGGCTTGGCGCCCGCCAATGTAAAGACTTTTTCCTCAGTAATTATGAATATTTTATGTGTAAAATATAAGCTTATAATGTTTAAAAATGTAGAAAAAAAAATATTTAAAGTTACAACTAAATCGCAATTTAATATTGAAAATATGTGTTCAAATGACAAAATAATATTATTTTAGAAGTTTTTAGAGTTATTCTATTTGTAAATAATTAAGCTTAATTTATTATTTCATTTTTAATCGCACGTGGTTCCGAATCGGCGATGTTTTGAGTATTCATCCGCGTACGATCGGACCACGTTTTACATGCAACTAAGACTCCTTTTAAAAATCGGAAAATACTGTGTAAAAATAGATATTATGTGTTATTTAAATGATGATTAATTCATTTCAAAAAGACCTAAAAATAAATAATAGCGCATATCTCTGTGTTTTTCGGCGCGGAACGGAACTTTGTACCGTTGCGCTGGACGAAAGAGGTAAAGAAGCAAGAGGATAAAAGGAGAGATCTTCGCTAAAAACGGGGCTTTTTTCTCTTCGGAAGATCGGAGTTCGGAGGTGGCAGGCTCGGCTGCAAGGTGGAAGGAGCGACCGTGAGTCGGCTGGAAGGTTTAGAAGAGCGAGAGAGATCGCGGAGTCCGGAGCTAGGAAAACCAATTGGCTGCAATGATGCTGAAATTGAGTATCAAGATTGTGGAGAGTCTTCAGAGAGAAGACTAAATGACACCGACGAATTGCCTGGAGATGTTGTTTAAATTATGAAAATACTGTAAACATTAATAGAGGTACCTCTTATTTATTTTATCCGAAGAAATTATAAATCATTTTCAATCATGAACAAATTTGCAATTTATCTTTGTTAGTTTTAAACTAAAAGATTAGATAAATAATGATACTTGTTAATATTGTATGTGTAATTTTTTTAAAGATGAACTAGATTTTAATATTAATTGCTTATATCCTATTCCTTAAATAAACATTAATTTAAATCAGTAAAAATATCTCTGTATTAATTTTTCCTTCCCACAGCAGCATTTTTCCTTTTTAGGTGGGTTTTTTTTATGTAATGAATAATCTATACGATCAGTTTTTTTATTTTCTCTTGGTAGAATTTATCTACCACGTGTTTGTGTCTACCTAGAAATGTTTTAGGTACGATACAACACTTCTCAGGCTTAAACAATGTAGGAAATAAATTTTGTTTTTTTTTAATTTGTTCTTCAAATTATGTTTTTGTTTAATATATATATATATTATTTAAATCAGCAACATCTTAAAATCTGCACAGATTCCCAAAAGTACATATCATAGAGTAGTTAAGGAAAATTAAAGCATGCTAACATATGATGAATTACCAATTTTTGAAAGATGGGATAATTTTTCATGTACTGATCAATATTCATCAGACTATACTTCAATTATCAACATAATTGTTTTAAGGTATATATTATGAAAAGTAATAACATTTGTAATATTTATCTTCTAAGATATTTTAACATTTTAAGTTACAGCAAAGTTCCTTGGGAAATGTCCCAAATCTTCATAAAGTATTTGGTCTAGGAATTAATTTGTGCGGTTTTTAATAAAAAATTAAAGCTTTATTTCAAAAGCAAAATACATAAATACGTTAACAAAAATATTGTCCATCGCTACCCACTACTTTTTCCCATCTTTCAGGCAGTTTACGTTACGAATTCCGTGTCGAAAGAAGCCCTCACTTTTCTAAGCGATCCAATCAGAGATCCATTTTTCTATATTTTCTGAAGAAGTGAACCGCTGTCCAATCAAATCATTATTCATGCAATCAAACAAGTAGTAGTCTGAAGGAGCAATGTCTGATGAATATGGCAGGTGGGGTTAACACTTCCCATTCGACATTCTCCAAATATGTTTTGACCAGTTTTGCGACATGTGGTCGAGTGTTATCATGCTGAAAAATAAATTTATGTCTGTTATCCCATTCTGGTCATTTTCTGGCCAGAGCTTGTTTCAAATGCATCAACTGAAGTTGATAACGTTCTCCATTAATAGTTTCACCAGGTTTCAGAAGCGCATAGTACACCACACCTTTCATATCCCACCATATACACAGCATAACCTTTGCACAGTGAATATTTCGTTTCGGTTGTGATGGACCTGGTTCACCTGGCATTACCCAAGCTTTTTTTCGTTTAGGATTCTCATAATAAATCCATTTTTCATCACCAGTAACAATCCGATGCAAAAATCCCTTATTTTTCTGTCTTTGAAGCAACATTTCACAAACAGTTTTTCTTCTTTCAATTCATATGGAACCCAATGTAACATCTTTTGAATCATTCCCATTGCTTTGAGGCGTTTGGAAACTGTTGTTTGATCAACCTCTAATGATTTTGCAAGTTCTTCCTGTGTTTGACACGAATCCTAATCGAGCAATGCTGTCAATTCTTCATCTTCAAATTTTTTTGGCTGTCCAGGTCGTGCTTGGTCTTCCAAGCCGTAACACCACTTTTGAACCGTGCAAACCACTTCTGACACGTTCGTTCAGCTAGAGCATGGTCCCCATAAACTTCTACCAAAATACGATGACTTTCAGTAGCATTTTTCTTCATGTTAAAGTAATGAAGGAGAACTCCCTACAAAAACACTTTATCGGGCACAAAATTTAACATTTTCAGTTGGATAAAAATTGTTGTTGTTTTACGCTTAAATCAAATGGCATATACTAAACTGGATGCACAATAACAGTAGTTTTAAATGCATGTTTGAACAAATGAAATTATGGGACAATACGCTAGTTATGCCATCTCTTGTAAAACCGCACAAATTAATTCCTAGACCAAATAAGTTTTTCATTATGTAAAGCATGATGAATGTTTACTAACTCCATGCTAGAAAAGATCTTTTCCTGAAGACAAGAATGTTCACCAAAGTTCTGATCAGGCAACACTCAGGGTATTTACAGAACAGATTTGATTACATGCATAAGAATTAAAAAGTTTACAATCTTACCCAGTTGATCATTCAGATGTTCAAAATTGGATCTCTGATGGATAGGACCCTCAAGTAGGCAGAAACATTCCTTGTCATAGGCCAGGCAAAATCATTTCTTGAAGTAAACAGAACCCCTTGTTGGTTGTTGCAGCAGTTAAATCATTTTTTGTAGCAGGCCATTTCCTTTATTATATCCTTTCATTTGATGTGAAACTCATCTGATATAGTAGGCAAAATCATTTTCTGTGGCCGATTGTTCATAAAATAGTATCCTTTTATTCAATGTGAGGTAATCATTGCTGACGGTTTAACTCGTATTTAATCTTTTGTTATTTGTTTTATTTTTTTATACTTAAATTTAGTTTAAAAGAATATAATAATATTCTGAGTTAAAAGATTTTGGAAGATTTAACTGCGAATACGTTTAGTTTGAACAGTTAAGTGGCCTAAAATTGCAGAGCAACTTGAACCCATCCTTTCAGTTCATGATCCAGTGGTAGGAAGGGAGGAAAAAAACTTAGCACCACTAGCTGCTCCTTTGCATTTTCGCAGGAAGAGATTTCATTAGCTAAGGTAAGGTTACGGAAAAATCTTCAAAAGATATTTGCCTTGCAGTATGAAATTGCTAAATAACCGATCGTGAGTCTCATTAAAAAAAAAAATTGGTGAAGGAATTTGTGACAGCGATGATTTTCTGGAATTGGCAATCAGAAAAGAAATTTTGAAATAATAATGGTAAATAGAGCAAGTAAAGGAATTTGCAGTAAATTTAATGAAATGAAAAGTATTAGAATTTTGAGGAATAAATAATTTTAAAGTTATTTAATAAAGATATTACTTTTATATAAGATTTTTGATGATTGCCGCTTCCGAGAAAATATTGAATTGCAAAATATTGATTTTATTAAGTTTTTAAAATTGAAAAGTAATTTTAAATTTTGGAATTAAATGCTATTTATTGAAGTAATTTGATTATTTTAGGTTTATTTGAAAATATTTAAATTAAGAAATCACCACAACATAACACATTGGAATATACTTGGATCATGAAAAGTCAGTCACATTGTCATATTGCTTGTTAACAAAGGAAATATTTTGTGTGACCTAATTAAGTTTTTTACCAAAAATAAATCAAGCATATTTTCCCCTGATTTCACTTGTTATTCTGAATAATTTTCAGAATAACAGGTGGCCATTATTCCACTTTGGAGAAAGGAGAGAAAAGAAAAAGAAATGAAACTTCTTGAAATTTCCAATCCTGATTTGCAAAAAGACCAAAAACAAAGAAACAAGGCTGAAAACTCAAAACTGCAGGATAGTGGTTATCAGGAATACAGAGTTTCCCCTCAAATAAATGTACTGTAACTCTGGGTTATGCAAATTGGCGTCTGAAATCCAATTGAAAAATTCAAATTGAACTAAAATAATTCCAATTTACAAACCCAAAATCACACTACAGCCGCTCGTATAGTGGCCGAAACATTCGCGTGGAAACTAAATGAATTTAAAAATTATTAACTTTCAAATAATGACAAAGTATTATTTATTATTAATTAGAAATCTTTCAGAAGTATTGGCTTAATACTAATCTTATAAAATTATTTAAGTTTAAAAGTTGCCAAATATAATAATAAAATTGTAGATCTGAAAGAGAACTTTTTATATGAATAACAATATAAGTAATGAAACTTTACTCCCCCCATTTTGATGAAATATCAAGAGAAACAATATATCACACAAAATAATCAGGGCAAATTGCATATTCATGTTATTTATTGGAAATTATCAAATACTTTAAGATCTATCCAGATCCGGAGGATGGGTTTAATATTGAAAACGAAATATCAATAAATATCAAATTATTATAAAAAGACAAAATATTATTCTGTATTATTTTAGGCATTGATTCTGAGAAGTTCTCTTTATGTATGTTTTAACACATCTTGAATTGAACATGGTTTATAAAATTCCCTAAAAGAAAGTTTAAACTACTGGGTGGTAATAAATCCCATTAATAACATGATGATCATGAGACTGGTAGATATAAGAAAGTATACCAAGGTACAGTTGACATTAGATGATAAAAATATAAAAGAATGAACATCATTGCATGGAGAAATTAATGAAGTGAACACTCATGATGTATTGAATACCTGTACAGATGTAAGCTTACATTAAGTGAGCATTAAAGTGGTATAATTGATGTTAGATGATACATTGTACTATGGAGATCGATGAGGTTAGGTGAGCAAAAACATTAAAAAAGTGGAGCATTCTTATTTACGACGGGGAGCAATAATAATGCAAAAGATTGGCATTTTCTATTCACGTTTCACTGGTGGATTTCTGGCTTAAAATCTTTCAGCATCAAACGGATGGCGGTACATACTTGACTATGAGAATAAATAAAGATATGCATTCTCTTCTTCAAAACTTCCAATAACTAATTTTTTAGTCATTAACTATTGATGTAGTTCAGTGATTATTATTTAATATAGATAGATACTCTTTTAACGCTAAGCATGTCTATTCCCTAGGCACGCTCACTGGGGCTTTTGCCCAATGGTGAAGAGAAAAAAATTCTTGTCTACCATGCATGGGATTTCAAATCCAACTCCCGAAAAAAAATGATTTTCCAAGACGATTTCGGCAGTTGAGAAACAAAATGTCCCACCCCATTCTGCACAAAGTAAGACTCCCACAAAATTCCTAGAATCGGCAGCTCAATAACCTGTCTCGCGTACCCAAGCCAGCTGTTTGGGGGGGGGGGGGGGGATGGCCGTCAAAACACAAGAGTGTAAAAAAAAAGTTACCGTTTCTATGTGCGTGGGCGTAATGTCAATATCCGAATTTGAAGAGTAAAAGCATGCACCATTTTAGTGACAGAAAAAGTTAGAATATATTTTCTTGTATATTTGGCAAAGTATAATAGCAATAACGCTGAAATTTTGCCAGAGAAATGTGAAAAAATATTAGAATTCAATAAATATGATTAGAAATCAAAATATTTAAGAATAAAGGTTTTATATTTTTAATATTTAAAACTTAGTGAATACTGCTGTCAGTTTGATATTGCGAGGCTAGAATAATAAATACAAGTTTGTAGATTGCTGAAAGTGAATTAAAATATTGTTTAATGTAATAAATAGTGGTAAATAATGAAGATTAATTTTAAATAGGAGAAGTTATAGAGAATATTTATTTTACTTTTTGAGAAATAAATTTATTAAGTAGAGATTGAAATGGAAAATGTTATGTAATGCTTTTATAACATAAGTCTCATATAAATTTTTGCATCCTAAGATGCACTAAGTTTTATTTTTGACTATATATTTATTTTTATATGCACACCAATTTGCATTTATTCAATTATTTACCTGTATACTGCATGTACATCTATAATTATTCATACACTCTATATTTATGTGTGGTTTTTAATTCATAAAATTGATATATTTTTATAATAGTTCCAAAAGGTCATTTTTACAGACTTTTATTTCTACTTGCTCAAAATTACAAGTCAGAGGCCTCTAGTCTCAGTACTGGTAGAGCAAAAAAACAGTGAAAAATTATGTCATTACTAGGACTTCCCTCAGAGGGATTAGTCTGAGCGATATTGCTGAGAACATAGATTTAATAATAACATGTGGAAGCAAAGAAAGTGAGATGTTATCTTTAATCGTCCATATACTGCGATAAACTGAAGTTATGAAAATAAACGAATTGTAGAATTACAAAATCTTATATATAAATTTGCATACACTGTTTAAAAAAATGGGAAATCAAACCATACAAGACAGCCATGCATGGATATAAAATTGAAAGTACGCAATATATTAAAAGTAAAATAGAAAATTAAACACTAAATTACCTTATATCGAAATTTTAACTGTATAAAATGATGTCAAGAGCATAATCAGACGCTACGCACCAATTTGAGTAACTTTAAATGACAAATATATGATGTTTAAAAAGAATGGACTATACTTTATATGGTGTGTGCTCCCCTGGAATATTAATATTGTACAATATTTGTTTTGTGGATCCAATGAGGTTGTCGATAACAGTTAAGGAATTCTCTCCTCAAAATGTGATATAGTATCAAAGTACCAAATACATTAACAGTGGCATGCAATGCTTCGTTAGAGTGTATTTTAGATATGCTCGATCGGATTTAAATGATGTGTGTATGCTGGCCACTACATACGCTGTATTGTTTTGTTTTCAAACATATTCTGCACAAGTTGAGCTGTATTTAGCATGTATTAAATAAAAGAAATCGGCAATGATTGCAACATAAAGTATGACACAAGATCTGAATATATCATCTGCATAACTTTTGAGCTGTCAAAGTGTCATTTGAAGTAATTTACAAATTCATACATATTTATTCAGCAAATCATGCAAGCTAACAAACATACGCCAATATGAACCGGATTATGAAATTTCACCAGAATAAGTTAATATATAAAAAATCTACTAATGATAATTGAGAATATGACCTTATGACAAAATGTCTAGAAAAATGAATCAAATAAAAAATTCATATCACATTTAAAACGGTACTCTGTTAGTGGCCTTGGCGAGAGAGAGAAAAGCCTAGAGAGGGGGAACACTTTAACAACTTTCGGGCAACCTACTCACTGTTTCATATAGGTCTTTATTCAATATTTACACAATTTATTTAATCTAGGCGGGTATCTATCAGTTTTGTTGAATTTAAATTGCGTGTTTTGTGGAGGAAATGCAGCATTATGAAATATTTAAAGTTGCTATACCTAATAATTCCAAATTAATGGTAATTGAGATCGCTTTCCGTTAATTTCATCATTTTAATTTTTTTAATTTTTAGAAACCATTCATAGAAACAATTGTATATTTTAAAACTAACCCGAAGCAAAATTTCAAGATTTTGGGCTCAGCAGTAACACAGAAATAGAAAATTTTCGAAAGTTTCTTGTTTCTGCACTGTTTTATATAGCGACATTTTTAGAAATTGTTCTATTGCAAGAATTTACATCATGATAAATACAGCCATGTCAATTTTCATGTTTATATTCCTAACAATTCCATGTACTTCATTACTTAGGTCATCTTTAGATCTTTTTCCGCTTTGTTTAATCTTTCGATTTTTTAGAATTCGTTCTATAACGAGCATTTACATCTTATAAATTACTACCATGCCAAAGTTCTAGTTTCTAACCCCAACAGTATCCTAAAAATTTCAGTATTCCAAATAAATCATAGTTTAGAACCTTTCTAGAAATTTTTACGTTTATCCGTCAAATTGAACCTTTTAGAGAGCATTCATTACGAGCACTTACATCTTAAAAGTAACTACCGCACCAAATTTAAAATTTCTAACCCAATCAATATCGCAGAAATCGTAATTTTAGAACTTTTTTGCTCCTGCAGCGATGTAGGTTCTTGCACTGACATAAAATGCAGCCTTTTTTTCAGAGCAGAGATGGCCACCAACATTTTTTTTAAGTTGACTATGTAATTTCAGAGATAACACCTCACAAACGTACAAGCATTAATAATATTATACACTTTATGATATTATAACACTTTATAACATTAGCATTAGATGTACAGATACAAAAACCATTTATCTGTTACAAACTAAAGTGCCCGGCGTTGCCCAGAATTTGAAGGATGTTTGTTCTGAAAAATCAATTTCAAAATTTAACATACAACACAAAACAAACATTAAAAAAAGCAGTCGAAATGTTGTATGAATGAATCATATGAAAACGTTTTATAAAAATGTGTAAATGTATACAACAGACGCAAAAGAATACAGCTATAAATGAACTTATTTCAATTTATAATTGAAGCAATAATGTTAAAATACGCCAATATTTCCCTAATCGGGTTTTTATCATGCTTCAATACATTTTTAAAACTCATATGACGTTATACTATATCCACCACGTCCTTTATATTTCCAATATGACTTAATATTTTCCTCTTTCACGTGGAAACATTGAAATAGAAAAGTTATGTCGTTATATTCACTTTCATTTAAATTCGTCAAACTATTTATTTCATTTTCATTTTTCACGTGAATATCTTGCAATAGAAAATTAATTGTTGATGTAATATTTGTATGTAAATAATATATGTATGTAAATAATGTAAATTTTTGATGTAATATTCACCTTTTTTAAAATTCGGCAAACTATTTATTTCATTTTTCACGTGGATATCTTGCAGTAGAAAATTAATTGTTGTAGTAATAATTTTATTGTGTATTTTAATTGTTGGCAACTGCTATAACGAAAAATGTTTAAATTTGATGTGAAATTGCTGTTAAATTGGTGGTTTTTTATTAATTAAAAATTTACCATAAATTATTTCGATTCCGAATTACTTTAGTTGCCTTGGCCATGTTTTAATACACATGTACGTATCTTTTCACAATTTTGGCTTCCAAATTGTGTATTTTTATAGAATTACAAACAGACAGATAGACAAGTTTTCATTTTTATATATCTCTCTATTCTAAAAAAAGTAACTAACGTTGTCACTGCCGCCGCCGGTTTTGAATTTTTTGTGACCGGAGGTCTTTCTTCGTTAAAAAGCAGGCACTTATTGGAAATTACGCCATGAAAACTATATTTACATGTGAATTTTAAAAGAGAAAGGATATTGTAAAATAAATTCATTAACATGCGTTAGAAGTCTTAAATAGAAGAAAGTACGTCACATTACACTTATAATGCAAAATGAACAAAAAATAATATTGCAAAACAGTTTAAATTTAAAAATTGCGCGAGACAAAATATTAGAGGTTAAATATTAGGCTTTTTCAAAATTTTATTATTTGTCGCTTGATGTGAGGTGTTCAGCTATAAGTTTGCAAAATTTCATGTCTCCAACTTAATTAGGGGCTGAGTTAGAAAATTGTTTAAGATACACAAGTTAGAGCCCAGAGGGTTAAATATTAGGCCTTTTTCAAAATTTTATTATTTGTCGTTTGATGTGAGGTGTTCAGCTATAAGCATGCAAAATTTCATATCTCCAACTTAATTAAGGGCTGAGTTAGAAAAACTGCTTAAAATACACAAGTTAGAGCCCAGAGGGTTAAATAATAGACTTTTTCAAAATTTTATTATTTGTCGTTTGATGTGAGGTGTTCAGCTATAAGTATGCAAAATTTCATGTCTCCAACTTAATTAGGGGCTGAGTTAGAAAAATTGTCTAAAATACATAAGTTAGAGCCCAGAGGGTTAAATATTAGACTTTTTCAAAATTTTATTATTTGCCGTTTGATGTGTGGTGTTTAGCTATAAGTATGCAAATTTCAAGTCTCCAACATATATAGTTTCTGAGAACGGGCTCTGTGACAGACGGACAGACAGACAGACAAAGGAGTGAGACAGGTAGGGTTTCGTTAGATGAACGAAACTCTAAAAACATGCTGCGGATGACTGTAACAACATCCTAAAATTACATTACCTTCAGCGATCTACCAATCCCGAATTTAGTTTATATTCGTTATATATATTCTTATTCTTTTGTGCGGCCCTGTAAAATAACTATCAATAATATATACCGTAAAACCTTTGAATAGCGGACACCTCGAGAATGCAGAATTTGTCCTCTATTTGGAGGTGTCCGCTACTGAGAGTAAAACATGTACAGTTATTTAAGTGTTGGTAATCGAAAAAATGTCCGCTAAATAGAGGTATCCGCTAATCGGGTGTGTCCATTATGGAGGTTTTACCAGTAAAACCTCTGAATAGCGAACACCTCGGAAGGGCAGAATTTGTCCTCTGTTTGGAGGTGTCTGCTACTGAGAGTAAAAAATGTACAGTTATTTAAAGGCTGGTAATCGAAAAAATGCCCGCTAAACAGAGGTGTCCACTAATCAGGTGTGTCCGTTATGGAGGTTTTACTGCATAATAATATCATCCTTTTCAAGAAAATTGCATGCTGTATGATAGACAGACAGGCATCCAGAGAAAAAAAAACCTCCCGGAGCAAGAAACACTTATTTCTTTTGTTTTAATCATTCACAATCTTTTCTAAATTTCGTTATAAGAATATTAAAGAAATCTGTTAATTTCCAGTCGATAGACTGACAACTACCTTTTAGCCTGAGTTTTTAGCCGGATTTAGCCTGTTGTATGTCATACAACAGGTCAGATTTTATACAACAGGATAAAAACGGTCACCGTGGTACGGAGTACTGTATTATTATTTGTTTGCCACCAAAACTGGTTGCCACGAGTTGTTGCAAGGTTTGTGATCACGTGGTTGAAACTGATCTATGCAATATTACTCTGTGCGTATTTTTCTTTATTTGCTCCATGTGTTCAAACCAGTTGTCTACGAACGCATCCAGCGGTGAAAGTGACGCACACCAAATTTCTGTGACGTATGCAGATAAATTGTGCTTTTTTATCAGTTTTTTTAATATAATTTTTAAACAGTTTGGAACTTATTTTTCATAGTAGGTGCATTCAGTAGGTGGCCCTCATAGGTACCTTCTGGTGCAATCAGAAACGAAATCCGACAAATATTTTTTGAGTTATGCTTGACGAAAGGTTTTTAGTAGGCTTTTTTTTTGTAGGACATGGCGTTAATATCCATCGTAGCTGTAATGTGTCCGGACAGTAATATTTCGCTGAGTATTAGCCTTCGCTTCGCTCAGACATTTATATAGTTGTTTAACATTTTTTCAGTATTATGCTAAAATGTAAGTTTTTGATGATAATTTTTACTGTCATTCTGAAATTAGGGTCCAAAATCTTCAAATAAAACATTTTGTAAACTGGTGTAACTTAAAAAAAAATCTTTTTTTCGCTGGTACTGACCTCAGTCTGGACCTCAAAAAGGAGCTATTTTATTGCACAAGAAAAATGTCATGTTTAAAGAAAACATTGTGGAGAAGTTTGCATTTTATTCATGTCTTTTTTTCAAATTCAACTTGGCTGCTTTCTGACACACTCATGATGTGAATTTTATTCATAAACACATAAATTTTCCTGAAAAAATAAATGTCTTAAAATCATTACTTATGTATATGCTTTTTGAAATTCTTATGAGTAGAAATGAGTAGGTGATTTCTTAAGTCTCTGTGTTTGAAGATGACTATTTTAAGAAAGTGAGATGGGCTTATTTTTGAGATAGGTCTTGTGTTATCTTATTAATATCTTGAAAAATCATATTAGGTCTTATTTTCAGGAAAACATTTTATACATAGTGTAATGTGACTCTGGATAAAATAAATTGGAGTGTGAATTTAAATTGGAAATCCATCAAATTTTTAACTGTTTACATTCAAGGAAATTTAATTAAAATATCTCCAATTTATGAATCCAAAGCCACACTACAGCCGGTATCACAAAGTAGCCAGTACAATTACGTTGAACTTAAATGAGATATTTGAATTTTAAAAAAAATTAACTTTCAATAATTATTCAGAGACCATTTAGGTAAGTATTGGCCAAATAATGAGTATGACTCTAGATTATTTAAGTTGAAGACTGTCCAAATATATTTGACTAAAGATATATTTGAAAAACAGATTTGTGTAAACAATAAATAAAATTTGATATAATACTCGCCCCTTTTTGGTGAAATTATAGAAGAAACACAACATTACACTAAATAATCAGGACAAAATTCACATTTACACTATTTATTAAAAATCATCAAACATCTTAAGATCTATCTGTATCCAGAGGATAGTTTTAATCTTGAAAATCAAATATCAACCAATATTAAATTATTGTGAAAAAAAAAAAATATTATTTTCTATTATTTTAACCATCAGTTCTGAAAAGTTATATACCGGGTGTCCCAAAAAGGACTGACTGATTTTAAAATTCAATAACTTCTAAACGGTGACAGATATTTAAAAAATTCTTGCAGGAGGGTTATGCATAAGGTCAAAAGTTTTTTTACAGTGATTTTCAATTTTAGTTCGAATTACAAACAATAGATGGCGCTGTAAGCAATAGTTGCTAAATACAGGCTCGATTTTTGGTCCTTTATTTTGTTCTATGCGGAAAAAGGAGATGGAAATGTATTATCCGGGCCACGAAGTACGAAAAATCGAGACTGAAATTAGCGTCTATCGATCGCAGCGCCATCTATTGTTTGTAATTCGAACTAAAATTGAAAATCACTGTAAAAAAACTTTTGACCTTATGCATAACCCTCCCGCAAGAATTTTTTAAATATCTGTCACCGTTTACAAGTTATTGAATTTTAAAATCAGTCAGTCCTTTTTGGGACACCCGGTATATATACACTGCTCAGAACAATTAGGGGAGCACATGGTTTTAACGAAATTACGCGAATATTTACACCGATAAGTAATGTAAAATAAAACCACCCTAATTTAAAGTGTTGTAGAAAACAGATAAAGAAAACTTCACAGGTAAATTAAAGTTTATGACATCAAAAACTAGAAAAAGGAGATAAGTGCAGAAATCGGGATTTTGCAGAAACGTCTGTTTCACTGCCTCAGTTGTAAAATTCAATTGCTCAGCTTGTGTTTTGAGAAAAAGTGGCTTGAAAATGTCACAACAACCTGATTTACCGCAATCCGTGGCTTGGCGTGTTATCGGGACAGTTGAATTTGGGGAAACACAACGAAGTGTAGTGGACGTTGTTGAAGTCGCAAAAAATGTCCATGAAAGGCTGTGGAATCGATTCCAAGACACTTGGAATGGTAGTCATCGACACGTGCAAGGTTGAAAATATGCTAATACAGAAACTGATGACCGATATATCCTGTTAACAGCCCGTCGAGACAGAACGGGCAATGCTACTCAGCTGCAAACACAGTTGTTCTTGGCCACAGGACAAAAGGTGTCCTGCCAAGCAGTCCGAAATAGGCTTCATCAAGATGGTCTCTATGCACGTAAGCCAATGCTCTGTATTCCGTTGACCTCAAGCCGCTGCGTGGCCCAAAGAAGGTGGGGAACTGAACATTGAGTTTGGAGGCAACGTTGGAGTCAAATTCTGTTTACAGACGAGTCCCGATTCACTCTGGATGTGACATCTGATGTGTTTTGTCATGGAGAGGAAGAAGCACTCAAAATAATCTGACATTCGTACATGAAAGATTGCATTACAGACGAGGTGGGTTGATGCTATTGGCTGGAATCAGCATATGTGGACGTACGTGCCTGCATATCATTCGGAATGGCACTTTGACGGTCCGAAGTTATACAAACGAGATACTGAGACCTCATGTCGTATTTTATGTTGCAGCAATTAGTGATTTCTTTTTTTTCCATTCATGGTAATGCCAGACTTCATACAGTTCGTCTTGTGGAAAACATGCTTGAAGCTAAAACAATACAGCGTATGGAATGACCAGCATGCTGTCCTAACCTAAATCCAATCGAGCATGTTTGGGACATAATCAGACGACACATTGCTGCGAGACCAAGGCCTCCTTTTACTGTTCGGGACTTGAAGATTGCAATTCTTGAGCAGTGGAACAGTATTCCCCAAAGTCTTATTGATAACTTCATCGCATCCATGGGAAACAGGTGTGCAGCAGTCTTAGCTGTTCGAGGAGACCACATGCCATATTAAAAATCTTGCATCATTTCTAAACAATACTTAAGAATAAAAGCTCCCTTACAATTTTTTTTGCATCTTTTTTTCTGTATTGCACATTGTTACCGGTGTACTATCCATTTTATGCCCATACATGGCTGTCTTGCACTGTTCTCTTCACTTTTTTGCTTGCTCCCCTAATTTTTTTGAGCAGTGTATGTTGAACATTTTTTATAAATGGAAACACTTCTTGAATTATGCACAGTCACTGAAAATCTTTAAAAAGATGGTGATAAAATTCCAAGATTAATATGATGATCGTGAAACTGGCAGATATAAGAAAATAAAACATACAGGATGAATAGATCTTCTTGAATCACTTTCCTTTTACAGGAATGATACCACTGTAACTCAAATATTGTTGTTATATGCTGGACAGATATAAACACTCTTTTCTAACTAGCATTTTTTTATAATAAAAATAATCTGGTTCACACAACCATTCACCCTTGACAAGTCAGATTTGGCAAATATTTATTTACCTTAAAAAAATAAAAATAAAAAGAATGTGATTGTAAACATAAAATTCTGGCAAAAGGGCAATGCAAATTACGAAAGAATATCAATTACATTCGCGCTATAATAAATAAATTTCCAAAATAGAATGCATTGTGAATTTTTACGAGAGCTCTTTTCACTTATGAATTTTGCCTTTCGATGCTTTTCGAAAGAAGTATTTTTAAATTTTCTATTAAAATAATTTTTACTTCTTTATCTAATCTTTACTGAGTCAACTTATTAACTTCTGAAAATTCTTTGAAATTCCTAAAATAGAAATACCTTTTACAAGCAATGACACACAATTAATTATACACTAGAAGAGAAGAGACTGTTATCTCTTGATTAAACATTTTTTATTTACATGTATTTAAACAACAATTATTTACAAAAACCTTAATTTGAGAAAATAATAAAAACAGATTTAGGTGCTGTTATTCACAATTTTTTTTTAACCCTGGAAACTGTCCTTTTAACATGTTACCTTTTTTTTTATTAACATCTTCAGTGAATATATTTTATCTAGTATAACTTCTCTACAGTTCTTTTACTAGTAAATTTTGAATTAGTAATATAAATAAAAATAGGTAGAAAAACGTTAATTCTTGAATTAATAATTTAGAAAGCATGTTTGGATCCCATTTGGTCATATTTACTGATTAAAGCATACGTTCTCAAAAAAGAGATAGAATAATTATTTTGTGGTAAAATATGAAATTGGTACCTTTGGTTGTGAAGAGTCAGAACCATTTAGGGACTTGATTTCTGTCGTCTAGAGCCATAGGGGAAAGATCACTGATATCGACCGGATCTGCTTTCATCGCTACAGCCAGATGAGGAGTTGTGTGTGGTCAGTCTAAGAGGCACTCGTCGGTCCACTCATCCTTTGATTAGTCGCTGGAAAATTCTCCTGGTCCATGTAGCTAAATCCATCAGAATTGGCATCTTTGTACATAGTGTCTCATACACCTTCTTTTTTGTTACTACATCTCTGAACTTTTTTTAAATTCTAACTACCTACACTAAAATATTCTCAAAACTCCGACCCGTGTGTGGGCCGGTTTAAAATTTCAGATGGATTCTTATTGGATGACATATCCTTTAGGAGGGTCAGTTGCTGTCCTGTTATTTGTGTCAGCAAAACTCACACATAAAATTATGCAAATTCTGTCTCCTCTTTAGGTCAGAGGTGAAGAGTCGTAACACACGGTAATCCCTACTTTATGACTTAAGGACATCCTGTCATAAATATTTCATTGTCCCTGTTGTCATTCTTAACGTCAGCAAGTCTACCTAGAACTTAGCTGTTGCTAAACTCTGGGATTCAAACTTTCTTACGCGTAAAATATATATATTTGAACATAAAATCATTAAAATAAAATACACATATAATATTTATAATTGAATTATAAATATTCTTTGGTAGTTCTGCTATTATATTTACTAAAAATTGAATTGTTACAATCATGAGTTCATTATTATATTTTATATAAATATTATTGTAACTTTATATATTAAAGTTACGCAAAATGTTCCTTTGCGTTTATTACAAGATGTAGGGGTCGAATAGCGCCCTAGCATTATACATATCAAAATCGGTAATCCAAAATCACGAAATTGAACTATGAATTTTTTTATCATAATATTTCATTTTAATGTAGATATGGTGACACAATACAATTTTCGGAAGGGCAAAAACTCTGGAAGAATGTATATAAAAATTGGTGATCCAAAATCACACAATTGAGCTATGAATTTCTTCATCACAATATTTCACTTTAATGTAGCTACGATGACACAACGCAATTTTCGAAAGGGCAATAACTCTGAAAGAATGTATCATCCAAATTGTAGAGTGACAGGAAGAAAGCTATGCAATTTGTCGGAAACTTAATTTAATCTTGTATAATCGATTACGTCTAGAAATCTGGATTCTATCTTCTCAAAAACTTTATACAATTGGCTAGGCCCCAAGGCCCAGCGGGGGAAAATCCCCAAAATTTTAACCCGAACTTCTCTCAATAATAATAATAAAGGACTTTACGTTGTAATATCGATACAAAACAAATTAAACTTGTTAAACTTGTGAATAAATTGTACGTTGGATAGCAACACCTATTTGTTTTGTATCGAACTTCTCTCTCCAGAAATTTTTTTCAACTGAACTTACTTTGAAACGAACGTCGTTTGAGATTACGTTTTGGCGAAACGAGCTAAAGAGCCGATGAAAAAGGTTTTTGCACTCGCATTACGGTTTAAAGTATCTGCGAATAGCAACAGCAGATTGAGCAGGATTTTCATAGACGCTACGGATTCTAAGAACTAGATCATGTGCTATTGGAATTTCTGTTCTGCATTCCACCGTATGGCTTCGAAACGACTTCTACTTGGGGGGTAAAATGCTCTTCTGAGATGTGTAGGTGTAATGGCGTTATCAGAATTATGGGACCAAAAGTGCACGCCATTTTAAAGGCAGAAAAATCTAGAAATATTTTTCTTTTTTATTTAGTAAAGTTGAAAAGCAATTACGCTGAAATTTAGCCAGAGGTTTGAGAACAAATATTAAAATCCAATAAATATGATTTGAAATCTGAATATTTAAGAATAAAGGTTTTATGTTTTTAATATTTAAAACTTGGTAAATATTGCTGTCAGCCTAATATTGCGATGTTTGAAAAATAAATACAAGTATGTAGATTGCTGAAAGGGAATTAAAATTATTGTTTAATTTAATAAATAGTGATAAATATTAATTTTAAATAGGAGAAATTATAAAGAATATTTATTTTACTTTTTGAGAAATAAATTTATTAAGTTGAGATTGAATTTGAAGTTTTGTTTATTTTAATAAACAAAGTATAAAATTTTAATCTATGTAAAAATTATGGTAATTTGAATGAGAAATGTTATATAATGTTTTTAACACAACACGTAGCTTACCAAAATTAGAGTTCAAATATTGAATTAAAAAGTGGAACAAATGATAAAATGTGTGTCAATTAAAAAGCTTTTGTCTTTGTAAAATAATCAATGTTATGTTTACAAATAAACAATAAACTTGTGTTTTGTATGAACAAAATAACTTTTAGATCAGAAATTTTGTCATAAGATTCGTCAACATTCTTAAAATGCTGGATTATTTATGCCTGTGCATTTAATGAATTGATACTATAAATTATGTGTACATTTTTAATGTAATATGAAAGTAATCTGTTCGGAGCATGATGACCTTTTATACAAGTTATGAAAAACTGAGTATTAGAAGTGATAACGTAGAATTATCAAGAAACTTTAAAATAAGATTTTTGTGGCCTCTTTACAAAATATGTGACTATAATTCTATTATTGATTTTCATAATTTGTTCAGTTCTATTTCTTTCTCAACTTTTTCTGTGCTAATTTCATGTTCTATTTTATTTAGGAACCTTGGATGGAAGTTATTAATCCTTTTATCTTGAAAAACAAGAACAGAATGATCAAGTTCCTTGATGATATATCGGTAAGTTTTGCCATTCTGTACTTTCTCTTTTTAGTGAATGTTAATTGTGAGGCACTTAAAACCAAAATAAACCATCTATAATAATAGAAAATGCTATTAACATGTTCCACTCTGACTCAGAGAGCCATAATTATACTAATACAGTTGTCCTTCATTATATCAGGGATGCTGATGCCAGGGGGTGCAAAATGCGATAAATCTGATTGCATGATATAACTCAGGACATTGAGATAATTAAAGATAACTTTCGAGTAAATCTCTTATATTTGTCTTACAATTTTCTTAATAAAACCAATGATTACATTTACTATAATTTAAAGAAATACTTAACCCTTAAATGCCTGGTGTTGCTTTTCGGCAACATACCCAATTTAGGCTTCTAAAATACTATTAGAATAATATTGAAGCTATAATGCCTAGTGTTCACATTTCTTTTGAAAAGGGCAGGGCACATTTACTGAAAAGGGCATTTTTTGACAAGAAAAGGGCACTTTTTGACAAGAAAAGGGCACTTTTTGACAAGAAAAGGGCACTTTTTGACAAGAAAAGGGCACTTTTTGTCAAGAAAAAAGGCACTTTTTGAAAGGAGAATTTTAAAAAGGTACATTTCGTGCCTTCAGCAGGATTATTTTCAGTGCAGTATCAAGGTGAACTGGAATTGTACTATATTTACAAGGTTTCCAGCATCATGGAAAGTGGGGAATTTAGAAGTAGTCATGGAAAGTCAGGAGATTTTTTAAAAATATAGGAAAAGTTAGGGAATTTACATTTTTTCTAAAAAGTCATGGAAACATCTGGGAGGGAAAAAATGACGCAAAATTCATCAAAATCGCAAAATCTATCAAATGATTAAAAAAAAAATCCAAAAAATTCAAAGAGCGATTACAGTAAGTCACTAATTTTGTCAAAGGATTGCGGAAATAAACAACGAATTTCTTTGCACGACCGTTTGGTCATGAAATTTTTAGATTTCGCATCTTTTCCGCGGCTCTTTGGCGAATTTTTAGTTTTTTTTTTTCAGCAATGCTTTTACGAAAATCGCGTCTTTCCCACAGGCTTTTGATGAAAATTGGGTCTTTTCCGTGGCTTTTTTAAGAAAATCACATTTTTCCGAAATTCAATTCAAGACTTTCTGAAATATCCTGTCCGGAAACAGTTAAAACCAAACCCAAAGTATTTAAAGTAAACCCGATCTGCAACGAAAAAAAATTAGCGTCCGCCCGCCCCGGGTCAGTTTCGGAAAAAATCTGGTCCCGGCCCAAAATAAATTTTACTGCGTCCCCCCCCCCCCCTCGGCTTGAAATTTTAAAAAGTCGTCTGAAGTACTTTAATCAAATAGAATTTGTAAGTACATTTTAAATCAATCTGCCCATTACAAACGTATTTACAAAAAAATTCTAATTCTAATTATTTTATTCATTTGAGATTGCAACAACCTAAAGCAATAAAAGAAAAAATGAAAACAACCTATGACCCCGCACGTGAATCCTCTCGCTTCGTTTACATGAGTCATGTATTTATGGTCTTTATCACTGCATAGTCCAGAGAGAAAAAATAGGTCATGAGGTTTATTAGAGATAGAGACGACGGAGCTAGAAGTTTTTGTTTTCATTAGAAATTAATTTTGACAGAAAATTACAGAAAAGAATCAGGTCGGACGGAATAAAAAGTAGAAAAAAGAATCTTAAAATATCTTCTAATGCTTAAGAAATTTATATTTAATCCTGCAAATTAATGGTTCTATAAATGATGAATTTTTTAAACTTGCCACCTTGGCTATACTTTTCAAAACTTTTAATGAATTAGAATTAAAATCCTGATTTTTCGTTAAATAAGTACGTATTTACGTCGAAAGCAAATATTTTCAGATACATTCACGAAATCATTTTAATCTTAGATGCATGGAATTAGCAAGTTCTCTTAGTCAGAAGCTATGAAATCGAATAGCGCTTTTATTTTTTGATAAAGAGAAAAAGTCTTCCAGAAAATATTAATTGGACGCCGTAATTTCCGGATGCGAAAGCTTGAGGAAGGTTGTTATTAGACAGCAATCGCTTATCACACTATATATAATACAGTAGAATCCCGGTAATCCGAACTAATTGGAACCGGTGCCTGTTGGGAATACAAAAAATTCGGATTACCCAAAATTTCAATAAAATTAGAAAAGAAAAAAATGTGTGCTAAACAAAATGAAAGTTATAAGTAGTCAGTAGTACAGTAAACATCTTGTAATCCGGCATCCGAAGGTCCGACATGCTATCCGAAGGGTCTGGCATAATTTTTACAATTATTTTCTGAATCATCATCATCCTTTATAGCATTTACATATTTTTTGTCATAAATTTTTAAAAAATAATTTTTTTTTAATCTGCATAGGGCAAAAAAAAAATCATGATCTATATAATTGTGTATGAAATTATGCGATCAATTAATTATGACATTTTTGTATCTTTTTGACAAAATTTGAGATTTTTTTCAATGACCAAACGAGAATTTTTGTAATTTTTTGTCGCGACTGAGTAAAGAAAATCATAATTTTTTGCTCCAATGCTTAGCAAAATTTACATATATATATATATGTATATATATGTGTTTTTCAACAACCAGTTGAAAAAATCTGCGGGTTTTTTTTTTTCCTTCCCCATCGATTGGCGTTTTTCAGAGATTGACGAAATTTGCGACTTGTTTCTTTTTCGCAACCGATTAATGAAGAACTAAATGTCTGTCGAATCTTTTAAGCGGCAAACTGACGAAATTCGCTTTTTCTCTTTCTTTTTTTTTCTGGGGGGGGGAGGGGGGCACACTTGATTGACTATACTCACGATTTTTATCAGCAACCGATTAACAAAATTTGCAATTTTTTTCTATGACTAATTGATGAATCCCACTATTTTTAATTACTGATTGACAAAATTAACAATTTTTTTTCTGAGATACATTGACTGTGAATGTATCAAAGTTCCGCATTGTTGAGTCGAGAAAAATATTTTTCTGGGATAAAACATCATCTGCAAGCAGAAATAATAATTCATAAAGAATGGAAAGCTAACCTTTTCTTTTCCATACTATTAATATATATATCTTTGATTAATTATCTGATTGCATTCAAATTATCAGAGAGTTCAAATAATAATAAATTAGGCCGCTTGCCAAATTTCTATTAAAATATAATAAGTTTTCAGAAAATTAGAACCCTCTTAAAAAAAACCCCGCTGTTAAGGTTACCCCAATACAAAGATGACATTTGCAGTTTAGTTGTTCAGATAACAGAAATGCGACCGTTATCAGCTTGCATCTGATAATGTACTACTCTATGTTTAAAGAATTTATTATTATTATTTTTTAGTCTATATCGAAATCATGATTTGTAAATATAATGCAATAAAAGTTAAGCTAGTTTTGCATATTTTCAATTTTATTGTAAATAAATTTCAATACAAATATTTAAATTGACTGAACAAATTTACTGAACAAAATAATACTTTTACTATGAACATATCCGCTAATTTTTTGCATGATTCTCCTTCTTTTTTTCTTACATCTTCCAGTAATTTCTTCTTACGATTCGATGAAGGCATATCTAGATGAATTGTATTTAAGAACCACGTGAACTAGTGGAGCAATTTTTAAACTGCAAATACAGGCGCGTTGCAATGTGGGGATACAGGACAGAACGCAGTGCGGAATGTTGAAATCTTGAATACACAATGAATTGGGGTTCCGACACCTCTTCTAGCTATGCGTGGGGAGGGTTCGATTGCCCGATTATCGTGACCTGACAAGTGAATAACTTGTTTTTCAAGCATCCTCGTGTTTTTTTCCCACTAAGAGAAAAAAAATAAGGCATTTTTTTTCAAGAAATTACGGGGTGCAAAGTACATGTTTTGAGAAATGGAGTAGGGCGCATTTTTCTCTTATAAAAAGGGCAGGGTGCGTCATTACTTATGCAAAATGGGGCAGGACGCGGCGCCCTTCGAAAAACGCATAACGGGTACACTAATAATGCCTAATGTTGCCAATAAAATACATTCTGAAAATATTATTAAATCAATTTTCAACATGTAGGTGGCAACATTTGTGCTGTTTAAGAATAAAGATAGATTTATTTTTTTAATTGTTGCTGCATGTTCTTTTTGTTTTGTTTTGAAGCTTGCGAAATACCCTATTTTGTTCTGCAGGGAGCAAATAAAATTTATTTCTTATTATAGTTCCTAAAATTCTTGTGTGTTTAATATTATAGAATTTTATCAAGGAAAATTATTTTTTCAATTAAAGACCAGTATTGCCGATTAGTAACAAACTGTTTTTTAGTCGTAAACCATACTTAAAACAAAATAGGATTTTTTAAAGTATTTTTCCCATGATTTATTTTAAAAATGAAAGCCGAAAAACATTACTACAATGACTTTTGTAAAATCAGGCATTTAAGGGTTAAAGTTCAGTTAAGTTAGAATTTACTCTTTTCCTAATGTTTTCTTTGGGTGACATGAAAAATGAAAGAACAATATATCTGAATGAAAGATAGACTACTAAATTCTTTATTTAATTAGTGTATATGTCATATCTTCTGCATTTCAACAGATTGCCACTTTTTCTTTTTTTTCCTCCCTTCTAATTTTATTTGAATTGCCTTCTTCCTCCCTCTCTATTTCAGAACACAATGTTTAGAGTAGTTTCTAGAGGCTAATATTTTACTGTAGTGTGGAATGCACAATGACAGAGTAAGCATTTAAATGTTATCCTCATAAACCCTGAATAAACACTAGACTGCCATCATACAAAAATAGTAATTTCTAAGTTAACCCTATAGTTCAGTTCTTCACTTGATTTTGGATCAATATAGTTCTAGTACATTAAATAAGCTGGTGTCCAATCGTAGGAAAGAGAGAACTTCTTAAAACACCGTAAAAATTTTAATAAATGTGCAAAGCTTTTCGAAAGAACTTTCTTCATCAGGTGCAGAGAACAGGTAAGAGAAGGCAAAAACTGAAGAAACAGCTTCATTTTATTTTTGGTTGTAACGTATTAATTGACATTAAAGCCATTTTTAATCATATTTATTTTCTGTTATTGTTCCATTCGGTCTCATAAAAAGAAACAATGAGTTAAAATTAAATACAGTTAAATTTTAATCTAAATATACATAAGACATAATTTTCAACTGTAGACATACTAAGAAAAGCTCTAAATCTCATTTAGATGATTAGATGTGTATATAAACCCAGTTCCTGCAACATTATACAAATCGCATGTAATACAAGCCTTTTTCCACTCCCTTGAAATGTGTATTGACCGGGTTTGACTGTATTTAAATTAATATATGATAATTACTGGGAAAAACATTTAAATTTATGGTCGTGTCATTGATAAAATGGCAACTATGAAATGAGAATATTAAGTTTGATAACTTTCTTACTTAAACTTCAATAATTTATCAATATTAAAAGGCAGAAAATCAACATTTTAAAATGCGCAAATAATACACAAAACAGCTGTTTCGAATCTACAAGCAAGATTCTTCTGCAGTGCGACAGAGAGCAAGGCACATTGTGCTAGAAAAAGCAAGACTGAGCATAATGACAGAGATGGTGGCTTATATACCCGATACAGGTAGGAAACGTGCCAAAAACGACCAATGAGAAGAACATGGCATGAAACAACTGAGTGGACAAGTAGAGACATCTACCAGAGAATGAAAGAAAACAAAAGAAACCAAACAAGTCGGAAATGGTATGTCAAAGATCGCAAATGAGGTGCTTTTGTACTATAACTTGTTTTATAAATATTCAGATTTTGGTGCAATAGCTGTTGCACTCTTATGCAAAAATGCATAAATACAAAATTTATTATGATTATATATATTAAATTCAGTAATACAGAAATAATATAGGACATAATCACCATAACAACCTAGAATCATTACTCATCATGGGGTATCATTGAATTAATTACATATGATAGGATTTAATAGAATGAAAACCTTTATTAATATCTTTTTAAGTTTTGATTCGATTTTCATATTTGAAATGACTTAACTTAATTCTGCACCGATTATATATGTTAAATTTCAAATCATTTGGTTGGGTAGTTTTTGTACTGTTATATGTGGACAGACACACAGACAGACTAGACAATGACTATAGGTGCTACGTATTTATATAATTACGACATTTCCCCATAGACTATAATGTAATGGAATACTTTTGAGTGTCTCTGTAAATATCAATAACATATATCAATTACAGAGCAATCCAACTATATTAACATAAGTTCGGACTGACAAGCTGAATTTATAAACACTTTTCAACTATGCTAGAAAGTGTTAAAAACATATAATAGGTTGAATTTTCACTTTCAGCAATTTATACCAATAGACAAAAGCTTACTTGAATACTTTTTTACAGACCTGTATGTTACCTGCTATCTTTGCATATACGCCACTATTTAGCTAAAATTTAATTAAGACTAAAAAATGCTTAAAACTACTGAAATCACACTTCCAGAGACTGCCATGTATCCAATTCTTTATGTGGCCCTGTATATCATTATATCTATATTCTACAAACATATCTTAGTATACTAAATGTAGTTCAGTGTAAAAATGCATAACTCATTTATAAACCACCTTTAAGCTATTATCGTACATACTCATTAACCCTTACGAATTCTTTTGTATATGCCTGTATATCATCTACAGTGTTTATACACACAACGTAATGTGCAAAAATTTAGTTAAACTTAAAAACTCATATCACAACTAAAAGTGCACTTTCAGCAATCATCACTAATATACAGTACTTCGGATATAGTATAGTATCCGAAATCTTTTGTGTGTCCCTGTAAATACTGTGCACTTTCTATTATACAGGAAGTAACTTTTAGTTAACTTCATATATCAATTCCATTACATGTGAAATAGTTTAACATAATTAAAATATGCTGCAAACAATTCTTCCCCCTATACCAGAGACGTTGAACCTATGGCATATGTGCCACTTTTGTCACGCAAAATAATAATTTTGGCACAGCTTCTCTTGTGACTCTAAATCAAGAAGTAATTGAGTAAATTGAGTAGATTACACAAAATTTGCGAAATTAGATGAGCTGATCTTGTCTAAATTTCATTAAATAAAAATTGAAAATTTGAATTGCAGCATATTAAATTCCAATTTAATTCAATAGGTCTTAGAATTTAAGACAATACTGGAAAACTATCAAAAAGGAAAGATTAGGCATTATTAGAGATGGGAATGCTCGGAAAAAAACTGGAAAAGTTAGGAAAAAAACGGTTTTTTTTTTTTGGTTTTTTTCCAAAGGGCTATTTTTCAATTTTTCCAAATTGGAAAAATTGAAATTTCATTTACAAAATAATATATTCAAAATTTCGTAATAGCTACATTCTGATACTTTTTATTATATTTATTTTTATGTTAAGTGTCCCACATGAAAACATTAATGTGGAAGATCTGATCTCTAAGCAAAAATCTGTTTAAGAAAACTCAAGTCCTTTAAAGGAATTTTCATCAACTTTTTCATCAACACAAGACACTTCACAAAATGTTTTCTCTTAAAAATAGACATTTCAGAAAAATTTTCAATCTTTAATCTGAACCTTTCACAAATGATTCAAGGGGGAAAAAATCAACATATAACAGCCCACATTACCAATGAAACTTATCTAGTTGTATATAAGTATGAAAAACTTTATTAACTAAAATAGGAACCTAAATATAACGATATTTTCTAATTTACCAAATTCTGATTACATTTTTACAGGTATATACAAAAGTTCACAATTTAGCAAAAACAGGATTGCATAAAAAAAATCTAAACAGATTTCTGGTAAGATAATTAAATGCAACTTCTGTTGTTAAAAATGAAAATTCATGTGCAAAATTATTTCAATAATATGTCAATTAATGGAAATGGTAAAGTTGAAAATTTAACATAAAATCTGAAACGTGCATTTATTTTTAACGTCATAGCTGCTGTTAATCATATAAGCAGATGGTAAGATAAAATTTAACTAATTAGAAAAAAAAATCTTTTTAGTAACAACATGCATTTGAAATTACTTACTCTTTTCTTCCTTTCTTTCTTTTCCTTAAATATAGATTTTCAGACTTATTTAACTGTGCATATTTTTTTTATATAAATATATACTAAATAAAGTTTTCAAAAAAAATTTAAGCAATTTCCAGTGCAAAATTTTTCTTAAAGCAGTTTTTAATCTTATTAAAAAATACGCTTGTTTTTATAACTTTCATATTAAAGAGAGAAAAAACAAACTTTTTTAGTTTCCAAACTCACGAACTTATTACAAAATGTATTGTTATGTTTATTTAATTATTCACCCTGAGTCAGAATCTGAATTACCTGATTCTGCACTGCTGGTAAATGACCACTCTGTTTGCATAATGGGCTCTTCATTGAATAGGTCTAAATTCCAGCGGATAGCTACAAGTTTTTCAACATTTGCTGTAGTTAACCTGTTCCTCAACTTTGTGTGTATGTTACCAAATGCTGACCAATTCCTTTCACATGCTGCTGATGTTGGTGGAACTTGTAGTAACTGGGAAGCAAGTGGGTTGAGTGGTTGTACAGTGCTAAGTACAGACCACCAACTAGTAGGGCTAATGTGTCTGGCTGATTCCCATATTGATTTTCTGCTCCAAAAACAAGACTAACTTCTGTATTCTGGCACATTTGACATAACTTTTCCGATATCTAATCCAAGATCATCTGCTTTTTTGTGATGTAATCAAAAGCACTACAAATCTCATTATCTGACAGACACTGCCCCTTATAACGTGGATCTAATAAATTTGCTGCAGCATGGATTTCTTAGCAGCAAATTAGTTTCCTTCTTTCTAAAAATTTCATGATATTTTTTTCTTCCTGAGAATTTAAAGGGTGAAGTAATTAAATTGCTACTTATTACATCTGCTGTATTCGACCAAAGTTGAGAAACATCAGACAGCAAAGCATGATTTGACTCTGATTTTGTTATAGCTAGAGCTATATAGGCTTTAAAATCTTTAATGAGTTTTGCAACGGCACCCAGAACACATCATTATCTAATATTAACCGACAGATTTCTTTATCCATATTTACGTCTTTCATTATAGCAATTTCTTGAAGAGACTGCTTTCCATTTTCCAGACTCTCAAACATGATTACAACTCCATTCCTTCTTGTTTTACTCGGTAACTTGAGAGTTGTTGCTTTACTTTGCCAAAACTTTTTATACTTTGTTTCAGTCTAGATAGATAAACTATACCGAAACTAAATATATTCTTTGCAGGAAATGAAAATTATAACAGTAAGAAAGGAAGATGTAATATTGTATAAATATACCAATTTTTAAACAAAGGAAGATTTGAATTATGATATGTATAATAATGACAGAACTGCAACAATTTGTTTCTTTTAAAGTGGCATCATTTATACACTTAAAAGTCAACATAATGTAGATGGGATGTATAATACATTTGTTTTCAAACTGTAGAGATATTGGCTGTAACTTATGAGGTTTTTTATTTGTTTTTTAAATTAGCTCTATTGGTAAATAAACAAATAAAACTGAAAAATCATTTCTACATACACATGATATGACAAACAATAGTGTTAAATAAAGTATGAATGCCACCGTGAATGTTCTGAGACTACAGAAAAACTAAACTTTTAAAAACAGACCTTGCCCTTTAAATCAATTTTTCCAACTTTTCCAGAAAAAAACTGGAAAAAAAAGTTTTTTTCCACCACTTCAACTTTTCCAGAAAATTTACATCTCTAGGCATTATTAAAGATGCCGATGATAAAATTATGACAACTTGGAATTTATTTCAGACCTGATTAAAGAAACTAATGTTTGCCGTTTTAAGTTTTTCTGCCTATCAGTCAATATTTTCGTAAATGAATAATAAAGAATTAAAATAGAAAGCACTTGTCGGATAACTCCAGTTCATTTTGCATTCTGTTAAAATGAACCTGATATTAAGATGTAACAACAGAAATCGCATTAATTTTTTTTTCTGATATAGATTTGTTTATATAATTTTTATACTTTAATATCTACCAGTATGTTCATAAATATTAATAAAAATATGTTAAGTAATTTTAGTTTGTTAATTTTTTTTCTGCTAAATTTGTTTTTAGTTGGCACGTCGTGGAAATGTAAAATAATTTTGTACAAATTTTGCCGCGCAGCAACAGAAAGGTTCGCCAACCCTGCCCTATACCGTTATATAGAGCGGAATTCTTTTGTGTGGACCTGTAAATGAATAATAAAAATTCTTTGCACTGCATATTCTACAGAATGTACATTTTAGTACACTTACTTTATAAATGCAAATCAATTTCATTATGTTCGAAAGGGTGTAACATTATTAAAATGCACTTGAAACTATTTTTTCCCATTGCTGTAATATAACAGAATACTTTTGACTGTCTCAGTAATTGAACTATACATGAGGCTTTCATAAAATTTGAAAAGACTTGATAAAATTCTGCAGCAATTGTATATATTCAATTTCAAACCATTTGGTTTGGTAGTTTTTGCACTTTTATATGCAGACAGACCCCGGTAGCAGAAAGTTCCTGACGGGTGACGTGCGTCGCAAATTTTCTTTTCCCTTTTGCAGATTTTTTTTTTTTTTCTATTGGATCTTTTTCCAACTTTATATTATGTTTAGTTCTTTATTATTTATTATTAAAACTTAAGATTATTATTAATAAAAATGAGTAAAATGCTTAGAAACATTAAAAGTAAACGATTAATTAATTAAAGGTTCATTTGTACCTAAAAAGGGAAATTAAATTAATGCTTTCCAAATACTTGGAAAATCAGGAGTACTAGATAAGTCACTGACTAAGGAGTGAGAACTTTTAATGATATGGTAAGCTTCCCAAAAATCAAGATCAAGGTTAGAAGAACCTTTTTTGATAATGGTATGTGGGAAAAAGGTTGAATGTATGTTGAAAAGACCAACAATGTTGAGCAGTAGAAAAACATTTAAGCTTTTAACATAACCTCATGCTCTTTTTAACAAAAATCTAAGAGCATGTTTTGTCTGACTAATATAAGAAAGACCACACTGGCAAGTGATTTGGTAAATATCCTGGTTATCTATACGATCAATAGTGTGTTTCAGATTTTTTTTCTTTTTCACTCTCCAGTAGATGTCTCGTCTACTTATTTGTTTCATGCTTCTTTCTTGTAAATGGTTTTTTTTTTTTTTTTTTTTGGACATGTTTTCTACTCATATTGGGTATAAGCCCTTTCTGTCGTTATGTCCAGTCTTGCTTTTTCTAACACGCTGTACCTTGCTCTCTGTTACACTGAAGAAGAATCTCGTTTGTGGATTCGAAAGTGTGTGTGGCTGTTTGCTACTTTTTTGTGTATTATTTGTGCATTTTTAAACATTGTTTTTCTGCCTTTGAATATTCTTGCACAAATTTGCTATTTTTATAATTTACCAATATTCAAAATAATAAAATGTATTTTCTATATAAATTAAAAGTTCCCAATAATCAATTTCATTTAACTGAAATAAAAATAATAAAAAAAAAATCACTAATCTATATTTGAAGAAACAGCAAAATATGTTGCACAAAACACTTTTATTTGACAAAAACACAATTTGAAAAAAGATGGCCATCCAATACATGATATCTATTGTGATGTTAAATTTTCTAAGTAAAATCATTGCAGAATCTCTAATGTTACTCTTGATGATCTCTTAAATTATTAATTTTTTAACATATTTATTTGGATTAATTTATTTTAATGCAGCTGATAATCACAGAATATTATTTATAATTAGGTACAGAATTGTTATAGTTAAAAGTTTGTTGAGTGAAGTTCAGTAAAATGAAAGATTGGAAATTATGATCCGAAGTCTTTTAAGTCAGTCAAGAATTCCTAATAAAAGTTCTTTTAGTTGAATGGGAATGGTTTTTTCCATACGATGATCCTTGGGTGATTGAAATTGCCGTGTTACCGGTTCACTTCAGTTGGAAGTAGCCAGAGTTTAATATAAAATCCAGAATTATCTTAACAACTTACGTTTTTTCACAGCAATGAGTTAGGTTGCAAAAACATGTCAAACATATATCTTATCTTCAAATTTTATATTTCAAATCTGATATTTATAGAAAAATACAATGAAAAGTTATTTATGAAATGAAGTTAACAAAGCTTGCCAAATTGAAAAATATAAACAAAAAGAGTGGTCCCTCAATAAGTTGAAACAGTGTAAGTTTATCAATAAATTTCTATTGGTTGTGATGTATGAAAATCTGTAGAAAACTATAAATTAAATAATGCCCATTTACACAATGTTGGAATGGAATAAAGTTGAAGACCATCTGCTCTCATATAAACAATTCACGAACATTGACACTTTTTCTCAAAATAAGAACTCGTTGTACTCCCATCTTTTATGTTATAGAACTCTAAGCGACTCTCTGTTACGCAAAATTTGAGGCAGATGCTAAACCCCTTTTTCCACAGCATGCTCTCCAGTCTGCTACTTTTCTTGAAACTCATCAAAGAAAAGTTCCAGCTTTAGAAAAGTATGTTGGAGAGATGCTCAGTACAAAAAGAGCCAATGAAAATTGCCTAAAACTTGCATTCACACTGGCAATCATCCATAACCAACCTAAACAAAGTTAATAATCACGATTTTAATCATAACCGCATTTGCAGTCACTGAACTCTGTAACGAGCTCGGATACTGCTGATTCAAGATGGAGTAATAAGAATATGTAATGTAATTTAACACATTTGCTGCTATTAACCACTTCAATGGCGACAGGTATGGGGAAACAGTGCTTTTATTCCCGAGCCTTCTCTGTGTAAATGGTTATGTGGTTAAAAATATTTTCATCCTCAGATGCCGGATTACAAAAGTCTTTTAATGATTAAAATGTTCCTTATATTTTACTAGTAAAAGAAAACCAGAAAAACAAAAAAACATATTTTCCTATTTAGTGCGGTTCATGCTTCTCTAATGTGCATAAACAACTTCTCCGTTCAATGACTAAAGCCACACTAAAAACAGAGTATATAACTTATCATAGTTGATCGATGCTCCAGAGTATCGCCGACATACAAAGAGGACGCGCTAGCACGTTGGTGGCAGCTAACGTGTTAAATACATTGTTTTTATATGAGGAGGAAGGTTAGTAAAAAATTAACAAAATTTTGGTTACTGAGTAGAAATATTTATTTAAATCCAATAAATATATGTAGAAGTTTTTGTTTGTAAAATGCTAATTTATTAGCTACTTGACTAAATAGATGTTGGAATAATAACACATAAACTTTAATACAATTCTATACAGATAAATTTAGTTCACTTAGTCGATAGCTTATTTAAATACATTACACTTTTGACACAAAACCTATGAATTATTTTCCTTCGAATAAGCCACTTAGGCCTAATAATACCTCCTTTGGCATTGCAAAAGTCGATGCTTGATGAACAACATAATTTTATAGACTGACTCTTTCCAATCTTTGAATATATCCAAACATTGATCTCGTGATTGTGAATTTTCATAACTCGTGCTTTGAAACCGTGGATAATAAAAATATCAGAGCGTCAGTTAATTTACTGATCATGCACGTCATAAAGAAAATAAACGATGTTTAAATTTAAATCTTACAAATCGGTCATCCTGACATGATGGCGTCTCGACATCAGCATCTTGGCTTATTATTTTTTTATGCTTAAACAGCTAAACTTTGGAAACTTTTATGTATTTTTCTGTCACATAAAATTTTATCGTTGTTGATTACTTGTTCAATACACATACACTTAATCTATTTTACTTATCCAGGAGTTTAACCCATAGACCATGGTTTCATGTATTCGGCTCTGGTTGACGTCTTTCCTGGACCTTCATGATCTCCTACTTTCTCTACTTCATACCGATCATGATTCTTGGCTGCCATTATTTCATATGGCCCTAAGTATTTTTCTTTAAGTTTGATAGCATTGCCAAATTGCCTTCTCTTTATGGCGATGATATCTCGTATTTTATATTTTCATGGCTGTTTTCTTTTCTTATCAAACTGCACCTTGTTTTCTTCTTGTATTTTGAGTATATGTTTCTTTGCTTCTTCTCTCATGGCTTCGCATTCTTCCATAATACATTCGGTAAATTCTTCTTCCAAAATCTTCTTAATGTTTTGCATGTCACTATCTTTCGTCTTAACTCCTGTCATTAATTCGAATGGACTATACTTGGTGCTTCGTGTTACTGTGCTATTGATAATTCTTTGTAATTTTGGTACATATTTATCAGGGTTCGCAAAGCTGGGCCCAGTTCGAAAAAACCCAGTGGGTTTTTTCAGAATGGGCCCACTTGAAAAAGCCCACTAAAAAACCCATAATGTGGGTTTTTTCAATTTTCAGAAATAGTTAAACGTTTAAACAACATATACATTTAATGAATTTAAGTCATTTCAGTTAACTTTGAAAAAAAAAATTATATATAAAAGCAGTTACATACACACCTGAAGTAAAATAAAAATGTATTTCAGCACATTGAAATACTTTACTAACATAGAACCTAGTAGGCAACATACATAGTACATAATTATAGGTAAAGGTATAACATTACATAAGTATGTCTTTATTTTATATAAAAAAAAATTCAAGTCATCTATATTCATGGAAATAAAAAATATGTATTTTTACTTTCTTCTATCGTTACAAGAAGTATTTGATTCATGAAAAACTTCGGCTTCTAGTTTATGATGGATTGATACATTTTAAAAAGGTCCTGAAGACAATTTGATGCTTTTTAGAAAATGTGTCTGTATGTGAAAAACATTTTGTGGGTGCACTATCTCAATAACTAATGTACAGAATTTCACAAAACTTTAGATTGAGTTAGACCTTGATGTAAACTAGTGCTGATTAGTTTTCGGTGTATATTGTCCAACAGGTGGCGCTGCTATGCTGCATTTATCTCAATTTTTGCAATAGCTTTATCTCAAGAACTAATGCACAGATTTTCGTAAAACTTCAGATTCAGTTACAAGTTAGTAAGTTTTGCTTATTAAGTTTTAGAGCATATCGCACAACAGGTAATGCTGCTATGCTGCATTTTTCGCGATTTCAGCAATAACTTATCTCAAGAACTAATGTACAGAATTGAATAAAGATTTAGATTCAGTTAGACCTCCAGCACAACAGTGGCGCTGTTGTGCTGCATTTATCTCACTTTTTGCAATAGCTTTATCTCAAGAACTGATGATGGATTTTCATCTAACTTCAGATTCAGTTAGACGTTGACGTAACTGTTACTGATCGATCAGGTTTTGTTGTAAATTGCACAACAGGTGATACTTATATCTCCTTGTTAAATACATCCAATTCAATGAACCTATATTTAACAATCCTCGTGATGGGCATAAATTGTAATTTAATTTTGGCACTGTGATAGCGAATTTTGAATTATTAACATGCATGAGATAGAAGAAAGTTTTGGGATTGGCACATCCGACTAGTTTACCCCTTTTTTTCTTCCTATATATTTTAATATTCTATTCATTATTTGATTTTAAAGCAAATTAACAATTTTATATCTTCTATTATATTTAAAACTAATTTGTGTGAAACACTGACACTTAATTTAAATTCATATAATTTATACAATTTATAACTTGTAAAATACCATTACAATTATATTGTATATAAGGGAACAGTGTATTTTTTTAATGTATAGTGTATATAATATAAATAATATAGTATAGAATAATGGAACTACGCATATATCATACTTTTGAAAAAACCCGATTTTCCCCGGGGAAAATTGGGTTTTTCATGAAAAACCCATGTGGGTTGGGTTTTTTCAAAAAAAAAACCCAGGTTTTTGCGAATCCTGATATTTATACCACTTGGATTCGTCATTATATACTTCAGGTTGAATTAAAGTTTTTCCTGTAGATCTTGTTGCGTCATTATTTTTCTCTTCTTTAACATTTTTTGTATTATTTTCAATAGGATTATCTTTTATTTTCTGATCAGAATTGTTTTTGGACTTTTTCTTTCTAATCATTTTTCTTTTAGGTCTTTTTCTATTCTTTTTGTGTTTAAAATTATTAGTATCTGCACAAATAGTCATTGAACAGGTATTATTTTCTATTTTCTTCTCAGTGTCTTTACTTTCGGATCTCTTCTGTCCAGTGATGACGAATTTATCGGTTTCTTTTTCCTTACTCGGGATCACAGGTGCCGAAAAATCTGAGGCACCCCATCTGATAATGTCATTATCTAAATACTGTCGTATTTATTTATGGATGATTTCCTGCTCAATTAGAGAGAATCTCTTTGGACGTTCACAGAAAGGTTTTTCATCTGCCAGCAGTGTTTTCATGTTTAATCCAGTATCCTTTGTTTTGTTTCGTTTGCAGGATTTTATTAATCCTTGTATTTTTTCTCTGTTAGATAAGTTTGTAGTATGAGTCAAATCCATTCCGTTATTTTCACAGTTGATATTATCCATAACTTTCCAACTTCGATTATTGCTGCTTATACTTAATGTGGCTACTTCATCTGTTTTGGAAGGGACTTTATTAATTTTAATGTATCCTACTCGTACTGTATTGTCGTTTATTATTCTAGCAACATCTTCCTCTACTTTTAACGTCAAGCCTTCGATTGCTTTTCTACCTATTATTAGAGCATAGTCAGTTTCTTGTACCACGTAAAATTTATCCTGTATTTCTATACCATCTACATAAATTTTATGCAAGAAAAAACCCGTTGGTTTAATTTCTTTTCCACCTATTCCCGATATAGATATGTTGTCGCTGGTTAATTTTGGCGCGTTTATTGCACTATGATATCTTGAATTGGCGATTGAAATATCACTCCCTGTATCAATTATTATGTTTGTTTTTATTCCTTGAATATCCAGGATTCTTCCTTTCTTACCATTTAACGTGCCCATATTAACTAATTTTCTTTGCGTGTTTTGGCTCCAATCTTGGTATTTAGTTTCTCGCCAATTTTGATTACGTTGCGGGTTATAATTTGAATAATCTTGTTGTGTTTTATTCCCCATGGTACATTTCCAACTCACGTGACCAGATCTGCCGCAATTATAACATATTATATGCGCCCCGTTTCTTCCATGGTTCACATTGTGCCTATTGTCAACTTGCAGCCTTTTCAAATTGACGTAGTCAGCCACTGTTGATCGTTTATCCTCAAAACTCCCACTTGTATTCCTTATAGCTTGTTTATTGCAAACCCTTCGTGCCGTTTCGTAAATATCTAATTTGTTTACTAATTCGTCTATCTTTTTTATCACTAACAAATCCTCTGCAAAATGTGTCTTTGTTTCTGCAGGTAAATTATGCCTAATTTGATTAACTACAATCAATTGCGATAATTCCTCGAAGCTATCTATTTCAAGACCGTCAATCCATTGTTTAAAATGCACTGTAATCTCATAAGCGAAATCGCGCCAATTTTCCGATTGCTCCGTTTTAAGTGAGAAAAATTTTAGCCTAAACTCTTCTGGAGATAGTTTGTATCGTTTTAAAAGAATACTTTTTATGTAATCATAATCATGCATTTCGGGTACACTCTCCCTCGTTATTATGTTAAGCACATCTAATGGCATTAGGTTAATTAAATAGTTGACCCACTCTTTTTTATCAATGTCCGTCTGTGACATTTGTCTTTCGTACGTAGCCAAATATAAACTAATATCATTTGTACCATCATATTTTGTTAATAATCTGAGCAATTCATATTGCTTACCTGTATTTGTTCTTGGGTTCATATCGACGTGTTGTTTTGAATTTTCCTGTAGTTGAATTTTCTTAATTTCAAACTCTCTTTCGCGATCTTTTTCTTACAATTCTATTCTCCATCTTCTCTCCTCCATTTCCATCTTCAGTTTCTTTTCTTCAATCTCTGCTTGTGCCTGTAGTTTCTTTTCTTCAATCTCAGCTTTTTCTTTTCTAACCTTCTCTTCAATCTCAGCTCTTTCTTTTCTAACCTTCTCTTCAATCTTGGCTTTTTCTTTTCTAACTTTCTCTTCAATCTCAGCTTTTTCTTTTTTAGCCTTCTCTTCAAGCTCAGCCTTTTCTTTTCTAGCTGTCGTAATTACTTCTAAGCAGTCCTTTATAAAATCTTCGTCGAAATCCTCCCAGCTTTTAATTAGTTTTATTAGTATATGGATCGTCGTTTTTTTCTGGTGTTTCGATTCTGCATTCCTCGCAAAGATTTATTATATCAATTCTTTTAGCCTTGTTTAGGGTTCCCATACCTATTTTTCAATATTGTACTTGACAAGTACAATCACAGTTTTTACGCTTGTATTGCTAATTCACAGTCCAACCTTTGGCATTAGTAATTTACATCAATTTTGTTCTGATTCATATTTGACTAACTTATTTTGTTGCTTTGCATAAAATCCCAATTATTTATTGCACTATTAGTTGCTTAAGATCCTGGCACCGAGCCCCCAAATTTTTAGAAGTTTTTGTTTGTAAAATGCTAATTTATTAACTACCTGACTAAATAGATGTTGGAATAATAACACATAAACTTTAATACAATTCTATACAGATAAATTTACTTCACTTAGTCGATAGCTTATTTAAATACATTACATTTCTGACACAAAACCTATGAATTATTTTCCTTCGAATAAGCCACTTAGGCCTAATAATGCCTCCCTTGGCACTGCAAAAGTCGATGCTTGATGAACAACATAATTTTATAGACTGACTCTTTCCAAAATTTTGAATATATCCAAACATTGATCTTGTGATCATGAATTTTCATAACTCGTGCTTTTAAACCATGGATAATAAAAATATCAGAGCGTCAGTTAATTTACTGATCATGCACGTCATAAAGAAAATAAACGATGTTTAAATTTAAATCCTACATATATTTTAAAGCCGAAATAATTATTTAATAAATGTTAGAATGCGATTTTTTAGCACTTAGCTTATGATTGCAAAATTTTTAAAAGGATTTTTAGGAACATTTCGTTTTATTTGTAATCTTAAAATGATAAATATTATTTTGAACTAATAAATTATAAATGTTTGATATTGATTTTTAGAAGAGTAATTTACGTTTTTAAAGCAGTTAAACTTTGATTTTGATAAATAAATAACGAATAAACAATGAATGAAACATTATTAACATACAGCAAAATATTTTTAAGCTAAAAGTTTGGGTTTTTTTTTTTTTTTTCTCTCTCTCCATGAAGCACTTTAATGCATTTCTAGTTAACATCTTCTTGCAAAATCTCTTTTATACTTCTATAAAAATAAATTATCAAACCTGAAAATGAATTGGAAGTTTTTAACAACAAAAAATATTAAAATTTTGATTGATTGCTTTTCTTTGTCATTTAACTTTTAAGGGGCAGATTGAGTGATGTTAGTTATCTGATTTATCACTGAACCTATCAAAAACATTTTATTTCTTTCAAACATCTAAAATTCTTATTTTTTGTGGTTAAATCAGTTTTCAATATTTTTCAAAAAAAAAAAAAAGCATGTGGCTATGAAGGATTATTTTATTATTTAAAGTGAAATTGTTTTATTTCTAATGAAAATATGTTCTTTATTGTAAAGTATTATGATTAATCAGTTGTGTATCATTGCTTTCAAAAAGGAATTTCTAAAAAGTAGCCAGTAATTTTGGTTGCTTCAAAATTATTCTCTCAATTCGTGAAAGATTGAAAAAGCAGTCTATCTCTAGTGTATATTAAGTTAATATTGGTTGTAAATCAGTATGGAAACTACAAAAGAAACATCAATCTTCTTTCAACACAAGAAAAGTACGGTGTTTTAGCTGTGAAAAGTTTATTCTTGTAAGGTTTTTTTCAGTCATCAATGTATTGTATTGTAATAAAATATATTGCTTTTCTTCTGAGAAAATGTTTGTAACACAATCTCTCATTTAATTAATCCATTATAATAGAATGTTCCTGAGCGACCAGAACCAGAAGAAACGTTCTCTGGAGATCCTGCTCGAGATTTAGCTACTATTCATCACATTTGTGCCACTCATAAAGAGGAACTGCAGAATTTAAGTCAAAATAGGGTAAGTGTAAGCTTAGTTTTACATAAGTTATTGCACCTATGAATATAAGAAAGCTATAATAATAATTAAATAAGATTCACTATTATTGTTGTTAACTGACATGGACTATCTTATCTCGTCCATAGGCGTACAGTTATATGGGCCCGTGGGGCTCGGGCCCCTCCAATAATTTTTTCAGATGGGCTATATTTTTTTATGCCAACTGACATAGAAAAAAAACTCAGATTTTGGAATTTCATATAATTTACAAAAGTTTTTAGCGTATAATGTTTTCGATGGATAATTGTTCTTTTTTCTAAATTTGCTGTTTACTTTTATTCTTTGTAAACAAGTAAAAGAACTCAAAAATTTTAGCGTGGCGTATGAGGAAAAAACTAAGCACTCTCCATGGTGAGTTTTTCTTCCTTCTTTGGACACTGAGCAGGGCACACTTTCTGGGAAGAATTTCTTTTTCTGATTCAGCGTTATAGGGCAATAAATTCATGTTTTTAATGGGCAACAAATGGTGTCCGATATGATCTGATTAGAGCACAGATAAGATGGTTCGCCGTTTCCTGAACCTACAAAGAAAGTGGCTCCAATTTACGAGTTTTGAAGAACTCTGGAGGGAGGGGGGTAGAGGAGTCAAGTTTTGTTGTAAATGATGAAACTAGAAGCTAGGCAAGAAGAATCACCAGTGTCTCGAAAACGTAGAATGTAAAGGGAGAAATTCTTTGTCTCTAAATGATCCATAAAGTTCATATTTATTAAAATAGACCAAATCTATCAAGCGGTCTCTCTGTAGTAAATGACGATTCGCCAAGATCTGGCAACATTAAACAGTATATAATCAGTTGTTCTTATTCGGGCCGATCAAGAAACCCTTTCTCAGGCCCATATTCTTCCATTAATATCAGGCTGAGTAGGGACCGGGTCTAATTTTTTTTTTTTTTTTTTTTTTGTAAACCTGGGCCAGGCCATTTTTTTTCCGTGCCGTTTCGGACTGACATTTGATTCGATTTTTGTGATATTTTCAAACTTTTCGATGTTCATATGAAAGTATCTGTACATGCGCATTCATGGCAAACACAGCAGGGCCACTTTTTCGTGCGCAACACTGTAGTATTTATATTATACATTTATACACTAACTAGCTGACATGCCCGGCGTCGTACGGTCCATCAAAAAATAGTACGAAACACAAAAAAACTAAAAAAATCATAATAAAAATTCGCGAAAAATTAAGAAAAAGCTGTACGAATTTCAAATAAATTTAAATGAAAAGAAAACAAAATTTACTATTTGGGCTAGAAGATAATCGGATTCCTTTTACTAATTTGGAAGAATTAGGCAAATCTCGAAAAATCGCTAAAAATTCAAAAACCGCATATGATAAACTTTTGTTATTAAGGGCTTAAAGATTAAAACAGGATTCCTTTTACGAATGTAAAAAAATGGCCGCGGAATGCGAAAAATCTCTGAACTGTTATATGAGACTACTCATATAACCAAGTGCCATGAAGAGATTAATTCTACTTCGAAAAAAAATCTCCTCATTTGCATGATTTCTAATACACCTTTTTACTAAGCAGAGTGAATTTTCATTCAGCACAAATTGGAAGCATCAGCAAGAAAAACGATCTTTTATTTGCATAGAAAAATGACCATGTAATGCAGTAGGTGAGAAACTAAATGATGACAAAATGTTTAAGATAAAATACCAGCTTTATTAAAAATCATTAATGTAAAAATATCTATATTGCATTTAAAACAGACATTCGTATTTCTCAAATAATATCAATTCATAAACTGTAGACTAGGAAAACTTTAACCACTCAGGAGCTTATTCAAAAGAACGTAAATGTTCATTAAAATACGATTAAACATCTTGACTTAAACTTTCTATTTCATTGAAGAGCATTTGAATAAACATACTCGTATACTTAAAGATAGATTAAACATATGTCGTAAAAATAAGTGAGTCACTTTAAGAAACTAAAGTTCCATAAACGGTATCAAAAATTATTCATGGTCAGAAAAATAAATATATCTATTACCGACACGATACTCTGTCGAGAAAATCCATCCATCTATCCATTAACAGCTGTAAAAAGAAAAAAAAAAACTACATTGTGGGGTGAATCAGACAGGAGTACCAAACGAAGCCAAGCTTTGAAACTGCCACGAATCTATTTATAGTTCATGGGAGGATCGAGACACGCGCCGTGAAAACGGAAGTAGGAAACTCCCCTTGCTCCAGACAACGTCAGAGGAAGTTATGGCGATCATATGTGCTGAAGCGGAAGAGCGATCTTGCAGGCAGACGACGTCACCGCGTGGCAAAGTTTGACATACGAATCAGTCTCAGGAAAGATTGTTGTCAAAGTCGGCTGAAAGGATTCGCGATGTACGAAAAATACAAAACGGCAAAGATGGTTAAACTTTTAAAATAAAGAAACCAGGAAAAGATAGTAAGTAGAAATAAGAGACTTAATAAATAAACTGTTTAGAAATATTGTAGTTGAAAATAAAACCAGGAACATAGGGGATAAGAAAAAATATGGGTATATGGCTAACACTTCCCCCCCCCCCCCTCCCCTCTTATCACCTCTGGATTACCCATAGGTAAAAAAATTATCCATTAACATACTTCCGGAAAGGTAAAACTTAAAACTATCGTCAATATTGTCCAATCCTAAAAAATCAAGCAGTTGAAAAAAAAAACTAAAATAAAACTAAAAGTAAGAGAAACCTACCAAAGTAAACCGAGAAAAATTAGCTCCAGAGTGATTTACTGTCAAACTTCTTTAGTAGCATAAAACATTGTTTCACAAAGCCAGCAACATGTTAAATACACATATTATGAAACAAACATGATCAAAGATCAAATATTACATGTTAAACTTATTTCGATAGATAACTATTCATCATATAAACATGTTAATCCAACATTAATCCAATAACATTAACTTTTAAACATTAAATTTTCTTAACAATTTGAATAAATTAATAACACAATGACATCTTAAATGCTCAATATGAAAAATACATTACAAACAGGAATTCATTAATTTCGCATGCAAAAGAAAACTTCATTGGTAATATTATATAGAAGATTAGATTCATCTAAAGTCCAATAATAATCAGTTGAAGTTTACATTGAATATAATTTCAAGGTCAATCTAAATCAGTTTGAAAATTTGTGCTTGTTACAATTTTAATTTATACATAAGTTCTTCCACATGCCTGTAAGACATTACGTGAATTACAAAGATCTTCCACATGCCCACAGGACATTTTGTGACTACAGCAATTGACCTAAAGTTACATGGTAACTATAAAACAAAAAGTTAAACATAACATAATACAAACATAATATAATACAACACATAATACAAATCATAAACCCATTCATACGTGGCGCCACGATTTTTCATTCTCACATTAAAGATACCTGTAACAATAGGACAAGAACTGTTACTGAACATTGTAACTTCATCTAATTGCACTACACAAAAAGAAATCTGATTTAACCTTTTAGAATATTAAAATTTCAATGCCAAATGATTCAAGATTAGAGTTTTTTTTTTTCACTTTAAACTACAACCAAAAATTCTCGCTTGGGCCAGCCCTTTGATTTCTACCTAGAATTAAACGTGAAAAATTCAAAAATGACTGTCATAAATTTACATAAGATACTAGCAATTTCAATTTCTTAAACATACAATAAGTTACCAAATACATAATATATATGCGACACAGATATTGAATATTAACCTTTAACACATGATTCCAATACAAAAATTCAAATACAATACAATCATTTAATTTCAGTATGCATATAAACACAGAAAACACTTCCACATTAACAATTAAAAATACTTTCAATGAATTTTCTCAATTCAAACTTGGTGAGGGGCTTTGTAAGGACATCTGCCACATTTTCCTTACTACGTACAAAGCACAGGTCAAAAATATCTTCGCTCACCAAATCCCGTACAAAAAAATAATTTCACATCAATATGATGGCTTCTATGGTTTTCTATTGGTGACCTGACAAAATCTATAGTTGCCCGGTTATCAACATATAGGACTGATTTTATTTTCTCTTCCGTGACAATCCCCCTTTCATAACATTCATTCAATATTCTATCAAACCAGATAAGTTCCTTCGTGGCTTCTGTCATGGCAATGAACTCTGCTTCCATGGTTGATAAACTAACACTTCGTTCTTTGAAGGTTCTCCAAGAAATGGGCGAGTTCCCCAAGAAAACAATCTGACCGCCTAACGAAGTCCTATCATCTCTGTTAGATGCGAAATCAGCATCAGAAAAAGTAATTAATTGGTTTTTGTCACAAGTGAGTTTAAGAGTTAAATCTTTAGTATGTTTGACATAACCCAGTAACCGGAGCAAACCATTGCCAGGATCTGATTGGAACTGACTAAAAATGTTAATGGCATAACTTATGTCAGGACGGGTTCTGTTTGCGATAAAAGAAAGGCAACCTAATATACATCGATATGGCAACTGCAACATTTCTTTCCGTTCTTCATCGGTTTTGGGACAATCTGATCTAGAATAAAAGATCAAAAGAACGTAAATGTTCATTAAAATATGATTAAACATCTTGACTTAAACTTACTATTTGATTGAAGAGCATTTGAATAAACATACTGGTATACTTAAAGATAGATTAAACATATCTCGTAAAAATAAGTGAGTCACTTTAAGAAACGAAAGTTCCATAAACAGTATCAAAAATTAATCATGGTCAGAAAAATAAATATATCTATTACCGACACAATACTCTGTCGAGAAAATCCATCCATCCATCCATTAACAGCTGTAAAAGGGAAAAAAAAAAACTACATTGTGGGGTGAATCAGACAGGAGCACCAAACGAAGCCAAGCTTTGAAACTGCCGCGAATCTATTTATAGTTCATGGGAGGATCGAGACACGTGCCATGAAAATGGAAGTAGGAAACTCCCCTTGCTCCGGACAACGTCAGAGGAAGTTACGCCGATCGTATGCACTGAAGCGAAAGAGCGATCTTGCGGGCAGACGACGTCACCGCATGGCAAAGTTTGACTTACGAATCAGTCCCAGGAAAGATTGTTGTCAAAGTCGGCTGAAAGGATTCGCGATGTACGAAAAATACAAAACGGCAAGGATGGTTAAACTTTTAAACTAAAGAAACCAGGAAAAGGTAGTAAGTAGAAATAAGAGACTTAATAAATAAACTGTTTAGAAATATTGTAGTTGAAAATAAAACCAGGAACATAGGGGATAAGAAAAAATATCGGTATATGGCTAACATGAACAATGCATAAAAATTTGCAAAAAATTCAAAAATTGCTGTATGAATTTCAAATAAACTTTATTGAAAATATAACAAAATTTAGTTTGGCATCCAATTCCTTTTATGAATGTCAAAAGGTGGAATCGGAAGGCTAACATTGCATTAAAAATCGATAAAAATAAAAAATCGCAGAGGAAAAAAATTACTACAGCGTTTAACAAGTTTGAAACGAATTTCTTTTATTAATGTAAAAAAAAAGGGGGTGGCATGGAATGCATAAAAAAGTTAAAAATTGTGTTGAAATGCGGAAATTTTTTTATCAGAAATCGCAGAAAGGAGAAAATTTGCTATATAAGGCTGAAAGTATGAAACCCAAAAAATATTATGTAAGTCAAAAAATCGCTACAGAATTCGGAAAAAAAAAAAAAAAAAAACCGCAAAAAAGATCATTCAAAATTCGCCGAGAACACAATAAAACATTAACCAGAATTATCTCACGAATGTCAAAAAATCTCCACGGAATGCATAAAATCACAATAACAACCAAAACTCTAATAATAAGCTGGATGCAGCAGAGATCGTTCGGTAGCTTCAGAGCCCCGGGCCCTCCTTCCCTGCTTTTCGGTATCTTTAATTTGTGTAATTTCCCTTTTAAATTTAAATTTTTGAATTTTATTCAACCTGGCTCCCACAAGAGAGTCTGAATAAGAGAGGATAATGCTAAAGGAGTGCAGACGGAACGCGCGTGCCGCTCTCTGCGAATTCTGCGGCAGTATAGTATAAATATAGTAATAATATAGTGCAATAGTATAGGATAAATGCAAAATGAACAAAGCCTACTACATTAGGCTAAAAGTTTAAAACCGAATTCCTTTTACCAATGTAAAAAATATCACAGCAAAACACGAAAAACGCTGAAAATTGCATTAAAAATTCCAAAAGTCGGAAAGGCTGAAAATTACTATAGAATGCTCTAAAACATTTTAACCAGAATTCTTTCACGAGTGTTAAAACTCGTTGCAAAAAATCGCAAAAGCTTGCATTAAAAATTAAAAAATTTCAGAGGCTAAAATTTACTGTATAATGCTAAAAATTTGAAACCGAATTCCTTTCATCAATATTAAAAAATCGCTGTGAAACATGAAATAATCCTAAAAATCGCATGCAAATATTTGCGAAAAATTCAAAAATCGCTGTACGAATTCCGAATAAACTTTTTTGAAAAGAGGACGCAATTTACTATATTATATGCTAAAAGATTGAAATCTGATTTATTTTAATAATTTTTAAAAAATTGCCTCGAACGGTGAAAAACTTTAAAAATTGCATTAAAAATTATATTGAAAAAGTCTAATCAAAAAGTCCGAAATCGGGCTTTGGGGTGCATAACTAAATACATAGAGGTACCTTCATACCGAATTTGTAGCTCTGCGTGCAGTGGTTTTTTCAGAACATAGCTGACAGACAGAGAAACTTCTTTCCTTGTTATTATAGACTAGCTGACCCGCCCAGTGTTGTCCGGACCCGTGATAATAACCTTTAATAAAGCACAAATTTGTGCGATTTTATACCTTTAATCCGATTTTTCCGAATTTATATTTTTAAATGAAAGAATCTCCAGAAAGTATTGACTTTTAATTGTAAAAGCACTCGTAAGAAGTCATTTTCTGTTTTTCATGTAGTCGTTTTCAAAAAAATTTTTTAAATAGTTTCTTTTGATCCAAACTCTTTAAAATTTTTTTCGTTATAAATGTTACCATTTCTCAGCCCGTGTAAAAACTTTGTGAAAAAAATATTGATATCTACTTCTAAAATAAATATTTTTTCTTCTCCCTTTTTACTTTCTTCTATCTTTGCAAGAAGAAACTATTGGATTAAAGAAAATTTTCGAATTCCGGTTTTCAACAAATTTACACTTTTTAGCAGTCACAGATCCCGAAAAACATGTTTTTACAAAATGTCTATCTATGAATCTGTCTGAGTTTGTCTGTATGTGACACAAATTTTTGGGGCGCTCTATCACAAGACTAATGCACGGAATTTAATAACTTTAGGATCAATTAGTCCCCGATATAAACTGGTGCTGAATAGTTGTTGGTGCAAATCGTCCTATATCTCAAGAACTAATACACAGATTTTCATAAAACATCAGATTCTGTTAGTCATTGATATTGTTTGGTGCTGATTAATTTTTGGTGTAAATTGCTCAATAGGTGGCACTGCTATGATGCATTATTCTCGATTTCCGCAATAGCTATATCTGAAGAACTAATGATCAGATTTTCTCAAATTTCAGTTTCAATTATATCTTGATATTATTTCATGCTGATTACGTTTTCATGTAAATCATTCAACAGGTATCGCTGCTATGCTGCATTTTTCACGATTTTCGCAATAGCTCTTTCTCAAGAACTAATGCACGTATTTTCATCAAACTTCAGATTAGGTTAGTCCGTGATATAAAATGGTGCTGATTACTTTTTGGTGTAACTTGGCCAACAGGTGACGCTGCGATACAGAATTTTTCATGATTTTTGCAATATCTCAAAAACTAATGCACAAATTTTCATCAAACTTCAAATTTAGTTAGACGTTGATATATCTTGTTCTTTATTACGTTTTGGTGTAAATTGCGCAATAGGTGGCGCTGCTATGCTCCGTTTTTCACGATTTCCGTAATTGTTCTGTCTCAAAAACTAATACACTAAATTTAATCAGACTTCATATTCTGTTACCCTTTCACATAACTAGATCTTTATTTAAGCTTGGGTGTATACAGAATGTCAGGTGTGGCTTTTATGCCCTTTGAGCTGAAATTTTTTCTGTCAGACATCTAAACGGGTGGATGCCAAAATTCAATTGCTTGTTTCAAAGATGCGATGGTTATATCTCCTTTTAAAATGCACACAATTTAATGAATATCTTTAGAATCCTTATGATGGAGATGAGCATAGATTGTCATTTAATTTTGGCACTGTGATAACGAATTTTGAAGTATTAACATAAGAAAGTTTTGGGATTGTCACATCCGACTAGTTTTTCTTGTTTTCGTGTCGGGTTCTTTAATATAATAACAGCAAAAAAGAAATAGTTCTCGTCGTTCGAACTGTCCGAAATTTTAATATATTATAAATATAACTGTACCCGAGTACTCTATAAATGCTTATTTAATAGTGAAAATGTGTACCAAAGTCAAGTGACACCGTGCCAAAACCGTTTTTTAGCTTTTTCGTCGAAATTTTTTAAGATTTATTTATTTTTTTAAATACTTCTACTCGTTTAAACATTACGAAATTTTTGTAATAGATGTAAAATCCAGTCTGTTGAAATGCTGTAAAAAGAGTGTGGAAATAAGATAGTCTCGTTACGGTGAGGTGCGAAGTGACCTGCAGTCGTGAATTTGTTTAAAGAATTAAAATTAGTCTTTCAGAAAACCAATTGCACTGGCGACGAGAAGAAGATCTTAGCTTTAAATACGTATTTTTTGTGAATCGATACCTCTAAATTTGACCTCTGAGTAAGCGTTGGCGAAAGGGAGAAAAAGTCAACTGAGAAATCTCTTTTTGAAAAAATTTTTTAAAGAGTTAAGAACTATATTCTTTTTTAACTGAGTGCAGCATTATGTCGATATATGTCGACTATAAGAATATGTCGTCCATTTTTCCGTATTTTAAACTGCACGGCTGATGGGCATTAAAACAAAACGGCAAAAAAAGAAATGCTTTTAGTTTTTCCTTCCTTTCCGCTCGAAAAGCATGTTCTGGTTATGCACAAGTGCGCCTCTGCCAATTTAAAAAAAAAAAAAAAAATCTCTTTTTTATGAGTTTTTATTACTATCTAGGCCAATTATTAAAATATTAAAAATGTGATCCTCAGGGTCATCGATACCTGCATCGAACTATTCTCATATAAATTTTCAGATCTCTGCAGGCAGTAGATTTTCCTAGCCATCTGGAATAACACACACAAATAGCAATCTTGTCTTTTATTATTAGATCTATAGATATTTATGATATATGTAGAGTAAAATCTGTCAAAACGGAACCTGCTTATTGCATAATCCTGTCTTAAATGGAAACTTTCATGCTCCAGAAGGAAAGATTGCTGTACAATTTTACTTTATTAGCCAGAAACCTGTCTTAAATGGAATATTGTTACGGTCGCTTACGATTGCTTTTACAAAGGTTTTACTGTATGGATATAAGGTTAACCTGTGTAAACGGAACCTGTCTATAAGGATATCTTGTCTAATGGAAAACATTTCATGATCCCATAGAAAGGAACACTTTGAATTTTTACTTGCTTGGGTAGACGAAAACCTGTGTAAAACGGAAACTTTCAGAGGTTAATTGTAATTTTGTCGTTGCAGGTTTTACTATTTTTGCATCACTTAGTAAATTAATTCCCTGTTCCAGGGAATGTAGACCCCCCCCCCCCCCTTGTCTTCGCCACTGGCCGAGCCCCTCCAATAATTTTGAAAACTCTACGCCTATGATCTCGTCCCCTTTTATAAATGTTTGTTGCATTCGTACTTATTAAATATAAATTAATATATATATTTCTGTTTTTATTTCCAGCCTATTCTGAAGAAACTTGTAACAGTTACTGACATGCTTTCTAAACATAAACAACACTATACAGAGATGCTGAGATAGTACTTCAGTTTGTGAACATCATGTTCTGTAGCTGACATAGATCTGAAAGGCAAGACAGATAGACTGCATACTTTTAGAATGGCAGTTTTTCTTGGAGCCTATGGTTTAATTATCTCTAAAGCGATTGGCAGGCCAGCAGGTTCTGGCTCAAGAGAGAAGTGAATTCAAGTGATTATTCATTCCTATCAAGCCCAGCTTCTCCATCTGCCTCTTGCCAAAAAATATATTAACTTGTCAAAAAGAAAAATAACTAATGCAGTAGAACCTAATGTGACCACCTTTAAAACCCAACTCATTCTTTTGAAGTTTAAACATATTACATTATAATTATACATTATATGTTGGTGTGTATATTATTTAATTAAAGCTCTTAATAAATATTTGGAACAACACTATGAAATAAAAAATAAAGGAACTGAGTAACTTTGGACTTAAAAACAAGTATACTCGGAATGTGTAGATTGGCTATTTTTTAGTTCAAAATAATGAAGTTCATTTATTTACTATTTTATGGTGTCTTATAAAGTTTTCTTACTTTATTCCAGTTTTTCTTGGTATTGTTTTGTATTTAGAATATTTGATATTCTTCTCTTTATATTTTAGGACTTTAGATGCTAGTAAACAAAAATTCTGACAAAATTTAGTTCACATAATGAATTTAAGGAAAACCTTAATACTTTCTTTTCAGATGATTTATTTCTTGCATAGTATTTTTGTTAATACAAATAGTTGAAATGTAATATAAAAATCTTATGTTTTCTTTCTTTTTCTTTGGTGAATGGATTTAAGATAACACAGATATAGCCTTACAATCTTCCTTGGAGCCTTTATTATTAATTTTGGGAAAGTCCTGTAAAAGGATATTCCTTCACCGTGCAGTTCTTTGTTTTTAATTAATCTTAGAAAAATATTAAAATTTAGTTTCAATGAATATATTTGAAAAATGGAAATGACAAATAGGTTTTATTTTAGTTATAAAGGAGTAATTAGTAGTCAATAATATAAAATGAAGAAAATCTTTTAAGTAAGATATGTAGGTTATCTAGGTTAATATTTGTACTGTTTTAAGATTTGATAGCTATTTTTATCTAAATGATCTAGTTAGAATGAAAATTTAAGCACTTTTATCCCTATAAAAATTATGTGACTAAATGAATTTTTACTACTGATACATATTTAGATATAAAGGGAAGTTTTTAATTTCTAATGTAACTAATTGAAAATATTTCATTCTTGCCATGTGAAAGATAACAGTTGAATTCTAATATTACGGGATGGCTTCAATATTTTAAAAATTTGTTCATGAGTATTTGTCGGGATTAATCCCGAATTCAGGACTTTTTTGCCAATTATACTCCTGATTTCATTTTGTTTTTTAATTTCTTTTAAATGATTTTAAAAGCGAATTATTTTGTAATAGAAATTTAAAGAACGTCTTGATTAATTTAATCTTACTTTTAACTGTTAAAGAACTTGTTTCAAAAAGTTACCATATTTACTCAAGTATAATGCACACCTTTTTTTTTTTTTTTTTTTTTAAATAGAAAAATCGAAAAAGTTATACATATACATTGTTCAGTGTACTATTTTAGCAATGGTAAATCGGGAATTTGAGAAAAATTATGACTGAAAAGAAAAAAAATCTAAAGCATAAATTTACTGTTGGATATTTTACCATACCATAAAAAACCCCAAAACATTAAATTTTCCTTGTTATATGCTTTTTTACATTAAAAACTTTGTATCTATTATATGAGGAGCTCACAATCATAGTAAACCAAATCCATTTAAAAAAAAAATGATATAGTGTCCATTTAGAATGTGCTTAAAATCTGCTTTAATCTCTCCCACAGTGAACCAAGTCTGTAAACAGATGCCTTATATGATAAAGTATGTGAAAACAGACTTGGTTCACTGTAGCAGTAGATAAAACAGATTTTATGCACCTTCTAAATTAACTATCTCATTTTTTTTTTCCTTTCCCAAAATGGACTTGGTCTACTATGGCTGTAAACCCCTGATATTAAAATCTGACTGTTTGTATTTCATCACTTCTCTCTTACTGCAAATTTTATGATGACTACACTAGCCAACTCTCGTTCGAACACGGCAGACTCTAAAAACACCCTAATTTGATTGGCTTTAAAAAGATTATGGAAAATTGGATTATAATTTTAAAAAAACTATCTCCTTGTAAACAGGTTTCTGAATTATAATTAAAAAACCTGTGATGATCTCCCTGTAAACGGGTTTCATTTCCTTTTACTGGAGAATTTCAAGGCCGCATCAGCTGCAGTTAAGACATCTATTTAATGACTGTTTTCGTGTTTGATTAAATAAGATCAGTTAAACATTTGGAAAAAAAGCTAATGTAAAATGAACTAAGTCAACAGTCTTTGCCTCTCGGTATTTTTAAACACTATAAGAAAATTGTTTTAAGTAAGACTTTAAATATATCCTTTTAAATCTGACGCAATTTTCAACCGTTTTGTCTCTTTAATATTCACATGAAATACTTTTGTTATTAGAAAGGAAATATTATTTGTGCTGTCTTAGAATTGGCAACTTTTATAAATTTTTAATATATAAAAAGTCATGCAAAACTTTGTCGAAAATGTAAATGAAAACTCATTTAGGTGGTGCTGCCAATAGGTATAAAACATTTTAACATTATGAAATTTACAAATTTTTGAAATGAAATGTAAATAAAAATGCATTTATCAAAAGTTTGGCCCTGTGACTTGTTGATCATCATTGAGAAAGCTAAGCAAACTGGCAATTGATGCCGTTTAAATTTAAATGGCATGTTAGTGTCAGATGGGGGTCTTTCTCTTTTCATTTTGCCTTTAGTATTGAAAATCCTGGCTTAAATTCATTTAAAACTATAATAAGACACTATAAAAGATGCTACGTATTGCGCTAAAGAACTGTACTGTAAACAAAACGTTTTCGCCTATGTCTAAATACAATCTTGGATCAAAAAGTTGATTCGCTGAATTCCTCACGTCACCATAAACTGGACCAATAGTAATTGTCATTCATGCATCGCTCAAATGGTTTGTGTTAAAAGAGAGATTCTGTCTGGATTTTGATTTGCTGAGTTGGTTGGGACATGTGACCATAACTTAACCACTGAGAATCGTGGCTGTTGCCAAATGGCAAGCTACAAATACTGCTTTTTTTTCCGCGCTGTGTAAGAGAAATACATAAATTTAAACTGTTTGTCAATATTTGGCCATTATTTCTCCCATTTACTACTTTTAATGCATATTAATGAATTTATTATTTTAAAGATTTTTCTTTTTTAATATTCCCATGTAAATACAATTTTTTTACATTATTTTCAATATTTCCTTGGTTTTAATACATAATTGTTGCAAGTTCTAATTTTAAAGTTTTTTTTTTTTCTGTTTTTAATAGTCACATGTAAATAATTTTTTTATTTAAAGGAAATATTATTCTTTGCGCTGTTTTTACAATTGGTAAAATAAAATAAAAATTAAAACCTTTTCTAAAATTTGTAAAAAAAATCTTTTGAAATGATGAAAATTTGAATTAAAATTTTAAAAAAAAACTTAAAAAAAAATAGTCAAAAAAATCAATGCAGCCTGGGCACTGCAAGATTGTAATGTATATCCTCATAAAAAATGATTAAATTCCTATGTATAGTTTTTGTTTCTATAAAGCTTGTTTAAGGGAGTAATTTTGACCAACTTAAACAATTCATAGCTCTTAAAATAATTCTTCAATTTAAAAGCTGTCCACTTCAGCATGTTTATTAAACATTTCTCTATAGTACTACTGATTCTCATATTTTTATGTGCAGTAGTTTCTTAATATTAGCAGAGAAAAACCTCCGGTCACAAAAAAATTAATTTGCGACAGCTTTAGGTTTTTTTTTAAGATTAAAGAGGAACTAACATCAGTTATTGCATGGATATGAAGGATGTCATACAATCTTCCAGAATAGTTTCTGAAACTTTTTTGGGGGGATTTTTGTTAATTTTTATTTTGTTTATATAAATTGATTTTATGATATTTAGCTTACCTTCTATTTAATAATTTAATACCTTCTATTTAAATGTATTTTAAAGAATATTGATCTGACTTTCTTCATCATATACTTATTTATTACCAAACAGCTGAAGATGCAATATTATTAATCTGTAATACCATTTTCCGGATTTGAAGAAAATGTAAAGGAATGACTTCTGATAGAACATGGAACTATTGTAAATTATATTTAATTTTCAGTATCCATGCATGTTAATGATCCAAACAAACAAAGGCATATAAAATCATAAGATGCCAGATTTTTTTTTTTTTTTTTCCCCTATCTCTGTTTCTTAAATGAAGGCATCACTTAGTGCTGGGTTTTGTATACTTCTTGTATGATGGCGACGTCATATTCATACTTTTCTATAGATGTTGTTTAACTGTTCTCAAATATTGTCATCTTATAAAAGAAAACAGGTTTTTTAATTTTTAAAACTAAAATATTTTTTTCATAAGTGCATTATTTTCATTTGAGAACAGCTTTGAAATTTTTCATATGACAAAATGTTTCTGACAAATGATGTCACCTTTGAAAACAATGTTACTAAAATTGTACACTGGAAATGTACAACATTTTATTAAAATGTAGAGTGCTTTTATAACAGAACAGTGACATACAGAGAACAGTGAGCATGCATGCTCAGATAGAAAGTCTGTTCAAACCACAGCAATCTGCATTGCAGACGATACTCACTTTGAGTTCATTTTGAAAGACAAGCTAACAAAAATTAGCTTACCAGTAATTGCAGGTGCTCCAAGTTAATTCCCAGTTTCTTAAGTTTTTGTCCAAAATTCTCTCAACCAATTGAATTTTATTGCCTATGTGTTGTTATTCTGTTATAAAGACTTTTTACAATAGTTACATAAAAATAATGCAATTTGCTTAATGCAATTTTCATAATTTTCAGCTAACATGCATTGTAAATGATACTTCTTACTTATAATAAATATAAAAAAAAAAATAAATGTAAAATATGATTAGATTTTTTTTTTCCTTTAAAAAATCAAAAAGCAAATGCTGCACAATGGGTTGCTACACAGCTAGTATTGAAATATTTATTGATACTGGAAATATAATGCTACTAGTAATTAACAGAAAATGTGAAAAATAGAAAAATAAAGTTCTGTACTGTGCAGGGTTGTTTCACTTAAACCACGCTGGTTTAAACCAAATGGTTTAAAAAAAAAAAACCATGCTGTTTTTTTTCCATGTGGTTTTTTCTCTTTTTCCCTAATGTTTTCTTTTATTTTACACATTACTGAAAAATGCAAAATCCAAGTTATGCAGAAGCTACAAGCAAAGCTTTAGAAAATTGACGAATTAATAAGTTTGTAAAAGTGACAAACATTTTTAATCAATCAAACTTTTCTTATAAGCTTTAAATCTACATAGCAGACCAACTAATTTTTCTAAAATTAGCTAGGAAGAAAACAAGTAGTTAGTTATTTTTCTTTTTTTTTTTAAGCCTTTTATTTTTAAAAATAGTCAAAATGGCAGATTTGAGCTGAAAATACACTTTTACTACTTAGACTGCTTGATTAGTTAAGATTTACTAAGAATTACATATGCCTCAATGATGACATAATCATAAGTAATTCTCTCCATTGGTTACTTTTTGTTCTGTATGCTAATGAATGATTGGCTGTGAGTTTTCTTTGCTATGGCTATCGGGTTTAGTAAGCTTTTGTTTTTCTTGCATTCCTACATTGGGATTGGGGGTTTTGCATTATAACTTTATTCTGTTACCAGCAGGATTGGCACGGTTTAAATCAATTGGTTAACCAACTGGTTTTTTAGAAAAGATCTAATATAATATTTTCTCATTTTTGTAATTTAAGTGTTTCAAATTATTGGATATAAATAATTTCTACTTTTAACAGTCTTATCCCAGCAGTCACCGTGAGACATAGTGAGTCAGGTTATATTTGTATGCATGTAGAATGCCAAATTGCATGTGTTGATGAACATATCTGAAGCTCTAAATATAAAATTTAAAACATGTGAATGTAACAAAGATAAAATAGATTAAAAATATTTAATATTTTGATAAAATATTTTCCTTTGAGAAAACGCTGAGTATTTACAATTAATAACATAAAATGACCTTTAAGATTTCAGTCAAGCAGACTTGTATAAAACAAAAAACTTTCTGCGCACATAAATATTGGGTCAAAAACTTTCTGCAAATAACGTGTTATATTACTTTGACGGTATGAATTTTAAACAGTTGTTTTAAAAACATTATCATTTAATTTAAAAATTAATATTAATTACAGAATAATTATGTTGGCTAAAAAAATAATAAAGCTAAAAATCCATGATAAGAAGCGGGTGAATTCTTATCAGTTATTTTGTCAATGCATTTAGAAACAGCCCAATCCTTAATATTGTTTGACCTCTTCTCACAAAATGCCAGTCACTCTCTTCTCAGAGATAAAAGGCATTGCTTCTGAAACAAATGAATCACATTTTGTAAGGAGAGGTCCATTCATAGGTATCATCATTAAAGAATGATGAGTTTTTATTGCAGCCCTTTGACGAAATTCTCGTTTTTTCCGCGATCATTTGGTGAAATTTCCGTTTGTCCGCGATTTTTTGACGAAATTGCAGGTTTTTTTCGTGATTTTTTGGACGAAATTTGCATTTTTTTTTTTTTTTTCGCGATTCTTTGAACGAAATATGCGTTTTTTTTTTCGCGATTCTTTGGACGAAATTTGCGGGGGTTTTTTTCGCGATTCTTTGGACGAAATTTTTGTTTTTTTTTTTTTTTCACGATTCTTTGGACGAAATTTCCATTTTTTTTCCGCGATTCTTTGACGAAATTAGCGTTTTTTTTTACGATCCTTCAAAAAATGTGCTTTTTTTCTCCTATCCTTTGACAAAATTTGCATTTTTTCGTGATCTTTTGTCAAAATTCACGCTTTTTACGAAATTTGCGTTTCTTTCGCAATCCTTTAACGAAATTAGTTTTTTTCCGCGATTCTTTTAGAAATTTGCGTGTTTTTTTTTTCGCGATTCTTTGACAAAATTCGCGCTTTTTCCGCCATGCTTTTATGAAATTCGTTTTTTTTTCATGCACTTCTTTGATGTAATTTGTGCTTTTTCTGCGATTCTTTGACAATTTTTTTTCCACGATTCTTTAAAGAAATTCGTGTTCCTTCTGCTGTCCTTTGACGAAATTCGCGTTTTTTCCGCGATGCTTTGGCAAAATTGGTTATTTTTTTTGCGAACGATTGACGGAATTGTTTTATTTTCGGCGACCATTGGTTGAAATCCGCAATATATTTCAGTGCTATTTTTCATGTCTGAATTTTCGAATTGATGGCCGATTATTTTTAAATTTTCAGAACGCCTTAAATTTTCGGAAAATTCGGAACAGAATCACCCCTGGCAAGCAATAAATAAATTGTACATAAAATTGGAAAACATTTTTAGTTTTTCGGTATTACAAAAAAAAAAAAAAATTCGGTATTACAAGAAATTTTCCGCGCACGGCGTGCGTCTATATTATACGACTCTGCAGTCAAGTTGCAAAAGAAAATTTTCTTGATTGGGGAGATTATCTTTTAAGGCTGTTCTCAACAAGCGCAAAATGCTTTGACACATTTACAAGTTCATTTTTTAACGGAATGATAAAATTGAAAGGCCTGGCTGGAAGCGATTTGGAATCGAACTGTTTTTTTTTATTTTTTATAAATAAATTACCTATTGAGTTATAAGCAATTTTGATCACTTGACAAAGATGTTTTTAAACATCCTTGAGTAGTTATTTTTCTTTCTCACGAAAACTCGGTTTAAAACACCAACTTTGACTTTATTTTTTGTAAGATCTATTGCGTTCGGGGAAAAAAAAAAAAAAAAACCCTGAAAACACAGTTCTATTACATAGTTTCTGAACAACAGCATCTGCTAGTTTCATGCATTTCCGAACAAAAATAAATTAAAACTTATTTCATAAAGTTGCCCTTTCGGATTGTAGAACAGCGTTAAGAATAAAAAAAGAAACTCAAGATATGAAGTCAAATAAGAGGACATTGAAAAATCAGGTGCTAGCGAAGCACCTGTTTACTTTTAACTAAAATATGCAATAAGATATTTAAATCGTCTATTGCATAATCGAATCTACTATTTAGATCTGACAAAAAAATGGGTATTATTTAAATTATTTTTAAATGAAGTTATATTACTTATATATCCAATAATGTTCATTATTATCAATAAATATGCGTGTACATATAATAGGAAAATTTTCTTGATTGGGGAGATTATCTTTTAAGGCTGTTCTCAACAAGCGCAAAATGCTTTGACACATTTACCTATTGAGTTATAAGCAATTTTGATCACTTGACAAAGATGTTGTTAACCTTCCTTGAGTAGTTATTTTTCTTTCTCACGAAAACTCAGTTTAAAACACCAACTTTGAAATTATATTTTTAAAAAACCCGGTTTAAACCAAAAAAACCCGTTTTTTTTTACCAACTCTGGTACTGCGTAATTTTGATTTTAAAGAGTGCATGCTGATGATGGAAAAGGTACAAGCTACACCATTGCTTTCAAACTGCAAACTTTACATTATGCTAAACAAAACAGCAGCATAGTTACAGCTCATAGGTTCGATGTTGGCGTGTCTTTCACACAAGGGCTTTTCGAAAAGTAAAGATACAATGCTGCATATACACTCAAAACAATCTTATTTGATAAAATGGTTATTATTAATTATTTACAGCTATATACCTTATTTTTCAACATAATTGCCGCTGTTGTCCCAAACATTTGTTTAGTCTGGGTACAATCTTCTGTATCCCATTGTCATGGATGTTTGCCGCCTGTTGTTGAAACCACATTTCAGCTTAAATTTTAATCTCATCATCGTCGTGGAAGTTTTGCTCTGCAAGGTGTCTCTTCAATTAAAGGAATAAGTGGAAGTCAGTGGGTGCAAGGTCTGGACTGTATGGCGGATGGCTAAAAACTTCCCACTTGAATTTTTTTAGTAGTATTTTGGTTCGAACTGCCACTTGCATTGTCATGAAGCAAACTGATTCCACTTGTCAGCATACTCCTACATGTCGTGTCAAAGTCTCACAATATGATTGAGAATCAACTGTGCTACCAGGAGGCATGAACTTAATCAGAAGAATGCTGTGTCTGTTCCAGAATACAGAAGCGATAATTTTTTTTGGCTGAAATTGAAGTTTTGAATTTCTTGACTCTTGAGGAATTCGTATGGCACTATTCATGGACTGTTGTTTGGTTTCTGAAGTGTAGTGATAAACCCATGTCTCATCACCAGTAACAATGTGATTGAGAAATTCATTACCCACTTTATTTGAGTGCGTAGCCCATCCTCTTCTTTTTGTGTTTTTCTGTTAACATTTTCGGAACCCAGCGTGTACACAATTTACAATAACCTAAAGTCACAAGTACAGCTTCATAAAGATACTAGTCATAGACACTTCTGGTATGATTTTATGAAACTCTTTCATTGTGAGGTACCAATTTGCTCGAATCGCTTTCTCCGTTCTTTGAAGAAGGGCATCAGAGATCACAGATGGTCTACCTGTTTGGGTTCTTCATGAACATTGGTCCTATTACTAGAGAAAACACAACACCATTTCGTTACAATTTGTCGATTCATAATGTTCCCATAGACAGAAACAATTTTGTGAATTTGTGCTGGATGCTTCCCCTTTGTATGAAGAAAACGTATGATGGATCAAACTTCACATTTGGCAGGATTTTTAATTGACACAGCCATTCTACACATTTGCTACACGAAGCAGGATCACCATAGAATTAACAAATGACTGCAAGGGAAAAGTCAAAGGTTCAAGGTTACAATCTGTGTTGCCAATGTGCTCATTAAAACATTTTTTTCCCTACTGTCTACATTGTATCTTTACTTTTCGAAAAGCCCTCGTACTATTATATAAGAAAGAAGAAAAAGCTTCATCCCACAAGTGGTTATTCAGTTATTTAGTGAAAACATGTATTGTCATATATTTTTTGGTAATATCTCATGAATAATGTGCACCCTGCTTTTTATCCTTAAAATTTTGGAGGAAAGATGTGCATTATACAAGAGTAAATATGGTAATCATAAAAAAATTACCGTAGTAGCAACCATGATTTTTACTTTCATACAATTTCAAGATTTTTGAAGTAGATCTGCAAACACTCCTGCATGTTGTCCATGATAAAATTATAGTGAAACTCACAAAAACAATAAAAATTTACAAATTAAAAATTATCTAAACTGAAACTTTATTTTTTTATTGATGACATTTCTGAGATGTTTGGAAAACTTGTTCTATTTAAAGATAATAAAGCAATCATTTTATTAGTTTAAGGTTTCTTTTTCCACTGTCAGTTTTATGAATTTCGATTTGTGACTTTTATTTCAATAGCGCTTCATCTGTAGGAAGTAGTTAAGCCATTATGGTCAATATTAGACATCAATGTTACTGAATAATTTAAATTAAGTTGTTATGTGTATTAACTAGTCATGATTGTTTTCCTGTAAATTTAGCAAATATGTGCATTATGTTGCTAAGTTTGTTTTATGTTACTTGTATTTTATTTCTATCATGTCTTAATTAAGATTATATGTTTAATGTATTGTTTAAATCATTTATAAGAGAAATTTTAAATTATATTAATATTTTTAATTTATGGAAGCTGGGGCATGTTAATGATTAGTTGGAATGGATTCATGGTGGTCGCATTGGTTAATTTTACTGTTACATAAAGAGCTTGCTGATTCCTTACATTCATAACTGGAAAAGACTATGTAAGTTATGCATTAAAGCTCTTAAACTTGGTGCTGTGTTGTGAAAGAAGTGGTTAATATTTCGACTTCCAGTACTGAGCCCTGTACACATGATGGATTCTATTTTACTTTTGATATTGCTCCTAATGTATGGGCATTTGTCAGATATGTCACATTTCTAGTAAAAATCATTTGCATAATCCCACCAGAACTAGCTCAGGTAAAGAATATCTAGTTACATTATAATTTTATTTTATTTTTCCACTGTCAAACTCTCTGAAAATATCACCAAAATAAAGTGCTTGCTTTATTTCATTATTATTCTTGTTAAATTTGTTGATTTATTCTTAATCAAATTATTGATAAAATTTGAAAATATTTTCATCTTAACCTTTGTCCCACATTATGAATAACATAAAACTTCTCTCTAGTATTTTATCTTTCTTTTCGAAATTAAATTGAATTATTTTATACGGCAATTATTCAAATTTTAGAAAATTTTTTGTTTGTTAAAAATAATTATATTGGTATTTATCAGTTTTAAAAATATATTTAAAATAGTGTAAGAAATATTTAAAGTTGTAATTTATTATTCTATTATTTAGCTGAAATCTTTTAGCATAAAAAAAAAATTATACATACACTGATTTCTATACTAATAAACGAAAGTTTCTGTCTGTCTGTCAGCAATGATTAGAGAAATCTATCGCATGTATAGGTCTGCATATTTTGTTCTGGATAGACAAAGACTGGTCCAAATGACCCGTGGCTCAGATTTTGGATTTTTTGTTATTTTATATTAAACAGAAAGATTATACACCCCTCTTTTCCCTCTCTTATTTTCTAAGTTCTATGTTATTCTAGGTTACCAAAAATGAAAAGTTAAGTGTTTGTTTTTTATCAACCAGTATCGATTTGATACCTTTTTCATTCAATCTTATGATCTCTGTATGGAGTAGAGCTTTGGAAATCAGTTTAAAAAAAAAAAATAATAATAATTTGAATTTATGTAAATTTTTAAAAACTTTAAGAAAAGAGAAATTCCGATGACTGAAATGGAGTTCCAATGAGGGATTTTTCCAGTGTTGGGTTCCTACAATTTTATTGTCATATGACCTAAGGGAAAAAGATTTTGTTTCTATTCCAACCTTTTATCCCAGAGTTTTATGACATCATTACTTCCATTTTAGACTGGGACCAGCCATGGGCTTAAGTTTTCTGAGCAGATTCAGGTCGGAAGCACCTACTAGTTACATATAAATTCTGAGATTTTTCAGAAATCAAACTCTCCTCCATCTAATTACAAGAATGCTATGCAGTTAACATGAACAAGCAGTTTCTATTATATTACTTACATTTATTTGTTTTATTAACTACATATTTTATAATGCTTTTTAAGGACTATAAAATATGAGGGCAATGTCAGAAAAGTTTGTTGAATAATATGAGCATTGTCAGAACTGTTCTGGATATCATTGGATACCACTCATACATTGGTAAAAAATAAATGTGTTTGTGGTTGATGGTTTCTGAGACTGCTCATACCCGAACAGTAGCACATTGGCCTGCCGTTTTATTTCTAATTGAAGGGATTTTACAGCCAAGATCTGGTTCCATATTGCTCTCTCATGTTGCCTCCATCATTCTTGTAGATAATGCTGCACGGTTGCTACTAATTTACTACTGAAAATAAATAAATGGGAAAATTACCACATATTCATCACGCATTAAAATAACAACACAGCATAAAATTACATTTGTATACAATAAATTTTGAAAAAAAAAAAAATGTTCTTTATTGTACAATTCTTGTATTTAGCATTACTCTTATACTGTGCTAAACATCTTTAACCCTTTGAAGTGCAGCGGTGTATTATCTATACCACCAATTTTAATACAATTTTATTATAATTTATGTGATTTATATTGCATTTATTTATTCTGGAATGAAATTGTTTGAAAATTCTGGTGGGTTTGGTCAATGCCTGTTGGTTATTTTATGCTTTTTGATCTAGCTATATCCAGACCATGTAATATTTCTTTTTGTATTAACATGTAGCGATTTTTGAACATATGTAATGACATAACGTGTTTTTCTCATATATAAAAGTCATAAATAACTTAAGGTCACTGAGAATCTTAATAATTCAACAGATTCTGGAATTATTTAGATTCATTAATTTTTTTCTGTAAAACCTAGGAAGAGAGTAAAGACTAATTCATTTTTTTTTCTTTGTTAAATTAGAGGTTTATTTTATTTGTCTTTATATTTTATCATTTATATTTTGCTTTTAAAAGTGACCAAATTTACTACATATTTTTCAGATGATGAATAACTTAATTTATCTGCTTTTTGTCTTTCAAAGCAAAAATTTTATATCATTTACATTTAATTTTTATTCTTCAAAAAACACAGATGTGTGTTTGTTTTAAAGTCTGAAAGAATTTGTGTTTGCTTTTGAAACTGTTTGCATTTTATGTGGCAGTTTCTTTTCATCACAACTAGATGTTTTTGTGTCTCTGAGACATTGGGTTCATACATGCACATTCAGAAGATGTCTACAGGATTTGTTTTTGGTAGCTGTAATAAAGAAAAGTAATATTTGTCTTATTTAATTAGAGCATTTTGATGATTACATGAGTAAAGACAACTGTTTAAAAAAAAAAATTGACAACCAAATAAAATTTGTGTAGGGGATGGAAATCCTGAAAGGGTTAATATATAATCGATATTCTATTACATGATTTTTTTCTTCCTTACTGAAAACCATTTTCAAAAGTAATAAAAAATTAATCTGATAAGCATAGCCATTAAATAACTCAACATTTTTCACAACAATAATGAATTTAATTTTTTGTCTTCTAAGATTCAATATTTATATATGCATTACAACTGTAAGTTCAAGCATTTTGAGTCTCAAAGACATTGAACATTATTGAATTTTTTTATTTTAATTTTTGTCGTCTGTTTTCTTCCCATGAACTCATAAAATTTTCCTCTCTTGAGAAGATTTTTGAAAATAGATTGTCATTACCCTAAAAAAACAAATTTGATCTTTCCACGGCTGAAGGAGCAGTGATCCATTACCTCCCTTGGGAATATTCTGGCTACCCTTACACTGTATCAATTTGTTTCTCAAAGCAAAAATTCATATCGAAGTTTTTATGGGGTTTTTTTTTTATGATACAAAACTGATTATTTGATAAGAACTATCTAAATTTAAGAGACCAAGTTGAATAAAAAATATTCTTTACTGCATCTGCTTTTAAGTTTCTATATCTTTTGTTTCTTGTTATTTTGGTGATATTTTCCAAACAATGTTACAGAATTCCTTCTTTACCATCTGTTGTACAGGATGGCCATAATGTGAGAGAAGTTTGGTTTTGATTACTAAACATCTCTTCAAAAATTTGATTGAAATGATTTAAATCCTTATCATATTTGTGTATATTTTTGAATGATGTTTTCCATAGTATTGTTTCAAAGAATCATAATCTTCAGTACATCTTCACTTGTGTCCTATTTTTTCATGTTGGTAATGTATGATGAATGTTATTTTGTGTGTGTTGTGGGAGGCTTAATGTAATCTTTCAAGAACATGATCATTTCACAAAATTTCTGCTATAGAAAGATATCATTAATTTGTTAATGGTATTTATAAATTCATGTATAATAGAAAATCAGAAAAATATATTATAGGAATTCTATTATGCAGCTTTTAAGAGAATGGCTATCGTAAGTGTAGAAGAAGTAAAATTGAAGTTTGTCACCAATGTTGAATATGAGTTGGGACCAAAATGATGTAATTTATAAATCATAATGATAATGATGTATAAATGAGATTCATTTGTATATTAGTAATTGTATATACAGAAGCAGCTGCTTTCTAGTCTCATTTAGCTTTTAATGGTTTGCCCTTCCATTTTTGAATTTAATAACTGAAATATTTTTTATAGAAGTATTCTAAATTTAGAAATCTAATTTATTGCTGTTTCTTTAGTTATATATTGTGTGTTTCAGTAATTATTTCAGTGACTACAAATCCTCAATTTCAAATCAAATTAACATTCATTTATGTGTGCTTCAATTTAATTATAATTCTTATTAAATAAATTTTAAAGTTCCTCCAGTAATTTAAAAAAAGATATTATACTACAGTTTAAAATTTAACTTAAATTTTTAAAAAAGTATTAAAAATAAGATTTAAAAAAGTGGGTGGGTTTAAAAAGGTAGATGGGTCTGTAACCAATTGTTTTGATTAATTTTTTTTTACTTTAGTTCTGTCAGGAGTTTTACTAAAAGAAGAGTTTCTGATAGTTATTTCTAAGAATACACTATTTTAATGCACATATTTTTTTTTTTTTCTGCAATAATCTTTTTACCAAAATTATAGTACTGTATATTTCCATGTATAAGCCGAGAATTTTTAGGCATTTTTTTGGCTCCAAATTGGAGGGTTGGCTTATACAAGTCTAAGAAAATTTTCGAAATTAATATTCTAAAATAAAAAAGGTGGTAAATGTAAAAAACTTACAAAGTACTTGCAATTTTAAAAAAAAAAAAAAAAAAAAAAAAAACTCCATTCTTTTACAGTAGAAACGTCGCCAATCATATTTCACTATAACTAAGTCATTATCAGAATTTTCAAGCAACTCCTTACAATCACTTTCTTTCATTGCTACATCAGGATGAATATTGCCAGTGTCTAATTCATCATCACCGCCATGTTCTTAAAAACTGGCATCATCCTCAATTCCATCTAATTCATTACTGATGCAGCATTTTTTGAAAAATCGGATGATCATTCCTTATTGTAATTCAAGCCAAGATTCTTTCACCCAGATAGTGACAATGTCAACTTATTTTAAATAAACTCAATTTGTCACATTGTATCCATAGATGACATACGTTCAAAGTCAGTTTAGAACAGGGCTTATCTTTAAATGCCAAATAAAAGATTTGGCAGCGTGCTAAAACAGAATGGGAGAGAGAAACAATTTTGGAGAGCACATTCTATTTCTATTTAATGTTTCTATTAGTTTTCATTATTTCATCATCTTTTAACATCTGCTTATATACGGGTTTTCGATTTGTATGATTTTTTAGTGAAAAGTCATATACTCGACTTATAAATGGATTGGATTATACACGGAAATATACAGTATGTATTTGTGATGAACTTTTTTCCCCCCCCACTTCACTCTTAGCCCCCTTTCCATCTACAAATTTTATTACACTAAGTTGATTTTATTCACAAAGATTTTTAATAATCATAAGTTATTTTTAAGATCTGTAAGTTATTAATTTCTCTTCCATTATGGCCATTCCTATTTTGTAGAGAACATGATTTTTATTATTATTTTTTTTAATATGTGTACAAAAGAGATTATATAATTTTGGTCATTGACTAGATATATTTATTTTTATTCGTAAAGTATATCAGTTTTAAATTTTGTGTACTTATTATTTTTTGTGTAAATGTTTTTGGCGTATTTGTAATTCTAACTTTCTGTCAAATGTTTGTGATGTTATTTATCTGTATTTAGTTTAAATATAGGTTGCATTTGAAGTTTATTCTTCATGATTTCATAAAGTTTTGTAACATATTCAACATTTCTTACTGTTAATTCATTTTAAATTTACTTTATCAGAGTTTAAAAAAAATTTCTAAGATAAGTCTTTTTTTTCTTTTACTAAAATTTAAGTGTTTAGCCTGTACTTGAAGATTTTTTAATAGTTTTGGAGCTTCATTTGTAAAATTGGATATTTAATGCTGTTCTATCGTCTAGTTGTATTTAAAAAAATATTGCTTATATTTGATGATATTTGATTCTTCAAATTTTATGAATACTGATTGTGATGTTGTTAAATTATATCTTTTAACTATGCAAACTTTTACCTTTAATTCTAAAAGTTTTATTTGTTGAAATGATTAATAGTATTGTGAATACAGTTTATTAATTATTTAAGTAATATTAGTTTCCATTATGAAAGATAGAATTTATTCTTCAGTTGAAACTTATTAAGCTGTTGTTTTCATTGTCCATTTTGCCTTTTTGATCATTCTAAATATTTGTGATATTTTTTTTATTTATTTCATTTTCTTTAATGCATTTCTGATATTTGTTATAAATATGCAAAAGTAAGTTGCCTTTGTGTCTAGAAATATATTTATTAATCAGATATTTTACTATTGTATGAAAAACTTTAAGAATTATAGTTAATGTCTTGTTAATTAAAATTTACCACATTTCCACCATATGTGACACATTTTTTTTATCATTGATATCTTTTTAAAATCATGTGTATTGTCTCTTAAAAACCTGTTAAAAACATTATAGGTAAAACCTTTTTAAACTTACCTAATGTGTGTGTTTGTTAAATATGTATATATTGTGATATAAGATTCCCAATTGTCTTAAATTTATCATTTTATGTGATAATTTTTTTTTTTTTTTTTAATGTGTTGAAAGTATGCAAGGTTAACTTTTATGAAATCTTTTTGCAATAAGAATTTCATCTAACATTTGTGCCATTTTTCTTTTCAGTGTAATGAAAAACTTTGCTCAAAAATAAGCGCACCACTAACCTTGTGTCTGAATAATGTTTTTATTCCTTCTGTGCAGGGCTCTTTCACATTCACTTGTAAATATTTTCTTTTGCCAAACAGTCAACTTTCATTGTGTCCAGGTTGCCAAATTCCAGTGCTAAAATTAGAAGTATTTTAAGAATTAGGTTTTGTGGATTTATTCAGAGTAAAAATTTAGATAGAAAAATTGATGTGTATGAGTGGAGCTGTAGAATTAGATAATTTCATGCAGCTCAGAGTGTATACTTAGAATACAATGCATTAATTGAATTTGTTTTATAAAATAGCATGGATGTTGGTAATGAGTGTGTGTGAGAGAGAAAGGAAACATAAAAATATTTCTAATTTAAAGTACTTGCATATTAAAAAAAAAAAAATTATTATATTGTTTTTATAACTTTGTATATGAACTTTTCCCTTACTTATAAAATGCATACAAGCATTGTGAAATTTTAAACTATTTTAAAACAAATGTTTCTTTATTACTGTTGCCTTTTTTAACCAGATGTTGTCAGAATATACTGTAGCATTTTTAGTAAAACCTTCAGTGTTAAAAAAATATTTAGCCCCACATCAAGTGGTGGATCTTTCTCGATTTAAAATTGTCTTTCTAAAATAACCCTTAAACAATATATATAAATTCTTATATTAACACTGAATTTTACATACACTATGTATTAAATCTTTTACCTACATGAGTGAATGATTTAACTATGTTATTTTGAGATGAATCTTTCAGGGAAACAAAAAAATATATAATATTTCAAAGAGATTTATTATCCTCCTCCCCCCCATATGTACAAATTACTTATCCATACAGTGATTTCTTAACATTTGCAATTTTCACTTCACTATATTTTATTTTTTTGTGATTTTTTTCATAAAACAGCTGTGGCAGTTTGGTAGTCTATTATTTACAATGGTGTGGAAATGGAAATATGATAGCAATCTTTGCCTTATTCATTTAAAATGTACAGTTTGCTGTTAGGTACAAAGTCATGGTATTTGAAGTAAATAAAAAATCATCAGCACCTCTGGAATTAAGCTGTACTTAATAAGTGATATACATAGAACTTTACATGCATCTTATCACAAGTTCAAGACTTGACAGAAAGAGGCAAAAATTACATCTCATTATTATTAAATTTCAGTGTTTTAACACCAACTGTCTCTGTCAAATGGCTAGAATTGCTATGAAATTCAAATGTTTCTGCAGTACTTTACCGTTATACCAACACCATGCCAAAACGTATGCTAATGTACCATTTATTTCAATCCTAACTATGCAAAGAATTTTTATTGCAATCCATGCCAAACATTGTGACTTGCTATTTATTGAACATGAAACATTTTTTATTATTATTAATTGTATCCATGCAAAGATTCTTAATTTGCTATATTTCAAATCAAAAATATTTTTTACTAAATTTTAACTACGTTTTTCAATGATGCTAAGATGAATTTTACAATTTGGCAGTTACCTGAGGATGAAAAAGCTGCAGTAAAATTGTTTCAAGGCTATTGAATTATATATAAACAAAGTTTTGCTAGATACATGCTACAAACATTTTACAGTAAATCACAAATATAATTGTGTCAGCCCTAACACTGTATGTCATACCCAATCTGTTGAAATTATGCAGCATTGCAAAATGATGTAATAAAAGTATAATGATGTAGTATACTGTCATTTTTTACCTTAAGTATATATTTGTATTGATAAAATAAAATAGTTCATGAAAATCTGTAATTTTGAAATATATTTTTTAAAATATATTTGCACCATTTTTTTTTTTTTTTTTCAAATGTTTAATTTGGCACTATTACACTATGACGCAAAAGTTTAGACAATGAAGAAATTCTTACATACTTTGAAAAATATTTATTCAATTTTCAAATCACTGCTTGAAGTTAATGTGCTGTACATATAAACAATATTTATAACAAAGAAAAGTGGAATTGTGCATATTGCAATAAATTAAATGGTAACAAAAATAAACTGCTGTCTCAAAAGTTTAGACACAAATTAAATAAAATCGAAATAAACAATTTTTAAAACCTGGTTGCGGATCCATGCTTATGTATTACGTCATATACACGAGATTGCATGGAAGAAATTAAATCTTGCATAGTTTGTGGATCGATATCGTACCATGCATTCTCAATAGATGTCTTAAGTTCCTTTTCAGAAGAGTATTGTCTAGCGTTGCTATAAACTTTGCGACACATGATGCTCCAAAGGTTTTCTATAGGGTTAAGATCTGGGCTACATGCTGGCCAGTCGAGAACTCTTATATTATGGGAATTAAACCAAGATTTTGAATGTTTTGCAGTGTGAATTGAAGCATTGTCTTGCTGAAATTCCCACTGAGGACCCCCTAGAAGCTCAGCAAATGGCAGTAGGTTTTCTTCTAATGTCTGTGTATAATGCTGTGAAGTTTGACGACCACTGGTGAAGGTCAGAGATACTTGTCCATTATAGCAAAAGGCTGCCCAAACCATCACCGAGCCCCCTCCTTGTCTGCGACTAAAAAAACGTCGAGTTTCCTTCCGCAAGTCATGCCAATACGATAAACAACCATCTGGACCATCCAGATTCCACTTTTTTTCATCGCTAAATATGACTGACTGCCATTTCTCTCCATATGACATATGCTTTCGAGCCCACATAAGTCTTTGTAACTTATGATGTGGTTTCAGAGCTGGTTTCTTCTGCATTTTGCTATAAACGATTGTTCCTTTTTCCAAAATTCGTCTACGAATCGTATCCTTTGATACAGAGAGTCCCGATGAGCTTTGAACTCCACGTACGCTCATTTGTTGAGTACTCGCTAGTCTTTGTATCAGGCGATCCTCTCGTACATTTGTCACACGTGGCCTCCCAGACCGACATTTTGCTTTATATTCCGAACCACTCGATAAAACTCGATAAATAGATTTTTTTGATCTATTAATAATAGCAGAAATTTCAGAAACGCTCTTCCCTTCACCTTTCAACTGCCAAATCCTTGAAACCTCATTCACTTGAATTTCTTTAGCTCTCGGCATGTCGACTATGAAGCGCAATCGTTTGCAGAACTTAAGTACTCCAAATTTGTGACATCATCGATTCTAAATTTGCATATGCCAGCGAATATTCAAAGAAATTTAGAATAGTGTCTAAACTTTTGCGACAAGCACATTTGAATTTTTATGAAAAAAATTAGAATTATAGCAAATAAAACGACTGTCTTTTGTACATAGCATTTTAAATCAGTTTTTGAATATATTTACAGGTTTTTGTAATTCTGACGTCATAATTCTACATTTTAAAGCTGAATGACGTCATTGTCTAAACTTTTGCGTCATAGTGTACACTTGGTGATAATGATGTTGGTATAATGGAAAAGTACCTATTTGTTCTATATGCAGGAATGAAAATCTTCTGCTGATCAAAGATATTCCATTTTTACTATTCTTAAAAAAAGGTCTTGTTTCTGCTTTTTATTTTATTTTTTAAAGGTGTGGTGAGTGGGGAAGTTTAATTTTTCTGACAACTTTTACTAGCATAATGGAATGGCAGAAGCATTTGACAAAACTCTCAATTTTAGGCCTCATTCCTCCCTATATGCTTTACAACATATTTATTTCTCTCTTTAAATTTCTTGTACGGGGGAAAAAAAATCTCTTATCACCAAAAGCTGTATCAATCCTTCTTTATCTGCTGCAAGGATTTGTTATACTTTCTTCAGTAAAATTTTAAGACAACTAAATAAACTATTCCATATATTGAATATTTCAGGTCTTTTGTTTGTAATTTTTATAGTGATTTTTAATTTCTATTGCTGTGTGAAATGGGTCATAATATTCCGTGCTAAACCCTTCACTTTTTCTTTTTATTGATCTGGTTAGGCAAAACACAGAAGATCCCTGAAAGCATGGGTTCCTTATTTTATTATTATTATTTTTTAATAATTTATGTTACGGAATTTTTAGTGATGGTATTTAGATTGTCTTACTGCAAGGAGGTAATTTTTGCTGTTGGTAATTTCTTTAGTTGTATAGTTTTCTTTTTAAATCTGTTGTTCTTTTGTTTCTCTTACTATTGATAGAATTAACTCCCTTTGCTTGCAATTGACTATTAAATATCCTAAAAATAGTCTTGTGAAAAATAACTTTTACAAAAAAAAAAAAAAAAAAAAAAAAAAAAAAAAAAAAAAAAAAATTCATTATAAATTTTGGTTTCTTTTCACTGTTGATTATTTGCCTACTTGCATATCATTTTTAGCAAAGCTCCATTTGTAGAACCTTACTACTCCCTAAAGTACACAAACAAGTTGCGTTTAGGGACAGATTTGTCTAATTTTTGTTAGAATTTTTCATTTGCTGCTCCATATGCAATGAGGTTTTTTTCTCAAACATTTTATAAAAATTACATATTGTATCTATTACAGGTCCTTTCTTATTTGTCTGAAATCATGTGTATTGTTGAAAATGTGCTCCAAATCCAAATTGAAGTTTCTTTACATCTTGCTGTTGAGATATTCAATATTCACTGATATTCGAAAATTATAATTATGCTTTAAGAATGGCATATAATGCATGTAAATCTTTGTCATTTTCATATTATAAATGATGGTGCTAATATTTTTATTACGATATTCTTAAATGCAATATAAACTGAACTGATGTATTAAGAAAAATCTTGCTTTCAATAATCTATTTATACATGCATTAATATGCAAGTACTAAAATTTCTATTTATTACTGTACAAATATAGCATACCATGGAATAAATGGCAACCTGTTTTTATTATTATAATTACACTAAGTTTCTTCAATGTTTGCCTGCATCATTTTTTATACAAGAAAATAAAAAAAGAAGGATCTTTGAAAATTTTTGCAGACACAAAATAGTTGCTTGATGAAAATTATTTTAAAAAGTGGCTTATTCTTAAGAGTGTTCTGCACATTCACTAACTCTTCATGTTTTAGAAATTGTTTGTTTTTTAGTTGAGATTTGAAATATTTATGGTAACTTTATAAGAACATTTGAAGTTTGTATATAATGTATAAGAAAAGTTATTATAGATCAGTGTATTCCAGTCAATATTTTGAAGCTTCTCTCTTCAATGCTCCCTGAAGAAACTTGTAAAAATTATTAAAATTTATTTGAAGCATATATTAGTAGTTTTTTTTTTTATTGTTGTTTATTCTGAAAATGTATTTTGGTATATCCTTACATATTATAATTACAAGACCCCTCATCAGTCAGATCTGAAATTCACCTCTCTCCAATATTTATCCTGTGATCTTTAGAATGCATTCATATTTTTCAAATTTTTAGCTTTTTTTCTGTATATTTTTCTTAAAGGATGTTTTGTGGTGTTTCGCTTCTCAAAATGTTTTAAAAATATATACTTAATTTTATATTTGAAGTATTAAAATCTTAATTAAGTTGTCATGTTGAGAATAAGATTAACATCTATTGTCAAGAAATCTATTGAGAAATTAAAAAAATTAGAATGCATTCCACAACTGTTAGATAGAGAAAAATAAAAGAATTGAAAATCGTTATTTAATAGAGGAAAAGAAGAATTTGGAATAATTAAATTAAAAAAAAAAATTAAAACTGAATAAGAAAATTTTGGCATATAATAAATTGTTAAAATTTTGTACAATGTCTTAAAGAAATTATACCAGTGCATTGTAAAAATAATTAAGAAAATCTATAAATCACCAGAATGCATTTCCTGATAAAAAAAAAAAAATATATATATATATATATAATAGAAAAAACATAAATATTATTGATCTGGACTTTATCTAAACCTGAACAAGTATCAATGAAAATGAAAGGAAAACTGTTTGTGACAAGTAGTCCTATAAATATGCATAAGATAAGCATGTCAGTATAAATATCAAGGTATTTATAATAGAAAATGCATATTAGAAATATCAGATATTATTTATAATCAGGGCTTGACAAATGTAGTCATCAGGTTGCCATTGGCAAAAGTTTTTTTTTCCTTCCTTGACGTACACTGCATACGTCCTCTCATTTCAGTAATCAACAACCATGACGTATACCTCGCATGTCGTTCACTACACAGTAATGGTTGCATATTTGAACCGATATGTCTGTGATATGCAACTGATATAATAACAGGGCACTGGTCGAAAGTCAGTTTTATGATGCACATTTTACACTGCATAGTCTGGTATATAGCCTTGTACCGGCGAAATTAAGCCTGAAGGTCAATGGGTTAATCTCTCCTCTTATTTTTTTTTTTTTTTTTCACCTCACCTTTACTCGTGCTCCACAAGTAGTGATCTTGCTCTTTTCTTGTACTATGAGATATCCAAGTTTGAAAGGTCATTTCCATTTCATGCACAGAAGACGCCATTCCAGGGGTGATTCTGTTCCGAATTTTTCGAAAATTAAAAAAAAAAGGTCATAAATTCGGACAGAAAAAATATCGCGAATTTCAACAAATGGGCGCCGAAGAAAATGAATTTCGTCAATCATTTGCAGAAAAATCGTCAATTTCGTCAAAGGATCACAAAAAAACCCACAAATTTCATCAAAGGATCGCGAAAAAACCCACAAATTTCGTCAAAGGATCGCGAAAAAACCCACAAATTTCGTCAAAAGATCGCGAAAAAAAATCAAAAATTTCGTCAAAAATTTCGTCAAAAATTGTGAAAAAACACAAATTTTATCAAAAGATCGCGAAAAAAAAATCACAAATTTCGTCAAAAGATAACGAAAAAAAATTAGTGCCAGGAGTGGATTCCCCACTCTTTGTAACCTGTCAGAAAATTTGCTGTGAAGTTCAGAATTTTTTTAAAACTCAGAATCACCCCTGTGCCATTCTTTTCTGCTCTATCTAGCTTCCATGTCACATGAATAGAATGTGGGGAGAGATTTCAATTAAACAGTAAGAAATAGTGTCAGTCCAGTCTCTAGAGGCATCTAAAATTTGAATACAATGCTAAAAACCGATCATGTTTTTTTGCAAGTTTCAAATCAGATTTTTGTGTTCAGAATTAAAACTGATTAATTTATCACATTCATTATAAAGAATAATAACATATAAGTGATAGTAATTCATTTGAAGTAAATATATAAAACTTAATTCAAATTTTAAAGAATAATTTTAATAACATTGAAATATATGTATACCTTGAATAATATTTCATCATCTCTTAAAATGCATGGTACCTGTGTGGCACCATGGTGTCACATTGTACAATTGGTCGATGTTATTTTCTTTTGGAGACAATTGTCTGGTACTAGGTTGTCTACCAATGAACGTAGTTAGTTTTAATATTTCTCATATTAGGATTTATTTAATATGCATATAAAGATTTTTATTATTTGAGCTGGCTTATGTATATAAATAAGCTTATATTTTTGCAATCAATCTGTTTATGGCAATTACTTGCCTACAAGTTCGTTCTTTTTTTTTTATTATTGTTTTTGATATTTCTATCATCATAGCCAGAATGTTAAATTAAAATTCTCATAAGATATTTCATTATAGATGTTGCAAAAATATTAAGCTTAAAAATTGTATTCAAACAAAAAATAGTTTTAACTTTTATTTTTTTATTTGTAAAAAAATAAGTTTATCAAACACAAATCTTAAAATAATAAAATCAGAACTATTTAACTGACTTCAACAGGAAATTAGGCAAAAAATTGTTTTAGTGCTCCACTATTTCATAGATGCTTTCATTCATGCTTCTCTCATCATATGCAGATTTTGTAGCACTCAACTTTTCCAGACATTCAGCAATCAGCATTTCCTGAACAAGCCATTTAATTCAGTCTTTACAGTATTTTTTTTCCCCCCATCAGATAAAATTATTCAAAGTTATCATTTTGTTCAAGGGATTTCACTGAAGTAGTGAACATTACTGGACCCATCCATCCCCCCCCCCCAAAAAAAAAAAAATATATATATATATATACATATATACACACACACACATAAACAATTCATTAAAGACAGTTTTTCATTTAAATCTATAAGAAAATTTTTATTACTGAACTATAAAAAAAAAAAACATATTTTGATCAATATTGTTTCTGAAATCTTTATAATACAATGAAAATTGAAAATGTTTAAGGATGATCTGTTAGTTATATCTTACAAATTGCATATGTTAAATTTAGTATGTTGCAATTATGCCATGACATAACAAATATTGATAGTATGAATCTCAATACTGCAGATGCAATCTGAATACTTAAATAACACTATCAATTGGAGTAAGAAAGAAAATTATGTAATATATTTTAAAGAGAACAACAAAACTTAAAATAGTTATCGTGTAAAAGTCTGTTCAGCAAAAATACCCTACATAAATGTCTCCAGTCACAGACAAGTGAAAATTGTTGTAAAGTAAATGTTGCTTCATTTCAACAAATGATTAATATGCTCATGTTGGATGAGGACTTATGCCTTAGATCAGGGGCTCCCAAACTTTGAATATATTACTAAATCGAAATTTATTCTTTTAGCATAACACTAGATAATGCTAACAGACTGATTTATTCTCACGACATTCAATGCGTGTGTCCTGGATCAATATACTAAAAAAAAATCTATCCCTGAATGCTAGCATTTAAAATGGTATGATTATTCTACTAAAATAGATAATTAAATTATTTAATAAATGATCTTTTATTTACATTCATACATAAAGTAACATCATGGCAGAAAATAAAAGAATTTGGTAAAAAGGAGACTACATCCTTATGACTTATTGTTGTATGCTTATGCATGCTATTGTCTGACTTATATGCACTATACTTTTATCACTGATGCAAAGAGTGGGCCTGCCTTACCAAGTGTAGCTTCCTCATGTCTGGATCAGTATTTTTTACTTTTAGTCATATCTGATTTAATACTTAATTTATTCTTGAATTTTGTTTTCATGTAAAGAAGGGAAGAAAATGCATTCTCGCATAGATAAGTTGTGCTAAATACAAGCACATATTTTTCAATTTACCTCCATAAACAAAACTCTTTAACTCATCATTTAAAAAATATTCTTAAGAATTCCATTTCACGAAAGCATAATATATTGTTTTCTCTCCCTCTCATCAGTGATTGTGACCGAGTATCTTCAATGAGAATTGGATTTTTGTTGCAGAAAATCTATTGTTATACATTTCTGGAAATTTATTGAAATCTGCTATATGGCATTCACAATGTTTATAGTACTTTCAATTCAGAATATATATTTTTAATATTTCCTTCTCAGCAGTAAAATTATATAAAATTACAATTGATGATATTGTTTTGCTTTTTTAAATAATCTACAGCCCCCCCAAAAATATATGGAAAATTTTGTTTTGTTGTAGGCTGTGAAAGGTCTTCTTTAACTCTCCTCTAGTGAGAATAGAAGTTCTGCATACCAATATTGAAAGGCTCATTTACCAGTACTGGTTATACATACCATAATTTGCGAAGCCCTGTCTTAGATCCTTTAACAATTGGCAAGTTATAACAAGATGTGTCTAAAAAATTGGTCAATGGTAAGATATTTAACCTGTAACTGGAGACATGAATTTTCTTACGTGTTCAGAGATATGTTATTTTCCTTTTTTGTCTTTGGTAGACAGCATTGGAATTTTTTTTTAGAAGCGCAATATATTCTGGAAATCATGTAATGATAAAAGAACTACCTGTCGGTACTGGGGAATGATTTTATTCAAGGACAAAAAACACCTAATAATCAGAGCCAAAGAACAATGCGGAGTCATTCTGACTCCCATCTCCAGTTACGGGTTAAACAACAATTTGGGACAAGAATGTGTGTGCATGTTTGGTGGAAAAATAAAAAGGTTCATTGCTGGTGATCTAAAATCATTGATGGAATATAAAAGTTGAGGAGAGATTGTATGGAATTTTAAAATTGTTATAAATTATTTTTAAGAGCTGCGAATAATCAGTGTTATTGTGCTTAATTCTTTTTGATGTAAAGAGGAAGTATAATTTAAAATTACTTACCTTTCTTTCTTATTAAATTGTAGACATTACAATAATTTTTTAATAAAAAATTTTAGCAGTAATTTTCCTCTTAGCCACCTTTAAGAATTAAAATCAATTTTCAAATCTCAGTAGATCAAAATATGAAAGGAATTTAAGCAACATTTTCCCCTTGAGAAGTAGAAAACTGCAAATCTTAAAGCAAGACACCACCTAAGTACAGTCGTGGGAAAAAAAAGTAAACACCCCCTACTAACTTCTCAACAAATTATCATAGAAGAAAGTTACTGGTACCGAACGATTGGAAATAAAGTCTACTTTTAAGTGATGCATTTAAAATTTGTTTAAGGGGCCATCTACATATTAAAACGAACCATAACTTTGTTTTTTTTCAATAGCAGTACACAATTCTGACAGCATAAATGAACTCTACACCTTTCAATTAGCCTATAAACAAATTTTTATGCAATTTGTGCCATAAGTTTCCGAGAAATTAATTATTTTAAAACGAGCGTATTTTAAGGGCTGTATCCAAATTGAAATTCCGAACTCGAATGTTACCCGAGAGAGCCGCCTTCTTGATCAAGGCACATTTAAGCGTCAATGAAACCTGTTTGATTACAGGATAGCTGAATTAAATTTGAAAAATTTACTCACTTCTATCATAGACGGCCCCTTAAACCATCATTTTGCCGTTTTTTAAGCATAATTTGAAAACTACTTGGAACTAAAATGTGAAATTTTGGATTTCCATAAAGCAGGACTTAATAAATCTAAATCCATCAAAAAAATTGTATGTTGCAATTCATAATTTTTTCGAATATTAATTTCATAATTCATATCATAAAATTATAAAAATTTCAAATTCAACGTATTTATGTTTGGGTATATTAGTATTATTGCTACACAAAAAATTAGCTCATTAGGAGCATAATTTCAGGAGATATAAATAAAAATATGAAAATGTAATTTAACATTAGAAGTACTAAATTTTGAATGTCTATAATTAAAAAATTTATCATTTGAATGACTTGAAATTTGGTTTCTAGGCATATTTTGAACCGAAAATTTGAAATATCTTGTTAAATTTGGGTACTGCCATTGAAAAAAATGAAGTTTGGATTCGTTTTAATATGTATATGGCCCCCTAAGTTAATTTTATACACACCCTTTAAAAGTAGACTTTATTTTCAATCGTTCAATATCAGTAACTTTTGTCTACGATAATTTGTTGAGGAGTTAGTAGGGGGTGTTTACTTTTTTTTTTTCCACGACTGTGCATTCCTATCAGAAACCAATTTAAATTTTTACATTAAAAAATTAAAAGCAAGCGTTGTTTCAGAAAGTAAAAGGAGCTGAAATTAAAATTCATTAGCCAAAACATGAATGGTGAAATTTAAAACCATCAATCAAAACAACCCAAAAGCATAATGGCATCCTATTATATAGTCAGCCACACCCACGCAGCATGCTCAAATGACATAATTCGCCAACTCCGAAAGCCAAGTGCTGGATGGCAAAATAAAACTGTTACCTTTAAAAAAAGTGCTATATGTGAAGCATAAAAAAAAAAAAAAAAACAATTGGCCAGCGAATACAGAGAGCATATGTGGTAAACAAAAATGTATGGTGACGACAGGCATGAAAGAGTTCCTCCTAAAAGAGGAATTTACCTTTTTAAAAGCAAATTTGGACATTCTCTGGATTGATGCAAAGAAAATAGAAGCATATGGGGGGGGGGGGGGGGCTCTAGAAAATTTAATAATTAGACATTTTGTGTACTCGAATCCTTTGAATTTGTTTCTGAATTCCTGTACTATCAAATCATAGGCAAGTTTTTATTATAAGCATCTGAAAGTCATGTAAATTAAATTCTTTAACTAGGGAAAGGAAGTTTCCATAAGATTCTTTTTGGAATAGAGTATTTTATTATTATATGAATTAGTCACTTCTAGGTAATTTCAGTGATGCATTTTTGGAAATGTATTTCTGGAGTAAAGATCAATTTGGCATGCATATATTTAGCATAGAGATTTTTTTTTTTTTTTTTTTTAAGTAAAGTCTTAAACAGTCAAATCATTCAAAATAATACATTTATTTTGAAAAATTAATCTCTGTACTTCACATAAGTTCATCAGATACATTTGGATGGATTTATACTTTTAGCAAACAGTTTCCAATTTTCTTTTTTGATTTAATGAATTCATAGTTATACATTGTTATATTTATTTTTCTTTTAATACTTTCTAAATTACAAAATAATAATAATAATAATAAAGATCATATTTACAGATATAATTAATTTTATTGTATGAATAACTGTTAAAATGTGTCTAAATTATACAAGTTTGGCCTTATTATATGGATGGAAAAAATTTTTCACCTTTTTTCCCATTTCCCACTTTCATGCCTGTAAGTGCCAATAGCAAATACATAATGTGAGACTCCTCATAGCAGCATGCACAGAGACATCAGGAAAAGCCCCTCCTGCCGTCAAAATTGCTGTTAAGCATGGCTGCTTGCAGAGACCAATTAAATGGAGTCTGTGACATGTATCAAATGCAACGGAACAGTGCATAAACTTTTGCTATGAATTGGAAAAAAAAAAAAACAGCAATGAAGACTTATGCAATGTTGGTGCAAGTGTATGAATCAGAAACAGAAAATAAAAAATGTGCTTATGACTGGTTCAAATATTTCATTGACAAAAACTGCTGATGAGGAACTACTTTCTGGTCGACCATCTCTCAACATTATGTGATTGTTCTTGATCATCCTCCATATATTTGGATTTAGTGCCTCGAGATTTCTTTAGTTCCCTCGCCTTAGCAAGTCATGCAGGGTATCTAGAGAATCTGGGAGTTATAGAATAATCAGGGAGGTTTATAAATCTGGAAAAGTTAGCAGGCCTAGCAGCGCTCCTTTATTTCCTATAATTCCTATATTTTTCAGCCCTCCATCCTGGCAATTATTTTTTAAAACCGAGTTCAGCAATCCAGATGTGATTTTTTCGCGAATATATTTTTAAAATTTTGCTGAATTCTGCAATATATACTTTTTTAAATCATGAATTTTGACAGTTCTATACAAAAAAAAAAAAAAAAAAAAAAAAAAAAAAAACTCTTAGGTTTGTCATGTTACTAAAAGTTTCATCATTCGATTGTGAAAATAATCTCTAATTTCGTCAATGGGTTGAAAAAAAAAAAAAAATTGTAATCTTCGTCAATGGATCCTTGAAGGAAAATTTTGAATTTTGCCAAACTGTTGTTTAAAAAAAAAAAAAAAATGTGGATTCGTCAATCAATCATTGAAAAAATTGTAAATTTTTTTCAATATGTTGCTGATAAAAATCGCAAACTTATTTCTATTAAGTGTGGAAATAAAATAGCAAATTTCTTTAATAGTGTTGATTATAAGCCATGGCGGCCCTTTTGCACCTGGCGGCTCTTTTAAACCCTTCTGATGCACCCGGCTGCCCTTTTTAACACTTCCTATGCACCCCATAGCAATTCAATTAATCCTGGGAAAATATCGCAAATTCTAGGGACTAAACAAACCAATTCAAAATACTTGTGAACAAGGTACAAGTGTGACCTTTTTTTTAGAATGGTATACCCTTTTTTAGAATAGTGTTCCCTTTTTGAAAAATGTATCTTTTTTTTTAAGAATAGTGTTCCCCTTTTTGAAAAACTCCCGCCCGGCGGCCCTTTTTTTCTAGAGTCAACATTATTCAGTAAGTCACATTAAAAATTCATTGATTTTGTAAGCCACTTTAAAAATTTGTCGATTGGTCATTTATAAAAATCATAAATTTTGGAATTCACTCGCGACAAACAATTTCGTAATTCAGTTACAGTAAAAACTCATGAATTTCTTCAATCAGCTGCAGCAAAAAATCGCTGATTTTGTCCGTTGGTCATTGAAATATATTACAAAATGTGTAGTGTGGATCATTTGTTGATAAAAATCGTAATTTTCGTTAGTCGTTCGCAGTAAAAAAAAATTGTGGGTTTCACCAGTCAGTTGTGTAAAAAAAAATAGCTGATTTCATCAATCGGTAATTGAAATACATAACAAATTTTGTCAATCATTTTTGATAAAAAAATCAAATTTCGGCTGTCACACACTGTAAAATAAAAAATCAGATTTCATCAATCAATTATGGCAAACAGAATCCTGAATTTCTTCAATCAGTTGCGGCCAAACATTGCTGATTTCATGAGTTCAGGGCTCCCAACCAGGGATGTAGTGGAGGGTATATGGGAGTATACGACGTATACCCTCTGGATTTTTTTAAGGAACACCGTATACCCTCTGTTTTTCAAGAAAGCTATAGTATATATACACTAGGGTATACCTTCTGCTTAGAACGTATACCCTCTGTTTTTTTTATGACTACACCACTGCCCCCAACACAGATTTTAGTCACCTAAAAGGGGGAAAGGGGACCATTTATATTAAAAAGGGGGACTTTGAGGGACCATGTCAACAAATACTACACCGAGTTTTCCTAAATATGCAAGCAAATTTTTAAAAATTACCCCCCAAAATATGTTAATTGGTTACCTTTATAAAGATGGGTCACTAAAAAGTACACTCAGCTAAATATTCTACTGCAAGAAAATAGGAAGTATTCAGATATTCAGTACTCACATTGATAATTCTTAAAGGAGCTTTTAATTTAAATTGATGCTTTATTAAGGGAAGACAAGATTGGATGCAATCCTGTGGGAAATATGCGAGCTTTTAAGACCTGTTTTCTCGGAAACTACCTGGCCGATTTTGATAAAATTTGGAATCCACATTCACTGGTTTATGCTCAAGACTTATGGCAGACAGTTTTTTTCTGTGACTAAAACTTTTTATTTTAAAGCAGTGGCAATTTTTCAGAAATTGTATTAATTTTTTTAAAAACTGTCTGCCACATATGTATGCTGTCATCTTATATTTATACTCTACCACAAAAAAAAGTAATATATATAGTATATCAAAATCGCCTGAGTACTGTACGAGATAATGGGATTTTTACATGAAAAGTACGATTTTTCAGGAGATCCATAAAACATAGATATTCACAATTCCCGCTCTTTGCGAATGACAAATTAAGTTTTCTAATTACGTATTGACAGAACAGAAGCTGGAAGTGTCGATAGTCGGTCAAATGTTTGTACACCTTTTTAAAACCTTATTCTTCAATCAAAAGATGCCAACTTTTTGTATCTTGTTTTGTGTTCAATTGAGACTTGTATTTTTTGAACTTGCACTTTGTGTTACAAAATGACAAAGCCGAAAAGTGTTTTTGAGGGAAAACAAGAATGGTTGCAATCATAAGGGGGAAATACGAGCTTTAAGACCCGTTTCCTCAGAAACAACTGACCGATTTTGATTAAATTCTAAATCCCTATTCACTGAATAATGCTCAAGACTTATGGCAAACAGTTTTTTTTTTTTTTTTCTGCGACTAAAACTTATTTTAGAGCAATTGCAATTTTTCAGGAATGTTTTTTTTCTGAAAGTAATTAAAAATTTTTTAAACTGTCTACCACATATGATCTTATATTTGTACTCTACCAAAAATTTTTTTTATCGAAATCACTGAAGTACTTTAGGGGTTAATGGGGTATTTAGCTGAAAAGTACAATTTTTCGAAAAGATACAAAACTTAGACACTTCTAATTTGTGTGAAGTTCTTGCAGTATTTTATCAAACACATGAATTAAAGTATATATAAACACTTGGGTAAAGTTTGGTTACATATAATAAATGAGTATAAAATGCTAGAGTAAAATTAATGTGAATGGGCGTGGCATCCCAGTCCTGTCTTCCTTTAGTGTGAGTATGTGTGGCGTCCCAGTTTTGTCTTCCCTTGAATTTTTACAATTATTTCTAATGGTCAGAAAAAAAAAACTGGGCATACCAATGGATTCAGGAAGGTTCAAAGATTTTTAAGCCAATAAGAAAAATATCATTTTTTTTCAAAGAATTTCACTGATGTTTATAATACCCTTAATATTTATAATACCAAAAAAAAATGATTTGCAATAAAATATAAACATTAAAAATTAATGCAACTAAGAAAATATCAAATCATTTGTTAACAGAGTTGCACACTAGCAATTACAAAGTATAGTGCATTTCTTCGAATTTAACACAGAGTAACAGTGAATAAATAAAAAGAAAAGTGTCCCAGTTAAACTGATGGCATTGAGCTCACAGGGTATTCACACTAATTGTATATTATATTCTTATTTCAAAGAATAATGCCCCTCGAAAAATAAATTAAGGGATTATGCCATTTTCCCCTCTTTATACTGAACCAATGGACCTTCAAATGTAATCAGGGAAGCGACTTATCAAAATAAACCGGTACACCAAATTTGAAGCAAATCGGATAGAAAAACCCATTTATCTAAATTAAAAGGGGTATTAGCCCCCCGTTCCCTCCTTTATATTTAACCAATGAACTTCCAAATCTAATCAGGGAGATGTCTTATCAGAATAAACCTGTATACCAAATTTGAAGCAAGTCAAATAGAAAAACACATTTATCTAAATTAAGGGGATATTGGCCTCCTGTGCCCCCCTTTAGACTTAAACAATGAACCTTCAAATCTAATCAGGGTAGTTCGTTATCACAATTAACCGGTATACCAAAATTTGAAGAAAATCTAATAATTCTGCACGAAAACCTAATTTATCTAAGTTGAAGGGGGGGGGGGATTAGCCCCCATTCCCCCCTTTATACTTAACCAATGAATCCCCAAAACTAATCAGGGAAGCGCCATATCAGAATGAACCTAGAAAAAAATTTTGAAGCAAATTGGATATTTCTATCAAGAATTATCGCGTTTAGTACATATGTATACAGAACCGACGCGACGGGCACATTAGCTCTGAGGCTTTGATAGCCTGTGAGCTAAAAAAGCATAGCATAACAGCACCTCCTGTTGAGTATTAAAATTAGATTAACTATTGATTAGATATTATTAATTATAAATCTCAAACATAAAATTTAGTTCCTTTGTACTACCCAATAAAACTGAAATAAGCTATAATGTTTATCGGAACAATCATAGTATGGCAACATTAGGGTTAGCTGGGTGAATTAGTTCTCCAGATTCGTCTGGGATGGCTCAGTAGGTAGAGCATTGGCGCCTCCAGCCAAGACATCCCTGGTTTGAATCCTGGTCTGGGCTTTTTCCCCCCATTTGGAAATTTACAACTGTTATGATTTATTTACCTATTGAATAATTGTATTAATAAAAAGGAAATTGTCCAGTTAAACTGATGGCATTGAGCTCACAGGCTATTCACAATAATTGTATATTATATTCTTATTTCAAAGAATAATCCCCCTCGAAAAATTAATGAAGGGATTAGCTCCCGTTTCCCCCCTTTATACTTAACCAAAGAACCTCCTAATCTAATCAGGGAAGCTCCTTAACATAATAAACTGGTATACCAAATTGAAACAAATCAGATAATTCTGTATGAAAAAAATTAAGGGGGGGGGGGGGTATTAGCTCCCCCATTTCTCCCTTTATGCTGCCCAATACACCTTCAAATCTAATCAGTAAATCTCCTTATCAGAATGAACTTAGAAAAAAAAATTTAAACTAAATTAGATAATTCTGCATGAAAACCCATTTATCTAAATTAAGGGGAGGGTACACTTGCCCCCCTTTCCTCCTTTTATACTTAACCAATGAAACTCTAAATCAAATGAAGCAAGCCATATCGGAATAAAGTCGTATAACAAATTTGAAGCAAATCCAATAATTCTGCATGAAAAACCCATTTATCTAAATTAAGGGGGGACTAGCCCCCGTCCCCCCTTTATACTTAACCAATAAACCTCTAAATCTAATCAAGGCAGCTCCTTAACATAATAAACCAGTATACGAAATTTGTAGCAAATCAAGTAACTCTGCAGGAAAAACCCATTTATCTAAATTATGGAGGAGGGGGGGGGGGGTTTCAAGCCCCCTTTCCTCCCTTTATACTTAACTAATGAACCTCCAAATCTAATCGGAGAAGCTCCTTAACTTAATAAACCGGTATACTAAATTTGGAACAAATCGAATAATTCTACATGAAAAACACATTTATCTAAATTAAGGGGGGTAGCCCCCTTTATACATAAGTAATGAACTTCCAAATTTAATCAGGGAAGCTGCTTAGCATAATTAACCGATATACAAAATTTGGAGCAAATCGAATATTTCTGCATGAAAAACACATTTATCTAAATTAACAGGGGGGGTGGGGGGGGGGTGCTAGCCCCACTTTCCTCCCTTTATATGTAACTAATGAACCTCCAAATCAAATCAAGGGAGCTCATTAACATAATAAACTGGTATACCAAATTTGGAGCAAATCAAATAATTCTACATGAAAAACACTTTTATCTAAATTAAGTCTAGCCCCCCCCCCCCTTTCTCCCTTTACACTTAAATAATGAGCTTCCAAATCTAATCAGGGAAGCTTCTTAACACAATAAACCAGCATACCATATTTGGAGCAAATCGAATGATTCTACATGAAAAACTTGTTTATCTAAATTAAGGGGTGTGGCTAGCCCCCCTTTATACTTAAATAATGAGCTTCAAAATCTAGTCAGGGAAGCTCCTTAACATAATAAACCGGTATACCAAATTTGGAGCAATTCGAATATTTCAGCATGAAAAAACCATTTATCTAAATTAAGGGGGGGACTAGCCCCCGTCCCCCCTTTATACTTAACCAATAAACCTCCAAATCTAATCGGGGAAGCTCCTTAACTTAATAAACCAGTATACTAAATTTGGAGCAAATCGAATAATTCTACATGAAAAACGCATTTATCTAAATTAAGGGGGGTAGCCCCCCTTTATACATAACTAATGAACTTCCAAATCTAATCAAGGAAGCTTCTTAACATAATTAATTGATATACCAAATTTGGAGCAAATCGAATATTTCTGCATGAAAAGCCCATTTATCTAAATAAAGGGGGTAGGCTAGCCCCCTTTCCTCCCTTTATATGTAACTAATGAACCTCCAAATCAAATCAAGGGAGCTCATTAACTTAATAAACCGGTATACCAAATTTGGAGCAAATCAAATAATTCTACACGAAAAACACATTTATCTAAATTAAGGGGGTCTGCCCCCCCCCCCCCTTTTACACTTAAGTAATGAGCTTCCAAATCTAATCAGGGAAGCTTCTTAACATAATAAACCGATATACCAAATTTGGAGCAAATTGAATGATTCTACATGAAAAACCCATTTATCTAAATTAAGGGGCGTTCCCCCCTTTATACTTAAATAATGAGCTTCAAAATCTAGTCAGGGAAGCTCCTTAACATAACAAACCGGTATACCAAATTTGGAGCAAATTGAATATTTCAGCATGAAAAACCCATTTATCTAAATTAAAGGGGGGGGGGGGGTCTAGCTCCCTTTATCTTTAACAAGTGAACCCCAAAAACTAATCAGGGTAACGCCTTATCAGAATGAACCATGAAAAAAAATTTGAAGCAAATCTGATATTTCTATCAAGAGTTATCGTGTTGCGTACATCCGTACGTACATACATACATACAGAACCGGCGGGCACATAAGCTCTCAGGCTTTGATAGCCTGTGAGCTAAAAATTAATCTAATAAAAATAGAGGTTTGTCTATGGGTCTTTGTGCTGATGAGATCGCTGCGCATAGAGCTATAAGATTTGGCAAGAAGGAGCTCTATATCTAAAGTTATGCACATAGAAGCCAATTTTTGGACTTTTTTGAATTTTTTTTTAATGTAATTTTTAGCCTTTTTTCATGTTTTATGGCAATTTTTCCAAATTTGTAAAAGGAATCTTTAAATTTTTTAGTAGAATGTAGTAAATTTTGTCCTCTTTAGAATAAAGTTTATTTGGAATTATAGTTTTTTTTTAAATTTTTCGCAATTATTTCATTGTGTTTTGGCATTTTGCAGTGCTTTTTTGACATTTATAAAAGAAATTTGGTTTCAAACTTTTAACCCTAATGTAGTAAATTTTGTCTTTCCACAATTGCATCCTCTGGTTTCAATTGTTAGCGATTAAAAAAAAAAAAAAAAAATTCACATCCCGCAAGGATTTTTTTCCCCCATTTGTGAAAAAATTCCGGATACAATGTTTTAGCCCTACTATAATACATTTTGACTTCTCTGATTTTCTGAATTTTTAGTGATTTTTATGCAATGACTTTTTCACACTAGTAAATGGGATACTAGTAAAATGTTGTCCTCTTTTCAATAAAGCTTATTACAGCAATTTTTGAATTTTTTATGCGATTTTTTGACATTCGTAAAAGGATTCCAGTTTCAATCTTTTTGCTGAACTTATTAAATTTTGTCCTCTTTTCAATAAAATTGAATTCCTATAGCAATTTTTGAATTTTTTTTTCTTTTTTTTTTTTTTTTTTTTTTACATTTTATGGCTATTTTTTTAAATTCGATTTTAAACTTCTAATTTAATATAGTAAAATTTTGTTCTCTAACTTGAATTTTTAATGAGATTTTCAATGTGTATTTTAACATATTTTCACATTGTGCGGCAATTTTTTGACATTCATGAAAGAATTCCAGTTACAATGATTTAGCTTGTTATAGTAAAACACAATATTTGAACTTTTGTGATTTTTAAAGATTTTGAGTTTTGCGGCGATTTTTCGACATTAGTAAATTTTTTTCAGCCACAGAAAAGGAGATTAAGGGGACCAAAATGCATAAAAGGGGGTTAAAGGGCACCATTTTTCAAACAGGGGACTTTGGGGGTAAAAGGAGGACCATTTGGAAGCCCTGTGAGTTGGTCGTTCTTTGATATAATTTTCGTCAGTCTGCCAGTAAGAAAAAAATATCCTGGATTTCAACAATCCGTCACAGAAAAAATCTAATTTGTCGCTTAAAAAAATTCAACAGGAGTCGGTTGTGAAAAAGGTGCAGGAAAAAAAATCTAATTTCCTCAATGTCTCAGAAGAACATCAATCGGTCATTAAAATAAAAAAAACATAGATTTCGTCTGTTGGTTGTTGACAAAAAAAAAATTTAACAGTTTTGTCAATTTGTGGCAAAAAATTGTAAATTTCTTTACTCAGTCACGGCAAAAAATTATGAAATTTATCGACAGATCGTTGATAAAAATCTTTTGCCAATCGGTTGTGTTGCATCATAAAAAATATAATGCATCATTTCCCATTCAAATTAATTTAAATAATATAATTTATTTCAATTTTACAACTTAAATTAACATTTTCAAACACCTAATTTCTAATCACAAGTTTTAAACTCATAATGTAAATTTTAATGATAAATAATTCAATATTTCCTTATTTTTCAATGTAAACATTATCTCTTATTAAGATTATTTAAGTGCAATTAGTATTTTATTATATTTCAGTAATTTAACTTTCAAATTTCTTTCAACATACATCGCGAATGTGTAAACACATCGGAATTTTCTAAGTCTAAAATATAAAAAATAGAAATCTTTTATTTATCAATATTTCCCTTTTAAATTATATTATGTGGATAGAAATATTTATTTCTAGCCGATTGCAAAATTTTCAGTGACTTGTGATAAATACTTTGGCAGAAATACGCAAAAATGTATTTTCTATCTTTTCTCATTTTTAATTTCGGCGCGCGACGCCATGAGATCATTCTTTCCGACATTTTGAAAGTTCCAACAAGAAGGGTATTCCCCTTTGCCAAACAGACGCTTAGTTCAAAACCGGACGTCTGCTAAATCGTTTAACATTCCTTTTGGAACACGCACGTTGTGTGTGACGTCAGGCGCGGGGAGGATAGGCGTTTTTAATTGGCTGGCGCGCTCTGTAATGGCTTTTCATGTTTGAAACTCTGGGTTCTGGAATAGTCATCATTCTTCACCAGGGAGCCGTAAAAGCAAGTAACTTGTGGGGGCTGCGACGCCGTGCTTTTTTTTAGCCGGCTGTTGCGGCAGAAGAGTTCGGCTGGCCAGTGAGAAGAGATCGACGTTTTGTTAGGCCTTGGCGGCCGTATATCATCTAAAGGAAATATAATTTTTTTTCTTCAAGAAGCATTTCTAAGTAAATTTCATAGAACATTAATTAGAAGACCTGAATTGTTCTTCTGCTCATCGACATTTTATTATTCTTCGATCAACAAATATGAATTGATTATCTGTTTTTTTTGTCGATGCAATAAATAGTAAATTGCCTTTGTAACGAACTGAAATCGTCAAAATCTGCATTTCTGAAGGAAGTTCTCAAACATCCTATTTCCAATTTTCCAAATCCGTAACTTCTCATTCGGTTCAGATTCGCATTGAATAAAAAGAAATAGAATCTACATTCCTGAAAGAAGATTGTTAACAGCATGTTTTCAGTTCTCCAAATACAAGGGTCCTTCTACGATACGAGTTTGGCTTTATATTCCTGAACTTTATCCCCTACTTTGACTTTACGTTCCTGAACTTTATTCATTTTGGAGGCCTTAAAACTAAAACAAATATTTCTTAAAATATCAGACTATAACATCACGATATCCGATCTTCACATTCTATCATGTTAACTTAAATAATTTTCATATTTTAACAATTTACTTCTGCTTTTTCTCAGATGACAATATATCTTCAATTATCTAAAATTATATTAAATTTTACATTCATTTTGATAATCTTTTCATAATTCATAATGTAAGAATGCATTCAAATTAGCAAATTTTATATATGTTTAAATAAACGTCATTTGTGAATTATCTTTCTGTGTTCAAGTACTTGGGTGAGTGTTTTCTTTTCTTTATTTTTTTTTCAGCTACGATAACTAGTAAATATAATTTTATTTGATCTTAAATAATTTAAAATAATTCTTAAAAACCACATTTAGCAATGTCTACCACTTACGTCATCGGCTGTAGTGTAATTTTGAGCTTATGAATCGGAATTAATTTTGTTCAATTCAAACTTTGGATTGAATTCCACTCTCCGATTCATTAAGCCCAGCATTACAGTACAGGTTGCAAGAAAAAAAAATCGCATAATTAGTCAATCAGTCACATAATTTCATTATATTGATCACAAACTTTTGCTCTACAGGGATAAAACAAATGAAATTCATTTTATATAAATTTATTACAACAAAATCCTTTATACTTAAAAAATAAAAGTAAATAAGTAACTTTTATTTCAATTATGTTTGTATTGATATATGCAAGTGCTATAAGGGGTATGATTCAGAAAATAATTGTAAAATTATTTAAAAATATAGCTTGAAAAAACAATTGCATACAACTACTGAAACGCTAATATATTAATCCTGAAGAGAGTTAAAAATTCCTGAAATAGTCAGGAGTGAACTTTAAATAGTTTTATCCTGATAGTCCAATGTTTACGACTATGATATTACATATGTAAGTATATTAAAACATGTGTACGACACAACTGTTGTCCTGTTCATTGTGTTTTGGGTCGTCAGTACCCACTACATATGATTTTCTAACTAAATTTTTTTTTTTTTGCTACAAAAAATCCCGACTACCTTGTGAACTCTTCCTTACAAACTGCACTACTTTATCATAATTTCTTCTTTTTTATGAGTTTTTAAAGTTGTAAAAAACTTGGTTTACCTGGTACACAAGGAAAGCAGTTATACACAAAAAAAACCCATTTATCTAAATTAAAGGGGGGGGGGGTCTAGCTCCCTTTATCTTTAACAAGTGAACCCCAAAAACTAATCAGGGTAACGCCTTATCAGAATGAACCATGAAAAAAAATTTGAAGCAAATCTGATATTTCTATCAAGAGTTATCGCGTTGCGTACATCCGTACGTACATACATACATACAGAACCGGCGGGCACATAAGCTCTCAGGCTTTGATAGCCTGTGAGCTAAAAATTAATCTAATAAAAATAGAGGTTTGTCTATGGGTCTTTGTGCTGATGAGATTGCTGCGCATAGAGCTATAAGATTTGGCAAGAAGGAGCTCTATATCTAAAGTTATGCACATAGAAGCCAATTTTTGGACTTTTTTGAATTTTTTTTTAATGTAATTTTTAGCCTTTTTTCATGTTTTATGGCAATTTTTCCAAATTTGTAAAAGGAATCTTTAAATTTTTTAGTAGAATGTAGTAAATTTTGTCCTCTTTAGAATAAAGTTTATTTGGAATTATAGTTTTTTTTTAAATTTTTCGCAATTATTTCATTGTGTTTTGGCATTTTGCAGTGCTTTTTTGACATTTATAAAAGAAATTTGGTTTCAAACTTTTAACCCTAATGTAGTAAATTTTGTCTTTCCACAATTGCATCCTCTGGTTTCAATTGTTAGCGATTAAAAAAAAAAAAAAAAAAAATTCACATCCCGCAAGGATTTTTTTCCCCCATTTGTGAAAAAATTCCAGATACAATGTTTTAGCCCTACTATAATACATTTTGACTTCTCTGATTTTCTGAATTTTTAGTGATTTTTATGCAATGACTTTTTCACACTAGTAAATGGGATACTAGTAAAATGTTGTCCTCTTTTCAATAAAGCTTATTACAGCAATTTTTGAATTTTTTATGCGATTTTTTGACATTCGTAAAAGGATTCCAGTTTCAATCTTTTTGCTGAACTTATTAAATTTTGTCCTCTTTTCAATAAAATTGAATTCCTATAGCAATTTTTGAATTTTTTTTTCTTTTTTTACATTTTATGGCTATTTTTTTAAATTCGATTTTAAACTTCTAATTTAATATAGTAAAATTTTGTTCTCTAACTTGAATTTTTAATGAGATTTTCAATGTGTATTTTAACATATTTTCACATTGTGCGGCAATTTTTTGACATTCATGAAAGAATTCCAGTTACAATGATTTAGCTTGTTATAGTAAAACACAATATTTGAACTTTTGTGATTTTTAAAGATTTTGAGTTTTGCGGCGATTTTTCGACATTAGTAAATTTTTTTCAGCCACAGAAAAGGAGATTAAGGGGACCAAAATGCATAAAAGGGGGTTAAAGGGCACCATTTTTCAAACAGGGGACTTTGGGGGTAAAAGGAGGACCATTTGGAAGCCCTGTGAGTTGGTCGTTCTTTGATATAATTTTCGTCAGTCTGCCAGTAAGAAAAAAATATCCTGGATTTCAACAATCCGTCACAGAAAAAATCTAATTTGTCGCTTAAAAAAATTCAACAGGAGTCGGTTGCGAAAAAGGTGCAGGAAAAAAAATCTAATTTCCTCAATGTCTCAGAAGAACATCAATCGGTCATTAAAATAAAAAAAACATAGATTTCGTCTGTTGGTTGTTGACAAAAAAAAAAATTAACAGTTTTGTCAATTTGTGGCAAAAAATTGTAAATTTCTTTACTCAGTCACGGCAAAAAATTATGAAATTTATCGACAGATCGTTGATAAAAATCTTTTGCCAATCGGTTGCAAGAAAAAAAAATCGCATAATTAGTCAATCAGTCACATAATTTCATTATATTGATCACAAACTTTTGCTCTACAGGGATAAAACAAATGAAATTCATTTTATATAAATTTATTACAACAAAATCCTTTATACTTAAAAAATAAAAGTAAATAAGTAACTTTTATTTCAATTATGTTTGTATTGATATATGCAAGTGCTATAAGGGGTATGATTCAGAAAATAATTGTAAAATTATTTAAAAATATAGCTTGAAAAAACAATTGCATACAACTACTGAAACGCTAATATATTAATCCTGAAGAGAGTTAAAAATTCCTGAAATAGTCAGGAGTGAACTTTAAATAGTTTTATCCTGATAGTCCAATGTTTACGTCTATGATATTACATATGTAAGTATATTAAAACATGTGTACGACACAACTGTTGTCCTGTTCATTGTGTTTTGGGTCGTCAGTACCCACTACATATGATTTTCTAACTAAATTTTTTTTTTTTTGCTACAAAAAATCCCGACTACCTTGTGAACTCTTCCTTACAAACTGCACTACTTTATCATAATTTCTTCTTTTTTATGAGTTTTTAAAGTTGTAAAAAACTTTTGGTTTACCTGGTACACAAGGAAAGCAGTTATACACAAAAAAAATACTGTATGTGTATTGTTAATAATGGAAATCGGGGAATTCTGATAAAGATAATCAGGGAGCTTTTTTTTTTTACAATTTTTGTAGACACCCGATTTTATTTTAATTCTACAAAAATCACTTAGTGTAGTAAATAGTTCAGCTTAAAAATGCAAAACTGAATTAAAAATCAGCTTTAAACAATTCATGCTCATATTAGGAAATGCTTACAAATTCTTTGGTGTAGCCCTGCATATGATCCAAAGCATTTATACATGCCACATGGTCTGAAAAAATTCAGTTAACCCCTTCGCAACGAGAATCTTTTACAGAATTTTGAATCTTTCATCACTGATTTTTCAAAACAGCAATTTTTGTCCAATTGAATGGGGATAATGCCTTCATTTCATAAGACAAATTTTACAATAAAGAATAACTGGTGAGAATAATCAAAGATCCTGAACACCTTATGTGTCACATATACATGACGCTCGTCCTGAAGGGTTTTAACTTAAAAATGCATACCATGACTGAAAACACACTTCCAACAATTATCACTAATAGACAGTACTTCGGATAACATTACTTTGTCCAAAATCTTATGAACGATAAAGTACCTTGTAGTAAACTTCAGTAATGTTTATCAATTTTCTTATATTTGAAGTAATGTGACATAATTAAAATATGTTACAAACAGTTTTTACTTGTAGGCTATTATGTAACCGAATTCTTTTATGTGGCTCTGTAAATGAATAATTAAATCATAATGAAGGGAACGAATATTTTTTCCAACTGGATTAAATCATATTCAAGGCTGAACTTCAACTGTGCTACTCCAGCCTTGAATATGAATAATTAATCTTTTCACCCTGTGGCAGCTTTGTCTGCACATATCGGTTTCCAACCCTCCTTTACTCAAAATCTACTTTGAACATAACTCCATTACTTTTAAAAAATTGTTCTTTCTCCCCCTCTTTTTATGCAAGTGAAATCATTAAATTAATTCATTTCTTAAAACAATACGTATTTCTATCTACATGTTTTTTTTCTCTCCTTTTCGTAATGAACTTAATTCAATACATTCAAATACACAGCTTTATGATTTCAATTTCCAGTTATCAAAATTCCATTCTCATAGAATTAATTTCTGTCCAATAACGATCTTTGTCTAAAAGTAATCAAGTAGATACAGAAAAAAATCTAAGTGCAGCTGTCCATTCATTACGTTACATTTTCTTTTCTTTGGCTTGTATCTGCCATGTAAATAACTCATTCATAATTGCTGCTAAAATTTGACGGTTGAAAGAGCTAAAATTATTTTATGGGAATGCGGTCTCAAATATATTTCATGTATGTTAGCGGACACATGCCTTTCCTCTGCATTTTCCCATACATCCGTTATATATTGCGCAATTACATTTAAGCCAATTCTTTGGTGTTAATATAAACAAAATTCAGATTTTAAGTCACCGATCCCATGAAATAAAGAAGGGTTATTTTACATCTCTGTGAGTTATGGCTAGAAGGGATGCCATATTATATTCCGCTAAACCTCCCGCCAATGCTTTGTCTTCATTCAGTCACCAAAAAATTTGTAAATTGGCGATAATGTGCTACGCATGTGAATCAGTGAGCAAAAGTAATCACTTCGTCTTTTCTCACGCCTTCTGTAAGGTCCCAAAAAAGGGCCGCTTGTATTTTATTCAACTTTTTCCGGAGCACCTCTCCATAGATGTACAGCTAAATACAAATGTATTCTCCTTTTATGATTGTGCTGCAACATTGACTTATCATCGAAGCATCTGTTCCTGAGCATAATATTTGAAGTTTTTTTCCCATCCATCACTGAACCTGGAATCACTGTTACAAGGTGAACCAAACGCCTTCACACACCCCATATTCTTTAGAATGCATGTTTTAGTGCACATCATCAATGCATACCAATTTCATTATTTTTGAAATGGTGTAACATATGCACTTGTAACAATTTTTTCCCAGTAATGTAATGGAATACTTTGACTGTCTCTATAAATGAACTGTAAATGCTATATGCTTCATTTTCATTAGAGATCGTTCTGCAACATTGGTAACATATAAAAATTATTGGATAATCTGAGCATATTTACAAAATTAAAATACTGTTAGACAGCCAAACAAGCCAAAGTCATAAACACTTATCAACTGTGTAAGAAAGAGTTAAAAAATCAGTGATGCCAAAGTTGAATGTTACAAAGTAAAATAATGTATCAAGCATATATTATTAACCCCTTCCTGCATGCAAAAAAATTTTAAAGTTTGCTAAATAATAATATAACGCGATCAAAAATCACTCAAAATTTGAAATTTTCAAATCCATCTTAAATTAAGGGCGATTTAAGTTTGTGCCATACATGTCGCATCATGCAATAGCGACATTTCCATAGTAATGAAATCAGCAATAAAAGTTGCATGCAACTCTTAAAACTTCAAAATATATAGAGAAAGAACATATGAAACCTATTTGGGTATGTGTGTTTCAGTCTACAGTAATTGATACATATATCGTTTATTGAAAAATGAATTTACAGAAATTGATACATGTATTGTTTATTGAAAAGCTGCATTCTACAGTACCTGATACGTGTTTGGTTTAAAACTACAGGCTACAGTAACTGATACATATTTTTGACTGAGAACTACAGTCTAGAGTAACTGACACAATGTTGTTGAAAACTACAGTCACTCGATGACCCAGGGCCGAAACTAGCCTTTTTTGCACCCGAGGTAAACATGGATTTTGGTGCCCCACTCCTCTGCAAAGTATATTTACAAAGATAATTTCCCTAATTTTCTAATAGCCAACTTATTTTAAAATTTAAAATAGGTAATCATAAAGTATGTAATACTGAACAATGTAATCTGCTTTGTAAAATATTAACTCATTAAAATCTTGTAAACGAAATCGAAAAAAAAATTCCGCTTTATAGTTCCTTATATCACATCATCTTTAGATTATTCTTTGCTTTGGCATACCCCGGACTGGATGATTTTAACAATTCCGTGATAAACATAGATGTGAGAAAAATCGACAAACAAAATCTTCATTTGGCGTCCCTTTGTTCTGGCGCCCAGGGCACATGCCCCTCCTTAGTTTCGGCCCTGATTGACCCTTCACTCAGTGTGAAACTTGGCAAAGCATTTTCGGTCATTGTTCAGACAAAGTAACGCTTCGCATTTTTGATGGTAAATAAATAAATACACTTTTCAACCGCTATTGAAAAATACAACCTGTCAATGCATGGTGTGACATATGGGGCATGTACCGATTTTTACGTACTACATACGCTAGCATTTCTACAATGTGTTACCATCATGATATATTATTCACAAGATGCTTACAAACACAGCTGTATTTTTTTCAGTCCAGTCTTCTTTTTTCCACACAAAAACAACAAAAGTATTCTCTATCGAGCAACACAAAGTAACAACTATAAATTTCTCACCGTTCACCTCTTTTTTGGTACCAAAATCCGCTCGAAAGTAGGCAGTTTCTGTTGGAATCACATGCCTCATCCACTAATGTATTGAACAAAGAAGAATGGAACTTCTGCAATCAAAAACAACTGCAGAACTACAGTAAATTCAGTATGTGCCATATATGGCACAGTATGCAGGAAGCGGTTAAACACTTTCAACACATTCAGAAAACTAACAAAACTTGTCCACTGACAGTGATATTTAAGTAAAAAATTTGCAGAACAATTTCAACATATACCATCTATAGTCAGAAAAGAATCTGTGAATTGTTATGCATGTTCTACCGATTTGTATACAAATGCTAATGCACAACACAGTTGAAAATTAACCTTCAGCAATTTCCACCATTAAACGGAAATGCACATAAATCCTTTTATATAGCCCTGTATTAAGATTTAAAAACCATGGGTGCAAGACTTCCAGTCTCAAGACTGATCTCAGTCTCAGAAAGATTTTTGAATAATAGTAAATTATACTTTATATATTGAAATAATAGCAGTTTTACTTGCCTAAACTTTTAATTGCTCTTTTTATTGTAAAAGATCCGTTTTTAGCCCATAAAGCAAGACAGTAAAGATTGTCTAGCCCATTAGCTTATACCTAATATTCAGTCTTGGTTTGGATGGACTTCTTGTATCCAGGGTTGACAGGTTTTTTACATGTGTCAGTTTATGTTGGGTTTAAACCGTCATGTCAAAAACCTCAAATACTAAATTGATCAGTAAAATTTCACATTAAATGTCACACATGACAACATTACATGTAATATTTTTAATTCACTATTACTATATATCAATAATGAGTACATAGCAAAGTATTATTGTTAAGTGCAACTTCTCAATAAAATCATTTTAATTTCTCTTACTTTTGAGAGCTTAAAGCATTAGCTAGGTTTTTTTTTTTTTTTTTTTTTTTAAATAAGAAAAAAAAAAAAAAAAACTTGGAAAAGTGCAGATTTTTTTTTTTTTTTTTTTTTTTTTTTGTATATATAACAAGATAATGTGCATCAATGTTATTCTAGTCTAGGCAATAACCATTCCATTCAAAATTGAAGTTGGATTATTAATCTTAAACATTTACAAAATAAGAGAAAAAAGAAAGCCTAAAGTCAAAATCTGTTTAAAACATGCTTTCTTTAAATATATCAAAATGTTTTTGATTTTGAAACTGAACAAAATTGGCTCCTTCTTTTAAAAGAAAATTCCCTTAAGCCCCATATTGAAAAAGTGCATAATACAAGGGATCAAATCATGAAACCATACCATTGTTTGGCTTATATTTTGCATCCCAACCATCAGGGGCAAGGGTTGACTGATGTATCAGTTCATTCAGCTCGTGCTTGAGCTACAGAGAGAATTTCTGGATGCTTATCCATACTGATTGTGTAAGAAGCTAAAGAATCACCTTTCCCATCTTCTTATTTCAGTGCTATAGGGAGGACCCCATTATTTGGTGGAAAGGTATGTAAAGCTTTTTGAGCCTGCTTCAAAACTTGCTCCTCTAGCAATGCTTTTGCTATCAAGTCCTACTAGCTCAGCATCAATTAAGAGACAGACTATTTTCTAACGCTTCATACACTCTAAACTCAATCTTTTGGGTGTAAATAAATGTGCTAAACACGTTGTGTGCTGCGGGATAAAATTGATCCCAATTATTTAATTGTACAAAATGATTTTCTTCTGATTGAAAAAAAAAATAAAATAAAAATATTTTATTGCAAATAATAATTTTTTTTTAAATTACAATAAATTTAAATAAAAGATCACATATACCATTGACTTATTTAATGTTTACCTATTGTTGTTAAAATGTTTTAGTGTGTTACATGTATTTGGCAGTTTGACGATTTAAACCAGTTTATGACAGTTTTCGACGGTTTAAACCAGTTTGACGTCAAAAACCCAACCCTGCATTGTACCCATGTTAAAAACTCATACAACTCAAAATGCATGTCCAGCAATTATTACTCGTAGACAAATCAATTTCAATATGTTTCAAATAGTTTAACATCATTAAAATACACTGCAAGTGATTTCTTCCCATAGACCACAATGTAATGGAATTCTTTTGAGTGTGCCTGTAAATGATCGATAATGAGTGCTACATTTTAAATACCGAACATGCCATGGTACACCTTAATAACATATCAATGTCAGGGGTAGAAGTGATCAATTTATAAAATATAGGACATTTTTTGTGAAATATATAGGACTAACGTTGTTGGAAATATTTTGTTATAATAAAACTTTTTTAACACAATCTATATTACTTAATAATTTTTCACTAATTAATGATATTAAATCAAGATACAATCTTAAAAAACAAATAGAAAACGAATTTTTCCATTGTTGTTCTTAAATCTTCTTGGTGATATGGAAATTTTCCAAACCAACAATGTATATTTTCAAGGAAATTTGTGATGTTTGAGAAAGGCTCACATGCAATAGATACCCTTGCCAAATGCATTATGAACAACAATAAATTACAGGTTCCAACACTAATTTAATTAAGCCAAATTTTCCTATAGATTGTATTTCTCTAGCCAAAATTTTAAAAGCTGATTTATTTACATTAGAACCATCTGATCCTAACATAAGCAAATAACTCAGCTCAATTTTAGGGGCTTTCATAACCTTCATTACACTGTTTTCTATGTCTGTTGCAATTGCATGACCTAAAAGCTCACTCCAAATATAGTGAATTCTCGATAAGTCGAATATTCGTTTAAGTCGAAGTTTACACAAAGTCCCAGCCCCTTTATTAAAATTCAATATTAAACTTTCTCGTTCTGTCGAAGTCTACATCTTTTAAGCCGATTTTTTTTCGATAGAGAAAAAACAGTAATTCGACTAATTTCTTAATTTTTCAGCCATAGCTCAAAAATACTGGCACTTTCTGTTAGATAAAACTTTTCTGCACTCCTTCGCCGGCTTTGAAGGCTATTTTTACTTCCTACATCGGTCAGTGTGGAGCCTCTGCGAGTTTGAAATTTCAGCTGAAATCATCCCATCACCCCATCCCATTCATTTCTCTTTTACGCATTCCCTTCTCTCAACAGGTATTCTTTGGAAACAGAGCAGGTTACTAAGTGAATTCTAAATGGTCAAATTTCCCACGCTTTTATGCAAGGATTTTTTTTTTTCCGATTCTATTGAGATTTTATTGAAGTTCATTACTTTAATGTCATTTTAGTGCTTAGGCTAATGTCAGACGAACGTCTTTTTGCACGCTTTTTTCCTTACGTATTATCCCTACACTGCCGCTGGCATTGTGTAGGGCATAGTGTCGTGATACGCTTTCAGTTGGGTCTTTGAATATGTCGAAGCGGAAATTACAAATTCTTACTTTAGAACAAAAAGTAAATTTGATAAAAGATATTAAAGACAACCCTAATTTAAAGAAAAAAAGATGTAGTCCTGAAATATGGTATCCCTCCCAACACGCTATGTACCATACTGAAAGATAAACAAAGCATTTTCAAAAGACATAAGTCAAGTATCAACCCAAAGTGCAAAAAGATGAAGACGTGTGCCTTCCCAGGTATCGAAACAGCCATTGTAAGATAGTTTACATATTACAGGACACAGAAGAGTGTAATTCCTTTAAGTGGTACGATGTTACGTGAGAAAACTTTTCGCAAAATTGTTGAATGTGGAAAGCTTCACTGCAAGCACAGGATGGCTTCAAAAGTTTCAAGCCAGACACAAGATTGTGTTTCAAGCATTACACGGTGAAGCAAAATATGTGTCTGATGCACTGTGTGATGAATGGAAGACGGTTTCATTACCCAAACTTCTTGCAGGTTATAGTGCGGACGACGTTTTCAATATGGATGAAATGGGACTTTTTTACAAATGTTTTCCTAACAGGACGATGATGTCTAAGGGGGAATCATGTTCCAGTTGGAAAGCTAAGTAAAGAACGTTTAACTGTCCTAGACGGAGCAGATGCTTCTCGAACAGAAAAATTACTTTTACCGGTCATCAGTAAATACAAAAATCCTTGCTGTTTCAAACATAAAAAGTCACTTCCCGTATAGTACAGATCTAATCACAAAGCTTGGATGTCGCTAATATTGTTCGAGGAATAAATACATCAGAAATTTGGATGTGATGTTTCATGCAAAAAAGCATAAAGTGTCGATCTTCATTGATCAGTGTACAGCTTACAGTCAACTTTTGAACTTGAAATCTATCAAGTTAAAATTTCTCCCTTCTAACACAACTTCTAAGCTACAACCAGCAGACCAGGGAATAATTAAATGTTTAAAGCATTCCTACACAGAACGTCTAGTGCGGAAGGCAATAGAGATGACGAAAATGGAATAAATCAAAAGTGTGATGGGTTAGAAGCAATTAGACTAATTTTGAGTGCCTGGAACAACGATGTGAAACAAATCACTACCAAAAATTGCTTTAATAGATGTGGCTTCTTTGCAAGCAAAGCGGACTCATGTGTTGTGAATGAAAATCTACAAGATCAAGTTATTTCTGAAGATGACAATACTGAGTTTTTGAATATTGACGAAAATTTTGCAGATTGCGGAGAACTTAGTAATTCAGATATAGTTGAAGCAATAAAAAAAGGTGGAGAACAATTCTGAATCTGAAGAAGATGACGAAGAAATAAATTGCGTTTCACCACCAAATAATCAAGAAGCACATGCGGTAATGACGACAGTACAACAATATCTAGAAAGTAGAGGCTGAAAGGCAAAAACGTTCCTTCAAGCAGTTATCATTAACAAGTTTTTTCACAAAATTTGAGTTTGTAAGTACTTTATATTATGGTACTATTAAACTGTATTTTCTTTAGTGCTTATTTTGCCAGACTCCGTTATTACAGTATAATTGTAATTCCTATCTATAAGATTGAATTATTTTTTATATATTTTCCGTACGTATTTAAGGATTTTCGATAAGTCGAACATTTTTGCCGGTCCCTTCGAATTCGACTTATCGAGAATTCACTGTATATTTTTCAGCAATACCATCAATTTTCTCACTCGAATACCTCACAAAAATATCTAATTGTTTTAACTTCGGGTAATTTAACATCTCATCACACATGAGAGTGAAAAATGGAATATTTGCTTGAAATCATCCCTAATTTGCTTTAAAAAATAATTACTACCCCCCCCCCCCCCCCCCCCCGTTTCACATTTTAATACTTAACTAATGAGCCTCTAAATCTCATCAGGGAAGCGCCTTATCAGAATAAACTGGCATACCAAATCTGAAGCAAATCGGATAGAAAAACCCATTTATCTAAATTAAGGGGGTATTAGCCTATCGTTCCCCCTTTATATTTAACCAATGAACCTCAAAATCTAATCAGGGAAGCACTTTATCATAATAAACCAGTATACCAAATATAAAGCAAATCGGATAAGAAATCCCATTTATCTAAATTAAGGGATTTTGATGCACACACACACCGATCCCCGCTTTATACTTAAACAAGTAAGAAAAATCATGCGTTAAGCATAGATTATGAAACACTTTCCAACACTTCCTGTATGCTTTAACAATACTTCGTTATTTAGGGAAATAATGTATATAAAAGAGCTAAGTAACATTTTAGAAAATGCATAAAACATTTGAAAAACTGATTTCAGCAGTTACCATCCATATCAAATATGTATTCCAATTCTTTTGAACAGCTCTGTATTTGATCTGTATGTTGATATATATGCTATATAATGGGGAAATTTAGTTTAGCAAGAAAACGAATAACAGGTTGAAATTTCTCTTTCAGCAATGTATACTAATAGATGGAAACATACTTGTATACTTTTGTACAACCCTATAGTTAACCTAGTACCTTTATTATACGCCACTATTTAGCTAAAGTTTAATTCAAAGTAAAACACTCTTAAAACTACTGGAATCACATTTTCAGAAATTATCATTTATAGACGGCCATGTATCCAATTCTTTGCGTGACCCTGTATGTAATTTTATCTACAAACATTTCTTAGTAAACAAAATGCAGTTCAGCGTAAAAATGCATAACTCATTTAAAAACCACCTTTAAGCAATTTACAATCATACCCAGTAACCATTACGAATTCTTTTGTGTAGCCCTGTATATGAGTTACAGGCATTTATACACATCATATACAATGCATAAATATAGTGAAACATAAAAGCACATAACATAATTAAAAATGCATTTCCAGCAATCATCGCTACCATACAATACTTCGGATACAATATAGTATCTGAAATCTTTTGTGTGTCCCTGTAAATGCTATGCACTTCGTATTATACATAAGTTATAGTAAACCTCAGCAACGTATATCAATTCCATTATACATGAAATAATTTAACATAATTAAAATACACCGGAAAAAATTCCCTCCACCTGTATATCATTATGTAACGAAATTCTTTTGTGTGGCCCTATAAATAAATAATATTTATTCTTTGCAGCGCATATTCTACGGAATGCATATTTTAGTGCACTTGATAAATGCATATCAATTTTATTATGTTTGAAAGCATGTAACATCATTAAAAATCCTTTTAAGCGATTTTTTCCCATAGGCCGTAATGTAACTGAAAACTTTTGACTGCCCCTGTAAATGAACTAAACATGCTACAAACTTCATTTGCAATAGGGTTCGTGCTATGGTAGAGGTCACTAACATCCAAAAATTTCAGAACGATCTGAGTATATTTACGGGAGTTAGAGTGCGGACAGACAAACCGAATGCATTAACACTTTTCAACTTTGTTGGAAAGTGTTAAAAATGACCCTCCAAATCTAATCAGGGAAGCACCTTATCATAATAAACTGGCATACCAAATTTGAAGCAAATCGAATAAGAAAATCAATTTATCTAAATTAAGGGGGGTATTACCCCCCCCCCTCCCGATCCCCCCTTTATACTTGAACAATGAACCTCCAAATTTAATCAGGAAAGCACCTTATCAGAATTAACCGATATACTAAAATTGTAGCAAATCAGATAATTCTGCATGGAAAAGCCATTTATTTAAGTTGGGGGGGGGGGGGATTAGCATCGTAACTCCCCTTTATACTTAACCAATGAACCCCAAAACAAATCAGGGAAGCACCTTATGAGAATGAACCTAGAAAAAAAATTTGAAGCAAATTGGATATTTCTATCAAGAGTTATTGCATTACATACATACATACAGAACCTGCAGGCACATTAGCTCTCAGTCTTTGATAGCCTGTGAGCTAAAAAGAAATAAATGGACACTGAAGCCAAAGAAATTAAGCAGTTTCCAAAGACATCAACGTTTAATCTTCCTGGCTTTGAAGGCATGTTTAAAAATCCAGCGATTTACACCACACCCTCTCTCTAGTTTGTAATTGGCTAAAAGTGTGAGCATTGTGTGCAGGATTGAGCTATTGCCCTTGCATGGAAATATGGCAAAAACAAAACAGCAGAAACAATCATAAATGCCAGCGGGTAACAATATTAATACCAAATATACGAGGAAATATAGGACAATTTTAAAGGTTATTTTATAAATATAGGATATATAGGACAGCTTTGATCCCTGCAATTACATAGGAATCAGACTACATTTACAAGAGTTAAAGCAGAGTCAGACAAACCGAATTCATGAACACTTTTAAACTATCATGGAAAGTGTTAAAAATGGGATGCTGCTTGTAAGACCATGTTGGAAATTCTGCTTAAAACGTTTTGAAATTGTAGGAATAAAGTGCGTGAGTATGGGGTGGGGGAAAGGGCTGGTGCACTAATTAACTTTGAAACCCATAAAATTATTACATTCTTATATTATGAATATTGTGGTTGAACTTTACTATAGCAAACGTTCATTAAATAGAATTTTTGATTCAATGCATTTCTTATATCTATAGATATATAAGAGAGTGTGTCCTGACTGACTTGTAATAAATGCACAAAGCAAACTACTGAACCTAGAGACATGAAAATTGACAGAAAAATACTTCTTATGATGTAAGTGCACACTAAGAAAGGATTTTCTAATTAATATAAGAATCAACATTTTAAAATTGAAAACTTTGTGGAAGGATAACAGTGGCAGTAAGAGTCCCAAACATGAAATCTAGTACGATAGCTTAAAAAAAGTTCTTTCATTTGTAATCTTCTTAGAGATGGATATTCCTTTTAAAGAGGATAGGAGATATACTGTTTAAAAAAGCTTATTATAGCGTACTACTTTAAAAAAAATCAATTTTATATTAATGCTATCTAAACTGGTTTAATAATAAAGAGGAAAAACAGCAAGGGGGTGGGGGGACACATTTTATGATATCTGGCTATACTAGCAAAATATGAAACTAATATAGAAGCAAATTGTCAGATATAGAAAAACAATTACTATAAAAACATTTTATTTATTACTTATTATACAGATTTTTCTTTTTTTTCCTAATAAAAAGTATGAGCAATATACAAAAAACATTGAAGAAAAGACAAAAAACATAACAAACAGTCCAATTTATGTTTCTCTTGGCATTCTCAAAATTATAACTTTCTTTCTTTTATCATGACTAAAGTTGTTTGCTTTGAAAATTCTGCTCTCAAAAAATGGATTTAAGTTCTGAATATTGATCTGGCGAGCCTAGAAAAAGATAAAAGAAATTAAGTTTTTTTAGTTAAAACTGGATATTGCAAGAGAAATACATAAATCAACATCAAAATTTAAGAAAGGAACTAAAATATTAACTTTTAATCTATAATCATTGGATTTTCTTATTCCTTTTTTTTCTCAATTTTATTTAATTATTGAACTTATACTAATTTCTTGTATTCCATGAAAAGAAAAAATCAAAATTGCATAAGTTAGTACACCAAGGAACTTGCTATTCCACAGAAAGTCACTATATAAAAAGTCTTTTAAAGACTGCTTTGGCATTTCATTAAAATATTAATTTTCATAATTTCAATTTAATTAATGTATCGGAATATAAAAAGAAATATTTCTGTAATAAGTGAATTAAAATTGGAAAAAAAAAAAAATACTTATGCAGGGTTCATACTTCTGAGAAAATCAGGGAAATTGTTTAATCTTAAAATACCAGGAAAACTTTCAAGTCCTTAATTTCATACAAAATCTGGAAAAAATGTCCAGTTATTTTGGAAAAAATGACCAATCCGTGTTTAAAGTTCAAATTAGGTAGCAATCACTGCTATTTACCATGCTTCATCAATGACTGTTGATGTGGAAAAATAAAATAGCATAACATAAGAATCCTAATAATTCCAAAATAAGATTATGCAAAATGATATAGTCAAGACAGTTCACCAAATCTGCTGAAAATAGATTTCATGTACACAAAGAATTGTGGGCAATTTGGGCAAAGATTGTTCACCCAGTGCATGCCTGGACAAGCCCATGTAGTGGATTCTAATCCTGAGGAAAGTAACCACTCATCGACTAGATATGGTAATATAAAACTTTATACAGTAAAACCTCCCTAAAGCGACCATGTTCTGTTCCAATAAAAACTGGTCGCTCCGAGAGGTGGTCTTTTAATGGAGGTCATGTTTAAATCTAGATTTTAATTGTTGAAAAAAAGGTAACAATTAACGTTACTAAAATTTATTTTTCGCATTAGGAAAAAATATGAAAATTAAAGTATCAAAACAAAAGTTAATTACATAATAAAAGTTAATTACTGCAGAGTTTAAAAAATGAATACATTGACGTTTGCTTTGATTTTACAGTTTTATCTTTAATAACTTTTATTTCCAAGTCTTTTCGAAGTTCAGTAATATTTTTATTTTTATTTATTTTTTATTTTTTATTTTTTTTTTTTGGGGGGGGGGGGGGGAAGGAACAAGTGATAACGATTTCATTCATTTATCTATTTCTTTGAGAGTTTCCTGACATAATAGGGCAAGGGGTTTATTGACCGCCATCCTTAATTTGTCATCAGAGTTAAATTCATTGCCTAAAAAGGCACAAAGGAGTTTAAACACTTAAAAGTTACCGGAATAAATAAAAATTCTAAACTTAGTTTAGAAGTTTGATGAATAATGCGCTCTCTGGAATTATTTTCCTAATAAAACCTTCAAGCGACCAGGAAAAAGCGGAATTTGTTTCATTTTCTTCAAAGAAATGGGTCGCTCATGGAGGGAGTTCAACTGGGATGGTCTCTGAATGGAGGTAAAATTAGTATTGAGCCTATGGGAATAAATTTTGTTCCATGAAAAAATGGCCGTTCAGAGAGGCGATCGCTTAATGGAGGTGGTCGCATAGGGAGGTTTCACTGTATTTGCTGTCTGAAGATATACTTCCATTTTCCTTAGACTCAGCTTGAGAAAACATGACTCTTCTGACAATAAAACTCTTTTTCATGATAAGACCTCTTACACTTTTGTAAAGGCAAGTTGAAATCTTCATTTTATAAGTGATAAATATTTACTTTTAATACAAGTGCTCTTAAACTGCACATAATCTTTAAATCTACATCCAATCCTACATAATATGAAAAGTACCTGATAATGAATCAATTTCATGTTTTTTCTGTGTTAGTGCATATTTACACTATGAAATGCTTTTGATAATGCAGTAATCTCTAATTTCTGCACAATGCCTCAGTCAGATAATTCCATATTTACAAAATAAGAATTTTTCGATACTCCATATAATAAATTATGTTATTCTACTTGTTCTTATTGCCTCCATTAACATACTTTATATATCTTTAATATTTATTTAAATTTATTATTTGATATGCAACAAATAATTCTGTAGAGTCCTGCGTGGGTCGGGTTGTACCTGAACCGAACATGTAAATTCAAGCCAACCTGCAACCCAACAAAAAAATTCCTTCACCTGGAACCCAACCCGATCCCACAATATTTCAACCCGCAACCGACTCAAACCCACAACAAAAGAAAACTAAATCATGTTTTAATGCTACTATGGAAAAAAATCTAAAATTGTATCTCTAAGACCATTTTTATATTTTTTATTGAAGAATGAACAAATCTATATTCTTAATGTTCAAATATAGTAAAACCTCTGAACAGTGGACACCTCGGGATCGTTGAATGGAGTCAAAGATCAGGTCAGGTTATCTTGAAAAATTTTTTTTTTTTTTTGGGGGGGGGGGCTTGGAATGAATGTAATTTTCTTTTTGCAGGTTGAGCTCACACTAGAAAAATTCCTGCGAGTCATATATAAGTTTTTTGCTACTCAGATTGTTGGGATTTTCACAAAAAGTTTGAGCATAACTATGTTTCAGATGAAAAGAAATATGTATTTGAATTGGAGTCCTGCACGGATTGGGTTGTACCTGATCCATGCCCCATATACGACTCAATTAAATGAATATCACAAGTATGAAAAAGTATACCCGAACTTTGATACAATGAAAACAAAGAAAGAAGAAAAATAATGTTTGAAACGATATGTAACAGTATAAAATTAAAAATCTAATCTTTAAATATGCTTTAAAATTAGTTGTGGCTTTAAAAGTTCCACTTATAACAGTACACCTTGTATTACACAATTGGCATTCTGCCTCATCATACTTTAAAAATACAATACACAACAAAATGCTAAATAGTAGATTTTTGTCATAACAACGTTAGAATTATCAAGATTAGAAAATTAGAATTGTAACTATTCAGCAAAAATGCTTTAGCAATGCAGGAGCCTTCGTTATAATCCTTAGCGTACTATAGTAGTTGAAAAATTATGTTTATATTAACTTCCAGAAACAAATTCTAAGACTAGACAAAACAAACAGGCACGCATTTTTCTTTTGTGATGATCTGCAGTTTATATATACTATTAACGTGAAAAAATATTTTGGACATTCTTTTAAAAAATCGGGTCAACCTGAAACTAACCCGAACCCGAAACAAAGAAAGTCAACCCGACCTGAATTGCAACAAAAAAAGTTGTAGTCCACCCGATCCACAACCAGAAAATATAGCAACAAGCTGATCCGAACCGAGGGTTGGGTCGGGTAAAATTGGATAACTCGACTTGATGCGGGACTATTTCTGATATCAGAAAGAAAGTTTTAGAAAATTTAATTAAAATGATAGTAAAAACATTTTATTTAATAACAAATTAGTTTAAATAAATAATCATAGCTTGCTTAATATTCATATTGAATAATTTGGCAAAACTGCATATATATTAAGCGTACAATGTCAGTACTGGAATCTGGAGTATATTGACACAGCTGCGTCATCTGGTGGACAGGGTGAATAATGCAAATACGCAGGTTTTCAGTATGATGTCATATATGACAGAATATCTACTATCTGCGCATCTCTTGCACATATTTTCTGAATCTTTATTCACTTATGGAAGATCTTGTTTACCAGATTTATTGCAAAATATTTTTATTACAGTTTGTTTTGATAAAATTATGTACATTAAAAAAAAAAAAAAAAAAAAAAAAAAAAGGTCACAATATCATTTTAATTTCGGGAGAAAAACACTAATGCTACGAGAAAGCATTACTGCCTTTTGCCCTTAAACTAAAATGACACTGCGACTTTTTTTTTAAATACACATATTTTTATCAAAACAAGCTGTAACAAAAATATTTTGTAATAAAGCTGGCAAACAAGATTCATCTTCTGTGAGTAAGTACAATCTAAAATTCGTAATTGAATTTTTAACAGGGATTCTCTAAATGGCTTTGTCTGTTTAAAAATAATAATCTGGCGATTTTAGGAAAATTATTGAAGTTATTGCCTAGACTCGCAAAATATTTAAACAAATAAATGAACAACACATGCTCGTTTAATAGTACAACATTTAATGCAAGCATTTGAAATTAAAGTGATTCCGAATACAAAATGAAATGAGTTTTAAATTAAATGAATGAAATATTTGCTAGTTAAATAAGATGATTGCAATGCGATTAAGAGAATATTGTAAATTTATCATTTGTTCTTGATAAACGAACAAAAAGGACTTAAAATTGAATATGTTATTTATAATTAAATTCTATACATATTCTAAACATTCATAAACATTGTATTCTCATCGGGAATACAACTGTGTGTATCATTTTTTATAACTTTAGCCTATCAAGAATTGAGTAAAAAATAAGACTAAAAAATTCAATCTTTACACATTAACTACTTACTAATTTTTATGCATCATTTTTCATTTGATTAAAAGAAAATAATTAAAATTGAGCATATTTAAATCAACAACATTTGATAATAAATATTAAATAACATTTTATCTTTTTTAATAAATTAAAGTTAAAATACGTAACTAACTCATGGTTCATACACTCGAGAACAAATAAAATTCAAGCACTATTCAAGGACTGTTTAGATACATGCATAAAAATGCCATAGAACATCACATAACGAAAATAGCCCCCTCCTCCCCCATTCATTATCTATTTCAAAGAAATCTTATGAGATCTTTTAATTTTCATAAAAGGCATTTTCAAGACATACTATTATTGAATTTTTAAAGAATAATGTGCTTTAACTTAGTAAGGTACCATGCATGGGTACAAGAAGTTCATCCAAGCCAAGACTGAAAACATTTTTGAGTATTAGGTGTAACTAAAGGAAATAGGCTAAAAGATTTCAATATCTTGCATTATGGCTAAAAATTGGATTTTTTACAAGAAAAAAGAGTAATTAAAAGTTTTTTCTTCAAAAATTGCTATTATTTCACTAGATAAAGTACAATTTACCATTAGTCAAAAATCTCTCAAAGACTGAAACAGGGTTCCTACACAATTCTGATAAAAAAAATTCCCTGACTTGTCCTGGTTTTCCCTGACTTTATTTAAAAATTTCCCTGACTTTTCTCACAAGGGAACCACATTAGGTGTTGCTCACACCTAGCATTGAAACCTGGTGCATTTTAAAGCCCTATATTATGAAGTTTGAGAATCGATAAAATTTTTCTGTTAAAATAATATTTCTTGATTATACAACAGCATAACTTTCTGAAAATGCAATTTTCGAGACCACTTATTGGACTATTAACATTGATTTTTTTTTTTTTTAAAGAAAAGCATTTAAAAATAAAAATTAGTTAATAATAAGTATAAAATATTGAAAAAAGTTTGAAAATTCCTTCAAAAACCCACGAATTTGATTTTGAAAAATTACAACTTTATATTCATATTTTTGGCAGGGAAACAGTTGGCGTTTATTTTCAAAAGTAGAGCTTTCCGGCAACCTTAGCCAAACGTCATAGCTGAATTTGTAAGAGCTAGAAATTGCAATGTCCGACCTATTCGTCATAGTAATTTTTCTAAATTGTGCAAAAATATTAATTTACTTTATGATTACTTTTACCGAAGGACCATTTAATACAGCAACATTTCATTTTAAAAATTCCAAACTTTATTTCATTCGATTTCAAAAGAAAATAGTTCACTTATTTTGTATTTCACTAAAAAATAGTTTTCAATGATCTTCGAAGCTTTTATAGAATTATATTTATTATATATTTATCGCCTGAACATAAAAAAAAATAAAAATCTAATATTTTTTCTTATGCTATCAATTATTTAAAAAAAATCGCAATCTGATATAATTCTAGTAATATGTTCTGTACATTTTCTCTTTGGATAAAGCGGGCGGAAAAATTGTATCGCCATATTTGTCGGCTTAACTCACTTTTGGCGTGAAATAAACAAATAAATATGTAATACAGTAGATCTATATAACGCAATTCTCCATATAACGCACAACTTCTCAGATGTAAACAATGAATTTTGCAGTTAAAAAGCACCTGCATTTCCACATTGTAAAAATATGGCTACTCTCTAGAAGACTAAATTTGGTACATTAGTTCAACTTTATCTCCTAATTTAAGACCTTTTTAATGAAAAAAATGCTATTGTTACAATAAACATTTTTGAAAATGTCTAATATAAGGGATGATTTGGTCAGTTATATTTGGATCATGTTTATAAAATAAATTTAACAATGTATGACCTATATTATGCCAAAATTTATAATTTGTTTAATTCTTGGTAACAAGGAATGCAGTATAAAGATATTCTAATGTATCTTGATATGTTTCAGACATATTTGGCCATATTTACAAGGTAAATTTAATGATGTGATCCATATAACGCAAAATTCCATATAACGCACAACCTTGCGTATTTATGTTTGCGTTATAAAGATCTTCTACTGTAATAAAAAATAAAAAATATATAAAATATTATTTTAACAAAGAAATTGTTTCGGTTCTCTAACTTTAATGTATAGGGCTACAAAACGTACCAGGTCTCGATGCTAGGTGCGAGCAACACCAAAAGTGGTTCCCTTGTCAGTAAAAATTCAGCCTACATATTGTTGTAAAACCCTCCACAATGGACTTTAATTTAGATAAATGCTAAAAAAAAAGTATGAGCTGTATGAATTTCCGATTTTTTAATTATTTTTCATATTGTTATATAGTTTGCACAAATTTCATATAAAATTTTTTGATTGGATGAATAATTAATTCAAAATTTCTTCATTTACGACGATAATAGAAATTCCGATGGAAGTAGTATATAAAAAATTCCCTGACCTTTTCAAATATTTCAAAAATTCCCTGACATTTCCTTGACTTTTTGCCTGAATTTTCAAATTCCCTGACTTTTACCCGTTTTCCCTGACCCGTAGGAACCCTGTGAAATCTGTCCTGAGACTGAAGATTTGCACCCATGGTACCATGGAAAAAAATTTCATATATAGTAAAAAAGTTAAGAAAACAGAGTTTGATTTTTCTCCCTTTAACCTCTTGGGTACATTTGATCACTAAGACTCGTCATGCATTTGGCCACTGGCGCTTATTTTTATACAGTACAGGACCTATTATCCGGAATCCTTGGGACCGAAGGCTTTCCGGATTTCGGGTCCTCCCGAATTCCGTCAAAAAAATCGCGGGAAAAACGCAAATTTCATCAAAGAATCGCGAAAAAACACAAATTTCTTTTAAGCACCGCAAAAAAACCCCACAAATTGTTAAAATATAGCGAAAAAAGCTAATTTCTACAAAGGAACAAAAAATGCAATTTCGTCAAAAGATCACGAAAAAACCCGCAAATTTTGTCTAAAAATCACGAAAAAAAAAAAAGCAAATTTCGTCAAAAGATCACAAGGGGAAAAAAAAAACAAAACGAAGTTTCGTAAAAGGATTGTGAAAAACACGCAAATTTAAAAGGATTGCAGAAGAAAAACGCAAATTTTGTCAAAATCTAGCAAAAAACGCAAATTTCGTCAAAAGATAGCAAAAGAAAAAATTCTTCAAAGGATCACAAAATACTATCTTAATTTTGCCAAAAGATCACGTAAAAGCGCTTATTTCATTAAAGGATCGCAGAAAAAACACATAATTAGTGCCGAGAGCCTCCCCCCACCCCTTTTCTGTAAACTTTCAAAAAATTTGCTGTGAATTTCAGATTTTTTTTTTTAACTAATAACATAATTGTGTAGTCATAATATTTTATCGAAGTGAGAGGGAGGGTATGAAATACAGTAGAACCCGGTTAAGACGCATTTCAAGGGAGTGGACAAAAGTCGCGTATTAAGCGGGATCGCGTATGAAACGTGATTTGTATAATGTTGCAGGAAATGGACATATTTACACATCAAATCGTCCGATTGAACTTTACAGCTTTCATTTATATGTTTACGGTCGAAAATTGCGTATTTTACGTATATTTAGATTAAAATTTAATTGCATTAAACTTTAATTCATTGTTTCTTTTTATACGGCCGACTGTAATAATAACTGAAAATAAAAATGGATTCAAACACTGCTTTATTGTCGTTTAATATGTTTCAACCAAAAATAAAAGAATGAAAATAATTTTGCTGCTATACTGATTTTTTTTAACACATAGAAAAAAATATTAAATCTTTGAAGCAAAAACAGGTTATTCAAAGCATAGTTAGAACTTGTGATAACGAGTACCCTTATAATATGTCCTTAATTTTTAATATAATAAGGAAAACTATCCTTATTAATATTTGTGTAAAAATATTGTTAGCATAGCAAAAAAGTAAACAAAACATAGAAAACATAAAAAAAAATTATACAACCGGCAATCTCATTTGTTTAACCTTCATGCGTTTCTTTCTTCCTTTTTTTTTTTTTTTTTGCCTATAATATGCATTTTAAAACATAGTAATGATATAACGTACATTTATCACATCACTAACAAAAGTCATAATCATCTCTAATCATAATATTTTTTATGACGTATCCAAGTATCCTGAATTCGTCTCTTTCTCTCTCTCTCTCTCTACCACAGTAAAAGCATACACAAAGCCAGAGACAAAGGATGTTAGGACGCAAAATCAAAGAATTGCTGTGTTGATAATTTAGCGGGTTTAATTTAATTCAAATATCCAACGCTATTTCAGATTAATAATTTTCGCCTTAATTAATCTGTTATTAAATAAGTAAATATTACTATACGGAACAGTATTTTTTATATGAATAAAAAGAATACGCTAAATTAGCAACACTGGAGAAGAGAGAAGGAATTAGCATCTTGATCAATGAATTCGCGTCTTAAACGTGATTTTTTGCCTCAAAGGACCGAAAAATCTATCGCGTCTTAAGCGGGATCGCGTAATAACCGTTCGCGTATTAAACGTGATAGTTTTGCATTAGCCTTATGGACGATCTTCAAGGTATCGAAAAAAATCCGCGTATTAACCGTGAGCGTCTTAACCGGGTTCGACTGTATCTTTTTTTTAAACGAATCATAATATAAATTAATTTTAAACTAAAATTTGACAGAAAAATGATTTTTTTCTATGTGGGGGTGGGGGGTAACATATTTCCTCATCACTGATGTAACATATTTTAGTGGTTACACATTGAAACACAACAGGGAAAATTAGAAATCTGTAGAAAATTACGAATCTGCAAAATTCTCGACAAATTTCAGAAATTGTAAAATTTTAGTAAAAACTTACAAATTTATAGAAAATTTTCATTTTTTTTTCCCGGATTTTGGAATTCCGGATAATGGGTCCTGTACTGTATTCTATTCATACCACTATTTAAAGTAAAAAAAAAATTAGTACATTTTCTCTTGCATATGTTATGAAAGTATTTATGAAAGATTTTTGTTTAGAGAAAGTGGTGGGAAATGTAATTAAAAACGAAAAAATGCCAGTGGCAGCCCAAGGGGTTAAGTGCAAAAAAGGTATGGTATCACTACAAGAATAGCAGACAGGAGTAAACTAATTAAATTTTAGGAATTCTGAACACTCATCAGGGGTCAAATATTAGTGTTTAAGTAGTTGGGGAAAATTTTTTACAAGTTATACTTTTTAATATTTTTAATAAATATTCTCTGAATTGTCAAATCTTACAGCAATTGATTCTTGTCCATACAAAAATAATTAAATAAAGGTTAGAAAATTTACTTTTACTTTTTAAATACAAAAGATTTTTTTTGAAAGGAATTTATAAAAAGAAATAAAAATTTTATTATCAGTCACACAGCAAAGAATTTGGAATTGATATAATTCTGTGAAGTTTTTACTGAATGACAACATTCACGATTTTTATGAATGACCAATTGACAACATTCACAATTTTTTTCTGCAACCGATTAACAAATTAAAAAAAAAAAAAATTCCATAACCGATTGACTATTAGAGGACGGGGGGAGGGCAATAAGTGAAATAGGCATCCCACAGACGAAATTCACAATTTTTTTTTCGAGAACAAAACTTGCTTTTTTTTTTATTGATGACTAATGGGCGAATTTTGTGGTATTTTTTCCCGATGGAATGATAAAATTTGCAATTTATTTCCAATAAATTGAATTAATGATTGAAGAAATTTGTGATTTTTTCAACATATAATTGACGAAATTTGCAAGGGTAAATCTGAGTAAGAAAAAAATTTCTAAAATTCACAGCAAATTTTATGAAGTATTACAGCAGAAAGGGGAGGTGGCTGGGTCAAATCCCCTCCAGGTGCTAGTTAAGTGTTTTTTTTCGCGGCCCTTTCACAAAAGTAATCTTTTTTCATAATTTTTCAGCGAAATAAATTTTTTTTCTTCGCATTTTTTTGATGAAATTAGTTTTTCTGCGATCCTGGGATGCGTTAGCCTTACTTTCCTTGACGTTTATACCTTATTACTTTATTTCAATCATTTCTTTACTTTTCCTTTTCAACTACTTACTTTGATTTCATTTATTTATTGCAGCTTATTCAAATATCGTTTCGGCGATACGACGAATCCGTTTTCTTATCTGTTGTTTTCATTTTGCTGTAAATGTGATTTAATTATTCTTTTTACGATTCGATTGAGAATCGATTCACGTCATCGGACTTTTCACTTGCGATTCGCATATCTTTCATTCCATTCATCCATGTAACTCAGACGCGCTGCGTATCGCTTTTTCTTACATTCTGGATTTGGAAAATAGTTTTTCCGTACAACAGTACGTGTGTTTTCTGAAAGGGAACATTTTCGTCGATTAGCATGTGCTTAGAGTCGGAAGCTTTTTAAAAGGGCGTTAGTTTCTCAACTCTGGTTCTGGCTGTTCTCTGCTGTTCTGGTGCATGATGGTTGTGCTTTGAGTTAGTGGATATTTCGTTATCATTTTTAATTAAATGTTTCGTTAGTTGTTGCTAGTTGAAGGATGTTGTTAAACGCTGATGTTTTTTTTAGATATTGTTTTTAGCAAAGCTATGTTAAATACTGTTTAAGAAAAACTGTTATTGAAATTAGTTAATTATGAAAGTTTTAGACACTTAGTTTTCCATGAATACATAATGAAGAGTGGTTCTGCCAGTTTGAAATAGTTCAGTGCTACATAAACTTCGCCGATATTTGAGTTAAAAACCAGTGTGCTTATTAACTGTGATATTTACTCATCCTTTGGACATTTATCGTTCAAATAAATCGTTTAAAGAATACATCAAACGCTCCAGTTTTTTTTTTTTTTTTTTGGTACTTCATTTTTCGTCATACATTTTACTGTGTCGTCAGAAAATCTTCTTAATCATCAGTTCTCTCAACAACGATGTGTATAGTGCTACGAGTGATTAAAAGATGGTTTTCATGATTCGATGTTTTGCTTCAACCAAACGTGAGTGAAATATATATCTTTTTATTATTGTATTACCATGCAAGTTCATATGCTAACAGCTGGCACATATACTAATGTATATTTAATGCAAGTGTGCAATACTGAATAGTTGTATGTCATTGTCCACTAACTTCTACTTAAATTACTTTGACTTTATTTTTAAGTTATGTACTTGTTTATTTTTTTTTTTAGTTTCTTTTTATTTTTGACAAATAAACGTTGGTTCCATAAAAAACTTAAAAACTGTTTCTTCTCTGTGTTAATCTACTTTTACACACCTACTTCAACTACTTTGTCATTTGTAACAAATCCACAAAACATACCACGCAAAGCAGATTTATGTTTACTTTTAAATTCTATGAATGAAAGTGTTTTACTGAACTTTAAATTTTAGACTTAAATTATACTCACATTAGCACCTTTGTGCTCGCATAGTTGTACTATTTATGTCGCAACTCCTACGGTGAGATAACTTCAAAAACTTAGTAATAATAACTCATAAAAAACAAGCTACCAGCATTTATTTTCTTTCTTACTGGAATCTACAAAAAATAGGAAGTTGCCACAGAATACATCAAAACTTGTCCCTTTTTTTTCTTTCTTTAACCCGAGAGAATCACATGAATGCGCAAAAACAAAATAATAAATGTCATTTCAAGTCAATTGTTTTTTTTTACATTTTTCATCTCTGATCACGTGATTTTGAACAAAAATAAATAATGCCGATTACGAAACATCCTCCCACCTTCTGATTACCTTGTATAATCAGAACTAATTCTAAATGTAGAGAAATTGACAAAGTCACTTATTATAAATTCAATCTTTCAGGAATTTTCAGTATCCTTCCAGCTCTGCTCTGCCTAGGAGATTCCTTGCTTGAGGATACATCCAAAATTGTAGCTTTGTTAAGTATTTTTACTAGATTGCGGGAAATCTTTGGTTTCGGACAGTCAGTAGACGAAGCTATCTCTAGTGGATATATTCTTTGTATAGGTCGTAAAAGCTCATGTTATGATGTTTGAACTCTTACGAGTCGAACTTTCTTGTCTCTACCAGGTATAAGTTCTGTGATTCGACCTAAAGGCCAATCAATTCTCTTTTTATTATCAGATCCGATCAATACGACATCACCTACAGCTATAATTTGCTCTTGGTGTTTGTTCCTTGCTCTTTGAATTAATGCACCTAAATATTCGGACCTGAAGCGATCTTTCAATTCTTTTTGCAATGACTGCCGATACTTCAATCTCTTGCTTAATGATTTTTGTTCCACAACATCCAGGTCTGGGAAATTGCATTTTTCTATACTCTGCAGAAACATAGATGGGGAGATAGGTTTTACAGTTGCATCTTCCGAAAGGTATGTTAACGGTCTTGCATTTATTACACTTTCCACATCTGTCAAAATTGTGTTCATTTCTTCATAGGTGAGGTAAGCATGACCTAATACTCTTTTGAGAAGATCTTTCATTATTCTGATAAGCCTTTCGCAAAAGCCACCCCACCACGCTGTGGTTGGTGGATTAAATTTCCAATCAATAGCATTAACAGAACTGTATTTTTGTATTCGTGACCAATCTAGGCTTTTCAATAAATTAGTTGACCCAGTGAAGTTTGTGCCGTTGTCAGAATAAATGACAGTGCACCTTCCTCTCCATGGTACAAATCGTCTGAGTCCCATCAAAATTGCCTCTGTCGAAGCAGCAGTCACTAGCTCTAAATGCACTGCTCTGTATATTGCGCAGGAAAATATCAATATCCAAGCTTTCTCAATTTTCTTCAAGTATAATGGACCCGCCATGTCTACACCTGTGATCCCTAACACGTTAGCATCCTTTATTCTATTTTCCGGTAGAGGTGCACTTACTCTCCATAAACTCTTCCCACTGAAGCGTTTGCAGACAACACACAGTGCTAACACTTGTTTTACATTTCTACGACCATTAAGTATCCAGTATTTTTCTCTCAATAAATTAAGTAGGATCTGTAATCCAGCGTGATAATGTTTTACATGTACATGATATATGAGTCGTTTTACAAATTCATGTTTTGCTGGCAGGACTATAGGTTTCAGAAAATCTTCATTGTCTTTCCTGTACGTTATTTTAGTCTCCAGTCGAATTATATCTTGTTCATCTTTCCATGTTTGTAAAGTTCTCAATCTGTTATCATTCTCGGGAAAAAATGCTTCTTTCTGAATCATACATAGAGTCTTTAATTCAGCTTCTGTAAATTCAGATGACGTCAGGTCTCCTCCTCTTTTCACTTCGGTACTTCTGCAGTTATGCCTAAAACGTAATATCCATGCGACCATCCGTATGATTTTTACATAACTTGAGAAATATCTGTAATACCAACCATCTTGTTTAACATCAGAATTCGTTATCATGGAAACTGACTTTATTCGTTCCTTCCGAATTTCATCTTCGTCATAGTCTTGATCACTAGAGCTCGTATATTTTTCAAACTCTGCTGAATCTCTTAACCAAGCTGGACCCTCCCACCATCTCCTGGCAGCTAGCTGTCTCGCTTTACATCCACGAGTTGGCAAATCTGCAGGATTTTTATCACTTGGCACATACATCCATGATGAAGGACTGCTTAATCTTCTGATCTCTAGAACCCGATTTCGCACAAATACTGACCAATTGACGTCTCTGGATATCCAAGCGAGTACTGTAGATGAATCGCTCCAATAATATCTCTTCATCTTTTCCCAACCGAGTGCATCTACAATAGTTTGCGGCAAACGAGTTCCCATAGTTGCCGCCAATAATTCCATTCTTGGTATCGTGACGTTCTTCAAAGGTGCGACTTTTGATTTGGCTGCTATAAAAACTAACTCAACTTGGCTTCCAATATCTATTCTAAGGAATATAACTGTTGCGTAAGCATCTTTACTTCCATCTACAAATGTGTGAAGTGCACATGCTTCTATGTTTCCTGGAGTCATTTTCATGTATCTTGGGATCTCTATATCCTTCAAAACTGTTAGTTCTTGAAACCATAGTAAATATTCTTTACGTAACTCACCAGTTATCTCTTCATCCCATTTAAAATCTAATTTCCAGGCTCTTTGCAACATTATTTTCGGACAAATCATGACTGGCGACGTAAAACCAAACGGATCAAATATTTTATGCACATTTAATAACATACTGTGTTTGGTTATCTTTTCTGTGTCAAAATCTGGTAGCCAACTTAGGTTGATCTTTAACATATCGGATTCCTTATTCCAAACAAGTCCTAAGATATTAGTTTCATTCATGTTTGGCATTTCTTGGCGATCACCTGTGTACTCCCACTGTCTTAGATCAAAACTACCTTTCGCCATGAGCATCCTAGATAAAATGTTTCAATTCTTCTTCGCTATTTACACTGGTTATGACATTATCCACATAAAAACTGTGCAACAGTCTGTTTTTAAAATTTTCAGAGAAATCTGGAGCCCTTCAGATGTGACATTCAATGACTGATGAAAGAAGAAATGGACTGCATTTCACACCGAATACAACTCGGGTATGCCTGAATGTCATTAATTTCTTTTCCTTTAAGTCCTTCCACCACAAAAAACGTAGGAAATTTCTATCTTTCTCACAAATGCTGATCTGTAAAAAAGTTTTCCTAATATCTGCAATTACACCAAGTTTTCTTTCTCAAAAGTGTAGAAGAACATTTGGAATGAGCTCAATCAAATTGGATCCACATTGTAGGCATTGATTCAGAGATGGATAATTTGCTAATCTTACTGACGCATCAAATACAGGACGGATCGGGGTTGCAGCACTACTCTCTTTTATGACTGGATGATGCGGCAAGTAATTGCCATAAAATTTCATTTCGTAAGAAGGAACTTCCTCTATAATACCTTCGTTAATCCAATCATTAAAAACATTCTCGTATTGTTGAAACATGTTCTTGGCGATTAACTTTGAGATGGTGCCTTCCAAACGTTTCATTGAAAAATTAAAAGTTATTTGGCAGTGTTATGTCATCAGCCCAAGGAAGGCAAATCTCATACCGATTTTCATCATTTATTTTTACTGTTTCGAAGAAATGTTCCTTAGTTTGGCGATCTATCTCTTCTCTTGACTTCTTCTCTATGGGATCTGTAATTCCGATTAAGTCAAGTCTCCATAGGTTTGAGATATCCGCTTCTTTTACAAACATTGATGTTACTGTCATCGCCAAGTTTTCGGATGAACATGGCTTTTCACATGGTGCTTTTCCCATTAATGTCCATCCAAGATATGTTTCCACTGCAACAAAACCAGAAGACAATATTTTTCTTTGACCAGTTAACATTTCCCCATAACATCAGCTCCAATTAAAACTTCTATATTACCACAACATTGACTCACATCGCTTAACATGATGCCACTTTCCTTTAATTCTTGTAACCATGGCCCCTGTGTAACGGGTTGAATATCTCCGCATATGCTAACTTGATCTCGTACTTCGAAATTACACCTGAATTTTTCGCTCAAATCTCTAACTTTTATTTTGTAACAGTTGTGTTGGCATTCTTGAGTGGTAATGTCGCCAAACAGAGAATGTATTATCTTTTCTTGCCGAATAGGCTTGTAATTCATTTCTTCTGCCACACTTTTTAATATATACGATTTCTGTGATGCTGAATCTAACAGTAAACAAACAATCTTCCGTTTACTTTCAGAAACTAGCTTCACCTTCAAGGTCTGCAAGAACACTTTGGCGCTCTTCTTACTAATATTTGTCATATTCACTTCATCTCTTTTAGACTTCTCCTCAGCTCCCTCTTGAGTATCTTTACCGGATGACATACGTTGATCGCACACTAATGCACATGCCACTTATTACAAATAATGCATTTCACCATCGCTCGGCATCTTTTAGCGGTATATTCTGGTACTAAACATATGAAGCAGCATCTCTTCTCCTTAGTGATTTTTTGTATTTCCGCCAAGTTTAATTTTCTCGCAGAAAAGCATTCCGTACTTGCATGTCTTCCCTGGCAAAAAATGCAGACTAATTTTTTCTCTGTTACGGAAGAGGTAGTCAACAGGCCTGCCGCTGTCGAAGTCTTACCAGTTTTATGTTCAAAATTATTGGGATTCTTTTTTGCGACATATTTACGATCTTCACTTTTAGCTAATCCAAAACCAGCTACGGCGAGTGACACCCTTTCTTCACCTTCTACTTCAGTTCGCAAAAACTGCATCAGACTATTTAACCTGTCCTGCGCCTCTGTTTTCTCAGACGATATGTTCGTGTGATTCCACACTTTTAGAAATTCTGCTGGAAAACAGGACTCAACTAATGGATATAAAATTGATGCACATTTGTCAGTTGTGACACCTAATGTATCTAAGGCCCGTAAATATAATTCCAATTTATCATATAACGATGTCAACGAGAATTTTCCCTTCGTTTGTACTGATATTATTAATTTAAGTAGTTCTCTCACATAGACTTCTACCAATATATCTTCTCTACCTAAACAGGTTTTTAAACTCTCAATTGTCTTGGCGTAATTAGTGCCACTTGGCGGGAAACTCTCTACCACTTCTCTTGCTCAAGAGGCGGCAACTGTTGCTTGCACCAAATACTGAAATTTATCTTCTGGTGCTATTTCTGTATCTTCATCAATTTGTCTAAATTGGCACCAAAACGGTAACCAGTCTATTATTTCACCGCCAAACTTTCTGAATTCTAACTTGGGCAGTGTTTACTTTCTTCTCATTGCATAACTATCAATAATTGGATTAAGAGCTCCACCTTGGCTGGTTACTGCTGACTGAAGTTTCGCCAATTTTAACTTTTCGCCTTCAATCTTTGCTTGTAATTCCATATTCAATGCTTCAGCTTTTTCCTTCACTTGTATTTCTAATTTTTCTTTTTCCATATTCAATGCTTCAGCTTTTTCCTTTGATTGTCTCTCTAATTTTCCCTTTCCTTTCTTTCTGAAACGGCATTTTCTAAAATGCTCTGTACAAATTCAGGATCATCTTTATATGCCTTACAATTCAAAATTAAATCTTTAAGTGCCACAAGTGAAGCCGTTGGTGCTGCTATTTCACCTAATTGCTCGGCTACGAAGATCAAATCTTCCTTTTTAAAACCTTTAACCAACTTAAACATCATGGAAAATCTTTATTTCATTTAATTTTTATTAACAAATTTTAAACTATGCGTGATAGATAACCCTGTTTAAACTCAGATCCTGTCACGGACGCCACTAATATAACAAATCTACAAAACGTACCACGCAAAGCAGATTTATGTTTACTTTTAAATTCTATGAATGAAAGTGTTTTACTGAACTTTAAATTTTAGACTTAAATTATACTCACATTAGCACCTTTGTGCTCGCATAGTTGTACTATTTATGTCACAACTCCTACGGTGAGATAACTTCAAAAACTTAGTAATAATAACTCATAAAAAACAAGCTACCAGCATTTATTTTCTTTCTTACCGGAATCTACAAAAAATAGGAAGTTGCCACAGAATACATCAAAACTTGTCCCTTTTTTCAATTCCTACTATTAGCTCACACTCTCCCTATATTTATTTATATATTTATATATTTATCTAGTACAAATTTTCAATCGTTAATAAAATACTCATTATTCATCCTATCAGGTTGAAATAAATTTTTTTAAACTTGTACTGGATGACAATTGATGTTAATAAAGTTTTTTCAAATATTAATTAATTAATTAAATTTTAATTAATTAATTTTAGTTTTGCATGGGAAACAAAATGGCCACCATTGGTTATTGAATTTCAATGAAAGTATTTTCAATAAGGGTTACCCTGTTCTGTCGCCAAATACCGCCAAGTTTGTCACCAACTTGGCGATATATCACCAAATTTGGCAGCCAAAGAGTCACCAAAAGTGACGCCAACTTGGCGATATCTGTAATATTTCGCCAAATTCCCATAGAGTTCCATTGTAAACCTACTTGCTTATAGAAAATCAACAAATTGAGATATTTTAATGCAACAAAAACTCATATTAGCTTGATTATATTAAATTTTTCTTTGATGGCCTAAGTAGGAATTGACTTTAAAAACTAAAATTTTTATATTACTTGTTTTTTCTTTAACCCAAGAGAATCACATGAACGCGCAAAAACAAAATAATAAATGTCATTTCAAGTCAATTGTTTTTCTTTACATTTTTCATCTCTGATTGCGTGATTTTGAACAAAAATAAATAATGTCGATTCCGTAACATCATTCATTTTTATTTATGGTCTATGCCATGCCTTTGCCCAGCTTATATCGTTACTCTGATACTTAATTTGATCTGTTTCAGACTGTGATTCAGTACCTAGACCAGGACAACATTCACGTTTTTCCTGGGATCCTTTAGCGAAATTCAGGCTTTTTCTGCGATTCTTTGATGACGAAATTTGCATTGTTCCGCAATATTTGATAAAATTTGCAGATCTCTCCCCCCCCCCCCCCCCCCCACGATCCTCTGAAGAAATTTGCTATTTCTGCAATTCTTTGACGAAATTTGCCTTTTTCTGAACTCCTTTGACGAATTTCGCCTTTGTTTAAGATCTTTTGAAGAAATTCTCATTTTTTCCGCGATCCTTTGAAAAAATTTGCATCCCCCCCCTCCCCCCATATGATCTTTGAATGCAATTCGCGTTTTTCTCGCAATCCTCTAACGGAATTTGCACTTTATTCGCCATAGTTTGTCGAATTTTGCATCATTTCTCTAGTCTTTGACGAAATACGAGTTTTTTCCACAACCTTGTGACGAAATTCGCGTTTTTTTCTCTCGATCTTTAGATGAAATTCTCTTTTTTCAGCGACCATTTAGCGAAATTACAATTTTTTTTCATGCGGATGATTTTTGAAATTGATATTTTTCGCCGACTATTTGTCAAAGTTCACGATATCTTCCAGCACTTTTCATTCCTTGAAAAGGAATGTTTTTTTGCAGCACTTTTAATTCCTTGAAAATGAATACTTTTTTTTTTCCAGCCCTTTTTCTATTTTTTCGAAAGCGTACGAACCATGTAACTTGTTTTACTCTTTGGAAAAGGACAGATATGAATTGTATAAGAAAAAGAATTTTCTTACAATTTCGAAAACTACAGCTATTCGATGGTCAAAATTTTGCCATTTTAACAATTAATATTAGTTCTAAAAAGAACTGTTTTTATTTAAATAATTAACTATAATAAATAAGTCAAAAAACACAAAAATTAATAGAATATTCTATTACTGTCAGAATATAAATGCTACAAACAAATGAACACACGACGTTTGTACTTGCGCAGTAGGGTGGTCCAAAAAAGATCGATTATTATTTTTTAAGGTTTTTTACTGGTGCTAGCCTCTTAATTTGTTCATTTTAGTTAAAAAATAAATATTATGAAGTTTGTGCGTAAAATTTTAATATTTAGAGGTAGCTCAACACGCTTAAAAATTTCCTTTTTTTGTAAATTTACAATTTAAAGAATTCAACTGCTACTAATATCTAAAAAAGATTTATTTGCCATTCATGGGGGTAAGAATCAGAGAATTCTAAGTAATTAACGTACACTTATATATTCAATATATGTTATAAATAATTAACAAGTAAATATACGCCATTAATATTTAAATAATCATGTATTTGTCAGTACCTGCCAAACTCTGTTTTTTGCAGTCAAGATATGTTCGTCGATGTTCTTCAACCATCTGCAATAAGTATTGTAGTTGTTTCTCACTGTACGTTATTTTTCCACAAAACTCTTGAATTAGGGCTATGCCCCTTTCAGCATGATCATTAACTTTTATTGATTTGACAATTTCTAATGCTTTACAGAAAGTCTCCTGATCTTCCCATTTTTCTGGGTCTACTTGGAGGAACGCATCTGGTAGGCACATTTGTTGGAATAATAAAGCTGACCGCTTCGTTACAAAGTCTTCAAATTTCATGTCGACAAAAGTTTCAAGTGTAATGTTAGGACGCTTTGTGGATTCTTTTTTACAATTAACGTCTTTCATGTCCTTTACTATGAGCCTTTTAAGGCAATGAGGCATTTGATTGTCGAAAAGAGCTAAGGCGACAAGATCCTCAGATAAATACAAAAGGTGTTTGACTAGCTTTTCTGATGCTGCTTTAGATATTTCATCATCAATATTCTTATACTGTAACAGAGATTTCATTAAATTGAAATCATTGAAAGGTGCACTTTGTGGCAATGGTGCTGTCATCCAAGCTTTTACATATACTCGTACCGTAAATACACATATTTTTTGAAATCCATTTTTTTCTCTTGAAGTAATGGTGAACTGGCTACTAAACATCCATATTTTTAGACTATACAGCACTTTGGACATACAGCAAGCATGGTGCATGGCTCCAGGTGCCATAAATCTGACTCCTCGAGAAGGGGTTTCGCCTAAAAAGATTAAGATAAGTTCAAGAAATTCTCGATAGTTATCTCTTGATTGTTTATTTTTGTCTAGTAGTATTTTAGAAAAATTAATTATGTCATCTTTTATATCTATTATTTGATTAAAAATTTCTGTATTACCAACTCCCATATCATACTTCTCTTTGTCAATAAAATTCCAGTTGGCTTGGAATCTTTTAAATAGTGGTACCTCTGGTGATGAAAAAATCCTAAGCTTTTTTCGAAAACTGCCTTAATAATCAGTTTCATAATGTGGTGGCGACATGCCAAAGAAAGCAGCTCTTTATTCATTTTTTGTTCAAGTAACTTACAAGTGCCTTTAATTCGACCAGTATTGACGCTTGTTGTGTCAAAGCACATGACACTTACTCTATCATCTTTACCCCAATCCTGTAAGGTCGCATATACTGCGGCAGCTTGACCTTCTCCGTCTCCTGATGGAAGCTTGGGCACAGAAAGTAACTGAGACTCCTTTTCCAGACACAATTACTGGAAGTCTATCAACTTTCTTTTTCAAAGTTAGGTCTTGTAAGAGTTTACCATCCCAGTGAACTGTTAAGTTAACATGTTCTCCAAATTTGGCTTTGAGCTGCTCATACATTTTTGACCGGTGTTTAATTCTTTCTCGACTAATGGAACTTCTACTAAGAGTTACTTCATCTACTTCACAACCCAAGCTCTTTACTGTTTCGGCAACGACAAACACAGCTTTTTGGTCTGAAACTTTGGTCCTGTCTAAAGCTGCAGCCAGATTTGGAATCATAATTCTCATTCTTTTTCTTTTCTGCTTGGATGAGCTGTTCGTTCCTTTCTCTGTTACTGGGAATGATGCCTGTTCGACTTCGTCTGATTCTTTTGACGACTGTTGCTGCTAGAAGCGCCATCTATGTGGTTTGTTTGGAAACGTGTGAGTTGGGTTCGAGACGCCGATCAGAGGAGAAGTGTAAATATCGGCTCTTGATCCATTTATTGTTTGTGAATTAAAATTTAATTAGTAATACAGTCCGCTAGTTTTATTTTATTGTGAGTTGTGTGCAGTGATTATTTGAGAAAGAGCTATCAGCGGGAACACCTTTTTTTGGCCCCCCTCACCGGAATAAAGAACAAGCGTTTAATTAGGTATTTAAAGTGTTTCGATTTTAGAGTCAACGAGATAAGTGTACCGTAACGAATTAAGTGTTTTCCTTTTATGAGAATTTGTGCATTTTAATACGTTATAATATTCTTTAATAGTGTGGTGTTAAAAATATATACTTTATTACGAAGAGTTTAAGTCAAGCAGTTGTTTTGATTCAAGAACAAAAATAATAATGTTCTTTCAGTGCAGAGTTGCGCAATCGTAAGCGATCATTTAAAGCAGAGAATAACAAAGTTATTTCGAAATGCCGATTTTGAGAAGACAAATGAAATAAATAAAAGAAACGAAATATTTTTTCTGCCGTAACTCAGCAGTTTGGTAAAAGTGATTCATCTTTATTTTTGGAGGTATGTGAGATTTATTTATTTATTTATTGTGAACTATATTTATTAAAATGTTCAAAAGCGCGAAAAAAGAAGATTACCAAAGGGTAGCTTTTGAATTAGGGATTGATATTTCTGACACAAAATTAACTAATTATGATTTAATGAATTTAATAAAGGAAAGTGATAAATATAAAGCAGATTCTAAATTGGTCTAAGAAATGGCCAATAATATTATAGAGGAGAGAAAAAATGAGGAAGCGAAGGTATTAGAACTTGAAAAATTAAAAATTGAACGTACAAAATTAGAGCTTGAGTTGGCGAAGGCCCATGCAGAAACCAAAAGTGAAAAATTAAATGATTTCGAGAAGGTAGAAAGCATAGAATCTTTAGACTCTCTCATTAAAAGCATAAAAACGCTTACAATCAAAATACCGTCTAGACCGGAAGGTTGGGGGTATTTTTTCTCGTCTTTAGAAAGGGCCTTCATTTCAAAAAATGTCCCAGAAAAGTATAAATCGGAAATTCTTCTAAATCTGTTAGGGGAAAGGGCACCAAATGTTATTACGTACATTAAGGATGGAGAATTAGAAGATTATTCAAAGGTGAAAGCTATAGTACTTAGAGAATTTGAGCCAACCCCCCAAACTTGTTTAGAACATTTTAGAAAAGCACAACGTCAACCCAATGAAACGTATGTACAATTTGCATCCCGATTAACAACGAGTTGGGATTATTATTTAAAATTGAGAAATGTGACCGATTTTGAAACTTTAAAAAAGTTAGTGATTTCTGATAAAATTTGTCAGACGCTTGATAAGGATGTTACTTGTTTTATAAATGTTAGACAAGGAGATTCTTGGTTTCACCCAATTGAGTTATCTAGGGAGATAGATTTATATTACACATCAAAGGGAAAACCTGTGGTTGATAATTCTAGGTCGAATAATAAAAATAATTATTCCAGGCCAGTTTCTAAAGTTTTTCTAACTGATGTAAAAAATTCTAAATGTATATTGTCATGTAATGAAAATCATCCTTTGCATAAATGTCCTGTTTATAAAAATATGTCAGAGAGTGATAGAGTTGAGCTGGTAAAGGCAAAAAATCTTTGTTTTAACTGTCTTATGAATCATAAAATAGTCGATTGTAAATCTAAATTCTCGTGTATTATTTGTAGGAAAAGGCACAATGTAACTTTGCATTTTCCTCATGAACAAAAAATAAATAAAGTTGAAAACCAAGAGGTAATTTCACAGGAAATGAGTCATATAAACAAAGGAGATAATAAATCTAATTTGGATGCTTCGGCTCCAGTATTTCAGCCTTTCCCAGCTAATACTCAAAACAATTTATTTTCAACGACATGTAATTTGGCTAATGATTTAAAAGCTGTGTTACTTAGCACATTTGTTTGTTTAATAAAAGATGAATTAGGTAATTTTCATGAGGTACGAGGTCTATTAGACGTTGGAGCAAACTCTAACTTTATGAGTAAAAAGTTAGTAGATAAACTTAATTTGAAAAGAGAAAAGACTAACATTTCTATTTCAGGCATAAATAATTTATCGTTGAATGTTAGATCTAGGGTTAACACAACTGTTTCAAATAGAGATAAGGATTTTCATTTAAAATTAGACTTTTTAATCGTTCCGAAAATTACAGAATTTACGCCGTCTAGGCCGCTTGAGACTTCTATCCCATTATTAATTAACATCAAATTAGCCGATGAAAAATTTAATGTCCCAGGCCCGATTGATTTGCTTTTAGGTGCAGAAAATTTCTATGAATTTTTAAGACCAGGTCAAATTTATCCGCAAACATTAAATACTAAAATTGTGTTACAAAACAGTGTATTCGGGTATATTGTCAGTGGAAGCCTTCCGGCTAAGGGTGAAAGTAGTATACATTGTGGGTTAATTACAAATAATTTGGAATTAGAAAAAATAGTTAGAGAGTTTTGGGAAATAGAAAACATAGAGAGAGAGTCTGAGATTTCTAAAACTAAGGAAGCAGAAATTTGTGAAGAACATTTTCGGAAAAATTATTCTAGAACTGAAAATGGACAATATATGGTGAAAATGCCGCTAAATGAAGATCCATCTTGTCTTGGTGAATCAAAACAAAAGGCAATGAATATTTTAAATTCATTATGGAAGCGCTTAGTTAGAGAACCTAAAGTTAATGATCTTTATAAAGCATTTATGGAAGAATATCTAAGTATGGGTCACATGGAAGAAGTGATAGAATCTGAAGAGCCAGAAGTCACTTATTATATTCCACATCATTGCGTATTCCGTACAGAATCAAGTGGTACACCATTACGAGTCGTGTATAATGCCAGTTCCTTAACTTCTACAGGGAAATCATTAAACAGTTTGCAGTTTAACGGAGGAACAATCCAGGATGAGTTATTTTCTATAATGTTGCGATTTCGAAAGCATCAGTTTGTTTTTGTAGCTGATATTAAAAAAATGTATCGTATGATATTAATACATCCGAGTCAACGTGATTTATTACGAATAGTATTTAAACCTGAGGTGAATGAGCCAGTAAAAGTGTACAGGTTATGTACTGTTTCTTATGGCACAACTAGTGCTCCTTTTTTAGCTACAAGAACCTTAATGCAATTATCCAGAGACGAAGGAAATGAATTTCCTTTAGCTGCGAATGTGTTGTTGCAGGATGTGTACATGGATGACATCCTAACAGGAGCAGATGATTTAGACACAGCGAAGGAGATTCAGCAACAACTGATATCTTTGTTAAATAGAGGAGGCATGGATCTCCATAAATGGGCAGTAAATAATTTTGCTCTTTTATGTAATACTTCAGAATCTGAATATTCTTTTTCTAATGAGACAAAAACTTAAACTTAATTATCGAGCAAAGTGAATTATACACTAAACGATCAGTCTTATCACAAATTGCTAGAATATTTGACCCTTTGGGTTTGATAGGTCCAATAATTACAAGGGCCAAGGTGTTTCTGCAAAAATTATGGTTGCTGAAAATAGATTGGTGTGATTATCTCCCAGTGAAAGAAAATAAGAAGTGGAATGAATTTCTTACGTCCTTAAAATGTGTAAATCTGGATTTTCTGATGCATCTGAGATTGCTTATGGAGCGGTCATTTATGTGAAATCTACTAATTTTTGTGGTGATTCTGCTGTTAAGTTACTCACTAGTAAGTCCAGAGTAGATCCTCTAAAGCATGTCACTATTCCGCGTCTTGAACTTTCTGCTGCAGTCCTGCTATCCAAGTTAATGAAGAAGGTGTTAAGTGCCTTAAAACTAGAAGTTTCTAAAACTTATTTTTAGACAGACAGCACCATTGTACTTGCATGGTTAAAAAAAGAATCCAATGATCTTAAGACATTCGTAGCAAACAGGATATCAATTATACAAAGTTTAACTTCGGTTGAACAGTGGCATTACGTACCCTCTAAGCAAAATCCTGCTGACCTTATTTCTAGAGGTATAGATCCCATCAAGATTCAACAGTGTGAACTGTGGTGGTTTGGTCCAGCATTCCTACAACAGCCTGAGGTGGTCGAGTGTCCCGATAGCAATCTTGCTGAAACCAATGAGCTGTTTTTGCGTGAATTGAAATCACCATCAGTGACTCAAGTATGTGCCTTAGTTAACACTCTTGAACCTTTAGACATAATTAATAACTGTTCTTCGTTCATCAAACTACAAAGAGTAGTAGCATGGTGTAAACGATTCATATATAACTGTAGAAACCCTTTATATCCTACAGCTGGAACTTTATCTAGCAGTGAACTCTCTCAGTCCTTATTGTGCATTGTAAAGAACATTCAAAGGACTTCATTCGTGAAAGAAATCCAGTGTTTAGAAAGGGGTACTGCTATCCCTAACAATAGCAAACTGATAAACTTGTGTCCATTTTTAGACAGTGATGGCTGCATTCGTGTTGGTGGCAGACTGAAAAACAGTAACTTATCCGATCACCAAAAATTTCCGATGATTATTCCTGCAAAACATAATTTTACATTTTGTGTTATTAATTATTTTCATGTTTTATATTTTCATGCAGGTTCAGAAACCACAATGTCTCTCATCCGAACTCAATTTTGGATTTTAGCTGGCAGAAATGTAGTTAGAAAAATTATTTTTAATTGTATTATTTGTAAGAAAATTAATTCTAAAATTTCGCAGCAACAGATGGCTGATTTGCCAGCAGCAAGAGTAACGGTATCCAGAGTATTTACGCGCACTGGATTAGACTACTGCGGTCCTTTTGATGTAAAAAAATCCACAGGTAGGAGTAAACAGGTAAAAAAGGTTTTTATTTGTATTTTTGTATGTTTTACTACAAAGGCATTGCACTTTGAAATTGTCAGTGATTTAACAAGTGCGGCGTTTTTAGCAGCACTTAAACGCTTTATTGCGAGGCGAGGCAAACCTTCTGATATCTTTAGTGATAATGGTCGAAATTTTGTTGGTGCCAATAAAGAATTAAGAGCAATTCTCAGATCTTTATTTAAGGATAAAAGTGAGGAGGAAATTCAAAATTATTTAGCTAATGAAGGAATCAAGTGGCATTTTAATCCCCCTTCAACCCCTCACTTTGGAGGTTTATGGGAGGCAAGTGTTAAATCGCTTAAATATCATTTAAAGCGTGTTGTAGGTAAAACTATTTTAAGTTATGAGGAACTCTTGACTCTCATTATTCAAATCGAAGCTGTTCTTAATTCTCGTCCCCTCTGCCCTCTTTCAAATGATCCAAATGATGTTGAAGCCTTGACACCTGCTCATTTTCTTATTGGCTCATTTTTAATGGCCTTACCTGAACCGAATTATACTGAAATCCCTATGAATAGGTTGAGCAGGTGGCAATTAGTTCAAAAATTGACACAACATCTTTGGAAAAAATGGTCATCAGACTATCTAAATAACCTCTTAAATAGGGCCAAATGGCATAAAGGAAGAGTAGAGATAAAAGAGGGAGATTTAGTTTTAATAAAAAATTCTGATAATTATAGTCCTTTAAAATGGCATTTGGCAAGAATTGTTAAAATCCATCCAGGCCAAGATGGTATAATTAGAGTTGTAACATTAAAGGATAAGAATGGCACATATAAAAGGCCACTAACAAAAATTGTTGTTTTGCCTCATGTGAATGAAACCACATTAACTACTTGAATTCATACATTTTATTTTAATTAAAAAAAAATTTGTAGTGTAGTGTATTATTATATTTTTGTGTTTATATTTGTAAATTTAACATTTCATTTAGTGTATATGCTGAAAAAAAATTGTATTATTGAGATTGTAATTTAAATTGATATCATATTTATAGTATTGAATGTTTGAAACATTCAAGGCCCGGCGGTATGTTGCCGCTAGAAGCACCATCTATGTGGTTTGTTTGGAAACGTGTGAGTTGGGTTCGAGACGCCGATCAGAGGAGAAGTGTAAATATCGGCTCTTGATCCATTTATTGTTTGTGAATTAAAATTTAATTAGTAATACAGTCCGCTAGTTTTATTTTATTGTGAGTTGTGTGCAGTGATTATTTGAGAAAGAGCTATCGGCGGGAACAACGATAATAAATGAACAGTTGTTTCTGCTTCTTCACAAACTGCTTTCATTCTTTGATTTCTTTCAGAGATAGCTTTCCTTCTTAAATCTGTCATTTTTTCTTTCTTCTCCAAACACTTATCCACACCTAGCATAGAACCCTTTCTCACGCTGTGCTAGCAGGAAGTCCTCAGAAATTTTTATCATGTTAGAGCATTAGCATGTGCAATATCAAACAGATCACCAAACTTCGAAATAAATTCATCTTCTTTGCTCTTTTGAGTAACTGTAATTCTATTTTTATTTTTCTTTAATAGCCTCCACTTCTCAAACAATTTTTCCAGCTTTAACTGACTATTTCTGAGCTCTTGCACTGGGATTCTAGTTTTCTGCCAAAATTTTGTAATTTCTCTTATTGTGGTTGCTGAAGACTACCTTATAGTATTGTTCATTTCAACATGGTGATGTAAAAGAAGATCCAGTGCCATGCGTATTGAAGGTAGTTTATTGCCAGTAAGCTCAGTTATAGTAGAACCAAGGAGATAAATGTTTGTTTTAGGTAGATTTCGTATGAAATACTACCTATTGGGATCGTTCCTATGTTGGAATTTCTGAAAAATTTTTGCAGATCTACACCGATCATGACCCCTAGAACCCAAAACCACCCTCAGTAAAAAACTTGAATATATATATATATATATATATATATATATATATATATATATCTATATATATCACTTTCTTCTGGACACGATAACTTTCGTAATTCTGCACCAATCTCTTCCAAACTGATACATAAAATCAATGGGCATAAAATCTCGGTCAAGTTCGTTAATGGGCAAAATCGGACCAAGGGGAGGGAAATAGGGAGGGGTTTTGTGAAAAAAGAAAACCCCCCATAACTTCTTAATTTTTGTACATATCAAATCAGTTTAAAGTTTTTATTACTTCTAAAAATAGGGCCAAAAATTTATGTATCACAGATTTTTGATAAAGTTAAAAATGGGCTCAAGGGGCGCAAAAAATAGGGTTTTTGGGAGAAAAAAAATTCATAACTTCGTCAATTCTCAAGATATCAAATTCAATTAATTTTATTATAAATCTCCTTAACATTATCTAAAACTTTTATATTCAGAAGTTTTTGATAGGAGCAATTCGTACCGCAAAAAAAAATTAAAAACGAAAACAAAAAGGGCGTTTGAAGAAGAAAAAAATCCATAACTTCGTCAATTCTCAAGATATCAAATCCAATTAATTTTATCATGAATCTCCTTAACATTATCTACAACTTTTATATTCACAAGTTTTTGATAGGACCAATTCGTACCGCAAAAAAAATTAAAAACGAAAACAAAAAGGGGGTTTGAAGAAGAAAAAAATCCATAACTCCGTCAATTCAAAAGATATAAAATCCCCATGAATTTATCATATATCTTCTTAATATTGTCTACAACATCTATATAGACAAGTTTTGGATAGGACCAATTCTTAGAGCAAAAACAAATTAAAAATACATACCGGTTGAAGTAAAAAATGATCTTAGTAAGGGTGTATTCAAATCCAAACTGCTTATTTTCTGACTCATTTTACAATTCATTTTTGCTCTCAAAAGCTTCCAATTGGTACGTTTTCTTACTCAGAAACTATATAATGTACCGTAATGGTCGATTTTCTGATAGGGGCAGAATATATTTTTTTAAATGCTGTTAAAAAGGGCATTTTGAACCGAATTTACCGAAGCGGATTGTGATGGAAAAATCATTGTATTAAGGATGTGCTTAAATCCAAACTGCTTATTTTCTGACTGGTTTTTAAATTCATTTTTGCTCTCAAACGCATTTAATTGGTAGATTCGTTTATTCAGAAACTATATAATGTACCGTAATAATCGATTTTTAGATAGAGGCAGAATATATTTCAAAAAATGATGTTAAAGTGGGCATTTTGAACGGAATTTCCCGAAGCGATTGTGTTAGAAACGAAAAATATTGTCCTTCTGAGAAAATAATTGTTTATATATCAAGTTTTAATTAATTGAACAAAAAATAAAAACACAGGTCGCTTATAAATCTCTCCAAAAATCACGTCAGCAAGTTTCATATTTTTTTTTAATTAAAAATGAATCTGGAATTATGCCAGAAAATTTCGAGTTGTTGAGCATGGAAAAGTATTTTTTTGAATACCGCCCTAAAATGATCCTGATAAAACCAGCTATTCTATGAAAATGAAATAAAAACTCGTCAAGAGCGGCCATCAGATAAAATTGTTAAAGTGGATTTATCTATAATCATGATTTAGTTTTTGTTTGTGAAATTAGTATATTTGACTTCGAAATCTACCTCTGCCTGTAGGCCGGGCCGGCAGGGATTTTTTGATCTTGTTGAAGTAGATGATGTTGCCATAATAATACTTAAAATTAAATATTATACTTTACAGAAAAATATTTATTTAATCTTCTTTTTCAAAAACAAGAACAAAAGTGAAGACATGATCCTGATTATTGATGCTTGCTAAACATATCACTTTGGAAATCAAAACATGCTATAAACACACTGTGAAAATGTTGTAAAGCTGTTTAAAGCCAAGGAACTATCTCACAAAAGTTATGGTTCATAATAAACTAAAAAGTTACGGTTTAGAAGTTATCTGCTAAAAAGTTATGGTTTAGAAATTAGCTGACAAAAGTTACGGTTTAGAAATTACCTGATAAAAAGTTATGGTTTAGAAACAATCTGATAAAAGTTATGGTTTAGAAACAATCTGATAAAAGTTGCAGTTCAAATGATATTTACTCACTGGGTGCCACTGTAGTACAATGTTGCAAACTTAAATTACATTGAGTTACCTCTAAATTTTACTGAAATGCTCTCAAATTTGATCTGCTTTATTTTTTGGTACATTGGAAAAAAACAGAAGGGTAAGACCCAACAAATTTTCACCTTCCAAATTTTGGACCACCCTATTGCACAGTTATTTCACAGATGTGCAATTAATAGATTATCCATAAAGAAGAAAAGAGTTAGGCATCTCTCTGTAGTTCACCCCGTCTGCTACGGGGCGTGCGATCTTCATTGATGTGACCTCACCTTTAATCTTGCGGTTACCTCTCCCATTTAAGATAGGACACTTACTTATATCGCTTTGATAATTTGGAATTATTGGAAAACATTCATTCGCGAAAGTAAAAATTGACAAGATATGTAAATATAATTAACTTTAACTTAAGCACATCGTTTGCTGCATTTATAAATGTGTGTGTTTAGAATAAGAATTATATCTCAGGTTCAGGTAAGCGGTACTGCTATTTTTCACCATATATTTTCATATGTAATATTCCTTTTAATGCAATGTACTAATACTTTTTAGATCTTGAACCTTAAATTTAACCATCTTCTTTAAAGAAAGAAAGAAAAAAAAAAATAACGTACTTAATTAAATAAATAGTCTACTATCACTATTAATTTTAGAGCAATAATTTTTTCTATTTTCTCTTTTTTCAACAATGAGCCATGTAACTTCAAAAATACACCTTATCAAAAATGTTTCAACAATTTTGGCCACTACAAAATGGGGTTATTGCTACCACTGAAATTCCCAACTGCTACAAATTCTTATAAAATCATCCACTTTTAACATCACAATATACTTTTTGCTGAATTTGCATTCAGCAAATTCAAGCTAAAAATGTAAAATTTGAAATACTGAATGCCAAATTTTAATGTTTTAGAAAAAGAAAGGAAACAGCAGATAATGAGGGTAAATTGCTATGGAGAGAAAAATATATACACCAGTTCTGCACTGGGGTGCAGACAGGGGCGGCCGGTCCATTGGGGCCACTGGGGCCAGGCCCCACTAGAATTTTCTGTTCATTTAAAAAATTTTGATTCATATTTTTAATTTAAAACTTTAAAAAAAAAAGAACTGTTTACTAAAAATATATTGCAAAGAAACTCCTTCTTACATCGTGCCCACTCATCCGTTATCGACTCTCAGCATCTATTTCTTTCTCAGAGGCAATAAATCACTTTACTGGCCACTACTTACTTCTGAACACCAAGGTTACTGTATCGGGGCACAAGACATTTGTGCCCATTTGGCGCGATAATGAGTATTTCCCTCCCTCACGTGTCATTCAATTTTGGCGATGTACTGCTCTTTTAGAGCTAAATCTTCCGTATTTTTTTTGCAATGGGGGGCACTGGGCGAGGGTGCCCTTGATCCTACGGGGATTCTCAAAAATATTCGCCGACATTTGTATTACTATTGCTGCTTATTCGTTGAATTACGCGATCTTTAAGTACTCTGTACTCTCTTTAAACGGAGACACATGTTATTGTTAAGGTGTATTCCAATCCAAACTGCTTATTTTCTTATTTATTTTTAAATTCATTTTTACTCTCAAACGCATCAAACTGGCAAATTCTCTTAAGAAACTACATAATGGGACGTGCTTGTCGATTTTTTGTAAAATGCAGAAAATATTGCAAAAAAAAATGCTATCAAAGTGGGAGTTTTGAACCGAATTTTCTGAAGCGGGAGATCTGGGGATGAAAAAAAGGGTCCTAATGAGAAAATAATTGTTTTAAAATCAAATTCTATTGAATTGAGCGAAAAATGAAACCACACGGCCTCTTAAACATCACTTCAAAAATCATCTCAGCAAGTTTCATGTTTTTACTTTTAAAAATGAGTCTGAAAGTGTCCCAGAAAATTTTGAGCTGTTGAGGGTGGAAAAATATTTTTTCGAACACACCCTTAAATTCTTGAAATAAAAAAATGAATTCTGTAGATGATTTATTATGCCCTTTTCAACAATGAATTTGGAAGAAAAACTTGAAATTAAACGCCTGGGACCTTATCAACCGAAGAATTTTGAAATGCAACGAAAAGATGGGGGAAAACTACGCTATTTCTCTACACAGTGGTATCAAAAATTTCTGTGTATTTCAGCAAGTGAAGAAAAAAAAAAAAAGCATTGTTCTGTTTTTATTTTTTATTGTTTGGAGGGATGAAATTATGGAGTATGGCCGGCTGTAACGATTTGAAGCATTTTTCTGAAAGAGTAAAAAAACATGAAATGAATACTACTCATTTAAATAATGCTTTTAACTATAAAACCTTCGGAACTGTCAATATTGTAGTGCAGTTGGATGAAGGTTACAGGATTTCATTACAAAAACATAATGAAATGGTTGAGAAGAACAGGTATGTGCTAAATCGTAAACCGAGGTATGTTTTTAGAATTGGTCACATACGCCTCAAAACTGGACACTATATTGGAAGACCATTTAAACAATGCTACAGTATCTAAAAATACTTAAAAAACTATACAATATGAGCTGTTGGATTGTATATATGAAACGTATATGCATGAAGTTAAAAATGAGATTTCTGCTTCTAATTTTGTAGATTTACAAGCTGACGAAACTATATTGATGTAAGCTGCACTTCGCAATTTGTTATCATTTTACGATATATAAAAAACAACAAACCCTTGAAAAGGTTTGTTCAATTTATTGATGTCTATGATAAAACAGCAGAGGGACTTACTATAATCTTAACTCAAAATTTAGAAAAGTTTTATTTAAAAGATAAGCTTGTTGCGCAAGCATATGACGGTGCGCTGTTGTGAGCGGGTGTCATACTGGAGTTCAAGAGCGAATGAGAGAAAATTTTAAAACATTTTTGAAAAACTCTATGGGACAGGAACGATTAAGCACACTCTTGTTGTTCTTTCAGCCTACAAAGATTTTATTAGTACAATATCAGAATTTGATGTAAAAGTAAGTGAAAGATTTGCTAGTCGAAAAAATCGACGCGCCTAATTTCTATTTAAATAATGCATTAAATTTTAATTTGTGAATGGATTAAATCTCTGCAAGAAAAATATGTATTTTTTTCTATTAAATTATGAGATAATTATTTTTTGTTTGATTTGTGAATTTGTTTTTTAATTTAATAATGTTTGGCCAGAGTAAGTTTAATGTGAATAATGGTAATTAAATTTAAAGTTAGTGAAAGATTTGCGCATCTAAAAACATACCAAACTTTTATTTAAATAATGTACTAAATTTTAATTTCTGAACAGTTTCAATGTTTGCAAGTAAAGTTTATATTTTTTTTCTGTAACGTTGTGAGATTGTTATTATTATTACTATTATTATTATTATTATTATTATTTTGTATATTTGTTTTTTAATTAAATAATGATTGATCAAAGTATGTTCAATGTTAATAATGGCAATTAATGGTATGTTAAAAATTCTAATTAATTTGATAAATTTGAAATTAACGTTGATTACTTGAAAAAATAATTAATTTTTTTTTTTTTTTTTTTTTTACAAAAGTAAGAAATAAAAGTTTTAAATAATAGTTAGTTTTAAATAATTTGTTTTCATGTTTAAACAACAAATATTAATACATAAAAATTTACAATATGTTATGAGGACCGGGCCCCACCAGTGAAGATTGGCACGAGCCGCCACTGGGTGCAGAATATGTCCGATCCGGCGATCTAGGATCGGGAGAAATTTTAACCACCTGGGGAAATTTTGCAGAAACATATACAATTGATTTCGATTTTAACAACAAATTCCATAATTCCCTGAGATAGAAAAATTTCACTACAAATAAAAAGATCCGTATGGCGATCTTCACAAAATCAATCTCGGAATAATATGTACTGTATATCAGGGGTGATTCTGTTCAGAATTTGCCGAAAATTTAAGGCATTCGATTCCGAAAATTAAAGAAAAGGTCATCAATCTGAAAATTCGGACATAAAAATACCGCGAATTTTGTCAAAGAACTACGGAAAAAATGCGCTTTTCGTCACAAGATCGCAAAATAACCACAAATTTCGTCAAAAGATTGCGAAAGAACTGCAAGTTTCCTCAAAAGATCGCAAAATAGCTGCAAATTTCGTTAAAAGATCGTGAAAGAACCGCATGTTTCGTTTGAAGACAGCAAAAAAAAACCACCGCAAATTTCGGCGAAAGAGCAGCAAGTTTCATCAAAAGAGCGCAAAACGAACACAAATTTTGTCAAAAGATCGCAAAATAAACGCACATTTCACCAAAAGATCGTGAAAAAACCGCAAATTTCGTCAAAATATCGCGAAAAAACCATAAATTTTGACAAAATATCGCGAAAAAACCGTAAATTGACAAAATATCACGAAAAAACCGTAAATTTTCACAAAATATCGCGAAACAACTGCAAATTTCGCCAAAAGGTCACGAAACAACTGCAATTTTCGTCGAAAGATTGCAAAGCCACGGCCAATTTCATCAAAAGATCGCGAAACAACCTCAAATTTCGCCGAAAGACAGCAAAACAATCACGAATTTCGTAAAGATCGCGAAATCAACGCAAATTTCATCAAAAGATCGCGAAATGAACACAAATTTCATCAAAATATCACAAAACAACCGCAAATTTCATCAAAAGGGGCGAAACAACCTCAAATTTCGTTAAAAGATCGCAAAACCCCACAAATTTCGTCAAAAGATCACAAAAGAACCGCAAATTTCGTCAAACGGTCGCAAAACGACCACGAATTTCGTCAAATGATCGCAAAACAACTGCGAATTTCATCAAAAGATGGCAGAACAACCACAAATTCCGTCAAAAGAGGGCAAAATAACCACGAATTTCGTCAAAAGGAAGGCGAAATAACTACAAAACTCATGAAAAGGAAGGAAAATATTTATAACAGCAAATTTCGTCAAAAGATCGCGAAAAAAACGCGAATTTCAGCAAAGGGCCGTGAAAAAAACATAGTTAGTGCTGGGAGTGGATTTCCCTTACTCTGCTGCTGTAACCTTTCAGAAAATTTGCTGTTAATTTCAGATTTTTCCCCCCCCCCTCAGAATCACCCCTTCCATTATATACTCGTGCATATGTTGAGATATATTGGAAAAATAAATTTTCTATACTTACATTAATACAGCATTTACCTATAACATACCATAAGATTTTGGGGAAATTTTCATGTGGATTGAGGGAAATGTTGCGAGTAGAAACATTTTCTGCACCCCTGGTTCGGCATCCACTGGTTTGCATGACTGCGAAATGTGTATGTACCTTTGTGGGTGGGGTGGGGGAAGACTGGCAAAAAAGAAGATTTAGAGCTAAATTCATACAAAAGGAACATTTTGAAGCTATGTCGATGATTCTACTAAAAATGGAGAGTTTACATAAGTTTCACATGTGAACTTTATCAAGCTAAGACTATTTTATTTTCGATTTGAACATTACATGTTGAATTCAAACAAAATATTAGAATTACCTGCTCTTAGAATGATCTTGCTTTATTAAAATAATTTTGAAATAACCTAATTGAAATCATGACATCTTTTCTTCACCAGCTTACCAAAAAAATTGCAAAAGTTGGCAACTATGTCATAGATACAAATACATAAATTCTTACATCAATTTTTTTTTATAGTAAATCACTAAGAAAAGGGTTTTTTCATAGTTTTTCAAATACTCAGAAAGGAGAAAACAACTAGCATCTTACCTTTTCTTGCAAATCTTTATCAGCAATTTCCACAGATTCAATATCTGCTGTAAATCTACTCCTAAGGTAGGCTATTTGTTCCTGAACAAGTTGTTTCAAGATGTATAATAACAATTCATTATTATCCCTCTTGTAAGCCAGATATCGATGGAAAGTCTACGGGAGATAAAGATGAAGTGGATTTAACTTCACTTAAAAATTTATAATAGTTACTGGTAACATTACAAACAACAAGTAAAATTACTGTTCTAACAGCGCAAACACTGAAAAATATGTATGCACATTTATAAGTGTAAATGTATAAAAGTTATTGAATGAGTGATTGTATGAGTGTTTATATTCTGAACTTTGAATCTTAATATTTATATACTTTTGATAAATAAAGTGCCTCATAAAAAGCAATGTTTATAAATCGTACCTTATGTTACACACAATCTTAAATTTCAAATTCTGTCGTCTTACTGGAGAATATTTATAATGCAAAAAGAATGTTGGGGTTTAAAGTTAATTTTTTAACATTTAAAGTAAATAGATATGTAAGTAAATTTATTAAATTTTAAAGCATATTTACAAAAAAATAAGTTTATAATCCTGGCATTTAACAAACAATTTTTCATCATAAGTTGATTTCTTTTGGGCATATATTTGATGTTGATATTCTGATAAAAATGTACAAAACTATAATGAGTTCAAATATATGCATACAATTAAACCGTAACCTCAGTCATTGAGTACTCCTGTGCTTATATTTTTTAATACGAAAAGAAAAAATGTTTAATATTAATTTGTAAGTTGCGTCATCATTATTTTACAAATTATTTTACAGAAATAAATTTCTTGGATATAAATTCAATGTAACATGAGAAAAAATTAAATTATCCTTATTTCTGTGCTACTCAAAACAAAAAATTAATTGATAAAATAAATAAGTATACTTAAATGATAGAATTAAGGAAGGTTAAATTTTTTAATATTCAATAACAATGAGTTTGTACTGTTTTTCACTAAACTGCATAATATAAAATTATTTCAAGAATCGCCTAACGGCTTGTTTTGGTTTGTTATAGAGTGGATATCAATCTGTATTTTAACTCATATTAAGGATTCTGATAAATTTACTTGAGATAATTGAATTATGTTCTTATGTTACTGTTTGAAGTTAATATTTTTTTCTATCTATAACTCCAACACTGCATTACAGGTTAATAAAAAGTTTTAAGCATAACAAAATTTTATTCATTTATTTTAATTCACAAAACCCTCCATAAAGTTTAAGGTTTTATTAATCTTTAAAAAAATTAAGATTATCCTCTTCTTAAATCATAATTCAAAGCATAGATTTTTTCTTTTTTTTAGTATAAAGTTCAGTTAAGTTAAAAGATCCTGCTCTTTAAAATGGAATTATTTGTGTTATGTTGTAAAATTCTTTTAAAATTTAACTTTTTAATATCTTTAAATATAGAAATATAGAACATAAAATGAACAGGTACAAAAACATATTTAAATTTTAAAATACTTGAGATTTACCAATTATTAAATCTAATTTAGTGCATTAATATCTAGACAGTGATGGAAATTGGGAAATAAAAGGTAAGCACCAAATGGCAACTACTGTAAATATCTTATGCGCCAAATTAAAATTTTTAGTTGCAATTTCTAAAATTCATTTTTAACCTTACTGTAATACTGCATGCTACTTTTTAGAAAAACATAAATATTTGTTTTTATTTAAAATTATTGAAGTTCTTAATCTCCAAGATTATAATAATTGAAGAAACTGTAAAACTGATATAAATTATTTTTAACTATTACTATGTTTAGAAATTAACAGAAAAATGCACTTAATATCATGTAAAACAAAATTAAAACTCAATAGCAAATCCAAAGCAAAATTTTATTCGATGTTGATAGTTACAATTGAATTTACTGTTTAAAAAAAAAAAAAAAAAGAATATAATGCATCTACATTTGAATCTCATAACATAAAATCAATGGGCACACTATTTTTATTTTATTTTGCTAATCGTTAAATGAATGTTAAAAAGTGCCAAATTTGATAACCAAGAATAATTTTGTCGCCGCCAAATGCAATAATTTAGATGCATTTGACAACTAACGACTATTAATTTCGAACCCTGCAACTTCATATATATATTAGGGTGGGCCAAAAAAAAACTTTTTTAGCAAAAATTTTAAAAATGTTAAATTAAACTTATTTTAATCGTATTTACTTGAAAAGGCATATTTAATGTTCCAAATGTATAAATATGCTCTGATAATGTATTATTTAATTGCTATGTGTATTTTAAATTAGACGATTTTTATAGCCTTTTCGTGTTTAAGTGAGCAAAAGTTGCATGTATTGTTTGAATCTTTCAACAGTTTCTCTCCTTTGTCTTGTTTATGTCCCTTGGTCTTCCTTATCTTTTTCGATGCTTTAAGGGTCATATATTTGGGTGACGGACAGCAGAATCGCCCAGAAACAGATCTGGAAGGAGAGAAGGGGGTGAGGCGAGAACTTAAGTGAACGCAGTGACTCATCGCGATGTTGGGGGAGTGAAGGAGGAAATACAAGAGGAGAGAAAGTGCGATAAGGGATGTTTATTATTTTTCAGTGCTCGGTTTCCCTGTGACATTTGTTCAGTGTAAAAGTAAAACCTTTTTCTCGTGCAATACATTGCTTTTTGGATCGTTTAACGTGACTTTACTGTGTTTTGTGCGTTTTATTACGACGAGTTTAGAAATGGCTAGTGCGAAAGTTCATGATCATGTAAAGACATGTGATAGCGTGAAAAGTAGCCATTTTGGGGCACCATGCAAATTGAAAGACTTGCAATTGCCAACTATTGCTGACATCATGCGCCACTACTATTGGTTGCGAAACGATATAGAAGAAAATCGAGATATTTATCTTCAACCAGTGGATGATATTATTAAAATGGCAAGTGAAAAAGTTTCCGAAATCTGGATAAAATCTTCCATACCAGTGGTTTCCCAATGAACAATTAACGGAAAGATTAAAAACTATTACAATGAGCGTAGATCATTGGAGAAATCTTGTAATCATACGGGCGTTAAAGGCAAGGCGATCTGCGAAGATTTCGTACGAAATGCGGAAACCTCTCTCTTTGACATTGCAGCTTGTAAGTGTAGAGGTTTGAACAATTGTAGCTGCGACATCAGACGTAAAGTTCCACATCGGGAGGTGAACTTCTTGAAGGATCAAAGAACTGTTCGAAAAATGTTTATTGGAAATATTGATTTAAAAACAAGCAAAACGCTTGCAAAAAAAATATCGCGGAAAATGAAGAGGGATACAATTTCAACGATTAATAGTGGTTCTGCGACAAAGCCTTCAACGAGTGGAGTTAGATCCAGATGGAAGACAGTTATATTGTTGGAAGATTCAAGTAGTGGGAGCTTTCAAGCAAGCAGTTCGACTGAATCTGAATTTGAACCAGGCCCTTCAAAGCCAAACACTCCTAAACGCATATTCCTGTCTCACACAGCGTCTGCCATGTCTCAGGGAAACGGAACACTGAAAATAATAAGCATCCCTTATCGCACTTTCTCCTCTCTTGTATTTTCTCCTTCACTCCCTCAACATCGCGATGAGTCACTGCGTTCGCTTAAGTTCTCGCCTCACCCCCTTCTCTCCTTCCAGATCTATTTCTGAGGGATTCTGCTGTCCGTCACCCAAATATATGACCCTTAAAGCATCGAAAAAAAATAAGGAAGACCAAGGGACATAAACAAGACAAAAGAGAGAAACCGTTGAAAGATTCAAACAATACATGCAACTTTTGCTCACTTAAACGCGAAAAGGCTATAAAAATCGTCTAATTTAAAATACACATAGCAATTAAATAATACATTATCAGAGCTTATTTATACATTTGGAACATAAAAGATGCCTTTTCAAGTAAATACGATTAAAATAAGTTTAATTTAACTTTTTTAAAATTTTTGCTAAAAAAGTTCAAAAATCAGCCTTTTAGCAAAACTTCAAACCAAAAGCGGCAAATATAGGAATTGTCCTAAAAATCTCAAACTTTTTGTGCGAACTTGGTGCCACTAGTGGCCACTTTTTTCCCACTACCCATCATCGAAAATCAAAAAAAAGTTTTTTTCGGCCCACCCTAATATATATCTACCCTATATATATAACATCCTAATGAATCGAATTGAAACAAATTTATGTAACGATTCTATGAAACGACTGATTAAACAACTGATTACGTTTCACGGCGATTTCTCCTAAAATATGGAATACTTTGCGATGAAATTAACACCAAAAATCCGTATTGATCCACAGATCTCAGAACTGGTATTAGAATTTTAAAATTAGAATTAGTTTTCGAAATAATTTTTTTCTAATTTTAAATACTTTTTTTGATGGCAACTCAAATTTTAATCATAACAGATATTTTTTTTTCATGTTTTAGAAAAGGTTATTTTAAATTAATTTGGCGACGAGTTTGGCCTCCCTTAAATATATGCAAAGAAATGCATCATGTTACTTTTATTCAGAATTCAATTTGTATTTCATTATCATTTTATTTAATACAAAACTTTCATTTAAAATTGAAACCTTTAAAATAAATGGCTTTTACTTCGTTCTTTTTTTTTTAAACGAAATGAAAAGAAAAATATTAGACACAGATGTCATATACACAACGGAGTACCAAAATGGCGTTATTTTGCCTGACATGGTAACCCGGCTATTGTTGCTTATTTATTAATAAATGTTTATTTGAATTTATTTTCTTTTTATTTACAAAAAATGTTATAAATTGTTTTCTTCTATAGTTATTAATTATTTCTTTTATTTATTGTTATTTCATTTTAAAAATAACAGAAAATAATTTAAAAATACATATGTAACAGGTATTTGAAAACAAGGTTTTCGCCAAATCGTCGTAAAAAAAAAAAAAAAAAATCATGCCAAACCCGGTGCGTATGTGACAATGCAACAAATCATGCGATTTAATTTCCACTTCAAAGCAATGTTTTAATGTTATTACTTCTCCCGTCGACCAATTTCGCCAAATTATGCAAATTGACTTTTTTTTTTTTTTTAAATAACAAAAGAACAAATAAATTAGTATAACATTAATAAAAATACAAATAAAACGTCGAAATAAAAATCACTTGATGGCGTGAACATGTGTAACTTCCTTAAAGTCAAGTGAATGTGACGTTTACGATCAACCATTATTGGCATTTAATCTTATAGTTTGGCGACAGATTTTTGGTCGATAGGATAACCAAGTAGCACCGTTTTAATTTACCACTCGAAAAATAAAAAAAATGCTAACTGGCGAGTTAAAAAAAAGCTATTGGCAAGATTTTCACCCGGCTAACATAAAATGCATGGAATTCTTTGTGATCATGGCAACTTTTATGTAGTTTTATTCGAAAAAATAATTTTGATTCTTTAATCAAAATGGAAACCTTTCTTATGAAAAGCAAAGGAATCAGCCTGTTGTTTATGGCAGTTACATGACTTGGACTATTATAATATAAACGAAATAATGGGGATAGAATAATATTCGGTGACTTATCACACCTGTGGCTGGCTAACATTAAAGTACCAAAATGGCCGCCTGGAATATAAAAAGCTAAGGGATCCGCCTGGAGCTGTTGATGATAGTCACATGACTTAGGCTATTGTTATAGAGATTGTTTTCAATTTTAAAAACAGCGCAAAGAATAATATTTCCTAATGATTAAAAATTAATTTTCACGTGACTATTAAAAACAGGGAAAAAAAAAAAAAAACTTTAAAATTACTATTAAATGAGTACGTGTTAAAGGCAGGAAAATATTGAAAATTATGTCCTGAAAATTGTATTTACACGTGAATATTAAAAGGGAAAGGAAACTTTTCTATTCGTAAAATCTTGAAATCAGTGAATGGCACCAGAATTTACAAACAAATTTCGAAATACAAAAATGCTTTTGTTTACTTACTTATTAAAAGGGAATTTTCATCCGAATATTCTGATGCTAATGTGGCATTTAAGAATTAAAATTAAGTCATCCAAAAATGAACCACCGTCCTTGAAGGGGTTAAAAGCAGCAAATTTTAGTAATTGTACTATGTCAATCGTTTTATAACGCTGTTAAAAAATACTGAGAGACAAAGACTCTGTTTACTTAATTCATTTTATTTTAGCTTCTTTTCAAATGTTTAACTTATCTTCTTTAACCAAACACGAAAACAACCATTGGATGTCTTAACAGCAATTGATTCTACCTTAAATTTTTGCAATCAAAGGGAATTGAATGGAAACCCGTTTACAGGGAGATCGCTACAGGTTTTTTCAGTATAATTCAATCTTCTCTAATCTTTTTAAATCCGATCAGATTAGCATGCTTTTAGATTCTACAGTATCTGAACGGGGGTTGGCGAGCGTAGCTTGCAGGGGCCAGAGCCCCCTAGCATATATATAAAATTTATTGGATGCAAAATCCAAAAACTAAAAGTTGCTGTTGCTAAAAAATGTACAGATCATAAAAATACATCCACATCGCCCATACAATAATCATCAAAACAATGCTATTAATTTATGTTAGAATTTTATTTTGTCATTATAATTACCACAATATAATGTGATTAGACTTTATTAAGTTCTTGTTCTTGCAAATATTATTTTGTAACAGATAAACAAGACTTAATACCACAATTTTAAACATGAAAAAATATATATACCCTTTTCATTGTTTTCATAACACTAAACTTCTGAGTGCTGATGAAACTTTCTAACATGACCCTGATAGCCATATTAACATCATCTTCATGTACATAGTCTCTAAGATGCATCCGTGCATTTGCTTCAGCCATTCTTATCATAGATTCTATGTGCCTGACTGTAACTGGAACACTGCCAGTAGCCTAAAAAATAAAAACTATTACATATCATATTAAAGGAAAAAGCAAAAATGAAAGCTTTACAATTTGTTTAAAAATCTATTAATAGATTACAATAATATGCAGCTTTTTTCTTTTTTTTTTTTTTTTTACTGGGCACACATATGCAAATTGTAAGAAAGATCGAAAATTGCAGTCTAAACTACAATTAGCAAAAAAAATTCTAATTCATTCTTCTCAATAAAAAATGAAGATGAAAACAGGATATTACACATTATTAAATAAATTTGAAAGTAATTCTTAACTAGACACAATAAATTCAATTTTATATATATGACTTTAAGCATAAATTTTAATATTTAAGAATGTTAATTCAGACATCCTTTTCTTCATATAATTACATTTTTTAAGAAACCACAGATTTTTTTTTTCCTTCAGAGTGATCACAAACATCTTATGCTAAGATTCCCTGATATTTCTATGTCAGCATTAAAATAATGAAATTTTCATAGATAATTCCTTTCGCAACACTACTCTGATATATAAGTCTTTATTTATTTAGACAATGCAATAAGATAAATATGGAATTATTTATTTGAAATAAATAATATAAATACAAAACATTCATCATACACATATTCATTTTATCAACACCAGAGTCTCTCTTTGTTTTGTTTTTTTTTTTTTAAACACCAACAGTGTTTTATTCCCAAAGACAACAGGGATTCATTTAATATATTTAACTTCCCTTTACTTTCTTCTATCTTTACAAGAAAAAAGTATTGGATTTGTGAAAGTTTTCGACTTCCTGTTTTTGATGGATTTACATGTTAGAGGCTAGAGATCCTGAAAAACATGTTTTTACAAAATGTCTGTCTGTTTGTATCTCTCTATTCTAAAAAAAGTAACTACCGCTGTCACCGCCGCCGGTTTTGAATTTTTTTGTGACCGGAGGTCTTCTTCGTTAATATTAAGAAAAATAATGCATACAAAAATATGAAAATCGGTAGTATTATACAAAAATGTTTGATAAACATGCTGATGCAGACAGTTTTCAAATCGAAGAATTATTAAGAGATATTTAATGCTAAAGTTGGACAAAATCGTTCCACTAAAAAAGTTTTATAGGAGCAAAAACTATACATCGGAATTTAATAATTTTTAGATCATTTTATACGTTATAATTTCCCGGTGTGCAGAATTAATTTATTTTTTTAATTTGACTCATTTTTCGAGGTTTCATTTCTATTTTAAATTCAAATTTTCAGCATTTCGAGAGATATTTTTTTTCTTATTTCAGAAAATTGTACTAATTTAACCTGTTGCCAACTTTATAAACAACGGAAACAATAATGTTTGCTTCAAATTAAAAATTTATTTACACGTGACTATTATAAACAAAATAATATTGCAAAACAGTATAAATTTAAAAATAGCGCGAGACATTTACTTGATATTTTGAGATGAATTTTTCAACTATTTTTTTTTTTTTTTTGACAGCACAAATAATATTTCATTTCTAATAAAAGCATTTTCACGTGAATATTAAAAAGGGAAAGAAAAGTTTGGTGAAAATTACGTCAGATTAAAAACAATATATTTAAAATGTCTTATTTAAAAAGGACTCTCTTTTCGCTTTGTTAAAAAATACCGGGAGACAAAGACTGTTTACTTAATTCATTTTATATTAGATGATTTTGAAATGCCATTGTATCTTTTAACAGCAGCTGATTTTTCCGTAAAATTTCCCAATTAAAGAGAAATGAATAGAAACCCGTTTATAGGGAGATCGCTTTTGTTTTTTTAATTATAATTCAATCTTCCAAAGTCTTTTTAAAGCCGATCAAATTAGCGTGCTTTTAGCGACTGCAGTGTCTGAACGGGGGTTGACGAGCGTAGCTCGTAGGGGGCCGAGCCCCCTAGTGTGACACAAATTTTGTGGGCGCTCTATCTGATGAACTACTGCACGGAATTTAATAAAAATTTGTATTCAAGTAGTCCCTAACATAAATTGGTGATGATTAGTTTTTGGTGTAAATCACCCAACAGGTGGCGCAGTTATGCGGCATTTTTTGAGATTTCTGCAACAGCTCTATCTCAAGAACTAATGCACAGATTTTCATCAAACTTCATACTCAATTAGTCCTTGATATAAATCAGTACTGATTACGTTTTGGTGTATATTGCCCAACATGTGGTGCTGTTATGCTGCATTTTGCAGGAATTACACAATTTCCTCAATAGCCATATCTCAAAAACTAATGCACAGATTTTCATCAAACTTCAGATTTAGTTCTTGATATGAATCGCACAACAAGCAGCACTGCTGTGCTGCATTTTCCATGATTCCTTCAACAGCTCTATCTCAAGAACTAATGCACGAATTTTCATCTAACTTCAGATTTAGTTAGATGTTGACACAAGTTGTAACCGATTAAGGTTTTGGTGTTAATCGCCCAATATGTGGCATTGCTATGCTGGAATTTTCACAATAGCTCTATCTCAAAAATTAATACATGGATTTTCCCCAAACTTCAGATTCAGCTAACATAAGTTATTGCTGGTTAGGCTTTAGTGTAAATTATCGAAATTATTATTAGGTGGTGCTGCTAGGCTACATTTTACTGGATTTACCCGATTTCAGTGATAGCCATATCTCAAGAACTAATGCATGAACTTTCATATCTTTAGAATCCTCATGATGGGCATAGATTGCCATTTAATTTTGGCAGCGTGATAGCGAATTTTGAAATATTAACATATATGAGATAGAAGAAAGTTTTGGGAACTTTTACATCAGACTAGTTTTCTTTAACTTCATTTTATCAAGAGCTTTAGACCTTATGAAAACAAGTTTTTTGTTTTTATTTGAAATTAACACACACAGATAAATAGGTTTTTTCTTTTCTTAGACTAGTCATTCTCCCACATACAACTGTATCTGTTGCTAGCGCATGCAGACACATAGGCATACTGCCATGTAATCATAACAGCTGCCTACTGCCAATTATAATTGGCAGTAGGCACTAGGCAGCCATATAATTATATGGCATACTGGATACATTCAGTATGTTCACCAGACATCTATTGCATCCCTACATGGAACGTGGAACCCTAAAAACCACTATTTAAATGATATAAAAAACTGGTGGAACCAGAGAGAAAAGTAAAGCTCAATCTAAACAAGTTACAGTAAAAAATTGGCAAATAGTTTCAGTCTAAAAAAGTAAGTAGTGTGTAGAAAAGTAATGAACCAGATTATCTGTAAAGCTCATGAAATTACCCAAATTTTTGGTGATACCTGAAAATGTGTACTGATCTTTACTGGTGCCTTAAAATAAATCAGGAAAATAAAGGCATTTTTAACACATTCTGAATACCAAACATTCATAACCAGTTTTAAAATTTGGACTCATAAGAATAGGTTAGAGGCAGGGTTGGCAGGTTTTTGACATGTGTCAGTTTATGTCGGGTTTAAACCATCATGTCAAAAACCTCTTGTCAAAAACCTCAAATACTACATTGATCTGTAAAATTTCACATTAAATGTCACACATAACATTTAAAATTCCCTATTACTGTATATCTATAATTAGTACATAGTTAGTAAAGTATTATTGTTAAATGCAACTTTTTAACATAAAATTTTCATCTTTTATTTATTTACTAGCAGACGCGCCCGGCGTTGCCCGGGGTTTGTAAATAATAACCTTAAACAAAACTTAAGTTTGTATGATTTTATATCTTTGGAAATTCTTTTAAATGAACCTAATTTTGGAGGCTCCATTGCCTTCCGCAATGTCTAATGTGTTTCCATCAGGGTTGGTAAAAAACCCGGGTTTTTTTCAAAAACGGGTTTTTTTGGTTTAAACCAGGTTTTTTTTAGATATATTTTCGAACTGCATATATACATGCATATTTATTGAAAAAAAAAAAAAAAAAAAAAAAAAAAACATTGTTGGATATATGAGTAATATAACTTCATTTAAAAATAATTTAAATTAAATAATTACAATCAATTATGTATAAAATTGAAATAATTTAAAATTTAAACATTTTTAGTAAAAGCTATATCTTATGATCAATTAATAAAAATGCTCTACATTGTGAAACATTGATACCTTGAAAATCTTAATAAACAATCTTTTGATTACTAGTACTATAAATAAATATGTGGTGTAGTTTCATAAATATAATATACTTTCCCATGGCTATTAAAAATAATTTCTTTGAAAAATTTGCAATCTGAAATATCTGATTTTTCTGTTAGAACGGCATGAACAATTATTATCTTTTATTGAAAGTAAAGATTTTTATAAAGAATTCCTGGAATGATTTTAATTTAGCAGTAGAGTCTTTACATGTTTCAAGAAGTATTGTGTATTCTCATTTGACACCACTTCTCTGAAACTGCCATGTAAAAAAAAAGGTGACAGTAAAATAAACAGAACAGAAATACCTTTTTACCAGCTTTTTAGACTACTGAAAACATTGATCTTAAAATGGAAAGCAGATTTATAAAAGTTGTCATGCACTAAAACATTTAAACAGACATCAGACTTAATGCACAGGCTTTCTTTCTAAGCTAAGTTATAATATGTATTATTTTTAAAGGTCTAAACTAAAAATTAATAATATATCTTTTTAGGCATTTTTATGAGACATTTTTCTATTATGTCTCAAGCGAGCCTTATCTTGAATTTCCCCCATTTTTTTGTCAGATCTAAATAGTGGATTCGATTATGCAATAGACGATTTAAATATATCTTATTGCATATTTTAAAAAGTAAACAGGTGCTTCGCTAGCACCCAATTTTTCAATGTCCTCTTATTCAACTTCATATCTTGAGTTTCTTTTTCATTCTTAAGGCTGTTCTCAAATCCGAAAGGGCAACTTTATGACATAAGTTTTAATTTATTTTTGTTCGAAAATGTATGAAACTAGCAGATGCTGTTGTTCAGAAACTATGTAACCGAAGTGTGTTTTCTGGGGGTTTTTTTTGCAAACCAATAGATCTCTCAGAAAATAGTGTCAAAGTGGGTGTTTTGAACCGAATTTCCACGCGAAAGAAGAATAATCACTCAAGGAAGGTTACAAACATATTTGTCACGTGATCAAAATTGCTTATAACTCAATAGGTAATTTATTTATCAAAAATGGAAAACACAGTTCGATTCCAAATCGCTTCCATAGTCAGGCCTTCTAATTTTATAACTTTCAATTAAAAAAGGAATTTGTAAATTTGTCACAGTGTTTTGCGTTTGTTGAGTAGAACAGTTGAGAAAAAAACAGCCTTAAAAGATAATCTCCCGAATCAAGAAAATTTTCTTTTACAGCTTGATTGAAATCTTAATGGTCATTTTATGTTATTAATTGTAAATAATCTGCGTTTTCTTAAAGGAAAATATTTTATTCAAAATATTGAATATTTTTAATCTATTTTATCTTTGCTAAATTCACGTTTTAAATTTCTCTTTAGAGCTTCAGATATGTTCATCAACACCTTGCAATTTGCATTCTACATGCATACAAATATAACCTAGATTCACTATGTCTCACGGTGACATAGTGAGGGATAAGATGTTAAAAGTAGAAATTATTTATATTCAATAATTTGACGCACTTAAATTACAAAAATAAGAAAATATTATATTATATTTTTTCTAAAAAACTAGTTGTTTAACCAATTTATTTAAACCGTGCTAAACCTGCTGGTAACAGAATAAAATCATAATGCAAAATCCCAATCCGAATGAAGTAATGCAAGAAAAACAAAGGTCCTCCAAATACCTATACAGCAAAGAAACTTCACAGTCAATCATTCATTAGCATACAGAACAAAGAGTAACCAATGGAGAGAATTACTTATGATTATGTCATCATTGAGGCATAATGTAATCCTTAGTAAATCTTAACTAATCAAGCAATCTAAGTAGTAAAAGTATATTTTTAGCTCAAATCTGCCATTTTGGCTATTTTTAAAAATAAAAGGCTTAAAAAAAGAAAAAAGTAAGAAAGAAAGAAAACTAGCTACTTGTTTTTTTTTTCTAGTCTGCCATGTAGATTTAAAGCTTGTAAGAAAAGTTTGATGAATTAAAAATTTTTGTTGCTTTACAAATTTATTAATTCATCATTTTTCTAAAGCTTTGCTTGTAGCTTCTGCATAACTTGGGTTTTGCATTTTTCAATAATGTGTAAAATAAATGAAAACATTAAGGAAAGAGAAAAAAAAAACAGATGGAAAAAAACCAGCATGGTTTTTTTTAAAAAAAAGTTTGGTTTAAACCAAACAACCCTGGTTCCTATCAAACTTCTTTCTGAACGAACCTGTAATCTATATCCCCACTACATATGGCAGCATTTACCGGAAGTTCCCGCACCTTGTACCGGGAGCCAAGGGGGAAGGGACTTAAGTGGCATGTAGTTTGGTATAAATACACTTTTTAGTAGTTTTTAATGTAATATGAGTACGGTAGAACTATGGTAAAGAAAATTGCACGGAATTCGGATCATTTTTAAAGAAAATGCACCACAAGGGCTCTAAGAAGACGATTTATATTCAAAATTGGTGGTAGTTGAAGCCTGAAATATTTTTTTTTTTTTTGTCGTTCATGTAATAGCTGGAGAACCTAAGAAGTTGTTAGAAGAAAAAATCTAGTGAATCGGACTATTTTTAAGGGAGTTATAATAGGGGCCAAAAAGGGGCCAACAGATAGTTAAGAAAAGGCCCTAACATGAAAATATGTTACAACATTTTAGTACTTAGCGTCTAGATCTTCGATTAGTTGAGATTAAGCATAGGGTACGAAATAATCATTAGAATATAATTTAAAAGAAATGTGCAAAAAATTAGGGAAATGCTTAAAAAAGGGCCCTAAGGCCCCAATAATTATATGTGAGTGTTGGTCTAAGGAGAAGAGTTCAAGACTCAACTTTAAAATTATGCATTGCGAAGGTGAAAAAATTAGGGAGAACCTAAGATATTGTTAGAAAAAAAAGCTAGTGAATTGGACTATTTTTAAGGGAGTTATAATAGGGTGCCCAAAGGGGGCCAACTGATAGTTGAGAAAAGACCCTAACATGAAAACATGTTACAATGTTTTACTACTTAGCGTTTTAGATCTTCGATTAGTTGAGATTAAGCATAGGGTACGAATTAGTCATTAGAATATAATTTTTAAAAAATGTGCAAAAAATTGGGGGAAATGCTTAAAAAAGGGCCCTAGGGCCCCAATAAATATATGTGAGTGAAAGTCTAAGGAGAAGAGTTCAAGACTCAACTTTAAAACTATGCATTGCGAAGGTGAGAAAATTAGGGTGTGAAAAACGCATGGCACACAAAAAATTTAAGGGGCCCTGGACCGGGCCCTACAGGACCCTAGACGGGCCCATGGTCTTAACTGGAATGTAGATACGGGACTATAACTAAATGGAGAAAGTATCCCAAAAATGAAGATCGGGTAAAAAGGAAACAATTTATTAACAATTTAGTGCACTAAAACTTCAAGCGGCACTGTACAGGGCCCCTTGCAATGGCACCATGGTTTTAACTGAAATGTAGAAATGGGGTAGAAACTGAAAAGAAAATTCACCCCAAAAACGAAAAAGATCGGATAGAAAAGAGGCATGTTATTAACAATTTAGTGCACTAAAACTTCAAGGGGCTCTGTACTGGGCCCCTTGACAGGGTGTCAGGGTTTTAACTAAAATGGGGCAGAAACTAAAAGGAGAATTCACCCCAAAAACGAAGGAGATCGGATAGAAAAGAGGCTTGTTATTAGCAATTTAGTGCATTAAAACTTCAAGGGGCCCTGTACGGGGCCCTTAACAGGGTGCCAAGCTCTTAACTGAAATGTAGAAATGGGGAACAAACTGAAGGGAGAATTCACCCCAAAAACAATGAAGATCGGATAGAAAAGAGGCATGTTATTAACAATTTAGTGCAATAAAACTTCAAGGGGCCCTGTACTGTGCCCCTTGCAAGGGTGCCAGGGTCTTAACTGAAATGTTGAAATAGGATAGAAACTGAAAGGAGAATTCACCCCAAAAACGGAGAAGATCGGATAGAAAAGAGGCATGTTATTAACAATTTAGTGCACTAAAAGTTCAAGGGTGCCAGGGTCTTAACTGAAATGTAGAAATGGGACAGAAACTGAAAGGAGAATTCACCCCCAAAACGAAGGAGATCGGATAGAAAAGAGGCATGTTATTAACAATTTAGTGCAATAAAAGTTCAAGGGGCCCTGTACTGGGCCCCTTGCAAAGGCGCCGGGTTTTAAGTGAAATGTAGAAAGGGGGCAGAAACTGAAAGGATAATTCATCCCAAAACAAAGAAGATTGGATAGAAAAGAGGCATGGTATTAACGTTTTAGTGCATAAAAACTGAAAGGGGCCCAAGGGCCCCGGCCCTTAAAAAGTTAAAAATCCGAGCCTCAGGTGTATAAGAACCTGTCTTGGACTAATCACATCTGAATTTTCAGACTTCTACGTGCGGTAGTTTTTGTTAGCCATCGTACACAGACACACAGAGTGATTTATTCTTTTATTAGTATAGATTTTTTTTTTTTTTGTAAAATTTTGCTTTTCTAAAAAGCAGACATTAAGCACCCCTGAACTGTACATTTTTTTTTTCTTACTTAAAATCATTTTAATTTCTCTATTACTTTTGAGAGCAGCATTACCTAGGTTTTTTTCTTTTAGAAAAAAAAATTAGAAAAGTGCAGATTTTTTTGTATGTATAACAAGATAATGTGCATCAATTTTATTCTAGTCTGGGCAATAACCATTCCATCCAAAATTGAAATTGGATTATTAATCTTAAACATTTACTAAACAAGAAAAGTAATTTAAAAAAAAAAAAAAAAAGCCTAAAATCAAAATCTTTTTAAAACATGCTTTCTTTAAATATATAAAAATATGTTTTCGATTTAAAAATTGAACAAAATTGGCTCGCGACTGATGTATCAGTTGATTCAGCTCGCACTTGGGCTACAGAAAGAATTTATGGTTGCTTACCCATACTGATTGTGTATGAAGCGAAAGAATCCCCTTTCCTGTCTTCTTATTTCAGTGCTATAGGGAGGACCCCATTACTTGGTGAAAAGGTATCGGTATTATTAAATGCTATAGCTGAACCTGCTTCAAAACTTGCCTATCTAGCAATGCTTTTGCTATCAAGTCCTACTAGCTCAGCATCAATTAAGAGACAGATTATTTTTTAATGCTTCATTTATTCTAAAATCAGAAATCATTTCATTGTAAATAAATGTGCTAAACAGGTTGTGCGTTGCAGTATGCTGCAGGGTAAAATTGATCCAGATTATTTAATTGTACAAAATGATTTTCTTATGATTGAAAATTCCAAAAAATAAAAATATTTTATTGCAATTAATAATTTAAAAATTTTTATTATTATTAAATTACAATAATTTTAAATAAACATAAATCATTGACTTATTTAATGTTTGCCTATTGTTGTTAAAATATGTTTTAAGCATGTTACCTGTTTTTGACGGTTTAACACAAAAAGTACCGTCGGGGCCATTTTGCCTTTTTTTCCAATTTCCCATGCTTTATTTTAACATACAAGCCAACACTGCAGCTCATATTTTTTTTTACTTTTTCTAAAATACTTCCAAGAGTACTGTAACAATTTTTCATGTTTCTATATTAATTATTAAAATAAATAATCATAGAAATACCTAAAACAGCCAACAGGTGTTCATTTTGACCCCCATAAGAAAACTGGCTGATTTTGAAGTGAAAGTCAGTTTTGGAATTCCCGATATCTCATTTTTGTTTTCTGGACATGGGAAAACACTCACCTCTTATCGCGATGAATAAAAGAAGAAAAGTAAGGCTTTGTTTCAATGACGCATAGCGATGCGGAGGGACTATTCTTTTCTGGTAGATGCACACGCAGTTACCAGTGGCAAACTAAGCACTGTGACTACTCGCTGAAATGCGCACGCATCCTAGCGGAGCTGGCATGCTACAGAAGTTTTGGAGGGAAAATAGTTGTGCTGAAGCTACAGCCGATAAAGGAACACGGCGCTAGTTTCCACAGCAGCATTCTCAAAGCTTTTGATTGCGGCCAGAGGGTAAGCTTTTTCTCGTATAAGCAACAGGGAGAGGATTGAGTGTCTCACCCTCCTGGAGCAGTTAGAATCAGATATCAGTGTTGATGGCAACAACTATGAAGATTTTCGTGTTGATAATGTGAACTTACAGAATGCGTTGTCTTGCGAAAGCAGTGACAGTGATGCCACTGAACATCCTGGCAATGTGGTTTTCCATGTTATTCGTGGATCAAGACGTCCACGTGGACGTGGGCATACACAAGAACGAGGAAATAATATGCCAAATCTTTCTGCTGGCAGTAGTAACGATACGTACACGTCATCCAGCGGCATTCTTTGGACTCCCATGAACCTTAGCGCCCCCCCCCCCCACTTCTACTACAGGTCGCATGCCAGCTCACAATATTGTAAAAATTGCAAATGGACCCATGCATTTTGCTCGTCATAACATTGGGACAAATCCTGCTTCAGCCTGGTGATTGATGGTGAATGAAGCAATGGTGAAATACATTCAAACATGTACAATTGCTGAAGCAAGACGTCAGCTTGGAGGTGACAGCAACTGGTATGTTACTCTGGTGGAACTGCATGCTTTTATCGCCCTATTATATGCAAGTGGGGCACTAGGTCATTGAAAACTTTGTGCAGATGATTTGTAGAACAAAAATTGGGGACGTCCTGTTTTTAAAGAGACAATGTCACACAGTCGTTTCCGTGAAATCATGCTGTATCTCGGATTCGATGTGCGAAGTAGCAGAGCGGAGCGCCTGTCCACAAACAAATTTGCCCTCGCTTCTGAAACATGGTCCAAGCTAATTGAAAATTGTTATTTGTGCTATAATCCTGGAGAAGAGATAACAGTTGATGAACAGTTGTTACCGTGTAAATAAAGGTGCAGGTTCATTCAATACATGGCGAATAAGCCGGATAAATTTGGCATCAAGTTCTGGCTAGCAACTGATGTGAAATCCAAATATATTTTGAATGGCTATCCTTATTTGGGCAAGGATGAAGAGCGGCGAACCGATTTAAAACTTGGGGAAAGTGTAGTGCTCAAATTCCTGCAACCATTTCTAAACGCTGGATACAATGTCACTATTGACAATTTTTTTACGTCTGTAAAACTCGCAGATGAACTTTCTGCTAAGAAAACTACAATAGTTGGGAAGATGTGTATGAACAAAGGAGAATTACCTCCTATTGCCCATGACACATCTTCGAAACGATATTCATCTTCTGCGTTGAAAAATGGGAATAAAACACTCACGATATATAGGTGCAAGAAAAAAAAGAATGTCATGATTCTTAGCACTATGCACACGAATGTTTGCAGCCAATAGTGCAAAGAAGAAGCCGAATACTGTCACTTTCTACAATAAAACTAAATGTGGCGTAGACGTAACAGACCTGATGTTATGGAAATATACTACAAGATGTGGAACTCGCAGATAGCCTGTTCAGGTTTTTTACAACGTCATTGACATTTCTGCACTGAATGCTTGGATAATTTTCAAGGAATCCACAAACACCTCAATTTCACACAGAGAATTTATTCTTACCCTCGTGGAAGAACCATGAATTGGTGCTTTGTGCAATACATGCCCCCAAATTCATCGAATAGAAACCCTAAAACGAAAGAAATGTGCCTTTCAACGTTGCAAGGGAAAAAATAAAACTTCTGCAAGCTGCGAGGGATGCCAAAAACCAATTTGTGGTAAATGTGTTGCAGTTACCGCCAAGCTCGCATATTGCTCTACTTGCGCTAATGTCTAACTAACTTTGGAATAAATTTAACTGTTTATTAATGTTCTTTTTTTCTCTTTTTGAAATATCTTGTGTGCTAATTTGTATTTTTTGCTTTGTAACTCTTGTTTGTTTTCCTATCACTTGTATTCCTGATAAAGAATGTTGTTTAATAAAATATATTGCATTACATATTGTCATTTATATATTGTCATTCAAATAAAAAATAAATAAAATAAAAATAAATAAAAATTCCATAAGCATGGAAAAAAACGAACTCCAAAAAATAAATATATAAGTGAAAAAATAATATATTCATATATATAAAATCTTAAAAAACCCTTATATATTGTAATTTCAACATCATGTTTGAATAAAAAAAATCATTTACTTTGATAGGGATTGAATTTCTTATGAGGGTCAAAATGACCCCCAACAGCGGTTTTAGGTAAGTCCAAATTCCAGCTGTTCTAGTGTTAAGCCAGTTTATGACAGTTTAAACCAGTTTCTGACGCTTGTCATGTCAAAAACCCAACCCTGGTTAGAGGCTGATTTGGTAATGAGCGAGAACTTGAGATATCCATTCAGTATGAAGTATGGACCAAATTCCATTCCAGCGGTCACTGATAAGCCTGGAAGATTTAAGCCCGAAACCATAAGCATGTACGATTCAACCATATATTAATTACTTGTTTCGCTCAAGTCCATTGACATAGGGTTCCCTTTTCACAGTAATTAAAAGAAATAGAAACTATTACATTAGATGTGCTATGTCAGAAATGTTAATAACAGCAGTTCTTCAACAACCTATATTAATGTTATACTTAAAATATTACTTCATGGTTTACATTCTTTTAGCTTTGTGGAGTTTAGCTTGATTTGATGCAATCATGTCCACAATTCTGGGCCTGGCAGAAATTTTTTAGTACATAACTGCACATCAAGCAGGACGGTCATTCTGCCAAGCCAAGCTGAAAAAAAAATGCTAGCCTTGCCAAACAAACAAACGCCAACAATAAAACGCAAGACACCGTAACTGCTTATTATACTGAAGACAGCTTCTCCATGTTAAATCGACCAAACATGCCAGCGTAAAATTTCCCATATCAAAAGGACCAATCACAGCAGAAAAATAAAACCAAAACCAGAAGGACCTAATGGATAAGATCTTCAATTTGAGACCAAATGCATCCTCATAAATTAATTATAAACAGAGATACAGATTTTTTAAAATAACGTTGAGATACTGAAAATGACAAATTTATTTTCTTCGTCACACCTTATGCATCAATCGAGGTAGAGACTTAAATAATGGGCATAAAAAAAAGTAAGGATTGCATTTTTGGACAGATATTTACTCAATCTACGTGCATTTATAAAATTCAGCTTTAAAAACATAAATTTTCTCTTCTTAATTAGCGAAAAACTTAATTAATTCTAAAGTTTATAAATTATGCCAAACAGCGATAAACCCGCCAAACCATTTTAGAAGTCTTATACTATTCTTTTATATTATCCATTTGCATTGATTTCATCGAAGAAAACTATGGCCGAGATCCAGATAGATATTTCGCTGTTAGCGAAATGAGTTTCAATCAGAAGCCAGAATGTTTGAGAATTTGAGCTGTTTCTGGATCCCGGACTTTGTCATAAAGTACAGCACCTAGAATACCTAGTGTGGAAATATGCTATCCAAACAGTGCTAAGAATTTGTATCCCTTAAATGTGTGACGATACTGCTAAAATTTCAAGTGTTGATCGCAGCGACATCTGCGGGATTTTCGTATTACTAGTATTACATTGTATGTACTAGCAATTTCTTGCAGTTGTAGAAAATATCCTGCAGATGTCGCTGCGATCTGCATATTGCAGCAGTATCATTGCACATTTAAGGGATACAATATTTTAGTGCTTTTTAAGTATTACAGGGATAGCCAAATTTCACACTATATATTCTAGGCGCTATAATAAAAGTTTTGAGTCATTTTCTTAGTGCCATGGATGAAGTGCAATGTTTACAGAAATCTAGGCTGGGATACAGATAGATTTTTCGCTGTTAGCGAAACGAGATTCACCAATCAATAGCCTGCATTGCTGCAAACAGCAAAAAGTTCGCAAAAGTGCAAGCTGATTGATGAATCTCGTTTCGCTAACAGCGAAAAATCTATTTAGATTGCGGCCAATGGAGGATATTCCATCTCCGTTTTGATCACGTGGTCAAGGTAAAAACTTGTAGCGTAAAGAAGGGAAGGCTTCGCAGACATGTAATGTAAATCCCCGCTAGCCAATGAAACAGTTCATGAGGCAAAGCAGTAGTATCTTCCCTTCTTATCAGTTAGAAGTTTCTTGGGTAAATTACCAGTATCACGTGACTTTTTTCAGCCTCGAACCCATATTTGGAATATCCTCCATTATGTTGAACACAATTTTGCATTTCCACATCCAGGAAGGGTATTGATGTCATAACAACAGTGCATATTCGAAACTATTTAAGGCATTGATTCTGAGCTCCTTTGCTATACATTTCAATATTAAAGAAGTTGTTGTTTCAATAGTTTTAGTACTTTTATCTATTGCTCACTCTAAAACACAAATATCGAAATTTAACCAACAGCGCTCAGAAACTATAGCGCCTAGAATATATAGTGTTGAAATCGGCTAACCCTGTAATACTTTAAAAAGCGCTAAAATATTGTATCCCTTAAATGTGCAATGATACTGCTGCAATATGCAGATCGCAGCGACATCTGCAGGACATTTTCTACAATTGCAAAAAATTGCAAGTCTATACAATGTAATAATAGTAATACGAAAATCCTGCAGATGTCGCAGCGATCGACACTTGAAATTTTAGCAGTATCGTCGCACATTTAAGAGATACAAATTTTTAGAACTGTTTGGATAGCATATTTCCACACTAGGTATTCTAGGCGCTGTATCAGAAACAACACCATAACAGAGAGCCTTTATACATAAGAGTGGTGATATATGCACAGGAGGCATGCTCATTTCAAGTTTTTGTCGAAAGTACGGCAATCCGCTTTCTTGAATAGAGGATATTCAATCTACGTCATGATCACATGGTCAAGGCAAGAACGTCTAGCGTAAAGAAGGGAAGGCTCCGTCTACATAATGTAAATCCCCGATAGCCAATGAAACAGTTCATGGGAGAAAGCAGTAGTACACTGTTAAAAATATCGTGAAAAATTACCTCTGTTTTTAAAGGCTATCTGTATTATGACCAATGAGAAAGCTTCATATGCGTTTATATAGCGTTCTCATTGGTCAGAAAATATAGAACCTTTAAGAACAGGGGTAATTTTTCACGATATTTTTAACAGTGTAGTTTCCTGATTCCCTTCTTATCAGTTAGAAATTCTTTGGGTAAATTACCGGTATTACGTGACTTTTTCAGCCTCGAACCCATATTTGGAATATCCTCCATTAGAAGATACGCGCATGGACGATCTCTATTAGACTAGGGAAATAATTCAACATGCATTAGCCTGACGATAATGGCATGCTCACAAAGAACTTTAACGATTTGTTTTTATCACTTTTGCCAATAAACATTTATTGGTCGTATGTCGCTACTTCGTTATAGAGACACACTTGTTCCTAATTAGATCCCAGCCTTAATGTATCAAAATACGGAGTTTGCTTTCTGTACTATTCCTGAGCTCAGTTATAGCGGCTAGAAATATAGCCCGGGATCCAGGTACGTTTTTGCTAACAGTGAAAAGTTAGCAAAAATTCTGGCTTCTGATTGGTCAATCTCGTTACGATAACAGAGAAAAATCTACCTAGATCACGGTCATAGTGTGGAAACCGGCTATTCCAGTAATGCTTTAAAAAAGTGCTAAAAATTGAATCCCATAAATATTGAAAAATACTGAATGACAAATGTCGATAGGAGCAACATTTTCTAGATCTTCTTTGAGCGAAATGTTTTCTTTTGAAATAGTTACGTTGGAATTACCATATGTCACTGTAATCAACATTCGTCGTTCAGCCTCGTTCAACATTTATGGGATACAATTTTTTAGCACCTTTATAATAAGCCGATTTTTAAACTATATCTTCTAGAAACTATAGCTCCGTTATAGCGTCTAGATTATATGTTGTAGAAATCGACTATCCCAGCAATGGAGGATATTCCATCTCCGTTTTGATCACGTGGTCAAGGTAAAAACTTTTAGCGTAAAGAAGGGAAGGCTCCGTAGACGTGTAATGTAAATCCCCGCTAGCCAATGAAACAGCTCATGAGGCAAAGCAGTAGTATCTTCCCTTCTTATCAGTAAGAAGTTTCTTGGGTAAATTACCGGTATCACGTGACTTTTTTCAGCCTCGAACCCATATTTGGAATATCCTCCATACTTAAAAAAGCGCAGAAGTATTGAATCCCTTAAATGTACAACGATGTCGAATTCCAAACAGTCATTTGCATCGACATCTGCAGGATATTTTTAAAGAAGAAAGAGACATGTGTAATGCACCGCTACAACGTCTAGAATACATAATGTGGAAATTTGCTATCCAAGAACCGCTAAGAAGTGTATCCCTTAAATGTGCACTGATGCTGAAATCCAGGGAGATGATCGCAGCGACATCTGCGATATATTTTCAAATTTCAAAGTAAACATGGTATTATTACAGCGGGTTTGACGCCAAGCACACAGGTCAGATGTATGTGTTAATAAAATGTAAAAAAAAAATGTTATAGCGTGTAGACCAAATTGTCTTGAAGTTTTGGGAAATATCCTGCAGATATCGCTGTGATATACTGATTGGATTTCACCACTATATATTATAGACGCTGTAGCACCGCGGTAGCCTGTCTTTTTCGTTTGCCTCGAAGTAGATATAGATGACGTCATTTGAAGCTGTTCCTAAAGTGTAGCCAGCTCATCACGTCCCACGGAGTTGATTATCTGAACACGGCAATGGACACAAAAAAAATTGGCGCACCGCTTTGTACTAATCATCGTGTAAAGATGATCCAACTCCGTGTGACTTTTAAACATCATGAACTGGCCTATTATGTCATTGGTCACGCTAACACACTCCCCCTTGCGTCCGCCATATATAGTGGCATCTTGCACTGGAGACTGCTAAATGGGCAGCTATTGGTCAAAATCAAGAGAGAAAAGGGCAGAAGAGGGGGAAAGAACTCATTTTTTTTTTGGTATGTAGTTTTTCACACGGAAAGATTGACATGTCTGCTCCTCTCCTTTCATATCTTCATGATGGTAAAATAAACCAACGCCCTCTAGATATTTTAGAAAGTCTTGACACATGTCACGAAAACATCACACAAAGCAGGCAAAGCAAAGGAACAAAATCATTCATTGGCTCGTGGATATGAACGAGCCAATGAATGATTTTTCGTTTTGCCTGCTTTGTGTGATATTTTCCTGACGCGTGTCAAGGCTTTCTCGAATATTTAAAGGGCGTTGAATAGGCCGGGATCAAGATAGATTTTACGCTATTAGCGAGATGAGATTGATCAATCAGAAGCCTGCATTTTTGAAAACTTTTTTATGTTTGCAGTAAACACCGAAAAGCCTGCAAGGATTGAGGCTACTGATTGGTCAATCTAATTTTACTAGCAGAGAAAAATTTATCTGGATCCCGGACATTAACTTCGGTTGGTTGAGACGATTTTGAATAAAATCAAATCAAAAAGCCAATGTTTAACTTTTCTGGTTAGTTTAATCGAAATCTTCCACGTCTATTACTGAAAACTGAGTTACTGTACTTTGGACAAAAACTTGAATATGAGTACACGACTTGTGCATATGTCACCACTCTTACATATAAATGTACGCTGTTATGTGCATAATTATAAGCACAGCTGGTTAAATTTGAGTATCTGGGTATTAGAGAAAGCAATTGTGGCCCACCGTGGCTGAGTGGATAAGACACCACACCGCTAATCGCTTGAGAGCGTAGGTGGGGGCAGGTTCAAATCCCGCCGTGATCCCCACGTGATCTGATATATGTGTGTTCAATAAAACAAATAAACAAACAAGCAATAGTGAAAGGTACAGTTGCCATGGAAACAACAACTTCTTTAATTCGTATAGAAAATGAATGAATAGTTGTAAATGACTTAAGTTTGAAATGTAGGCAAATGCTCTGAAAATATCAATGGCTCCCATCTAGTATTTTACAAAAGTAATTTAATATATTCACATGATGTATAAGTTCATGCAACTCTTAGCTAATGAAAATTCTGCAACAAGACTTATGTAGGTAGATCTTTTCAATGATTAATTCAGAATTCAAAGAACAAAACGAAGTTCTTAAGCGCTCTTCCTCCCCCTCCCCCCTCAAAAAAGAAATACGATAGAAAGATATAAGTATTTGGATAACTTCAGTATTTCTGTGATCTTTTGTCAGAGTTTAGAAAAGGTGTCTGGGTATTAAAAAAAACATAAAACAAATTTGACGAACGATAAGACTATAGATTTCAGGCAATTTTTAACTGGAAAAAATTTAATTCTAATGTTTATGCGGCTTTAATAATAGACTATTAAATATAATCAATTTACGGGAATTTTTATACGAAATTATATTCTCACATTTATGCAAATAGGTATGGATAAACAGACTTGAGTCAAATTACATATTTATTCTTTCTTCTCTATAACACGATCTAAATGAAGATGAAGTTATATGTACAGTTTATATCTTTAGATTTTTTTTATAAAAAATGTTTCCTCATCATGTCTAGAATTGCTAGATTTACTTCTTTAGACATATCTTCGATTCTTTAGATGCCTGTGGGGCTTCATTCTCGGATTATCCGTAGGTATTTGTAAAGGTAAATTTATTTTGCAAAACCGTCAGCAAAAAAAAGTTAGAACAAACAATTAACTGACAGACTAACTGTAAATATATATTTTATTTTCACTCTATTTGATTTTTACTAAATTTTCATCCTTCACAGAAAATTTTAAGGAGATATAAATTGAGAAAGACTGATACTTTGAAAGAAGAAATTGACTTTCCTTACTTTTAAATTATTAATTACTCTAAAAAATGAATGATAGGTAAACAAAATGTATACTATTGTGTTTGTTCCCTGCTGATAAAGGCTATACAAGGACTAATTTTAGCGAGTAGAATTATTTCAATTATATATAATCTGTTTTAAAAAAAGGACTGACATCTACTAAAAAACAACTTTTCAAAAGTAAAAAAAAAAAAAAAAAAGGGGGGGGGGGGGGGAGTGCGGTAGGGGAGTTGTGGCTAAAAAATAGTGTGATATCAAATTTCCAAGCTTATATTATGGTACTTGATGGGATTGGCGGCCATCTTTCCATATTTTACACAAATTTCTAAGCAGACAAGCTCGTAATACGTTTGCATTATTAAGAATTTTGAAATTCTAGTTTTGGCTACAGACAGATAAATTAAGATTGTCTTTTATTTTGAAAAAAAAAAAATTGATTTTTACTGCTTTAACTAATTAATTAACCCCCTCTGGAAAAAAAAAGAATCATAAGATGAAACCTGAAGTTACTTCAACTTTATTTTAAGACACAAATTTCTAGGCACTCATTTCCATAAATTAAAAGCATAAAATGTTTGCTTTAGCAACAATTTCGAATTTCCGATCTTAACAATGTACTTGTGTGCTTAGAAATTTGTGTAAAATATGGAAAGATGGTCGCCAAGCCCATCATGCATAATTTAAAAAAAATTAATTTTCAGAAACATGTTATGATGTATTTAGTAAAGAACAAAAGGCTATCTACCAATGCATACTTAGGTACTCGACTTACGTATGGTAAATTTTTTAATGAAAAAATGTTAAATAAGTACCATAATATAAGCTTGGAAATTTGATATCACACTATTTTTTAGCCACAACTCCCCCCCCCCCCCCCTTTTTTTTTTTTTTTTTGCTTGCTTGGCTTTTGTTTTTTTACTTTTGAAAAGTTGTTTTTTAGTAGATTCTGTTTACTATAACCCAGTACTTATTTTGAGTGGATAATATGATTCAGAATATAAGGCACCAGTAAAGCTCAGTCCGCATTTTCAGCTATCACCAAACATTTGGGTAATTTCATGAGCTTTACAGATAATCTGGTTCCATTACTTTTCTATGCACTACTTACTGTTTTAGACAAACTATTTACCAATTTTTTACTGTAACTTTTTTAGATAGAGCTTTTTTTTTTCTCTCTCTGGTTCCACCGGTTTTTTGTATAATTTCACACCTTTTCAGATCCTTCCAGGAATTTAATCAACCAACTTCAACGAACCAAACAACCAACTCAACTAACCAACCAATGACCTCAATCAACCGGCCCAACCAATTTCCCCAATCAAAAACTAACAGAAACATTGGTTCACCAGTGTATTTCAAGAGCTCTAATAACCCCATACTTATTGCTAACCTCCATATTGGGATATTGACATACTTTATTCAGGACTGACCACCAGACTAGTCCTTAGACTAAGTTTTATACATAGTGTAATTTTTTTTTAATTTTTCTGCTACGTACCTATGCTCCTCTGGTTTAAGTGACTTTGCAGTATCATATGTCAACCCCTCAGACACAAAAAAAGCTAGGTAAGAAAGCCATAAGAAATGAATTAAAATTGCGAAAAAACTATAAAAAGGGAAAAATTCTGTTTTTGTGACTTAATGAGAATTTAAAATTTAAAAAAGTCTGGAAACGACTGAATCCAGAAAAATGATCAAAAGTGATTGAAAATATTATACAATACACCTGTAAATAATACCAGAAATATTGCTAATATTGGATATTTATAATAATATTTTGTAGGTCAAACTAAAATACTGCGATAAGCGCTAACATTTACATCTAACTGTAACCACTGATCAAAAAAAAATCAGAAAAATTTGAAAGTAGGTGTCCTTTGTAAAATATGCATTAATTAAGGCAATAAATTACATAATCGAGTCTATAGACAATTGGCATATTTGGTATGGATAAATTACATAATTGAGTCTACAGACAAATGGCGCATGTTATCGGGAGTCGTTTAGCACATAATTAACTTAACCGTAAACACACACATCTATTTTTGTAACGTTACCACACGTGTGGGGTAACTCCTTATTACATTTTGTCTCCGATAATATTTTTGGCTAAATGCATTTTAAGGCTGGTCTTAACTGCTCTGCTCAACAAGCTCAAAACATTTTGATACATTTACAAATTCATTTTTTAACAGAAAGTTTATAAAATTGGAAAGCCTGACCCTGTGTGCTGTGTCCTAAGAAGGCGGTAGCGATGGTGGAGGGTGTTTACTTCAAAGGCTTAACAACTTATATTCTCTTAGAATATGACAACATGATTTTTATTTTTATAATAAAATAAAAGATATTCTGGAGTAAATAAAAGTAGTTATGTACACAACAATGTAATCTTGTTGAACAAAAAGTTTATGCATCCATCAAAACAGTGTTTATGAGAAGGTGGCAGCTAGTTAGATTAAGTCCACAAGGCAATGCATTATTTAATCGGTAGACGCTTGTCATATTTCAGAGATTAAGATCTCTTCTCCGCGACGGCACCCAGTGCCCTGTCGCCGCTGATCCCAGGTATAAGTCTCCGGTCCTAGGAATAGTAAAACTCGGGCCTTTTCGGCCTTCAACTTTTCTCCGGAGAGAACCTTCTCCTCTCAAAAATCGCTCTTCCAACTCCAGCCAAATCTAATCTCCTCTTCATCCTCCTCTCATATATATATATCTCAATTATCTCCCTCTAAAAACAACAGTGAGTTTCTCAGCCACTAACTGTTCGTTCTTTTCAAGAACCTCCCAGGGACCTTTTTCGCTATCCCCTGAATGGACACCTTGAGAACCTCCTCTTTTTTGCACACGGATCCTGTGATCATATGTTCTTGTGAGAAAGTATGCGAGTTCTTTTCCCACACTAAAGATCAAGAGAATACCGGCTGCTCCTTTGCATTAGCAAACTGTCACCAGGGGTCTGTCCAGACTTTTCTCACAGGGTCCTGTTTTTGTAAAATTGTGAAGTTTTCTTATTTTTGTGAAAATTCTAGTCATAATTTTGAGAATTTTAAATTATCGATGTCTTCATGTTCTATCCTTCATATATAAAAAGCTCAGTAATACGCTCTTTGATGAGTTCAATTGCTTACTTACAGGCCAGATTTTATTTTTAATTGACTAAATTTGTGAAAAGTTCAATTTGAAGGTGAAAAAATTCTGTGAAAGATCTATTTAAGAGACAAATAATTTTGTGAAGGGTCCTGTTTTGGGATAAAATGTTTTGTGAAGGGTCCTGTTTTAAGATAAATTATTTTGTGAAGAGTCCTTTAAAGGACCTAAAATTTTCCTACACATATCCCTGGTCACTGATTGTCAAATGTCCAAGATCGATGGTGACTGGGTAGTTTACTTCATCTTACCGTTCGTCTTAGAGGACTTCACCATATTTTTACTCTGTTTTAGAAATACATTAGTTCTTTCTATATGGCGAGTTTGATATAGCTCAAATCTTTACAACCCCCCCCCCCCTTTTAAAAGAACATTTTGGCCGCAGGACGAAATATTCTAGAAGAGAGAAAGACTCAAAATTTATATGAATGGCTCACATGCAAAAAAGAAGAAAAAAGAAAAAAAAACTTTATTTGCCTGTCTGCTGCCCCCCCCCCCCCCCCACACACACACACAAAGGTATTCATTATACACTCTGCATAATATTTTACACTTTATTCTATTTCAAAACACTTCACATTGTATTATATTGTCAAACATTAAAAGGAATGATAACATACTATATACAATTTTCTTTTCTTTTATTTATTTATTTCCCCCCCCCCCCCCCCAAGATTACTCTGCTCTACTAAAAAAATCTATTTGGACAATGTCCTACCCTGGCCTTTTTACTCTGGCATATTGGTCAGGTTGCAAAGTATGTGTCCTTTTGAGTGGTTTACGAGTCATTTCGTTTTTGCTTTTCCTAGATTAATGCGCACTGCTATTCGTTTCTATTAAACCCTTTTTATCAGTGCGGCTCTTTAATTTTTTTATGGCAACTATTCTCGTAGTCTCATCTTTTCCCGTATTCTTTCGTTTATTTGTCGAATGCCTTATGGCATGCCTCTCTGAATTTTGCCGATTCTCTTGCCTTTCACTGATTTCTTTTTGATCAATTTCCTTGTTTTTACCTAAGCATTTCCTGTTTTCTGTTCCCCTTTTAGATTTTGACAATGTATTTATCTCCGTTATTTTAACTACCGTTGGCTTTCTCGGATTTTTGTTTATTTTTACCCTGATTTTGGCTTCTAAATCTATGTTCGTGCTTTTTTGTCCCGTTTTCCTGTTGCCACTTTCTTTCCATTTTCGCCTTTTCAATCTATTCGTGGAATTATGAGTGTTAAACTTCTCTCCTTGACCAGCAATTTTCCCGACCATTAAGACCTTTAATCCTTTATTTCTTTTCATTTCCGTATTAATTTTTTTAGCACGCTTCGCTTTATTTGCTTTCGCCTGTTTTTTATTTTTGGGGATCTCTATAAGTTCGTCCACCCTTGCTATTTTTTCTTTCCCTTCTTAATGTCCTCCCAACTAACAGTTTCATTTTGTTGACCGTTTGTTCATAAATCTAGTATTTGTTTCCCGGGTTTAAAATCATTTTCTACTGTTTTACATAAATTCTGTAATTCGCACTTTCTTTTATTTTTAACTGAGTTTTCACTCTCCCTTCTGACTTTTTTACCGACATCATGAGGCTTAACCTGCTGTTCCCTCATTTTAATCCCTTCTATCCGGGATGAATTTCTGGAGTTATGTGTGTGTCTAAGTTTCTTATAATCCTTAAGTTTTTGACCTCACCTGACATCTGTTTCTCTTGGTTTTCTGACCCATAGACTTTTCCTATTTTCCGTTTTCGAACGCTGTCTTTTATTCTCCCCACTTTCTCGAAGTTTGACGAATTCGTCGCTATTCTGTTTTTCTGATTACCGTTATAATCCTTTTCCGTAACGTCTGTTTGTTTTTTCAAATTCCCATCGCCTCTCAGTGAAAATTCGGCTTATATATTGTTGTAAAACCCTCCGCAATTGACTTTAATTTAGATAAATGCTAGAAAAAGTATGTGCTGTATGAATTTTCGATTTTTTAATTATTTTTCCTATTGTTATATAGTTTGCATAAATTTTATATAAAAATTTTAGATTGGATGAATAATTAATATTCAAAATTTCTTCATTTATGACGATAATAGAAATTCTAATGGAAGTAGTATATAAAAAATTCCCTGACTTTTCCCTGACCTTTTCAAGTATTTAAAAAATCCCCTGACATTTCCCTGACTTTTTGTTTAAATTTTCACATTCCCTGACTTTTCCCTGTTTTCCCTGACCCGTAGGAACTCTGTTTAACCACTTAATTTCTCCATTTAATTGCCCTTTATTAATGAATCTTCTTGAGCATACATCATCCATGCTTCCCGTATCACGTAACATTGTAATTTCTACTCCATTTATCTTTCCCTTACTTAAATATGGTTCGAAACCTTTGTCTAATTTCGTACTACACCTAACATGATGTACCGTGCTTATTTCTTTATCCGATCTTTTTAAATCTGGACAGCCTTGTATCCTATGTTTTGAATTTCCACATTGAAAGCAAGTGCTTTGTTTTGTTTTTTCGAAAGCTTTTTGCCTTTCCCTATTGTCGCTTTTCTCCCGCCAATTAGATTTATTACTGGGATTTTTCCTCGGGTCCCTTTCCTCGTAATTTGGGCGATCGAACCATTTTTCGCTGTCTTTTTCCGCATATCTCGGTCTCTCGAATCTTTTTTCCACGGGGGGTCTGGCATACCCTTTCCAGGCCGTTGCGCCCTTTATTGCTTCATGCCCGTCCAAATCTTTTGCGAGTTTGTCTAGTTTTTTATACTCTGCCCACGAATCGATAAAATGATTTTTAGTTTTGGTCGGCACTCTTCGTTTAATTTGTTCCATAATAAGCAGGTCTTTTAGCTCCTCTAAACTTTCGATACCCAAACCAACTAACCACCCTTCTTGAAAACTATTTAATTCGAAGATTAGGTCTTTCCATGGGGTGTTTGTATTTTTTTTATGCCTCATTAATTTTAAACGATAGGCTTCTGCTGTTAACCTATATCGTTCTAAGAGAATTTTTTTCACGTGAGCAAAACTGTCCACGCTGCCAGACAGTTCTCGTAAAATTAATTCTGCAATTTCTATGGGCAATAAAGCTAAAAGATAAGTTACTAGATCATCTGACTCGATTCCCGATCTTTCTGCCTGTCTCTCAAATAAATTTAAAAATAAAGTTATGTCTGATTTGTCTGGATCGAACGTATGCATAATAGATTTTATGTTTAATTATGGGCCTCTATCAGAACGATTACTCGCACTGGAACTGCTTCTCTCTGTGCCTTGCGTTAATCTTAATTCTTCTAGTTTGAATTCCCTTTCTTTCTGTCTGTCTGTGCGGTCTAATTTAGCTCTTTCTAATTCTAACTGTTCCTTTTCGCGTTCCCTTTCCGCAGTCTTTTTCCCTAGCTAAATTGTCTTCTCTATCTTGTACAATATACCTGGCTTGGGTTAGTGCAAAGTCTTCCTCGTAACTATCTGACTGCTCAATTTTTTGGATGATTATTTGTATTGTATCCCCTCCTCAAGGTTTACTCCCAATTCTGCTGCTAAATTCTGTAGATCAACCTTTCTGCAATGTTTTAATGCGGTCACCCTTGTCATAATGAAGCCTTATTTTTAACACAATTTCAATAATTTATACCAATAATTTCCTCAGAGAATTTAAAACCTGTCAACTGACACTATAAAATAATTTCATCCTTATCCTAAGTATAGCTTTTTACTGTAAATGTTTACATAAACAACTTTTAAATACAAATACAGCATATAAAGTATGAATTTAAAATATCTGTAAAATTTTTGGATGGCTTCCCCTTTTGTTAAAAATAACCAATGTGCAAGATCAATTTTTCTGTTTTAAAGTCCCTATACACACAGGATAAAACACAATATATAGTAAAATCTTATAGAAATTGCATACATATATTTCGAATAAACTTTTCAAATTTTTCAAATCTGAGCACTTCTTTGCGAGCCATGACCAGTGTAATCAGTATTCTGACCATAAATTTCTAGAAAATATTTTTATTCAGTAGTTTAACTAACATAATTTAATTTTCCTCACAATTTACATGTAATATTACACTACTTGCATCTCTAATGTAAAAAACTCTTCCCTTGAGCCCCCCCTTTTTGTTTTCAGCTCGCTACTGCAATCTCCCCTGAAAATTTTCTCCGCTTCCTTTCTTAGAAACAAAATTTTCCTTTGTATTCGTTTCGAATACAAACCAGATTTTAATCTGCTCCCTAGCTTGAGCTAACTGAAATGCCTATGAATTTGCCTCTGTTATACTTGGCTTGATGCCCTTATCTTAATGTTTACTTTACAAATTACAACAATTTTACTATCTCACAATTTTAGATCCCGAATTTAAAACATTTAAATTCTACTTAAAAAAAATTTTTTTTAAAAATGAGAGCCATTCAAAAAAATAATGAGCCTACCTGCTCTGTTGTGTTGAGGTCCCATCACAGTTGCTTTGGCCAGTGTGCTGCTGTTGAAGCATCAGTCACTCTCTTTGCGTCAGGGTCAGACCTTTCCAAGGGAGCCTGTCGGTTGTCGGCTCTCTCCGTTTGGCTTTAAGTGGATCTCCTGGATGTCCCTTTACTCTCTCCTGGGTCGCTGGACTGTTAACTCCTTCGCAGTGTTGCGGCTATGACGTTGTCCTGCTGCTCGATGCTCAGCTCTCTTTTGTTTTTAATCACAGTCTGCCAACAATCTCATCTGTACTATTTTTTGCATAAAAGTTTGTTTCGTTGGCTGCCACCAGTTGTGCCGTGTCCTAAGAAGGCGGTAGCGATGGTCGAGGGTGTTTACTTCAAAGGCTTAACAACTTATATTCTCTTAGAATATGACAACATGATTTTTATTTTTATAATAAAATAAAAGATATTCTGGAGTAAATAAAAGTAGTTATGTACACAACAATGTAATCTTGTTGAACAAAAAGTTTATGCATCCATCAAAACAGTGTTTATGAGAAGGTGGCAGCTAGTTGATTAAGTCCACAAGGCAATGCATTATTTAATCGGTAGATGCTTGTCTTATTTCAGAGATTAAGATCTCTTCTCCGCGACGGCACCCAGTGCCCTGTCGCTGCTGATCCCAGGTATAAGTCCCCGGTCCTACGAATTGTAAAACTCGGCCCTTTTCGACCTATAACTTTACTCCGGAGAGAACCTTCTTCTCTCAAAAATTGCTCTTCCAACTCCAGCCAAATCTAATCTCCTCTTCATTCTCCTCTCGTATATATATCTCAGTTATCTCCCTCTAAAAACAATAGTGAGTGTTTCAGCCGCTAACTGTCCGTTCTTTTCAAGAACCTCCCAGGGACCTTTTTTGCTATCCCCTGAATGGACACCTTGAGAACCTCCTCTTTTTTGCACATGGATCCTGCGATCATATGTTCTTGTGAGAAAGTATGTGAGTTCTTTTCCCACACTAAAGATCAAGAGAATACCGGCTGCTCCTTTGCATTAGCAAACTGTCACCGATTGTCAAATGTCCAAGATCGATGGTGACTGAGTAGTTTACTTCATCTTATTGTTCGTCTTAGTGGACTTCACTATATTTTTACTCTGTTTTAGAAATACATTAATTCTTTCTATATGGCAAGTTTGATATAGCTCAAATCTTTACACCTGGAAGCAAGTTTGGAATCGAACTGTTTTTTCCATTTTTTGATCAATCAATTACCCATTGAGTTACAAACGTTTTCGATCACATGACAAACCCGTTTTTCGCCCGCTTTTGATTGATTTTTCTACTTTTGCGTGGAAATTCGGTTCAAAACGTCCACTTTGACACACTTTTCCGAAAGATCTATTGCGTTTGCAAAGAAATGGAAAAAAACAACTCGATGCCATAGTTTCTGAACAACAACACCAACTAGTTTCATGCATTTTCGAACAAAAATAAATTAAATCTTATGCAGAAAGTTGCCTTTTTGGATTTGAGAACAGCCTTAAAAGCAAGTCTATTACTTGTCAAATGTGTCTGTAAAAATGTCTTGTAAAATGTGTTGTCCTAAAATAAACCTTCCTTGTTCACTTATACACTATTTAATTACTTTATTATTCATATCTTTAATCTAACCTTTCTTTTTTAACTTCAACTCAAAGCAGCTATTTTTATTTCGTTAATCTCTTTTCAATAACACTCCATCTAGCTTGAGTTTATTTTTCAAACTCCTTTTCAAAGCTGGCTATGACGTCATTCCGTCACTTCAATCAAGTCACGAAATTCCCCATGACATCTGTATTCAAAACTTCGTGGGTTCGGCAGATAAGAATCTTTGAATGGCAGATGACTTTTTCTATCATACGTAAATGATGGAATGACGTAACATCGTATCTCACCGGCAGATAAAACTTTTGTAGCTTTTGATTTTCTTCTTCTTTGCTGTGGTTTTCCGATAGAAATGTTGTTTAAGGAGTAAAAGTGTGGTCCTGAAGTCATATATGTTATTTTGATATGAAAGAAAAACCACCTGTCTTTTAAGAAGCAGGATGGCAAATGGTTTACAGTATCTTTTTAAATTCCAGCCTATTATTCATTTTAACTATCCACAAAAAAATAATGTCACGAAGCTCTCCTTTAAATATCATTTGCATGTTATATTAAGATTTGCATTTGCTAATACAATAAAAGCAACGGAATTTTAAAGAGCAAGAATGTGAAGATACGCCTGTTTTTTTTTTTTTTTTTTTTTTTGTGCCATTGTGAGTACGCAATTTAAATTAATTGTAAGTTTGTTTTTCATTTAATATCTTTTAAGTTTATTTTTAATTTAAGTTCATTTCTTTATTTAATTATGTTCGTGAAAATAAACGTTAGTTATTTTTCAACTTAACTACGTTTTAGTGTCATTTATTTAATACTCTGCCACAGTTATTTCTTTTTCAGCCTATTCTGCATAGCTTATAATTTAAATGTTTTTGTTTAAGAAGGCCGATGAATTAGGATATTTTTTGCCCAGCCCGATATACGGGGCCATCAAAATGTATCAGTACTAGTGTCACTACCGACAGGGGGGGGGGGGGGGGGGAATTAACAAGCAACCGAAATTTAGTTATGTTGAAGAAATATGTTTACGCTCTATGTTTTGAGTATCTCACACATGGTACAGGCTCAGAATAAAAAAAGATGAACTTTCACGGCCTCACGTACTTTTGACGAAATTCACATTTTCCCGCAGTGTTATGATCAAATTTGTACTTTTTCTGCGATCCTTTGACAAAATTAGTGTTTTTTTCGCGATCCTTTGAAGAAATTAGCGTTTTTTCCGCGATCTTTCAACAAAATTCGAGGTTTTCCTCACAATCTTTCGCCAAATATCATGTATTTTCCACGATCTTTCGCCAATATTTGCGCATTTTCAATGATCTTTTAACAAAATTCACCATTTTTCCCACAATTCTTTGATGAAATTCGCATTCTTTTTTCGTGATCTTTCGACAAAATTTGCGGTTTTTTTTCTACGATATTTCAAAGAAATTCGATATTACATTATCTTTCGACGAAATTTGCGTATTTTACACAATCTTTCGACGAAATTCGTGTATTTTACACGATTCTTTGACGAAATGTGTGTTTTTTCTGAAATCCTTTGGCACAAAATCATTTTTTTCCCTCCAATCCTTTGATGGAAATAGCACCCCCCTCCCCACGATCCTTTGACCGACATTACATCTTCCCTCCTAATCCTTTAACGAAAATCTTATTTTTTCTGCGATCGTTTGACGTTAATCATGTTTCTCCGTGATCCTTGGACAATGATCGAATTTTTTCCGCGATCCTTTAAAGAAATTTGCATTTTTCTACTGATCCTTCGAAGATATTTGTGTTTTTCCTGCGATTCTTCGAAGATATTTGCATTTTTCTGCGATCCTTTGACGATTTTTGTGTTTTTTCTGTGATTTTTTGAAGAAATTTGCGTTTATCCCGTGATTCTTTGGAGAAATACGCTCAATTTGGCACGTTTCGTACTCGCATTTTTGTTGTATTTTATTCGCTCCTGCTACCCCCTATTAAAAATGTCAAACAATTTTAATGCATAATTGCATCGATCCCAGGGGTAATAAAATTCAATGCCGAAAAAGCAGAATTCTGCGCTTCTGCAGAAAAGGAACATGTCTGGTATCTATTGTTTCCTAAAACGAAGAAGAGGCAGACTATATTCTATATATTGTTTATTTATTTAGCTGCTTTTTTTTTTTTTTTTTTTTTTTTTTTTTTTTTTTTTTTTATCGTACTTCTATTGTTCAATTTTAACTTACAAAATGATAATTAGAGTAATAATATAAAAGAAAAACCCTAGAAAATTCTGTTAAGAACGTAAATATTTAAGTTTATGAGATTAAATTGTAAAAAATCAAATTCAGGTATTGTGTTAATTTATTCATATTGAATAAAATTTTATTGAGTATAATGTCAGTACCTCTATTTATTTTTAACTTATAGATTTATATAATTCTAAAAATTTGTCGAAAGAAATTTTTCCCCTATCTGTAATTTTATTATTATTTCTTATATGTTAATAATAAAAATATTATTGAATTGATTGTAGGTTATTTACATTAAAAACAATATTTTTATTTTATCTGTAAGAAAGTGAAAATGCATAAACTTTAAAATATAATTGTAACGATTGCTTAACACAAACTTCATAAATTAATAAAACATCGTCTATAAAAATTTTCCTACCAAATGGGAATATTTATGAAATTTTCTGGGACTTGAAGAGTGCAATATTTCGTATATTTTTATATTACACCATTGTCTTTGATATATAGCATTCAAGACGAAATTTTTACTTTGTTTTTCATTGCACTTAAATTGCTCACTCATCATGTAACAAAAAAAGAAAAAAAGCATATAAACATGCATAAACATAGAATAGATAGTAGATATATAAAATAGAATATTTATTCTATGTTCATGTATCGGTGTAAGATTCTATTGAAAACATAAACATGCAACATTAAAAAAAGAAAGATCACAATAAGGTAAATACTCAATAATAAAAATATTACAAAGATGGGAAGTTTCTTCCCCATTGTCACTAAAGGTGCTACGATCGCAATCACATTATCATTATGCTCTATGGAAATGTCCGATCTTGTATGTTAATCTATGAACTGAAGCAGGTATTATGATAATTCTTTTACCTCACATGCAAATAATTAGAGATATACCATATTACTTTTAAAAATACATACATAAATACATCTGGATTACTTAATAATTAACACAATTTAACACAATGTCTGTAGTTATGTAAATTGTATACATATTACATACGCCACGCCGAAATATTCAGAAGCTCTAGAGGATATTATGATAATTCTTTTACTTCACATGCAAATAATTAGAGATTGCACTTAATTGAACTTAATTATGACATTTAAAAAAAAAATAATAAAGTAAAGCATTTTATCACAAACATCAACAAAACTTTTCATTTTATTTATTCCCTTATTCCAAAGATTACCATTTTATCGTCTGCAGCCATAACAACATAATAAATTAAATTTCATTTAAAAAAAAATGCATAGTAGTAGAAAAATATTTTCTTAAATCGAATAGTTATTTTTGATTTTGGTTTTAGAATTAAATTCATAAACTCCTGTGTGTAGAACAGGTTAAATGCTAGTTTATATATATTTATGAAAATTTTGCATTTTCGGTTTAGAATAACGCTGATTTCAAAAATGCAAAAATATACCGACGTAATCTGAATTTTTATTGACTTACAAAAACAATGTACGCATATTATCTTTATTATTATTATTATTATTGTGCTATTTTTTAGGGTATGGCAACAGGAAAGAAACGATTGAATTAGAAAATTAAAAAAGATGATTTTCTATATTGTTAAATTATCGAAGATATAGCACTATGTAAAGTTTAAATGGGTGCCATTCCTTTAATATTGGATATTTTTTGACCCGACCTTCGAAAGGCATATCACTAAATTAAAAGCGAAACAATCTATTACTCATCACTGAATGTTTACTGGTGTGGATTGTAACTGAACTGTTGTCTTTCCATCATGTTTCAAAATGTTAAAGATGCGGTTGACTTGAAACATTTTACTATACAGCACTTTTGTGCAGTATGATAATAATTCCTGTCTTATTAAACAATTTAATTAACTCCTGCCAATTAATCAATATTAGATTAATTTTCATGGAAAAAACAGTTTCAAAAAGTTGATAAAAAAAGTGTTTAAGGATTTTTAAAAATATAAATTAAAATACACCAGAAACTAAGAATCATGATACCACAGCAGAATAAGCATGGTAAAAATTCTAACGATTTTTTAAAATAAAGGAATTATAAGTTTTCCTTTATTTATAGCGTTCTACTTTTATTCAATTTGTTCTCAACAAGTAAATTACTCTCAAATTAAACAAAAATAGCAAATAATCTAAAGAAATTTTGATGAACAAACTAACTTGCATGTATTCAAGAGGGATGAAGAAAAGTGATAATTGCTTGAAGTACAAAATTCTTAAAATTCCCACGAAAGCTAAGAAAATACTGCATTTTGAAGAACTAAAACTTCATTAGCACAATGCAATGATTACAAAAGCACAAATAAAACTCTGTGCTTCTACTTTTGAAGTAGTTACACATGCTTTAGCGAAGAATAAGAGCTTTGAAACATATTGCCTTTTCAACATTTTACAAGTTTGTACTCTATTATGTTGCATGCAAATTTTCAGACACACTATCAACATGAGCTTCATTACAATCAAGCATTTCATTAAAAATTCATTATTCTCAAAGTATTAAATTTGACAACTGTTGTTTAAATATCAATAATTATAAAACATTAAATATAGAAACAGTTAAATTGGACAAAAATGTACACATACCATAGTATTTAAAAAAAATTCAAACTGATTAATGAATAAATCTTATGAATTTTTCTTACCAAACTTTCTCTTCGTAATTCACCATATAGTTTTGCCACTTTGTCTTGATCCATCTGATGCAACTTGGGGTGAATCATCTCCCTAGCATAAATAATGTATTTGCGCAGCAAATCTTGAGGAATTTTTTCAACATCAGCTACTAATGGATCCTCCTAAATTAAAGCAAATTAAGCAAACAACTTAATCATTTTGAACCCTTAGTAAGTTAATATGCTGGGCATACAAATGCAAATAAAAATTAACATGAAAATAGAAGAACTTATATACAACACAATTACAGAAAGATGTCAATTCAAACAAATCTTATTTCATTTATGCTGTGCACGGTGTTGCTTTTTTTTTTTTTTTTGTCGTGTTGGGGTTGGGTTGAAAGTATAATTCATCGGAATTTTCAGCTTGAGTTTGGTGCAACCTGACTTGCGCAGGACTAATAGCGAGTAAAGAAAGGGATTGAATTTACCAAAGAGAGTGTGTAAGGGTCGTTGATCCAAAGAACAAAAAATGCATCACCTAGGTTGGACTCCCTGAACTTTTTTGTCAGCTGCCAAACTTTAAATAAGCTACAAGGTGTGACGAAAATAATGAGTGAGTGTGATTGTAGAAGGGTTAAGTACATTGTGAAGTTCCTTTAATAAAAATACTGATCATTAAAAAAATAATAAAAACTGGAATTATCTTACTTTACAGGTAGACAGTGAGGAGTCAAAAATTGAAGAAATAACATATTTCCATAAATTAGTTGAGGAAGATTAGCGAAGAATTCTTGTTTTGGTCACCAAATCGAAATAAAAAAGGATTCTCTTACAGAAGAATTTTTTCTTCTGTAAGAGTAACAAAACGGTAACAAAAGGTTTAAATATTCCATAGGATTTTTTTGATGAGAGCAAGCACATCTTCAGTTAAATTAGTTTTTTTTTTGGCATGAAAAAAAAGTATCCACGAATACCACACATAATACGGACATACTCCTTCAGCCAAAACTAGTTCAGCGACGTTCGAACAGCAGGCACAAGCCCGCACTCCGATAAAACTGCGTTGAAAGACATCTTCTTAGGACATCAAACCCAATTTTGATTTAAAAATTAACGGGTTTTAGCTTTTAAATGATGAATACGGAGGCTGACAAAGTAATTAAAAGGCAGAATTTAAATTGATTAGCTAAATTAAAAGTTATGGAAAATTAATGAAAATCAAATTACAAGCCGTGGATTTAAAAATGTTATCATGATTGGGAAAGCGAAACTAACATCCACCTGTTAGCTATCATGTAACGAATACGTCACAAGAGGGAGGCGCTAAGCATTTCAATGACGTCATCATAAAGCATGCAGAGTCCGGCGAGACCAGAACCCTCAATATGCAGAGAGGCAGGAAAGGTGCGTGCGCAACATCGTTGATTCACTCGAGAGCCGAGAGGAAGAGACTGTCGGGTGAAAACAGACTTGGATTACGGTGCGGCCAATAAAAAATAAACATTGTGGTCGATTGCAATGACCAGATTTAAATAGACATTGATAAAAAAAAAAAAAAAAAAAAAGCTGAAAGCTTCACACACAAGGGGAAACGTTAGGACAATTTTAGTAGAACTGGAGACCGCAAACTATGTTGTGTGTGGAAAATGCAAAGCGTCAAATGTTATATTTTAACTTTGTGAAAAGGGTTAATGTGATGTTGTATTCATTTTAATTGTACTGTGCTGAAGAGTGAATAAATGTGTTAAAGGTTACACCGGCATAACTATTGAAAGTCTACATGCATCTTTTTAAAGTGACTTAAAATTTTGACATCCTGTGAAAACATGGCTGAACAGAATGACTGTGGTTAATGTGGAAGACTTCAGTTCAAAAACACCAGTTTTAAAAACAACTTATTTATTGAAGAGAGATGACATGATGACTTTACAAAAACAGCATTACTTTGCCGTTAAATAAGAAAAACTGAAATAATAACTTGAAATGCAGCTACATAATGATAGATGAAACAAACGTACAAATAATTCTCGAAGCTACTGATACACAATCAGTCCAGACATTTATACACCTGGAAACAGCAATTGTTTTGCATAAAAACCATTGCCAATCAGTAGATACAAATTTACGCAAAAACACATCCGAAACGCCGATCATACAAACACATCTGAAACGCCATTGGCTGCAAACTATGACGTTGCAAGTCAACCGTTCACGGCGAAAGACGCGATTCCGAAATCACTGTTACTGACAGTTACTCAGCAACTTCACTTGTCTCAGGAGCTAGACTGCCGGTCGTTTCGGATATGTAAACAGAACAAGAGAGGGTGAAAAATAAACGTGCATCAATATAGAAAGTCAATACTTTGAAACTTTATAGTTTAATTTAAACTTTACTGAATGATTATTAAACATTAAATAATTGATGCATAACACTTTTAAAATCCAGTCATTTGGTAGAACTGAAATATGGAGAAAGGACCTTTCTGCTACAGATGGCAAGTTCGGATCACATAGGGCAGGGCTGTCCAACTGCAAAAAGCCCACGGGCCAGAATTCCAGTCACTGATCACCTGGCAGGCCGCAGTTTGAAAAAGTTGAACAATAACCTCTTACCTCTTGTACAATAACAATTAATAGTTTAATTATTAATTATAAAACAATGGAACAAAAGGATTATAAAACAATTTGCTTACATTTTAATGGGAAAACTGAGGTCGATCAGCCTTCTTTACAAGGGCAGGAATTTCAACATCTATGTTTGTCATTGCCAGCCGAAGAGAGTCTAACAATGAACTGTCGGAGAGAGAGTTCCTATGACGATTCTTGATAAATTTCATCACCGAAAAAGCACTTTTGCATAAATATGTGCTCCCAAACATGGAAGTTATTTTCAGTCCTAAGTCACGCAGATTTGGAAACCGTTCAGTTGGAAGCAACTTGAAGAACTCGGGTCCCCTTTCGGTTCTTGTTTGAAAGAACAGGTCAGCCTGGAGATCACAGAGATCTAATTGAAGGTTGGCCGGGTTCTTCAATGCTTGTTGTGACTGGATTACTGAACAGAGCCACATCATTCTTGATGCTCTCAAAATCTGAAAATCTTGTGTTGAATTCATCAATAATAGTCTGCAACTCAGGGCGAAATTCAGAAAAATCCAGCACTTCCTCATACTCTAATGCCAAATGACTGCAGCTGGTGAAGTGAGATAAGTTATTTTTTCCCAAAGTTGCATGGAAATTTTTCAGCTTGTTTCTAAACCCATTGATGTGTGCCATTAGGTCAGACACCAGTTGGCCTTTTCCTTGTAGTTTTAAGTTCACATCGTTGAGGTGGCCAGTAATATCAGTTATAAATGCCAGGTGACGTGAAAAATCAATGCTTAAAAGTTCTTGTTCAAGGTTTTCTGATGGAGAAAACTGGTGAAGGAAAAGAGGGATTTCTTTTCTCAACTCGAAAAATCTCTTGAGGCAGTTTCTGGCACTAAGCCACCTAACTTGATTGTACATAAGCAGGTCTCCGTATTCTGCTTCAATTTCATCCAGAAAGTTATGGAACTGCTGATGCATAAGAGCCCTGTTGCTGCCTCTGATCATGTTGATGACTTTCACAACTTTTTGGAGGGTTTCAGTTTGCTTCACCGATTTCCCGCATAAAGCATGCTGGTGAATGATGCAATGAAGTGCAGGGCATTTCATTCCATTTTCTTTCAAACATCTAATCAATCTATCTTTGGTCCTACTTTGGTCCTATCTTTGGTCCTATCTTTGGTCCTACAGATGGTGCAAAGGCACCATCTGTAGCTAGGACGGAACACTTTTCAAAACCTCCGACACTGTTGGCCGCTTTCATCACTGCTTCAAATATGTCCTTACCCTTTGTTGTGGAGTGAAGAGAAGATATGGTAAGGAGCTCCTCTTTAATCTCAAAGTCTTCATTAGCAGTGAAAATGAAAATCAAGAGTTGACTAACGTCTGACTGGTCTGTACTCTCATCGATACACAAGGAGAAATAGCAGAACTTTTCAATCTCGCAGGTCAATTTCTGTTGTATTTGGTCAGCCATTTCGGCATCTCTTTGTTGGATGGTCTGATGAGAAGCTGGAACTGAATGAAAATGCTTAGCCATTTTGCTATCACCAAATGCTTTTGCCATTTCTACAGCACACTTTTTAACGACGACGCCATAAGTGTAAGGTTTTTTTGCTTTAGCAAGCTCAAGTGAAATTGCATACGAAGCATGCAAAGCAATGTACTGATCAGATTTTACTTGAGTAAACATCCCAGTTTGTTTTTGCAATTGTGATTTCAGTTCTGAAACTATCAGAGATCTTGCTTCTCCTTGATATTTACTGTGGCTCCCTTCATGAAGACTCGTGTAATGCCTTTTGACATTATATTCTTTGCACACAGCCACAACTTGCATACAAATCAAGCACTGGAGTTTGCCGTTTCTGTTCATGATGAAATACAGGGTTTCCCAGCGGTCCTGGAACACTCGGTTCTCACTGTCTATCTTCTGTTTCTTACTCATCGTTGGAAGATGAAATATTTACAATCAATAATAAAATTAGTTTTCACACGTTCCCAAAAAAATATAGCTACGGTACAAGAGAGGTGTACTTCATATCCAAAATCTGCAACCTTATCTGAAAACCTAATATTCGTCACAACCAGTCAGATCAAGATCATCAATTAAAAGGAGCAGAGAGTTGACGAGCGCAAGCTCTCAATTTGTTTTTCGAAATCAACAAAGGCTGCAATGTCAGTGTTTAACCAATTGCGGGCAGGTTTTGCTTATCTGAAATGTTTACGTTACTGAATACGTTAATACGTTAAATACGTTACCGAATTTCAGCCGTTGCATAGCAACCAGTGTTAGCTGGAAGCGTAGCGGATTACTAATCAAGGAAAAGTGCCTTTTTGGCAGAAAAAATTAATGTGTGTGCAAAAATCAGTAACTTTAAACAGAGTATATTTCTAGGAATTTGTTTGAACACTAGCGAGCAGGGTAGGATGGCTTGACCTTGACCTGCAGATGTCATGTACCTTTTTCTCCCAATACAATGAAAAGAGTGAAAGAGCAATCAAGAGGAAACTTCGGAGACCTTGGTTTGAAAAAAGATATATGCCGAATAAGAAGTTGGCGGTCCATATGCGCCCCGAGGAAAAAACGGATCGTGAAAAAATGGCATCATGACGGCATCGCAAACGGTGAGGATCGTGAAAAAACGGCAAATTTCGTGAAAAGATCGCAAAAAAAAAAAAACGAGAAATTTCCTCATAAGATCGCGAAAAAACAGCAGATTTTGTCAAAAGATTGCGAAAAAACGTCAAATTTAGTAAAAGATCAAGGAAAACGGCAATTTCCGTCAAAAGATTGCGAAAAACGGCATATTTCGTCAAAAGACCATGAAAAAACGCAAATTTTATCAAAAGCGCGCGAAGAAAAACACATAATTAGTGGCAGTAGTGGATCTTTTCCGTGTGCAAATTGTGCGATTTTGCACACTATTTCAAACCTTGCCCCTCAAAGAACCACCTCCCCACCTCCAGAAATTCTTAACATGGCACCCCATTTCTAAGGAAGGAAATTCCTGTATAAATATTTACAGAAACACGAATCACTCGTGGTTAATATATACATAAAGAGGGTTTTATGTTAAAAAAGTTTGTTTTGCAGCACAGATTTTTTTAATAACCATTCATTTTAAAACTTTCGGAAATGAATACTTTGAAATTTCGGAACAGAATTACTCTTGAAAAATATGTTGCACGGGATAAAAATTGCAACTAGAAACAAAAAGTGCGTTTGTGTTTTTTGCAAAAAAAATCGTAGTTTAAGACCGATTTTCGTAACATCGTAGTTTATAGGTCCAAATTGTAGCAACTATGATTTTTTCGTAGCAGTTGGCAGGTCTGTCAATACACAATCTAGACAGACTGGGTTTGGCACTCACTCTGCCAAAAAAGTGGAAGATCCCTGTTTTCATGCCGAGAAACAAATTGGAGCGACCAGTAAATCATCTGACTACTCTCTTTCGTCCGGCTAAGCGCAATAGGCATGTGCTACAAGCATCTGCGAGTAGTGTTAGATCTATTTTTCTTTGACGTTTATACCCTTAAAAGTTAATCACTTTATTTTAATCATTTCTTTACTTTTCCTTTTCAACTAAGTTCATTCTAACATTCTACTTACCTTTGGTTATCTTTATTTCTTCCAATTTATTCAAATATCGCTTCGTAGTTTACTTACCAGTTTTCATTTCGCCATAAGTCTAGTTCTGGTTATTCGTTTTGCGATTCGATTGAGAATCGACTCACGTTATCAGACTTTTCATTTCTGATCGGCACTTCCATTCAGTACAGCTACATAACTTGCACGCACTGTGTAATCGCATCTCTTCTGTTCCGGAGTTTGAAAATTGTTTTTCCATACAGCAGTACAAGTGTTACTCAACTCCGCTGAACGTTGTTTTAAGAAAGGAGGCGTTTTTCGCCAATGACATGTGCTACAGTCCGAAGCTATTTAAAGGGACGTTAGTTGGTGAATTAGGGTGGTTCTCTCGCTTTTCTCTGTGGTGTGATTTCTCAGTCGTTGGTGTTTTTTTTGTTTGTGTTCGTTTATTTTAGTTTGACGTTGAGTGTTTGTCATTATCATTTGGAAATGTAGTTTTTTCGAAAGTGTTTACCGATAGATGGCTAGTTCGTTTTATAATCTTTTGATATAAAGTATATCAGTGTTGTTTATTATTTTAATTGGAGTTTGAAAGCAGTCTTTAAATTAGCATAATTTAATGAACATTGATCATTTTAATGAACGTACTTCGTAATGAATTTAACGAACATACTTTAGTATCTCCATGTGATAACTTCAAGACTGTGCTGCATATAATGACTACTTTTTTTACAAAACTTTTACACTAGTACGAAGCTACGAAGTTGTTTGAACTTTTATTACAGTCTTAGAATAGACAAGTTGTTTGTTGCTATTTAAAGGAAATACCAAGTATCTTGACTAAATTCACGGGCTTTGCCACAAAGCTAGAGGAAGTGAATTTTCATATTTTTTTTTCTCAAGATGGTTTTTCAACACATCGTTTTTCTTCTATTTTGAAAACCTCTTCTACTTCCAACTAACGATACTTACTTAAGATGATGTTTGTGTCAATCCAACATAAGTTATCTTTATATTATCTTATAAACTGAACTGTATTACTGCATGCAGCCATCATCTATTATTATTCACAAACTTCTACTTAATTTACTTTCAGTTCATTTTTAGTTATTTATGTACTTCTTTATTTTTGACTTTTTTATTTTCAATAAACGTTAGTTTTCAGAAAAACTTAAATCTTGTTTCATCACTGTGTTATTCTACCTTACACAACTACGTCCTCTGCCTTGTCATTTATTTTTTATGGTCTATGCCGTGCCCCAGCTACTAAAGTTGTACCAATACTCTGCTACCTAATTTCATTTTGTTTCAGACCCTGGTTCGGTACCCGGACCAGGATAACACGGTTATGGGGCCACGCAGCTATTGGTCAATAGTTATAACCCAGAAGGTTCCGGGCCCACACGGACATTAGACCTAGAAATTATGAGCTACATGGTTAGAGACTCAGTGTTCTAAGCCCTTCAAGGCTTTTGGTCATAACTTCTTGACAAGGAATTGCAGGCCGGTGTGAGTAGATCGCGGCCATTTAATATTAAACCCACTAGTGTATTTTAATTGGAGGGAGGGGGGACAGTAACATTTTTTGTTGTCAGATATGCGATCTTTTAGCAAAGAAATTTTGAATTCTTTCCTTAAAATAGTAATGTTATAAATTTTTTCTGAATCTCAATAACTTAATTCTTTTTTTTTTCCTTAGTGCTATCTTCTCTAATTTAAAAAAACTATTCTTTAAAAGAAAAGGCCTTTACACATTTTCTTTTCTTTTAAATCTTTCTCTTCTCTTTGTGACAATGACCAACATTCAAGTAAGCATCACAAAGATTAATTTCCATAACTATGGGAATTGGGCAGCTGATGTCAAGTATCTGCTTTTGGACAAAAACGCATGGGGTATCATGACAGGAACTGAAAAAGCACCTGATCCAAATGACGCAGCTGCTAATAAAGATTACCAATCTAGTATTCGTGCAGCTCTTTCAGTGATATACCTTAATGTCGAGCTTGACTTCCGACGTATTATCGAGAACGTTGACGATTCACAAGCGGTTTGGAAAAAGTTGCAAACTCATTTTCAGCCTGATAACAGGGCACGTCACATGGAACTGTTCTCCAAAATCCTTGCCTGTAGAATCGATCTGGAGGAGTCTATCGATATGTATGCTGCTCGTCTCCAAAGAATCTCAGACCAGTTAACTGCAATGAATGAGCCTTTGAAAGAAGTCTACTTGTCGTTTCAATTACTAAGATGGTTGCCGAGGAAATACGACAATCTTGTCCAGAATATCCTACGATAGCCAGAAACCAAATTTGTTTTTAGTGGTATCGTAATAGAATTGATCGCTGAGGAATCTCGTTTGAAATTACGTGCAGATGACAGAAATGAGACATCTCACTACAGTCCAATTTCTCCAGGAGCCAAGCCCCAAGCCGAACCAACTACCGACGTAGATTCCGGGAAATTGCCACAATTGCGGTAGAAGAGGCCACTATAAACATCAGTGCAAAGCGTCTATCCAGATGTGTAGGTCCAGAATCATCGCTGGGAACCAGTTCGCAAGACTCATCAGTATCAAGGCCTAGTAATCCCAGACGTACAAGTCCAGTCTCTCCCAAAACCAAACGTGGAGCTCAACCCAGGGTTAAGAGGCAGTCTCAGCTGAAAGCCAAAGGACAGGTAAATTACCTTATTCAGTCCAATTTAAGTAATGTAAAGGGGGATGATGATGTGAGGGTGTTTGACACCAGAACGTCACATCACTTTTGTTGTAATAAAGAACACCTTTACATGAAATATAAACCACTTCACAATCGAGAACTAGCTGTTGCTGCAGATGGAGCAACATTTCTAAATCAAAGAGACTGGAACAATTAGTTTAAAGTTAAATGGTGATGATGTAATTTTTGGGGATGTTATGCACTGTCCTAATTTAAGACGAAATCTTATCTCCAGACCTCGCTTAGACAGCAGAGGTGCAAAAGTTCAAAGGAGGTGAGGGAAGGGTGAAAGCATATCGCGAAGACCACACTTTGTTTCGTGCCACCTTAGAGAATGGAATACTTCTTTTACACCCTGAAACCAGTCACATAACTAAGAAAGTTCCTAAACCTAAAGTAAAACCAAAACACGTTTGTTTTGAAGCATCCACAGTTCAGAAGGATGATTTTCGTATGTGGCATCTTAGGTTAAAACACATTAGTCCCGCATTAATCGAAAACACAGTTAAATGTAATGGTGTCAGAGGGTTACCTCATGTTAAAAATTGAGACTTTCAGTGTGAAACATGTAGCCTAAATAAACATCGTCGCACATCTTTCAAACCTATAAATCAGATAACATCTTGCAAACCTCTTGAACTGTTACATACCGATTTATGGGGACCCACAAAGATAACTAGTAGAGGGGGAGAGAAATACTTTCTTACCATAACTGATGACTACTCGAGAAAAGCGCTAGTCTATCCTTTAATCTACAAAGCAGAAGTTTACAAGGTATTCACCAATCATGTTAAAAGGACTGAACGTTTTCTTAATACAAAGGTAAAATACGTACGTATTGATAACAGATGTGAGTTCTCTAATGAAGCTTTTCAAAGATACTTCACAGAAAATGGCATTAAACACGAGTTCACCAATATATATTCGCCGGAAGAGAATGGCATTGCAGAACAGCTAAATCAAACATTAGTAGATTGAGCACGTTCCATATTTAATGAAACTAAACTAAGCCTTAATTTCAGGCCGGAGGCAATACTTTATTTCACTTACATGCAGGGTTGCAAAAAAGCCGGCTAAAATTAAAAAAGCCACGCCGGTGGCTTTTATTGGTTTTAACTGGCTTTTTTTGGCCAAAATTGGCTTTTATACAGTGAAGCATTTTAATTATAAATGGCACATTTTTATGTGTTTTTTAATTAGTTTTAAAGACATTTAATTTAGGTAGAAATCAATATAACCCAATTTTTCAATAATGAGGACATTAATATTGGAATAAAAGGTCATACCAATTGCTTTCTCTGGTTTACACTGTCCTTAACACCCTTTTTTTTTTTTTCATTTTTACTGCTTTATATAATTAAAAAGTACAATGGTTACTTAGTTATATATTTTATTAACTAATTTTAAGGGATATTAATAATACAAGTCTTATTTTATTTCTCATAAACATTTATTTAAAATCACACAAAGTCATTTAATAAAAACATAATTTCTCTCTATTAAAGCAGTATAATGAACAGACCTGCCAACCTTTGAAAATGAGAAATCGTAGCACACAAAATTAAAATTAATCTGAAGGTTGATTGGTTGGTTTTTCGTGTTTTGCAGCCATCTTTTGACAATTGTAAAAGGAATAAGATTTCATTCTTTCAACTCAATATAATAATTTTTTTCCTCTGAAAATTTTTACACGATTTTTAGAGTTTCTTCTTGTTTCGCAGTGTTTATTTATTTATTTATTTATTTTTATTTTATTTTATTTATTTATTTATTTTTTTACATTTGTAAAAGGAGCCTGGTTTCATTTTTTTAGCCCAGTGCAGTAAATTTTAACGAAATTCACGATTTTTTTGCCGCGATCATTTCAGGATATTCGCAATTTTTTTTCCACAATCGTAATTCACATTTTTCTATCACGATTCTTTATTGAAATCCGCACTTTTTACCATGAACTTTTGACGAAATTAGCATTTTTTTACCGTGATCCTTTGACGAATTTTGCGTTTTTTACCAAGATCCATTGACGAAATTAGTGTTTTCTTTCTGCGATCTTTCGATGAATTTTGCATTTTCTTACTGATCTTTTGACGAAATTCCGTTTGCTTTCTGCGATATTTTGACAAAATTCATGTTTTTACCACGATCCTTTGACGAAATTTATTTTCTTCTGCAACCAATTGACGAAATTGACTTTTTTACACGGTCATTTGTCGAAATTCGCGATAGTTTATCGCAACCGATCTGCAAAATTTTCGATATCTTTTCTCGATCAATTAACAAAACTCACTACTCTTTTACACGACCTTTTGACGAAATTTGCAATATTTTTCCTTCGACAGTTTATCGAAATTTGTAATTTTTTGCGCAATCTCAAGTAAAATAGGTGCAATTCAGCGACCTATTGAATATAATCACTATTTGTTTCTGAGATCTTTGACCAAATACCCGATATTTTTACACGATCGTTTGAAGAAATTCTCAATTTTTTCCGCGATCGATTCACGAATTAATTTGGGAAAATTCCATAAAAGAAAAGAAATTCGCAGACTTCCAAGAAATTTCAAAATATACTTGCAGAAGAATCATAGGTCTGTGGAAGAATTTGCAGGGGAAATACTGCACAGCAGTTTTCATTATGCAGCACTTTCCTTTTCCGCATGCAAATCGTGCTATTTTGCACACTATTTCAAACCTTGCTCCTCAAAGACCCCCCCCCCCACCCCTCCAAAAAAATCTTAAAATGGCACCCCTGTTTCTAAGGAAGGGAATTCCTGTGTAAATATTTACAGAAACACGATTCACTCGTGGTTAATATACATAAGGAGGGTTTTATGTTAAGAAGTTTGTTTTGCAGCCTAGACTTTTTTTTCTCCTGTGAGCGTTTTTTAAATAATGTCCAAATTTTCGGACTAAAGACCAATTTTTTAAAACTTTCGGAAATGAATACTTTGAAATTTTGGAAATTTCAGAACAGAATCACTCCTGAAAAATATGCTGCTCGGGATAAAAATCGCAACTATAAACAAAAAATGCGTTTGTGTTTTTTGCAAAAAATCGTAGTTTAAGACAGATTTTCGTAGCATCGTAGTTTATAGATCCAAATCGTAGCAACTACGAATTTTTCGTAGCAGTTGGCAGGTCTGAATGAATAACAAATGCATTAATTTATCCATGAATATGCACTATTTTAAGTAGCAACTAGCTTTTCAAAATTCTAATTCAAGTTTTATTTGGAGAATTTTTTTTTTTTTTTTTTTTTTTTTTAATTGTTCTCTTTATTTTATGCACTTACACGTACTAAACTTTTCTCAAATGTTATATCCTTCCTGATTTCTCTTTCAACATTGTTCTTTTTACGATTTTAAATCTGTCCGTATGGACATATCTGGAATAAGTTACGTAACAACTTAGTAGCAGAAAAACTTTTACATGTATCATTTTTATAAGCCGATCATCTTAGTATTTTTTATATATTGATTGCTCGAGTATTATATAAGATAATTTCAGTTATTATATATCTATAAGCTACTTAGTTTTAATCAATTTTAAAAGTAAATATCAGTATATGTAAGAATGTTTCTATTTTAATGTGTGACATTTTCTTATTCTTTCATATAATCTTTAAAATATGTGGTAGGTGTAGAAGAGACTGTCGGGTGAAAACAGACTTGGATTACGGTACGGCCAATAAAAAATAAACATTGCGGTCGATTGCAATGACCAGATTTAAATAGACATTGATAAAAAAAAAAAAAAAAAAAAAAAAGCTGAAAGCTTCTCACACAAGGGGAAACGTTAGGACAATTTTAGTACAACTGGAAAACGCGAACTATGTTGTGTGGAAAATGCAAAGTGTCAAATGTTAGATTTTAACTTTGTGAAAAGGATTAATGTGATGTTGTATTCATTTTAATTGTACTGTGCTGAAGAGTGAATAAATGTGTTGTACTTTGTACACAATCTTCCCACAGCACATGCGAGTTCCTACAGCACATGTAGTGTTTTTAATATCTAACTTATTGCAACTTTAGATCATGGATGTCGGTTGGTTCTTAAGCTTAAATTTCTGCTATTTTTGTATTATCCTTATGCATTTTCTGATACAAATTTTGGTCAGGATTTCATTATTGCCAAATATTTATTAAATAAATTACATTCCTTTATAGGGAAACATGTTTCATGAATTTTTTTCCACCGTACCAAAAGATCAAAGTTTTTAATAATGGGAATTGTTTCATAACCAGTGCGTGATGCTTCATTTTCCCTTCATATTAATACATCAAAAATCATCCAGGCAGCGAACCGGTTGTTATATTATTAGAATACCACCACTGTTTACAACTTTTTGGAACAGTTTCCTATGTAGGCGTTCCCAGACAAACAAGAAATCATAAATTTGAACCAAAAGCTAGAAAGGATATCTTGGTCGGGTACGCCATGTCAACCAAGGGATATAGGGTTTGGCTTCCAGACACAAACAAGATTATAGAGACAATAACTGTAAAATTCTGTGAAAAGGCCACCATACCCAAAGACATGTACACGCCAAACGAGCAAGGTCCTACATATACAATAGGTAATGATCCCTTTTCTAACGATGAACAGCACAATGGAAACAGTTTGGGACCCACTTATACAATACCGTCTGAAACATCTGAAATTCATCCATATACTGATCTACAACCTGATAAATCCCCTAACCAACACCTGAACACACTATTCAACCTAACACTTCAGACTTCGCCTTCAGAAGCCCGTCTAAAGACAAGAGCGATGAGAAGGGTGAAGAAATTTCAAGAGTACTTAGAGTTGCCACATGGTCCAGGAAAGCAGTACCTAGATCTGATTGCAAAAGAACCGATATTTATTATTATGAGTTAGGGGAGACAGATAGGCTAAGATCACTCCGGGATGTACAGGATTACTGTCACAAAAATGGTATAAAGTTTGATCCAAAAATATTTTGTTCAAAGGGAAAAATAAGTATGAGGGGATAGTGAAATCACTTAATTCAAGCGCCATCTCAAGTCCCAGATGCACTCCACCATATGCCTCTATATCAACTATGTTCGAACCACAATCTGCATCTTACATGTGTGAACCTTGTATTTATGTATATGAACCATTAATAGACTTGAATAATTACCACCGACTCTTCTCAGTTTTTGAGCCTTTACCTAAAATAGAATTTAGCTTAAAAGATTGTAAGAAAGAGGTTTTTTCAAAGTAAAGAAAAAAAATGGCAGACTATAATCATTTTGTATACGGCTTTATTAACCAAAGATCTTTTGATGTGGGTTATTATTTTGCTATAGCGGAGATGTACGGCATGGATTACATCTGAACATAATTACAATGATGTGTATCAAAGTTACTATTCTATTGAACTTTGTCAGGACGACCTATGGAAGAGGATGAAAGAAGTCGGTGCAGCTGAGGTTCAAAAACTAAAGTGTTCATTCCATTTCTCTGACTCAGATTCTAGTAATTAATCTTTCAAACCACTCACAAAACATGATTTAAAGAAGTTCACAGAGTTTCATTTTCATACTAAATAGATATCTTTTCAGTTTAATTTTACAGTACTAGGGGGCTCAGCTCCCTACAAGCTACGCTCGCCAACCCCTGTCAGACACTGCATTTTCTAAAAGCACGCTAATTTGATTGGCTTTAAAAAGTTTTTAAAAGATTGAATTATAAATTAAAAAACAGTGCCGATCTCCCTATAAACGGGTTTCTATTCATTTCTCTTTGATTGGGGAATTTTAAGGAAAAATCGGGTGCTGTTAAAAGATACAATGGCTGTTTTCGTCTTTGATTAAATAAAATCATTAAACATTTCAAAATAAGCTAATATAAAATGAATTAAGTAAACAGAGTCTTTGTGTCCCGGTATTTTTTAACAAAGTGAAAAGAAAGTTCTTTCTGACGTAATTTTCACCAAACTTCTCTTTCTCTTTTTAATATTCACGTGAAAATACTTTTGTTAGAAATGAAATATTATTTGCGCTGTCCCAGCAAAGATAGTGGAAAAGATAATCTCGAAATATCAAATAAATCTCTCGCGCAATTTTTAAATTTAAACCGTTTTGCAATATTATTTTTTGTTCATTTTACATAATAAGTGTAATGTGACGTAATTTCTCCTATTTAAGACTTCTAACGCATGTTAATGAATTTATTATTTTACAATATCCTTTCTCTGTTAAACTTCAAGTGTAAATATAGTTCTTTTGAAGTATTTTTCAATAAGTTCCTGCTTTTTATATGCAATTATTTAATTTTAATTTGAAAGTATCTTTTCTGTTTATAATAGTCACGTGTAAATAAATTTTTAATTTGAAGCAAACATTACTGTTCCCGTTGTTTATACAGTTGGCAACAGGTTAAATTACTACAATTTTCTAAAATAAGTAAAAAATATCTCTCGAAATGCTGAAAATTTGAATTTAAAATAGAAATGAAACCTCGAAAAATGAGTCAAATTAAAAAAATAAATGAATTCTGCACACCGGGAAATTATAACGTATAAAATGATCTTAAAATTATTAAATTCTGATGTATAGTTTTTGCTCCTATAAAACTTTTTTAGTGGAACGATTTTGTCCAACTTTAGCATTAAATATCTCTTAAAATAATTCTTTGATTTGAAAACTGTCTGCATCAGCGTGTGTATCAAACATTTCTGTATAATGCTACCGATTTTCATATTTTTGTATGCATTATTTTTCTTAATATTGACGAAGAAAGACCTCCGGTCACAAAAAATTCAAAACCGGCGATGGCGGTGACAGCGGTAGTTACTTTTTTTTAGAATAGAGATTTAAAAAAAAAAAAAAAAAAAAAACCTCCTTTGAACTTACATATTATTTTCAAGTTTCAATACTTGTTTCAATTTTTACATGTTAAATATCAAAGTTTAGCACATTTTTAAGGTTTCATTCATCTGACGAAACCCTATTCGTCTCGCTCCTCTGTCTGTCCGTCACAGAGCCCGTTCTCAGAAACTATACATGTTGGAGACTTGAAATTTTGCATACTTATAGATGAAAACCACACACATCATATGACAAATCATAAAATTTTGAAAAGTCGTACATTTAACCCTTTGGGCTCCCACATGTGTATTTTAAACAATTCTTTCTAAGTGAGTCCCTAATTAGGTTGCAGGCGTGAAATTTAACGTGCTTATAGATGGACACCTCAGATAAAACGACAAATCATAAAATTTTGAAAAAGTTGTACATTTAACCCTTTGGGCTCCCACATGTGTATTTTAAACAATTCTTTCTAAGTGAATCCCTAATTAGGTTGGAGGAGTGAAATTTTGCATACTTATAGCTGAACACCTCACAACAAACGAGAAATCATAAAATTTTGAAAAAGTCGAACATTTAACCCTTTGGACTTCCACATGTGCATTTTAAACAATTCTTTCAAAGTGAGCCTCTAATTAGGTTGGAGGCGTGAAATTTTGCATACTTATAGCTGAACACCTCACATGAAACGACAAATCATAAAAATTTCAAAAAGTCGTACATTTAACCCTTTGGGCTCCCACATGTGTATTTTAAACAATTCTTTCTAAGTGAGCCCCTAATTAGGTTGGAGGCGTGAAATTTTGCATACTTATAGCTGGCACCTCGCATCAAACAACAAATCATAAAATTTTCAAAAAGTCGTACATTCAACCCTTTGGGCTCCCACATGCGTATTTTAAGCAATTCTTTCTAACTGAGCCCCTTATTAAATAGGAGATTTGAAATTTTGCATACTTATAGCAGAACACCTGAGGCCAGGCGACAAATCATAAAATCTTGAAAAAGTCTTACGTTTAACCCTTTGAGCTACCACATATGTATTTTAAGCAATTCTTTCTAAGAGAACCCCTAATTAAGTTGGAGACATGAATTTTTGCATACGTATAGCTGAATTCCTCAGACCACACGACAAATCATAAAAATTTTCAAAAAGTCTTATATTATTTACTCCTCCGGGCTCTAACTTGTGTATTTTAAGCAATTTTTTACTATCTTGGGCAAAAAGAATAAAACTGAGTTCCTTTAACCAATGTAAAAAAAAAAAAATTGACACAAAAGACTAAAAATCACATAAAAGTACCCCTTGCCTTTAAAAAAATTGGCTTTTCCCCTCTCAACTGATAAAGTTTAAAACTTTTAAAAGTTGTTTTTTAAATCTTTTTCTGCTCTCTGTTACCTTATTATATCAATAAATAATCAATCATAAAAAAATTTCTCCCTTGACGAAATAGACGTTTCCCCTTTTCTCCCCCCCCCCCTCACTAAATACACAAAATTTAAAGTACAGTAAAGCGCCGATTATCCGAACAAGTTGGGACCGACCCTAGTTCGATTACGCAAAAGTTTGGATAAATGGACATAAAATTTAAGGGATGTTTCTGACGTTACTAAAACCATCACATGTTATCTAAGCTTAGGACTGGCAGCACCAGTTAGTGCTGGCACGTTTAAAAATTGTCTTTTTCTTTTTGTCTTAAAAAATAAATAATAATAAAAAAAAAAATTGTTGTTGTTTGCATTTTTATCATTATTTTTTTTTTTCTCTTTTTATCATTTTCTGAACTACAAAGATTATTATAATTTAAAGAAAAAAGCTTTTGATTGTTGCTTGGTTCAACGAAGACATTCTTTTCAATGCTGCCATATCTCTAATTCTTATTAAATACCGTTAGTTGAATAGGATCAGCGGCGTTCTGCCGTTCGAGCCATTTCATAGTTGTTTTCAAAGATTCAAAGGCTTTGTTATGTGATAGACCTGGGTTATTTTCAGAGCATTCATTTTCATTTTCTTCAATTTCTTTTTCATCATGAATCTCATCCACAATCTCATCATCATTTAAAATCTGATATCCAGGGCCATGTATACTTCACTATTTAACCACTTGTTAATTTCATTTTGTTCATAGCTTAGGATTCTTCCCATCTCCTTTATTATTTTTACATTCCTTATTTTCTGATCTACTATCAGTTATTTCTCTATTTAAAATTTTATTCCAAGCCAATAGATAATTGGGAGTACGATTAAATTTTTTGGGGGAGAAATAGGCTGTTCGGATAACTGGAAGTTTGGTTTAAAAAAAATTTTTTTTTGAGAGAAATAAGCTGTTTGGATAACTGGAAGTTCGGATAATCGGCGCTGTACTCTATTTAAATTATTTTCTCCTATTTGTAAGTCTTTAGCAAGATAAATGAAAATAATAAATCATCTAATAACCCTTTAAAAAATTCTGCTTATCTCCCTTTGATCCACATCTCACTCACCAAGTTAATCTTTTAAGTCTTTCTTTTTTTACTTTTCTGCTCTAACTGTAACTTTATTTTATTGTAAAAAATAATTTTTTCCCACCCCCACCCGAAACTGAACATTCCCCTCCCCCACTACCAAAGCACACAAAATGTGAAGCATTTAAAACTCTTCAATTATTTTTTTGTATTATTTGTGAGTCTTTACTAAGGTAAAATAACCAGTCATCTAATAAACTCCTCGTCCTGCCTGGAAAGAAAGAAAGAAAGAAAAGAAAAAAAAAAAACTTTCTCCTTGCCCCCCCCCCCCCCCCCCCCCAATTCACAAAGCTTTTTTTTTTTTTTTTTTTTTTTTTTTTTTTTTTTTTTTTTTTAATAACTTAACATTCTAAAATCCTCTTCACATTCGAAATTGCACTTCCCTCTTAGCCTCTCTTTTTTCCTAGTATACAAAATTTAAAGTCTTTAACTTATTTTTTTTTCTGTCCTATGTAATGTATTACATTTGCTATGTGTATTTTATATAAAATAATGCATAAATTGATTACCTAAAGGAAATTATGACATTGCAAATTATAATAGATTTAAATATCATGTTTAAATGAAACTGTTTTAATTTGGATAAAAACTTAAAAACAATGCTTTTTACAAACTCAACTGTTTTTAATTTTTTGCAATACTCATGAATTAAACTTAGAAACAATTATTTAAAGCTCTTTTTTGGTTATTCATAAGTCAAAATACCTGTAGAAACTTTCAAATTATGTTCATGTTAGATTTTAATACCTTTTTTGACATTTTAAACATTTAGAAAATTTTTGATTTAAATCAACGATTTAAAAAAAAAAAAAATCGGTTTATTAAAACCATGATACATGGCTATCCAAGTATATTTACACAAGTTAGAGCACGGACAGATGACAGACATGCAAACGAAAGTCAAAAACTTTTCAGCTATGTTGGATAGTGTGGAAAAAATTACATATAAAAATATAAATTTTCCATTAATTACCATTAGAGGCTGGTCTGCAGAAGTAGACTTATCTTTTCTATTAGGGTGGTGTTTCTTGTGACTTGAAATGACAAACTGAGCAAGTCGCCGGTCCTATTAAAAGCATGCAAATGAATAAATTAGTCAACTTGCATGTTAATTAAAAATGCAAATTTTCAAAGGGATAATTTAAGACAGTGAAGCCTGCTAAGACTGAATGAAAGGGATCAGAAAAAAAGATAGCTGTTAAATTAATTAATTTCTGTCTGGGCAGGTATAACTGTACTACAGTTGATTCCCTTAAATCCGCACAGCTTGGGACCAGATGTTGTGCAGATTTTAGAATTTTGCAGATTTCTGGTCATTGATTTGTTTACATTTTTGAAACATTAATTTGATTGGTAGTTAAGCAAGGGAAATTATAATGAATGCTTACAATAAAGTGAAACATTAAAATAAGTAATTTATTAAATAATTTATTAGTTTAAAAGTAAGTAATTATTAAAATAATTATATAACAATTTAGAAAAAATATTAAATTATTAGCGATGAAATAGATTCCAAAAGTCCTATGCTGCCATCAAGTGGTAAAGCCATCGTAAGATCGATACATCATTATTCGTTCTTAGCACTTTTAACTTTAGTAACTTTTTACATTGTTATTTAGAGTCTTGAATGCTTTTCTTATACTGCTTTGTATGTTTAAAAATAAATTTGTCTATAATTAAAAAAAAAAAAAAAAAATTCCGCAAGCAATAATTTTAAAATAGCGTTCCGGTTCGTGGATTTTTCCATTTTGAACCCTGGAATTTTTTATACAGATATGCTAATTTATATCAAAATCAAAAGTAATGTACCTTTATTTAGTAATAAATCAGCTTAATAGCCAAAAGAGAATGATTAACAAAAAATTTAGTAAAAAACATTGCGGTAGTCGCTGATTTTGGCACCATCTTGAATTTTGTTCCTGCAACTTAACTGTATATTTCATTGTTTACATCTGAAAAAATATGCGGATTTTAGGCATTCGTGGATTTAAGGGAGTCTACTGTATTAATTGCACACTTACTTCAGTAGGATCAACCTGGTCTCTCACAATGCACAAGATATCAAATCGAGACAAGATTGGCTCTGTTAGATCAACCTGAAATTTAAAGAAAAAAAATCTTTCAATTTTTTATTGCAATTAAATATTATTTTAGAAATACAAATTAATGTATACTTTAAAAGAAAAATGTTCCATAATAGATATATCTCAGAAGAATTATGGTGAAAAATAGAGAAAACATAACCACTTTCATATCCCATTGTTTTTTTAATGCAAAAGTTTATAAATATTTTTCAAATTATAAATGGATGAAAAGAGCAAGCATTTTAAAAAGTGGAAAAAATATATATCTTATAAATTTAAAATGCAAGGTACTCTGCATGGTATGCAAATGCAAGGTAGGGAACTCTTTAGTAGTTTCCTGAATGAAAACTACTACATCTTGGTCTTATTGTTTCATATTATGTTTTTATTAGGTCCAGGCATCAGGGTCAACAAAAAGTTCCCCCCCCCCCCCCCCCAAATTAAAAGGTGGAAATTATACATATTTATTGAAAAAAAATAAACATTGTTGGATATATAAGTAATATAACTTCATTTAAAAATAATTTAAATTAAATAATTACAATCAATTATGTAGAAAATTGAAATCATTTAGAATTTAAACATTTTTAGTAAAAGCTATGTCTTATGATCCATTAATAAAATGCTCTACATAGTGAAACATTGATACCTTGAAAATCTTAATAAACAATCTTTTGATTACTAGTACTATAAATAAATATATGGTGTAGTTTCATAAATATAATATACTTTCCCATGGCTATTCAAAATAATTTCTTTGAAAAATTTGCATCTTAAATATCTGATTTTTCTGTTAGAACACTACATGAACAATTATTATCTTTTGTTGAAAGTAAAGCTTTTTATAAAGAATTCCTGGAATGATTTGAATTTAGCAGTAGAGTCTTTACATGTTTCAAGAAGTATTGTGTATTGTCATTTGACACTTCTCCTCTGAAACTGCCAGGTAAAAAAAAAAAAAAAAGGCGACAGTAAAATAAACAGAACAGAAATACCTATTTACCAGCTTTTTAGACTACTGAAAACATTGATCTTAAAATGGAAAGCAGATTTATAAAAGTTGTCATGCACTAAAACATTTAAACAGCCATCAGACTTAATACACAGGCTTTCTTTCTAAGCTATGTTATAATCAGATCTAAATAGTGGATTCGATTATGCAATAGACGATTTAAATATATCTTATTGCATATTTTAGTTAAAAGTAAACAGGTGCTTCGCTAGCACCCAATTTTTTAATGACCTCTTATTCGACTTCAGAATTTTTTTTTTTTTTTTTTTTTTAAGATATGGTTTTTTTGTGATTCCCTGCAATCTTTTGACGACATTTCTTTTTTTTCCCTGCGATCTTTTGACGAAATTTGTGTTTGTTTCGTGATCATTACACGAAATTTGTTTTATTTTGGGATCCTTTGACGAAAATCTTGTTTTTTCGCGATCCTTTGCAAAATTTGCACTTTGTTTCTCATTCTTTTGATGAAATTTTATTTATTTCGCGATCATCTGACGAAATTTGTGCTAATCTTGATATTTTGACGAAATTCACATTTTTTTCAGCAATCCTTTGATGAAATTGTCGATTTTTTTCAGCAAACGATTGAGGAGTTGGTTTTTTTCGGCGACCATTTGTCGAAATTTGCAATATAATTTTATATGTCCGAATTTTCCACTAAACATAACGATCTTAAATCCGGAAGGATCGATCGAAAAACCCGGAAATCTGGGATACACCCGGAACACAATCACCCCTGGTACAATCAAAACTTAACAAAATCCAGTAATAGTAATGTACAAATAAAATAAAAAGGAATAAAAAGAAAGAAAACTTACATTCTCAGAGAATGTCAGTGAAGGATCATAACGTCCACCAATTGGATTAGCAGCAGCTATCACAGCACAACGAGCTTGCAAAGAGGTAACAATACCAGCTTTGGATATAGATATGCTTTGCTGCTCCATTGCTTCATGAATACTGGTTCGATCTTGATCATTCATCTAGGAAAAAATATTTTTTTTAAAATTCAGTTTGCATATATGATATTGTAACAATATAAATTTATAAATCTGAAAAAAAAAAAAAAAATCTCCTTGTGTCAATTAAATTACCTTGTCAAATTCATCAATTATGCATACTCCTTTATCTGCTAGGACCAATGCTCCAGCTTCTAAAGTCCATTCTTTGGTTATTGGACTACGCTGAACATAGGCAGTCAAACCTACAGCAGATGCACCTTGACCAGTAGTATAAACAGCTCTGGGAGCAATTTTTTCAGTAAATTTCAGAAACTGTGATTTAGCTGTTCCTGGATCACCACATACAAGCACATTGATGTCCCCTCGAACTCTATGCTTCTGACCTAAACACAATTATTGAAAATTATTTTCATATACATAAATTATCAAGTGTATCACACATTATCAAGTGCATTTGTAGTCCTACTTTAAGGGAAAAAAAAAAAAAAAAAAAAACCTCTAAATTACATACGAAAAATAAATGCATTTGTACCAACACATGTTTTGAAAACCTTACAATTTTCCCAATATACTTATTTGTGTAGCAATAAAAATATACAATAATTTTGAGTACATAACTAGTAATCTATTAAAAACCTAATTTATATATCTTGCGGAATATCATCAACTGTGAGTATCCTATTGCAGAAAGACAGACCTTCCTCCTATAGTATGCAGAAATGTGTCAAGTCTAGGGATTGCCTCACTGTGAGTTAGAAGTATGCATGGAAAGAAATTTCCAGGGCGGGCCCTAAAGAAAGCTTTCTTGGCCCTACGTAAAAATGAAAAGTTTGGCTTGGGCACGACCTGTTTATAATTTTGCTGTTCACGGCCCGGTCTGTTCAAGAATCAGTGAAAACAGATCTGCCCTGGTCCCTTCAAAAATCAAGGAAATCAAGTCTATTGGCCTGACCCAGTGTTACATTTTCAATATTTCAGATTATTAATTTATCGTCTGCATTATTTCTCTATTTAAATTTAAATATTTAAGTTCAAAAACAACTTTAAAAATGTATTAAGTAAATAAATAAAAAGCATTCTAAATAATTTATATTCCGTTAATAATCCTATAATTAATAATTATTCAAAGTAATAAATATTATAATATGCAATTAAATATAATTCTAATAGTGTACAGATCTTTTAAAATATAAACATTACGGCAAATCGTTCGTTAAAGTAACTCACAATGCTTTTCTTACAAGCGCTAACTTCCGAAAATATAAATTAAAAAAGTTATTTAATATTAATTATTTTATTCCAAAACTATTTTTATTGGATGCTACTATTTATTTCTAAGCGATTGCCAAAATTTCATTAATTTTAAACCGTAATTTAGCGTGATATCCGCACTACAAAATTTAAGCACTTCTGTCAGTTTTAAAAGACGCGCGATCCATTTTTTTTCCCCGACGCAGTTAGACATTTTTTATCTTTCTTCCTCGCAGAAAAGAACGTCGTGACGTCACTCTATCCTCCATCTTATTTTGGTATCACGGCGTGACATCGCTGGTACTCGGGAATGCTACTTCGATTACGATACAAATCGTTATCGATATTTCGATTGCGATAAAAATCGCTATCGTGATGACTCAGATGTGCACGTGCCGGTCGCTGATTGGCGAATTTAAGTTGAGCGTCAGTTTTAACGTTCTTTTCGGGCCATCTGTTTTGACTCACTCTCTCTCGGGACGATGTAGCAGGAGGTTGTTGTCGGGCGGCTGGGGTTTTCTGGCCTGAGTCGCTCTGTCAGAGTTCCGTGCGTAACGAGCAAAATTTTTAAGTAAAAAACTTTCGTCAGCTTCACGTCTAAGAACATCGATCCATTTATTTTATTTTCTTTCAATATTTCAACAAGAGAATTCCAGCAACATCAGTGACGTGTTATGTTAAGGATGTGAGGACCTGTCTGCTGTTTTTCTTCATAAAACCTGCTTGAGGAGCTATCTGCTGCTCTCTCTATTATTCAAAGACGATGTCAACCAACAGCTGCTGTCACTTCCAATGATGCGGCAGAATGATGACAACTGTCCCCTGTAATTTCTTCATAATTTCTTAAGTACTTCTTCTCAATCTCATAAATTATCTACAGCCTCAACTGCAGGAAGGAAACCATCCCTTTATAAAATTCTTTTTTTCTCTGTGTGAATTCTCAAAGCATCTGAGTGCTACAACTTATCCAGAATCCTTCTCAACCAATAACTTTTCGGAATACTGAACTTTTAAATAGAAAGAACTGTGGACATGAATTAAAATTCGGACAATAAATCTCAAGCCTGTTTTAAATGAACAATCCAAACATCCTTCCACATCACCGCCAGCTAGTCAATGGAAATAAACACCTTTTTTTAATATAATCTAATAATATATCCTCATCACTCTGTCATTTCCTGGCCAGGAAAATATTTTACTTCGTCATTATTAGTTTTATATATTATTTCAGTACATATAAAATAATTTTGCAATAAAATATGTGTCAACTGTACCTTCAATCTCCGGGTGAGTTATTTTACACTTTCTTACTTTTCAGCCTCCATTGTTGAATATTTTATGGCAACATTTTCTAAATTATTTTTAATGCTTAACTTTAATTCTTAATATTTTCATTGGTTGCCAATCCATTTAGATTTTCAGACAACCACTAAGGCGATCCACGGCCAACACCATATATAGCATTTGGCGCCTTTGACCAATTTTTAGGTGTTCGAACCTGGTCAATGTCTGAAAATCTTAACTTTAAATGTTTAACTTTTGGTAATTATAATGTGCAATATTATATTTCAAAGATCGTTTAACGATTTTTTTTAACGGTTATTTTAACTTCATTAATATTTTCTGTTATTGCTGATAAATTTTAACTTCATTCAAATGATTAATTATAAAAAGAAATTCCTAAGATAAGCGTCCTTGTGAGCACCAAAAAAAATAATATTTTGATATAAAGTGTATTTTATATATATTCTTATATTTTATATATATATTCTTATATTTTATTTGTTTCATTTCTTATATTTTATACAATAGATTTTGAAAAGATTTTATTATTATTTACCTATATTTGTTGACTGATAAATTTAATTTATGCAGATATAATTTTCTCAGTCTTTTGAAAAAAGAAATATTACTTTTTTAGTTGTATTTTCATATTTTGCTTATTAAAATTTTTATTTTATTTTGCTATATCATGGCAAACAATCGCGTACTTTTTCGGTCGATGATGTCGGCGATTCCGCCTTTTCATGGCCACCCTAATGAAAATGTTAACATCTTTTTACAAAATTTAGAAGATGTATGCAACATTCAAAATATCACAGACGTAAACCGCATTACTCTGTTGAGACTCCTGTGTAGGGAAAAGGCTTCTGAATTTTTGTCAACTGACAAACGTGTAAGCGAAGAAAAAGGTTTTGGAAATGTAGCAAATTTGATGAAATTAAAATTTGAATACAAACAAAATTTCCAAGAAGCGTCGTATCAGTATGGGCGCATAACTCAACAGCCGAAACAGTCTGTGCTTGATTTAGCGGAGGAAATCAGGGCGACGGTTAACAATATGGCTCCAGGTTCTGAGGATAATGCAGCATTAGACTCATTTAAGGCTAATTTAATGTCTTCCAAATTTTTAGAGGCCTTACGTACTGACATTAAAGTTGAAGTTCTTAAATTCGGAAAAAAAAATTTTGATGAAATTGTGGCTAAGGCCGTAGATATTGAAAAAGCGCTGGAACATAATACTTTTGATCTTAACACTTTACAAGTTGCACCATCCACCAGTAATCCAGACAGTTTGCTGGAAAAACTTTTGAAATGCCAGGAAGATCAGAATAAACAAATTGCTCAGCTGACAGAAACGGTGCAGAAGATGAAAGAGGAAAAGCTGTTATGTCAGATCTGCCGCAAGGCACACAGTGCCAAAGATTGCTGGTACTACCTAGAGTTTCAAAACTCGAATGGTAGAAACGGTACAAATTTTTCAAGAGGGGGCATGAATAACAGTGAGGCGAATTATTTTGTTAATGAAAATAGCAATTGGTATAATAACAATCAAAGGGGTTTTCAGGAAAATGGTGTAAGATATAACCGTGGAAGAGGTCGTAACAATTACAGACCATACAACCGTTCACGAAGACATTTAAACGGGTAAAGGGTTCTGAAATTGATGTAAATAATCCCCCCCCCCTCATGATTGCAGGGCCCTAGATTCTTTTTTTTATAATGATGAGGGTATTAAATTAAATCCTAATGTAAATACTGATAAAATTTTGATGAGCTGCAATATAGATAACTCAGAATTACCAATAATTAAACTTAAATTTGGAAAACTCGCTTTTGATGGGCTTTTAGACAGTGGAGCGAATTTGTCACTAATACAACCACATGCAATTAATCTTCTTAAAAAACAAAATAAATTAAATTTCTTATCACGCTCTGTAAACATAAAAACTATCAACAACTCATCTATTCCTTTTTTTTCAACGGTACAACTTAAATTTCGAATTCAGAACACTTGGTTCACTAACACATTTTTCATTACTCATGACAATTGGCACTCCAATTATCAAATTATTTTGGGCTACGATTTCCTCAATAGAAATAAAGTTCTTTTGGACTCAGCGAATCAGCAACTTATTATGGGTCACCTTACTTTTCCTTTTGCCAATAAAAACCCTGATTCTTTGCAACCTGTAAATAATAATGACAATAGTAACAACATTTCACCTGATGATAATTTTGATAATTCGAATTCTGTTATTAATCCTTCCCCTTCAGAGTTTAATGCTAATGTTCATAATAACCCAGTACTTTCAAATGACTTAAATTCTTCTCTAAATAATCCAGTATTTTCTAATGATTTAATTTCTTCTCAAAATAATTCTGAAATGTCAAAAAATTTTGTTAAACCAGCCAATCAAGTAACTCTAAGACCCAATCAAGGCAAAATTATTAAACTTAAACCTCTTCATAAAATTAGTAATTCCTTAAACTATTTATTTTGTCCAACATCAAATAAATTATCTTTAAAATTAAATTTCAGTCTGCATCAACCTGATGCAAACAATGCCATTCTTTTATATGTCCACAACAATACTGATAAAAACATAATAATTAGAAAGAAAACTAAATTAGGATTTATAAAGCCCATTTCAGAAGACCAAATTTCAACTCATGACAATACTCAAACATATCAAGTTAATTCTTTAATTACTCAGGAAATGCTAGAACTTAGAGAAAAAGAACTTACGTCTGATAAATTTAATATTGCCCACTTACCTGATGCTGAGAAAAAACGTGTTCTTAGTCTATTAATGGATAACGCCGCTGTATTTTCTTCGTCTTATGACACTCTTGGCTGCACTGATAAAGTAGTTCCTGAATTTAAATTGCTCCATGACTTTGCACTGCAAACAAAACCCTATCCCATTCCTAAAATAGCCAAAGATTTTGCTCGTAAAGAAATTTCTGATCTCTTAAAGGCAGGAATTATTCAAAACTCTTCCTCTAACTATTGCTTTCCAGTTCTTTTTGTACATAAAAAATCTCTTCCTACTGATGATCCAAGTAAATTAAAATTCCGTATGGTTATTGATTACCGTCTTTTAAATGCAATTACTGAACCCTATAAAATCTGTCTTCCTAGAATTAATGAAGTAATTCAAAACATTTCAGGTAAAAAACTGTATACGGTATTAGACTTAAAATCAGCATTTTTTCAAATTCTTCTGCAGGAAAAAGACAGGGCAAAATTAGCGTTTGCAACTGAGTATGGAAATTTTGAACCTACCAGATTAGCCTTTGGCCTCGTTAATAGTACTTCTTATTTTCACACATTAATTAACGATTGTTTGGACCCATTAAGGGGCAAAAATGTTCAATATTTTCTTGACGATATTATTGTGGCTGCTGATTCTCTAGAGGAAATGTTGTCATGGCTCCAAAAAGTATTTGACAGACTTAAGGAATTTAATTTAACTTTAGACCCAGCAAAATTACAAATTTGTCAACAAGAGATAACTTACCTTGGTTTTAATTTGCATCAAAATGGTCATTCCCCATCGCCAGATAATGTAAATAAAATAAATAAATTTCCAAGACCCACTAATGTAAAAGAAGTACAAAGTTTTCTAGGAATGATCAACTATTTTAGACATTTAATTTTCAATTTTGCTGATATTGTCCAACCAATAGTTAATTTAACAAAAAAGAATGCTAAATTTTTTTGGAGTAAAGAATGTCAAGATTCCTTCCTGAAAATTCAAAATATTCTCCTCAATAATCCTACAGTTAAGAACTTTGATGAAAATAAAGAGGTATGTTTGGTAACAGATGCGTCAAAAAATGCTATCTGTGGAATTTTGTTACAGCGTCATGACAATCAATTTTATCCCATAGAATTTTATTCAAAAAAACTTAACAAGGGCGAATCTAATTATCCATCCATTAAAAGAGAATTTTATGCAATTTATTCCTCCATTAAACATTTTCACGAATACTTATATGGTAGGCAATTCAAAATTTTAACTGATGCCAAAGCACTCACCTATCATATGAAATTAGAAAAACAATCTGAAATAATAATTAGATGGATAATGTATCTACAGGGCTTTAATTACAAAATTGATCATATCCCAGGTCTTGTAAACCCCGCAGATTTCCTTTCTCGTGTTGTTGACCCCCCTGACAACCCTAACTTAATTGTAAAAGCATTAAATATTTTTATTCCCACTAATGACTCCCTAACGACCGAGAATATCCTAAAAGAACAACTTAAAGATGCTAAACTTAAAGATATAAGAGATAAATTAATTTCTAATAAAATGCCTAATTCTTCTTATTCTATAAATCCAGATAACAATTTAATTATGATTGCCAGGAAAAAGCGTAATAGAGTTAATAAATCTAAGAAAATATATATTCCTAAAACTTTAATTAACAGCTGTATTGCTCTGGGACATCAAGTGCATTTTGGGATAAATAAAACAGTAGATACAATTTCAAAACTTTATTTTTGGGATGGTATGGTTAAAGATATACAGAATTTTGTAAATACTTGTGAACAGTGCTTACCTCACAAAAGTAAACAAACAAATACAAAACCTAGTTTTATTTCCAAATCTGATTTAGCACCGGGAGAAATGATTGCTATTGATGTTGTGGGAAAACTTCCTAGATCACATGATGGAAATTTTTTTATTTTAACTATAGTTGATCATTATTCACGATTTTTAGAGGCCATTCCACTTGCTAATGTGACATCTCATTCTGTTATTAAATCTCTTAATGATTATTTTTCGAGGTATGGGATACCAAAAGTTTTGTTATCTGATAACGCTAAATATTTCACCTCTAATGAAATTAAACAATTCTTAAAATCATTAAAAATTAATCATAGAAATTCATCCATCTATTACCCGAAATCTAACGGTCTTGTTGAACGAATTAATCGTTCACTTAAAGAGTCAGTTGCCTCTCTGTCTGATCAAGTCATTGAATGGTCAGACAGACTTAAATTTTTCGTTCTCCATTATAATAACTCTAAACATGCTGTAACAAATTTTACGCCAGCCAATTTATTCTTAGGTAGGGATTTAAATTTGCCAATCGATACCTTTCAACCGGCCAAAGAGGTTGAAGAACCAAGTATATATTTCAAAAAATTACAAGATCCTATTTCAAAAACTAGAGAATTGGTTAAACAGAATGAGGAAAAATATTTCGCTCAAAATGAAAAATATTTAAAAGGTCGTCCGCCTCCAGTATTAAAGCTTGGTGATGTTGTGTATTTAAAGAATTTAATTCATACTCCTACTTTCATGCCAAAAAATACAGGACCTTTTAAAATTACAGGAGTCTTTAGGGGTCATAATTACCTAATTGAGCATGTTAATGAACCGCTAAATTGTGCTAAATTACATGTTAGCAAATTGATTCCGACTGGACAAACAAAGTAAGGTTTTTCTGCCATTTCTAATATTGTTTCATCCTTTATGTACAATTTTAACTTTTATTATTATTCCTAATCATAGTATATTATCCTAACTTCATTTCAATTTTCATTTATTCATTTTTAAATTTAATTTTAAACTCAATAGTCTGACAACTTATCCGGTTTCACACATTTGATACTAAATGGTTCATGAGGTAGCTTCTTTTGAATTACTCAATGCATATGTGTCTAGCTAACTCGTTATGTTTTGAGAAGTATCTTTTAATATTCTTTACGACTTAATTCATTTATAGTATAATTCTTTAATTTAACCTTTTTCAATAACTACCTATTTCAATATAAATCTTACTTAGTTGTCACAAGTCATATTTAACCTTTTAGTATTCTTTTATAAAGGATTGAACTTTATTTTGGCTTTTAACCTATACACTTTACTGCTGTTTGTAAATTGATGTGACATTATTTTATAATTTTAATTTAGGATCCTAATTATTAATTTTCTTTAAAGAATATCAATCTATTAAGTTTGATTAAATATTGAGACAAAAAAAAAAAAAAAAAAAAAATAGAAAGAAAGAAATTAAATTGATTTCATAAATGTTATTTTGATAATCTCTACAATGCGCATGCCTTATGGTTCTAGAAGAGATTTAAATTCTATGTAAAAGATGGAGTTTCTGCTCTAAGCTTTTCTAAAAAAAATTTTCGATTTTCTTTAAATTCTGGACCATTACACACAGAGGGTCAACTCGGCTTAGTTTGGGGTGTAAAATTTAGCACAAATTCTGCCCTTCCGACATTCCCTCACGGTATGGTCTCTGGTATAATTTGGAGAATTTTGAAAATTTGTGTGAAATTGTGTCGATGACTTCCATGTATGGTTGTCAACTGGTTAGAATTATTCCTTTTCTTTTCGACACTTGTGCAATTCTTAAGTGATGTCTTCTCTTAAATTTCAATTGCATTATATTTACACACTTATATTGTTATATTTTTAAAATGTATGTTTGTCTCACAATCACATCATTACTTCAGTAGTGTCCTGCTATATGTCATTGACTCTTGCTCAGTTCCATTGTACATAAAGTATAGCAATTTTAATCATGTGCAATAACTCATATTTTTTTTACAATGTGCAATTTCAACTCAGTTATGTATATAGTATATCTCTATCATTCGTTTGTTTATATTGCAATAAGAATTGTAATGGTGTTCACATGGATATTTACGTTTCAATTAAGTAGTAGGATTTTATTAATCTTTCACTCACCCAGAGAAGTGTTTGTATATTCTATGTATTGTTGTGTATCTGTTTCAACATATTTAGTGTATTGTATTCAGTATTATTTCTATATTCATTTTGTTTTGCATTTGTTTAGTGTATTGTAATTGTTTGATTTTTTTTATTGGATTACTTACAGAGAAGTGCATCTCTGAAGATTTTCCAATCGTTTGAGTGCGTCACTTGAACGTTTAGTTTCTTTGTGCATTCAGTTATGCATTATTGAGATCCCAGTATCTCGAACTTTTTTTTTTCATAATTTTTTTTTCTATGGGCTGCAGGTAAATGTTACATTTTCAATATTTCAGATTATTAATTTATCGTCTGCATTATTTCTCTATTTAAATTTAAATATTTAAGTTCAAAAACAACTTTAAAAATGTATTAAGTAAATAAATAAAAAGCATTCTAAATAATTTATATTCCGTTAATAATCCTATAATTAATAATTATTCAAAGTAATAAATATTATAATATGCAATTAAATATAATTCTAATAGTGTACAGATCTTTTAAAATATAAACATTACGGCAAATCGTTCGTTAAAGTAACTCACAATGCTTTTCTTACAAGCGCTAACTTCCGAAAATATAAATTTAAAAAGTTATTTAATATTAATTATTTTATTCCAAAACTATTTTTATTGGATGCTACTATTTATTTCTAAGCGATTGCCAAAATTTCATTAATTTTAAACCGTAATTTAGCGTGATATCCGCATTACAAAATTTAAGCACTTCTGTCAGTTTTAAAAGACGCGCGATCCATTTTTTTTCCCCGACGCAGTTAGACATTTTTTATCTTTCTTCCTCGCAGAAAAGAACGTCGTGACGTCACTCTATCCTCCATCTTATTTTGGTATCACGGCGTGACATCGCTGGTACTCAGGAATGCAGGGGGAATGCTACTTCGATTGCGATAAAAATCGCTATCGTGATGACTCAGATGTGCACGTGCCGGTCGCTGATTGGCGAATTTAAGTTGAGCGTCAGTTTTAACGTTCTTTTCGGGCCATCTGTTTTGACTCACTCTCTCTCGGGACGATGTAGCAGGAGGTTGTTGTCGGGCGGCTGGGGTTTTCTGGCCTGAGTCGCTCTGTCAGAGTTCCGTGCGTAACGAGCAAAATTTTTAAGTAAAAAACTTTCGTCAGCTTCACGTCTAAGAACATCGATCCATTTATTTTATTTTCTTTCAATATTTCAACAAGAGAATTCCAGCAACATCAGTGACGTGTTATGTTAAGGATGTGAGGACCTGTCTGCTGTTTTTCTTCATAAAACCTGCTTGAGGAGCTATCTGCTGCTCTCTCTATTATTCAAAGACGATGTCAACCAACAGCTGCTGTCACTTCCAATGATGCGGCAGAATGATGACAACTGTCCCCTGTAATTTCTTCATAATTTCTTAAGTACTTCTTCTCAATCTCATAAATTATCTACAGCCTCAACTGCAGGAAGGAAACCATCCCTTTATAAAATTCTTTTTTTCTCTGTGTGAATTCTCAAAGCATCTGAGTGCTACAACTTATCCAGAATCCTTCTCAACCAATAACTTTTCGGAATACTGAACTTTTAAATAGAAAGAACTGTGGACATGAATTAAAATTCGGACAATAAATCTCAAGCCTGTTTTAAATGAACAATCCAAACATCCTTCCACATCACCGCCAGCTAGTCAATGGAAATAAACACCTTTTTTTAATATAATCTAATAATATATCCTCATCACTCTGTCATTTCCTGGCCAGGAAAATATTTTACTTCGTCATTATTAGTTTTATATATTATTTCAGTACATATAAAATAATTTTGCAATAAAATATGTGTCAACTGTACCTTCAATCTCCGGGTGAGTTATTTTACACTTTCTTACTTTTCAGCCTCCATTGTTGAATATTTTATGGCAACATTTTCTAAATTATTTTTAATGCTTAACTTTAATTCTTAATATTTTCATTGGTTGCCAATCCATTTAGATTTTCAGACAACCACTAAGGCGATCCACGGCCAACACCATATATAGCACCCAGGGTTTGCAAAACCTCCTTAAAAAAAAAAAAAAAAAAAAAAGAAACACGTGGTTATTTTTTTTCAAAAGTATAATATATGTGATAATACATTATTGTATACTATATTATCTATATATTATATATATATTATATAGCCAAAAAAAAAAAAAAAAAAAAAAAAAAAAATATATTTTCCCCTTATATACAATATAATTGTAATGCTATTTTACAAATTATAAATTGTATAAATTATATGAATTTAAATTAATTAAATGTCAGTGATTCTCACAAATTAGTTTTAAATTTAAAATAAGATATAATTATTTTGCTTTAAAATCAAATGAATAAAATATTAAAATTTAAAATAGATAAGTAGGAAGGAAAAAGGGGTAAACTAGTAAGATGTGCCAATCCCAAGATTTTCTTGCATTCCATACACGTGAATAATTAAAAATTTACTATCAATGTGCCAATATTAAATGAGAATCTTTACCCATTATGAGGATTGTAAAATATAGGTTTGCTGAATTGGAAACACTTAAAAAGGAGACATAAGTATCACATTGTTTCAAACAAATCGTTGAATCTCTGAACCCATCCTCTTAGATGTCTGCAATCAAAATTTTCCAACCGAAAGTGTATAAAAAACAACAGCTATTGTAACATATATCCAAGTCTAATAAGGATCTATTTACGGGAAAATGTAACAGAATATTGTTTGATTAAATTACGTGCATTAGTTTTTGAGATATAGATTTTGTGAAAATCATAAAATTTCAGCATACCAACAACACTTATTGTGCAATCTACACCAAAACCTAATCAGTAACACCTTAGATCAACAGCTTGATCTGAAGTTTGATGAAAATCCGTGCATTAGTTCTTGAGATAGAGCTATTGCGGAAATCGTACAAAATGCAACACAGAAGTGCTACTGTTGGGAGATATACACCGAAAATTAATCAGCACCAATTTATATCAAGGTTTAACTCAGGCATGTCAAACTCATTTACCGCCGCGGACCAAATTAAGCATTATACACTAAGCCGCGGGCCATGTAAGATAATAATATTACAATTGCACAGAATAAAATTTGTATGTAAAGCACACAGCCATGTTAAAGAAATTTTAACGCAAAGTTCCAACATTAAGTACATAGTAAGTTTATATTAAGGCTGTTCTTAAATCCAAAAGGGCAACTTTCTGACATAAGTTTTAATTTATTTTTGTTCGGAAATGCGTGAAACTAGCAGATGTTGTTGTTCAGAAACTATATCAAAGAGCTGTTTTTTGCACACGCAATAAATATTTCAGAAAATAGTGTCAAAGTGCGCATTTTGAACTGAATTTTCGCACGAAAGGAGAAAAACTACTCAATAATGGCTGAAAAACGTGTTTGTCACGTGATCAGAATCGCTGCTAGCTCAATAGGTAATGGATGGATCCAAAAATGGAAAACACAGTTCGATTCCAAATCGCTTCCATGGTCAGCCTTTCCAATTTTATAGCTTTCCGTTAAAAAATGAATTTGTAAATCATTTTTTAGAAATTTCCACTCTGATGATTTTTGTAATAATTCAATCCAATGCGTCTTTGGAAAAACTCGACTGATAGCCGGCACTAGGCAAAGGATAATTAAATAAATGTAAAATGGCAAAGTCTTCGCGGGCCACAGAGAAATGGTCGGCGGGCCAGTTGTTTGACATGCCTGGTTTAACTGAATCTAAATTTTTATTAAATTCTGTTTATTAGTTCTTGAGATAAGAGTTATTGCTGAAGTTGTGAAAAATTCAGCACAGCAGCGCCAGCTGTTGGGTAAAAGCAAGGCTGAGCCAAGTGCTCAGCCTTGCTTTTCCTAGCACGCTGTTCCTTTTTTCCCTCTCTTGCACTGAAGAAGAATCTCGCTGTAGATTCGAAACAGCTGTTTGCTGCTTTTTCACGCATTATTTGTGCATTTTAAACGTTGGTTTACTGCATTTCAATATTCCTGCACAAAGGCTTTAATTGCTGTTTTAAAGAGGAGGAATGTTTTGTTTTTTTTCTTCCTCTTCAAAACATGTTCTAGTATTTATCAATTACATTTCAAATATTTTAACAATATTTACTCACCAGGATTTTTAGGTTCACCTCCAAATATCGATAGGGCAAGTGCTCGTTTTATTTCCTGATGTCCATAAATTGAAGGTGCAATACTTGCAATAATCTGCAGAAAAAAATATATACAGCATAATGATGACAGATAAATCATTACTATTAATGAGCACAATCTATACTAATAAAAGAAACTGCAATGACTAACAGAATCTATGCCACGTACGAGGCTGAAAACTTAAGTGAAAGTAGTCGAAGGCCTCTCCTGATGCATCTGAGACTCAGAATTTAAATTTTTTATAATTAGCTGAGTTATTAATTAAAAACTCCAATTAAAAGAATGGAAAATATTCTTAATTCAACTAAAGCATAGATTTTAATCAGACTGCAAAGAAAATTCTTTCTGAAAGCACTTGCAGGTGCAAAAAATAAGACTGGAGGTTTTTAAAGACACTCATATCATAAAAACAGATCTACGGTGTGAAATTTCGACATACATGAAAACAAAAATTCCCTTTCAGAATTTTTAAAAATTTTTAAATCCTCCCATTATAAGGTAGAATATCAATTAAAAACTTGATTTAATGAATAGATTTAATTTAAATTTTCTTTTGTCGACAACGAGTCTCACATATTTTACCAATGTTAGTTTCATGAAACAGCATTTCAAGAGAACATGTGACTAAGGACAGTAGGGAAATTTAAGGGTTTTTCTTAGTTGTATGAACCACTTAAGTTAAAAACATGAAATTCTTTTATGAATTGCAGAAAATATCTCGAAATTCTTCAATCAGCCAAGGGAAAAAATTTGCAAAATTAGACGATCGTGTTCGAGAGAAAAAAAAAAAAAAAAAAAAAAAAAAAAAAAAAAATTCACCAGTTGACAGAGAGAAAAATCTGAAATATTGAGAAAATAGTCAATTGTCGGAAAAAATAGCATAATTCATCATTCGATCGGGGTAAGTCGCAACAGCATTTTGGTCAGTACTGCCATTGAAAATGGCATACATTTTAAAATAGCAACAATATCAGAACAGATCTCACTTGCCATACATTTTAAAATGACTGTTGGGTCATTCCATGTCATTTCACCCAGACCATGTCACCCACCGTCACAGATTTCTATGAAATTTTAAACACAAAAACAATGTCTAAAGATTTTCTGTTACAGCAAATTTCAGTTTAAAATAATAAGTTTTTCATGAGTTACAAACATTTAAAAATACCCCTCTCACTCATTTTTTTTGCTGAAAATGATCTTCCATCAAACATGTAATGTTGGATAAAAATGCTTATTTTTCTAATTAATATTAATAAAATTACATATATATATGTTTTTAGAGATTCTTAATAATGTATTTTATTAAAAGAATGGTTTATAAAACTTTTTAGAACTCGAATGTTGTTTTTAAAAAATATTTTATCTAAGGAGTTAAGAAAAATATGAAAATATGTATTTTTTTTTTTTTTTTTTTTTTTTTTTTTTTTTACATGTGCCACCCATTTGATTTGGCTGATTTTTTTTTTTCTATACATAGTTTAAAAGGAAACCATTTAATAATAAAAAAATTAGAAAGGTGTTTTTTGAGATTCTTGAGAAAAAAAATTTTTTTGTTAATTTTACAGAATATAGCTAAAGTATTGTTAAATTTCAAAATTCTTCAAAAATACATGTAATAATAATAAACAAATATTATAATTAAACTATAAGTTTGTTTCTAAAAACTTTTTTTAATGTTATTTAAATAAATTAAAATTCAGATTATTTCTGTTATAGAAAATTAATTTCCGCTATGTATTCAAATATAATTTCCATTATACTAACTGAAAAACAACCAGTAATTATAAACTGATGTATAAAGCTATATTCATTCAAACAATCTAAGCTTTGCATATTCTTTAAAAAAATGTGGAAAGTATAAATTTATAGTTTAAATTTTGTTTCACCTATAGTCTTCAAAATGAAATAAAAATAAAGTAATAAAAACATAAATAATCACTGGTATATTGAGATTATTCAGTGCATAGATTATGATGAAAAAGATGCAAATATAAAGTTTATGCATCCCAATGGACCTTCCACTTCATTTTGCTGGCCAAATAATGATTATTGCAACGTGTCCTTCAACCATATATTATGCAGCATTGAATTGACTACTGCAACAGGACCGCCATATGCTCTTTCAAAAGAATCTACTGAAACAATCAATCGTAAGTGGAGCATTTATAAAAAGAAATATCTAGTGAAAATCCGGCACAGAAATAAATCTGATATTTGAAATTGGTTAAAACTTGAAAAGCTTCTGTCTCATATATGTAAGTAAATTTTGTATGTATACATTATATCAGTAACAAAGAACACTAGTATGTTGTGGCCATCACAAAACTTTCTCTATATAAATCATATCAATTAAATCATTTAAATAGTACATAAAATTACATCCATTTAGCACAAAATCATATCAAAATATGTATGAATTTGAAGTTTGATGAAAATTCGTACATTAGTTCTAGGGATAGAACTATAGCGGAAATTCTGAAAAATGTAGCATAACAGCGCCACCTGTTGAGCGATTTACACCAAAACATAAACAGCACTAATTCATATTAAGCTATACCTGAATCTGAAGTTTCTTGAAAATACATGCATTAGTTCTTGAGATAGGGCTATTGCAGAAATTGCAAAAAAATGCAGCATAGCAGCGCCACCTGTTGAGTGATTTACACCAAAATCTAAAAACACCAATTCATGTCAAGACCTAACTGTATCTGAAGTTTGATGAAAATCCGTGCAATAGTTCTGGAGATTGAACTATTGTGGAAATCGTGAAAAATACTGCATAGCAACGCCACCTGTTGAGCGATTTATACCAAAAACTAAACAGCTCTAACTCATATCCAGGTGAACCTGAAGTTTGTTGAAAATCCAAGCATTAGTTCTTGAGATAGAGCTATTGCGGAAATTACAAAAGATACAGCATAGCAGCTTGTTGAGCGATTTACACCAAAATGTATAGAACATCAATTCATGTCAAGGAGTAACTAAATATGATGTTTGATGAAAATCTGTGCATTAGTTCTGGAGATTGAGCCATTATGAAATCGTAAAAAATGTTGCATAGCAGTGCCACCTCTTGAGCGATTTACACCAAAAACTAATCAGCACCAATTTATGTCAGGGACTAACTGAATATAAATTTTTATTAAATTTCGTGCATTAGTTCTTGAGATAGAGCGTCCACAAAATTTGTGTCACATACAGACAAACATTTTGTAAAAACATGCTTTTCGGAATCTCTGACCGCTAAAACGTGTAAATCCGCCGAAAACCGAAAATTTTCACAAAACCAATGCTTTTTTCTTGTAAAGATAGAAGAAAGTAAAAAAATATAATTTTTATGATTTTATTACAGTATATATAACCTAGAATTTTATGTAACATATTGTTTATATTATACACAAACTTTATCAAAATAAATCTTTATTCATTTGCTTTTTTAATAATTTCATTATTTTAACCTTGAATTGCTACTAATTCTACTTAATTTATTTATAATAATTTTATTTCTGTTTATGAAGTTAAAAGACTTGATGTTAGTTTTAAAAGTCAATCCTCTTATAATATCATATATTAATAATTGAAACTATTTTGACAAAAATTGTCAAGATGTCCCCCCCCCCCCCCCAAAAAAAAATAAAAATAAAAATAAATAAATAAAATAAATCTAGGATTAGTCAGAAAAATATGGCACTTATGTTTATTTTGGCAGGATATTGAAGAATCTGTCTAAATATGTATCTCATGAATCTTTGGAATGTAGGGGAAGGGGCGTCCACTATCAATAATGGAATTTACGAGTTGATTGAATATTAATAAAGTTTATCACTCTCCAGATCATCTTTATGCTAGATTATTTCTTTATATGTTTATGTATCTTCAAAATGCATGCATATAAAAAAAAAAAAAACTAAGAAAAAAATTTTTTTCTCAAGTTTTTCAAAAAACATCTATTTTATTTATTTTTATTTATTTATTTATTTTTTTTTTGGAGAAAAGATTGACTAATAAAAAGCTCATAAAACATATTTAACAAAATAGGGTGGTACATCTAAAAAATATACATATATATTTTTTAATTCCTATATGAAATGTCAATTTTATATGGATATTCAAAAAATCTCAAAGAAAAACTTTTTTCTCAAGTTTTTCAAAAAACACCTCTTTAATTTATTTTTATTGAGAAAAGATTGACTAATAAAGAGCTCATAAAAAAATATTTAGCAAAATAAAATGGGTGGCATATCTAAAAATATTTTTGTAAATTTCATATATGAAATGTCAATTTTATATGGGTATTTAAAAGTTCAAAAATTAAAAAAATATATTTGTTCTAAAAAGAAAATAAAAATTGGTATTACTTTATGAAATAAATAATATAAAGAAATTTCCACCAAAAATTTTAACCATTTTAATTATTTGGTAAAGAGTTATGAAGTTTTTTGTAGAACCATACAGAAAATCAACACTTTATACCAAGTTTCGTCAAAATCTGAGATGGTGGGTGACATTTCGTAAAATTGGTGGATGATTTGACATGACATGGAATGACCCTGTTGTTTTTGTGCGAGCACTAGCATATTGCTTAACAATTTCTGAATCTGGGAACATCGCTCTAAATAGATGGTCTGCATGGTCAGCTGCACTTAGTAGCACATTATGATTAATAAGAAATGATGAAAAGAGCATTTCTGATTTGGTTATATTTAAGGATAAATCGCTTTCAACAGAAAAGTGTCTGGCTATTTTTTTTACTACCGTTTTCCGTTCACTAAACTGCTGATGTCTGCCTGACCTTATATGACGTGAGCAATCAAACTTTCCACCATGATTTACATGACAACTACTGTTGCAAATTGTGCAGAATACTTCATAAGGTGAATTATCCAAAGGATGCAAACGAAGCCACTTTGCAGAATGTTCTGATTGAAATTTTTTATCAAAATTGTTTTCTTATTCTGCTGATCATTGTCACTCAGATTGAAAAACAAAGAAAAAATAATAAACAGGATTTACAATTTCAAATGATATCACATTAAAAATAGAATAAAACTTCTGAAGATATAACAAAATGTAAGCAACAAGTCAACTATAGTAGAATATTGTCTTTAGTGCTATCTAATACAAACAGTAAAAAAAAAAAAAATGCGATGTTTAGAAGTTTAAAAAAAAAACTGCAGTAGATTATCAGTATTTAACCATACAATGATACATACACCTGCTTCGTTTTATGGGTGACTTATAGTTAGGTGTAACGTTATTTTTTAGTGTTGACACTTTAATTGTTGCCTGAAAGAAATAGCATATCAGGGGCTAATGGCCAGAATTTTGTAAAAAAAAAAGTTGATAATGTAGAAGTAGTTATATATATTTTTTTTCTTACATAAACCTGTGTTCTTGCAACAGTTACTTATTCTATTTTTTTCTTTCAATGAAAATTACTTTGTTTTCCCTCTTCTCCGATATATATATATTGCATACTGGTTTCCTATGTTCATTTCTAAATCATCTTTAGAACTTTACCAATTTCTTCATATATTTGTGATTTCAAATTTATTATATATATATATATATATATAATTTTTTTTTTTTTTTTTTTTGCAAAGGAAAAAAAATCAAACTTTAAATGTGAATTGTAGCAAACAAACAGGAAACTACAGCAATAAATACATGGTATTTACCACAAAATGTAGCATTTGAAGATAATGAATGATTGACTTGAATGAAACAATGAATGATCAATTTAAAGAATGATCACAATAATAATTTTTTTGATAGCCTACTTCTTTTTTTTTTTTTGGGGGGGGGGGGGGGGGGCAATGGGTGGAACACAAAGAAAGTAAAAAAAAAGAAAGAAAAAGGGTGATGATTGGAGGCAATTCTATTCTTTCTCCACGCTTATAGACAGATACGTTGAAATTTCAAATGATCATAATACACTCCATCATATAAAGTTTATTCGGTTTGTTTACAATAGATTTTGTGATCTGGGGATCAATACAAGAAATATTATATAATTTTTTGAATCGAGATTTTATCTGAGTAAATAATGTTGAAAATACACTACTGGCAATTTTTTTAGATTAGCGCTTGGCATTTTTGGCACAACTTCCACACACAGACAAATAAGCACTATTTTGATATCTATTACCTTGAACCTATAATATAAACCATAAAATCAAAATAAATGAATGTTTAACAAAAATCAATATGATAAAGTAAGTGAATGAGAAGTTTACCCTTTCTCCAATGCGTTCATCTTTTGATAGAGCAACAATGGCTTTGATATCGTCATCTGTTAGACCTTGAGAAACAATTTTATCTTTTTTGACAATGTGATTTGCAATAATTACAGTGGCGAAGACAGGAAAACCATTTAATGTGTTTAAAGAGCCATCATAGTTGTGGGAATAAATACCAGTTACTTCCTGTAAAATAGAAATTATAAATACGACATGAACTATTAGTTCTTTTAAATTTTCATTTCAATTATTTATTTACTTGTCATAATTTAATTCATAAAATATTAAATCATACCCATTTTTACTGCAAGTAATTTAATATTATGAATTAAATATATTTAACAGAAATAATAAAGACTAAAAAAATAATATACCATTTCCACTGAAAGATTTGAGAATCGAAATATACATTAGACTTATTACTGAAACATTTTTCCTAAAATAAAATTTTATTTGAATCTTTTTATAATTTTGTAAATAAGCAGGATATTTTAAACAATATTTTCTATTTAAAACGAAAATAAAAAAAATCTCTTATACAAAATTAATTGTTTGATAAGACCTAATAAAATAGTAATTTTGATAGTAATAAAACCTATTAAAACAAAATTGATAAAGACAGAAAAAAAATTCCTCATAAACGGACTTCTGTTTTAGAAGCTTATAACTTTATTGTATTGATTTTATTCGGCTATGAAATTTTCTCATTCAAGGTAGAATTTCAATATATAGGTTTTGTTTTCGAAGATTCTACTGTATTTATTTAACTTCATTTGGTAATGTATTTTTAAGTTTTGTGATCAGAAATTTCTGCCTTTATGTAGCTACATTTCATGTAATTTCACAAAAACAGGATAATAAAAAAAAGGATAAGTATGAATATGACTCTTACACCGAGTGTTCCATATTGTCAAGTTACATTATAACCATAAGGCTTAGTAAGTCCCTACTTTCTCGACAAACATACAAAAAATTCCTTTACAATATGTTAATTTGGTGCCGGTCCCGGTTATGGAAATTCATGAATTTGTCATGTAATTAATCGACATAGAAGCATAAGTGTTTTTCCAATTTTCCCTTTACATGTGCTATGAGATCTTCCCTTTGTGTCAAATTTCAGGGTTCTAGCTCGACCAGAAATACCCTATAGATTTTAAAAACCTGTAGGGTGCTTTTGATTGACCTAGCCTTGAAATCTGGAACGAAGAAAAATCTTATAGCACCTGTAAAAGACAAATTCCGAAAAGGATTAATTTATACTTCTACTAGCTGATCCACCCGGTGTTTCTCGGGATCAAAATATTAACCTTAAAAATATAAAATCATACAAATTTAAAATTCATTTAACTCGATTTTGTAAGAATTTATATTTTTAAATGAAAAAAAAATATAAATTCATGAGTATCATGTAATAAAACAACATAGATTTATAAATTAATCATTTTTGGATTTCTTCTTTTACATGTGCTAAGGCTAAGTTTCAAGGTCCTAGCTCAAGCGGAAGTACCCTATAAGTTTTACTCTTGAAACTTGTAGTGTACTTCAAGTACCTTGAAATTTGGCACAAAGGAAGGAAAAAATCCAAAAATCATTAATTTATAATTTTATGTTAGTGTGATTTGCCATAATCAGTTTCTAAAAACGTTGTTTAAAGACATGACGTTTTATAAGTTAGAAGCTCAAAATTTTTACACAACAATGGGAAAATGAACCTTATTATTTGGTATGAATTTCAACTTGATACCCTCAGTCCTTCCTGAGAAAAACAGTTCTGACAGAAAAATGAACAAAAAATCGAGACAAAGGATTTCATTTTTTCCCTTTGAGGTACAGAAACCTAAATATAAACAGTTTAATCTTTATGTTTTTGTAAATATTATTTAAACCTGTATGAAATAAGTACAGTTTACAAAGAAAGGTTTAATTTAATTAAAGACTTTTTCAAATTTCGTGGTCCATCAATTTTTGAATCTATGTCTATTGAGCAGTTTAAGAATAAAGTTGTGCAAGGTTCCTTCATTTAAAAATTAATTCATATTCCGTTTACCACTGCAATTCAGCATTGCTGATTTTTAAAGCATGATTAAATTTAAAAGAAAAATATAATAAAAGAAAAGTCATTTTCTTTCATTTAAATAAAATGAAAACAGTCCCTTCAAAATAGTATGATTTCTCTCTGCTATATCTATAGTGTGTGGCCGTGGATCGCCGTAGTGGTTGTCTGAAAATTAAAATGAATTGGCAACCAATGAAAATATTAAGAATTAAAGTTAAATATACAAAATAATTAATTTAGAAAATGTTGCCTTTGAAATATTCAATGACGGAAGCTGAAAAATAAAAAAGTGTAAAATAACTCACCCGGAGATTGAAGGTACAGTTGACACATATTTTATTGAAATATTTTATATGCACTGCATGCATAATAATTTGAATGACTATTATTGGTAGAAAATTAAAATTTTCCTGGCCAGGAATACGACATATTTGTGTGAAGAGGAAAATACATTTACATGATATTGCACTATGTAAACAATCCTTCAAAATTGCTGAAATTGATGCAAACCTGAGAGTTCACTATATAAACTAATTTTATACTGTCCGAAGTATTATGTCCATAGTCCAGATTGAAGGTCCTGTATTTAGGAATATATTGGTAGATGAGAGTTTGAAGATAAACTGGAGATTGTATATTTTTTACTATTGAAGATTTATGACGATAAGCAATAACTGTAAAATTGATGAAGGCACAAAGGATCACAGTGTTGAAATAGTCATCACAATAGGTTAGATGCAGACCCGTACTGAAGTTGTCGGAGATAAACTGGAGATTATATTTTTTACTATTGAAGATTCAAGACGATAAGCAGTAACTGTAGAATTGATGATGGCACATTATCGGTGGAGCTCAGCTCGACATGGCAGATGTTTTACGAACGGGAAAGGACACTCAGTTATTAAGCAAATCCTTTGAGGGCTATTAATAATCTCAAAGAAATGAATACATTAAAGTAGAATTGATGATGAAGTTTCAGCTGCTGGGAGTACAGAAAATTGGCATGGGAGAGCTTACAGTTCATAAAATTGAAAAGAAAAGAACATTTCTTTGTCTGGCTCCAAAAACTAAAAAATGGCTTCCAAAATGCAGTAATGCTACTTCTTCCTGAAAAATTCTTAGTCTGGGGCTAGAGCCCCAAACATACGTGTGTCCTCCTCCTTACATTGTTGACAAGTCCCAGAGACGAAGCGCACATGGCCCCCCAAAAGATCGTTGGGCCGACGCTGAACTCAAATTCGCCAATCAGCGACCGGCACGTGCACATCTGAGTCATCACGATAGCGATTTTCATCGCAATCGAAATATCGATAACGATTTGTATCGTAATCGAAGTTGCATTCCCCCTGCATTCCTGAGTACCGGCGATATCACGCCGTGATACCAAAACAAGATGGAGGATAGAGTGACGTCACGACGTCCTTTTCTGCGAGGAAGAAAGATAAAAAATGTCTAACTGCGTCGGGGAAAAAAAATGGATTGCGCGTCTTTTAAAACTGACAGAAGTGATTAAATTTTGTAATGCGGATATCTCGCTAAATTACGGTTTAAAATTAATGAAATTTTGGCAATCGCTTAGAAATAAATAGTAGCATCCAATAAAAATTGTTTTGGAATAAAATAATTAATATTAAATAACTTTTTAAATTTATATTTTCGGAAGTTAGCGATTGTAAGAAAAGCATTGTAAGTTACTTTAACGAACGATATGCCTTAATGTTTATATTTTAAAAGATCCGTACACTATTAGAATTATATTTAATTGCATATTATAATATTTATTACTTTGAATAATTATTAATTATAGGATTATTAACGGAATATAAATTATTTAGAATGCTTTTTATTTATTTACTTAATACGTTTTTAATTTACTTAATACGTTTTTAAAGTTGTTTTTGAACTTAAATATTTAAATTTAAATAGAGAAATAATGCAGACGATAAATTAATAATCTGAAATTTGAAAATGTAACATTTACCTGCAGCCCATAGAAAAAAAAAATTATGAAAAAAAAAGTTTGAGATACTGGGATCTCAATAATGCATAACTGAATGCACGAACAAACTAAACGTTCAAGTGACGCACTCAAACGATTGGAAAATCTTCAGAGATGCACTTCTCTGTAAGTAATCCAATAAAAAAAAATCAAACAATTACAATACACTAAACAAATGCAAAACAAAAATGAATATAGAAATAATACTGAATACAATACACTAAATATGTTGAAACAGATGCACAACAATACATAGAACATACAAACACTTCTCTGGGTGAGTGAAAGATTAATAAAATCCTACTACTTAATTGAAACGTAAATATCCATGTGAACACCATTACAATTCTTATTGCAATATAAACAAACGAATGATAGAGATATACTATATACATAACTGAGTTGAAATTGCACATTGTAAAAAAAATATGAGTTATTGCACATGATTAAAATTGCTATACTTTATGTACAATGGAACTGAGCAAGAGTCAATGACATATAGCAGGACACTACTGAAGTAATGATGTGATTGTGAGACAAACATACATTTTAAAAATATAACAATATAAGTGTGTAAATATAATGCAATTGAAATTTAAGAGAAGACATCACTTAAGAATTGCACAAGTGTCGAAAAGAAAAGGAATAATTCCAACCTGTTGACAACCATACATGGAAGTCATCGACAGAATTTCACACAAATTTTCAAAATTCTCCAAATTATAGCAGAGACCATACCGTGAGGGAATGTCGGAAGGGCAGAATTTGTGCTAAATTTTACACCCCAAACTAAGCCGAGTTGACCCTCTGTGTGTAATGGTCCAGAATTTAAAGAAAATTGAAATTTTTTTTAGAAAAGCTTAGAGCAGAAACTCCATCTTTTATATAGAATTTAAAATCTCTTCTAGAACCATAAGGCATGCGCATTGTAGAGATTATCAAAATAACATTTATGAAATCAATTTAATTTAATTTCTTTCTTTCTTTTTGTCTCAATATTTAATTAAACTTAATAGATTGATATTCTTTAAAGAAAATTAGTAATTAGGATCCTAAATTAAAATTATAAAAATAATGTCACATCAAGTTACAAAACAGCAGTAAAGTGTAAGGTTAAAAGCCAAAATAAAGTTCAATCCTTTATAAAAGAATACTGAAAGGTCAAATATGACTTGTGACAACTAAGTAAGATTTATATTGAAATAGGTAGTTATGGAAAAAAGTTAAATTAAAGAATTATACTATAAATGAATTAAGTCGTAAAGAATATTAAAAGATACTTCTCAAAACATAACGAGTTAGCTAGACACATATGCATTGAGTAGATATTCATATTACAAAGATAAATGTTTGTAAATAAAATTTTAATCAACAGGAAATTCAGTTAATGTTTATGAAAAGAGCCGTTAACAATTTTCAACTTCTTTCAAATGTCACCCAAACACAGCTCGGACAACTCATACTTGTAGTATTTGTGATCACAGTACAGAACCATTTATAATAATTTAAAACCAATAATCAAAGTTTTAAAAAACAAAATTTATAGCAATACTCTGAAAACAAAATTCCTTGTTTCCTCTGCATAAAAATCAAAATGCCCAATATATAACTAAATATGCTTCCATTTCAAATCTTAGTTGTTGGAATCAAGTTATATCATGCATGTTGTAATGTTTAAAGCAATATACATATCAAATTGGCACTGTATGGATCATTTTTCTGAAATAAGTCGATTGGAAATATCATTCTGGATACTTTTCCGGTTAACTGGTTTCTGGATAAATGGTTCCATACTGTATTTAAATGCGATTTGATTTGTAGACAAATTTAAACACATAATTCTGCTTTCTTATTATTCTTATTTCTTATAGTGGGAAAACCTTAAGAGACTAGTAAGGAGTTAATATCATAATATGTGGCTAGGAAGTAAAAAAATCATAATTTAAAAATCTGATTTTTTTAAATTTAAATCAGATTTTTTTTTTTATTTAAATCGGATTTTTATGATTTTTTCCCCAGCGTTCAAATATTGAATAGCTACCAAGAGTTTTAGGTTTCCAAAACAATTAAACCACTAATTGCTAACATAATCTATGTTTTTACACTTTAATTAATAAAATTATAATTATTAGTTAGTAATTACAGAAATTATAAAAACTGCAAATTAGTAGTTTCATTAGGTAGTATCATATAATAATGTTATATGCATTAATATTGTAATAATTATGTAAAACTTTATAAATGCTAGTGATATTTAACATTTATTAAAATTATTAACTGCATTTTATATTAAATAGTTAACACTACTTCAAATTAATAATTATTAAACTATTAACTCTCTAATTAAGAACATATACATTTTTAAGCCTTAATTATTAAAATAATAATAATGTAGTATTCATTTTAGAAAGAAAAAGGGACAAGGTGCTAGTTCAAAAAAAAAAGGGGGGGGGGGGAGGTACTATTTAATGAAGAAATATATTAGTAATGATATAAGTAAAAATAATAATAATGTTTAGTATGATAAATAAAGTGTCCTTAATTTTTAATAATTTTATGAATAACAAATTGAAAAATACAATTAAATAACATATTTTAATAATATCCTGTATTTTCTAAAGAAATAAAGTTCTATATTTTTGCAAGATCTTGGCCACATGAATTTAGAAATACTGTTGAATGGGGAAGTTTTTACAAGAAATCTCTTGCTACAACTACAGGTGAATTTCAACTTTTTTTTTTCTTTTTTTTTTTTTTTTTAAGGCACAGTGTGGCGCCATTAAAAAAAGTCCTAGAAGAAATAATATAATTACAGGATTAATAAAAACTGCAAATAAGTAATTTCATTAGTTAGTAACACAAATAACAAAACTAACAATTATTTGCAGCTTGTTTTGCATTTTTATTTAGGAAAATTACTGTAAACCACCAAAATCTAAACTTACACACATATATGGATATGATAACCAAAAGAATTAGGAAAATGAGTTAAACCCATTCATATAGGATAAATCTAAGTTAGCCACTTATATCTGAAATCCTCAAAATATTTAAGTAACAGCATTATTACCTCTCAGTGTGGATTATTAGCTTTCAATGGTTCTTTTTTTTTTTTTTTAAGAAAAATTTTGCTGAATTTTCAATTTTTAATTATTATTTTTTATTTAGTATATATGAGTTTCCAAAGTTAAAAACATTTATTCAACCTACACCGAAGAAGCTCTTGCTGAGCTTAGCATTTTTATAACAATTATTTCTTTTTCTCTTATGCATTCATTTACAATTTTGCTTCGAAAAGATGTCATTCTTTCATTCTTCTTTAACTTGAGATTGCTAATAATTACTATTTATTCTTTTACTTGTAGAAATGTATTACACTTGCTATGTGTAATTTATGACATTGCAAATTATATTAGATTTAAATATCATTTTTAAATGAAACTGCTTTAATTTGGATAAAAACTTAAAAACAGTGCTTTTTATAAACTTAACTGTTTTTAATTTTTTATAATACTCATGAATTAAGCTTAGAAACAATTAATTAAAGTTCTTTTTTTGTTTATTCATAAGTCAAAATACCTGTAGAAACTTTCAAATTATGTTTATGTTAGATTTTAATACTTTTTTGACATTTTAAACATTTAGAAAATTTTTGATTTAAATCAATGATTTTTTTTAAAAAATTGGTTGATTAAAATCATGATTTTAATCGCTGATTTAAATCAACTGATTAAAATCGTTGACACCCTATATGTGGCAGACATAATTTTCATCATGTACATTAAATGCTGCTTAATGGAATAATCTCGAAAATACAAGTTTGGATAACAGTAAGTGATTTAGGAAAATATTTGATAATATTTAGCATTCCAGTCACCTCTGTGAAATCTGCAAATGTTTTATTAGCTATGCTACATATAGGAATGTAAATAAATTCCAGTTAACAGTTAAGCTCATAGATGAAGTTAAAAGTCATGTTTTTTTTTTTCATGAAATATCAATTTTTCAACGAAATAAAATGTGATTTAGGAAAATTCATATATTTTGTAGCCTGCATTTGAAAATAATAATTTGAAGTAAAAAGAACAACCAAATCGAAATAGCAATTTTTATTTTAAATAGGCATTTAGACATGGTCGGTTGGTTGAAAGACAATGAGACCCCAAACTGTGTTTCTTTGGACAATTTTTTTTTTAAATAAAAAATCCTACAAAATCAAGGGAGCACACTACGGAAAACAGTGGAACCCCCAGCATTAGAATCAGTTAGAAAGATTTTTCTTTAAATATATAAAATTATTTATTTTAGATAAATTTAAGGTTATTATCATGGCCTTGGACAATGTCGGGTGGCTCAGCTCGTTATTAAATAAACCCTTACATGCAGTACCCATAGCCTTTGGCACTCAACATAGATTAAGCACTATATAATTAAATGATTCTAAGACCACGTATATAAAGCTGAAAAATAAATAAATGAAAGATGAACTATGAATATTGAAATAATTTGGTTTAATTTTTTAATTGAAATTTTTATACTCAAAAAGTCATAAAATGAATCCATACAATAAATTGTCTATATTTAACAAAAATTCTTAAAGTAAAATTTAATGTCAAAGAAATGCTTACAACTTCATCACCCGGCTTACAAACATCACATAAGTCTCCAAGTAATATGACATCTTTTGATCGAGGTAAACGGCCAGCATCTACCTTGCCAGGACTTTCTTGTACAGTTATTCTTTGATAATTTTTGTAGACAGTCTAAAAATAAACAGAATTAATGAAGTTAGAAATGATATTAATAACTGAAGATGAAAATATATAGACCTTCTTTTAACCTTTTCAGGGTGGATGTTTAAATATCGGCAAAAAGGCACCTTAAAAGTCTGTAATGATTTAAAAATTTACAAAGTACTTTTTTTCACCACAGTTATTGATAACCTGTGATTTGGAGAGACATTATTAACAATGAATGTGACGAAAACAAGCACTTTCTAGGTTTTAAGGTAGATTTGTGTCTTAAGGGGTGACTAACGTCGATACTCAAAGCACCTGATCTCAAAAGATTAAGGATACAACAGATAATAAGCGAATATATTGCATCCAGTCAATATGCCAGGTAATTATTTAACTTTGCTAAGATTATCAAAAGAAAGAAACATTTGAGAAACAGAATTAATTTAGCATTTTTAATTAAATACATTTACAAAAAATTTGAAACAATAAATATAAAAAATTATGGATTTCCATTAATAACACTGCAGTTTACGAGTGGGACTATACACATGCTGTGACATCACAAGTAAAACAAAATATTTTTACCCAAGTAATAACAAGTATATTTTTCTTTTACTTTTATTACAAAAGCTTGAGGTAAAAAAATGGAGGTTACACATTGGGGAAATAGTTACCAACATTCACTGTCTACATTAACCCTCCGAGTGTCTTGCAAAAGGGTAAAATTGTAATGTTGTTTTCTTTGCATTGTGTTTTAAATGCTAAGAAAATATGATTATTTCAACATTATATAAAAAAACTCAATTACAAGTATGAATGTAATCCTTGAGAGTATTAATCATTCTTCAGTGCATTTAAAATGCATTAAATCTATAGAATTATATTATCTTAAATATTGATTGTATTGCTGTGAAACCTGGAGCTTAGTAAACGGAATATTACGCCCCAAACACTTAGAGGGTTAAAGAAATCTTATCGGATCTTTAAAAAGCATTTTCAAGACACCAGACATTAGAAATTTTTTAAAGAATAAAGTATTTTAACTTAGTAAGGTAACATGGAAAGAAATTTCTTGTATGATAAAAAGTTAAAGAAAAAAAGATAAGCTCTGTTTTCTTAAGTGAAAAAAAAAAAAAAAAAAAAAAAAAATGTATCACTACAAAAGCAGAAGTCAGGAGCAAGCAAGAGTTTTAAACACCTTTCAGGAGTCGAATATTAGCATTTCAGGAGTTGTACAAATTTTTTTTTCAAGTTATACTATTTAATATTTTTTATAAACATTCAAATCTTACAACAATTGACCTAATCCATTCAACATTAATTGAAATAAAGGTTACATAATTTACTTTTACCATATAACCAATGTAAAAATAAAATGAATTAAAATTTTGTTATCAGTGCAGAACAAAAAATTTAGGATTTATATAATTGTGTGAGGTTTTTACAGATTGAGAAAATTTGTGATTTTTATGAACACTGATTGAGGAATTTTAAAGTATTTTTCGGCAATCAATTAACGAAACCTGCTATTTCTTTTTCACAACTGATTGACAAAGTTAAACTTTTCTTCCGCGTCAAACTGGCAAAATTCGATTTTTATTGCAACAAATTGACAAAATTTGCAATTTTTTTCAATGACAGATCAACAAAATTTGAGATTTTTTTTCCTTCATATAATTGATGGAATTTGTGGGTTTTTTATGCTAGCAATTTTTATTTTATGTTGTGTTGACGAAATTTGAGATTTTATTCTGCAACTGATTGGTGAAATCTGCGATTATTTTTCGCAACCAATTCGTACGTTCTTTTTTTTCCTGCAGTTAACCGACAAAATTTGTGTTTTTTTCAGCAAAAAAAAAAAAAAAATGTGTATGTGTGTACATATATATATGAAAACCGCAAATGCATTTTATTCTAACAAAAAAGGAGAGATAACAAGACAGGACTGGAACACACTCTGCTTTTCCATTCCTTAAGTGAAATGACTTCTGAAAAGAAGCATGCATACGAGCAGCAATGGGTTTTGAGTTTATAGTTTGGCAATGTATATAGGCCAAAATTTCACTGGTAAGTCACTTTTTAAGAATATAGTCTTTTAATTATTTCAATAAAGAGAAAAAAAAATAAGCATATAAAATTCTTAAATATATTACCTGTTCCATATTTATTTGGAAAGGTCCATTGCTTTGACACTCTGGGCAGGTACCAGGTTTAATTTCATTGTCGTAAGATTGAACATAGGGACCTAATACGTAGTTACATTTAACACAATCATATTTTACAAGAGATAGCTGTGGAAGAACACCAGTAGCACATGTTACAACACCACCAGTCCTTATCAACTGATTAAGATGAAGCTGTCTACAAATACAAAATTTAAAACAATTTAAGATTGAAACTTACAAACACAAAGTAAATTTTAATTTCAATTTTACTTCTTTTAACTTGCAAACACTTGTAACTTTGTACATTGCAGCGATTTTCAAACTTAGATTACTATAACTTTAGTAACAAAAATGGAAGAAATAAAGCACTTAAATTTTTTTTCTTACCTCAGACTCCTGATATTTTCCATCAAAGGCAAATCTGTAATACAAACATGGATTTCTGAGGTAATTTTTTCATAATTAGGATAGATGGACAAAACAACATCTTTGGCAGCTTCATCAAATATTTTCAATACTTCTGCCGGAGCTTCGGGAAGGAAAAAGGCCAAAACTTGTTCTTCAGCAGCAAGAATATTATAATCAACTTCAAAACTCTGTCGATTATCTAAAAATTTAAAATCCCAAAATAATCATTGTTTGCATACATTTTATGAATATGAGGACATTAAAGAGTATACACATATACACACAAAATAATATATTAAAAAAATTTTCTCCAATTGTCCTCTATTCTGTTCTATGCTGTGTAACTCATAAAAGCGTGAAAAGCTATTTTTTTTCTTTCATTTTTATAAGCAAGCATTATCAATATTGAACCTTTCTTATTAATTATTTAAAGAGTGATACAACAAATATTTTTAAAACAATACTTTATAAAAAGTCATATTTGACACTATTTCCGAGTTTAATATTTAAGCACATAAAATGTTTTGTTCACAATTAGGTGAAGTTTGATAAGGTATTAAGAGACACAATCAATTTGAGAAAATGAGTTGCAGGGATGCCGCGGACGCGCTATAGCGCGTAAATTACGCAAAAAATCGGAGACGGGACGCAAAAAAATAGCTCTTACACGTCCCGTGGGACGCGTAATTTCGTCAAAAAATCGCGAAAAAAGCCGATTTTCGTCAAAGAATCGCGAAAAAAGCGCAAATCTCATCAAAATGTCGCGCAACAACAGCGATTTTCGTAAAAGGGCCGCGAAAAAATAGCGTATTTCGTCAAAGGATCGCGAAAAAAAGCGAATTTCGTCAAAAAATCGCGGAAATAAGCGCAAATTTCATCAAAATATTGCGAAAAAACGCGATTTTCGTAAAAGGGCCACGACAAATTAGCGTATTTCGTTAAAAGATCGCGAAAAAAATAGCTAATTTCGTCAAAAAATCACGGAAAAAAGCCGAATTTTGTCAAAGGATCGCGAAAAAAACGCAAATCTCATCAAAATATCGCGCAAAAACAGCGATTTTCGTAAAAGGGCCGCGAAAAAATAGCGTATTTCGTCAAAGGATCGCGAAAAAAAAGCGAATTTCGTCAAAAAATCGCGGAAAAAAACCGATTTTTGTCAAAGGATCGCGAAAAAAAGCACAAATTTCATCAAAATATCGCGGAAAAAAACGATTTTCGTCAAAGGATCGCGAAAAAATATCGTATTTCGTCAGAGGATCCCCCTAAAATAGCGAATGTCGCCAAAAGATCGCGAAAAAAACACAAATTTCATCAAAATATAGCGAAAAAACGCTATTACCGTAAAAGGACTGCGACAAAACAGTGTATTTCGTCAAAAGATCGTGAAAAAATAGCGAATTTCGTCAAAAAATCTCGGAATAAAGCCGAATTTTGTCAAAGTATCGCAGAAAAAACACGATTTTCGTGACAGGCTCGCGAAAAAATAGCGAATTTCGTCAAAGTAACGCGGAAAATACGTGAATTTAGTCAAAGCACCAAAAAAGATGTGCAAACTAAACTTATAGGTAGAAAATTCATAAAATGGGATTTAAATTTTTTTTTTTTTTATGAGATTCTTAAAAATACAGAATGATTTCAGTGTACTTTGATAATGTATTCAGTAGGTGGACTAATGAAAAATACCCCCCCCCCCCACCCCTTCTTCTTAATTCATTGAAATGTCTCCCACCTTCAGAACATTTAGGATTTGATGTTTATTAATGATTTAGATGTAAATTTCCCTTCCAAGGAAAATATCTGATTCCAACATCTGATCTATGCTGACAAATAATTCAGTGGGAAGTATAATGAAAGCACCCATTCCTTCAACAAAAAGTACACCTTTACTTAACATAAGTATTCTTTAAAACACCAAATATGTACTGTAAAATAAGTATTCTTTTCAGCAAAAATATCTTTTTCAATAAACCTGTCTTGCCCCTCTTTAAAAGAAATGCGAACATTAGTGATACTTGTTAGTGGAACTTGGTATCTTCTACTCTCAAATAAACATTATTTTACAATTAAAATTGTATCTTGCATTTTTACTTTTAAAAAAGTAAAGAAAATTTCTCTTAATATTTTTTAAAAATATCTTATTTGAGTGCAAATAATACTGGTTTTAATTCATTATTTAATTATTATTAAAACAATAATTAATGCATTTCATTTATCTTTTCCAAATAAACAAGTTTCATTTATTCCTTTAAAATATAAATTATTATTGATGGGGACCCGCTTTTGTAAAAAAGGGACCCAGATTTTTGGAAATCCTGGGTCCCAGGGACCCAGGTTTTTTCAAGTACAGCGGCATCACTGAGTTGTGAAGTTCAAAATATCTATTTGCTTTTAATTGTCTAATGTCTCCTTTATCAATCAAAATCTCTATGAGTATTAGATTTTTTTCACATATATAGTAATTTAACAGATGGTAGAGGTTAGAGGACCATTGATAATCTTCAATAGATTAACTTTTTTTTTTTTTGGTCACATACCACCTTTATCACCTGAGCTCTTCAACTAAATTTAAACGTGAATGATTTTTCAGGTAAAGCTCAATTTTCTTTTTGTGACATTAAGTAAAAATTTTTGCTCAACACATACAAATCAAAAATGCAGATTTTTGAATGAATTAACACCTTTACTTACACATTATAGCAGGGCTCCCAACACATTTTAGTCCTCAAAAAAGGGGGAAAGGGGACCATTTTTTATTTAAAAAGGGGACTTTGGGAGACCATTTTTATTTAAAAAGGGAACTTTGGGGGACCATTTTTATTTAAAAAGGGAACTTTGGGGGACCATTTTTATTTAAAAAGAGGACATTGGGGGGCCATTTTTATTAAAAAAAGGAGACTAGAAAAGGTTCATGAGTAAAAACATTGCACCAATTTTCCTAAATATGCAAGCAAATTTTTAAAATTACTTCAGAAAATATGTTAGATGGTTATCTTTATAAGATGTCATTAAACAATGTACACTGTTTTATAGAAACACATTTAAATATCCTACTGCAAGAATATAAAAAAGTATTCAATATTTCGGCATTCACCTTGATATTTCTCTTTATAGGTAAAAAATAACAGTGATCAGTGAATAAAAAGAGCACAGCATAATAATGATTCCTGTTGAATATTAAAATTTAAAATTAGATTAATACATATATTTATTTTCCTCAAACATAAAATTTAGTTTCTTTCTACACAACAGAAGCTAGGATAAGCTATAATGTTCATCAGAAAACGTTATAGTATGGCAAAGCCCCGTGGGGAGTGATCAAAACCAATATTGAATCATCAGTTATTCATAATCATCCTACGTATCAAATCTGATGAAATTTGATCTCATACATGCCGCAATCTGGCTTTCACAGAAGTCATTAAAATTGCAATCCAGTAGTGCCTGCCACCTGTCATGAAATACACCAAAATCTAATCAGTACCAATTTATGTCAAGGATTAAATGAATGTGAAGTTTGATGGAATTTTACCCTAACAATGCCAAGGTATAATTATCATGTAAATTGTGAAAAATGTAACATAGCAATGCCACCTGTTGGCTCGTATACACCAAAACCTAATCAGCACCTATGTGTGCCAAAGTCTAATTAAATATGACATTTGATGAAATTCTATGCTTTAGTTTTGAGATAGAGATAGAATAGCTACAAATTTTGTATCATAAATAGAGAGAGATTTTTAAAAATAGTCAAATCGTATTCTGGTCAACCTAAAACATATAAATCTATCAAAAAATGGAAATTATTTTCATGATTCCAATACTTTCTCCTGATAAACTAGGTGGCTCTGCCCCCTAAGAGGCACACTCGACAAATACCGTTCAGACACTGCAGATTCAAAAAACACGCTAATTTGATCCACTTTAAAAAGATTATGGAAAATTTGAATAATAATTAAACAACCAGTGATGATCTCATTGTAAACAGATTTCCATTCATTTCCACTTCACTGGGGGATTTTAAGGTATAACCAGCTGCTGTTCAGACATTTAATGGCTGTTTTCGTGATTGATTAAATAAAATCAGTGGACAGCATTTGAAAATCAGTCTATATAAAATGAACAAATTCTAAATATAATGAGAATAAATAATAATATATAATAATGAGAATTCTGACAATTTCGTATTGTTTCCAAGAACATAAAAAAGGATTTTGTTTTTTATGAGGTAATAAGCAGTTAGCAGGGCCGGCGCAATATTGCACAGGGCTCTGGCAAAGGAGTTAATGGGACCTAAACATATACTGCAATACTGATCTAATAAAATTTATTTTTAAATTGTATACATCATAGAATAATAAATGACGACATGAGTTTCAAAACGCACCTTATCCAGAAAATCAAATCTGGGAAAATCGCAAAAAACCTCTGTGTCCATTGGTTTTCACTGTAGATCAAGATTTTACAAGGGCTGAAATACAAGATAAAACTAGTTTTTTTTTTTTTTTTTTTTTGCAGACTTGTGTTTTTTCAATGCAAGAATAAATTTATTTAGAAAACTCAATTTTTGATAAGGCGAGTTTTGAAACTCACGCCCTCATATAATATAGATAATGAATGTACCAAAATACCACTAATTTCACATTCGATATGCATAATTATTTTCGATTTTGAAAAATCTTCTATAATTTACAATACTTTAAATATTTAATTTTTACATTCACAGTTACTTTCACCAAATCTTTCCCCGAAAATTACACAAACTTTGCCTGTAAGAAATAAAGTTAATACTCACTTTTTTTTATTTTTATTATCATGAAAAAACATTAAAAACAAATGCAGATAAAAAATATACCAAGGAAACGTTATTTCGAATTCTATAGGGCAATCCTGGGCACTCGCCCCGTTTGACCGATGGTTGCACCGGCACTGGGTAATAAATAGTACAAATTTTTTTTATCTTTCTCTTCGATGAAAAGAATATATTTAAGCCAAAAAAAAAAAAAAAATGTTATGATAATTTGGATGTTTAAATATGTATTGTAGCATTGTTTTCAGTTATAAATTACACTATTAAACAATTTTAAATGGTATGAAAAATAAATAAAGAGAAAGGCAGAAATACTTCAATTCTTGATTCAACCGAAAGTTTTCTGTAGAGGTATATCGTCTTGTTTGAAAGAAATTGCATTCCAATAATTTAAAATATGCAAAAAGGCATTTTACTCTATCCATTTCCTTTTAAATGATTCAGTGTTGTGAGCTTTTTAAATTCATTTTTTTTTTTTTTTTTTTTTTAGTTTGAATCTTTTGTCTCCTCCTAATTCAATGCTTCTCTCCATTTGACATCTTTTTTTTTTTTTTTTTTTTTTTTGGCAGCACACAAAGGTCTGTCTTTGAAGACTGGTCAAGCAGTAGCTTAACATGGTAACTTTTGTGTTCTGCGATTTTTTAATTTTTAGGATTTTAATGAGATTTCTTAATGAGTTTCTTAAAATGTGTCCGTATTCAAAGGTCATTTTTTAACATTCGTGGAAGAATTCCAGATACAACACTTTAGTCCACTGTAACAAATTTCGCCCTCTACGATTTTTGAGCTTTTAGCAATTTTTAGAATTCTTTTGATTTTGCGGAGATTTTTCTCAGTCACTGAAAAGGGGACTAGGGGGACCAAAATGCATAAAAGGGGACTAAAGGGGACTTTGGGGGGAAAAGGGGACCATTTGGGAGCCCTGTTATAGCAATTTTCTGGTTAAATTCGACATATAATTAGTTTGTCATTTTACAATCTAAAAAGCTTTATTGCTTCAAAGGAATTTCATAATAGTTATTATAATATGAACCAAATATATAGATTACCAGAAATGAAAAAAATTGAGTTAGGTATAAAGAGTTTGACGTCAAAATAAAACTATAATATCATTAAATAAAATATAATATATGGTCTTTCTTATGGCAGATGAATGATCAGAAATTAATAACTGCATTTATGATAAATTAAAAATTACCACTAAAAATTCTGCTAACTTATATGCTTTATTACAGTAAGTGTCATTTCAATGACTCATCTTTGGGAATCAAAATCTGATAAGATTGAATAGCCAATTAAAATATACAGAAAAATCATAGGTAAATGTGGTTAATTCCATTAACCTGTGATCACAAGCAGCCCATTAAAAGCTTGGAGCATTCCAGCATTGATAAATACTGTTTGTGAACGTTCACAACCACTGCAATAGATTGTTCTTGTATTATAAAACATAGCACAGAAGAAAATTTGCAGGCTATAAATTGCAGGGGCAGTTTCGACAGCTATGCTATTACCAATTTCTTGAAAATCACTATTTTGGAATAATTATAACAATTATCTCCACGAAAAAGGTTAAAAAATATATCTATTGAATATGTTTACTTAAAATATTTCATATGCAAAGCCCTGCACAGTAGATATTTTAAATCATAGTAAAATTGATAATGGGAAATTTATACATGTTGAAAAATGAAATCAAGAAATGACAAGACAAGGCTATCTCTCTTAAAAAATTTTGAAAAAAAAAAGTGTAGTTTCCAAAGCAATGTGTAGTATGCAATAGAAGCAGGACAATGTGAAGCAGTTGACAGCTTTGCATTTATTTACAAGAAATTATTTTAAAGAAATGTAAAAACATTTTTTAAACTTACTTTCACACATCTGTCTGATTTTTTCTCGAAATAAACTGTGACCTTTGTCATCGACATAAGTTCTCAGAAAGTTCTTAAAACGATTATAAATTTCTGTTCGTGGACCAATTAACGATACCCATTCTTTTACACTGTGACCTCTCATGTCCTCCAGATTTTCTATACTTTCAATCATCTAATAAAAGTTGAATACATAAAATGTAAGTATAAATAACAAACTTCAAATACACTAGAAAATGTTAAAACATATGTAAATATATATATAATTAACAACCTATATATCATGAAAATATATGCACCTAATAATAGCTATTAACATCCAGTAAGAAGTTTAAAAGAACTCATTTTATTTGTATTTGTCAAATTATGCCTTAAAATTTAAAGTTTTTTTCTTGTACTTTTATCTTAGCCAGGCACAAATCTTGCCAACAGCATTTCCTTTCCTCACCAATAGCATTTTCTTTCCACACCAACAGCTTTTATTTTTCATGTGTGTAATTTAAAAACAAGAAACACTGATTTATTGTTGAAATAAAATGTTTTGGTGGATGGTATTACTTCTTATATTTATTAATTTTTGTATTTTAAATAAAATGAATGAAAGACATGTACTTTGAATATTTTTTAAATAAGAAAATCATTAAAATTTTAAATGTTACTGGCAAAATACATTGTAATTAGTCAGAATCAATAACTAAGATTTTTAACCTCAATGAAGTTATTAAAGAAAATTTTCTATTAAATATGTACATCATAGAACATATCCAAAACTAGCCATCATAACATCAAAACATATTTTAATAGAAACATGAAAATGTTTAATATATTTTCTTTCAATCAAAGTAATGTTGTTCAACAACAATTTTTTTGATTGAGCAATAGTAGGGGAAAAAATGAGCAAATTTTCAGATTTTTTAAAGATAGGGTTTTTAATTAATCACACTTTATAAATAGCTATTTTTGAAGATTAGCTTACATTTAGCTGCAATAATTATCATGTGCATTGTATCTTTTTATTAAAAAATTAATCACATTATATACTCAGTGAAATAAGAAAAATCTTGACTTTCTGCTCTTTTGAAAAATAAGTGTTATTTTTAAAAAATCATATAAAATTGTCTAATCAAAAACACACGATTTGCTTGAAAGGTATTTATTAGACACTAATAAGGCATCAGTTGAGCACATTATATTTTTAAAAAATGGAGTTTTTGAGAAATTGCAATTTAAAAATAGCGATTTTACAAAAATATGAATAATTAAAAATTTAATTGTAAAAGTTATATACATCTAAGCTTAAAATAAAATTTGCTGTGAAACTACCACTAACATTAGAACCGCCAAGGCGGTCATTTTGACAGTTTCAAAACTTTCATTCTATGCCAATTTCGGAACAGATGTTATATACTCCCGTGGCTGCCATCTTGAATTTTTTCGTGGCATGAAAACCCCTTTTGCGCCAAGTAGTAAATGTCGCCAAGCAGCGATTTATGTGCATGTTAGGCTTCACAGGGTTGCCGGAACAAGTCACTTGTCGGGGTTGCCTTTTCGATAAACACCAACAAAAAATCGCCAAGAAATCCAAGATGGCGGCCGCGGGAATATATAACATCTAATCCCCAATTTGTTTCTATTTAGAGTATAACTTTCAGTTTCCGTGACTTTTCCTATAATGCAAAAAGCTATAATATGCCTGTGATAAATTTTCCAGTCAGCCAAAATTTATAAAGTATTGCAGTGCTATACCTAGAACCGCAGAAACGGCCAAAATGACCGCCGTAACTTTTAATGCACATTTTACCTAGTAGATGTCAACACCAGTACATAATCCATACAACCATACTTCAACAAAGGTTACAACATTACTACAGATAACTTCTTTATTTCACTGACCCTTGCAGAAAAGGTGAAGTCACTCAAAACAAGCAATGTTGGGACGGTCAATCACAGACAAAAACAAATTCTACAGGCCATAAAAAATGAAAAAAAGTCTTTGTACAGCAGCTAAATTCTAGCCAAAGATGATATTAACACATTGACAGTTTATCAAGGGAAGAAAAAAAAATTAATTCTAAGTCCCTGACATCCATCAGTTACATTTGAAACAGGTAAAAAACACTAACCAGAAACTGTAAATTTCTATAATTCTACAAAATTTGGCGTTGACGTGCTCGATCAAATGGCACGGAATTATTCTACACAAGCTAGTTATAGACGATGGCCACTACAAGTATTTTATAATGTTCTTGATCTAGCGAGCATCATTTCTTGGATATTATACAAGAAGGTAACTGGAAAAAATATTCCATGGCATGATTTTCTGCTCCAATTAACGTGCGAGCTGCGAGAGTCATATGTGAATTCCATGAAAGCGTCCTTTATATACTTATTACATCCACAGACACTTGTGATCAAGGGGCTAAAAAGAGAAAGCAGTGTCAAAATTCTAGTTGCAAAGGGAATAAAACCAACACAAGTTTGAAGTTTGCAGGAAGCCGACTTGCGGCAAATGCACTGCGAAAGTGGTAAAAAAGATTTCTTGGGAAAACTGTGTGAAAGACAATGCTTAATTTGTTGACATACATACAATACATTTTCAACATTTAGAGAAAGATGTTACTTTTATTTTAGCCATAAAAAATGGTATGTTTTCATTGGAAAAAACAAATGTAAAGAAGTACATGTACTTTTGTTAACCACACATTTTTTATTTAGTTAATTACTATTGACCAGGAATTATTGATAATTCCCATCAGAAATTGATCTGTGCCATTATTTCAAATGTATTAGAAATATTGTATTCCTCAGGGAATAAATTTAAATACTTGTTTTCACCAAGTTTATTCTTGATTTTAGCAATTTCAATTTCGCATGAAAAATATTTTTTACTATAAAAATATCTTTAAAATGAAAAATATAAATAATATATATATATATATCTGAATCTAATATAACATAATAAAACAAAAAAATATAATTAAAATTATGAAATACATATTATCCTATGTGCAATGATAGTATGGAGAATTATATGTTTTGATGCCAATTGAGCGATAAAGGAATGGCGGTGGCTCTATGTCTATTGTTTATGTTGGGTTGCTCGCCACCTGGGCTCTATCTCTGTACAGGGCTCCCAACACATTTTAGTCCTCAAAAAGGGGGAAAGGGGACCATTTTTATTTAAAAAGGAGACTTTGGGGGACCATTTTTTATTTAAAAGGGGGACTTTGGGGGACCATTTTTATTTAAAAGGGGGACTTCGGGGGACCATTTTTATTAAAAAAAGAGACTAAAAAAGAATCATGAGTAAAAGCATTGCACTAATTTTCCTAAATATGCAAGTAAATTTTTAAAATTACCCCAGAAAATATGTTAGAAAGTTATCTTTATAAGGTGTCATTAAACAATGTACACAGTTTCATAGAAACACATTTAAATATCCTACTGCAAGAATATAGAAAGTATTCTATATTTCGGCATTCACATTGATAATTCTCTTTAAAGGTAAAAAAAATAATGATCAGTGAATAAAAAGAGCACAGCATAATAACGATTCCTGTTCAACATTAAAATTAGATTAAGATATATGTTATTAATTACTATCCTCAAACATAAAATTTAGTTTCTTTTTGCACAATAGAGAAACTAGGATAAGCTATAATGTTCATAGGAAAAAGCCTACTATGGCAAAGCTCCGTGGGGAGTGATCAAAACCAATATTGAATCATCAGTATTCATAATTTTACATATCAAATCTCGTGAAATTTAATTCCAAACATGCCGTGATCTGGCTTTCACAGAAATAATTAAAATTGCAACCTAGTAGTGCCTGCCACCTGTCACGAAATACACCAAAATCTAATCAGTACCAATTTATGTCAAGAATTAAATGAATGTGAAGTTTGATGGAATTTCATCCTAACGATGCTAAGGTATAATTATCATGTAAATTGTGAAAAATGTAACATAGCAATGCCACCTGTTGGGCCCATATACACCGAAACCTAATCAGCACCTATGTGTGCTAAAGTCTAATTACATATGGCATTTGATGAAATTCCATGCTTTAGTTTTGAGATAAAGTAGCTACAAATTTTGTATCACAAATAGAGAGAGATTTTTAAAAAATAGTCAAATCGTATTGAGGGTCAATCTAAAACATATACATCCATTAAAAAAATGGAAATTTTTTTTCATGATTCCAATACCTTCTTCTGATAAAATAAGGTTCTCTGCCCCCTACGAGCTATGCTCGACAAATTCCGTTCAGACACTGCAGACTCTAAAAACACGCTAATTTGATCCACTTTAAAAAGATTATGGAAGATTTGAATAATAATTAAACAACCAGTGATGATCTCACTGTAAACAGATTTCCATTCATTTCAACTTCACTGGGGGGATTTTAAGATATAACAACTGCTGTTCAGACATTTAATGGCTGTTTTTGTGATTGATTAAATAAGATCAGTAAACAGCATTTGAAAATCAGCCTATATAAAATGAACAAATCAGAGTCGTTGACTTTCGGAATTTTTTAAACAACGTTATAAGAAAATTGTCTTAAATAACACATTTTAAATCTGACGTAATTTTCACCAAAAATTTATTTCTCTCTTTAACGTTCACGTGAAAATACATTTGTTGTTTGAAAGGGAGAATTATTATTTGTGCTGTCGTAGAATTGAAAACAATAGTTAAAAAGATCACCACAAAATACGAAATAAATCTTTCGTGTAAATATATTTTTTAATTTAAACTGTTTGGCAATATTATTAATTGTGCATTTTAAATGTTATGTAATTTCTCCTATTTATTGCTTTTAACTAGCACATATTAATGTTAATTTTTAAAACTTTTCTTTCTTTTTAAATATTCCCATGTAAATACAATTTTTGTGACGAAACTTTAAATATTTTCCTGCTTTTAAAACGTGATCATTGAATTCTTATATTAAAGCCCAGTAGCAGAAACAGTGTAGCACGGAAGCGGGCGCTGCAGATTATTTTAAACCTTGCAGATTAATCCACCAACTTAAAAATAAATGCTGGGCTTAAAAAATAGCTGAAATTTGCTTTAATAAGTCTCTAGATTTATGATATTTGATGTATCCTTATATTATATATATTCTTTATAAATGGAAATTTTGCTTACTTTAAGTGTTTCTGTTATTTCTTATGATAGTAGGCTTATTGGGTCGCAGATAAATTTTGTTTGCTGCAGACTGACACAGATAATTCTGCTTCTGGGTATTAAAGTTTTATTTCTATTTTTAATAGTCACATACTAAGACATTTTTAATTTAAAGGAAATAGTACTTTTTGCGCTGTTTTTACAATTGGCAACAATTTAAAATAATAACTTTATCTAAATGTGAATAAAATCTATAAAAATGGTGAAAATTCAAATAAAAAACTGAAAAAAAATATCATAAAAAACTAAAATAAAATAAATGCAGTCTGCATACCACAGGCTTGTAATGTATATCCTTAGAAAAAAGGATTAAATTCCTATGCATAACTTTTGTTCAGCTATAAAACTTTTTTAATGGAATGATTTTGACCAACTTTAACATTGAATAGCTCTTAAAAAGGATTCTTCGATTTAAAAACTGTCTGCACCAGCGTGTTTATCAATAATTTCTGTATAATATGAGTACTACCAATGCTCATAACTGCAGTGGCAGAGTTAGTTACTTTTTTTTCTAAGAATATAGAAATATATACTGAAGAGAGCCTAAGGGGAAAAAAACAAGAAGACATTGTAATTAAGAGTTCCTTTAATAGATTGGCTATACTTCTCCATCAAAATTGAAAACAAAACTACATATATAATAATAAAGGTAAAAGTTTGTGTACTAAAGAGATTGTTGCACATAGAGCTACAAGATTTGGCAGGAAGATACCACCCGTATATCTAAATTTGTTTTTGGATTTTGTTTTAATTACATTTTTTTTTATGAGATTTTTATTTTTTAGTCAAATGTAATATTTTTTTTCCCACTTTTCAATAAAGTTTATTCGATATTTGTACAACATTTTAAAAATCTTTCACAAATTTTTAATGTGAATTTCAGCCTTTTTTTGCATTCTGCGGCAATTTTTTGGCATTCATAAAAGAAATTCAGTTTCAAACATTTAGTCCTAATGTAATAAATTTTGCCCTAATATGATTGTGTCGTCAGATTTAAATTTTTAACTAATTTTAGCCTTTTTTTTTGTACGTATATATGTGTATTCTGCAGCGATTTTTTCCACATTAGAATCCAGTTTTAATGTTTTAGCCCAGTATAGTAAATGTTGTCCTCCTTTTAATGAAGTTTATTCAAAATTTGTACAGCAATTTTCGAATTTTTATGCAATTTTTTAATTCTTAAAAGGAATTCAGTTTCAATATTTTAGCCCAGTTTAATAAATTTTGTCATATTTTGAATACAATTTATCCAGAATTGGTACAGCCTCTTTTAATTTTTTTATGCAGTTTGAGGGTTTTTTTTTTTTTTTTTTTTTTGCGATAATTCTTTAACATTCGATTTCAAAAACTGGTCATGTGAGTAACAGGTCTGGCTAAGACAAGTCTATCTTTGATAAATGGAAAGTGTGTAATAATAGAAAAGCCTCCCCTACATTTTGTTTTGTGGAGGATAAATAGGAGAATTCTGAAAATTTCGTATTGTTTCCTTGAACATAAAAAAGGATTTTTCTTTTTATGAGGCAATAAGCTGTTAGCAGGGCCGGCGCAATATTGCACAAGGAGGTTGAAGTAATTTTTTTTTATTTTGCGGGGATTTTTTTCAGTCACTGAAAAGGGGACTAGGGGGACCAAAATGCATAAAAGGGGACTAAAGGGGACCTTTTTTTAAAAAGGGGACTTTTTGGGGGGAAAAAGGGGACCATTTGGGAGCCCTGTCTGTACTGTACGAGTGGGTGAGTGTGGATAGAATGTTTTTCTAAGAACATGTTTTCGCTTTTACTGTAAATGAAAATGTATATAGTGTAATATAGTGTGCTATATCTTCCAATAAAAATGAAGAGAGAAAATGATATCCCATGGATGTAACTGAGTAAGTGCCAATTGATTTATTTTAAGATAGCGTTAGTTAATTAAGAAATCCAATGAACCATAACCGGTCGCTAAACTGGTGCAAAGGCCGTGAATATAAATTGATAACTACGCTACTAATTGGCATTTCATTAAACGGGTAAATTATTTAAAATTTCTCTTAAATTTAAGATATATTGGAAGACATAATTCTTTGAATGAGTGAATATAAAGATGGATCAAAGTGAAGTTCTAAAACGAAACATAGCAAAATGCGGGTCAATTAGAACCACAGTAACAAAATTGATTAAAATTTGATAGTGAAATTAAAAAAGAATGCGATTCCAAACCGAAAATAGTTGAGGATTCTTTAGCAGCATTAATTGAACATAAATTATCATTAGAAAAATTAGATGAGTCAATTAAATCGGAAATTGAAACCGATAATTTAGAAACAGAAATAGAAAATTCGATAGACTGTAAGGAAACTATTGTGACTTGCAAATCAAGAGCCAGTAGATATTTGAAAAATTTAAAGATAAATTCAACTATCGCGAGTGAACCAAAAGCAACTACACCCTCCATATCAGACAGCCAATTAAAGTCGAATACAAAATTGCTGCGAATTTCTTTAAATAAATTTACAAGCGACATTTGCGAATTTCAAGAATTTTGGCCTCAGTTTAAAGTCGCTATTCACGAAAATGAAGCTCTTCAGCAAATTGAAAAATTCACTTATTTAAAATCTTTAATTTCTGATTCAGCAGCTGTCGCTATTAATGGGCTTCCATTAACAAGTGAAAATTATGTAACGGCAATAAATATATTAAAGGATCATTTTGGAAAAAGAGATGTTTTGATTTCCGCTCCGCTATTAATGGGCTTCCATTAACAAGTGAAAATTATGTAACGGCAATAAATATATTAAAGGATCATTTTGGAAAAAGAGATGTTTTGATTTCCGCTTACACTAACAGATTATTAAATTTAGAAGCAGTGCAAAGATCAAATGACATACATTTTTTGAGAAAATTATATGATCAGATAGCTGTACAAATACGAAGTCTCGAATCGCTTGATGTGAAGTCAGACCAATATGGTTGCTTATTATTATCCATTATTTATAAATGCATACCGAATGATCTCATATTACAATTTCACAGAGAACAATACGATAAAAAGGATGTTTGTGTAAATGATTTATTGTTGCTCCTTAAACATGAAACAGAAGCATGAGAAAAAACTATTAATGTTACTTCTATCAGTTTTGAAAATACTAAATCCCATGAAAATAAATTTAGAGAAAATTCTCCCAAACACTTTCGCTAAGGAAAAATTAAAAATCCTTCAGCACTTACATTAAACACAATTACAGAAAATCTGTGCCCCTTTTGCTCTCAAAAACATGAAGCAAATTTATGTAATTTAAATTTGGAACAACGAAAAGAATCTTTATTAAAACAAGCAAAATGTTTTACTAGGTGGAGCAGAAAGTTCTGGAAAATTTGTGAAAGTTGCGTTGTTATGCGTAAATTAACAACAAACCCAACAAGGACTACTCTTCAAAGTAGAGACCATCATAGTCCACGACTTTCTGCCATTGTTCTGCCAGATTCCAGATTTTCTGGAAGTACCATGGCGGCTCCTTGGAATCGAAAAACTCTTGACATGCTTCTTTAACTTCATTAAAGGATTCAAACCAATGGCCCTTGAAAAAGTGTTGCATTGATCGAAAGAGGCCATAATCGGATGGAGCCACGCCTGGTTCAGAGGATATGAAGCCTAAATAATATCAAATATTACTATTCTGTATAACTTTTTTTTATCTTATCCTAATCTGTTTATGATGAACTTAATTTGGTGCTGACAATAAATGTAGTGCATATTTAAACTTCATTTGGCATTTCATAAACCCAAATTCAATGTAGTTTAATAATCTTTTCTTTATACACTGTACGTAAAACAAAACTTTTGTTCAAAGTTTAAATTTGGCATTGTGGTAAGTGTGCTTCGAAAGGAGGTCGCAAAGTTGCAACGCCGCCATGACCCGTGCTGCGTTTTCCCAGATGACACGGGTGGCGTATTGAGAGAGCTACTCAATGCAAACTCTGCGCAAATCCTATAGTAATTATGTCACTAATTCTAATTAAATTAGTTTGACATTTATTGCTTTCATGCTAGTACTGGGCATTGCATTACACAAATATATCATTAAAAGTTGTTACCTAGGCTTTAAAAGTCGATGGTGCATAGAGTACACCTCACGTGTGTTTATGTATGTCTAAACCGTCTGTGTCTTTAAAGATTAATATCTCAGCTAATTATCGACAATTTTTTTCGAAAATCATTATCAACAATCCTTTTACACTTCTGCTACAATAGGTACCACCAGGGTTCTTCAACTCTTTTGCTGAACGCCCGCAAACTGAAATTTGTGTCTAGTGGAAAAATGAGATTTTCTCAAAAACTATGTGACCTAGAGTTAATCGCTATAGTTTTCTGGCAAGGTTTAAATTAACATCTACTACTCCTAATTTTTTTTATAATTTTAGTTTCAGTAATGGGAACATATTTTTGCATTACATTTTTGATCCTTCTGAAACAAAATAAAATAAAATACCTACAATTTTAAAAAATGTATTTTTGAGTTCAGTGTTACGAAAACTTTCATGCGATATACAAAGTTTTTTTTTTTTTTTTTTTTTTTTCAAAGCAACTTATTTAGCCCCTATACAATTCTCCTAAATATATTTGTCAATGACTAATAATTTATAAATATATGGCTCAATAGCCTTTATTACTTCAGTCAATTTGAACTTTCCATGTTCCATAGTTTGCGAGTAAAATGGCTGACAGACAGACGCAGGAGAGATCTTATAATGGTTCCATTTTTACTTTTTAAGTACAGAACCCTAAAAATAGCTTTAAAAAAAAATGTATAAAAGATTAATATAGAAATTTAATTTATGTTAACTAGGGACGTAATGAATAGTGATTTGGCTAAATAATCGAATACTGAATATTTGACAAAATTTAGGCTGAATAATAACTTTGAAAAAAAAAATTATTTTGACCGGGCTGTAATGCTAAATTTATTGGTCAGATCATTGCCAACATCAATCTGACATCAGCATTACTTGTGTTTTGCCTTATAATATGGGTATGAATTACCTCTTCATCAGCTGTAACACCTTCAGCAGCTCGTTCAGCCAGCCTTCTTCGTCGAGATGGAATGACTTCTTCATCTTCATCCGATTCATCTACAAATCACAATGGAATGGTTTAAGTACATGCAAAGTATATGCAATGATGAATCAAATGATAAGAACATACACTGCTTCTGATTTTACATCTAATAATACATTAACCACTTGCACCATTATATGATGGGAGATTTTTTAGCATTGTATTCAATTTTAGATGCCAAAAAGGATTGACACTACCTCTTACTGTTTTATTAAAATCTCCCTCCTCTCTTCACATTCTAATCATGTGACATGCTAACTGGTAAGAACGTGATTATCAATGAGGCAATCTTCTACCAGTAAAGAAATAGAAATTTTTGCCTCACTTAAAACAGAAATTTAACATGAAAAAGGCTTAAATAAGCAGTGTGGAATCAGAGTCAAGCCCATTTTTAAACAAAAGAGTGAGCTAAAAACAAGCCAACTCCAGCTTTTTGTTGGACAGTTTAAAGTGAAATTAAATAGGTTACCCAGGTTAAAGATGCCCAAAATACTGTCCAGTGTACAGCGTAGATGAAAACAGATTTTTATTAAAAACCTTAGTAGATATTTTACATTTTGTATATAGTCCTTTCCCTCGAATTCTTTTGTTTTGCAGAAGCCAAGATAATGGAAAAATTGTAAATTTCTGCCATTTTTTGTGTTCACGGAACCCGAAATATCATTGAAATAACAAAATTTCTTTTTTTACTTTTCGGAGATTTTTCAGGTTCGTGACACAAGAACACCAAAACTGAAAATTTTCTTTCCCTTTTTTGTGTGTGTGCAGGACCCAAAATAATGTAAAATTGTAATTTTTTTCCCGAGCCAGTAGTAACTAAAATAATGATGAAATAGTGAAATATCGTTATCTTTCTCTTATTGATTTCTGGCCAAATTGCAAAATTAATGCAGAAATGTATAATTTTCACATTTTCTTTCAAACCTACAGAACCCAAATTATCTCTGAAATAGTAAAATTTGCATCTTTATTTTTCTTCTTTTTCATCGAAATTTTTTAGGTTTGGAGAACAAGAAGTAACAATTGTAACATTTTTATCTAAAATTGCAAAGTTTTTGCTTTTTTTTTTTTTTTCAGAGTCTGCAGGATCTGAAATAGTAAACTTTCTGTTTTGTTTCCTTCTTTAGATTTCGATATTTGGACTTTTCGGGTCTGCCAGACCTGAAAATGTAAAATTAATAATGCAGAAAACATAAAAATGTTGACCCCCCTCCTTTTTTTTTTTGAAGCCGTGAAGAACAGAATTAATGCTAAAATAGTAGTAAACAAATTCTTGTATTTTTTTTTTTCCCTGATAATTTTTTGAGTTTTGGAAACGTCAAATAATGCCTAAATTGAAAAATTTTTACCTTCTATTTTTCCAGTCTGCGAGAACTGATATTGAACCAAAATTAAACTTTCTTGCCATTCTCTACACATTAGTTTTGTTTTAATAGTTTTAATGTAATTAAATGTTACTGACCATAAAATGTAATATACAGTGTACTCTCAATTATCCGTGCACGGGTTATCTGGTTTGCAAATTATTTGTGCTAATTCCGGACTCACACACACACACACACACACACAAAAAAAAATAAAGACAAACATTTTCACAGTTATCATGCATGTAAAATCGATGTTGATGTGAATTAGAATCTTTTCCAGTTTAGCTGATAGTATTCTGAAGTACATAGAGGTAAAATCAAACGCTCTGGAACCTATTTGATGGGTAGGATTAAAGGGGATGGTAAAAGGTCTGGTCTTCCAGTATTTGACAGATGAAGACATTGTTTCTAAGTGTGTTGTTAAATGTAATAGTGATGATAGTACTGATCAAGAAGATATACTAAATGAGGGAAATGCAATTTCTCATTCTACTGCTCTGCAATCTGTAGAAACTTTGTTAGACTATATGGGAGAAAGATAATTTGATTACTGTGACATTACTGCGGTTTGTAAAGTATGTGTTGATATAAGACAAGAGATGAACAAACAACAGAAGCAAAGATACATTACAGATTTTTTTAGGCAGTAAATATTAAAAGTAAAATTCCTAGTTTGATGTTATACAGCATGCAAATGTAAGTAATTTTTATATGTTTGTACTGATGTTGATTTTTTCTTTAATAAAAAGGAGTTTTCGGATTATCCGTGTTTTTCGATTGCCCGTGCGACCTCTCCCGGTGATTAACCCGGATAATCAGGAGTGCACTGTATGTATTGTGGGTGTGCATAGAGTATCTAGAGGGTAGGAGGGAGGGTATCGATTGGATATGTTTAAAATATTTTCAGTCTTGACCACAGCCGATTAATGCATGGGTAAATAATTCCATCAGTATTTTATAAAAGTATTTTTGCTTTATATAAAACAAAAATTCTGCATTTAGAAAGGGAAAATTTTTTGTACTAAAATGCTGTTGGAAGATTGCCACTCAGGCAATCAACAATCGGCAATTTTGACAATCGGGTCCTGGTCTTGACTACCTATCACAGTTTACACCGATGATTCATATGAAGAAATTAAGAAGAAAAAAAAAAAGTTAGCTGATCGATATGCACATCTAGTGCTTTAAAGTCAAACAGCAATATGTCAGTAGATTGCAGTGTTGCTATTAGTATTATTATTAAAATCTCTACCACTTTTCAAAATAGTAACATTTCCTTTATTAATAACAAATTTAATAAGGTGATTATTACAATTTCAAAACAAGTTGCAGCAATCAAGCAATCTGAATGAAAGGAACCGATGCAACAGGCAACACTAATACATTAGCCATCCTGGAGTTGGAGTCTCTAAAATTTCAGGAGTCTGATTTGGCCATTTTTCATACTGATTCCACAGCCCTGTAAATAAGGTAAAAATATCTATTCAAATTTACTGGTAGAAGCTTGCCCCAGCTGGCTAAAATTAAAAAGAATGGTATTTTCTGTGCTAGGAAATTGTCTCTATAAAAAGCATATATTTGCAGGAAAATTATCATATATTTCGGTATATAAGCCGGGAATTTTTTAGCATTCTTTTGGCTCCAAAATGAGGGGGTTGGCTTACATACAAGTCTTAGAAAATTTCCAAATTTGATATTCTAAAATAAAAAGGATGGTAAATATAAAAAACATAAAAATTTCTAAAAATACTTTACGATGAAAAAGTCATCGATCATCATTTACTATCCAAATCATTATAAAAATTTTCAAGCAATTCCTTAAAATTGCTTACACTGGTACATCAGGATGAATATTGTCAATATCTAGATCATCATCATTGCTATCTTTTTCAAAAATAGCATCATCCATCACATTATTGATGCAACATTTTTTGAAAGATCGGACGATCATTTCTTATGGTAATTCAAGACAAGCTTCTTTCTCAATTCAGAGATAGCAACGATGTCAACTTTTTATAAAATTACCGCCATTTGTCACAGCTGCATCTGCAGATGGCATCCATTCACATTCGAATGGAGCCTGTCTTTAAATGATTCATTTAGAAAAACATACTATTGTTAAAGAATAGAAGTAAGGCCACCGGGGATCTACCGAAGATCTCTAAGAGATATCGATAATTTCGGAGAGTGCATTTTTTCCTATTAGCTACGAAGAAAAAAGTGCAAAGTTTTCGTTTCCTGAATTTTACATCATTTTTGTTTAACATCAGCTTATATATAGGTTTCTAATTTTGGACAATTTTTCATTGAAAAGTCGTATTATACACAGAAATATGTGGTATATGTGGAATGATTACAATTATGCATACCAAAAATCAATCCCCGCCTCATACGACCAGCAGTTCTTCCTTCCTCTCGATCACGGTGTCGCATTGCTTCTTCAGCAGCTCTTCGATCTCCTTCAGACATGGCACTGTACTCTGAATCATCCAGATTGTCATCATCATACTGATCAAGTGCAGGGATGGGGCGATAATCACTAATTGAAGAAACGTAACAATTTACAAACATTAAATATACGAGCATAACATTAAAATTATGCAAGATAATATAGCCTATTACAATTGCTACAAATTTTAAATAATACAGTAGAAGATCTTTATAACGTAATTCTCCATATAACGCATAACTTCTCAGATGTAAACAAGGATTTTTAAAGTTAAAAAGCGCCTGCATTTTCACATTAAAAAATATTGCTACTCTCTAGAGGACTAAATCTGATACATTAGTTCAACTTTATCTTCTAATTGAAGAGCTTTTTACTGAAAAAAATGCTATTATTACAATAAAGCAATAAACATTTTTGAAAATGTCTAATATAAGGGGTGGTTGTGTCAGTTATATTTTGATCATGTTCATAAAGTAAATTTAACAATGTCTGACCTATATTATGCAAAAATTTCTAATTTGGAGAACTCTTGGAATGCAGTATAAAGATATTCTAATGTATTTTGATGTTTTAGTCATATTGGCCATGCTAACAAGGTAAATTTAATGATGTGATCCATATAACGATCGTAACCCCTAGAACCCAAAACCACCCACAGTAAAAAACTATCTATCTATATATATCATTTTTTTTATGGACGACAACTTCCAAAATTCTACACAAATCTCTTCCAAACTGATACATAAAATCAAGGGGCATAAAATCTCTGTCAAGTTCGTTAATGGGCAAAATCGGACTAAGGAGGTAGAAATAGGGAAGGGTTTTGTGAAAACCAAAAAACCCCATAACTTCTTAATTATAATACATATCGGATCAGTTTAAAGTTATTAGTTATTACTTTTAAAAAAGGGGGCCAAAAATTTATGTATGACAGATTTTTGATAAAATAAAAAATGGGCTTAAATACAATAAGGGGTTAAAAGATAGATTTTTCAGTGCTTTACCCCGAATCTATTTTGCTAACATTTTTTTTCATTTTGCTACCGGTTTTTATTTCATATTCGCCAAATCGCTAACATTGGTCAAAAGCTAGCGAGAACCCTGATAGCAGATATGTGAGGCATTACATTATTAAACTCAATGAGACGAATCGAATAAGCTTTAAAAATAGAAATACGCCGCCAAGGACTTTACTTGTGAGATTATGAGTAGACCATGCTTATTGCCAACTGATCTTATTCTTTAGAAAAATAAATTTGTAACCCAGTGATGCCGCGGATGACTGTAGCACATCATTTAAGCAAAAAAAATTGGAGGAAGAGGGCATAAAAAATTTTAAATGTGTCCTTCAGGATACATAATTTTATCCTTGCAACCTTGCAAGGAATAAAATATTTAAAAGATATTACAAAAGAAGCATATTTTGTATTAAATAAATGGGTTGAACCCATCTTCTAAAAAGAATACCCACTTTTGTAAAAAAGATCCAGTTTTTTGGATGTGTGTCTCAAGATTTCAAAAGCCTAGCGGCATCACTGCACTTGATGGCATACTGCAGCAACAGGTTTAGCTTTGGATAAAAATTCTTTATATTTTGGTCAAATTAATAGTTTATGAAATATTACAAGAAGAATAAGAGTTAGGGGAGAGTGGTAATGAATGGGCCAATTTTTGGTTTTTAATTCTTGTAATTTTTTCTAAAAAAAATTTTTTTTTTTTGTCTCAGAATTGTCTCTTTAGTTAATTAACTTATTTGGTTATATAAAAAAGTCATAAAAACTGGATTAGAAAATGTCTATAATGAATGATAACAGAAAATAAAAATATAGAAATTTGGCCCATTCATCCCCACCCATGGGACTGAATGGGCCATTGAAGGTAATAAATGGGCCACTAAATGAATTCAATGAAAAAAATGTGGAATTAATCTTTTATTCACCAAATATGACAAAATGAATGGTACTTGACATGATATGATCAAAGCATTCTGAAATAGTAAGTAATGCACAATGCTTATCAAAATTATGAACATCAAAACTGATATTATTAAATCACATAATTGTAGCAGAAAAATGACAAAATAATAAGATTATAAGAAAGAACATAAAACATACATAAAAATAATAGATAATACACATTATCATTTAACGAAATTTATATATTTCAAAATTAATATTAAATGACATGGTTGTAACAGCCTATTATTGACTATTTAGTGTAAATTTCTGGTATCTGGGAGCACGGCAGTGCATCCGCCAAGTTCACACAAGCCGTAAGCTACCTTTTCCTGAACTATTTCGGCATACTTTTCACCCCCTCATAACGTTGTTTTAGGAAGAGATATAGAAATTTTTCTTTTATACACATGTTCGTATGGTCAAACTGAACTAAGGTTCCACGATTTCGTGTTTCTATATTTAGTAGTTTTCGAAATATTAAATTCCGAAAAAGCACCTTTTTGTCACTGACTCACTTCGCATCATCAAATAACTAAGGTACTTCTAAAAGTCGTAGAATCATGAAATTTCACAAGTAAGTTGCGTATGTAGCACAATTAACCAGAAAAATCTGAAAACACAGAATTTCTGCCTCTAAACCCTTCAAACAGGGGGTGTTCATTTGGCCGTAAACAGTTCCTTAACACATTCAATTCTGCCAATGTTGGTCGCCAAAACTCGATTACAGAGTTTTGAAGGGGGTCACGTGATTTCAAGCAGAATAACATTTTATATACAGTCGAACTTGGATAATTCGAACGTCTTTAATTCGAATTCGTGGATAATTCGAAGTTTTTTGTCAGTCCCTTGAAACTTGTATTCAGTTAATGCTAAAAAATCTTGGTTATTTCGAAGTCCAACTTCTTTAATTCGAAGTTTTTACCCTTTCAAAAATGACAAATTCTAGTTTCAATACAGTTTATTTGAAAAGTGGCGGGGTTATTTTCAGCTATTGTGGAAATGTCGAAGTCCAACTTCTTTAATTCGAAGTTTTTACCCTTTCAAAAATGACAATCTAGTTTCATTGTAGTTATTTGAAAAGTGTCCGCGTTATTTTCAGTTATTGTGGAAAATTCTTTAGGGAAGAGAAGAGGGTGGGAGAATATTCTTTTCTGTTCTAGGATACAGAGCAGGGATAAAGGGAGGAGAAACGAATGCCTTTTCCCTTGTAAGTGACACATGCTACTCTCGCCAATGCGATAAATCTTAGATGACACACGTTGCAATTCCTTCGAAACCAGGACTATAGTCGCTTTAGTTTTCTTCATTGTGTTTTTAGTTTTTGTGGTGAGAGTTCAGTGCAAGCATGTCATTGAGGAAGCCCCGTGTCCCGTATAAATGATTCGTGAGGTAGAAAAGGGTGTAAAGAAGAAATGTATCATCGCAAAAGAGTATGGAATAGCACCTAACACTCTTTCGACCTTTTTGAAAAAAAGAAAAATTTTTGAAATCTAATCGAAATCGCAAACGGGCTAGAGAACCCGATAATCCTGATGGGGACGAGTGTGTCCTGAAGTGGTTTAAACAAGTGCGGGACAAAAACATCCCTCTCAGTGGAACTCTTGTTCGTGCAAAAGCGGAAGAATTTGCTATCAGCTTAGGAAACAACAACTTCAAAGCAAGCTCCGGATGGTTAGACTGATTTAAGGAAAGAAATGAAATTTCCCTTAAGTCTGTGTGTGGTGAAAGTTCAAGTGGGAACCAAGATGCAGCAAATGAGTGGAAAGAAAAAGTTGTTCAAATTAGAGCCGTACCGAGTACTCGGTAAATACTCGGTATTCGGCCTACTCGGCCAATTTGCCGAGTACTCGGTACTCGGCGAAATTTTGGCCGAGTACTCGGCCAATACCGAGTAGTTGTAAGAATTTCATTTTTTAAGCTTATGAATTTAAAACTGATCTGTAAAAAGTTATTCGAATATCAATGTATAATATATGTAATAATTCATAAAACTATTTACTCGGTATTTAACAATATGTCTACAAAATACAGTAGCCTTCCTCTTAATCGGAACTCTGCTTTAACCGGCCGGCTTTTTTTCCCAACATCTGGCAAAATTCATAAAGGAAAATTTCGGTTCTCATTTCTTTATGGTTAATTAACTCAAATTTACATAATGTAGAATAATTTCAGCTTCTTGGTATGTGACAAGATTTTCAACAATTTAATTTGTATTGAATATTGTTCATTATTTGTTATTAGTGATAACTTTTATTACTATTAAATTACTTACTATTAGTATTAATTTCACAAATTATAGAAAATATGTACTACAAATTAAAAAATTAAATGCATCCTACACTTTTAATTAATTAAATATGCAGTTATTTATTTACATTTTTTAAATTCTCCAGTTTAACTGTTTTTTCTCTTAATTGGCTAACCCCCGGTTCCGTTTAGGCCGGTTAAGCGGGAGGCTACTCTATACTAAAAGTTAAGAACAAAAACCCTCCTAAAATAATTCCAGATTAAAATTTAGTTTCATATTTATACAAATAAAAATAAGTTATTTTTAAATGTATAGGAAAACAGAAAAGGCTATTATTTTGGATAAAGAAACTGAAAATACAATAAATGTAATAAAAAAATTAATAATTAAATTTATTATATTTCAAATTATGGTGCAAAAATACCAAACGTTCTGCATTATCAGTAGACAGGGCATTTCTTTTACTACTATAAATTTTCCTGCCTCTGAAAATATACGTTCAGAATAAACAGTGGTTAAAGGTGCACATAAGAATTTTTTTTGCAAGGTTGCACATAATCGGAAAGTCCCCCCCCCCCCACCATGCAAATGGAGTGTCAGTTTTACATAAGTCTTCTGTTAAGAAAGCCTGTATATCTTTTTGTTCCTCTCTTTTTATTTTTAATCAAAAGAAAATAAGGTACAGTTACAAAATAAATATGAAATGTTTTGGATTATTCAATGAATTGTTGCAGTAACCAATTAACATTTTTATTTTTGATAGACAGATTTCAGATATCGGAATAAATTGGGGGGTTGTAGAATATTTAAACTTTATATTGGTTAATAATTGAACTTGTTATGTGTCAATTCTCCTTTTTTTTTGCTACTGTTCTGAATTGTCAAAAATTGTCTTTAAAAGGTGCACAAATACATTTCAAATTTAATTATTTAATTTATATATACTACATATATATATATATATATATATATATATTATATATATGTACCACAGGTATATTTATATATATGTACACACAAGCTCACATTATGTGCACATCAATGTTTTTTCTTTCTTATTACGCAACTACTCGGTACTCGGTACTCGGCTACTCGGCCAAAGTACTACTCGGTACACCACTAGTTCAAATCATTGAGCATAGACAGGACAGAGACATTTTTAATGTCGACGAAACTGGACTCTTTTTCAAATGTACCCCTGCAAAGACTTTGGATTTCAAAGGTGAAAAATGTAGTGGAGGAAAACACAGTAAAGACTGAATAACTACTTGTGGTAGCAAACATGGACGGCACTGAGAAGTTACCTTTACTGATGATTGGAAAATCAAGAAATCCAAGGTGTTTTAACAATGTCTAAACACAGGGGCGTAGCTACCGTGGAGCAGTTGGAGCAGACTGCTCCAGGCGCACGAATCCTAAGGGCGCAAAATTAGAAAAAGCGAAATAAAGATGTCTTAAAATATTTTGTATTTTTTTTTTCATTATTAATCAGACATTATAGATGAATCTTGTTACAATCAGCGAATTCCTATGATATTTTACCTTGTGTTTAATCTCAACTATTTCGATTTAAAATATGTTTTCATACACAGTTGAAAGAAATGACTTCTATTCAGGAAGTTTTAATTTTAATTCATACCACCATATTGCAGCCTCAAGTAACTTCTCCAATAGCGTTTCAGCATGCCTGATCGTTTTCTGTAACTTTTCTGGAGACGACCGTTGAAGATTTTCAGATCTTAAAGTAATCAAAACTTATTTAACAGGGCTCTCATCGGTCACTTTACATCGGCTACCACTATTTCCAAAAAATAATCTTTCTGGTACATTTCTATTAAAAATGTTTTTGAAATTTATCATGATAATTACTGTGCGGAAATAATGGTAGCCAAAGAATTCACCGCTGAGAAACCTATATGTACGATGAAACAGTAGTAATTTACGATAATTATTTTACGATTTGGAAAAAATAGCCTGACAAGTTGAAGAAAATTATTGACCATTTTACAGACGAAATCCAAGAAAACGAAAATTTTGAAGGGTTTTTTTTTTTGTTTGTTTTGTGGAAACTAAACATGCATTAATACAGATTACAAAACAATAATAAGAGCTGGATTTAAACATGACTGGCCCGCCGGGCAACCGACCTGCAGGTCTGTGAGCCCTAAACCAGGTAAAGCTGCTCCCTCCCTTAGGTGAAGCTAATAGCTTTAAAATTTGCTATACGCATTACATATGAAAAGTCTTAAATCATTTAATAATTTTTTTTTAAATCACTTTTTTGAATCATTTTTTATTAATGATTTTTATTTCTCTTTGCAAGGCAGAAGAATTGATTTTTTTTCTTGAAAGTTTCTTTGCTTCAGAGGACCATTTAAATCTTTTAAAACCTAATGTGTATGTTCTGTAATTTTCTTTGTGACCAATAGTGACATGGTCTGCCCCAAGAATTCCCAGCCTATCTGGTACCAAACAGCGCGGCCTCTCTTTAAATATATATATACGTATTTTATTTTATTTAGGTTTTTTTTTTTTTTTTGTAAAATCATTTATCAAGTATTTGTTTGAAATGTGTAGGCTTCGTGTATTCGTACAATGCTGTGATTGTAATTTCCCCTATATATATGTGTATTATATTGATTTTTGTGCTTGATGTGCAAAGTATTTATAAAGAATATTTTCGGCGAAGAAAATGTAATTCAAACATTCTCTTTTGTTAAAAATTACATTTTAATATGAAAACGGGACTGTTTCAATATTGTCTATAAATGTGATAATCAGAACGGCGGTCAGCTATTTTGTATATACGTTAGAACAGGACTGTTTTTTTTTAAAATTTTTAAATCGATTTTTCACGCAGTCATCGAGCTCGTATTTCAGACAAAGTCGTGTTAAAGATATATGACAAGATTTTTCCCTTCGTTGACTGTTTTTTTCTACTTTCGTCGGGAAATTCCGTTGAAAACGCCATCTTTGACAATGTTTTCAGTAAGATCTATTGTGTTTACAAAAAATCCGGAAAACGTCTTTCGATTACAAAGTTTCTGAATAACAACACATGCCAGTTCTAGAGCAAAAATGAATTAAAATGCATGTCATAAAATTGCCCCTTTGGATTTAAGAACAGCCTTAAGAAATAAAATCATAAAAATTTCAGGTTCATTTAAGAATATTATGAATAAGTCTGAAAATTTGGATGAGGGTAGTCCAAAGACAGGTCCTGATACACCTGGAGCTCAGATTTTTAATTTTTTATGACCGGCGCCCCCTTAGCCTTTTATATTACAGTGTTTATTGCTTTGATGCATTTTCTGATAGAAATTATGATCATGGTTTCATGATTGCCGAATATTTATTAACGTCCTTTTATAGGGCAACATGTTGCGGGACTTTTTTTCACCATACCAAAGTTTTTTTAACAATGTTCTTATACTATTGGAAAGTGTTTCATAATCTATGTGTGATTTTTCTTTCATTTTTGTACATCAAAAATCATTCGAGCAGCGAACCGGTTGTTAAATTATTTTAATCCCATCACTGCTTATACCCTATACTTAATTTCGACTAATTGAAAATCTAAAGCGCTAAGTACTAAGACCTTTTATCGTGTTTTTATCTTAGGCCTTGCTCTCAATTATCAATAAGCTCCTTTTGGCCCCCTATAAAAATGGTCCGATTCACTAGGATTTTTTCCCTAACTATTTCTTAGGTGCCCCAGCTACTACATGAATAACAAAAAAAAATTACTCACACTTCAGCTACCACCAATTTTGAATATTAATCGCCTTCTTAGGGTCCTTGTTGCAGTTTCATTAAAAATTATCTCATAGTATTGCAATTTTCTTTAGCATAGTTCTAGGGTCCTCTGGCTACTTTGGAAATCACTAAAAAATTTCTTTTACTCCAGCTACCACTTTTTTCGAATATTAATCTTCTTTTACGGCATCAACTTACGTTTACTCACTACAGCCGTGAATTAAAATCCGCGCTACTGTTAAAGGTAAGTGGTTAACTTTAGAGGGATGGGATTTCCTCCGTAAATTAAATATCACGTTAATGCTAAAGGTAATTCGTTAAATTTACACGGGGGGTGGAGGCAACAAGCACCTTCCACTGCTTCGGGGTGCATTCTTTCCTCGAATGCTAGAGGGCCAATTTCAACGGGATTGGTTAATTCAACCTAGATTACGATTCAGCTCTGTATTATGAAAATTTGTCTTAGACTTTTCATTTACTGACATTTTCGAACATTAATGGTGCATTCTTTTCTCGGGTTCAATATGTCCGATTTCAACGGTAAATAGATAATTAAGCTTAGCTTACTATTCAGCTACTTTCTGTATTGTGAAATTTTATCTTAGACTTCTGTTACAACCATTTTCGAACATTAACGGCGCATTCTTTTCTCGGCTGTTATGGGCTCTATTTCAACGGAAATTGGTCCATTCAACTTAGCTTATGATTGTTTTAAAGATTATAGTTCCACCGCCAGGATTCGCATTCTTATCTCTGGTTCTATAGGCTCGATTACTACAGGGTTTACTCATTCAATTTTCGATTGTCTCCGTCGCGTACGGAATACTCCTGGCATACACTGCCTTTGGTAGCGGGGACCCAGGCCACAGTTTCGTTCTGAAAGAGGTTTGTCGGGAACACACTAGACGCTGCCGAAGGTGTGGGCCACCCCTAAAACCATGCTCATTTGAATTATTTATGAATATATAAAATCATACAAACTTGATTTTTGTTTACGTTATTATAACGGGCCCGGGCAACGCCGGGCGGGTCAGCTAGTTACACACACACACACACACACATATATATATGTATATATGTGTGTGTGTGTAACTTCCAAACAAAATTACGCAGAACTTTTTTGAGAGACAATAGGGCGCACAAATTTTGCTTGCTCCAGGGCGCTGAATATGTAGCTACGCCACTGTCTAAACAAAGCCTATAGAATACCGTTCTAACACGAAAGCCTGGATGACGGGGAATCTTTTTGAAGAATGGCTGCTAGATCTCAAGCACACGTACAAAAGAAAATACAGAAAAATCATCCTGTTTATTGATAACTGCGCGGCCCATAAATCGATACCCGCTATGGAAAATGTCACAGTTGAGTTTTTTCTGCCAAACATGACCTCAGTGGTGCAATCAATGGATCAAGGCATCATTAAAAATCTGAAGCATTTCTACAGATGCCTAATCGTTCAACACCTCCTTACTGAATCTTCCCATTACCCTCCTTGATGCATCAAGAATGTGTTTAAATGTATGGTCCAAAGTGAGCCAAAAAACAATAGCAAACTGTTTCCGGAAAGCAGGATTCATCAGGAACACTGTCCCTAGCGAGTTTTCAGATGAAGAAAATTTACCTCCCCCAGTTGCATGGGAAGACAGCATACCATTTGATGATTACGTCGACATTGATAAAAACATAGACATTTGTGGAGAGCTGTCTGATACAGATATTCTATCAGAAGTTCTAAACAATAAGAACATTGCAACAGAAGACGACGAAGATATTGAAGATGAGGTCTAGAAGAACAGAGAACTATTCCAACTTCAAGTGAGGCAATCTTACATCTAGCCGAATATCGTCGTTATGTAGAAGGACAACCTAATGTGAGTGAAGCTGTGCTTCGAGCTGTAGATATCCTTGAAGATTTTGTTTAAAAAAATCAAGTAATCTCTTTAAAACAATCTGAAATATCTCAATATTTTAAAAAGCTGTAGTTTTTTTATTTAAAATTAATAAACATATTTTTTTTCGCAATTTCTGTTCCGATTGATTATTTTACGACATAAAAATAATTTTTTTTTTTTGGATAATTCGAAGTTTTGCAGTAGTCCCTTGCACTTTGAATTATCCAAGTTCGACTGTATATGCTTTTCCAAAGATGTTTGTTAAATAGAAAAAATGAATATACCTAAAAATTTTAATCAGTATTGGTTATGATATATTTACGATATTAAAACAATAAAACATTTAACAAAATATAACCGCCATTCGGTAGGTTTCTGATATAGTAGCCTTGGCGAAATACAGAAAATAGCCTTGACGAGAAAAGAAATTTGATAATAATGTATTTTCTGTCAACCTATTTACTGTGTCATATACACAAGCAATTTTTTCCATATGTATACAATTTATTTAATGTAAGGAACCCGTTTATTTATTTTTATATACCAACATAAATAATTTGTATATAAAAAATATTTTATACATGTATAAATAAAATGTTTATATGTATATAAATACATAATATAAATAACATAAAAGTTTATCAGGTTTGTTTTCATAGTTGCTTATATCATTTGGCAACATATCTCAGTTTCTGAAGTCCGAATTGCGCCAAGATTTTAAAAAAATGCCAAGGTCCCTATAGTGGAAAAATATCCTAATTCCATATGAAAGTTTAAAAATCTCCCTTTAATTAAATGAAATGTGTAACTAATAAACTGTCTTTAATGTTGTGCGACAGATGCGGCATCCGAAGTCTGTTGCTAATGTTATTATATTGTATTATTAGCCTACTTACTGTTAATTTATTATTAATTTTAAATCTGTAAAAAAAAGATTATAGTTATAGATAAGATATGCTGGTCACCAAAACCCGATTACAGAAAATTAGCCTGAGTTATAAAGGTGTTACATGATTTCAAACTGAATGAATTTTTATATGCTTTTGCAAAAATCTTAATATGGCAAATCTTTCAGTTTATCTGTCCATCTTTCTATCTTTTACTTCCTTCAAACAAATTTTATTAAAGACCTAGAAGCGTCTGCACAGATCATCACCTCATCGAGTTGACGGCTGAAATTTTAGGATTAGTTAAATATCGATTAGCGTATTGAAATGTAACTGGTCTTCCAAGTCATATCTTTGTGGAAACCACCTACAGACCCGATTTTACCGGTTAATTTCCCATTGTGTTTTCATGCACCCATTCCTCCATGTTTCCAAACTTTTGGATGCAGGAAAATACAATAGTAAACCTATCAGTTAACCAATAAAATTAGGTCTTCAGGTGGTTTCTACAAAGATATGACTTAACAGACCAGTTGCATTTAAATATGCTAATCTAGTTTTAACTAATCCTAAAATTTCAGCTGTAAATTCGATGAGATGATGGTGGATGCAGACGCCTCCCGGTCTATTATAAATGTCGGAATTCTAATCTCAATAGCACTTTGGTCAATCTGTCAATTATCCCTACTATTTATGGAACACTATACCTTTAAGTGCGTTTTAGTGAAGTGAATGAACTTATGCATATGCATCATACATATTATACATATGCATATAATACGCAATACATTTGCATCATACATATTATAGGTATGTGTATAATACATAATACATCATTATGACGTCAGAATAAACAAAACATTTTTTGTCACCAAATTTGAGAATTGACATGATATATTACCAAATTTGGCGAAACTTTGCTAAATGTCGCCATGCTTGGTGAATATTTGACGCTAGTGGCTATTTTTCAATGAGTTAATTATTAATGCGAGCCATCTATTTTTATTTTTCCGCATATCATCTGAATAGTTAAATGATATAACGTACTAATAATTCCAAAGTGCTAATAGTTTCACCACTGTCCAAAACCTCTGCTATTGTTATTATATTGTACTGTTATTATACTTACTGTGACTATGTTGTTAATCTTTACACCACTAAAACTTCTGTATTATATAAAGAGAATTTACAGAAATTATTAAAGCATTGAAACTGCCAGTTCTCCTTATGATTATTATAATTCTCCCGGGAGATTTGCTCCCGGCTAACATAAAAGTACCGAAATTTAAGTTTTTTCATATTAATATAGTTTAGAATAACAAACTTGAAAAAGCATACAAAAAGTAGTGATATCCCAAAAAAGTTTTCGGTTAAAAAAAGCACCAAGTTCTCCTTAATGTTTCGGCCAGAAAAAGTAGTGATATCTGAAGTTCGCACAAGTTAAAAGCCAAACATCCCAAATCTTTCATTGAAAATGGCTTCCTGCGACTTGGCCGTTAATGCCTTCGAGAGAGTTTTTCAAATTTTAAAATATGTACAAATGAGTTACATGCCAACTGCAGTTTTTGATTATTTTAGGCATTTTGTGGCACAGTACAGATATAAAATACACATTTGAAAAAAGCATTTAAACAACTTCAGTCTATTTAAATGCTTAGAAGTTAAAAATAACAAAATACTTGTATTCAGGAGATAATATCCCTAATTGCTGAAACATAATTAGTATCAGCTTTTAACAGTTTATAAACCGAATACCTCTTAATGTATGCAAACAAACTACAATAAATGTTCAAACGAAAAAAATCTCTTTCGTCAATACACAAGATTTCAATATTATACAATAAAATATAATGTAACATATTGTGAGATTTGAAGTAAGTAAATTTTGTTTTATTTCTTGGGTTTTACATTAATGACTTTAGCTTTCGACCGTACAAAATGGCAATTAAACCACAAGTAGACTAAATGATCTGTAATCAAAACTAATGTTTGTTGAAACTGAATGGTAGTAGTTATCAGAAATATTTTACTTATAATGTCTTTATGTGAATTTGCCTTTTTGCATTCTAATATTACTTTTAATATTTAAATAATTCATAAATGCGTATTCATCATTAATTTTGAAATGCTGTAGAAGGCATTAACGGCCAAGTCGCAGGAAGCCATTTTCAATGAAAGATTTGGGATGTTTGGCTTTTAACTTCTGCGAACTTCAGATATCACTACTTTTTCTGGCCGAAACATTAAGGAGAACTTGGCGCTTTTTTTTTACCGAAAACTTTTTGTTGGGATTAAATTTTCCGGCTCCGAAGCCATTTTCAATGAAAGATTTGGGATGTTTGGCTTTTAACTTGTGCGAACTTCAGATATCACTACTTTTTCTGGCCGAAACATTAAGGAGAACTTGGCGCTTTTTTTTTTTTTTTTTTACCGAAAGCTTTTTGGGGGATTATTTATTCTACCTATCAGATTCAGAATATAAACAATTATTCTAGTTTTATATCAAATGGAAAAATACTGGTAGGTGTGGTCAACAACTGAACAGTTCACCTTAATCATTTATACAATTTAACTTATGTTTCTAATAAATAACTGATTATTTCTTAGGGTGAAAATGTGCAAATTATTTTTTAGACATCACTATAAACTAATATATCGTGTGATATATTTTGTTTCAATCTCCCCAACTCTAAATATGTATTCAATAGTTTAAAATATCTTAATTTTATTTATGCAATCTTTATTTATAGTAATTTACATTTAATTTATTCATTCACTTTTCGTTTAGCTTCAATCCATCCTTAATTACAATTCTACATCATATTTAATGTTTATCGCTCGTTTATTCTGAAAAATTCTCCAGTTCGTTTTTTGGCAATCAGCCAAGTGTCCGAGCGCGTTTCTCTCTCTATCTTTCAGTTGGGAAGAAATGCCGTTTTTCATAGTTTTACTTTGGCGCGTTTTGCCGTTTCCTTCCGTCTGCCAGATTGGCGTGCTTATCTCCATGCGGCGAATGCTGAGAGGTTGCTTTTTCTCTCTCTCGATCAGCCGTTTCCGTGCGTGGTTCAAAAAAATCAGTTCTAGTGATTGTAGTCATTGGTGATGGTCGTTCGTTCGACCGGATTACTTGGAGATGTCCACGTTGTCGGGACCGCGTGCCGCGTGTCCGATGGACCACATTTTTTATCTCCAATTTTCAATAACCACATTTTCTTAATTAAGTAACAACATTTCTCTTCCCAAATGCCTTGTTTTTAAAGCATGTCTTTTAGTGTCCTGCATTGATTCGACTTACGATGGAGCCAGCGTACACAGTCAAGACAGTACCTATTTTTCCAGTTTAAAATCCAACAAGTTTTCAAGAAATAAATCAGTGATGTGTTTTTCCTTCAAGTATCTGCAGTATTTTTATTTAATCCCTCATGTGTCTCTTTTCTTCGAACTCAAAATAAAATCTTTTATTTATAATTTCTCTCATGATGACGCTCCAGAACCTGATACTACGATCACGTATCTTTTAAGGTTCACTATATTATAAAGAACAGTGCAATCTATTAAAGTTTAACAGTTTATAAATAAATACTCCTTCAATAACCTTAAATTTTAACAGTGAAATAAACCACTTCACAATACTATTCTAACTAGACAGTAATTTAATCTAAATCCATTACAGTCAGTTATGTTTCATATTAAGGAGAAAATCAGGAAAAAAGAAAGAAAAACCATATTTTCATGATCAGGGCAAAGGTGGCCCATTCAGGACCATGATATAGTGGCTCATTCAGCCCCACCTATACTTCTGGATATATTCAGGTTTTTAATACATTAAATTCAAATAACATCTAAATACATCCTAAAATTAGTTTACAGATATGCAAAAACTTGCCAATGCACATATCTGCAATGAAATAGATACTTTTTAGCTTATTTATTTTATTGAAAAGGGAAAATATTTACTTTTCAATCAGATTCTTGAAAATTCTACCCTAATTTGAAAATCCTACTCTAATGGGAAAATGGCTTCTCCCAAACAATAGAAAATTTGATGAGTTTGGTAGAACAAATAGCTTCATCTATTGGTGGCATCTAAAATAATTTTATGCAAATACTTTTTCATTATTTTGTTAATGGCCCATTTATTACCACTCTTCCCTACATGCTACATATAAGTTAACACACAGTTAAGATTTTTAAAAATATTCCATGCCCAGGCACGTACCAGGGAGAAGGCTAAGGGAGCTGAAGCCCCTCCAAAAAGTTCAGCAAAGTTGCCTCTAATGATAATAAAAATTGACAATGTTTTTTCATGTTTTTATTTTCCATTACATTAGAACTATGTTTCCTATGTATATTTTTAGTTGTAAATATATAAATTTATCCAGTTAAAGTTATAGCAATTCCTCATTACATCGCTCATTCAGATATATTGTTATTCGTACCTACCAAAAAAAAAAAACCTTTCTTCGCAAAACTCCATTTTAACTTTATGCACAGTAAAATTCGGTAAGTGTAATTACATATCATTAATTTGACTAAGAAAAGGTAATTTTAATACGCGTATGGGGTATAATTTAACTTTAGGAGTCAAATATAAAATATTTACTTGCATGCTATGATCTTTCTTAATTTCCTATATCCTCATTATATCACGATATAATGAAAACTTAGAGTGGTCAGTGTTAAAATGTTTTGTAGAGAAAGTAGCCACAAACTTTAATAGCCCCCTGAAATGTAAAATTATGTGAAAAATAATGATTTTTAAGAAAGTATCTTTGAAAATGTTTTAGCTGTAAAAGGCTTTTTATTAAAAAAACTAGTAGTAGAAAATTATGAAAAGAAATGGTGTGCGGTGCTTGATTTAAGGCAAGGCATTCGGGGCAAGGGGCCCAGGGACCCTGATTCTCAGGGGCTCTAAAATGCTGCTGTAGTTTTAATATATAATGGAATTTTACGTTTCATTCTACATCCTATTGTGTTTGCATTGTATTTTTATAACTGTATATTTTGCCTGAAACATCTATATTTAATTATAGTGAATATTTTCTTTTATTAATTAAAAAATATATTGTATTTTTAAGTCTTATTTAATCCTGTTCTTGTTTGCATCAGATTATTTAGGAGTTGGTGAGCATCAGCGTTACTCGTAGGTGGCAGAACCCCTAATATTTTAAATATCTGTAGCTTGGTATTGCAGAAAATTTATTAGTTGTCGCATACTTTATCATTACAGATATATACATAGACTTGCTCAGGAAAAGGTAATCAGCACCACACAATTTATTACAAAATGTCTACTCATTTAAATTTCATAATTCTGAAATAATTATTTAAAAGTAAATTAATGATCATGAAATTTAAAATTTTAATGATAGTTTAAAATAACTATTAAAGTCAATAGTGGTTATCTTGATAAGTACAGTCGTGGAAAAAAAAGTAAACACCCCCCACTAACTCCTCAACAAATTATCGTAGAAGAAAGTTACTGGTACCGAACAATTGGAAATAAAGTCTACTTTTAAATGATACAGATAAAATTTGCTTAGGGGGCCATCTACATATTAAAACGAACCATAACTTTGTTTTTTTCAATACCAGTACACAATTCTGACATCATAAATGAACTCTACATCCTCCAATTAGCCTAAAAGCAAATTTTTATGTAATTCGTACCATAAGTTTCCGAGAAATTAATTATTTTAAAACGAGCGTATTTTAAGGGCTAAGGGCTGTATCCAAACTGAAGTTCGGAAATCGATTATTAACCAATCTTGATCAAGGCACCTTAAGAAGTCAATGAAGCCTGCTAGATTACAATACAGCAGAAGAAATTTCAAAATATCTAGTCACTTCTATTATAGACAGCCCCTTAAACCATCATTTTGCCGTTTTTTTAAGCATAATTTGAAAACTACTTGTGTAACGCTCGAACAATACACACTCCATCATTTTTTTTCTCCTTTACTTTTTTTCTTTTCTTTCAAAAGAACTGACAAGCTGAGTAAATTAGACTTGACGAGAGAAAAGAATGTTTACAAAGTGGTTGGCGACAAGGCATTTGTGCTATGCTGTATTTTAAATTAACTGAGTTATTTTGTAAATAGTAACATGTAAATAGGATGTAAATATTAAAACTTATTAATCTATGATAAGTTATCCAGTTTTATTTCGTAACATAAGAATAGTTTCCACCCCGGATTCTGAATAATATGTTAAAGAAGTGGCTCCCCAACGTCTGGCACGAATAGAAGCAAGATACGAAGATAAGTACCTATTATTTTAAATTGAGTTAAACTGTTTTAATAAGAAAATTTAGATACTAAAGCACAGAAATTTATACAAAAGTACTTTTGATTCATCCGGAATCTGAGAATTTTTGAAAATTGTATTTGATTCGTCCAGAATCGAAATATTTTGGAATTGTTCTATTCAGATTGAATGATATTTTCCTTAGAATCGAAATACGAAAGTCGTCTGCAGCTTCAAGTATTTTAGTATCTGAATTAAATGAAAATATTCATAAGAGAAATAATTCTAATAATTATTATTGAAAAATAAAAATCGTTTGCTTTATTTTATACATTTATATAGTTGCACTGAGTTATTTTATCATTGAAGTTATTATTATAAATGAGTGCTTGGCATTATTTTAATTATTATATGATTGATATTATTGTGTAAAAAAAAAAAAAAAAGGGCAAATAGTTGGTGTCATTATATTGAGTTTTGAAAGATACAGTTATTTATGTTCTATATATGTTAAAAATTATGTATTTTGCTAAGAGTTATTCGTAACACGAATTAAGTTTGAAGTTAGCTAAAACATATTTAGTTCAAATGATGGCGTTTCTTTCAAAGGGTAAGAAAATTGATTTAATCACATTAGCTTCAGAATTAAAAGTAGAAGTAAGTAGCGATGATAAAGTCCTCGAATTACGTGATAAAATTGTAAATAGTGAGGCATTTAAAGATAACATAGATTTTGTACAGGGAATTTATGAAAATATCGTAGAAGAAAGAAAGACTCTTGAGGAAGAGAAACGTTTAGCCGAAGAAAGAGAATTTGAGCTACAGAAGCTCAGGTTAGAAGCAGGAACAAGAGATGTTGTTGCAAATACAAGCAACCCTCTAGAAACTTCTTCGATACGCGTTGACTTGAAAAAGGTTTTACCCGATTTCAATCCTGAAAAGGATGATATGAATTTATTTTTAATAACTTTTGAGAGGCAAATGAAACTTTTAAAGGTTTCTAAAGAACTGTGGATCACGTATTTAATTGGAGTCCTTCCAAATGAAATCGGTAAATTAATAGCGCGTGAACCGGAAGAAAAATTTGAGGATTATTCTTATATTAAAGATATATTTTTGCAGAGGTTCAAGTTAACTGCAGAAAGGTTTAGAGTTTTGTTTAGTCGACATCCAAAGCGAACCGATATTAGCTGGAAAGAATATTATTTTGAAATTAGAAGCTATTTTGAGGGATGGCTATCTGAATTAAATATAAATTCCTTTGAAAAATTATCGAAATTAATTATTGCTGACCAATTAAAGAAAAAGGTTTCCCCTGATTGTAAAGAACATTATTTAGATCAATGGGAGAATTTAACAGATCCTGTTGAATTAGCTGAAAAGTTAGATTTATATGATAATTTGAGGTCACACAAAGTAGAAATAAAGAGATCAAATAAAATCAGTGAGGTCGAGAATTCTAATCGCTTTGAAAAAACGCCTTTAGATTTTAAAAGAAATGATTTTGGTAAAATTGGCAATCAAAAGGAGTCCAAGAGAAATAAAATTAATTACCCTTCAAATTTAAATCGACCAATGTTAAGTTGCTATGGTTGTGGAAACCAGGGAGTTATTAAATCCAAGTGTCCAACCTGTTCTCCGAAAAATGTATCGGTGCACTTTCAATCACTAGAATTTCGTACATGTAATATGCAAACATCACCAACATTATTGGTAAAAATAAGCATAAATGGTCTCTCTGGCACAGCTTGTGCTGACACTGGCGCAACACATTGCGTTGTGGGTGAAGGTTTGTATTCTTTATTAAAAGACCAAGGTGTGAAGTTTGAAAAAACTCAAATGATCGTAGTCTTAGCGGATGGGCTACAAAACACTACCGAAGTTTATAAAACAGAAGTTCATGTTAAAATTGAAGGTCGCGACATTAAAACAACATTTTATGCTCTGCCGAATGCTAGAAATAATCGTACAATTTTAGGAATCGATTTTTTAAGCAAAGCAAAAATTGTTTTGGATGTAGTAAATCAAGAATGGTTCTTTGCTGATAGATGTAGGTGGAAATATAGATTCGCTGAAGATACACATAGGCCTCCCAGTGAATTAGCGATAAAATCCGTTGAATTAGACACCGTTTTTCTTAGAGAAGATGAAGGTAGACATTTCACTTCAGAGCAACAAGTTAGGTTGAATGAACTGCTTGAAAAATTTACTAGTAGCTTCCAACTAGGGGAAGAGACTACACCTAAAGTTAAACATTATATTGATACAGGATCGCGACTGGGCATAATTTTATCTGATGAAATTGATAGTCCTGCACATGATAGAAAAGGCTATGTAAAAGATTGCCGTAGGAATTTCGATTATAGGGGTAAGAACAGAAATTTTAATAGACCAATTGTTAACAGAAGCAATAATAGATATGGTCAAAAATATGTTAAAGAGTCATTTAACCATGGAAATTACAATAAAAATAATTATGAGAAACCTGGTTCAGAGAATTCTTACCAAGATGAATCAGAGATTCCTCAAAATTTTGAGACTAAAGATTCTTTAATATCTCAAGATATGACAGAAAGTGAAGGTTTGGTGATTAGTTCATCGGATATGGTTGAACATAATGATGCATCTGAAACGCTAGAAAGTGTTTCACTTACTTCAAAAGTAAAGTATAATCCAATTTTTTCTCCTAGCTACAAAAATAGAGGCTATTATCATGCTCGAAACAATTATAATTATGATGGCCGACGATCAGGTAGAGGTAGCTATCAGGAGCAAAGAAATTCCCAACCATCACACAGGTATGGTGCACGGCGAAATGCAGATTCGTCTTGCAAATTCGAAAAGAGATATGAAAATGATCTTGGAACTGATGATCAGGATAATTACAAATTGGATTATAGGTCTGGAGGTTACAGACATGATAATGGGTACTATGGAAATCAAAGATCTCCTACTTTTTATACCACTGCCACTAAAGAAAACCCCTTTTCTCCCTTAGGAAATTACCATATATCAGCTTTGTGTCCTTACACGCAAGATGATGGTGGATCTTCTAAAGGCTTTATTCGTCCTAGAGGCAGACCCGGGAAACATCAGACGCCCAGCCAGCAAATATTTACGAAAGGACCACAAAACACGAGAGCCATAGAGGATTTTAGGCACCAGAAAGCATCCCGAAGGAATCCACCCAGGAAATGCACACTGCATCTGAGGGACCAGTAATGCAGTGTGAGGGGAAGAGTGTAACGCTCGAACAATACACACTCCATCATTTTTTTTCTCCTTTACTTTTTTTCTTTTCTTTCAAAAGAACTGACAAGCTGAGTAAATTAGACTTGACGAGAGAAAAGAATGTTTACAAAGTGGTTGGCGACAAGGCATTTGTGCTATGCTGTATTTTAAATTAACTGAGTTATTTTGTAAATAGTAACATGTAAATAGGATGTAAATATTAAAACTTATTAATCTATGATAAGTTATCCAGTTTTATTTCGTAACATAAGAATAGTTTCCACCCCGGATTCTGAATAATATGTTACACTTGGAAGAAAAATGTGAAATTTGGGATTTACATAAAGTAGGACTTAATAAATCCAAATCCATCAAAAAAATTGTAGGTTGCAATTCATAATTTTTTCGAATATTAATTTCATAATTCATATCATAAAATTATAAAAATTGCAAATTCAGCGTATTTATGTTTGGGTATATTAGTATTATTGCTACAAAAAAAATTAGCACATTAGGAGCATAATTTCTGGAGATATTATTAAAAATATGAAAATGTAATTTAACATTAGAAGCACTAAATTTTGAATGTTTATAATTCAAAAACTTATCATTCTAATGACTTGAAATTCGGTGCCTAATTTTTGCCTAGGCATAATTTGAACCGAAGATTTGAAATATCTTGTTAAAATTGGGTATTGTCATTAAAAAATGAAGTTTGGATTCGTTTTAATATGTAGATGGCCCCCTAAGCAAATTTTATATGCATCATTTAAAAGTAGACTTTATTTCCAATCGTTCGGTACCAGTAACTTTCTTCTACGATAATTTGTTGAGGAGTTAGTAGAGGGTGTTTACTTTTTTTTTGACGGCTGTACCTTTTTCAATATATATACTTTTTGCTCAGTCTCCCTGTAAGCAAGGGGTGCACCCACAAGAATTAGTGCCCGGGGGCCCCCGAATTTGTAAATCGCTCTCTGATGGTGTGAAGAAAAACGAATGAGTATCGACACACTTTGAAAGGTGACATAGCGGCTGGAGTTTCCCAGCTCTTTATTGAATATCTTTACTTTAAATTGTTTGCTTATGAATCTGCTTATGTTTATGACATAGAAAGAAAAAGTGCACAGAGTAGTCTGTTTGTGTGAGAACGTTTCTTTGTCTTTTGTAGAATTATCAACTTCAGTGATGGATACTCCTGTGTAGGGATTTTTTAGCAGTTTTTCATGACGCAACCTAAACAGTTTTCTAGAAGGCGACATCCAACATTCTAACAATCTTATTTTGTGCAGAGCAAGAAATGCTACTTAGATGCATGATGCCACTCCTCTAAAAGACCGTAAGCTAAGAGCTATTTTAAGATTTAAAGGAAAGTCTGGAAATGATGAATTAAAACGTTATAAACAGCCGTAAAAATGCTACTTACTTCAGCCCAGACATTCAGAATGAAATCGTTAAGATATGCTTGAATATAGCTACGAAGAACTGATTACCAAAATAAATAACGCAGTCAGTTTTAGGTTGATTGCTGATGAAACTATGGACATTTCAAGCATAGAACAGATTGTCCTTTGAGTTAGATATTTGGACTATTTATAAAATTCACAAACCCCAATAATTCGAGAAGATATTTTAGTTTTCATCCAATTAAATGACTTGTTCGCAGAAAACATAACAGAAGAAATAGTACAACGTTGTGATGAACTACGTATTGATATACCTAAATGCATTACACAGGTGTATGACGGAGCGGCTAATATAGCTGGTTACGTTACTGGGGTCTAGATTAGAATTCTTCAGAAGTATCCCAAAATTAGATATGTCCATTGTACAAGCCACTGGTTAAACCATGCATTATCCAACTGCATGCTGATTCGTGCCATCCGAAACTGTCTTTGAACTGTTTATGAAGAAACAATTGTTTTTAGTAATCACCCCAAGGCAAATTTAGCCCTTAAAGAAGCAATTTATCATGTTCCCCAGAAAAGAGAAGAGAAGAGAAAGACTTCTTTGCCTTTGCGGCATGAAATTTATCGAGAGGCATGAAAGCATATTTACTTTTGTTGAGCTGTATAAATGCATTTGCATTAGCTTAGAAAATATTTCAGAAAACACATGGAAGATTTCTTCAACAGCTAGATCTTTCTTGGCAGTCATGGAAATTGGGGATTTTTTCATAAGCTTGTTTGTTTGTAACAATCTTTTCAGTCTAACAAAGCCATCGTCAATTCTTATTCAAGAAAAATCATGTGGTATGATATCAGCTGTAACTCATGCTAAAGATGTCTTAGTTATCATACAGAAAGATACAGAAAGAGTACTGGAAATCTTTCGCAAGATATTTAATTTTGCATCAAAACTTGGGGAAGACGTTTTCTAAACTGAAATAAAGATCCCGACTAATATTTAGATAGACAACATATGCAAACCTTCAAATTACATCTACTGAAGAGTATTTACAGGGTCATAGTCTTTATTCCCTGTGTAGAAAGTCTCATTCAAAATGTGAATGATAGATTCATTTCTAATTAAGACATTGAAACTGATTTCCACATACTTCTTCCAGGATTTGCTTCTCCAGAGAAAGCAAGCAAATTAGAAAATCTCTCTCAATATTTTGACGATAAAGTGTTAATGTCGGAAATGAAAGCTAAATATGAATCATGGTGTACCAAGAGCACTGCATTTATAATAATTGTAATCAGAAAATGTGAAATCTACCCTATATATATAAAATCCTAATGAAACGAATTTATGAAACGGAAGTATAAATCGACTGATTAAACAACTGATTATGTTTCACGGCAATTTCTCCTAAAATATGGAATACTTTGAGATGAAATTAACTCCAAAAATCAATATTGATCCGCAGATTTCAAAACTGGTATTAGAATTTTTAAATTCGAATTAGTTTTCAAAATATTAATTTTTTTCTAATTTTATATACATTTTTCTAATGATGGCAACTCAAATGTTAATCAAACAGATATTTTTTTTTTATATTTCAGAAAAGGTTGACATGATAACCTGGCTATTGTTGTTTATTTGATAATAAATGTTTATTTCAAATTTGTTATATTTATTTATTGTATTTTATTTCTTTTTACAAATTATATAAATTATTTTTTTGATATTTCTTTTAGAAAATAATTAAGAAATACAGTACTACTTAGTTATTCCGTCAACCAATTTCGCCAAATTATACAAATTGACATAATTTTTATTTTAAATAACGAAAGAACAAATAAATTAGTATAACATTAATAAATATATGAATAAAACGTCAAAATAAAAATCACTTGATGACGTAAACACATGTAACTTGCTTAAAGTCAAGTGAATATGACATTTACGATCAACCATTATTGGCATTTAATCTTATAGTTTGGCGATAGATTTTTGGTCATCGGGACATCTAAGGAATACCAAAAATGCATATGTAACCGGTATTTGAAAACGAGGTTTTCGCCAAATTTTCGTAAAAAAATAAAAATCACGCCAAACCTGCGGTGCGTGAGTTGAAAAACAGCTATTGGCGAGATTTGCATCCTACTACCGTAATAGTACCTTCTTTGTGACCATGGCAACTTTTATGTAGTTTTATTCGAAAAAAAAAATTTTGATTTTTTAATCAAAATGGAAAACTTACAGTCCCATATTGGCGATATTTTTTTCTGACGCCAATGTCATATACGCAATGGGTACTTAACTGGCGCCATAGTATTGTTATTTTGCTTGATTTGATAAGCCGGGTGTAATTGTTTATGCTGTTGATCTTTTCCCCCAAATTGGCGTCATTAAAAAATCCCACCAATATGGGACGTATATGACATCTTTGCCAAACTTTCATATGAACGGCGAAGGGGTCAGACCGTATTTGTTTATGGCAGTCGATGACTTGAACTATTATAATGTAGATGAAATGATGGCGATAGATTGATATTTGGCGACTTATCACCTGTGTCTGGGTAACATTAAAGTACCAAAATGGCACCTAGAGTATAAAAAGCGAAGTGCTCCGCCTGGAACTGTTGATGATAGTCACATGACTTAGGCTATTGTTATAGAGATTGTCTTAAAATACCGGGAGACAAAGACTCTTACACTTAATTTATTTTATTTTAGCTTCTTTTTAAATGTTTAACTGATCCTCTTTAATTAAAACAAAAACAACCATTGGATGTCTTAACAGCAACTGATTCGCCCTTAAATTTTTGCAATCAAAGGGAATTGAATGGAAACCCGTTTACAGGGAGATCTGCACAGCTTTTTTCAGTATAATTCTATCTTCTCTAATATTTTTAAAACCTATCAGATTAGCATGTTTTTAGATTATGCAGTGTCTGAATGAGGGTTGGCGAGCGTAGCTTGCAGGGGGCAGAGCCCCCTAGTATAAATATAATTTTCATTGTTACATATATCTGTAGTAATTAGTTTTTTCTTTTGAAAAATAATCCATGTAATTAATTTCATATGTGGATTAATCCTTTTAAGACCCGCCCTCGTAATGCGAGACTCGCACACGCTACTATTAATCTCTCTTTTAAATCTATTCAAGCATTTCAATATTTTTTAATGTTTTTTTCATAGGATATATGAGGCTCATCTCAAACATTATTAGATTAAGATAAGAAAATTAATTTAAAAATCCTTTATATTATTGAAATACATGTATAAAGTTCCACAAAAATTATACACATAAATTAAAAAATCTGACAGATATATTGATAAAAATTCAAAATAAAAGGAATAATTTAAAACCCTTATTTGGAAATTTTAGTATTCATAATTTAACATTTAAATCCATTAAACAAACTTTCTTTCAACAAATGAAAATTTGAAAATCATCTGACTTGCCGTAGAAAAGCACTATGGAGCAAAATAAAATCTTCTATATTTTCCGAACGAATGAACCAAATTTAATCAAAAACTATACAGCTACTTCCGGGTATCTCACGAATATGCCTGTGTAATTTCAAGCTGATCGGATGCCTTTTGCGGCAGTTATCGCGGAGCAGACAGACAGAAACCAAAACTTTTTGTGTCTCCACAGTAAGCCTTCATGTTTCGGCAATTAGTTTTAATTTAAAAATAATACATTTCAAAAGCTTTAAATAGTCTGAAAAATATAGAAAACTTTCGTCCATACTGTGGTTTTTTCCATTGGCATTTAGAGGAATTTTTTGGTCATGCAACCGACAAGAATGAACTTAATTTTAGACAGGGATGGTCCAAGGCAACAAAGCAAAGTTCAAATGCCAAGAACAGCATGGGTTAACACACAGAGAATAAAATACTAACTATGAGAGTAGATGAATGATTATACTGGATCTCGTTGTACCAGTTAGAACTCTAGTACTAGTTTTTAGCAAGTTTCTTACAGAGATTTTAGCACTTTTCTGAATTTCAAATTTTAACCTTCCATATCTTTCATTTGTTTCTCAGACATTTCCGAAAATATTTGTAAATCATCTGACTTTTTCTATATATTTAAAAATTTACTTTACTAATTTGAAATTCCCTGACTTTCCACGTCGCTGGGAACCCTGTAAGGAGAAAAAAAGTAACGGAGGGAGATGGGGGGGGGGGGGGGGGGCTTGACTGGTACGATTTCAGAAACACTTCACTAAATTATACTCACGCTTCCAAATTATCACCAAACAATTCCTCTCCATCTTCTTCCATTTCTTGTCCTTCATCACCCACACCTCCAATCAACTCGGATTCATCTTCAAAAGGAGGCAGATCTCTTGCAGGGGGAGATGTAGGCGGAGCATTGCTTCTGGGAGATGCGGCATCAGCATCCCTCACTTCTGATGATGGATCAGACTGTGAAATAAGATTCATAATTTTTTTTATGAAAATCAAACACAATACAGAAAACATACAAAACTTTTCATTAAAAAATATATATAACTGCAAAAAATTTATCAGGGTTGACAAAAAAAAAAAAAAAAAAAAAAAAACAGGTTTTTTCGAAAAAAACAAAAAAAAAGTTTTATTTGGTTTAAACCAGATTTTTTTAAAAAATCTTCTCTTATTACATACACATGCATATTTATTGATAAAAATAGACATTGTTGGATATAAAAATAGTATAACTTCATTTGAAAATAATTTAATTTAAATATAATTTAATTTGATTAATTATAGTCAATTTATGTAGAAAATTGAAAAAATTCATATTTTAAACAGTATCAGTAAACAGTTACTAAGTTCAATGAAAAAACTGCTCTACACTGTGAAACACTGATACCCTGAGAATCATTATAAATAATCTTTTGATTACTAGTAATAAACATTTGATGTAGTTTGGTTAATATAATATTAAAAAAATAAATTTCAAACACTTCTTCGGGTTGACTGAGTGACAATTTGGAGTCAACACTTTTGGTCATAAGATTCAGCAGACAATAGAAAATAAATATACTGGGTGTCCTAAAAAGGACTGACTGATTTTAAAATTCAGTAACTTGCAAACGGTGACAGATATTTTAAAAATTCTTGCAGGAGGGTTATGCATAAGGTCAAAAGTTCTTTTTACAGTGATTTTCGATTTTAGTTTGAATTACAAACAATAGATGGCACTGTGACCAATAGACGCTAAATTCAGGCTCAATTTTTCATACTTCGGGACCCACTCAATACATTTTAACCTCCTTTTTCCGCATGGAAGAAGAGAAAGGCCAAAAAATCGAACCTGTATTTAGCGCCTATTGCTTAAAGCGCCATCTATTGTTTGTAATTCGAACTAAAATCGAAAATCACTGTAAAAAATTTTTTGACCTTATGCATAACCTTCCTGCAAGAATTTTTTAAATATCTGTCACCGTTTGCAAGTTATTGAATTTTAAAATCAGTCAGTCCTTTTTAGGACACCCGGTGTATATATAAAGCCATAATATAATTACAAATTATCATCTATTCCAATTACAATAATTAATTCAATAATTTATTAAATTTAGCAGTAAATTATAACTAACATTATACAAAATACAGATGGAACCCTATACATGTAATACTAATTAAGCAAAATCCACCAATAGGCTTGCACATTGCATACAATTAATCCTTATTAACATATAAAAAACCACCAAATTTTTTTCCCCTTTTTTCCTTTTTCTTTCTTTTCGGAAAAAAAAAAAAAAAAAAAAAAAAATATTAGAGACATATGAAATATATATATTATATAGATTGATATTAAAATGCTATAACTAGCACCCACTTTTTGAATACTCTACGAGTTCATTTCGTAAATTCTTCCCACGCCTACAGTGGTCTGATCTTGAATTTGGATCGGCTTAATGGGATTGGTTGATTTGTTGTGTATTGGATGATTACGTAAGGTGTGTCCCACCGAAATAAAGCCACCGTGATTGTGTGCTGTAATTGGACACGAAACAAACCAGTAAGAATGAAACAAATATATTAAGAAAGTTGGTTGATTTTTGACGGCCAATTATCTGCTCGAGGGATATAGGCCCAGGGGAAGAGTGCCCTTCGTGAGGGTCTTTCTAAGGAAACCTAACCCGTATTTACGCATGGAAAATCCATACTTCGAAGAAATATCCACCATGGTTATATATGACTTGGAATATACGATGTGGCATACCATTTACCACTCTTTGGAGGACAGTAGCATCAATGTTTTCCCATGCTTCAATGACGACGACCTTCAATTTTGCCACAGACTGAAACTGCCGGCTATAGGCATATACAGCCCTACTGAGGACACCACACACATTTTCTTGGGGGATTGAGATCATGGAAAAAGGGCAGGTCATTCCGTGACATGTACCCGATTCTCCAAAAACCATTCCCAGGACAATTTTGTAGCGTGAATGGAGGTTTTTCCTGTTGGAAAATCCAACTTAGTCAACCAATTCTGTTTGAAAATGGCAATAAATGGTTTTCTAGCATTTCTTGGTAATCTGAAGCCTTCATGCGGCCTGAGAGAACAGCCAGGTTATGTTTATCTCCATAGCCAAAGCCTCCCCACACCATTAATGAGCCTCCACCTTGCTGTCTTTTGGATAAAATTTCCTCTACTTTCCCCATGTCATACCAATAGAAAGCAAGACCGTCTGGCCCATCCAGATTAATTTTTTTTTTCATCTGAGATTGTAACTCGATGTCCCTGGTCCTTCCAGGTTTGATTATATTTATTTGGCCCAGTCGACCCTCCTTAATGTGGATAGCTTTCAACATGTGCTGATGTTTCCTTTTCTTATATCGCAAGTTGCTTGTACGTTTTTCAATTCATGACTGTGTTGATTTTGTCACAGGGATATTATCCTCTTTGGCTAACTATTTTAGGGAAATACCACCTCCTGAAAGACAATGTAAAACTGCTCTTGTTTGCCTGGAAGTCATTTTTCTGCAGGTACACCTCCTGTTTTTATACCCATACGCAGTGCCCTGATTTAGAAAATTGTCTATTATGGATTAGATTGTTTGATTTGCTTAGATATTGGTTTATGTGAGACTTTGTTCCTTAAAAGCTGTTTTCTGACCTTTCTCGAACTTTGAGAGCTGGGTTTTCTTTCCCATTGCAATACAGCTGGAGAAATAGAAAATACAACCTTCTAAAGTCCGTACAAAGTTTGATTGGCACATAACAAGTACTTGACAACTTCCTGACGTCATAAACACGTTGAACTCAGCAGCTCGAATATCGGTAGTTACCAATAGATACTAATATTGGCGGTGGTTTTATTTCGGCAGGACACTTTTCCCCAGGGTTGGCAGGTTTTTGACACATGTCAGTTTTTGACAGTTTAAACTGCGGTTTAAACCGTCATGTCAAAAACCTCAAATACTTACAGTGATCTGTAAAATTTCACATTAAATGTCACACATTAGATGTAATATTTAAAATTCCCTATTACTGTAGTTGTATAATTAGTATATAGTATTAGAAATAATTACAGGGTTGGCAGGTTTTTGACATGTATCAGTTTATGAACCGTCATGTCAAAAACCTCAAATACTAAATTGATCTGTAAAAATTCAAATTAAATGTCACACATGACAACATTACATGTAATATTTTAAATTCACTCTTACTGTATATCAGTAATTAGTACATAGTAAAGTATTATTGTTAAGTACAACTTTTTAACAGGGTAAAATTTTTATTTAATTTTTCTTTTTGTAAAATTGTGTGTTTCTAAAAAGTAGACATTAAGGTTACCTGAGCTTTACATTTTTTCTCTTACTTAAAATCGTTTTAATTTCGCTTACTTTTGAGAGCTTAAAGCATTAGCTAGCTTTTTTATGGGGAAAAAAAACTTAGAAAAGTGTAGATTTTTTTGTATATATAACAAGATAATGTGCATCAATGTTATTCTAGTCTAGGCAATAACCATTCCATTCAAAATTGGATTATTAATTTTAAACATTTACAAAATAAGAGAAGTAATTAAAAAAAAAAAAAAGCTTAAAGTCAAAATCTTTTTAAAACATGCTTTCTTTCAATATATAAAAATGTTTTTGATTTTAAAACTGAACAAAATTGGCTCAGTCATCTAAAAGAAAATTCCTGTAAGCCCATATTGAAAAAGTAAATAATAGAAGGGATCAAATCATGAAACCATACCATTGTTTGGCTTATACTTTGCATCCCAACCATCAGGGGCAAGGGTTGACTGCTGTATCAGTTGATTCAGCTCGCGCTTGAGCTATGGAGAGAGTTTATGGATGCTTACCCATACTGATTGTGTATGAAGCTAAAGAATCCCCTTTCCAGTCTTCCTATTTCAGTGCTGTAGGGAGGACTCCATTGTTTGGTAGAAAGATATCACTAAATGCAACAGCTTTTTGAGCCTGCTTCAAAACTTGCTCATCTAGCAATGCTTTTGCTATCAAGTCCTACTAGCTCAGCATCAATTAAGAGACAGACTATTTTCTAACGCTTCATACACTCTTAAACTCAAAAATCTTTTGGGTGTAAATAAATGTGCTAAACACGTGGTGTGCTGCAGCATGCTGCGGGGTAAAATTGATCCGGATTATTTAATTGTACAAAATTATTTTCTTCTGGTTGAAAAAAAAAAAAATTAAAAAAAAAAAATATATATATATATATATATATTTTATTGCAAATAATATATTTTTTAAATTATTAAATTTCAATAAAAGATCACATAAATCATTGACTTATTTAATGTTTATCTATTGTTAAAATGTTTTAGCGTGTTACATGTATTTGGCAGTTTTCGACGGTTTAAACCAGTTTTTGGCAGTTTAAACCAGTTTTTGACGCTTGTCATGTCAAAAACCCAACCCTGCTTTTCCCCCTCTTTTTTTACACATTTACCTCTTTCTCCTGCCTAGGTGGGGCTGGAAGAGAGTTACTCCTTTTAAATATGTATTTCCAGGGACGTAGCTACCGTGGAGCAGTTGGAGCAACCTGCTCCAGGCGCACAAACTCTAAGGGCGCAAAATTAGGAAGAGCAAAATGAAAATTTTTAAAAATATTTACATATTTTTATCATTATTAATCATATGTAATGGAAGAATCTTGTTACAATCAGCTTATTCCTATATGATATTTTACTTAGTGTTTAACCTATGCTATTTCTGTTTAAAATATATTTTTATACGCAGTAAATAGAAATTATTTTTATTCGTGAAGTTTTAATTCATTCCATATTTCAACCTTAAGTAGCTTCCCCAACACCGTTTCAGCATGTCTGATTTTTTTTCTGTAACTTTTAAGTAGGCGACAGTTGAAGATTTTCAAATCTTAAAGTAATTGAAGCTTATTTATAGGGCTATCCCCGGTCACCTTATTGGCTACCACTGTTTCTGAACCATTATCCTCCTGGTACATTTATATTGAAAATGATTTAGAAATTTATCATGATGATTACTGTATGGGAAAAAATGGTAGCCAAAGAAGTCACCGCTGCTAAACCTATATTTACGATTGCAACAGCAATGCCTTAGCTATTTTAAGATTTAATTAGATATTATTATTTTAAGATTTCCCAAAAAAGACAAACAATAGTTTGACAAGTTAAAGAAAATTATTGACCATTTTACAAAAAAAAAATTAACTTTTGAAGGGTTTTTTTTTTTGTGTGTGTGTGTGTGTGGAAACTAAACATGAATCAATACAGATTACAAAACAATAAGAATTAGGCATATTTCGCATCAGTCCACAGCTACAAAATATAAAGGGAGGGAGGGGGCAGCGGCCAAATTATTTTTGAGATTTTGAAAAAAAAAAAGTAAATCTCAAATGCGGAATTGATAAGCAACTCCTTTTAAAGAGAGAAAGTTAAGTATCAAATTCAGTGTTCCTTAGGACCTGATTATCGCCCATGCAAATTTACACAACTTTTCTCTAAATGTATTTTTACGCACTAAATCTTATTTAATCGTAGAATTTTAGGATTAAATAAGCCAAAAGTTATTTTTCGAAGATAGTAATGTGAGATTTGCTTAGGCCGTAATCACAGGCTCTGATCCATCTGATATCGCATATTAGTGGACAATGAATTTTTGAATTATAAAATGAAAAAAAAAAAAAAAAATCTTGAGTAACTCCATTCAACTTTCCGAACAGCTAACAAAATACTGTGTGTTCAAAACAGTATGATAATGAATAAAAACTTAGATCTTAGTTTAGTAGACCAGTGGAAATATTTCCACTGGTGATAAAGACTTCGTGATTTAAAGAAAACGTGCACTTCCAAGAGATAATTTTCAACAAATTTTCATTTTGCCCGTACTGAAACAAGGCCCATAAATAAATAAAAAGAAGGATTTATTTTACATTTCAAAGTCTGGGAGGCCCAGGCTGGCCCGCTAGACAATTGATATGCGAGTCGGTGGGTCTTAAATCAGGTAAAGTTGCGCACTCCCTTAGGTGAAGTTAATAGTTACAAAATATGCTACACATATTAGATTTAAACAGCCTTAAGTTATTTAGTAATTTTAAAAAAATTCACTTTTTAGAAGCTTTTTATTATTGATCATTTTTTTTCCTTGAAAAGCAGAAGAATTTAATTTTTTTTGCTTGAAAGTTTCTTTGTTTCAGAGGACCATTTAAATCTTTTAAAACCTAATGTATATTCTATAATTCTGTCTGTTACCAATGGCAGACCTGCCAACCTTTGAAAATGAGAAATCGTAGCACACAAAATTTAAATTAACCTGGAGGTTGGTTGGTTGGTTTTTCGTGTTTCACAGCCATCTTTTGACATTCGTAAAAGGAATAAGGTTTCCGTCTTTCAACTCAATATAGTAATTTTTTTCCTCTAAAAATTTTTATACGATTTTTAGAGTTTATTTCCGTTTCGCAGCTTTTTTTTTTTTCTTTTTTTTTTTTACATTTGTAAAAGGAACCTGGTTACAAATTTTTAGCCCAGTGCAATAAATTTTGACAGAATTCGCGATTCTTTTCCCGCCATCATTTCAGGATATTCACAATTTTTTCCCACAATCGTGATTCACATTTTCCTATCCCGATTCTTTGTTGAAATCCGCACTTTTTAGCATGAACTTTATTGACGAAATTCGCGTGTTTTACGCGATCCTTTGACGAATTTTGCGTTTTTTTACCATGATCCTTTGACTAAATTAGTGTTTTCTTCCTGCGATCTTTCGTTGAAATTTGCGTTTTCTTACTAATCTTTCGATGAAATTTGCATTATCTTACTGATCTTTTGACGAAATTCGTATTTTCTTTCTGCGATATTTTGACAAAATTCAGGCTTTTACCACGATCCTTTAACGAAATTTATTTTCTTCTGCGACCAATTGACGAAATTGATTTTTTTTTACATGGTCATTTGTCGAAATTCGCCATAATTTATCGCAAATTGTGCGATTTTGCACACTATTTCAAACCTTGCCCCTCAAGGAACCCCCTCCAGAATTCTTAAAATGGCACCCTTTTTTCTAAGGAAGGGGATTCCTACATAAATATTTACAAATACACGATTAGAGTGTTTTATGTTAAGAAGTTTTTTTTTTTGCAGCCCAGAATTTTTTTTTCTCATGACCATTTTTTAATGTCCAAACTTTCGGACTCTAATGGCCAATTTTTTAAAACTTTCGGAAATGAATACTTGGAAATTTCGGAACAGAATCACTCCTGAAAAATATGCTGCGCGGGATAAAAAACGCAACTAGAAACAAAAAATGCTTTTGTGTTTTTTGCAGAAAATCGTAGTTTAAGACCGATTTTCGTAGCATCGTAGTTTATAGGTCCAAATCGTAGCAACTACGATTTTTTCGTAGCAGTTGGCAGGTCTGCCAATGGCGACATGATCTGTCCCAACAATTTTCAGCCTATCTAGCACCAAAGAGCTCTATTTCAAAAAAACTTTTTATTAGTTTTTTGTAAAATCATTTATTATTTGTTTGAAATGTTTAGGCTTCGTGTATTCATACATTGCTGTGATTGTAATTTCACCTAAATGTTTATTATGCTGATTTTTGTGATGTTGAACAAAAAAATATTTATAAAGAATATTTTCTGCAAAGAAAAGATAAGTCAAACGTATTTTATGTTAAGAATTACATTTTAATATGAAAATGAGACAGTTTGAATATTATATATAAATGTGATAATCAGAACGGCAGTCAGCTATTTTCTTATGTTAAAACAGCGCTCAACGTGGCGCCTTTTCAAGGTTCTGCTAAAGCGGCTTAGAGTCAACACTAATAATAATAAAAAAGATCAAAAGAAGCAAAGGATGCCATCAAGACTGCAGAAAATTTTGAGAAAGGAAAAAAATTCTAACGAGTAGGGTCACATGGGGGTAATTCCTGGTCAAAAAGGATCAACATCTAATTATTATAAAAACTATTAAAGGTATTGTTCCTAATTTTTTTCTGGAATAAGCTACCTCTGATGGCTATATTATAAAATGCTTACTTAAATATATATGCACTTATAATTAAAATAATTATAATTTTTAAATGACCAAGAATTACCCCAGAAACGCGGTAATTCCTGGTCAGTTCTGGGGTAATTATTGGTCAGCATCCTTTTTCATGTAAATAAAGTAGTTCAGTTAATTTTTTTATAACTGAGTAATAAAATAAGTAGAATCAATCTTCTAAAAGCTTTTTTTTTTATCTCATAATTGTGGAATAATAAAGCATAGACTTTGTTTTGGGCATAAATACAAAGTTATCTGATGTGCAAAAGACTCTTGTACATTTTACAAAACATTAATTAGACAAATAATTTTTATTCATTTATAAACAGTATTTATTACTTCATTAGTATCCACCGTGAATGGATTTATTAATAACTTGCAAATTTATTGGTTCATAAAAAATATAACTGTTTGTTATCAATTTTATTTTGCTTAGGCCAACTGAAGTTTTCGGCTCCCTTTTCAAGAAATTTTCAATACAGACCTTTAATATAATACACAGCATAATAATTAGGTTCCTCTATTGCATTACGTATACTTTTATGCACCATTTTGCAGTGAGATAGTATTTCTACTTAAATTGTTCATGTTCAGTCATAGAGTGTGTCTTATTCTCTGAGCACTAGGGGAAGACGGGGTACAATGAAACAAAATTTACTAATTTTTTTTTCATATCCAACATTTTGCATGCACAAAAATATAATTAATGATATTTTTAATCTTGTATTTTCCCCATCTAAATAAATTTTTATTAGGTTCTAAACAATATATTTATGCTTGAAAAATAACAAAAAATAAATGTCTTACAGTGTTTCATTGTACCCCGTATGCCGGGGTACAATGAAACACTCCAAACGATGGAAGCAATTTTCACCCGGTATAGTTTATTTTATTAAAAATGAGATAAATACAAAAACAAAACTTTATTAATATGGAACTTGATAAAAATATTATAGTCTAAGATGAAAAATAAGATAATTCTATTAGTTTAAGAAATACCTTTCATTTTATATTAAATTGACTCAAGTCAGTTTCAAAAATTAGCGTTTCTGCTTATATTTCAGTTGCTCCTGAAGGAATATGGGGTGGTAGTTTCAACACAATGAGTTTTTTTTTAAGTGTAAGTTTCTAAAAAAATAAAATAAAATAAATAAAACTGGGTTGGAGTCTTTTTATATCAAGTATTTCACATATGACTTCTTTTAAATGTATGATTCTCCAACGGTATATATTTCCTTATGTTTCCATTTATATGATCATGGTTAGAAAAAACCCGGTTTGTTTCGAAAAAACCCAGCCCACTGGGCCCATTAGTCTAAAACCCGGGTTTTTTCGGGTTTTTCTGATAAAACCCGGGTTTTTTCGGGCTTTATTGAGTTTTTTGGAGAGCACTTTAAGCTTCTAATTTTCATATACATAATACCTGAATTCTCCATTTATCAGTGAAACTTGGGCACAATTTGCATTAATTAAGTATGAATTAACAAAAAGTATATAAAAAGAAAAAAAAAATCAAATTAATTTAAAAGGTACATCTGTATCTCATGGGACTAGTTTGCTGAACTAAGCATATATTAAGTGAACCACAAATGTATTTCTTTATATAATTCTTACCTTAAGTTAAACATGTTAAATTTATATAGTTTCTTTCATTCACTTCAAATCAGAAATCAGTTGAAGACTTTTTTTTTTTTCTTTTGAAAGAAATGAGATTCGCAATAATATATTTGAAAATTTTAGCAAAATTTGCTACATATATATTGCAACAGTATTAAATGTTAAATTAGATTGTCATAGAAGTCAGTAACATTTGTAAATTTTTATCACAAATGGCGATACACTTATTACTAGCTTTGCTGCTTTATCAACTCCAAAATGATTACGTAACTTGCTCCAAACCAAACCAAATGTGGAAAAGTATTGTTCGATTAAAGCAGAGGTAGCTGGTACTGAATGTAAAGAAAAGAAAAACTCGCAAAATCCAGGAGAAAACTTATCTGTTTCACTCTTTTTTACCATAATCTGAACCATTTTTGTGTGGAAAACTCCTATATAACACTTTCATTGAACATTGAAGCAGGATAATAAATGGGATGATTAATCTTAAAAGCTATAACAATGCAAACAATCAGGATGGGGTTCAAGTGCAATCTTTTTGCATGCATTAAGATTTAAAGCATTTGAATACATTTTAGATTACAGGCATGAAAATCTTCCTTCTTTTTCTTTTTTGGTCATATTATCTCTGCTTAGAAATTCCTTTAAATCTGGTTCTTTTGAAATATATTTAAATTGCCTTTATCTTTGCATTCTCAAACCTTAGATTAAATAATGATACAGTTGTGAAAGCACAAGAAAATTTGAAAAAACGCACAATGGGTTTTTTCAATGCCTGGAAAAACCTGGGCGTGTTTTTCGGGCTGGGCCCACTTGGGCAAACCCTGTCTAACAGCCACTGACTATTAACCCAATTTTCCAGTTTTCACCCATTCTCATTCCTTAGATTAAATAATGTTACAGTTGTGAAAACATGAGAAAATTTGAAAAAACCTACAATGTTTTTTTTTTCAAGTGGTCCTGCTCGAAAAAAACCCTCAGATTAAATAATGTTACAGTTGTGAAAACATGAGAAAGTTTGAAAAACCCACAACGTTTTTTTTTTCAAGGTCACTTGGGGAAACCCTGTCTAACAGCCACTGACTGCTAATCCAATTTTCCAGTTTTCACCCATTCTCATGCCTTATATTAAATAATGTTACAGTTGTGAAAACATGAGAAAATTTGAAAAAATCCACAATGGGTTTTTTCAAGTGGGCCCGCCTGAAAAAAACCGGGCGGGTTTTTTCGGGCGGGGCCACTTGGGCAAACCCTGATATGGATACTGCTTGTGCCATACATGTTGTGTGTGGATATCTCATTCTTAGTACCTCGATGACCAGCTGGGCCTAGAAAAAAAATCTGGATCATCATTAGAGTCTGTAGCAGGCAGAGTTTGTTTTCAAAACAATCCCTTCTTAGCTTTTTTTTTCTCTTTCTATTTTTTAATTGCTTAACAAGAGCATTTTTTACTGACCTGGTTAGAACAAAACTCTTTTTTTTTTTCTGTTTTCCTACTCTTACTTCTAATATATTATATTTACTACTTTTATTACTATAATAAAACATGTTTCATTGTACCCCATCTGCAAGTGTTTCATTGTACCCCGCACTGAGGTTACTAAGTAAAAATTTATTTTCAAACTTCTAATATTTATTTTTTTTTAGTTTGGTTTTGGAGGTATGAAGACAACAACCCAAAGATAACAATGCACAGAAAAAATAATTATTACATATAAAAACAAGGAAAAAGAAACAAAATTACTTTTAGTAAAGAAAGTTACTTTCAATGGTGTAAAAGCAATAATCTTCTATTGCTACTGTTGTAGAAGTGTGAATGTATACAAATCACATCAGTAATTGGAACATATAGTTGTATAACATATATATAAACTGCAACTCTCTATGAAAAATTTGATTGATTTTACAAGTAATGTTTCATTGTACCCCGTCTTCTCCTACTGTTTTCTTCTTTTAAAAGTGTTTAATACAGTAGAGGAAAATTTTATAATTTTTTTTAAAGACTGTGATAAGTCATTAGTTGGACTAAAATAATTAAAACTTCAGGAATGACAATGATCTGTTGTAAAATGTGTAAAAATCAAGATTGATGTTTTGTAGAAATTTGAGTAGCAGTTTTGAATATATAATTTTTTTAAAATATTTAATTTCAACTAAATGAATAATTAAGGCATATATTTGAAAGCAAAGGATTCAAAGTATCTTTGAAATTTTTTACAGTTTCATAAATTGTTATTTAATTTTTATAACAAAAGCGAAAATGATCAAGCATTACCAAGGGCGGATCTGGAGAGTCCTCAAGGGGGGGGGGGGGGGGGGGGGCGATTTTAGAAATTTGGAAAGTCCAATCTGATGCGCGGGTCGGGGCTAACTTTTTCACTGCGGGTCATGTTACTTCTGCTTTTTGCCGTGGGTCGGGTTTGGGTCCGGTTGACTTCTATTTTTTGCTGCTGGTTGGATTAACTCATACTTTTTTGCTGTGGGTCGCGTTTGGGTCTGGTTGATTTCTATTTTTTGCTGTGGGTCAGGTAAACTTCTACTTTTTTGCTATGGGTCGGGTTAACTTCTACTTTTTTGATGCGGGTCGGGTTTGGGCCCGGTTGACTTTTACTTTTTAGCTGCGCCTAGCGCGTTGGGTTTGGGGCAGATTGACAAACATTATATCCGGTTTGGGTCAGTTTCGGATTGGGTTCTCACTACTGCGACTTGCGAGAAGGTTCGGGTTGACCAGTTTTTTTTTAAAAGAAAGTCTAAGTATTTTTGAAGATAAAAACTATATGCAGTAAAATCTCCATAACGGACATGTCCAAATAATTATTTAGGAATACTTTTTAACCTCCAGAATTATGTAAAAAATACTAATTTGGTTTAAGACTGTTTGTCTCTTAATATCTAAGATCAGTTGTAATTCAGTAAAGAATACTCTGAAACTTATTAATAAACATACCGGGTGTCCTAAAAGGGATTTTAAAATTTAGTACTTTTCGAATGGTGACAGCTATTTAAAAAAATCTTGCAGAAGGGTTATGTAAGACGCTGTAAACAATGGTCGTAAAGTCTACCTCCTCCGAGAGCCGATTTAGGGCCTATTGCTTCCATCACCATCTGTCGTTGCTATTTTAAACTAAAATCAAGAATCGCTGTTAAAAATAAAATTATTAAGGTTAGAGTAAAAAAAAAAAAAAAATCTGAAATTCAAAGAAAATTTTCTGAAAGGTTACAGCAGGGATTCCCTTCTGGCACTAATTATTTTTGTTGCAGGTCTGGTTAGCTATTTTGGATTCGGATCGATTTCAGGCTGAGTAGAGATTCCGGCAAGCTAGGTTTGTGCTAACCTGTTTTTTCAAAAATTAGTTCAGTGTATTATTTCAAGTTAAAAATTATACCTATAATAAATAATAAACGTATGAATGTGTGCTGTTTTCTAAAGACACCATTGCATTTTTCCCACGACTCTGATGAAATTCGCACTTCTTCGACCCTCTAATGAAATTTGCGTTTCTTCCGCAACCCTTTGACGAAATTAGCGTAATTTTTCAGACCTTTGACAAAAATTTGCGTTTTTTTCCGTGACCCTTCTACCAAAGTCGCGTTTTTTCAGTGATCCTTTGACTAAATTCGCATTTTTAAAGCGATTCTTTGGCTAAATTCGTTTTTTTTTCACGAGTCTATGAAGGAATTTGTGTTTTCTCCACGATCCTTTGACGAAATTCGCGTTTTTTTTTCACGGCTATGTGACAAAATTTGCGTTTTCTCCGCAATCCTTTAACGAAATTCGAGCTCTTTTCCGATGCCTTTTGAAGAAATTCGCATTTTCCGCGATCATTTGAAGAATTTTGCATGTTTTCTGTGGATCCCTGACTAAATTCGCGTTTTTTCAGTGATCATTTGGCGAAATTGAAGTTATTGTCTGCGGACGATTGACGAAATAGATTTTTTATGGAGACCATTTGTACAAATCGCGATTATTTGTATGTCCGAATTTTCGATAGGTGAATTTTCAAAATTTTTGGAACCGAATGCCTTAACCCTGGAGCTGCGTATTATTATTATTATTGTTATTATTATTATTATTATCATCAAAATAGGTTTAAAAATTGCGCATATTTTTTATTACACATTTCAAATCTGCACACATTTTAGAGTAAAATATGTCCAAAATCTTTGTGAAACAGGCTTTTTTAAAAAATAGAATTAGATCATAAAAAAAGATTTGCTGCAGAAATTGCGGGTTGCGCAAATTTTGCCACTTTTACGTTGGCCGTGGAAATCGCGGGTTGCGCAGCAAGAGGGTTAAATTTTCGGAACATAATCACCCCTGTTTCTGACATCTTACATACCCCTCCTGCAAGTATTTTCTTAATATCTGTCACCATTTGCAATTTGTTGAATTTTAAAATCAGTCAGTCCATTTTGGGACATCCGGTATATTCAGTAGCTATGGGATGATGGCTGAAAGAAGCATTTAAAATTAAGCTGGCTTCGATATGTCAGTTAGAGGTTTATCTGGGCTGAAATTATCAGGCCAAGCCCAGGTCCAACCCACATTTTAAAAAAAACTATTGGCCTCGCCCAGAGGCGTCGCCATGGGGGGTTATGGGGGGGGGGGAGCCTCCCCCTCCCACATTTGGGAACTTGGGAAATTTGATCTAGAGTTGGGAAATTCTAAATTTTTGAAAAAACTTCTTTCTTTTTAAAAAATAATAGTAAAATAAATATGAATTTTTTATTGTTTTGGTGACTTCTTTTCTGAAAGCTGCAACTGTAAACAAGTCAAATAATAGGAAGAAATACAAAACGAAAGCATCCAGACTCAGTCTGCCATTGTGTTTCACTGTTCTATGAAAAATAGCCACCAGTGGCCGAGAGGTTCTGCTCTCGAAGCTGGTAGACGGCAGACTTGTATAACACCAAAAACTTTCTGTGCACATAAATATTGGATCAAAAACTTTCTGCAAATTAATTTAATGTTTAATAAAATAACGTGTTATATTACTTTGACGGTATGAATTTTAAGCAGTAGTTTTTAAATAATTACCGTTTAATTTAAAAATTAATATTAATTACAGAATTATTATGGTGGCTAAAAAAATAATAAAGCTAAAAATCCATGATATGAAGGAGTGAATTCTTATCAGTTATGTTGTCAATGCATTTAGAAACAGCCCAATCCTTAATATTGTGACCTCTTCTCCCAAAATGCAATAATGGACGGACATTGCTTCTGAAACAACCGAATCTCATTTTGTAAGGAGAGGTCCATTCATAGTTATCATCATTAAAGAGACCGATGAGTTTTTATTGCAGCCCTTTGACGAAATTCTCATTTTTTCTGCGATCATTTGGCGAAATTTCCGTTTTCCCGCGATTTTTTGACGACATTTGCATTTTTTCGCGATTTTTGACATTTGCGTTTTTTTGTGATTTTTTGACGAAATTCGCGTTTTTTTCGCGATCCTTTGACGAAATTCGCGCTTTTTTCGAGATCCTTTGACAAAATGCGCTTTTTTTCTCCTATCCTTTGACGAAATTTGCATTTTTCACGATCTTTTGACGAAATTCACGTTTTTTCGCGGCGTTTTGACGAAATTCGCGCTTTTTTCGCGATCCTTTGACGAAATTAGTTTTTCCGCGGTTCTTTGCCGAAATTTGCATTTTTTTCATGATCTTTTGACAAAATTCGTGCTTTTTTCCGCTATTCTTTTACGAAATTTGTTTATTTCCTGCGCTTTTTATGGACGAAATTTGCTTTTTTCTGCGATTCTTTGATGAAATTCGCTTTTTTTTCGCGATCTTTTGACGATATTCGCGTTCTTTCTGTGGCCCTTTAGGAAAATTCATGTTTTTTCTCGATCCCTTGACGAAATGCGTACTTTTTCTGCGGCCCTTTTACCAAATTTGAGTTTCTTTCGCTATCCTTTAATGAAATTAGTTTTTTTCCGCGATTATTTTACGAAATTTGTGGGGTTTTTTTCACGATCCTTTGACAAAATTCGCGCTTTTTTCGCTATGTTTTACGAAATTAATTTTTTTTCCTGCGCTTCTTTGACGTAATTTGCATTTTTTCTGCGATTCTTTGACAAATTTTTTTGTCCACGATTCTTTAAAGAAATTAGCGTTTTTCCGCGGTCCTTTAACGAAATTTGTGTTTTTTCCATGATGCTTTGACAAAATTGGGTTTTTTTTCTGCGAACGATTGACGGAATTGGTTTATTTTCGGCAACCATTTGTTGAAATCCGCAGTATATTTCAGTGATATTTTTTTTATGTCTGAATTTTCGGACTGATGCGGTCGATTTTTTTTTTTAATTTTCGGAACTGAATACATTAAATTTTCGGAAAATTCGGTACAGAATCACGAATTACCCCTGGCAAACAATAAATAAATCGCCCATAAAATTGGGGAACATTTTTAATTTTTCGGTGTTTAAAAAAAAAAAATACAAGAAAAAAAAACTACTTTTTTTTCTAAGAAATTTTCTGCAAAGTTCCGAATTTTGCGGAAAATTTTCCGCGCACGGCGTGCGCGTCTATATTATACAACTCTGGTAGACGAGAGGTGCTGAGTTCGAACCTAATTGCGTCCGTCGGCCTAATTGTTCGGAGTTTTCGTGGTTTTCTTCGAACCTTGGATTTCCAAGCGTTAATACGGATTAGGTTCCCTTAGAAAGACCCCCACGAAGGGCACTCCCCCCCCTTAGGGCCTATATCCCTCGTGTTGATAATTGGAGGTCATCTCATAAACACAACCAACCATTTATGAAAAATACAGCCACCAGACTTCAATTTCTCTACCGCTGTCCATCAATAGCTGACTCTGGTCCATGTCTTTTATTTCCTACAAAACTTTGTTCTATACTGTACAATTTCAAGATAACGTCGGTAATTTTTATTAAGAATCATTGACATTATTTTCATATGAAAAGTGATTAATGATTCGCTCACAATAAGAAAGCAAATAATTCACAAACTAATGCAAGTTGACAAAAAAGAAAAAGGAAATAGCCATTTCACGTTAGATCTTCCAAAAATAAAAAAATAAAATGAACGTTCCAAAAAAACATATTCTACTGTTAAAAACGAAAATCGGACAACAAATTATTCATGTGTCTTCCGATTGGCGCTACAGCAATAGGTCGTTGCCTGAGTGCTTATAGAAGGTTCTTAGTCGTTGTCATCAATAGCTGGCATTATCTACAACTATCACAAATTTTCTTTAAAAATAGCATTCTATTCTAATACTAGAAAAGAAAAACACGTCTCTCTCCCCTTCATTTTGATCTCAAATAGCATTAAAATAAGTTGAATATATATTGCATGTTAGCCATATTCCCACTTTTCTTATCAATTGCATTAGGCTGAATCCATATCAACTCAGGCAGGGGGGTTACCTTCATAGTGTCAGAAGTTTTTGAATTGAACATATGTTAAAATTTAAGAAAAAGTAAGATACTTGTATATTTTCATTTTGCCCAAAAAAATTCCTGGCCCGAGATACAGGCCGCCAAAGATGACATCCCCGGCATCCTTTCTCATTCGCAATTTTCGATAAAAATTTTAAAGTTCTCTATCTCTAGAACGGTGCAAGATATTTTGTTGCGGTTTATTTTATTTTAAAGATAATATTCTTCTGTTTAAAATGATATACCCAATTTTGAAAAATGTATTCAACTTTTCTTGTAGCAACCTTTTTGAAAAAAAAAATTTTTTTCAAAAAAAATTTTTTTTTCGAAAATGCCAATCCTAAAAATTTTGATTTTTTTGCTGTTGATCAATACCATTGGGAAGTATCTTCACTGTAAAGGAGAACTTCCACTTTTGAGTTTAACAAATTTTAGAAACATTTAAAAAATTCAGAGAATTTTACAGGAACTGTATATATACAGTTCCAGAAAAAGTCACTGAATTTTTGCTTATTTGTATCATATTTGTAAGGATAAGCCTACTATATATCCTAAACAAGTTAGAAATTGCAATATCAAATGTGGCAAATGAGGTGCGTGCGTACTATAACTAGTTTTATAAATATTCAGATCTTGGTGCAATAAGTTACACTCTTGGGCAATAAGGGCATGAATACAAAATTTATTATGATTCTACATATTAAATTCAGTAATAAGGAAGTAATATGAATTCATCTTAAAAGGACTTAATCGCCATGGCAACCTAGAATCATTGCCTATCATGGTATATCATTGAATCAATTGTATTATAGGATTTTTAAATAGAATGAAGAAAACTTTTATTAATGTCTTTTATGTTTTAATTTGATTTTCATAGCATTTGAAGTGATACATACTTTATTTTCAATACCGAACATAGTAAAACAATCTCAATAACATATATCAATTACACAGCAATACAAATTATATTGATACAAGTTAGAGTTCAGACAGATGGGCAGACAAATCGAATCTATAAAGACTTTCAACTATGTTGGAAATTGTTAAAAACGCATAAATAGATCGGAATTTGAGTTTTAGTAATTTATGTCAATAGACGGAAGCATACTTGAATACTTTCATACAACCCTGTATTTTACCTACTATCTTTATATACATGCCACTATTTAGCTAATATTTAATTAAGATTAAAACATCCTTAAAACCAGTGAAATCACACTTCCAGAGATTATCATCCATAGACGGCCATGTTTCTAATTCTTTGCGTGGACCTGTATATCATTTTATCTATATTCTCCAAACATATCTTAGTATACTAAATGTAGTTCAGTGTAAAAATGCATAAATCATTTAAAAATCACCTTTAAGCTACTTTCATTCATACTCAGTAAACCCTTAAGATTTCTTTTGTGTAGCCCTGTATATGATCTACAGCATTTATGCACACAATGTAATATGGAAAAATTTAGTTAAATTTAAAAACTCAAACACAACTAAAAATGCACTTCCAGCAATACACTTACGATTTCTTTTGTGTAGCCCTGTATATGATCTACAGCCTTTAACCCCTTCGGGACGGGAGCCTTTTACGAAATTTTTAATCTTTAGTCACCGTTTTTTAAAAACAGAAATTTGTGCCTTCTTAAATCAAGAAAATGCGCTGATTAAATAAGGCAAATTTTACAGTAAAATTTTACTGGTGAGGAAAAACGTGGATTCTGAGCGCTTCATGCGGCACGTATACGTGTCGCTCGTCCCCAAGGGGTTATACACACAATGTAATATGGAAATATTTAATTAAACTTAAAAACTCATATTGCAACTAAAAATGCACCTCTAGCAATCATCGCTAATGTACAGTATTTCCAATAAGGTAAAGTATCGGAAATCTTTTGTGAGTCCCTGTAAACACTATGCACTTTCTTGACACAGAAAGTAATTTTTTGTAAACCTCTGCAATAAAGTATGTATCACTTCAAATGCTATGAAAATCAAATTAAAACATAAAATACATTAATAAAAGTTTTCTTCATTCTATTTAAAAATCCTATAATACATAACTGATTCAATGATATACCATGATAGGCAATGATTCTAGGTTGCCATGGCGATTAAGTCCTTTTAAGATGGATTCATATTACTTCTGTATTACTGAATTTAATATATGGTATTATAGTAAATTTTGTATCATGCCTTTTTGCCCAAGAGTGTAACACTTATTGCACCAAGATCTGAATATTTATAAAACTAGTTAATACTATGCACGCACCTCATTTGCCACATTTGATATTGCAATTTCTAACTTGTTTAGGATATATAGTAGGCTTATATTTACAAATATGATACAAATAAGCAAAAATTCAGTGACTTTTACTGGAACTGTATGTATACAGTTCCTGTAAAATTCTCTGAATTTTTTAAATGTTTCTAAAATTTGTTAAACTCAAAAGTGGAAGTTCTCCTTTACAGTGAAGATAGTTCCCAATGGTATTGATCAACAGCAAAAAAATCAAAATTTTTAGGATTGGCATTTTCAAAAAAAAAAGTTTTTTTGAAAAAAAATTTTTTTTTCAAAAGGTTGCCACAAGAAAAGTTGAGTACATTTTTCAAAACTGGGTATATCATTTTAAACAGAAGAATATTATCTTTAAAATTAAAAAAACCACAACAAAATATCTTGCACCGTTCTAGAGATAGAGCACTTTAAAATTTTTATCGAAAATGGCGAATTGGAAATGGTGCCCGGGATGCCATCTTTGGCGGCCTGTATCTCGGGCCAGGAATTTTTTTGGGCAAAACCAAAATATACAAGTATCTTATTTGTTATTGAATTTTAACATATGATCAATTCAAAAACTTCTGAGACTATGAAGGTAAGATTTTTTCTTTGGCTGCCTGAATTGACATGGATCATACCATTATCTTTATTTTATTCAACTAAATATATTTTTATCTTGAAACTTGTTTAGTTATGACTTACCTTTCATCTTTACAGCTAATTTATTTTTGTCCATTTGTGTAGCTATTTAATTTTTTTAAAGAGAACTTGCATCGTATCATCGGAGTTTCACATCGTGATGTTTTTCCAGCCGAGCTCTATCGTATATCAGTTTTCGAACTGAGCGGTAACTCCGTTGGCCGGTAGGTGGCGTTGCCTGTCCACGAGTGCTCTTTTTCGCCTTTGGTGCGGCATGTGCCTATGCAAATTACTTTTTCCACGTGTGATGGAAGGAGGGCGTTTCCGATTGCAGCTTCTCTGCGGAGCAGCTCTCGGTGCTTGCCGATATAGATAAAAGGAACGGCGTGATAGCTGTTGGGGGAACGTTTGTTTTTGATGCATGCTGGTCGTCTCGCTTTCGGTGTTTTTGATGTCTGCCGCTCTGTTTATTTAACGGATATGAAGTTTGTTATTGAGTTTTACGTACGATGGAGTTGCTGAGAGGATGTTTTTAATCTTTGGATCTTCGCTAGTTCTACGATGTTTTTCTTCAAGTTTAAAGATGAAATAAAGTGATGAATTCTTTTACTACAGGTGACATTTTTCGTTTGCAATTTGATTTAGAAGGAATATATTATGGCATGAGCTCCGGAGGGATTATCTTAAAGTATTGTTTTATTACGTTTATTTTCTGCAAGATAAAGTTAATATTTGTTTGTTTAATTTCAAAGCCTTTATTTTTATACTATCGTATTTTATCATGAAAGATTTTTAATAAAGTTAAGTTTTTCTTTTATTTATCTGGTCATCATTTCTTCTTACACTTACTGCATAAAACAACCATATCTCTCTCTCTGCATATTTAGGGTTTTATTTTTCAGCGGATGCTTCTTACTGCAAATTTTATATCTGCTTAGTTTTAGGATGTATTATTGAAGTGCTTTATAAAAGTAATAGATCATTTTTAAGCACTAGTTATATGAGTAGTCTCATATAACATTTTTTGGTTATGGGCATTTAATACCCATGCAGAGATAGTTTCTGTTTAGCTATGCTTTATATTAGTGCAGTAAAGTGTTTAACTACGGTCCAAGGAGGATTAAGAGATAGTTTTATTAGGGGGGGCCGTTAGTTTTCGTACGATGACCGATAATTAGAAATTTTTTTTTAATGATTTCGTTTTTGAAGTAATAATTTGAAAAGAGAAAGGAAATAGGTTAGAATTAGAGTTTTTAAGAAATTTTTAATACAAAATGTTTTAACTATAAAATTTTTTTTTGGCTGGTCTATAAAGTTTTTAAATTTGTGAAATTTTTTTTTGGTTTAAGTATAAATTTTTCAAAATGATGATGCAGAATCAGATTCAGAAATTAAATGCTAGTAATTATGCCAATTGGCAATCTGACATGAAATATTTATTGATGGAAAGAAATGTTTGGGATATAGTGGCAGAGATAGAGAAACCTCCTGAGCTCAATGCAGATAGTAATGGTGTCACCGATAAAGATACTAAAGATTATCATATTAGACAGAAATTAGCACTGTCTATGATATATTTAAATGTGGAGCCTAATTTTCGAAAAATTATAGAGGAATGTAGTGATCCAGTAAATGCTTGGAAAAAGCTCCATACTCATTTTTACCCAGACACAAGAAGCCGTCATATGCAAGTTTTCACTGAGTTATGTGAATGCAAAATTGCCGGTGGTGAGAGTATTAATTTATATGCTGCCAGGCTTTTACGAGTGGCGAACCAGCTTAAAAATATAAATAAAAAGTTTGATGTCGTATATGTGACATTTCAACTATTGCGATTCTTGCCTCCAAAGTTTGATTCCATGGTACAGGCAATTCTCAGATGGAAAGAAGAGGAGTTTATTTTTTAACGATGTGGTGACTTCATTGGTAGCCGAAGAAACCAGGCTTCAACTGAGAGAACGTGATCATAGTAAAGTGTATCCTGAAGCTCAATCATTACAGTACCAGAGGAAAGCTAGAAAGAAGTTGAGCTGTTATTTTTGCAAAAAGCCAGGTCACGTTAAAAGCCAGTGCCATAGTTTCCGAAGGAGTATGTTATCCTGTAACGGAGATAGTTCACCGTCAGCCGAATTTTCATCTCATCGTGATACTTCATTAGTTAGATCCTTTAGCCCTCATAGTGATAAGAGAGTTCCACGACAGTATACAAGATCTCCTGCTAAGCATCAACACAGTGATTCTCATAGACTTGATGACAAAGTGAAAAGAGGCCGATCTAGAGACACTCGTCAGAGAAGTCCTGAACGTAAGTCCTATCTGTCGAACAGTCCAGAACGTAAGTCCTATACTTCATTCTTTTTGTCTCAAGCTAACTTAGTTGATGGAGATGCTGACTGGGTCTTCGACACAGCAGCTTCGCATCATTTTTGTAAAAATAGAGATCTTTTTATTGAATTTACTCCTTTAAATGATGAGCATATGGCTGTAGCCATTGAAGGTGTAACTTTCCCTATAGAAGGGTGTGGAACTATTAAATTAAAGTTTGGGCAAAGAATCTTAATGTTTAAAGATGTAATGTTTTCTCCTAAATTGAGGCGTAATTTAATATCTGGTCCTCGTTTAGATATAAATGGGGCATGTTTTTCTGGTGAGAGTGGCGAGGTGAAGATATCATGCAACGGACAACCCCTTTTTAAAGCCATTCTTAAAAATGGTGTCTACTATTTATACCCCAAAATTCCTAGCAAAGTTACTAAGAGAGTTAGTTTTGAAGCATCTTCTACTAGTAAGCATGATGATATGTATGTTTGGCACAGAAGGCTGGCACATGTTAGTCCTTATTTGATAGCTCATACATGTAGAAATGCGGGTGCTAGGGGTTTGCCAAATTTAAGAGAGGGGGAATTTAAATGTGAATCATGTAAACTTAACAAGTTTAGGAGGACATCTTTTAAATCTAGAAATTTTATTCGATCCAAATCTCCATTGGAATTTTTGTATACTGATGTCTGGGGTCCAAGTCAGGTTGAAGGCAGGCAAGGAGAAAGGTATTTCGTTTCTATAATTGATGATTTTTCCCGTAAAACTTCTTTATACCCTATGAGAGAGAAGTCGGAAGTTTTTGAAATTTTAAGGCAACATATTAACCGTGCCGAAAGATTTTTGGGTAGACAGGTTAAGGCCATAAGATCCGACAATGGGGGAGAGTTTGATAATAACAAAATGGAAGAATTTTGTCTTGAAAGGGGAATAAGTCATGAATTTACGAATACTTTTACTCCAGAACAGAACGGTATTGTTGAACGGTATATAATCAGACTGTAGTAGATGGGGCTAGAACCATGTTAAAAGAAAGTGGCATGGATTTGAATTTTTGGCCAGAGGCAGTTCTCCACTTCACCTATGTTTGGAACCGTTTATGTCACAAAAATCAGACCAAAACCCCTTTTGAACTTTTTGGTACTTATAAACCTTCTGTCAGGCATTTAAAACCATTTGGGTGTTTGGCGTATGTTGGTGTCCCTCGTCAGAAACGGCAAAAACTGGATTCAAAGGCTAGTAGAGGATATCTTGTTGGCTACGCTTTTAGAACAAAAGGTTATAGAGTTTGGTTGCCTGATAGTGACAGAATTGTTGAGACCATTAATGTCTCTTTTAACGAACAAACCAGTTATAGGGATGCGCTAAATGGAGCAGTGCTGGGCGATACTCCAGGAGAGTTTCAGTGGGTTCCTGCTACTGGGAGTGATATCGAGGATGAAGACGTTGTTGAGGAGGTCAGAGCCACCACTGACAGCTCCAACGACTCCCTCGGATCATCTTCTAGGGCAGAGAGTGATGGTCAGGGGTCCTTTTCAGAAAGTGATTCCCCTAGTAAACCTCACACCACATTACGAGATACTCACTGGAGAAGAAAAGTTGTTCCCAGAAATACTGGTATTCGTAGGGATATTTATTATTTTGATATTGATAATGATTCCGATAGGTTAAGGTCTGCAAGGGAAGTGGAGGATTATTGTAAGGAGAATGATTTAATTTTTAAGCCTAACTTGTTTGATTTTAAAGGGAGCAATACTTTTGAGGGAGTGGTTTCTGAACCTAATGCTGTTAATTCTAATGTGAATATTTGTCAGTCACAGTCTTGACTATATGACCCAGTTATTCCTAGAACTTACAAACAAGCAATAAAATCTGATCAAAGGGATGAATGGCAAAAAGCTATGAAAGAGGAGATAAATACTATGTATGATAGAGGCGTATGGCATTTAGAAATTTTGCCTTCAAACATCAGCCCTGTAGGTTGTAGATGGGTGTACACTATAAAGAAAGATGACATGGGGAAAATTGCCAGGTTTAAAGCCCGTTTAGTGGCTCAAGGGTTTAAGCAAATTAGAGGAGAATCCTATGAGGAAACTTTTAGTCCCGTGGTTAATTTTAGTGTCATCAGGTTTTTCTTTTCTTTATTAGTATCCTTTAAAGGCTGGTTGCACACCCAATGTGATGTCAAATGTGCTTATCTTTATGCTCCTCTTACTGAAAATGTTTATATGTCGCAACCCCCGGGTTTTGTTGAGGTTGGTAAAGAAAGTCTATTTTGTAAGTTGGATAAAGCTATTTATGGTCTACATCAGTCAGGTCGAGTTTGGTTCTTTGAGATAAACCGTGTTCTTTTGGAGATTGGGTTTAAGAAATTAGAGTGGTGTAACTGTGTTTACGTTTTAGACTCGGATTTAGTGTTATTATTGTATGTTGATGATATTGTTTTATTTGGGAAGCATCAAAGGATTATAAATAGAGCTTTAGAACTTTTAAGCAAATATTTCGATTTAAAGGTCTTGGGAAAAACTAAGAAGTTGCTTGGTGTGGAGTTTGAGGAAAGTGATGAAGGCTTGCGGATTCACCAGCAATCCTATATTAAAGATGTTTGCAAAAGGTTTGAGTCGTACAGGTTTCCCATTTCCTCCTTACCCATAAGCAAGGGCTCTGTTTATTCTAAATCTGATTGTCCTAAGTCTGAGGAAGAGCGTAGAGAGATGTCACGGTTACCATACAGAAGTGTACTGGGTTGTTTGTCCTTTATTGCTAATAGATCCCGTCCCGATATTTCATATGCGGTAAATATAATGAGTCAATTTCAATCAGATCCAGGAATGACACATTGGTATGGCTTACTTAGATTGTTGGGATATGTTAAACATACTATTGATATGACACTTAATTTATCTTGTACAAAACCTCAGTTGATAACTTTTTCTGATGCAGATTTTGCTGCAAATCGAGATGATAGGACCTCGCTGGGTGGTCAAATTGTATTTTTAGGAAACTTTCCCATTTCTTGGCGAACATTTAAAGAGAAAAGTGTGAGTTTGTCAACTATGGAAGCTGAGTTTATTTCAATGACCGAAGCGACAAAAGAACTTCTTTGGTTTGACAGGATTCTAAGTGAATGTTTTTGTAGAAAGGTTGTCACTGGGGAAAAGATGAAGTCAGTTTTGTATGTAGATAATGATTTTGTAAAATCGCCTATTGAGAATCATAGAAGTCGTCATATCGATGTTAAGCTGTTCTTTGTACGGGATTTGGTTGATAAAAATACTTTTGATTTACTTTTTGTCCGCAGCAAGGATAACCTTGCTGATGTCTTCACTAAGCCGCTCACCAAGTTTGAATTAAAAAGATTTATTGAGCATATCTTTAGATAATTTTGAAGTTTTGTATTTCTTGAAATTTTACTGTTTTTGAATTATAATGTATTTTTTTTTTTTTTATATTGTTGGTATCATATATATATATACTTTTCTTTACGGTTTTTGCTTGGTGGACATTTAAATCCCGCCTGAATGTGGTGATACTTCTCGAGGTCCATTTCTGGGTGTCCGAACGGCCCCAAGGAAGCGTCTCGCAGGGGTGCCACTGTAATCTGTCTGAGTGGCATCTGGGGGTGGATTTTCGAGTTGACCATTGCCACAGGAGGGTCTTTTCGCGGGCAGGTTAACTTTTATTTTTTTAAGTCCCATTTTGATTATGTTAATATATGGAACTGTCACTAATTCCCGTCTACCTTGCAAATTACCAGCTGATTTAAAGATTGTACTTTTTGATAATATGTATGTGTTTGAATTTATTAGGGTTTATAGATTTATGTATAAGAAAAATTAAATTTTTTTTTTTTGCTTGGGCATCCCGGGAGCCTAGGCAGAAATGTATAAATATTCGTATGTTACAATGGTGGATGTTGAAGGATTCCTCTTTGTTAAAATAATGGTTGAAGTGTAGTGGTTCTGTTAAAGTGTGAAAAATCCCTGATTTAAATAATTTACAATATTGTTACAGGTTCCTTGTCTCTATGTGAGAATAAGAGTTGATGAAATCGTGGCGCCACGTAAGGTTGTATGAAAGTTGAATGAATGATATGTATTGTATTCTAAGTTTTTTTTTGTGTAGGTACCTTGTGACTTTAATTGTAATCACTAAATGTCTTATAGACATGTGGAAGAAAATCTTGTATTGACAACCATTATTGTAAATATATTTTTGATTATATTAAAAGTTGTCTAATTGTATTACAGCTCACAAAATGTCGTACGGACATGTGGAAGATTATCCTGTTTCGGCACCTGCTATTGTAACTTCTTTTCGCATTTAAATGTCATGAATTTGCATATTTGCTTGATTTTTGAATTGAATTTAATCTTTATAGATTTTTTTTTGGAAATTGAAAATGTTGGCACTGTTTGTCTATCTCTGGTGATAGTCTAAGACTGGAATTGCTATGTTGAGATAGTTTTTGATGTTGAAATTTTTGATATCTTGAACTGTTTTGGAAGTTCTGTCTTTCTTGAAGCATTAAATTTTGGAATTTGATGTTGAATTGTTTTTAAGAGTTGAATTGTTAATTGTTTTAAAGTTTGATGTTGTATAATGTTTGTTGTAGAATTGCTATTTAATTGAAATTTTGGAATTTTGAATTGAGTTGCTGGTTGATGATTTTATTGATATTGTTAATAGTGATATTGTTATTGCATGATACAAACTTTTATTTTACAGTGAAATTAATTACATGGATTGTTAGTCGCTCTGGTGCTCATGTTTTTCGAATTTACTTTTAGGTAGTTTTCGCAGGTAGTTTTTGTTTTATTAGACTTGTTTCAGTTGACTTTAAGTTTTTTTTTGGACAAGTAATTGACTTTGCCTTCTTGGTATTTGGTAGCATTGATAAGAGGGGGGGCATTTGTTAGCCATATTCCCACTTTTCTTATCAATTGCATTATCTTTATTTTATTCAACTAAATATATTTTTATCTTGAAACTTGTTTAGTTATGACTTACCTTTCATCTTTACAGCTAATTTATTTTTGTCCATTTGTGTAGCTATTTAATTTTTTTAAAGAGAACTTGCATCGTATCATCGGAGTTTCACATCGTGATGTTTTTCCAGCCGAGCTCTATCGTATATCAGTTTTCGAACTGAGCGGTAACTCCGTTGGCCGGTAGGTGGCGTTGCCTGTCCACGAGTGCTCTTTTTCGCCTTTGGCGCGGCACGTGCCTATGCAAATTACTTTTTCCACGTGTGATGGAAGGAGGGCGTTTCCGATTGCAGCTTCTCTGCGGAGCAGCTCTCGGTGCTTGCCGATATAGATAAAAGGAACGGCGTGATAGCTGTTGGGGGAACGTTTGTTTTTGATGCATGCTGGTCGTCTCGCTTTCGGTGTTTTTGATGTCTGTCGCTCTGATGTTTATTTAACGGATATGAAGTTTGTTATTGAGTTTTACGTACGATGGAGTTGCTGAGAGGATGTTTTTAATCTTTGGATCTTCGCTAGTTCTACGATGTTTTTCTTCAAGTTTAAAGATGAAATAAAGTGATGAATTCTTTTACTACAGGTGACATTTTTCGTTTGCAATTTGATTTAGAAGGAATATATTATGGCATGAGCTCCGGAGGGATTATCTTAAAGTATTGTTTTATTACGTTTATTTTCTGCAAGATAAAGTTAATCAATATTTGTTTGTTTAATTTCAAAGCCTTTATTTTTATACTATCGTATTTTATCATGAAAGATTTTTAATAAAGTTAAGTTTTTCTTTTATTTATCTGGTCATCATTTCTTCTTACACTTACTGCATAAAACAACCATATCTCTCTCTCTGCATATTTAGGGTTTTATTTTTCAGCGGATGCTTCTTACTGCGAATTTTATATCTGCTTAGTTTTAGGATGTATTATTGAAGTGCTTTATAAAAGTAATAGATCATTTTTAAGCACTAGTTACATGAGTAGTCTCATATAACATTGCACACATCATTTGAGTTGGAAATTAGAGTAGTTTATTTCAAGTTGGGAAATTTTTTAACCCCCTCCCCCCAATAAATATCTGTCGCTACGCCCCTGGCCCCGCCCGGTATAAAGCTAAAAAATCAACTCCAGCCCTGCCTGCATTTTGCAATCAAAATTAAAATTATTCATAAAGCACACATGCTTATGCTCATATTTTATTTTCAGATTATGTTCGAAATTCATGAATACAGAAAAACAACAATATTAATGACTATAACAATGACTATTTAGGCAATTATGTACGTAAACGCTACGTTAAAAATATGACTTAGACAATTACATTCAAATAAAAATCCAGTAAGATAATCAGTTTAGAATGAAAGAAACGGTTGATAAAAAAGAAATCATAATTTTAAAGCTCTACAAAGAAAAAAAGTAAAATTTAGAAAATGCATCTCTGTAACTTATCAAATCAAATTACATTTCTAAAGATTTCGCTAAACAAATGTACATTTTAACAAATATCTAAACAAATGTACACAAATATAATTTTTACGAATGACAAATAAAATAAACAGAAACAATGTTGTCATTAAGCATTAAGCTGATTTACTGATTGTCTAAGTCTAATTATAAACATATTGAATAGGAATGTTCTCAAAATACAAAATGGTGTCATATCAATTTGTACATTTAACTATTTTCTGTCAAATTATTGATAGAATATTCATGTTTTTATTAATATTTTAACATTGTAGTGATGAAGATAAGAAATTTGAATGATTTTGATATAATGGTTATAAAAGCTATAGGATAGGCATAGGGGTATACTTTTTTGATGTGTGTATTTTCTTTAATATACACCTTAGATATACAGACATGAACTCTGATATACTTATTTAACGTGTATATTAAAGAAAATACACATTAAATAAATTTAAATTTAAAAAAAAAAAAACTAATGTAGAAGTAAATAAAATTAAATGATAAGGGAAAGATGCACATCTTCCTTACTTTTTTTTTCTCTGTTGTAGACAGTTGTTTTGATTTCACACCTATGTAGACTATTTTAGGAAGGAAAAAGTTTTTTTTAATTAAAAATGGCCTTTGACTTGTTTTTTGTAGTGTAGCTGAATTCTGAACTTATGCACATAATATTGAAACTCATTGTTTAGCCTATTCTACTGCTAAGTAAAAGAGAATTCATCTACTTCTAAGAAAATACTTATCTGCAATTATTCGGCCGAATACTTAAAAGTATTCGGCCGAAGCCGAATATTCGGTTTACATGCCGAACCACCGAATACCGAATCAACTATTCGGTATTCAGTCAATCCCTAATTAATATGTCATAAATTTTGTTAACTATTTGTCATAGACTGGAAAATAAAAAAGGTAATCATTCATTGTTCTTTAAGATAGTTTCATCTACTGCTGTTTTACTGCATAAAAGCAGTTCATATACCACAAATCACAAAAATGATATAAAATGAACAAAATCTTTTAGTATTTTATTAATTAAAATACAGAAATGTTTAACCGAAACGGATTAAATAAACTTAAAATAAATAAGTATTTAAAGTAAATGAATTTATAATATGACTTGCTTTCAAATAAAGCCATTCTTGCTCGAGAGGCCGAAATTGATCATATGTGATCCTCACTCTGTCCTGGTCCACAAACTTTACCAGCACTTCAGTGACTAATTTCACGCATCTTTCTACTGATTGAGTGGGACAAGGAAAGTTATAAAAGCTGGTATCTTTAATCGAACATTCTAAACTCACCAGGGTTGTTAGATCGTCAGTCGATAGACAACCCGTAACAGGTGGTTTTGTTAGTTTACAGTTTTGCATTTCGACTAAAGCCATACAATTTTAAGCTTCAAAGTTCAAGTCTGGAATGATGAAATGACGGATGGCACTATTCGTCTCGACAGAATTTCGTGCTTTGGCAATTTTCAATTTTGGCAATCGGCTGATAAGGATGTACTCAATGAGTACATCCGGAAAGTGTACTGCATCAGTTGGTTCAAAATAAAATGAATGCATCATGTTTTTTTCAGATTCTGCGGACTATAATTAGTAATCCTCGTTACTTGCCATATCATACACGAAATATTATAGTTCCTGTAATTTCACGAAATGCCTGTTTCGCAAATCATGAAAATGGCCTAATTGGAATGATAGAATATGAAGGAGAGGACATCAGGACCCCAGCCATAAAGAAAATTGCCAAATCACGAAGTTCTGTGGACACGAATAGTGCGATCCGTCACTTCGTCATTCCATACTTGAACTTTGAAGCTTAAAATTGTATGGATTTAGTCGAGTGGCAAAACTGTAAACTAACAAAACACAGGGAAGATCACATATGATCAATTTCGGCCTCTCGAAGAACAATGGATTTATTGGAAGCAAGTCATATTATAAAATTTAATTACTTTAAATACTTCTTCATTTTAAGTTTATTTAATCCGTTTCGGTTAATCATCTCTGTATTGTAATTAATTAAATACTAAAATATTTTGTTCATTTTATATCATTTTTGTGATTTTTGGTATATGAACTGCTGATATGCAGTAAAACAGCAGTAGATGAAGCGGTCGTCAAGAATAATGAATGATTACCGTTTTTTTTCCAGTCTATAACAAATAGTTAACAAAATTTACGACATATTAATAGATGTGAAGTAAATTTATTTACTTCATGACATATTATAAAAATTATAAAAATTAAAAAAATAAATAAAAATTTGAAATTTTTACAACTTTTTTCTAAAATATGGTCCCTTTGCGGCAGTAAAAGATATTACTTTATCATAATGAATATTTACCGGGACATTTCTTATATCTTCCTGTAGCTATTGCGTCCTATTAGAAATTGTATTCGTACGCTTGGATAATTTAAAAAAAATACTGAAAAAAACATGTTTTTTGCGATTTTTTGAAACTTTGGCCCCCTTGCGGCGGTAAAAGATATTAACTGATCGGTGTCACATTTTACTAATTTATTCTTTATTACAAAGGGCAACTTTTCCACTCTATTACATTTCGTTTATAAATATTTCGGTTTTTTCGACCCACCCTAATGTATATATAACACTGGCGCCCGGCTAACCGAAAAGTACCGATTTTTGTTATCCTTATATATTCGCTTTGCTGCACTCTGCCGGGTATCCGGCAGAGAAGTCGGATATCCGGTGATTGTGATTCGGATATCCGACGGTATTTCGGATATTGAAAAATCAGCCGGATATGCCGGATATCGGATATTTGCCGGATATCCGTTGCATCCCTAGTTTTCAGTTAAATCAAAATATTTTACACACAATAAACATTACTGAAATTGAATTTTTAGCAATGTCTACATGGGGTGTCCATTACTGGAAAGTGAATAATTAAGCATCAAGGTAATAGACATCCCTCTTTAAACCTTAAAAATACATGAAATTTTATAAATGGCTTTTAATATATAAAATTCAAAGTTTTCTATTACTACCAAAACAAACACCTGCAAAAAAATAAAAAATATATAAATTTATTAAATGAAGTCAGCTTTTAGCATGTTCATTAAGATTTCCACTGAAAAACAGTGTTAACTTCGAAATTCGAAACATTTTCTGCTTCCTGATTAGTTTGATTAAGAGTGTCAATAATGCAAAATTATAAAATATGCAAGGGGGAATTATGAAAAAAATAATAAAAGCTAAACTATTATTGGGTATTTTTTTATAAACCAAAAACAGTGTCCATTACTGGCACATCTAACCTATATGTAGTACCCATATATATTTTTTGTCGTTTGTTTGGGGGTGGGCAACTAAATCAGTAAGAATATTTTAATATTAGATGATATATACAGAGATTAAATGAATCAATACGCTAAAATGAATGTGAATCAATGAATAAATTTTTAATAAAATTTCTTCAAAGCTATCCTTTTAAAAGATAAATAGCACACAGATTAAATTCAATATAAAAATAAGATGATTTATACATAACTTTTGCCCTTTAGAAACGAAAAATAACATTATATCCTCAAACAAAAACAAAACAACAATTTAAATGCATTTAAAGGGATCAAGGTATTTCAAAGTTTCACAATAAAATAATAATGACAAGAATTTAAATTAATTTATTTTTGTGAAATACTCAAATTATGAGGGAAATGAATTTCTTATCAATACTTAAATTACACTTACATTCATTGCTAAGAAAATTAAAGGAACTTGACAAAAAAATAAAAGCCACTAAAAACAAAGTAAGTTATTAAAGTGAAGGCAAATTTGGCGGGAAACAGCTAAAAACAATTGTATGTGCTCGCAGTACATTCTTCATATTTGCGCATGCCCTTCAAAAATTTCCCTCCTTCTTTTAACATAACCAACAGATGGCGATGAATGTTGGGTAACCCCTCAGAGTAAAGATAAGAAGATATGAGAAGTCTAGAGATCTGACGTCTCCATAGAGCATAATGGTAATGAGATTGCGATCGTAGCACCTTTGGTGACGATGGGGAAGAAACCCCCATCCTTGCAATATTTTCTTATTGAGCGTTTACCTTATTGTGATCTTTCTTTTTTTAATATTGCATGTTTACGTTTTCAACAGAATGTTACACCGATACATGAACATAGAATAGATATTCTATTTTATATATCTATTCTGTGTTCATGCACGGATATATGCATTTTTTTTCTTTTTTCTTTTTTTTTTGCATGATGGGTGAAGGATATAAGTGCAACGGAAAATAAGCAAAAAATTTCGTCTTGAATGCTATATATCAAAGGCAATGGTGTAATATAAAAATATACGAAGTATTGCACTCTTCAAGCAGGGGTGCCCAGAGAGGGGTTTGGTGACGCAAAATGCGTCATAAAATTTATTTTTGGGGGGAATTTAGAGAAAAGGTACATTTTGGGGGGATTTTTAAAATCTTAATACTATTTCCCTTTTTTTCACTATTAAAAAAGTTTTTGGTTTTTTTTTTAATATCACTTTTAACTTCTTTTCAACATTCAATTTCCAGAAATGGTCATGTTTTTTTCATTCTTTAAATTCTAGATTAGGGCAATAAGAACCGATTTTGCATCTTAATATCTTTGAAAGTGCGGGAATAAAAAAAATACTTGGTATACAGGTGGGAAAAATGTTTAACACATTCTGAAAGGCAATTAGGACCGCAAAACGTGATAAAAGGAACAGCTTTCCAGAAGCGTCTTAAGTAATTTATTATATTGTATGACAGGGTCGAATCGTACAGTCCAAGTGCAAAAATACATTCTTGATGGGTATGATAAGAAATAACAACAAAATATGCATTTCAGAAGAAGAGACAACGCTAAAATTACTTGACAATTTTAAGAAAACTGGGATTTAAGTACAGTATATTTTAGTGATGTTAGAAGAGTAGTATTGTATGTCATTAAAACAGTATAAGGTAAACAACCTGTACAGAGAAAAAGACTTCCAGCTAGTGATGGGCGAAAACGAGATGTTTTTATAGATTTTATCGATTGTATGGACATCTCGATATTTTTTGATTGTGCAAAATTTTTCTCGATGACTCCAGCTTGCCAATTGCTTTTATACCATACCAGATTCGATTTTATCAAGAATCGTCTGCGGGAAAACTGGAATGAGTCGGGTTAATAAGGACTAGTTTGCTATGCCCGCTAGTGCGCCCCTTCTTTAATCAGGGCCTCTAATTTATACGCAATCTTGTAATATGAAATCTCAAACTGGGTCCCCGCTGCATACGGCACCGTATAGAAGGCGTGGTGTGCCCACACTGCAAAATCTTGTAAACAAAAAAAAATCTCGAACTGAACGAGCCTCGGACCGGATCCTTGAGGGGATCAAAGGGCGGGCGCAGGAGCTGCATAATATGAATAAGTGGTCGCAGGGCTTTCCAGCGATGTATCACATGAGGGTTATAGGCAAAATTTAGGAAAGTGCCCCCGGGAGGGCAAAGTGGAGGAAGGGTCATCGGAGGCGTATAACATCAATAAGTGGTCACAAGCCTTTTTAACCAAATGTCACATGAGGGGTCTTGAGCTAAATTTATAAAAATGCACCCCGGGTTGACAAAGTGGGGGGAAAGGGGCGCGGGAGGTGCATAACAGGAGTAAGTGGTCACAGTCCTATCAACCAATACGTCACATGAGGGGTCTCAGCTAAATTTCGAGAAATGCCTCCAATGGGGGCAAAGTGAGGGGAGGGACACCGAAGGTGCATAAGATCAATAAGTGGTCACAGGCCTTTCCAACCAAATGTCACATGAGGGGTCTCGAGCTAAATTTATAAAAATGCCCACCCCATCGTGTGGGCAAAGTGGGGGAGGGGCGCGAGAGGTGCATAACATGAATAAGTGGTCACAGTCCTTTCATACAATATGTCACATGAGGGGTCTCGGCTAAATTTAGAAAAGTGCCACCCTGGGTGTCAAAGTGAGGAAATGGGCACGGTAGGTGCTTAATATGAATAAGTGATCGAAGGACTTTCTAATGATATATCACATGAGGGGTGTCGGCTAAAAATTAGGAAAGTGCTCCTCCCCGGGGGTCCAACTATCGCAAGCCCCCAGGAATTCAGCCCCCCCCCCCCTTTTTTTTAAATTTCATATATTATAAGTAATATTTTTCGGAAAACTCCTTAAAAAATTCGAATTAAAATGATGAAAACGCAAAAAAGTTCAAAAACTGCTTCCCGCCGTGGGGCCAAATTGGGGAGGGGAGAAGAAAGTCTCATAATATGAGAGTGATCTGAGGGCTTTCCAATAATATATCACATGAAGGGCTTAAAAAAGGTTGAGAATCATCCTCCTCCCCCCCGGTTTGTCCACTCTTTCGGTCCGGAATTCACGCATGCCCCACTTTTAAGTTTTTATATTTAATAAATAATATTTACCGGAGGACTCCAGCAAAAAAACGCATCTAAAATTATATTCACTGTAGAAATCACTACGGTTTTAAAAATTTGTTCACCCCCTCCGCACCGGCCTCTTTGAAATTTTTATATTTAATAAATAATATTTATCAGAGGGTTCCAGGTATGTGACAGCTTGATAGGGCTAAAATAAGAGAAACTTTGAAAATTAGGGCTTCATTTTACAGGTCATTGTCATGCCTCTTTCTCTATCTCGTCTCGACAAATCTTCTCACATCTCTTCTCTGCCGAGAACGAGAAACTGAATTCTCGTTCTTGGCAACCTATGAAAAGACACTAATCGAGAACAACATATCGAGAAGCGAAGAAAATTGATTTCTCATTCTCGGCCAACATACGAAATGTTGAAAAGCGCGAGAGGAATACTCAAGAAGTCAAAAGTCGAGATGCCGGTGAAATCATCGAAATGAGATTTGCGGAAATGCCAGAGAAAGAGAGAAATGAAGCTTTCAGAGTCAAACTTACCGCATTTCTGGTTTAAGTCATAATTTCTCGAAGGAGTGCATTTATTTATCCAATCTCTTTTTGTTATTAACCGATATTGGTTAGGAGGCATAGTGGTTTATTTATTCAGTTCCGCATAGTCCTAATTTCAATAATTACTGTTGAATTTAGTGTCATTTTGCCCCGAATTTTCAATGTTTCTCTTACTTTAGCTATGTCAAGCTGTCCCATACCTGGGGCCCTCAGAGAAATATTATTTATCAAATATAAAAATTTCAGAAGAGGAAGGTGAGTGAATTCTGAAAGGCGCGAGAATGGAGCGACGGGGATTAATTTTCAAAATTTTACCAAACCCCTCCTGTGACATATCATTGGAAAGCCCTTTGACCACTCTTTCATATTATGAACCTTTCCCCTTCTGGAGTAAATTTCGGGAGGGGGGAAGCAGTAAGGGGGTGAATTTTTAAATCGTTGCGATTTCTACAAGAAATATAATTTTAAGTGTGTTTTTTTGATGCAGCCCTCCGATAAATATTATTCATTAAATAATACAAATTTTAAAGTGAGGGTTGCGTGATTTCCGGCTGTATTCTGAAAAGAAAGTGTAAACCCATGGGTGAGGGGTAAATTTCAAATTTTTTGAACCCGTCATGTGATATGTCATCGGAAAGTTTTGGGACCACTCTTTCATATTATGAATCTTTCTTCCGCCCTCCCCAATTTGGCGCCCCGGGTGAGGCGCTTTTCGAACTTTTTTGAAATAGTAGCGTTTTTATCATTTTAGATCGGATTTTGTAACGGAACCATCAGATGAATAATTTATAATATATTAAAATTTCAAAGAGAGAGAGGGGGGTGTATTCCGGGGCCCCAATAGTTGGAATGCTGGGGGCATTTTTCTATCTTTTGCCGTCACCCCTCATATGATATATCATTGGAAAACTCTGTGACTATTACTTCATTGTACATACCTCCCGCGCCCTTCTCCCCTTTGACTCCGCGGGTGGTCTCTTTTCTAAATTTAGCCGACACCCCTCATGTGATATATCGTTGGAAAGCCTTATGACCACTTATTCATATTATGCATTTATTGCTCCTCCCCTACTTTTTCCCCCCGGGGAGTCGTTTAACGCATTCCAGCAGATGGTCTTCTAATAAAGGGGAAATCATAGAACTGATCTCAAATGACGTAAAAAATCAATAAAAAATATTGATACCAAAATAAATAATCATTGTTTAACGTCTGATATACGAGTTAAAAATAAAAAATGTATTACAATTCATCAGACATACAAGTAAAATTACATAAATACATTTAATACAATTAAAAAGCAAACGTTTCAAGCTAAATTTTAGCCCCTCATCAGTGCAACAAAACATTCAAATGACAGAAAACGATATATCATGTTTACAGTTAAAAAATATTAGCAGTTAAAATTAAATAAAGTATAAAATTTTTTTTAAACAATGCTGAGTATTCAGGAGGAAGTGCACATGATTCATTTATCGGCGACGTTTGCTTACGAGTGAACACACCTTCCAGAAAAACTCTACTTTTAATTGCCGAAACGTCAGTGAAGGCTTACTGTGGAGACACGAAATGTTTTGGTTTCCGTTTGTCTGTCTGTCTGTCTGTCTGTCTGTCTGTCTGTCTGTCCGTCTGTTCCGCGATAACTGCCGTAAAAAGCATCCGATTAGCTTAAAATTAAGTATGCATGTTGGTAAAATCCCCGGATTTAGCTGTATAGTTTTTGGTTAAATTTGGTTCATGCGTTCGGAATATATAGAACATTTTATTTTGCGACTTAATGCTTTCCTATAGCAATTCAGACGATTTTTCCATTTTTATTTGTTGAAAGGAAATGGCTCATATGATTGAAGGATTTAAATAGTAAATTATGGATGATGTAATTTCTAATTAGAACCATACATTATTCATATTAGTTTGAAATTTTGTGTATACATTTGTCAGAGTTTTTAAATTCGGTGTTTAACTTATGGAGGTATTTTATATATGTGTTCCAATAATATATCTTTTTATAAATTTACTTTTTTTCAAAGCACATATTTCATTGTTTTATTTTCTTTTAACTGTTGCCTAGCGACGGAACTACACCTAAAAATATCGTAAATGTGAAAGTATTTGTAATTGTTTGAAGTCAATCAAAGTCAAAAGGGACGAATTAATGCTTTTGTGACTTTACATATAGATGAAATTTACCCTAGAAATAAAGAAAGACTATGTTCTGCTTATTTTGTTCAAATATTTTTTCTTTTAAATTAAGAAGTTCATTATTTTCATAAGGAATAAATTGACATTTTGCTATAAATTTAACAATCTTTTTTTTTTTTTTTTTTTTTTTTTTTTTTTTTTACCGTTGCCAAGAAAATCCTATCCCAGAATAATAATTTATCCTAAACAGTTAATTTTGATTTGAAAGATTTTCATGTGCAAGAGGAAAATGAAATAAAAAATAGACATGAATACGTCTTCATATTGGAAATAAAACTAAAATACGAAAAGAAGGTGAATTTGATCTCATATATCAAAAATAAAACTAATATGCTTTGAGGTTGAAATAAAAAGGGCTTGTGTTATGATATTAATTCTTATTATTAAAAGAAATGTTACTAATATCTCATGGTTTATCGTCTGCACACAGCTAACAGAAATGTTAATTTTTAATCGAAAATTTCAATGAGAAAAAAAAAAAAAAACTTTTGAAAATCAAATATATAGTAAATGTCAAAATTTTACACCGCAAAATTATTGCTGTCGAAAATGACGTCATTGTATTGGGAAATAAATATTCTCATTCTTAAAAACCAAGCATTAACTAGATTATAGATGTAAATTTCCAACTGGGCGAAAAATGTCCGGACCAGGATTCGAACCCGGGACCTCCTGGCTGAAGCCGCCAGTGCTCTGCCATCTGAGCTATCCCGGACGATTCTGGTCGAACTTTTTCACCCAGCTAACCTTGAAGATTACATGAAGATTACATGAAGATGATTTGTTTACCAATTAGAATAATTGGGTGAAAATTAATCTAGTGTAATTTCGTATCCAGCGATTTCTGGAGTTCCATTACCTGAAATTTATTCTGTTGAGCTGAACCAGGTTTCAGACCAGATGCTGTAATCTTCAAGGTTAGCTGGGTGAAAAAGTTCGACCAGAATCGTCCGGGATAGCTCAGATGGCAGAGCACTGGCGGCTTCAGCCAGGAGGTCCCGGGTTCGAATCCTGGTCCGGACATTTTTCGCCCAGTTGGAAATTTACATCTATTATGATTTGTTTACCAATTAGAATAATTGGGTGAAAATTAATCTAGATTAACTAGATTACCTAAAAAAATATTTTATGACGAGTGTTACTTCTTAATGCCGTCTCATTTCAGAAAATATGAATGAAAATTATTTTATTTTTAAAAGGAAATTATATTTTCATTCATAAAACCTAAACTTTTAATATAATTGCGTCAATGTGAATCATTTTCTGTCCACCAGTATTGAAAATTAAGGCTCGGAAGTATAAAAAGAAATTTAAGATTTGCGATAACCATTAGTGCAATAAATAAAAAGTTACATATGTAAATTAATGAAACCACGGGGAGTTCAGGAGGCAGAGCCCCCCCCCCCCCCTGAAGAAATCTGTTTTATTATTTAAAAAAAAATATCAGAATTAGTAGCTCATGAAAATTATTTCAAAATATTCTTCCATAACAACGTTTTTAATTTAATGCTTCTAATGTCTGAAAACTTCGTATTTTTTATTCTTATAAATAATTACATAATTTGAAAACTTTAAATTGCGGTTTGCATGAAATTGAATATTACCAAAGTGTGTCTAAAAACAGTGACTTGCAGAGCTGACGTTGAGGCTCCTGATCTGCAGATTTACTAGTATTATTGCAACCGGATCTGATAACTTTCATATTCGTGAAATCTGAGATATGGTCGGTATCCAAAGAATGCTGTACAATTTTAGACTGTAGGTTTCCAGATTTGTAAGTACGTTTATGCTCGGCAAGGCGAATGGCGCAAGTGCGACAGTTTCGCCAATATATACTGAGTCGCAACCTTTACATGGTATACTGTAAATTGAACCGGTTCTTAGTAAGGGGGGAATTTTAGGTTTAGATTTACAAAGTAAGTTTTTCAAAACATTTTGAGGCTTGAATGATGTACTGATGTTATGAGACTTCAAAAGGCTAGAGATTTTTTCAGAAAGATATTTGTTGTAGGGTAGAGATATGTAAATAGCGGGAGCCTTACAATTTACAGAGGATGACACGCGATGATTGTAAGGCTCCCGCTATTTACATATCTCTACCCTACAACAAATATCTTTCTGAAAAAATCTCTAGCCTTTTGAAGTCTCATAACATCAGTACATCATTCAAGCCTCAAAATGTTTACCTAAAATTTCCCCCTTACTAAGAACCGGTTCAATTTACAGTATACCATGTAAAGGTTGCGACTCAGTATATATTGGCGAAACTGGTCGCACTTGCGCCATTCGCCTTGCCGAGCATAAACGTACTTACAAATCTGGAAACCTACAGTCTAAAATTGTACAGCATTCTTTGGATACCGACCATATCTCAGATTTCACGAATATGAAAGTTATCAGATCCGGTTGCAATAATATTAAAAGTAGAGTTTTTCATTTGAATGTTTTGTTGCACTGATGAGGGGCTAAAATTTAGCTTCAAACGTTTGCTTTTTAATTGTATTAAATGTATTTATGTAATTTTACTTGTATGTCTGATGAATTGTAATATATTTTTTATTTTTAATATTGATACCATTTACCATTCTTTTAGTTCATGTTTTTGCCACTAGGGGTGCTTTTTATTCCTATTCCATTGGCCAATTTGCTGTTAATTGTCGAAAAATTCTAATTTTTGATACTTAAACTCCCCTTACCGTTTCATACCTACTCGTGACTTTTCAACTTTTTGCAACCAAAGAACGCCGTCACATGACTTTTCCACTATTAGGGTTTCATTATAGCCTCCCTTCGGTTTGATGTTTTTTAAATCCATCTGTTTTCAGTTACCATGTATTTATTAAATACTGCTTTATAAACATATAAAAAAATGATTTTAATAAACGATTGTAGAACATCTCGATTGTAGGTTCTCGGAAGTAATCGATGACTATATCGATTGTGTTTTTTACGATTACGATTTTTTTTATTGGTAAATTTTTCGGGAATCTCCTATCACTACTTTCATCCACGAATTATTTTAGGGGGAAGGGGGAAATTTATAGAAAAATTAGATTTTTTTGAGAGGGAAAGGAGGATTAATTACTAGGTAATAAGACTGAAAAATTATAGTGTGAAAGAAAAACATACCTATACAGAATACAGGGGCTTACAATAGATTTAGGACTATGTTTTAATGGTATAATGTCTGCCATTTTATAAGAATCGGTACTTGTATAAGAGTATATTGTATGTTGTTAAAGCAGTATAAAGCAACACTTGTACTGAAATAAACGCTTCAATCCACAGTTTATTTTAGAGGGGGGGTTGATTTAGAGAATTTTTTTGGGAGAGTGAGATTAAACTGTATGACTAGATAGTATAAAAAAAAATGATTGGAAAATCTTAAGCGTTAAGATTTAATCTTAAACAAGGGCGTATGTACATGCAAATGTACTTGATATGCATTTGATAGTAATAGAATTAGAATAACGACTCTTCTTTAATATTTTAGTTTTCTTAAAACGATATGCAATCTTTGTATTTAAGATTTATTTTGTAATAATTTAAAAGATTTTTATTTTAAATACTTGTAAGTAAATATTTATTTTTATGAAAAAGTAGTAGCTTTATTTATTAAAACGTATTAACACGGGCTTGTCAGTCAGGACTTATAAATGTGAAAATCTTATTATTTATTACGCTGTTAAAACTTTTATTTCATGTTTGTATGACAGTACGTAAAAATACTATTATTAAATAATTTAATAATAAGAATATATTTTACAATTGATGTTCTGTTTAGGGGGGGGGGGGGGGGGCTCAGTGTTAATGTATGAAGATTTTTTTTAGGGGGGGGGGGAATTTGCGTCATTGGGTTTGGGGGGGATGGTCACCACTGTCTTCAAGTCCCAGAAAATTTCATAAATATTCCCATTTGGTAGGAAAATTTTTATAGCCGATGTTTTACTAATTTATGAAATTTAACGACTTATTAACGTGTTAAACAATCATTACAATAATATTTTAAAATTTATGCATTTTCACTTTTTTACAGATAAAACAAAAATATTGTTTTTAATGTAAATAACGTACAATCAATTCCATAATATTTATAGTATTAACATACAAGAAATAATAATAAAATTACAGATGGGGAAAAAATTTCTTTCGACAAAATTTTAGAATTATATAAATCTAATAGTTAAAAATAAATAGGGGTACTGACATTGCACTCAATAAAATTTTATTCGATTATATAAATCTAAAAGTTAAAAATAGATAGAGGTACTGACATTACACTCAGTAAAATTTTATTCGATATGAATAAATTATCACAATACCTGAATTTGAGCAATAAGCTAAAATATACACCTGGAGTGTGCGTCAACATGCCGTTCTAAGTTTTACTGATTCAATTTTCAAATGATATTTCATATTTAATAATTTATTTTAATTATTAAAGATAGATAAGTGCGCTGACAACTTTTTCACATTGAAGTAGTTTCTATTATTGGATTAAAAAAGGAAATGTGCAGTTTAATGCGTAACGTTTTCACTTTTTTGCCATGTTTTTTTTAACCATGTTTTCTGTATATATATATATATATATATATATATATATATATTACAAGCCCGTATTAGTTTTTTCAGAAGCAGATTAGTAAGAAGTATATAAAATAAACTAAAAATAGCAATATTCAATCTCGAAAACTGATAATTCACCCATATTGAGCTCAGCAATTTTCTGCTCATGTGACAGTTGAAGGAGGAGTTTAAAGTTAATTTTCGCAATTAACTTTTCTCGATCAGTAAAACAGAGAAAACTTCGCAGCTAGTTTTTCGCTATTTCGCATGAAAATCTGCGGATACTCAGAGATGGCGCAAGCAGCGAAAGCGTAAAGTTCGCAGTGGCATTTTCGCAATCTCGCTTGAAACTCTGGAAGAGATCAATGGCCGCGCCCAGAGGAGCCACCGGTTATTGACCGGTGAGATCGGTTAGTCACCAAGGCATTCAGTGCTGCTAACCGGGTCGCAAAGTCTGTGGTCGCAACCAATGTCGTTCAGCACAAGTAACCAAGTGACCAGTGAGAGACCGAACTAACCGAAGAAAATTCTTGGTTAGTTGGGTCACGTGATCGGTTGCATGAAAGCTTATTTACATTTGCGTCGGCAAATGGCAGCAATCAAAGCTCTGAAAAGAAATTTTGAGGTATATATATATATATTTTATCAAGGATAAAAAAAAGTTAATCAATGGCTGCTTCCAGAGGAGCCACCGGTTAGTGACCGGTGAGATCGGTTAGTCACCAACATAGATTAAGTACCAAGATGGGACATTTACGGCAAAATCTGTAATGGCAACAGTACTAGCGTCACTACAGACAAGGGGGAAGAATTAACAAGCCTCCGAAATTTGCCTATGTTGAAGAAATATGTTAACGCTCTATGTTTTGAATATCTTTCTTTCCTAAAACAAAGTGGGGGCAGACGATATTCTATTTATGCTTTATTTTATTTAGCTGCTTTTTCTTTTTATCGTATTTGTATCGTTCATTTTTAACTTATAAAATGATAATTAGAGTAATAATATAAAAGAAAATCCTAGAAAATTATGTTAATAACGTAAATATGTAGGTTTATGAGATTAAATTGTAAAAAATCAAATCCAGGTATTGTGTTAATTTATTCATATCGAATAAAACTTTATTGAGTGTAATGTCACTATACCTCTATTTATTTTTAACTGTTAGATTTATATAATTCTAAAAGTCTGTCGAATTGAATTTTTCCCCATCTGTAATTTTATTATTATTTCTTATATGTTAATATTATAAATATTATTGAATTGAAAGTACGTTATTTACATTGAAAACAATATTTTTATTTTATCTGTAAGAAAGTGAAAATGCGTAAATTTTAAAAGATTATTGTAACGATTGTTTAATACGTTAAACTTAATAAATTAATAAAACATAGGCTATAAAAATTTTCCTACCGAATGGGAATATTTATGAAATTTTCTGGGATTTGTAAAGTGCAATATTTCGTATATTTTTATGTTACACCATTACTTTATGTAGCTTTAAATCCAATTGTATCATATTTACTTCATATATAGCATTCAAGACGAAATTTTTACCCAGTTTTTCGTTGCACTAATATCTTTCACTCATCATGTAAAAAAAAAAGCATATATCCGTGCATGAACATAGAATAGATATATAAAATAGAATATCTATTCTGTGTTCATGTATCGGTGTAAGATTCTATTGAAAACGTAAACATGAAACATTAAAAAAAGAAAGATCACAATAAGGTAGATAATCAATGATAAAAAATTTTACAAGGATGGGAGTTTCTTCCCCATTGTCACTAAAGGCGCTACCGTCGCAATAGCATTAGCATTACGCTCTGTGGAAATGTCCCATCTTGAATGTTAATCTATGGTCACCAAGGCGTTCAGTGCTGCTAACCGGGTCGCAACCAATGTCGTTCAGCGCAAGTAACCAAAGTGACCGGTGAGAGACCGAACTAACCATAGACTTCTCATATAGACTTCTTATCTTTACTCTGAGGAACTGACCGAAGAATATTCTTGGTTAGTTGGGTCACGTGATCGGTTACATAAAAGTTTATTTACATTTGCACCTGAAAAAGTGGAGGTACTTGCTGATCAATATGAAGGTCAATTTCAACCGCATAGTGATGTCTCTAATGCAGACACTATAGATCGGGTTGACCAAGTTGTTGGCAGATTCTTGGCCCATGAGCCTGTCAGATCAATTGAACCGACCACCCCTGAGGAAGTCATTGCGGTGATCAAAAATCTTCCTAATAGAAAGGCCCCTGGGCATGATGGAATTTCTAATTCGGCCATCAAAAATCTCCCCGTTCAGTATGCTGATTATCTAGCCAATTTGATAAATGCTCTTTTCAAATTCTATTACTTTCCTAATGACTGGAAAAAAGCTGTTATTGTCCCTATTAAGAAACCTGGAGAAGACCCTTCTCTGGCCAAAAGCTACAGACCCATTAGTTTGCTTCCTGTTCTTGGTAAGTTGACTGAGCATATTTTTCTTACACGCCTTCAAAATTTCCTCCCCGATATCCCTGAACAATTTGGCTTCAGGCCTAAACCCTCTACCGCACACCAATTGCTCAGAGTGGTTGAGTTCATTTTTGATGGACTCGAGAACTCTGAGTATGTTGATTCACTGTTTATTGATGTCGCGAAGGCTTTTGACACAGTTTGGCTCCCCGGCCTGATTTACAAATTATTAAAGTTAAAAGTCCCTACGGCGCATGTTCGCTTTACTCTTAAGTACCTTCGCGGCAGAACATTCTGCGTCCGCTATGCCAATATCCTCTCTACACCTCGCCCGGTTAACGCGGGTGTGCCGCAAGGCTCTAAGTTGGGTCCCCGACTTTATAAAGCCTACATTTCTGATATTCCTACATCTCCACATACGTTATTGGCCATTTATGCGGACGACACCACTGTGATGGCTCGTGACAAGGACTGCCTTACTATGCACGAGTATCTACAGCAACACATTCTCAAATTGGAATCATTCTTTACTAAATGGCGTATCAAAATTAACCCTACTAAATCACAGGCAGTCGTCTTCACTCGCAAGCGTTCTACCCCTCCTCCACTCCACCTTGATAGCTCCTTTGTCAGCTTTGGACGGGAAGTTAAATACCTTGGGGTTTTCCTGGACAGTACTCTTACTTGGCGTAAGCACATCGAATATAGCATCCAAAAGTTCTATAAAGCTAAGCGCGATCTTGCCCATCTCCTGTATAGTGATGAGATGAGTATGGGCAATAAAATACTGTTATATAAGACAGTTCTTCGCCCCGTACTTCTCTACTGTGCCCAGATCTGGGGTTCTGCTGCTAAAAGAAACCTTCAAAAAATTCAGATCCTTCAAAATAAGACTTTTCGTGGTATCGTCCGTGCACCTTGGTACAAGAGAAATACTACAATCCACCATGACGTCAAAGTTCTACCGATCAGATCTGTCATCAAAAATCAAGCTACAAATTTTTTCAATAGCATTCCTGACATTCTTAATCCTATTTTCCATAATATTTCTGTATATGATGAACGGGCCCGAGGGCGTAGACCTCGTGCCACTCTTCATCTCCCTGAGAATATCGACCCTGGTTAGGCCACTACTGTCGCTTTGATAGGGTTATTTTTCCCTGGTTGCTCACTACTTAACTTCTTGTAAATTTTGTTTTTATTCTTTTTGTAATTATTGCTTTTAAATATCTTCTATTAATCCTTTTTACTTCATTAACTTTTATTTTTGTATTTTTATATCTTTTTGTTTGGTGCCTTTAAATGGCCTTTTTTTTTTTTAAATATATTTATATTGGGGAGTTTTTCCTTTACGCGTTTCCAGATGTTCTGGACATTGGCTATGGTTTCAATGTTTCTACCACAGGTTACTACCGGAGGTGCGGAGTCGCTGATTCCTGGTACTCCTCTCCGTATCTCTTCCAAGTCAAGTTACATTTGCATCGGCAAATGGCAGCAATCAAAGCTCGGGGCCTCCGCGGCCGAGTGGTTAAGACACCACGCTGCTAATCGCTTTAGAGCGTAGGAGGCTTGTCGGGTTCGACTCTCGCTGGCTCCATTGCACACTCTTTGTGGAGCTCCCGGATGTAAAAATTCTATGTGCTGTAAATTTCATTGTGCTATCTCGTCCCTGTATATCGACGATGACTTATAAGCGGGCCTTGTTGTCAAGCACACAAGTCTGATGTATGTGTAAATAAATAATAATAAAAAAAAAAATCAAAGCTCTGGAAAGAAAGCTGAGGTATATATATTTTTTTTTTATCAAGGATAAAAAAAAGTTAATCAGATTTGCACTATGTTAAATAAAGATTATCAGTAAATTTAGTATAATTTACAAGTCGTACGTAGATGTATAAATTAGATTAAGCTTCGTAATTTCACCTGAGATTAATTTTACGAAGCATGTTACAAATTAAAATCGTGTCATGAAAAATAAGTTTTATATCATATTTACAGACCCAGTTTGTTGAACAAATATTTTTCTGGTTCCTAGCATTTCTGTTTTTACTCATTTTATTGTGCGTGGTTCAGGAAAACATGGGATAACGAAAGCTGTTTATAATGAAACTTCGTCTTAAACATACAAATTTCATAATTCCTACTGAACAGGGTTGTTTGGTTTAAACCAAATGTTTTTTTAAAAAAACCATGCTGGTTTTTTTTCATGTTTTTTTTCTCTCAAATTCATTTTTTAATGGAAAGATATAAAATTGGAAGGTCTGACTGGAAGCGATTTGGAATCGAATTGTGTTTTCCATTTTTGATAAATAAATTACCTATCGATTTATGAGCAATTTTGATCACGTGACAAAGATGTTTTTAACCTTCCTTGAGTAGTAATTTTTCTTTCGCACAGAAATTCGGTTCAAAACGCCAACTTTGACACTATTTTCTGAAAAACATATTGCATTTGCAAAAAAAAAAAAAAAAAAAAAAAAAAAAATCGGAAAACACAGTTTCATTACATAGTTTTTGAACAACAGCATCTGCTAGTTTCATGCATTTCCGAACAAAAATAAGTTAAAACTTATGTCATAAAGTTGTCCTTTCGGATTTGAGAGCCTTAAGAATAAAAAAGAAACTCAAGATATGAAGTCGAATAAGAGAACATTGAATAAAATAAACTTTTCAAAAAAAAAAAAAAAAAAAAAAAAAAAAAAATAGTAACCGACTTAAAAAAAAAAAAAGCGCTAAAAAGAATTAAATAATTCTTTAAAATTCTCTAATGACGAAACATTATCCAATAACCACACATCGGATATCATATATCGGCATAAAAGCCTTAAATTTAATATGTAGAATTTAATATCCACCAAACATGGATTTTCTAGAGAATATTTTTTACAAGAAATTAATTTACATATTTATGATTTAATTTACGAATATATACATATAAAAAGTAATCAATTACTTTTTGAAGTTGGTGCCAAACATTCGCATTCGATAATGATTAAACAAATAAGTTTTTGAAGAAATAGAGCATTTTTTTTTTTTACTTTGTATCATCTTTTCGCTTTATCGCTTTATTCGCCATTATCGCTTTATTCATGGTAATAGGTACAATATATTCACAATTTAACTATACTTAAAATAGGTTGGAATACTGCTGAATAAATAATTAATTTGTCATAGAAATAATAATTTACAAAAATTATTTATTAAACAAATAGTTTTTAATAAATTTTTTGTAATTTCATTCGAAGTATTGATTTTATTAGCATTTAATACTTATGATAGTTTTTTAAACAAGTGCATTGTATTCCAACAATCTACATTCACTTGACATTTTATTAACATATATCTGACCTGCGCGCTTGGCGTCAAGTGCTCGCTTATAAATCATCGTCAATATATGCGGACGAGATAGCATACACAAGGAAATTTACAACATAGAGAAATACAGCAGGGAGCTTCACAAAGAGTGTGCGACTGAGCCAGCGGGATACTCGCAACCGATTAGCGGTGTAATGCCTTGACCACTCAGCCACGGTGAGCCTGCCTACATTCAAGGATGGAGGATATTCCAAATATGGGTTTGAGGCTGAAAAAAGTCACGTGATACCGGTAATTTACCCAAGGAACTTCCAACTGATAAGAAGGGAAGATACTACTGCTTTGCCCCATCAACTGTTTCATTGGCTAGCGGGGATTTACATTACACGTCTACGGAGCCTTCCTTTCTTTACGCTAGAAGTTTTTACCTTGACCATGTGATCAAAACGGAGATGGAATATTCTCCATTATTCTTTGTAGGACTCCGTTGTCAAGAAGCAAAATGAAGACTATGTATTAAAATTTGTATTGACTCTTCCTGTATGTTGGCCAGATACAGGTAGATTTTTCGCTGTTAGCGAAATGAGACCGACCAATCAGAAGCCTGCATTTTTGAGAACTTTTCGCTGTTTACTTCAAATCGGCAAAATGCAGGCAACTGATTGGTCAATCTCGTCTCGCTAACAGCAAAAAATCTATCTGGATCGCGACCTAAAGAGAAGAGTTGCCAAGACTCTGGCTTTTTGGGTACCTGTAATTTTTACAGAGTATGTCCTTTTGAATTAGAAAAATTCTTCTATCAAATAAAACAAAATTTTCTGTACTAAAATACTGGCATTCAAAAAGCTGTAGACTTGCCAGGTTTTAAAATGTGGTCCAGAATTCTACATTATTATTTTCTGATAATCTCCATCAATTGTTTCCTCATGTAAGATGCCTCTATATGAGAGTGGTGACATAAAATGCTTAGACTCCGTTTTTACATACGGGTTTTTCGAAACTATGGCAAAAATAGACATTTTCTATTCCAGAACTTGGCGATACTCGCTTGGAGAACTTTGATTATACTAGTGGCGGACAATTTAACAAGCATTAGTTTGGCAATAATGGAAGTTGGTCAAGATTCATGGCGATAGCTTTTGTCCAGAATCTATCAATCAACAGTTTTTTTTCGTATGTCGCCATTCTCATACCAATACTCCCTATCCTCAGGCAGTAAAGATATCAGAAATGAGCGGCAATGATTAGGTGTTTAGTCTGAATCTTATAACTGATGACAGTGCTGCTACACATAAGAAGGCACTTTACTGTTCGCAGGCATATAGAGGCACTTTTATGTGTACTGAGATATGGAGGCACTTTGAAGTGCACTTTGGGACTAAGGAAGACACTTTGCTGAACTCTGATGTATAAGGTCTCTTTTCATCAGGATTGGATTGCATCATGCATTTCTATTGGATTGTAAGCTTTTTGATATCCACTTCCGATATCGGTTAGCATCGTTTTAGATATTTGGGTTTTTCTGAATGCGGTAACTTTTCTAGACAAGATATCGCACTTCGGAAAGTTACCACATCCAGTAAGCTTTAAGGTCCACATCGATACCTACGGGTGTGGAAAAGCTGACAATCCATCAGTAAAGTTAAACATCAGAGCGCGGCAACGTGCTTTGAGATATGCTTTTGACCAAACTATAGCAAACCTAGTCATTTTCTATTGCATAACTATAGCATCTAGAAGATGAAAATCAGTCAACCAAAAAGTGTTAAAAAATTGTATCTCAAAAATGTAGAATGATGCAGAACGGAAAATGGCGATCGCAGTGACATATGGTAGTTCAAACCTAAACATTGTATAAGGATTCAATTGAGATAGCGTTTCAGCCTGCGTAGAGCAGCAGATGTCACTGCGATCGATATTTGTCTTCAGATATTTGTATAAGTATCGTTAGACATTTATGGGATGCAATTTCTTAACACTTTTCAAAGCATTACTGCAATAGTCGGTTTCGACACTATATCGCCTAGATGCCGTATAACTTGGCGATAGTCATCTGAACGAATTCGATTATACGAATGAGAGAAGTTAACAAGCTGGTCGGTAATGGCTGGCTCACCAAGATGCTTGGCGATTTGCTTTAGTCCAGAATCATCTCATCCAATCAAATATTATACACTCTAAAAAATAAATGTGTAAATTAGCTAATTTTACCTGTGTATATGTGTAAATTTCTGAAATTACACACCTGTCGGAAATTTTACACATTTTTTTCTAAAATTTACCTGTTTGTATGTGTATTTAGTTTATGAAAGTAAGTGTGTAATTTGTTATCTCTTGAAAAACTCAGATAAGTGTGTAAATGCAGAAAAATGCCTTTATTTACACGAATTTTTGAGTTATTCTAATTTAAACATAATTATATGTACACAGATAAGTATGTAAGTTTTTGAAATTACACACTTGTCATAATAATTACACATTTTGAAATAAACTTTACCTGTTTTTATGTGTATCTAACTTATGAAATCAAATGTGCAATTTGTTATCCCTTGATAAACTCAGACAAGTGTGTAAATGTAGAAAAATGCCTGGATTTACACGAATGGGTGCGTTACACATAATTTTAAGTGTGTTAATCTAAAAAGACAGTGTCAAAGTGCATATGTTTAAAAAATACGCTACGACTGTTTAGAATAACAAAAGAAGAACCATAAGGTTTAGAAGTAAACGTTTGAGTAAAATTTTTAATTAGATTACTAGTCTTTGGTACATTTATTGCCATTACCCATATACCAAGCATAGTCACAGTCAGGGCCGAAACTAGGGGGGGGGGGAGAGGTGGGCACGTGCCCCGGGTGCTGCTTTAACAGAAGGTGAAGGGGGCGCCAAAATGAAGATTTTGTTTTACGTTTGATACAAGAATGTATATATATACGAAATCTGTATAAAAATGCCTCGGAGCCGGAAAATTTAATCCCAACAAAAAGTTTTCGGTAAAAAAAAAGCGCCAAGTTCTCCTTAATGTTTCGGCCAGAAAAAGTAGTGATATCTGAAGTTCGCAGAAGTTAAAAGCCAAACATCCCAAATCTTTCATTGAAAATGGCTTCCTGCGACTTGGCCGTTAATGCCTTCTACAGCATTTGAAAATTAATGATTAGAAATTACGCATTTATGAATTATTTAAATATTAAAAGTAATATTAAAATGCAAAGAGGCAAATTCACATAAAGACATTATAAGTAAAAGATTTCTGATAAATACCATTCAGTTACAACAAACATTACTTTTAATTACAGATCATTTAGTCCACTTGTGGTTTAATTGCCATTTTGTACGATCTAAAGCTGAACTCATTAACGTAAAACCCAAGAAATAAAACAAAATTTACTTACTTCAAATCTCACAATATGTTATATTATATTTTATTGTATAATATTGAAATCTTGTGTATTGAGGAAAGAGATTTTATTCGTTTGAACATTTATTATAGTTTGTTTGCAGACATTAAGAGGTATTCGATTTATAAACTGTTAAAAGCTGATAGTAATTATGTTTTAGCAATTAATAGATATTATCTTCTGAATACAAGTGTTTTGTTATTTTTAACTTCTAAGCATTTAAATAGATTGAAGTGGTTTAAATGCATTTTTTAAATGTGTATTTTATTTCTGTACTTTGTGCCACAAAATGCCTAAAATAATCAAAAAATGTTGTTGGCATGTAGCTCATTTGTACATAACTTTAAAATTTGAAAAAACCCTCTCGAAGGCATTAACGGCCAAGTCGCAGGAAGCCATTTTCAATGAAAGATTTGGGATGTTTAGCTTTTAACTTCTGCGAACTTCAGATATCACTACTTTTTCTGGCCGAAACATTAAGGAGAACTTGGCGCTTTTTTTTTTTACCCGAAAACTTTTTGTTGGGATATCACTACTTTTTGCATGTTTTTTCAAGTTTGTTTTTCTAAACTATATTAACATATAAAAAAACTTAAATTTCGGTACTTTTATGTTAGCCGGGAGCAAATCTCCTCATTAGCATTTTGTTTTTTCGGCAATAGCAGTTTTCATTTTTCACATGCGAAAAATTAGAAATAATGCTTTGATTTTCCAATAGAATATTTTGGTTTATGTTATTATTTCTTATTTATTCATTTATTTATTTCTATGTTAAATATTCTATTAAATAAAATGAGGGAAATGCATCTAATTTGAATGAGATGACTGAAAAGTTTATATTTTTAAATGAAATGAATGCAATATGAACAATGGAGTTGGGAGCAGTATTTGGTGATTTGCCACTTGCGCCCGGCTAACGTAAAAATACCTAAATTTATTTTATTGAGCTTTACAAATTTATACTTTATTTCTTTTTAAATTAAAGTACTAGCCTCCTCTAGCAAGCAGTATTTACTCTATTAATTGCATGTTAAACGTTGCATCATGTTACTGTTATTCATATTTTAATTTACTTGTCCATTCTTTCGCCAAGTCGGAAGCTTTTGATAGAGCTCTTTACGATCATGGAAGCACATCATATATTTTGTGTTGTTATGTATTTTATCTTTTGTGACAAATATCTCTTAACTCACTTATGCATGTTTCCTTATCAGTTACGATTCGTTCTCTAATGCGGAAATTTTTAATCCTATTAAGAAATCTTTTCTAGTTGGAATCACTGCCAATTGTTGTATTTTAACTGATACGATTGGGTACAAGTGAAATGGTTCTTATGAAATCCTTTGACAATATCTACATTTACATTAAACCATATCGATGCTAATATCTTTTTGTTTCACGTTAACCTTTTCAATGGACTCGATTATGGAAGAATAGAAGGTCTACGGGCTCACTGCCATGATCCATTTGAAAATCTATCATTCTTCTTATCTGATCGTATTGAAGAATTAGCCAATAATGTGCCATGGTTTTAAGATTTTAGCTAATTTTATTCGAAACCTGAAAACTAAAATGCAAGGAACCGGATTATGGAAGATTCATTCTAAAGTACATATCGATTAACAGGTTATATATTATAGAATTATAATAATCATAAGGAGAACTGGCAGTTTCGGTGCTTTAATAGTTGCCGTAAATTCTCTTTATATAATACAGAAGTTTTAGAAGAGTAAAGATTAGCAACATAGTCACAGTAAGTGTAATAACAGTACAATATAATAACAATAACAGAGGTTTTGTGCATTGACGAAACTATTGGCACTTTGGAAATATTCGTACGTTATACAATATAACTATTCAGATGATATGCGGAAAAATATAAATAGATGGTTAACTCATTGAAAAATAGCCACTAGCGTCAAATACTCGCAAAGCTTGGCGACATTTAGCGAAGTATCGCCAAACTTGGTAATATATCATGTCAATTCTCAAATTTGGCGACAAAAATGTTTTCTTTATTCTGACATCATAATGATGCATATGTATTATGTATTATACACATACTTATAAGATGTATGATGCAAATGTATTACGTATTATATGCATATGTATAATATGTATGATGCATATGCATAAAGTTCATAACATCACTAAAGCGCACTTAACGGAATAGTGTTCCATAAATAGTACGGATATTTGCCAGATTGACCATAGTGCTATTGAGATTGATTCCGACATTTATAACAGACCGGGATGCATCTGCACATACCATCACCTCATCGAGTTTACACCTGAAATTTTAGGATTAGTTAAAACTAGATTAGCATATTAAAATGCAACTGGCCTGTTAAGTCATATCTTGGTAGAAAGTGGTTGACTGGAATTTTAGTTGTTGACTGATAGGTTTACTATTGTATTTTCCTGCATCCAAAAGTATGGAAACGTGGAGGAATGGGTGCAGGAAAACACAATGGAAAATCCACCAATTAACTGGTAAAATCGGGTCTGTAGATGGTTTCCACAAAGATATGGCTTGGCAGGCGAGTTACATTTCAATACGCTAATCGATTTTTAACTAATCCTAAAATTTCAGCCGTCAACTCGATGGGGTGATGATCTGTGCAGACGCCTCCCGGTCTTTAATAAAATTTGTTTTAAGGATGTAAAAGATAGTAAGATGGACAGATAAACTGAAAGATTTGCCTTATTAAGATTTTTGTAAAAGCATATAAAAATTCATTCAGCTTGAAATCATGTAACACCTTTATAACTCATGCTAATTTTCTGTAATCTGGTTTGGCGACCAACATATCTTATCTATAACTATAATCTTTCTTTTACAGGTTTAAAATTAACAATAAATTAACAGTAAGTAGGCTAATAATACAATATAATAATGTTAGTAGCGGACTTCGGACGCCGCATCTGTCGCACATCGTTAAAGACAGTTTATTAGTTACACATTTCATTTAATTAAAAGGAGATTTTTAAACTTTCATATGTAATTAGGACATTCTTCCACTATAGGGAACTTGGCGTTTAAAAAAATTTTTGTCGCAATTCGGGCTTCAGAAACTGAGATATGTTGCCAAATGATATAAAGAACTACGAAAACAAATCTGATGAAGTTTTATGCTATTTACATATGTATTTATATGCATGTAAACATTTTATTTATACATGTATAAAATATTGTTTTTATATACAAATTATTTATGTTGGTATATAAAAATAAATAAACGGGTTCCTTAGATTAAATAAATTGTATACATATGGAAAAAAATTGCTTGTGTATATGACACAGTAAATAGGTTGCCAGAAAATACGTTATTATCAAATTTATTTTCTCGTCAAGGCTATTTTCTCTATTTCGCCAAGGCTACTATATCGCAAACGTACCGAATTGCGGTTATATTTTGTTAAATGTTTTATTGTTTTAATATCGTAAATATATCATAACCTATACTGGTTAAAATTTTTTAGGCATATTCATTTTTTCTATTTAACAAACATCTTTGGAAAAGCATATATAGTATAAAATGTTATTCTGCTTGAAATCACGCGATTCTTCAAATAACTACAATGAAACTAGATTGTCATTTTTGAAAGGGTAAAAACTTCGAATTAAAGAAGTTGGACTTCGACATTTCCACAATAGCTGAAAATAACCCGGCCACTTTTCAAATAAACTGTATTGAAACTAGATTTTGTCATTTTTGAAAGGGTAAAAACTTCGAATTAAAGAAGTTGGACTTCGAAATAACCAAGATTTTTTAGCATTAACTGAATACAAGTTTCAAGGGACTGACAAAAAACTTCGAATTATCCACGAATTCGAATTAAAGACGTTCGAATTATCCAAGTTCGACTGTATATAAAATGTTATTCTGCTTGAAATCACGTGACCCCCTTCAAAACTCTGTAATCGAGTTTTGGCGACCAACATTGGCACAATTGAATGTGTTAAGGAACTGTTTACGGCCAAATCAACACCACCTGTTTGAAGGGTTTAGAGGCGGAAATTCTGTGTTTTCAGATTTTTCTGGTTAATTGTGCTACAAACCCGACTTGCTTGCAGGGCTTAATTTCTAAGAAAAAAAGTACCGGAGCCCTAATATTATGTGGTACCGGTACTACAACTGTACAGTTTCCCCCTAACCCCCCCCCCCCTCCGTCACTCCATATATATATATCTCCATATATATCATTCCGTCACTCTGTATATTTATATTTCGTACATTATTTGCAAAATTTAAAGCACTTTTTTTTTCCTTTAGCAAAATAATAAATGAAAAAAAAATATCTATCATAATATACTTAGCTGTCAACTAATCCACTTTTTAGTTATCACTCCTTCCGAATAGTAATCTTTGCCTAGTTTTAGTGCTAATTAATTGCAGAATTCAGCGATTAAATAGGATAAGGATTATGATTCGGAAATAGTGTTAACATAAAAAAGGGATAGTTCGTAGCGATGCATTTTTTCATAAAAATGCATAGCTACGAATTGCACTGGGCTCCGGAGCCCTGTATTTATGAGCTCCGGTGAATTCCGACCAATATTTAAATATTTCCTAAAAATAGAGAAGTACCGGAGCTGGGCTCCGGTGGGCTCCGGCGCAAATTAAGCCCTGCTTGCTTGTGAAATTTCAAGATTCTACGACTTTTAGAAGTACATTAGTTATTTGATGATGCGAAGTGAGTGAGTGACAAAAAAGCGCTTTTTCGGAATTTAATATTTCGAAAACTACTAAATATAGAAACATGAAATCGTAGAACCTTAGTTCAGTTTGATCATACGAACATGTGCATAAAAGAAAAAATTCTATATCTCTCCCTAAAACGACGTTATGAAGGGGTGAAAAGTATGCCAAAATGGTTCAAGAAAAGGTAGCTTAGGCTTGTGCGAGCTTGGCGGACGCACTGCCGTGCTCCCAGAAAGGAAATATGTACCAAATGTATTAAACTTTACAAATACTAGATAAAAAGATTCATCTACAGTACAAAACTGCAAATGAATAATAAAAAAAAAAAGAACTGTTCTCTTAGGCTTTTAACATTCTCCCATTCCAAAAGTATCATGTCTATGCTTTTGCCTACTATCTTTTAAATCACTTCCTGTGTAGGAGACCGTTTTCAAGGTCAGTCTCTATTGTGGGTTTGTATTGTGTCCACTATTGGTAACTACCCAGCGCGAAGCGACCCCTCAGTCTGACTTTTCTATTAGATAAAAAAATTCCATGAAAGCTGTTTGTTTTCCTGTTTTCCGCTGAGCATCAGCTTCCTTTTTTTTTCTTTTCTGTCTTGCCATGGGCGATGACTGCCCGCGACAATAAAACAAACGGGAGGGGGAATGCACAAAGTAAAATTCTTAGTAAAACCTTTTTTTTTTTTTTTAGATATCGACCTCATTTAGACTATACAAAAAAAAGTTTCAAATGATTAAAATGCAATTTAGTTCCTTTTGATTCCGTTTTCAAGGTTTTAATGAATCAATGTTTGACAAAGCTGATTACGTAGTTCAGTTTTATATATTTTAAATTTAAAAAATAAGTTGTCTATTAGATAATTAGTAAAATTCTTTTTGTAAATTTACTTTGTAGTGGAAATAAGTTGTTTAAAAATAAATTGCCTATTAGATACTTAGTAAAATACTTTTTGTAAATTTACTTTGTGGTGGAGAGGGGCAAAATCCATGTTTGCCCCGGGCGCCAAAAAGGCTAGTTTCGGCCCTGGTCACACTGACCGCACTGTGCCGCCAATACAGGTCACTGTGACTATGTCACATCTGTGACTAAAATACCACCACTCAGTGGCTTCACATTGTGACTATAATGCGAATTACTTAAAAACATTAAAAAATTGCAAGGGCAGTACAAAATATGTTATTAAATGTGAAAAATACATCTCTGACAAATATTTAAATTTTTGTGACGTCTCTGAAAGTCACGTCACATGTGTAATCAAAAGACCCCCTATGTTCAGTCGCATTTTGACGAAAATGTGAATTTTAAAGATATTTGCAAATGAGGAGAAATATATTAATCAGGACTGTCTTAATGCACTTGTGGGATTCGGATCTAACTGAATTTTTTTTTTTTTTTTTTTTTTTTTTTTTGGGCGTGTGTGTTATTGCAATTTAACCTACTTTCGTTAATTTATTTATCGAACTACAGGAAAATGTATTATAAATAGATCAATTTCAATCGATATACAGTATTATGAATTATGATGCAAACATAATTTTGCATGTAATACACGAAACATTTTTTTTTCTTTTTAGGGCGTTTTGTAATTTCTTTTTATTGCGATAAATTTACCTTTTATTGCGATTTTTTGAAATTCTAAACATTGCAAAATTTTAATTTTTACACTGTCGAATGTTCTTTAAACTGCAGTTTGTTTAAAAATTGTACCTTAATTTTCTGATTTCTATGGTTATAAAGATAATTTTCAAGCATGAGTTTTTTGGGGTTTTTTTTTCTTTTATGTGCAGTTCAGTTACAAAAGATGAAAAAGTTTCCACTTCAAGCAATAAAAATAATTAAGCGTTTGTTTCTGGCTAATATTCCACAACGAAATTAAAATCTTCAGCAAAAACATGTACATAAATAAAGCAAATCTTTAATAGACATTTAATCGAACTACGCACATAAACTACTAAACTATTAGAATTAAGAAAACAGTTGTAGGTAGCAAAGTCTTTGGCGATATCTCCGACTATTAACTCCTGGTTTAATTTTAGGAACATATTTTGCATTTACGATAGATGATACAAACTTTACTTTTCTATTTTCAAAAGATTTTGCGTTATTGCCTATTAAAATCATTCAGTTTAAAGCATCATTAAAATCATTTTGTAGTTAAAATCATTTTTAACTACTCTAAAAATTTAAACATTGTTTAATTTGTTATACTCTGTATATCAGTAATATGTTACATTTGACAAAAGAAGGAGCTTTACAAAACTTGAACTATTTTGAAACAGATAAAAAAAAGACATAAAAAAGTTCTTGAAATAGAAATCTTAATTAGAGAACTCTTGTAAAAACAAGTGGGTAAGTGTGATCATACATCGCACAAAGGGTTTCGTTTAATATTCCTTTCAAAACACTTTCTTCCAAAACGTCCAGTACATTTATCGCCATGGAATACCTTCTAAATTTTGGCAAACACATCCTAAACTATGTTAAAGTTTCAAACATATTCGCCTTGTTATATTTCCTAATTTTGTTCGCCCCCCACCCAAAATGCTACGATATATCACATGACGGGTATCTGCCAAATTTAGAAAAGTGCCCCCCTTGGGGGGGGGGGGAGTGGGCAGATGGTCACCATGATTTTTGACGCAGCCTGATTTAAAAAATTTATGTTATGTTTTATAAGCCATATTAAAGTTTCAAACAGATCGTCCAGTTATATTTCCTAATTTTGTTCGCGCACCTCCCTCACCCCCCCCCCCTCCTCGAAATGCGACGCGCCCTTCTTCTTTAAAATTTATTATCGTGTGTTATAAAGTATCTTAAAATTTAAAACAGATTGAATTGTTAGATTTCCTACTTTAAATGAAATCGCGGTCTGTTAATTCCATATTCCACCACCAGGGATCGCACTGTATTCTTAACAAAAGCCTATCTGAACGAAACTCCTTTACACAACCCATTAGTAGATATGTTACTCGAGGGGGTGGCGGTCTTCAGCAAGTATTTAAGATAATTGTTGAAATTACTATTCGGAAATAGTGGTAATTTAACTTTTGACATATTTATATTTAATAAGTATAAGTAGCATGTATCTGAGGACTCCATCAAAAAACGCACCTGAAACGGTATGAAACAAAAAAGAAATATTTTGCCCCTCCCCCTCTCCCCACCTTCCCGAAATTTCACGCGCCATTTTTTATAAACTTTTTCTAATGTGTTATAAACTATCGTAAAATTTCAAACAGATCGCCTTGTTATATTTCCTAATTTTAACAAAAATGTTAGTTCCACATTCCACCACCAGGGGGCGCACCCTATTCTTAACAAAACTGTATCGGAAGGAAACTCCGTTAAACAACCTATAAGTAGATATGTTACTCGAGGTGGTGGCGGTCTTAATAAGAAATTAAGATATTTGCTGAAATTACTATTAGGAAATAGTGCTAACTAAACTTTAGACAATTTTATATTAAATAAGTAGCATATATCTCAGCACTCCCTCAAAAAGTCACCTAAAGCGGTCAGAAACGCTAAATTTTTAAATAGAAATCTAGCGCCCCCCCCCCCCTCCCCGGAATTTCGCGTGTCATTCTTTCTTACACTTTATCTTATGTGTTATAAAATATCTTAAAGTTTCAAACAGATCGACTTGTTAGACTTCCTAATTTTAACAAAATCGCGTTATGTTAGTTCCACATTCCACCACCAGGGAATGCACTCTATTCTTAACAAAAGCATATCTGAACGAAACTCCTTTACGCAATCTTTCCGTAGATAGATGGGTCGGGATGGTGGCTGTCTTAAACAAGAATTTAAAATATTTGCTGCGGTAACAAACGCTAAGATTTTAAAAATAGTTCTAGTTTAACAAAAATGTTAGTTCCACATTCCACCACCAGTGAGCGCACTCTATTCTTAACAAAACTGTATCGGAAGGAAACTCCGTTAAACAACCTATAAGTAGATGTGTTACTCGAGGTGGTGGCGGTCTTAATAAGAAATTAAGATATTTGCTGAAATTACTATTAGGAAATAGTGGTAACTAAACTTTAGACAATTTTATATTAAATAAGTAGCATATATCTCAGGACTCCCTCAAAAAGTCACCTAAAGTGGTCAGAAACGCTAATTTTTTAAATAAAAATCTAGCGCCCCCCCCCCTCCCCGGAATTTCGCGTGTCATTCTTTCTTACACTTTATCTTATGTGTTATAAAATATCTTAAAGTTTCAAACAGATCGACTTGTTAGACTTCCTAATTTTAACAAAATGGCGTTATGTTAGTTCCACATTCTACCACCAGGGAATGCACTCTATTCTTAACAAAAGCATATCTGAACGAAACTCCTTTACGCAATCTTTCCGTAGATAGATGGGTCGGGATGGTGGCGGTCTTAAACAATAATTTAAAATATTTGCTGCGGTAACAAACGCTAAGATTTTAAAAATAATTCTAGTTTAACAAAAATGTTAGTTCCACATTCCACCACCAGGGAGCGCACTCTATTCTTAACAAAACTGTATCGGAAGGAAACTCCGTTAAACAACATATAAGTAGATATGTTACTCGAGGTGGTGGCGGTCTTAATAAGAAATTAAGATATTTGCTGAAATTACTATTAGGAAATAGTGGTAACTAAACTTTAGACAATTTTATATTAAATAAGTAGCATATATCTCAGGACTCCCTCAAAAAGTCACCTAAAGCGGTCAGAAACGCTAATTTTTTAAATAGAAATCTAGCGCCCCCCCTTCCTCCCCGGAATTTCGCGTGTCATTCTTTCTTACACTTTATCTTATGTGTTATAAAATATCTTAAAGTTTCAAACAGATCGACTTGTTAGATTTCCTAATTTTAACAAAATCGCGTTATGTTAGTTCCACATTCCACCACCAGGGAATGCACTCTATTCTTAACAAAAGCATATCTGAACGAAACTCCTTTACGCAATCTTTCCGTAGATAGATGGGTCGGGATGGTGGCGGTCTTAAACAAGAATTTAAAATATTTGCTGCGGTAACAAACGCTAAGATTTTAAAAAATAATTCTAGCCCCCCCCCCCCCCTCCTCGAAATATCACACTCCATTCTTTTTTACACTTTTTTCTATCTTATAAACTATCTTAAAGTTTCAAACAGACTGAGTGGCGGTCTTAACCAATAATTCAAAATATTTCCTGAAATTACTATTAGAAAATAGTGGTATGAAATAAACTTTCTGATGATGAATGAGTTATACTTATCTCATATCGCTGTTCAAAAAGAACAGGCAAATTATTAGATTTCCTAATTTAAGTTAATTCGTGGTTAAATAAGCGCGTCTCTTCATTTTAATCGATGCATTTGATAGGAATAAACCGATTAATTAAATAATAATTAATATTTCAGCTTGTAATTAAGATAGGACTTAGATATGGGTATCAATGAAAGCAGCGAGAAATTTGACATCGGGATGCCAAAAAATTTAATCAAAAAATTTAATATTTAAAAAGTTAAAATTTCGTATTAAAATATGCTATTATGGAAAACCGCAGCGTCGTCATGTCTACCTGCTTTCCCGCCGAATTGAAATCTTTTTATTTCCTTGTCTTTCCAATTAAAGAAATTAAATTTTTATCGATCGATTTTTAGTGGATATTTTAACTTATACACATCGCAGAAATGTGAACTTTATACCAAATGAAAGTAGATTTTTTTCTGCGTCTGTCTATTCCATTTACAAATTTCTCGGACCAATATTTTCTGATATACGATTTCGCTTTAAAATCTCCACTTCATTTTTCGGCTTAATTTCCTCCGTGGTAACTGTGCATTCGGCTGATTTTACTGGCAACCCTTAGGAGAAACACGGATGATTTCGAGAAAGTCCGTTTGAATTTGCGTTAAAAAGGTGGATTGGTTAATTTTAGAAGTTAATTAGCCCGTAATTCGGTTAATTACCAACTTTTTCAAAATTTTATGATTTGTTGTTTGATGTGAGGTGTTCAGCTATAAGTACCCAAAATTTCAAGTCTCTAACATGTATAGTTTCTGAGAACGGGCTCTGTGACGGACAGACAGACAGACAGAGGAGCGAGACGAATAGGGTTTTGTGAGATGAACGAAACCCTAATATTACTTCATACAAATATATAAGAACGAATAAGCAAAACAAAGCAAAGAAAACATCTGCTCAGTTTCCCGGACCGCCAAAAACCGCAAACGATAATCAAATAAAAGACAAAACATATTGCATTTGATCTTTGGAACACGCAAAGAGAGTTTGCAGAAAAAAATGGCCGTTTTGTGTACGTATATGGTCAGTCTGGATTTAAAAATTTAACCAAAAAAATTAGCAGGAGTCCTTCCATGTGTGCTAGAGCAATTGTGTGTCCGAGAAAAGTTCAATGGCTTTGGCATGGTTAAAAGAATTCATGTCATTGCGATTGTACTTATTATCGGAACATATATTAGTTCAACAAACTATATGGATTATGTCAAAAAATAAAAAACAACATCAGTGAAAAAAGGTATGGAAAATTAATATTTCCCTGTTAGCTTTTCTTTAAATTATAAAGATTTTATTGAAATTGTCTATAAATAATTGTAATCTGATGATAAAAATCAATTATTTAAATTACATTTTAATGAGATTTGTTTACTTTTAAAATATCATTCATTAAAATTACATGTTTTCTGAAATTTTAAAATGATGTGGAAAAATATTATAATCTAAGTTTAATATAATTAGCAGATGTTTAAAGATATTTAAATTACTGAATAAAAAAGCTTTCTTATTTAATAAAACTGTGTGCAAGCTTAATTTTTAAATTTTGAATCAACGTAACGGTATGAAACAATTTGCACTGCATATTTTAATTAAAAAAATATCTACTCAGAAGATGAATTTATAAAAAAATAAGAATTTGTGGACACAATGGAAAAGTACTATAAAAAAAAATCATGTATATGTTATTAACAAAAAAAAAAAAAAAAAAAAAAAAAAAATCAATGTCAGTGAGTATTATTCAATGTGAAAAATATTATAAAATTTATAAAAATATATTCATGGCGGGTGAGAACTTTTCAGCTGTTAAACATTCTAATTGGAAAGTTTTTAAAGTAATCTTCAAGTTTGAATTCATTAACAAATGAAAATATTAAAGTTATGCAACCAGTAATAATTTAAATATGATTTTGCTGAAAGATTTTAATTATTAAGCACAATAATGCATATATTTGAAGAAATGAAGCTACAATGTAATACCTCTATTTTATTATTATTATTTAAATTCTGGATAATTTTGCTAATTTATTTTCTGAAGCATTTTATAGAGAGGAATTTCGAAATATCTATACACTATATACATTATCAGAAAACAATATGATTAACCAAAAAAAAAAAAAAAAAAAAAAAAAAAAAAAAAAATAGTGTACAAAAATTACAATAATGCATTCCGCAGTTAAAAGTCATTAATTTTTATTCGATATTCTTTTAAAATGTTTCTAGATTTTTACGAATTTAGTTCTAAAAATACGAGTTTACAAAACGATTTCTTAATTTTTTCACATTTTTCTGGATTTTACTCCATTTTAACTAATTTTTCTTGTCGGGTAGGCGGAGGGCAGGCGCGGATCCACGGGGGGGGGGGGGGGGGGGGCGATCGGGATCCAACGATTATCGCGAATTTCGACAAATGGTCTCCGAAAAAAAAAAAAAAAAAATTTCGTGAATTGTTCGCAGGTGAAAGGGTCTCAAAAAACACGAATTTCGTCAAAAGATCGCGCAAAAAACGCCAATTTCGTAAAATGATCGAGAAAAAACGCAAATTTCGTCAAAGGATCGCGAAAAAACGCGAATTTTGTCAAAGAAGCGCAGAAAAATGCGATTTTCGTCAAAAAATCGCGCATTTCATCAAAGGACCCCGAAAAAAACGCGAATTTCGTCAAAAGATCGCAGAAAAAAACGCGAATTTCGTCAAAGGATCGCAGAAAAAAACGCCCATTTCGACAAAGAATTGCGGAAAAACGCTAATTTCGCGAAAGAATCGCGCAAAAAACGCTAATTTCATCAACAGATCTCTGAAAAAAGGCGAATTTCTTCAAAGAATCGCGAAAAAAATACGCAAATTTCGCCAAAGAATCGCTGAAAAAACGCGAATTTCGTCAAAAGGCCGCGGAAAAAACGCACAATTAGCACAGGGAAGAGATTCCCCTAGGTGCGCATCTACGAAGGGGGGGGGGGGGGTCGATCGGAGCAAAGAAGAGAAGAACAAATTTACCAAGTTGGTTTATAAGAAATCAACACACCATACGCTTTTTAACTGACTGGGATTAGGATATAATCCTCTTTTGTTCATTCATCAAATACCCATAAAATTTACCAATGTGGGTGGCAATAACAGTACATTTTTTACACATTAGTGGTTGTCTTCAGAAAACATTAAGATGCTTGAATTTTTCAAAGGACCTTTCTTTTTCTTGCTTCTTTCTTTCTTTGGAAATTGTATGAATCCCTTTCTTTTCTCAAACAATAAAGCATTCCTCAAAAATATTGTTATACAGAAATTAGAATTGTAGCTTCTTTGAATGAACGAAAAAGTTTCAACACTTTAAAGGGATCCGCATAACGTTGTCAATTTATGTTGTAGAGATTCAACAAAAGGTACACGAAGTGGCATCGTCTCCCACCTCAACCCATAGTGTCAAAAATTATGTCGCCATATGCCTTTTGACTGGACATAATACTATTTTGTTCACTAATTGCCGAAACGTCAGAGAGGTTTACCATTGATACCCGAAAAGTGTTTGGTTTTCGTTTGCTTGTCTGTGTGTTCCGCGAAAACTGCCGTTAAAAGCGTTGGATTTATATTGCGTTGGAGGCGACCTCCCCGATCGAACCCCACCCCCCCCCCCCCCCATGGATGTGCTCATCCTGGTGTTAATTGTGCGCCTTTTCCGCGTCCCTTTGACGAAATTCGCGTATTTTTTCGCGATTCTTTGACAAAATTCGCATTTTTCTGAGATCTGTTGACGAATTTCGCGAAATTAGCGTTTTATGTACGATTCTTTCGCTAAAATTAGTGTTTTTTCCGCAATTGTTTGGCGAAATTCGCGTTTTTCTGCAATCCTTTGGCGAAATTAGCGTTTTTTCTGCGATTCTTTGACAAAATTCGCGTTTTTTTAGCGATCCTTTGACGAAATCCGCATTTTTTCTGCGATCTTTCAACGCTATTCGCGTTTTTTCCTGCGACACTTTGACGAAATTCGCGTTTTTTTTTGCGAGATCCTTTGACCGGCGAACGATTGATGAAATCGATTTTTTTCGGCAACCATTTGCCGCAATTCGCGATAATCGATGGATTTATATTTTTTTAACCAGGAGGGGGGGGGGGGGGCGATTCGCGCCTATCAAAAGGTATAAACACCACTTAGATGACACATTTTGATTTTCAAGGATCGCCTTCAGAAATTTGAAGGCGATCCTTTTTCAGAGATTACTCTCTTCCAGAAATCTGATATTAAAAAATAGATGTGATTGTTATGTTTTTCAGCTACGGTAATTGGTTCTTATGTATTTTTTTAGTGCTGAATCCAAAAATGACCTTCGTTTTTTACCATACCATCACGTCAGGATTTTTCACAAATCGCAAATTTTTAAATAGTCGAAATATTGCGAAAATCTGCTGCTGTAAAATAGACGTAACTTTTTTTTCATAATAACTTATTCATTTTTTTTGCTTATACTATGGATTTTTACAGTTAAACATGTAAAATATTGTGTATTTAAAATCCTTATAATTTTATTCCATGCGTGGAAGTTTCTTTGAACCGCTCATGCTCTGCTTCGCACTTTTCTTTTAATCTTCTCTATGGGGTTCATCTCGGTATCCTCTTTTATTTTGGCGGCTGATAAAGCTGGGAAATTTGTGGCAGATGTATTTAAAATATTTACCTTCTTTTGTTGCTGTACTTACAAATTGCTTTGAGAGATTTTCGCTATTTTTAGCCCCCGGTACGGTATGCTATTTCTTTCTCCCAGCTTATTTTGTGACATCTCCAAAAAATAACGTTACCTTACAGAAGTCAGCCGTGAAACAAAGCAGTACGATTAAATACTCTATAGCAATTTTTTAAACTTCTAAGCATCGCACATTTTCAATGTTTATACCGTCATATTCGAAAAAAAAAGTACTTTATAATGCAATTTGTTTGAAAACTGCATCTCCATTTATTTTTGAAATATTAATTTTTTTTTTTTTTTTTGTAGTTTTTAGAGCCATTTGCTTAATATTGGCAACGGAAGAACTCCATTTCTGTAGAAAGTGAAAGAAAAATAGCAATTATATCTTTTTGTTGCCATTTTCCATAAAGACTTAAAAAAAAAGTTAAACTACGTGCTATTTTCAAAAAATATAAATGAAAGATTTCTGATAAAACAGGGAGCTTTTAGAAACTAAATTTCATTTTAAATATCTATAATGATAATACAAACAAATGAAGGCTTGTGAATCTTTAGATGGCCGATTTTTTGTCGAGTTTTTTGAATGACGAAATCTTTTTTTTTGTGTGTGTGTGTGTATTATTCAGCGATAGTGACGTCTTAAGCGTACTTTACTGTAGATGTTGTTTAACACTGGATCGCAAATGATGAATTCTTCAGCGGATGTGGATGGCGTCACTTTATGTAAAATAAAATCGCATGTTATAAGTCTTAAAACTGAACTACAGTAGAGTCCCGATTATCGGAGTTTCCGCTTTCACAAAGTTATTTTCTTCTGATGGACTGATGGCTTCCATTTTTTTTCCAAAAAAATTATAGCCATTCCCCCCCCATTCCCATTCTGACCAGAAAATCAGAATTCTAACTTTTTACGACTGCTCTTTCATCTTCACATAACACTTCATTTATAACGACTGTTTCATAATAATGGAAGCCATCAGTCCATCAGAAGAAAATGGTCCATTCCAAAGGTATAAGTTCGATTAACTCGGATAATCGGGACTCTACTGTATCTATATTTATATAAATATATTTTTTTGTCATCGGGGGCGACACTAAATTCTGAAAAGCAGAATTCCTGTTTTCTAGTTTTACTTTTTAACTTTGAAATTTACGATTTGCGAAAATCGTGACGTGATGGTTAAAAATGAAGGTCATTTTCGTATCCAGTGCTAAAAAATACGTCAAAATCAATTACCAAAAGTTAAAAAACACAATCATCGCAGGCTTGTGTTATTAATGTTGTTCACTATAACTAAAAGAACAAAAAATAAGATAAATAATTACCACAGTACAAGAGTAAAAAGAAAAAGAAAAAAAATAAGACATTTAATAAATAAATTATGTTATAACGTTTTTAATTTTACGACCTAATAAGTAACAATAAACCATATTTTGAGAGGGCGTTATTATATAATAAGAGTGTTGGATAACCGAGTGTTTCGGTTAATCGGACGTCGGATAATCGAAAGTCTGTAACATTTTCAAATTGCATTAATTGTTTCATATTCATTTAAAAATTAACTGCAAGGAATGATCTGAGCAACAGAAATTATGACTACGTTGATTATATGTCACTCGGGATTGCCCCCCCCCCCCCCCAAAAAAAAAAAAAAACGATTATCTAGATCCGCCCCTGGCGGAGGGTTAAATTGGGGCTTGTTATTTATAATTATCATCTAAACCTGCAAATAAAATAATAATAATGTACCAGTGAGTGATTCTATTTCCTGTTTATGGTCTGAATTTTTATACTTTATTCACATTAACATAGCTGCCAACTTTAACGGATTTTTGTTACCACTAAAATTAAACAGATATTTTTGTATTTTTTAATCGGCAGATTCTGTCGATTAAACAAGACAACGTTTATTATAAAATTTTAGTACTGAGAAAAAAGCATAAAAGTTGACAACTGTGTATTAAAAAGTGATTAACTATTTGACACTGTGTTCATTACTATTATTATGTTTAGCTGTGTCATATAAAAATAAGTATGATTATATGCATTTCTAACAGACTACATATATAAAAAAATTTTATTGCACTTAATTTAAAAATCCGTAGAGTAGATACTCTCAAATCCGCTTGTACTATTTATGATGAGATCAAAGTTTTACTGATCATTTGAGAAGTTTCAGATCGTTTTTGCTAAAATGAACTTCGTAAATTTTGTAAAATTAAAAAGGCTGGAGATGGCCTAAAATAGATTTTTTATAAAGGTAAGTTCGTTTATTTTACAATTTTGTACTTCAAAATGGACAATATTGATGAGAAGTGTGAAATTTTCTGCTTATTGCAAATATGAAAGAAAAAACGATTTATTATTTTTACGTTTTAAATCATTTTTTACATATTAGATGTAAATTTCAAACTGGGCGAAAAATGTCCGGACCAGGATTCGAACCCGAGATCTCCTGGCTGAAGCCGCCAGTGCTCTGCCATCTGAGCTATCCCGGACGATTCTGGTCGAACTTTTTCACCCAGCTAACCTTGAAGATTACAGCATCTGGTCTGAAACACCTGGTTCAGCTCAACAGAATAAATCTCAGGTAATGGAACTCCAGAAATCGCTGGATACGAAATTACACTAGATTATTTTTTAACACAATTATTGTAATTGGTAAACAAATCATATTAGATGTAAATTTCAAACTGGGCGAAAAATGTCCGGACCAGGATTATGCTGTAATCTTCAAGGTTAGCTGGGTGAAAAAGTTCGACCAGAATCGTCCGGGATAGCTCAGATGGCAGAGCACTGGCGGCTTCAGCCAGGAGATCCCGGGTTCGAATCCTGGTCCGGACATTTTTCGCCCAGTTTGAAATTTACATCTAATATGATTTGTTTACCAATTACAATAATTGTGTTAAAAAATAATCTAGCATTTTTTACATGTTTAAAATTCGAAATTCTAACATTTCAGTAAATATTTGAAATTTCAACATGAAATAGCACTTAAAATAATTATTTGATTTAAAAACTGTCGCTTTCAGCATGTTTATCATATATTTTGCTATAAAACTATACAAGTTTTCATATTTTTACATGCCATAGTTTTCTTAATATAGGCCGTGAAAGTCAAAAGTTTACAATAAACTGAATTACAAAAGCAGCAGCGTTTGTTACTTTTTTTCAGAATAGAGAGATAGCATGACAAATCAGTGTACAATTTAGAATCAAAATAGTTTAATGTTTTCCTAGGTAGTTTTGTGTTATAGCGGACTCCGAGGATGAATTTCCAAATTATAAAGCATATATGATTTTATAATAATATATGATGCAAATAATATTTCGTGAGATATATGGTCCAGTTGTAATTATTCATACATATATGTATATGATATGTGTATATAAGCTGTGCATATATATGTATATCTGTGTGTGTGTATGTATGTATAAGACATATATAAATGCATTTATATTTATCATATATGGCATAAAAGACGTAAATAATACGCATATAATTAGGTATATATGACAAAGACAGCGTTAAAATCGTATCGTATCGTATCATAGAATTCGCAGATGGCGGAACTCATATATACAGCTAACTCGACATCAAAGAAAACGCGAAAAGCCGCCTTTTAATAACTCAGCAGATATAGGTCTTATTGTTCTGAATTTTCTAGAACAGTCTTCTATCTGCAGTCTAATCGTATACTGAAATTTTTACATTTCTACGTGCAGTATATTTTGAGATCTAAATAGCCATTTTGAAAGTGAAAACGTTGGTATGATATCCAGGAAGTTCCTAATTTGAAAATCTCGAAAACGGCTCTAACGATTATCTTTAAATTGATACGTAATATACATGTGATTAAGGCGAAGTGAATAACACTTTTCTTTTTTCTGGGAAAACTCTCGTTCGTTAAATAATTCGATTTTTTTTCTCTCGAAAATGACACGGGCGATTTTAGGTAGCTTTCTTTACAAAAAAGCTACCTATTGCAGCCGTTCGGAGGAAAGCGATTTCAAAAAATTTTGGTATATTTTCATCGCCCGAAACCACCCTCCGTTCAAAATTGATATATATATAATATATATATATATATATATATCTGACCTATGTCACACTGTAACTCCCGTAATTATGAACCGATTTCAATGTAATTCGGTGTGTACATAGTACATACCAATGTCTCGACCGAGTTCGTTGGCCAGCTTCATCCGCCGTTTTGTTTCAAAATGGCGGCCATTTAAAATTTTTAAAATAATTTAAAACTTGAAATGTGGTACCAAAAAATTAAAAATGGAAAAATATTTTTTTCTTATGTATTTCACCTTTATACAAAGATTCCGGAGCAGTTTTTGTTTCGTCTATATCTTAAAAAATGGCTGAGTTATAGCATTTTGAATTTCTAGCGTGGCTGACATTTTGAAACGTCCTGAAATTTGTCACGCGATAAAAGGCGTATTTATGAACCGATTTGGATGTAATTCGGTGTGTACATAGTACATACCAATGTCACGACCGAGTTCGTTGGCCAGCTTCATCCGCCATTTTGTTTCAAAATGGCGGCCATTTAAAAATTTTTTAAAAATTTAAAATTTGAAATGTGGTACCAAAAAATGGAAAATGGAAAAATATTTTTTTCTTATGTATTTGACCTTTATACAAAGATTTCGGAGCAGTTTTTGTTTCGTCTATATCTTAAAAAATGGCTGAGTTATAGCATTTTGAATTTCTAGCGTGGCTGACATTTTGAAACGTCCTGAATTTTGTCACGCGATAAAAGGCGTATTTATGAACCAATTTGGATGCAACTTCGTTTATACATAGTACATACCAATGTCTCGACCGGGTTCGTTGGCCAGCTTCACCCGCCATCTTGTTTAAAAATGGCGGCCATTTAAATTTTTAAGAAAAATTTAAATTTGAAATGTGGTACCAAAAATTGAAAATTGAAAAAATATTTTCTTCTTATGTGTTTGACCTTGATAAAAAGATTCGGGAGCAGTTTTTGTTTCGTCTATATCTTAAGAAATGGCTGAGTTATAGCATTTTGAATTTCTAGCGTGGCTGACATTTTGAAACGTCCTGATTTTTCTCACGTAATAACAGGCGTATTTATGAACCGACTTGGATGTACCTTGGTGTGTACATAGTACATACAAATATCGCGACCGAGTTCGTTGGCCAGCTTCATCCGCCATCTTGTTTCAAAATGGCGGCCAATTAAAAAAATTAAAAAATAAAAAAATTTAAATGAGATACCAAAAAATTGGAAAATGAAAAAGATTTTTTTTGTATGTGTTTGACCTTAATACAAAGATTCCGGAACAGTTTTTCTTTCGTCTATATCTAAAAAAAATGGCTGAGTAATAGCATTTTGAATTTCTCTTGTGGCTGACATTTTAAAACGACCTGATTTTTGTCCCGCGATAACAGGCGTATTTATGAACCTATTTTGATGTAACTTGGTCTGTACACTGTAAACTGAAATGTCTGAAATTCAGACACATAAGTGTCTGAAACGGAGTGTTCAATTTTCAGACATTTTAAAGTGTCTAAATTTTTAAGACGCTTGTATGTGTCTAAATTTAAGACACTTCAAACGTCTGAATTGCATCCATGTTTGACCACCTTTAATTTCTCTGCAAAAGCATTTTTCCACCTTTTTTTCGGTAAGCCTTAATACACAGAAAAAAAAAAAAAATCCTTTAAAATATAAAAACTGTACCGCCAATCAAAACGCCAGTACAATTTACGTATTTTAGTGGAAATTTTCTTCAATTACCAGAAATATTTAAATTTTTTTTGGAAATTTCTATATTTAAAAAATAAAAATTATGCTCTCAAGGAAGGGACATTTCACCCACATTTCAGTAGGTCTCAGAGATTTTACATGATTCACTCATCTAATTCATTTTACAACATCAGCAATATTACACTTAGCCATCGCGGGATACGAACTCACGATCTTATGGTCCGTAGACTATGCGATAATCCGTCTCGGCCACGCCTCCACAGCTGGAAAGTTCAAATATTGTTAGTTATTTGTGACTCCCAATTTATTTTACGGAAACTGTAAATATTTTGTCAATCTGCTTATAATTTTGAAAGATTTCACACATCTTCTCTCTAGAATTTTGAATATTTTGCTTTTTAATTTCATGCGATGTAGAACCAGTAGAAAATTTTTTTACTTCTATCGAAGAAATTTTCAGAACACAAATATTGTTGTTTATCAGAAGACACGTTATTTTTGAAATATTAAAATATTTAAAATGTTTTAACAGTGCGTATGTATATATATATATTATATATATACATATTTAATTCGGTCTTGTCCCGTTTCAGTTGTGTGTGTGTGGGGGGGGGGAGGGCAACCTTTAAAAATAAAATCAATTTTTCATTCAAAAATAAATGCATTTCTTATTGCCAAAAGCCTGTGTTTAATTTTAATGCGAAGGTATGTGTATATGAAAGTGTGTGAAGGAATATAGTGTTCTGTTTTCTTTGATTATTTCTTCTTTTTTTTTTCGTTTGATCAGTGAATGATATGGTAACATTTTTGAAATTGGACTCATTACTTCCTCCTATATGCTAAATATTCTGAACAAAATTTCTCAGTTATAAATATTATGTATAATTTTTCTGCAAAAATAATAAAAATCATTGGTTTACGGACAAATTTTTTGTCTTCCTTTTTTCCCTCGATCACAATACAGCGTAAAATTTTTTGATGAAACTAATTTTCCCACGGTGAAATCCTGAAATCACGGTGAAATCATACCTGGAGTAGATCGATACTGAATCATTAGCTAAAAAGTTACATAGTAAGAATTTTCAGAAATATTCCATAAATCAAAAAAAAAAAAAAAATACGTTCGACTTTTCAAAAACACGTTCTAATAAGAATATGTTCCACTAATAATAATACGTTCGACTCAAACTAGATGGCGCTACTGAATTTGGTGTATTCAAGTCATTTTTCTCTTGGGAAATTTTCGTAATTAAACTTGACATTTTCTATCCAGGATTGCGATTTAAGGGTGCTGATCACTTGCAATCCCGTTTTCCGTTCTCCATGTAAACCTATGGGAATATTTTGTCTCACTTTTCTAAGGATATCTCATGAAAAAATTAAGATTTTCGAATTTTGTTTTCTGTATGCAATTCTTAAAACTTGTCACTTTTCATCCTAGTTTTCATTTTATATTAAAAATAATTTTAAATATTTGATTTTACGTGAAATACTCGGAGCATGACCAAAATAATTTCTACCTCTCATTAAATTGTAAATTATGGCAGTTCTATTAGGTCGTTTGGAAATTAAAAAAAACACGAAAAAATGTACAGTTTCCAATTTATCCATTGATATAAAAATATTTCATTGAAATTAATTAGGGAGGGAGCTATAATTAAAACAAAACGCATATATTTCTATTCTGATGATTTCAGTGTCTTCCCCCTCGATATAATCCATCACTCCATGGGGAGCGACACCCCGTTGCGTTTGCTCGGACTCCGGAGTAATAAAAGTTGGGTCGGGGGAATAGTTAGAGGGGATAGAAATAGCTGAGAGAAGTTTTCAAAGTCAATTTAGCCACGTTTAGGTTTTGCTTCCCTCAGAAAATTTTGAAGGGACTCGAAATTGAGAAAACATGACTCGAAACTGAGAAAACAGGAGGCCCCAAATGTTATATTAAATTAATTCCATTCAAAAATTGTATATATATATGTGTTTGTGTGTGTGTGTGTATTTATAAGGGTTTCATGAAAATGTCTTTCATAACACATTAATTTTTCATGTACATAATACACCAGTAGTTTAAACCACATGATCACAATTCTTCAGTTTGTCCATTATTTTAGATGTATGTTTATTTTACATATTGAATTTGACTTGTATGCACAGCATAAAATATTAGTAACTTAAACTACTGCTAAAATTGAAAGAAGTATTTCGACAAAAGTAGCGTTCCGATGGATGCGGCGTTTACAACGGGTGCGGCGATTACGATATTTTTAAGCTTATTCAGGCCAATTTGAGGAGTGCGGCGTTTACGACGGGTGCGGCGTATCTTCCATAAAATACGGTATTTCAAACTCAGTGTGCAGGAAGAAAAGGAAAGGAAGGGTAGGGAGGTAATGGGAGAGTAGAAAAATAAATAAATAAATAAATAAAAATGAGGAGTGAAGAGTTTTAAGAGTGTTTTTGCCTGAATTAAATTTCAACTTTTTATATTACGTGCATAAAAATGTATATGTAATATACAGGGCTGTACAAAAGAATTCAAGTACGTTTCTGCCTATTGGTAGTGAATTTTTAACTGTGTTATGCGTTTTCTTATTATACTAAATTTTAGCAGACTGTGTAGAATATGTACAAATATATAGATCATATACAGAGCTGCAGAGACGAATTAAAGTACCTTTTCGACTGTGGACGGTAATTGCTGATATCCGATTTTCAAATGCGCTATTTCTAAAACGTTTTCTTGGGTATCTTATTTACATTATTAAACGGCGAAGTCTTGATAAAGCACTTTGGAAGTGTTTGAAAGTGTTTTATAATCTATGCTTGGTGCATGATTTTTCTATCTTATTATTTAAATATTTTTTTTTTTTACGTATTAAAATTATACTCAGATATTTATTTTTTAATTGAATATATATATATAAAGTGTGTGTGATTTACAGAAATAAATTATGATTAATTATTATGTATTCGCCGACCCGCCAGTTGTTGCCTTGGGCCGTGATAATTATTTCAAACATGCCAAAATCAGTGTTGAAGGATTTTATATTTTAAAACGAAAATCTTTACAAACGATCATCATGTTGGAAGACCCGGTGCCTTCGGCTGCGTACACGGGAGGTGCTATACAGCTCGCACACTGTATATGCTGCGTCAGGCTATCACAGTCAACTGTTTTCTTTTTTGTTTCCTTTTTGAGCATTTTAAAATTTTATGAAAGATGCAATATGTATGATTAAGTTATCTACTTATGTAAATAAGAAAAAAAAATGTATTTTTTATGTATAATCAAAATGTATATGATATATGTAGATTTTGTAAATGAGTTTATTTTTTCAATGAGTTTAGTGTTCAAAGCATACATTTTTCATCTGTTACGCTCCATATATTTCCTTCTATATTTTGTTTCTTTTATTTTCTATCTGAAATTTTGCTGTTATATCATCGAGAAGTAAAAAAAAAAATACGTAAATATCTTAGGGTCTGTACATATATAAGGATATCACTTTAGTGGGAGGAGGACTCTAGCATTTGATATCGTAATGTATCTGTAGGAGGAGGTGTTTTTTGATAATCTTTATCATTTTTTATCTAAGCATTTTTTTTTTCATCAAAATAGTCTTTTAACTTTTTGCTTAGTCTGCTATCTATTTTTATGAAAGTACAAAGTTGTTACTAAAACCATTAAATAATTATAAAATAATTTTATTCCAAAATATGGAATATCCCAACGTTTGGCATTCCTATTCTTCTGCCACATGAGCATAGAATGCGTTGTTAGAGTAACCAGATTCGAAATTATACTTGTTTTTTAACTCGTAAAAAAATGGGAAGAATATTGGCCACTTGTTTTATTGATAAGAACTTATTTCTGCTTACTCTTTTCCCATACAGGGGGCAAGTGCAGGAAAATGCATTATGTAACAAAAAGCTATTATTAAACACTTTTATATAATATTTCCTTAAAATGTTTTTTGGTATAAAGCTATTTCATGTTTAATAGTATTTTATTGACTTTTCTTCATTCAAATCAGTAAAATATGTGAATAATAAATGTATAATATCGCTGCAAACGTATGAAAAGAAAAAGAAAGAAAAAATTGTAATAATAAAAAGAATTTTTAGACATTGATAACGATATCATTGGGGGAGGAGGAATAGAAGATTGATAACGTATGATATTGTAAAGGGAGGAAGGTGTCCACAATTCCCCTAAATTTGATAAAGTTATATATGTACAGGCCTTTACAAACAAATTCTTTTGTTATAAAATTTGTTTATGAATTTGTGAAGTATTTTGAATAACACTTTTGCAGCTTGTATGTGGTAATATTATTATAAATTATTTAGTTTAAACTAAACTCGTAATATCTAATTATTATAATATAATATTATAATATAGTAGATTATTCCTGGTATTTTAATTGTGTGAAAAGCATTATACATATATATATATAGTATATATATACAGTGCGTGTAAAAACTATAAGGACAGCAAAAATTTTGGTAAATTGAAAATGCGACATGTGAAATGGTAATTTAATTTTGATCATAAAGTGGAAATGCTAATATAAAAGTCAACAGAATGTATCTGTGTCCTTTTTATTGCAAAAAAATCATAATTATGCAAAAAAACGCTATTTTTGACTGTGTAAAAACTTTAAGGACACCTGTATTTTTTTTTTTTTTAGAAATGGTATATATAATTATTATTAAGGATTGACCGAAACAGGTTTTTAATGTAAAACCGAAACCGAATTTTGGAGATATTTCTATTTTCGACCGAAAACGAAAACGAATATGTCCAAAAACTTTTTTAAAGTAATTAAATTGTATGTATTATAGTAATTAATAAATACATAAATATATTATTAATTAATTACACGCACTTATTAAATATGCATAATAATTAATTAATTATGCGTATTTATGAAATATACATAATTATTAATTAATTATACTTGTGGCTCAAGTCTGTGTGCCTTAGATTCAAAACGTTTTTTTTTTTTCATATAAAATAAAACGTAATTAATTCATCAACTACACAGAAAGATTTTCTAATTATACGAATTTCATTTAATAAAAAAAACACAAAATGGCGAAACGTTTACATCAATAAAAGATGACATAAATGCACATTTTCATTCACAAATCTAAATAGAAGTGCGTCAAAATCACGCAATTGTTCAAGGACATTACTTGGGCCAACTTATCACGACTTTTATCAAGCAAGCGATCTGGGTCAATAAAAATATTTCTTAAAATATTTCGAAATATATATACGTTCTATAAGTGATATTTAGTAAAAACTACCTGTTACACTAAAAATAAAGTCAAAATAACTCATGAAACTCAACAAAAATATATGTTCATCTAACACTGAAATTGACCGAGTTATGAAACTTTGAAATTCATGACTTTTATGTTATTATGATTTGTAAAAAATCTTTACGTGGTGGTAAAAAAGGGAGAGTCAATTCCGGTTTCTTCGCTACAAAATACATACTGTCAATTATCAAAAGCTAAGGAACATAACACAACTCAAATTTTGCAACCTAATAGCATTTTATAATATGTATAATTTTGTAAAGAAATGAAGCTGTTGCTGTTCATAATCTTATTTAACAAAAATTCAGTTATTTTTCCCCTCTTATTTGTTTAGTACAAATTGTATATTTTGCATTAATATATCGGAATGATTATAGATTTCAAATTTATATTGCAATTTTACTCTCAACTATTTTTTTTAATACAGCTGACGATATTTCTACTAAATTTGTGAATGACCGCTATTTCGCAGCAAAAAATATGCTCCAACTTTAAACAGATATTCGGTCAGTTTTAATCATGGAATAATGGCTTTTTTTTTTTTTTTTTGGTCTTACTTGTCAGTGTAATATTAGAAAATTTTACTAAATATTACTTATAGGACCCGGGGCATGAGACAGTATAAAAAATAAAATTTCATATTTAAAAAAAAAAAATCTTTTTATTGACCGAAATCGCTTTTAAAATACTTCTTTACTTCATTTAAAACATTTTTGTAACTGGAACTATATGTCTATGACTAACGGTTTAGGAATCAGCCATTGGACACCGTTGAGAGTGAACAACCTGCGTCACGCTATCACAGTCAACTTTTTCTTTTTGGTTTCCTTTTTGAGCATTTTAAACACACACACATTTTACAATCACATAATTTAAAAAATGAATATTAATTGAAAATTTAAATATGCAGCGCAAACATATTATGTTTCTTGTTTTCACTTTCAGTTAATATTGTTATGGATATTTTTGTTGGAAGTAAGTCGAGGGTGGGTGGGAACTCAGCATGCACATTACACATTTTCATTCAATGATTTTTTTTGTCTAACTTGTACAATGTATTAATATTATACTCTGGCATTTTGTTTTTGTGAATCATATATATGTTGCTGCAGCTTTATTGCATTTATATTGAGTATTGTATCCTTTAATTAAATAGACGACAATGACAGAATTAACTGAAAATTAATTATATGTATTGAGCTTAGCAATTTTGGATATTTGTTAATAATGTCAATTTTATTAAAAAAATGATCAGAAAAAGAAAAAAAAAGAAAAGAAAAAAAATTGTTAAAATATGTGGAAGACAGCTGTGAACCTTCCTAATGTATGAAAAAACTACAATGGTATATTTTGGGTAATTAATGTTTTTTAAATAATTTTCAGTGCTAAGTTTTAATCTACATAAAGGGGAAAAAATGTGCTTTATTTAAATACTCTGTAAGAAAAAAGAAAGTTCGGGTAATATTTACATTCGGATGTAACTATATAAATACAGAAAATATTATGTATAAACTATATAATAACTATATAAATACAGAAGTTTCTTTGTTTAATATAACAAAATTCTCATAAACTCGAGGCAAGGTTAACAAAGTTTTGGGAGAAAATATAAAAATAATAATTTTTTGAGGAAGCATTCCACATCTTTAATTAAAATTTACAATCACATAATTTAAAAAAAATAATATTATTTGAAAATTTAAATATGCAGAGCAAACATATTATGTTTTTACTTTCCTTTCAGTTAATATTGTTAGATATTTTTGGTGGGAGCAATGTTGAGTAGGGGGGGGGGGGTGTACTTAGCATGCGCAATACTAATATTCATTTAATAATTTTTTTTTCCCTCATATCGATACATATTAATATTATACTTTGATATTTTGTCTTTGTGAATCGTATATACATTGATGTATGTTATATCTATATTTAATATTGTATCCTTTGATTGAATAGAGAATTAAGGAAGATATCGTTACATGTATTGAAATTCGCAATTTTCAATATTCTTTAATAATGTTAATTTTATTAAAAGATGATCAAAATTAAATGAAATAACTTTCAAAATTCGAATTTATGGCCGTTAATTTGAGTTATTGGAAATCTTATATTATGCTTTTGTCAAATAAAGCTGTATTAAAAAACACTACTTGGATTATTTTTTGTATAATTTATGTTCATTTTGCGCTGTAGTTTAATTTCATTATATAAATACTTAAATACGTGCCAATATATTGAATAACTTCAGTAATCGGAGATATTTTGATAAAATTCTCTTACAACCTTTTATTTTTTTTCGCTTTTAGGTGGAGAGGGGGGAGGGGGCGGTTACTACATTGAGAATTCAGCTTCTTTGTCTTACCCAGTGAGAAATACCGATGGCTGTATCTATTATCGTTTATAAAAATAGGTCCAAAATCTCAACGAAACATCGAATTTTAAAGTGTTCAATAAATTTGTGAAATATTTTTAAATATATCATATTGAAGAATGAATGTGTAACTCAGACTAAAATCTTCACTCTGTCCATATTTTCTTTACCTGATGATTTATAATAATATTTTTATCTATAAACAAACATTTTAAAAAAAAATACATATTACAGTAATTAATTATAATCAATTGTGCTTTGATTTTTCAGTAGTAAATTAATGTTGCTTTGCATAAACAAAGGAAAAAAATCACAAACACTGAATATTACGTAATTAAATTATGAAAACGAGTTATAGACAAGTTGATTTAATAATTATTTGTTTAAAATTTAGGATGGTTAAATTTGAAGGTAAACATGAACATATAATAAACATAATATAAAGTAAGGTGAAACATCAAAATCATTTTAGACAGGAGAATTACATTGAATCAATTTTTATTGTCATATTTAAATTTTTATCAAACCTTTTCTAAAATGTAGGCATTTATAACAGTCGAAATTATTCAATTGAAACTTATTCCTTGATGGAATTCCCGGTTGCGTTGCTGTAATATTAATAATAATAACAGTAAAATTGTTCAATGTGATCTCGTGTATTATAAAAAGTGCAAAAGAAATTGTAGTATTTCCCTACTAACAAAAATAGCTGCTATGGGAGAACTTTCCGTTCCTACTGGCTCGTAAATTTTGTCAACAGATAGCCGATAATATCTCTTGGACTTCATGGCTGTTAAAAGTACACGCCTCTCTGACAGCTCGTAGGGGGGGTAGGAACAGTCTACTATATGAGCTGAACGCGATATTTTCCGCCAGTGACCAGCGCCCTTAAAGAGGCATATTTTAGAGGAGTATATGTGCTCAGATCTGGCCCGGTCTTTCTCTCATTTGATTTGATGGGATCAGGTCCCAGATCAGGTCCTGACTTTTATTTTTCTGCTGACTGGAGCTTGAATTCAGACACATTTCTTCGGGAGGGATTTCTGAGACTCCGGTGGGGGGGGGGGGGGGGGGGGGGATTGCACTTTTTGACCATTGAAAACACAAAATCTCAAATTTTCCGGAGGGACATCTCTTTGCTCCGAGGGAAATTTCTCTCCCCCGGGCCACCCCCTGAATTCAACACTGATAAGTCGTAACCAGCCAGAGGCAGCTCTGAAAAGTTTTAGTGGGTGTAATTCTGAATGCTTTTAAGATGTTAAATAATGAAATACTGTGCTAAAATATATCTTAATTTTTGCGATTTTTTTGGTGTGTTTCTGTATTTGGATAATTTTAAAGTGTGTTTGCAATCAAACAATTTAAAGTTTTATTATTAAATTAGCAAAATATTATGAAGGTTAAAGTGAACAAGAGGTTACACTGTGTCTTTAATTCATAATTAAGTAAATTTCAAACATGCTATAATTTCGAATTTCATTATAAAATTTATAAAAGAGAAAAAAAATTGTGTGACAAAATTAATATCTTTTCAAAAATTCCTATTTTTAAACCTATTAAAAATAATAATAATATTCTTTCATAATTAAAAAAATAACAATATCTAGTCTAGTCTGGGAGGGGATTCAGCCTTCTTAGCTCCCCCCCCCCCAATGCATGATGGTTTGAATATAAATAAATAAATCATGTCTAATATACATGGGTTTAGAAAATGCTGATTGCGAAATATATGGATTTGTCCTTGAAAGAGTATATTTTACCTTTTAAATGGAAAATTTTAAATACAGAAATATGCAAAAAACGGAAAATTTTCTGGAATTTAAGAAAGAAAATTTGCATTAAAATACGTAAATTGCCAGTATAATTTCCATATTTTAACGGATTTTTTTATACTGTATAAAGCTTACAAAAAAAGTGAAAAATTGACTGCCTATTACCGAACTTCCAGATTGGTCAAAAATGGATGCGATTCAGACGTTTGAAATATCTTAAATTCAGACGCATACACCTGTCTTAAAAAATAAGACACTTTAAAATGTCTGAAAATTGAACACTCCAGTTTCAGACACTTATGTGTCTGAATTTCAGACATTTCAGTTTACAGTGTTTATACCATGATCATATAGTAAGACACTTAAGTGTCTTAATTTCAGACACCTATGATGTCTGAAATTCCATATTCAGACACTTAAGTGTTTGAATTACTTTTTCAGTCACATATGTGTCTGAATTTAAGACGCCCTTATTTGCAGTGTACATAGTACATACCAATGTCTCGACCGAGTTCGTTGGCCAGCTTCATTCGCCATCTTGTTTCAAAAGGGTTGCCATTAAAAAAAATTAAATTTAAAATTCAAAATGAGGTGTTAAAAAATTGGAAAATGAAAAAGATTTTTTTTATGTGTTTGGCCTTGATACAAAGATTCCGGAGCAGTTTTTGTTTCTGAAAATTTGTTCTTTTGTTGATATCTTAAAAAATGGTTGATTTATAGCATTTTGAATTTCTAGCATGGCTAACATTTTGAAACGATCTTGTATTTGTCACGCGATTACACACGTTTTCGCCTATTTTGATGTAAGAAGGCATGTGGATAGTATACATCAACACCTCGACCAAGTTCGCTGGCCAGATTAATCAGCCATCTTGTTTCAAAATGGCGGCCATTAAATTAAAAAATATATATATATTTAAAGTGAGGTGCAAAAAAATTAGAAATTGAAAAAGGTTTCTTTCTTAAGTATTTGATCTTAATATAAGGATTCAGGAGCATTTTTTGTTTGTCTTTACCTTAAAAAATGGCTCAGATATAGCAGTTTCAATTTCTATTGTGGGTGACATTTTGAAAAATCTGATTTTTTGCATGCGACAGCACTCCTATATATTAACCGATTCCGATGTGAGTGAGCATGTGCACAGCAATTACTAAGGTCTCGACCAAGTTCACTGCTTAGCCTCATCCACCATGTTGTCTTAAAATGACAGGCACTTTAAGAAATTGCCGAATTTGGCAGCCAAATATAAGTTACTTTAAAGAAAAGCAGCTTGGATAAAGCTGACTAATTTCGCGAAATTCTCATTCATTATATTGATAAAAATTAGTATTGAATCTCCTATATTCGGTTTCCACTAAATTGAGCTTCGTGTGTTTGCATGATATAAGTTGGCTTTTTTTAAATAAGGATTATGAAAGCTACCTCTTCCTCCCGGCACTGGCCGGAAGGACTTTTTAAAAATCAAATAAATAAGTTTCAGATGAACCAAATAACAATTTACTTGTTTCCAGCAAGACTCTTGTTCGTTTTATAATGCGGATGAAAAATCGGACTATATTTCTTCGCCATTCTATGGAAAATGCATGACACTGTATTCATACACATGCTTTCTTTTTAACCACTTTTGGGAAGAAAAATTTTGTCTTCCCACTGGCTGAGTGGCCATCGTCTACTGATCTTAAGATAGGCAGTTCGATACTCTCTGGTGCTTGTTTTCGCATCTGAATGTGTTTTTTTTCTTTTAAAGTCTGTTAGTTGACCATTATTCTCAGTTCCTTTGTAATTTTTTAATTGCTATTAAGTTAAATAAAATTACAATTATAATGACGCCAATTTGATGATGATTATTTCTTGGCAATTTTTCAACAATAAAAATATTACCATAAATTTTATAAATATATTTAATTTCAATCACTTTACAAAAAATATACATTAATAATTATTATCTGAATATAAATCACACGACCAGAAACGTAAAAAAATAATTCATTTCAGCTCTTCTTTTTATAATATCATTTTTTATTATTATGACGGTCAATCAATATATAATCACTGACATCGATAATATTATTATTATTATAATTATTATTTTCCTTGCATAAAAGCTATTGTGATGTAATAATTCTTTTATAATAAATAATTTATTTGAAATATTTTATTTATAAATAACAATGAAGTTTGATAACCCCGAGACAATTGTTTTTATTTAACTTTGCAATATTTACAGTTTACATAATAAGCATATCAGAATTCTGGTGTCGCCATCTTTTGACGCAATTGCGTACTACATTTTGTCTCTTATTCGGAAAAAAAAAAACTAACGCTCTTCGCTGCTTTGAAAGAATCTCTTGTGACTAGAGGTCTATTTCGCAAATATTAAGAAAATTACTGCATACAAAAATATTAAAATGGGTAGTATTATAGAGAAATGTTTGATAAAAACGTTGAAGTAGACAGTTTTTAAATCGAAGAATTATTTTAAGAGATATTTAATGTTAAATCTGTATAAAATTGTCTCATTAAAAAAGTCTCATAGGAAAAAAAATATATATATGGGAATTTAATCATTTTCATTCAATTTAATCATTCAATAGAAACTCGAAGTTTGCAGAGTGCATTTATTATTTTTAACTTGCCTAATTTTTTGACGGTTTATTTCAATTTTAAATTAAAATTTTCAGAATTTCCAGAGATATATTTACATATTTTAGAGAAGGTTATTTTAAATTGTTGCCAATTGTTAAAACAGCCCAAAGAATAATATATCCTTTAAATTAAAAATTTATTCACACGTGGCTATTATAAACAGAAAAAAATCCTTTTAAATTAGAATTAAATGATAACGTGTTAAAAGCAGGAAAATATTAAACATTACGTCATAAAAATTGTTTTTACACATGCTTACTTAAAATGAAAGAAAATTATAAAATAATCAATTATTTTCAAATTAGAATTAAATGATTACGCATTAAAAGCAGGAAAACATTGAAAATTACGTCATAAAAATTATATTTACACGTGAATATTAAAAGAAAAAGAAAATTTTTAAATAATAAATTCATTGATATGTGTTAAAAGTCGTAAATGGAGGAAATTACGTCATATTGGCCAAAATGGCTAAATAATAATATTGCAAAACAGTTTAAATTAAAAAATATATTTATATGAGAGATTTATTTCAAATTTCGAGGTGATATTTTTAACTATAGTTGCCAATTTCAAGGTAGCGCAAATAATAATATTATCTTTCTAATAATAAAAATATTTTCAGTTGAATGTTACAAAGAGAAAGGAAAGTTTGGTGAAAATTATGTCAGATTTAAAACGTTACATTTAAAATCTCTTATTTAAAATCATTTTCTTATAGCGTTGTTAAAAAATACCATAAAGCAAAGACTCTGTTGACTTAGTTCCTTTTATATTTGGTAATTTTCAAATGTTTAACTAATCTTATTTAATCAAGCACGGAAACAGCAACTAACATCAGCTGATTCGGTCTTGAAATCCCTCAGTAAAAGGGAAACCCGTTTACAGTATGATCGCCATTGATTTTTTAATTATACAGAGCAGCCTCGATTATCCGAGCTAATTGGGACTGTTAGTAAATCGGAATCTGAAATCTCGGTTAATAGAAACTGTGTGTAAAAACTCGCCGTGCTTGCGAATTTAACACCTCTTTAAAAAAAATATATAGAACGTTTTTTAAATAATAAAAATAAATATATGTAAAGTTCTGTTTCACAGCTTAACAAATTTAAAAAGAAAATCAACTACCAGTAGTAAATTTTAAAATGCAAATTGAAAAATTTACGAAAGTTCACACAGCCACTGGAAACAAAGCATTGTTCGCTATTGATTTCTCAGGGTCCAATGCTTCTTTGGAGTTGAGTGCTTTTGGGGGCAGAAGGTCCTGTATAGCACGGACAGTGAGCTAAAGAGTGTGGTTATTTTTAAGCCTCATTCAAAAGGAAAAAAAAATCAGACTTTGTTATCGACTCGGTTAACAGAAACCTCGATTAATCGAAGCTCGGTTAATCCAAGTTCTACTATAATTCAATCTTCCGTAATCTTTTTAAAGCAGATAAAATTAATGGACTTTAGCACAAAGTCACATAGCTGATAACTGCCATGCTTGTTGGCCACCTTTTCTTCAAAAAGTTTGCTTCACCTTATTCAATTAATGAGATATCTCCGATAAAATAAGTCACATTTTCCCGTTCTAAAATACTGGTATCCAAAAATCGTAGCATGTAACTGACACTACAAGTACTCATGGAACTAGACTATTTGAAGTCTAATTTTTATTATAGACTATATAAAATTATTAAAAATATATATTATGATAGGAACTAGCGGGCTTCGTCCGCTATTTACGTTACGGATATAAAAATCATGTTTTTATTTTAGGGAAAAAGAAATAAAAACCTATTTGACGATAGGTTTATAAAGACACATTTTGTATTTGTTATATTTCCGTGGATGAGGAGAGGGGGGGGGACTATTTTGATTAAATATCGCAATTAGTCCACATGGCAGATATAATTATGATAGACACTAGCGGGCTTCGCCCCTCTATGGCGCCTTATGGGTCCAGCTTCCATAACTCAGAAACTACCTTTCGGACATCAATGCAACAGATTCCAAACGTTATAATTAACTTAATAATCACCCTATATAGCATTAAAGTAAATTTATGAGTACTGCATACTATTTTTTTATCGTAATTTCTGAAGAGAAAAAATTATTTCGGTTCCATTCTTAGGTACTGGTCTGAAAAATTTTGAAAAAGGGGGGAAGGAGGGGACATGAGACTGCTGTTTGTCAAACAACACAACGGAGTCTGGCTTATTCAACTTGGTTTTTGTTGACTTCAATTGGAAGGTGGTTTGTTTAAAAGAGTGCGTTCCCTGCCCCATGAAATTTGGAACTATTGGTGCACCATCTATGTAAGGATTTAATAATTATAAATTAACATTTTAGATTTATTAATTTAAGGATAAAGTGTTTTTAAAGGGATATCAAATGAAACCCTCTGTGCGATCTGCGATTATACTTACCCACTTGTTTTTATATACAAACTGCTATAAGGAAAATTGTAATAAAATAGTAAAAATTAAATCTGCATTAAATCCCATAAGTATCTTTTTTTTTTTAATCATTTTATCACTAACCTAAAAACAAGTAATGATATCAATTCAAAAACCCTTGACGGGTTAAAAGTTTCTGACGCTGCACTTTATCTTATGCTCTAAGAATTTTAAATATGGAACTTAAAAATACTGATATCAAATTTTGAGTGACGTTATGCTATTTCTTAAAAAATATATTTGTATTTGTTTCATCATTTTATTTTTGTTTTATTTATAATCGCATGTGCAAAAGTTATGTTCAACATGAAAATCTGCATAAAATTTTATTCGCTGTTGCTTTATCATTTACATCTCTCATAAATTCAAAATATGAGTTTTAAAAGATATGATATAAAATTTAAGTGACGCCTTGATGTGACTTTAAAAGGTTTTTTTTAAAAATTCAATTTAAATTATTTTTGACTTGGTTAAAATATTTTTTTACATCTACACAATACTTTTAATTTTCCAATTCACTGTTAAATATATCACTTTCATTGAATCTATACTATGCATTGAAATGTATTTTTCAATAAATTGATTTATCTTTTGTGTCACGCTATTCAAAATTGTGAGTAAGATTTATGTAAATGGCTTCTTTGCGTCATTGTGTCCAAACTACGTGAAAAGTGTGAAAAAGGATAGTTTGACGCAAATAAACCATTTACGTAAATCTTACTCACAATTTTGAATAGCGTGACACAAAAGATAAATCAATTTATTGAAATAAATACATTTCGATGCATAGTATAGATTCAATGAAAGTGATATATTTAACAGTGAATTGGAAAATTAAAAGTATTGTGTAGATGTAAAAAAATATTTTAACCAAGTCAAAAATAATTTAAATTGAATTTTAAAACAAACCTTTTAAAGTCACATCAAGGCGTCACTTAAATTTTATATCATATCTTTTAAAACTCATATTTTGAATTTATGAGAGATGTAAACAGCGAATAAAATTTTATGCAGCTTTTCATGTTGAACATAACTTTTGCACATACGATTATAAATAAAACAAAAATAAAATGATGAAATAAATACAAATATATTTTTTAAGAAATAGCATAACGTCACTCAAAATTTGATATCACTATTTTTAAGTTCCATATTTAAAATTCTTAGAGCATAAGATAAAGTGCTGCGTCAGAAACTTTTAACCTGTCAAGGGTTTTTGCATTAATATCATTACTTTTTTGAGGTTAGTGATAAAATGATTAAAAAAAAGATACTTATGGGATTTAATGCAGATTTAATTTTTACTATTTTATTACAATTTTCCTTATAGCAGTTTGTATATAAAAACAAGTGGGTAAGTATAATCGCAGATCGCACAGAGGGTTTCATTTGATATTCCTTTAAAAACACTTTATCCTTAAATTAATAATTCCAAAATGTTAATTTATAATTATTAAATCCTTACATAGATGGTGCACCAATAGTTAAAATTTTCATGGGGCAGGAAACGCACTCTTTTAAACAAACCACCTTCCAATTGAAGTCATCAAAAATCAAGTTGAATAAGCCAGACCCCGTTGTGTTGTTTGACAAACAGCAGTCTCATGTCCCCTCCTTCCCCCCTTTTTCATAATTTTTCAGACCAGTACCTAAGAATGGAACCGAAATAATTTTTTCTCTTCAGAAATTACGATAAAAAAATAGTATGCAGTACTCATAAATTTACTTTAATGCTATATAGGGTGATTATTAAGTTAATTATAACTTTTGGAATCTGTTGCATTGATGTCCGAAAGGTAGTTTCTGAGTTATGGAAGCTGGTCCCATAAGGCGCCATAGAGGGGCGAAGCCCGCTAGTGTCTATCATAATTATATCTGCCATGTGGACTAACTGCGATATTTAATCAAAATAGTCCCCCCCCCCTCATCCCCGGAAATATAACAAATACAAAATGTGTCTTTATAAACCTATCGTCAAATAGGTTTTTATTTCTTTTTCCCTAAAAAAAACAAAAACAAAAACATGATTTTGATATCCGTAACGTAAATAGCGGACGAAGCCCGCTAGTTCCTATCATAATGTATATTTTTAATAATTTTATATAGTCTATAATAAAAATCAGACTGAAAATAGTCTAGTTCCATGAGTACTTGTAGTGTCAGTTACATGCTACGATTTTTGGATACCAGTATTTTAGAACGGGAAAATGTGACTTATTTTATCGGAGATATCTCATTAACTGAATAAGGTGAAGCAAACTGCTTGAAGAAAAGGTGGCCAACAAGCATGGCAGTTATCAGCTATGTGACTTTGTGCTAAAGTCCATTAATTTGATCTGCTTTAAAAAGATTACGGAAGATTGAATTATAGTAGAACCTGGATTAACCGAGCTTCGATTAATCGAGATTTCTGTTAACCGAGCCGATAACAAAGTCTGATTTTTTTTCCTTTCGAATGAGCCTTAAAAATAACCACACTCTTTAGCTCACTGTCCGTGCTATACAGGCCTTCTGCCCCCAAAAGCACTCAACTCCAAAGAAACACTGGACCCTGAGAAGTCAATAGCGAACAATGCTTTGTTTCCAGTGGCTGTGTGAACTTTCGTAAATTTTTCAATTTGCATTTTAAAATTTACTACTGGTAGTTGATTTTCTTTTTAAATTTGTTAAGCTGTGAAACAGAACTTTACGTATATTTATTTTTATTATTTAAAAAACGTTCTATATATTTTTTTAAAAGAGATGTTAAATTCGCAAGCACGGCGAGTTTTTACACACAGTTTCTATAAACCGAGATTTCCGATTCCGATTTAGTAACAGTCCCAATTAGCTCGGATAATCGAGGCTGCTCTGTATAATTAAAAAATCAATGGCGATCTTACTGTAAACGGGTTTCCCTTTTACTGAGGGATTTCAAGACCGAATCAGGTGATGTTAGTTGCTGTTTCCGTGCTTGATTAAATAAGATTAGTTAAACATTTGAAAATTACCAAATATAAAAGGAACTAAGTCAACAGAGTGTTTGCTTTATGGTATTTTTTAACAACGCTATAAGAAAATGATTTTAAATAAGAGATTTTAAATGTAACGTTTTAAATCTGACATAATTTTCACCAAACTTTCCTTTCTCTTTGTAACATTCAACTGAAAATATTTTTATTATTAGAAAGATAATATTATTATTTGCGCTACCTTAAAATTGGCAACTATAGTTAAAAATATCATCTCGAAATTTGAAATAAATCTCCCATATAAATATATTTTTTAATTTAAACTGTTTTGCAATATTATTATTTGGCCACTTTGGCCAATATGACGTAATTTCCTCCATTTACGACTTTTAACACATATCAATGAATTTATTATTTAAAAATTTTCTTTTTCTTTTAATATTCACGTGTAAATATAATTTTTATGACGTAATTTTCAATGTTTTCCTGCTTTTAATGCGTAATCATTTAATTCTAATTTCAAAATAATTGATTATTTTATAATTTTATTTCATTTTAAGTAAGCATGTGTAAAAACAATTTTTATGAAGTAGTGTTTAATATTTTCCTGCTTTTAACACGTTATCATTTAATTCTAATTTAAAAGGATTTTTTTCTGTTTATAATAGTCACGTGTGAATAAATTTTTAATTTAAAGGATATATTATTCTTTGCGCTGTTTTAACAATTGGCAACAATTTAAAATAACCTTTTCTAAAATATGTAAAAAATATCTCTGGAAATTCTGAAAATTTTAATTTAAAATTGAAATAAACCGTCAAAAAATTAGGCAAGTTAAAAATAATAAATGCACTCTGCAAACTTCGAGTTCCTATTAATGATTAAATTGAATGAAAATGATTAAATTCCCATGTATAGTTTTTTTTCCTATAAGACTTTTTTAATGAGACAATTTTATCCAGATTTAACATTAAATATTTCTTAAAATAATTATTCGATTTAAAAACTGTCTACTTCAACGTTTTTATCAAACATTTCTCTATAATACTACTCATTTTAATATTTTTGTATGCAGTAATTTTCTTCATCTTTGCGAAATAGACCTCTAGTCACAAAAGATTCTTTCAAAGCGGCGATGAGAGCGTTAGTTTTTTTTTTCCCGAATAAGAGACAAAATGTAGTACGCAATTGCGTCAAAAGATGGCGACACCAGAATTCTGATATGCTTATTATGTAAACTGTAAATATTGCAAAGTTAAATAAAAACAATTGTCTCGAGGTTATCAAACTTCATTGTTATTTATAAATAAAACATTTCAACTAAATTATTTATTATAAAAGAATTATTACATCACAATAGTTTTTATGCAAGGAAAATAATAATAATAATAATAATAATAATAATATGGATGTCAGTGATTATATATTGATTGACCGTCATAATAATAAAAAATGATATTATAAAGAGAAGAGCTGAAATGAATTATTTTTTTACGTTTCTGATCGTGTGATTTATATTCAAATAATAATTATTAATGTATATTTTTTGTAAAGTGATTGAAATTAGATATATTTATAAAATTTATGGTAATATTTTTATTGTTGAAAAATTGCCAAGAAATAATCATCATCAAATTGGCGTCATTATAATTGTAATTTTATTTAACTTAATAACAATTAAAAAATTACAAAGGAACTGAGAATAATGGTCAACTAACAGACTTTGAAAGAAAAAAAAAGCACATTCACATGTGAAAAAAAGTACCAGCGTGTATCGAACTGCCTATCTTAAGATCAGTAGACGATGGCCCTTAACCACTCAGCCAGTGGGAAGACAAAATTTTTCTCCCCAAAAATGGTTAAAAAGAAAGCATGTGTATGAATACAGTGTCATGCATTTTCGGTGAAATTTCCATAGAATGGCGAAGAAATATAGTCCGATTTTTCATGCGCATTATAAAACGAACAAGAGTCTTTCTGGAAACAAGTAAATTGTTATTTGGTTCATCTGAAACATATTTATTTGATTTTTAAAAAATCGCCCGTGTCATTTTCGAGAGAAAAAAAATCGAATTATTTAACGAACGAGAGTTTTCCCAGAAAAAAGAAAAGTGTTATTCACTTCGCCTTAATCACATTTATATTATGTATCAATTTAAAGAAAATCGTTAGTACCGTTTTCGAGATTTTGAAATTAGGAATTTCTTACATACCATACAAACGCTTTCGCTTTAAAAATGGCTATTTAGATCTCAAAATATACTGAACGTAGAAATGTAAAAATTTCAGTATACGATTAGACTGCAGATGTAAGACTGTTCTAGAAAAATCAGAACAATAGGACCTATATCTGCTGAGTTATTAAAAGGTGGCTTTTCGCGTTTTCTTTGATGTCGAGTTAGCCGTATATATGAGTTCCGCCATCTACGAGTTCTACAATACGATTTTAGGCTTAAGGCTGCGTCACTCGGAATACTACCGTCTTCCATGATATATATATATATATATATATATATGCTCAATCCCGCGAATCATTTATTTTTGGAGAATTCTAGAAAATCAATATTTAAGAATTAAAAAGTGCATAAGAGAGAGAAAAAAGTATGAGCCAGAAAATAGTGAAACATTTTGTCATCTCATGATAAAAAACAACAACAACAACAACAAAAAAAAAAAAACAAAAAAAACTGCTAAATTTCGTCAAATGGTCACAGGAAAAAAAAACAATCGGGAATTTGTCAGCCGGACAGGAAAGAAAATCATGGTGAATTTTGTTAATAGGTTATTCAGTGATTTCCGCGGAGTCGAAAAAAATCGATTTGACGATATGAACACACTTGCGCGTAAGCGTCAGAGAATTTCGTCAAACGATCCGTGAATAAAATCGCCGATTCCGGCCAATCATTCGATTAGAAAATCGTGACTTTCGTCAAACAATTGTGGAAAAACTCGCGAATTTCGTCAAGAAGCCAAGTAAAAAAGGCGCGAATTTTATCAATCGGTCACGAGAAAAATTGCGAATTTAGTCAAACAATTGCAGAAATTAATCACGGTATAAAATCGCGAATTTCATCGAACGATTCAGGGGCGTAGCTACCGTAGAGCAGTTGGAGCAACCTGCTCCAGGTGCACGAATTCTAAGGGCGCAAATTTAGAAAGAAAGATTTGTAAAAATATTTACATATTTTTCTCATTATTAATCATATGTAATGGAGTAATCTTGTTACAATCAGCATATTCCTATGATATTTTACCTAGTATTTAACCTATGCTATTTCTATTTAAAATATGCTTTTATACACAGTTAAAATAAATTATTTTTATTCGCCAAGTTTTAATTCATTCCATATTGCAACCTCAAGTAACTTCTCTAACACTGTTTCAGCATGCCTAATTTTTTACTGTGATTTTTAAGTAGGCGACAGTTGAAGATCAAAATCTTAAAGTAATTGAAGCTTATTTATAGGCTATCATCGGTCAGTTTATTGGCTACCACTATTTCTGAACCACTATCTTCCTGGTACATTTATATTGAAAATTATTTAGAAATTTATCATGATGATTACTGTACGGGAAAAAATGGTAGCCAAAGAAGTCACCGCTGCTAAACCTATATACGATGCAACAACAATGCCTTAGCTATTTTAAAATTTAATTAAATATTATTATTTTAAGACTAGCCGCTTCTGGCGACCAGTTTGGTGTCCCTTAAATGTATGCTAAGCATTGCATCATTTTACTTTCATTCTTAAACTAATTGACTTGCTCAATCCTTCCCCGAGTCCAAAGACTCTGATAGAGAAATCAAGAATTCTTTGCGAACTTGATAACATTTCATATATTTTTGTTGTTATGCGTACTCCGTCTTTTTTTTTTTTTTTTTTTTTTTTTTTGACAAATACAATTTAACTTCCGTTGCTGCAAAAATGAGTGAAATTTCAAGTGTTTAAACTGAGATTCGTTCATAAATTATCTAAATTAAACTTATTTTACTTAAACATGCTGTTACTTCAATGCTATTTTTTAGTATTAATAAATTTATTTAAATTTTGCAAATCATGCATTTATAAAATATTTTTCACTACTTAATAACTAAATAATGAATATATATACTTTTGCTTCATAGATTTGATTTCTGAGTTCATAGTAACGTAACTAAGAGAAATAGCAAAAAAAAAAACAACAACAACAAAAAAAAAAAACAGTGGCACTCCGGGGAGTGCCAATAGAAGTGAAAACTTCAACAATTACGTGTGTGTTTTTTTAATCGTCAGGAAATGTTGTATTGTGCAGGAAATACTTTTAAATGTAGTTTTTTTTATTCATTATTATAAACTATTACTACCAAAATTATATTACAATTTTCATAGTAATATAATTTAACTATAAATTACATATAAACATTAATAATTTGTAATATATATTATTATATCTACCCTGTATATATAAAATCCTAATGATCTACACTATATACATAAAATCCTAATGAAACGAATTTATGAAACGAATGTATGAAACGGCTGAAATGTGTATCGATTCTTTGAATCGACTGATTAAACAACTGATCATGTTTCAGGGCGATTTCTCCTAAAATATGGAATACTTTGAGATGAAATTAACACCAAAATTTGTATTGATCCACAGATCACAAAACTGGTATTAGAATTTTGAAATTCGAATTAGTTTTCGAAATATTAATTTTTTTCTAATTTTATATACATTTTTCTAATGATGGCAACTCAAATTTTAATCATAACAGATATTTTGTTTTCATAATTCAGAAAAGTTTACTATTTTAAATTAATTTAGCGACCAGTTTGGCCTCCTTTAAATCTATGCTAAGAACAATGCTTTTTTTGTATTTCGTTATCAATTTATTTAATACAAAACTTTCATTTAAAAGTGAAACATTTAAATTGATGGCTTTCACTTCTTTCTTAAAAAAAAAAAAAACAAAACGAAAAGAAAAATATTAGGCACAGATGTCATATACGCACTGGGGTACCTAATTGGCGCAAAACTGACATTATTTTGATTGACACGGATATTGTCGTTTATTTAAAAAAAAAAAAAAAAAGTGGCACTCCGGGAGTGCCAATAGAAGTGAAAACTTCAACAATTACGTGTGTGTTTTTTTAATCGTCCGGAAATGTTTTATTGTGCAGGAAATACTTTTAAATGTAGTGTTTTTTTATTTATTATTATAAACTATTACTACCAAAATTATATTACAATTTTCATAGTAATATAATTTAACTATAAATTACATATAAATAAACATTAATAATTTGTAATATATATTATTATATTAAATTATATTATTAAATTATACATGTACATATAAATAAACAAATTTTCGTACAAAAATTCTCGTATTGCATTTAAAGATTTATCCGGTGAAATATAAACGGCAACCATTACAATTCAATACTATCCAAATATTGAAATCCATACTCCAATTCAATACTATCCAAAAGTATTTTTATTAATGAATACAATACCACAATTATATTACGCTTGACGCGCTAGTGTCTATGTGCCAAAATGCTAGCATGTCGGTTACGTAACAGTGTCTCCAAATCAGTGGTTTTCTCCATCTCAAAAAAAGCTCAACGCGCCTAAAGAAGTTTTCGAAAACTTATAATGTGTGTGTGTGTGTGTGTTCCTGTGTGAACGCCGGGAGAAAAAGTGAGTTTTAGCTTCGTTCTTCTTTTGCAGATTGAGCTGAAGAGGGAAAAGTTCCTGTCATTCACCGCTTGGCGCGCTAGTGTCCATGTGCCAAAATGCTAGCATGTTGGTTAGGTAACAGTGTCTCCAAATCAGTGGTTTTTCTCCATCTCAAAAAAAAAAAAAAAAAAAAAAAAACTCAACGCGCCTAAAGAAGTTTTCACTTCAATAATAAATGTTTATTTACTTTTATTTTTTTTTAAATTTATATAAATTATTTTGTTCTATAGTTATTAATTATGTTTTTGCTATTTCCTTTTGAAAATAATAGAAAATAATTAAAAAAATACGGTACAACGTAGTTATTCCGTCAAATAATTTCGCAAATTATATAAATCGCCAAACCACTCGCCAAATTGTACAGATTGACAAAATTTTTATTTTAAATAACGAAAGAACAAATAAATTAGTATAAAATTAATAAATATAAAAATAAAACGTCCAAATAAAAATCACTTGATGACGTAAACATGTGTAACTTGCTAAAAGTCAAGTGAATGTGACATTTTCGATCAACCGTTATTGGCATTTAATCTTATAGTTCGCGATAGATTTTTGGTCGACGGGATAACTAAGTAGTACCAAAAATACATATGTAACTGGTATTCGAAAACGAGGTTTTCGCCAAATTTTCGTAAAAAACAGAATCATGCCGTATATGACATCTGGCGAAATATTAAATTATGTAACAAACCATGACATTTAATTTCAACTTCAAATCAATGTTTTAATTTACCACTCGAAGAATAAAAAAATTCTAACTGGCGAGTTGCAAAAAATATATTGGCGAGATTTGCACCCGGCTTTTTTTTCTTTCCGCACAGATGTCATATACGGCCCCCATATTGGCGCGGTTTTTTTCTGACGCCAATGTCATACACGCAACGGTTACTTAACTGGCGCCAAAGTATCGCTATTTTGCTTGATATGGTAAGCCGGATTTTGTTGTTTATGCTGTTGATGCGTTCCCCAAATTGGCGTTGGAAAAAAAATCGCGCCAATATGTGGCGTATATGACATTTGTGCCAAGCCTTCATATGAAAGGCGAAGGGATCAGACCGTATTTGTTTATGGCATTTGATGACTTGAACTATTATAATATAGATGAAATGATGGGGATAGAATAATATTTGGCGACTTATCACCTGTGCCTGGATAACATTAAAGTATCAAAATGGCACCTAGAGTACAAAAAACGAAGTGTTCCACCGGGAACTGTTGATGATAGATAGTCACATGATTTAGGCTATTGTTATAGAGATTGTTTTAAAATATCGAGAGACAATGACTCTGAATACTTAATTCATTTTATTTTAGCTTTTTTTCAAATGTTTAACTGATCCTTTTTAATCAAAAACGAAAACAACGATTGCATGTCTTAATAGCAACGGATTCGCACTTAAATTTTTGCAATCAAAGGGAATTGAATGGAAACCCGTTTACAGGGAGATCTGCACAGCTTTTTTCAGTATAATTTAATCGTCTCTAATATTTTTAAAACTCATCAGATTAGCATGTTTTTTGATTTTTAGATTCTGCGGTGTCTGAACGGGGGTTGGCGAGCGTAGCTTGCAGGGGGCAGAGCCCCCTAGTTAAATTATATAATTAAATTATACATGTACAGTACATATAAATAAACAAATTTTCGTACAAAAATTCTCGTATTGCATTTAAAGATTTATCCGGTGAAATATAAACGGCAACCATTACAATTCAATACTATTCAAATATTGAAATACATACTCCAATTCAATACTATCCAAAAATATTTTTATTAATGAATACAATACCACAATTATATTACGCTTGGCGCGCTAGTGTCTATGTGCCAAAATGCTAGCATATCTGTTACGTAACAGTGTCTCCAAATCAGTGGTTTTTCTCCATCTCAAAAAAAGCTCAACGCGCCTAAAGAAGTTTTCGAAAACTGATAATGTGCGTGTGTGTGTGTTCCTGTGTGAACGCCGGGAGAAAAAGTGAGTTTTAGCTTCGTTCTTCTTTTGCGGATTGAGCTGAAGAGGGAAAAGTTCCTGTCATTCACCGCTTGGCGCGCTAGTGTCTATGTGCCAAATTGCTAGCATGTAGGTTACGTAACAGTGTCTCCAAATCAGTGGTTTTTCTCCATCTCAAAAAAAGCTCAACGCGCCTAAAGAAGTTTTCACTTCAAAAAACCCCTCGTGAATGCAAGCCGTTAACAAACGTTAGCGCCACCAATTTACCTACTATGACGTCATAAGAATATTGTCCATTCATTGTTGGAGATTCTGCTTTGCGAATGATTAGCACCATGGTCTAATATTCTCTACTGTTTATGATGAATGAATCTCTTGTGTTTGTTTACTTTATGAAGTGAAATAGAAAAATGTCAACTTAATTTCAATTGAAATTATTTTGGAATATATATTTATTTGAATGTAAATTAGGCACAATACTTTGATATTGAAATGAAATATTTTAGTTTATGTTATTATTATTACGATTAATTGTTTATTTAGGTACTTTTCCATTACAGGGGCCTGGGCATTTTTTTAAAAAAAGCTTGGCGCAATTCGGGCTTCAGAACGTGAAATTGGCTTCTTTAGATTAAATAAATTATATACATATGGAAAAAATTGCTTATGCATATGAAATAGGATATAGATTGCCGGAAAATACGGTGCCAATTTTTTTTTCTCGCCAAGAACCTATGCTGGAAAAATATCTATTTATTTAATTATTTATTTATTGTATTTTAAATGAGGTAAATGAAATATGTGTATTTTAAGTGAAAGATTTATTTTAAATGAAATGAATGATAGGCTTATATTTTTAATGAAATGATGGCGATGGAAGGATATTTGGCGATTTATCACCTGCGCCCGACTAATATAAAAGTACCGAAATGTTCGTTTGGCATATAAAAAGTGAAGCGGTCAGCCCGGAACTATTGATGACAGTCACATGACTTCGGCTTTTATTATATAGATTTCACAAAAAAAGACAAACAATTGTTTGACATGTTAAAGAAAATTATTGACAATTTTATAAACTAAAAACAAAACAAAACAAAAAAAAAATTTGAATTCTGAAGTTTTTTTTTGTATGTGTATGTGGAAACTAAACATGTATCAATACAGATTACAAAACATGCGATTTAGGCATATTCCGCATCAATCCACGGTGACAAAATTTAAAGGGGGGGGGGGGGTGGGGGGCAGCGGCCAAATTGTTTTTGAGATTTTGAAAAAAGTAAATCTCAAATGCAGAATTGATAAGCATCTTCTTTTAAAGAGAGAGAAAAATTTAAGTATCAAATTCAGTGTTCCTTAGGACCTGATTATCGCCCATGCAAATTTACACCACTTTTTTCTAAATGTATTTTTTGCATTTACGATTAAATGTTATTTAATCGTAGAAATTTAGGATTAGCCAAAAGGTATTTTTTGAAGATAGTAATGTGAGTTTTGCCTAGACTGTAATCACACGCTCTGATCCATCCGATATCGCATATTAGTAGACTAGGAATTTTTGAATTATAAAATAAAATAAAATAAAAAAATCTTAAGTAACTCCATTCAACTTTCCGAACAATTGACAAAAATACTGTGTATTCAAAACAGTATGACAATAAATAAAAGTTTAGATCTTAGTTTTATAGATAGGTGAAATATTTTCACTCGTGATAAAAACCTCGTGTTTTAAAGAAAACGTGCACTTTCAAGAAATAATTTTCAACAAATTTTCATTTCACCCGTACTGAAACAAGCCCATAAATAATGATAATAAAAAAAAGGATTTTGCATTTCAAAGTCTGGGAGGCTCAGGCTGGCCCGCTGGACAATTGATATGCGGGTCGGTGTGCCCTAAATCAGGTAAAGCTGCACCCTCCCTTAGGTGAAGCTAATAGTTACAAAATATGCTACAATTATTAGATTTAAACAGCCTCAAGTTATTTAATAATTTTAAAAAATTCACTTTTTAGAAGCATTTTTTTATTAATGATTTTTTTTCCTTATAAAGCAGAAGAATTTAATTTTTTTTCTTGAAAGTTTCTTTGTTTCAGAGGACCATTTAAATCTTTTAAAACCTAATGTATATTCTATAATTCTGTCCGTTACCAATGGCGACATGATCTGTCCCAACAATTTTCAGCCTGTCTAGCACCAAAGAGTTCTATTTCAAAAAAAAAAAAAAATATATATATATTAGTTTTTTTGTAAAATCATTTATTAAGTATTTGTTTGAAATTTTTAGGCTTCGTGTACATGGGTACAATGCTGTGATGTAATTTCCCCTAAATGTTTATTATGCTGATTTTTGTGCTTGTTGAACAAAAAAAATATTTATAAAGAGTATTTTCTGCAAAGAAAAGATAAGTCAAACGTATTTTTTGTTAAGAATTACATCTTCTATCTATATTATAAAGGACAAACATATCTGTGCGTAACGCATACGTCATTTTGCGAATGGCAACACTTTGAAATTTGAAATAAAATTTTGGTTTCGCAATTTTCTCTACTGCAAATTTTTATACTTCTAAACATCGCACATTTTAAATTTTTACCCAGCCGTATAACGAAAAAAATGCTCTTTTAAATGCAATTTGTTTGAAAGCTGTATGTCATTTTAATTTTAAGATATTAATTTTTTTGTAGTTTTTATTACTTTTTTTGTAATCGTGGCAGCTTAAGTACTCCATTTCTGATGAAACTAAAGGGGGGAAAATGAAAATAGTAGATTGCTGTATCTTTTTGATGCCATTTTCTCATAAAAACCGAAAAAAATTTGAAATTAAAATACGTGCTATGTCAAGAATATCGTCTGTTATAAAACCCAGTGAGTTTTGGCTTTATTTCGTTGTTATTTATCAATTAAATGATTTTGCCGTGCCGGCTCCATTGCGAAATATTAATAAACAATTTGCACATAAAAAAAAGTTCAGAATTTCTCTCCCGCTAATTTTCTACAACGAAATTAAAGCTTCATCAATAAATAAATGAAAGAATAACATATAAAAAAGCACGAATTTAACATATATGTAGTCGAACAATTTAAATTTTTAGAGCCGAATTGGGAAAAATATGTGCTTTTAAATGTAATTTGTATGAAATAGAGTTGCTAGGCAACTGTTAAAGTAAAAGAGAAAAAAATAATCTATATATTGAAAACACAAGATAGCTTTTTTAGACATCTTCCTTGAACTTTTGACTGACCAATTTTGCTAATAATTCTTTTTTTAAATGAACGCTGTTCATTTGTAGATGTCCTCGCACTAGCTATTTTTCTAAATATTTTCACTTTTATATTTTTAATTTAATTTGAAAAGATTTTTTGAAATTTCATCAAAATGGTAGCAATCGTATTATTTCCACTGTTGCAGAAAAAAAGAAATAGTGGGGTTTATTTATCCTTATTGATACCATTTACTCATTACAATTAAAAATAACTTTATTTTAAGTCTGAACAGAAAATGACGTCACTATTAAAAAAAAAATTTCGCTCATAAAGCTAATGTTACAATATATTTTCATTCGGCTGATACCGAATTTGAGACACTTGGCGTAATGCTAAAGTAAGTGCCATATTCAAAAGAAAACAAGCCTTTTCTTTGATAAAACTATATATTTTTACACGAATACATCTAAAAGACATCAGTTTCTGGAATTTGTACTTCGCGGTACTGAAATTAGACCCTCAAGCCAAAAGAATACATTTTCACATGCAAAGTTTTAGCTGACAAGCTGAAATTCACGTTTGAAAATCTATCTATATTATAAAGGGAAAATATGTCCGTGCGTACGGCTGACGTCATTTTGAGAATGGCAACGCTTGACGATTTAATGTCGGATTTGCAATCTTTGCTACTGCAATTTTTTGAATTTCTAAACATCGCGCATCTTCAATTTTTACACCCGTTATATAGGGGAAAAATCTAATTTCAAATGCAATTTTCTTGAAAACTTTATCTTAATTGATTTATTTATCATATCTTTTTAAATAATTTTCAAGAATAATGTTTTTTAATCTATATCCATTGCGTACAGGCTCCATTACGGAATAAGCCATTTGCACTTAAAATAATATAAATAATTCAACATTTGTCCCTGACTATTTTTTTACAGCGAAATTAAAACTTCATCAATCTATTATATTAAAAAGTGACTGTCCATTTGTATTTCACAGCTGTTCCTCCTAGAATATGGAATGTTGGGTGATCAAATTAACGCCAGTTATCCGCATGGGTCCGAGGATGTTAAACGTGTTCGCAGAATTTAAAAATTTGTTTAGTTTTCGAGATATAGATTTTTACGTTATTTTTGATGACATTTATGTAATGATGGAAATTAAAATTGCTCCATTTTTGTAGATAAAAGAGAGAAAAGGGAAAATGACAAGGATTATTAGGTCAGTGTTTAAAATCATTTTCAAATTGAAATTAACGTATATTTGAATAAATAGTGAAAAAATGATTGTAGTTTTCAAGAAAATTTCACGAAATACGAACTCACACATATTCAAGCTTTAGGAATCCGTTTATTTTAGAAACACAAATTCGACTCTCGACTGGAACATTGAGATAAATTCTGTTGACGTAAAAAGAAAAAAACAAAACATCGTACGTTATTTTCATTTAATTTAAAGTCGTAAAGTAGATTTTCAACCATTGCCTCAAGATGGCTTATAAAACATTTCAGAAGCGGACATTAAAAATGCGAAAAAGAGAGAAAAAAAGAGAAAAGTTTTAGCGAGAAAAAAAAATAAGCCTTTAAATATTTATTTTAATTCATAAATATAAAATGCTTCTGAATAAATTCGTCCAAACAAATTCATTTTTGTATAAGTTGACCCAAATGACATCATTTCTACGAACTCCGAAATTTGAAGCAAAATCTTGGAAGAGCGAAAAGCTCTAGGCAAATAAAGTTATAGAATATGTGCATTTTTATTGGGAAAGTTTTGACTTAAATTGTAAATATAACTTATTATTTGAAATATTGTATTTAATAAAATTAATATTGCAATGGCTTTCTAAATTTACAATAAAGTTAAGATTTCATTTTTCGCAAAAAGATCGATTGTCTCATGCAATTCAAAAGCAACACAGCGGGTTGCTACGCAACTAGTTTATATAAAATCCAAGTCTCTGTGTGTCCCTCACTATTCCGGTAGGACCGCCTCATTGAAATGAGTAATTGTTGAAAAGTATTAATGCAGGGTTACCACAGTAGCGCCAAATGTTAACCAACCTGGCGATAGCTGGCTAATTTGGTGAAATTCCCATTTAAAACCATTAATCTTTCATAATGAGGTCACCGAAATTTAATTTAAACTTCACTCTTTTAAGATATTTTTTCGAAATCTATGGGTGAGAATTTAAAGTACATCTTTACATCTTCCTCCCGATGCTACTAATAAAATAACCACCAATAAACAACGGTGTACTGTGTGAGCTCTTAACTGCGCGATTTTAATGTGCTTTAGGTACTTTTCCAGTATAGGTGCCTTGGCGAAAAAGGAAATTTGGTAACATATTTTCCGGGAACCTATTCACTGTTTCATTTTATATACACACGCATTTTTTTCGATATTTATACGATTTATTTAACATAAAAAAGCCGTTTCTCTAATTTTATACAGAAGCAGATGTAATTTGTACATAAAAACATCAATAATATACATATAAAACAAAAACGCTCATCAAATTTGTTTTCATAGCTGTTTATATGATTTGACAACAAATCTCGATATTTTTCCGTTATTACGGACACCATGCCAAAATGTATGCTAATGCGCCAATTATTTCAAAATGCTAAAAGATATTTGTAATTTTATGCAAGCAGTTTAATATGAGTTTTATTTTATTGCTTTATTTTATAGCAGTTATTTGTTCACTTATTTTAAGTATATATTTGTGATTTGATGAAATAGTTCGTAAAAGTCTGGAATTTTCAAATGTTATATATTTTAAATGCTCATTTTAGTATCGACAACGGTTTTTCTTTTATTTTTCAAATGCTTCAATTCACGATTTTGCGCCAACTATTACGCTTGGCGACAGTGGTGTCCGCACAACGGAAAAATACCCAAATCTCACTTTCTGATGCCCAAATTACACCAAGCTTTTTTAAAAAAATGCCAAAGCCCCTACAGTGGAAAAGAACCAAACTGTCTATTATTTTGCGTTATACGTGTTATAGTGTGTACTATATGCAAGGGGAGTGGAGCGAAGAGTTTAAACATTAAATATCAAAGTTTCGGCACAGATGTCATATAAGCGACCCATATTGGCGCGATTTTTTTCCGACGCAAATTTGGCGAAAACATCAACAACATAAACAACATTCGGGTTTCCATTACAAGCAAAATAACGACACTTTGGCGCCCGTTAAGTACCCGGTGCGTATATGGCATCGGCGTCAAAAAAAAAAAAAAAAAAAAAAAAAAAAATCACGCCAATATGGGCGTATATGACATCTGTGTCGACAATTTAATATAAAAAAAAGCAATTTACCCATTTTTATAAAGAAACAGAAGTAATTTTTGCACATATGTCGTATACGCATGGGGGTTGGCGTGATTTTTCTACGACGCCAATTTGGCAGAAATCTCGCTTTCGAATACCAGTTATTTATATATTTCTCAATTATCTGCTATCATTTTGAAAAGGAAATAACTATAAATAAATAAAAGTTTGAATAATAAATATAGAACAAAGCAGTATATATAATTAAAAAAACAGAAAATAAAAGTAAATAAACAATTTATTAATAGATAAAAAACAATAGCCGGGTTACCATAGCAGACAAAATAACACCATTTTGGCGCCAGTTAGGTATCCCGGTTCATATCTAAAATCTGTGCCGTAATTTGTATATAAAAAAATTATATATATTTAGAAACGATTTTTTATGCATATAAGTGCATATATAAACAAAGATAAAAGTTCATTAGATTTGTTTTCATAGCTGTTTATATATTTTCGCAACATATCTGATGCCCGAATCGCGCCAAGCTTTTTTTAAAAATGCGCTATAATTGAAAAGTACTTAAATAAATAATTAACAGAAATAACAAATTATACAAACTAAAACTTTTTATTTCGAGATCAAAGCATTGTTTTTAATTTCGATTAAAAATACATATATCCTTGGATAACTTCAATTGAAATTAGTTTCACAGCTTAATATCTCATTCTATAAATCTAAACAAACACAAGTGATTCATTCATCGTGAAAGGTCAAAAATATTAAATCATTGATCATTCACAAAGTAAGTTCTCCAACAATCAATGGGCAATATTCTAATGACGTCATAGTAGGTAAAATGGTAGCGGTATCGTTTGTTTATGGTTTGTAATCACAAAGATTTAATTTTGCAATGTCTCTTAGTTACATTATTTTATTGTCATATTTATGAGCTCAGAACAAAAGCCTATTTTTTCATTATTTAGTTATTAAAGACGGAAAAAAGTCAGAAATGCATGATTTGAAAATTTTAAATAATTTTCTTTCTTAATACTAAAAAATAACATCAGGAAGTAACAGCGGGTTTAACTGTTAAACAATAAGTTTAACTGTTTAATTCTGTTGTAATATTCAAAATAACTGTATTTATTAGATTTCAGTACTCAACATCAGGGCCCGATTAAACTTTGAAGTTAGAGGAATTACAATGTCATTTCAGGACCTTTCTTTTGGAGAAGCTTTTCTAAATTCCATATATACATGTAAAATCTTCAGTGTTAGAAATATCATTCCTAGGACTATAACACGAGAACGGCCTGCTATTTTACACAAGTTTTTGAAAGCTACTTTATATCAGAAATTTTACTAAAAACTGGTTACTTTTTTGTTATAGCGGCCCACACTATTAGGATTATGACAAGTTGCCCCTAATTTCGCTAACGTCGTAACCAAGATCGTGAAGCACACACATATAATACTCTATAATACCATTTCATGAAATCGTATACGATAATTTAATAGTTTTTAACCTTACTTCAAATGTGTTATTTATTTATTTTTAAGGCTCAACATTCTAAATTGTCCAATATATGAATTTAAAAAAATGTAAACAAAGATGGAATAGACATCGGGGGTGTAGTGGAGGGTATACGGGGGTATACGCCGTATACCCTCTGGATTTTTTTTAAAGAACACCGTATACCCTCTGTTTCTCAAGAAAGCTATAGTATATACACTCTAGGGTATACGCTCTGCCTTCAGCGTATACCCTCTGCTTAGAGCGTATAGCCTCTGTTCTTTTTACGACTACACCACTGATAGACATGACCGCAAAAAGCCTCAAATCTGCATAACACTTGGAACCAAACTGTGCAGATTAGTGGTCTTCTACTGTACACAGTTTTTTATAAATGTGTTTCGTTCTTAAAATGTGTTATTTTCATCTATCACTGCGGAACAAGCGAGAAAACTCATATTCTTGCACATGAGTTGTATATATCTTTATATCTAAATTTCCGTCATTTTTGACGGGCTACCTTTCTAGTTTTAATATGAAAATGAGACTGTTTGAATATTATCTATAAATGTGATAATCAGAACGGCGGTCATCTATTTTCTTACGTTGGAACAGGACTGCTCAACGCGGTGTCTTTTCAAGGTTCTGTTTGCGCCCCTGTTGTTAGGTATCTGCATAAGATGGAAATCTGTCTAACATAGAGCTTTAGGCAGATTTTACTGTATAAAAATCTATTTTAAAGATATTTTTGCTTTAAAATCAAATTAATAATATTTATACGTTTCACTAGCAGCATTAAGAGTTTTTATCCTGACTGCTCCAGAAAAAGTTTAAAATAGGTTTTATTAATAATAACATTCTTAATTAATACTAAAATTCTGTACACTTACAATCCTAAACTAGCCACTCGCAAGCTAATGTTAAAGCAATTACAGCACTCATTACAAATTTCTCATTTACATTTCAATATTTTTAAAAGATATTTTTCAATATAAAGTTGAGGTTGACGTTTAAATGGTTATGTGTATACTGTTTCGATTTTTTCCCCCTAAGGGCATTTTCAATTTCGGGTCCAATAGACGCTTTCAGTGGTGACGTCAGATATGACGCTTTCCTTGGATACTGACTCCAAACAAACCGTTGCTATGCTGTGTTTTCTATTTTTACTATATTTTATCGCTATATTTTGCAGCTATATCTCATAGATATACGTTTTAATACTTTATATGCAGTGTAACATTTTCTACAATTTATATTTAATAAGATATGAAACATAGCAACCGTTTGTTTGGAGTCAGTTTCCAAGCAAAACGTCATGATTGACGTCACACTGAAAGCGTCTATTCAGAAGTTGAAATGCATCCCCCTTCCCCGCGAAAAAACTGGAATGGTAATGGGTATTATTGGTTTCTACAAGCAAGGTGATAAAACAAAGAGTTTCTAAAATGTTGCGCCCTACAAAAATCCAAGGTCTGCGCATTTGACAATGACCTATTCGACCCTTCGTGCACTAGCGGCTCTTCAAGGGTTCACAATAACTTTTATACCAGAATTTGTAAATAAAATTTGTTCTGTTTTTAATCGGGGAATTTTCAACGATTAAACAGAAATTTTTCTCTGAAATAACTGGTAGTAATGTGATTGTGAATCCGTTGTCGAGCTACCACTGTCTGCGTGGTGAAACGTTGCTGTATAGATATAATATGAACGTGAGCAATAAAAATAATTTCATTGAGATATAAGAGAAAGTGTCCATCAGGTTTGTCACTCAATGGTTGAAAAGTAGTTTAAATACCAATACCATCGGCTGATTTTTTTCGAAAATATTACAGTTCATACAGATTTATAACATACCCGCTGACATCTTTAAAAACACATCAAATCATGCTCTGGGAATCTAAAAACGTGAGGAAATTCTAACATACACGCATACATACACACATACATCTTGAATCGTTATAAAAATTGTGAGAACAGATTCAATCATTTGAAAATGCAAAAATATACCCTTATTTTCATTTATTTTTATTATGATTACAATGCTTTCCTATTTCCTTCTTTGCATTGTATGTGTATACACTATGACGCAAAAGTTTAGACAATGAAGAAATTCTTACATACTTTGAAAAATATTTATTCAATTTTCAAATCACTGCTTGAAATTAATGTGCTGTACATATAAACAATATTTATAACAAAGAAAAGTGGAATTGTGCATATTGCAATAAATTAAATGGTAACAAAAATAAACTGCTGTCTCAAAAGTTTAGACACAAATTAAATAAAATCGAAATAAACAATTTTTAAAACCTGGTTGCGCATCCATGCTTATGTATTACGTCATATACACGAGATTGCATGGAAGAAACTAAATCTTGCATAGTTTGTGGATCGATATCGTACCATGCATTCTCAATAGATGTCTTAAGTTCCTTTTCAGAAGAGTATCGTCTAGCGTTGCTATAAACTTTGCGACACATGATGCTCCAAAGATTTTCTATAGGGTTAAGATCTGGGCTACATGCTGGCCAGTCGAGAACTCTTATATTATGGGAATTAAACCAAGATTTTGAATGTTTTGCAGTGTGAATTGAAGCATTGTCTTGCTGAAATTCCCACTGAGGACCCCCTAGAAGCTCAGCAAATGGCAATAGGTTTTCTTCTAATGTCTGTGTATAATGCTGTGAAGTTTGAAGACCACTGGTGAAGGTCAGAGATACTTGTCCATTATAGCAAAAGGCTGCCCAAACCATCACCGAGCCCCCTCCTTGTCTGCGACTAAAAAAACGTCGAGGTTCCTTCCGCAAGTCATGCCAATACGATAAACAACCATCTGGACCATCCAGATTCCACTTTTTTTCATCGCTAAATATGACTGACTGCCATTTCTCTCCATATGACATATGCTTTCGAGCCCACATAAGTCTTTGTAACTTATGATATGGTTTCAGAGCTGGTTTCTTCTGCATTTTGCTATAAACAATTGTTCCTTTTTCCAAAATTCGTCTACGAATCGTATCCTTTGATACAGAGAGTCCCGATGAGCTTTGAACTCCACGTACGCTCATTTGTTGAGTACTCGCTAGTCTTTGTATCAGGCGATCCTCTCGTACATTTGTCACACGTGGCCTCCCAGACCGACATTTTGCTTTATATTCGGAACCACTCGATAAAACTCGATAAATAGATCTTTTTGGCCTATTAATAATAGCAGAAATTTCAGAAACGCTCTTCCCTTCACCTTTCAACTGCCAAATCCTTGAAACCTCATTCACTTGAATTTCTTTAGCTCTCGGCATGTCGACTATGAAGCGCAATCGTTTGCAGAACTTAAGTACTCCAAATTTGTGACATTATCGATTCTAAATTTGCATATGCCAGCGAATATTCAAAGAAATTTAGAATAGTGTCTAAACTTTTGCGACAAGCACATTTGAATTTTTATGAAAAAAATTAGTATTATAGCAAATAAAACGACTGTCTTTTGTACATAGCATTTTAAATCAGTTTTTGAATATATTTACAGGTTTTTGTAATTCTGACGTCATAATTCTACATTTTAAAGCTGAATGACGTCATTGTCTAAACTTTTGCGTCATAGTGTAGAAAGTAAAAACTGCAGTCGTGAATAACTGGTATCAATCAGGATTCTAGCTGCCGATCGCCACTGAGCCAAAATGATTCATTTGGCGAGAAAACTAAAGACTGAAATCGTCAAATTGCAAGAAATGTTTTTTTTTCTTTCGGTGACAATCTCTATGATGTTATTGTACGATTAAATCTTTTCTGTGTTATTTGAATTTAGCTGGTTCAAAAGCCAGTGAGAAGCCCGGTGTCAACTTTTACCGTCGTCCATTGGCTAATTTTCTAAACCATTAGTTGTAGAAATATAGTTCTAATAGTAAAAAATTTTGAATGTTGTTCTCGGTGTTGAATTCAGGGGTGGCTCTGTATTATGCCCCACCCCCCTCCTTCGGAGCCACAGAAATCCTTCCTAGAGAAAAATGTCTTCATCCTTTTAAAAGTAATTTATGTCCAAATAGTTATTTTTTAAAAGTTACGAGGTTTACATTTTATTCGGTCCCTTGGTTCCATACGTTATATCTAAAAAACCTTCTCCGTACTTCAGCAGATAAAATAATAAAAAATTCTCTTTTGTACGACCAAAACTTACTGAGCTATTATACTTTGAATTTTATGAAATTTAAGTATTTTCTGGCACTAAAAATAGAAAACGTACTTCATCTATATGTAAAAAGTAAAAAAAAGAAAAAAAAGAAAAGAAAAGAAAAGAAAAAAAAAATATATATATATAAATCGTGATAATAGTGTGTTTTTATATTATTCTACAATGCTTCGAAACTTTTGAAAAGAAAAACAGATATTAAGGGTGGCAGAATGTACAGGCCCATTGGCGCATTTAAAAATTTAAAATAAAAATCCCCCCCCCCCCCCCCCCCCCGATTCGCAGAAAATATTGCTAGGTACTCCGGACTTAAACATTTGATTTTTTACTTTTAATTATTTGTATTTAATACGTTGTTAAAATACTATGACTTTCAAATAAAAGTAAGTTTTAAATCGAATTAAGAATAGTATATAAATTTTAAATTTCAAAACAAAATTACGCAGAACTTTTTTAAGTGACAAAAGGGCGCACAAACATAACTTGCTCCAGGGCGCTGAATCTGTAGCTACGCCACTGGAACGATTAAGGAAAAAACATCGCGATTTCGTCAAAAGGTCACGTAAAAACATCGCAAATTTCACCGAATAAGTGCAGAAATTAATTTCGTGAAACGATTGGGAAAAAAAACCCGCGAATTTCCTCAAACGATCGGGGGAAAAAAATCACGAATTTCAGCAAACGATCGCGTAGACAAATCGCGACTTTCAGCAAACAATCGCGGGAAAAATCTCGAATTTTGGCAAACAATTGCGGAAAAAAAATCTCGAATTTCAGAGAGCAATCGAAGAAAAAACGCGTTTTCGGCGAAGGATCGAAGAAAAAAACACGAATTTCGGTAAACGATAGTGAAAAAGATCGCGAATTTCAGCAAACGATCGCGAAAAAAGTTGCGAATTTCAGCAAACGATCGCGAAGAAAAATCACGAATTTCAGCAAATTTCCGAAGAATAAAAACGCGAATTTCAGCAAATGATCTCGGAAAAAAGCTACTTTCGGTAAACGATCGCGGAAAAAATCGCGAATTTCGGCAAACGATCGAAAAAAAATCGCGAATTTCGACAAACGATCGAAGAAAAAATCCCGAATTTTAGCAAACGATCGAAGAAAATATCACGAATTTCGGCAAACGATCCAAGAATAAAAACGCGAATTTCTGCAAACGATCTCGAAAATAAAACGAGAATTTCGGCACAAGAACGCGAAAAATAAACTATAATTTCAGCACACAATCGGGGAAAACAGCGCGAATTTCGACAAACGATCGCGGGGAAAACGCGAATTTCGGAAACGGTCGCGAATTTCTCTTTTACATTAAATGTTAGCTCAATATGAAAAAAAAACTCGAAATAAAATCTTAGCACAGGGGCCCTTAGGCTTCAGCCTACTCAGCCTAATGGGTAATCCGCCTCTGGTGTGGCCCTGTAAATGAATAATAAATGCTTTGCAAATTTCATATGCTACAAAATGCATGTTTTACTGCACTTTATAAATGCAAATCAATTTCTTTATGTCTTAAATTGTCTAGCATCATTAAAATGCACTTTAAACGATTTTTCCCATTGACCGTAAAGTAACAGAATACTTTTTACCGCCCATGCAAATGAACTATAAGTGCTACACATTTTTTTTCAATAGTGATCACGCTATAGTAAACGTCAATAACATATAAAAAATGCAGGGTGATCCCAGTATAATTACAAAAGTTAGAGCTCGGCCAGAAAGCCAGACAAACCGAAGACATAAGCATTTTTCATCTATGTTGGAAAGTGTTAAAAATTACTGTAAAGAAGAAAACTTTTAATATTACAATTTTTAGTTCATATCAAATGTTTTCAATATTTTATTTAATCTTATTTTGACATTTATTTATTGCTAATTTTCCAATTCCAATTATTTTAAAAGCAAACATTTATTTAAATAAATAACAACACAACAAAGACCCTTTAAAAATGTACCATTTTTTCTTAAAATATACTTCAGCTGAAATTCATCTCTTTGAATTCGTCTTATTAATACAAAATTCCTTCCGCGTGCTTGTTTTGTTTGGGCCTTCTGTGGACGTTTAAATTTGAGCGATAAATAGTTTCATATTTCAAACCTTTTTTACGGCATACTGCAACTCCATCTATTTCTCTCTTCCATGGGCGCGTGCAATCAGGGATGTAGTGGAGGGTATACGGGGGTATACGCCGTATACCCTGTGGATTTTTTTAAGGAACACCGTATACCCTCTGTTTCTCAAGAAAGCTATAGTATATATATACTAGGGTATACCCTCTGCCTTGAGCGTATACCCTCTGCTTAGAACGTATACCCCTGTTTTTTTTACGACTACACCACTGCGTGCAATAGGAGTATACGATTTCCTTGACAATGCGCAGGAAAATACAATAAATACAACCAAATGAACTAGCATTTACCGAACATTTCTTTCGTATGACTTAAAAATAATTTTTTCGCTTTATGGATGAAAATAACAAGGATTAATTTCAGAATATCGGGAGTCTCTTTTCTAAATAAAACATCATTACAAAGTTATGTCAGTTAAACAGAAATTGACGTCATACCTAGCAAACGACTTTTAGGTAGCTTTCATTACAAAAAGCTACCTATTGCAGCCGTTCGGAGGAAAGCGATTTCAAAAAATTTTGGTATATTTTCATCAATCATGACCCCCAGACACCGAAACCACCCTCCGTTCAAAATTGATATATATATATATATATATATATATATATATATATATATAACCATTAATTAAACATAACCTACCACCATCAAAAACCGTAATATTATGAATTAAAGCTGTAAGTATAAAAAAAAAGTGCCAAATAATTTATTATAAGAATTATTATGGAAGAAAAATGAAGAAAGTGGACACCGACAAATAATGGAAAAGTTTTATTGAATTACGTTTTCAAGGGCACAGAATTCAATGATATAAGCATTATGGTTGTTTCTATGAGAAAAAAAGCTAAAGCTAAAAATTATTTTTCTCTGTGCCCGAACAACCATTATAATCAAGTGAATAGATTAAAAATGAAAACATAATAGAAACAAATAATATGAAATGGAAAAATGAATAAAACCTGTTTAAATATTTATAGGATATAAAATAGAACTAATACACAACATACCGATTAATATTTCAGTATTTTCCAATATATCCACACGCACATGGCTACAATAATATCGTAAAGATTAAGGTGAATAAAACAGTTAAGAAATCACAGTAATTGATACCAAAGGATGCAGTTAATACATTTTGAAATACCATGATAAATACAATTAATAAAATATAAAATAAAATAAATAGAAAGTAATTATATTATTTAAAATAACTAAAATGCACTATTAAATTACTTAATTACTATCTAACAATATCGTCAAAATTTAGCTAAAAAATCCACCTGGTGTAGGAAATTATAACTGAAAAGGAGCTGCAAAAGACAAAATTTATAACTTATCATCAAAAGACAAATTTTGGTGCTGCCAACTAGTAGTATTTTTATTATTCAAATGTCACAAGATGAACAATTGAAAGCCTTTGAATGTAAAAAATTTATCAACAGCAAAACCAAACAAATCCTTGTATATAGATAATTATAAACCTAATATAAACCACACTATATATTTTTTAAAAAACTATTGTTAATAAAATTTTAAAAAAAGCATTCAAAATATTCTATTATCTTACTCATTTAAACTATACTAAGAATTTAAATAATTCTATAACATTGATAATATATAGCATATAGCTATATGCTATAAAATAAAATAAATTCAATAATAATTAATATAAATATATATTAAAAATAATATAAAAATCGTTAATAATAACTATTATATATAAGATAATTATAAAATGAACTGGAAATAAAAAAACATATGGAAGTATATAGAAGATTATCAGATACTTAAATTCCCATTACCTAAAAATCTCAAATATAGTGTGTGGATTATTTTCATAAAGCCATAAAAATCCAAAAAGTATGAATGTGGGACATTCAATCACATTAAACCGATAATAAATTTTATAACACAAAGTGAAAATAGATCAATATTAAAAATAATAGAGGAATAATAATAAAAATAATTACCCAATTTTAATACATACAGTATAACTTTATTTATATTGAATATACTATATGTATATTAATCACTATAAAAATGGCATACTATTAGTAATTAATATGATATTGTCCTAAGTAAATTAAAATTTAATAACAAATGATTGTAAATAAGATAAAACTTTAATTAAGCTAAATATAATATTAATGAAAGTCACCAATTACAAATAAAATATCAAATCAACATCCTTATAAAATACGTATTAAAAATAAAGTGATAATACAAAAGCCCCATTTATATATATATGTATATATATATATATATATCTGACCTTTGTCATACTGTAACTCTCGTATTTATGAACCGATTTGGATGTAATTCGGTGTGTACATAGTACATACCAATGTCTCAACCGAGTTCGTTGGCCAGCTTCATCCACCATTTTGTTTCAAAATGGCGGCCATTTAAAAATTTAAAAAAAAATTTAAATTTGAAATGTGGTACCAAAATATTGAAAATGGAAAAATATTTTTTACTTATGTATTTGACCTTTATACAAAGACTCCGGAGCAGTTTTTGTTTCGTCTATATATTAAAAAATGGCTGAGTTATAGCATTTTGAATTTCTAGCATGGCTGACATTTTGAAACGTCCTGAATTTTGTCACGCGATAAAAGGCGTATTTATCAACCGATTTGGATGTACCTTGGCATGTACATAGTACATACAAATATCTCAACCAAGTTCGTTGGCCAGCTTCATCCGCCATCTAGTTTCAAAATGGCGGCCATTTAAAAAAATAAAAAATAAATAAAATTTAAAATGAGGTACCAAAAAATTAGAAAATGAAAAAGATTTTTTTCGTAGGTGTTTTACCTTAATAAAAAGATTCCGGAACAGGTTTTGTTTCGTCTATATCTAAAAAAAAAATGGCTGAGTTATAGCATTTTGAATTTCTATTGTGGCTGACATTTTAAAACGACCTGATTTTTGTCACGCGATAACAGGCGTATTTATGAATCGATTTGGATGTAACTTGGTCTGTCTCTGTACATAGTACATACCAATGTCTCGACCGAGTTCGTTGGCCAGCTTCATTCGCCATCTTGTTTCAAAATGGTTGCCATTAAAAAAAATTTAATTTAAGGTATTAAAAATTGGAAAATGAAAAAGATTTTTTTTATGTGTTTGGCCTTGATACAAAGATTCTGGAGCAGTTTTTGTTTCTGAAAATTTGTTCTTTTGTTTATATCTTAAAAAATAGTTGAATTATAGCACTTTGAATTTCTAGCATGGCTAAAACTTTGAAACGATCTTGTATTTGTCACGCGATAACACACGTATTCGCCTATTTCGATGTAAGAAGGCATGTGGATAGTATACATCAATATCTCGACCAAGTTCGCTGGCTAGCTTCATCAGCCATCTTGTTTCAAAATGGCGGCCATCAAATAAAAAAAAAATATTGAAAGTGAGGTGCAAAAAAATTAGAAATTGAAAAAGGTTTCTTTCTTATGTATTTGACTTTGATATACGGATTCAGGAGCATTTTTTGTTTGTCTTTATTTTAAAAAATGGCTCAGATATAGCAGTTTCAATTTCTAATGTGGGTGACATTTTGAAAAATCTGAGTTTTTGCCTGCGACAGCACTCTTATATATCAACCTATTCCGATGTGAGTGAGCATGTGCACAGCAATTACTAAGGTCTCGACCAAGTTCACTGGTTAGCCTCATCCTCCATGTTGTCTTAAAATGGCAGGCACTTTAAGAAATCGCCGAATTTGGCAGCCAAATATAAGTTACTTTAAATAAAAGCAGCTTGGATAAAGCTGACTAATTTCGCGAAATTCTCATTCATAATGATTTAGTATTGATAAAAATTAGTATTGAATCTCCTATATTCGGTTTTCACTAAATTGAGCTTCGTGTGTTTGAATAATATAAGTTGGCTTTTTTAAAATAAGGAATATGAAACCTACCTCTTCCTCCCGGCACTGGCCGGAAGGATTTTTTTTTTATTATTATCTTTTCCTAAATTGTTTTCTTGAAATTAAAATTCCTGTATTCAAAAAAATTTTAATCTTTAAAAACATTTAAATGAAGATACCATTTTCATTTTAACACGTGTTTAGTTAAAGTTTTTACATATATATATAGGTAAAATTTTTATTTTCTGATTAGAATGACGTCGATTTGAAAAATGCAAAAATATAACGAGAAAATCTGATTTTTATTTAAAACAAAATACGCGTATTATCACTTTTTTAAAATTATTGTGCCGTTTTTTAGGATGTGGCAACAGGAAAGAAACGAATGAAGGAGATATTTCTATATTGTTAAATTATGGAACGCCATGTAAAGTTTAAATGGGTGCCATTCCCTTAATATTGGATATTTTTTGACCCGACCTTCGAAAGGCACATCGCTAAATTAAGAACTTTCCAACAAGCCATTATTCATCACTGAATGTTTTCTGGTTTGGATTGTAATTGAGTTGTTGTCTTTTCATCATGTTTCAAAACGTAAAAGATGCGGCTGAGCTCTACTATACAGCACTATAGTGCTGTATGATAATGAGCGTTTAAGAGAAGGGATTAGTTTCAAATGACGTCACAACTTAGCAACCATCTTGTCATCCCGGCAGGCTTTTTGTTTGCCACACTGTTTTCTGTTTTTTTTTCTACTTTGATTGGTTGAGCGATAATATCTGCTAAAAAATCGACGATTTTGGTTGGTTTACGGAAAATTGGAGGTGCCTGTTTGATGCTGATTTATTTAGCTAGCAAGAAATGCGTTTTTTAAAGGTTAAATAAAAGATTAGAATACTCCTTACTGGCTCTTTTACTACTAGAAATTAGAAATTGGCAACAATAAGTTCTTGCATTCTAATGCTTTCTGCTGCTGTAGCGGCTAGCAACAGTTTTAATAGAATTTAAATTCTCATTTTTTATACTGATAATGATTTTTTCTTTCAGAAGTGTTTTTTTAAAGACATTTTTAAACGCATTTTTTAATTGCTCTCTTTTATGTTTTAAATACAGAAAACTGTTCCGAATTTATCGCCCGCCTACTATACAGTGCCGCAGGCAGTGGAACTCATGTCGGATGTTCGTACAGAACTTTTTGCACCCTTAATTTATGAGTCGGGGGCGCTAATTTCACTAATTGGTTTATTTCTTTTATATATGCTTATTTTAAACGATAGTCACGTTACGTCTTATTGTAGTATTCTTCAGAACGGCGTGCGATTTGTAAAAGTACAGCATAAATGTTACTTATTAGAGATAAAAATTTCAGAAGTCTTGATACCACTATTTTCGAAAAGTAATCTCAGCTAATATCTTAAATTCTTGGTTAAGACCGCCCCCCCCCCCCCCCAATCCATGTATCTACGGCTAGGTTGCGTGAAGAAGTTTCGTTCATATACGCTTTTGCTAAGAATAGAGTGCGCTCCCTTGTGGTGGAATGTAGAACTAACAGATCGCGATTTCATTTAAAGTCGAGAATCTAACAAGGCGATCTGTTTGAAACTTCAAGATAGTTTATAACACATTAGAAAAAGTTTATATAAGAATGGCGCGTGAAATTTCGAGAAGGTGGGGAGAGGAGGAGGGGCAATAGATTTCTTTTTTTTTTTTTAACTTTTGTGTTTCTTACCATTTCCGGTGCGGTTTTTTGACGGAGTCCTGAGATAAATGAGTCTTACTAAATTTAAAAATGTCAAAAGTTTGTTACCACTATTTACGAATAGTAATTTCAAAAATATCTTAATTTCTTGCTTAAGACCTCCACCCCCTCGAGTAACATATCTACTAATAGGTTGTGTAACGGAGTTACGTTCAGATATAGTTTTGTTAAAAATACAGTGCGCTCCCTGGTGGTCGAAAGTGGAACTAAGAGACCGCGATTTCATTTAAAGTAGGAAATCTGACAAAGCGATCTGCTTGAAACTTTAAGATAGTTTATAACACATTAGAAAAAGTTTATAAAAAATGGCGTGTGAAATTTCGGGTAGGTGGGTTGGGGGAGGGGAGGGGCGAAATATTTCTTTTTTTTTTACCTTTGCGTTCCATACCGTTTCAGGTGCTGTTTTTTGACGGAGTCCTCAGATATATGCTACTTAGTACAGATAAATGTGATAAAAGTTAAGTTACCACTATTTCCGAATAGTAATTTCAACAAATATCTTAAATTCTTGCTGAAGACCGCCACCTCCTCGAGTAACATATCTACTGATAGGTTGTGTAAAGGAGCTTTTGTTAAGAATAGAGTGCACTCCCTGGTGGTGGAATGTGGAACTAACATAAAGCGATTTTGTTAAAATTAGGAAATCTAGCAAGGCGATCAGCTTGAAACTGTAAGAACGTTTATAACACAAAAGATAAAGTGTAAAAAAGAATGGTGCGTAAAATTCCAGGGTGGGAGGGAGGGGCTCTAGATTTCTTTTTAAAAAAGTAGCGTTTCTGACTTTTTATATGCCGTTTTTTGAGGGAGTCATGAGATATATGCTACTTATTAAAAGTTACAGACATTATCTCTGCTTTGAAAAACACCTACTTTTATTTTGGAGAGTAGATAAAAACCACAGGGTAAAAATTTAATGGGAGTTCAAATTTAAACCAAAATTTAAAAAATGCAGCATTTACAGATTTTAAACTTTAACTTCTCGGCCTATATTTGTAGACTAATTAAGAGTATATAAATTTTTAAAAAATGATTCAGAACTTTTTGTTCGAAATGAAAAATTCGACTTTTAAAAAGAAAAAGAAACGCTTTTTTTTAAAATAGAGAATGAACACGAATTCGTTAAAATTTTGAAAACGAACTAACCGATCGACTTGAAATTTTCACGTAAGTTATAACAGCCCTTTGACCACTGTTTCGTAGAGTAATATTTGTATAGAACATATTGCGCTCCCTGTCGGTGGAAGGTTGCACTACCCACTATTTTCGAATAGTAAATTAAGCAAATTTCTTAATTTATTATTTTAGTAAACGTCCTTATTTTAACAAAATGTTTATCGAAGCATCTAAATAGACCAGGTTTACATCTCCTATAAAAATTTTGAAACGTTCGGAGGGGTAGAAATATTTTTTACAAAACGAAATGTCTGAAAATGCCCACGAAACCAGTAAAAACCTGAGTGTTTTGTTGCAGTTCCGCTCACTTTCGGTACGCATAGACTCCCAAAATCAACTTACGCAAAATAGTACGTATCTTCAATTTAATATTTTTCTTGCGATTTTTTATATTTAAAAATATAAATTCAAGCAAAAGGGAATTAAAGGTACAAAATCATACAAATTTGAGGTTCATTCATCACGGGCCCGGGCAACGCCGGGTGGGTCTGCTAGTTTATAAATAAAGAGAGAGAGAACCTTTTATATTTAATTGTATTTGTCAAAGAATAATGGGAATTGAAATAAAATACAAAATTAAACAATAACCCTTTTAACAGAAATTGTAATAAAATTATATTTAGTTCTATAAGTGATAAAGTGGGAAACTGTCTTGAGTTTGAAATGTGTATGTACCGGGTGTCCCAAAACTGACTGATGATTTTAAAATTCAATAACTTGCAAACGGTGACAGATATTAAAAAAAAAAATTCTTGCAGGAGGATTATGTATGATGTCAGGAGTTTTTTTTTTCTCTGATTCTTGAGTTTAGTCCGAATTTCAAAAAATAGATGGCGTTGCAAGAAATAGGTGCTAATTCCAGACCCGATTTTTGGTACTTTGGGATTCACTCAAAACATTTTAATCTCCTTTTTTCGCATGGGAGAAGAGAAAGGTCGAACAATGGAGACTGGATTTAGCCCCTATTCCTTGCAGCGCCATCTATCGCTTCTATTTGTAACTAAAAGTGGAATTGCAGCATAAAACCTCCTGACATCTTACATAACCCTCCTGCAAAGATTTTTTTAATATCTGTCACCGTTTGCAAGTTATTGAATTTTAAAATCATCAGTCATTTTTGGGGCACCCGGTATCATAATGTTTAATCTGTTAAGGTTTAATATATGACAAAATTAATTCTGAAATAGATGTTTTATTAAGATTATTATATACATTAAAGATTTCAGAAAATTTCGTAGCAGGAAGTCATCTGTCAAATTACAAAATTCTACAGACAAGTCTGAAAATTAAGAATGGCTTTATATACCGACGTTAAATTTTTCCTAACAGTAAAACGTATTTTTCATTATTAAAATATGCCGGTTTTAATTACATATCCCAATCATTATCGAAAACATAGCTGAATGAAGCGTCGAACAACGATAAAACGAAGTTTCAGTAATGTAATTTTGATAGTTTGTTTTCCCCAGATGTCACGCCCTCTACCGGATGAAATATAAGCTATTTTCTTGGCTCATTTTCGTTTTGAAAAATAGCTCGAAATGATAGGCTCTACAGACTCCGCCGCATCAACGTAGGCTACGGTTTATCTTAGCGATGCACATGTCCTGCTTCTAGGGGACTCTTTTGGTGCTGCCGTCTGTGAGTAACTATGATAAATACTGAATTCGTAATCTTTCCCCATTCGTCATCTTACCCAGCCTTCCCCTACTCCTCAGAGTTACATAGAACAACACAGGCCACAAAAGAAACTAAAACTCACCATGTTAAACATCTCTAATCTCGACCCCATAGAGTTTTTACAAAATAACTCAGCATTTTATTTAGGTTTCCCTGTATGGTGACATCACCTGATATTACAATAGGAACTGATATCATATCTACTATCAAACATACCGCTCCTCTTGAAACCTCTGAAGAGGATTTCAAACAAAAGCAGTACAAAGATATTCTTTGCAATAAACAAAAATTCCTTATAAAAATATTATTCCATTAAAAGCATAGAATAACAAAATTCGAAATAAGGAATACCATACAACATAACTGAGCAATAAATTGATCTGGATTTATACAAATGTCTAATACAATTAACAAGGCCACCTCACAATAATACACAATTTTTCGGTTCAATAAAATTAATTACTCTTCAAGAGGTAATAGGGCAACTTTTGAAACTGTCCGTTTGAAAATTCAATTTTGTGTTCTATTTTTTACCACTCTTACCTTATTGTCATTGCCAAAAATACTCCACATTTCTTCCTAATAGCCATTTATAAGCTGTAAGATCATCTTTATTTATTATACCATAGCTCCAATTTTAAGGTTGTTTTTTGCTACTACCCACTTAATCCTTTGATGTGGGGCGTTCATGTAATTGGTCTTCCCCCTTTTCCAGATAATCTGAACAATAGGGTGGGCCGAAAAAACTTTTTTTCCAATTTCGTTGATGGGTGGTGCGGAAAAGTTGCCACTGGTGGAACCACGATCACACAAAAAATTTGAGATTTTTTGGCCAATTCGTTAATTTGCCGCAAATGGCTTGAAGTTTTTCTCGAATGCTGATTTTTTGAATTTTTTTATCAAAAATTTTAAAAATGTTAAATGAAATTTATTTTAGCTGAATTTACTTGAAATGCCATGAACAGGGTACTAAATGTTTAATAATATTCTATTATGTATTATTTAACAGTTATGCGTATTTTGAATTAGGCGATTTTTATAGCCTTTTCGCGTATAAGTGAGCAAAAATTATAAGAATTGTTTGGTTCGTTCGTCGGTTTCTCTCTTTTGTCTTTATTATGTTTCTTGTTCTTCCTTCTGTTTTTCGATGCGTTCAGAGTCACATATTTGTATGACGGATAACAGCATGTCTTGACAGCAATTCTCGAAGGAGAGGAGAATGTGGAGCAGAAACCAATGAAAACACAATAAGTCATTATGAGGATGGGGGAGGAAATAGGAGATGGGAGAAACTGCGAGATGGGATGTTAATTATTTTTCTGCTTTAAAATGCAGATATTCTCAGAAGATTCAAATAGTGGCAACTTTGAAGCCGACAGTTTCGTCTGAATCAGGTAATTTGAACCAGGGCCTTCAAATGCAGACACTCCCAAACTCATATCCCTTTCTCACACAGCGTTCGCCGCATTTAGAACTGGTATATCATATAGACTAATTGCGTTAAGAGCTTCATCTTTGCTTCAGATGCAGGAGTTGTGACAACAGGGAATAAGGATCTCGTCATCGATAAAGGCAAAGTCAGGAGGCAGAAAAAGAAACTTGGAAAGAAGATATAGGAGAAATAAGATCTTGGAGGAAGAAAAAATACAAGTATATTTTTGATAGTAGAAGAAATAAAATGATCTTCATAAAAAAGGGGACAATCGGCACCGTCGAGATAAAGACGAAACAAATATTACCATGTTGTCTGAACGTAGTTCGGAATATTTGGGTAACTTGAAACCTCCTTCTGGTCTTTCACTGGGGTCTTTCATTTCTGGTCTTTCTGCGGGGAAATAGCAAAATCATTATATATATTTTTTAAGCCAGAATAAAGCCTCCTTTGGAAAAAATTAGGAACTACAATATTTGATTAAGTACAATAATGCTATAAAAAGTGATAAAATATCTTTATTAAGATTGGCGATCGTTTCGTCGCATCAACGGCGACATTTTCAAAATCATTTATGATAGAAAATATTTTCACAAAGATATTTTATCCCTTTTTATAGCATTATTTTACTTAATCTGTTTATAAGTGATTTTTATACATGTTTTTATACAATACTATTTGATTTGTATTCTTCATCGGAACGAGATTCCACTCCGACATCGACATCAACTGTCTAGACTAGATAGTAGAACCACTTGATTTAAGACCTTTAACAACCAAATCATACCATCTACATTAATAGAGTACTGAAACCTTTAGCTTTTTGTATTTCTGATGCCCATGAAACAGGAATAGGCTTATAAAAAGCGACACGTACAGTCCTGGAAAAAAAAAGTAAACACCCCCTACTAACTCTTCAACAAATTATCGTAGAAGAAAGTTACTGGTAGCGAACGATTGGAAATAAAGTCTACTTTTAAATGACGAATATAAAATTTTCTTAGGGGGGCATCTACATATTAAAACGAATGCAAACTTAATTTTTTTCAATGGCAATACCCAATTTTAACGAGATATTTCAAATATTTGGTTCGAACTATGCCTAGAGACCAAATTTCAAGTCATTTGAATGATACGTTTTTGAATTATAAACATTCAAAATTTAGTGCTTCTAATGTTAAATTACTTTTTCATATTTTTATTTATAACTTCTGAAATTATGATCCTAATGTTTTAATTTTTTGTGTAGCAATAATACTAATATACCCAAACATAAATATGTTGAATTTGCAATTTTTATAATTTTATGATATGAATTATTAATTTTTAAATTATTATAAAAAAAATATGAATTGCAACCTGCAATTTTTTTTATGGATTCAGATTTATTAAGTCCTGCTTTATGGAAATCCAAAATTTCACATTTTTCTTCCAAGTAGTTTTCAAATTATGTTTTAAAAACGGCAAAATGTTGGTTTAAGGGGCCGTCTATGATAGAAGTGACTAAATATTTTGAAATTTCTTCTGCTGTCCTGTAATCTAGCAGGCTTAATTGACTGCTTAGGGTGCCTTGATCAAGAAGGGAGCTCTCTCGGTTAACAATGGAGTACCGAACTTCAATTTGGATACAGCCCTTAAAATACGCTCGTTTTAAAATAATTAATTTCTCAGAAACTTATGGTACGAATTGCATAAAAATTTGTTTTTACACTAATTGAAGGGTGTAGAGTTCACTTATGCTGTCAGAATTGTGTACTGCTATTGAAAAAAAACAAAGTTATGGTTCGTTTTAATATGTAGATGGCTCCCTAAGCAAATTTTATATACATCATTTAAAAGTAGATTTTATTTCCAATCGTTCGGTACCAGTAACTTTCTTCTACGATAATTTGTTGAAGAGTTAGTAGGGGGTGTTTACTTTTTTTTTTCCACGACTGTACATATTTGCACGCTATTAGTAATATGTGCTTCGTCTTTCTCTTGACGATGCTGCTTGTCCCTTTTTTACTATGAAGATCGTTTTATCTTTTCTACCATCAAAGAATATACTTGTAATTTTTCTTCCTCCAAGAACTTTCCTCTCTTGTATCGTCTTTCAAAGCTCCCTTTTCTGTCTCCTGACCTTCTCTTTATCGATGACGTGATGACGAGATCCTTATTCCCTGTTGCCACAATTCCTGCATCTCTTAAAGCTTTTAACGCAATTTACCTATATGATATACCAGTTCTAAATGCGGCGAACGCGGTGTGAGAAATGAATGTGCGTTTGGGAGTGTTTGCTTTTGAAGGCCCTGGTTCAAATTCTGATTCAGACGAACTGCCCTGTTTCAAAGTCCCCACTATTTGAATCTTCTGAGAATATCTGTATTTTAGAGCAGAAAAATAATTAACATCCCATCTCTCAGTTCCCTTCATCTCCCATTTCTTCCCCCACTCTCATGATGACTTACTGAGTTTTCATTGGTTTCTGCTCCACATTCTTCTTTCCTTCCATAATTGCTGTCAAGGCATGCTGTGATACATCATCCAAATATGTGACTCTGAACGCATCGAAAAATTGAAGGAAGAGCGAGAAACAGAATTAAGACAAAAGAGAGAAACCGGCGAACGAACCAAACAATACTTTGAATTTTTGCTCACTTATACGCGAAATGGCTATAATCGCGTAATTCAAAATATACATAACTAATGAATAACACATAATCAGAGCTTATTTAAACATTTCGTACACTAAACATGACATTTCAAGTAAATTCAATTGACACCAGATTAATTTTAACACAAGTATTCTACTTGGTAAATAAATCATATAAGATGTAAATTTCCAACTGGGCGAAAAATGTCCGGACGAGGATTCGAACCAGGGATCTCCTGGCTGAAGCCGCCAGTGCTCTACCATCTGAGCTATCCCGGACGAATCTGGCGGAACTTTTTCACCCAGCTAATCTTAATGATTATAGCATCTGGTCTGAAACTGGTTCAGCTCAACAGAATAAATCATAAATAGTGGAACTCCAGAAATCGTTGGATGCGCAATTACGCCAGATTAATTTTAACACAATTATTCTAATTGGTAAATAAATCATATAAGATGTAAATTTCCAACTGGGCGAAAAATGTCCGGACCAGGATTTGAACCAGGGATCTCCTGGCTGAAGCCTGGCGTCAGATGGTAGAGCACTGGCGGCTTCAGCCAGGAGATCCCTGGTTCGAATCCTGGTTCGGACATTTTTCGCCCAGTTGGAAATTTACATCTTATAAAATTCAACTGAAATACATTTAATTTAACATTTTTAAAATTTTTGCTAAAAAAGTTCAAAAATCAGCATTTGAGCAAAACTTCAAGCCATTTGCGGCAAATCAGGGAATTGCCCAAAAACTTTCTAATTTTTTGTGTGAACTTAGTGCCACCAGTGGCAACTTTTACGCACTACCCATCATCGAAAATCGAAAAAAAGTTATTTCGGCCTACCCTATTGAACAATTTTAGTTGTTTTTTGCTATAGATTTAATCTAGACACACGGCAGTGTGTCAGCCAAGTTCGCCTGACATAGCCGTGTGTTATTTACACGAACCATTTCGAGCTGTTTTCGTCAAATTTCAATGCTCTACTACTGAAAATCTATGAGACCTACGTACTTGTTATACGAAATGTGTAGTAAGGCCACCCTAATTACCTAAAATCCAAAATTTTATAAATAACGCATAGTTAGTTTCCGAGATAATGACATTTGAAAATGTCTGATAATCAATAATTTTACCACTGACTGACTGACTGACTGACTGACTCACTCATCAAAAAGATCTCGTATATCTACTGCAGATACAGACTTCAAATTTGGTGCGAAGTTCGTTTACACTATAAAACTAAGGTAAAAAATAAAAAAATTGTGAAAATCGATGAATTACCCACCTGGGGGTGCCCATTTTTATTTTAACATTACATCTATTAGGAGAAATTTTAATTTGCCGTAGGAGGGAGCGCTGTTCTGTCGCCAAATACCGCCCTTTTTCTCGCCAACAGGGCGATATATCGCCAAATTTGTCGACCAAAATTAGTCGCCAAAAGTGACGCCACCTTGGTGATATCTCTAATATTTCACCAAATTCCCATAGACTTCCATTGTAAACCTATTCACATACTGGGGGTTTATCTGGGTTTACTTGCTTACAGAAAATCAACAAATTGAGATATTCTGTCCGTCACAGAGCCCGTTCTCAGAAATTATACATGTTGGAGAATTGAAATTTCGCATACTTATAGCTGAACACCACATATCATACGACAAATCATAAAATTTTGAAAAAGTCGTACATTTAACCGTTTGGACTCCCACATGTGTATTTTAAACAATTCTTTCTATGTGAGCCTCTAACAAGGTTGGAGGCGTGAAATTTTGCATACTTATAGCTAAACACATTACATCAAATGACAAATCATAAAATTTTGAAAAAGTTGTAAATTTAACCCTTTGGTGTCTCACATGTGTATTTTAAACAATCCTTTCTAAGTGAGCCCTTAATTAGGTTCGAGGCGTGAAATTTTGCATACTTATAGCTGAACACCATTATGCGACAAATCATAAAATTTTGAAAAAGTCGTACATTTAACCCTTTGGGCTTCCACATGCGTATTTTAAGTAATTTTTTCTAACTGAGCCCCTTATTAAATTGCAGATTTGAAATTTTGCATACTTATAGCAGAACACCTGAGGCCAAACGACAAATCATAAAATCTTGAAAAAGTCTTACGCTTAACCGTTTGAGCTACCACATACGTATTTTAAGCAATTCTTTCTAAGGGAGTCCCTAATTAAGTTGGAGACATGACTTTTTGCATACGTATAGCTGAATACCTCAGACCACACGACAAATCATAAAATTTTCAAAAAGTTTTATATTATTTACTCCTCCGGGCTCTAACTTGTGTATTTTAAGCAATTTTTCTAACCTCCGCCCTTTTCACCCAGGGAGCACTTTTCCAATTTTTGCCGACATCCCTTTGACAATTCTTTCATATTATGCACCATAGCCTTACATATTTTAGTTCCAGTTTTTACCGCCAGGGGCACCTACTTATCTCGGGTGCTATGGCTCAATGCCCTCGACTAATATATCTACGGATAGTATGTAAAACGGAGTTTCGTTCGGATAGAGATTTGTTTAGAATAGAGTGCGCCCCTGGTTGCGAAATGTGGAACTAACAGATTTTTCAAAAGGATAAAGTGTTTTGAAAGGTATATTAAACGAAGCCGTCTGTGCGATCTGTGATCACACTTATCCACTTGTTATTTTCAAAATCATCAGAGAGAAAGATATTTAGTTAATTAAATTTGAAAATCCAGGGAGGGGCAATGTCCTTCCTCTTCGCTGCCTCTTTGCCGGCACCCATGGATGAATGATACATAGTGTGACATAAGCACATAACTTTATTTTTCACTTTCAGTGCAAAAAAGCAGGCCCAGTTATAGGATATTATTTGGAAAATTTAATATAGAAATTTAATAGGAATTGTTGTTTCAGAAACAATAAAAATTTCGAATCAATACATTTCGTTTCAAAACATGCATTCATTGTAGCAGTATTAAAATATAGATTTCTGCCGCAAATTGACAGCCAAATATTTTGTTGTAGGAAATTTAAATTAAAATTGAATGTTGCTTGGTGAATAAAATAGTCACATGTAAACACATTAAAAATCATTAAGTAAAGTGTCTAAATATATTGTAACTTTACAAAAAGTAATGATATATAACAAAAACATAGCTGTGAAAAAAGGGAGCCAAGTTCTGTAAAGACAATGGCAAGAAAAGAAGTGATATCTAAGTGGGTGCCAAGTTCAAATAAAATTCACTCAAACTTACCTACTGAAGTATTATAGCATTTTTTAAATTGTTTAGAAATAAAAATTATTGATAGCCTATTAATAATAAATCTAGAACTTGGCAAGTTTTTGATAAATGTTATGCCTATCGATTTCATGTCTTAATAAAATGATGATGTTAATATTAACAACAATGTCATTATAAAAAAATTAACATAGTTATTATTATAAACAAATGACTCATGTTAAAGATTTGATAAACCAATAAATACACAAATACACTTCCGCTCGTCTTTGGTTATCACTCTAGCACCCACCCTTCAGAAACCTCAATTCAAACAGACTAAGGCGCACCACACACCAGAGAGACATGCGACAATAATCGTGAGACATGAGGAAAATTCTGCTGTTCAAACCGGTTTTTTCTTTGTTAAGAGGGTGAAATTGTCGCATGCCTCACGCTTTTCTGCCGCATGTCTCCCTGGTGTGTGGCGCACCTAAAAGGCCTGAGAAAGAGACAGATACCCTTACGCTTGTTCTTGGTCATCCCTCTAGACTCTAGAGACTGCACCCCTTTAACCCTTCAAGGGCAAAGAGCTTTTATTCGTGACATGCTGAAATGATTGAATCACACCAGAATTTAAAAACAAATTTATTTCAAAATGGGTAAAAGCTTCGTTTCACGTATTTAATAAAATTAAACTTTTTAGTCCTGAATTCTAGTGTCAATGTTGCATTTTGCAGTTAAAATTAGGTGGGATATATTTTATCCCACCACCCTTCAAGGGGAAGGAGCTCGCTCAAATGAAGGCTTCCAAACATGAAATAACAAGTTTTGATATAAAAATGTCATTAATAAAAATAAATGACTCGTAGGTAAAAACTTGCCAAGTTCTAGATTTATTATTAATATGCTATCAATAATTTTTATTTCTAAACAATATAAAAAATGCTATAATACTTCTGTATGTAAGTTTGAGTGAATTTTATTTGAACTTGGCACCCACTTAGATATCACTTCTTTTCTTGCCATTGTCTTTACAGAACTTGGCTCCCTTTTTTCACAGCTATGTTTTTGTTATATCTATTATTCTGAATCTAACTTAAGTAGGATCCAACAATGGATACTAAGTGGGCGACCAATAAGAAGATGGCTAATAGGATTCAAGACTTCCAAGTCGTCAATATCTGAAATCAAAGGTGTACGTGGGCACGAATTCAAGATTCCTTCATTTTGGATAATTATAGTTAATAATTCTTCATAGGTTAATTTAGAGTTCTCCAACACACAGGGGCGTCGCCATGGGGGGGGGGTATGGGGGGGAGCCTCCCCCCCAATATATGTGAAGTTGGGAAATTTGAGCTTAGAGTTGGGAAATTCTAGATTTGTGAGACATTTTCTTTTTTTAAAGTAATAGTAAAAAAATTATGAAATTTTTATTGTGTTGGTGATTATTTTGAGTACTGCAACAGTAAACAAGTTAAATTATCAAAAGAAATACAAAAAGAAATCAGCCACATTCAAACTATCCTTGTATTTTTCAGTTCTACAAAAATATTGTACATCTACCAGACCTAAATTTCTCTACTCCTGTCCATCAATAACTGACTAACCAGTTACTTTATTTCCTCCAAAACTTTGTTCCTTTCTCAAAAATTTCACACTACCTCCCCTCCTCCTCCCAAAAGAGAATCCAGCTATTTTAATCCAAAGGGATTGCAGCTTCTTTTGAAAATTTGAGATCACTTGTAGCACAACAGAAAGGAATGTAGTAACCTACTTGAAACACAGCTATGGGGAAGAAGATTTGATGAGTTTTCACAACTTTTTTGACTAATTTTGCGATTTTTGAGCAATATTTTACTCATTCTCGTGATTTTTTTGCCGCAAAAATTAGTTAACCCTTCGCTGACAAGTAAAAAGCATTATTTGAGCAAATGCGGATATAAGAAGTCGTTAGTTTAGATAAATTTGTCACATTTTACTTTAATTTGTGTGCGGAAATATATATCAGTCCTATTCGTTTATATTCATTATGTGTTTATAAAATTTTAAACCAAAAGTCCAGTGTTCTGTGTTTAAAGCTGTTCTAAAAAGTTACTATAAATCTCAGCACGAAGAAACCCTTCATAATAGGAAAAGAGTTTTCGTGCAAGATTTTGGAGCATCTAAAAATCCATTCGAGGATGAAAAAGGTAAAAAATGGACGATTTTAATTTGGAACAGAAATATGACCATGAAAGCAGTCCATCAACTGAAGAAAAAATCGACATGCACTGTAACACTGACACGTTGCACTTGAATAAAATTTTGAAGAAATAAAGGTTTCCTTACAGACAAGCTCACAAACAATTATGAATATTAGGATGTGACTGGAGAAGCTAAGTTCCAAAAACACCGTAGGAAAACGGTTCCACCAAAGGCAATAGATAAAAATAATAGCACATTGATACACATACATGGACACAAATGGACATTGATACACATAAGTTTTAGAGTAAAGAATTATAAGAAATACAAGAAAATTTCGGGAATTTAGTAATGGGATTAAATGACAATGTTCCCTATATCAAGAGAATATTACAGCAATGCATTCCATATTTAAATTACAATTGTGCAAGGGAAAGTTAATAATGTTTCCACCTGGATATGAGAAATCGGATGTACATGACTTGCAGAGTCAAATAGAAATAAACCAAATCCCAACTCACGTAACAAACCTTTTACTCATGCCATGAAATTCAAAGAGTATTTGGGTCACGCCGTCAAACTATATACTCGTACCTTAACATTCACAGCAGCTTATCTTTATGGCGCTGCATCTAATGAAAGAATCTTTAGTCAAATAAAAATTTTAAAAATATATATTGCAAGCTACAATGAGGGATGACAGACTTGACAGCCTAATGCTTTTAAAATATGAAAGTGAAATAGGGAATTTTATTAAACTAAACGATGTTATTAACAGGTGGGCTTCTTTGAAGACCACAAGAATTAATATTAAGTGAAAACTAGTCGGATGTGCCAATCCCAGAATTTTCTTCTACTCCATACATGTTAATGCGTCAAAATTTGCAATCACAGTGTCAAAATTAAATGACAATTCTTTGCCTATAATAACAAACTCTAAAGGTACAGATTTGTTGAGTTGTGTGCATTTAAAAAGGAGATATAAGCATAACATTTTTCAAACAAATCATTGAATTTTGGCACCCAGCCTCTTAGATGTCTGCAACCAAAATTCCTTACTCAAAGTGCACAAAAGCGATAGCTTTAGACAGTATAGACCCAAGCCTAATGAGTATCTATTTATGTGGAAGTGCTACTTATGTGGAATATGAAGTTTGAGTAAATTCTGTGCATTAGTTTTTGAGATACAGCTATCGCAAGATCGTGAAAAATGCTGCATAGCAGCGCCACCTGCCATATGATATACATAAAAAGCTAATCTGCATCAAATTATGTCAAGGTTTAACAGAATATGACGTTTGATCAAATTCTGTGCAATAGTTTTTGAGATATAATTATCGCTAAAATCATGTAAATCGTGAAAAATGCCGCATAGCAGTGCCATCTGTTGGACGATTTACACCAAAAACAAATCAGCACCAATTTTTATCAAGGTACAGCGAAACCTCGTTAACACGAACTGTTTCCGATTGCCTCGTCAAGTTTTATGTAATGTAGTTAAGCTCCGATAACACGAACTACTTTTAATATGAACAAAAAAAGTTTCCCCTTGAGTGTTCGCGTTAACGAGGTTCGACTGTATAAGTGAATCTCTAAAATTTTATTAAATTTCGTGCATTAGTTCTTGTGTTAGAGCGCCCACAAAATTTGTATCACATATAGACAGACAGATATTTTCTAAAAACAGTCGAATCGTGTTCAGGACTTACTAAAACGTATAAATCAGTCTAAAATCAGAAGTCGAATTTTTTCACGAATCCAATACTTTCTTCTTGTAAAGATAGAAGAAAGTAAAAAGTGTATTTATTTTTTTAGTAAACAAACTCATAATTAAAATTTTCATGTTTTCAGTTTCAGAATTTTTCTTTGGAAAGGAATTTTTTATGCAAAAGTATCATCATAATTATTACACACGTTGTGCATATCATTTTAGTCGAAAATTGGAGCAATTTGTTTCAAGTTGGGAAATTTTTGAATTCTCCCCCCCGAAAAAATATCTGTGGCTACGCCCCTGCCAACACAACACGTTTTAGGTGATACTTGAAGGACTTGACACTCGCCTCCCATAAACAACAAAATTATCAGCTCAAGGGGGATAAATTTCCATTAAATACATTTAGATAACAAATAAGGAACAAGGTTGCTGTCAGCCTTGTTTACTAAGGAATGCAATTTTTAAGATCCAAATTTGTTCTTACAAACTTTGAAGCATCGCTTAGAACTTGTTTTAGAGTTTACCGCGTCTGTCGAAAAACCTTTTTAACAAGGCAAAAAAGATTCAGATGTTAAATCACTAACTATATCCAAATGAATTGTCTTCGATACCATGCACATAAAAATGCAAACGTAGATCTTGTGGTGATATCTTTGCGATTACTCTTTGTATCTAATCAAAAATGGACTGCAGAAGTCAGTTACAATTAAAGAGGAAATATATATTTATTCTTTCATTAGAAAATTTGCTCATAATTTGTTCTGTAATTTTGGGCTTTGCTCTGAAACTTATAACACAATTATGTACAGTCGTGGAAAAAAAAATAAACCCCCCTACTAACTCCTCAAAAAATTATCGTAGAATAAAGTTACTGGTAAAGAACGATTGGAAATAAATTCTACTGTTAAATGATGCATATAAAATTTGCTTAGGGGGGCATCTACTTATTAAAACGAACCACAACTTTTTTTTTCAATATCAGTACACAATTCTGACAGCATAAATGAACTCTACATCCTTCAATTAGCCTAAAAACAAATTTTTATGCAATTCGTACCATAAGTTTCCAAGAAATTAATTATTTTAAAACGAGCGTATTTTAAGGGTTGTATCCAAATTGAAGTTCGGTACTCCATTGTTAACCGAGAGAGCTCCCTTCTTGATCAAGGTACCCTAAGCACCACTCAAGCAGTCAATGAAGCCTACTAGATTACACGACAGCACAAGAAATTTCAAAATATCTAGTCACTTCTATGATAGACGGCCCCTTAAACCATCATTTTGCCGTTTTTTAAGCATAATTTGAAAACTACTTGGAAGAAAATAGTGACATTTTGGATTTCCACAAAGCAGGACTTAATAAAACTAAATCCATAAAAAAAACTGTAGGTTGCAATTCATAATATTTTCAAATGTTAATTTCATAATTCATATCATAAAATTATAAGAATTGCAAATTCAACGTATTTATGTTTGGGTATATTAGTACTATTGCTACACAAAAAATTAGCACGTTAGGAGTATAATTTCAGGAGATATAAATAAAAATATGAAAATGTAATTTAACATTAGAAGCACTCAATTTTGAATGTTTATATTTCAAAAACTTATCATTCAAATAACTTGAAATTTGGTGTCTAGGCATAGTTTTAACCGAAGATTTGAAATATCTGGTTAAAATTGGGTATTGTCATTGAAAAAAATGAAGTTTGGATTCGTTTTAATATGTAGATGGCCCCCTAAGCAAATTTTATATACATCATTTAAAAGTAGACTTTATTTCTAATCGTTCGGTACTAGTAACTTTCGTCTACGATAATTTGTTGAGGAGTTAGTAGGGAGTGTTTACTTTCTTTTTTCCACGACTGTACAATTTCCCTTCAAATAACCCTGCCGTTTAGCGGCCAAAATTCTCTGTGAACACAATAAAGCAAATTTTGTGGTCCAATATGTAAATAGTTTTGTGGTAAAACTCAATGAATTCAGTAAATTTGTATTTAATGTTCAGTACAAATGAATGTTTTTGAACATCACTTAAAATGCCATTTTAAAAGACGACCTCCTACTCTGATTAACTTATCCTTATCCAAGAAAGGATTTACTGAAAGCAATCTACTTTTGGTTGGTATCTTCTTATCATGACATAATAATGTGAATTCCAAACTGAATTTTCTGAGAGGTAAAACAATGGTTACAACAATAAAAGAAAATTCACGAGAAACCAGGTTCACTAAAACTCATAAATTAAACCCGTTTATGGAGGAATCCCTTGTTTTCAACCTGCTGTCTTGTTTCAAAATGTCAGCTATTATAGAATTTCAAAAAACTCTATCTCAGTCTTTTTTAAAGAGAGAGGCGAAACAAAAAAATATGCTCCGGAATCCTTGTATCGAGCCCGAATATTTGGCAAAAAACCTGAGGATTTCTAATTTTTTTGCACATCTTTTTTAATTTAAAATTTTGAAATTTTTAAGGGCCGTCATTTTGAAACAAGATGGCGGGTGAAGCTGTCTAATGAACATCTTTAATTCCTGTACATATACTTAGTCACAGTGAAATCGATTCATAAATACGAGTGCAATCGCATGAAAAAAAAAAAAAAAAAGGATAGTATAGTAGATACATATATTAATCAACATTTGGACGGAAGGTGGTTTTGGTGTTCGGGGGTCATGATCGGTGAAAATATGCTGAAGTTTTCCAGAATTACGTTCCTCTGGAGGGTTTCAATAGTTAGGTCATTACTTTATGTAATGAAAACTATCTAAAAATGGCACAGCAATTTTACAACTTAGAAAGATTCAATAGCGCTAGATTCTTGTAAAAAAAAAAAAAAAAAAATGCAATTTGTTTGAAAGCTGTATCTCAATTTGTTTCTGGGTTATTAATTTTTTTTTGTAGTTTTTATTACTTTTTTGTCATAGTGGCAACACTCTGTTGTCCATCTCTGTTGAAAGTAAAGGGAAATACAGATTACTGTATAGACCAATCAGAAAACGAATAAAATGATGATTAAACCAATAAAAACCTTCAGATATGCTTTTGATTTCCTACTCTGACGAGGACAATAACCATTTTTTCAAATGGTTAAAAAAAAAAAAAAAACAATTCAAGTTTTATGGACGTCATAAAATGTGCAAAAAGAAAGACTAAGTTTGAAATGATCAAAAATAGTTTAAGAAATAATAAGAAAAAAAATTAGATCACAAGAAAGTTATTTAAATAGAGATTGCACTTCGCTATTTAGAAATTATTTTATACGGAAATTTATAAAATATTTTTGTTTTCAAGAAAAGGTTCATAAAATAGAGGAATTCGCGAAATAGGGGTTTATCAAGTAGAGGTCTGACTGTATAAATCGTAGTTAAGATGTGTGTTATATTGTTATTTTAGATTGATGATTTTTGAGATATAACTTTTTCCAGTGTACGACCACAACGCGACCACTTTGGGCGCGGTCTCACATTCACCCACGTGATAATGGTCCTATAACCTTTCCTGAGTTTTGAAAATAAAATCGAAATAATCTTAATTTTCGTTACTGGCAGTCCTACAAAGTTTTGTTTGGGGGGCACCTATGAGCACAAGAAAATCCGGACAGTTGTCAATTCTAGTTAGTACTAGTGGTTTGTGCATGTATGGGGCCAGACTTCTCTTTAAAGAGGTTTGGTTTGCAAGAAAAATTTTGCGGGGTTGGGTGTTGGGGGGAGGGCTTACATTTTTCCAAATGTATTAAAAAAGGTCTTTGTTTTTGTTTTGGGGCCGCCTTTGAGTAAGATAAAAATCGGACGGTTGTCATTTCTAATTTGCAGTAGCATAAGTTTCTGCATGAGTAGGGCCAACATTCTCTTTAAAGAGGTGTGGTTAGAAAAAAACATTTGGGGGGGGGGGGGGGGGGAGGGAGCTTATATTTTTCCAAATGTATAAAAAAAAATTGTTATTGTTTGGGGGCCACGTATGCTCGACGAAAATTAGGCGGTTGTCAATTCTAATTTTCACTAGCATAAGTTTGTGCATATATATGGACAACCTTCTCTTTAAAGAGGTCCGGTTGCAAAAATATTTTGCAAGTCTGATATTTTACAAATGTCTAAAAGAAGGTCTTTGGTCATGTTTGGGGGACACCTATGAGCACAAGAAAAATCGGACGGTTGTCAATTCTAATTAGCACTAGCATAAGTTTGTACATGTATAGGGCGAGCCTTCTCTTTAAAATGGTCTGGTGGCAAGAAACATTTTGGGTGCCCACTATGAGAACGGGAGCTTTGTGAAAGCCCAGGCGCAACTTTTCTTAGGAGCCAAATTTTTTGCTTCAGAAGGTAAAAAAATATCTTTCGCTCATCTTGGAACTAAGTGCAGGCCCGAGTGCATTGTACACGGCGCAATCTTCCTCGCCTCTCCTTTTGATTGGCCTTGTGTTTTAGTTTGTACCAGTGTTGATTTCAGGCACTTTTCTCCGGGAGGGATTCCTGTGGCTCCGGGGGGGGGGGGGAAATTGCACTTTTTGACCATTGAAAACGTAAAATCTCAAATCTTCCGGGGGGGAAGGGGAGAATGTACCGCCCGGGCCACCCCCTGAATTCAACACTGGTTTGTACAGCTGAATATTTCAATAAAAGTGCTTAGAAAAATGAATTTGAGTACATTATTGAGAGGTACTAGAAAAACTAATACTTATATAGTATGCATTGTAAATTACTCTGATACATTGCAGAATCTTCTAGGTCTTTTTTTTTTTTAATATGAAGCTGACTTGAAAGTTTCACTTAAGGTCGGATACAAAACAAAAAAAAGAGTTACTTATTTATTTATTTTTAATCCTTAACCGGAAACGTGAAAATCCCTGTGCTCAAACAGAACACTTAAAAATTTACCAAATAGTGAACTTAAACATTTAATCTTTAATAGTAATGCATTAACAGGACCAATCTTTTAATATAACAGCATAAAAATAAGTTTTGAATGTCGGAGAGAGAAAATATTAAGGGCAGATATGTAGACGCAACCATCTCACAGATGTACGTTTCCGGTTAAGGGTTAACAAGATTTGTTCTCTACCCAAATTTAAATCAACCAGTGTAATTAAATAACGCCATAATTTTATTTAATGTTTCTTTTTCAGTTTTTACGGGATGTTTTTTCATTCTATACCAAAACAAAAACAATCTATTAGCATTTTCTCTGTGCAAAAAATTGACCCCAGAATGATAAATAAAATAAAATTCCTTCTTTTAGTTTTTTTCTATTTTTGATAAGTTGCATAATATAGAAGCGAACAATATCTGTGTCTTATAGAATTTCAAAATAAATTTCATAAGCTCAGAAAAAAACAATATGAGCCTAATGATAAACATAAATTTAGTATTGTCTGACTTTTTCTTTACTGAAACCGGAAAATATTGACATCATAGAACAGAATCTTCGGAAATGTTTGGCTCCCAGTGCAACATAATTAAAAAAAAAGAAAAAAAAAGTCAACATAGCTTATCGCGTAACAGTTTTTGGAGGCAGACCAATGAGGCATTAAAAATGTTAAGCACTGCTTCTCTGGCGCCGATTTCGTTTTACCACTCGCTATGATGCCATCGTGTGTCAACAAAAGAAACGATGAAGAGAAATTGGAAAGAAAATATGAATATTGCGTTAAAAGATAGGGAAGGTAAAAAAGATTGCCGTTTGTTCGTTAAATATTCAATAATTCTTTCATTGACCTATGCAAATTAAATTAAAATGATGAAATATTCATGTTTAGTGCTTTGACTACTAAAATTTCAGATTTATCATCTAAATGGGATATTTTATTTAGCTTCGTTTTCCAGTTGAAAAAAAAAATTACTGAGAGCAGAAAGAATTTAACTGAACGCAATTACAGAAAGATGAGAGAGAGAGAGAGAAATGGGGGGGGGGGTGTCATACGAAGATTATTGAAATAAGATAAATGTTTAAAGTTTAGAATTTATAAAAAAAAATGAACTTTTAAGAAGATAACAGTGGCAGTTCGTATGCAAAATTGTTTGGCTTTCTGCTTCAGAAAATTATCAACCATTCTTTTAATATTGTGTAAAAAATCTGTACGTCTTTCTAGAAAAATGTTATAAAACTATCATTAGAAAGAACTTTTTCTAGATTTTAAACTGACTTAAAATTTTTATAAACTCTGGCTCAATAAATAACAACGTGAACATTCAAAAATTTCAAGAAATCTGCTAAAACATAAAATAAATCCAAAAATATGTCTTGAAACCAAGTTTAAACACCAATAATTAATCAACACGTAAACACTACATAGAAATATCTGTACATTAGGTTGAATCATATGTACTCTACGCTGTATTTTCAAAATAATAATTCAACATTACATAGGAAAGATTTCAATACAAGTTTCACAAGGAAAAAAATACAGAATTCATTAAAATATAGTCGCGTAAAGCAATATGCAATATTTTACTAATGTACTCTAAAGAAATACTGCACTACGCACAGAGAAATTTCATAATACAATAGATTTCTCAGCAGTTCCAGAAGAAAAATCATGAATTATCGGCACCATCAGAACGACAGTGACTCTCGTTATTTAATCTGCTGCTTCTTTGTCTCGGATATGTGCGTGTGCGCACAATAGTTTAGCACAGTGTTGCTGAGACAGTAAAATGAATTATAGTTTTTGTAATTTTTCATGTACTAGAGATTAGCTACTCACATTAAGCTTAAGGGTTATATAATGTATAAGTATAAAGAAGGAATTTAAGAGAAAAAGACATATTATATTGAATGTTATCAATAATATCTAATGAGAATAAGGAGTGCTGCAGTTCTCCAGTGCCTACACATGAGTCGCTGTCTAAATTTTTTCTTATATTTTATTAGTGTGAAAGTATTTTTTCTTTCAGTATGGAATTTTCTGTCGTCATCATAAAATCGTAGCCCACTTTTGGATGACTCTCAAACCCCAGTTGCTATTTAAAAATATGTATAAAGATGGGTACAAAAACCAGTGCTGTTGCCTTTGCTTTTATCGCTCATACGTTACTTCTAAATATCGCATGATCTCATTTTTTTTATAATCGAATAGGGGGAAAATGAATCTTTGAATGAAATTTGTTTGAGAGCGTAATTTAGTGATCTGTTTATATCTTTCAAACTAATTTTCAAGCATGATTTTCTAAAAATATCTATTTCAACAATGTGCTACAATAATGCAAAGTAACTACTGACAAAATTGCCGCAACTGGCAAATTATTGCACAGAGCAAATTAAAAAAGAAAAAAAAATCTCTAATAATCATAAAGTAGGATTAATCATAAGATACTGCATTTTGACACTAAACTAAAATCTGTCATCTGAAAAACAGGTTTTCCTGTCATTTTTAATATAAAATTAATATAAAGTTAAGTTGGACTGGTTAAAAGATAGCTGCATCAGAATATGCTCGGAATTGTATATATATATATTGAGTACTGCTTCTCTGTTTTGTACATATTGTATATAAATTTATATTTCATACTCAAGATATTTAATATTAAATTTAATCAAGACTAATTTAATTTCATTTATTATTGATTTTTATATTATTATATTTTCTTATTTTTTGCAAATATTGCATTTTCCAAAAAAATTTTTATATGGCAGTTCTTAGTAAACATCTCGATCCTGGCAAGATACACATAGCATCTATGCAGTGTAGTGCCCGGTACAGAAACAATAACGGGGTTGTTCCTGGATCGTCATCCAGTGACCATTTATACTCTCCCTCTCGACCTTTACTTTTTCGTAAGTGTTTAGATACTCGGTGCAAGACATGTCCATATGCTTCTCAGACACAAATTGTCTCAGATCCTAATTATTCAAATTTTTGTAAAGCATTTAATGTTATTTATTCATAAAGTGCAACTTATGTAACATGTAATATATAGGTGAAACATCAGGTCCAATTCATAAACGTATCAATAAACATCGTTCAGACTCTAATAATAACAAAGCAAAAAATATACAATCTACAGCTGAAATTCAACATTTTCATAAACATCAATTTAAAAATACGACAATTGAAATCCTTCAAATTCTAAAAAATAAATCAGAACGGCTTTATATGGAGTCATCATACATGAAATATTACAACACAATTTATCCATATGGACTTAATAGTGAAATATTTAATCGACCTGTCAAAGTCTTCACATCCATAAATAACACTATTGATTATTCTCCAATTTATCTTACTCTTAATCATAATTTAAATTGTAAAACAACACGAAACAAACGTGGAAAGGGTTCATCATCAGTTGTAGTTTCTAAAAAATGTATCACTAAACAAATTAATGATCTTCAAAGTAAATATTTAAAGCATTATAATTGGTTATTAATTAGAAAATGCATATTTGCTATTAAAAAGAAGCAGATTGTACAACATTTAAATGTATTTCTAAGTAAATCTTTCTCTAAACATTTTTCTGATGTTTATTTTGATCTCATTATGACTAGGGTTAATATTTTAAATATTAATTTACAAAAAAGAACATAAAATTCAAAATACGAATACTCAAATGATAATAACTTTTTCAAATCCTATATTTAATAAAATTAATATCAATTCTGTAATTAACGATAAAAACTGCTATTTTCCTATTAATAATCTTCGTCTATCAAAAACCTTTAAATATCCAAATACAATTGGTAGAAAGATTTTTAACTACAATACATTTTCAAAAAATACATCTGCTGTAAGTAATTTTCCGTGTAAATGCAATGACCCCAATCTAAAAAAAATATATAAACAATGATCATGGACTTATAATCACTGGAAATCTTAATATTGTTAATGATTTTAAATTGAAAAAACTAATGGGTTTTGGTACTAAATATAGACTTCCATCTAAATTTACTGTTAAATCTATTATAAAGCAGTTTACATATGATATAGATATTTTTATATATAAAATTTCAATCAATTACAATAAACCTATTGCATATTTTAATCAATGGAGAATATTAGTCATTGAAAAATTAACTATGGCTTTAAAAAATAATATTTCTGATTTGGTTTCTGTTCGGACCTTGTGCGCATGCCGAACGAGCTCCGTAGCTTTGCGGTCATGTGACCCAGTTCAGTTGTTGCTTAGCTGCCATTGCGGCACGTTGTGTATTCGAGCGGGTCTTATCCCCAAGTATATAGTTGTTCTTTAGCTGCCATTGCGGCACGTTGTGTATTCGAGCGGGTGTTATCCCCAAGTATAGTATGTTGTTGCTGAGCTGCCATTGTGGCACATTATGCTATAGCGGGTCTTATCCCCAATTATTCTGTTGCTTATAGCGGGAGTATTCCCCAAAAGATGTTTTATGAACGTCACTTGTTCTAACAGCGGGTTATTACCCCAAAGTCACTTCATCTTTCTACATGTTTTTCAGTGTTTGTGATTGTTTGTAACATTTGTGTGCTGTGTGATAAAAATGTGAAAAAGAAAACTATTTGTCTTCAATCTTAAAGTTACACACAATATTCACATACATTTTTGTGGTCCGTCGAGCCGGAGCGAAATAGCTGCTATGGAAAAATTAAATAGAACAAAAGGTGCTCTAAAAGGTGCTATAACGAAATTAGAAAATTTCGTAAAAGATAATACAGACGAAATTAATTACTCGAGTACCGAGCTCGAAATAAAGATTCGAAAATTACCCGAGCTTCAAGCAAAAGTATCGGAAATACGGGATAAATATTATGATATCCCTGAGATTAAGGACTTACCAGAAATCGAAAACGAGTTAGATGAACTCGAAGATCGTCTCGAGAAACTTGAGGTAAGTCTCAACATATTTCTTAAAAATCTTAAAGTTTCTGAAATAAATGTGCATGCTGATAGTATTGAATCTATAAGTTCGAATAATATTAAAGTTAAGTTACCTGAAATCCCACTACCAACATTCAATGGTAAATATGAAGAGTGGTCAATCTTTAAAGTACAATTTACAAATTTAATTATCAATAATGCCCAGTTAAATGACGCTCAGAAGCTGTTTTATTTGCGAGCATCGCTAAAAAATGAAGCAAAACAACTAGAGAGTCCAGACGATTCCTTTCAGTCATTGTTTACAGCACTTACTGAAAGATTCGAAAATCAACGTTTGCTCATTGACACTCATTTATCGGCTATAATTAATTATGAAAAAATACATTACGAGTCTTCTAAAGAATTGAGATCCTTTATTGATTGTGTAAATAAAAATTTGAGGGCCTTAAAAGTATTACAATATGAACAAAACAATCTGTCTGATGCTATCCTTATCAATATTATATTGCAAAAGGTAGATAAGGAATCTCGAAAATTATTTGAATATTCGATTAAAAAATCAGAATACCCGCAATTTAATGAATTAATGTCATTTTTGGAAAACCGCAGTTCTACGTTAGAAAGCGTAAATAGATACTCTGCTTCAAAACCCTTTAACAAAAACATTCCTCTTTCGAACAAACAAAAAAATTTCATGCTAAATTCGAATGATAAATCGAATGGAAAAACTTGTATTCTGTGTAAATTGGCTTTTCATAATTTGAACAAATGTTCTCAGTTTCGAAAAATGAATGTTTCTGAACGATACGATTTTGTGAAGAAAAATAAGCTGTGTATTAATTGTTTGAATAATTCTCATTGCGTAAATTCTTGCATTTCAAAATATAATTGTAATACCTGTGGATTGCGACACAGCTCATGGCTTCATCGAGAAAAAGAAAATAAATCCAAAAATGAATTGGCTTCCCCCCAAATTTCCTCCCCTCTTGCAGGTGCGGTAAATAGAGAAACGAAGAACATTTCGGTAAATAACGAATCATTAAAGACCTTGAATAATATAAGTAAAGAAAGAAAATCAATTTTATTGAGTACATGCTTTGTTTTTATAGAAGATAATTTCGGAAATAAACGAAGGTTTAGAGTCATTTTGGATAATGCTAGCAATGTCAATATTTTAACTAAGGATTGCGCTGACATGCTGAAATTTAAAAAAAGGATAATTAATGTATCCGTTACAGGATTAAACGGTTATACTTATAATGTAAAACATAAAATTTCGAGTGTAATTACAAACGAAGATGGCTCTTTCAGGGAGAATATAGATTTCTTAATTGTTCCCAAAATCACGGATGTAATTCCATCAAAGCAATTAAATGTATCGGACATTAATTTACCGAATATTGTGGAAATGGCAGACCCCACATTTTTCAAACCGGGAAAAATTCACGCATTGGTTGGCGCTGGATTATTTTATAGAATTTTAAAGCATAATTCAGTTAAGATAAATGATAAACTTTTTCTGCAAGACACTGTTTTTGGATGGATCCCAACTGGGGCGCTAGAGGAGAACACGCAAACAAACAATATTACTATGTGCAATTTCGTTAGAGATTTCGATGAAATAAATGATAATTTAAAACAATTTTGGGAGCTTGAGTCTATAGGCATAAAACATGATAATCCGAAAATATCGGAAACTGATCAAGCACAACAAATATTCGATAAAACTGTCAAATTTGTAGGCGATCGTTATGAAGTTCAGTTACCCTGGAAAAGAGACTGGAAGGATTTAAATGATAATTTTAATGTTGCGAAACAGCGTTTGGAAGGCCTAAAAAGAAAATTTTATCGAAACCCAGAGCTTTTTCGACAATATTCTGAAATAATCACGGAATATTTAAAGCAAGGAATTATAGAGCAGGTGCAAGAAAATGAACCTGTTTTAGACAGGGCAGTTTATTATTTGCCCCATCATGCGGTCTGTAAAGAAGATAAACTTACTACAAAGGTCCGAATCGTCTTCGATGCCAGCTCTCATGATAACAATGATTTGTCCCTTAATGATTGTTTATGGCCCGGCACCAACTTAAATCCACTTCTATTTGATATTTTAATCCACTTCAGATTATACGAAATTGCCTTTTCTTCTGATATCGAGAAGGCGTTCCTTCAAATCTCACTAGCTGAAAAGGATCGGGATTCTGTTCGTTTTCTGTGGTATGATGATGGTTTAAAATCTTTCAAGGTCTTCAGATTCAAACGTGTTATTTTTGGAGTCAATGCCTCTCCATTCCTCCTATCTGCTACAATAAAGGAGCACATCAAGCGGTTTATGAACCTACACCCAAGAACTGTTCACCTACTCGATAAATATATTTATGTGGACGATTTTATATCTGGCGAAGATACGCTGCAAGAAGCTCTTGATGTTTCCCTGAATGCTAACAAAATAATGTCTGAAGCAGGAATGATTCTTCGAAAATGGATAACAAATGATGAAGCGTTACTGCAGTGCTGGCAAAAGGAAGGTTTAAATATTCAAGCAGAACATGCTGCAATAAGCCTAGGAAGCAATCTAAGCAAGGTATTAGGAATGTCCTGGAAAACAGAAGAAGATTGTCTGACATTCGAAGTCAAAGGTTTAATAGAATTCTTGTCATCGCAAAAAGGCTCAAAACGTCTACTATTGCAAGCAGTTGGTAAAATCTTCGATCCGTTAGGCATGCTGACGCCATTCACCATTAGAATAAAATGCCTGTTCCAAGAACTATGGCTAAAGAAGACAGCATGGGATGAACAGTTACCAACTAATGTGCACGAAAAATGGTTAAAGTGGCTCGAAGAACTTCCAAATTTAGCAGAATTAAAAATTCCGAGGAAAATTCTTGGTAGCTTGAATCAAGTAATAGCTGTAGACATACATGCCTTTTCTGATGCTAGTAAAATAGCGTATGGATCTGCAATTTATCTGAGAATAAAAAGAGAGAGTGGTGTGGAAGTCAATCTCGTGACTTCAAAGAGTCGTGTTGCACCGATAAAGGAGATAACTCTGCCTCGGCTAGAACTTCTCGGAGCCTTACTAAGTGCAAGACTGACCAATAAAGTAAAACCCATCCTAGATCAAAAAATCACATCGAAGGTGTACTATTGGACAGATTCCAAAATAACCTTATTCTGGATCAAAGGATCATCAAAGCGATGGAAGCAGTTTGTGGCAAACCGTGTCATAGAGATTAATGCACTTTCAGATTCGAACTCTTGGTATCACTGCTCTAGCAAGGACAATCCTGCCGATCTCTTGACCAGAGGTGCGAGTGTTAATTCTCTTGTAGAGAATCCAATGTGGTTTAGGGGACCAAAATTCCTAGCAGCTGATGACTTAGTGACTGAGCAAGAAACTATTTCTGTGCCAGAAACAGATTATTTTCCCGAGACTAAATCAAAATATAAAAATAACTGTAATGATTTCAATTCTAATATTTCTCTTTCTCTTTTCAGGAATCCTGAAGAAGTAAATTTTTTTCTCAACATAAGTGGTAAATACTATAGTATTCTTCGCATACTGGCATATGTTTATAGGTTTTTTCACAATTGCAAATGTAAGTTAGCAGACCGGCACAGAGGCAGCCTCACAACCCCAGAAATAAAAAATTCAGAAGTTTCTCTAATTAGATTAGTACAAAATGCAGAATATCAGGAAGAGATTAAGGGTTTAAAACGGGAATCAAGGGTTCCCCCTTCCAGTAAAATTAAATGTTTATCCCCCTTTTTGGATCAAGATAATATCTTAAGAGTTGGCGGTAGGTTGGAAAATTCAGATTTAAACTTTGATAAGAAGCACCAAATCATTTTGCCGAAAGGCCATAAGCTCACAAAACTCATATTTGAGCATTTTCACAGGAAGTATTTTCATATTGGTCCCCAAACTTTAATCCATTACGTACGTATGCGGTTTTGGCCCGTAAGTGGAAAAAATTTAGCGCGAAAAGTAGTGCATGATTACGTTGTCTGTTTTAAGAACAACCCAGTTACTGCTAAACAAATCATGGGTGACCTCCCATCCGAAAGAGTAACTCCAAATTTTACGTTTAACCATACAGGAGCCGATTTTTGCGGCCCTTTTGAGATTAAATATAAAAATCAAAGAAAGGGGATTTTTCATAAGGTTTATATCGCGATTTTCGTTAGCTTAGTAACAAAATATTTCTTCAGAAATTTAATGCAATCTAATGTATATACTTATTTCTCATTGTTTATGTATTTTAAAGTGCACCTAAGATTTACATGTTATTTTACATTCAACTTTTCTTAAGAACAATATAGAACTATTTTTAGAAAATAGCTTAAATTTTGTAACAAAGAATTTAATTTTATTGTATTGTATAGTCCTTATTGTTGCTACTTATTATTATTGTATTTGTATTGTAATATTATTTTATGGTATTGGTATTTTATTTAGTTCTTGTATTTATAGTGTATTTTTAATATTTTGAATGTGCTACGCACATTGCAACGCGGGGCGGCATGTTCGGACCTTGTGCGCATGCCGAACGAGCTCCGTAGCTTTGCGGTCATGTGACCCAGTTCAGTTGTTGCTTAGCTGCCATTGCGGCACGTTGTGTATTCGAGCGGGTCTTATCCCCAAGTATATAGTTGTTCTTTAGCTGCCATTGCGGCACGTTGTGTATTCGAGCGGGTGTTATCCCCAAGTATAGTATGTTGTTGCTGAGCTGCCATTGTGGCACATTATGCTATAGCGGGTCTTATCCCCAATTATTCTGTTGCTTATAGCGGGAGTATTCCCCAAAAGATGTTTTATGAACGTCACTTGTTCTAACAGCGGGTTATTACCCCAAAGTCACTTCATCTTTCTACATGTTTTTCAGTGTTTGTGATTGTTTGTAACATTTGTGTGCTGTGTGATAAAAATGTGAAAAAGAAAACTATTTGTCTTCAATCTTAAAGTTACACACAATATTCACATACAGTTTCTATTAACACAAAGCATTTTTTCCAACAAATTACTAAATTACAAAAAAACTACGTTATTACATATGTAGAGAAATCTCCTAATAATTATGCAATCATATGTAAATCTTATTATCACCAACTTCTTACAACCTGTATTTCTTCTAATAAATCTTTTCAAAAAACTAATGAAAATGTAATCGTAAATAATCGTAAAATTCAAAGTTATTATAAACTATTAAATATTCTATCTACTAACTTTAATTATCCTTATTTAGTTCTTATTCCCAAATTTCATAAAACTCCAATTAAATTTAGGACTGTAACTATTGGTTGCAATACATATAATAATAAAGCCAATAAACTTCTATTAAAAATTCTTAATCAAATATATATACTTACTACAAACAATGATAATACACATTGTATAAAAAATAGCTATCAACTTGTCAATATTTTAAAAAATCTTCATTGTGTATATAATATAACGACACATGACTTCAAAGATCTTTTTAATAATATAGACTTATTAGATTTACATAATATTATAAATGCGTTATTTAAAAAGTATTATAAAAAACTAGAATTACCATCTAATATTGATATCGCATATTTTAAATCATTAACAAACTTCATTATCTATAATAATTATATATTGCAAGATAACACATTATATTTACAGCACGTTGGTATACCACAAGGTGGTTGTACATCCAGTTTATTATCAGACTTATACTTATATCACTATGAACGTACTTTTACGAATAATAATCTACATTTATATCGTTATATTGATGACATAATTTTAATTGCCACTGATCAATCTAAAATTTCTCAATTTCCAGTTGATTATCCCACTAATTTGGAATTAACGGAAAACCTCTTATCTAACAATACTATTAACTTCTTAGATCTTAAAATTACAATAAAAGACAACAAAACAATAACAGATTTATATGATAAACGTAAAGAATTTAAATTCAAAGTTAATACATTTACAAATTTTAAATCTTGTCTTCATCATTGTGTATATCGAAATATACTACTTAATCATTTATATAGAATAAAATGTTTATGGTCTTCTCATCTAATTAACAATAATATTAAAAAACTAATTTATGATGCATTAAATCATGGTTTTCCAAAAAAATTCATATATTCATTAATGTATAATTAGTACTTACATGATCTTTAAAAAACAAAAAAACAAATTAACACATGCGTAAACAAAATTACAAAAAAATGTATAAAATAAAAAAAAATATTTATAAAAAATTAAAAACTAAAATGATAATAAAAAATTTCTATAGGATGGTTGGGTGGGTAGATGTTAGAGTAGATGTTAGGGGGGTGGTGTTGTCTGGATAATACGCAATGGTTAATTAAAAAAAAAAGATGGGGCTTTAGTATTATTACTACATTTCTAATACGTATTTTATATGGATGTTGATTTGATGTTTTATATGTAATTGGTGACTTTTCTTTTTATTTCAATTCATATTAAATTTAACTTATTTAATCAAATTCAATATTAACTTGTTTTTAAAATTTATTCTACTCAGGACAATATCATTAATTAATAATAGTATACCATCTTTTTAGTGATTATTATACATATAAATTTATTTGATATAACTAATGTTATACTGTATGTATTAAAATTGAGTAAATAGTTTTTATTATTATTCCTCTCTACTTTTTAATATTGTTTTATTTTCAATTTTGTATTCCATGATTAATTATCGGTTTAATTTGTTTGATTGTCACAATCATATTTTTTTTAGCTTTTTTATGGCTTATTATGAAGATAATTCGCACACTATATTTGTGATCTTTAGGATATTGGGAATTTTAGAATCTGACAATCTTCTATAAACATCCATTATTTATTTATTTATTTATTTATTTTCTTTCCTGTTCATTTTTTATATGTAATGGTAATTATTCAGGTTTTTCCATTTTATGCCATTTGATAATGTTCTGTTTTTATCTTGAGACTATTCTTTTGATTCTATTTGTTGTTCGGGTACAGGAGAAAAAAATTTTCAGCTTTTAGCTTTTTTCTCCCAGAAAACAACCGATTTTGCTTATATCATTGAATTCTGTACTCTTGAAAACGTAATTCAATATATAAATTTTTCAATTTTTTCGGAATCCATATTCTTCTTTTTTTATTCTTCCTTATTAATTCTTGTAATTAAGTATAAGGTACTTTATTTTATACATACAGTTCTATATTATAGGTTTGTGGCATCCATTTTTATTGTCAATTCATTCACAATAATGCGGCTTTTGATGATGGTCGGTAATGTTTATTTAATGGTTATATATATATATATATATATTGTGTACGTCACTTCATAAGAAAGAAAGGAACCTCGGGAAAAAAAAAACCAGCCATCCCAATTGTGGAAAGGGAACGGAGAAACCATACAAAGGAAATATCAATTGAAAACTTTAAAAAATCTGCTTTGTCTGCAGAATTTAATATTATTATTTTAAACTTTTATCTGCTTTCAGGATAGTTATATTAGTTATTTTGTTTATTTTTAACTGTAAGACATTTTACAGTACACTGATTTAAGTTTCGGTAAAATAAAAATTCTACTGAAAAAGAACCATCACATTACGACCTCCTCTTTCTCTTTCACTAACTGAAGCTTTTAAATTACATAGACAGGCTGCAGCAAAACAAGTTCTACAGGCAAGGAACCACGACATTATCAAAATAGTATTTTTACTGAAAGATGTTATTCCTTGCACCTGCTCCAGCTGCAGCAAAACAAGTTCTACAGGCAAGGAATCACAGCATTACCGAAAGCGTCTTTTAACTGAACGATGGTTCCCTTCCCCTTGCATAAGCTCCAGCTGCAGCAAAACAAGTTCTACAGGCGGGATGCATTCCACTTGCTGTCCTATGAATGTTTTTTAATTGTCATTTTCCATTCTGCTTTTAGTTCTCTCATGTTTTATTGACTTTCTAATTGAGATGTTCAGAACCAAAGTGAATAAAGTCTTCTCTTTCTTCTTCTTCTTTTTTTTTTTTTTTTTTACAAATTTGCAGATTTTTTTAGCTAAGGTATAAAGTGTAAGACTTGGATATTGTGTCCACAAAATTCGACATTTTCCTCTTTAGGTGGTCCCTAATCATGACACTGGCTGTTAACATACTGCGATTGGTGTTTAAAAAAAATCCTCAGCCCGATCGTATAAATAACAGGGTTACAACAAACTTGACCTATGTTTTAATTTCAAATGAAAATCAAATTTCAAATTACTTGCTTAAAAGGCGCAAAGGCCAACCTAGTGAAAAATATTCCATGCCAGGAATCGAACCCGGGCCATCAGTATAGCGCACTGACGTTCTTCCGACTAAACCACATGGAACGACCCCAGCCTAGAACTTCTCACTATTACAGGTTAGCAAGGCTACAAACGACTGGGTGTCGTTCCATGTGGTTTAGTCGGTAGGACGTCAGTGCGCTATACTGATGGCCGGGTTCGATTCCCGGCATGGAATCTTTTTCACTAGGCTGGCCTTTGAACCTTTTAAGCAAGTAATTTGAAATTTGATTTTCGTTTAAAATATTGTATGTAAGGCGAATATTTCTCTCTGGAAAATTTTCCAAGTATTAATATATGTTTTAATGTCACATTCGCTATGAAAATTCATAACGTTTTAGATTCATCTGTTCCTTTTTAACACTTTTCAACATAATTGAAAAGTGTTTATGCATTCGGTTTGTCTGGCCGTGTTCTAACTCGCGTAAATATACTTGGATTGCCGGTGCATTAAAACATACTTTCCGTAGAATATGGATTCTAAAGGATTTATTATTCATCTACAGGATCACACAAAAGAATTCGGCTACATAATGGTCTATGAGGAAAAATTGTTTGCAGCGTATTTTAAGGATGTTACATCATTTCAAATATAATTTATATACATTACTGAGGTTTACTGCAAGATACTTTCTATAGAATATGATGTGAATTTCATTTATCGTTCATTTACAGGGAGACACAAAGATTTCGAGTATAGGATTGTATCCAAAGAACTGTCTATTAGCGATAAGTGCTGGAAGTGCGTTTTCTGTTATACTATGCCTTTTTAAATTTAATTAAATTTTTGGATACTACATGGTGTGTATAAATGCTATAGACCATATACAGGGCTACACAAAAGCTATCGTAATCATTACTGAGTATGAGTGTGAATTGCTTAAATATGGTATTTAATTGAGTTATACATGTTAAAGCTGAACTATATTTAGCTGACAGATGTTTGTAGAATATAAATAAAATCATATACAGGACCACACAAAGAACTGGATACATGGTTGCTTATGGACGATAATTTCTGATTAAAAATTTGATAAACCAATAAATACACAGATACACTCCCGCTCGTCTTTGGTTATCACTCTAGAACCCACCCTTCGGAAACCTCAATGCAAACAGACTAAAAGGCCTAACAAAGAGACAGATACATTTACGCTCGTTCTTGGTCATCACTCTAGATATTGTACCCCTTTAACCCTGCATTGGCAAAGAGCTTTTATTCGTGAAATGCTGAAATGATTGAATCACACCAGAATTTAAAAACAAATTTATTTCAAAATGGGTAAAACCTTCTTTTCACGTATTTAATAAAATTAAACTTTTTAGTCCTGAATTTTGGTGTCAATGTGGCATTTTGCAGTTAAAATTAGGTGGGATATATTTTATCCCACCCCCTTCAAGGGGAAGGAGTTCACTCAAATTAAGGCTTATAAACATGAAATAAAAAGTTTTGATATAATAATGTCATTAATAAAAATAAATCACTCGTAGGTAAAAATTTGCCAAGTTCTAGATTTATTATTAATAAGCTATCAATAGTTTTTATTTCTAAACAATTTAAAAAATGCTATTATACTTCAGTAGGTAAGTTTGAGTGAATTTTGTTTGAACTTGGCACCCACTTAGATATCACTTCTTTTCTTGCCATTGTCTTTACAGAACTTGGCTCCCTTTTTTCACAGTTATGTTTTTGTTAGATATCATTACTTTTTGTAAAGTTGCATATACAGGGTGTTTCACAAGGGACCCCTAACTTTAAAAATCAATAACCCGGAAACGGCAATAGATAGAAACATGAAACCAGTGGTATGTTTAATAAAAAAATCGTAAGAACCTTATATATAAATCTCAAAATTTAGTTCAAAATAGCCCTGAAAGATGGCGCTGAGAGCTTTAAGCATTCTTGGGCGCATTCAAGATGAACGCACGCCGCGCGCGCGAGCTCAGGAGACGCCACCATGGAGTGGGTCTTTATCGTAGATGGAATAGTTCAGTACGTTCAGGAAAGGATCTTGGATTTGATTAATTGCAGTGCTAATTATAAAGATAATCTGTTACAAATGAAAGGTGAGCTAGATAGCTGAATGGACAGAGCATTGATCTCGAGACTAGGGGTTATGGGTTCGAATCCTCCGCGCCCCGAATTGTGTTTATGATTTTTCAATTTATTGGTTGCTTTATATTTTTCATAATAAATAAGATATTTTTGATAAGATAAATTTTTATGTTAATAATACAGAAGAACATGTGAATTTTTATCGAGACTAGGATGCAGATCATATTTTACGGTGTTAAAATCAACATGGAAAATATTATAAAAATAAAATGTAATAGATGTACATTATTTTTATTAAAAATATCTGAACACATATTTTCTAGAAGAGATAAAATGTATGGGGTTTGTCGTCTAGTTTTGTAGTGAATAAAGTATGATTAGAATGTTTATAAATTTCCTACTGAAAGTATAAGTAAGTATTTTGCTTATACTAACGTGATTTTGAGTGCCATTTGTTTCTCATATTTTATGATGTATTTTGGTCGGACCCACATTTCCGACTAAGGCATCGGCCACTTTGCCTGTCTCTTGAAATTTTTTGAAAAGCTCACGAATTGTTTTCCATCTGGGCCTTTTGCGACTTGAAATCGCGTTGGAAAACTTCTCCTTGTGGCAGTAGGACTCTGATTTAATCGATGGTACTCCAACACATTAAACACACGTTCCTCCAATGTATACATAATTTTCGGAATTATTTTCACTATACGCTAATAGAGGTCAGATTTCAATGGCGAAATCGTCGATGGCTAGTCGTTCTATGCTTCTGAACCCTCTTTAGCAGGGGTCTGTTCAGAAGTGCAGATCACGCCGCTCGCGCGCTGAGAAGTTTTTGTCATGGAGTAGGTCTTATCAAAGAAAGGAATTTTAAAATCATTCAATTATTTCATTATTTTTATGGTTCAAAACAGGTAAAACCAACGACTATATTTCTTTATCCTTCCAAAACATGGTTTTCGTAACAGGAATAGATGCCTATGTTCACTTGGATAAAATTCAAAATACTCGGGAAACGCATCACGTGACCTATTTATCTACTTCGGTTTGATCAGCGTTCAATCAACCGCACAAATACTTTGCGCGCGCAACTCAGAAAAATTATGTGGCCCATTTGATCACGTGATTGTGCATTTTGTGCTTATGTTTTATTGGTTATGCTTTGTTTTGTAGGTTGATTGATACAATTTAACAATTCAATTGGAGATCTAAAGATTTTAACTTTTTAACTATTTTCTTTTTATTTATTTAAAAATAATTTATCAGTTTCTTTATATTTTTCGTGATAGATAGAATGCTGTTAATAAACCAAGATTGTGATATCAACATATTACGAGACTAAGTGCCCCGCCCGGTGTTGCCCGGGCCAGTAATAATATTTTTAACCCGACAGTAGTCTCGTCTTTTTTCAGAACGTTATTTGTCGCGCACGGTCTTTTTGCCGCCGGGTCCCCGCTTACAAAAATGCAAAATAAGAAGCGTTCTTCGATTAATATTCGAATATTACATTTCAATGAAGTTATAAATTTTCAGTTTATTTAAATTGTACATTTTATTCATGAAATTTGGAATAATGAAAATAGGAAAAATAATTTGACATTATGGATCGTTGCGTAGACATTTCCACAAAATTTAACTTTTCTTGTAAAAATGTACTTGAACAACAAAAAAAAAAAAAAAAAAAAAACAGAGATTTCTTGATACTTCACTGTGGTGGTTCAGAAATACTTAAAGTCAGCTACATGGTAGTTCTCTATTCTATTTGTAAGTTGATACGTGTTAGGAGAAGGTAATTCATATGGGCGGCAAAAAGACCGACCCACGACTACTGCCGTGTTAAAGAAACCTGAAATTTGTAGCACAATTTTGAATTTTTATTTAAAATTTTTAGGTGAAAAAGTAATTACAAATACATCATAAACTGTAGTACTGAAAAAGGAATAATAAAATTGCAAGAAAATAATACTATGTAGAACTTTAAGAAGGTACTATCCAGCAAATTGATTTTCTAATAGAGTAAAGCCTGTTTATAACGGAATCGTGCAATAAAACTGAAAAATAAAAAACAGGTTTTAGCTCCCCCCCCCCGCCAAAAAAAAAAAATGCAATTATGCTTTGATCAATTTAAAGAGACTGCATAAAACGGAATTTATCACTGGTCGTTGCGTTTCTGTCTAAGCAGGTTTTATTTTATCTTGCTTCTAGTGGGGGCCCTGTATTGGAATTATTACCGGAACGGACAGACGCTTTGCACGGCCAAGTTTGTATCCTTTTATATCTTTAGAAAAAAAAAAAATTTGGCAGCTATCTAGCGAGAGTTTTTATAAGTGAAATTAATGTTTTTATTTGTATCTCTCTATTCTAAAAAAAAGTAACTACCGCTGTCACCGCCGCCGCCACCGCCGCCGCCGCCGCCGCCGCCGCCGCCGCCGCCGCCGCCGGTTTTCATTTTTTTGTAACCGGAGGTCTTTCTTCGTTAATATTAACAAAAATAATGCATACAAAAATATGAAAATCGGTGGTTTTATACAGAAATGTTTGATAAACACGCTGATGCAGACAATTTTCAAATCGAAGAATTATTTTAAGAGTTATTTAATGCTAAAGTTGGACAAAATCGTTCCACTAAAAAAGTTTTATAGCAGCAAAAACTATACATGACAGTGTAATCATTTTTAGATCATTTTATGCGTTAGAATTTGCCGGAGTGCAGATTGCATTACTTTTTTTATTTTGACTCATTTTTTTAGGTTTTATTTCTATTTTAAATTCAAATTTTCAGCATTTCTAGAGATATTTTTTACAGATTTCAGAAAATTGTACTAATTTAAACTGTTGCCAACTGTATAAAAAGCGCAAGCAATAATGTTTGCTTCAAATTAAAAATTTATTTACACGTGACTATTATAAACAGGAAAAAAACTTTCAAATTAGAATTAAATAATTACGTATAAAAAGCAGGAACTTATTAAAAATTACGTCATAAAAAGTATGCACGTGAATTTTAAAAGAGAAAGGATATTGTAAAATAATAAATTCATTAACATGCGTTAGAAGTCTTAGGAGAAATTACGTCATATTTACGTCACATTATAGTTATTACATAAAATGAACACAAAATAATATTGCAAAAAAGTTTAAATTTAGAAATTGCGCTAGACATTTATTTGATATTTTGAGAATTAATTTAAAATGTCTCATTTAAAAGAACTTTCTTTTCGCTTTGTTAAAAAATACCAGGAGACAAAGACTCTCTTTACTTAATTCCTTTTAAATTAGCTTATTTTGAAATGTTGTTACACGTGTATACGTCATCAAGTTATTTTTATTTCGACGTTTTATTTGTGTTTTTATTAATGTTGTACGAATTTATTTGTTCTTTCGTTATTTAAAATAAAAATTATATCAATTTGTATAATTTGGCGATTTATATAATTTGGCGAAATGGGTCGACAGGATAATCAAGTAGTACCGCAGCGGATTTGGCGTTAAAATTCCCCAATCAAAGAGAAATGGATAGAAATTCGTTTATAGGGAGATCGCCACTATTTTTTAAATTATAATTCAATCTTTCGAAAAATTTTTAAAGCCGATAAAATTAGCGTGCATTTAGAGTCTGCGGTGTCTGGACGGGGGTTGGCGAGCGTAGCTCGTAGGGGGCCGAGCCCCCTAGTAGATATAAAAAAAAAAACCTCTTAAAATTGAAAGAAAAAAAAAATTAATCGATTGGACAATGTAAAATGTAGTTATTATTATTATTATTATTATTCGATTAATTTGTGTATAATTTTTTTCACAAACAATTCAATTGATTTAAAATTAAGAATAATTAGAAACCCTTAAAATTGTGAAAAAAAAAATACAAAATTTCTTTTAATTAAAGACGTTGAACAATGATATTTATTAAATGTAGTAATTTGTTTTTCATAATTCGATTCACTTATGTGTAATTTTTATTTTGCTTTCTTTTAATAATTCAATTGTTTTAACATTAACAATATTTGCTGTATGTATTTATTTACTTATTGCCATATTGATTTACAAAGGCGAAACTTTTTTTTTTTTTTTTACTTTAGATCCGTTAAAAGAAGAATGAAATTCTTAAAATAGCAAAAATGAAATAATTAAAATTTCAACTTAGCCCTATCGAGTTTCGAACCACGGTACGTGCGTACAGTAAACTAAGGCGCTAAGCGACTACGACACAATGGACTTTACACATATGACGTCAGCTGCGGGTAAACAGCAGAAAAGCAGCATTAGGCGTGAAGAACATTTTAACACTGCTCCCCCTTCGTCCAATAAACAGTCTTGTTCGGAGTGTTTTTCCCTGCAGAGGCGTGGCTGTTGGCATTCGCGGGTAATGTCCATCGACAAAAAATATTTAGTCAATTAAGGTTCCCTATCGGAGCGGAAATGATTTCTTCATTTCCTTTTTTTTTTTTTTTTTTTTTTTTTTTTTTAGCGTCGATTTAATTAATAAAAAAATAGATGATTATTGTCCAAATTCTCTAACATTTTAATGGATCGTAATTATAACTAAAACCAAGCCCTTTTTAAAATTTCATAAAAAATATGCATATTTTAGAGGGTAAACGTTTAATCGAAATTGAGAGAATTCGCACTGAAATGTATATCCTCTTTTTGAGGCATAAAGTGACCTGCCTTTGACGGTGTATTTGAAAGGGTTAAAATTCATGTTTTAAAAAACCGATTGCATCATCGATTTGAAGAAGATTTCAGCTTTATAAGCATGTTTTTGGTTTTTCAGTACCTTTAAAATTGCATCTTAAGGAGATGTTGCAATAAGGGGGAAAAACGTTTTTCGGAAAAACGATCCTTTTTTAACTTTCTTTTTCAAGGGGTTAATTGCGATATATTTTTTAATTGATTGCAGGATTTGAGACGTAAGAGGACAATCTTTCAAAACATGCCTTCTATTTTTTACTTTACTAAGCGGTTTGGACGATGCAGTTAATAAATAATGACAAAATACCCCCGAAATATTTTTTTCCATTCTTCATTTGCGTATCAGCGCATGCGTCAGAGATTTTCCCGTCCGAGATGGATTTTTAATGAAAGTGAGTGACAGTTGATAATTAATAACTCAACTGTTAATTAGAATTTTGAAGTTCTGAGAACCAGGTATATCAGGAGAGACTTTGGGCTATTCTCACAAAATTTTCAAACCTCGTAGGTGCCGTAGATTTTGCTAGCCATCGCACACAGACAGAGCGATTTGTTCTTTTATTAGTATAGATTTATTTGTAATCTACTATACTGGGGGGATTTCAATGGAATTTGAACTGTTAGTTAGATAATTTTTCAGAGAAGGTTTTAGTATATATATTTCCTATTTTATGATTGCATATTTTAACACCGTGTGGATAACAGACCAAAATACATCATAAAACGTGAGAAACAAATGGCACTCAAAATCACGTTAGTACAAGAAAAATACTTACTTATACTTTCAGTAGAAAATTTATAAACATTCTAATCATACTTTATTCACTACAAAACTAGTCGACAAACCCCATATATTTTATCTCTTCTAGAAAATATGCGTTCAGATATTTTTAGTTAAAATAATGTACATCTATTACATTTTATTTTTATAATATTTTCCATGTTGATTTTAACACCGTAAAATATGATCTGCATTCTAATCTCGATAAAAATTCACATGTGCTTCTGTATTATTAACATAAAAATTTATCTTTATTAAAAATATCTCATTTATTATGAAACATATAAAGCAACCAATAAAATGAAAAAATCATAAACACAATTTGGGGCGAAAAGGATTCGAATCCATAACACCTAGTCTCGAGTTCAATCCATTCAGCTATCTAGCTCACCTTTCATTTGCAACAGATTATCTTTATAATTAGCACTATAATTAATCAAATCCAAGATTACAGCGTCTAGAATATATAGTGTGGAAATCGGCTATCCCAGTAATGCTTAAAAAGTGCTAAAATATTTATTGAATCCCTTAAATGCCAAACGATGCTGAAATCCAATGTGCCAATCACAGCGACATCTGCAGGATATTTTCTAAAACTCCAAGAAGATTTTGTCTAGACGCTGTAATAATACGATGTTTACTTTGAAATTTGAAAATGTATCGCAGATGTCGATGCGATCTGCTCCCTGGATTTCAGCATCATTGCACATTTAAGGGATACAACATTTTAGCGCTGTTTGGATAGCAGATTTCCACACTATGTATTCTAGACGCTGTGTCCAAGATCCTTTCCTGAACATTTATTCCATCTACGATAAAAGACCCACTCCATGCTCCTGTTTCCTGAGCTCGCGCACGCGGCGCCCGTTCATCTTGAACACGCCCAAGGATTCTTAACGCTCTCAGCGCCATCTATTGGGGCTATTTTGAACCAAATTTTGAGATTTATGTATAAGATTCTTTTATTAAACATACCACTGGTTTCATGTTTCTATGTATCACCGTTTTCGAGTTATTGAATTTTAAAGTTAGGGGTCCTTTGTGAAATACCCTGTATTTAGACACTTTACTTAATGCTTTTTAATGTGTTTACATGTGACTATTTTATTCACCAAGTAACATTCAATTTTAATTTAAATTTCCTACAACAAAGTATTTGGATGTCAATTTGTGGCAGAAATATATATTTTAATACTGCTATATTGAATGTATGTTTTGAAATGAAATGTATTGATTCGAAATTTTTATTGTTTCTGAAACAACAATTTCTATCAAATTCCTATATTAAAATTTCCTATTAAATATTTCAATTAAATTTCCTATAGCTGGGCCTGATTTTTTCTACTGAAAGTGAAAAATAAAGTTATGTGCTTATGCCACACTATGTTTCATTCATCCATGGGCGCCGTAAAAGAGGCAGTGCAGAGGAAGGACATTGCCCCTCCCAGGATTTTCAAATTTAATTGACTAAATATTCTTTTTCTCTGATGATTTTGAAAATAGAAATGAACTTTATTCTTCTCAAGTGATTTAAAATAATTAAAACACTGAAAAAAAAAAAAAAAGGAAATAAAATTTTTTCTTGTAGCCGAAATTTTTTACTACAATTAACTGGATATTTCGTTTGCAAACAGGGTTTTTCTCAAGTTTCTACCGTACTATCGCATTTGAGAGTTTTAATTTTGAAAAATAAGACCACAACTGTTCATTGAAAATTTGATAAGGTTCAGAGAAAAAACTTGACATTAAGTGTTTTCGGTATTTCATAATAGGTAAATATTAAAGGAAGAAAGTAGTTACTCAATGTTAATCGGTTTCAGATCGTTTCAAATGAGTCAGGCTTTATTCATTAAAGGAATATTCCAAGATAAAATAATTTTTAGAGTTGGTTTTCATTAATTCGAGCAAATTTGCTTATTTTCAACGTTCCCTGTCCGCTTAAAATATCCCAGTACGTTTAAATAACAAATGTAACGTATTATTTTTATTGTTTCATATGAAAGACTGTGCATTTAGTTATCCAAAACTGTTTTTGTTTTCTTTGTACGATCATTGGAAGTGCAGTTATGACTGTTTTATTTTATTTCAGTTCTCAAACAAGAAGTTTTTATTTAAAAAATGGATAGGTAAGTTTAGGTAACCTGAAGACAAATAATGTCTTTCAATATTGAAATTAAGGAAGGTACAACGTATAAATCGAGAAATTTTTGAGGAGGTTGAATATTTCTAATAAATTTTACGAAATAAAACTTTAAATGCTCTTTCTGAAAACATGATTTTTGTGAACAATCAGTTAAGGAAACAATCAGATGCTGCATGTTTTGCTCGAATTCAGCATTTGGTGCTTCTTTTGGCAAATTAAAATTTCGCCTAATAGACGTAATGTTAATGTAAAAATGGACACCACCAGATAGGTAATTCATCGATTTTCACATTTTTTTAAATTTTTATTCCTTAGTTTTATAGTGTAAACGAACTTCGCACCATATTTGAAGTCTGTAGCTGCAGTAGATATATGAGATCTTTTTGATGAGTGAGTGTGAGTCAGTCAGTCAGTGATAAAATTATCGATTATCAGACATTTTCAAATGTCATTATCTCGGAAACTAATTATGCGTTATTTATAAAATTTTGGATTCTAGGTAATTAGGGTGGCCTCACTACCCATTTCGAATAACAAGTACGTAGGTCACATGGATTTTCAGTAGTAGAGCATCGAAATTTGGCGAAAACCGCTCGAAATAGTTCGTATAATATAACGCACGGCTATGTCAGGCGAACTTGTCTGACGCACTGCCGTGTCTAGATATAAAATATCCTCACAGCCAACGAAAGAGACAGGACATACATCCACCCCTTTTCATTATCACTTTATAAAAAAAGACTGGTTTCAACCAATTGCCGAACCATCATGTGATCATGGTAGACTGAAAAGCGGCCGAGATCGTTGTGGTACCGAGACCTGTCTCTTTCGTTAGCTAAATAAAAAAAAAAATAATAATAAAATAATTGTAATTTAATAGATTACAACGACCTTTTGGAATTTATTTCTTCCACCAAATTCCGTCGCATCCTCTTCAACAACAGATCGCAAAGATCAAACTTCAGACGACCAAAACCTTCATCGATAAACTCTCCAAGTCCCGTTTCGAAAAGAAAAACAGTTTACAAATCGAAAGAAGTTCCACCGAATCCTCCACAGATTGTGACAAATTACCTACGTTGAGCTCAATTTTTCCTGGTTAGAATCGACCGATCGTAAAACGTCGTGGCTAGTGGATTGGAGCCCCTCGAGACATGACCTTTTACTATCAATCAATTAAATAATCGATTAAATTAGATTGTTTCCTTTTTATCGTTCGTCTTTTATTCTGTAATCGATTTGCATGGGCTACATAATAAGTTGAAGACCTCGATTTTCATGGGCTACATAATCAGGTGAAGACCTCGATTTTCATGGCCTACATAATCAGTTGAAAACCTCGATTTTCATGGCCTAGAAAATGAGTTGAAGACCTCGATTTTTGCTTTGCAAGACGATTTTCATTTCGGCGCCGCTCTTTAGCTTTGGCTTTTTCCATATCTGATAATTTGCGTCTACCCATTTTGTAACTTTTTCAATTTTTAACGATTTTATGCCTTTCGATTACCTATTCAAACAATTTTTAACGATTTTATGCCTTTCTATTACCTATTCAAATAAAAATTCTTCTAAAAGTAAAGAACATCGTTGAATCTCGTTAAAAAAAAAAATAAAATGCTAGCATCATTTGGCCCCATCCTCGACAAAAAACAACAACCATTTACAAATAAATAAATAAATAAAAAAAAAAAAAAAAAAAAAAAAAAAACTGAATGACACGTTATGATTTAAATTAGAAAATTGCATCTCCCCAAAACCGAAGGTAGTTCAATATGATTGGCTAGCTATATATTATCCTTCTATATATAAACAAAAGTTTTGATTTGGAAACGGACCAATGAAAATCTGCGTAGATATTCCTGGTAGATCCACATCCAATTTGAATGCTTAAGCATGGCCTTTCATCGTTAATATTAAAAAAAACTGTTGCATACAAAAATATGAAAATCGGTGGTATTATAGAGAAATGTTTGATAAACACGCTGATGCAGACAGTTTTTAAATCGAAGAATTATTTTAAGAGATATTTAATACTAAAGTTGGGCAAAATCGTTCCATTAAAAAAGTTTTATTGGAGCAAAATCTATACATGAGAATTTAATCATTTTTAGATCATTTTATACGATACAAGTTCCCGGTGTGCAGATTGTATTTACTTTTCTTATTTGACTCATTTTTTGAGGTTTTATTTCAATTTTAAATTCAAATTTTTAGCATTTCGAGTGATATTTTTTACAAATTTTAGAAAATGTTATTAATTTAAACTGTTGCCAGTTGTATAAACAGCGCAAACAATGTTTACTTCAAATAAAAAATTTATTCTACACGTGACTATTATAAACAGAAAATATAAAAAGCAGGAACTCATTAAAAATTACGTCATAAAAACTATAATTACACGTGAATTTTAAAAGAGACAGAATATTGTAAAATAATAAATTCATAAACATGCGTTAGAAGTCTTAAATAGGAGAATTTACGTCACATTTACGTCACATTACGCTTATTACATAAAATGAACAAAAAATAATATTGCAAAACAGTTTAAATTTAAAAATTGCTCGAGACATTTATTTGATATTTTAAGATGATCATATAATATTTCATTTCTAACAAAAGTATTTTTACGTGAATATTAAAAAGAAAAAGAAAAGTTTGGTGAAAATTGCGTCAGATTATAATTCTCAGATTCAAATTATAATTCAATCTTCCGAAATCTTTTTCAAGCCGATCAAATTATCATGCTGTTAGAGTCTGCGGTGTCTGAACGGGGTTGACGAGCGTAGCTCGTAGGGGACAGATCCCCTTAGTAATTTTACAATATCCTTTCTCTTTTAAAACTCACGTGTAAGTATAGTTTTTATGAAGTATTTTCAAAAAGTTCCTGCTTTTCATACGTAGTTATTTAATCCTAATTTGAAAGTTTTTTTTCTGTTAATAATAGTCACGTGTAAAATAAATTTTTAATTTGAAGCAAACTTTATTATTTGCGTTGTTTATACTAATAAAAACTACACTTACACGTGAATTTTAAAAGAGAAAGGATATTGTAAAATGATAAATTCATTAACATGTGTTAGAAGTCTTAAATAAGAGAAATTACGTCACATTTACGTCACATTACACTTATTACGTAAAATGAACAAAAACTAATATCGCAAAACAGTTTAAATTTAAAATTGCGCGAGACATTTATTTGATATTTCGAGAGGATCTTTCCAACTATTTTTGTTGGGACAGCGCAAATAATATTTCATTTCTAACGAAAATATTTTCACGTGAATATTAAAAAGAGAAAGAAAAGTTTGGTGAAAATTACGTCAGAAAGAACTTTCTTTTCGCTTTGTTAAAAAATACCGGGAGACAAAGACTTTGTTTACTTAATTCATTTTATATTAGCTTATTTAGAAATGTTAAACTGATTTTATTTAATCAAAGACGAAAACAGCCATTGTATCTTTTAACACAGCTGATTTTTCCTTAAAATTCCCCAATATAAGAAAAATGAATAGAAACCCGTTTATAGGGAGATCGCCACTGTTTTTTAAATTATAATGCAATCTTTCAAACTCTTTTTAAAACCGATCAAATTAGCGTGCTTTAAGAAAATGCTGTGTTTGAACGGGGGTTGGCGAGCGTCGCTCGTAGGGGGCCGAGCCCCCTAGTAGTTTAAATTAAATTAATCAGATCATGGTATCTTCAAATTTTGGGTAGTTTGAATTAGTTTAATTTTATATGTTCGTTAAATAATTGGTTTATGTAATTGTTTAGAAATTTAATTGCTGTGCGTAATTAATTTTGTTGCATTATTATTGGGTATTGTAATGCCCGGTACAGTCTATGAGAGGTATCAATTTGAAAATATAAATTTGCTGCAATGAAGATTTGGAATCACATTTTCTTAATTGTAGGTGGAGCCAAAGTACAAGCAATGTTACAGATCTTAAGTGTAAGACCAAACTCCTTTAATGCTGGGTAGAGCAAGCCTAGAGGTTGTGGCCAAATATACTGATAAGGTGTGTGGGAGGTAGTCACTTTTGGCCATTTCTAAAGCAATTTTATTATTCTATGGTTGCAGATTTTCAAAAAAAAAAAAATTTAATAACAACAACAACAAAAAAATGTAATTTAACAAATTACAACGACCATTTGGAAAATGATTTTTTCAAAGACTAAAATTTAAGACATAAAAAATCGCACGGAGTTGATCATACATTACGTACGCCATGAATTAAACATTAATAGTGTTATTACACGTAAAAATTCCAAGCGACAAAAATCGCCTGCGACTTGTACGTATTATCCACCTGAAACTTATGTATTATCCAAGCATTTCATTGGCTGTTCGGGAAAAGGCTTTTCCATCTTCAGATTTCCAAGAAATCTGTCGACCCATTTTAAATGAAATTTCATTCTTAAACTTCTGAACATCCCACAATATTACTTTTTATATCGTCGTATAGAGAAAAAAAGTAGTTTTAAATGCAATTTGTTTGAAAGCTGTATCTCAATTTGTTTCTGAGTTATTAATTTTTTTTGTAGTTTTTATTACTTTTTTGTCATAGTGGCAACACTCTGTTGTCCATCTCTGTTGAAAGTAAAGGTAAATACAGATTACTGTATAGACCAATCAGGAAACGAATAAAATGCGGATTAAACCAATAAAAACAATCAGATATGCTTTTGATTTCCTACCCTGACGAGAACAATAACCATTTTTCCAAATGGTTTAAAAAAAAGCAATTCAACAAATTACAACGACCATTTGGAAAATGATTTTTTCAAAGACTAAAATTTAAGACATAAAAAATCGCACGGAGTTGATCATACATTACGTACGCCATGAATTAAACATTAATAGTGTTATTACACGTAAAAATTCCAAGCGACAAAAATCGCCTGCGACTTGTACGTATTATCCACCTGAAACTTATGTATTATCCAAGCATTTCATTGGCTGTTCGGGAAAAGGCTTTTCCATCTTCAGATTTCCAAGAAATCTGTCGACCCATTTTAAATGAAATTTCATTCTTAAACTTCTAAACATCCCACAATATTACTTTTTACACCGTCGTATAGGGGAAAAAATTTACTTTTAAATGCAATTTGTTTGAAAGCTGTATCTCAATTTGTTTCTGAGTTAATTTTTTTTGTAGTTTTTATTACTTTTTTGTCATAGTGGCAACACTCTGTTGTCCATCTCTGTTGAAAGTAAAGGTAAATACAGATTACTGTATAGACTAATCAGAAAACGAATAAAATGATGATTAAACCAATAAAAACCTTCAGATATGCTTTTGATTTCCAATCCTGACGAGGACAATAACCATTTTTCCAAATGGTTAAAAAAAAATAATAATAAATGCAATTTAAGAAATTACAACGACCATTTGGAAAATGATTTTTTCAAAGACTAAAATTTAAGACAAAAAATCGCACGTTGTTGATCATACATTACGTACGCCATGAATTAAACATTAATAGAGTTATTACACGTAAAAATTGCAAGCGACAAAAATCGCCTGCGACTTGTCAAATTTCCTGAAACTTACGTATTATCCACCTGAAACTTACGTATTATCCAAGCATTTCATTTGCTGTTCGGGAAAGGCTTTTCCATCGTCAGATTTCCAAGAAATCTGACGACCAATTTTAAAGGAAATTTTTTTCTGAAACTTCTAAATACAGTCGGACCTCTATTTAACGAAGTCGCTAAATCCCGAAAAAAGTTCGTTATGTGGAAAATTCGTTAAATAGAGATGAACCTTTTTAAATACTTTAAGCTATACAAAACAGATTTTTAATTCATAAACACTAAAAATTATTAAAAAAATTAACTAATCACACTTTTTATAAATCATATTTATTTTTATTATTGTTATTCATTTTACACATCAAAAGGAAATCTGTAAGGACAACAAGAATTTTAAAAAATATTATCCGGAAATACACTGTATTTTCAGATTTAAGAAAACATTTACATTGAAATAAATGAATTTTAATGACATTATCGTATTTATTATAACAAGTAATTTTAAGCATTCTATTACTACATGCGTCCTTAAATTTAATTATAGAAATTTATTTACTACAGAACAGCCCTTTTAAGTGTGCAAGGGGGTTATTAAAAGTGTGCACTTTCTGAATGAAATGCAAAGAATGACAGGGATTTTACTGCTCTAGTTGAGTTAGGCATCCGGTAAAACCAATTCAAGGTCATTGATCATTATAAAATGTGTAAAAGAAAGAATAAGTTTGAAGTGTCCTGAAATATTTTGAGAAACAGGGAGAAAAAAAAATTATATCAGAAGAAAAAAGTTCGTTAAATAGAGAATGCACTTCGCTATTTGGAGGTTATTTTATGAAAAAATTCGCAAAATGTTATTGGTTCCTAGGAAAAGTTCGCAAAATAGAGAAATTCGCAAAATAGAGGTTCGTTAAATAGAGGTCCGACTGTATCCCACAATATTACTTTTTACACCGTCGTATAGAGAAAAAAATATACTTTTAAATGCAGTTTGTTTGAAAGCTGTATCTCAATTTGTTTCTGAGTTATTAATTTTTTTTGTAGTTTTTATTACTTTTTTGTCTTAGTAGCAACAGAAGTATCCATCTCTGTTGAAAGTAAAGGTTAGTGTATAGACCAATCAGAAAACGAATAAAATGCGGTTTAAACCAATAAAACGCTTCAGATATGCTTTTGATTTCCTACCCTGACGAGGACAATAACCATTTTTCCAAATGGTTAAAAATAAAATAAATTAAATACTAGAGAACAAGAATTCCGCTTTTTAAAAATTTAGTGCCGCCCCCGGCATTTCCATTACTTCATTTTCTTCTGGTGGACTGGTGGTTTCTACTATTATGAATCGGCCATTATAAATGAAGCGTTAGGTGAAGATGGAAGAGCAGTAATTTTTTTTTTTAAATATGGCCATTTTTTTTGTATTCTGACCAGAAAATTAGAGTTCTAACTTTTTACGGCTGCTCTTTCATCTTCACCTAACTCTTCATCTATAATGTCTGTTTCATAATTATAGAAGCCACCAGTTCACCAGAAGAAAATAACTCGGTTAAGCGGGACTCGGATAATCGGGACTCGGATAATCGGGACTGTACTTTAGTGCAAAACATATTTAAATTTTAAGACTTAAAGCACACGCTTTTATTTTATGTAAAATGACGTCATTTGCATTAATAGAGATACTTAAAATTAAATATAGTTTATAATAGCTCCATGTTTTATCATAAATCCTTCATTTATATTTTTCTCAAAATAGCACGCATTTTAATAATTTTTTTTTCAATTATTATGAGAAAATGGCAACAAAAAGATATAATTGCTATTTTTCAACAATTTTTTCTTTACTTTCTACAGAAATGGAAAATTTGAGTTGCCAAAATGAAACAAATAGCTCTAAAAACTACAAAAAATTTAATATTTCAAAAACAAACGGAGATGCAGTTTTCAAACAAATTGCATTAAAGAGTACTTTTTTTTCCCAATACGACAGTATACACATTGAAAATGTGCGATGCTTAGAAGTTTTTAAAAATGCTGTAGAGTATTTAATCGCACAATGAAACATCGGCTTTTTTTTTACGGCTAGCGTACACAAGGTAGCGTTATTTCTTGGAGAAAAATAAGCTGGGAGAAAGAAATAGCATTCCAGGATCTAAAAAGGGAGAAACTCCTTGAAAACATGCACAGAAAAAACTCTGAAATTGCATCAGGAGTGAAAATCAATTATTCGAGTGACATACAGTTAAAAGTATTCTGAAAGCCAACGTAATAAAGAAAACAAAACAACGAGAGAAGTTTAAAGTAAATTAAACGTTTATAAAGTATAAACTATCACACTAAGCGGAATATCATTTTAAGCGATATAACATATAAGTCCAGGGTCGACTGAACTGAAATTTCGCTTTGATTCGAGTATACAGCGGATAAAAAGACATTCGGTAAATAAAATATATGTAATAACAATAATTTATCAACTATGACAGAAAAAAAATAAAAAATGTACTGAAAAAAAACTCAAATTCAAGTTAGAATTAGAATTTAAGGACTGCGAAGTTTGGAAATATTTATTAACCCCCGGTACAGTATGCTATTTCTTTCTCCCAGCTTATTTTGTGTCGTCTTCAAAAAATAATTTTACCTTACAGAAGCCAGCAATAAACAAAGCAGATATATCATTGTACGATTAAATGTTCTACAGTAATTTTTTTTATTGGTAAGCATCGCACATTTTCAATTTTTATACCGTCGTATTGGGGAAAAAAAAGTACTTTTAAATGTAATTTGCTTGAAAACTGTACCTCCATTTATTTTTGAAATATTAATTTTTTTTTTGTAGTTTATAGCACCATTTGTTTCATTTTGGCAACTCAAGTACTCCATTTATGTAGAAAGTAAAGGGAAAATAGTCGAAAAATTATATTTTTTTGTTGCCATTTTCTCATAATAACCTAAAGAAAATGTAATTAAAATACGTGCTATTTTGAAAAAATATAAACGAATAATTTCAGTTAAAACATGGAGCTATTATAAACTATATTTAATTTTAAGTATCTATATTAATGTCACAAACAAATGAAGGCCTATGAATCATTAGATAGCCGTTTTTTGTCGGGTTTCTTTAATGAAAGGCATCTTTTTTCTGCATTTGTGTATTATTTTGCGATAGTGACGCCCTATGCATGCTCTACTGTAGATGTTTAAGAGTGGATCATAAATGTGGAATTCTTAAGCGGATGCGAATGACGTCATTTTCCATAAAATAAAAGTGTGTGCTTTAAGTCTTAAAATTCAAATATGTTTTGAACTATTTATACATATATTTTTTTTTCATCGGGGGCGACACTAAATTCTGAAAAAGCAGAATTCCTGTTTTCTAGTTATATTCATATCCATGCAATTCACGAGGAACAATTATGATTCCATCAGTACAAATGCTTAAACAGTTTTTAAATCTTTCATATGAAAATTAGGATATTTTATTATTTCAATATAAAAATATTTCAGACCGTAAATTTTATCTTACATTCAATGCACAATTATCTGTTTTTAATTTTTAGCCCCCGGTATGCTGTTTCTTTCTCCTAGCTTATTTTGTGTCGTCGCCAATAAATAACGTTGCCTTGTATAAGCCAGCCGTAAAACAAAAGCCGATGTTTCATTGTGCGATTAAATACTCTACAGCATTTTTTAAAACTTCTAAGCATCGCACATTTTAAATATTTATACCCTCGTATTGGAAAAAAAAAGTATTTTTTAATCCAATTTGTTTGAAAACTGCATCTCTATTTATTTTTGAAATATTAATTTTTTTGTAGTTTTTAGCGACATTTGTTTCATTTTGGCAACTCAAGTACTCCATTTCTGTAGAAAGTAAAGAAAAAATAGTTGAAAAATAGCAATTATATCTTCTTGCTGCCATTTTCCCATAAAAACTGAAAAAATGTAATTAAAATACGTGCTATTTTGAGAAAAATATAAATGAATGATTTATGATAAAACATGGAGCTATTATAAACTATATTTAATTTTAAGTATCTACATTAATGCAAATGACGTCATTTTACATAAAATAAAAGCGAGTGCTTTAAGTCTTAAAATTGAAATATGTTTTGCACTACAGTAGAGTTCCGATTATCCGAGTCCCGCTTAACCGAGTTATTTTCTACTGGTGGACTGGTGGCTTCTATTATTATGAAACAGCCATTATAAATGAAGCGTTAGGTGAAGATGAAAGAGCGTTCATCTTCACCTAACGCTTCATTTATAATGGTTGTTTCATAATAATAGAAACCACCAGTGCACCAGTAAAAATGAAGTAATGGAAATGTCGGGGGCGACACTAAATTCTGAAAAAGTAGAATTCTTGTTCCCTGGTTTACGATCTTGAATCAATACTCTACAACATTTACAGTTGATACTGTTAAAATTTATAACGGGAACGTTCTTTCATGAACACCGTGTATTATTGTACATGCACGCTCGTTTATTTATTATTTTTTAAGTCGTTTAAAGGAACAAAAAATAAACTCTTTTGCGCACTTTAGAAACATACTCTACGTATAAAATAACAACAACTTTATTTAACACGGTAGAATAATCCTATTTGAATAAGATTAAAGGAAGAAAAACAAATTTAGAGATGAACTTTCTGAAGCAGAAAAATCAACTTTCTTTCTAACCGCGATAGATACAGCAGAAAAATGTATTCATGCTTAAATGGAAAATCACAGATGACATTTTTCACATTTACATCCCTGTCAATCACGTGATCTTTGAGAATTCCTTGGCGCCTCCGATGTTCCGTATTGTAATACTTTGAGAATTTATTTTTCAAAATTGCTCTTCTTTCGATTATTTGAGCGTTGCTTTATACGTTTCTCGTTGTTTACTCCCAAATTACTTGTTTTGTTACTTTTCAGGATTGGGTTTACCGCGGTCAAAATGTCAAGGAAGGTCGCTGGGTATTTATGATTAAAAGAACCGTTTGAATGTATGAGTTTTGGTTTAAAAAACGTTTTCTGTTATTTTTTTAATACATAGTATAAGGTGATTGAACGTGAATTTCTGAATAAGTGTAAAGCAATATTTTTTATTCTAAGAAATTTCTGGAATGACTTCATTTTCATTTGATAAAATAAGGAAAAAACTAGCGAACAGGAATTCTGCTTTTTCAGAATTTAGTGTCGCCCCCGATGAAAAAAAAAAAAAAATGTATATAAATATAGATACAGTAGAGTCCCGATTATCCGAGTTAATATGGACCAAGCTCACCTCGGATAAGCAAACAAAAAAAAAAAAAAAAAAAAAAAAAAAAAAAAAAAAAAACTCGAATAAACCGGATTTACACAAATCGTCACCAACTAAGGAGATGAAATATAAATTTTCTCTTAATTCATTAATTAGTTCATAGTTTTTTTCAATCAAACTTATACCTTTGAAATGGATCATTTTCTTCTGATGGACTGATGGCATCAGAAGAAAATAACTCGGTTAAAGCGGAAACTCCGTTAAGCGGGACTCGGATTATTGGGACTCTACTGTAGTTCAGTTTTAAGACTTAAAACACGCGATTTTATTTTATATAAAACGACGTCATCCAAATCCGTTGAAGAATTCCTCATTTACGATCCAGTCATAAAGAATATCTAAAATAAAGAGTACATAGGACGTTACTATCGCTGAGTAATATACAAATCCAAAAAAGAGATATCGTCATTCAAGAAAGTCGACAAAAAAAAAAAAAAAAAAAAAAAAAAAAAAAAAAAAAGGCTATCTAACGATTTATATGCCTTCATTTGTTTGTAATATTAATATAGATACTTAAATTTAAATATAGTTTATTATAGCTCCATGTTTTAGCAGAAATCATTCATTTATATTTTTTCAAAATAGCACGTATTTTAAGTACATATTTTTTTCAGTTTTTATGAGAAAATGACAACAGAAAGATATAATTGCTTTTTTCCTTTGCTTCCTGCAGAAATGGAGTACTTGAGTTGCCAAAATTAAACAAAAAATAATATCTCAAAAATAAATGGAGATGCAGTTTTCAAACCAATTGCATCAAAAATCAAAAAGTATACTCCCCCCCCCCCCCCCGCCAATTCGGCGGTATAAAAATTGAAAATGTGTGATACTTAGAAGTTTCAAAAATTGCAGTAGAGTACTTAACAGTACAATGATACATCTGCTTTGTTTTACGGCAGGCTTCTGTAACGTAACGTTATTTTTTGGAGGCGACACTTTTTTTCGCTGGGAGAAAGAAATAGCATACTGGGGGCTATAACGTGGGCCTTACTGGGCTGCGTTTGTCCGATGGTCGATCGGGTTTGGACGTATGAACTCAATTGCAATTAATGAATTCCCGATTATTAATTTCGTTATCTTAACGGATAAAAATACAGCGAACTTCTTGGATTCTTTTTCACCTAAAAGTTATACGAGTTTTTGTGAATAAATAAAATTATTAAATAAAGTGAAAACACTGCATTAAAAAACTAGTGTCGTGAAGGAATTTTTCTCCTTGTCATTAATAAACTTTACAACATACTTATAACTACTTAAAAGGTGACACAAACGTATAAAAATATTATTTAATACAACCCTGAGATCTTTCGAACACACACGCGTTCATTTTCAAAGTGAAAAGATGATTGACTCACTAGAAAACAAATTTTCAAAACAAAAACAAAATACTACGCATGCACAAGTGGATTTCAGTCCATTTTTCTGCAGAGGGGGGGGGGGGGGGGGAGATCATTTCATATTTTCAGGAGTCCTTGAAGTATTTAAGATATTAAACCAAATCGCGGGAATATTATAAGATAGGACAAGGTTATTGCGATTTGGTACAATATCCTAAATATGTCAAGCACTCCTGAAAATATGAAATGATCTTTTCACCCCTCTGCAGAGAAATGGACTGAACTCCGTTTGCGCAAGCGTAGTATTTTGTTTTTGTTTTTAAAATTAGTTTTTCTATTCAGTCAATCATCTTTTCCCTTTGAAAATGAACTCGTGTGTGTTCGAGTTGTATTAAATAATATTTTTATATGTTCGTGTCACCTTTTAAGTAGTTATAAGTATGTTGTAAAGTTTATAAAATTATTAAACCTTTAATTTTATTACACATTATCAAAATATTTCCATTTAATACGTATTTACTTTTTCTACAGATAGTTCTATAATTGTAATTATCTTGCCTTAGTTTTTTTTTTTTTTTTTTTTTTTTTTTTTTTTTTTTTTTTTTTAAACACGAGCAAAAAGAAGAAAAATAAGAAGTAATTGCAAAAAGTATACTGATCCGATACTGAGAAACTACTGTCGGAAGAGATAAAATAACGAGAGTAAAATATTTCCAAAATGATGGAAAAAAGTATTTATTAATTGCATGAATTTTTGCATTGCTAACTAAGCGTAAAACCAACATAGAGAAAAAGTATCCAAGCCGAGACTCGAACACGGGTCATTGGTATAGCGCACCAATACCCTATCAACTGATATCTACTAGGACGATATCCAACTTGGCACCATCACCCCTGGAGTAAAGTAACAATTTATTCAATATTTAAGAGATACAAGGAAAATAAAATCTCAGATACAAAAAAAAAAAAAAAAAAAAAAAAAAAATCCGAAGACTGTATTCTATCTAAAGCTATCTTACAAATCGTTCGCAAAGTAGTAGCTTTTAAATTTTTTCTGTGGGATCTTCACGTGATAAGTTCTGCTGCCGTTCTGAGCAGCCTAGAAAGAAAACGATTCCACCTATTCTGTGACTAGCGTCGGTTTTTGTCTCTCCAAGTGAAAAGCATAAATTTCCACAAGTGCTACTTTTAAAAGAATGAGTTTAGTTCAATCCATTTTAATGGATATAAAAACAAATAAACACTAGAGATTGGCGGCTTTGTGAAAGAAAACTTTCAAAATGCAAGAAGGATTGAAATAAGGATGTCAGGACATCAATAGATAAATGTTTCGGAAGAATTTCATTTTGAATGATGAAACTTATGTGACTGAAGATACAGCAGTACGTAAATATTTCATCGTTTCAAATCCAAAAGAAGACGATTATAATCAGAACTAGTACAGTGCAATTGGGCTGAAATTTGAGTGAACCTGGAAGAAATTTTCACAAAAACGAAAACTTTTGAAATGTGTTTCGCACCAGCCTCTCATCATTCCAAGTGGTTTCCCAAACTTCCCCATTTCAGAAAAATCCGTCATTTTGAGAAGAAAAACTTAGAAATTTTGTGTTTGTTCAGTGAGCACATACATTTACTTCAACTAAAATCACTTTAGAGTTATTTATTGCTATGACTGTTATTTAAGAAAGTCCTTATTGATATTTCTTGAAATAATAATCTAAAAGCATTTATCCATCATAAATCAACATTTCATTTCCTGTTGTAACACAAATATCTACTTAACATAAACAATCCAACAGTTTCATCATTATTGTGAAATACATTCCTTTTGTAATTATAGCAATTTTGAAACTATAAATCATCTGAAATAGTGTTATACTTATAAACATTACCTTTCATTTTCTTAGAGAAATAACTTTGTTTATCATATCGAGATACTTTTCTATTTAGACATTTTTCTCAGTTGTTTAAAATTAATTATTGTGATTTATATGTGTTGATCGAGGACCCTTCCTGGTTTCAGTGCATTTTTACATTGGAAGAAGCAGTTGAACTCGAACATTCACACTGTACGCAACAGCTCATCTTTCTATCTGTGATTTCCTAAATTTCGCAACCAGGCATCCAAAAATCCTGGCCCTTGTTAAACGGCATTTCTGTATCTGGACGATGTCAATCTACATTTGTTTCAATATAATGTTATTTACATCTTGGGTCATTTTACTAGTTCCATAAACACACACAGTTTTACAAACATTAAAACTTGGAGGCACCGGCGAGATCTTGGATACTTTTTCAAGTTTGGAATAAGTGTACGCATATCATATCTTACTGCAGTTTTTTAAATAGTGTTTTCACCAGTCTTATGTGGAATTGCAACAGACGACGGAGCACCTCGCATCACATTTATTACAGATAAGTACATTTTATCTTATTATTATTATCTGTTTGGCTTTTGTTTTTTACGCTATTCACCTCATTATTTGAATAATGAGTACCGACTTGGAAGCCGCAAAAAAGGCTGCTGAAGAATTGGAAAAAGCAGCTATAAATTTACGTGGCAGAGCTAAATCTGCTCTAACAAGGATATACAACTTCCTTAACTCTGAGCAAACGTTTCAAAAGAATGATTTGTACAATAAATTAGAAAAATTAGAGAGTTTACTCAGACTTTGATAAATATGATGCTCAATTACCAGCTGAAGCATCTGAAATTGAGGAATTTGAAAAAAAAAATATTATGAAACCAAAGCCAAACTGCAAACGGAACTTGAAAAAGTTACCGCAAATGTGCATGCACAATCTCAATTGATAAATGATCAGATTCCAGTTGTTAGTTCTACTATTTCTAACAATTTTAAATTGCCTAGGCTCAATATAGAGCAATTTAATGGTGATTTTAAAAACTGGTTGTCATTTAAAGATTTATATTTATCATTAGTTCATAACAATGCCAGCATAACTAATATACAGAAGTTTCAGTATTTAAGAGGGTTACTAGGGGAAGAGCCAGCCTCTATTATAAAACATATACCTATTTCTGAAAACAGTTATTCAGAAGCGTGGGAAAAATTGCTGTCGAGATATGATAAGGAAAAGCAAATTGTTTCTACTTTAGTTAAAACATTCTTAGACATTCCCCCCATCACTCAAGTGAATGCATTTAGCTTACGCTGTTTATCAGATGTATCAGATGAAGTAATTAGAGGCCTTGAATCAATCGATGAAAAGGCATCTGGCCGTGACTTATGGCTAATTCATATTTTATTACAAAAGGTTGATTCTAAAACAAGGGAGGAATGGGCAAAATTGACCTCAAGCGAAGACTTTCTGTCTTTTGATCAATTTATTCCGTTTATAAATGATAGATGTTCATCTTTAGAGTTGTATAAAAGTGAAAATGAAGGTTCGCATAAACAAGAGAAACAATATAACGTCAATAGATCTTTTTCCAGTGGCATTAGCAAATGTTTACTTTGTAAATTTAATCACTCACTTTACAAGTGTGTTAAATTTAAGGAATTAAGCATCAGGGATAGGAGACAGTTTGTTAAGAAAAACAAGTTATGCAGTAATTGCTTGTCTGACAAGCACACTACCTGGCAATGCAATTCCTCTTACTCTTGTCACAATTGCAAGCTGAAACATCATACTAGTTTATGTGAAAATAAGCTGCAAAATTACGCGATATCAACTTCTCGCTCAAATGAAAAACAGAGCCACAAAAACAAACCTGATTCAGAGCCCGGTTTGATTCCCGATGAGAATAAAAAGGAAATTTCTCCTTCCATAAATGCAGTTCAAACATCTTTCGCACTTTTGCCTACTGCTAGTATATATATTAATGATTGCATGGGTCAAAAGCACACTTTAAGAATCATGTGTGATAGTGGATCAGAGTCTACGTTTGTTTCTGAATCCTGCATGAAAATGTTAGGAATTAAAAGGAAAAATGCTAGGTTCCCCGTAAAAGGTCTGTCTAATTCAAAGATCGCAGTAACTAAGGGTTACGTAATGTTTGATCTTACATTAATTTATAATGCTGACACCAAGTTGTCTGTTAAGGCATTTATTTTAGATGATTTAACTGCTCCATTACCTGCGGAAAAAATACATGAGAAGCATTTTTCGCATCTAAAGAATATAAACTTAGCGGATCCACATTTCGGGACACCAAGTAAAATAGACATTATTTTAGGATCTGATTATTTCTTTTCTATTTTGCTTCCTGGTCAAATAACAGATACGCAGAGCAATGTAATTGCTCAAAATTCAATTTTTGGCTTTCTGGTATCAAGGAAAATGCCACATTCTAGTACATCTCCAAATTTGATACATAATTTACATATTTATGAAATTAATATCGATAAAGAGTTAAAGCGTTTTTGGGAAGTAGAAGAAGTATTTAATAAGAATACTCAAATGTTGTCACCTGAAGAGCAATTTGTTGAATCACATTTTCAGGAAAATTATTCAATTAATTCCGAGGGTCGTTTTGTGGTTAAATTACCTTTTATTCAATCTAAATCAGAATTAGGTAATTCTAAACCTGCCGCAATTTCTCGCTTGCTTGCTATGGAAAAGAAATTTAGAGAAAAACCAGAATTTGAAAATCAGTACAAAGAGTTTATGTACGAATATGAAGAATTAGATCACATGGAATTAGTTGCACAAAATGACATTTATAAATATGAAAACCAACACTACTTTCTTCCTCATCATGCGGTTATTAAATCTTCTAGTATCACTTCTAAATTAAGGGTAGTTTTTGCACTTCATGCAAAACTTCAAGTGGTGTTTCCTTGAATTCCATTTTAGGTGTAGGCCCTAAGGTACAACGGGACATTTTCGAAATCTTACTTAATTTTCGATTTTCGAAAATAGTCTTTTCTGCGGACATAGAAAAAATGTACCGCCAGATTTTGGTTGCCGAAGAGGATCAAATTTATCAGCAAATAGTTTGGAGGTCTAATCCTAATGAGGAAATATAAAATTACAAACTAAAAACTGTCACATATGGTTTAGCGCCAGCATCTTTTCTGGCAACTAGATCTATAAAACAAATCGCTCAGGATTATACAAAAAATCCTTGCATTTCGCGCATGTTAGAAGAGGATATGTACATGGATGATTTATTATCCGGTAAGAATACTGTTAGGGAAGCAATAGAAACTTGCAAGGAAATTACAGATTGTTTAGACGCGCATGGTTTCCACTTGAGGAAGTGGAATTCGAATTCACAGGCATTTCTTAATGAATTTATAGATTCTTCTAGCACTGAATCAAATTTTGAAATCATTCCTAATGACAACGGAAGCTCCAAGGTTCTAGGCTTGAGCTGGAACTCTTCATCAGATAGTTTTATTTTCATAACTGCATTAACACTCACTCCACCTCTTACAAAGAGACATATTTTAGCTGAGTCTGCACGAATTTTCGACCCACTAGGTCTAATTTCGTCCTGTACTGTAACTTTAAAGGTATTTTATCAGAAACTTTGGCTTACAAAAAGGGACTGGGACTCTATTATACCGCAACATCTTGCAGACGAATTGCTACAATTTCAAATTTCCTTTAACGGACTAAATCAATTGTCTGTTCCTAGATGTGTCACAATTTCATCCGGTAACCCATTTGAATTACATGGATTTTCTGATGCCTCAACATTGGCATATGCTGCCGCAATTTATTGCCGACAAAGTTATAAGGGGAAAATAAACTCTTTTCTCTTAGTTTCTAAAATTAAAGTTGCTCCAATCAAACAGATTTCAGCGCCAAAATTAGAGCTTTGCGGTGCGCACCTACTATCTAAGCTGTTCCGTTCCATCATGGAAACATTAAAGAGTTACAAGTTCGATATTTTCGCCTGGACGGACTCAAAAGTCGTCCTTTCTTGGCTATCTGCACATCCGCGTAAATGGAAGACTTTTGTCGCGAATAGAACAGCTCAAATTACCGAAATTCTACCTACAAAGCACTGGAGACATGTCCCATCCAAAGAGAACCCCGCACATATTGCTTCACGCGGTATTGATCCAAAATGTTTTCCAGGTTGCGATTTGTGGTGGAAGGGACCAAGTTGGCTGGTTTTGGATCCATCCAATTGGCCCAAAGACGACTCAAATGCTGAGGAATTTGATGATCAAATCAGAGCCGAACAAAGGTCTGATCCAATTTTTTCCTTTCACACCCGCACATCAAATGATCTATTTGATAATTTGTTTCAAAAGCACTCTTCGCTTGCAAAAATTATCCGCATCTTGGCATATTGCCAAAGATTTATCAAAAAAATGCAAGAAGTCTAACAAAACAGAAATTTATTCTCCACATCTTACTTACAAAGAAACAAAAGATGCCAAAGAGAATATTGTTCGTTGACATCTTTCGTTCGAATTCAGAATTCTTACTTTCAGGAGGAATTTAAATGTATCCAAGAACAGAAAGCTTTGCCAAAGAAAAGTACGTTACAGTCCCTCCACCCGTTTATTGATGATAAGGGTCTGTTACGGGTGGGAGGACGCTTACAAAATTCACAATTATCATTTAATCACAAACATCCGTTAATCTTGCCCTCACAGCATAAAATGGCTGAGTTATTAATACATCAACAACACATTGCCCATTTGCATGCCAGGCCTTCACTGCTATCCCACATCATAAGACAATCTTATTGGATAGTTGGTGGAAAAAAGATCATTAACAAATGCATCAATAGATGCTTGAAATGCTACAGATATAAAAGGTCCATTGCAACCCCTCAACTAATGGGGAATTTGCCAAAGCATCGAGTAACCCTGGAACGTCCGTTTTTCTCCAGTGTTGTTGATTACGCAGGCCCTATATCTATTAAATTTAGTAAGGGTCGGGGTGCAAAAACAACTAAAGGGTATATAGCTTTGTTTATTTGTTTGGCTACAAAAGTTGTGCATATTGAAGCTGTGAGTGATATGACAGCTGAGGCATTTATCGGCGCCCTTCGACGTTTTAGTGCAAGGCGAGGCGCCCCACGGCATCTTTATAGTGACAACGGCACCAAATTTGTCGGTGCATCCAGAAAGTTGGACAAAATTTATGAATTGTGGCGTTCATTTACAGATAATGAAATAATGTCACATTATCAAGCTGAAAACTCTCTAGAATGGTATTTCATCCCTCCTTCTGCCCCTCATTTTGGCGGGATTTGGGAGGCTGCCATAAAATCGACAAAGTATCACATAAAGCGAGTCATAGGAGAGGCATTGCTCACTTTCGAGGAGTTAACTACGTTACTCGTCCAAATAGAAGCCTTGCTAAACTCGCGGCCGCTTATACATTTAAACGATAATGATGCTGATTCAATAAATGTTCTCACTCCCTCACATTTTCTTACAGGGGATGTTTTGCATTCCATACCCGATGAGTCAGCAACCCCGACAACGAATCTAAAGAAACGATGGGAACTGATCCAAAACATGAGATCTGGATTTGCCAAGCGTTGGAGCAGTGAGTACTTGGCCTCGCTGCAACCAAGATCAAAGTGGAAAATTGGCATGCCTAACATCGAGGTGGGTCAGATAGTGTTACTCATGGACGCAAATCAACCGCCTGGAACTTGGCCGTTGGGTCGCATTACAGAGGTCCACCCAGGCAGTGATGGACTCAACAGAGTGGTGACTGTGCAACGCGGGTCTTCATTAGTCAAGCGTCCAATAAACAAAATAGCATTACTCCCTCAGTATCAGGACTAAGGCCCTGATAGGGGGGGGGGGGGGAGCATGTTCAGTGAACACATACATTTACTTCAACTAAAATCACTTTAGAGTTATTTATTGCTATGACTGTTATTTAAGAAAGTCCTTATTGATATTTCTTGAAATAATAATCTAAAAGCATTTATCCATCATAAATCAACATTTCCTTTCCTGTTGTAACACAAATATCTACTTAACATAACCCTTAACTGGAAACGTGCCCTCTGTGAGACGGTTGCGTTTACATATCTGCCCTTAATATTTTCTCTCTCCGACATTCAAAACGTATTTTTATGCTGTTATATTAAAAAATTGGTCATCTTAATGCATTACTATTAAAGATTAAATGTTTAAGTTTACTATTTGGTAAATTATTAAGTGTTCTTTTGTGCGCGGAATTTTCACGTTTCCGGTTAAGTGTTAAACAATCCAACAGTTTCATCATTATTGTGAAATACATTCCTTTTGTAATTATAGCAATTTTGAAACTATAAATCATCTGAAATAGTGTTATACTTAACATTACCTTTCATTTTCTTAGAGAAATAACTTTGTTTATCATATCAAGATACTTTTCTATTTAGACATTTTTCTCAGTTGTTTAAAATTAATTATTGTGATTTATATGTGTTGATCAAGGACACCTCCTGGTTTCAGTGCATTTTTACATTGGAAGAAGCAGTTGAACTCGAACATTCACACTGTACGCAACAGCTCATCTTTCTACCTGTGATTTCCTAAATTTCGCAACCAGGCATCCAAAAATCCTGGCCCTTGTTAAACCGCATTTCTGTATCTGGACGATGTCAATCTACATTTGTTTCAATATAATGTTATTTACATCTCGTGTCATTTTACTAGTTCCATAAACACACACAGTTTTACAAACAGTGTTTATTGGACATTTTTTGTATTAAGTGGCCTAGGTTGATTCAAAAATTGTCAAATTGCATGTAATGCGATTATATCTATTCTATGATGAAGGTTTATACCCCTTAGTTCATTCCCAAATAATGAAAAGTTAGCTCCATCTTATTCGATCTCTCCTTTTTCGGTTAAAAAATTTCGATTCAAAAGTATGTCCAGGATGCATGAGGGTGTATAGAAGTATTTGTTCTGATTAGATCAACTGGGTATAGAATCCACTTTCGCTTTTTCTTGATTCTTTAACTGCGTGAATGTGAGCATACACGGATCACTGTGAGTAAAGTAATGGCTGACTGACATGTTTATCTCAACTTAGTCACAATAATTCAAACATCATATCTTTGTGTTGTGCGTGTGTGAGTTAGCAGAATAGCGAAGGAATTGCTACATTTGTCAACCTACATGAGGTGTGAGATTTTTCTTCTACAAGCTGTGATAAAAAAGTGAAGTCAGAGGCGCCATTTGGGGGAGGCTGGGGGGGGGGGCAGTTGCCCCCCCTCAAGGAATTTGATATTTCAAAATGTATCTGGCATCATGTGTTGCTAATCTGTTTTCTGAAATTGCACAAAAGCCAAAATAACGTCAGGTTTTATGAAAATAAAAAGTTCTCCTTAAAAAAGTTCTGAAAGCACAGAAATTGACAATTATCAATAATATATTCTAAAACCTTGTTATTGGAAGGTTTATTCAAACGGTATAAATAATGCTTCGCTCCAATAATGCAATATATAGTGCTTCTCAGATATACTCAGCAAAATCCAAAGAAATGTTTGCCCCCCTCAAGAAATTTCTGAAATGGCACCCCTGAGTGAAGTGTTGCTAAATCGATAGTAATATGTTAATTTGCATCCATAAGATACATAAATACTAATATTCAGTTCTCGTGAGGTAGTTTTGCAATAGAGCCTCATATGGGGATACGGTACATGAAAGGGCTGGGCTGGACGGTAAGCAATCGATCAAGCAAGCCATTATTTACCTAATCTCTTTTTATTCTTCTGTCTTTACAAGAAGAAAGTATTAGATTCGTGAAAAGTTTCGACTTCCGGTTTTCGATGGATTTATGCGTTTTGGAAGGTCCTGAACACGATTTGACTTATTTTAGAAAACGTCTGTCCACGAGTTTGCCTGTATGTGACACAAATTTATGGGCATATGCACGCAATTTAAAAAACTTCAGATTAATTTAGAACTTGACATAAATAGAAGCTGATTAGGTTTTGGTGCAAATTGCCGAACAGGTGCTGCTGATATGCTGCAGTTTTCACTATTTCTGCAATATCAGGAACTAATGCACCGAATTTCTCTAAACTTTATATTCTGTTAGACCTTGATATAAACACATCCTTATTAAGTTTGAGTGTACACCGCTCACTAGGTGTCGCTGCTGTGCTCTGTTATTAACGATTTTTGCTATAGCTATGTATAGCTATGTATCAAGAACGAATAAATTGTCATTTAATTTCTTTTCTTTTCTTTTTTTTTTGCAGACGATTTTATTTATATAGAATTTTTATTTTGTGATGACCAAACATACTAATTCATCCCTAACTTTGGAAGAAGTGCTGTTGTACCTGAATTTAATCCGCAACGTCAACTTGTCATCGTTTGTGGCTGAGGTTTCCCACAGTATTCCTTCCGAGTGACGCAGTGAATATATAATTTTAACTTATTTTCAAGTTATTGCAATTATTCTCTCGATCTACCGTTCGGGCGCAGCTTACAATGTACACTATATGACCAAAAGTGACCGGTCACTTGCGATTTTTGACGTTTCGTTAAATATCTAGAAAAATACACGAGGAATTAACCTGAAACTGCAGGTGTGTAAAAAGTATAGTATAAGTCATATATTTCCGTGAAGATTTTTTCCCGAAACCCAATAGGGGGCCGCCAACAAATTGAAAAACAACGAATATCTTTTGAATAACCCTGTAAAAACTAATGGAGCAAAAGCGTTTAAACTCGAGATTATTAATAAGTGGCTTATTGTAATATACTGTCTTCATTTTTATGCGAATAGCATGCATACTTGTAGGAAAATTAAGGTTTTTATAAAAACAGTCCCAAATTTCGCCAAGTTTTTTGCTTATAATATGCAGAGTTCTTAATATAAAAGAAAGTTCCTTTCAGAAAATATGATGAACAACATTGTACATAATACCCTGCAGTCAGAATTAAAAAATAATAAAAATTAGATGAAAAATGAGCAGGTTTACTAAAAAATGTTTCACTGCGCATGCGCGAATGCAATCAAAATATAATGTGCATAATGTGTTAGCTAAATGTATAGAGAAACTTTTGTAAAAGTCTCATAAACTTAGTTTGAAAATTCAGATAATAATCGTTTATAGAATAAGCTCAAAATCCGTTGTTCCCTAAATGAAGCAAAAACATGAGGGGTTGTATCCATATATCCATTGATTAGTGCCAATTTAGCATACACAATATTGCACGTACTACTATATTTGGATACAGCCCCTCATCTTTTTACTTCATTTTGGGAACAACGGATTTTGAGCTTATTCTATAAACGATTATTATCAGACTTTTCAAACTATGTTTTTGAGACTTTTACAAAAGTTGCTCTATACATTTACTAACACACTAGCAAACCCCGCGGCTTTGCTCGCGTAATATTTGAAATATGCCAAGTGATATTTATATGTCTAATTTTTATTAAAAGGTACTAACTAAATTTTTATTTTATTAAAAGGTAATATTTTATTTTATTAAAAGGTACTTATTACTTTTAGGAATAATTCAAAAATTGCTATTTAAAACACAGTTTGATTAAACATCATTATTACACTGCATTAGGCAGAAATAAGACTTAAATTAATAAAACGAAATAAAACTAAATAAATGATAATTTAGAAAATATTTTGAAACTTTAATGCTCAATTAATACGCTCATTTCAGTATTCATTTGATGTTTTGATTTTTTTAGAAACCATCTTCTTACATCTTAAAATTAACCATCATGTCAAATTCCAAGTCCTACTACCTCTCTCAACATAAAGGGATATGTTGAAAGGGGAACTGTCACCATTAATTTGCCCACATTAATTCTGAAATCGGTTTGCAATTTCCTAATATTCCACAGAAACGTAATTTAGAAAGACTTTAAAGGCCTTTTTTAGAACGTTTGTTGTTCCTGTGAACCCCAGGTGGTAGAATCACCGGCATAAAATATAGCCTGTGTAGGATCAGAGACTGTTACCATTGATTCGCAACTATTACTTTTATAATCGGTTTATATTCCCTGATATTTCATAGAAATCGTAATTTAGGACTTTTTTAGAATGCTTCTCGCACCTCCCCTTCGCTTCACCCCTTTTTAATTCGAATTTATTTTCGACAGTCCTTCGAGGGCATTTATATTTTATAAGTAACTACCATGCCATATTTAATGTTTCTAGCCTTTTCAGTATCACATAAATCGCAATCTAGAACGTTTTGAGCTCCTGAAACCCTCTGGTGGTAGTGGCACAGACATAAAATATGGCTTATGTTTCAGCAGGTTCTATGACCAACAATTTGTCAGCATTATTTTTTTAATCGGTTTGGTATTTGAAAACATTACATAAAAATTGTACTTTATAACGCTTTTGGCTCACTTCATCTTTTTAAATTTGGAATTTTCTTTCGACGTTTTTAGAACATTTTTTGTTCCTGCACCCCCTTTCGGGTAGAGGCACCGACATAAAACATAGCCTATCTTGGAGCAAGCGTTGTCACCATCATTTTGACACCAATATTTTTTAACTCGGTTTGGTATTTCCTGAGATTATGTAGAAACTACCATTTAGAACGTTTTTTAGAACGCTTTTTGTGCATTTTCACCCCTTTTAAATTTCGAATTGTTTAAGAACTGTTCTTAGATATCATTTATATCTTATAAGTAACTAATATTCAAAATTTCATATTTCTAGGCCCTTCAGTAACGCTAAAATCGCATTTTTAGAACGTTTTTTGCTCCTACACCCCCTTTGGGGTAGTGGCACCGACATAAAGCATTGCCTATCTTGGAGCAAGGGTTGTCACCGTCATTTTGACACCCTTATTTTGACACCATTATTTTTTAAATCGGTTTGGTATTTCCTGAGATTGTGTGGAAACCACCATTTAGAACGTTTTTTAGAACGCTTTTCGCGCATTTTCACCACTTTTAAATTTCGAATTGTTTAAGACCTGTTCTTAGAAATCCTTTATATCTAATAAGTAGCTAATATTTCAAATTTCATATTTCTAGGCCCTTCAGTAACGCAAAAATCGCATTTTTAGAACGTTTTTTGCTCCTGCAAGACCTTTCGGGTAGTGGCACCGACATAAAACATAGCCTATGTAGGAGCAAGGGTTCTCACCGTCATTTTGACACCATTATTTTTTAAATCGGTTTGGTATTTCCTGAGATGGTGTAGAAACTACAATTTAGAACGTTTTTTAGAACGCTTTTTGTGCATTTTCACCCCTTTTAAATTTCGAATTGTTTAAGAACTGTTCTTAGACATGATTTATATCATATAAGTAACTAATATTCAAAATGTCATATTTCTAGGCCCTTCAGTAACGCTAAAATCACATTTTTAGAACGTTTTTTGCTCCTGCACCCCCTTTGGGTTAGTGACACCGACATAAAACATAGCCTATCTTGGAGCAAGTGTTGTCACCCTCATTCTGACACCAATATTTTTTAAATCGGTTTGGTATTTTCTGAGATTGTGTAGAAACTACCATTTAGAACGTTTTCTAGAACGCTTTTCGCGCATTTTCACACCTTTTAAATTTCGAATTGTTTAAGAACTGTTCTTAGAAATCATTTATATCTAATAAGTAGCTAATATTTCAAATTTCATATTTCTAGGCCCTTCGGTAACGCAAAAATCGCACTTTTAGAACGTTTTTTGCTCCTGCACCCCCTTTCGTGTAGTGGCACCGACATAAAACATAGACTATCTTTAAGCAAGCGTTGTCACCATCATTTTGACACCAATATTTTTTAAATTGGTTTTTTATTTCCTGAGATTACGTAAAAACTACCATTTACAACGTTTTTTAGAACGCTTTTTGTGCATTTTCACCCCTTTTAAATTTCGAATTGTTTAAGAACTGTTCTTAGACATCATTTATATCTTATAAGTAACTAATATTCAAAATTTCATATTTCTAGGCCCTTCAGTAACGCTAAAATCGCATTTTTAGAACGTTTTTTGCTCCTACACCCCCTTTGGGGTAGTGGCACCGACATAAAGCATAGCCTATCTTGGAGCAAGGGTTGTCACCATCATTTTTACGCCAATATTTTTTAAATCGGTTTGGTATTTCCCGAGATTGTGTAGAAAAACTACCATTTAGAATCTTTTTTATAACACTTTTGTGCATTTTCACCTCTTTTAAATTTTGAATTGTTTAAGAACTGTTCTTAGACATAATTTATATCTTATAAGTAACTAATATTCAAACTTTTATATTTTATGGCCCTTCAGTAACGATAAAATCGCATTTTTAGAAAATTTTTTGCTCCTACACCCCCTTTGGGGTAGTGACACCGACATAAAACATAGCCTATCTTGGAGCAAGCGTTGTCACCATCATTTTGACGCCTTTATTTTTTAAATCGGTTTGGTATTTCCTGAGATATTGTGGAAACCACCATTTAGAACGTTTTTTAGAACGCTTTTCGCGCATTTTCACCACTTTTAAATTTCGAATTGTTTAAGACCTGTTCTTAGAAATCCTTTATATCTAATAAGTAGCTAATATTTCATATTTCATATTTCTAGGCCCTTCAGTAACGCAAAAATCGCATTTTTAGAACTTTTTTGCTCCTGCAACCCCTTTCGGGTAGTGGCACCGACATAAAACATAGCCTATGTAGGAGCAAGGGTTCTCACCGTCATTTTGACACCATTATTTTTTAAATCGGTTTGGTATTTCCTGAGATGGTGTAGAAACTACAATTTAGAACGTTTTTTAGAACGCTTTTTGTGCATTTTCACCCATTTTAAATTTCGAATTGTTTAAGAACTGTTCTTAGACATGATTTATATCATATAAGTAACTAATATTCAAAATGTCATATTTCTAGGCCCTTCAGTAACGCTAAAATCACATTTTTAGAACGTTTTTTGCTCCTGCACCCCCTTTGGGTTAGTGACACCGACATAAAACATAGCCTATCTTGGAGCAAGTGTTGTCACCCTCATTCTGACACCAATATTTTTTAAATCGGTTTGGTATTTTCTGAGATTGTGTAGAAACTACCATTTAGAACGTTTTCTAGAACGCTTTTCGCGCATTTTCACACCTTTTAAATTTCGAATTGTTTAAGAACTGTTCTTAGAAATCATTTATATCTAATAAGTAGCTAATATTTCAAATTTCATATTTCTAGGCCCTTCGGTAACGCAAAAATCGCACTTTTAGAACGTTTTTTGCTCCTGCACCCCCTTTCGTGTAGTGGCACCGACATAAAACATAGACTATCTTTAAGCAAGCGTTGTCACCATCATTTTGACACCAATATTTTTTAAATTGGTTTTTTATTTCCTGAGATTACGTAAAAACTACCATTTACAACGTTTTTTAGAACGCTTTTTGTGCATTTTCACCCCTTTTAAATTTCGAATTGTTTAAGAACTGTTCTTAGACATCATTTATATCTTATAAGTAACTAATATTCAAAATTTCATATTTCTAGGCCCTTCAGTAACGCTAAAATCGCATTTTTAGAACGTTTTTTGCTCCTACACCCCCTTTGGGGTAGTGGCACCGACATAAAGCATAGCCTATCTTGGAGGAAGGGTTGTCACCATCATTTTTACGCCAATATTTTTTAAATCGGTTTGGTATTTCCCGAGATTGTGTAGAAAAACTACCATTTAGAATCTTTTTTATAACACTTTTGTGCATTTTCACCTCTTTTAAATTTTGAATTGTTTAAGAACTGTTCTTAGACATAATTTATATCTTATAAGTAACTAATATTCAAACTTTTATATTTTATGGCCCTTCAGTAACGATAAAATCGCATTTTTAGAAAATTTTTTGCTCCTACACCCCCTTTGGGGTAGTGACACCGACATAAAACATAGCCTCTCTTGGAGCAAGCGTTGTCAATATCATTTTGACGCCTTTATTTTTTAAATCGGTTTGGTATTTCCTGAGATATTGTGGAAACCACCATTTAGAACGTTTTTTAGAACGCTTTTCGCGCATTTTCACCACTTTTAAATTTCGAATTGTTTAAGACCTGTTCTTAGAAATCCTTTATATCTAATAAGTAGCTAATATTTCATATTTCATATTTCTAGGCCCTTCAGTAACGCAAAAATCGCATTTTTAGAACTTTTTTGCTCCTGCAACCCCTTTCGGGTAGTGGCACCGACATAAAACATAGCCTATGTAGGAGCAAGGGTTCTCACCGTCATTTTGACACCATTATTTTTTAGATCGGTTTGGTATTTCCTGAGATGGTGTAGAAACTACCATTTAGAACGTTTTTTAGAACGCTTTTTGTGCATTTTCACCCCTTTTAAATTTCGAATTGTTTAAGAACTGTTCTTAGACATGATTTATATCATATAAGTAACTAATATTCAAAATGTCATATTTCTAGGCCCTTCAGTAACGCTAAAATCGCATTTTTAGAACGTTTTTTGCTCCTGCAACCCCTTTGGGTTAGTGACGCCGACATAAAACATAGCCTATCTTGGAGCAAGTGTTGTCACCATCATTCTGACACCAATATTTTTTAAATCGTATGGTATTTTCTGAGATTGTGTAGAAACTACCATTTAGAACGTTTTTTAGAACGCCTTTCGCGCATTTTCACCCCTTTTAAATTTCGAATTGTTTAAGAACTGTTCTTAGAAACCATTTATATCTAATAAGTAGCTAATATTTCAAATTTTATATTTCTAGGCCCTTCGGTAACGCAAAAATCGCACTTTTAGAGCGTTTTTTGCTCCTGCACTCCCTTTCGGCTAGTGGCACCGACATAAAACATAGCCTATGTTGGAGCAAGTGTTGTCAGCGTCATTTTGACACCCTTATTTTGACACCATTATTTTTTAATTCGGTTTGGTATTTCCTGAGATTGTGTAGAAACCACCATTTAGAACGTTTTTTAGAACGATTTTCATGCATTTTCACCCCTTTCAAATTTCCTATCGTTTAAGAACTGTTCTTAGAAATCCTTTATATCTAATAAGTAGCTAATATTTCAAATTTCATATTTCTAGGCCCTTCAGTAACACACAAATCGCATTTTTAGAAGGTTTTTTGCTCCTGGACCCCCATTGGGGTAGTGACGTCGACATAAAACATAACCTATCTTGAAGCAAGCGTTGTCACCATCATTTTGACACCAATATTTTTAAAATTGGTTTGGTATTTCCTGAGATTGCGTAAAAACTACCATTTAGAACGCTTTTTAGAACGCTTTTTGTGCATTTTCACCCCTTTTAAATTTCGAATTGTTTAAGAACTGTTCTTAGACATCATTTATATCTTATAAGTAACTAATATTCAAAATTTCATATCTCTAGGCCCTTCAGTAACGCTAAAATCGCATTTTTTGAACGTTTTTTGCTCCTACACCCTCTTTGGGTTAATGGCACCGACGTAAAACATAGCCTATCTTGGAGCAAGCGTTGTCACCATTATTTTGACGCCAATATTTTTTAAATCGGTTTGGTATTTCCCGAGATTGTGTAGAAACTACCATTTAGAACGTTTTTTAGAACTTTTTTTGTGCATTTTCACACCTTTTAAATTTCGAATTGTTTAAGAACTGTTCTTAGACATCATTTATATCTTATAAGTAACTAATATTTAAAATTTCATATTTCTAGGCCCTTCGGTAACGCAAAAATCGCACTTTTAGAACGTTTTTTGCTCCTGCACCCCCTTTCGTGTAGTGGCACCGACATAAAACATAGACTATATTTAAGCAAGCGTTGTCACCATCATTTTGACACCAATATTTTTTAAATTGGTTTTTTATTTCCTGAGATTACGTAAAAACTACCATTTACAACGTTTTTTAGAACGCTTTTTGTGCATTTTCACCCCTTTTAAATTTCGAATTGTTTAAGAACTGTTCTTAGACATCATTTATATCTTATAAGTAACTAATATTCAAAATTTCATATTTCTAGGCCCTTCAGTAACGCTAAAATCGCATTTTTAGAACGTTTTTTGCTCCTACACCCCCTTTGGGGTAGTGGCACCGACATAAAGCATAGCCTATCTTGGAGCAAGGGTTGTCACCATCATTTTTACGCCAATATTTTTTAAATCGGTTTGGTATTTCCCGAGATTGTGTAGAAAAACTACCATTTAGAATCTTTTTATAACACTTTTGTGCATTTTCACCTCTTTTAAATTTTGAATTGTTTAAGAACTGTTCTTAGACATCATTTATATCTTATAAGTAACTAATATTCAAACTTTTATATTTTATGGCCCTTCAGTAACGATAAAATCGCATTTTTAGAAAATTTTTTGCTCCTACACCCCCTTTGGGGTAGTGACACCGACATAAAACATAGCCTATCTTGGAGCAAGCGTTGTCACCATCATTTTGACGCCTTTATTTTTTAAATCGGTTTGGTATTTCCTGAGATATTGTGGAAACCACCATTTAGAACGTTTTTTAGAACGCTTTTCGCGCATTTTCACCACTTTTAAATTTCGAATTGTTTAAGACCTGTTCTTAGAAATCCTTTATATCTAATAAGTAGCTAATATTTCATATTTCATATTTCTAGGCCCTTCAGTAACGCAAAAATCGCATTTTTAGAACTTTTTTGCTCCTGCAACCCCTTTCGGGTAGTGGCACCGACATAAAACATAGCCTATGTAGGAGAAAGTGTTCTCACCGTCATTTTGGCACCATTATTTTTTTAAATCGGTTTGGTATTTCCTGAGATTGTGTAGAAACTACCATTTAGAACGTTTTTTAGAACGCTTTTTGTGCATTTTCACCCCTTTTAAATTTCGAATTGTTTAAGAACTGTTCTTAGACATGATTTATATCATATAAGTAACTAATATTCAAAATGTCATATTTCTAGGCCCTTCAGTAACGCTAAAATCGCATTTTTAGAACGTTTTTTGCTCCTGCACCCCCTTTGGGTTAGTGACGCCGACATAAAACATAGCCTATCTTGGAGCAAGTGTTGTCACCATCATTCTGACACCAATATTTTTTAAATCGGTAGGGTATTTTCTGAGATTGTGTAGAAACTACCATTTAGAACGTTTTTTAGAACGCTTTTCGCGCATTTTCACCCCTTTTAAATTTCGAATTGTTTAAGAACTGTTCTTAGAAGCCAATTATATCTAATAAGTAGCTAATATTTCAAATTTTATATTTCTAGGCCCTTCGGTAACGCAAAAATCGCACTTTTAGAGCGTTTTTTGCTCCTGCACTCCCTTTCGGCTAGTGGCACCGACATAAAACATAGCCTATGTTGGAGCAAGTGTTGTCAGCGTCATTTTGACACCCTTATTTTGACACCATTATTTTTTAATTCGGTTTGGTATTTCCTGAGATTGTGTAGAAACCACCATTTAGAACGTTTTTTAGAACGATTTTCATGCATTTTCACCCCTTTCAAATTTCCTATCGTTTAAGAACTGTTCTTAGAAATCCTTTATATCTAATAAGTAGCTAATATTTCAAATTTCATATTTCTAGGCCCTTCAGTAACACACAAATCGCATTTTTAGAAGGTTTTTTGCTCCTGGACCCCCATTGGGGTAGTGACGCCGACATAAAACATAACCTATCTTGAAGCAAGCGTTGTCACCATCATTTTGACACCAATATTTTTAAAATTGGTTTGGTATTTCCTGAGATTGCGTAAAAACTACCATTTAGAACGCTTTTTAGAACGCTTTTTGTGCATTTTCACCCCTTTTAAATTTCGAATTGTTTAAGAACTGTTCTTAGACATCATTTATATCTTATAAGTAACTAATATTCAAAATTTCATATCTCTAGGCCCTTCAGTAACGCTAAAATCGCATTTTTTGAACGTTTTTTGCTCCTACACCCTCTTTGGGTTAATGGCACCGACGTAAAACATAGCCTATCCTGGAGCAAGCGTTGTCACCATTATTTTGACGCCAATATTTTTTAAATCGGTTTGGTATTTCCCGAGATTGTGTAGAAACTACCATTTAGAACGTTTTTTAGAACTTTTTTGTGCATTTTCACACCTTTTAAATTTCGAATTGTTTAAGAACTGTTCTTAGACATCATTTATATCTTATAAGTAACTAATATTTAAAATTTCATATTTCTAGGCCCTTCGGTAACGCTAAAATCGCATTTTTAGAAAGTTTTTTGCTCCTACACCCCCTTTGGGTTAGTGGCACCGACATAAGATATAGCCTATGTTCTAAGTTGGAATAACACCATCATTTTGATACCATTACTTTTGGAATCGGTTCGGTAGTTCCAGAGCTTATCTCCTACAAATAAACAATTTTTTCCTCTTTATAATAGGAGTATAGATTATGCTCATTATATTTTGATTGCATTCGTGCATGTGCAGTGAAACATTTTTTAGTAAATCTGCTCATTTTTCATCCAATTTTTATTATTTTTTAATTCTGACTGCAGGGTATTATGTACAATGTTATTCGTCATATTTTCTGAAAAGAACTTTTTTTTATATTTGGAACTCTGCAAAATTATAAGCAAAAAACTTGGCGAAATTTGGGACTGTTTTTATAAAAACCTTAATTTCTCTACGAGTATGCATGCTATCCGCATAAAAATGAAGTCAGTATTTTACAATAAGCCACTTATTAATAATCTCTAGTTTAAACGCTTTTGCTCCATTAGGTTTTACAGGGTTATCCAAAGGATATTCGTTCTTTTTCAATTTGTTGACGGTCCACTATGAGATTTCGGGAAAAAAAATCTTCGCGGAAATATATAACCTATACTATACTGTTTACACACCTGCAGTTTCAGGTTAATTCCTCATGCATTTTTCTAGATATTTAACAAAATGTCAAAAATGGCAAGTGACCCGGCCACCTTTGGCCATATAGTGTATTTTGAAATTTGTTGTTTTTTGAATCGCTATTGCAGAACTGCTTTTACCAATAATTTATAACAAACGTTGACAAAATGCAGATTAATAAATATAGAAATTTCGTAAACTACAGATTTTAAAAAGAAAAATATATAAATAAAATTCAGACAATATTTTTTCCTTATATTATGCGTTGACGAAAAAACACATTTTTTCTCAAATTTTGCTTATTAATTTACGATGGCCTTCCCCTCTTATAACAACAGAAACTCTATATTAGTATCAATACGATTATTATAGTAACGAGTTGGAACCCGTCGAAATTCGACGAATTGAAATGTTTAGTATGGAACTGTTAGATGAATTTATAATAAACCTACAAAAATAATTACAATAAAAAATCCATCTTGCATTGGTTATCTAACTCTTAAAACAAATAATGTTTTTAACCTAAAATTACCAAAATATTATTTCCAAAAACTTCAACTGCTTAAATTATTGAAAAATTAAACTGTATTAGAATACGCAATCAAGATGAGTAATTATGTTGAAGTTATCGATTGAGGCTCTTACGTTTGTTTTACGGGATGAAAAATCAGTAAAAAGGATTTCGCTTTGTCACATCATAAAATTCCCCCCCCCATAAAATCTAAACTGTACGTTATTTTCACATTCTCAAAATTTACATACGCACCACTCAAATTCACAATTTAATAGTATTTTTACGCGCAATACATTATTAATGAATGTATTTCCAATCTTAATGTCACGTTTGTCCGATACAGCTTTTCATGTGAACATTCGCATAAAATTTAAGTTCTAATCTTGGTACCCGCGAAAATTTACCATTCAGAAATTTTCCTTTAGTTGCCATAGTACTGACCATTTAGTATTGGTCAAATATTTAGTTTTATCAAAGAAAATGATCGTTTTGTTTTAAATATGGCATCATTTTTACTCACTGAATCATTTTGCCTAGCGTCTCAAACTCAGTATCAGCGTAATGTAAAAATATTGAAATATCGTCTTCAACCTTTTGATTTATGAAGAAGAATGCGTGTTTTTTTTTTAATGGCTGACGTCATTTTCTGTTCAAAAATTAGAAAAAAGTTACTTTTATTTGTAATGTGAAAATGGCACCAATAAGAATATAATCAATAAAAATAAATAAACCATGACTATTTTCCTTTTACTTTTAATAGAAATGGAGTACGTCAGTTGACACAATTACAAAATTGGTACTAAAAACTAAAAAAAAATTAATATCTCAAAAATAAATTAACATAGAGCTTTCAAACAAATTGCATTTAAAAGTACATTTTTTCACCTATACGACGGTGTAAAAATTGAAACTGTGCGATGTGTAGAAGTTTAAAAATTTGCAGCAGCGAAAATTGCAAAACCGATACTTCATTTCAAATTTTAAAGTGTTGCCATTCGCAGAATGACGTATGCGTTACGCACAGATATGTTTGTCCTTTATAATATAGATAGTTAAATTGCAATTAAGTTGTTTTTACTAATTTAATAAAATAAAATAAAAAATATTATTCGGCACTCTGATCCAATGAAAATCATACCTAAAACAAAAAGCAGTCATTTCGGATTACAATCGTGTTAGCATTCAAACTCTTTCGTACAATGACACATATTATGATACCAATTGAGGCAAGCATGAAAATGTTTTTGGCATGCTATGGGAAATGCAGGTTTACGCACCCTCGTAATGCTCCTTGAGGGCATGAACAGCGTCGACTTGCCATTAGGTAAGTAGAATTTAATCTGCAACCTCAACTTGTCATCGTTTGTGGCTGAGGTTTCCCACAAAATTGCTTCCGAGAGACGTAGTGAATATATAATTTTAACTTATTGCAATTATTCTCTCGATCTACCTTTCGGGCATTATTTTTTCCTTATATTATGCGTTGAAGAATTTTTTTTTTTTTGCTTATTAATTTACGATCGCTTTCCCCTCTTATCAAAAACACTTAAAAAATACCCCTTTTACAAATTTAATGTTTTTTTTTATGATATTAAAATCTAAACTATTCAATTTAACAAATAGTTTAACACTAAGCTCTGACCTTTCTTAAACACATAAGTGTTATTCAATTTCAGTTTAACAATTTATTCAGTCACAATATATATATATATATATTACATCATTTCAAAATGCTAAAACACCATAACTTCAAAAGGAAGGTGTATATCTGCAGAAATTTTTTAACTATAAAATATTTATAAAAACAAGAAAGACAGGTAAAAAACAAAAACAGTCTGTTCTTCATCAGTGGGAGGACAGACAGAAAACTAACTCCACCCCCCACTTTTAAAATTTGCAGGTTTCTGAACACATGTTCACCCCGCATTCAATACTGAAAAACTATTGTCATTTTATTAATCTAATTCCATAAAAAACTAAAACAACTCAAATTAAAAACTAACAAACATAATATTAACCATACAAAAACAAAAAACCCATGTTTGGCTGGGCGCATGTTTATTCTGCATTCATGCTTGTTTTCTTATTTTTTTCTTTTGTTTTTAGTTTAATGATAATTTAAGCATTCCTCTAAAAGACCTTTTTATTAAAGTTTTTTGTTTTTGTATGGTTAATATTATGTTTGTTAGTTTTTAATTTGAGTTGTTTTAGTTTTTTATGGAATTAGATTAATAAAATGACAATAGTTTTTCAGTATTGAATGCGGGGTGAACATGTGTTCAGAAACCTGCAAATTTTAAAAGTGGGGGGTGGAGTTAGTTTTCTGTCTGTCCTCCCACTGATGAAGAACAGACTGTTTTTGTTTTTTTTACCTGTCTTTCTTGTTTTTATAAATATTTTATAGTTAAAAAATTTCTGCAGATATAACCTTCCTTTTGAAGTTATGGTGTTTTAGCATTTTGAAATGATGTAATATGTTTTATTGCATTTGATATGTGCTGCTGTAGCGCCATTCATGCAGTAATTTATCATTAATTTTGAAATAAAATATATATATATATATATATATATATATACGGGGTGTCCCAGAAGTAATGGGATAAACTTTAAGGGTTGGTAGGGGACATCACAAGGATTCAGATTTGCATAGCAACCCAGGGTCGGGAACCCTTTCCTGGCGCGGTAGTGACGACACAAAACACAAGAAAGACAGGATACGAATAAGAGGAGAAAACATGTTTATTATCCTTAGTACATAAAAAAAAACTAAGAAGAAAGAACATTAAAGGGACAACGATCGTCATCAAAGTAGGTGTTAGAAATTACAACCCCGGGCCGTGGTGTATGGAAGCGCATCTTCGACGTATGGAAGATCTAACGTTCTCGAAAATACTGGGAGTGCCCCGGATTTCCCCAGCAGCTGCCACGATGCGTGCAACAAGTTCCTCAACACTTTCCAGCATTGTCCCGGCATTTTTTCAGTACTAAGAATAATAAACATGTTTTCTCTCCCTGTTCGTGTCCTTTTTTTCTTGTGTTTTGTGTCGTCACTACCGCGACAGGAAAGCGTTTCCAACCCTGGGTTCCTATGCAAATCTGAATCCTTGTGATGTCCCCTACCTCCCTTAAAGTTTGTCCCATTACTTCTGGGACACCCTGTATATATATTAGGGGACGGTGGACCTTTAAAAAATTTTAATTTTCATAATAGGGATTTGAAATGTTGTGCAAATGTACATTTAACCATAAGTATATAGAACACTTTAAAAGAAATTTTAAATCTTATTATAATTTTATGATCTTCTAAAAAATTAAAAAATTTAAAACAAAATTTTAAAATGCTCCTTGTGTCTTAATTTTTGAGATATTTCTTCAATTTTGTATTTTAATCACGTCAATCTCTATTAAAAACAAATCTGTGTATCGATTTTTTAATCCGTTAAATAGTTAATTTTTTAGAGATATTTTTCTGAATTCCATATCGATTTTCATCAAAATTTTGCTTTACATTAAGTTAAAAATCAAACTTAACTGTCTTAAGGAAATCTAATTTCAAAGTGCATACACAGTACCTTTTTAAGCAATATCAGGATTCTTCCGTCTCAGTTTCATGAATTTTGATCAAAAATTAAGTAGCAAGGAGCATTTCAAATGTTTGAAAATAGCTGGGACATCATTATTGAGAAGAACAGATTTAAAGTATACTAAAAGGCCAAAAAATTGTTTGTGAACAAAATTAAAACACTTGTAACTTTGCGTAAAATAATCGCATCTGCATGCCGTTTTTCACGAAGGACGTAGTACAAATTGAAGAATAATAATACACGCAAAAAGAAATGTCGATTTTGTCTCAGATAAAGGTCCACGGTCCCCTTAAAAGGAACAACAATTGCCAAAAAGCAACAAAAAATCACGCCTTCTTTCAAAGAAGTTTTGTCTTCAACTGAGGCCTGGAGCCACCGCATATGTCTCAGGTTCCTGAAATAGACATTGATCGAGGCGCCAATTTGTCAGCTATTAAACATATGGTTTTTACAACTGTTGATGAATTTTTAATTTTTGCATTTTTGGCCAGGTTTTTGGGTCAAATACTCCGCTGTGCGACGTCTTAAAGATTTTCGCTCGTGCGGAAGCGCTGTCCTCCACACCTATCTTAAGTTCTCGAAGAAATTGAAAGTCACTCGGCACCAGATATGGGCTGTACACCAAGTGATCGAACACTTCCCATCGAAATTGTGAAAGAAGCTGTTGGACCATCAGTTCGGCCTGACACGCCGAGCGATTGTCACCGTTTTCAAGAGCTCAAGATACAGCGCTTATCGTGTTCATGTAACCACTTTGACAAAAGTTAAGCTATTTAGTATTGTTTTTCCTCTATGTTAAGTATAGGAATCCAGTACTTTAAACTAATGTAAATCAAAAAGTAATCGATATTTTTACGTGAAATTTTAAATGTATGAACTGCTTATAAAACAAATAAAATACACCAAACCACTTAAAAATCCGATAATTACACATCTCTGTAGCCCTATCAAAAATCTTTTGAGCGACCCTATAAATGAAACGTAAATGCTACAATTCTGTTTTTCAAGAGGAAGCTTACTTGGCTCGACTGTCAAACATATCTTAATATCACGTGTATACGACCATTTCGACAAGAATTAGGTCATTTAATATTTTTATTTTCCTTCCTTTATGTTAAGTATGTGAAAAAATTACTTTAAACTGGTAGGGTAAAAGCACCAATAGTCGGCCACTTAAGCGCATTCTTTAAGTACTATATAGCTCAAAGCGTAATTTTAAAAAGCAATACAACATTTTTAACAGTGACACATGTTAATTTACACTTTTCTTTTACTGTTTCAGCAATTGTTTAAAAAAAAAACTGATTATAGTTTTTATTTATAAAAAGTTAAACCTTAAAGTAGCAAAGGTCTAGTAGTCGGCCACTCAATTCTAGTGTTCGGCCATCACTGGACCAGTAGTCGGCCACTTAAATATTTTGTTATTTAAATAACTTAAAGTATAACTTTTATAAACAGAACAACATTTTAATGATAAAATGTGTTAATTTATTCTTTTCTTATAATGTTGCTGTAATAATTTAAAATATTATAATAGTATTTAACACTTTCCAACATAGTTTAAAAGTGTTTGTGAATTTGGATTGTCTTCAGTCTGTCCGAGTTCTAACACTCGCAAATATACTCGAATCTCCTTGAAATTTTTGTATATTTTTGACATTAACAATAGCGCGATCGCTATTGAAAATAAAGTGTGTAGAATTTATAGTTCATCTACAGGGACAGTCAAAAATATCCCTATGTATTACGTTCAATGAGAAAAATTGCTTCAAGTTTATTTTAATGATGTTGGCCATTTCAAATATAATGAAATTGATATGCATTTATGAAGTGCATTTAACTACGCATTCTATAGACAATATGGAGTCCAAAGAACTTTTTATTCATTTATAGGGCCCCGCAAAAGAATTCCTTTACATAATAGTGTCAGGGGATAAGCAGTTTGCAGCGTATTTTAGTTCTCTTATACTACATCAAATAGAATGAAATTGATATAGTACATTACTGAGGCTTACTACAAAATACTCGTTGTATAACATGATATGCATAGCATTTATCGTTCATTTACAGGGAAACACAAAAAATTCGAATACAGTACTGTATCTTTCTATTAGCGATAATTGCTGTAAGTGTGATTTTGTTTATGACATGCGTTTTTAAGTTTAATTAAACCTTTGCTTAGAATGCGGTGTGTATAACTGATATAGATCATATACAAGGCTACACAAAACAGTTTGTAAACTTTGTGGAGTATCAGCGTGAATGGTTTAAAAGACGCTTTTATGCTCTTTCAAGCTGAACTATATTTAGTATACTAAGAGATGTTTGCATAATATAAATAAAACCATATACTGGGCCTCGCAAAGAACTGAATACATGACCTCCCAGGGATAATAATGTGTGGAAGTATCATTTCAGTAGTTTTTAACCACGTTTTAGCCTTTATTAAATTTTAGCTTAATATGTGCGGCATATAAAAATCTATTGGTAATATACAGGGCTGTACAAAATAATTCAAGTATGTTTCCGTATAGGGGTAGAAATGGCTGAAGGTAAATTTTCAACCTGTTATGCATTTTCTTACTATACTAAGTTTTATCATACTATGTATAGAATGATATACAAATCTTTAGATTAAATACAGGACTGCGGAAAAGACTTGAACTACTTTTTCGGTTAGGGACCATAATCTGGTTTTCAAAAGTATTAAACCTTTTCTAAAATGTTTACTTTTTTTACGATATTAAGCAGCTCAATTTCGTTGAATAATTCTGCAAGTCATGGGAAATGCTTTTATAATCTTTTCTTCATTCAAGATTTTTCATTCTTGTTTCTTATGGAAAGTAAAGTTAAAAGTACCAAATTATCTAGTAGTGGGCCTTTCAAATTTTTTGTTTAAGGGTGTATTCCAATCCAAATTGCTTATTTTCTGATTCATTTTTAGATTCAGTTTTGCTCTCAAATGCATCAAACTGGGAAATTCTCTTACTTAGAAACTACATAATGTGCCGTGCTTCTCGAATTTTCGATAAATGCAGAAAATATTCCAAAAAATACTGTCAGAGTTCACGCTTTGAACCGAATTTTCCGAAGCGGGAGATCTGGGGATGAAAAAATGGTCATACTGAGAAAATAATTGTTTAAAAATCAAATTCCAATGAATTGAGCGAAAAGTGAAATCACACGGCCTCTTATACAACTCTTCAAAATTCACCTCAGCAAGTTTCACGTCTTTACTTTTAAAAATGAGTCTGAAAATGTCTCAGAAAATTTCGAGCTGTTGAGGGTGGAAAAATATTTTTCTGAATACACCCTTAACCATCGTAAACTAGGCTGCGGGCAGAGAAAAAATTATTACGTCATCCTGTTTCAAAATGAAATTATCATGTAGGACAAGATTATTAACAGAACATGAATGACTGATCTGTCGATGCATATCTTATTTATTGTGATATCAGCAGTAGGGAGCGCCAAATTGTCATTTTAGCGTTACTATCATGTCGTTGAGTTTCGGGATGAAATTTTAATATGTTGCATATCTCGACTAGTACAATGCAAATATTTCAGTTTATCTCGGGATTTCTTGGTTAGATATTTGCAGAACGCGGCGCCAATTCTTCATTTTCGCGTCACTATCTCGTAATCGAGTTTCGAAATGTAATTATAATAAGTTGGATATCTCGAATAGTACATTACAAATATTACAGCCTGCCTTGTAGTATCTTTGAACAATATGAGCAGAATGAGCCGCCAATTCTTATTTAAGGGAAAATATGGTTTCTTGTTCAATTGTTTTCGCCTATTCGATATTTTAAATACACGTGACAAAGCAATCGTTTGTTATTATTGTTATTTTAGTAGTTATCTTATTATTATAGATTTGTGATTTTATAGTAACAGTCGTTTTGATATAATTATGCGATTTTATAAAAAAAATTCTTGTTTTTTGTTATCTTTTTTTTGTGATGCCCGCATGGGCGCATAGTGTTCATCAAAACTAAAACTAATCACTCGATGCAGCAACTTCATCGTGCAGCAGTCTCAAAAACGCCCTAAATTCGCGAAATCCGCGATCATAAACGAACGAAATTCGTTAACGCCGCAATCAGTAACGAACGTATGAACGCATAGCGCTCATGAAGACCGAAAAAAAACATCACTGGATGAAGCAACCTTGTGCAGCAGTCTCTAAAACGCAGTAATTCGCGAAAGCCACGATCACGAACGAACGAAATTCGTTAACGCCGCAATCAGTAAAAAACGTATGAGCTATTAGTACTCATGAAAACCAAAAAAAAAAAAAAAAAAAAACATCACTGGGTGCAGCAACCTCGTCGTGCAGCAATCTCTAAAACGCAGTAATTCGCGAAAGCCACGATCACGAACGAAAGAAATTCGTCAACGCCGCAATCAGTATTGAACGTATGAACGCACAGCGCTCATGAAAACAGAAAAAAACATCACTGGGTGCAGAAACCGCGTCGTGCAGCAGTCTCTAAAACGCAGTAATTCGCGAAAGCCGCAATCACAAACGAACGAAATTCGTTAACGCCGCAATAAGTAACGACCGTATGAGCTAATAGCGCTAATCAAAACCGAAAAATACATCACTGGGTGCAGCAACCTCGTCGTGCAGCAATCTCTGAAACGCAGTAATTCGCGAAAGCCACGATCACGAACGAACAAAATTCGTTAACGCCGCAATCAGTAAAAAACGTATGAGCTAATAGTACTCATGAAAACAAAAAAAAAAACATCACTGGGTGCAGCAACCTCGTCGTGCAGCAATCTCTAAAACGCAGTAATTCGCGAAAGCCACGATCACGAACGAACGAAATTCGTCAACGCCGCAATCAGTATTGAACGTATGAACGCACAGCGCTCATGAAAACAGAAAAAAACATCATTGGGTGCAGAAACCGCGTCGTGCAGCAGTCTCTAAAACGCATTAATTCGCGAAAGCCGCAATCACAAGCGAACGAAATTCGTTAACGCCGCAATCAGTAACGAACGTATGAGCTAATGGCGCTAATCAAAACCGAAAAATACATCACTGGGTGCAGCAACCTCGTCGTGCAGCAGTCTCTAAAACGCAGTAATTCGCGAAAGTCACGATCACGAACGAACGAAATTTGTTAACGCCGAGATCAGTAACGAACGTATAAACGCATAGCGCTAATCAAAACCGAAAAATACATCACTGGGTGCAGCAACCTCTTCGTGTAGCAGTCTCAAAAAGGCACTAAATTCGCGAAAGCCGCAATCACAAACGAACGAAATTCATTAACGCCGCGATCAGTTACAAACGTATGAGAGTATAGCGCTCATGAAAACAAAAAAAAATATCACTGGATGCAGCAACCTCGTTGATCAGTGGTCTCTAAAACGCAGTAATTCACGGAAGCCACGATCACGAACGAACGACATTCGTTAAAGCCGCAATCAGTAACGAATGCATGAGCGCATAGCGCAATCAGAAACGAACGAAATTCGTTAACGCCGCAATCAGTAAAAAACGTATGAGCGCATAGCACTCTTGAAAAACGAAAAAAAAAAAATATCACTGGGTGCAGCAACCTCGTCGTGCAGCTGTCTCAAAAACGCAGTAATTCGCGAAAGCCGCAATCACAAACGAACGAAATTTGTTAATGCTGCAATCAGTAACGAACGTATGAGCTAATAGCGCTAATCAAAACCGAAAAAAAAACATAACTCGGTGCAGCAACCTCGTTGTGCAGCTGTCTCAAAAATGCAATAATTCGCGAAAGCCACGATCTCAAACAAAAGAAATTTGTTAACGCCGCAAAAACTAAGGAACTAATAAGCGCATAGCACTCATAAAAAAAATTCACTGGATGCAGCAGTCTCAAAAATGTACTAAATTCGCGTAATTCGCGATCACAAACGAACGAAATTTGTGAACGTTGCAGTCACTGACAAACGTATGAGAGCAAATCAATTTCATTTAACTTGTGCATGAATGATATTTATTTAAGTCTTATAGATATAAAAGTCTTATAGAATGATATTTATTTAAGTCTTATTTAAGTCTTATTAATGTCTTATTTATTTAAGTCTTAAGGTATATTTTAGGTCTTTTTCTCATTTTTTATTTGTAAAAACTATGAAGTCTAAAAATGCAACACTAAAGTAAATAATAATGACATCGTATGAGCCAGGGCAAAGTGCAAGGGAATTTCTTGGATGCATTTGTGATAAGAGCTGTTGTGAGGGCCGCGATTTACACGTTATTTTATTACCCAACAGGTGGGTAATAACGCATAATAGCATTGGTCAAGGAATCACGCCACTATATTTTATGAATCTGCTATCTGCTAAAATAGTCTTTCTTGTATGCATAATCAATAAGTTACTGTATCAAATCCTATATTTGTTTGGAAAAAAAAAAATCTAAAACTAAGTCGTAAAAATTGGTAGAATCTTAAGGTGGCATTATTACCCCAGGACACCTTATATATAGTGTACATAAAATGAAATGCAAGTAAAAGGTTATATAAATCTCAAATTGCAAAAATCAAATTATGAAAAAAATCAAATTATTAAAAATAGATTCAAACAAGTTGGAAAGTGCTCGTCAAACGTGGCAAATGAGGTGCGTCCGTACTACAACTAGTTTTATAATTATTTTTTGCACCCCATATTGTACTGGATGTATAATTTTTTGCACTTCATAAAGTGCATAGTCTGTAACATCATTAAAATGCACTTGCAATAATTTTTTTCCTATTTCCCGTAATGTAACGGAACACTTTTGACTGTCCCTGTAATTAAACTATACATCCGATTTTCATAACATTTGAAATGACTCGATAAAATTTTGCAACAGTTATGTATTTAAAATTTCAGTCCATTCAGAAGGCTGTAACATCATTAAAATGCACTTGCAATAATTTATTCCCATTGGCCGTAATGTAACGGAAAACTTTTGACTGTCCCTGTAATTAAACTATACATCCGATTTTCATAAAATTTGAAATGGCTCGACAAAATTTTGCAACAAACATATATTTAAAATTTCAGACCATTCGGTTGGGTGGTTTTTGCTCTGTTATATGCGGACAGACAGACGGACGGACGGACGGACGGACAGACGGACTGAACGACGACTATAGGTGCTACGTATTTATATAATTACGAACGCACCTAAAAAGTGAAATGGCCTTTTAGCCAGTAGTCAACCGTGGTGGCCGATTACTGAACATGTAAGTAAATATAATACCCAATAATCGGCCACATTAAAATTAATTAATACAAACACATTTATTTAATTTTGATACCGAAAAACATTAGTTTATTAAACTTTTTAATAGTAGAGTCTTATAATTTTAGAAAATAATAAAAAATAAATTAATACTAGTCTTTTAAAATTTTTGTCATCGGTTAACAAAAAAATAGCAAAAACGGTTATTTGACCGCAACCAAATAAAAAATGGCTGATTACTAACGCAATAAAAATACCCACAGTTCTTTGTTGATGGCTTACACTGTAAAAAAAAATCTGTAAATCTACAAAACTAGTTTTTGTAAAACTAAAGAAATCTGAATGTTTACTAGAATTTTATCTGTAACCGGGTATAATATTTACCACTCGCATAGTACAAATACATGAAATATTTTAGTTTCACCTGTCAGCCAATGAGAAAGGATTTCAATGGTGACGTTCACCTGTCAGCCAATGAGAAAGGACTTAATGGTGACGTAATGACTATTCATGCATCCACAGAGGCGTTCAAGGCATCCATCTTGATTATGTTTTCAATTAGGGTGCAAGTAAATATTTCTTCTTTATGAGTTAAATTTTGTTATATTTCCACTCTACTTGATTCCTAATAAGTAAAAATAAACTATACAGTAAGACTGTTTGATCTCAAATTATAATGTAACATGATTTTTGCAGGTATTAATGCGTAATCTTCCTATTATTTTTTGTTAAATATTTGTCATTCAGGCAAATGACTATTCTTTACATCAGTGTTTATTACATGCGTGCTAATGTTTTATGTAATAAATAAACTTCTATTGCAATATGGTTAGCAGATTAAATATATTTTTTTAATTAGTGATGTAATGAATAGTATTCCCCACCCCACCCCCCCCCCCTTTTACTGATAATAAAGGCCAAATATTCCACTATTCTTTCGGAGAATAATTAAAATGTATACCAAAATTATCTTTCTTAATATTAGAGTCGTGCCGAGTAATCGGTATTTATTGTACTCGATTCCTGCATCGGGTCGGGTTTACTTGTTTTGGTTCGGATCGGGTCGGTGTGGGTTTTGAATCTTGCGTATCGGGTTCGGGATGAATGATTTTTCAAAAGAATGTCCAAAATATTTTTTTCGTGTTAAGCATCTAGGTGTAGGGCAGATGTGCCAGTAATGGAGAAACTTCTAAGTTTTTTGCTTATGTAAAAAAAAAATTAAACAATAAAAATTTTACTTTAAAATCTTTTTCATAACTACCCCACCCCCCTTACATGTTTTATAATCTGTGTTATTGTTGATACTCCTAATCAAACCAATTAGGAAGCCAAAAGTGATCCTTTGAAGTTCCACTGTTTTTCATTTATGTTGGCGAACATGCAGAGAGCTGGTTTAACTTAATAAATTTATATATTCTTTTAATTTCTGCAAAATTTCCTGCAAAATTTGTTTTTGTTTTGGTAATAATAAATTTTTTTGAATATGATCATTTTAGATATTTCATCAATCGCACACTAGATGAAGCAGCTCAGTCTCCAGTTGAAAAAAGTTGCATAAGATTTAAATTGTATAAAGTAAAAAATTATTTCAAGAATCAGAAGTGGTTTTGCTTCATATACTTTTTATGCTTTCTGAATATTAATGACTTGTTTATGCATAGATGTAATAGTTTCCCTATTTATGGAACAATATACTGTATATTATCCATAATATAAACTAAGCCTTCAAGCATGGTTCTTGGGACAAATTTTGAAACCTGCAATTTCTTTAAGTATAAAATTGTTTCTGAGAATTATGTTTCTATATTGTTCAAGGACATTAGAAAGTGTTTCATTTTGTATTCTATAAACTGAAATATTGTTTTTGTGTCAAAGTTCATTTTCTTATTTTTGTAAAAGGTGTCCCATTCCTCCACACTCTCTCCTATGCTTCTAACTCTGAATATTGGGCACTTCTCTATCTATACACACGTATCATGGGTAAGTGTGTTAAAACTATCAGAAATATTATACGTGTGTATGAAAAATGAAATGTTGGTAATATTTTTCCCTATTCCTACAGAAGAATAAATGGTTCTTATATATTTTTTATTTCTTAACCTTTAACTCATGTTACCGGTCTGTGACATCAGTTAAAGGTTAAAAAAATTGCGCTACTCTATTTGCTACTTTATAGTGAATAAATAATCAGTCCTAAATTTCATTAACTATTCATTCCAACATATTCATTTCATTAAAATTTTATCTGAATTTCACCTTCAAAATTTCGTTTCCCCGTTTTCTTCACCTTACAGTAATAGTACTTAAAGTTTAAAAACTCTTTAAAACTGCTTAAATTTAAAAAAAAAAAAATCTGCTCTGTGTCACTTTATTGTCACAATAAATAATCAAGATTTTTCTTCCCACTCGAAATTGACATCCCCCCCCCCCAAACTTAGAGCACATTTTTTAAAGTCTTTAAAACTCTTTATAGACGAGTGGTAGGGGAGGAAATAAGGGTTGCATTTGGAATTAATTAGGGGAAAGCTGGAAATTGTTTTAATCCCCTTTATTTTAAGTCTACAATGAATGTACTAAGTTTCCCCCTCTTACTAGGTGAGCGGTTAAAGATATGTACAGATTTATAGTCAAAAAACACATTTTTATTAATTACCATAACAATAACTAAAAAAAACTAACTCTATCAAAAACATTGCCAATACAGATATGGTAGAGGTTAAAATTCTGATTGAAATGTGCACTTCACTTAATATTTTTGTTGAATTTTTACAATTATAACTCAAAGTTTTACCTAATTCGTTAATAAAGTTCTTGAAGCCAGAACGAGGTTATCAGTTCACCCTGTTTTTAATTTATATATATTTTTTAATCTATTGAGGTATTATTTGAGGATTTTGTGATTATTTTGTGCTTTACTTTGGATATTTTCAGAATTATGGCTCAACCTCTTCATTACGGATTATAGCCCAGTGGTAGGAAATTAAAAAAAGGCCGAATTCGGAATTAAGTACAGGGAAAGCTGGAAATTGTTTTAATCCCTTCGACATAGGTCAGAAATAAACGTACTAAGTTTCCCCGTCCTTCTAGCTGTGGTTTTGCCGCTACGAACAAATAGATAACTTAAAGTGCATTATTTCATGACTTTTAGCATATTTCAAAAATGATTTATAAATGATGGGAAATATTGTTTATGATCTCTGATATTGTATTTGAATTATGTGTCGTATTTAATTTGACATATATAGTGAATAATAGTGCGTATGCCTCTCATTTAAGGAGGTTGAAAATAGTGGGGAGGCGCGAGGGAACAAATAAGTGGCCAGGAGCCTTGTCGCCTATAGCACGATTTTAAACTTCGATATTTTAGGAAAAGGACTAAGATGGTTTTAATAAAAAATTATTTTCGACTAGCATACGAGCATCTTAAGTTAAATTCATAAAATTTTGAAACCTTTGGAATACTGAAAAAAAAATATTATCTTTACGTATTTTTTTTAACTAAGGTTTAAGGTTGACGATATCAGTTGGGAAATGGCATGTAAAACGGCTGTCAATTATGTACTACTTTCTCGATAACTATTAAGTTATAATCCTCAAAATATACAAAATAAAGCATTAACATAATTACAGAAACATCGCGAGGGCCTCAATAACTTAAAGAAAATATATGTATGTAATAAATGGAGGCAGGGCAGATTGATAACTCTGTCTCTCTCTTGATTAGCGATTAAGGCAAAATTTTGAAATAGAATCGCGACCTTTATGTTCAGAAAAAATATTAATATGGGTACTCATTTTATTCAGAATTTCAAATTCTACGACATTTTTATTGACAGAGTTTTTGAAAGAATTAATTGTTCTGAGATATTGTTAAGATAATTAAAAAAAAAGGGGTTTTCGACTATAAATATGTACATATTTTCTAATGTTCACCTAGTACGAGGGATAAAACTTAGTACTTTCATTTTAGACCTAAACGGAAGGGATTAAAATAATTTCCAGTTTCCCACCAACATAATTGTGAGTTATATCCCCCGATCACGGGGCTTTGAAATAGAATTGTGACAATGTTCAACAAAAATATTAAATGTAGTTCTCATTTTACTCTGAATTTTAAGCTGACGACGAGCTGAACACGAAAATTGCAAAACCTAAATTTCATTTCAGATTTCAAAGTGCTGCCATTTGTAAATTGACGTCAGCGTTACGCACAGATATGTTTGTCCTTTTATAATATAGATATAGATTTTATTTTCATATCAAATCTTAGTGTTTTTTTTTCTTTTCAAACTAATTTTTTTCACTCTTAAATCCATTTATATCTGAACCAAATCAATACTCTATCATTTCAAAGCTACTGTATAGTGTCAAGTGTGTATTTTTAAATAATATATGTAATAATATACGTAATGTGGGTCGTACAGTAAAATACGCAGAAAAACAGAAAAGTAACTTCGGACAATGAATTTTTTTAAAAGATTAATTTTTGTATTTTTTTTTTAATGTTTTGCAGTATTTCAAAGAGAATTGAAAGTATATGCTTTTTGGTATTGTTATTATTATTTGGTATTAATATTCTGCATAGTTTGATTTTTGGAGTCTTATGTGTAATTTTGAAATATGCCTGGAAAGGGAGGGGGGGGGGGGCAAGGTTCTTCCAGTGTTATAAATTCTTAAAAAGTTTGTCGTTATCATCCAGTCTCTTTGAAATTTTTAGACGTTAAAAACATAATGTTGTCGTAGGTGAAAAAATATTAATATTTAGTTGAAAAAGTCTGGTAAGATTTTTACCACGATGTAACACTCGGGTTTTTACTAATTTTGTCGAAGTTTTTGCACATTTTATTTAGTAAAAATATTTCTATTTGTCCGAATGTTTCGAAATTTTCGTAGGTAAATGTAAATATGGCCTGTTGCTCTAAAAAGAATGTGTTAAAATACGGACGTTTAGTTAGTTTTAGGGTAGAAAAAATATAGTCTTTGTGAGGTGCGAAATGACCTATTACTCCCCGAGCCAGATACAAATTTCGTCAGTTATTTTCTCTCGGCCGATAATTTGTAAAATGTTTCAGAGAGTTGTCATGAAGCTCCGTGAGCGTCAGCTGCGGTTCCGTGGGTGGGTTGAGCAGCGGTAGCCTCCCACGCAGGTAAAAATTAAAAAATTAGTCATTTTTTCCCGATTGAAAATTTGTCAAATTATAGATAACCTAATATCTTGAAGAAAAGAAAAATTCAGCTAATTATAAAGTGGTGGTTAATACGTCAGCTGGTCACACGAACATGAAAAAAATATACAAGGTGCAAAGGAAAATCTCTTTAACCTGAAAATACTTGCGAAAGGAGAGAAATATATCTATGCAAGTGAGGTAACGATATAGTACAGCGACTACGCCCTACCTGATGCAAACGGCAGAAGCACCCCCTAGTGGCGTAATTTGGAAGTTACCTATTGAAAACTGTAAACGAAAAGAGATAGAGCAAAATTTCCAGTTTGAAAGATTTAGAGCATCAGTTAATTAGTACTAAAGACATTTTGTTCACACGGATAAGATAAATCGTTGCCTGTATACACAAAAATGTCCGAAATCAATGAGCGACGATTCTACTTTGCATATTCACATTCCGTAAATGTAGCAGTGCACAATTTTAGATTGTGACGTTGTACTGTGCTGTAATGTCTGTAAAAATTTAACTTCCAATGCATTTAAAATTTTAGATTAACCCTTTCAGGGGCAGAAGAATTCTGTTAGTAAACTTATGAAGCAATTGACTGACACCAGAATATTCAAACGAATTTCGCAAAAAATAAAAGCTCGCTAATTTTCACTTTCATTAGGAAAGCAAAATTTTATTAAAATATTATTGCTGCCATTTGCCAATTTTGGAATTAAAATTAGGTGGCTAGACCGTCTAGCCACCGCCCTTGAAAAGTTGAAATCTATGTCGTCGTATTCAAGTGTATTGCAATAGACTTTCTATGCTGAGAAATGTGCATGTAGAATTACTCCACGAATACAATTGTGTATCGTGAGCAATGGCGAACTTTTCGAACAAACTGAATATTAACATTTTATCATTGTGAGACTGTTTGTATTTTTTGTTTTTTTATGTGATGTTATAAAAATACATTGAGATAAGCACGTATTTATACCAGAAATTGTACATATTTTTTCATACTCCTGGCTATTCCATTCAAATGTTTACAGAAATTAGAGTGCATCGATTTTGGACATTTTTGGGTATACAGGCAAAGATTTATCTTATTCATGTAAACCAAATATCGTTTCGTACTAATTAATTGATGCTCTAAAACTTTCTAATTGGAAATTTTGCTCTATCTCTTTTCGTTTTCGATTTGCAATGGCTATATTCCAAATTTCGCCACTAGGGGACGCTGCCGTCGTTTGCATTAAATCGGGCGTAGTCCCTTTAAATGCCGTTACCTCACTTCCATAGCTGTAGCTCTCTCCGTTCGCAAGTATTTTCATTTTAAAGGGCCTTTCCTTTGCACCCTGTATATATTTTTCATGTTCGTGTGACCAGCTAAAGTATTAACCACCACTTTATAATCAGCTGAATTTTTTTTCCCCTTCAAGATATTGGGTTAGCTATAATTTGACAAATTTTCAATCAGGAAGAAATGACTATTTTTTTTTCTTACGTGCGTGGGAGGTTACCGCTGTTACACCCACCCACGGAACCGTAGCTGATGTTCACGGAGCTTCATGATACAACCCTCTGAAGCATTTTACAAATTATCGGCCGAGAGGAACTTGGTCATCAAAATCTGTTGCTGGCTAGCGGATTATATGTTCACCAATGTATTTGAAAGAGTTAAAATTCATGTTTTTAAAAATCAATTGCATTATCAGTTAGAAGATTTGAACTTTTAGAGCATATATGTATATACTTTTTGGGGGGGCCGATATTTCTAAAATATCATCCTGGAATAAATTGCTACAAGTTTTCGGAAAACCTTTTTTTTCCATAAGTTTAACTGTTAGGTGCGGAGAATATCGTAAATTTAATATCGGAATATATCAACGTGTTAATATTGGTGATAAATCGCGATAACTACTGTAAAGTGTATGCGAATAGAAAAATTGCCTATTTTAAAAGATAAATGGCATGTTACCAAAAATTTTAGTACAAACAGATGTAGAAAGGAGCTAATAAATGTTTCACGATATTTTCTCCTACAGCATCCTTTAAATAAATATATATATATGTGTGTATATATATATAGGGAAGGTGGGGCAAAATCGGGTACCATAAAATTTTGTTAGTCTCAAATGCTGTGAAATGGCAAAACAAACTTTGAACACTGTTTTTAATGTAAAATTAATCCTTGGCTATAATAAAACATTCTTTAAAAAAATAAATATATATAATTGTTTATATATAAAAAAAATAGCTTTTTTCACACGTATGCAAAAATCCGGTTTTACCTCGCTGGTTGGGTAAAACCGGGTATCCATTTAAATCTACTGGAAAACTCATTTCGGTCAAAAATGTATTGCTTTATATAGTAAAAAATACATTTTTATTATTTTTAACAAAACGAAATTGCACATGTGTTCTTCCATGTGTAAAAAAAAAAAAATCGGTGGCAAATTTTCTACGTTGTATAGTCCTGCTTACTTTACACTGTACGTCTTGGAGTTCTTTTAGCTTCAAAAATCACAGATGAATTTGTTATCATAATCTTCTGCATTATATGCTTCGTGTGTCTATCCGTGGCATTTCAAACATCGTATTTGGATTTAGAATTTGAGTAAAGTTCATAGCAAAACATACAGGTTTCATTATCCTCTTCTTCTGATGATGTGTCCGCAATCTTGTTTTGGTTTCTTTTTGTCTTTTTAATGAATCTTCTTTTTTTCGTCTTGCAGTTTGTTTGGCGTAGTTCTCCTTAGTATCTGTTTCGATCTATAATTTATAGGGAGAAGAAATCAAAAGTTTTTCTCTTTCTTTTCTCAATTCTGAAGCCTTCCTTAGAAGGGGATAATAAAATTTTAGGCGAAATTGGAAATTCAGATTGCTGGACTACATAGTCTGAAGATGTCGAAAGGATAATTTTACTAATATATTCTGTAGATGTAACATTTTGAATCGGTAATGACGTCCGTGATTGTGATGTTAACTGCTGCATCTGGAAGCAGCTCAACGTGAAAGACGCTGGATGTTGTCAACTCGTTTATGTTCGGAAGGTTGAGCTCCATTATCCTGTGATGTTTCAGAAATATTTATTTATGCCGCTATGCCAACCTGTGGCTGCATAGACCTAAGTGTGTTATCATGACTTTCATGGGTTTCTCTGTCACTTCCGAAGGAGCACAAAGATGGTCTGAAAAAATATCATATTTGTAGGGAAAATCCCTGTTTTCTCGAACCTTCTGATTGCAGTATTTACAATTGCTGCTCTCGAAAATGCATGTTTAAGTTTTCCAATTTGGTAAATTGTTACAGATTGCGCAGGTTGGAAAATAACTTCCTCACCTCTTGACATTAGTATGAGCTTAGAGGTACATGAATGAAGCATCAAGGGGCTGAAATCGATGCGTTGCGTAAGGAAAGAAGTATATATAAATACATTGCTTTCTCTTACTGGATTAACTGGATTCTTTTAGTATGGGTTCAACACCTATTAATGATTTAAAGAACATGCTTTTCAGGACAAGGATTGGAAAAAATCTATACATTTTTTAACCAAATAAAATAAAGACCTCTTTCGTAATATATCCACTCCTATTATATAAAGCAAATGAGTCTGGGAAAGCATCATCCATCAAGAGGTTTTTTTTCTTGCCTGTTTAATATTTGAGAAAACAATCTTGTTATAGATGTAGTCTAGTTATATAGGATTGACATTTTAAAGATTATTTGTCAATTTGGGCAGATTATTTTATTTATAGAAACAAGTCACGAAATATATTTGCATTTTAAGTAGACCTATAACGCAAGTTATTACACTTCAGATTAGAAAGTTATTTATTAAAATGTAATAAGCATAATATAAAATTATGCCTTAATCAGTATCATTATTTTTTCATTAATAATTGCAAATTATTTAATTTCATAAATGTAAGTTAAAAATTAGACCCACTTTTTAATATAAAACAAAATCAAAATTAAAGTTTTCATTATAACTAGATAGATTTAGAATTATAACTTAACAGCATTAAGAATGCAATTTAAAGTTCTATGCTAATATATTAACTATACTAAAAAAACATTCTATGAGTGTCGGACAAAACCGGGTATACCCAGATTTGACCCACTCTTAAGTATCCAGTTTTACCCCCAACATGACACAGTTTAAAACATGGCGTCACTACTTTTAATCCTATAGCAAAAGATCAGTAAAAATTTTAAAATATTATCAGGAAAGGAAAGAATTAGATATAGTACTCAGGAATATATAATATGCTGAAAAAAGTGGTTATACGCGTAAAATCTAGAATCAAATAAAACACTTTTTAAAGAGTAATTGAAACTAAATCCTTCACACGAAAAAGAACCGCACACAGTAACGTTTCAATCGTCCATAAATACCATAATGGTTACCGACAATTAATTTCTCGTGTTGGCTGATATAAAGAAGTACAAATGAAGGAGGGATCTGCTCTACCCGGTTGTACTCGCCTACCCTGTTTTGTACAACTCACCTATATATATACATACACAAAATAAAAATAATTTTAAACAAGAACGTAAAATAATCAAGCTTCAACGATAGATTATAATTTTCCAACACATTCAGAATTATGTAAACAAAAAAATCAACGTTTAATAAGGTTAAATATGATGGCGAAGTAAGCACATTACAAAACATGTAACACATTTAAAAATTAAAGTTCAGCAATTATTATCAGTCATCGGAAAAATATCCGAATTCCTTTTTGCAACGCTATATATGATCATGCTTGATTTGAATATATACTAAATAGTATGCTAAACATTAGTTCAGTTAAGAAACGCATTTGCACAGTTGGAAATTCCCCTTCAACATATTTCGTCAATAAACGGAAATGTATAGAACTTTTTTGCAGCCCTGTATATGATTTACAGATTTTATACATACGAAGTAATTAAATTAGTTAAATAATAAAAAAAAACTCGTACCACAACAGATAACGAACTTCTAGCAATTGTTTATTTATACAGTACTATAAGCGAATTCTTTTGTGTACCCCCATAAATAAACGATGAATGCTATGCTCATCATGTTCTATAGTAAGCATCTTTTTGTACACCTCAGTGATGTGTATCAATTTCTATATATTTGAAATAGTGTAATATCATTCCAATATACTACAAATGATTTTCCTCTATAGACCATTGAAATAGACCATAGAAAATTTGTTATTTTAATCAATGATTTTTTTTTAAAATCATTTGATTAAAATCATGATTTTAATCGTTGATAAAAATCGTTAACACCCTATTGCAGCCAAATGACAAGCATGAGTTTTTGTTAATCTCGATTGATTGACGAATTTTTTCCTTCAACCAACTGATGCTTTTTGCAATATTTTTCCACATTTGATTTAAAAATTTCACAATATTTTCCTTCTACCTAACAATTGGAGAATTTTGCAGCTTTTTCTTACAAACTTCCTTTGAAGTTATCCAAAGTTTTCAGCCTAATGAAATGTAAAATTATAACTAAAAATTAAATGAACAGCACATAAAGAAAAACTATAAAATTATTAATTTAGATATTTTATTTCCAATATTTCGATTGAGTAAGGTTTAATGCAGTTTTATTTATTTTTTAAAATAAATAAAATTGTGTGATTTGTGTTTGGTTGCGGTTTCCTCTGGGACGGGAAAATTTAAGTTTACCTGTGACCCTGTGAGAGAGGGTGGAAAAGTTACTCTTTCTGCTGACCACTAAAATTTTCAAATTAGTGGTCCAAATGAATTTTTGGTGTTCTCGGACCAGTGGACCACCAATGATTTCGAACACTGATTGATTTTTCAAATGCTGATTTCCTTGTAAAAGATATTTGGATTGATATACTGTTTAATTTTTTGATTATTTTCCCTGTGTGAAATTTGATTATTGTTATGTCTGCACAAAAAACAATTTTATGTCTTAAAATATTTACTGTTCCATTTAAAACAGGTGGAGAAATTAACCTGATGATTGGATCTATTCCATTTTACCTGACTTGAAATTCTGATTCAGAACATATCTTCAAGAATTCTTTATATTTGATGACCTGAATGGTCAGAGAGGGTGCAGCACCCTCCTAAAACTGTCTGAGAGAAACTGTATGTAAAATGATATTATATTACAGTGAATATTAGTCTGACATACTATACATATAATTTAATGATTATATAATTTGTATTTTCAATAAATGGAGCGGCATACCGCAAACCAACTTAAATGTGTTGCTATTTAATTGTGTCTGTAACCATTTCTTTTTTCAGCTATTGCAAGACTGCTGTTGGTGAATATTTTGCTTTTCTACGAGTATTGTTAAAAAGAAATAAATCTTCGTCATAGATTATCATTTAGGAATACTGAAAAAATACATATATAAGTATCAATAATTAGTCGCTTGGTGGCGACACTGCTGTTATTAAACTAACCCTTCAAAGTAAATATTTAATATACTATAGAAATTCATTGTGTATTTAAAAAAAGCTTTAAAGTTTCAAGTAATACTTTTGCATTAGCTGATATTAGATGTTAAATGGATTCTGCTCCCTTTTTGATGCTGATTATGTCAGTGTTGACGCATATACTTTGATTATGTATTCATTATGTTTGTGCTTTATTTATTCAAAACTGTTATATTCATTACTGAATGTTAAAGAGAAACAAATGCTGAACTTTTTTTGTTGATGTGTTATATTCAAACGAATTAATTTTGCATAATTGAGCTGTGTTGTAATATAAAATTTTAAAATATTTATATTTTATTTTTTGTTTGTAAAAAGAAGGTAAAAATTTGAAAACTGTATAATATAAAAATTTCAGCATCTATAGATTCACAACAATTAACGAAAAAAAAACAGATCATGAAAGTAGCAGCTAAGTGCATTATGGAAAAAACCTTTTCAAACTCGTGCAAAAATTAATATTGGTTGAAGAAATTCATTCAGCCATTGTTTAAATTAAAATAATAAAAAAAAACAGGTATGTATTTAAATCTAAGAAATTTTTTTTTAAATATTTTCTTTGTGAATAAGCAAACACTAAATGGACTATAAGTGTAACAGAGTGCGGAGAAATATTCCAAAATGTACAAGAACAGAATGGTAATATTTGTGGGGGGGAAATGCAATTATTTTGTGAAATTAGATCAAACTGGTTTACATTTATTTTTTAAATATATTTCAAAGACAATAGAATCAATAATTAAAACTTTAATAATTTTCGGTTTAATGAAAAAAAGTTTCCAACTGCAAGATAATCTCGCATAATCTGAAATTTTGTTTATTATTACACCATAAAATGATAAATTGAAAACCAAAGTGAGGGGGGGGGAAGAAAGCTACAATCCGGTGTAACCTTTCCCCATAAAGATGGGAGAAAATCCTGAATCGTGGTTCAAACTTTTAGTAAAAAAATTGGAATAGATGAAACCTTGAATTATGATTTTAACCTTTCACCAGAACATTTTATTTAAAAAAACTTGAATCATGGTTAAACCTTTTACCAGAAAATTGGATTTAAAAACAATTCTGACTCGTGGTTCAACTTTTTACCAGAAAATTGATTTAAAAAAAACTAAATTATGGTTCAAACTTTCACCAGAAAATTGGATTAAAAAAAATCCTGAATCATGGTTTAACATTTCACTAATATAATGGTATTTGTGAAAGCACCAATAAACTGGTTAAACTCATCACAAATATCTTGGTTGCAGCTAAATTTCAGCGACTTTTCACCATTTTCTTGGTGAAATATCTCACTTTATTTTTAAGTGTATCAATAGCATTTTTTAAAATTTAGGCATACCTTATAAACTCAGTAATGATACTTTACTTTCATTATTGTTTCCATTCGCTTTTTTAATTTAACTAAAAACCTTAAGATTTGCTTCTGCTTATCTCCTCCTTTACTGCTGTTGTTATAATGCTCATTTAATATCGACATGATTTTGTACCTATTTGAACATCTACAGTAAAGCTTCAGTCAGTTTTCTAATGCATAACATACAAATATTTCTGGTAATTGCTGTGGTATTGCTAAAAAACACGTCAGGCGATATTACTCATTTTGCATCGAAGTATTGTGATTAACGAGGAAAATTCCACTCTAGATATCTAAAACTGTAAAAATTCAACTCCATATTGAAAGAATACCATAACAATAACTCTAAATAATATAAGTATTAGCATACGAAAACAATTACGTAAAATATTTATGGAATACTGCTGAAAAACCATTAGTGATATGCTGCACAAATTTTGTACAGTTACAAATACCTTTTGGTGAGTGTAAATAAGATATTTTAGAATAGAAAGAAATCATTAGCAACTTTGCTGCAATATCTCTTGCATGTTACAAGAAACTTTCTGGCGAGAATACAAAAACTGTTTTAGATACAATACTAAAAAATCATTGGTAATTTTTTTGACGGTACTTTAATAAAGTTACCGAAAATTTTTTGCTAAAGTATATGCAAAGTTTTGGGTGCAATACTAAAAAATTTCACAGTAAATGTACTATGAAATCCTTCGCAAATTTACAAAAAAAATCTTAGTCAACGTACTAAAAATTCCTTGGTAAGTGTACTAAAAAATCATTAGAAAATTCACAAAGTATTGTTTAGGAAACTACCTAAAAAATTGTTAGTACCTTTACTAAATAATCCTAAGTAAATTTACGAAAAAATCTTTAGTAAACTCACTAAAAAATCGTTAGTAAGTTTACTGAACAATATTTAGTAAACTTACAAGGAATTCTTTGGAAAACTCTCTAAAAATCCTTAGTACGTTTACTAAACTATCCTCGGAAAATTTACCACAAATTCTTTAGTAAACTCCATAAAAAATCGCTAGTAAGTTTACTAAGAAATATTTAGTAAATTTACAAAAACAAATAAGAGAAACTCCCTTGAAAACCGTTAGTAAATTTACAGAACAATATTTAGTAAATTTACAAAAACATTTTTGGAAAACTCCCTAATAAATGGGTAGTACGTTTACAACATATTCTTTGATAAATTTACTAAAACTTATTTAGTAAACTCCCTAAACAAGCATTAGTAAGTTCACTAAACAATATTTAGTAATTTTACAAGAGTTTTACTGGGCAAGTCCCTAAAAAATCACTAGTACGTTTACTAAGTAATATTTAGTAACAGTTACTGAAAAAACTTTTGTAATTTTACATGATTATCTTTTGTTGTGGTTACATAAAAAGTTCTAGGCATCCCAGTTTCCTACAAAATTCTTAGTAACCTTACACATTTTTTTTACAGTGTATGACGTATAAAGGATGGCTAGATATAGGGGGATTGTAATATTTCATTTGAAATAAAAAATAAGCTATTCATAACGTATTTTATCTCAAAGTGACCGACTACTGGGGGGTGGCCGACTACTGGTGCATTTACCCTATAAATAAAAAACTAATTAATATTTTTACATGAAACTTTAAAAGGTTTCAACTACTCATAAAAACAATTCAAATGCAGCAAACTAAGTTAAAATCCGATAAATGCACATCGCTGTAGCTCTGTCAACAGTTTTTGATCTGAACAAGAATTTAAAAAGTGCAACAAACAGCACTTTTAAAATCACATTTAGAATGTGTTCAAGATGCACGGGCGCCGCGCGCGCGATCTCAGGAGACAGGAACATGGAGCGGGTCTTTATCGTGGATGGAATAAACGTTCAGCGCGTTCAAGAACAGATCATGGATTTGATTAATTATAGTGCTAATTATAAAGATAATCTGCTGCAAATGAAGGGTGAGCTAGACGGCTGAATGGAAGAGCATTGAACTCGAGGCTAGAAGTTATGAGTTCGAATCCTTCGCGTCCCAAATTGTGTTTGTGATGTCTTTATTTTATTGATTGCTTTATATTTTTCATATAAAATAGGATATTGCTGATAAAGTTAAATTTTTATATTAATAATATAGAAGCACACGTATTTCTATTATAATAACGAGGTGGAACCCATCGAATCTTGACGAAAGAAAATGTTTAAGAAGGAACTGTTTCATTGATTTATAATAAACCTATAAAATTAGTAACAATAGAAAATGGATCTTAAATTGGTTAAACTCTCAAACTAATATTATTTTAACCTAAAATTAACAAAATACCATTTCTATACTCAGTTACTACTTCATATTTCTGTACTCAGTTGTCCAGGGGTCGTATTCTACAGGGAAAATCAAAATTTTATTGTTCCTACCACAATTTTGAAAATAATATCTTTATAGTTCCTTTCTATAGCATATTTTAAATACACTGCTCAAAACAATTAAAGGATATTTGAAGTTTTATATAAAATAAAGATATAAACGAATTTTTTTTTGCCGAAAATAGAAGAAGAGAATCACAAATGCAAATTTTTCTGGTTTTCAAACTGTGGAGTATGCAAATTTTAAGTTCGACGTCAAAAACGTCGCTTCAGCGGCAGCGAATGAAATTTGACTTTCAACTGGATAAAAGAGAATGAAGACAAGGATGATCGGCATTCAGTGATTGCTTTGTTTCGATGAGTACGATGTCTCAGCGAAGTCATTTGACAGATTCAGAAGCTTTGAGAATTGTTGGTAGGTTAGAAGGGGGCCAAACTCAAACCGAAGTAGCGCAAGCCATTGGAGTGTCACAAAGTGTCATTTCCAGGATCTGGAACCGTTTTTTGGAGAGTGGATGTGCAGGCCGAAGACCAGGGCAATGTCGTAGACGGGCAACAACGCCCAATGAAGATCGGTATTTAGCGTTAACAGCTCGGAGACACCGAACCATGAACGCTACTCTTCTCCAATAACACCTTCGCTCGACTACAGGCACCACGATTTCAACTCAGACTGTCCGAAACCGGCTCCATGCTGTAGGTCTGTATGCTCGCCGACCGATGGTATGTGTTAGATTAACATCAAGGCATCGTCGCGACCGCAGGGGGTGGGCAACCGAGCATGTCAACTGGAGGAGAAATGAATGGAGCAATATTCTGTTTTCTGACGAGTCCCGTTTTTCTGTGCATCCGGATAATAGGGGTATTTTCATCTGGAGGGACCGTGGCAGTAGGAATAATCCTGCGTTCGTGCACGAAAGCGTCAGATTTGGCGGTGGAGGAGTGTTGGTGTATGGTGGCATCTCCATTGACGGGCGCACTGACCTCTACATCATTCGAGATGGAGCTCTGACTGGTCGCCGATATAGGGATGAGATCCTCAGACCTATTGTAGTCCCTTACGCTGCAGCAATCGGAGATAACTTCATTTTAATGGACGATAACTGCAGGCCACATCGTGCAAACCTGGTGGAGGATTTCCTTTTCGAGGAAGGAATCGTTCGAATGGAATGGCCAGCGTGTTCTCCAGACATGAATCCAATCGAGCACGTTTGGGACGCTCTAGGAAGACGAGTTTCTGGCCGCCAACAACCCCCACAAACTCTCCAAGAACTGGAAAGAGCTCTTCTGGAAGAGTGGGGCAGAATACCCCAACTCGTCATTAATAGCCTCATTGAGTCCATGCCTCAAAGGTGTTCAACGTTGCTGGCCGCCCGTGGAAACCGTACCCCCTACTGAAAATGATTTTCTTTGAAGAAAACACCTTTTCTTATTCTTTTTTTCTCATATGCACAAATTGTGTTTTTTTCCTTTAGTACACAAATGCGCAATAAAATGCATTTTTTTCTGCCAAACATGTGTAATTTATTCTCATATAACCTACTATGTCTGTCGACCATGTATCAATCAGCTAATTAGTTTACCAGATACAAAATCCACCTAAAACTGCAATATCCTTTAATTGTTTTGAGCAGTGTATAAAAATATGAAGATTTTTGATTAATAGTTCTGATAAGAAAAATAAAATTTCCCCTATGCAATACGACCCCTGGTTGCCTGAATTATTAAAATTCAACTTTAATCGCATATGTAATCAGTAAAATGTAATAAAAAGCAGTTATTGTAATGAAGTTGTCAATTAAGTCTCTTATGCTTCGTTTTTCCGAATCAAAACGATAAAACATATTCTAGTTTGATACAGTCTGATTTTTTTCCCTGAAAAATCTAAACCCGACATCATTTTCACCTTCTCATAATTTACATATGTACTTCTCATGTCCGTATTCACCATGTTTAAAAAAACGGTATTTTAATTTGATCATTTTAAATTCATTTTAACTCAAAACTTGAAGTCACGATTGTCAGTCAACATATTTGCATGTGAACAGTCACACTCTTAACTTCAGATGCTAATCTCCATACCGAAGATTGAAAATTGCCGTAATTTATGTTTTTTGGACGCATTTGTGTTAAAATGTTTAGTATTATATAAGAGATTAGTCGTTTCCTTTTAAATATAACGTCATTTTCACGTACTTAAGCCTAGTATCTAAGCTAGTGTCTCAAAATTAGTGTTAGCAGTATCTAGTCATACAGTTTAATCTCACCCTCCCAAAAAATTCTCTAAATCACCCCCAACCCTAAAATAAACTGTGGATTGAAGCGTTTATATCAGTACAAGTGTTGCTTTATACTGCTTTAACAACATACAATATACTCTTATACAAGTACGGATTCTTATAAAATGGCAGACATTATACCATTAAAACATAGCCCTAATCTATTGTAAGCCCCTGTATTCTGTATAGGTATGTTTTTCTTTCACACTATAATTTTTCAGTCTTATTACCTAGTAATTAATCCTCCTTTCCCTCCCAAAAAATTCTAACTTTTCTATAAATTTATCTCTTCCCCCTAAAATAATTCGTGGACCAATAAAACAAATCGTAATCGGTAAAAAACACAATCGATATAGTCATCGATTACTTCCGAGAACCTGCAATCCAGATGTTCTACAATCGTTTATTAAAATCATTGTTTTTATATGTTTATAAAGCAGTATTTAGTAAATACATGGTAACTGAAAAGAGATGGATTTACAAACCGAAGGGAGGCTATAATGGAGCCATAATAGTGGAAAAGTCATGTAATGGCATTGTTTGGTAGCAAAAAGTTGAAAAGTCGCGAGTAAGTATGAAACGGTAAGAAGAGTTTAATATCAATAATTAGAATTTTTCGACAATTAGCAGCAAATTGGCCAAAGAAATTAGAATAAAAAGCACCCTTAGTGGCAAAAACATGAACTGAAAGGATGGTAAATAGTATCAATATTTTTTATTGATGTTTTTACGTCATTTGAGATTAGTTCTAGGATTTCCCCTTTATTAGAAGACCATCTACTGGAATGCATTAAACGACCCCCCTGGGGGGGAAAGTAGGGGAGGAGCAATAAATGCATAATATGAATAAGGAGTCATAAGGCTTTCCAACGATATATCACATGAGGGGTTTCGGCTAGATTTAGAAAAGTGACCCCCCACGGGGTCAAAGGGGAGAAGGGCGCGGGAGGTATGTACATGAAGTAATAGTCACAGAGTTTTCCAATGATATATCATATGAGGGGGTGACGGCAAAAGATAGAAAAGTGCCACTAGGATTCCAACTATTGCGCGCTCCGGAATACGCCCTCCCCCTCTCTTTGAAATTTTAATGTATTATAAATTATTCATCTGAGGGTTCCGTAACAAAATCCGATCTAAAATGATAAAAACGCTACGATTTCAAAAAGTTCGAAAAGCGCCTCACCCGGGAAGCCAAATTGGGGAGGAGGGAAGAAAGATTCATAATATGAAAGAGTGGTCCGAAAACTTTCCAATGACATATCACATGATGGGTCTAAAAAGTTTGAAATTTACCCCTCACCCACGGGTTCACACTTTCTTACCAGAATACACCCGGAAATCACGCAACCCTCACTTTTAAAGCTTTATATTTAATAAATAATATTTACCGGAGGGCTCCATAAAAAAAAAACACACTTAAAATTATATTTCTTGTAGAAATCGCAACGATTTAAAAAAATCATCCCCTTACTGCTTCCCCCTCCCGAAATTTACTCCAAGAGGAGAAAGGTTTATAATATGAAAGAGTGGTCAAAGGGCTTTCCAATGATATGTCACAGGAGTGGTTCGGTAAAAGTTTGAAAATTAATCCCCCGTCGGTCCATTCTCGCACCTTCTAGAATTCACTCACCTTCCACTTCTGAAATTTTTATATTTGATAAATAATATTTATCTGAGGGCCCCAGGTATGGGACAGCTTGACAGAGCTAAAGTTAGAGAAACATTGAAAATTCGGGGCAAAATGACACTAAATTCAACAGTAATTATTGAAATTAGGACTATACAGAACTGAATAAATAAACCACTATACCTCCTAACTCATATCGGTTAATAACAAAAAGAGATTGGATAAGCAAATGCACTCCTTCGAGAAACTATGACTTAAACCAGAAATGCGGTAAGTTGACTCTGAAAGCTTCATTTCTCTCCTTCTCTGGCATTTCCGCAAATCTCATCTCGATGATTTTTCACCGGCATCTCGACTTTTGACTTTCCGATTATTCCTCTCGCGCTTTTCAACATTTCGTATGTTGGCCGAGAATGAGAAATCAATTTTCTTCGCTTCTCGATATGTTGTTCTCGATTAGTGCCTTTTCATAGGTTGCCGAGAACGAGAATTCAATTTCTCGTTCTCGGCAGAGAAGAGATGTGAGAAGATTTATGGAGACGAGATAGAGAAAGAGGCATGACAATGAGCTGTGAAATGAAGCCGTAATATTCAAAGTTCCTCTTATTTTAGCCCTATCAAGCTGTCACATACCTGGAACCCTCTGTTAAATACTATTTATCAAATATAAAAATTTCAAAGAGGAGGGTGCGGGGGGGGGGAACAAATTTTTAAAACCGTAGTGATTTCTACAATGAATATAATTTTAGATGTGTTTTTTTGATGGAGATATTATTTATTAAATATAAAAAATTAAAAGTGGGGCATGCGTGAATTCCGAGCCGAAAGAGTGAACAAACCGGGGGGAGGGGGGGGGGGGAGGATTTTCAACCTTTTTAAAGCCCTTCATGTGATATATCATTGGAAAGCCCTTGGATCACTCTTTCATATTATGAGACTTTCTTCTCCCCTTCCCAATTTGGCCCCAGTTTTTGAACTTTTTTGCGTTTTCATCATTTTAATTCGAATTTATAAAGGAGTTTTCCGAAAAATATTATAATATAGGAAATTTCTAAAAGGGGGCTGAATTCCTGGGGGGTTGCGATATTTGGTCCGATATTGGGGGGAGCACTTTCCTAATTTTTGCCGCCACCCCTCATGTGATACATCATTAGAAAGTCCTGCAATCACTTATTCATATTAAGCACCTACCGTGCCCCTTTCCTCACTTTGACACCCAGGGTGGCACTTTTCTAAATTAACCGAGACCCCTCATGTGACATATTGAATGAAAGGACTGTGACCACTTATTCATGTTATGCACCTCCCGCGCCCCTCCCCCCCCACTTTGCCCTCACGGTGGGAGGGGCATTTTTATAAATTTAGCTCGAGACCCCTCATGTCACATTTGGTTGGAAAGGCCTGTGACCACTTACTGATGTTATGCACCTCCGGTGTCCCTCCCCTCACTTTTCCCCCACTGGTGGCACTTCTGGAAATTTAGCTGAGACCCCTCATGTGACGTATTGTTTGATAGGACTGTGACCGCTTACTCCTGTTATGCACCTCCCGTGCCCCTTTCCCCCCACTTTGTGACCCCGGTGTGCATTTTTACAAATTTAGCTCAAGACCCCTCATGTGACATTTGGTTGGAAAGGCTTGTGACCACTTATTGATGTTATACCCCTCCGATGACCCTTCCTCCACTTTGCCCTCCCGTGGACACTTTTCTAAATTTTGCCTATAACACCCTCATGTGATATATCGTTTGAAATCCCTGCGACCACTTATTCATATTATGCAGCTCCTGTGCCCGCCCTTTGACCGCCCAAAGGATCTGGTTCGAGATTTTTTTTTTATTTACAAGATTTTGCAGTGTGTGCACACCACGCCTTCTATACGGTGCAGTATGCAGCGGGGACCCAGTGTGAGATTTCATATTACAAGATTGCGTATAAATTAGAGGCCCTGATTAAAGAAGGGGCGCACTAGCGGGCGTAGCCATCTAGTCCTTATTAACCCGATTCATTTCAGCTTTCTGGCAGACGATTCTCGATAAAATCGAATCGGGTATGGTATAAAAGCAATTGGCAAACTGGAGTCATCGAGAAAAATTTTGCACAATCAAAAAATATCGAGATGTCCATACAATCGATAAAATCTATAAAAACATCTCGTTTTCGCCCACCACTAGCTGGAAGTCTTTTTCTCTGTACAGGTTGTTTACCTTATACTGTTTTAATGACATACTCTTCTAACAGTGTTCTACTCTTCTAACATCACTAAAATATACTGTACTTAAATCCTAGTTTTCTGAAAATCGTCAAGTAATTTTAGCATTGTCTCTTCCTCTGAAATGCTTATTTTGTTGTTATTTCTTATCATACCCATCAAGAATGTATTTTTGCACTCGGACTGTACGATTCAACCCTGTCAAACAATATAATAAATTACTTAAGACGCTTTTGGAAAGCTATTCCTTTTATCACGTCTTGCGGTCCTAATTGCCTTTCAGAATGTGTTAAACATTTTCCCACCTGTATACCAAGTATTTTTTTTATTCCCGCACTTTCAAAGATATTTGCACTTGCCCGCACTTGCAAAATCGGTTCTTATTGCCCTTATCTAGAATTTAAAGAATTAAAAAAAAACATGACCATTTCTGGAAATTGAATGTTGAAAAGAAGTTAAAAAGTTAAAAGTGATATTAAAAAAATCAAAAACTTTTTTAATAGTGAAAAAAAAAAGAAAAGGAAATAGTATTAAGATTTTAAAAATCCCCCCCCCCCAAAATGTACTTTTTCTCTAAATTCCCCCCCAAAAATAAATTTTATGACGCATTTTGCGTCACCAAAAAACTCTCTGGGCACCCCTGTCTGACGGAACTAGTCATGATGTCATTCTAATGAATGTATATTTCTTGCCTCAATTAGAATGTAATTTAATATCGGTAAAAAGAGTTATTGAAAAAGGATTTACAGTTACATTTAACGAAAGCAAATGCTTCGTTACAAAGAATGAAATTACGTACTTAGAAGCAGTTTCAAGTAATAATAGTCTTTATAAGGTAACACAAAATGAATATACAGGGAACAGCAAAAACCAAACGTTCGCTTTGAAATGCAGAAATGTAAACTGCATTAATTTATGGCACAAACGCCTTGGGCACCGAAATTCAGATGCTATTAAGCAACTTGTGAGAGAAAATCTCGCTGATGGCATCGAAGTTGATAACTGCGAAAAAGTTAATAATTGCGAAAATTGTATTAAAAATAAACTTTCAGAATTTCCCTATCCGAACGAATCAAAGTTCAAAGCAAAGAGTCCGCTTGAGCTTGTGCATAGTGACCTATGCGGCGCCATGAGAACAACCAGCGTCAGCGGGAGGCGTTACTTCCTTACTTTCGTTGACGATTTTTCACGTTTCACTATGATTTATCTAATAGCAAACAAAAATGAAGTTTACTCTAAACTAAAAGAATACGTCGCTGTGACTAAGAATAAATTCAATAAGAAGCTAAAAACGCTTAGAAGCGACAATGGAGGGGAATATATAAGCAATGAAATGGAAGAATCCAATTCACAGTGCCACATCCATCACAACAGAATGGAATTGCGGAAAGGAAGAATAGAAGCTTAATGGTGATGACAAGATACCTCCTGTCTGAAGCCAACCTGCCACACAAATATTGGGGAGAAGCCATAATGACAGCAAACTATTTGCAGAATAGATTGCCCACTAAAGCCAAAATTAAAACACCGTATGAGTTATAGAATGGTCGGAAACCAGATTTATCAAACATCAGAGTTTTTGGATCTAAAGCATTCGCGCACATTCACAAAAGTAAAAGAGGAAAACTAGACGAGAAGGCTGTAGAAGGAATTATGATTGGCTATGATTACAGAAGTAAAGGATATCGGATTTTAATATCTGACCATAATGTAATTATAAGTAGAACAGTCAGATTCATTGAAGACGCAACCTCCGACAAGGAAATTACAGTAGTTCCACCAAAACAAACAGAAAATGAAGAAGAAGAAGAAGTGAACGAAGAAACATCTCAAGAAGATTAGAATATTATGAAGAAACAATCTCCGACACCAATGGAACCAAGAAGATCCCATAGAATTAATAAAGGAAAACCGCCAGAAAGGTTAACTTATTTTACAGGAGAAGCAGTAAAAGTACCTGCTAGTTTCAAAGAACTAAATTCTCTTAATCCTGATAAAAAGAAGAAATGGTTCGAAGCAATCGAAGAAGAGATGCAATCTCTCAAAAAGAATCGTACGTGGGATCTTGTAAAGCTACCCAAAGATAAAAAGGCAATAGGCTGTAAATGGACGTTTAAAGCCCAGTTGAACGAAAATGGCACAGTTGAAAGATATAAAGCAAGACTCGTAGCAAAAGGTTTCAACCAAAAGTTCGGAACAGATTACGATCAAACTTTTGCCCCAGTAGTCAAGTACACAACCATAAGAGTATTTTTAACAGCTGCAGCTCAGAAGAATATGCATGTCAAACATGTTGATATCACAACAGTATTCTTGCATGGAGACCTCAAGGAAGATATCTATATGGTACAGCCAGAGGGATATGTTGAACCTGAAATTAATCATGAGAAGAAAGTTTGCAAATTAAGAAAATCTATATATGGGCTTAAACAAGCTGCATATGCGTGGAATCAAAAGCTAGCAGAAGTTTTGCTGAAAAACAATTTCAAGCAAAGTATGGCAGATGCATGTTTATTTAGAAAAACAGATGAAAATGAAAATATACTAATTATTCTGTACGTAGATGATCTTCTCATTTCTTGTAAAGATGAAACAAAAATCGAGAAAGTGATTAATATTCTGAAAGAAAACTTCGAAGTTAAAAATTTAGGTGAAGTGAAACATTATCTTGGAATAAACATCCAAAGAAATATTGATCGAAGCTTTGAATTGAATCAGAAAAATAAAATTGAACAAGAAGTTTAACATAGAAGAGAAGAAGCCCACATCCATACCAATGGAAACTTCATACCCCAACAATGAAGATGACAGTAATTTTCTTGACGATAATAATGAATATAGACAAGCCATTGGAGCTCTTCTTTACATAGCAACAGTGTCTCGACCGGACATTGCCCTAGCAGTTAATATACTTAGCCGAAAAATTGAAAAACCATCAGAAAAAGACTGGAAATCAGTTCAAAAGATTATCATGTATCTAAACACAACAAAGAACCTGAATCTTGTTATAAGCAGCCAAGTTGACCCAATTCTCACTTGCTACTCTGATGCAGACTAGGCTGGAGATAAAGCAACCAGAAAGTCTACAAGCGGTAACATCTTTCTTTTAGGAGACAATCCAATATCATGGTTCTCAAAACGCCAGAATTGTATTGCTCTGTCCACTGCAGAATCAGAATATATAGCTGCTGCAAATGCTGCACAAGAAATACAGTGGTTGCTGACTCTACTAGAAGACTTAGGTCTCAAACAATTTTTACCAATTATGCTGTATGAAGATAACAAATCTTGTATAGTACTGACACAAACTGGGAAACATAGTGCTAGAACCAGGCACATTGATGTCAAATATCATTATATTAGACATTTACAAGAACAAAATATAGTGCTTGTTGATTACTGTAGTCCAAAGGAAATGATTGCAGATATATTAACAAAGCCTCTTCCCAGACCCCAATTTTTAAAACTAAGGCAAAAACTAAATTTAATTTCTTTTTCGAATCGCTAGATTAAGGGGGATGTTGTAATATACTCCTTTTATTTTATTTGTATAATCTAACGATTCGTATATCTCTTTTCTTTTCTGCCGCTAGAAGGTCTTTCGTGTTTCCATGGAAATATTCTTGATAGTATATAGACATTCTAAGATGTTCTATGATGTTCTTTGTAGTTGAGTGTTGAGTGTGCTTTATAACAGTGATGTCTGCCGTTTTGTCTTTATAAATGTATATATAATATGTGAAAGGTGCTGCTGCATTATTTATTTGGTGGTCATTAGTCTTTATTTTTCTACAAGCAGACCTGCGCTACTGAGAAAAGTAAGCATGAACTTTATTTGTTTAAACAAGTATAATATATAATCTATATTCTGTCACTGTTTATTTTAAATGAAAGTTCCCCAAAATGCTTACACTTTTGGTTGGCCTACTTCCACACTATATCTTTCAGACACTGTATCCATAGCATATAGCATAAGTAATAAAGATTTTTAGTTAAACAATCTTATTTTGCTTATAGTACAGGGTGTTCCAAAAATAACGATCTATTTGTATGAAAACACTAATCTATTGATTTCTTTCACAGGTGTTTGAAGAAATACTCTCCTTAGAAGAAATAATAGTCATCGTTTCCTGGAAACTGGGTGATAAAACAAATGAAGAAGTGCATCAGGCGCATTATCGAAAATACGAAAAATAACCACCAACAAGGGCCAATACCAGGCTACTTGTGAACAAATTCAGACAAACCGGTAGCGTGGCGGATGAAAAACGTCCTGGACGACCATCGACATCTGAAGATACCGTCAAGAGCATTCGTGAGGCAGTTGAAAGGAGCCCACGTGCTTCTGGTCGTCGGCTGATGGTTTCAATGGTACAGTTGATGCAAATCTTCATGTGTTTTATCACCCAATTTCCAGGAAACGATGGCTATTCTTTCTTTTAAGGAGAGCATTTCTTCAAACACCCATGAAAGAAATCAATAGATTAGTGTTTTCATAGAAATGGATCGTTATTTTTGGAACACCCTGTATAACGATGCTGAATTTATAAATAATTTATTTTGGATGTATATGAATTGCTTCTTGATATAAATAATTAGTCACATTATTTCAATAAGTTGAGTTTCTGCGACAAATTATCTGCTCAAGGATTGGACAGTTAGATCTTAAATCCCGCTCTTCAATGTTAATCCCATGGGCGTAGATTCATTCATATTTGTTAAAATTTTCATCATAAAAATAATATTTTTTACTTCTTATTTTCTCTACATTCTTCTTAAAGGATGTCCTTTTCTCTTTTAATGTGTCAAAAATATATGCTAAATTTAATATTTCATGTGTTAAAATCTTGGCGAAGCTGGCGAGTTGTGAGTAAGAGTTTTACACTTCAAATAAAATTAAGCATAAATTTTAGGAACATTTTGCGTTACATAAAATGACTACACCAACAATCTCTACTAATTTGTAGTCAGTTAAATGATGCAATCTTTTTTACTGAGATCAGAATGTGTTTTTTAACGCTAAAATGTTCTAACACACTTATTTAAAAAAAAAAAAACTTTAATAAATAAAATTTGCGTTTATCATCTGCTTAAACACTTTAAATATGCAAAAATTTGCCATGGTTGTTTTTACCTAAATGAAATGTTATTTTCGAAAGGATTATACTTGATTTTTTGTGGCGAATATATTACGAGTTTAAAATATTTTGATGTTCTTCTTATGTAGGAAAAATTAATTATCTTGTTAAGTTAATGCAAACTTTATGACTCTGCAAAGAAATGTTCTTAACGGTATATGAGAATATTGAAAATGGATCTTTCTTTAATTAAAATGCTGAATTCGTATTACAGCTCATATTCAAAATATTAGAATAATTGAGAAAAAGTAATAAGAAAAAATTATTATTTATTTATTTATTTTTGATACTAAGTAAATACAATTAAATTTCTTATAAATTAAACCTAGAATGTTTAGATACGATTTTAACATTTATAAAATATAAATTACAGTACAATAAATTAGGTATACAGCTTTCTGGAACACATCAAAATATTATAATAAATTTTAGATTGGTTCAAAATATTAGAATATTTTATTTTACGCAACAATATTACCTTATGAATATGAAGTAAATTGTAGTTAATATTTTGTAGCCTTCCCTTTAGCTTTCATAACAGCGTACAATCGATCTTGCATATATATATACAATGTGTTTACAAACATTTCTATCAATATTAGCCCAAATAGACTTTATACGTGCCACTAACTCAGTTTTACTTGAAGAAGGATTTTCTTGGAGTTTTTTCTTCATTATACACCATAAGTTTTCGATGGGATTAAGGTCTGGTGAGTTTGGTGGCCAAGGAAGTACCTTTGTGTTGCGTTGGCTGAACCAATTCTTAGTTGACACCGAGGTATGCGGTGACGCTAAAACTTGTTGAAAGAGGAAATCATCTTCAAATAAATCTTTGGAATATTACATGGAATAATGTAATATTCCAAAATTTCTTGATATATCTTGGAGTTAACCTTTTCGTAGACGATGCATAACTTTCCAGGTCCTTCTGCACTCATGCAATCCCAAACTATGGCACTAGCAGCAAATTTTAACGTTTAAGGCCTTCTTTATCAAATGTTTCTTGCTTCATTCTCCAAACTCGAATACCTTGATTACCATATGGAACACAAAACATACTTTCATCGCTAAATAATATATTTTTCCAATTTTCTTCGATCCATAAACGTCTTGATTTACACCAATTCAATCTTATACGCTTTTGTTTTGCAGTCATGAGAGGTTTTGTTTTGGGTACACGAGATTCAAACTTAAATTTGTGGAGACGTCCTAATGTTGTCGATGTAGAAACTTCAACTCCTTCTTATTTCCATTTTCGGTGCAAGAATAGAACACTTTTAAAACGGTTTTTCTTAACTATACCTTTCAGTTTCCTGTCATCTCTAGCAGATGTTTTTGGTTTTTGGCCGCCATTTCGGCGATTATTTTGAAATTTTCCATTTTTTCAATATTGTGTTAGTATTTTACTAACGCTTGATTGCGAACAATGTAAATAATTCCATATATAACATTGATTTTTACCGTGCCGATATAAATCCACCATACGAAGTTTAATAGATTCAGGAATATCACTCACACAACCCATTTTAAGACAAAAAAGCAAACATACTGCAAAAAGAATACTGAATTTAAATAAAATCGTCTGAATTTAATCAATGATGCCACCAGTTATGAATTGGTGATAATTAAAGGATAATTAACGTGAAATACTATAATATTTTGAACCACTTGAATTAATATTCTAATATTTTGACTTTTCAAAATAATTTTTTTTCAATTAATCTTTTTAAAAATATTAATTTTAAGATAATAAATAAGTTTAATCAACAGTAAGTTCTTAATAAAAATATCGTTTGCATATTTGCATTAAAAGACACTAAATTACCATATGATATTTTCTATTTCTAAAAAAAAAAGTAATTATTTTAATATTTTGAATATGAGCTATATTTATCTAAAGTTTATAAGTTCTTGAAATCCGTGCTGATTTATATAACTTTGTGTGAACGTGCTGCCCAATAAACTATTATTTTACCCACTTTCCCATCCTGATTCCTGAACCTGTTATTCAAATAATCATCATGGTTTTTTTTTTTTACAAGTATGTTTAAGAATTATAGCCGTACCATTTATATGAGAAATAAAGGAGACAGTTTAAACTGACGATTATTTATTTTCGTATCATACAAACGATGGTTAAATGCACTACAGTTTCAAATATTTTACCACATTTCATTTTGTATTCAAAATTGCATAGTCACTTTTCGTATTCCTTTATACATATAAAATACTTTGTTCCGTACTCAAATCTGTATCTCATTACGTATATGAAAGTCTGATATTTTCTGATTTACACCGTTTGTCTTGCAACTTTCAATTATTTCCGATAATAAAAGAGTAACTAACAGTGACAGTGTAACGTTAATTTTCTGTCAGATAATTGAAGGAAATATGTTTCCAACACGATGTAGATTTTGGTTCCAGTATGATTAATGCATTAATAAGCATTATTTTAAATTTAAAACAGCAACATTATTTAACAGGCTACAAATATCTTCAGGATTTGAAAATTTGCGAAGTTTTAAAAAACTTCAAAACTTAATTGAAAAGCACTTTAGGTAGAACCTAAGCATTGTCTTCTGAACTTATTAATATCATTTTAAAACTAAAATTAATTGTTTGCTTAAAAATATTACTAATGAAAAAAAAATCCCTTTTATTTGAATTCATTGTATGAAATGCAAATAACTTCTTAAATTACAAATATATTGTATGAATTAAAAATAAAATTTTGTCCAAATTTTATACAGTGGGGAATTAACAAAACATTAAGAGAAAACGATTTTGAATGTGATAAAGTCTTTAAAATGAAAAAAAAAAATTACTATGCAAAATAATTTGTTAAAAATAAATAAATTTTTTAGTGATAGTACAGTGGTAGCACAGTACACCTATTTATACAATGTAGAAAAGAGACAAATGTTTTCGAAAATATTACAAAAAATAATACGGTTTGCGAAAATATATATAAACACTTTCGTGTTACCATGAATTGGAGAAACGATACTTTATCTTTCAAAACGTCAGAAACCAATTGATTTCAGAGACTTAAAGCAGAATTTCTGAAACAAAAGTTAATTTTGCTGTACGTAGTTCTTAGAAACGCTTCTGAGACGCTTTTATAGTGTATTAAGCAAGCAGTTTTCTCGACACAAAATATCGGTTTTTCAGATACTGTCAATTCTCAAATAAACATTTTTGGCTAAGTAAATTTTTACAGGCATGATAAGTTATTGTTTATGTTACAGTTAATGCTGCTAATTTAGTGTATTTGCCTGTTGAACATGTTTGTTGAACGTGAAAATGTTTACTTGCGAATTGATAACAACGGACAATTCATATTTCATCTTGAGAAAACTGATTTATACACTGTACAAACTACTGGCAAATATTTCCGAAATTTACGTGCAGAAAGAGAAACTTTGTTTCAGAAATGCTTTTTAGCTCGCAGGCTATCAAAGCCTGGGAGCTAATGTGCCCGCAGGTTCAGTAATGTACGTACGTATTTGCTTCAAATTTTGTATATAGGTTCATTCTGATAAGGCGCTTCCCTGATTAGTTTTGGGGATTCATTGGTTAAGCATAAAGGGGGGAACGGAGGGCTAATTCCCCTTAAATTAGATAAATGGATTTTTCGTGCAGAATTATCAGATTTACTTCAAATTTCATATACCGGTTTATTCTGATAAGGCGCTTCCCTGATTAGATTTGGAGGTTCATTGGTTGAGTATAAAGGGAGGAAATGGGGGAGCTAATCTTCCCCCCTTATTTTAGCTAAATGGTTTTCTTTGTTGATTTCTTTATTTTTCGAGGGGCATTATTCTTTGAAATAAGAGTATAATATACAATTAGTGTGAATAGCCTCTGAGCTATCAGTTTAACTGGACACTTTTCTTTTATTTAAATCTCGCAAATCTTTTGATTTCTGACGTTTCGGAAAATAAAGGAAGGATGTTTGGAATCGTGGCCAAGTATGAAGAGAATATATTATATCTTCGTAAACTGCATTAAATTTCGTAATAGTTTCAAAAAAATCCCCCCACCTTTTTTTTACAATATGCAGAAATATGAGATTCCGTAGCTCTTAAATGTTATTTTCCAATCACCCACTTTTCTTTTCTTCAACCATGAGGTTATGGTTGCACTTCGCACCACAGTCACCAAATAACTTTCATCCCTACTTACATGAAGTTTTCGAATATCCTGACTCAGAATTAAAAAACAAACAAAAACAAAATCATTAAAAAAAGTTGTTACATTTTGTTGATTGTAGTTGTCTGTTGGCTGATTATCATTTTTTTTGACGTTTTATTGTCTCTAAACTTGCTTAAGCCTTCAATTTTGGTCGTATTTTTTTTTTCCTAAAAGTACATTAATTTTATGGAACCTCAATTAGGAGAAACTTTTATGATGTGCAGATAAAAATTTCCTGTTGAAAGTTACATGTTTTAAGTTGAAAAGTAGATTTTTCGAAGATTCTATTGAAAAAGTAGATTATAATAGAATAACACTAATTGGTAGAATATCATAGTTCTATAGAGTGTGTTCCCTTATTTACATTTCGCCTCAAATAACTGGTGTACCGATTTAGCTACAGCCATAAATATGCTGTCCAGGTATAGCAAAATGGGTATGCACATAATGATAATGTAACTGGCGCGTCCTATTTTCAAACTGCGGAGTTAGAGTTCCTATTTCGAAAACAGTACGAGATACGGGTAAAAAAAAATACGAGAATAAACAGTACGAGATTAAAAGTCAATTACAAGATTGTAGGCAGTCTTCGATTTATCATAAAATGATATTTTACGTGTAAAAATAACTTTATTAGAAGCCTTAAAATGTATTTTTTTTGTATATTCAATGACTAGCTTAAAGTACCTAACTAATTGCATGCAGAAGTGTGGCATTTTAAGGCAGATGCACATTCACTAATAAAACCAAATCATGTAAGCAAGATACAATTTATTTTAGTAAGAAAATATATTTAATCATTTTCAATGTTCCCATCATTATGACACATTGCTGACAATGGTGGACACATTGAACATAATCAGCTTGATTTTCTCATTAAAAGAATCTGTATCTTGCCTACAGGTGTTATTTTTATTAGTCAATGTGAAACCGACATATAATGCGACACCTCTGGTTGGAATTAGTGACGATTTTAAGCTGGTGAATAGATAAACAAAAAATATAAATATAGGAACAGATGAGGCAACTACAGATATACAAAAAGAAAAGGCTTCTAATGAAGTTATTTTTACATGTAAGACATCCTTTTATTCTAAATCGACTAGACGACTTTCTGTCAATTTTGTAATTGACTTTGTCCCCGTACTGTTTCTAACTCCACTGGTTGCAACTAGGGGTCGCTGTAATGTATGTGCCTCATCGTTATGCTCACACCCGTTTTACTATATCTAAATACCTCGTTCATGTTCAATCATCAACTAACTTGGTTAATTAGTTTTCTGAGGTGAAACGGAATTAAGAAAATGCCCTTGCATAGCAGAGATTAGATTTTACATTTTTGTTAAAAGAAAACTTGCTTCTATTAATAATAATAGCAGCTACGCTATACGTGCTTTTAAAATAGATGTATGTGAAATAATTTAAAAAAAGATTACGTTTAATTCCAAGCCTTCCAGTTACTAAAATTGAAAAAAAAATAGTCAAGTTAATAAAAAAATTCATAAAATAATAAAAAATTATATATAATAAAAATAATAAAAAAATTATGTATATATATATATATATATATATTATTGTTAAGTATAGCATACAAGAAATTAACACATAGCAGTTTTTTATATTATTATTATCATTAAATTAATCATTAAAAAATCATTTAATACGGTGATGCAGGAATATATTTATGAAAGAATCTGGACACACTCTAAATTGTTAGATATCGCATGCATCACGATAAAGAAAATATTAAACATTTTTGTAAGTCTAGTAGTACCTGTCACATCACAATATATATTTCTGAAACTTTTTTTTCGTGGATTGCATTTGTGTACGTGGAATTTAGTAATACACACTGATGAAAGTTTTCAAACGAACTTCTGTGAAAAAATATTTTTTCTCATATTTTTTTTAATAAGCGAATTTAATAGCACTATCATTCTATAAAAATGTCGAGCATATTTTTCCTTTTTAGTTATCTCTATGTTAAGTACTTAGTTGCAAAGAGAATTCCCATGTGTCAAATGGTTGATGACATTTTAATTTTTAAAAGCTTTGTAGAAGTCTATCACTTTTGTTCAATAAACCATACTGACAACCACAGTACATATATAAACTTATATTTTTTAATTCAATCAAACATTCATAAATATTTTTTGCAACAAATATTGCATCATAATATTATTAATTTACATTACTAAAAAAATCTCTTGTATATTTTTAATGTAATACGCAACATTTGAAAAATTCTGTAGATGTAAATCAGAAAATACCATTGTAGTAAATATTCATTACGCAAGTACATCTAAAAATACAAAGGCTATCAAAATAAAGTGATACATTCTAAATAATACTCAGCAAAAACAGGAATCTAAAATATATCTTTAAAAAGATTTCAGTATGCCTCTAAAAATGTTGTTGCAACATTAAACATGACTCGGGTAAAAAGTTTACAATCTATCAATATTTTCAGGAAAATGGAATGTACACGACAACACTAAAAAGCAGCTGTAAATTTCTGCTTATTATCACATTTGCATACAAACTGTAAAGACAACTAATATAAATTTATCAAATAACGTTTGATATTTCAGTTTATTCTTTTTTTTTATTATTCGACAGCGTTATTTGCATAAAAAATATTCAATACATCAGCAGCAAGGAGAAACTTGTGATTGACAAATTCTACATATGATAAATTCTCTCAAATCTCTAAAATCCACATGTTTGTTCTAAACAGTTAATTTTGAATTTAATTGAGTTTTCTTTAATTTTGGAAAAAATATAATAATTTTTATATGTATTATTTTTTTAAAGACGATTTTCTTAAGTATATGTAGTGTTAAGTAACTCAAAAGTTGGAGGCGAACGATGTCTATATACACTCTGGAATGACCCGTGCCGTGTACCCAACTATAGCGTCTAGAATAAATAGTGTGGGAATCGGCTATCCCAGTAATATATCAAAAAAGTGCTAAAATATTGAATCCCTTAAATGTCCAACGATGCTGAAAATCAAAGAGTCGATCGCAACGACATCTGTAGAATAATTTCTAAAACTGCAAGACGATTGCTAGTCTAGACGCTGTAATAATACGATGTTTACATTGAAATAAAAAAATATCTCACAGATGTCGTTGAGATCGACTCTATCGATTTCAGCATCATTGCACATTTAAGAGATTCAAATTTTTAGCACTGGTCGGATAGCAGATTTCTACTCTATTTATTCTAGACGCTGTACTCCAACAACTGAAGACTGCCAGGAAGGTACAAAATCTTGAGATGAATGAAGATATTATCATTTATAAATATCATCCAATCCTCAAATGAATACAGGGAAATGCATCAGAAAAAATATAATAAAGCAAAGTTTAGTTTCTGAGTTCAGAAATTTAAATCACAAGAAAATAATTGGCTATTTTGTCTTAGACGTGATGAAAATCAAACCAAAGTTACGTTTTGTACCATTTTATGGTAATATAACTGTGGCAGCCTGCAATTATCAAAGCCAGCAATTGCTGAAGGATTAAAAACTGTATGCAAAGTTTGAACAAGAGGAGAAGTTAAAACAAAGGTACCGTTTCTCGGCGTAATTCATAACCAGTTTTATTCTGCTGGTTGAACACTTCTTTTCTTTAAAAAGGATGACACGTTTTTCATATTTTATAAAAATATGAAATTTAATGGATTAAAGTTATGTTTTGAAATAGGTGGTCTGAAATTCGCAAAATTCTAAAATCCACAAAAACTTTGGTCCCAAGCTCTGCGGATGTGAGAGAATCTATCATTAAGGGGAGAGAGCACATTGGACGAGTCTGAAAATTAACTTTTTAACTTTTATATTAAAGGAAAAAACATTTTATTTCTGCGCATTTTAATACCAAATTTACCTTTCTGCGCTTTTTCGTTTCGGAAAAATCAAACAAATAAAGCCCATTTCTTTTTAGAGTTCTTATACCATTATCCCTTGGTTATACCTAAAAGCAAAAAATATTTTTCAAAATAATAAATAAATAAAAAAATAAAAATTAGAATAAAAAAATTCAAAATCCATAACAATTGGTGTTCTGAAAATTTGAAGCTATAACGTAATTGCAAAAGAAATTCTGCGAGCAATAGTAAAATTAGTACTAAAAAAAAATATATATATACTAAAAACTATTAAAAAATAATTTTGAGTTAAAGGAAAAAATATGTAAATAAGATTTTTTTTTTGAAAAAGTGCGCAAAACATAAATATATCCAGAACTCAAGTATCCTTCATCTAATATAAAAATTTAAAGTTGCATTTTTTGACGCGTTAATGTGGCCTTAAGGCTAATGTCAGACAAACGTCTTTTTACACTCTTTTTTCCCTACATTTCATCCTTACACAATGCCGTCTGAAATTAGCCTTACTCTTAATATAATTACTTTTTGCCGTTAATTACAAAATTAATCCCTAAAAATGTATTTAATCCATTATTTTAAAATAAATGTATCATATATTTGTAATTTAATGAGAATGCCTTTTTGATTAAAATTTACAAGTGCATTTGCTTATTTATAATACCCGTTTGAGAACTTGGTTTAAGTGAGTAAATTTAGATTTAAATTAAATAAAAATGTTATTACTCATAAAACAAATTATCAACACTACAGAAAACACAATATTTCAATATATCTAAAAAAGAAAAAAAAAAAAAAAACTTTGTTTTTTCTGATATCAAAGCAAAAGACAAATTTAAGAAATACTTATTAGTACCCTGAATATTTTGCATGATATTTTGAAACATTGAAAGCGGACAAATGTGTAATTGATATCTTTCTAAAAACAAATACAATGTTTGTTTTTTTTTTTTTAACTAAAGGAAATTTCAATGTGTTCATAGTTTTTAATTTGAATCTTTCTATTCGATATAGGCCATTCGTAAAATATTTAAGAAAAATTTAATGGAACTTATTTAATTTTTTTACTATTCCAATTTTACGGAATTGTGCAAATTAAAACTTTTTATATTTCATTTTGAAGGAGTTTAAAAGTTAAAGGTTAAGATTCTATAATGCAAGCATATTTGATTACAAACGAATTTATTAATGAAATTTCACATTTCAATAAGAGAAAAATGAAACGTACAAATCATTCCTTTTTAAAGATCAACTACAGAAAATGGCTTTATTTAACGTACTCATTTTCTAGTTTGTCAAAATTTTCTCAAATGAAAACATAAATAAGATAACTTCAGTTTATGCAATAGAATGGTGAGTGGCAGTATTTATAAGGATACACAAAGTTTCGCACACTTATTCGTAAAGAGACACATTTCAATAAATGTGAGTTTTGAGAAGTCAATGCGAATTAATAATAATTTAAAAAAAAATCCTTCTAGCGTTAAAAGCGAATTCAGATAATTTTAACAAGTGGGTAAGTGTGATCACAGATCGCACAGAGGGTTTCATTTAATATTCCTTTCAAAACACTTTATCCTTTAGCAAAATCTGTTAGTTCTACATTTCGCAACCAGGGGGCACACTATATTCTATACAAACCTCTATTGAAACAAAACTCCGTTTTACAACCTATCCGTAGATATATTAGTCGAGTGGATCGGGTTAGCACCTGAGATAGTTAGGCACCCCTGGTGGTAAAAAGTTGAACTAAAATATGTAAGACTATGGTGCATAATATGAAAGAGTGGTAAAATGGGTGTCGGCAAAAGTTAGAAAAGTGCCCCACGTGTGAAAGGGTGAAAGTTCGAAAAATTGCTTAAAATACACAAGTTAGAGACCGGAAGGGTAAATATAAGACTTTTTGAAATTTTTATGATTTGTCGTAGGATCGCAAGTGTTCAACTATAAGTATTCAAAATTTCTAGTCTTCAACTTAATTAGGGGCTCAATTAAAAAAAAAAGCTTAAAATACACAGGTTAGAGCCCAGACGGGTAAATACAAGACTTTTCCAAAATTTTATGATTTATCGTTTGATGTGAGGTGTTCAGCTATAAGAATCCAAAATTTCAAGTCTCCAGTATTTATAGTTTCTGAGAAAGGGCTCTGTGACAGACAGACAGACAGAGGAGTGAGACGAATAGGTTTCGTCAGATGAACCAAACCCTAAAAATGTCCAAATAAGAGTGGTTTTATAATTTTTTGCACTTGGCATTGTACTATCCTTCTGAATATATGAGTCACTGATTTTGAAAATAGGGCAATACCATTTTGTGAAAAAAAAATTAGCTATTAACATAAAATCACCAGTGAATTAACATAAAATTTATGTTTTTAATCAAGTCACTATAAATATCTTTTAATATCAGTATAAATTTATTACTAGTCATTTATTGGGTCAACGATATTTCACATGCGTTGATTTTGAAAGTAGACCAAGACCATTTATGAAAAAAAAATAGTGACAAGAAGACAACATTACTGTTAAATACATTATGTAACAAAAAGTTGTTATTAAATACTTTTTAATAGTCAGTAATTCTTTAAAGTGTTATTTAATAGGAAGTTTTTTCGTATATTATAGCGGTATATTATTAATTTCTCTTCATTTAAAGCAGTAAAGCATGCGAACTGTACTTATTTATTATTGCAAACGTATAAAAAGAAAAAGAAAGATTTTTTTTTTCTAAATAAAAATAATTTTTAAATACTGATAACGATATCATTAGGAGAAGTGGTGGGTTCGAGGAATGATAATTATGATATCGTAAGGGGGGGGGGGGGTCCAAAATTGCCAAAAAGTTTAATATGTTATAATACTCGTATATAGCACCAAATCCTCGGTAGCTTGTAACGTGGTTCATACTGAAAAAAAAAAAAAATGTTTCGACCACTGTGTATAAAAGTTTTGAGTTGGTGCTCAGTTTTTAAGAAAAACAAATTCAATTTGTTCTCATGCTTGAAAAGATATTTCGTCTCATGTGAAAAACTTCATTTTTTGAGCCGTGTCACTTTACGAAGAAATGTGCGATAATGAAAAACAAAGCATCATCACCTATGAGACCACAGGTGAACTGGCGCCGACAAAATATTCACATCATACTAATTAAAAAACCTTGATCACTAATTTTCCAGTTTGTACATCGTAAGTGAAAATAGGAACTGTTTTAAGATGGAATAAACTCCTAAGCTGTGCATTACTGGCAAAACATCATACAACACAATTATTTTAGTAACAAAAAAATATGTTAGCTCTACAGTAAGGCAGCATATTTATTCTAAAGCCACAGCAATCGGACAGAGCCATATCGTGAATCTCTGGCTTTACGCAGCGTGCCTTATTTATGACTGAGTGAGCCACCCAGAGGCTCAAGATAGGAATTCAAGTTATGAAGACAGTTTTCACAATTTTCTGTAAAGAGAAAATAAGCATATTTAATCATGGATTAGGATAATGACACTTAAATGTAGAGAATTAATTTGGAAGTTTATCACAAATATTGGGTCAATATTAGCTATGTCTTGGATAAATGAGGTGTTCACAACCATAGTAGACCAAGTCCATTTTGAAAAAGAAAATGAGCTAGTCCATTTAGAAGGTGCATAAAATCTGTTTTACCCACTCCCACAGTGAACCAAGTCTGTTTTCACATACTTTCTCATATATGGCATCTGTTTACAGACTTGGTTTACTGTGGCAGTGGTTAAAACAGAGTTTAAGCACCTTCTAAATGGACTATCTCATTTTCTTTTTCAAAATGGACTTGGTTTACGAGCCACTCAAATAATGGTGCATTGGTGCAGTATTGGCCCGATGTTAAGGTGTTTATATTTTGCTCATATTTAGCCTTGTAGACAATATTGCGCCTATATTTGGTAATATAACAATATTTTGCAAACACATCTTCAAGAAACAAATGCCTTTTCAAATAAATTTAAAAATAATAATCGCATTTCTAGTCCTAATATTTTATAAAGTTTTCACTATGTCAGTGGCTTTACTGAATATAACCTTACGTTTGAGAATTTGTTTGCTAATATTTGTGTAAATATTGGCATTTCATTGGAAATATTTCCAATATCTAACCAATATAGTACAATAATTGCACTTTATTGGAAATATTTCCATCATCGAGTCAATATTTAGCTAATATTAGCATTACATTGGAACTCCCTGCAAATATTTCCAATCAATGCAATATTTATCTTTTATTGGTCCAATACACACACTGAAAACATTTTATCCAGCAATACAATGATATTCATTAATAACAAAACTCCAATTATTTCGAATAGTGTGTTCTGGACGCAATTCGGGCATAAAGAAATCCTGATTATTGAATAGGTGCAAAAAGGAGGCAGTTCCATTTTTTAAATTTTTTCAGTAGACAAAAGAGTCTTTCTTGCACCGAATTTCAAAACTGGCGAACAGAAATTCTGCTTTTTCAGAATTTAGTGTCGCCCCCGGCATTTCAATTACTTCATTTTCTTCTGATGGACTGATGGCTTCTATTATTTTGAAACAGCCATTATAAATGAAGTGTTAGGTGAAGATGAAAGAGCAGCCGTAAAAAGCTAGAACTCTGATTTTCTGGTCAGAATGGGGGAAAAAATGGCCATAATTTTTTTTACGGCTGCTCTTTCATCTTCACCTAACACTTCATTTATAATGGCTGTTTCATAATAATAGAGCCACCAGTCCATCAGAAGAAAATAACTCGGTTAAGCGGGACTCTACTGCAGTACAAAACATATTTCAATTTTAAGACTAAGGACACGTTTTATTTTATGTAAAATGACGTCATTCGCATCCGCTTAAGAATTCCACATTTACGATCTACTCTTAAACATCTACAGTAAAGCATGCATAGCACATCACTATCGTGAAATAATGCACAAATGCAGCAAAAAGATCCCGTCATTCAAGGAAAAAAAAAAAAAAAACAAAAAAAAAAACTGCTATCTAATGATTCATAGATACTTACAATTAAATATAGTATATAATAGCTCCATTGTTTTAACAGAAATCATTCGTTTATATTTTTTTCAAAATAGCACATATTTTAATTACATTTTCTTTCGGTTGTTACTAGAAAATGGCAACAAAAATATATAATTACTATTTAAAACTATTTTTTCCTTTACTTCCTACAGAAATGGATTAAATGCCGTTGCCAATATTAAGCAAATGGCTCCAAAAACTACAAAAAAAAAAAAAAAAAAAAAAAAAAATAATAATAATATTACAAAGATAAATGGAGATACAGTTTTCGGACAAAATGCATTTAAAAGAACTATTTTTTCCCAATACGACGGTATAAAAATTGAAAATGTGCGATGCTTAGAAGTTAAAAAAATTTCTAAAGAGTATTTAATCGTAATACTTTGTTTTACGGCTAGCTTCCGTAAGGTAACGTTATTTTTTGGACGCAAAATAAGCTGGGAGAAAGAAATAGCATACCGTACCGGAGGCTAATAGTGGCCGCTTGTCCGAACTAATAATTCAGCATTAAAAAAAAATGCTGGACAGTTGGTATGCCTGTTTAAACCCGTTGTAATATTGTAAAAAGTCCTTAATTTTACTCTTATGTTACTTCTTATTCAGGGGCGAAGCTTTTCTGCGTTTCTTCGAATTTCTGTTTAAAAAAAATCAACTAAATCCCCCCCCCCCCCCCATCGTCTTCTTCATCATCCTTCTTCTAAAATTTCCTCCCTTTTGCTCCCTCCCCAAGTATCAAAGTTAAAAATCTTTAAAATTTCTTTTTTTTTTTAAACTTTTCCTCTCTAGTTGTTACTTTACAGTTATAATAAATTATCAATCGTAAATTTCAGTAACAATTCATTCCATCACATTCATTTCATTAAAATTTTATCTAAATTCCACCCTTCCAAAATTTTGCTTCCCCCTTTTGCTCCCCATACATCACCCAAAGTTTCAAAACTCTAAAACTCTTTCATTTTTTTAAAAACTTTTTCTGCTTTTGTCAATAATTGATCATAAAAATTTCTCCGTAAAACATTTCCTTCCCCCTTTCTCCTATACACTAAGTCCGCAATCTTTAAATTTCCTTTTCCCCCCTATTGTATTTGTTATGTTGAAATAACTATATGTGATAGTCTTTTAAATTTCTGTTAAACGCTGTAATTTCCCCCCTTCCTCCCTTCCTCCATTTGAATGCTTAAAATTTGTATTTAGAAAAAATGAAACTTTTATTAAAAAATGCGTATTATAATTCATTATTTTATTCAATTTGTAGTTCCTTAATATTTTTCGGTGTTGGCCCATGAAAGTCCTTAAAAATCCTTGATTTTTATTTAAAGAAATGTATACGGACTATGTATTAATAGTTCACAAAACAACTACTGTAAAAGCACTTATTTTCGTGAGTCGTAATTTTCGCGAAAATGAAGATATCGGTGATTTTGCGAGTTGAAAATTTCGCGAATTTTATATGAACTGAACCGAAAGTTGAAAAATTCCAAAACTATCTAAATAGAAACCCTTTTGCATAAGGCAATTTAAAAAACTTCCTTTTGTCCAAAAATTCCCCCCCCCCCCTCCTCTAACCATCGTTCTAAAAATGAATGGCTTCAAAGAAGCTTATATAAATATTGTAAGTGAATGAGCTGCATTCTATTAGTTGTATTATTGTTTTTATTGAAGAAGTAGTTGCATAGTATTCAAGAAATTTTTGTACTTATTTCTTATTTAAGTAACTGTAATCATTAAATTTTGGATAAGTGAAAAATTTCTGATTTTTTATTATCATTTGAGGCGAAAAAAATACATATATTTCGCGGGGCTTAAATTTTCGTGATTATTACGGGCTCGCGAAAATCGCGAAAATTAAAGCCTCGCGAAAATAAGTGCTTTTACAGTATATTTTTAGATTGCAGTAAAACTAACTTTTGTCATTTAAATAAATACATTTAAGCTTTTGAAACCTAATAGTAATTCTTCCTCGAACTAAAAAAAGAAAAAAAAAGAGAAACAGAAAGATTTATTAAAAAAATATTACATGTAATATCTCCTTAAAAAAAAAAAAAAAAGACAATTGCTCTTATGTTATGTTCTCCTGAAAAAATAAGTTACTTCATGAAAACGGCTAGAGATTTATTAGACCATTTCTTAGGAAATTCCATACTCCTTTTCTGCCCTCCCCGACAAAGCAAAATCACATGACTCACTTAAAAGGCGTGGGTGGAAGCTTCTTACGAATTTCCCTGAGGAATATTTCTCCAAAGACTTCCGAGAATTTAGAAAGAATAGATGGATACACTTTTCTTCGGATCGGACACTGGTAAGTTCTTTCTGAACATTAGCAAATACATTCAAACATTGAATTTGAAAATTCTTCCGTGATACAATTAAAAATTTTTTTAGAGTATAACTTTCATTTTTTGATTTTGAATAACTTCACAAAATTAATTTTATTGTAAAATGTATAATATACTGATTTTAAAAGTTTCTTTAAAAACAGAGGAGACAATTAAAACTTTAAAAGTTTAACTTGAACTATGAAGATGTATATATAAATCTATGAACTTTGTGTCTAACCTAATGTTGCATGCAGTTTTTGATTTTTAATAACTTATTAAAATTATTTTTTTTGTATAGAAAGCATAACACATTGCTATGAAAAGTTTCCTTAAAAACAGAGGCGACAGTTAAAACTTTAAAAGCTTAAATTGAACTATGAAGATGTATACATAATCTATAAACATTGTGTATTACCTAACTTTGCATGCATTTGTTTCATTTTTTAAAATAATTTTATTAAATAATTTTAGAGTAAATCGTATAATATTTTGTAGTTAGTTTAATTTATTTTTCGTAAATAAAGGAGACAGTTAAAACTTTAAAAGCATAGGTGAAAGTATGAAGATGTAATATGTTGTCATTTAATTTCTAAGCATGCGAGTTTAATCGGAAGAATACTTATTTTTAAGATGTCTATTAAGAGTATTTTGTTTTAAAATTTGGCAATACACTATATTTAAAGCTGTTGAGTATTTGAATTAAATTAACTCATTTTCTGATTTCTGATCGGATGATCAATTTAACTTTTGAAACGTGACGTCACACACTGGAGTGATTCATATTTTGCGGCCACAAAACTATATTTTCAGTGTTGCTTTTCACATCTTTGAATAGAACATTATAATAATGTAAAAAATAAGCAATTCTAAATCTTTTTCAAATATTCGTATATATATATTTATTCATTCATATATTATTAAGTGTGAAAGTTCCCTTTTATTTGAGCACGTTAAAATTAAAGTTTGCGCTCTTTAAGTTTATACAATATTTAACCGTTGTTTGACAATAGAATAACAAATAATTTTTCTATGGGCTATTCAACAATTTTATGAATGTTGATTCATGTAGATAGCTTGCTTAAATAATATTATTTAAATAAATAACCTAAATGTAGAAAATGGTAAATTTTATCTTAACTTTGTCGATAATTAAAAGGAGATGTTCAAAAATGCAAAATTTTCACAATTGCCACTTTTAACTAAACATTTGCAAGTAACTTGTCATACTAAATATTGCTATTCGTCCGCATTGAGCTTTTGAACATACACTTTGAACTTTTTTTTTTCAGCACTAGGGGACTGTGCCCCCTACGAGCTAACGCTCGCCAAACCCCCAGTGAGACACCGCAAACTCTAAAAACACGCTAATTTGATCAGCTTTAAAAAGATTGCGGAAGATTGAACTATCTATATTATAAAGGACAAACATATCTGTGCGTAACGCATACGTCATTTTGCTAATGGCAACACTTTCAAATTTAAAATGAAAATTCGGTTTTACAATTTTCGTTGCTGCAAATTTTTTAACTTCTAAACATCGCACATTTTCAATTTTTACACCGTCGTATTGGTGAAAAAATGTTCTTTTAAATGCAATTTGTTTGAAAGCTGTAGCTCAATTTATTTTTGAGATATTAATTTTTTTGCAGATTTTAATACTTTTTTTGTAATTGCGGCAACTGAAGTACTCCATTTCTATTGAAAGTAAAGGGAAAATAGTAGATTACTCTATTTGTTGCCATTTTCTCATAAAAACTGAATGAAAAAAAATGAAATTAAAATACGTGCTATGTCAAGAATATCATATGTTATAAAACCCGGTAAATTTTGGTCTTATTTCGTTTCTATTTATCAATTAAATGATTTTTAGTTTATTGAAACCTATTTTACAAATTATAGAACATTTTCTATTTACAAAAATGTATTTTAAAGGATATTTGTGTGACTTATTTTCTGATTTTATGAAATTTCTTCATAATGGTGGTAATTAGATAGCTTTCATTATTGCAGAGAAGAGAGAAAAAAATGAGGTTTTATTAATCTTTATTCATGCCATTTTCTGATAAAAATTCAAAATTGTTGATACAAATTATTGTATAGGGTTTAGTGGTGCAAAATCCCGTAAAGGGCATAATATATTTTGAACGGAAAATGACGTACTGCTTTTGAAAAAACACATTTTTCTTCATAAAGTTTCCATATTTGTTTCCTTCTCCATGTGTACTGATACTATGTTTCAGACACTAAGCGAAATGCTTCAGTAAGTGAAAATGACGTCACATTTAAAAGAAAACGATAATTTTCTTAGATAAAACTAAACATCTTAAAATAAATTCCGTCAATTTTTACTCTCCTGTACTGAGATTAGAATCTCGAGTTAACAGTGCGACTGTTCACATGCAAAGATATTGCTGACAATCGTGACTTCAAGTTTTCAGTTAAAATGATTTTAAAGTGATAAAATTAAAATGCCAATTTTTTGAAAAAGGTGAATACGGATATGAGAAGTGTGTACGTAAATTTTGAGAAGAGGAAAATGATGTTGGGTTTAAATTTCATGGGGAAAAAATTCTATGATCGTGTTAAGGGGTCTCAGGACTCTTAAAATTGGAAAAATCGAAAAAAAAAAGACCATTTTCAACATATAATATCTTAAAATGTAATTGATTTTAAAACAAAATTTTATATTGAGATGAAAGATATAAGCATGTTCTTTCATTTCATGTATTTGAAAAATTACAAGATGCAGAATTAGAATTTACAGTGGGCTCCAAAATGTCAGACATTTGACGAGCGGAAAATTGGCATAACATATTATGCGCACGATTACAAAATAAACTTTGCAAGTACAAGGAAAATTTTAGGTCCTACTTATGCTTCACACTGTAATAATTACTCTGAACCTAAATAAATTTGTATTTAAAGCATTTTTCTATTTTTAATACAAAGTTGTATTCAGTTAATACAAAATTTAGAAATTTTCAACAGTATAATCACCTATAAAGAATATATTTCCGAACAATAAGAAGGAAATTTTAGGTTCAGTTTATACAGACTAACATGAAACATATGTTTTGAAAATTTCATGAAAAAAAAAAATCAGAAGTTTTTGAGATATCGTGCGCGTTATGCCCAAAAACGTCATTTGGAGAAAATTGACTTCAAAGTTTCTGAAACGCCGCTTCAGCTATTGAGCGTGTATAATTCTAAAAGCCATAACTTCTGTTCTAATAGGAATTTCAAGGAAACATTTATACCAAAATGTTCAGAAAAAATAGTAGTTTAATATCTATAAAAATTAAAATTTCGAAAATTTTAAAGCTTTAAGAGTCTTGAGACCCCTTAAAGTGGAACAAATTTTGCTGTTTTTCATTCCGGAATATCAAGCATAAGAGCGTCAATAGATAACTCCATCATAATAACTTATATTTATTATATTTTACGGTTTAGGTATCTATATTACAAAGGACAAACGTATCTGTGCGTAACGTTGATGTCATTTTGCGATTGGCAACACTTCACGATCAAATTTCGGTTTCGAAAATTTTCGCTACTGCAATTTTTTAATCTTATGATACCCGTATATTTTCAATTTTTAGAACGTAGTATAAGGAAAAAATCTACTTTCAAATGCAATTTGTTTTAAAAACTGTATCTTAATTGACTGATTTAATATGTTCTTTGAAATAATTTTCAAGTATGATTATTTTGTAATTTATCTTATCACGTGCCGGCTTCAATACATAATAATAATAATAAACATTTTGCACATAAAATAATAAAAATTATTCAGCATTTGTTTCTGACTAATTTTCCATAACGAAATTAATACTTCCTTTATAAATAAATAAAAGAATAATGTAAAAAGAACACTAATTCAACATATTTGTAATCAAATAATTAAAATATTTAGACAGCCAAATAGGAAAAAAAAAATATCTTTCAAGTGGAATTTGTTTGCAAAATGCATCTCAGTTTACGGATTGTCTATGGATTTAAAAATAATTTTCAAGCATGAAATATTTTTTAATTTATCTCTATCGCGTGGAGCTCGATTACGAAAGATTAATTCGTTTGCCCTTAAAACAACATAAAGAGTTCGTCATTTTTTTACGGCTAATATTCCATAAAATTTTAAAATTTCCTTTATGAATAAAATAATATAAATAAACACAAATTTAACAAACATATAATTGAACTACGCGTTTAAAGCTCTGAAATTATCAGAATATAAAAAGTTGCCGTAAGTAGCAAAATCTTGGGCTAATAACTCTTGGCATACGGCTAATACAAAGATATCGCTTTTGATAAATTTCTGAACTTCATTTGATTGTATAATTCATATTTTTCATATGAAAAATGCTTTTTTATTGTTAGTGGGCAATCTAAAAAATATATTGAATGTACAAAAAATGCTAGATTTCAATTTTAAAATATGGTTTTCATCTATATTCTGTAACCCGGGAAGCCCGGGTACGATCCCCTAGTAATAATAATAATAATAATAATAATAATAATAAACAGTGGCGAAAATATAAATATGACGTAATTTCTCGCATTGACGGCTTTTAACGGATATTAATGAATTTGTAATTTTCTTTCTCTTTTAATATTCACGTGAAAATACAGTTTTTGTGATGTAATTTTCAACATTTTCCTGCTTTTAATACGTTATCGTTTAGTTCTAATTTGAAAGTTTTTTTCTGCTTATGATAGTCATGTGTAAATAAATTTTTAATCTGAAGAAAAAATATTCTTTGTGCTGCTTTTCCAATTAGCAACAATTTAGCGTAATAACCTTTTCTAAAATACATAAAAAATATCTCTCGAAATGGTGAAAATTTGAATTTAAAATGGAAATAAACCCTCAAAAAATTTGTCAAATTAAAAATAAAAATAAATGCACTCTGTACACCGGGAGTTTCTAATGTATATCCTTAAAAAAAAAAAAAATAAATAAATTCCTATGTATATTATTTGCTCCTATGAAACTTATTAATGGAAGAATTTCGACCAAATTTAACACTAAATATCTCTTCAAATAATTCTTTGATTTAAAAACGTGTTTATCAAACATTTCTTTATCATTTTACTAGTTTTCATATTTGTGTGTGCAGTACTTTTCTTAATATTAGCCAAGAAAACCCTAATTCACAAAAAATTCATCTAGTGCGGCGGTGACAGCGTTAGTTACTTTTTTTGTAGAATAGAGAGAAATTAATTATAGGAAATTTTGTATAAACTTTTTTACTACATAAAATAGCAAAATCTATAAAAGACTTTTAAATAAGTATATGTTAGTTAGTTGTAACGAGGTTATGATGAAAATTGTAGATATGTTAACTTATATGTTAGCCGTAATGACAGGAAATTTCTTCTTCTTTCGTTCTATTGTGTATCATTTCGAACATTAAATAGTACAATTACTTTCTATACAAAACAAACGCAAAAAGTATAAGCCGTTGATTTTCAAAGTGGGGCAAGTTCATTTTATGAAGAAAAATATAAAATAAAAATAAAGCTAAATCTTATTACAAATTAACATAACATTTTTGTTTCCAATAAATTCCCTATAAAAATATTTTAATATCAGTATAAATTTTTTACTAGTAATTTATTGGATCAACGATATTTCAAGTACGTTGATTTGGAAACTGAGGCAAGGCCACTTTGAATAGAATTATTTTTCATGTTGCATGAATAAGCACATTCAGAATTTCAACATGAATAATTTAAAAATCTTCACTATCTGAATTAAGAAGTATAATTATAGGCATACAACTTATTACTGAATATATATTTTTATTTTATCCACTTTTTTAAATAACATAAAACTTATTTTATTGTAATTGTTTTAAAGAAGAATGAGGTATTGAAATAAAATAAATGATAAAATAAAATAAATAGTAAAGCAAAATAAAATATTTTTTGTCATTATAATTATATTCCATTCAAAGATATAAAACAGATCATTGCATTTGAAAGTGAAGCAAATCCACTGAGGCATATCTAAAGCTTGATTTTTTTCAGGTAACACGGATAACCATTATCGCATATTAAACATACAGGAAATAAGACCACAGAAATATAAAATAAGTCTGTTCCTGCTTACGAATATTTTTAAACCCATTCAATTAACCACTTACCAGTTACCAGTTTCGTTTAAAAAAATGAAAACTAGGGACATAACACCAGTTTTTCCGTACTATAACAATATTTGCTTTATATAATCAAAAAATGCCTGCCGATTAAATAAAGCAAAAATTAAAGTTTACAATTAGTGGTGTCGAAAAGTTTTTAGTAACGAAGCAAGCAAATTCTTTTGGCCCGTATGGCAGTGGTTTGCAAACTTTTTGACTGGCGGAGAAATCGTAATATTTGCCTTACAGTAAATTTTATATTTTTTGAGTGACGAACAATAACGCATCAACGCTTAATGTGATTGGATTGTTTTGCGCAAATGTCTGAATTCAGATTCAGTTGATAATAATTGCAGGCGAATGTTTTTTTTTCAGCTTTTAAGAATTCTGTATTTCGATTTGGTTTTAAAGTAAGCTAATTAACACTACTACATATACCAGAAATTTTACTCAAGTTTTATTAAAATATTTCAGATCAATAATTTTTATTTAAAACTATTTAACTCTTTTATTTAACTTATTTCTGTTTGATTTCTATTTCTTTATTTTATGAAAATTTTCTGGTTCAAATCGAAATACTTTCATTTGGTACCACTAAATAACCGGTTGTTGTTAGTATATTTAGTATAACTTGCTATGAGATATCATATCAAGAGGACCTCAGTATTTCACTGAGTTTAAGCTGGAGGTTTGTTTTGATAACGCTGAGCACATTTAGGTTGGTCCACAGCCTTTTCTAGTCAGTTGTTGAAAAATGTTGTTTGAAAGAGTTTTTCAAAGCTGTAGGATGGCCCTAAATATTTATTAGCCTCCGGCCCGGTATGCTATTTCTTTCTCCCAGCTTATTTTGTGTCCAAAAAATAACGTTAGCTTACAGACTTAGTTGTAAAAGAAGTTAGTTGTAAAAGCTTAGTTGTAAAAGAAATCATTACGATTAAATAATCTTTAGCAATTTTTCAAACTTCTAAGCATCGCACACTTTCAGTTCTTATACCGTCGTATTTGGAAAAAAAAAGTTCTTTTAAATGCACTTTGTTTGAAAACTGTATCTCCATTTGTTTTTGAAATATTAATTTTTTTGTAGTTTTTGGAGCTATTTGCTTAATATTGGCAACGGCATTTTATCCATTTCTGTAGAAAGCAAAGGAAAAATAGTTTTAAAATAGTAATTATATATTTTTGTTGCCATTTTCTCATAACAACCGAAAGAAAATGTAATTAAAATACGTGCTATTTTGAAAAAAATATAAACGAATAATTTCTGTTAAAACAATGGAGCTATTATATACTATATTTAATTGTATGTATCTATAAATCATTAGATAGCCGTTTTTTTTTCGATTTTCTTGAATGATGATATCTTTTTGCTGCATTTGTGCATTATTTCGCGATAGTGATGTACTATGCATGCTTTAGTGTCGGTCTGTGAAACTCTTAAGCGGATGCGAATGACGTCACTTTACATAAAATAAAACGTGTGCTTTAAGTCTTAAAATTTAAATATGTTTTGTACTGCAGTAGAGTCCCGTTTAACCGAGTTATTTTCTTCTGATGGACTGGTGGCTTCTATTATTATGAAACAGCCATTATAAATGAAGTGTTAGGTGAAGATGAAAGAGCAGCCGTAAAAAACAATTATGGTCATTTCTTCCCCCCATTCTGACCAGAAAATCAGAGTTCTAACTTTTTAAGGCTGCTCTTTCATCTCCACCTAATACTTCATTTATAATGGCTGTTTCATAATAATAGAAGCCATCAGTCCATCAGAAGAAAATGAAGTAATGGAAATGCCGGAGGCGACACTAAATTCTGATAAAGCAGAATTCCTGTTCTCTAGTTTATATATATATATATTATCTGGTGTTGTTTGCATTCCTTTTTAGCAAGAGGGACGTAATTGATATCATCGGTTGACTCAGAATCTGTCCAATACACGTTTCACCTTAAAAGAAGGCAAGTTTGGTAAATGAATGGGAAATTGTGACAGATTTTCACTGCCAATAACTTCATACATAAGCTTAAAAAGTTTGCTTTTAAGAGTTCCTGATTTTATATAGTTTATTATTTTATTGGCAGCATTTATTCTTTTCATAAGTTCAGAGCAGGGGGGTGCCATTTCCCTTTACTTCTGGTATCAAGGTTTCGGTGCGCATGACGTCACTGCGCGTGCTAAGGAGGAGTCTTGCAACAGAAAATAACCTATTTTCTTATTTAAAATAGAATTTATGCTAAAAAAAATTGTATCTTTGGTCAGAGGAGAGCATGTTTCTTCAAAATAAAACATTTTTCTTTAACGGAAGTATTTTTTTCTAGGAATAAAACGATTTAGAAGGGATTTTTTTTCTTCAAATAGCCGTGTATTTTTTCTTTTCTAAGATCAGTTTTTATTGCTTCTTATCTTCAGTCGATCTTTAAAAGGGACGGAGGCGTGAAGTAAACATTTATTGTTATTTTCTTTGACATCCAGGGCAGTTTGCCCTCACACGAAGCTTTAATTGCTTCTCTAAAACAAGGTTACTATATCCATAATAAAAACATTTGTGAAAACCTGGACTTTTATTCGATTGAGGCATTTTAATCAAATATATTCATCAGAAATAAAAAAGAGATACGCTGCTAGAAAATCAAAAATGTGGAGTAAGTCAAATTTGATTGCATGATAAAACAGTACGAGAAATAGCAAATAAAGGAGCACACATTAAAATACATCTTCAAAATGCACCCTGTGATGAAATCAAATGCTGGAAATGAAAGCATATTCTAAAGGTAAAAACCTAAAATATATTATTTATTAAAATAAGTTTTTTATAATTTTATCCCCATACAGCATTAAAATATAATTTTATATAACTCTTTTGGAAGGTATTTATAAACGTATAGTGCTCTGAATTTCAAATTTTAACTTTTCTATATCGCATAAATGTTTCAGTTTTAAATATTTGGCAATTTAAAAATTAAAATTTCTGTTATTTGTATTCTAAATCTCCTTTATAAATACCGCTGTCCTCATTTTTATTATATAAAAAAATAAATCAATTTAATATTTAATCACATTAGCTGCATCTGAAGAAAACAATAGTACATTTAAAATTAAGTTTTAAAAAGCTGAATTGATGTAATTTTAAATTTTAAATATGGCACTTTATTTGGATGTAAAAATTTAGTTTAACCCATTACCCGCTGGTGTTGCGTTCACGCAACAGTCAAAATAAGTACACTTATTTAAGTTATTTACATACCCACCGCTATTTTTCAATTAAAAAATTGGCCTTACTTAAAGACATAAAATTTTAAGACCATATAATGCGAAAATTATCTTTCAGAGTTTGTGGTGGCAAACGCCGTTCAGGTAAAAAGTTGAAAATTTCAACCTTATAGTTTTGGAGGTTAATGGTTTTAACGTTAAACTCACTTTAACGCAATAATTTGCCTTAATTTCTTTTAATTATGTATGTAGATTTATATTTATTATTATTATTATATAGCATTAAATTATTATTTAAAAAAAAATTTAATGTATTTATAAATTATATTAATCTGAATTTCAAAAATTATTTCCACCAAACCATATAATTATACCGTATAAATATTTCCGTTTAAAAATATTGACTATTCATATGTTTACTTATTAAAGTTTCTATTTTATTTGTCTTTTTAATCTAATTATTCAAAACTCAATCTTGTGTAATCTTGCTATGAAGTTTAAACGTAACTTATTATTTTTTAAACCTTTTTTATGCGTTTTTATCAAAACATCGAAATTATAATAATATTAGAATTATCTTAGATTTCAAATTGAATACCAATCGAATATTATAAATATACTATATTAAAAATTGTTAACAAAATATTATCTGCAGTCGTGTAACGATGAAATTTCCTGCTTTTGTAGGTCTTTAAGATTTTATTTATAAAAAATATTATTTTACACTTTTTTTTATGCAAATGAACTTTTTCATATTGAATCGTAAACGAAACTTAATGAAAAAGACAGCAAATTTAACAATTAAATTTCGAAGAGCTAAAAAGAGATAATAGCTTAAAATTTAGATGTGATGTTTGTCCTATGTATAAAGAATATATTTTAATCGTTAAACTTCTTTTCACGCAAAAATTTCTACTGATATTTTTTAATTAAAAATAGCGCCTTTCTAATGCAAAGTCAATTGGGAAACTCATCTTAGCACGCGCAGTGACGTCAAGCAGCGAGTCGCTCCCTATTGGCTACGGGGTGAAATGGCGCAACCTTTAGATATAGTAACCTTGGTTCAGAGGACCATTTTCCCGGGGATAGCGCGTGTCTATAAAGAATGCAATAGATGATGCTACTGTGCTTTATTATCTTTAATTTTTGCAATGGCATTATGACCCATCATTGCGTCATAAAAATATTCGTTCCTTAGTGCGTTAGTTTGTAGTAATCTACAAAAATATGATCCTGATAGCTTTATGAAACCTATTTCAGACTGGCGTTAGTAAGGAGCTTAATTTTAACCAAGTTAATCTTCCCAAACACTGTAATAATAGAAGAGTGAAGATAAGTTCCGAGTGCCCGTTTAAAAAAGTCAGTTCAGACTCTTAACTCCCCAGGTCTGAACGGGATATTAGTATATTTAACTGAAAAATACTAGCAAAACTGCTGATCGGGTGACGTCAATATATTTATTCATTTGTAGTACAAATTTTGTACATCTGAAGATGCTCTTACATGTTCTTTTACGTCACCTGTTATTAAGGTGTAAAAAAATCATGATTTAAAAAAAATAAATAAATAAAATCAGATTTTCTTTTTATTTAAATCGGAATTTTTTGATTTTTTCCCCTCTGTTAAAATATTAAACATCTACCAAGAATTAAGTTCAGAAATGAATAACCCTCCAATTACTAACATAATCTATGTTTATTTGTTTTTATTAATAAAATTTTAATTATGTAATTATAGAAATTACAAAAAACTGCAAATTAAAAATTTCTTTAGTAACATACAACATTATGTGCATTAATATTTTGTAACAATTATGTAAACCAATATTAAATACTGCTTATATTTTAAAGTTATTGATAAATTGCATTTAATTTTAAATTGATGATACAGATTAAATTTTGTAATTATTAAACAATTAACTGTTTAATTAAGAACACAATCTACATTTTTGAAAAAGTGGTTGAAAGAAGATGATAAATAATAGTTTGATAAATTCGTAAAGCAGTTAGTAATTTTACGCAGGTTCGAAAGCATATGTATATCAAATTGATCAAAAATTGTAGCAATGTATACAGCAAACTCACACATAATTTATAAATAGATTACAAAAATTGTATTTTTGAAATTTAAATCAGATGTTTCCCCCACAACATTAAAATATTTGAATAGCTACTAAATATTATAATGTTTTGAAGTTATTTAACATTTAGTTAGATGTTTTTTAAATGTATAATACATCTTTTTACATAGTTTAATATTGTTATAATTAACAATAACAAATATTACATTTTTACAAGTGATTTAGTGATCGTTTTCATTACTGATTATAATGCTTTTCCACACCATTTTAAAAAATCAGAAAATATGTGATTTTATCATCTGATTTAAATCAATTGATTAAAATCATTGACACTCTATTGCTATGTTTATTGTATAAAAGAATGAATAACTTGATTATTAAAAGGACATTATGACATTGTAAGTTATATTAGATTTAAATATCATTTTTAAATTAAATGCTTTTTATGTTTGTTAGATAAAAACCATGCTTTTTACAAACTTACTGTACTTAAAATTTTCACAGTACTCAGGAATTACGCTTAGAAACAATTATTTAAAGCTTTGTTTTGTGTATTAATAAGTCACAATACCTATAGAAACTTTCCAAATTATGTTCATCTTAGATTTGAATACTTTTTTAAGTCATTTTAAACATTTAGAAAATTTTTGATTTTAATCAATGATTTTTTTTAAAAAAATCACTTGATTAAAATCATGATTTAAATCGCTGATTTAAATCAACTGATTTAAATCGTTGACACCCTACCTGTTATAGAGTTAATTTTAAAAAAATGATCTATTTGACAAGGAAATATTGAAACTAAATTAACAACTTTTTCATAAAGCAAATGCATGATAATATCAATTTTACTAGGTTTATCAAGAGTCTTTGCAATTATATGATCTTCACAAACTCTAGCGACTCGTTAATATCAGGTAAGCTCCGCCTTAACGGGGGCGACGGGGGTCTAACAAGGCAAACTTCTGTAACTAATTATAGAACAATATTTTTGTCCTAATTGATCGCAGTGATTAAACAGGAAAAAAGAAAAAAATTAAATTAATTGTAGAAGTATATTTTATTGCCTATTTCGAACCCGTGAAGTCCGTACCTATCTCCAAGACATTTCGTATTTGTTTTAACAAGTGCTGTGATATTTTCTTTTGAAGCATGCATAGATTACTTTTTCCTTCATATTGAAAAAAAAATCAGGCGGTTTATCTTTCAAATCAGACTAATTTCTTTCGGAATGATGACGTAGTTGAGCATGAAACGTGGAGTCATTGGATAACACTTCACCCCGAGTTACACTGAGAGGAGGAGTTGGAAAATTCAAATATTTAAATTTTCCTCCAGAATACAATTTCTGGCTTTAATAAAGTAAATATACGTTTGTTTGTCCAATTTATCGCATTTTTTGATCAGAAAACGTAAAAATGGAGCGTAAAATTAATATTTGCACCGAAATTTTTTTTAAAAGAAAATAAAATTTATTTAATTAAGAGTTCAAATTGTAAAGATAGTTATCATAAAGTTATAAACACTATCGTAACAAAAGAATCTGTTCCCATTTTTGGAAAAAAAAAACTTTCTTTAAATATGTTGGTTTCGTTGAAATTTTCATTATTTTCCTAAAGCGCAGCGGAGCCCCTGGAAAATTCACGAGGAGCCCCTAGGGAGCACAATTTGGGAACATCTGCCGTATGGTGTACTGGCAAAACTGGTACTAAGTGGTTAAATATCAAGCAATAACATAAAATGGACTTGCTCACTAAGAAAATCAACAGTTCATATATTTAAAGGTATATATAAATATTATACAGACATACAAACAATAAATACAATAAATCCAACTGGAGTGAAAAATTAGCCAGAGCCAGGAATCGAACCCCGGACCACAGTATACATGCAGGCGTTATTTATGTGTGTATGTGTGTTTTAATATATATTGTAGTATGAGTGTTTTATTATAGCTCATATAATATTGTTTATTATATTTGCATTTCAATTTAACAAAGTATTTCAATTTTGTTATGAACACTGTGTTTAACTTTTTTTTTTATGTGAAATTCATAAAATATCTCTTACAAAATTTTGAATTTTGTTTTTGCGAAGTTAGTTTTTTCGTAGTGTGAAACTCACAAAATACAATTTAAAATTTTCTTTATGCAAGAGAAGTACAATTTAAAATCATACAGCTAGTTTTCAACATATCTTCTTAAATTTCTTTAAGTGGACCTTGGACCTTTATTTGAACAAAAATCGACCGAAAAATTGACATTTCTTTTCGTGTCTATTATTATATTCCCCAATTTGTATTACGTCATTCGTGGAAAACCGCATTCAGATGCTATTATTTTACGCAAAGTTACAAGGGTTTTAATTTTCTTCACAAAGAAATTCTTTGGCCTTTTAATATACTTTAAATTTGTTTTTCTCAATACTGATGTTTTAGACTTTTTTTAAATTTTTTAAATTATCTTAATTTTTGCTATGCTTAATTATGCTATTTAGTTTTTGATCAAAATTCATGAAACTGATAAGGAAGAATCTTGATATTACTTAAAAAGAAACTGTGTATGCATTTTAAAATTCGACTTCATTAAGACAATTAAATGTGATTTTTAACTTACTATAAGGCAGAATTTTGATGAAAATCGATATGGAATTCAGGAAAATATCTTTAAAAAATAAACTATTTAAGTGATTAAAAAATCGATACACACATTATTTTGTAATCGAGTTTTACGTGATTGAAATCCAAAATCGAGGAAATATCTAAAAAATTTAACGCAAGGAGCATTTTAAAATTTTGTTTTAAAATTTTAAATTTTTTAAAGGATCTTAAAATTATAAGAGGATTGGAAATTTCTTGTAATGTGTTTTATGTACTTATGTCCGTTTTGTGAAATGTATATTTACACAAAATTTCAAATCTCTGTTAGGAAAATTAAAAGAACATTTTTTAAACGTCACCGCCCCCTTAATGTGATAAATAACAACAATGAAAACCTGATAAGAGATCAATCAAAGAAACTCAACTTTTCGACAATGTTCTGATATTCTTCGATAATTGCACAGAGGGAAATGAATAACTAATTTTAGAGTACATACTATATAATGTACTATTTTTAGACAATGTCAACATTGTACATATTTACTTAAATATTTCCTATTTCCAATTGTTTTTGAAAAGTTGCTTTTTACATTCTTAAAGTTCATAAAAAATATTTTATTTATTCTTTAAAGCTACAAAGGTAGAAAACTAGTTTTATATTAAAAGATTAAAAAAAAATTGTTTGTACGCGATTTGTATGTAATATTATGCTTGATAATTTTGCAATTTTTAGAATTTAAAAGCCACCTAGAAACGACAATAAACTTGAACGAAAATTTTCATAATTTTCGAGCTTTTTTTTTTCTAAAATGCTTTAATATATACTTTTTATATAAATATACAATTGAAAATTTTACATGGTAGGAAATACACCAATATGACTATGCGTACAGATGCAGTAAAATTGCATGTAGGATTGTGCCTATGCTAAAACTTTTTAAAAGAGTTTTCTTTCAAATTCATAGTTAATTTAATACTAAATAAATTTATTCCTGTAATACTAAATAATGCCTATAATACTAAATAAAAATTGCTATTATAAACCTGATGATTACAGAATAAATATTGTTTTCCAAAAAAACTAAAAAATTAATTTGTGAAGTTTGGGAGACATATTGATACGCACCATGCTTAGATGTCTCATTTGGATTTAGATGGGTATTTAAAAGCTTATTTAGAATTTTCGAATATATATACAGTATAACCTTGAAAACCGGCATCGTTGGAGGAAGAAAAAATTTTAAATAAAGGTGCATGACAATAATTAAATTATTTTGTCAAAAGATGAACTCTTGGACAACAGACAGTTTTTCGTTATTCCATGTATTCAATTTATTTTTGATTCAGACGAAAAACGTGAGATGCTCTACGATGAGATTTATAGATGTTGTTATTATATTTTTTGTTTTTTGTGTGTATTCGAGTTGCTGCGTGTCGATGTCTAAATAAATGTTGCGTTTTGTGTGTTTAAAGAAGTTATATTTATTGTAAAATAATTATCATTATTTTAACTAACATGTTAGAAAATAACTAACAAAAAATTCATAACTTCGTCAATTGACAGGATATCCAATCTGCTTCAATTTATTATCTTCCTTAATATTATCTACAACTTTTATATTGACAAGTTTGTAATAGGACCAACTCTTTCAACAAAAACAAATTAAACAAAAATAGGAGTTGAAGAAAAAAATCATCGCATTAAGGGTGTACTCAAATCCAAACTGCTTCTTTTCTGGTTCATTTTTAAATCCATTTTTGCTTTCAAACGCATCCAATTGACAGGCTCTCTTATTCAGGAACTACATAATGTGTCGTATGAGTCTATTTTCGATAAAAGCAGAATATATTTCAAAAAATGCTATTAAAGTGGTAATTTTGAACCAAATTTTCCAAAGCGGATAGTGCTGGAAAAGAAACAAAAATGGTCGAGAAAAAAAATGGTCTAAGAAAATAATTTTTTGTAAATCAAGTTCTAATTAATTGAACAAAAAATGAAAACACAGGTCGCTTATAAATCTCTTTAAATAATCACGTCATCAAGTTTCAGGTTTTTACTTTTATAAAAGGGTCTGAAAATGCGTCAGAAAATTTCGAGTTGTTGAGCGTGGAAAAAAGTATATATTTTCAATACCGCCTTAACATGATTCTGATAAAACCAGCTCTTACAGAAAAATGAAATAAAAAACTCGTCAAAAGCGGCCAGATAAATTGCTAAACTGGCTTTACCTCTAATTTTGATTTGGTTTTGTTGGTGAAATTAGTATTTAACTTCGAAATCTAATTTCTCCTGCAGGTCAAGCCGACAGGGATTTTTTAAATTTAACTAATCTGTTGCATATTACTTGGTGTGCATAAATTTTATAAATCCTATACAGGGACGTACAAAAGAATTCGAGTGCATTTTCCGCTTATTGACGGAAATTCCGGAAAGGGAATGTGTATTGCAGGTTTCCTTGCTAAACTAAATTTTAACATACTGTGCAGTATATCCTCTTCGTTCCCTGGGTCCACATATGTGGATCTCCATTCTTTTCCTTTTTATTTATGATATTCAAACATAATTGCAATTTCGATCTTAGAATGATATGTTTCGATATCTAAGATTCGAAATAATTCAAATAGACTAAAACTCTTACTCTGAAGTCAAAGTGGAGAAGAAATAATTCTGTAATAATCAGTAATACTGCATTAATAATCAGTAACGAAGAGGTTACATACAAATATATAGATCATATAGAGGGTTTCACAAACAAATTTAAATACTTTTCCGACGGTAATTGCTGAAATTTAGTGTTTTAATGTGTTATGGTTTTTGCAAATTGTTGTTTAGATATGAGTTTCCCCTAATTAAACGGTGAAGTTTTTCTGAATATGCTGGAAAGTATATGTGTATCTTAATATGCGCATTTATTTATTTAATTATTTCATTAAATTTCATTTTAATTATCTTATACAAGAATACATATTATTTGCATCTGCGTATTTATTCTGTATTATTCCACTTAATATTAAATTTGTACTTTGCTTGCACATATTGTGCCATTACTGGTATCATATTCACTCAAAATCTGCACATGTTTTGATATATAATATTGTGTATAATTTTCTTTATTGTGTACTTTGCCATTAATTACTTTATATTTTACTAGCAAACCCCACGGCTTTGCTCGCGTAATAGTTGAAATATGCGAATTCGCATGTCTAATTTCATTAGAAGAAATTATATTTTTAGGAATAATTCAAAAATTACTCCTTAAGCCATAGTTTGACTAAACTTCATTATTACACTGCATTAGGCAGAAGTTAGACTTAACTTAATAAGAAAAACTAAAACTAATTCTAAATAAAGGATAATTTAGAAAGTATTTTGAAGCTTTTATGCTCATTTAATACACTCACTTCAGTATTCATTTGAAGTTTTGAATTTTTAAAAAACTGTTTATAGGAATTTACATCTTAAAATTAACCATCATGTCAAATTCCAAGCTTCTTGTCTGACGGTCTACCACCTCTGTGTTGGTAGTGGCACAAACATAACATACCTACGTTGAAACAGAGACTATCACCATTAATTTGCAGACATTAAGTTTGAAAGCGCTTTGGTATTTCCAAATATTCCATAGAAAACGTAATTTAGAAAATTTTGAAAGGCTTGTTTAGAACGTATTTTGTTTCTGCCAACCTCAGGTGGTAGTGGCACTCGCATAAAATATAGCCTGTGTAGGATCAGAGATTCTCACTATTGATTCGCAATACTTTTGTAATCGGTTTATTATTTCCTGAGATTGCATACAAATCGTAATCTAAGACTTTTTTAGAATGCTTTTCGCTCCTTCCCTTCGCTTCACCCCTTTTAAATTTCGAATTTATTTTCGACAGTTCTTAGAGGGCATTTATATTTTATAAGTAACTACCATGCCATATTTAGTTTCTAGCCTCTTCAGTATCACAGAAAACGCAATTAAAAAAGTTTTTTACTCCTGTAACCCTCTGGTGGTAGTGGCATGGAGATAGCTTATATTTGATAAAGTTTTATCGCCACCAATTTGAAACCATTATTTATTAAATCAGTTTGGTACTTCATAAGATTGCATAAAAATCGTAATTTTGGACGTTTTTAGAACGCTTTTCGCTCACTTCATCCTTTTAATTTTGGAATTTTCTTTCGACGGTTCTTAGAAAGCATTTGCATCTTTGAAGTAATTAACATGCCAAATTTAAAAATGTTAGACCCTTCAGTATCACAAAAACGCGATTTAGAACATTTTTTGCTCCTGCAACCTCTAGGTGGTAGTGACAACAACATAAAAATTAGCCTTTCTTGGAGCAAGTCCTGTCACCACCAATTTACAACCATTACTTTTGAAATCGGTTTAATATTTCCTGAGATTGCGTAGAAATTGTAATTTAGAACGCTTTTTGTGGATTTTCACACCTTTTAAATTTCGAATTTTATAGAAACTGTTCTTAGAGAGCATTTCCATTTACATCTTATAAGTAATTACCATGCCAAATGTAAAGTTGCTAGCTCCTGATGCAGTACCACGAAAATTACAATTTAGAACGTTTTTTGCTCCTGAAACCCCCAGATGGTAGTGACACTGACATGAAATAGAGTCTATGTTGGAGCAAGGGTTGTCACTCTCAATTTCCAACCAGCCCATTTGAAATTGGTTTGGTACTTCATGAGATTGCGTAGAAATCGAAATTTAGAACGTTTTTTGCCCATTTTCACACCTTTTAAATTTCGAATTTTTTTAAGAAATATTCTCAGAGAACCTTTATTTTTTATAAGTAACTACCATGCCAAATTTCATGCTTCTACGCCCTTCAGTAACACAAAAATCGCATTGTTAAAACATTCTTTGCTCCAGCACTCCTTTTGGGGCAATACCATGCACATAAGATATAACCTATGTTGGAACAAGGACTAACACTATCATTTTGATATCTTTACTTTTGAAATTGGCTTGATACTTCCTGAGATTGCATAGAAATCGCCATTTAGAACGTGTTTCAGAACGCTTTTCACGCATTTTCACCCCTTTAACATTTCGAATTTTTTAAGAAATGTTCTTAGAGATCATTTATATCTAATAAGCAGCTACCATGCCGAATTTCATGTCTCTAGGCGCTTCAGTAACACAAAAATTGCATTTTTAGAACGCTTTTTGTCCCTGTACCCTCTTTGGGGTAGTTTCACTGACATAAAAAAAACCCATCTTGGAAGCAAGTACTGTCATCATCATTTTCACACCGTTACTTTTGAAATTGGTTCGGTATTTCCTGAGATTGCGTAGAAATCGCAATTTAGAACGTTTCTTTAGAATGCTTTTCGCGCCTTTTCACCCCTTTTAAATTTCGATTTTATTAAGAAATGTTTTTAGAGATAATTTATATCTAACAAGTAACTACCATAGCAAATTTCATGTTGCTAGGCCCTTAGTAACACAAAAATCGCATTTTTAGAATGTTTGTTGCTCCTACAACCCCTTTGGGGTAGTGACATCGACTTAAGATATAGCCTCTATGTTCGAACGTGGACTAACACCGTCATTTTGATACCAATACTTTTGAAATTGGTTCGGTAGTTCCAGAGATTAGGATTACCTCCTACAAACAAAGAAACAAACTTTACTTCTTTATAATATTCGTATAGATTACACGTGTATAATACATTTTTCAATCTTTTAATTTATTTCGATTAGTATCATGTTTTTTTTTTTGTGGATATGTTATAAAATGCTTAATTTTGTCATTTCTAGGCTTAACGCCGTCAATATTCGACGAAATAACATATATTAAAATAGCAATTAAAGCCTTTGTGCAGGAATATTAAAAAGCAGTAAACCAACGTTTAAAATGCACAAATAATGCGTGAAAAGCAAAAAACAGCTGTTTCGAATCTACATCGAGATTCTTCTTCAGTGCAAGATATGGAAAAAAGAACAGCGTGCTAGAAAAAGCAAGGCTGAGCTTTTTCGGGCTACCAATATTTGTTCCACTCCTCAGTTACTTAGTGCTGAACTTAATTACCTCAAAGCTATTGCTGTTGATCGTGGTTATTCCTCTAATATTATTGATTCTATTTATAAGATATTGACGAAACCCGTCCATTCTGAAAAGCATTCTAATTCCAACTCTAATACTTCAGTTGTGTTACCATTTTTCCCTAAAATCAGTCAGCAAGTTGCTAAAATCTTAAGAAGGTTTGATTTTAATGTTATTTTTTCTCCTGTTAATAAAATCACTTTTTCAAATCTCAAACACCCCGTTGATCGCCTAGATAACTGGGGTATTTACTAAATCTCTTGCCAGTGTGGCCTTTCCTACATTGGCCAGACTAAACGTGCTCTTAGATTTCGTTTAAAAGAGCATGAAGGTTATTTTAAAAATCAGGAGCTCAAACGTTCTTCTATTGCTCACCATTCTTGGTCTTCTCAACATCGGTTCGATTTTTCCTCAACCACCATTATCCAAAAATGTTCTTCTAACCTTGATCTTGATTTTTGGGAAGCTTACCACATCATTAAAAATTCTCACTCTTTAGCCAATGACTTATCTAGTACTCCAGCTTTTCCAAGTATTTGGAAAGCATTAATTTAATTTCCTCTTTTTTGGTTTCTTTTTCTCTCCTTCTCCGGTAGATGTCGCCACTTGTTCACCCAGTCGTTTCCTCTGCTTCTTTCTCATTGGTTGTTTCTGGCGCTTTCGCTACCCGCATAGGGTATATAAGGCAGCGCGTCTCTGTCTATCATTTTGCTCAGCCTTGCTTTTTCTATCACGCTGTTCTTTTTTCCCTATCTTGCACTGAAGAAGAATCTCGCTGTAGATTCGAAACAGCTGTTTGCTGCTTTTCACGCATTATTTGTGCATTCTTTGAAATAACATATATTTACTGTGAAATATGCTTATGTATCTCTTCTGATGAATCCATAAATCATTCCCAGTTTCGGTTCTTTTTTACTTTTCCACTCACCTGTGTTTACTTTTTGTATTTTCATTTTCATTTTCATTTTCATTTATTTTTACGTACGCGATTTCATTTTACATATTTCAGCATTCTAATAACATTGCTTCATATTTCCATGGTATCATGAATCTTATTTTAGTTTCCTAAACACTTTATATTCTAGCAATTTTAAGGGTACACTTTATATCAAGCAAACAGTACATTTTGTTTGATAATTCATTACAGCTTATTTTTAGCTATTCATTCCCCCCCTTTAACTTCCTTTTAATTCTCACAGAATCTAAAGCTGCATTAGTGCTTTTACTCTGTATTGTTATTCCATTTAATATTAAATTTTTACTTACTATCTTGCACATATAGTGCCATTACTGCTATCATATTCACCTTTCTTATTTTTTTACTTGGGTATTAATTAATCTATGTTTTATTAGACTTGTATTATAATTCATTTTTCGGATATCTTAATTTATTGTATGTATATTTATTTAGACACGTTATTATAAGGAGCTTAATATTATCACTTTTCGGCTTAAGGCCGATATATATATAAATTAATGGTTATATATATATATATATATATATGTTACGGCCAAAACCCGGAGCTTGGCCAGTTCGCGAATTGGCCGGCCAATTCGGGAACTGGCCGAGATTCCTGGCCAAAACCCGAAATACGTGAAATGAACAGCGTATTTCGGGTTTTGGCCGGCCAATTCGCGAACTGGCCGGGAAGGCTTGGCCAATATACGAAGTGGGGATTCAAGGCTACCCGGTAGGTGGCAATGACGTGCACACTTGATAGGAAAGAACGTTCTATACTGTGACGATTATATTCTGATATGTTGGACAATTTCCCGCCTGTTTGATATATTTCGATAAATTGGGTTTATTGTGAGCATTATATTCTAATCTGCTGAAGATCTCTGTCCTCTGTGACAAATATCGATGCATCGGATTCATTGTCCAATCCAACAAACAAATTATTTGAGGGACTCTGTAAATAAACGACAAATTTTACCTAAGCAATAAATTATAGAAAAATGTTGTAGAGCATATTAGTAATATATAAGAGTTTCATTACATTTGAAGTAGTGTAACATAATTAAAATACCTTATAAACGATTTTTACACATATATCATAATTCTTTATCTGAATTCTTTTGGGAGTCCTATAAACGAACTATAATGGCTACTTAATCAATACTCTATAAATAATAATAAAAAAAAAAAACATATTGCTCACTACATGAGTTAGGCATGTAAATTTTATTATATTTGAAATAGTGTAATATCAATTAAGTGCACTAGAAATGATCTTTCACCATTCACTGCAATGTAACGAAATACTTTTGAGTGTTTCTGTAGACAAACTATAACTGCTACTTATTTCATACCCTTTAGATAACAATTTGTCGTCCATCTTAATGAAGCATACCTATTTTATTATAATTGAGATAATGTAACAACATTAAAATGCACTGAAAAAACCATTGATGATATTGTAATGAAATACTTTTGTGTGTTCCTGCAAATTAACCAAAAATAGTACAACTTCACTAGTAATACCAAAATGTATTTATAAACCTAAATATTATAACAATTACAAGTCAATCCAAGTCTTTACCAGAGTTAGAGCACGGGCATGCATACGACCAGACAAATTGAATTCATAAACTCTTTCAACTATGTTAGAAAATGATAAAACGTAAAAATCGGATTCTATATACCAATTTCGCGAATTGGCCGATAGTGTATGGCCACTTCGCAAACTGGCCGCTTGCATCTGGCCAGTTCGGGTTTTGGCCGGCCAATTCCCGAATTGGCCAGTCAGTTTAAAACGTTGTTGGCCAGTTCGCGAATTGGCCGGCCAGTTCGGGAATTGGCCAATTTCGGGTTTTGGCCGTAACATATATAAAGAGAGAACGAGAGAGAAAGCTTATGGACGGAATGACGAGATTTTTTAGAATCACAGAAAAAGAAAAAGTGTTAAACAAAATTTTATATATTTTAACAGATTGCCGGCGGGCAATTTTTATCAAATCTGAATTTTAAAACAGTAGAAGCTCCTCCCTGTTCTGAAAGTCTTTGTAGATTGGTGTTCTAGATAGGTTTCTCAAGTTTATGCATCGGTAAATATCTTTCAATGTACGAATTTAATAAAATGCCTTACAATCTAAAAAAATATGGACAACATGATATAAATGTATTTTCTGTGAGGTAGAAGTCACGCCCTTAGTCAATGATGTTTTTTGAATGAAAACGAGAATTCTCGTTTCCCATCGTGAATGTGTTAACAACAACAACAACAACAGCAACAACAAAAAACCGTATAATGACTATCAAATTTAAGTTTTTCCTATGCCAGACAAATTGTCTTACGTGCCACATTGGTCATGCGTATCGCAGGTTCGCCACCACAGTATTATGATATTCGATTTCTCATGATGTTGACGTTGTTATGATCCTTCAAGCATCACTTAACTATGATATGAGTCATCAAAGGCTACCTTATTGATAAAATTTCCTTTGGTCGTTTAAAGTCTTCCAGGCACCAAATAAAATTTTGCACCCAGCATTTACTACTTTTAGTTTTCAGAAATGTTTTATAGACTAGATTATTTTTGTCTTTAAGTCTAATTAAATGACATTTCTTTTTAGCCCAGTGGTTAGGAGGTTGAATTCGGAATTAATTAGGGAAAAGCTGGAAATTGTTTTAATCCCTTCAGTTTAGGTTTATAATTAATATGCTATGTTTCCCCCCTCGTACTATGTAAGCGTTAGGAAATATGTATAGATTTATAGTCAAAAATCACGTTTTTTTTAAATACCATAACAATATCCCAAAACAGCTAACTCTGTCAAAAACATTGTCAATACAAATGCTGTAGAGCTTATTCTGAGTAAAATAAGTACCTACACTTAATATTTTTGTTGAACATTAAGATCACAATTCTACTTCAAAGTTTTAGACCGTGGTCAGCGGGTTGAACTCAGAATTCATTAGGAGAAAACTGGAAATTATTTTAATCCCTTCAGTTTAGGTCTAAAATGAACGTACTATGTTTTCTTCCTCGTAGTTGGGTGAATGTTAGAAAATATGTACACATTTATTTTGGAAAAACACGTTTTTTTTAATTACCTTAACAATATCTCAAAACAGCTAGCTCTATAAAAAACATTGTCAATACAAAAGTTATAGAGCCTAAAATTCTGAATAAAATGAGTACCCACATTAATATTTTTGTTCAATATTAAGGCCGCAATTTTGAGATATTGTTACGTTAACTTGGTCTCTCCTGGCTTCAAGCTCTTGATTTGAAAATTTTTTAAATAGAATTGCGACCTTAATGCGGTACAAAAATATTAATGATGGTACTCATTTTATTCAGAATTTTAATCTCTAACACATTTGCAATGACAATGTTTTTTATAGAGTTAGCTGTTTTGAGATATTGTTAAGGTAGTTAAAAAAAAACAAAAAAAAAAACTTGTTTTTCGAAAATAAATATGTACATATTTTCTAACATTCACCCAAGTACGAGGAAGAAAACATAGTACGTTCATTTTAGACCTAAACTGAAGGGATTAAAATATTTTCCAGTTTTCTCCTAATTAATTCTGAGTTCAACCCCCTGACCACGGGTCTAAAACGTTAAAGTATTGTGACCTTAATGTTCAACAAAAATATTAAGCGTCGGTACTCATTTTACTCAGAATTTTAAGCTCTACAACATTTGTACTGAAAATGTTTTTAACAGAGTTAGATGTTTTGAGATATTGTTATGGTATTTAAAAAAACGTGTTTTTTTACTATAAATTTGTACATATTTTCTAATATTCACCTACTACGAGGGGGAAAACTTAGCATATTCATTCTAGACCTAAACTAAATGGATTAAAACAATTTCCAGCTTTCCCCTAATTAATTCCGAATACAGCCTTTTTTTCCTCTACTGCTACTGGGCTATTTGTGCAAATCGGATTGATTAAAAAAAAAGCTATCTTTAAACATGTCATGCCTCAGACATCTGACGGCCCACATTTTTGCATCCTACAATTCCCATTCTAGATTTCCCAAAGATTACTAGGCACAGATGTCATATACGCGAATTTTTCCGACGCCAATTTGGCGAAAGCATCAACAGCGTAAACAGGAACATCCGGGTTACCATATCAAGCAAAATAACGATTCTTTGGCGCCAGTTAAGTACCCGTTGCGTATGTGACATTAGCGTCAGAAAAAAATTGCGCCAGTATGGCATCTGTGCCGATTATTACATCTTAAATAACTTGAATGTTGAGCAAGTGCCTGTTGTGATTTTGAAAATTTCTGCTTAGAACGTTTTTCTATTTTTTATATCTTTATTTCTCAGGATTTGTTTTTATGATTAGAAAAGCACCCCTCCCCCCCCCCCCCCCCACACACACATACACAAAAAAATCGCAATAGAAAATTACACTTAAATTTTTCAGTCAGCAATCTAAAAAATGTCATATATTTAATACGATGCGTGGCCAACGGTGAAGTCAACTTTAGTTAAAACTCAGTTCAGGTCTCCGTCAGGTCCGTTCAAGTGTCTGAACGGACAAACTGACAGGGTTGACGGCTTTTAGCCAGGCCAAAAAAAGCCGGCCGGCTTTTTTTGGTTTTAACCACTTAAAAAAAGCCGGCTTTAATTGAAAAAAGCCGGCTTTTATTTTTCAAAAAAGTGGTTTATAGATAATTCATATAAAATTTGGATTAATTTATTTTAAATACACTTATAAATATTTTCTACTAAAAAAATATAAACTTCTATTAAATTTTGTCAAATAAATAAGTCCTTATAACTGCTAGAATGCAACTGTGAAAGCATTATATCAGAAAAAAATTATAAATATTCAGAAGAATACATTAAATTAGATTCTAAAGTAGAGATTGACCGAATACCGAATAGTTGATTCGGTATTCGGTGGTTCGGCATGTAAACCGAATATTCGGCTTCGGCCGAATACTTAAAAGTATTCGGCCGAATAATTGCAGATAAGTATTTTGTTAGAAGTAGAAGAATTCTCTTTTACTTAGCAGTAGAATAGGCTAAACAATGAATTTCAATATTATGTGCATGAGTTCAGAGTTCAGCTGCACTACAAAAAACAAGTCAGAGGCCATTTTTAATTAAAAAAAAAACCTTTTTCGTCCTAAAATAGTCTACGTAGGTGTGAAATCAGAACAACTGTCTACAACAAAGAAAAAAAAAAGTAACGAAAGATGCGCATCTTTCCCTTATCATTTAATTTTATTTAATTTTACATTAGTTTTTTTTAAATTTAAATTTATTTAATGTGTATTTTCTTTAATGTACACATCAAATAAGTATATCAGAGTTCATATCTGTATATCTAAAGTGTATATTAAAGAAAATACACACATCAAATAAGTATACCCATATGCCTATCCTATAGCTTTTATAACCACTATATCAAATTCGCTCAAATTTCTTTTCTTCATCACCACAATGTTAAAATATTAATCAAAATACAAATATTCTATCAATAATTTCGCAGAAAATAGTTAAATGTACAAATTGATATGATACCTTTTGTATTTTGAAAACATACCTATTCAATATGTTTATAATTAGACAATCAGTAAATCAGCTTAATGACAACATTGTTTCTTTGAATTTGAATGAACTTTTGTTTTTTTGACAATCCTTATCCTTAATAATACCCTGTATAGTTTAATACTTTCATAGGTTATTTTTGGGTATTGACTAGTGATAAAATAATAAAAAAATAAGTGATGGGTTAATGAATTTGTGAGTTGAAAGAAGTCATTAAAATTTTTTGTGTAATTAGATTTAAGAATAAAAATGTAACTGAATAAAATTATTGAGAATTTAATTTCAATTGAAGCTTATTAAAAAAGCTAATATATGCAAAAATGCGCATTAAAAAGTTTCAAGTATTCGGTTGCCGAATACCGAATACACCGGTAATACACTTCGACCGAAGCTTCGGTATTCGGCAAAATTGCTGCTTCGGTCAATCCCTAATCTTCATCACCACAATGTTAAACCATTAATCAAAATATAAATATGTATCAATAATTGTCTGAGCGAAGCGAAGGCTATCAGCGAAATATTACTGTCCGGACACTTTACTACTACGATGGATATTAACGCCATGTCCTACTAAAGAAAAAGCCTAATAAAAACCTTTCGTCAAGCATAACTCAAAAAATATTTGTCGGATTTCGTTTCTGATTGCACCAGAAGGTACCTATGAGGGTCGCCTACTGAATGCACCTACTATGAAAAATAAGTTCCAAACCGTTTAAAAATTATATAGAAAAAACTCTTAAAAAAGCACAATTTACCTGCATACGTCACAGAAATTTGGTGTGCGTCACTTTCACCGGTTGATGTTTTCGTAGACAACTGGTTTGAACACATGGAGCAAATAAAAAAAAATACGCACGCAGTAATATTGAATAGATCAGTTTCAACCACGTGATCACAAACCTTGCAACAACACGTGGCAACCAGTTTTGGTGGGCGAACAAATAATAATACAGTATTCCGTACCACGGTGACCGTTTTTAGCCTGTTGTATAAAATCTGGCATGTTGTATGACATACAATTGTGGATGATTAAAACAAAAGACATGAGTGTTTATTGATCCGGAGGTTATCTTTCTCTGGATGTCTGTCTGTCTATCACACAGCATGCAATTTGCTTGTAAAGGATGACATTATTATGCAGTAAAACCTCCATAACGGACACACCCGATTAGTGGACACCACTATTTAGCGGGCATTTTTTCGATTACCAACCCTTAAATAACTGTACATTTTTTACTCTCAGTAGCGAACACATCCAAATAGAGGACAAATTTCTGCACTCCCGAGGTGTTCGCTATTCAGAAGTTTTACTGGTAAAACCTCCATAGCAGACACACCCGATTAGCGGATACCTCTATTTAGCGGACATTTTTTCGATTACCAACTCTTAAATAACTGTACATGTTTTACTCTCAGTAGTGGTCACCTCTAAATAGAGGACAAATTCTGCATTCTCGGGGTGTCCGCTATTCAGAGGTCTTACTGTATATAGTATTGATAATTATTTTACAGGGCCGCACAAAAGAATAAGAATATATGAAACGAATATAAACTAAATTCGGGATTGGTAGATCGCTGATGGTAATGTAATTTTAGGATGTTGTTACAGTCATCCGCAGCATGTTTTTAGAGTTTCGTCCATCTAACGAAACCCTACCTGTCTCACTCCTTTGTCTGTCTGTTTGTCCGTCTGTCACAGAGCATGTTCTCAGAAACTATATATGTTGGAGACTTGAAAATTTGCATACTTATAGCTGAACAGCACACATCAAACGGCAAATAATAAAATTTTGAAAAAGTCTAATATTTAACCCTCTGGGCTCTAACTTGTGTATTTTAAGCAATTTTTCTAACTCAGCCCCTAATTTAATTAAGTTGGAGACATGAAATTTTGCATACTTATAGCTGAACATCTCACATCAAACGACAAATAATAAAATTTTGAAAAAGGCTTAATATTTAACCCTTAGGGCTCTAACTTGTGTATTTAAAGCAATTTTTCTAACTCAGCCCCTAATTAAGTTGGAGACATGAAAGTTTGCATACTTATAGCTGAACACTTGCGATAACACGATAAATCATAAAATTTTGAAAAAGTCATATTTAACCCTCCGGTCTCTAACTTCTGTATTTTAAGCAATTTTTCTACCTCAGCCCCTAATTAAGTTGGAGACATGACATTTTGCATACTTATAACTGAACACCTCACATCAAACGACAAATAATAAAATTTTTATAAAGTCTAATATTTAACCCTCTGGGCTCTAACTTATGTATTTTAAACAATTTTTCTAACTCAGCCCCTAATTAAGTTGGAGACATGAAATTTCGCATACTTATAGCTGAAATCCTCACATCAAACGACAAATAATAAAATTTTGAAAAATGTCTGATATTTAGCCCTCTGGGCTCTAACTTATGTATTTTAAGCAATTTTTCTAACTCATCCCCTAACTAAGTTGGAGAATTGAAAGTTTGCATACGTATAGCTGAACACTTGCGATAACACGATAAATCATAAAATTTTGAAAAAGTCATATTTAACCCTCCGGTCTCTAACTTCTGTATTTTAAGCAATTTTTCTAACTCAGCCCCTAATTAAGTTGGAGACATGACATTTTGCATACTTATAGCTGAACACCTCACATCTAACGACAAATAATAAAATTTTGAAAAAGTCTATTACTTAATCCTCTGGGCTCTAACTTGTGTATTTTAAGCAATTTTTCTAACTCAGCCCCTAATTAAGTTGGAGACATGACATTTTGCATACTTATAGCTGAACACCTCACATCAAATAGCAAATAATAAAATTTTGAAAAAGTCTAATATTTAACCCTCTGGGCTCTAACTTGTGTATTTAAAGCAATTTTTCTAACTCAGCCCCTAATTATGTTGAAACATAAAAATTTGCATACTTATAGCTGAACACCTCACATCAAACAAATAATAAAATTTTGAAAAAATCTAATATTTAACCTCTAATATTTTGTCTCGCGCAATTTTTAAATTTAAACTGTTTTGCAATACTATTTTTTGTTCATTTTGCATAATAAGTGCAATGTGACGTAATTTGTTCTATTTCAGATTTCTAACGCATGTTAATGAATTTATTTTACAATATCCTTTCTCTTTTAAAATTCACATGTAAATATAGTTTTTATGGTGTAATTTCCAATAAGTGCCTGCTTTTTATACCTAATTATTTAATTGTAATTTGAAGGTTTTTTTCTGTTTATAATAGTAACGTGTAAATAATTTTTTTTATTTGAAGCAAACATTATTGTTTGTGCTGTTTATACAGTTGGCAACAGTTTAAATTAATACCATTTTCTAAAATATGTAAAAAATATCTGTCAAAATGCTGAATATTTGAATTTAAAATAGAAATAAAACCTCAAAAAATGAGTCAAATTAAAAAAAAAAAAAAAAAATTAATGAAATCTGCAGACCGGGATCTTCTATTGAATAAAATGATCTAAAAATGATTAAATTCCCATGTATAGCTTTTGCTCTTATAAATATTTTTTAATGGAACGATTTTGTCCAACTTTAGCATTAAATATCTCTGAAAATAATTCTTCGATTTGAAAACTGTATGCATTAGTGTGTTGATCAAACATTTCGCTATAATACCACCGATTTTCATATATTTGTATGCAATAGTTTTCTTAATATTAACGAAGAAAGACCTCCGGTCACAAAAAATTCAAAACCGGCGGCGGCGGCGGTGACAGCGTTATTAGTTACTTTTCATAGAATAGAGAGATATATAAAAATGAAAACTTGTCTATCTGTTTGTTTGTAATTCTATAGAAAATCCACAATTTGGAAGCCAAAATTGTGAAGAGATACGTACATGTGTATTAAAACATGGCCGAGACAACTAAAGTAATCCGGATTCGAAATAATTTATAGTTAATTTTTAATTAATAAAAAACCACCAATTTAGCAGCAATTTCTTATCAAATTTAAACCTTTTTCGATATAGCAGTTGCCAACAATTAAAAAACACAATAAAATTATTACTACAACAATTAATTTTCTACTGCAAGATGTCCACGTGAAAAATGAAAATGAAATAAATAGTTTGCCGAATTTAAAAAAAAGGTTAATATTACGTCATAACTTTCCTATTGCAAGATATTCACTTGAAATATGAAAATGAAATAAATGGTTTGACGAATTTAAATGAAAGTGAATATAACTTCATAACTTTTCTATTTCAAGGTTTCCACGTAAAAGAGGAAAATATTTCGTCATATTGGAAATATAAAGGGCATGATGGATATAGTATAACGTCATATGAGTGTGAAAAATGTATTGAAGCATAATAAAAACCCGATTAGGGAAATATTGGCGTATTTTAACATTATTGCTCCAATTATAAATTGAAATAAGTTCATTTATAGCTGTATTCTTTTGTGTCTGTTATATACATCTATACATTTTTATATAGCGTTTTCATATGATTCATTCAACAACATTTCGACCGCTTTTTTTAATGTTTGTTTTGTGTTGCATGTGAAATTTTGAAATGGATTTTTCAGAACAACCATCCTTCAAATTCTGGGCAACGCCGGCACTTTAGCTTGTAACAGATAAATGGCTTTTGTATCTGTACATCTAATGCTAATATTATAAAGCGTTATAATATTATAAAGTATATAATATTATTAATGCTTGTACGTTTGTGAGGTGTTATCTCTGAAAGTACATAGCCAACTTAAAAAAATGTTGGTGGCCATCTCTGCTCCGAAAAAAAGACTATTTTATGTCAGTGCAAGAACCTACATCGCTGCAGGAGCAAAAAAGTTCTAAAATTGTGATTTCTGCGTTATTGATTGGGTTAGAAACTTTAAATTTGGTGCGGTAGTCACTTTTAAGATGTAAATACTCGTAATGAACGCTCTCTAAAAGGTTCAATTTGACGGATAAACGTAAAAATTTCTAGAAAGGTTCTAAACTATGATTTATTTGGAGTACTGAAATTTTTGGGATACTGTTGGGGTTAGAAACTAGAACTTTGTCATGGTAGTAATTAATAAGATGTAAATGCTCGTTCTAGAACGAATTCTAAAAAATAGAAAGACTAAACAAAGCGGAAAAAGATCTAAAGATGATCTGAGTAACGAAGAACATGGAACAGTTAGGAATATAAACATGAAAATTGACATGGCTGTATTTATCATGACGTAAATTCTAGCAGTAGAATAATTTCTAAAAATGTCGCTATAAAAAACAGTGCAGAAACAAAAAACTTTCAAAAATTTTCTATTTCTCTGTTACTGCTGATCCCAAAATCTTGAAATTTTGCTTTGGGTTAGTTTTAAAATATACAATTGTCTCTATGAATGGTTTCTAAAAAATTTAAAATTTAAAAAGATGAAATTAACGGAAGGCGATCTCAATTACCATTAATTTGGAATTATTAGGTACAGCAACTTTAAATATTTCATAATGCTGCATTTCCTCCGTAAAACATGCGATTTAAATGCAACAAAACTGATAGATACCCACCTAGCATTAAATAAATTGTGTAAATATTGAATAAAGACCTGTATGAAACAGTGAGTAGGTTGCCCGAAAGTACTTGTTAAAGTGTTCCTTCTCTAGGCTTTTTTCTCTCTCGCCAAGACCACTAACAGAGGGAAGTGCCGTTTTAAATGTCATATGATTTTTTTATCGATTCATTTTTCTAGACATTTTATCATAAGATCATATTCTCAATTATCATTACTAGATTTTTTATATATTAACTTATTTTGGTGAAATTTTGTAATCGGGTTCATATTGGCGTATGTTAGCTTGCATGATTTGCTGAATAAATATGCATGGATTTGTAAATTACTTCAAATGACACTTTGACAGCTCAAAAGTTATGCAGACGATATATTCAGATCTTGTGTCATATTTTATGTTGTAATCATTGCCGATTTCTTTTATTTAATACATGCTAAATACAGCTCAACTTGTGCAGAATATGTTTGAAAACAAAACAATACAGCGTATGTAGTGGCCAGCATACACTCATCATTTAAATCCGATCGAGCATATCTAAAACACACTCTAACGAAGCATTGCATGCCACTTTTGATGTATTCGGTACTTTGATACTATATTAGATTTTGAGAAGAGAATTCCTTAAATGTTATCGACAACCTCATTGCATCCGTGGAAAACAGATATTGTACAATATTAACTATTCCGGGGGAGCACACACCATATAAAGTATAGTCCATTCTTTTTAAACATCATATATTTGTCATTTAAAGTTACTCAAATTGGTGCGGAACGTCTGATTATGCTCTTGACATCATTTTATACAGTTAAAATTCCGATATAAGTAAATTAGTATTTCATTTTCTATTTTACTTTTAATATATTGCGTACTTTCAATTTTATATCCATGCATGGCTGTCTTGAATGGTTTGATTTCCCATTTTTTTAAACAGTGTATACGAATTTATATATAAGATTTTGTAATTCTACAATTCGTTTATTTTCATCATTTCAATTTTTCGCAGTATATGGACAATTAAAGATAACATCTCATTTTCTTTGCTTCCACATGTTATTATTAAATCTATGTTCTCAGTAATATCACTCAGACTAATCCCTCTGAGGGAAGTCCTAGTTTGACACAAAATAGTTAAATGTATAAATTGATATACCTTTTGCATTTGGGAACATTCCTATTCAATACGTTTATAATTAGACAATCAGTAAATCAGCTTAATGGCAACATTGTTTCTTTTTATTTGAATGAACTTTAGTTTTTCTAACAATCCTTACCGATAATAATAGCCTGTATAGTTTAATACTTTTATAGGTTATTTTGGGTATTGACTAGTGATAAAATAATAAAAAATAAGAGATGGGTTAATGAATTTGTGAGTGGAAAGTAGTCATAAAATGTTTTTGGTGTAATTAGATTTAAGAATGAAAATGTAACTGAATTAAATTACAAAGAATTTAATTTTAATTAAAGTTTACTAAAAAAGCTAATATATGAAAAAATGTATGTTAAAAAATTTTAAGTATTCAGTTGCCGAATACCGAATATTCGGTTTACACTTTGACCGAAGCTTCGGTATTCGGTATTCGGCAAAATTGCTGCTTCGGTCAATCCCTACTCTAAAGTATTGGTTTGGAATTCTTTATTATAGCTCTACACATTTAATACCACACATTTTAAAGATTATATGAAAGAATAAGAAAATGTCTCTCATCAAAATAGAAACATTTTTACATACTGATATTTATTTTTAAAATTGATTAAAACTAAAAAGTATATATGTATTTAATAACTGAAATTATTTTATATAATACTTGAGAACAAACACCCAGTAATAAGCAATTGATATTCTAACTTATAAAAATGATATATGTAAAAAGTTTTTCTACTAAGCTGTTATGTAGCTTATTCCAAATATGTCCATATGGACATATTAAAATCGCAGAATGAACAATGTTGAAAGAGAAATTAGGAAGGATATAACATTTGAGGAAATTTTTAGTACATGTAACTGCATAAAATAAAGAGAACAATTTCAAAAAAAAAAAAAAAAAAAATTCTCCAAATAAAACTTGTTGAATTAAAATTTTGAAAAGCTAGTTGCTATTTAAAATAGTGCATATATTCATGCATAAACTAAAGCATATGTTATTCATAATACTGTTTTAATAGAGAGAAATGATGTTTTTATTTAATGATTTTATAGGTGATTTTAAATAAATGCTTATGAGAAACAAAATAAGACTTGTATATTAATATCCCTTAAAATTGGTTAATAAAATATATAACTAAGCAACCATTGTCCTTTTTAATTATATAAAGCAGTAAAAATGAAAAAAAGGATGTTAAGGTCAGTGTATAACAGAGAAAGCAATTTGTATGGCCTTTTATTTCAATATTAATGTCTTCATTATTGAAAAATTGGGTTATATTGATTTCCACCTCAATTAAATGTCTTTAAAACTAATTAAAAAACACATAAAAAGTTGTAATATATAATTAAAATGCTTTACTGTATAAAAGCCAATTTTGGCCAAAAAAGGAAAATTTTGGCCAAAAAAAGCCGGTTAAAACCAATAAAAGCCACCGGCGTGGCTTTCTTTAATTTTAGCCGGCTTTTTTGCAACCCTGCAAACTGAGCTAGTGGTTAAGGTAACCAAAACGATATTTTTACGCATCCTACATTTTTTACGCATCCTATTGAGTGGCATATCACTGGATAGATCTTTCAAAATGAAGACGATGTTTCATTGACTTTTTACAGTCAGAAGCTCCGTTTAAATATTACACAACCAGGTACTAGGGTAGGTAGGATCTCTAGCTTTACTGCAACTCTAACCTTCATAGACATCTATAGGCCTCATCAAAACAGTGTTTATAGATAGGAACTAACAATTAAACTCAACTTAAAAGTCATCAAACAAGTAAATAAAACAAAATAGGTAAGTAATATAAAAAATAGTTCCACATTGATGAGAAATAATTAATTAGTTCGCATTTTACGCAGTCGGGTTTTTTGGTTTTTTAAATTTAATTTTTACTTGTATAATATTATGATCGATATTTGCTCGTTTTTACCCCGATTAGCAAAATGAAGCAGAAACTTAAGATGAAAATCAAACTTGATGTAATATTGAAGTAATAACACTTAAGGTATACACTTTATGATGTAATAACACTTAAGGTATACACTTAAGTAATAACACACATGTGTAACAACTTTTTGAAATATTAACATGTATGAGAATGATGAAAGTTTTGGGACTGGCACATCCGACTAGTTAAAAGTTTAATTTAACAGAAAATTGTAATTAAGGTTATAGAAATAATAGAATTAAATAATTTAATTCATTGGGATAATAATTTAATATGTTAATAATTTAATTTAATAGAAATTTTAAACTTTTCAGCTTGCATTTCTTTAAAAAGATATTTAAATTCCTACAAAATATATGTAGAAGTTCATATGTGCATCTAATATATCAGAAAGAATTGTCTTTGAATTTCACAGGTAATGAGAAAAAGTATACGAACTTGAAAATCGATATTCTAAGATAAACAGGTTTGAGAATTTTGCCTCAGCATTTTCTTTTAAACGCTTTCCTAAGAAAATTTTTCTTAACTTCCGCTTATACAGGGTGTCCCGTCTTAACGTCCTCAAAAAGCTAATTCCTAAACCGTTAGTTTTAGATGTACAGTTCCAATTACAAAAATGTTTCAGATGTTGTTCTTTATCACCTGAAAAATTCTTTAGGTAATAATAGCCATTTTGCTTTTAAAAGTTGCGAATTTTTATACGATTGTATAATAAAAGTAGTCAAATCATGTGGAGAACCTTCTAAAACGTACAAATCCGTCGAAAACCGGAAGTCGAAATTATTTACGAATACAATATTTTTTCCTTGTAAAGGCAGAAGAAAATAATAAGGTGGCAGTTTCTTACTATCACCCTAAACTTTGAGATGTTTACTATCACCTTTCTTACTATCACCCTAAACGATGATTAATATCATCGTGTGCCTGCGTTTTTTACTGCCATTGGTCAATACCTGAATATACTTTTCCCCATTGTCTTTAACTATTGCGTCTATTTCAGTGTTTCTCAACCTTTTATTGGCCACGCCCCATCGAAGCATCTGTAAAATCAAGATGTTCCCCTTTCCCACTCTGTAACATATGTCTTTCATTATTTAGAAGGTGAACACTATTCCCATGGAATAAGCTTCATAGAACATTAACAACAATTATTCTTCACATTTTGTAATTTCTGAAAGAGGTTAATTTTATGTCACACGTGTGTTTTTAACATAATTTTACAAATATAATGAGGCTATACATCTTTGTCTTTATGCCAAAAAGAGTTTCGTTGTTCCTTCCACCTTACGTTTGTGTCAGTCAGACAACAGTGTTATATAGTCAACATTTTCATCTTCACAACAGAAACTCTTACACTTAGCATTAAAACTGATAACATTGATACATTTTATAATTCATTTTAATGACTTATTAAAAGTTGATCGAAAGCTTTGAACAACAATTTTTTTTTCTGTGAAAAATACAATAAGAAAGAAGCACTTCAAGATTCTCATCTTTATCAATTTTAAGTAGCCATTGGTTCCCCCTCAAAGCACATTTCTCTGTCTTCCCTTTCCAATTATCGTTAATTGACTTCCATGCATTATCTGATTTTAAAATTTAAAATGCACATGTTAAATATTTATTTACTGTGTAGCAAGGCCTGAACTAGAGTAATGGCTATTTACTATTTATACATTTCCTTTTATAATACTGTTTAAGATTTATAAATTTTATAAAATTAGCTGCACCTCCATAAGATTACTTTAGATATCTATCTTCAGATAGGTTCAAGGCGGTTAGATTCGTTCTCGGCTGGATTTAAAATTTTCTTGCCAGATTCAAATACCTTCAAACATCAAATCCTTATGGATGCGCTCTCTCGTTTTTAAATAAATTTTAACAGTGCGGCATACACGAGAAAATACGGAATTTTGACGCAAATGAATTTTGAAATGATGAAGAAGAACACTTGAAATTTTTTTACAATTGGTACTATATCGTTAAAAGTAATGGTTAAAGTTTAGGAATTAGCTATTATTCATCGATAAGAACGCCTTGTATAATAAATTAGAGCGATGTAATCATTGGAAAGAAGTTGGTTTGTTGGTTGGTTGCATTCTCTGCCTCACAAGTATCAGAAAATACAAAAAGTGTAGATAAGAAAATTGTCTACATTATTTAGTGTAGTAAAATTGTTGAGTTCACGGGTTATTGGCTCGGATAATTGGACGTTCTGTTAATTAGAGTTTGGATAATCGGCCTTCTGCTGTGTGCGCTTGAGAATATGGTGAAGTACAACAATCAAATGCTAATGGTTTCGCTATAGTGATAAAATTGCAAAGATTTCAAATGGTAACACCGACTTTTGCACACGACAAAGTGATAAACGAAATGAAAATTAAAAAATGGCTCTGAAACAGTAATTCTAGAGCTGAAAATGGTGTCTTAAAACAATTGCAAAGAAGAGAGGTGGGAAAAACAGGCGGAATGAAGACAAGCGATGCTTCCAAATATTTTGTTTAAAATGTTCTATTAAGGTTACAAAACTTTTAAATTTTACTTGCATGACTTGCATCGTAAAGATCCCTACAGACAGATATACACTAGAGTTTGCTCGGATGACATGGCAAGTACTGAAATGCAAAATAGAGCTAGATGATAATGTCATAAAAGTGCTCTTGCAGCCCATATCGGACACTCACTGATTGTCTTTGCTTATGCTATATGTTGCTGTTTTTAGTGCCACATGTGCCGTACTAACATTATTTATGATGTTTCACTACGTCGATTACTTTGCGATGTGGCAATGTTCCTGTGTTTAGATGAAATTTTGCCTGTTTAACCGCAACCGTGAAGGTCGGTCATTTTCCTTTACGACTTTCTCGAGTTAAGCGATCGACAATGTGATGAATGTGGAAAAAAATGCTTGAATCTTGAAATTAATCTCAAAATTTATCCCGATTCCTTGCAGGTGTGCTATTTCGAGGGGGGGGGGGGGTTCTCCGTCTGCAAAATTTCTTTATACCACCATGTATGTACATACATACATAAGACTGACTGCAGTTCATTTTATTAGATTTACATTATAGTATAGTAGGGAAACTAGCAGAAGAATGAGTTGAAAATTTTCGTTCTTACCCCACGTTCTGGCTAGCACCCACACCTGCATTCGGTTACTAAAGGATATCTGACCTTCAGCCAATCGCAATTCAGCCTCTGTGTCCAATCTTGACAATGCCAGCGTAATAGAACCTTGTCGACTGATTTGTGGGGTTTGCACGTCATGCCTCTTGGGAAGGAACATGTTGGTCGAGGAGCACAAGTGCCTTCCAAGAACCAGCGTGGCCAAAAACGAGTCCCCAAATCACGCCATTTCTGAAGCAAAGGGCAGTGACTTTGGAGCCAGAGCAAATCTCGAAACCTGGAAAAAATAATTTAATTTATAATAAAATAGAAAATTTTTGGATACATTATGATAGTAAATGAACGTGTTTCAACGAAATTTCTTTTCTTCAGACAAAGCTGCATTATTCCGAAACTGCTCTGAAAGCAGAAGCAAGTCTTGTTTTTGCTTTTATGTAGAGTATCTTAGACCAGAGTTCGCTATCTTTTCGGATCTCGCGGACTACCAAATTAATCATTTTAAATACCACAGATCACTAATATGATATTTTAAATACATAAATACCTGTGTTCAAAAGTGAGTAAAAAACTTCTGTTCTGTTAATATTAAATTCGCCTATTATATATAATTATACGAAAATCCGGAATGCTTATTTAATTACAACAAAAATTTTGGTAAATGTTTTATTTTAACAAAATTATTAAAAGCAGTTTATTTGTATAAAGTAATCGAAGCTTACTTAAGTATAATATCTATATTATAAAGGACAAACATATCTGTGTGTAACGCATACGTCATTCTGCGAATGGCAACACTTTGAAATTTGAAATGAAATTTCGGTTTTGAAATTTTCACTACTGCAAATTTTTAAACTTCTACACATTCCACATTTTAAATGTTTACACCGTCGTATGCAGAAAAAAATGCACTTTTAAATGCAATTTGTTTGAAAGCTGTATCTCAATTTATTTTTGAGATAGTAATTTTTTTTATAGTTTTTATACCAATTTTCTAATCGTGGCAACTAAAGTACTTCATTTCTATTAAAAGTGGTTTAGTTATCTTTATTGATTCTATTCTTACTGATGCCATCTTCTCATTACAATTAAAAATATCTTTCTTAAAAATTTGAACAGAAAATGACGTTACGCTTTAAAAAAGACGCAATTTCGCAGATGATGCTGTTATATTTCACTATTTTTTTCTTTCGCTGATATTGAGTTTGAGACAATAAGCAAAATATTTCAACGGCTGAAAATGACGTCATATTTAAAAGAAAACGATAGTTTTATTTGATAAAACCAGATACTTCCCTTTGAATACGTCTAAAAGTTATAAATTTCTGGAATTTTTACGCGCAGGTACAGAGATTATACTAAGACCTCAAATCACGAGTGGGAATTTTAACATGGAAAGTTGTAATAGTTGATAAACGTGACTTCAAGCTTGAAAATATATTTATTAATAGCCTATTACGCATAAAAAGTTTTTAAATGGTTAATATGGATGTGAAACGTGGAAAATGACTTGATTCGGTTTAGATTTAAAGGGGGGTGGGGATTCTATGATTATGTCAAGGTGAAGTTCATTCAAGGTGAGGTCATTTTTGCCCATTTTTCATTCTTTAATACCAAGCATCAATTGATAACTTATTGATAACTTAATCAAAATTACTTATCTTGATTATATGTTACTGATTACGTATATGAATAAAGTTTAATTTTTCAATAATTTTAACAGCTGAAGTTTATGAAAAAAGTATTTTGTTAATCTTAGGTTAAAATATGTCTTTGGAGAGTTAAACTAACAAGTGTAAGATGGATTTTTTATTGTAATTATTGTTGTCGATATATTATAAATTTGATGCTACAGTTCCTTTGTAAACATTTTCTTTCGTCGAAATTCGGTGGGTTCCACCTCGTAATAATAAAGAAAGAAGTTTGTGTGTGAGTGAGTGAGTGAGTGAGTGAATGTGTCGACGGTGTTCTGAAGAGACCGCTGCATGTAGAGCTACAAAATTTGGGGAAAAGGTACGTCTATATATGAAGTTTTGCACCTCGAAGCCCGATTTTCGATTTTTTGATTATATATTTTTTATTTAATTTTTTATGCGATTTTTAGCACTTTTTTGAATTTCGAGGCGATTTTTTCCATATAAGTAAGAAGAATATGGTTTCTTTCTTTTAACCCAATATAGTAAATTTTGCTCCCTTTTCAAAAAAGTTTATTCGGAATTCGTGCAGCGATTTTTGAATTTTTAGCGAATTTTTTATGCAATTATTGAACAGCATTTAATGCATTTCCATACTTATAAGGAGGTTACCGTACAGGGACACAGTTCTGTCGCCAAATGCCGCCATGTTTGTCGCCAACTTGGCGGTATATCGCCAAATTTGGCGACCGAAATGAGTCGCCAAAAGTGACGCCAACTTGGCGATATCTCTAATATTTCGCCAAATTCCCATAGACTTCTATTGTAAACCAATATCGATTACTTGCTTACAGAAAATCAACAAATTGAGATATTTTAATGCAACAAAAACTAATATTAACTTAAGGAGTTATATTTATTCGATTTTCCCACATTAGGAAAAAGAATACAGTTTCTTTCTTTTAACCCAATATAGTAAATTTTGTTATCTTTTCATAAAAGTTTATTCGGAATTCGTGCAGCGATTTTGGAATTTTTAGCGAATTTTTTATGCGATTATTGAACAACATGTAATGCATGTCCATACATATAATGGGGGTTACCGTAGGGGGGAACCAGTTCTGTCGCCAAATAACGCCAAGCTTGTCGCAACTTGGCGATATATCGCCAAATTTGGCGACCAAAATGAGTCACCAAAAATGACGCCAACTTGGCGATATCTCTAATATTTCGCCAAATTCCCATAGACTTCCACTGTCAAACAATAGGGTTTACTTGCTTACAGAAAATCAACAAATTGAGATATTTGAATGCAACAAAAACTAATATTAACTTAAGGGTTTATATTAATTATATTTAAGGGAGTCCAAGTAAATTAATTACGAATAAAAGTAACATGATCTAATGCTTAGCATGATTTCCAAAACATAAATTTTAAGAGACCCACAGGTCAAAGGAATTAGATTTGAAACTTTTATCCAATTATAGTAAATTTTGACTTTCGTGATTTTTGAACTTTTTGTGATTTTTAATGCGAGTTTTACGTTTTTTCGCGATCTGCTGCAATTTTTTGACATTCCATTTTTGACCTAAAGTACATTCTGCCCTCATTTCAATAAAGTTTATTCGGATTTCGTATAGCAATTTTCGAATTTTTCGGGAATTTTGTATGTGATTTTTAGTGTATTTTAGCGATTTGCTACTATTTTTCCACATTAGTGAAAGGAATCAACTTGCAATCTTCGAACATAATATATATATATTTTTTCTCTTTTCAGAATTTGAGAAGTGGTTTAAAATTTTTTCGCGATATCTTATTGTGATTTTCAGAGCTTTTTCGTAATTCCTGCTGTTTTTTGACGTACCCGGGCAACGCCGGGCAAGTTCGCTAGTATTTCTAATGTTATATTTGTTTCTGCTTTTTTGAATAGTTTAATGTATTTTTGGCTCCATAAACACTACTGATTATAATAGTATTTTTGTTTTATTATTAATACAACATAAAAAAGTCCTTTCGGCATATGCCGGGAGGAAAAGGTAGCTTTCATGTTCCTTGTTTTTTTAAATATAACTTATTTTACTCAAACACACGAAGCTAAAATTAGTCGAACTCGATTAGGTGATTCAATAAAAAAACCTTATTTCTTGGTTTTAAAATTTTGCAAATTTTACTCAAATTTTAAGAAGCTAAAATGCGATGAACCCGATAAAAGAATATTCGTTAATACCGAATTTGAATGAGAATTGTGCCAAATTAGTAAGCTATAGTCAAGTTGGCGTCCACTGGTGGTCTACATTCCGCCGGTTGACCACCTCCACTATAGACAAAGGTACGTAATGTGACCCCGCCAGTAGTTGATCAAATAAAGTCAGTGCTACGGGATTTTTATTATATTTTCTTCCTTTTAAGTTTTAGAAGTAAACTAACAGGATTGTTACAACCCTTGATGAATGTCCTATGACGGACAAAAATGAAACCTGCTGAAATTAAATAGCAACAAAATTATAATTAGTTTTTTTAATTGCCACTTTCTCAGTAGTTGATCAGGCGAAAGAAGTCAATCGAATATCTAAAAATTAACCTTCAAAATATCATCCTTAAGCTGTGATTAACAATAATTCTTATAAAAATATTAGTTGAAATAAGCAAGATAGAAGTGGATTATTTTAACTTACCGTAATTGTCTCCAACTAATCAAAAACTAAATTTTTACACTTTCTAATAAAAATTTTTTTCATAAAATGGCTTCGCTTACAGCAGGCAGCTGACAACAATGTGACAAAAGGGGATCCAATATTTAAACAAAAATATTATGTCTAGTGCAACGTGTAAAACTCATTTCCGCTTGAAATGGCACAATATTTCAAACATTTTATCAACTACTGGAAGGATAGCAACTACTGGCGAGGTCGCCCTACTCTGAAATTTCTTCGAAGGCAGAAAGAAGTCTGGGCTTTTATTTTATGTAGATTACCTTTATACAGGGTGATTAAAAAAAGATGGGGAAAATTTTAAGAGGTGATAGTACACACCCAAACAAAACATTTTGTATCAAAGAATGCATGGTCGAAAACTAAACGTAAAAAAGTTAGAGGGCGCCAAAAGTTATGTTCTTAAACGAGGCAAAAACACACAATGAACGATTAAGTTAAGTTACGAAAACAAATTTAATGGCATTTGATTACAATAAGTGCTCAAAACATTGACCGGCAGCTGTTATGCACGCAGTACAACGGCGAAGAACTGATTGGCGAATTTTCTGAAACACACCAGGCATATCGCGACCTTCCCCTACAGCAGCCGAAAGCTTGGCGACAAGTTCTTCTGCGGATTCAATGGGAGTCTCATACACAAGAGCCTTTAGCTGTCCCCACAAAAAAAAAAAAAATCGAGACATGAAAGATCTGGCGAGCGCGGTGGTGCCTGGTGTGTTTCAGAAAATTCGCCAATCTGTTCTTCGCCGTTGTACTGCGTGCATAACAGCTGCCGGTCAATGTTTTGAGCACTTATTGTAATCAAATGCCATTAAATTTGTTTTCGTAACTTAACTTAATCGTTCATTGTGTGTTTTTGCCGCGTATAAGAACATAACTTTTGGCGCCCTCTAACTTTTTTACGTTTAGTTTTCGACCATGCATTCTTTGATACAAAATGTTTGTTTGGGTGTGTACTATCACCTCTTAAAATTTTCCCCATCTTTTTTGAATCACCCTGTATGTTAGAGTGATGTAATGCATGAGCAGTAAAATTTGATTAGTCACGACGACTTTAAAAACAATCAAGCTTGACGAGCCTGTTATTATCATTAAGATGCTGTTTGTTTATTCATCTAACATGTTTAAGAAAACTCATACATATGAGTATCGATAAGTTTGTGTGCTGCCATAGTTGGGGCAAAACTTCCAATCTTTATATGTTTAACTACACTGATATATAGAGGTACAGTCGTGGAAAAAAAAGGAAACACCCCTTACTAACTCTGCACAAAATTATCGTAGAAGAAAGTTACTTGTACCACACGATTGGTAATGAAGTCTACTTTTAAATGATGTATATAAAATTTGCTTAGGGGGCCATCTACATATTAAAACGAACCATGACTTTGTTTTTTCAATAGCAGTACACAATTCTGGCAGCATAAATGGACACTATACCCTTCAATTAGCCTAAAAACAAATATTTATGCAATTCGTACTATAGGTTTCCGAGGAATTAATTATTTTAAAACGAACGTATTTTAGAAGCTGTATCCAAATTGAAATTCGGTACTCGATTGTTGACCTAGAGAGCCCCCTTCTTGATCAAGGCATCTTAAGCGCCATTCAAGCAGTCATTGAAGACTGCTAGATTACAAGATAGCATAAGAAATTTCAAAATATCTAGTCACTTCAATCATAGACGGCCCCTCAAACCATCATTTTGCCGTTTTTTAAGTATAATTTGAAAACTACTTGGAAGAAAAATGTGAAATTTTGGATTTCCATAAAGCAAGACTTAATAAATCTAAATCCATCAAAAAATTGTAGGTTTCAATTCATATTTTTTTCGAATATTAACTTCATAAGTCATATCATAAAATTATAAAAATTGCAAATTCAACGTATTTATGTTTAGGCATTTTAGTATTATTGCTACACAAAAAATTAGCACATTAGGAGTATAATTTCAGGAGGTATTAATGAAAATATGAAAATGTAATTTAACTTTAGAAGCACTAAATTTTGAATGTTTATAATTCAAAAACTTATCATTCAAATGACTTGAAATTTGGTGTTTAAGCATAGTTTGAACCTAAGATTTGAAATATCTTGTTAAAATTAGATATTACCATTGAAAAGAAAAATGAAGTTTGGGATCGTTTTAATATGTAGATGGCCCCCTAAGGAAATTTCATATACATCAGTTAAAAGTAGACTTTATTTCCAATCGTTCGGAACCAGTAACTTTCTTCTACGATAATTTGTTTAGGAGTTAGTGGGGGGTGTTTACCAAAGCGATATAAGTAAGCGTCCTATCTTAAATGGGAGAAGAAACCGCAAGATTAAAGTCGAGGTCACATCAATCAAGGTCGCACGCCAAGTAGCGGACGGGGTGAGCTACAGAAAGATGCCTAACTGTTTTCTTCTTTATGGATAATCTATTAATTGCACATCTATGAAATAACTGCGCAAGCGCAAACGTCGTGTTTTCATTTGTTTGTAGCATTTATATTCTGACAGTAATTGAATATTCTATTAATTTTTATTCTTGTTTTTTGACTTATTTATTAAAGTTAATTATTTAAGTAAAAACAGTTCTATTTAGAACTAATATTATTTGTTAAAATGGCAAAATGTTGGCCATCGAATAACTGTAGTTTTCGAAATTGTAAGAAAATTCTTTTTCTCATAGAATTCATATCTGTCCTTTTCCAAAGAGTAAAACAAGTTAGTTGCGTATTTTAACTTTAATTTATTAAAAAAGATAAAATGTTATTTAATATATATTATCAAATGTTGTTGATTTAAATACGCTCGATTTTAATTATTTTCTTTTAATGAAATGAAAAATAACGCATGAAAATTAATAAGTAGTTAATGTGTAAAGAGAGAATTAGAATTTTGTAATCTCATTTTTTACTCAATTCTTGATGTGGTAAAGTTATAAGAAATGATATACACGGTTGTATTCCTGATAAGAATACAATGTTTTTGAATGTTTAGAATAAGTACAGAATTTAATTATAAATAAAATATTCCATTTTAAGTCTTTTTGTTGGTTTATCAAGCGCAAACGATAAATTTCCAATATTCTCTTAATTGCATTGCTCTCATCTTATTTAACTTACAAATATTTCATTCATTTAATTTAAAATTCATTTCATTTTATATTCGAAATCAGTTTAATTTAAAATGCATGCATTAAATGTTGTACTATTAAACAAGCAAGTGTTGTTCATTTATTTGTTTACATATTTTTGCGAGTCTAGGCAATAACTTCAATAATTTTCCTAAAATGGCCAGATTAGAATTTTTTTTTTTTTTTTTTTTTTTTTTTTTTTTTTTTTTTTTTTTTTTTAACAGACAAAGCCATTTAAGTAATCCCCGTTAAAAATTCAATTACCAATTTCAGATTGTTACTTACTCACAGAAGATGAATCTTGTTATCCAGATGTATTGCAAAATATTTTTGTTACAGCTTGTTTTGATAAAAATATGTGTATTTAAAAAAAGTCGCAATGTCATTTTAGTTTAAGGGCAAAAGATAGTAATTCTTTCGTAGTATTAGTGCTTTTCTCCCGAAATTAAAATGATATTGAGACTATTTTTTTAAATTTACATAATTTAATCAAAACAAACTGTAATAAAAATATTTTACAATAAATCTGGTAAACAAGATTCATCTTCCATAAGTGAGTAAAGATTCAGAAAATATGCGCAAGAGATGCGCAGATACTAGATATTCTGTCATATATGACGTCATACTGAAAAAACCGCGTATTTGCATTATTCACCCCGTCCACCAGATGGCGCAGCTGTGTCAGTATACTCCAGATTCTAGTATTTGACATTGTACGCTTAATATATATGCAGTTTTGGTGTTTACTTTTTTTTGCACGACTGTACTTCTATGGTGTAAGATCTGTAACGCCATAAGCTAAGGTGAAGACACGTCCTCATAATTCGAGAACGTCCTCAAATTTGGGATATGCAGTTCATGCAATTCTTGCTTTTTTGATTTACAACATTTTTTACATTTTAAGAAGTTGATAAATTCGTAGCACAAAAGAAAATATACCAAGCTTAAAAATTTATAAATTTGAAAGTTGTGAAAGTTTTAAAAAGTATCCCGTAATGAAAATTTTATAAAATAGGGTCATCCTACCAAAACTACTGCAATTGTAATACATATATTTCTGTTAGGTCATAAATGAAATTGTACATAAAAAAAATGAAGTAATAATCATTGAAGAAATAAAAGCACTAACCTCCTCCTCATCTTGTTTCCAAGTTTTAAATTTATCTTTTTACCCTCTGCCAGTTTCACGTTCTGCAAGTGTAATCTTTTGATTTGCTTCGGAGGATCCCCTTGAGGTACTACATGGCCAGCTGCAGTCCGTCTCAACGCTAATTTCACTGTGCCATTAGGAAACAGGGAATACGCTGCTGGCTGCTCTTCACTCATGATTTCCGAATCGTAGGAAGCTCCTAAAATCCTCTTGAGTTTCGTGGAATCAATGTCTTGTGACTTAGGATCATACATTGAACCTTCAGGTTCGACGAGATCCAAAACGGGCAAGATCTTAGAAGCAACTGGACGCCTGCTATTTTTATCACATTGGCAACATGTGAAAAATATTATTAAAAGAACGTATAAAGATCTTGTGTAATGGTCCATCTAAAAAAACAAACAGACAAACATTAATTTTACAAATTTCTAAAGCATTGTTTCAGACATAAAATAACATTAATAAATTGACTTAATAAAATAGTCCATTTTTGAACGCCAGATTCACCTTATATAAAAACATGAAAACATTTAAAACGTTTTATTAAAACACATTACTGCATAGATGTGATAAAATATATGCAAATGTTTTTAAAAATTAAAAACACTAGGTGTTAAAATGATAAAAAATCTACTCCGAGCGCTTTCAGCTAACCTTAAGCCATTGTCAAGGAGAAGAGAACTGACTGAGAAAACATTTATATATATATTATCACATTTTCGTAGCAATGTGTTTTAATGAAGCATTTTAAATGTTTTCATGTTTTTACACAAAATTAACATATAATACGGTACTACATTTTGTGATATGGGTGCCGGAAACGGGGATCAAGTGTGTGTGCCTGGATTTTCAAATTTAATAAAATGAAATTTCCTTTTCTATAATTTCATAAATAAAATAAAATTAGTTCTTCTCAAATGATTTAAAATGATAAAATGAAAAATGATAAAAAAAGTGCTAAGAGAAAAAAGAAGAAAGGATTTTCGTTAGGGGTTGGGGCTGAACCTCCCGTGGAAGAAAAGTTTCAGGGTTTTTTTTATGCTCATGCGTTAAAAAATGTTTTATCAGTGTATATATATATATATATATTTATATTTATATACCTATAAAACAGATATAAATGATTTAAAAAAAAAAAAACTGCATTGTTTTCCACTTTTTTTTTTTTTGAGGAGTTGGGGTCTGAACCTTGTGAACCCTTTCCTATTCTACACCATCTGTTATAATGCTAATATATTAAAAAAAAAAAAAACAGTCCCGACAATTTATACATTATACCATCGGAAGTGGGCGTTATTCGAAATTCGGCTTTCAGAATTTATTTTAAATGTTAAATGAGCTGATTTTCATGCAAACAGGGCTTATAAAATAATGTGTAGGTGTTATCAAAAATTTCATTAAATGTCTTCCATGCAAATATAGTGAATATTTGAAGATTATTTTTGTTCAGATGCCATTTTTATTGAAATGTTATTGAAATTCAAATCAGTTTTTCAATCATTTTTTTTGTCCACTCTATTTCGTTTATTTATACTTCCTTCTGCAGCCTATTATGTTGCATTTTGTAGTGCACGTGACAATTTATGTTTTTAACTTACAATTCTACCCATTATTAGTACGAGTTGGAACCCGTCGAAACTGAACGAATTAAAATGTTTAGAATGGAACTGCTAGATCGAATTTATAATAAACCTACAAAAATAATTACAATAAAAAATACATCTTGCATTGGTTTTCTAACTCTTAAAACAAATAATGTTTTTAACCTCAAATTGCCAAAATATTATTTCCACAAACTTCAACTGTTTAAATTATTGAAAAATTAAACTGTATTAGAATACATAATCAAGATGAGTAATTATGTTGAAGTTATCGATTGAGGCTCTCATGTTTGTTTTTACGGGATGAAAAATCAGTAAAAAGGATATCGCTTTGTCACATCATAAAATGTCCCCCCATAAAATCGAAACTGTACGTTATTTTCATATTCTCACTTACCCACCACTCAAATTCACAATTTAAAAGTATTTTAACCGCGCAATACATTATTAATGAATGTATTTCCAAACTTAAAGTCACATTTGTCCGATACAACTTTTCATGTGATCATTTGCACAAATTTTAAGTTCTAATCTCAGTACTCGCGAAAATTTACCTTTCAGAAATTTGCTTTTATTTGCCATAGTATTAGCCATTTAATTTTGATCAAATATTTAGTTTTATCAAAGAAAATGATCGCTTTGTTTTAAATATGACATCTTTTTTACTTACTGAATCATTTTGCCTAGCGTCTCAAACTCAGTTTCAGCGTAATGTAAAAATATTGAAATATCTTCTTCAATCTTTTGATTTATGAAGAAGAATGCGTGTTTTTTTCAATGACTGACGTCCTTTTCTGTTCAAAAATTAGAAAAAAGTTACTTTTATTTGTAATGTGAAAAGGGCATCAATAAGGTTATAATCAATAAAAATAAATAAACCATGACTATTTTCCCTTTACTTTTAATAGGAATTGAGTACTTCAGTTACACAGTAGCACAATTACAAAATCGATACTAAAAACTATAAAAAAATTAATGTCTCAAAAATAAATTGAGATAGAGTTTTCAAACAAATTGCATTTAAAAGTACATTTTATTCCCTATGCGATGGTGTAAAAATTGAAACTGTGCAATGTTTAGAAGTTTAAAAATTTGCAGTAGGGAAAATTGTAAAACCGAAATTTCATTTCAAACTTCAAAGTGTTGCCATTCGCAGAATGACGTATGCGTTAAGAACAGATATGTTTGCCCTTTATAATATACATAGATATGGATGTTGCATTTTTTTTCCTATTACTTTTTTATGGACTTGTTATAAATTTCTCCCTTTCTCACGGTGTAACATTAATTGTGATTTATTTGTATGCAAGACATTTAAAGAAAATACTCTTTTTTTTTTGTAGAAATTTCTATAGTTTAAAATTTTTCATACTACAAGGTAAGACAATTAAATTCAGCTAATGATGTCATAATATGCGTCTTCTTAGTACCCGGTGAAGGACAGAGTGGGAAAGAAATACTCCATAACGTGTTTACCCATGTCTAATTACAATGTTGGAATCAGGGGCGCCATTTGAGGGGGGCTGGGGGGCAATTCCCCCCCCCCCCCCAAGGAATTTTATGTTTCAGAAAATTTATCAACCATCAAATGTAGGGATGCACCGAATATTGATTTTGGATGAATACCGAATGCCGAATATTTGGCCTGCAGGTAAACCGAATACCGAATATTCGGCCAGCCGAATAGTAACTGTTAAGCTGAATACCGAATATTAGGCCAGCCAAATATTATCTATTCGGCCGAATACCGAATATTCGACTGGCCAAATACTTTTATATCTCAGTGTTTAACGTTAAAAAGTTAAATTTTAAACAATTTTTTTTAATATTTAGCACAGATACTTCCATTTTGACAAACAAGACTATTTTTATAAGTAAATTTTGTACTAAAAAAAAGTATGTTTTGAGTTATTACTTAAGAAGAGGATGGTTTAAAAAATTTTTAAATAACAAAATTTAAATTTTATGACTTCAATTAATTCAAAGAAATGAAAAGAAATCTCTCATATTGAACAAGATGCAACATATCATTCCACTTCTTTCATCACTTTACATTCTTTCATCAAAAATGAAAGGTAGCAGAATTTTCGTTTATAACTGTATAAAAATGAAGATATTTTAGCGAAATTTGCATCACATTAATTTGCTTGTATAGAATGTGATGATATCCTTGGAATAGACTGGATTTTGGCCAGTGTTACAGTATAAATATTGTTAGCTGCATTCTTAATAAAATAATGTGTAGCTCAGTGCTGTTTAGATATGAATGGTTGCTATTTCCAGCACTTCTGGTCATGCTATCGTATTTCGCAGAAATTAAAGTAACTCTGTTGACAATATAGTTACAATACCTTCATTATTGTTAAAGTAACAAAAGAAAATTAAAGTTTGATTTGGGGATACACTGTATTTCTGACTGAATAAGTGAATTGCGATCCTGATTTACTGGACAAAAAATTGCCTGTTTTGATGCTTATTATTACCCCTGAAATTTTCTTCCATTTTGTTTAGAAACACCCTGTTTGCGGAAAAGCAAGAAACGGATTATTTACCAGACAATGCTCAGTAACTTGTATTTCCACATTTATTAATTCCCATGAACAGATGACATGTCATTAATGTTTAATTTTTTAAGTGACATTTCTAAAGCAACAAATAAATAATATAAAATCATTCTCTTTTATTTAAAGATTCTAATTATTCTGAGTATCTTTATTAATTGACAGTTAAATGTAGAAGTTGTGCAACGTTTTAAAAAATATTTTAAAGAGGTTTTTTAAGTATTCGGCAAACCGAATAGTTTGATATTCGGCCTAACCGAATATTCGGTAGTATGGCCGAATATCGAATAGATACCGAATATTCGGTGCATCCCTAATCAAATGTGAGACTCAAACAAACATTAGAAAATTGCTCAAACTCTAAAATAACTTATCAGATTTTATCGCAATAAAAACATATGCAATGCATTCAATAAATGCTTATGCATAGAAATTAATAATTATCAAAAAAATTCCCTAAAGCCTTACTATTCGAACTTCCTCAAGGTGAGACATATATCTTTAAAGAGTACTTTGGTTAATTTTAAAAATACAAGTGAGAATTTTTTTTTATCAGTTGCTTCTCAGCTGTGTGCAAATTGATCATGGGAAAATTCGTCAAAAACATTGAAACAACAATCACAACGATTTTCTTCTAGCTAATTCTCGAATAAGCGCAAAGAAAATAATAACATTTAAATCCCACTGATGACGGTCTTGTGATGGCTGAAAAGATTCTGGGTTTTTCTAACGTATTTTAAATAATTTTAAATTATATGTATGCACATGAAAGTTTTCTTGTGCATTTATTTTTGCTTTTCATATGAATATTAATTATAAATTTTACCTTTTCTGTAGAAAAATGAAGATATATACGTAGTATTCATTAATGTTCAAACATGTAGTTTTTTATCTGAAAAATATTCAGAATTTCTTTGAAAATTCGGATTAACATGAAACCATCTCATAATAGTGAAAACACAATCCGAAAAAAATTAACGCTTTACCTTCACTTGCAGAAAATCACTAACGAAAATTTTCTTATTGATACACATTACCTATTCATGACGTTCGTTGGCTGATTATCTCATGACTGATTGAATTTCATGATTTTTTTTCGCGATCATTTGACGAAATTTGCGATTTTTTCCGCGATCGATTCACGGAATTCACGATTTTTTTCTGAAAACGTTGTACGAAATGGATTTTTTTCGCGCGAGCACTTGCCGAAATTCACACTATTTTTCTGCGACCAACTGACGAATTTCGATATTTGCTTTCGTGATTTTTTTGACAAAATTCACGATACCTTATCACTATCATTTATTGAAATTCTTGATTTTGTTTCTGCCATCGACTAATTTGTGATATTCACGATTCCTTATCACTATCATTTATTGAAATTCGTGATTTTGTTTCTGCCACCGACTAATTTGTGATTTTTTTGCGCGAGAGTTAGACAACATTTTGGGCCTTATTACACGATCGTTTGACGAATTTCTCCTCGATTTTATTGCGCGATTGTTCGACTAAATTTTCGTGATTTTTTGCGCAATCTTTTGATGAAATTCGCGATTTTTTTGCCATCCTTTTACGAAATTCGCGATTTTTTTCGCAATCCTTTTATGAAATTCAAGATTTCTGTTTGTGCAATCATTTGACGAAATCTGTATTTCTTTTAACGATCTCTGAAGAAATTAGCGATATTTTCCACGGTCGTTTGAAGAAATTAGCGATTTTTTAAGTGACTATTTTGAGACTTTTTTTTTCTTTCAAAATTTCCAAGATTCGCGAATTTTTTTCTGCGACCCATTGACGAATTGATTTTGCTGATTTTGAAAAAGGAAAATCGCGGACTTTCACGAAAATTAAAAAAAAAACTTGTGGAATAATCACATGCTTGTGAAAGAAGTTATGGAGACAAAATCACGTAGAGCATGTTTTATTGTGCGGGATTTTTTTTCTGTGTGATTTGTACAGATCTGCAATTTTCCACGTTCGCTGTTCCTCAAAGAAAAATTTTCCTTGTCCTTCGTCAGGAAACTCATGAAATGGCGCCCCTGTAAGTAAAACTTTGAAAGGGATTAGAAAAAAGCTCCATTTAAACAGGTTTCCGTCTTAGCAAGTATAATTATATGATTTTTGCAAAGAAATTTTTTTCCCCTTCTAGAAAGAAATCTGTTATAGACAGGTTTCGTTTTCACAAGTTTTACTCTAATACATCTCTTTTCAGAGTTATACTATAGAGCGGATGGTTTTAACAGTCAGTGAGGATACCTGTAAAAATGAAACCTGTCTATAATAGAATCCTGTCTAAAAAGGAAAAAAAATCATGTCCAATATATTAAAATTTTACCTTCTAAAACGGAAACCTGCCTAAAACGAAATATTTTATTGGTTCTGAATTTCCGTATTCAAAGTTTTTATTGTTATTGTAAGCATAAGTCAGTAAACTTTCTCATACGGAGGGTAGGGGGGTTAGACCCTCTGGATCCTACCCTTAGCTATATAGTATCCCTCGAAAAATGTTCCAGGGCTTAAATTGCGCCGGAGCCCACCGGAGCTCAGCTCCGGCACTTCTTTGTTTTTAGTAAATACTTAAATATTGGTCGGAATTCACCGGAGCCCATAAATACAGGGCTCCGGAGCCTAGTGAAATTGCGCTTCCGAAAAACCGAAGCGCTCGAACTCAATCTGTCTGTAAATTAAAAAAATTATTTACTCAGGTATAGAAAAAATAAAATAACTCTTCCCCCTTTTTAATGCATTTTTGATCAGAATAGGAGAAACAGAAATCGTGTTTTGTTTATCCTACTGACATTTGCAGATTTATGTCTGGCATTGTTTTCGGCGACATTTATATTGGCGCCATTCAAGAGCGCGAACAATGAATTTGCTTTCTGCTTGATTTTCTTTTTTGACATTAGGATATTTTTTTAGTTGGATCATTTTTTTTTTTAATTTAGATATCTAACCAGAAAAGAATATTTTCCTTTTTTAGTCAACGAGCATCAGCTTGAGATATTGTTTGCTTGAGGTTTTTAGTTTTCCATTGCGTACGAGTACGCAAATAACGTTAGTGATTTTTCTATTTATTTTTCATCACAAATGCAGCTCTGCTCTGCAGATTTACAAAGTTGTAAGGAGTAGTCATTTGTAAGTAGATATAATTGTAATGTATTGTTATTTTTATAGTAAGCAATAGAGCAGCGTTTCGCCTTTTTCTATAAAAGCATTGAGTCTTTCCGATCACGGTGTCAGATGTTTAATTTAATCTGATTTTCAGGGACTCATCACGAAAGATTGTTCTACGGAAGGAATCGATTATAGTTTGACATTCTACTTTTATGGGAAATTGAAAAACATTGTTTGATTCTTTAGCATATCAGTATTAATTTTTGTAAATTTCATTCATTTTTCATAAAAATGTATAGCTGCGAACTGTCCATTTTTGTTTTAACGCTGTTTTCGAATCAGAATCCTTATTTTATTTACTCGCAGAATCCTGTGATTAATTAACATTAAAATTAGGCAAAGGTTTCTACTTGGAAGGAGTGATAACTAAAAAGTGGAACAATTGACAGCTAAGTATATGCAGAAATTATTGAAAATTTTTATTTTCCTTAAAAAAAAAAAAAAAAAAAAAGCCTTAAATTTTGCAAATAATGTATGAAATATAAATATGCGGATTAGAGTGACAGTGGAGGGGGGGGGGGGGGACGCTGCGGTTATTGGTATTAGAGAAAAATATTAGGGCTCCGGTACTTTTTTTGTTAAAAATTAAGCCCTGCCCCACCCCCAAGAAAGTTCTGAAATGGCGTCCCTGGTTTGAATAGGCAATTACAGATTTTTGTTTGCACACTCTAGTGTGCAGAGGTGTGGCAGTGGCAGCGAAAAAACTTAAAGTTCTGTTTCGAACTTTGGTAAATCTACGAAAGTCATGATATGTTTCGAAACAAATTTATAGAGGTGAATCTATATCTTTCAAATGCATTTATGAATAGTTTAAACGAGGGTGATTTTCGGATTATTCCAGGCATTCAAAGCCATGTGACAAGCGTTTTTCCATGCGACAGCAAAAGACGTTGCTCGCAATTTTCGGTATCTGTAAAATGTATATTGCAAAAGACGGACATGATTTCAAAGGAGTTTGAAAAAATATTCCTTACTTAGATAAAAATATTTTGCTCATAGAAGACATTTTCCGAACTTTATTATTATTGTTATGTTACCTTTGTTACTATTATTGTTACATTTATCGTTACTGTTAAGCTGTATATTTACTGAATGAAAATATACGCATTTATTAATTATACAACAACATATGCATGTTTAGATTGATATACATGTTACTGTAAAAGCCACAGAAGCTGTTTTAGCTTGAAGAGAAACTTTCTCTACTCCCCATGGGAACGAAGGTCGCGCGATGCGCGCGCATCCTACCTTAGAATGCGACTTCGTTTTGTTGTGGCTGGAACGATACGAAGCGATGTTTTGATTTTGAAAGCATGATCGCTGTAATTTTTTACAGTTTCTTGATGAGGCTAAGCCTCCCTTATTTCGAAAAACCAGATCAAGTGTTTGATAATTCTTACTGTAAATATGTATAGAGTCACGTATCTGTAAATACTCATTAAATATTTTAAGAAAAGAATCCAGAACGCACCTCCTTCATTGATTATGTGTTCGAATGATTTGAAATTTTCTTCATGGTGCATCGGCCGGGAAAGAAAGAAAAAAAAAGTATTCGTTACCCTATTAATGTCTTCGAAACACAAAAAAGGAAATAGAGTATAGTAAGTGATAAGAAGACGGCAAAGGTAAGATAAGTTTTTCATATTTTATTTCGAAATGTCTGATTTAGAAAAATTGAAAAAGAACAGAACAGTTTTGAGAACAGCAGTAACAAAGCTGATTAATAATATAGAAAATGTTATGAAGGATAGTCCAATAGATTTTGATAATTTAGAAGAATTATTTATTCAGTTAGATACTAAAGCAGAATTATTGAAGTCAGTTGACGAGAAAATTGAGCTCCTTTTAGGGTTAGACGACTATGAAACTGAAATCAATTCTGTTTATGATTACGTGGATAAAATATCAGTTGCAAAATTCCGGGTGAAGAAAAAATTAACCGAAAACAAAAAAATTGTTAATGTTGATTTAAATAACAGTCAATATTTAAAATCGAATGTGGTTAATGATGAAAACTCAGTTGTTAAATTGCCAAAACTCAATATACAAAAATTCTATGGCGACTGTACGCAATTTATTTCATTTTTTAATACCTTTAAAAATACAATTCACGAAAATAAATCGCTTTCGAAAATTGAAAAATTTCATTATTTGAAGAGTTATTTATCTGGAGCTGCGGCTAATGCTGTAGAAGGTTTTGAAATATCAGAAGCTAATTATGACGCAGCATTGAAAGTTTTAGAATCGCGTTATGGTCAAAAAGACGTGATAATTAATCATCACTTGAACAAGCTTCTTAATTTATCCCCTGTTTATAAGGCTTACGAAATTCAAAAATTGAAAAAATTGCACAGTGATATAGAAATAAATGTTCGATGTTTGTCCACATTAGGACTCGAACCAGCAAATTATGGCTCCATGCTTATCGCCGTAATTTTAAAATTAATACCGGCAGAATTAGCTTTGGAATATAATAGACAAAATGTAGATAATTTAACACATTCAGATATACATAAATTATTAGATTTTCTGCACGCTGAAATAAAAAGCAGAGAACACACATTTTTTTTTCGAGAATGAAAGCATTTGAAAATAATAAAACAAAAATCAAGAGTCAAACAACAAAATCTGAATTTAAATCTACTTGTGAATTTATGAACATTTCGAATGATAAATCGACTTCAGATATGCAGCTGGCTCATTGCATTTTTTGCAACGATAGTAAACATTCATCTGATTTGTGTGAAGCTGTTGATGTAAACACTAAAAGAAATTTGTTGAAATCTCAAGGAAGATGTTTCCTTTGCTTAGGCAGGAAACACGTTATCAAAAATTGTAACTCTAAAACTAGTTGCAAGAAGTGTTCAGGCAGACATAATCAAACGATATGCCTAAAATCTAAATTAATAAAAGAAGTAAAAACACCCGAATTAAAAGGTAATGAAAATGAAACTACTGAAAAAGTAATTTCGGCTATTTCCTCTACAGAAAATAATAAAATTCTTCTACAAACTTGTTGTGTAAAAATAAAATCAAACGGAAAACAATCTCTAATTAGGTTACTTTTAGATTGTGGGAGCATGCGAACCTTTATATCTGAAGAAATAGCAAATAAATTGAATTTGCAGGCAATAAGAAAAGAAAAATTGTCGGTTTTTACATTTAGAAATAAGAATCCCATTGAAAAAAACTTTGAAGTAGTTAAACTAACTATTGAAAATAAAAATGTACCTAATTCAAAATTAGATATAGAAGCGCTAGTCACCAATCAAATATCAGCTACTGAAATCCCCCCACGTGAAATCAATGATTTGATGAAAAGTAAACAATTTGAAAATTTAACCCTTGCGGACACACCCACATCCAAAGAACCAATTACATTACTTATAGGTGCTGACTATTATTATGAGATTGTTACTGGAAATATAAAACATTTGAATAAAAAATTAGTAGCTGTCGACACCATTTTTGGTTGGTGTCTACAGGGGAAAACAACTGACAGTTATACGCCCTTAGCATTTAATGTAATAGTAGAATTTTTTTTTATTTCTGAACAGATTGAAAAATTCTGGAATATCGAATCATCTGGCCTTTTTAATACTAAACAGGATTCAGATTTTTCCGAAAACAACGTTATGAAGCAGTTTGAGTCAGAAATTAAATACAATGATAAGCGATATACAGTTCGATTTCCGTGGAAGATTGAAAGGGAATGTTTAAATGACAATCGGAAAATTGCAGAATATAGATTTTTTAAACTCAAACAAAGATTGATTAAAAACCCTGAATTATTTTTTGAGTATAAGGAGGTGTTGGCAGATTATTTGAAACAAGGTATTATTGAGTTAGTTACAGATCCTGAAGAAAAACAAAATGCAACTTTTTATTTACCTCATCGAGAAATAATTAGAACTGATAGGACAACGAGCAGATTACACATAGTTTTCGATGTCTCTGCTCATGACACAGGCTCACTGTCTTTGAATAATTGCCTGCATGTAGGTCCAAATTTGTATCCTGAAATATTTGATGTTTTGTTACGGTTTAGATTTAATCCCATAGCTTTTACAACTGATATAAAACAAGCATTTCTACAAATAATTATAGATGAAAACGATCGTGATGTAACAAGATTTTTATTTTCACAAGATTTGTTTGATAATTCTAAACCCTTTGAAATTTATAGATTCACCAGAGTGTTATTTGGAATTAGTAGCAGTCCCTTTTTATTGGCTGCAACAATTAAACACCACTTGAAAAAATACACCGAACAATATCCAAACACAGTAAAATTTTTAAATGAAAATATCTACGTTGATGACGTTATAGGAAGTCATGAAAATATTGATCAAGCCCTAACCACGAGTTTACAATGTATTGATGTATTTGAAAATGCAAGCATGCATTTACACAAATGGCATACGAACTCTTTACCACTTAGTGAACTATGGAAAGAAAATGGCATAACTTCAGAAGTCAATTCTGAAGCTTTTGGAGAACAAAACCTCCCTTATAAAGTTTTAGGAATCGCTTGGAATAATCCCAAAGATTTACTTTATTTTGATGTTCAAGGTTTAGTTGATTTCGTTTCAAAAAGAATAGACACCAAAAGATTTATTCTACAAGTTTTAGGTAGGATTTTTGATCCACTTGGATTCCTAGGACCATTTACATTAAGACTAAAATGTATAATTCAACAAATTTGGAATTTGGGTCTAGATTGGGATGACACCTTACCCGGAGATTTACGTATAGTTTGGAGTAGCTGGTGTAACGAATTCCCTCATTTGAAAAACTTTTCAGTACCCAGATACTATTTTTCTGACATCAGCAATTGGCATGATTATGACCTACAATTACATATTTTTGCCAATTCGAGCATGAAGGCTTATGGTACGGTTGCTTATTTACATGTAGCAACAACCACCGAAAACATTCGAACAGTTTTTGTTGCTTCGAAAAACAGGGTTGCTCCACTGAAAGCGCTTACCTTACCAAGGCTCGAATTGATGGCCGCACTGTTGTCGACCAAGCTAAGTAGTAACATTTTGAAAGCTCTAAAATTGAATGTACCGACTTATTAATGGACGGATTCAAAAATATCCTATTTTTGGATAAAAGGATCCCCTAAAAAGTTTAAACCCTTTGTCAGAAACAGAATTGAAGAGATCCATAAATTGACCTCACCTGATAACTGGTATCATTGTCCTGGTACTGCCAATCCAGTTGATATAGTTTCTCGAGAATCAAAAATCTCTAGGATAATCAATGATACAACTTGGTTACAGGGACCAGAATGGCTAAGTTTACCTCCTGAGTGTTGGCCGATATCAGAAAACAAAGAAATTGCTTACTCAGATGAATTAGAATACAAAAAAAATCCTAACGATGTTTTTCAGAGCGAGTGCTTAGTCAAAAAACTCGAAAATCCCATAAACATTTCAAAATATAGTAATTTAGAGAAACTTTTGAGAATTACTGTTTGGGTAAAGAAATTCATTATGAAGCTGAAAAAATCAACTGAAGTGCAAGACGTAGTAACAACCGAAGAATTACTCGAAGCTGAAAATTTTTTGATACAATCTGAACAAAAACAATTTTATAAGGAAGAAATAGAATCTCTAAAAAATAGTAAATCAGTGGATAAGACGTCATCCTTATCAAATTTCATGCCCTTTATTGACAAAAACGGGTTGATGAGGTTGGGCGGAAGGCTCGAATTTTCTAACCTGTCCGCAGAAAAGAAAAACCCAATAATTCTCCCCAAACATTCTTGGATAACTACTCACGAGAAAATTATGCATGGAGGGACAGCCAGTACTTTGGCAAAAATTAGATCTCGTTTTTGGATACCTAAAGGTCGTCAGTTGGTCAAGAGTGTTATCAAGAATTGTATAATATGTAAAAAATATTTCTTTAAACCAGCAGACCAAATCACCGCACCCTTACCAAAAGACAGAGCTAGTGAAGCACCGCCATTCGCAATCTGCGGTTTAGACTTTGCCGGTCCGATCTATATCAGAAATTTTAAAGAAACGCAAAAATCTTACATTGTCCTGTTTACTTGCGGTGTGACTAGAGCCATTAACCTGAAACTCGCGTCTGATATGACAACAAATTCCTTTTTGATGGCATTCAGAAGATTCACAGTTAGACGAGGAAATCCCAAAATTATTTATTCTGACAACGCAAAAACCTTCAAAAAGGCCAAAGGTGAACTCGAAAATTTATACAACATACGGACAGACAAAGTATTTTTAAATTTTATTACAAAAGAGAGAATTATATGGAAGAATATTATAGAAAGAGCTGCATGGTGGGGAGGCTTCTATGAGCGATTAGTAAAGTCAGTCAAAGACTGTTTGAGAAAAGTAATTGGTAGAGCACTCTTGAGTTATGATGAATTAGCGACTCTGTTGACAGAAGTGGAAGCAGTTTTGAATACGCGACCACTGACGTATGTATATAGCGACAGCGATGAACCAGAACCTCTTACTCCAATGCACTTTTTAAATTTTGGAAAAGAACTTTCATTTCCTATCAATTTTTTTGAAATAATTGAAGATTGTTCAAAGAGATCAACACTCCTGAAAAGAAAATAAATATCAATCTTTTATATTGAAATAATTGTGGACCAAATGGAAAAAACAATATTTGATGGATTTGAAAACAGCCCATTCCTTAAAAAATCCTAATGCCCATACGCCACTGAAAGTGGGCGGATGTTGTTTTAATTCAAGATGACGCAAAAAATAAGTTTCTTTGGAAACTTGGTAAGATTCAGACTGCCATTCCTGGAAGAGATGGCAATATTCGTTCATACGAAATAAAAACAGCGAGTGGGATCTTAAAAAGATCCATACAGCACTTGTATCCCTTTGAAATACAAAATGACTAACAAATGACTTTTTGCAGACTTTTTATAAACATTCATAAACTTTTATAGACATTTATTTAGTTTGTTTTTTCTGCATTTAGGACTCTAAATATTTTCTTTCTCTTTTTTAATTTTTAGTGTTATTTATATGTAGAATCTTTTTGAAGTTTGGTATAAGTAAGTATATGATTTAACTGAAAAAAAAAAATGTGTGTGTGTTATTTAACTGTCATTATTTTTACTTTGTTTGAATTTAAAGTGTTTTATTTAGAATTTATTGATATTTTGAATTTGACTAATTAAGTGATTAATTAGATATTGTTTGAATTCTTATATTTAGTATTTTGTATTCGAATTTTAAAAATTGTATTAGATTACGGAACCACTAATACGAAAAATTGAATTTTTATGATTTTATGATGGAATTTTGATTTGTGAACTCTTTTAGAGTTCAGGTGGGGAGTGTGAAGAGAAACTTTCTCTGCTCCCCATGGGAACGAAGGTCGCGCGATGCGCGCGTATCCTACCTTAGAATGCGACTTCGTTTTGTTGTGGCTGGAACGATACGAAGCGATGTTTTGATTTTGAAAGCATGATCGCTGTAATTTTTTACAGTTTGTTGATGAGGCTAAGCCTCCCTTATTTCGAAAAACCAGATCAAGTGTTTGATAATTCTTACTGTAAATATGTATAGAACCACGTATCTGTAAATACTCATTAAATATTTTAAGAAAAGAATCCAGAACGCACCTCCTTCATTGATTATGTGTTCGAATGATTTGAAATTTTCTTCAAGCTAACCACAGTTGCTGTTTACGAGAGCGCACTGGGTAAAGTCCCCAGCCATATTAATAATATCTGCCGATGAAACTGTTAAAAATTAATGAAATATTTTGTGTATTTTGCGCAAAGATTAGTATAAAAGTATTGTAATAGATTTGTGACAACGTCTCATCCCCTGTCATAAATGTATCACAGAACTGCTTTAAGCCTGCCCCATAAGCTCCAAACCAGCCTCCCCCCCCCCCCAAACACCCTTTCAAGCTAGCCACCATCTCTCACATTTAAAACGATAAAACAAAATAGTAATATAGGGACTACGGCTCTGAAATTGAGCGTATAGGCATCTAAGACATTAGCCTTCAATATTCCATATCAACCATCGCAGTACAAATATTTTATACACCCTTGGGACAATAATTATTGAACCACCCTCGTATAACATGACATCATTGGAACATATTTATTGTTTAAGTAATAGTGCTAGGGTAAAATTCCAAACGATAATCATAATTTCAATTTCTAAAACTTTCAGAATTAAGCTTTTTGCATCATAGTTTGCGATTTTCTACACTTCCGTTATAGGGAAATTTTCTCGAAAGTCTTTATCCCTGTTTATTTTTATGTGAAATTTAAAAAAATCTCAATACGAAAACCTATATTTCAATTCAATTGATCTTAGATACCAATTTGCACTGCTTATTTTAGAAAACCCGCTAAATATGAGCTAAAATGTGTTCAGAAATTATGACATTATTGAGAAATGCATTTTGAAGATTGAATGATATTGCGGCAAAATATCTTAAAATCATGATATATCAATGATTTGTTAATGAGAGTAACAATACGCATAAGGAAGTTCATAAACATATCTTTTATATGCTGTATTTCACACATATGGAACAGCAGTAAACGGATTTTCAACTTTAATCTTAAGTAAGTCTCTTTAAACTTGTCGATTTTATGTTTTTGTTTATTTAGCGTATAATGTTCAGAAGTGAATGAAAATTTACATCTGTTGGGTTTCGAACTTGCGGATTCTAACGGTGGCGAAAAAAGTATATGTTTCTATTTATGGAATTTTAATAATCGATTAGTAATTAATAATTAAAATTACAAAAACATATTTATCCAAAAACATGCATGCGCGTTATGTTTGAGCTTTAGAAATTACTCTGATAGGCAAAAAAATAAAAATCCCCCCCCCCCCCCCGGTGAAAAAAAAATATATAAACTGTACAAATCTAATATTCCTAAATCTAAATATGACATCCAAATTGCCCAGCACGTACAAGTTTTTCGAGAAACTGTTTCATAATAATAACAAACAGTGAAGGATTATCACATTAATTTGCAATGCTAGATGAAATCGAACCCATGAAAAAAGTATTTTCACTATCCTAAATAACAAATCGATAAAATATAGTACGAAAATGTAGTTTTTTTTACTTGTATCATCCATTTTTCTTTTGGTGTCTCTTCCCAACTTTGTGTGAGTTTACTGTTTGCTATCATATATTTTTCTTCCGTATGTCATTGTAACTCGGGTAATGTTTTTTATGCATTTATTTATACGCAATTTACATATTGTTATGTACATTTTATTATTCATGCAATTTCCACTTACATTTTAGCTAGACATAAAATACCTTAATTTTAAAAGCAAGCCCTCCTATACAGGGTGATTCATAAATATCGAAACAATAGGCTATCTTCTTAAATATTGCCCCTAGGCACATACTTCCAATTGAAAAGGTTCATAAAAAAAGGTGCAAAATTTGATGAGATAAGTTTCAACTCCATGGGGGGTCTATATGAGAAAATACAAAAATTAAATTTTTATACGGGTCCCGTAGGGTAAAATTCCCAATTAGGAAATTTTTCCTTATCTATTCCTGAATTAAACACAAAAAAATTCATCTCGATATCTTTAAAATTTGCAGAGATATCAAAATCCAAAATTCGTGACTTACATCATTTATCCATGCCTCTGAGAGACGAGTTTTTGAGTCATTTTGAATGCAAGATAGGGATCAGTCACAAATTGTACATTATTAAAAGTCGATATAAGACAGTGCCTCTCCTTTGGACATAAAATAGGCAGCGTATAGATTTTACGTTAAACTTGTTTTCAAAGTATGCTGGTGGTCTGCACGGGTCGAAATATCTTGGTCCGGTCCCGAACCGACCCATAGGAAATAAAGTTCGGCCGTACCTGGAAAAAAGTTCAAATCGTAGCCTGGCCCGACCTGACTGAATTTCTACATAGTTTTTTACATCGATATGGTTAAAAGTTGTTTCGTATGGAGAAGTTCTGACCAAAAATACTTATTATATCTTTTCTTTTTTCATGTTTATATTTATTATTTTTAAAGAAGTGCCATAAGCTGTGATTATTTGTTTTATTAATGAATCTCTATTTATATGTAAATGATTCACTTCTCCTTTAATAACGTTAATCCATATTCCATGTGTTAGAGACAATGAAAAATGCTATAAAGTAAAATCTTTTAAGATGGAATCACATAGGAAAGAAAAAAAAAAGCGTTATAAACAAGTTCCCTTCTTAGGGGTTGTAAATGTAGTCTATTTTTTCTCAGGTATTATTATATTCATTTTCCATGGATCAACAGATTTTTCCGTTTAAGAAATGATTCCGTCATAGGCAGATTTTTTTCACTAAGTTTACTATATTTTAAAATTTTTGCCTTAAAATCTACTATCCTTTAAAGATATGAATTTTAAAATTTTATTGTAAAATAATGGCCATTTAAAAATGTATGCATTTATTGTAAAGGTTTTTGGGCTGAGCCAAATTTTAGTTATTTTTGCACGGATTAGGTCAGTCAGAGATAATGATTTTAATATGGGTTGTCTCGAGACCGGGACTGAAAATTTCGCCCAGGGGAGACCTAAGAATACGGAAGCCAGTCCCGGTTCGGTATAACCAGTGGCCGAGAGGTTCTGCTCTCATGCTGGGTTCGAACCCAATCGTGTCCTTCGACACAATCGTTCGGAGTTTTCAGTGGTTTTCTTCGAACCTTGGATATCCTTGCGTAAATACGGGTTAGGTCCCCTTAGAAAGACCTCCGCGGAAGGCACCCTCCCCGTTTCGGGCCCACATCCCTCGTATAGATAATTGGCCGTCATAAATCACACCGACACCCGCTTCGGTATGAAAAAATACGATCGGCCCGGCCTGGTCGAGTCTTCAGAAAAAAGTCGCCAATCCCCCGGCCCCAGTATACAGACGTTTTTATCGGCCTCGCCTGAGCGATAAAAAGCCTGAATTTTTAAGGGCTAAAATTATGAAAAACTCTTAATCGGCATGTTTGAAAAAGCATTGTTTCAAATTCTATATTAAACATTTATTTATGGACATTTAAGTAGTACAAAAAGGTGGTGGAAACGGAAAAAGTTAAACTGAATCGGAAGTTTAAGCTACCGAAAGAAGTGACTTTTTCACGTGCAATTTTTTAAAATGCGTTTAAATATTTTATTAGGAGCCAACCAATTTTTAAAACTTTAAATGCATTTTTCTGCATGATGCTTTTTAAATCGTAAATTAAAAAGGTGCAAACTTGGAACATGTCTTTTTTTGATTATTTTGCATTAATTTTGTTTCGGCAAATTGAAAAAAAATTTACTTTTGACAATATGATTTTTTTAAAAATAAGTTACATATTTTTTTAAGCAAATATTTTTAATATTTTAAAAATTAAAATTAAAAAAATTCCTGAAACAAAACTAAAATTATACTTTCCTCTTTAATTAAATGAAAAAAATTTGAAATCCGATGAATAATGTTTCGAGTTATAAAGATTTTAAATTAAATCCGCTTAAGAAAAAAATATTAAACATTTAAATTTTTAAAAAATTTTATGCGAAATATTAGGATGTGATTTTGTTTGCAAATTATACGGTTAACCATCACAAAAAAAGAAAAAAAAATCAAAATTCTAATTCTAGCTCAACAAATATATTTTTTACATGTTTCCTAGAACTCTTAAACTAACATTGTTTCTTTGATTGCACGCATTTCAATTTGTGTCTAATCCCTTAAAACCTGATGAATTATTTAAACGGCCATAACTCTGCGATTTTTTCAGATATGAAGATGCAATTTTTTGTGCTTAATTCAGGAATGGATAAGGAAAGTTTTCTTGATTGGAATTGTTACACTACAGGGGCCGTATAAAAATTAATTTTCGTATTTTTTCAAATAGACCCCCTATGGAGTTGCAACTTATGTCATTAAATTTTGAACCTTTTTTTTATGAAACTTTGCTATTGGAAGTATGGGTCTAGGGGCAATATTTAAGGAAATAGCCCACTGTTTCGATATTTATGAATCACCCTGTATATAGCTAACAAATGGTACGTGATACAGCAATATCATTGTCATATATTAATTTAGTAACGTGAAATCTATATAATAATCAACCGTTATTTTTACAGGGAGGATTTTGATACCGATCTGTATTATTACACAAAACAAAAAGTAATGAAATACATAAATTACTGTTCGAGTTATGCCTAAATAATAGACTTTATCTTTAACCCAATAGTTCCAAGAATTATTTTTTGAGATTCTATCACTTTAAACATACAACTGTTTCCTTCGTCATCTATTATTATCGCCTAAGGACATTTTATTTTTGGAATTTATTGTTTAATTGTGTATTGCTTTTTGGTTGGCAAGAAAACTTGTCGCAAACAGTGTGGTAAAAAAAAAAATTGGCCATAATTTTTTTTGAAAAAAAAAAAAAAATTGTAGCCATTTTTCCCCCATTGTGGCCAGAAAAATCAGAGTTCTAATTCTTTACGACTGCTCTTTCATCTTCACCTAACACTTCATTTATAATGGATGTTTCATAGTAATGGAAGCTATCAGTGCATGAAAGCATGCTAATTTGATCGGCTTTAAAAAAATTTCGGAAGAATGAATCTCTCTCTCTCTATTTTAAAACTAGTATGTTGTGGCCATCACAAAACTTTCTTCTATCTCATACATGTCAATACTTCAAAATTCACTATCTCAGTGCCAAATTAAATGGCAATCTGTGTTCATCATGAGAATTCTAAAACTATGAAATTCCGCGCATTAGTTCTCGAGGTATGACTGTTGCTGAAATCGTGTAAATCCCGCAAAATGCAGCATAGCATCGCCACCTATTGGGTTATTTACACCACAACCTAATTATCACCAACTTATGTCAACGTCTAACTGAATATGAAGTTTGAGGAAAATTCGTGCATTAGTTCTTGAGATAGAGGTATTGCGCAAATCATGACAAATGCAGCATAGAAGCGCCACCTGTTGAGCGATTTGCAACAACACATAATCAGCAGCAATATTAATCAAGTTATACTTAAATCTGAAGTTTGATGACAATTCGTCCATTAGTTCTTAAGATAGAGCTATTGAGGAAATAGTTCAAAGTGCAGCACAGAAACGCCACCTATTGGGCGATTTACAGCAACACGTAGTCAGCATCATTTCATATGAGGGACTAACTAAATCCGAAGTTTGATGAAAATGTGTGCATTAGTTCTTGAGATAGAGCTACTGCGAAAATCGTGTAAATCCTGCAAAATGCAGCATAGCAGCGCCACCTGTTGGGCGATTTACACCAAAACGTAATCAGCATCAATTCATATCAAGGACTAACTAAATCTGAAGTTTTATCAAAAACCGTGCATTAGTTCGTGAGATTGAGCTATTGCGAAAATCGTGAAAAATGCAGCATAGCCGCGCCACCTGTTGAGCGATTTACACCAAAAACTAATCAGCATCAATTTGTATTAGGGACTAACTGAATATGAATTTTTATTAAATTCCGTGCATTAGTTCTTGAGATAGAGCGCCCACAAAATTTGTGTCACATACACACAGACAGACAGACAGACAGACTCACAGAGTCACAGACAGACATTTTGTAAAAACATGTTTTTTGGAATCTCTGACCCCTAAAACGTGTAAATCCGTCGAAAACCGGAATTCGAAAATTTTCATGAATCCAATACTTTCTTCTTGTAAAGATAGAAGAAAGTAAAAAAGTAACAACCGCTGTCACCGCCGCCGCCGATTTTGATTTTTTTTTGTGACCGGAGGCCTTTCTTCGTTAATATTAACAAAAATAATGCATACAAAAATATGAAAATTGGTGGTTTTATACAGAAATGTTTGATAAACACGCTGATGCAGACAGTTTTCAAATCGAAGAATTATTTTAAGAGTTATTTAATGCTAAAGTTGGACAAAATCGTTCCACTAAAAAAGTTTTATAGCAGCAAAAACTATACATGGAAGTGTAATCATTTTTAGATCATTTTATGCGTTAGAATTTGCCGGAGTGCAGATTGCATTAATTTTTTTATTTTGACTCATTTTTTCAGGTTTCATTTCTATTTTAAATTCAAATTTTCAGCATTTCTAGAGATATTTTTTACAGATTTCAGAAAATTGTACTAATTTAAACTGTTGCCAACTGTATAAAAAGCGCAAGCAATAATGTTTGCTTCAAATTAAAAATTTATTTACACGTGACTATTATAAACAGGAAAAAAACTTTCAAATTAGAATTAAATAATTACGTATAAAAAGCAGGAACTTATTAAAAATTACGTCATAAAAAGTATACACGTGAATTTTAAAAGAGAAATGATATTGTAAAATAATAAATTCATTAACATGCGTTAGAAGTCTTAGGAGAAATTACGTCATATTTACGTCACATTATAGTTATTACATAAAATGACACAAAATAATATTGCAAAAAAGTTTAAATTTAGAAATTGCGCTAGACATTTATTTGATATTTTGAGAATTAATTTAAAATGTCTCATTTAAAAGAACTTTCTTTTCGCTTTGTTAAAAAATACCAGGAGACAAAGACTCTCTTTACTTAATTCCTTTTATATTAGCTTATTTTGAAATATTGTTACACGTGTATACGTCATCAAGTTATTTTTATTTCGACGTTTTATTTGTGTTTTTATTAACGTTGTACGAATTTATTTGTTCTTTCGTTATTTAAAATAAAAATTATATCAATTTGTATAATTTGGCGAGTGGTTTGGCGATTTATATAATTTGGCGAAATTGGTCGACAGGATAATCAATTAGTACCGCAGCGGATTTGGCGTTAAAATTCCCCAATCAAAGAGAAATGAATAGAAATTCGTTTATAGGGAGATCGCCACTGTTTTTTAAATTATAATTCAATCTTTCGAAATCTTTTTAAAGCCGATCAAATTAGCGTGCATTTTGAGTCTGCGGTGTCTGGACGGGGGTTGGCGAGCGTAGCTCGTAGGGGGCCGAGCCCCCTAGTTATAATTAAAATAATAGTGGCGATCTCCCTGCTAACAGGTTGTTTTCGTCTTTGATTAAATCAGATCAGTGAAATATGTAAAAATAAGCTAATAACTATAAAATGAATTAAGTAACAGAGTCTTTGTCTCTCGGTAAATACCGAGAAGTTGTTTATAAGTTTTTTTAAATAAGACATTTTAAATGTATCGCTTTAAATCTGACGTAATTTTCACCAAAGTTTTCTTTTTCGTTTGATTAATCACGTGAAAATACACTTTTAACGCATATTAATGGATTTATTATTTTACAATTTTCTTTCTCTTTTAAAATTCACGTGTAAATATAGTTTTTATGATGTAATTATAAATATCTTTCTGCTTTTAATACGTAATCATTTATTTCTCATTTGAAAGTTTAATCTGTTTATAATAGTCACGTGTAAACAATTTTTAATTTGAAGGAAATATTATTCATTGCGCTGTTTTTAAATTTAGCAACAATTTAAAATAATACCCTTTTCTATAAAATGTAAAAAAAATGCATCTCGAAATGCTGAAAAATTGAATTTAAAATAGAAATAAAACCTCAAAAAATGAGTCAAATTAAAAAAATAAATGCAGTCTGCACACCGAGCACTTTTAATGTATAAAATGTTCTACAACTGATTAAATTCCCATGTATAGTTTTTGCTCCTATAAAACTTTTTTAATGTAACGATTTTGACCAACTTTGACATTAAATATCTTTTTAAATAATTCTTCGATTTTAAAACTGTCTGCATCAGCGTATTTATCAAACATTTCTCTATAACACCACCGATTTTCATACTTTTTTTATGCAATATTTTTCTTAATATTAACGAAGAAAGATCTCCGGCTACAAAAAATTCAAAACCGGCGGCGGTGACAGCGTTAGTTACTTTTATTAGAATAGAGAGATTTAAAAAAAAAAATCCAAACCAAAGAGTTTAAAATGGAATATATACCAGGATAATTATATAAACAATCTTAAAAAATATCTTACTAGCATTTCTTTTATTTTAGGTAGATTTTGAAAAAAATACTACCTATTTTATTCTTAAAAATTTCTATAATTTTTCCCGTTACTAATATATTTTACAATTTTTTCTCAATCGTTTATTAAAATGAGCTATTTTTATCTACAGTAGAATCACGTTTCAACGAATGTCACTTTAACGAATTTTCCAGTTTAACGAATATTATTTAGATTGTAAAAATACAAAAAAAAAACAACAACAACAAAAAAAAAAAACAGTATTCTTATATTTCATTATAAAAGTATTCACTTTAACGAGTTTTTTGGTATAGCGAATTTAATCAGTGCTTCCCAGTGATTCTTTGTAGCGAGATTTTACTGTATTCGCTCTGCTGTATGTAACATGAAGAACATTTTACATGCGTAGCTACTTACAAGTATACCTAAATCTTATTGTCTTTAACATATTTAACCTAAAAAAATATTTGAAATAACTAAACGTGGTACTACAAACTTTTTAAAATTATCTTTAATAACATTAGAAAAGGAAATAGCTAAATAGTTAATATATGTGTGACTGTAGTGCAGGCTTCCTACACGGTAAATGAATAGATAATATAGACAAATTAAATTTGAAAATGTCATAATACATGGCAGTTAATTAACGACAATCGGAGAGGGAAAAGGTAAACGTGTTTTGATGGGGAATAATGGTTACTTACAATTGAATGAAATTGAGAATCTTGAAGTGCTTCTTGTGTATTTTGTTATCCATAAGAAAGAAAATTTGGTGTCCAGTTCTTTTCCAACAACTCTTAATAAGTTATTAAAATGAATTATAAAATGCGTCAATATTGTCAATTTTAATATTAAATGTGAGAGTCTCTTTAAGGATTTTGTGAAGATAAAAATGCAGACCATATAACACTTTTTTTAAACATTGAGGTAAGTTGGGAAAGCACACCAAAACTATCTTGGCATAAAAGTGAAGATTTATAGTCTCATTGCATTTATAAAAGTATGTTAAAAACACATTTGTGGCAGAAAAGGCACCTCTATGATAAGTTAAAAAATGCGAAATTGATAAAACCCAGCTGGGCTTCTTTCAGGCGAATAGCATTCACTTTTTAAATAATAAGAGATGTATGTTATACAATGTGTATGTGAGGGGGGTGGGGCGGTCACCGTGATTTTACAGATGCTTCAGTGGGGTGTTTGATCACGAGGGAGTAATTAGTATCACATATATAAGAAAATGGAAAAGTGCTGTTCTATTTCTTTTTGCTTAAAGGAATGTCTCAAATTTCACGCATTTCCGATTTAAATGACTTTGCGTGTGTTGTTGAGTGGAATATTCCTGTTTATTTGCTTTTTGAAAACACCCTTAATATATATATTTAGTATTTGCATTAAAAATATATTGTTGTATAGAGAATTTCTTAATTCAAAGGGGTGAATGACCTCGATGACCACTACTTTGGATCCACCATTGTAGCCCATTAAGAGAAAAGCCAAATAGCATGCCGTATCTGTTGCTGAATAAATAATGATACTGTATGCTACTTACATCCTTCTAATACTTAACAATGAAAAAAAAAGGAAATCAATTCAGTAGTTTTTTTTAATTAAAAGCATTTTTATGATAAAAAGTCTAAAATTTTTAGATCCACCTATGTGATAAATCACATTCGCGACATATATATTCCTCACATCCTTCCGAATATATTCCTCAAAATTTCAATTGCTCTGTGGAACATTACTCACTGCAGCCTAAAAGAAAGGAACTCATGAAATGAGTAATCATAATTTCAATTTAACATGGTTGACACATTGAAAACATTGATAAATTTTTAATAAAAATTTCATGCGAACTGTGACATTTAGTCTAAATATCTTAACCTAAGGTACCGCTAATCAGTGCTTAATTTGCGCCTGAGCTCACCTCTCCACTTCTTTGTTTTTAGTAATTATTTAAGCATTGGACTGAATTCACCGGAGCTCATAAATACAGCACTCTGGAGCCCTGCGGAACAACCCTTCCGAAATATCGAAGCCTAAATTTTATTTCCTGTATCTATTTATGCATTAAATTATCTTATCTATCTCCAATCATTTGCGTTCTTTCCTACCAAAGGGCTTACATATGTGACGTAGTGTGTCGCACACACAGCAGCATACTTCTATCTAACAATCATAAATGTAGAAGGTGGTTTTCAAACGGCACGAGGATTGCCAGAATCAAGAGCAACCGTACTTGTCGCTTTTACTAGAGGAGGTCGTGTTAGGTTTACTCGTTGCCTTTTGTTAGTGTTTGTAAAATATTCTTACTGATCAACTTATTAACCCCTCGCGCTGTTTTATTTGCATTGAAGCTCACAAGAAGCTCCGGTGCTTCTTTATTTTTAGCGAATATTTAAATAGTAGTCGGAATCCACCAGAGTTTATATTTACTGTTCACCGAAGCCCACAAGAACGTAGTTCCAGTACTTCTTTATTTTTAGCGAATATTTAAATACTAGTCGGAATCCATCAGAGTTTATAAATACTACTCACCGAAGCCCTATGTGTTGTTTTTTGCTAGTTTATACAAAGAAATCCTTGGCGAACAGGATTTTCTCAAAATTCTCCTATTTTTCATTTTAATATTTTTGCTTTTAATTTTTTATTAGATTTTATTACATATAAATTAATATAATACTCAAAATGTCTAAAAAAAATTGCTGAAAAAGAAATTGCTTTAAATTTGTTGAATAATATATGAAATATGAATGTGCGAGTGGAGAGAATAACGGAGGGAGTGGGGTGGGTGAGGGTTGTTACGCCAGAACAAGCTTTGCTCATCTCTTTATACTGGCTTTTAGTCATCACACACCATCACAGGCTTGAAGATTTTTGTGTTTATTTTACATGCCTATTCTGAGAAATAGTTATTGAGCGTTTCTATTTCGTGTAACTATTAGAATATTTTAAGTAATTAAAATAGTATAGAATTTAAAATTTTGTAAGAATTATCATTAAATTTGCTGCTAATAAATATACACTACCGCTGGTCAAGCTCGGGTAAAATCAGTATTGAATTCAGACACTCTTCTCCAGGAGGGAATTTCTGTAGCTCCGGGGAGGGAGGAATTGCACTTTTTGACCATTGAAAACACAAAATCTCAAATCTTCCAGGGGGGACATCTCACTGCTTCGGGGGGGGGGGGGGGAATGTCCCCCCCGGGCCACCCCCTGAAATCAACACTGGGTAAAATTGGGTTAGCCGACCCGATGCAGGACTTTAGTTCGAACCTAACACCTCTTGTCTACAAACTTTGAGAGTAAAACCTCTCAGGCATTGGTGAGGTCAGTTTACAGAAGCAACAATTTGGAAGAAAATAGTATATGAATGCTATTGTTTTTCATCCATTGTAATAATAACAATAACTAGTAAATCTGCAGATCAGGAGCCTCAACGTCAGCTCTGCAAGTCATTGTTTTTAGACTCACTTTGGTAATATTCAATTTCCTGCAAACTGCAATTTAAAGTTTTCAAATTATGTAATTATTTATAAGAATAAAAAATACGAAGTTTTCAGACATTAGAAGCATTAAATTAAAAACGTAATGGAAGGATAATTCGAAATTTTCATGAGCTGTTAATTCTGGTATATTTTTTAAATAATAAAGTAGATTTCTTCAGGGGGGCTCCGCCCCCCTGAACCCCCGGTGGTCTTATTAATTTACATACGTAACTTTTTATTGATTGCGTTAATGGTTAGCGCAAATCTTAGATTTCTTTTTACACTTCCGAGCCTTATTTTTCAATACTGGTAACACAGAAAATGATTTACATCGACGCAATTATATTAGACGTTTAGGTTTTATGAATGAAAATGTAATTTCCTTTAAAAATAAAATAATTTTCATTCATATTTTCTGAAATGAGGCGGCATTAAGAAGTAACACCCGTCAAAAAACATTTTTTCAGGCAATCTAGTTAATGCTTGGTTTTTAAGGATGAAAATATTTATTTCCCGATACAATGACGTCATTTTCGACAGCGATAATTTTGCGGTGCATAATTTTGATATTTACTATATATTTGCTTTTCAAAAGTTTTTTTTTCTCATTGGAATTTTCGATTAAGAATTAACATTTCTGTTAGCTGTGTGCAGACGATAAACCATGAGATATTAGTAACAATTTTTTTAAATAATAAGAATTAATACCATAACACAAGCTCCTTTTATTTCAACCTCAAAGCGTATTCGTTTTATTTTTGATATATGAGATCAAATTCACCTTCTTTTCGCATTTTCACTTTATTTCTAATATGAAGGCGTATTCATGTCTATTTTTTATTTCATTTTCCTCTCGCACATAAAAATCTTTCAAATAAAAATTAACTGTTTAGGATAAATTTTTATTCCGGGATTGAATTTTCGTGGCAACGGCAAAAAAAAAAAAAAAAAAAAAAAAAAAAAAAAAAAGATTGTTAAATTTCATAGCAAAATGTCGATTTATTCCTTATGAAAATAATGAACTTTTTAATTTAAAAGAAAAATATTTGAACAAAATAAATACAGTAGACGCTCGTTTTTACGAACCTCTTTTTCACGAACACTTGCGATTTTACGAACTATAGAGTGGTCCCGAATACACTCCCATAGAATCAATGTAATTTTTCGCTCCCATTTACGAACTACGGATTATGAAAATCTCTTTTTTGCGAACTCAGTTTTCATACTTCTGCATTAAAAAAAAAAAATATCTGAACGCAGCGTTGCGTCAATTAAGCTCTTAACAGGTGCAATGAGATATCAGGTGTATTCCAAGAATGTGTTGTTTTTCCCAATCCCTTTCGGAGGGAGAGGGCATAGCAACAATTTCAAGTAGTGGTTGTCAGGACTAAGGCACTTTTTTGAAGGGGACAATAACTGTGAAAGGATTTCAAGAATAGTTAAAATGGAAACATATATTTTCCAAAATGTGATTAAAAAAAAGATAAGTGATTATTTCCATTCCTAATTTTTATCTATGTTTTCCTCTACGTATTTTCACCTACTATGAACTAATCCAGTCTGTGTTTTCATATGTAATATTTTCAAAGCATGTTTCAGTGTACTAAAATTATCTTTTGTGTATAAATTTGCATTTATTTCTTGTATATGTATAACTTCATTAAATAATAAATAAACTTGAAATACTGCTTCATCTATGAAGGGCTATGAAGGGCAGTTTGATAAAATTAGATAAGAATAACGTACGTATTCATATCATTTTTGGTGTTTTTCTATTTTACGAACTATTTTAGTGTTCCCTACGGGTTCGTAAAAACGAGCGTTGACTGTAGTACATAGTCTTTCTTTATTTCTGTGGTAAATTCCATCTATATGTAAAGACACAAAAGCATTAATTAATTCGTCCCTTTTGACTTTGATTTAGCTTCAAACAATTACACATACTTTCACATTTACGATATTTTTAGGTGTAGTTCGCTGCTAGGTAACAGTTAAAAGATAATAAAAACAATTAAATATGTGCTTAAAAGAAAATTTATATAAAAAAAATATTTTATATTATTGAAACACATATATAAAATCCCTCCATAAAAGTTATACACCGAATTTAAAAACTCTGACAAATGTATACACAAAATTTCAAACTAATATGAATAATGTATGGTTCTAATTAGGAAATTTCATCATCCTTAATTTAGCATTTAAATCCTTCAATCATATGAGCCATTTCTTTTCAACAAATAAAAATGGAAAAATCGTCTGAATTGCTATAGGAAAGCATTAAGTCGCAAAATAAAATGTTCTATATATTCCGAACGAATGAACCAAATTTAACCAAAAACTATACAGCTAAATCCTAGAATATCACCAACATGCATCCTTAATTTTAAGATAATCGGATGCTTTTTACGGCAGTTATCGCGGAACAGACAGACAGACTAACAGACAGACAGACTAACGGAAACCAAAACTTTTCGTGTCTCCACAGTAAGCCTTCACTGACGTTTCGGCAATAATAATAGATTCTTGAGCTGGTACTTGACTATCTTACATGATTGCATACCTCATGCACTAGGCATAGCCAACAAACATAAAAAAAAAAATACGACAGTGGAATTCATCATTGACATTCATAAATAATAAGACGAAAAGAAAAACGGTTAGAAAACTCAATAATATATAGCTAATAAAATGTATCTACATTTTTGTATATATAATTTTTTTAAAGGACTTTAAAAACTTAAATATAAAAGTAAGCTAATCAATTTTTTTTGTTTTGATATCTAGTTAATCCATGAATAATTTAAAGTGTCTTTAAAGTTGTCCTTTATTAATAAGAGAAAAATAAATTGTTTTTATTTGAAGGTCTTGTTTTACATTTGACATTAAATAAGACTTTTACATCATGATAACTCCATGATTTATAGCATGCATTTTATTATTTTCATATTTCTAGTAAAGAGAATTCTTGCAATTTATCATTGCTCCAGATTCTTGGTTATAAATGTTTCCTGTCTTTCCAAAACATAATGATATATTTCTTAACTGAATATACATCTTCTCAAAGTCAGTTAAAACCGAAAAGTCACCATTATGAACTTTTAGATTCTAAATAAATAAATCATAGCTAAATAAACCATCCATCAAAATATCATCCCAGATCTAGGATGCGAAATTAAGCAGGAAGACAGTTTCATATAAATAAATCAAAACTAACATAAGTTTTATTTTAAGCGATTTTTTTCTTTCTTGTCGTTTTTATGTGTTAGGAGAAATGCCATTTTAAGTGATCATAAATGTTCGAACTCAATAATTAATTTTATCACCACATAAAAACTTGAAATGACATACGCCATTAGTTTTATATTGATTCGTAATTTCATGAAAAATGAAAGTAACTCCAATGATTAATAGAACGTTCGTTGACAAAAGGCAGGAAGATAAAATAGCTTTAATTTTGTGATTTAAAATTAAACAAATAAGATATTAAGATATTCATCATACATTTTATTAGATTGTTTAAGACATGGCGATAATAATTTAAAACAAATTCTTTACAATTTTAAGATAAACAATTATGTAACAGTTTTCATCTGTAGTTTTTTTTAATGGGGGTATTAGTTTACAATGTTTCAAAAAGCTATTGGAAGAAAAATAGTTATAAGAATTATTTTTAAAAATTATGAAATGCTTTTAAAATGTACGTTTTATCTCAATCAACTATTTTTCTTTCATACTGTTTTGACGGATTAAGTGAAATACCATTATTTTAAATGATCATAAGTGTTCGAACTCAATAATTAATTTCATCAGCATATAGAAACTTTAAATGACATACGTCATTAGTTTTATATTGAATCGTATTTTCGTGAAAAATGAAAGTAACTCCAATGTTTAGTAAAGCGTTCTTTGACAAAAGGCAGGAAGATAAAATAGCTGTAATTATGTGATTTAAAATTAAACAAATAAAATATTAAGATAGTATTCATCATACCTTTTATTACATTGTTTAACACATGGCGATAATAATTTAAAACAAATTCTTTACAATTTTAGATAAACAATTATGTAACAATTTTAATGTGTAGTTTTTTATAAGTGTATTAGTTTACAATGTTTCAAAAAGCTATTGGAAGAAAAATAGCTATAACAATCTCTTTAAAAAAATTAAGAAATGCTTTTAAATGTATGTTTTATCTTATGCGACATTTTTCTTTCATACGTTTTGATGGATTAAGTGAAATTCCATTTTAAGTGATTATAAATGTTGGAACGCAAAATTAATTTTATCAGTACACATAAACTTGAAATGTCATACTTCATTAGTTTTATATTGTATCATATTTTCGTGAAAAATGAAAGTTACTTCAATGAATGAACAATTTTTTTTTGATCATTTTAAGATGAACAATTATCTGACAATTTTAAAGTGTATATTTTTTCGTGTGTGTGTGTGTGTGTTGGGGGGGGGGGGGACAAGTTTAAGAATTAAATTTTGCAATATTTCAAAAAGCTACCGTAAAGAAAAAATAGCTATAACATTCATTTTTAAAACTTAAGAAATACTTCAAAAATGTCATCAATTTCAGAAGGAACAATTTTATAACACTTCTCATTAGACATAACATACATACACTGATGGGCAAAAATTAAGGACGAAGTCGTTTTTTGAATGTAACGTCGTACAGAAGTTTTCCACATTGATCAAAATCATACCATAAGATCGTCAAGATGTGAAAATATGGGACAAAGGATCAAAACCATCTAAACAAGGGATCAAAAGGAAACAAAAACACTTTATTGAAAAGGTAACTTGGGGTACAACTGCAGAGAAGACAGAAACATCCATCTGACAATCACCTGGAACAATTCAGTCTTTAATAGGGCATATGGTCATCTCAGGATTTACAACATCTGTCCATCTGAGGACGAGGTTGTCAAGGAGATGTTGAGGCATCAAGTCCCATTCCTCTTGTAACGCCAATTGCAGCTGCGAAATCATTGCTGGCACGTAGTCACGTGCTTCCAAGCATCTCCAGAGAAGGTCCCACACGTGTTCTATGTGATTTAAGTTCGGGGACCTTGCAGGTCAATCCATGCGTTGAATACTCTCACTCTCTAAGAGCTCTGCGACAGCCACTGTACGATGAGGTGTAGTGTTATCGTCCATGAAGTGGAAGTCCGGACCCACAGCTCCTCTAAACAGACTCACGTGAGACAAGAGAATTTCGCTAAAATAGCGGACATCAGTGGCTGAACCTCTTTGGAAGATGTGGAGGCTCGTACGCCTACCAAGCATGATATCGTTCCAACCGAGAACTCCGGCACCTTGAAAACGGCCCTTTTCGATGATGTTGGAGGAGTGATTGCGTGTTTCCTGCCCTCTCCAGATGTGTATACGTCCAGAATCGCTCATCAGACTAAATCGACTCTAATCCGCAAAGAGTATTCGACCCCACTCCTATTGTATTCAGTTCTTGTGTTCCTGGCGCCGCAGAAACCGGCGTCTCCGATGAGCAGGCGTTAATGGTACACACCTTACTGGTCGTCTTGCATATATACCAACTTTATGCAGTCTTCTGGCCAAGGTAAAACGTGATAGCCAACGTCCAGTAGTCTGTTCCATGTGCCTTGCGATTTCTCCAGGTGTTTGCCACCTGTTTCGTTTTGCCTGTAGGTCAATATAGCGCTCTTTCGCCGTAGTTGTTGCTCGTGGAGGACCACTGCTGAATTCTCAGACAGCTGTTCCTATCGTTTGAAATGCTCTCCAGGCTCATGAAACGATGCCGTGAGCGATCCCGAACTCTTCTGCCACACGTGTCACACTTCGACCATCTTCCAGCCTTCCAATGATGCGACCTCTGCTAAAGTCATACAGATGACATCTCCTGGTTTATCTTTGACCATATCGCACAGTAGTATCAACAAACTGTCGTTGAAATCACTGCACACCTTACAATATATTTCACGGATTTGCTGAGCGTCCACCGCCTCTGTGCTTTACAACTTTTCGACCCCCGTCTTTGGCGTTATATGCCTTATATGCGCATGCCCTACTACATCAATCCCAGCTCTATCTACTGGTTGTACTTTCAGTACGTTCTGCTGTCTTGTTCGGCTTTTATGTTAATTTACCTGCATCGTCCTTAATTTTTGCACACCAGTGTATTTTATACTATTCTCCCTCCCTTCCACCTATTCAAAATTAGTCAATTATATTTTTTCCCTTTCAATGCAATAATATTATTACAAACAGCTGCATTCCTTTAACTTTAAAATTGAATGAGTAATGATTAATTGAAAATTAATCATTATGAATATGGACCCTATATCCAGTCAGAAATAAAAGTGTGTGAAATATTTAAAAAAATAGAAACTTGGATGGGAATATATATGAAGTTGATCTTAAACAACGATCAGCAGCGTTTCGTGGCTGCCTGTTTTGGAGATACTGCATGTTATTTTATCACATATTCTCAAATATCAGTCTTTGGCTTACTTAATCGTCGAAAATAAGTATAAAACTTTGCTATTTTTCGGCAACTAAATAAGCTGAATTTTAGTATCCGAAAATACTGACGTTAATGACATGCAATAACTGGCCTGTACTGACAACGACTGTCAGTACAGGCATTATCAATTATCAATTCTTGCTGTAATAGAGTAGACTCTCTGAAATCCGGAAACCCCTAAAATCTGCACATCATCCCAGATATAAAAATGAAACTATCAGTTCAGATGTAGGGACAAAATTACAGATTTTTTTATTGTTGTAACATTCTGTAGATACTTTAATATGTAATTCTAGTTAATATGACTGAACTCATGCTTTTTAATGAAGGAAGAACAAATTAATTTCTGAAAAAAATTCAAAATATTGCTGTTATCACTGTTAATCGCAATCTTTTTACCAAATATACAGGGTGACCTAACTCTTGGGCAAAACTTTAAGAGGTGATAGTACACATCAAGACAAACAATATTAAGTAAGAAATTAAGAGTTCCAAACGTCTTCCGAAGGAGATAGGTGCCATAAAAGTTTAGGGTCCAAAATTTCAAATGATTATAAAAAACGAAAAGATTGGTCGATTCGTTTGCGGTTTTCGCTAAAACTATTCTTTATGTCAGTATTTTCTTGAAAATAAATGTTAAAGGTAAAGTTCAAAAACTTCCAATAGAGGGCGCTTTAGACTTTGGAGTAACGAACAACTATTTTCTACTGTTATATTTTGTATCTCATTAAATGCTTTCAAAAGCTTAGACTTAAACTTAAATTTTGAGCTCAAAATCTGAATCGTTGGGAGTTCAGTTTGCGCTACTTAACCCCTCCCAACGATTCAGATTTTGATACTCATCTGTTTAAAAATGTAAACAAAGTAATGATCAGAAATCCGCAAAATTGTAGAATCTACACAACCTCTGGTCCGAAGTTGTGCGGATTTGAGGGAGTCTACTGTATTATTAGCGAAGGTCTTAAAAATATTTACTGAAGCATTATTAGCAAAGCTCATGTATTGGCAGTGATTGCCTTTTTATGAATTATGTGTCTAGGATTTAAAGCTACATTTATCTCTTTACAGCATCGCTGCCTGTGTTTAAATGTTATTATGTGTTTGTTTGTTTAAATATATTATGCATCCCCCCCTCCTCCAACAATTGTTAACACACTTTTTTTTCTATAAAATACCATCATCAATTTGTTTATGTGGTCTCTATTTTCATTCATGAAATGGTATTTTAAATGTCAAGAATTAATAGTATGTCAGTTCTTTTGCTTCGTTATAATACAGTTAATTTTAAAGATACAGTTATGCGGTTTCCGGTAATGATCTTGTTTCGTATTATATATATATATATTTTAATGATCATTTTTTTTCTAGGACAGGAACCTATAAAAGTTTAAAAGTGTCACTTTTTTAAAATTTATTTCACAACTATCCCATCAACATAGAGTCAGTTCCTATTTCATTTTTAACATTTTTCCAATTGCCACAGGTAAAAAATTAAACCTAGTTTCAACCTTTTTTGGAACACCCTGTATATGCTTTTGTGGTTTTGTAACATTTATATAATTTCTACTAACATGTTTTCGCGCGTCACTGGGACATTTGGCGAATCTGGGTGTCTATTTTATTTTTGTATTAATCGAATTTAAATGAATTATTTAACCAATAAATACCCCTATTTAACAAAAAATATTGATTTTTCACAAAAAGCGCTCCGTGCTTTACAGTTTATGCTTATATTTTTTAAATTAAAATAAATAGCTATAAAGTAAATATAAAGATAATACTTGTTGGGGATTCATTAACCCGTTCTTGACCATGGGTGCATATATGTGTTAGCAATATTTAATCTTTGCTATTAGAAATGGCGTGATGTTCGTTCTTATCCTCAAAAATTAATTATCTATTTCTCAATCTAAAAAACATAGGTAAGATAAATTGAGCTTACCTTATATTTATGTATATCCGTTTATCATCTGGTAATTTTCGTCCGGAAAGGGTAAATCGATCTACATATTCTTCTTGTATTTCTGTTTTAATCCACAGGTGATGATGGTGTGAACTTCATGTGATTTAAAAAGACACATATTTTTGTGGGACTTGTGAACTTAAATTTGTGCCGAAACTTATAAATAGAAAGTAAAATTAATATTTAATAAGAGCTTTAAGACATACATCTCTCAGTTTGAGAGTCTGAGTTACAAGTGAAAGTAGAGAAAAAATACATGAATAAAATATTATTAGCAATAAAGAACAGGAAATTAATGCCATAAATCAGCATAACAAATAATTTGTATCAATATTTATATTTATGGTATTTTAAAATAAGAGTTTATAAATTGTCTTATAAATTGTCTTGTAGTTCTTGAGTATTGCGAAATGTTTATAATAAAATATCTGTTTACGATTGTGCAATCACTTTTCAATTTCACTTCCTTCTTTCAGATCATAAACACTTTCGATAATTACTTTTATAAATCACATTTGACACATGAAAAACAATTTACTTCGCTTAATTATTTTAATGTCCTTGTTTGGAGATTATATTTCACAATATCTGTCAACAATATGCACCCTCAAAAAGTGCTTACGGAGCTTGAGTTTGATACCAGTAAAAAAGAAAAGTAAAATTGATTTTATTTAATTACGACATTTTCGTGATTTACAAAGTTAAGTCAAATAATTAACAAAAAGTGATGCCAACCGAATAAAATTCGTGTAAAAGATGCTGGTCCTGAAAGGGTTGTATACCCGTTTGGATCTAAGAAGTAAAGCATGATTTTCTTCTTAGCTTGAATTTTCTAAAATTTTGTTCAAATAAATTAATCCTTTGCACTCCCGTTACTTCACTGGAAGGACATCAATCATATGACTTTTAAATTGCCAGGGCTGCAAAGAGGTAATTCCCCCCCCCTCCCAATTTTTGCTCCTTCTACTCTGTGTTCTTTTGCTTTGGCTATATTCTTCTGTGATTCGCTGTTGTCTTCTACTTTCCTATTGGCTGTTGATTTCTAATTTCCTATTGGCTGTTTCTTCAGCTTGTTTCCTTTCCCTTATCTCTCATTTCAGTCTTGCTGCTGCTTTCATAGTAGAAGCACGTATTCTTTGCGCCTGACGAAGAAAGACTTAGATCTTTCGAAAGGCCTAGCGCATTAAAACAATTTTATGGTGTTTTAAGAAGATTTTTTGTTCTTAAAGTGGTAATAACCGTGTTACTGTAAGATGAAGAAAATCTTGGATATTATTTTTCTCGCAAGTTTCTGTATAATTCTTTGTCTGGGAAGAAGTTCATTTTTTTTTTCATTGTGCAATTTTTAAGGAAGGGTAATCTTCTTACTTGTCGCTAGTTCTCAGTGTTTTTTACTACTTACACTGTATGGCTGTATGCTTTAAAAAAAGTTGTAGTATTGTAATGTATGGGGAAAACTGGGGAGGGTTGACCCATTTTTTACAAAATGATTTTTTATTTTTTAAATATTGAACCTAGAATAAAGTTTCATACATCATTTTATTCGTTATACAATCAGTTATTGAAATAAAATTGCGATATAAGTGTTTTATACAAGAAACTTAAAAAATGATTGAACATGAGAAATTAATGGGTTAAAGCTCCCCACATACGGGAGGCTTGATCTACCTAATTTTATATGGAAATATTTGTTAAGAATAATAAAACAAGTTTAAAAAAAGGCAAAATAACTTTATGCTACATGGTTTAATTAATATTAAGAATATTTGGGATAATGTGATATGTAAACAAATCTGATTAGACAGAATTCAAGGCACATGAGAAAAATTCCGTTTTAACACCCCCCCCCCCCAATTTCGTGACATTCGACCTGGCAACACTAGTTGCCAATTAGTTTGGCTTAATTTCACTGTGTTCATCTTGCTGAAATTTATCTACATACCTTCCGAAAGTGTTTTGATCAATGTTATGTTCTTTTGCAGAGGAATGAATACCTAACATTTCTTAAGCCGGCTACTTTCATCCTTTTTCGTTTTTTACATTTTATCTATTTACTATGGGTACTATTTAAATGAAGTAAAAACTCCTATCAACTTTCCAATTTATACGTCATTAAATTTTTTCTTACTTCTATAGCAATTTTTCGCATTTTCATTTAATCAATTTTAAACATTTCCCTTTCAATCACCCCATTTACTTCAGCGTTACATAATAAATTTACATTATTTTAGGAACATAACCATTAACCCTTCATTATGTACAGTGTGTAATAAAATGGTTTCCAAAAACACTTGATTAAGGAGCTTTGACTAGCTGGTCAACCTTCCCTCACATTGATTGGGTCAAGCCTCCCTACATAGCCACTTTTTAAAGTGTAGCATATAGTTATGTGTAGCCTAATTTACTGTACAATCTTTTATGTCTGGAATGAAAGCTCAATATTTCTGAAATACTTAAAACTATTTACCTAAATTTCTATTATATATTTTATTTGAGAAAACCTTACAAAATCTTTCTAAAAAATACACTTTTAAAGCTGAAAACTCTTCACAATTGATTTTTCCACACCTTTTTCAATTATCTTCATGAAACAAAGACTATTGTTTGAGCATTTCAATAGCTTTGGTTGCCGCCTATTGGCAAAACTCTCAAATTCTTTTGAATATGAAAATGGAAGGGTGGGTCAAGTCTCCCCTATGGTTAAGCCTTCCCTATGGTCAACCTTCCTCTATGGTCAACCCAACCCAGTCTCCCCTATATATATATAGATAGATACGTATATATTATATATATACCGGGTGTCCCAAAAATGACTAATGGATTTTAAAATTCAATAACTTCCAAACGGTGACATATATTAAAAAATGTCTTGCAGGAGGATTATGTAGGATGTCAGGAGTTTTTGTACTGTGATTCTTGATTTTAGTTCGGATTTTAAACAATAGATGGCGCTGAGAGCAATAGGCGCTCAACCCAGACCCGATTTTTGGTACTTCGGTATGCATTCAATACATTTTAATCGCCTTTTTTCGCATAGAAGAAGAGAGAGGCCGAAAAATCGAGCCTGGATTTAGCGGTTATTGTATGCAGTGCCACCTATCGATGCTATTTGTAACTAAAACTGAGAATCGCAGTATAAAAACTCCTGACATCTTACATAACACTCCTCTGAGAATTTATTTAATATCTGTCACCGTTTGCAAGTAATGGAATTTTAAAATCCATCAGTCATTTCTGGGACACCCGGCATATATATATATATATATATAATTGCATTTGCATTTGTTTCTTATATGTAATTTGTGATTTATCCAAGTTTCGTTTCTATTATTTTGACATGGTTTGTCTCATTCATTCCGGCAATGTAAGATAGATAAGTCTACATAAACATAGTCTATTTCCAACAAAAATGATCTGCGATTTCTTTATTTTGTGGAATATGACCCTTAATAAAATGTTTCACAGTTGTTTTACTCGTAAATAAACCAGAGGGCATACACTAGACTCATGAACGTTAATAGCTAAATTATATGCTATAGCTTTATTTGAGAAACAGAGGGTATATGAATCACTTATAAAAAATCCAGAAGATATGCGGCACATACCTCCGTATACCCTCCACTACGCCCCTGGTGTTTCACAATACAGAGTTCCCTTGCAATATTCTTTCCTTTTATTTAGGAGTTTTATTGATAGAGTGCATTTAGCACATTTGGATTGAAGTTAATTCTGTCGGCTATTAATACTTTGTCATATTTTTCTTACGTCTATTTTATCTAAAGATTTAATAGTCGTTTTATTTACAAAAAGTTTAATTCCACACACACAAATACGTATGCAATTAGAAGAAATAACAAATCTTCACTATGAATTATTCTTATGAAGCTTCTCTGATGAATACATAAAATATTAATAGATTCTCGTGTTTGCATTTTCAATTTCTTGTGATTAATTTTTGTATCATCTTTTCCTTTGAATTTTACACATGTGATTTCATTTCAGTTATAGTCGAACCCGGTTAAGACTCTGGCGGTTGATACGCGGATTACTTCTGATCCCTTGAACATCGCCCATAAAACTAATGCGAAAATATCACGTTTAATACGCGATAGTTTCTGACCCTGAAGGCGAAAATCTCGCCTAAGACGGGTCTTGATGCAGTGATGGAACAGCGGTGCAGCAGTTGGGCGTTTTCTACCACTAAATTTTAATGGTATTCTTTTCCTTGAAAAGTCTTAGAAATGGTATTCTGAAATAAGATGAAGAATACTAATAAAATTTATCAGTATCAATTAATTCTCTGGTGCCACACTGTTCCATCACTGCTTGATGTGAATTCCTTTTCTCTTTTCCATTGTTAGTAGTTTAGCGGATTTTGTTATTCAGGTAAAACACACTGTTTCCGAATAGTGATATTCGCCTTATTTAATAACACATTAATTATGGCGAATATTACAAATCGTATATAGTGGTAGATATATGAAATAAATAAATCAACAACACTGAAAATCTTCTTTAAGTTTTTGCTACGCTAACAATTATATATACCGTATTTACTCGTGTATAACGCGCACTTTTTTTTTCAAAAATTTAGGGCAAAAATTGCGGTTGCGCGTTATACACGGAATATATTTTTACTGCTGGATGTAATTACACGATATACATATGAATTAAAAAAGTAAACAAAGAAGAAATTTAAACTGGAAAATCCTTACTTAATCGATGTGTTGCTGCATCTATATTTCACTCCTTGAACTTTTTTGCAATACCGCTAGTAACATTATTTAAACGCTAATTAGCAATTCTCATTGCCGCTACTGCTGTTATCTTCGTAATCAATGGCAGAGTCAATATCCTCGTAAATTACATCGTCTTCAGTTCCATCCATCTGATCGGAAATTCTTGTCACTTTGAAGCTCTTTATTATGATCTCGATTGCGATGGATTTCCAATCGTCTCATGCAGTTGAGAGAGACGCATGCTTCATTCTGTCACTTGGAGTGAAGTTATGATCTGTTGTAATCCACCGATTGTAGGCATGATGAAATGCAATCTTAAATGCTCAGTTCATGACAACATCTAAGGGTTGCACCACTTTCGTCATCCCACCTGGTATCACAACCAAATCACTTGAGCGACGAATTTTCGGTTTTACTCCAGGTGTCATGTGTCTACAGAAGCTTTCCAGGACCAGCATTATGGCGGACATAAAACACCTAGCCGACATTCTCACAAGACGTTAATCCAATGTTTCATGAGCTCATCCATCATCCACCCTTTTTTCTGTGCTCTTACAATTATGTCGACTGGAAAAGACTCTTTTGGATAGTTTTACGTTTAAAAACCACATAATGTGTCAACTTGCGGCCGACAGTTATATTGGTCAGCATAACGGACATTGTTGCTTGTCTGCTCTTGTTGTGCGCACTTGAACACTTCTTTCTCCAACGTGATGAACGTTTGTGGCTTCCAGCATATCAAACCACAATGGAGTTTGATCTGCATTTCCGATTTACGACATCTGATATCCTTTTTGTTTTTGTAGCGTTATAGCGTACTGGAAGAACTTGGTACCCTGTTTTTTGTATTCTTCCGCCAGCTTCAGCGATAGCGTATTTGTTCTCCTGGTAAAGACACTGTTACGGATCATAAACCATCTGACCTAGCTATGACTCTCTTTGCAATCTTCTTTTGAAATTCATTTTCGTAGCTACTTTACAGGCCTCGAATAGTAACATTTCCGTCGAGACTGAGTATCCCGAACGTCGCAAATCCGTTACGTGAGTTAAAAACTGTTGCTGAACTTGCGGATATTTACACGATTTCCCCCTGAACAGCACGCTTTTTGTAGGTGCTTTTTTCAGTTTTTCTTCCATATCCCGCCGTTCTCGCACACTTGGCTCTTCCGACTTGAAGGACGGTGACCATTTTCTTTTGAATACTGAACTGATTTCAACTTAAATGTCGCAGTATAACTACATCAATTCTCCATCTTACTCGCACGTTGTCAAAGGACGCTCTCAAGTATTTCGTTAAGCGAGTGACGTCACCACAGCATGATACGTCACTCACTCCTACCTTATTACACTAACTCCCACCCTCACTTCATACCCAAAGTCTAAAAGTAATTTTTCGCCTTATTTCCTGGCCTGATGTAACATTTTTTTCGACTTTTTTTACTAAAATTCATTTGGTCATTCATTCACTTGCATGTCAAATTTATGGTGCGCGTTATACACGAGATAAAAAAAACCGCCATTTTATCTCGTAAAGTTCCAGGGTGCGCGTTATACACGCGTGCGCGGTATACACGAGTAAATACGGTATATATGTATATATATATATACATATTTACACAAAGATTAATAAGGGAAGTTTTCATATTAATTAAAAATTGAGGGCTGATTTGAATGGTGTTCATTACCACAATGGTTTTAGTAAGCGGGTTGTGCTGCAGAGATGTAATATGTTTGATTTGTGTTAAAAAAATTAATCAAACAGGAAAATTATTTTGTTGTTTTAGTTTTGGATGAAACGTATGCCAGTCAGTACTGTAAAATAAATAAAACGTTAAACTTTAAACAGCTTGATTTAATGCAGTTAAATTTTAATCTAAATATAACAATTTTCGACCATAAACATATAAATGAACGCTCTAAATTTCCTGTAGAGTGCAGACCAGCCATACCCAACCTGCGGTTCGCGGGCCTGATGTGGCGCAGCGGCCTTTTATGTGCGGCCCAAGACACATAATCATTAATGCATATTTATAAAATTAATCGAGACGTGCACAAAAAGTATTTAAAACTTTCACTGTTGTTTTATACAGGGTGATTCAGCTCGTCGGTGACAAACTTTAAGGATCGATAGAGCACACCTAGATGAACATTTTTGAATAGGGAATGTAGGGTCCCTGACGCGATGGTAAGGCGCTAGGCGCTTTCGAAAATTTGGGTGCCGAAATTCGAAACGTCATAAAAACTAGGGAAATGGTTAGATTTTCTTGCTTGTTGCGTCGAAATGATTCTGTTTGTTTAGACTTTCTTCAGTACCAATTTGATAAGCGTATCTCTTAAAACATGGATAGGGGGCGCTGCAGACTTTGGAGAGCTAGACAACAACTTTAAGCCCGTTATTTTGATAATTTAACACATGCTCGTCAAAGTTTATACTCTAACTTAAAGTTTGAACCCAAAAGTAGAGCCCTGCAAAAAGCGTAAGAGCCGGAATAAAATGTCAAAGTACAGGGTGGTCGAAACTCGAAGGCTCCTAAGAGATAAACAAACAGATTTCTTGACTTATGGCATGCATTTTCATGATTCTGTTTGCTGGGGCTCTCTGAAACTCAGTTGAACGGTACAAAAAGAAACATCGATAGGGGGCGCTTTGGGCAAAAAACATAATTCGTTGACATTTCGGACGCTAACTGGAAACGGGGCGCTACGATCAGTTAGTAATAATGAAAACACATTTTCTACCTCTGCTCAACACTTCTGAATAAATTTAGACCAAAAACATCAATGATACTGGAAATTTATTTACAAAAAATAACACTACAGAAGATGCTCGAAATTTCGACCTTGGGCCATGATGCAGGCTTCGCACCTCCGTCGCATTGAGGAGTGTGTGTTTCCAACAATGCCAGGAGTATCTCTGATCTGCCCTGCAGCTGCCACAATGCGCGCCACAAGTTCTTCAGCACTGCTGACAGGTGTATGGTATACCTCGGCCTTCAGGTAACCCCAAAGGAAGAAATCCAAGCAGGTGAGGTCTGGTGATCGGGCAGGCCAGTGAACTGGACCCCCACGCCCGATCCACCGCTGGCCATACCTTGCGTTTAGATGGAGACGCACGTCGTTCGTGTAATGGGCCGGAGCTCCATCGTGCTGGAACCACATCTGGCGACGCGAACCTTCGGGTACGTGCGCCTCATCCAGAAGCTGCGGCAGCACTTGATCCAGGAAAATCAGGTAATTTCCACCTGTCATCCGTTCAGGTAACAAATAAGGGCCAATGAGGCAATCCCCCAGAATGCCGGCCCACACATTTACTGAGAAACGCTCCTGGGCTGCTCGGCTTCTGGTTTCATGTGGATTTTCATCACACCACACATGACTGTTGTGGGCGTTCCACATTCCCTCCCGGCTGAAGGTGGACTCGTCCGTAAACAAAATGCTGTTTACAAAACGGGGATCCCTGGATCTCATCGCCAAGTACCATCTTGAGAATTCCACTCGAGGGCCAAAATCCTGCTCTCTGAGCAACTGCACCCGCTGGATGTGGTAGGGGTGCAGATTCCGGGAACGTAAGATGCGCCACGCAGTTGCTTGCGAAATGCCAACATGTCTGGCGATATCTCTCGTGCTAAGACCTGGGTTGTCCTCAACCAGGTTAAGCACAGCCTCTTCGTTGTCGGGGGTGCTCACTGATCGCTCCCGTTCAGGCCTGCCTCCGTCGAAAGATCCCGTTGTGGACAACCTCTGGTGTACTCGAGCGAAGAAGGCATGGCAGGGGATTTGCCAGTTGGGGTAACGCTCGGCGTACAACCGCTGAGCGGCTCGTCCATTAAACCAGCAGCGCCATACGCCAAATGCATGTCAGCCAATTCAGAGTTTGTGTACCGTTCCATCCTACTACCGATCTGCAGACAAGTAACCCGAAGCTTAAGTAGGTACCGCACGTTCAAAAGACGTGTCTGCGCATACAACTACGTCATCTCGCGTTGTCGTCTACGCATTACGTATCTTTTGCATATCGATATGGTACGATATCTTTTGCATAAATCAGCAAAAAGCACCTTATGTAAATTTTATTGCGCGCATTGTGCATGATTGAAACCAGCTATGTTTGTTAAAAAAAAAAAAAAAAACTGCAGTTTTAATAGCTTCTTATGATAAGTAAATTACTCTCTTGTTTTGTTTCTAACTGATCGTAGCGCCCCGTTTCCAGTTAGCGTCCGAAATGTCAACGAATTATGTTTTTTGCCCAAAGCGCCCCCTATCGATGTTTCTTTTTGTACCGTTCAACTGAGTTTCAGAGAGCCTCAGCAAACAGAATCATGAAAATGCATGCCATAAGTCAAGAAATCTGTTTGTTTATCTCTTAGGAGCCTTCGAGTTTCGACCACCCTGTACTTTGACATTTTATTCCGGCTCTTACGCTTTTTGCAGGGCTCTACTTTTGGGTTCAAACTTTAAGTTAGAGTATAAACTTTGGCGAGCATGTGTTAAATTATCAAAATAACGGGCTTAAAGTTGTTGTCTAGCTCTCCAAAGTCTGCAGCGCCCCCTATCCATGTTTTAAGAGATACGCTTATCAAATTGGTACTGAAGAAAGTCTAAACAAACAGAATCATTTCGACGCAACAAGCAAGAAAATCTAACCATTTCCCTAGTTTTTATGACGTTTCGAATTTCGGCACCCAAATTTTCGAAAGCGCCTAGCGCCTTACCATCGCGTCAGGGACCCTACATTCCCTATTCAAAAATGTTCGTCTAGGTGTGCTCTATCGATCCTTAAAGTTTGTCACCGACGAGCTGAATCACCCTGTATATTTACATGGGAAGACAAAATCTGTCCTGTTATTTAAAATTAATTTAAAATTATGTTAAAACATCTTGAATGCCGTTTTCCTAGTCAAAAGTTCTTTTTATATGTAGTCTATTTGTGCAACAGTAGTATATACATTTTTTAATCTTCAATATTAATCAAACTAATATCCCAAACTAATTATATTTGCGCCACATATTTCTACAATTAAAAAATAAATAAAATGCCTTTGCATTGAGCAAAAGACTGATTTATTAGCGAAAGTCTCTGGTGTTTTTTCTTTAGAACATAGAAATTCTGCCATTGTCGTATAATTTCGTTTCATAATTATTATATTGCTAATACTGTATTTTTTAGATTAAACAGTTGTCACGTTACAGATTGACAGTAAAAGATTTTTGCACAATTAATTGCAAGCTACAAACTTGGCAGCACATTTCTACAACATTTGCAATAGAAACCTACCACGAAGTCAATTGTTTCGAAATAGAGGTGTAATTTTTAGGGTTCCGTACTCAAAAAGTAAAAATGGAACCATTATAAGATCACTCGTGTGTCTGTCCGTCCGTCTGTCTGTCAGTCTGTTACAGCCATATTACTCGTAAACTATGGAACGTGGAAAGTTCAAATTCGGGGAAGTAATAAAGATCATTGATCCACATATTTTCAGATTAATAAACATTCATAAATATATTTAGTAAAACAGTAGAGGGGCTAATTATGCTACTTGAAAAAAAAATCTGTTTTTTGTATATCATGTGGGGTATCCTGTGAAAGCTTTTGTAACGCTGAACTCAAAAATACATTTTTTTTTAATTTTAGGTCTTGTATTTTCAAAGATAGTGTTAAAAATGTAGCGCAAAAATATGTTCCCCCCCATCTAATTCCGAATCTACTGAAACTAAAATTGTGAAAAAATTAGAGGTAGTAGACGTTAATATAAACCTTACCGGAAAATCATAGCGATTACCCTAGGTCACATAGTTTTTGAGTAACTAGCATTTTTCTGATATACACAAATTTCGATTTACGGGCATTCAGAAAAATTGTTGAGCATCGCTGAATATACCTATCGTTTCAGAAGAATAAAAGCATTTTTGATAATTATTTTCGAAAAAAATCATCGGTAATTAGCCGAGATATTAACCCTTGAAGGTACGGTCAGTTTGGACATACACAAGGACAGGGGCGGCGTACTCTATGCCTAGTTAACAACTTTTAATGATATGTATCTGCTAATGTCCAGTAACAGTATAAAAGCAATAAACGTCAAATTGTTAAAACATACTAATTTAAGGGGTGTCGGGACTCTAAAAAGTGGAAAAAATGAAAAAAAGACCATTTTCAACGTTTAATGTCTTAAAATGTATATGATTTTAAAACACAATTTTAATTGGGATGAAAGATATAAGTATGTTCTTTCGTTTCATGTATTTTTAAAAAAATGCAAGATACAGAATTAGTATTTATAGGGGGCTCGAAACTGTTAAACATTTGTCGAACAAAAAATTGGCATAACAGTTTACGCGCAGGATTACAAAATAAATATTGCAACTAGAATGAAAATTTTGGTGCTTACTTATACTTCAGATTGTAATAATTTCCCTGAACTTAAATAAATTTGTATTTAAAGCATTTTTATATTTTTAATGCAATGTTGCATTTAGCTAATACAAAATTTTGAAAATTTCAACAGTAAAATCCCCTAAAAAATAATTTTTTTTTAACAATAAAAAAGAAATTTTAGGTTCAGTTTATACAGACTAACATGAAATATTTGTTTTGAAAATTTCATGAAAAAATATTCAGAAGTCTTTGAGGTATCCTGCGCGTTATGCCCAAAAAACGCCATTTGGAAAATAATGACTTCAAAGTTTCGGAAACGCCGCTTCAGCTATTGAGCGCGTATAATTCTAAAAGCCAAAACTTTTGTTCTAATGGGAATTTCGAGGAAACAATTATATAAAAATATTCGGAAAATATAGGAGTTAAACATCTAAAAAATTTAAAATTTCTTAAATTCTGAAGCTTTAAGAGTCCTGCGACCACTTAGTAATCCTTTCCGTCACGGCGTACTTCTATTTATAAACTTATGAAATAATGAACTGACACCAGAATTTATAAACGAATTTATTAGAAAATGCGAACTTGCTTATTTTCACGTACATGATAAAAGGAAAATTTTAATTAAATATTCTTGGTGCCGTTTGTCTGTTTTGGAATTAAAATTAGGTGTCCGTTTTTTAAGGGCATCGCCCTCGAAAGATTTAATTAGAATGAATCGCATAAATACTGTGAGATTCGCGATAGTTTGCATTGATTGCATCTCTCAATACGCCTCGAGTGACTTTAAAAGTTAATTAAACATCTATCTGGAAAAACGCGGCACTGACCAAGGCGGTGTTGCAATTGTGAGACCTCAATTCGAAGCGCGCTTAGCACAATGCCAAATTTAAACTTTGAACAAAGGTTTTGTTTTAGTAATACTGTAGAAATAAAGGTTATTACTACGCTGAATTTAGCTTCATAAAATGCCAAATGAAGTTTAACTATGCACTGCTTTTATTGTCAGTACCGAATTAAGTTCTTCATAAACAGATTAGGATAATATTAAAAAAAGAGTTATACGAATAGGTATACTTGATATTATTTAGGTTCCATATCTCTTTGAACTTTCATGGTATACCCATTTACACTTTTCTAATATATACAGTTATACCCAACCCTATGTCGTATAGTTTTTTACAAAGTCATAGTATTCTTTTAGAAACGTTTTTTTTTTTTTTTTTTTTTTTTTTTTTTTTATAATACAATTACAAATTCATATATTTATTCTACGGAACCCTCTGTACGCGAGTAATGCTCGTACTTGACCGTTTATTTTTTGGTAACATTTCTTCCGCGACAAACTCTATCGATACTATTAACTTTGTTATATTACCTAAGTTGTGTTAATATTTTAATTACTCGCTTTTTTACCATTTAATATGTGTGCTGCCGCCCGCCTAACGTCTCAAACATACTTTTGCGTCCCGCGAGAAAAAAAAAGGTTGAGTATGGATGGTGTAGACTCAGTTCCTGCAACGTTACGCAAATCACGTTTAATACGCGACCCGCTTAATACACGACTTTTGCCCAGTGCCTTGAAACGCCTCTTAAACGAGTTCGATTCGACTATACATAGATATATATTTACAAAGTCTCGACAAAAAATTAATATATGATTTCTTTTGTATGTCAAAATAAGCAATATTAGCAACAACGTAATTTAAAGTGAATCTGAATAACAATAAATGGTTGGTACAAGCACTGTTATGCCAAAGCATTCTCATTGAAATTTGCCAACTTTCGTGCAATAACTAAATATAAGTGCAATAAGGTAAGAAGTATTTCTTTGAAGTAGTTTTTTCCCCTTAAAAATTATCTGCTTGTTTTCATATTTCAGAAACTTTGGAGTTTTAAGTATTTAATTGTTGTTTAATTATGAAAAATTAATCGAAAGTAGTCGAAACATATTTTTTAAAAATTGTACTACATATACAGGGAGTCCGGAAACTCCCTGGATATAGGTGTATAAGGTAAGAAGTACATATTTCTTTGAAGTAGTTTTTTCCCCTTAAAAATTATCTGCTTGTTTTCATATTTCAGAAACTTTGGAGCTTTAAGTATTTAATTCTTGTTTAATTATGAAAAATTAATCGAAAGTAGTCGAAACATATTTTTTTTAAATGGATCATAGATGGCTCCTCGAAATTTGGAATTAATTATTTTCATTCGCTTGAAGAAAACTTTTCATCCTGAGAAGGATTTTAGTCCAAGCCGCACTCCTGAACGACAATTACTTGATTTTATATTGAATTTTAAAATGTGTCAGGGAATTTTCGGACACACTGCATATTCTGAATTCTAAATTTTATTTCACTGCTTATATAACTTTATATTTCAATTAACTTTACAATAATTTAAAATTAAATTTAATAACTCGCCCTTTAAAAGAAAAAAAACAAAAAAACAAAAAAAAAACAAGCACGTTTTTTTATGAAAAAAAGAAGAAAACTTTTAGTAATACAGTTTTTAGTTTATAATACAATGGAATGCTGCTTTAGAATGCTTAAAAATAAGCAGATCACTTTGCCTTAGAGAAAAAAATGCACGGGTGATGTAAAAAAATTCGGCCCCTGTTCCAGGTGCTAAATTTGTTTGGGCCTAGTGAGAGCATTTAAATTTGAGCGATAACGCGCATTATATTGCATACCGTTTTTACGGCATACTGCATCTCCATCTATCTCTTTCCTCCATGACTGATTTCCCTTCACTTTTAACAGAAATAGAGTACTTCAGTTGCACGATTACAAAATTTTACTAAAAACTATATCTCAAAAATAAATTTAGTTACAGCTTTCAAACAAATTGCATTTAAAAGTACATTTTTCCGTATAAAAATTGACGAATAATATACGACCGTATAAAAATTGAAAATGTGCGATGTTTAGAAGTTTAAAAATTTGCTATCGCGAAAATTGTAAAACCGAAATTTCATTTCAAATTTCAAAGAGTTGCCATTCGCATAATGACGTATGTGTTACGCACAGATATATTTGTATTTTATAATATAGATAGATAATACATATATATAAAAAAATTTTAAGTAATGATTTGTAACGCTAGAATTTGTTTTATTGTAAGTTTATCCAAAACTCAGTACTTAATCTTTTTTTTTTTTTTTTTTTTTTTTTTTTTTTTTTTAAATTTCAGCTCCATAAGCTGTTCTGTTCTCATATTTGGGGAACTTTGGATTTGTAAAATTTTAGTTATCGTTTAGTTATGACAAATTAATTTCATTCAAATAAAAAATATCTCGAAAACGAATTTATAATACAGCAATTCTGAGTTATGTATTTTATTTTGCTTCTCATATAACATTATATTTCGTTAACATTAATTCATCTATAAAATTAAGTGGTCCTTGTAAAAAAAAAAAAAAAATAAAACGTAAAATATGTACATATTATATATGCAGTACACACATATTTTAGTTATAGTTCATTTATGATCGATTGCCATTAATAAATAAAAAGAAATATCCAAACACCATTGATAAAACAGTATACACTTTCACAATTGTGCATTTGAGTTTACTTTTCACTTAACTTTATGTTTCGATTAATTTTAAAATTAAAATTAAAAAAAGTAGTGCGTATGTACTGCACAGATTTATCTTATACTTTTTATTGTTTTGTTGTTGTAAGTTAACACAAAACTCCATACTTACTCTTTTTTTTCTTTCTAGCGCCACAACCTTATTTTATCCTGTATTGGGAAACTTTGCAGATATAAACATTTTACTTATCGTTTTATTATGATAACACTGTTGAACAAGGTACCTGTTTTTCATGAAGTAAGTGGTAATTTTTATATTGTATACTGCAAGAAAAGACAAAAGTTCTTTATCTAGGAAAATATAATATAACAACAAACGTAAACATACAATAACATCTTACGAGTTACTAACGATTTCGAAATACGTTCTTTATCTTCAGATACCTCAAAAACCAAAATATCATCAAGATTTAAAGAAGCATTTATGAAATCAAAGTATTTTTTTGCTGTCACAGATTTTCAGACACGTTTCTGAGTACTTTTCATAATGTATTAATCAGTTTTCTCAGCACCGAATAGAGGTTTTTCGAAGGATATTAAATCTCAATTAACCCCTTGGGGACGAGCGACTTGGGGATACGTGCTACTTAAAATGCTCACAAGGAAGGTCTCCTTATTGGGCATACTCAGAATATTTTGAAGAAAATACCAATTAAACTACTTATGTATGTAATAAAGGATCAGTCAAATTTAACGGCGGAATTACAGTAGAAAGTCTGTAAAAAAATAAAATACTTTCGAGTATTTGTCGCGAAAAGACGAAAGCGTCACGCGATTTGGCGAGCAGTACTTTTCCTCGCCAAAAGCAAACGATTTTAAAGCATTTGAAAATTGTTTGTTAATTAATTTTTAGAATGCGTGTAAAAAGTATTTAATGAATTTAAACATAAACAATGAGAGAGTTTAATAAATACATTTTTTTCGTATTACATATTTATGTTGCTTCTTATTTAATTTTATTACTTTAAAAACAATTTCATATATAAAAAATACTTTCATATATTTAAGCGTATTCCAAAATAAAGGCAAGATTCATTTAGCAGTTATTCATTTCAATATCAAAGAATTCGTCGTTTCCATAGCAACAAAATTGAAACGACAATGCTCAATTGGACTTAATTTTGAGATATTGAAACAATTTTAATTTATTTTAATTTTGTTTTAATTCATAAAATTTGATATTTAACTTTCATTATAAATATATATATATGACAAAACTATAGTTAAATCAAACTAAAACTGACAAAACTAAAGTTATTTACATTAAATTTATTTAAACAAATTCACTATGAAACATTTTCATCTTAAAGCGTATTCGACATAAAAAAGTATTTTTCGAAATTTCATTTCATCGCCAACAGATTATAAATCGCCCAATAAACGAATTTTTTCTTATTTTTTTAAGAACGTTCTGTCGAGGTTCCTCCAAAAAAAATTTTATAAACATATATATCCACATGAGAAGAACGTTCTGTAATTTTTCAGATTTTTCTGAATATGCCCGTATGGAGACCTTCCTTGTCAGTTCTTCATTATTCCCACCAGTTATTTTATATTGTAAAGTTTACCTTATTTAATCAGAGCATTTTTGCGATTCAATTACAGAAAAATTTTTGTTTTTAAAAAACCGGTGGTAAAAGATTAAAAATTAAGCAAAGTGCTCGTCTCGAGAAGGTGTTAAACATTTTCAACTGCGTTACTGAGTTTGTGCATGCAAAAGTAACAAAATAACATAAATTTTAATGTTTATGACAATCCAAATTTAATTTATCATGCTTGTCTGTAAGACGTGTTTGTTGAACATGAACAGAACATATTTGCTTGAGAATTGATAGCATCTGAAAAATGCATATTCCGAGTTGAGAAAACTGATTAATACACTAATACTGACTTTACTACAGTGCAAGGGATACTGAAAAAGTATGAAAGCATTAAAAAAGCTTCTAGCAGCCATAATTTTGGAAATAAATAAATAAATAGATAAAAACGTTGCTAATTTTAATGCATGTTTTGCCATTGGGAATGTAATATATGAATTTTGATTTAGAAATAAAATAAATAATTAAATGAACATTGGTACAAAGTGGCCATAATTAAACTGACAGAATTCAAAGAGTTCGTAGCGCGATCTAATTGAGAAAGAGGCGCCAAATGTTGTGGAAAATTTAAATAAGACGGAGATGTATTCCGCGAAAAAAAAAAATTAGTTCCAAAAGTTACCACTAGAGAAATATGTGACGCTGTGTAATAGAAAAGAGAGTTTTTTAAAATGTAGAATCAACAATGAAATAAAATTACCTTTTATATAGCACATTTAACGATTTAATTCAAGCTCAATATGGCAACATTTAAAAAAAGCTAAAGCTTTATATAAGCACTGGTAAAGGCTCTTTATCTGCAATTTTACTTACTGAGCCCCAAAGAAAGCAGCAGCAGCAGAAGAAATTCTTTATTCAAATTTCACGTTACATCCACGTTACATCCACGCTACATCACGTTACTTTTGGCACAATACCATTTTGTTGGGCGTTTAAAAAGCATTTAATTGAAAGTTATGTGCAATAATGTCTCCTTCTTTATTCGAGCCTAGGTTACTCGTTAAATTCTTTTACCTCAACCAGTGCAACGCGTCAGCCGCTCTTCGTGCTTTTAGAAGGAAAAAAAATTGCGTAAAGGTAACGGGTCAGTTAATGGTTTAAAAGCAATGGTTGCAAAGTTTGAGAAAACAGGCTTTCTTAAGGCTCAACCAGCAGAAGACGAATACCCGTACCACAGGAAATAATCGGAGAAGTTGCAACGGAGATCGTCGGCACAGCACAAGACAAATATTACTGCCACTTCCAGTACTCACGGAGTAGCTCGGAATTTGTATATACCTTATAGTACGGTATGGAAAGTGTTACGAAAAATTACCCGCACAAGATCAGCCGTGTCAAGAGTTACGTCCCATCGACCAATGTAGCCGATTGCCTTTTGATTTCATACTTCTTGCCAGAACTTTTTCATTCCGGCACTTCAGCAAAGACAATGCCTGGATAAAATCATTTTCATGCAAGGTGGAGCTCCTGCACACATTATTTAAAGGGTACAGCAGCTGCTACAACAGAAATTCACAAAAGAAAGAGTTGCTAGCCGCTGCTTTCCAAATGCATGGCCACCTTGGTTCCCTGATATTACACCATGCAACTTCTGTCTATGGGGTTACCTAAAGTCCAAGGTCTACCATGGAGTTGTCCAGGACCTCGCTATATCGGAGGATAACATAACACGGAGTGTGCGAGAGATTCCTGCAGACATGTTACTTTCTGTTATTGTGCATGCTGTGCACAGAATGCAATATGTGGTCCACAAAAATGTCGGCCCCATTGAACCTGATTTGAATGTGCTAAATAAAAGGTAATTTTATTTCAGTATTGATTCTGCATTTTTAAAAACTCTCTTTCCTATTACACAGCGCCACATATTCTCCTAGCGGTAACTTTTGTAACTAATTTTTTTTCGCGGAATCCTTCGTCCCCCGTCTTGTTTAATCTTCTCACAAAATATGGCGCTATTCTCTCTCTTAGATTGCGCTAAAGAGCACTCTGTGTACTGTCAGTTTAATTATGCCCACTTTGTGATTTTTACGCTTTTTTACGTGCTACAAAAGCAGACTCTCGGCTAATGCAAGCGAAACATCTCTTCATTTTAATGTGATACAAAAGTAGAGTAGAATGAGGAAAGAAATCCCTTACTTATCGAATCCTGTTCTCCCTAAGTGATAATATTTCTGCATTACAACTGTCTGGCAAAATGATTAGTAATTTAGAAGTTTTAGAAGACAAATTTTCAACAATCAATGAGACCCCACCCCCCCTTCATTACCCAAGAAAATGCAAAGGAATTTCCAGAGGTCTTGAAAAAATGAAAGACAATAAGGAGCGATAAGGACGTTTCAAAAACCACCCCTTTATAAGATTTACTATTGAGTCATGAGAAGAAAAGATCATAGAAGAAAACCTTTTTTGTTTCTTTCCTTAAAACCAGACATTGGACCATATTAACCAGCCTAAACATGTCTTTTATTGCATGCAAAATCAATAGCTCCAAAATTGCAGTGACTATTGCAGTGTTAGCCGAAATTCGAGCAAAATGTAAATGATCAGTTGTATTACTGTACGGTACGCCATTCATAATCTGTAGAATTACCAGTTCTTTAGAGTATTCGATTTCAGTAATTAAGTGGGGGGGGGGGGGGGGGGAGGGTTTCCTGTAGAAAGTCGAAAAAAGAGTGGTTTTAGCAATTATTTTCTGGAATTGGAATGAAGATTTTTGTTCGGTGTTTTTTGCATGTTATTTGTTATCATTTGGACAACATTTCAAAAAATTGTTTCATAAAAAACTGAATTGCCCTTCCAATCGAGCGGAATCCGATAGATCGCCATAGTCGTTTGCAATCAATTTCTGTTAAGGATTATGAAAGTAGATAATATTGTCATGAGCTTCAACCACTTTGGGATAAAAAGTTGAAAAACAAGAAAGTAGCCCCGATTTGAAAAAAAAGGTCTATTTTTAATCCCTTTTTTCGCACTTTAGCGTGCTTAAAAAAAAAAAAAATTATATATAAAAATGGCTGAAAGTGGTCCAAGCTCCAATAAATTACACCACCTTTAATTATAAAAAAAATAGCAAGATCGGTTAAATAGTTTATTTCGTTCTGATCCCACCAAGTTAAAAAAAAGGACATTTTGTGTAAAAAACATTTAATAGTACTTCAAAACAGTGTAAGCCTACGGACATGTTGCGCTAAGGCATTAAATTACTGCGAAAGGACTTCGAATTCGGCGAAATCGTTATACACAGATAATCTACAGACTATAGGAAACAGAAAACGATTTTTTTTTAAGAAAGTGATTTTTTTTCCACCGAAAAAAGCAAATCATCCCACAATAGTAGTAATTAGTATACTAATGTGATTTTTTAAAAAAACATTGTTACAGTAGCGTCCCAATTATCCGATTACCGCTTAACCGAGTTTCCGATTTAACCGAGTTATTTTCTTCTAACGGACTGGTTGGTTGGTTGGTTGTATTTATGACGGCCAATTATCTGCACGAGGGATATAGTCCCAGGGGGGAGTGCCCTTCGTGGGGGTCTTTCTAAGGGAACCTAACCCGCATTAACGCTTGGAAATCCAAGGTTCGAAGAAAACCACGAAAACTCCGAACGATTAGGCCGACGGGCGCGATTGGGATCGAACCCAGCACCTCCCGTCTACCAGCTTCGAGAGCAGAACCTCTCAGCCACTGGTGGGGCCTTCTAACGGACTGATGGATTCCATTATTATGAAACAGCCATTATAAATAAAGCATTAGGTGAAGATCAAAGAGCAGCTGTAAAAAGTTAGAACTCTGATTTTCTGGTCAGGATGGGAAAAGAAATGGCCATAAATTTTTTGAAAAAAAAAAAAAAAATTATGGCCATTTCGAAATCTGTCAATGCTATCAACTCCAGTATCTGAAACAAATATAAACCAAGAAAGCATGCAAATAGTAGCATTTATACAAGTTTTATATAATTCGTTTAAAAATTAAGAGGTAGTTTTTTCAAAAATAATGTATAAAAAGTAATACAGTCGAGTCTCTCTATAACGAAACTCCATACACGGAATTTCTCTATATAACGAATTTTTAGTAGGAACGGTTCCTTTTTCCCATCATCCCATTAAAAACAGTCTCCATATAGTGAAATATCTATCTTCATATAACGAATTTTTTCATAAAAGGTTCTTTATTTATTGTTTTAAAAAAGCTTCCAAATCACATGGAATCAATTTTCCATCACTGATTAGTGATTTATCGTTCAGGGTTGAGCGTTTTATCTTACTTTTCCACCTTGAATCTCCTTGTTTTTTATGCCCAACGAATTCTCCCCCCCCCCCCCCTCCCCCACACCTTCCAACTTACTTCTTAAAACAGTGTCAATTGGATTGTTACACATATAAGAGCGGGATCAGAGAGGTAATTGAAGTTTAAGGTGAATGAGAATTCAAATGGAAGAAAATGTTCCCGATACAATTTTTCATTCCTTGCGAAAATGTGAACATTTTTTCAAGAGTGTAACAATTTTGAAATCAAAACAGCGAAAAATTACAGATTTCTTCGTCTAAAATTAATGTAAGTTTTCCTTATGTGATTTTTATTATGCTTTCAAATAAATGTCTGTTCTCTTTTTTGAAACTGTTTAAATAATTCAGAAATACAATATTAGTCTAATATTTATAGTTAAAATTTTACAATTCTTAATTAACACCTCAAAAGTAATTTTTGTTCAAAATTTACACATTCAATAGGAATTTTTACTCATTCTCTATATAACGAATTTCTCTATATAACGAATTTTTTACTCGAACAATGGATTTCGTTATATAGAGACTCGACTGTACACATTGATACACGTTCCACACATTGTGACAATGCACATTGTATACAATGTACAATTTTATACAATACAATTGTACAATAACTACAATAACTGTACAAATCATTGTACTGTACAATTGTTAAGTACAATTGTATAAAATTGTATACTATACAATACACACATTCTATAGTTTTAATTTTGTGATGCTATGTTTTTATTTATTTATTTATTTATTTGTAAATGAAAGTAAAAATCCTTATTTAAACTTTTTTTTATTCCCCCATCATAATTGTTTTGTTTTCAAACATGGTGTAACTTTGGACTTGAAAGCTTTTAATTATCATATAATTACCACAAATTTATTTCAATCAAATGAAAGAAAAATCTTCCAAAACATATTTCAAGCATAGCGATTCTGAATTATGTAATATTTTCCCAAATTATGTAACTTTATATTTCGGTTAACTTTAATTCGGGGAAAAAAGTAATTACAGCAAAAGAAGAAGAATAATAATAATATAAAAAAAACGCAATACATATACAGTGTGTCCACGTATAACCTGACCGACCTTTATTTTCGCAACCGTTGGTCTTAGATGCATACTTCCAATTACAAAAATGGTTTAAATAAGGTAAAGAATTATTTTTAAAGCGATTTGGGTCAAGAAAAACATTTATTAAAAAATTACGAAATTTAAATTTTTATATGGTCCCCCGGTCCTATAAGTGATATTTACTAAAAATTTACTGTGACACTAACAAGTAAGACAGAAAAAGTTCCATTCATCTAACATTAAAATTGACCGAGTTATGAAACTTTGAAATGCATGACTTATACCCAGTGGTGCTATTCAGCCGGTTCGCACCGGTTCGGTAGAACCGGTTGTTAATTTGCGACGGTTTCGGAGAACCGGTTGTTAAAATTATACTTCACAATGCGAAAATCGCATTTATGTTAATTTACTTTCTTTAAATGATTATCTCCACAAGTGTTTTTGTTTTCTAAGCATAACACTGCGACATATTCTGATTTATTTCATTTAATTAAATAATCTTTCATTTGCAAAAATAATACATTTTTTCTTCTTCAGACCTGTAAGAGCAAATTCAACTTTTAAAAAATGAAGATTTGAAGGATTTTGCCCCTCACTTTTACTTTATCCGTTCTTCACTCTCACTTACCCTACTTCCAACTGCATTTTTTAAAAATATTGTTCTTCACATCTTAGAAATCATTTAAATAAAAGTAGTTATTTTCGCAAATGTAACAAATTATAAATTTTTATAATATCCCTGAGTCTTATATGTTATATTTAGAAAAAAAAAAATTCCAAGCTCTAACAAATGAAAAGAAATTGCATTGTTTAAAATTTCTGAGTAATGATACTTTGTATTTTAAGAATGTTCAGCGTTGTCTAGCCGTTTTTTGTACCAAGAAATGGCAAAAATTCCTAAAATTCTAAATATCATAACTCTAGAAGTTTTGGTCATGGAAAAATTTGTCTCACTCCCAATAGCATGGATAACATTTTCTAAATATATTATATACAATTTTAGAGCATGATGGGTTAATTCTTAAGCTTACATTTCTGCGATTTTTGAATTATACTGTTTTGATGCATTTTCTGATATAAATTTTGATTAGGGATTCATGATTGCCGAACATTTAGTAAACAAATTGCGTTCTTTTATAGGGAAACATGTTTCAGGAATTTTCTTTCACTATACCAAAAGATCAAAGTGTTTTTTAACAATATTCTTATAATATTGGAAAGTGTTTCATAATCTATGTGTGATTCTTTATTTTCCTTTCATATTAATACATGAAAAATCATTTGGGAAGCGAACCGGTTGTTAAATTATTTGAATCCCACCACTGCTTATACCACTTTTTTGCATATCAAAACAGATGATTTCGACCACCCTTTCAGGGGTCGTATATAAAGTACTTAAAATTATTTCAAGGTATCTACGGTTTGAAAGAAATCGTACAACTATTACGATTAAGTTAACTTTATTAGTTAAGTTTCAGATTAGTTAAAATAATTGTATTTTAACATATGTTGTATTTTGTAAGGATTTGAGGCTATGATTTCTTTTAACAAAAATTATGTTATTTTCATAAGATTTTATTTTACTTGCAACGATCTTTCCAGTTTAAAATTTGTACTCGAACTTTAACTGACTTTTAAAGGTCCGATCGAAGTTAAAATTTTACATACTGACTTAAATCCGACGACAATGTAATATTATTATGATTTTCGACGTTTACTATCTTATACATACTTATATTAAAGGATAACACAAAAAAATTCGGATAGATTACCGTCAACAACTTTAAGAAATGGTTTTAGATTAGACAACATAAACCTGCGATGTTTGTGTTTTTTAACTTTTATAATTACGTTTTATGTATTTTTTAACGCTAAATAAAAAAAATTATCTTCACATTATAACTATCATGTCAGGATTTTTCGCAAATCGTAAATTTCAAGGTTAAAAAATAGCGAAAAATCTGATACCATAAAATAGATGTAAGACTTTTTTATTCAGTTTAATTTTATTTAATTCAATAATTTATTCAATTTTGTGGCTTATACTGGGTTTCTTACAGCTAAACAGCTCAGGGATACGATGAGTTTGGGAGGGGAGGGGGGGATCAATTTTGAGTTTTTTAACTTTGAAATTTGCGATTTGAGAAAAATCCTGACGTGATGGTTTAACATGAAGGCCATTTTCGGATTCAGCGCTAAAAAATATATGTTAATCAATTTTCAAAAGCTAAAAAACATGGCACAACCCAAAATTTGAAAGACAGTGTAATCTAACAGCATTTAAAAATGTGTATCATTTTTGTAAAGAATTGAGGCTGTTGTTTTTATCCTTTTATTTAACAAAAATTCTGTTATTTTTATCCTCTTATATGTTCGGTACAAATTGTATATTTTGCAATAATATGTCAGAATGATTAAAGATTTCAAATTTATATTGCAATGCTAATTTTACTCTCAACCATTTCTTTAATATATCTGACGAAATTATGTTTCTACTAAATTTGTGAATGACCCCTAATTTGCAGCAAAAAATACGCTCCAACTTTAAACAGCTATTACTCGGTAAATTTTAATCGTAGAATAACGGGACTTTTTTTGCCTTACTTGTCAGTGTAACAGGAAAATTTTACTAAATATAACTTATAGGACCGGGGGACCGTATAAAAAATTAGATTCTGTAATTCTTCGCTAAATTGTTTTTTCGCTTTAAACTTTTTTTTATCTTAACTCTGCACCTAATTTTGACCACTTTTGTAATTGGAAGTATGCATCTAGGACCAACGGTTGTGAAAATAAAGGTCGGTCAGTTTATACGTGGGCACACTGTATACATTACATATATGCATTATCATGACATTTTATGTCAAGTTTAATTAGGAAAATTATCCTTAAACAAATAAATGTAAACCCCCCAAAATATAGATTCGTTTGATATTACATTTTACTTAACTTTACATTTCGTATAATTTTTAAATAAAAATTTCAAGGAGGCACAGGACCTTTAAATTTTCAAAAAATCAGTTTTTGGATTTTGTTTTATTCTGAATTTAAAAAAAAAAAAATCAACACTATGTAAAAAATTCATTCAATAATCTGCATTTTTTCTTAAGTTATAATCATTTATAGACGGTGAGTACAATTGTAGGGCTTTAGATGTTGAAACTTTAAAACGCGTTTTCTTAGATTGGTGAATTTGGAGTTTGCGAGCACTCTTACTTTCAAACTATATTAGCTATAGCCTAAAAAATTAACCAAATATGAGGTTTTTTATAATCTTCATGCTAAAATAAATAAAATATATATATATATTTTTTTCATTTGAATAGCTTGAAATTAAAAAAAAAAAAATTGTATTTTGTATTTTTATTTTGCGCTAAAATTAAATTTTAAGCACGACTTTTTGTATTCATTTTGGTTTTAATTTAGAAGTAGGTGTGTTACAATTCTATTTTGTTCACAAATTGTTTTTTATATGCATAATTTAGAGTTTTATCATGCGCGCAGCAGTTAATGATTTTAATTCATCCATTAGTGAGATGAATTTTTTAATTTAAAATTTAAATATTAATTTTGTATATACAACAATTATTTTTTAGGATAATATAGCTAATAATATGTATTTTAGGCAGAAAGCGAAAAGAAAACTATCTTAATTGCATATTATTTGTGTTTTGGTACTATGAAAAGGGTGCTGTTTTTAATCGTTTCGACAAACATTTCCGAGTTTTGCCTTACAGTTTGCACTGATATGAACTGTTTTGTTGCTGCAAGTTCATGCAAAACTTCATACTTACTTTTTTTTCCCTCTTCCAACGCGGCACCGTAAGCTTTTTTTAAAAAAATTTTGATAACTTTGCATTTGTTATTGTTTGATGACAAAATAATCTCAGAAAAATAAGGGGAAAATCTCTAAAAGATATTTCAAAAACTGTATTATATGGAAATTCTAAACTGTGCATTTATTTTACTGCATCTGTAACATTATATTTAACTCTTTATGCACTGATGGTACTTTTAAGCACCATTAAAACAATTTAATATAAAATTTATTCACTCTGTCTATTAATAAAAGTTTATTTTTCTTTCCACACAGAATAATCTGCTCGATCAAATTTAGCAATCGTAGAGAAACAGTCTAAAATAAATGTTTTCAAAAAGTGGTAATTTTCTTAATCCTTTACATAGGTATACATAGGTTCTGTTTAAAGAAAAAGTTATATGAAACATTTTCAATAGTAAAAGCCTTTCAATTTACAGAGAGTATCATAATACATTTAAATACATTGCTTTTATAAGAATTGTGATATTTTCATTAGAGCATTTTTTGGTTAACTAATCTGATTATTTTTGTAAATATTTTACAAAAAAAGTTATTACTACCGATTTATTTAATCAGTTTTAATGAAAAAACATACAAAAATTTCACATTATCATTATTAAAAAATTCCACTATATCGTCAGATATTAAAGAAGATAATTGAAGCAATTTCTTAATAAGTAATTGCGTAGATAAAGGGTTAAGTTCATTTTACATTTAAATTTACTATGCATCGTGAATGTACTGATTCTTTACTGATAACCAAAACGTATGTTTTACAAGCTAAAATTAAAATATATGTATTTAGAGTAATTAAAGATTTTCAAAATGATTCAATTAGACATTTTTAAATTTTTACCTTTTCACTGACTTAGAGCATAAAAAAAGAAAAGAAAACATGTGTTGATATACTATATATATAGAAAATAACCATCATAATGCTTCAAAATTTATTCGCCTATTTTAAACCCTCTATCTATTCGTTATATTGATAAAATCTGTCTATTAAAAAGTGTTTGACTATCGGAAACAAATATAAACTAAGAGAGCGTGTAAATTAGCAATGCATGTAATATTTTTTCAAAATTGGCTATAGTATTAAAATGCATTTTTTGCAAAAAAAAAAAAAAAAAAAAAGAAAAAAAAAATAAAAAAAATGTAATACATACATTTTATGAAGTTTTGTTTTATTTTTTACTGTTATAAATTGTTTTGTTATTACAATTTTACGTAAAACTCTCTACTTACTCTTTCCCCCCCTCTTCCAGTGCCGTGAACATTTTAATACTTTCCAACAAAGTTGAAAAGTGTTTACGAATTCGGTTTGTCAGTCTGTCTGCCCGCCCGTACTCCTCTAACTCGCGTAAATGAAGTCCGTTCGCCATGAAATTCTTAGATGTTATTGGGTATCACTATGACATGTTTGGTATTGTAAATGAAGCCTATAGCGTTTACGGTTCATTTAATTAGACACTCAAAATAATTCCGTTCCATTACGGTCTATAGGAGAAAATAGTTTGCGGTGTATTTTAATGATATCACGCTATTTTAAACATATTGAAGTTTATATATATCACTGAGGTGTACTACTGCACTTATTGTAGAATAGGGTGTACATACAGACGTGTGAAAATTATTAGAATAATTGTGAAATTTACAATAAAAACTTGTTATATTAAAGAAATATTTAAAAAATATTGATACATTTAATATTTAGTGTGCATCCTCTTGTTTTTTATTAAAGAAATGATAGCATACTTGTCTTGGCATACTTTGTATGGGTTTTTTGGCAATTAATTTGTATTTCGTTGTCATGATGTCAAATTTGGATGAGTGTTTTTATCAGACTAGTCTTGTTTGTGATGTTGTATTTCTTTAATTTTTTCTTTATAATGCCCCAAAGGTTCTTTATGGGTTTCATATCTGGACTGTTTCCAGGCCATGAAAATGTTTTCTTTAATTAAATCAAAGAAATGCAACATCACAAACAAGAATATTCTGATAGAAAAATTCATCCAAATTTGGTATCATGACAACGAAATACAAATTAAATGCCAAAAACTCATACAAAATATGCCAAGACGTATTGAATCTTTAATAAAAAACAAAAGGGTGTACGCTAAATATTAAATGGGTCAATATTTTAAAATGTATTATTTCTTTAATATAACAAGATTTTAATGTAAATTTCACAATTATTCTAATAATTTTCACACGTCTGTAGAATATATCGTTCATTTACAAAGACACACAAAAAAGTTTGACTAAAGATGAAATTTAACTATTGAAGTCTATGAACAATAGTTGCTGGAAGTGGTTTTCAGTTGTTGTACGCGTTCTTAAATTGAACTTTATTTATATATAGATATATTACTTGGTGTTGATAAATTCTATAGATCATATACATGACTGCACAAAAGTTCTCAAGTTCATTTCCGTTTATTTATCAAAATGGCTACATGGAAATTTTGAACTGTGCTATGGGTTTCACTGAACTAACTTGTAGTATACATACAAACTCATGGATCAGATACAGGACTGCACAAAAGAGAATTAAAAATAAAAACTGATATTTTTTCAAACTTGATTGTAATAGCAGAAATTGGGTTTTCAAATGAGGTATGAGTTTTTAAAATTATTTATTTAGACATGGCATTTCATCTTAACCCTTAAATGCCGGGTGTTGCTTTTCGGCAACATACCCAATTTAGGCTCTAAAATACTATTAGAATAATATTGAAGCTATAATGCCTAATGTTGCCAATAAAATACAATCTGAAAATATTATTAAATCGATTTTCAACATGTAGATGGCAACACTTGTGCTGTTTAAGAATAAAGATAGATTTATTTTTTCAATTGCTGCTACTTTTTCTTTTTGTTTTGTTTGGAAGCTTGCGAAATACCCTATTTTGTTCTGCAGTGAGCAAGTAAAATTTATTTCTTATTATACTTCCTAAAATTTTTCTGTGTTTAATAATATAAATTTTTATCAAGGAAAATTATTTTTTCAATTAAAGACCAGTATTGCCGAATAGTAACAAACTGTTTGTTAGCCGTAAACCATACTTAAAACAAAATATGATTTTTTAAAGTATTTTTCCCGTGATTTATTTAAAAAATGCAAGCCGAAAAACATTATTACAATGATTTTTGAAAAATCAGGTATTTAAGGGTTAATAAACTGTGAAGTTTTGTTACAGTATACTGCATGTGTTGGAAAATGTTACATAATCTATGCTGGATGCATGATTTTTCGTTCTTGTATGTTTTTGTATTGAGATATTTTGGAGATATAAAAATATTTCAGCTACCGTTTAAAAACGATAATTAATCTAAAAAGAATAAAAGGAAAATATCCAAAAAATTTTTCAAAAACTGTACTATATACAAATTTAAACATTCCGTTTTATTTCACTGTTTGCATCTTGATGCATACAAATTACAATGCATCTTGAATATATTAGCTTCTTATACAAATAAATAAAATGCATAATTTGCAATCGAATTTTATATTTCTACTAAATTTACATTTAATTTTACTAATGCATCTGGAATGTGCTGAATTTTTATATACCAATGAATAATATTTATATTTTACAAGTTAATACTAAAATAAATGCATTTAGACCATTTAAAGATTATAGAAATGATAGAATTGGACATTTAAAAATTATACTACTTCATAATTTTTTTTTAAATTTAATTTTACTTTTTATTTATCTTTGAATTTCGATTACTTTTAAAATAGAAATAACATAACCAAAAATGCACACTATTGCCCAGGTTTAATTTTTATTTTCTACTGCTATAACTTTTTTTATTGTTGTAAGTTAACGGAAAACTCTGTACTTTTCTCTTCCAGCGCTGCGAACTTTTTTGTTTTCGTAGTTGGAGAAACTTTTCAGCAATAAATATTTTAGTTAGCGTTTAATCACGAAATTAATCTCAGTTAAAGGAAAGGGAAATCTCCAAAAGACATTTCAAAAACCTGAATCTCATTTTGTTTCATTGCATGTGCAATTTTATATTTCAATTAAATTTAGGGTTAATTTTACAGTGCATCATGAAAGTATTGGCTTCTTATACAAATAAATAAAATGTATAATTTGCAAACTAAACTTAAAACAAATGCATTTAAAGGTTATGTAAATAATTCAATTAGTCATTTTAAAGAAGTTTTTTTTTTATATATGTTTTATATCTCTATATTATATATAAAATAATTGTTAAATAATAAGTTTTTATACTTCTGTTTCAAAACAAAATTTTATAATTATATAGGAAAAAGTTTCTTTTTAAAGGTTACTAAACAGCATTTCTATTTCAACGAAACTGGAGCACATGTTGATATAAAATATAGAAACATGAAATGCAAAGAAATTTATTCTCGTGTTTTAAATTGAGTATCAAAACAGAATATTTCGTTGCATGCAGAAAATTTGGCGAATGGGAATACAATTTTTAAGCACCTGAAACAAATATAAAATAAGAGAGTTTGTAAATAGCATACCATGTGTTAGTTTTAAATAATTCGCTTAAAGATTAAAATGTAATTCATGCAAAAAAAGTATTTAAAAAAGTAATTCACACATATTATACAGTTTTACCTTATTATTTGCACTGTGACAAACTGTTTTGTTATTGCAAGTTAACGCAAAACTTCATACTTACTCTTTTTATTTTCTTTTAATGTTTTATATATGAAGAAGTTGTTTTTCTTTTATAGAATTTAGATTATAACTTTTAAAACAATGTTAAATAGTTAGTTTTTATACTTCTGTTCCGAAACAAAATTTTATATTTATACAGGAAAAAGTTTTTTTGAAGTGCAACACATGATGATATAAAACATATAAACATGAAATGCAGCGAAATTTATTCTCGTGTTTTAAACCGAGTATCCAAACAAAATTTTTCGTTGCATGCGTAAAATCTGACAAATGGGGATAAAACTTTTAAGCACCTGAAATAAATACAAACTAAGAGAGTTTGTAATTAGCATAGCATGTATTAGTTTTACGTAATTCGCTTAAAATTAAAATATAATTCTTGTAAAAAAAAGTATTAAAAAAATACACATATATTATACAGTTTTACCTTATTATTTGCACTGCTACAAACTGTTTTGTTGTTGCAAGTTAACGCAAAACTCCATACTTACTCTTTTTATTTTCTCTTCCAGCGCCGTAAACTTTTTTGTTTTCGTAGTTGGAGAAACTTTGGAGAAGATGAAAAACCGCGCGGGATGTGGATGAGAGAAGGGATGCTCTGAAGGAAGGATGCTCGGGATCAGAATGATGCTTTGAGGGGACAAGGGGAGTCGACGCCCAGTCTAGACACCCGGGGCCTCGGAAAAGACAGACGACGGACGCCTCGCGCAGCACCCCCCAACCAGACGATTTTTTATTCCGCTCCACCCCTCCGAAGGGGGAAAGGGGAAATCTGAAGGGGTCGTGACCCTGAATTCAGAAGGAGGTGGGGGATCTCTGTAAAATCTGTCACTATTTACAAGGCTAGAACTGTGATGTAGGGATAATAATATTGATCAATAGGGAAATATAACACGTTGATTTGTAACAGGTAAAATTTCACATTCACAATGCTCCTATATTAAAAATTTGCATAGTGCGAAATTTTGTTGCCACAGAATGAATGCATGCGTTGCTAATTATGATCCCTCTTAATTTATAATTGAAGGGATCAGTTGTTAAAAAAAGTAGGTGATATTTTTGAATTTTTTTCTGATTTTCATGTAAAAATATTTAACGGCATCTTGACCCTGACATCTTTTTAAAAGAACATGGTTTATTTATTACTCAATAAAGGCCTTCATAATCAAAGCTAAATTTATGATAAGTGCAAACAGTTTTTGTTATTGAAATTAATTCAACAAGCCCAGTAAAATAAATTTGTGAGACAAAAAAAATTTTACATATAAGTTAATTGTTTGTTCTTTCTTAATAAATCAGCTATTTTGAAGAAAATAATCACTGTAGTTTTGGATGTATTTTTCTTTAGAAAATTTTGATATTGAATATCTCTAAAAACTGCATTTTGTTGGTTACCTTTATCCGAGCCCTTCAATAGTTTCATATACTCGAGGCATTTATCAGCGTTTGAAAGAATTCATGAAATTAAGAGCCTGTACTAGTCACGCGAAAACATTCGTACTCTAATATTAAATCTATGGAAATCATCTCTATCATCTTTCAAAAAATTTCGTTCGCGTTTCAATATTTTTAAATGATTTTCTTTTGCATAGGATACTTGAGGCCGATATTTTTGATTGTGCGTTTGTACTTTTTCGATTTTGGCTATAATTTCTTTACATGAGTTTACTTTCATTTTCAGACCCGGTTAGAACCGGTAAAAAAAAAAAAAAAAAAAGATAAAAAATTAAAAATATCTATCTCAGATACCCTAGCATAAAAAAAAACATTTAAAAATATTAAAATGCAAGTTAGAAATCAGTTAAACAATCCTCCCATAGGATTGACATTAGCTGGAGCGTTTCTTTCCGTGAGCGTTCTTTCCTAATTCTCTTAAGAGCCTACTATAGTCACGATAACGTTTTCGAAAATATTCGTACCCTAATATTAAAACAATAGCAGCATCTTTCAAAATCTTTGGTTCGCGTTTCAATATTTTTGAAGGATTTTTTTTCTTTATAAAATAGCTGAAATCAATCTCTAACCGGGCCACATTTTAGTTATTCGATTTCGGTTGTAGTGTTTTTTTTTTTTTTTTTTTTAAATAAGGCTACTTTTACTTTGGGAACCGGTTGCGAAAGTGAAAGTAACTTCCCACATTGCATGCCGGAGATGTACTTTTTCGTTTTATGCGGTCTGTCATTTGAGCGCGGGTCACGTAAAAGTACATTTTTAGTGGACTTGTCTACAAAAGCTGTCATTTTTACTTCACTATTCTATATTTACTTATTCAAAAAATATTATTTATTAAAACAATAATCATAGAGCATATATTGGAGTGTAAAATATAGTTTTCTTTAAAAAAAAAAACAAAAAAAAAAACGGAGTAGCTTTCAATTTATTGAGCTTTTACTGAATGAATTAATTTCAACGAAATTCCCAAAAAAACGCACGCTACACGCGGCGAAATTATCCATCCGCATGCAATGTAATCATAAAAAAAAGGAAAAAAAATCTGCTACCAAAATCGAAAAAGTAAAATCTAGCCCGGATAGAAATGGACTTTAGTTATTCTATGCAAAAGATAAATCATTTAAAAATACTAAAGTGCAAGTGAGAAATTTGAAAAGAACGCTATCATAGGTTTAACATTTAGTGCAGGTAAAAAAGATCAAAAATTGAATAAAATACAACAACTAATGGCTATTCACGAAATTTTGGGAAACGTTTTCCCACTAGAAATGAATCCCCGAAAAATAAAGTTGTTTTACCGTGGTTTCTTTTTTGAGGGAGCAAAAGGGGGGGGGGGATTTTAACTCATGGGGGTTGGTTATAAATTCATCAGGTTCTACGAATACAAAGTCGAAAGTTATATTTCAATGCAAGTAAAATAGGTTTTGGCAGGAACAACTGAAGACCATTTACGAAAATTTGGGAGGAACTTCGTTTTGGTACTAGAAATGAAGATCCGACGAGTTCCCAAAAATGAAAGTTGTTTTACATTTTTTGGGAAAAAAAGGGATGTATTTTAACTGACGGAGATAACACAATTTTTTTTTATATAAATCAAGTGAGGTATCGTGTATTATGAATTTTTTAATTCTGAATGGAATGACACCATCCGCAAATCGATACGATCATTTGTTACGAAGTTACGCCAGTTTTTATGAATACAAAGTCGAAATTTTACTTTATCATTGAGCACAGCTTTGTTACATTTATTTTATGTTCAAAACATGTTCTTTATATCACGTTAAATAATCTCAAACTTATTAAATGTTCTTAAAATAGCAATAATCAAAATCAGGAACATCTGAGTGTTCTTCAGGGTCATTAAAAATGTCAAAATCCGTGTATTCATGATTTTGTATTTATAATACCATTCATGAATTTGTATACATAAAACCTGCCTAACGTTGTAACGAATGAAGTTATCGACTTGCGGATGGTGTCATTCGATTCAGAATTAAAAAATACTTAATGAACGATACCCCACTTCACCTAATTAAAAAATGTTGAATTCGCCCTCAGACCCAAATTAAAATTCCCCCTTTCTCCCCCCCCCCCCAAAAAAAAAACAACAACGGTAAAACAACTTTATTATTTGGGGACTCATCGGATCTTCATTTCTAGTGCCTATACAAAGTTATTCCCAAATGTTCGTGAATGGCCATCAGTTGTTGCTGTAAAAAACTATTTTACCTCCACTGAAGTATAACTTTCGGCTTTGTATTCATAAAACCTGCCGTAACAAATGATTGTATCGATTGCGGATGGTGTCATTCGATTCAGAAGTAAAAAATATATTATAAACGATAGCCCATTTGTCCTCCTTAAAAATAGTTGATTTTTCTCCGTCTCCGAGTTCAAATTCCCACTCCTTTTGTCCCCCCAAAGAACATAGTAAAACAACTTTATTTTTTGGGGACACATCGGATTTTCATTTCTAATGCCAAAACGAAGTTCTTCCCAAATTTTGGTGAATGGACATCAGTTGTCTTTGAAATTTTTTTTATTTTACCTGTACTAATTAACTTGCTAGTATTTTCGTGTTACTATAATAGGCTCTTACTGATTACACAGATATTTTGATTAACAATGCACCAGGTTTAAAAAAAAAGGAAACATGAGAGACGGGGCGGCGGCAGGCGGAAGAGACAGAGTGACAGTGAGAATACACTTTAATAATAATGTAAAATGTGTAAGACATATAACAAAATTTAGTGCTGATAGAACCTTTCAATCGCCTTTTTGTTATAGTGGTTTGAATCTGATCGTAATCAGGAAAAACATTCTTTCTATAGAGAATCTTTTCTTGCAATTTAGGCTAGAAAAAAAAGCCTCTGGTATGTTGTGGTTTATGCTTCTTAACACTTTCCAACATAGTTTAAAAGTGTTTATGAATTCAGTTTGTCTGGCCGAGTTGTAACTCGCATAAATATAGTCAGATTGTCATTAAATTGACAGATGTGATTGGAGTTTACTATGGCATGTTTGGAATTGACAATGAAGTATGTAGCCAGGGGCGTAAATCCTGGGGGGGTACGGGGGGGGTGCAACACCCCCCCCCCCCTACGAAAAAATCAGTCGGAAAATTTCCCGTTCGATCGGAAAAAGTACGTTTAGTCGGAAAAAATGGTATTAACCTATAAAAACTTATAAATTGGAAAAATGAAAAAATCAGTCGGAAAAATTAAGTTTAGTCGAAAAAAAATGGCATTAACGTATAAAAACTTATGAATTGGAGAAAATTTTTTGTAGTTTTTAATTAGTAAATAAGAAAAACAAGTTAGAGCGAAGAAAACCTACAAAATTTTATTCTTAGTCGGATTTTTTCCCCTTGTAGTTTTTAATTAGAAAAAACAATTTAGAACGAAGAAAACCTATATAAATTTATACTTGGTCGGAAATATTACGGATTTTATTTTTGTGATTAAAACTATTCAGAAAAACTTTGACTTGTCAAATATTGTGAACTCGAAAACCTCGATATGAAGAAACAAAATATTTATATACATATTCCAGCAATGTTAATATTATTTGTAACCTTGATATTTTGATCGAAAACTTTGATATTCCGAACTTTTTTCTGTTCCCTTTGACTTCGAGATATCGAGATCCAGCTGTATTTATTTATAGTCGGAAAGTTTTTAGTTTAGTCTGGAAATTTTAAGACACTAGGGGGCTCGGCCCCCTACGAGCTACGCTCGCCAACCCCCGTCCAGACATCGCAGACTCTAAATGCACGCTAATTTGACCGGCTTTAAAAAGATTTCGAAAGATTGAATTATAATTTAAAAAACAGTGGCGATCTCCCTATAAACGGATTTCTATTCATTTCTCTTTGATTGGGGAATTTTAACGCCAAATCCGCTGCGGCACTACTTGATTATCCAGTCGACCAATTTCGCCAAATTATACAAATTGACATAATTTTTATTTTAAATAACGAAAGAACAAATAAATTAGTGCAACATTAATAAAAATACAAATAAAACGTCAAAATCAAAATAACTTGATGACGTAGACACGTGTAACAACATTTCAAAATAAGCTAATATAAAAGGAATTAAGTAAACAGAGTCTTTGTGTCCTGGTATTTTTTAACAAAGCGAAAAGAAAGTTCTTTTAAATGAGATATTTTAAATTAATAGTTTTTAATCTGACGTAATTTTGACCAAGCTATTCTTTCTCTTTTAAATATTCACGTAAAAATACTTTTGTTAGAAATGAAATATTATTTGCGCTTTCCTAACAAAAATAGTTGAAAAGATCTGTTTTGCAATATTATTTTGTGTTCATTTTATGCAATAACTCTAATGTGACGTAAATATGACGTAATTTCTCCTATTTAAGACTTCTAACGCATGTTAATGAATTAATTATTTTACAATATCCTTTCTCTTTTAAAATTCACGTGTATACTTTTTATGACGTAATTTTCAATAAGTTCCTGCTTTTAATACGCAATTATTTAATTTTAATTTGAAAGTATCTTTTCTATTTATAATAGTCACGTGTAAATAAATTTTTAATTTGAAGCAAACATTATTGTTTCCGTTGTTTATACAGTTGGCGTCAGGTTAAATTAGTACAATTTTCTAAAATCTCTCTATTCTAAAAGAAAATAACTACCGCTGTCGCCGCCGCCGGTTTTGAATTTTTTGTGACCGGAGGTCTTTCTTCGTTAATATTAAAAAAACTGTTGCATACAAAAATATGAAAATCTGTAGTATTATAGAAAAATGTTTGATAAACACGCTGATGCAGACAGTTTTCAAATCGAAGAATTATTTTAAGAGATATTTAATGCCAAAGTTGGACAAAATCGTTCCATTAAAAAAGTTTTATAGGAGCAAAACCTGTACATAGGAATTTAATAATTTTTAGATCATTTTATGCGTCAGAATTTCCCGGTGTGCAGATTGCAGTTAGTTTTTTAATTTTAATATTTTTTCGAGGTTTTATTTCTATTTTAAATTCAAATTTTCAGCATTTCGAGAGATATTTTTTACAAATGTTAGAAAATTGTATTAATTTAAACTGTTGCCAACTGTATAAACAGAACAAACAGTAATGTTTGCTTCAAATACGTGAATTTTAAATGAGAAAGAATATTGTAAAATAATAAATTCAGCAACATGCGTTAGAAGTCCTAAATAGGAGAATTTACGTCATATTACACTTATTACGTAAAATGAATAAAAAATAATATTGCAAAACAGTTTTAATTTAAAAATTGCGCGAGACATTTACTTGACATTTTAAGATGATCATAATATTTCATTTCTAACAAAAGTATTTTGACATGAATATTAAAAAGAGAAAGAAAAGTTTGGTGAAAATTACGTCAGATTATAATTGACAGATTCAAATTATAATTCAATCTTCCGAAATCTTTTTAAAGACGATCAAATTAGCGTGCTGTTAGAGTCTGCGGTGTCTGAATGGGGGTTGACGAGCGTAGCTCGTAGGGGGCAGAGCCCCCTAGTAAGTAAAAAATATCTCTCGAAATGCTGAAAATTTGAATTTAAAATAGAAATAAAACCTCGAAAAGTGAGTCAAATTAAAAAACAAAATGAATTCTGCACACCGGGAAATTATAACGTATAAAATGATCTAAAAATTATTAAATTCCGATGTATAGTTTTTGCTCCTATAAAACTTTTTTAGTGGAACGATTTTGTCCAACTTTAGAATTAAATATCTCTTAAAATAATTCTTCGATTTGAAAACTGTCTGCATCAGCGTGTTTATCAAACATTTCTGTATAATACTACCGATTTTCATATTTTTGTATGTATTATTTTTCTTAATATTAACGAATGAAGACCTCCGGTCACAAAAAATTGAAAACCGGCGGCGGCGGCGGTGACAGCGGTAGTTACTTTTTTTTAGAATAGAGAGACACTGATTGAAGTGAAGAAACTTTTTTTTTTTTTTTTTTTTTTTTTTTTTTTTTTTTTTTTTTTTTTTTTTTAAATCTAACTTTAAATTTAGTTAGAAACGTGTACCACGGAATTTAGGTGATATCCGATGAAAATTCAAAACTGAATTGCAAATATTTAGTACTTTACCCTATCAAAATCTGGATATTTTCCACTCTACACGAATTTTACCTTTAATCGAAAATAATTATGGTTTTATTTTTTCTACTAATTTTGTGTTTTCTTTTTATTTTATTAAGAAAAGATGTTAATTTTTTTTTAAACTTTTTTTACGTAATTTTAGATTGATTTAAAAATGTGTTTCAAGAAATTTATATTACACCGGATGAAATTGAAAACACCCAAATACCAACAAATTTAATTAGGAATTTACCAACAAATTTAATTAGAAATAAGAAAAGGGATATATTTCACTTTCATACTAAATGGAAAATATCTTACTAAAATGCTGGTGCCAATTTGGCGTTTGAGAATTAAAATTAAGTGTTTTCATAAACATACCACCACCCCTGAAATTGTTAAAAAAAAAATCTAATAACTCTATCATTTTGATAAGTAAAATCGGGTAGATTTAACGTTTTTTTCAATTTGCCCTTCGTAAATCATAGAAACATTTTTCCATTCAGGCCATTTAAACTTTTTCCCTTCTACATGACGAGAAAAGCGAACTAACCATCTATCATCGCACTGCTTTTCTATGTAACCTACATAATGTCTATGAAGAGTCTCTTTGTTCCTCCTTACCAATTTCAGTAGCTCTTGCTGTAAAACAATAATGAATATTACAGTCCTATATTAGTTTGCAAACTTAAAAAAACTATTAAATTTCAAATATACAAGTGTATCATTTCTCCCCAGTTCTAATGTATCATTTCTCTCTATTATGCCTTATTGGATTTTCAATCACTTTGTACAAATGCAGTTGCAAAATGGTAATCTACTTTCTAATAAATCTAATCCTAACAATGTCCTTTATAAATTAAAAAAATTACAAGATATTATCTTCACAATAAAAAGAGTTATGAAAGAAAATCAGCCAGTGAAAAAATTTACATTGACATTCCAAAAACCTTCAAAATTAAAAGAAAAGAAAAGTTGTCAGTTCTTCACTAATTAGTCCAGCTAATGATGGCTTCCGCAAATAAAAGATGCATTCATATGCGTTAGAATGGCTGTTAATGACATTTGTTGAGAAAAATTGTCAATGTATCAACCATCCCTATGTATCAAACCTCCCTTACCTCCCCTAACTAAGAAATGGATATAAGTTTTGTTCATTCGAAAATTTTCAATCTTTTAAATTTTGACTTTTTTTATGTTGTAGACATACATCGTACGCTGGTAACAGGATTCCTTATGCTTAATTCAGAATTTGAATTTCTATCCGGAGTGTAGCCTATGTGAATAAATATGCCATACACAGAAAAAACAGAATGCATTAAGCACTTTATTGGTAAAAAAACGGGCATCGAATCCCCAGCTCTTCAATCATCCAGTTTCATCAAATTTTGTACATTTAGAAAGAAGATATATCGCTATCAAACAAAGCAGTTTGGAGTTCCAAACCGCAATTTTCTACACATATTAATCATAGTACTTCACCACTAATTTTTAGAGACACAATAATAATTCAAAAGGAATCAACATCAGCGCTTTAAAACCTATTTGACTATCTCGATACACTCAGTCATAATTATCTTGAGACTTTCATCTATCATCTATAAAGTTTAATAATTTCGTAAGATATTTACGATATCCTTTCTTCGTTTTTATCATATATGCTAAACTTTTGGACATGAGCGTATATATATATATACACTAATTAGTCGGCATTTTGTTGGCAATAGTACTCGGAAATTTTTCTTCTTGGAGTCGGAAATTTATGAGTCTACACCCCCTACGCGACCAGGGTGGTTTACGCCCCTGTATGTAGCATTTACGGTTCGTTTACAGAGACACTCGAAAGAATTCCGATACATTACGGTCTACGGAGGAAAATCGTTTGCGGTGTATTTTAATGATATCGCACTATTTTAAATATATTTAAATTTATATAAAGGCATCCCCCGACTTACGTAAATAATGCGTTCTGTATAGTTTTACGTAACTTGAATTTTACGTAAGTCGAACTTGTAAGTTGCTTAGGTCAAACTTTGTAAGAAACTGCAATATTTATATACAGGTTGTATCTGAAATGCTTCAACAAACCTGGGGGGGGGGGGGGGCAGATGATAGTACTCATCAAGACGAATAAAAAATGCAATGGAACATAGGGTCGCAAATGACGTTTAAAGGGTGAAAATCGCAAGAATAAAAATATCGAAATCTCGCATGCTGCTTTTCTGCAGAAATGGCTAGTAGCACGAAGCTGGTTTTCCTTTTACTTTGTGCATATCCGGTCAGAAAGAGATAACAAAAATTTGGAAGAAAGCCGAACAAATCTGTGAGCAAGAAATCCACGTATGCAGGACTCCCGAAGTCTTCGAGCGTGTCCGCCGGTCGTTCCTCCGTAAATGTACTCTGTGTAATAATATCCGCGGTCGACATTTTGAACAATTGCTGTAAAATATTTGTTTTCTCTAGACATCACGAGCTGTGTTGTATTCTGTGCAATATTCTGTGCAATAAATAGTTTTCTGGAGTGTTTCTTTCTTGTCTCAGTTTGTCCATTTCCAGACGCAATTTTCTCGATTTTCATCCTTTTACCGTCATTTGCGATCCCATTTCCATTGCATTTTTTGTTCTTCTTCATGAGTACCATCATCCCTCTAAGTTTGTTGAAGCATTTCAGGTACGCCCTGTATATGTACTATTTACACCGTATTATTTTATAAATAAAGCACCATGCGACAATATTTACTCGTATACAAATTATAAAGGTATGAAAAAATACAAAAACAAACTTAAAGAACACTTTTCAAATATCTTGTGTATTACGGGATTTATAAATCTAACATTGATTTATAACAATTTTAAATCTACATGAAACAACTATAAAAATAAGAAATAATTGAAGATGACTAATTTAACCTATTCTCCATGCATTTCTGATGGCAAGACAAATGAACAGCGCTCACAAAATAAAATAATACTTGATAAGCACAAACTCTATTTATTATGAATTAGGTTACTACTATGAATAACTAATAATAAAGATTAAGTTGTTTTGTTATAGATTTGATTGGATATACAAATAAAAATATAAATCTATCTAATATATAAACTATATTACGGTTGTGGTTTATATCTATAAATTTTATTTATAAAATAAATATCAAAAGTATGCAACTGCGTATCAAACAGGCTAGTGTGTTCACAAATGCAATTTTCGAGATTTATTACGTAGCTGCGAATTTACGTAACTCGCTGTACTAATACGTAAGTCGGGGATGTCTGTTTGTCAATAAGGTATACTACAAGGCGCTAACTGTAGAATATAGCATGCATAGAATTCATCGTTCATTTATAGGGACACAGAAAAGAATTAGGCAACAGAATTGCCTATGAAAAATAATTGCTGTCAGTGCGGTTTTAGTTGTAGTACGGGTTTTTAAGTGTAACTATTTTTTGCATATCACTTGGTGTGTATAAATTCTATAGATCATTTACGGGGCTACGCAAAAGACCTAAGTATATTTCAGTTTATTGACGGAAATTTTAAAAGAATTTTCAATTGTGCTATGCGTTTAACTGAAATAACTTTTAGGATGCTATGTAATATACATACAAATCTATTTTTATTTTATTACCGCTGAACAGGCCCCTACCTGCCGGGCAATATGCTTAGCTTAATGAGTTTTCTACCTGGACAAGGGACGAAAGTCGTATGATCGCCTTGTGGCGGAGATCTACCTGACTAGTTCCTTGGCCTTCATGGTTGCATCGCTGTTTATTTTGTCACTTTTGTTACTGTGTAGGTCGGTTCTAGATTGCTATTGCTTATATTGTTTGGGTTTGTTTGTCGAAAAAGGAATGAAAAATGAGAGGGGGGCAGGGAACCGACACTCTTGCAAAGAACTCATACAGGCCGCCTGCCTTTACATCTGGTCCGCATTCGCACACAAAAAGTTAGAGGAACATGCAGATCAATAGATCATATACAGGGCTACTCAAACAAATTCGGATATTTTTCTGACTATTGATGGTAATTGCGAAAAATTGGTTTTTCCCTCGAGTTCCCGGGGCGATCATCCCTTGTTTATTTAACCATCATCTTTCACCTTAATAAACTGTGAAGCATTGTTACAGTACAGTATTCTGAATATGTTGGAAAGTATTTTATAATCCATGTTGGATGCTTGATTTTTCGTTCTTGTTGTTATTCCACTCAACATGGAATCCGGATTTATGGAAAATCATACGCGCATATGCATTTGCAAACTTTGGCTATATTTTCTATAAATGCATGTAAATGCATAAAGATTAAGGGTGTTTATTTAAAAGAGCATAATTTTATTATATTTCATTAAAACAAATCTTAACAAAAATATAAGTACATTTACGTTTTAGTATATAAAGTACCTCTAAAAAATGGAAGGGGAGAAAGCTAATTTCTGTTTTGTTTTCTAATTTTTCTGTATTCAGTATAGAATAGCAAGGATAAAACCCAACCAAGCATATGTTTAACTCACGAGTAAATTAAGAAAAATTATTAAGAATTTGACATTAAAGGTAAAAATACATTGTGCAATTATGATAAAAATATACTTTAGTTTACCAAATGTGCGTACTGATTTTGTAAAAAGAAGTTTAAAATGAGTTGAACTACCCAATCTTTTGCAATACGCCAATCGCGAAAGTTGATATTTTTTTACAGAAAACAATGAATTTGACACCCCAGATCCAATTTGTGTGCGAGGTACACGGCCGCTCAGGCGGACGGCTTATGGATTCTGCATGAAAAAATGAGTCGATTCTTTACACGAGAAATATCAATATGTGCGACAATAAATTCACTTTATTTACTTTTGTACTGAAAAATATTTTGAAAATATGCACCGGAAAAAATAAAATAAAAAAAGACTATTTGAAAAAAAAAAAAAAAAAAAAAAATGTTAAGTTTTCTATACGCTCTGTTATCAAAAATCAAGCTATAAATTTTTTCGAAAACATTCTTACTATTTTAAATCCTGCTCTTCAAAATCTTTCTATTTATGATGAACGTGCCCGCTGGAGAACACCACGGGCACTCTTCATCTGCCTGAAAACATCGACCCAGGGTAATTCTTCCTAATTTTCATTTTCATTGACAGGGATTGTCCTTCCTGGATTTTCATTATCCCCTCTTGTAGGTTTGTATATATTTTTTGTAAATATTCCTTTTATTTCCTTTTCTTACTTTTCATTGTATTTCTAAAATTTTTTAAAATCTTTAATTGTATATTGTATTTTATATTTTACAAGGTGAGACCGAAAAGTAAGGTGACTGATGTCATAATAATCACTGTATTATATATTTGCAGATAAATACATAACTGTTGTTCAAAGTAGTTCCCGCCGTCGACAATACACCTTTGACAATGTTCATACAAGTTCTGAAAACTTTTGAAAAAGTCCTCCTTTGAGGCTGTTTTATGTTCCTTGGTACAGCAGCTTGAATGTCGTTTGTGGATCATGCGGCGAAACACCGCGTTTCATCTCCTTTGACGATGGACTGTAAAAACGCGTCTTCTTTGTCTGCTGCATTTATGAAGTCGTCGCAGCAGTCCATTCGCTGCTGTTTTTATTCATCGCTTAAATAATGAGGGGACAAACGTCACACAAAGTTTTCGTTTACCCAAATCCTTCGTCAATATTGTTCAGACGATTTCCCGAGGAAGATTCAATTCGTTCGCCATTATTCGGACGGACAAACGGCAATCTTGCAGCAATAACTGCCTAACTCTTTCAACATTTGCCGTGGTCCTGCTCGTCACCGGTCTTCCACTGCGATGCTCATACTCCACACTTTCACGACCTTCACGGAATACACCACTGAAATACTGTCTTGCGATGTAAAGTTTCTTCGCCATATACACTTCGAAGCATTTCCAAGGTTTCCGTAGCAGTTTTAAACATTTTAAAACAGAATTTCATATTCGTTTTCTGCTGCATTACGCAATGCACTATCACCTCTTATGTTTAAGCGACTGCACAAACAAACCCTAACCAACAAAATTTGCAAATGATCCTAAACTTTAACGTTACATGCCGAAGATCGTAATGCGCATGTATTCGGTTGTCGGGCTGTTCTCATTTTCGAAAGGAAGAATGAGTCACCTTACTTTTCGGTCTCACCTTGTATTTATAAATGTATAGCGCCTTTAAATGACCTTTTTTTTTGTTTTGGAACCGGCTTTAGACCCTTCCGCGTTTCTGACCTTTAGTTAGTCAAACTTCGGTTATGACTTGAATTTCTCTATGCTACATTTCCTTACTAGAGGCGAGCAGTTTTCTCCAGGTATTCTGTAAACAATCTATTCCAAGTAAGCATAAACTTTTGTTTGTGCACTACATAATCGATCTGCCTGTGTCTTTAAGCCTATTAGAGAAGACAAAGTGTTATAATAGAAAGTCCATTTTATGGATTTAAGCAACTATCAGAATTCAGTTGATATACCGGGTGTCCTAAAAAGGACTGACTGATTTTCAAATTCAATAACTTGCACACGGTGACAGATAATTAAAAAATTCTTGCAGGAGCGTCATGTATGATGTCAGGAGTTTTTGAACCGTGATTCTCGAATTTAGTTCGAATTACAAACAATAGATGGCGCTGTGAGCAATATGTGCTAAATACAGACTTGATTTTTGGTACTTCGGGACAACCTTAATACATTTTAATCTCCTTTTTTGGCATGGGAGAAGAGAAAGACAAAAAAATCCAGCTTGAATTTAGAGCCTATTGCTTGCAGCGCCATCTATTGTTTGTAATTCAAACTAAATTAAAGAATCACGGTAAAAAACTCCTGACATCATCCATAAACCTCTTGCAAGAATTTTTTAAATATCTGCTTGCGAGTTATTGAATTTTAAAATCAGTCAGTCCTTTTTAGGACACCCGGTATGAGCCTATGGTTGTATTTTAGTTAAAACTGATGAAGACGGCTCTCACAGATGCCAAAGTATCGTCGGGCCGATGCTTGACTTTGTATCGGGTTGATGGTGATACTATGTCCCCACCGAATATTTAAGATATCTTACTAGGGAACGTCCCCAACTGTCAGGTCTGGATTCTGACGAGAGTGGTATCGTTCGAAAGCTCTTGTCACAAGGATCAAGCAGTGTATAGAAATTGTATTTTCAAATCCAATAGTTCACGAGATATGGGGCCTTTTCTATTTCGGAAGAAGAGAAATAAAGAAGTGAGTGAGAAACGACATCAGATTCCGTCAAAAACTACGAAGGCAGGAATTTTGTCATAATTAATCACGATAGGGTTTTTCTATGTAAAGGAAAGCACAAATATTTGCAACACCGGGCACAAACGATGGAGGGCATTATTGTTTGGCAACAAAATTGCTGTCGTGAATTACTCCTGGAACTTTCCACCAAGGCCCTGCCCATACGCTCTTTCCATTCTACAGGATAAGGCGAAGAACTAGTTTGTGTTACTAATCATACTGCACTCGCAATTTGCATTCATTGCACGCTAATTCGTAAAACAGGTTTAACTATTTCCTTCTTTCTATTCTCACTGCGAATATTTTGTGCACTATTAGATTCGGGAAATAGTTCTTGCCCATTTCTTGATCCTCGTGCCAAAAGCTTTCGAATGATACCACTCTCGTCTAATTACAGAACTGGCAGTTGGGGATGTTCCCTAGTTAGACCCCCAATTTTTGCGTGGTACACCCGGGATTGGAGCGCCTTTTAACACTGCAAAACGCATCTAAGATAACTCGTTGCACACCACTATGCCTGAGATCTGAAGAAATGGAAAGCGTTCGCATGCGTATAAGTTAAAACCAGCCTCAACAGCCAATCAGTTAAAGCGACAACAGCCAATCAGTTAATGGTTGTATCTAGCAATAGAAAGTTTTCGGGGCCTGCGATATCTGAAATATCCGGTCTGTAAAGAATGATATTAACAAAAGAATTCCAACATCTAAAATTTTATAATTGTGCCATTGAGATTATACCCAACGAACTATTTATCTAAAATTATTACATTAATAGGCTGAGCTTATTGAGATCAGCAATAAAATAGTTATAGTGACGTAGATGAAAGAACTGAAATCTATTATAGACCAAATTCAACGAATTTTAAATGCGACTTAGCTGCCTTGAAGAATGATTTCGCTGCAAGATACATTTAATGTTTATTCAAATTTCCAGTTGTGATATGAATAGAAAATTTCTTTTCTACAGTAATTTGTATGTCGCCACTTTATGGAATTATACTTTAATTTTTTACTGAATCAATTATTTCCATGCTGGTATATGAATCACTCATATAAATTAAAAATGATTTCAGAGTCTAAGAAAGATTTTCACTTCTTTTTGGGGTATATTTTTTGTTACAAAGTTTCATTAGGGTGATATTAAGATTATTACAATATTTCTTATAGGTGGGTTAAAAACTATATAGACAGTAGAACCCTTTTTATCTGAAATAATTGGAACCAGTTCATGTTAGAATAACCAAAATTTAGAATTAGCTGAAATTCTGATTTAAATAGAATAAAAAAACCTACAGGAAAATCGGATCGGAAATTATAAGTATGCAGTTGGTGATCCATAAATTGAAAGTTTCGAGTGTAAAACAAGGTAAGTAACAAATTGCACGTTTTGAAATATTTAAAATACTTTTTCGATTATTTCCTCTGAAACAGTTAGTTTTTTAAATTATTAAAAAAATCTCTATGAAATTACAGAGAAACTACTGGTAATTCATTATCTTAAGTCTTACGTAAAATTACAGAAATTAGAAAAACAGAGATTCTGTTAAATGACAGAGAAGAAATTTTTGGGTAAATTTACAGTAGACTCTGTAAACTTACATTGCTAAAAATACACAAGACTCTGTAAATTTATTTAGTTTATTTTTAATGGTAGCAATTTATTTTTCAAAAGCAGTGAATTTCGAGTGAATTGGCTCTGCTGTACTATTTAATTTTTGCAATATTTACTTCTAGGTGGCCCGTGATTTGATCCCGAGTCCTCTGGGTTGTGGGCGAATACCTTACTGACTGTGTTATAAGAGTTGTTTCTACTGTATGCAAAGAGTGCCTTTCGTGATTCAGCAGGGAAATACTTTTTTTAGCTACCGGTATGCTATTTCTTTCTCCCAGCTAATAAGGTGTCGTCTCCAAAAAATAACGTGGCATTGTATAAGCCATCCGTAAAAAAAAGCAGGTGTATCATTGTACGATATAATCTCTACTGCAATTTTTTAAACTAAGGATCGCATATTTTCGATTTTTATACGGCCGTATTGGGAAAAAAGTACTTTTTAGTGTAATTAGTTTGAAACTGCATCTCCATTTATTTTTGACATATTAATTTTTTTGTAGTTTTTAGCGACATTTGTTTAATTGTGGCAACTCAAGTACTCCATTTCTGTAGAAAGTAAATAAAACATTGTTGGAAAATAGCAATTATATCTTTTTGTTACCATTTTCTCATAAAAACTCAAAAAAAAAGTAATTAAATTACGTGCTATTTTGAAAAAATATAAAGGAATGATTTCTGATAAAACATGGAGCTATTATAAACTAAATTTAATTTTAAGTATCTGTATTAATACTACAAACAAATGAAGGCATATATATCATGAGATAGCCGATTTTTTGTGTGTGTGTGTGTGGAGTTTCTTGAATGACAAAATCTCTTTTTTTGAATTTGGGTATTATTCAGCGATAGTGACCTCCTATGCGTACTTTACTGTAGATGTTGTTTAATATTGGATCGCAAATGAGGAAATCTCCAGCGGATGCGGATGACGTCATTTTATATAAATAAAATCGCGTGTTTTAAGTTTTAAAACTGATCTACAGTAGAGTCACAGTTATCCGAGTCTTGCTTAAACGAATTACAGCTTTAACCGAGTTATTTTCTTCTGATGGACTGATGGCTTTTATTATTATGAAACAGCCATTATAAATGAAGTGTTAGGTGAAGATGAAAGAGCAGTCATAAAAAGTTAGAACTCTGATTTTCTGGTCAGAATGGGGGAAAAAATGGGCATTTTTTTTTTTTAATTTATGGCCATTTTCCCTACCATTCTGACCAGAAAATCAGAGTTTAAACTTTTTACGATTGCTCTTTCATCTTCACCTAACACTTCATTTATATTGGCTGTTTCATAATAATGGAAGCCATCAGTCCAACAGAAGAAAAGGCTCCATTCCAAAGGTATAAGTTCGATTAAGTCGGATAATCGCGAGTCTACTGTATCTATATTTATATAATTTTTTTTTCTTCATTGGGGGCAACACTAAATTCTGAAAAGCAGAATTCCAGTTCTCTAGTTTTACTTTTAATTTTACCAAGCTTCAATCACATGGTGAATGAAACAACTGTAAAGTGGTTATCGATAAAAATCCCTGCTAACTCCGCAGAGACAAATTTTCCCTTTCTAAAACATTCAAATTTTTAATAAAACAATTTTTAAGCCAAATTTTCTTCTTTAATATTTCAAAAAAAAAAAAAAAAGCAAATTTTGTTTGAAAATAAGGAAATTAAATTAAAAAAAAAAAAGCAATTTAACAAATTACATCGACCATTTGGAAAATGATTTTTTCGAAGGCTAAAATTTAAGACATAAAAAATCGCACGGAGTTGATCATACATTACGTGCTCCATGAATTAAATATTAATAGTGTTATTACACGTAAAAATTGCAAGCGACAAAAATCGCCTGCGACTCCTCAGATTTCCTGAAACTTACGTATTATCCACCTGAAACTTACGTATTATCCAAGCATTTCATTGGCTGTTCGGGAAAAGGCTTTTCCATCGTCAATCTGACGGCCAATTTTAAATGAAATTTCATTCTTAAACTTCTAAACATCCCACAATATTACTTTTTACATCGTCGTATAGAGCAAAAAAAAATTCGTACTTTTAAATGCAATTTGTTTGAAAGCTGTATCTCAATTTGTTTCTGAGTTATTATTTTTTTTGTGGTTTTTATTACTTTTTTGCCATAGTGGCAACAGAAGTATCCATCTCTGTTGAAAGTAAAGGAAAATACAGATTACTGTATAGACCAATCAGAAAACGAATAAAATGTGGATTAAACCAATAAAAAGCTCCAGATATGCTTTTGATTTCCTACCCTGACGAGGACAATAACCATTTTTCCAAATGGTTAAAAATCTAAAAGAATTTAAAAAATAAAAATATGGAAATCTCTACAGGGAATTTGATATAAGAAAAGGAAAATGTCTGTAAAAGTATGACACAAAAACTCAGTCGAATGCATTTAACCGAGAACTTGAAATATTATTTTTTTGTAGTTTTTAGCGACATTTGTTTATTTTGGCAACTCAAGTACTCCATTTCTGTAGAAAGTAAAGAAAAAATAGCTGAAAAATAGCAATTACAGTAAATTCTGTCTAAGGCGGACTCTGTGTAAGCCGGAAATCTGTCTACCGCGGAAAATTTTTCAAGTCCCGTCGAACCCATAGAAAATAACATTAATTCATGCTGTATAAGCCGGAATCTGCCTAACGCGGAAACGAAAATGTTTTTAAGGTCCCACCGAAACCAAAATTTTGCATAAGGCGGAAAAAAGGATATTTTTAAAATGAAAAGTATTTCGTTTAGGAAACTTTAAAACTTATACAGACGTGAAATACTCAATGCCAAAAATTTTAATTAAATTCCGTAATAGTTGTAAAAAGTTAATTCAAAAGAACAGAAACTGTTTAAATTTTAAGGAATTCTTGCTTATTTCATTTTTACTTATATAAATTTGAATTTAAAATTTATTATTACTTGTAGAATGCACGTTTATGAAAATATGTATTTTCTAACGTACACTATATTATGCTTTAAGATTTCACTCAAATGCAAAGTAATAGCTTTCTGTCTCATTCCCCAAGTTTTTTTTTGTGTGTATGCGTGCGTGTAAACTTCAGTTTTGCAGGTATGACAGCAGTACTAAGAAATTGAATAGCATTTCTCATTTATCTGTAAAGACAAAGGGTCTTTCAGAATTTCAGTTTTCCACCGATTTTCGAGTCAGGACAATCAATGAAAGATCGTCGTCGACCAGCATTTCAATACAACTCAAGATCCAATCTTTTTATCGGAAACATAAAACGCTATTCGATTGACGTATGCTTCATTCCAATAAATCACGTTGTCAAAAAACTCGATCATTGCACGCGTTATTTGTTCTTCGTCGTTTTATCTTGTCTAAGGATATTAGTAAGTGCGTACTAAAAATGGCTTCAAAATTTAAACTCAATATTCCATCGCTACAGTATAAAGTCGATATTACCAAATTGAAAGAAAAAAAATATTCTGTAGAAGATCTAAAAGGAAAGAGTTGAAAACATCCGGTAGAAAGAGGAAAAGTGCTGTTAAAAATTGAAGACATTGATGCATTAATTTTTGAATGCTTTTCTATTGCTAGAGAGAAAAATTTGCACACACATGCACTCTATTGAGAAACATAGGTAAAATGGATTTTAAGACTGCCAATGAATGGTTAATGAGTTTCCATAATCTACACAGCATTGCCATGAAACATGTTTGCTGAGACCCGAAATGTGTCCCCGAGCATGAAATTCGTAAATGGAAAGGAAAATTTTATGTACTGATTGAAAGATATCAAGAAAAAGACATATATAATTGCGATGAGACTGAGCTATTTTATTGTGTGTGCCAACTAATTCCCTTCGCAAAAAGAGGAAGCTAATGCCACCGAGGTAAAACCTCCAACGAACGTGTCACTGTTTTGTTTGTGCGAATTTGGAAGGCAGTTTAAAAAAGACGTTAGTGATTCAGAAATGCAGCGATGTTTCAAGAATGTAAATATTGACTTCCTGTGACTTGGAAGTCTCAGAAAAAATATTGGATGTCGATTGCCTTAATGGAGGGGGGACTGAAGGAATTCAATAGACGAATGATTAAAGAAAAAAAATTGTTGTTCCATGATAATACACCTTGTCATGCCGACGTCAAGCTGTCGAATATAAATTTACAATTTCTCCCGGCAGATACTGTACTGCAACGACGCAACCGATGGATCAAGGAGTTATTAAAATGCTGAAACCCACTACAAAAGTATCTGTTGGGGTTGATTATTGAGTCTTTAGATGATTGTTCTTCAGCCACTGACCTGACAAAAAACATCAGTTATAATGTTAAATGGATTGCTAAATTTTGTTCAGAAATGTCGGCAGAAAAGATTGCTTGTTGTTTTAGGAAAGCAAATGAAGATGACCACTACTCTGAAAACATTGAAAGCAGCGGTGGAATTCCAACATATCAGGTCGGTTTGAGAAGAATTAGGTGCCTTGAAACTATTTTCCTTGTTCAAAGAAATGGAAAAAAAATACCGATAATAACAGACTTACGTGTTAGAGAAGAATGCATGAAAAACCGAAAGAAAAACAAGCCTCGATAAAAGATTATTTTTTGATTTTTTAAAACCACTATGTGAAATATGAGGTATGTAATTGTATTCGTTAAATTAAATGATTTTAATTAAATTTCAGAATTGGAGAAATTTCGTATAGGTAATATTTAATTTTGCGTTCAAATAATGTTTTTCGATATTATTAAAAACAACAAATTTAAGAACAAGTCTAATTTCATTTTAAAGAACGGTACTAAAAGTTACGAACGTAAAAACTTATACTATTCACGCATTTTTATTTTTATTTTATTTATTTATTTTTCTTTTCTTTTCTTTTATTATTATTATTATTATTTTTTTTTTTTGGGGGGGGGGGGGGTGGTCTCTTTTGCATAAGCCGGAATATTGTCTACCACGGAAAATTTTCTCAGTCCCGACCAATACCGCCTTAGACAGAGTTTACTGTATATCTTTTTGTTGCCATTTCCCCATAAAAACTGAAAAAATGCAATGAAAATACATGCTATTTTGAGAGAAATATAAATGAATGATTTATGATAAAACATGGAGCTATTTTAAACCATATTTAATTTTAAGTAAAGTAATTAGTAAATTGTTTAAGTAAATTGTTTAATTAATGCAAATGACGTCACTTTACATAAAATAAAAGCGTGTGCTTTAAGTCTTAAAATTGAAATATGTTTTGCTCTACAGTAGAGTTTCGCTTAACCGAGTTATTTTCATCTGATGGACTGGTGGTTTCTATTATTATGAAACAGCCATTATAAATGAAGCGTTTAGGTGAAGATGAAAGAGCAGTCGTAAAAAATTAGAACTCTGATTTTTTGGTCAGAATGTGGAAAAAGAAAGGCCTTTTTTTCCCCCCCATTCTGACCAGAAAATCAGAGTTCTAACTTTTTACGACTGCTCTTTCATCTTCACCTAAACGCTTCATTTATAATGCCTGTTTCGTAATAATAGAAATCACCAGTCCATCAGAAAAAAATGAAGTAATGGAAATGTCGGGACGACACTAAATTCTGAAAAAGCAGAATTCCTGTTCTCTAGTTTATTACTTTCTTCTATCTTTACAAGAAGAAAGCATTGAATTCATGAAAATTTTCAAATTTCGGTTTTCGACAGATTTACACGTTTTAGATTTCAGAGAACTCGACAAACATGTTTTTACAAAATGTCTGTCTGTATGTATGTGACACAAATTTTGTGGGCGCTCTATCTCAAGAACTAATGAACAGAATTTAATAAGACTTAGATTCAGTTACTCCCTGATATAAAGTTGTGCTGATTACTTTTTCGCGTAAATCTCCCAATAGGTGGCACTGCTATACTCCATTTTTCACGATTTCTACAATATCTATATCTCAAGAACTAATGCACGGATTTTCATCAAACTTCAGATTCAGTTTGTCCCTGATATAAATTGGTGCTGAAAACGTTTTAATGTAAATCCCCCAACAGGTGGTGCTGTTATGCTGCATTATTCATGGTTATCGCAATAGCTCTATCTCAGAAACTAATGCACGAATTTTAATCAAACTTCAGATTCAGTTAGTCTTTGATATAAATTGGTGCTGATAATTTTTTGGTGTAAATCCTCCAATAGATGGCGCTGTTATGCTGCATTTTTCATGATTATCGCACTAGCTCTATCTCAGAAACTAATGCACGGATTATCATCAAACTTCAGATTCAGTTAGTCCTTGATATAATTTCGCACTGATAACTTTTTGGTGTAAATCTTCCAATAGATGGCGCTGTTATGCTGCATTATTCATGATTATCGCAATAGCTCTATTTCAAGAATTAATGCACGAATTTTCACCAAACTTCAGATTCAGTTAGTCCCTGATATAAATTTGTTCTGTTTAGTTTTTAGTGTAAAGTGCCCAGCAGGTGGCGCTGCTAGACTGCATTATTACGATTTCCGCCATAACTGTATCTCAAGTACTAATGCATGTATTTTCATCAAACTTCAGATTCAGTTAGTTCCTGATATAAATTGGTCCTGATTAGTTTTTGGAGTAAATCGACTAACAGGTGGCGCTGCTACGTAGATTTTTTACGATTTCTACAGCAGTTCTACCTCAAAAACTAATGCACGGATTTTCATCAAACTTCAGATTCAGCTATAACTTGACATAAGTTGTTGCTGATTAGATATTGGTGTAAATTACCTAACTGGTGGAACTAATATGCTTCATTTTTCAGGAAATATTAACATGTATGAGATAGAAGAAAGTTTTTGATTGCCACATCCGACTAGTTTTCTGTATTTTTACAGAAATTTTTAATATTGATAAGATTGGACCTTCATTTAATTCATGTGCACCTGATAGAAATTATTTTGTGCAAAAAAAGAACCTTCGTTGTTAAAATTTATATTTAAAATTTATCTCTGATAATGAGTAAATAAGTACAAAAGTAAAAATACTTTATAAAAAGCAATCTTTTACATTTTTATTAGCATTCGATGTTCATCCTGAAAATCACGCCTAATTTGTTAAATGCAATTCATGTTTTTTTCCCAAGTATTTCCTTAACAATGCATTAATCTGGCGTGGGCACGAAGTCCAATATGAAAAATTCACTGCTTTTTTTTTTTTTTTCGCTTGATAGAAATCGCAAGCAAGTGAATTTATTAAAAAATATGTAATTATTGTTCTGTTTTTGTTTTCTTTTAAGATCGGGCAATTGGAAAGAAACAAATAAAACTACTATTTAAACCATATTTTTAGGATTTCTAAATGGATTTCTCAACATTTAATTGTAACTTAATTAATATTATTCTATTAATTGATAAAAGCGTGTTTTTTTTTTAACTATTACGTTTTTTTTTTCTCCAATATACATACATTTAATGTCTGAAATTGAAACTTTTAAAAGACTAAATAAAATAAATAAAGTAAGACAGACTTGATTACAGTTCAAAATAGAATTTATAAAAAGATAAAAATACTAAAAACATTAAAAAAAGAATTAGTAGACGTTTCGCCAAGCAACCCGCAAGGGCTCACAGTGCAATTTAACCATTGTAAAACAAACAACAGAACACATCAAGTATAGTTAACCCTTTATGTCCCAAATTATGAATTCATGAAAATTTGATCGTCTAAAGCATTTTTCATGAATTTTTGAAACTACATTAGACGATATATACTATAATTTGATAAATTTTAGAGAAGGATTTTGCCAATTAAAATTAATTAATAAAATTTGAATTTATAGGAATTTTGTGCAATATTTACGACTCCACTCAAATCTTTTATTTAAAATATTTTCTTACTATTTTGTATAATTAGGAAATGTACAAGTATAATGTTCTTACAATAGAAATATAGAAATATTTCCGAAATGAAACTTTTCCCACCCCAATCTTTCAACGTCACGAAAGCTTAAAAGATGCTTCGGCAAAAGGCATCATCCTTTTAAAAATATTTTTGTTTTGTGCAAGCAATAATGCTTTTGGTGACAAAGTGAAGTTTCTGTAACTCATTCTAAACTCTATTACTACTAATCGATGTACTAAATGAATTTTATAACAAGTTATTTTAATGGTACTTTAACCGTTACTGAAGCCAACCGTAAAATAAAGCAGGTATATCATTGTACAGTTAAATGCTGATAATCTCCATTGCAGTTTTTTAAACTTCTAAGCATTGCACATTGTTAATTTTGATACCGTCGTATAGGGAAAAAAGTACTTTTAAATGCAGTTTGTTTGAAAATTGCATCTCAATTTATTTTTGAGAGATTAATTTTTTTTGTCGCTTTTAGAGCCATTTCTTTTTAACCTTCTCGGCACTGATTTTTTTTCCAATTTTGGGGAAAATTACTTTTACTGTATCAAAAATAAAAGTAGTTATCGAAATCAAAAAAGTTACAGTTTACTAAAATTTAAAGAATGTGTTCTTTACAGAAACCTAACGAATGTAGTTATGTTGCGTGTTTTTCATATAAAAATAGTCTAAGGAAGAATTTTTTAAGACGTTTGGAAAATGTCGTATTAAACAAACATACTGATTAAACCTGATTAAACAAACATAAAAAAATTAGTAGTATTTTTTATCTTTTATCACAAATTACTAATTCGGCAACGGTTTACAAATCTATATATATAAAAGCCGCTCTCTGTATGCATGTCTTTTATACAAATCTTCAGTTTTTGAAAGATTTGACCGAAACTTCATGTACATACGTTTTAGAACGTGGAAAAGATCGCTGTTTACTTTAAAAAACCATCAGACCACTATTTATCCCTTTTTTTCTACCACCTTCCATAATTTAACATTATAGAAATATCTCTGTTATTTAATTTTATAATTTAATCATTTCTTTCCTGTTGCCACAATTTAAAAAACGGTGCAATAATTTAAAAAAAAATTATAACACTTTTTATAAGCTAATAAAAATTCAGACTCAATCGCTATATTTTTGCATTTTCGAAATTGTTGTCATTCTAATCAGGAAATGCACATTTTTCCCATATAAAATAAAAACTTTAACTAAACGTGTTTTCAAATGACGTAGTATATCTTCATTTGAATGTTTTTGAAGCTAAAAAATCTATTTTAATACAGGCGTTTCAATATCAAGAAAATAATTTAGGGAAAAAATAATAATAATAAAAATCGTTTGCTAGATATGACATCAATTTCTGATTAACTAACACTGCTTTCTAATGATGTTTAATTCTGAAGTTTTTACATATATGTATGAAAAATGGGCATTTTCTGTTTAGAATGACGTCGATTTCAAAAATGCAAAAATACAGCGAGAGAATCTGAATTATTTTATTGTGTTGCCACACCCTATAAAACGGCACAAACAATAATAAAAAAAAAAGGCAAACTCGTGTAGTTTCTTTTCATAAACCAATACAAATTCAGTCTCTCTCGATATATTGTTACATTTTTTTAAATTGAAGTCTCTCTAATCAGAAAATGCGCATTTCTCATATTTTAAATAAAAACTTCAAGGCTTTGAGAAAACTTAAAACCTCCATTTCAAATATTTGAAATTACAATTTCACTAAAATATAGGATTTTCTATTCCAAGAAAAAGGACCAGAGACACAAATCACTAAATACGCCACTTTCAATAAATTATGACATCAATTTCGATAAATATGGCCTCAAACTGGCTATAAAAACCGGTTGCTATGATTTATTTCCTATTTCGTTGTAATGGTGTTTCTTTAGTTATACCATTTAAGTTTTAATATTTTAAATGCAGTGATAACATTCTACGATTTACATCAAATACCATAATCTAAAATCTACTTTTATACGATTTATATTAAATTAAAATTAAAACATAACAACTATTTTTTTTAGAGTTAGCTTTCTGATTTTAAACAAGGCTTCATAGATTGATGTCATTTTCATGTTAATCGCTGCGGATTTGGATTTTATGATTAGTGTGATTTTCCGTTTAAAAATTATAGGCAATGAATCTTAGGATACCCGTGTTTAAAGGTACCTGATATACTGCGCATTAACAGAACATAAATAAAAATCGTTTTTAATTTGAAACAGTAATATATTTAGTGTATTTTTTAGATTTCTCAAAAACTACATGAAAAAGCACTTTTGGTACTTTTTTATTATAGCGAGCAAGTAATCGTAAATATTTTCTCTATAATTCCATTATAATCTGAGTAGCACATTTCGCTCGCTGTGCTGGTCGGTTTCTCCAAACGAATCTTGAGTTAAATGAAATATATCAGTGAATTTGATCCGTCATTTTAATGCAGTATGGGTCTTTATCTGAAACGTCCTTCCGCGTAGATGAAAAATTACTAACGCCACGGCGCTATTATACTTTCTAATGTTTAAGACAAAACTTCGGTTGTTAAGGGCCAAATTTTTTAGTTGATGATTTATAGTAGAACTTGGTTTAAGAATGATAGACCGGTATGCAATATACTAAAACTATCCCTGGAAAATTATCTAACATTTTAAAAGGCTAATCATTCAGAATGGGGTTCAAATGATTAGTAACTTTTCAGCTAACTCTATAACAAAACATGTAGAGCAAAATGAGATATACTAAAACCATTATAGAAAAATGCGTACATAGTAACAGCGCATATTCCATCAAAATATGTCCAGTAAAACTTTTTAAAAAGGCTAATCTTTTATAATCGGCCTCATGTGATTACTGAACGTTCTTCCATAATTTTATGTATAACTGCCTGAAGTAAATGCAATATTTTAAAACCATCTGTGTAAAATTATCCAAGAAACGATGCAAGTTCCAAAGATGTCCATTAATAAAGATCTTTTTTAAAATACTAATCTTTCGTAATCGGGTTCACATTATTATAAAACTTTTCCCTATAATTCTATGACTAAGCAACGTAAAACAATATGTTATACTCTAACACCTTTCCTGAGAAACTGATAGTCGCATTGAAATCCATTCTGAAGAACTCAAATTATAAGCAGCCGGAACGAAATTCTTATTTGCATTTTCTGTACATAATAGATTATTTTGCGTAGTTCGATTTGATATCTGTTAAATTCGTGTTTTATTTTATTTTGGCGTTTTAATTTCGTTTACCAATTTAGTTATGAAATATTACACGAAAACAAACAAGTACTGTATTATTTGCAGAGTTTTTGAGCAATTGAGTTAATTTTTTGTAATTGCACGCACATTTAAAAAATATTCATACTTGAGAATCACTTTAAAATCTATAAAAAATCTATAAATTGTCATAAACTTTTCAAACAAATATTATTGAAAGTTTTTTTTTGTTTCTTGTTTTCTGTTAGACGTTGGAACAATCGAATGGGCGATGTTTAGAAGTTAAATTGTAGTAAAATCGAAATTTGTGGATAGATTAGGTTGTTGTCACCAATAATATGATGACAAAGTTACACATAGACATGCCTTTTTTTCATAATATTGCATTAAGAGCAAATGGGTTCATCTTTCGTAATGGTTTCGTTGGGCTGCACGCGCATTTAAAAATATCCATGTTTGAAAATTACTTTCAAACCCATTAAAATAAAAAAAGTCCTTCCGGCCAGTGCTGGGAGGAAGTGGTAGATTTCATATTCCTTATTTTTAAAAAGCCAGCGCTTATATTATTCAAACACACGAAGCTCAATTTAGTTGAAACCGATTATAGGAGATTCAATACTAATTTTTATCAATACTAAATCATTATGAATGAGAATTTCGCGAAATTAGTCAGCTTTATCCAAGCTGCTTTTATTTAAAGTAACTTGTATTTGGCTGCCAATCTTGAAGTGCCTGCCATTTTAAGACAACATGGTGGATGAGGCTAACCAGTGAACTTGATCGAGACCTTAGTAATTGCTGTGCACATGCTCACTCACATCGGAATCGGTTGATATATACGAATGCTGTTGCAGGCAAAAAATCAGATTTTTCTGAATATCACCCACATTAGAAATTGAAACTGCTATATCTAAGCCATTTTTTAAAATAAAGACAAAAAAAAAAATATATATATATATATATATGCTCCGGAATCCTTATATCAAGGTCAAATACTTAAGAAAGAAACCTTTTTCAATTTCTAATTTTTTTGCACCTCACTTTAAATATATATATTTTTTAATTTAATGACCGCCATTTTGAAACAAGATGGCTGATGAAGCTGGCCAGCGAACTTGGTCGAGACATTGCTGTATCCTATCCACATGCCTTTTTACATCGAAATAGGAGAATACGCATGCTATCGCGTGACAAATACAAGATCGTTTCAAAATGTTAGCCATTCTAGAAATTCAAAGTGCTATAATTCAACCATTTTTTAAGATATAGACGAAACAGAAACTGCTCCGGAATCTTTGTATCAAGGTCAAACACATAAAAAAAATCTTTTTCATTTTTCAATTTTTAAATACTTATTTTAAATTTTAAATTATTATTTTTTTTAATGGCAACCCTTTTGAAACAAGATAGCGAATGAAGCTGCCCAACGAACTAGGTCGAGACATTGGTAGGTACTATGTACAGACCAAGTTGCATCTAAATCGGTTCATAAATACGCCTGTTATCGCGTGGCAAAAATCAGGTCGTTTTAAAATGTCAGCCACAATCGAAATTCAAAACGCTATAACGCAGGCATTTTTTTTAGATATAGACGAAACAAAAACTGCTCCGGAATCTTTGCATCAAGGTCAAACACATAAAAGAAATCTTTTTCATTTTCCAATTTTTTGATACCTCATTTTAAAATAATTTTTTTTTAAATGGCCGCCATTTTGAAACAAGATAGCGTATGAAGATGGTGAACGAACTCGGTCGAGATATTGGTATGTACTATGTAGACACCAAGGTACATCCAAATCGGTTCATAAATACGCCTGTTATCACGTGACAAAAATCAAGTCGTTTCCAAATGTCAGCCACGCTAGAAATTTAAAGTGCTATAACTCAGCCATTTTTTAAGATATAGACGAAACAAAAACTGTTCCGGAATCTTTGTATCAAGGTCAAACACATAAGAAAAAATATTTTTCAATTTTCAATTTTTTGGTACCACATTTAAAATTTTAAATTAAAAAAAATTTAAATGGCCGCCATTTTGAAACAAGATGGCGGATGAAGCTGGCCAACGAACTCGGTCGAGACATTGATATGTATTATATCTATACACGAAGTTACATCCAAATCAGTTCATAAATACGAGAGTTACAGTGTGGCAAAGGTCACACATATATATATATATAAATAAATATATATATATAGGGCGGTTTTGGGGTCTGAGGGTCATGATCGATGAAAATATACCAAAATTTTTTGAAATCGCTTTCCTCCGAACGGCTGCAATAGGTAGCTTTTTGTAATGAAAGCTACCTAAAGCTGAGATACAATTTTCAAATAAATTTCATTTGAAAGGAATTTTTGTTCTATTCGACAGCTTAAAAAATTAAATTGTGTGTTGTTTTGAAGTTAAGAAAAATTGCTGTAAAGGAATAATTTATCTGTTGGGTCGTTGCCATCAACAGTATGATGTCAGCGTTACTCACTTACATATTTTTACTTTATAATCTAGATATACGTCATACAAATGAGAATTTCAGTATATGATATGCCATTTGGTGCATTTGTTTTTCGTATTATCAGAAAATTACAAATTTTTCTGTTACACCAGCCGAAGAAAACGGGCATTGTGATATTAAAGCTCACACATTTTATTATGGTGGCGAGACAATAACGTATGTTTTCTAATTGTCATTTTAGTGATTTGTGGACGGGAATGCACAAATCTCAGTTATTGTGATTACTATAGTAGTTCATTTTAATTTATTATTTTACATGGAATGTCTCTTATAATTGACACGGGCGAAGCCGGGTAGTTCTGCTAGTAATTAATAAAACTTTTACTAATATTATTATTATTAAATACTGAAACATAAGTAAAGTCATAATAGTAAATATATCGACACATGCTATCACTATTAGGTGCTGGAATTAACAAAAATATTTTTTTTCTTTCAAACATTGCAATTCGAAGTAGGAGCCTCATATGAGGCTCAGGGGTTAATTTTGGCAACCTCCATTTCTGTAGAAAGTAAAGGAAAAATCAGAAAAAAATATCTGGAAAATAATAATAAATGTTTTTGTTGCCATTTTCCCGAAACAACTGAAAAAATGTAATTAAAATACGTGCTATTTTGAAATATATAAATGAATTTCTAATAAAACATGGAGCTTTTATAAAGGATATTTAATTTATCTATATTAATGTTACAAACAAATGAAGGCATATGAATGATTAGACAGCCTGTTTTTTTTCGTCGAGTTTCTAGTATGACGACATCGGTTTTTGCTGGATTTGTGTATTATTCAGTGATATTAGTGACGTGCATATGCATATTTTTCTGTAGATATTGTTTAAAGACTGAATCGTAAATGTGGAATCTTCAGCGGATGCGAATGGCGCCATTTTATATAAAATAAAATATAATTTCATTTATTAAAAATTCCTTTCAATTCATTTCAATTCATTCAATAAAATTCATTTTATATAAAATGAACCGTAAATTCTACATACTTCATTTTCAATGCGGAACATGCCATTGACACCCAATAGCATCTATGAATTTCATGGAAATCGGACTATATACAGGGTGAGTCTAAAATTATGGGATAAACTTTAAGGGAAGGTAGGGGACATCACAAGGATTGAGATGTGCATGGCAACCCATGGTCGGAAATGTTTTCCTGGCGCGGTAGTGGCGACACAAAACACAAGAAATAAAGGGCACGAGCAGGGAGAGAAAACATGTTTATTATTCTTCGTGCTGCAAAAATGCCTGCCAGTGCCGAGACAGTGTTGGAAAGTGCTGAGGAACTTGTTGCATGCATCGTGGCAGCTGCTGGGGAAGTCCGGGACACTCCCGGTATTTTCAAGAACATTAGATTTTTCATGCGCCGGAGATACTCTTCCATGCATCACGGCCCGCGGTCGTATTTTAGAACACATACACTGTAAAAAAAACGGACTAAAAAACGGAAATACTACTGGCAATCTAGACGCCAGTACTATTTCCGTTTTTTTACGGGAATTTTTTATCCATAAATTACAGAAAAATTTCCGTTTTTAATCAGAAAAACGGAATATTTTCTGTAATTTATGGGTAAAAATTCCCGTAAAAAAACGGAAATGGTACTGGCGTCTAGATTCTACTGTCAATCTAGACGCCAGTACTATTTTCGTTTTTTAGTCCGTTTTTTTTTTTACAGTGTACTTTGATGACTATCATTGTCTCTTTAATGTTCTTTTTTCTTATTTTTTTTTGCTATGCTAAGGATAATAAACATGTTTTCTCTTCTTATTCGTGTCCTTTCTTTCTTTTGTTTTGTGTCGTCACTACCGCACCAGGAAAGCGTTTCCGACCGTGGGTTGCTATGCAAATCTGAATCTTTGTGATGTTCTCTACCTCCTCTTAAAGTTTGTCCCATGATTTTAGACTCACCCTGTATACACGGTTAGAGCACGCACAGACAGACAGCAGACAAACCAAATTCTTAAACACTTTTCGACATTGTTGGAAAGTGTTAAAAATGTTAGTTAGCATATTTTAAACCCAAGCCCTTACTACACAGATAATAGAAAGAGATGATAAAAAGTACAGATAGATTTTTAAAAATAAAATAAAATAAATAAATTAAAACGTATAAGAATCATTAAACATACAAATGCGACAAAAAATGTTTAATATTCCATATAAAAACTATTATGATGTAAATACTAATAATCTAAAAATAAGTTCAAGATGCCAACTTTGATAGTATTTTCTGCAAAATTTGCTATTTTTATGGGAAAACGGAAAATGCTTTTTGATAATGAGAAAGAAGTTTGTGTATATGTGTTCTGCACAGAAGAGCTACTGTATTTGGTAGGAAGGAATATATATATATGTCTGGTTATGCAACTCAGAGCCTGTGTTTGGATTTTTTTTTTCATTAGATTTATTTTCAATTAAATTTTTTATGCGATTTTTTGTGTTTTTTTAACGCTTTGAGACGATTTTTTCACATTAGTAAAAGGAATGCAGTTCCATCTTTTAGCCCAACATAGTAAATTTTATCTTCTTTCCAATAAAGATTACTCAGAATTCGTTGAGCGATTTTTGATTTTTTCACGTCTTTTTATATGATTTTTAAAGTTTTTCCCAAATTAAGTCGATTTTTTTACATTTGTTAAAAGAATTCGATTTCAGTCGTTTAGTCGACGTTACAGTCGTAGTCAAATAATTTTGTCCCTTTTTCAGTAATGTTTATTCGTAATTCGTATAGTAATTTTTCAATTTTTCGCACATTTTTAATGCAATTTTTGTCATTTTTTTCGCGTCCCGAAGCGATTTTTCGACATTCGTAAGATGAACCGGGTTTTAATGTTTTAGCCCAATATGGAAAATTTAATTCTCTGCAGTTTTTGACATCATACTGAATTATTTTGTGATTTTTGGCGTCTTTATACGCTTCGTTGCGGTATTTTCAAATTAGTAAAATGAATCAGGTTAGAATTTTTTTAGCTTATATAGTAAATTTTGCCTTCTTTTCAATAAAATTTATTCGGAATTAATATAGCTATTAAAAAAGAAAACTTTTTCGGTATAGTTTTAATGGGACTTTTAGATTTTTCGCGTTTCGCGGAAACTTTATTACATTGGAAAAAGGAATCCTCTTTCAATCTTTCAGCCCTTTGTAGTAAATTTTGTCCTCTGTGATTTTTGAAATTTGGTGATTTTTTTGAGTTTGGCTGCGATTTTTCCACATTAGGGCAATTCCAAGCCAATGTTATCATTTTTAGTATTTTATTTTTTACATCAAAAGGGTAATACACATGTTATCTGATAATATTAAACCTATATTTTTTTTATATTTGCAATGTATTTTATAAAAGGCTGAATAGTAAAAATTAATAAAATCCATTCTAATATAGCTTTTTTATGTGCTAATTTGTTTGTCTGTTACATATTAGATTTTGGTCTGTTACAGGTAAGATTGCATATTTTTCATACTGATGAAGTGGCAACAGTCAAATTTTGTGAAGTCGAATGTTCCTGAACTGCCTCTGAATGAAAATACATTTTTGTTATAGTAAATTGTATGTTATTTTATGAATTATATAGATAAACATTAAGGTGTTCGAAAAGCATGGTAATTCCTGTTTGTTTGTTACAATACCACTTTTTTAATCATAATTATTCACATTAAATAATTCATTCATAATAGCTATATTAATTTATCTTATAATATCATATAATATTTATAGCCATCTTTTAATTAGCTGATTATTATTTTTTAAATAAGGTAAAGTCATTTTTTCCCTCTATGACTGTTAGTCTGTTACAATGGAATTGCCCATTAGTAAAGTGAATCTGGTTTCAATCTCCTACTCCAATATAGTAAATTTTGTCCTTTTCTTTTTTTAACTAAAATGTATTTAGAATTCGTACAGCAATTTTTGAATTTTTCACGATTTTGAATTTTTTTCGCTTTCGTGCGATTTTTTGACACTTCATAAAAGGGAACCGGTTACTTTCTTTTATCTCAGAACTTTATGTTCGTTTGGATAAATGTTCCTTTAACCCATTCAGAGACAAGTAATTGTGTTTCTGTAATGTTGAATTTACACTGGAATTTTCGAAAAGTTTTACTTAAAAATAAGGAAATGCAATTTTACACACTCTCCCCCTCTGTCTCTCCCTCTCTCTCTCTCTCTCTCTCTCTCTCTCTCTCTCCACAAATTTATAAAAGTAAAATTTAATTAAAAGTTTCCGGTTGAAATCTTGATTAAAATTAGGTGAGATATAATGTATCTCACCATCCCTCAATGGGTTAAAAAGTAAAATCACACAAATTTCGAGGTTCGTTTTTGAAACGAAACCGTAATATGATGAATGAGTGGACAGTTCCATTTGACATCAGAACGTAAATTCGTTATTTATTAGTGGTGAGGGGGAGATCATTTACTTTTTTCTCCTCGCGGATTACAAAAGTATAGATTTAGACCAGTGTTTCTCAACCTTTTTTGGTTAACGGCACACTAAAAAATATCTGGAATTATTTGCGGAACACCTGAATATAAAAATGTAGAAGTTGTATGATGCAATATATATATTTATTTATTTATAAAATTTATTTAATGAGAGGGAATATTCTCTTGGTTTGCTTTTGACCTCTGGTTGTGAAGTTTTCGAATGACTTTTCAGTTTACTAGAAACGAGAGCTTCATTTTGCAAGTTTCTTTTTGCAGACTACACAGAAGGGTATTTGATGTTATTCCATTTCCATGGCTTTGAATCCGAATTCGATGCAGTCATCTTTATACTCCTGTTTGTTTCTTTATTTATCTTCCGTTTGTGAAGCACCAGATTTATAATATTCGTCCATTATGTTTTCCTTTACTTCTATTTTTTTTTTTTTTTTTGCATTTTTAACAGCTCAGAGACGTGAAAATCAAGAGTTGTACTTTGACTTCTTTTTAACAGCAACACGCAACACATGTCGTATCGTTGATACGACACCATGAAATTTTAATTATTTGTTAAAAACCCTCGCGACACATTTGACCATATCTCATGGCACATGGTGAGAAAAACTGATTTAGACATTAAGAAAGCATGTAGTATAATGCATCACAATTTTACCGTTTGTATTTCTTTTTCTTTTTTTTTTTTTAGGGAAGGAAATCTTTTTCTGTTATAACATTTTGGCTTATGTAACTGACTCAAAGTCAGAATATCACCCTTTAAATAGTATTTTTTCTTCCGGTAGATGTTTTCAGTATGATTTTCAAAGAAAATAAAAGGTCAAGTGCGAGTATTACTCGCGCTCTGAGTGTTCCGTACGATAAATATGTGAATTATTAACTGTATTATTAAGAAAATCGTTGCCAAAAGAATAATAAGACTTTGTAAAAAACTATACAACGTAGAGTTGGGTATAGCTGTATGTACTAAAAAAGTATGAATGGGTATACCATAAAAGTTCAAAGAGATGTGAAGCGTAAATAATATCAACTATTGCTATTCTGTATAACTCTTTTTTTGTAACCTTATCCTAATCTGTTTACGATGAACTTAATTCGGTACTCACAATAAAAGTAGTGCATATTTAAGCTTCATTTGACATTTCATAAAACTAAATTCAGCATATTAATAATCTTTTCTTTTACAGTGTATCTAAAACAAAACCCTTGTTCAAAGTTTAAACTTGGCATTGTGCTAAGCGCGCTTCGAAAGGAGGTCGCAAGGTTGCAACGCCGTCTTGGTCCGTGCAGCGTTATTCCAGATAGGTTTTTTAATTAACTTTTAAAGACACGGGAGGCGTAGTGAGAGATACACCCAATGCAAACTAGTCGCGAATGTCATAGTATTTATGTGATTAATTCTAATTAAATTAGTCTGTTTATAACAATTTCACGTTTATTTCTTTTATACTGCTACTGGGCAAATCGAAATTTGTGTGTAATGGAAAAACGCGCTTTTTTCAACCACTATGTGACCTAGGGTAATCGCTATAATTTTCCTGCAAGGTTTAAGTTAACGTTTACTACCTCTAATTTGTTCATAATTTTAGTTTGAGTAGATTCGGAAATAGAATGGGGGGGGGGGGGGGTGGCATATTTTTGCAATACATTTTCGACGATATCTCTGCAACTATAACACCTAAAATTAAAAGAAATGTATTTTTGAGTTCAGCGTAACAAAAGCTTTCCCACGATACCCCACACGATGTACAAAGAAAATATTTTTTGTTTTCAAGTAGCTTAATTAGCCCCTCTACATTTTCCCTAAATATATTTGTGAATGTTTAATAATCTGTAAATATGTGGGTCAATAGTCTTTATTACTTCTCCCAACTTGAACTTTGCACTTTCCATAAATTTACGAGTAAAATGGCTGTGACAGGCGGACAGACACAAGAGTGATCTTATAATGGTTTACATTTTAAGTACGGAACCATAAAAAGAACATTTAAATGTATGACATTAAATAAAGCCTTTAATTTAATGTCATACATTTTTCGGTTTCACATGATCATGTTTATTCAAGATGCAGTGTTCTCGGTGTATTTTTTCCAGAATAATAGTTCATTTCTTAGCAGTGATTGTTTGTTATATTGAAAACGTTTGAACCGATAAAAGGCATTTTTATAAATTTTTTCCATCACAGCAACTCATAATTATAGTAAAACTGGATCTTTTAAAAGACAGCCTATTCTTTTCATACATAGCATAATTGCATAATGCATGTTTTAGCATCAGTGACAACTTCATGTAGCTTCTTCCAGAAAACTTTCAAAAGATCACCTTTTCATTTTTTGCCTTTTCGGACCTTTAAAGTGTCTAGAATATGAACTTAAAATCATTTTTGTTCCATCCAATATTTCAGTCGTGTGAACTAGAGTGTCAACCTGCTTAATTGGACAGGTGTTATGTTACAAAATGACTCATCAAACTTTTAATTTAGAGTTTTTTTTTCAATTGGTATATTATCTCATTACCAAACCGTTCAACTTTTTTTTTTTCAAATTAAACTAAACTTTTTTTTATTCGAGACAAACTTTCAAAAAATTAAAATTTTTAATAATTTCTATTTTTTAGAGCGTTTCGAAATGAAAGATTAGTGCCAAAAAATGACCACAAATTGCATACAGTTCCTTTCTGTGAAATTTTGATTTATCGATTTTATTGTGATTTTATTTTTGTTTCAAATGATTATTAAGATCCCATTGACGCACATCGATTTTCTGAGCAAGCCATTTCTAATGAGCTTTGGGAGAATTTAGATCAATAAAAATATAAAAATTTTTCTGTGACAGTACTAGGTTGAGCAAAAAGTTCTGGGAAATTTGTGAAAGTTGCGTTGTTATGCGCAAATTAACAACAAAAACAACAAGATCTATTGCTCAAAGTAGCGACCATCATAGTCCACGACTTTTTGCCATCGTTCTGCCAGATTTCGGATTTGCTGGAAGTACGAAGTTTCTCGCCGCACCGCCTTCACCCTCATTAAACTCATCGACGGCTGTCAGAACCGTTAGACCTTTTCGCCAATAATGCCGGATCAACACACGCAAATCATACTGTTCAATAGGCATTTTGAAGCCGAAATTCCTGAACTCCTACAGATATACCATTAGTACTCCTATATAACGATACAAATTCTGCTAACTATTAGATTAAAAATTTCCCAGAACTTTTTGCTCAACCTAATATTTACACATTTTTACGGAAGTACAATAAATTCAATGCCAAAAGAAATTTTTGTCTACGTGCATTTTTTAAATAAAAATAAAATCCCTGAAAATATTCTTTTAAAATCAAGCTGTATCGGGAAAACTCCACGTTAATGGTATTTGTTTATTCACATTTGAATAAACAGTTTTAGCTTGGTTTTATATTAGGCGCTATAAAAATAACATAGAAAACTCTACTAAACAGCTCCCCTGTTTTTCCAGATATTTTACATGAGTACTAAAGCATAATTTTTATACATACAGTGTTACCGAATTCGACCGACGAATTCAGAGGGTGACAGGCATCAAGGGGAGGAAAAATTACCATAGAACATGGGGTCGCAAACCACGTATTTAATCAAAAATACAGGGTATTATACCCTAACTCTATTGGGGTTGGCGGTAATATTTTTCAGAAAGCTGAAGTGTATTGTAATAAAAGTTTTAATAGACATTCTCATCTTTTACAGTACATATACATTTAACGTCTGAATTTAAAAACCATTAAAACACCAAATAAAATAAACTAAGACAGACTTGAGCACAGTTAAAAAATAAAATTTATAGAGAATATACTTAAAAACAATTAAAAATACATTATGTAAACGTTTCGCCAAGCGACACGCAAGGCATCATCAGTACAAAAAATATCCAATGCATTTCAAACGACAAGAACAAATCAAGAACAATTACAGTTAGTTATTTTAAAAACAAACAATATTCACTAGGGACAGAACGAGCATCATTCAAAGTCTGCGATCGCGATTCAGTGAACCAAGCCTCAAGGAGCCATGGTAGTTGTTGCAACCCGATTTCAAAATACTGGCGTTCGCAATGAGCGGAATGTGATTCGTTTGAAGTGAATGCTGGACAATTTTTGAATTCAAATTACCCTTTTTTAAAGCACCAGTATGTTCTAAATTATTTAAAAACAACGTTTAAACACACAATAAAATAAGTTGATTTGATCAGACGTATACGTTTCGTGAGTACTAGAACTAACCCAAACATTTTTTGGGGGGTTTTTCACCGTACATGTAGTTGGGGGGATATTGTTTTTAAAGTTTTTTACATTGAGGATGTGAGTCCTAGTACTCACGAAACGTATACGTCTGATCAAATCAACTTATTTTATTGTGTGTTTAAACGTTGTTTTCAAATAATTTATATTTCCACACAAGTTCTGTACTTACCAGTATGTTCTTTTAGGCGAATTTCCAATGATCTACCAGTTTCACCAATATAAACACTATTGCAATCTTTACAAGGAATAATATAAACAACACCGGGTAATTTAGACTTATCATATTGAAATTTATGCTTATTGAAAAAGGAACTCAATTTATTATTAGGTTTAAAAGAAACCCCAATATTGAATGATTTTAGAATGCCAGAAATTCTGTTTTTTTAACTGTGTTCAAGTCTGTCTTAGTTTATTTTATTTGGTGTTTTAATTCTCATCTTTGCTGTAAATGTGATAATGGAAAAGAAAAAGGGCTGGGGTACAAGTTTCCATTATATGCGAAGCAGTATGCACTCGACACTCCACATATTGGACTACGATTATCAGTTCATACGGTATCATCGATTGCTTGAGAAACATGTTTTCCCAGGTCTTTTCGTGATGTTATCACACTTCACACAAAACAAGGTATATATCGTTGCATTTTCATTGCAGTATTTTTATTTTCCTCGAAATTATTACCGTCCATCAGAGTTCAGTTAGGATAAAACACACTGTATTTGTGACTAAATAAAGTGGTTTGCGAACTCATGTTCTATGGCAATTTTTCATCTTTTGATGCGTACAATCATCTCTCTGAACTTGTCGGTCGAATTTGGCAAAGCCTTGTATATTTAAGAAAAGTACAGCCGCGTCTCTATATAACGAAATCCATTGTTCCAGTAAAAAATTCGTTATATAGAGAAATTCGTTATATAGAGAATGAGTAAAAATTCCTATTTAATGTGTAAATTTTGAACAAAAATTACTTTTGAGGTGTTTAATTAAGAATTTGAAATGTTTAACTATAAATATTAACCTAATATTGTATTTCTGAATTATTTAAACAGTTTCAAAAAAGAGAACAGACATTTATTTGAAAGCATAATAAAAATCACATAACGAAAAATTACATTAATTTTAGACAAAGAAATCTGCAATTTTTCGCTTTTTCGATTTCAAAATTGTTACACTCTCGAAAAAATGTTCACACTTTAGCAAGGAATGAAAAATTGCATCGGGAATTTTTTCCTCCATTTGAATTCTCATTCACCTTAAAAAATTATTCAATTACCTCTCTGATACCGCTCTTATATGTGTAACAATCCAATTGACATTGTTTAAAGAAGTTTGTTGGAAGGTGTGTGGGAGGGGGGGGGGGGTGAATTCGTTGGGCATAAAAAACAAGGAGATTAAAGGTAGAAATGTAAGATAAAAAACTCATCACTAATCAGTGATGGAAAATTGATTCCATGAAGCTTTTTTAAAACAATAAATAAAGAACGTTTTATGAAAAAATTCGTTGCATGGAGATAGATATTTCGCTATATGAAGACTGTTTTTAATGAGATCATGGGAAAAGGGGACCGTTCCGACTACAAATTCGTTATATAGAGAAATTCCATGTATGGAGTTTCGTTATAGTGAGACTCGACTGTATTAGCAATATACGCAGTTAATGAATTTTCTAATTTTTTATGATTTTATAGAAAATCTAGCAAAAATATGCAATTGCATATGCGCATATGCTATTGCATATAAGCCGGACTTTAGTGATTACTATTACCTTCTTTCCAAAATATACTAAATTTCAGAATTCATGATATTAGAAGGCATTATTATATCAAATAATAGAGATCATTTAACAGATAAAGCGAGTAGTTTTTATTTAATCCTTGATACTAAACTTTCTAATTGATTCCCGGAAACAGACATTTAAATATTTGAAGTTTTAATATATTTTTCTTTTCCAATCCCTTCTTTTTTTTTCTTTCATGTATATTTTTTTCAACTTTTCCGTATTATTTCTTATTCGTCATATTTTTAACGTTTCGTGTTAACATCTTCGTCCTCATGGATCCAATATTCATTGAATTCACAGACTTTGAGGCACCGAATTATAACCTTCCTAATTCTGGGAATTCTCCAATGAAATAGTACGAAGTGGACGAATTTTATCAGAAAGCACAAAGGCCACATAACTGGAACCCCGTTTCATAAGGTCACATGCCACAGCACAATGCATTTTTAAAAAAGCTTTTCATGTTTAATGAGGAAATGTACGATAAAACGTTTTCGAAGTAAAATGATACCTGATAATCGTCATCAATTACAGTGGTGAGAAAATTTATATGTTTTTGCATTTAACCCATTTGTGCCTGAATATTTGTTTTCTCAAATTTGTTGGTAAAATCACTTTAAAATGTTGCAAAATGAAATGGAAAAATACTAAAAAAAATTACGCTAAACAATTTTCGTAATTACTTGATAAAATGTAAACGTACTAAATATAGAAATATGCACAATATTTGCAATAATATAATATGCATAATTATATGTTTTGTCTATATTTATATAAAATAAGCTTTTAAATTGTTATTATACAATATAATTAGTATTTTTATGAATTACTAATAAAATATCTTTATTTCTTTGCAGAGACTAATAACATTATAAGTATTAGTAATAATAAACTAAGAATAATCGTATTTAAGACTTAAAAACAATTTGCTTCATAATCATCTTGAAAAGGAATTTACATAAATTACTGTCTCCTCAATGGCTAATAAAAATATGTACCCATTATTGCCTACCGTCCTATATTTTGTCCGTTACAAAAATGCATAAAAAATAGGCTTGAAGATATAATTTCACAAATAAAAATATATGTATTTCAAAGAAGTTTACAAGCTAAGATTATTTATTTGGATCCTTGGTCGAAAAAACACAAATAAACTTACTTTTTACATTTCGCCACCTTAAAAAATGAAAAATCGATAAACTCCGAAAAAGGCCTTCATTTTAAGCAAATAAATGTCCATCTTATGCTGTCATATTTTGATAGCAGTTAAAGACATTTATAGATAATTATTTCATGCAGTTTTCATATTATAAAGAAGAAGAAAATTACACAAATTTATTAAAATTTGAAGCGTTCCAAAAATGGGACGCTAGGCATAAATGGGTTAAAAAGAACTGCTCATCAGTATCCATCTGCAAGGGGTGGTGCTAAAGGGAAGAGTAACTGTCCTTTTCCTGAATTAAAAAAAATAATTAACTAAATTTTATTTTTCATGATTTAAAAATCAAATATACTCAAATTATTTAAAATAATTGAGCATTTAAAGAAAAATAAATGAGGATATTTTTAGGGTGGTTCTGCTCTCCAAAAGCCAAGCCCCGTAGAAGCTATTTTTCAGTTATGGTTTTTTTTTTTTTTTTTTTTACATTCATGGATAAAAAACTACTTTAAACGGGGAGTTCAGCAGGTCTGTGCATCCCTCTAATAAACTCTTTCAATCCTTCATTTTGAGAAAAGACGTTAGAAGATATATATATTTTTAAAATCTCTTATTTGATATATTTTTGTATTGTGTTTTGATATTGAAATGTTTAAAAATTGTCTTGCACGTGGGGCTCTGATGAAAAGCTCATAGTTTAGTTTATTTCATTATTATATTCTCTATTACAAATAATAAATAAATAAATAAAAACATGGCATTGGCAGCGGACTGCAGTTATAGCTCCAAAGAAGAAGTTTGACAAAAGAATTCGTAAGTATTAACAGTAGTAGCATTCTAAAGTATTCGTAAACCTATGGGCGTGTTTATAGATGGTTTGTAATTGTCTTATGCATTACCCAGCTGAAATATACAGGGAGTTCACTCTTAACGGTGTCCAATGGCTAATATCTAAACCGTTAGTGATAGACATATAGTTCTAATTACAAAAATGTTTTAAATGAGGTAAAAAAAATTATTTAAAAAGGCATTTTAGTAGATAAACATTTCTTAAAAAGTTACGAAATTTAAAGTTTTATACGGTTCTCCGGTGCTATAAGTGATATTTAGTAAAAATTTCTTTTTGTACTAACAAGTAAGACAAAAAAAGTCACATGCATCTAACACGAAAATTGACTGAGTTGTGAAACTTTTAACTGCATGACTTATGCCAATTTTCTGCATCTGAACACAGATGAGTTGGGCCATGCTTTGAGGGATCGTACACAAAGTGCTTTAACTATTAAAAGGATATTTTGGGGTTAACATTTCTACAATGAAGCCGAACGGGGTTAAGATAACTTTAATTTTTATTAATTGATTTTTAGATTAGATAACCTAATAACTTTTTAAAATATGTATAATTTTGTAAGGAATTGCAACTGTTGCTTTGCATCCCTTCATTTAACAAAAATTCTGTTTATTTTTTTAAACTTATATTTTTAGTACAAGTTGTATATTTTTCTTTAATTTGTCAAAATGAAAATAGATTTCAAATTTATATTGTAATGTTAATTTTACTCTCAAGTATTATTATTTTTATATCTGACGATTATTTATATATTTAGAAAATATCTTTCGCAGCAAAAAAAAAAAAAAAAAAAAAAAATGCTTCAACTTTAAACAGCTATTACTGGGTCAGTTTTAACCGTAGAAGAATGGGACTTTTTTGTCTTACTTTTTAGTGTAATAGAATATTTTTACTAAATATAACTTATAGGACCGGGGGACCATATAAAAATTTAAATTTCGTAATTTTTTAAGAAATGTTCTTATTGGCCCAAATTGCTTTTAAAATACTTCTTTATCTCATTTAAAACATTTTTGTAATTGTTATTATATGTCTATGACTAACGGTTTAGGAATTAGCCACAGTACATCATTGAGAGTGGACACCCTATATACTAAGAGAAACTATCGGGCTATAAGTAAATTCATATACAGGGCTAACGACTGGATACATTGCCGTTTATGGTTGGTAATTGCTGGAAGTTCGCTTTTAGTTGTGTTATGCGTTTTTTATCTGAATTAAATTTTAGTTTACTATGTGATGCGTATAAAGATCTTTAGATAACATACATGACTTACTAAAGAATTCGAGCGCAACTCCGTCGATTAGCAAAAAATTGCTTAACCTTCTGGCGACCAGAACGGCCGAAACGGCCGGCCAAGCAGACGACCGAAGCCGCCGGCCGAAAATGGAAAGTCATTCCTACCCCCACTTACCAGAAGGGTGGTAGCTACTCCAATCAATTTGCCAATTGTTTGGTTGTCAGGTGGTTCCTACTTTCTATTTCGATAAGAATCAGTCCTTCTTTCATGTTGACTTTCCCTAAAAGCGGTAGTTTTGCAGGGATTTTTTCAATGGAAAACTTTCATTAGCTGAATATTGTAAAGCATAACAAACTATTAAATATACGCTGATTTCTTAATTAGTTGAGCTTTCTAAAATTAATATAATGTGTGTATTTATTAGATTAAAAAATCTGTATGTATTTATTAGATTAAAAAATCTATATTTATTAGATTAAAAAAAAATCTATATGTATTTATTATATTAAAAAGTCTGTATGGATTAATATAGTTAATACATGTTTTTTAAATGTGTAAAACGATATAAATTTATTAATAAAAAAGTTTTATTTTAGGAAATTCTCTAAACGTGTAAAGAGATTTTTCCATTAAAAGAGCATTTTTTAAACTAAAAATTATTACAGCCATTTAACGAAAATTACGCGTTATCTTTATATATATATATAAAAAGATATTTTTTCATGAAATGAGAAATTATATCTTACGATTTAATGTTTCTTAAGTTTTTTTTTAAATAATATACATGTATATATAAGTCGATGCATTTTTTTTCGTTTCTTTATCCATATTGTGAAGAATAAAAGTTATTTTTGCAAAATGTAATATAATTTTATAAAAAAAAAAAAAAAAAAAAAAAATTGTAATGAAAGATGAAATCAAGCCATCCAAATGTCAAATTTGAACAACTTGTTTTGTTTGCAAAACCTAATAAAATGAAAATAATTAATGAAGAGTGTGGTTTTATAGAACGGAATTTTTGTGAATCGACCTATTTTATAAAAAAGGAATTTTGTGAGGGAAACTATTTTATTAAAAGTAATTTTGTGATGGGCTTTATTACTATTATTATTACTATTATTATTATTATTATTATTGTTTTTTTTTTTTTTTTTTTTTTTTTTTTTGTATGCGTGTGAAGGGTCTGTAAAGAGACCCCAAAATTTACCTGAATCGACACCTGATATATATATAGATAAATAATAATTAATTTTTAAATAAGGCAAAAATTATTAATTATAATTTATGCCATTTTAAGAAAAAGAAAGGCCTTTTGCCTCGAGAATAATAATTTTTATTATCTGTGTTTATGCATAGCTTTAACATGCTTGCATTAATTCTAAAAAACATTTGTTTTTAACTTCAGGAAGATAAAGATGATTATTATTAGTGATTCTTATTTTGATTAAGAATATTTGTCGTTTAAATATTATCTTAAACAACACTACTTTAACTGCTAAAATAACTGTTTTTATAGACTGCAATAACTTTTCAGTAAATTTTACAATGCCGCGCAAACTTTCTTATAAAATCTATTACTGTTTCTTATAAAATTATGTGACCATTCATTGAAATTATGTGGCTTTAATATATTCTTGCATTCAGATACTTAAAATATATAAGCGTTTTATAGTGAGAGCTTTTTTAGATGCAAGTAGACGTCATAAAAAAGGGGGGGGGGTATATACCATTTAATCTTGATGTAAGCATGTAAAAAGTTTTTTTTTTTTCTTTTTTTTTCTTTGTAAAATCATGAATATTTTGCACTGTATCAGAATTTCGACACTTTATTATAATGCCTGATAAATTCATTACAATGCGTAAACAATTTTATGGTGTTCAAGACTGCAGAAATATTTACCAGGAAAATAAATATGTTTGCATAACTGTTATTGCAAAAAAAAAAAAAAAAAAAAAAAAAAAAACCTAATTGTGTAAAATCTATAATTTATGTAAGCTCTAAATTAGTGCAATCATGTAAATAAGTATTTATAAACGAAAAACACACAGGAATAAATAGAAGTAAGACAAATGTACAATAAATAAGTGAGTCTACCATATTCAAATTGCATCTGTGCATGTGAATACATGAAAATAACTCTAAAAAATAACAAAAGTGTAATTTCTTTTGTTATCTTATAATGATAATAAAAGAAAAAGAAAAAAAAATACGTTCAATAAAGCTGATCTTTCTGTCAAATCTACAAAGTCCGGTTTATATGTAAAATTATGTAAAAATTATTATTTAAATGCGTTTTAATCAATAGTGTTTTTCATTTAGCAATAAATTTATCAAATCTTCAATTGCTCACTGATGACCATCTTCCTGCAGTTGTATCTCTAAAATAGTTTCGAAATTTTTATTTCGATAAAAATTTCTTTCAGAAGTCTTGCTTTTATAAGTAAAAAGGGAAAACGTTTTTCAAATTACTATCATCTGAATAAGAATATCTGCTAAATTTTTCCATCTAATACTAAATAAAATAGTTAGTAATAATAGAAAAATAGTTTAGGTTTTGTTTGTACAAATTATTATTCGATAAATACATATTACAAAATTTATATATGTTTATTATTTAAAATAAACAACTTTCATTTTATAAATAATATGGAACAATATGTATGAAGTTGCATTAAAAGAATTCATGTATATCCTATACCACTTCCTGAAAATATCTAAAACTAGAGGTAAAATATAATATAAGCATAAACATCTAATTGCAGTGTTTTTCAATAGCGCGGTACTGAAGGTTTTTTTTTTTTTTTTTTTTTCCTCAACACATTCATTTCTTATAGCATTGACCCAAAGGAATAGGATTGTCTGTAGCTTTATTATAAAAGTCTGAGAAGAAGCGACATTGTTTTTACTTAACTGTTTTCTACAAGCTGACTTTGAAATTTAAAACTTATCTTACTTTATCACGAAAACAGCTGTCAGGTGTCATGATAGTGGTGGATGCGGCCTTGGGAACTGAAAAATATCCATGTACATGGCAAAAAGATAACAGAAGATCCCCAACGTTCTTGATAATATCATTCAATTTTCTGTAATCAGGTACTGTTTTTGAAACATAAAAAATTACCTTCTTTTCTATCGTTCTGGATCTGGATGTGAGTAAGCGATATCTTATGGAGCAGACTCCCCTTGTATAACAAATAAATAAATTCAAATAAATTTTATAAAAGTTAGTTCGATCACATTCTACATTTTGTTTACAGATAAAGTATATCAATAAAGAAACATCAATTTATTTTTAAAATGTAATATTGTTAATTTTTCATAAAATGTTCATGCAAAAATATTATATAAATTGTTCGACAATTTATGAATTCGAATTCTCTTAAAAGTTATCAATCTTGAAATTATTCATTCATAAAATTTAAGAAAAATGAAAAAAATGTTTTTTTTTTTTTTTCCTTTTTTTAGTGAATCACTATTCAAACAAAATGTAAGCCGTGTGACATTTTTTCCCACGCTTTGTAAGGAGAAAGGCTCGAAGCGAAGTACCTATTTGTTTTCACTTTCTTCTCTTTTATCAAAAATCTTTTTGAAGACGGCCGATTGGACCCCATGCAGTGCGCATCACAGAATGGAATTCCTTAGTTTTTCTCGAATACAGTGTTCTTGCAGTACTCGTTACAAGGACGAATCCAATTTTCTATTAAAAAAGAGCGGGGGGTGGGGGTCATGTCTATTTGTCGGAAAGTGAGGGGCTCATAACTATAATATAAATTCTTATAGCTTATGTTTGCTACAATTCTAAATTCTCTGTTTCATGACACATAACAAAGTTATATTTTCATTCGTAAATGCATAAAATTTTCAGGTATATTCGTAAATTAATAACATTTGGAGATATATTCGTAAATGTATAAAATTCATAAGTTATATTCAGATACTAAGAAATCGAATAAAGTTTCAAGATTGCAAGATCTTTCAAATAAGTTTCAAAAAAGCTAGCTGTTTTGTTTGATTTTTGCGACTCTACAGTCACGAAAAGATTATTAAAAGGGAGCAATTAGTTATAATTGAAGCTGCATAAAATATATAAAAAAGTGAAAAACGCTGATCGATTGCTGACGATTAAAGAACGAGTTTTATATATTTCCATTTTAATTACATTCTGTGCGTCAGAAAAATTTGCGGTGTTGAGCGAGATTGTCTTTAAACTAACTTCACATAATTTTTTTTAATGTATTTTTGTATCTTTCTTCGTTTAGATGGGCGTCATGATACTCCATGACACCCATGGATGTGCGCTTGACTGGTTAACAAAAATTTTCTCGCAAAACCAGAAATAATGTTTATTGTTTAATCTGTTAATTTTCTGCCAAACTCAAATATAAATTTAAACGCATTATAATACTTGTATAATATTATAATATAACATTTATGCTGCGTCAACATGTCATACGGTTAAAAATCTCAAGTCTTTCATAAATTTATTTGAAAAAAAAAAAAAAATATCAGAAATATGTTTCTTTTTTTTCTTTCTTCTTCTTTTTTTTTTTTTTTTTTTTTTTTTTTTTGAATTTATAAATTGATAACTAAAGTTGATATGTGTGAGCTGCTACGTGAATACTGTCAATGTGTTTAAATAAATGCATTACAGAAGCTAAAGGTTAGACGTTATTTTTAATAAATGTTACTGCAATTCTTTTTCAAAAGAAAAAAAAAATTGATAATTTGGAAGGAATGAGAATATATATATATATATTTGTAATATTACGCACACAAAAACCCCAATGAAGCATTATTTTTTCTATTAGAAGAAATCAGTCATTCAAATAAAAATAGGCTTGCTTTATTTATTTTCTTTTTGCATCCTTCTAACTAATATGAATAACAAAAAAAAAAAAAAAAAAAAAAAAAAAAAAACTGTATGCTGAAATAAAAGTCTGAGACAAATGCCTACTTTAAATGAAGCTGTTGTTAAGCTGTATCTTTGACGTGAAAGCATATCCATGGATAAAACATAGACTATTATTAGATGAATTTTTAATTTTCTTTTAATTGTTTCACCACTACCATTTTGAAATAAAAGCCAATAATTTTAAACTCTTGCATTTGACAATTTAATGATTACAAAGATATTACTATTGTTTTCTGGATTATGATTTTTTAAAAAAGAGTTTCCTCTCCAAGAAAATACAAAACTTCTTTTAATAAGTGTAAGGTGTGTATTTCACAATAATTTTGAGAAATTTGGAATATTTTTATTTTTTTAAATGCAGTTTAAATTACTTAACCCTAAAAATCTCATCGTTAAAAAAATTTCCTCTCATCTTATCAGAGCTTATCTTATAAGGGAATTATTTACCTAATGACACAATAAAATTTATTTGACTTTTTAATCCTATGACGACATTGAATTACAAAACAGAATTAACCAGCCACTATGTGATAACATATTCTAACTTTTTTTTTTTCATAATAATAAATAAAATAAATAAATAATACAAGGATGTTTAAGAAATCTGTCTTTAAAATATGTCGGAACCAAAAGATAATACATTCTAAAGATTTAAATCTTTAGAATGTATTATCTTTTGGTACTGCTTGAAAAAAAAAAATCAAGAAAATTAAATTAAAACAGCATTCAGAGCTTTTAAGGAGCAACTGGATATCATAAGGCTAAGTTAAGGCAAAAAAGTGCTCCTTCTGCAACTACAATTATCACCCTTTCTTCTGCAACCGTTTGTGGTTAATAACAAAATGGCATTTAAAAGGAAGACTTTTGTCTTCCTTTGATATTTTAGTATACCTGAAAGTTGAAAACAGTTGAATTTTACGTCTACTTGGCATGCTAATAAGACCAAGGAATGCGGGGCACAAAATTCTGTTTCTTTATGTGTAGATGGTGCATTCTCACAATCTTTTGACTTTCGGGGGAAAAAAATCTGGTGAAATTAAACTTCCTTAAATAACATTTTAATCAGATAGACGAATGCCTTAATGATTCAAAATAAAGAAAAAATGGTCAGCAGTGAAAAATATTTTATTTAACTGAGGTTTAAGTTAAACTTGCGAGTTTAATTTTCCTTACCATTTTACCACTATAACGTTTTATTTTCTTCTAAATTTTTACTTATAATGAATTTGCATAGTACCCACAGGACATTCAAATAAGAAATAATAAAAATGTAGTAGTACTTTTAATTGCAGAATTTTTGCATAACATTGTCTTAAAGGGGTGTTAAAGAAGGGACGGTAAGGTAAAAAAAAGGGACGGTATAGGGAAAAAGGGAATGACAAGGATGGAACGGTAAGGGAAATTGCCACCTATTTTTAGACAAATCATGTTAAAACTAAGTGATAGCCACAATGTTCATTGATGTTTAGAAACAGTTGTTAACATTGGATTAATTTTTTTTTTATTATTATTATTTATACCTCGAAAAGTGCAGGAATAAACCTTGGGGACGGTAAGACTACCAATAAAGCCACGATCTTGAAATTGATATTTAAATGTTGATTTATATTCTGCAGTAAATTTCCTATCAAATAATTTTAGACATTCTTTCTCTATCGTACTTCTGCATGAGAAAAACTTGAAAAAAAGTATGTGGCTGCATCTGAAGTGATTTTCTGTATAAGTTTAGCAAGAGGGACGATAAGGATGAAAAACCCAGGGACAGAGTTCAAAAAATAATATCAACCGTAAAAATGTGTGCAGGTTAATTTTTTGTTACATATTTATATAAAACAATTATCCCAGTTTCGGAAAAAAGTTACATTAAATTACATTTATTGAAACAATTTTATACAGACAGCTCCAAACTTAAAAATCAGCATCAGGGACATAGGACGGTATAGGAGTTTTCCTGGTATTTGGACCTCCAACATCGTCCAAAACTTATTTATCTCGCTAATATTGTTATGCGATCATGCAATGGGATGTTCTCCAGTATATGAAATTTAAAAAAAAAACCCAAAAAGTGTATTAAAATAAAAATTATTATTCAGGGACATGAAAATCAAAAGATTGTGAGAATGCACCAGATATTTTTGAATATCCTTTTTTTTTTCCTTTTTTTTTTTTTCTTTGTGTGTGTGTGTGTGAAATATGTGTTTATGTAAGGAATTTATTGCATGCAAAAAATACTGAAAACTTTAAAACATTAAAAAATTTTAAATTTAAGAATTTAAACATGTTCAATTTTTTTATATATATAACTCTTGAACCACTTGCCTGATTTGCATAATTTTTGCCCTGTTGTATACAGATAATGTGTAGTTTTAACTTGTGGTCAGAAGTCTTAAAAATAATACTTATAAAGTTCATAATAAATTTTAAAGTGAAAAAAATAAAGTTCTTTTCACGCGTAACTTTTGCATAAATTAGCATATTTTCGCAATTCTCACTCAAAATAATAAATCCTGAAGACAATTTATTAGAAATATAATACAGAAACTCTATTGAATACTTTATAAGACATTTTAGATATATGTTTCAAAGTTGGCAAATCATGAAAAAATTCATTCTGAGATACCGGGTGTCCCAAAAAGGACTGACTGATTTTAAAATTCAATAACTTCCAAACGGTGACAGATATTAAAAAAATTCTTGCAGGAGGGTTATGCATAAAGTCAAAAGTTTTTTTAGAGTGATTTTCGATTTTAGTTCGAATTACAAACAATAGATGGTGCTGCGATCAATAGAGGCTAAATTCAGGCTCGATTTTTGGTACTTCGTGGCCCGGATAATACATTTCCATCTCCTTTTTCTGCATGGAACAACAGAAAGGACCAAAAATCGAGCCTGTATTTAGCGACTATTGCTTACAGCGCCATCTATTGTTTGTAATTCGAACTAAAATCGAAAATCACTGTAATAAAACTTTTGACTTTATTCATAACCCTCCTGCAAGAATTTTTTTAATATCTGTCACCGTTTGGAAGTTATTGAATTTTAAAATCAGTCAGTCCTTTTTGGGACACCCGGTACATGAAGTTAAAGGTTCCTTCAGATGACGGTTCGCGCTGCATCACAAGATAAAAAACAAAAACAAAATTAAGCAAAGCTTTTATATGAGATAAGAGATACAATGAAGTTATATTTTTAATGTCTTAACAATAATAAAGTGTTTAAATTTATTAAAATTCTTGATTTAAAAAATGCCTTTAAAGAAATATTTTCCTTAATTTGTCATTTTTTAATCATGTGTATCATCCGGATTCAATAATTTAAACATCAAAATATTTTGATCTCACCATCTCACACATTTCAAAATCATCTTTGCAGTGTATATGTTCTTGGATTGAAGAGCCAAAAAATATTTGAACCATGCACTTTTTCACATAAAATTGTTTTTGTGTGAATTACACCTTACAAAATTAAACCCTGAAAACATAATTTTATGTATAAATTAATATAACATAAATGATATGCTAAATAATCATAAATAATCATGCGTAATATAGCACTAATAATGGGCTAAATAGTCATAAATAATCATGTTTAATATAGCATCATTAAGCATACATATAGTATAATCTGAGTTTAGGTATGTATTTCCTATAGATGCACTCCTTTATACCTTGATTGGGAAAATAGCATGAATTGTGATTCTAAACAAACATTATTTATTTGCAAGAGAACAGCTATCTCAAAATAGCTCTACAAATTTAAAAAGTTATTTTCAACATTACATATGAGTTCAAAAATTTTATTAATGATATTTTCTTAATAAACTGAAATGGTTGCAACAGTTTCATTTTATTTTTTAAGGGCGATAGGAAATAATAATGATTATTAAATATTTATTCATGCCATTTTGTGAGGGAAAAAAAAGGAAACGTACTTTTAATATGAATATAATGCTAATTAATCGTCGTAAAAGCGCATACTTACTCGAATAAAATTTTCATGATTTTTAAAACAAAGCGTACTTGGCAATAGAGAAATATTATTTTACAAATGCGACAATAAAGATACAAAATATATTAAATCGGCTCAAAAATTAGTGAGTGAATTTCTAAAAGGCAAAAACTTTCGCGAATGAAAATAGCATTATTAAAAATGTGCATTTTTATTGCGAAAACTGCAAAGTAAATGTATCAATTGTAAAGATTGCAAGGTAAATTTTGCAATTTTTGTCTAAATTACATTCAGTGCAATACGATTCCATGTTTAAAATTAATATTATAAATATTTTCTAAATGTAGAAAGAAATAAAATTTATTTCCAATTTTCATTCATTTCTTTCTTTCTTTTTTTACATAGTTTATTTTTTATTTAATTTTTTTTTACATTGGTTTCATGTAGCCTAAATTTAACACATCTAATTATTGCCATGTAGCAAGTTGTCATTATTTCTGATGAACAAAAACACTTCTTTTTAAAAGAATCGAAAGGAATATGCCACAGACAATACAATTTTAGATGTTTTTATCATTTATTTAAATTTATCATTTAATTACTTGAGCACTGCTGAGAAGGGTCAGACTAAAGCATCATCAATTAACTATTACTTCCTTTGATAACCGTGATGGATATTTTTTCCCTTTGCCCACAACCCCGATAAAAAATCCTGTCGCATTTTCCCTCTCAACACAGGCGGTGAACTTCTGAACAGAAATCCCACCCACTGATTTACGCTAGACAGATGAGATGGGGGCGAAATTTTCGAAGGCTGTGGGCCGTTTCTCTGGTCTTTTGAGGCATAAGGGAAATTTGCTCTCTGGTCTTTAGAGAGTTAAAGTGAAAATTATCATCAGTACCATTATCTGAATCAAAAGCATGTGAATCTTTAAATGTCTTGTGAAGCAGGACCAGGAATTTATGATCCAAGGAGTAAAGCTGCAGAAGACTTGAGTACATAAAGGCTTTTTTGTTTTCAGACTTATAACCATTAACATAAGATGTTCAAAAAATACAATCATCAAGTGTGGTGCTAGACACTTTTATGAAAATGAGGTACCAAACCTGAATCATTATTTTTCCCTTTGGCAATTTTCATTAAATTATACACACGAACATAACAAACTTAAACGTGTGGAGCTTATGATCATTCCTGATCCCCAAATTTCCCTCAGAGATAGGCGAAATAAGTTTTTCTAATGGAATGTGTATCCACGCACATTTAATTTTGTGGAAAAAAAAAATTCTGAAAAAATGTGTTTTTTGCATGTTGGATGCTATAATTGCAGTAAGCAGATCGTAACACAGCTTATACAAAATGGTATGTGATACACTATTTTTAATTTGATTTTTAAATTCAGTACAAAAAATTACATTAAAAGCAGATAAAATTCTCAAAAAATTTTTTGCATTTTAGACCGGCGTTATTTCAACTATACCATTTATTGATCTTTTTTCTAATCATAGTCTTTGCGCAAGGAAATTTTAGAAGCCTTACTTTGACAAAAGGAAACAACAATAACAACAACAAAAACAGTAGTCTATTTGGGGATTCTTGTAGTCCTTGGGACTAAATGTGGGCGCTGGTGCAAATGTTTGGCGACTTTTGTTTTTAGTTTCAAAGGTTTAAAAAATAAATAAAGATTTTTTTAAATTTCTTTTAATTTCTTTTAATTTCTTAATATTAGAGAGTAGCCCCAGCGTATACACCTTCCCCTCCTCTATCTCTCCTTACAACTGCAAACATAAAACATTTCAGAAAAACTTCAATATTCTTATTAATATTTGGAAATTTTTCCAGAGAGAAACATTCGCCTTGTATGCAATATTTCAAATGAAAATCAAATTTCAACTTCACTAGGTTGACCTTTGCGACTTTTAAGCAATTATGTTGAAATTAGATTTTCATTTGAAATCAATATTCTTGCTCTTTTTATTATTTTTAAACATATTATTACATGTTTTAACTTTTAATTCGTTGAATAGAAAGTCAATTCATTAAACACCCCTTGGATTTCTTTTTTTGTGTTTGTATGTATTTATACGCAATAATGATCGGAAAAAAAGTTTACAACACCTACTACCTCGACTACAACTCATATTCAAAATAATAGAATAATTACTCTTCTTTTGCAAATTGAAAATATCGTTTGGTAATTTAATATCTTTTAATGCAAATATGCAAACGATATTTTTATTAAGAACTTATTGTTGATTAAACTTGTTTATTATCTTAAAATTAATATCATTTTTGAAAAGATTCATTGAAAAAAAATTATTTTGAAAAGTCAAAATATTAGAATATTTATTCAAATTGTTTAAAATATTAGAATATTTCACATTAATTCTCCTTTAATTATCACCAATTCATAATTGGTGGCATCATTGATTAAATTCAGACGATTTTATTTAAAATCAGTATTCTTTTTGCAGTCTGTTTGCTTTTTCGTCTTAAAATGGGTCATGTGAGTTATATTCCTGAATCTATTAAAGTTCGTATGGTTGATTTGTATTAGCACGGTAAAAGTCAATGTTATATAGCAAATTATTTACATTGTTCGCAATCAAGCATTAGTAAAATACTAACACAATATTCAAAAAATGGAAAATTTCAAAATAATCGCCGAAACGGCGGCCGAAAATCAAAAACAGCTGCTAGAGGTGACAGGAAACTGAAGCGTACAGTTAAGAAAAACCGTTTTAAAAGTGTACGATTCTTGCACCGAAAATGGAAAGAAGAAAGAGTTGAAGTTCCTTCATCGACAACATTAAGACGTCTCCATAAATTTGAGTTTGAATCTCGTGTACCGAAAAGAAAACCTCTGATGACTGCAAAACAAAAGCCTACAAGATTGAATTGGTGTAAATCAAGACGTTTATGGAGCGAAGAAGATTGGAAAAATATATTATTTAGTAATGAAAGTATGTTTTGTGTTTCATATGGTAATCAAGGTATTCAAGTTTGGAGAATGAAGCAAGAGGCATCTGATAAAGAATGCCTTAAACGTTCCGTAAAATTTGCTACTAGTGCCATGGTTTGGGGTTGCATGAGTGCAGAAGGACCTAGAAAGTTATGCATCGTCTATGAAAAGTTTAACTATCAGATATATCAAGAAATTTTGGAATATTACATGATTCCAGTATCAGAAGATTTATTTGAAGATGATTTCATCTTTCAAAAAGATTTAGCGTCACCGCATACCTCGGTGTCAACTAAGAATTGGTTCCGCCAACGCAACGTTAAGGTAATTTCGCCACCAAACTCACCAGACCCATCGAAATATTATCCCATTGAAATTACAATCTCATCGAAAACTTATGGTGTATAATCAAGAAAAAACTCCAAGAAAAAACGCCAGCACTTTTTTGGGACTCACTTAAGCCAAACTAATGGCTACATTTTTTTTTGCCAAAGTATGGGAGGGGGTGGGTCATTAGATATAACCATACAGTTGCAAAGTTAAGCAAAGGTTTTTTTTCGTTTTTTGATGACATAATTGCAAAATAACTGCATTTTTAAGATTTTTTTCCAGATCTTCTTATTCAGTTTTGGGTAACCATCAGAAGTGGGCCTAAACCCTCCTCACGGAAAGCTCTACACTGCCACCCAGCGAGAACACAGCCGCAAAAACGTAGGCATATATTTAATCTACACAATTGCAGAGAGTAATCCACTCCAAAAAGCACAATAATATGTATTCAAAATAAATAAAATACATTTTCGCAGCAGCTTCTCTAACAAACAAAACAAAATAATAGTAAAACATACTCAAGCACATTGTGTGCCATAGTTTCAGAGATTCAGGAATCAAAAGTCTAAATTAATATAAAGTCTATTAAGCGTCCAAAAGTCATATACGATTCAAAGTTTTACGAAGGTTCAAACTCATATGATGCCAAGTCTTAACATTGATCAAAAGTCATATGCTCTATAGTGATGGAATTACAGCCGGCCAATATATTCTAAAATCTTGTAATCGGATAAATCACAAATAATATAATATTGTTCAAGTGTCCTTAAAGTTTAAAGATTCTTTGGTCATAGTTAAGCAGCTCAAGCAATATTGAAGTTTTGAGACATCAGAAAACAACAGGCATGTCGTTGCTATCTGCACACTGTAGCACCACAATATCAGTAGATAATTAATTACTGCATTATAAATTGACGCAATTATGCACTGTAAATATAAACATGACTACGGTACTACAAAGACGTGATATAAATCAGCACCCAATAATAAGATGTCAGAAGGAGTGTAGAACACACAAATAAGCAAATTTAAAGATGTAATACCCGGCAAAGAAGTATTATATTGTAAGACGACTGGCATAAAACTGCAGGCATCATGATGCTAAACTTAAATACACAAAATGCTGAATCACACTGTTGGAACAAACTTATAATAAGTAGGCTGAATTGAACCAATGTATCATTTGACACTCTTATGTGTTAAAAAACAAAAGCAGAAAGACGTTGAGAAATTTTGCCTTGACAACGCACTGCATTCTTAAAACTCTTTCTAACAAAAGAGCTAAAATATATTGTCAATGTAACAGATGAAGAAATATAACACATTAAGTATATTGTTATTGTCACAGAGTACTTTGTAGTTTCCTTACGAAAATAAGATTTTCTGTGGATTCCATTTTATCGTCTTGTTACTGCCTTTATTTGACAATGGGCCATAAGAGGACAGACAACGTCCAAAGATGTAATAAAAGACTGGACATCTATTGCCGCAGTCGCATACCTCACTTTGTCTTTTTCCAATTCTGTGGAGGTGCACCTGGAAACTTCCGTTTTCACTGATGTAATATTGAATTATCTGTCAAGAACATACAAAATCACGAGAAACTTTGTTTATAATTTCGAAAGTGTCTTTATCCTTATCAGAGCGACTCCATTCTGTTTACCTCAAAATATCAAGTTCTTTTCGAAAGTGCACCTCAATACTGATCTCGAAAACGGTACCTCCATTGTTGCATCATATTGGTCATCTTCAATGACCTTTTTGGCCAACATATGAGCTTACTCATTACCCTCGTGGGTAACATGTGCTTTTACCTGTCCCAAGGAAGTTTTCTAGGTGCAGTTCGGTTAAGTTTATTAAAGATTCCCCACATAGCAGTGGATCTACCAGGAAAGCCTGCTGCAATACTGTGAGTGAGGCAAGCTGTCTGTGTAGAGATAAGCACTCTCATACCTAGTAGAGTACCATGTCAATGCGAGATCTATCGCAACAAGCTTGTTCTGGTACACTGAATACAAAGAATTTAACCTTACATTAAACTCATGAATTTTAGTATTCCTATTCACCACAAAAGTCGCCGCAATCATTTTCAAGCCGTTTGTTTTTTCACTTACTTAATAAAAGGAAAATTTTCATTCCGAAATTCTGTGCCACTGTGGCATTTATGAATTAAAATTAAGTTGTCCGAAAATGAATCAAATGAACCTCTGACCTTCAAGGATTTAAGTTATATTGAGTTATTAAGCTTCTTTCGTCACCCCCGAATTATTACAGTAGAGTTCGGATTATCCGAGTACAGCTTAACCGAGTTTCCGCTTCAGCCGAGTTATTTTCTTCTGATGCACTGATGGTTTCTATTATTATAAAACAGCCATTATAAATGAAGTGTTGGGTGAAGATGAAAGAGCAGTTGAAAAAAGTTAGACCTCTGATTTTTTGGTCAGAATGGGGGAAAAAATGGCCATAATTTATTTAAAAAAAATTATGGCATTTTCCCCTCATTCTGACCAGAAAATCAGAGCTAACATTTTACGACTGCTCTTTCATCTTCACTTAACACTTCATTTATAATAGCTATTTCATAATAAACGAAACTATCAGTCCATCAGAAGAAAATGATCCATTTCAAAGGTATAAGTTCGATTGAAAAAATCTATTTAATACTTTGAGCAGAAAGAAGAAGCTACTCCTGCAATTTTCATGACACTAATAGAATCACATAGCTGCCAATGTGTACGGTTTTGCTACCTCTAAAATTTAATAAAAATTTTTGCCATATTTAATCGTTGAAAATTGTTAGATTTCGGCGACTATCAATTAGGCAAAATTTACTGGTAAGTTTTAGTGGTAAGAAAAATCTTAAACATTGGTAGCTATGCAGTAACGTGATACTGCAGAAATAAAAACTGCAGCAAAATTAACATTAAGCAAACAAAAAACTATCAAGGGCTTTTTCAAATAAACAATTTCATTCCCCGTTTTCCTCAAAAGTAACCGAAATGTACATCAAAGAAATGTTACTAGTACCATAAAAACGAATGAATTAAGTGAAAATTTATATTTCCTCTCCTTAGTTAGTGACGATTTGTGTAAATCCGGTTTATCCGATTTTTTTGCTTATCCGAGGTGAGCTTGGTCCACATTAACTCAGATAATCGGGACTTTACTATACTACAATAAATTTTAAAGATCAGAAAAATTTTGCCCTCTCCAATTATCGTTTGCTACAGGTAAAGTTTGCACAAAGATTTTCGCAAGCCAGAAGTTTTATTAGAATTCGATTCAAATTTCAAAATTTAAAACAGATAAGTTTTCTGAACGAAATTTAAAGACACGTTCCGGCTAAGATGCAATGCATTGCACATTTCTTTCTTACTCAGTTCTTTAATAATTACATATCGAGAACAGCATCAATAAGTGATAAAATAAAATCTTGAGCAAAATCTATTAAACGAGATTGGTTTCCTGGATTGCACACTGCACAGGGTCAATTTGGGGTAAATGTGAAAAAACTTTACAAGTTTCAACTATTGGCAGCTTTAAGGGGGTCCGGGGCTAAAAAAATTATTTTTTTTTATTTATAGAGATTTTGTTATGATTTTTTTTTTCTGAAATATGTTTTAATATAACAAGAATATTGTAAAAAAAATCTGAAAAAATTTAAATATTTTTTTTAATTTAAATTTTAAAAATTTAAACATATGTAATTTTTTTTATATAACTCTGGAAGTACTTACTCGATTTACAAAATTTTTACACTTTTGTGTCCAGAAAATATGTCATTTTAATTTGTCTTTAGGGTTTCTTAAAATATTGATTATGAATTTTATAAAAGAATTTTAAGTAAAAAAATGACGTTGTTTTATGAGTGAGTTTTGCATTAATTAGCATATTTTCACAATTATCACTCAAAATTAAAAAGCCTGAAGACAATTTGTTGGAAATATAGCATAAAATCTCTTTTGAAAATTTCATACATATATCTTGCAAGGAACTTTAGATATATTCTTTTAAAGTTGACAAATTGTGAAACAATTCTTTCTGAGATAAATGAAGTTAAAGTTCTCGTCAGAGGGTAGCTGATGCATCGCTTCTCAAGGTAAAAGGTGTTATATCTCTGGGTCTAATGAAGATAAAAGCATGCGGTTTGCAGTATTTAACGCTAAAAACTCAGAATTTGTTTTTAAGCCAATAAAAAAAGGTGCACTTTTTTGAGAATTTTTAGCCCCGGACCTTCTTAAGGAGCACATGATCCAAGTATAGCCTTATAAAAACTTGCACGAAGAACTCCTATACCTCAATTAAAATTATTCATTAATGCTGTGGCATGTTAATAAATACTTAAAATTGTTTGTTCACAATTCCCACAGATGTTCATAATTACCCCCAAAGACTGTGAGATAATTGTGAACATGTATTTTTATGTCGAGATAGTATAAAGCAAAAAAGTATCAAGTTCTTACACAACATTTGTTCAACAACAGGTTTATACACATATCATTATTTCGATATTTTAAGCTATTTTTAATGTTGTATAGCATAAATTATTTATTCATCGAAACAAAATTTCCAAATTTATCTTAACAGTTTTAAACTGACCCGGTAGGAGTTGTCCTTTGCTGCGGCAGTGCGTTATTTTGTTTTGACGAAAACAGAAACATCCCCATATTATTATTATTTTTTTTTAAATTAGTAATATTTTAATTAGTAATTAATAATTAAAAAAAATAATATTGTTTAAAAAAAATTCTTTTTCGTTAAAATGTTCCAGTTATCTAAAGAAGAAAAAAAGAAGTGAGAAACACAAAAATAAAGCAGACTAAAATATTAACTGAAAATTTATTTATTACTGCAACAAATACAAAAACAACAAAAGAATGTGTACAAAATAATTCAGTATAAAAAACGTCAACAATTCAATAATTTATATTTACCTTTGGTAATAAGGTATGTTTTTACCTTTTCAAGTTTTCAAAATGTAAATGATATATACAAATGTTGCTCTACTTATATGGATGATTAAGATTAATTAATATATATATATATATATATATATATACATATATGATGAAACAATGTACACTGTTAAAAAGATATGTGCAAGGGTAAACAAAATTTTGGTATTGTAGTAACTGCAACCATATGATTGTGAAAAATATACTTGGATGTGTCACTTTACATAAAATATGAAATGGCATAGTATCGAGAAATAAATTTAATTTATGTTGAAAAATATATAATTTTTAGTAAAATATTGAACCATAAGGTGGCTACGGTTACCCCTTGCAAACAAGAGTTGATCAGGCCACGAACTGTATTTAAAAGAGAATACAACACTTTACGAGCAACCAAACCTAAACCGGGATTCGAACCAGATTCTTCTTGCCTACCTTTGTAACCATTAGATAAGTAAGAAGATGTTCTCATTTTCTAAAAGAACACATTGAAAGTACATATAAGTGTTTGATCGGATTGGTTGTTGAATATTGGTGTTGAATAGTAAATTTCAATATATTTTTTGATTAATTGATTTTAAATAGTCCATGTATTTCTCAAAAAGCTATATGAATTTAAATTGTTTTAATATCATTTTGAAATTAAATGTAATTTTGTCTCAATCGAAATTCTATCTGAGCACTCAGTCTGATTTCTTTTTCAAGCAGCAACATGAATTTTGTAATCAATATTAACTTTAAAGCAAGATTAAAATCTTTATAGCCTTAAAAAAAAGAATAAGAAAAATAGAAAGAATTTCTAAATTTAGAGCATACAACACAAATCAATTTCCAGTAAAAATTAAAAATTAAAAGTTTTAGTTTTTTTTTAGTGCAGTATAACTACTACCTTTTTCTTAAGAAAGGTCTGCTTAAGGAATTAATCTTTCTTCTTTATTAGAAAGTTCTTTTGAAAGATAGCTTTTGTTAGAGCAAAAGTTTTTCAGGAGACTGAATTTTAAATTACTATAGTTATCTACTTTTTTTTTTAACAATATTTTATTTATTCGTAATAGTAATGGCGAAACTCAAGCTAGTAAAATTTTAATATGCGTTCATTTAATGGAGAAGGCTTGTTTTTTCCCATTGACCTATTTTTTAAATTTATGAAATGTTTTAGTATTTCAAATGAAGTATTTTTCAACTTCTTTAAACTTTTTCTCTCGTATGATCATTAGCAGAAACACTTAAGGCACTATAAGGATGCTTTACAGTTTTCAAAGCCCATCTGCAAAGAAATTTGAAGTTTGAAATGAATATTTTATCAAATTTTATATCAAGAATACAATTGAATTAAAATACAAAGATATAGTATATTACACAAAAAATGGTATTATTAATAGGTGAAAGGTAAATTAAATATTGAAATCAAATCACCTTAAAAAATTTCACAAAAACCGTAGAACAGTTTAGGCATTTCCTGAGCTTCCAGTTCACGTAACTTTATATTTCTAAAACTTAGGGGATAGCAAGAGAGAAGATGTTTAACTGTAGTCTAAACTACAGTACAGTGAGCATAATTATAATTAAAAAAGAATTTAGGATAGGATTAAAAGTGAGAACTGTAATTAAAATTAAAAACAAATATAGTATTTACATTAAAAAAAGGCAAAAAAGTGGTTGGGAGGGGGTTGAGGAACATTTTAAAAATAAAAGTAACCATAGAAAAGATAAAAGTTAAAGTATATTGAAATCTAGGGAATATATCAATAACTATGTTGCCTAAAATTAATACAACAATAGGCTGCAGAAGAATTTTTGAAGACGTTTCGAAAATTTGTACTATCCCAACAACAGGGACCATAACAGTATTTCAGTAATTTTTTTCCTTTTAGCGTAAACGAGGTGGAACCCGTCGAATTTCGACGAAAGAAAACGTTTAAGAAGGAACTGTTTCATTGATTCATAATAAACCTACAAAAATAGTTACAATAAAAAATACATTTTATATTCATTAGTCTAACTCTCAAACAAATATTACTGTAACCTAAATTGAACAAAATACTATTTCTATAAAACTCAGTTGTCCAAATTATTAAATTACTTTAATCGTACATCAGTAAAATATAATAAAGATCAGTTATTATGATGAAGTTATCAATTGAGGCTCTTATGTTTGGTACTCCGGAATGAAATACAACAAAATGTATTCCACTTTGACGTGATCATAGAATTTTCCCCCGTGAAATCTATACCCGACATTATTTTCCCTTTCTCAAAATGTACATACCCACCTCTTATATCCGTATTCCCTATTTTTTAAAATTTGGTATTTTAACTTGATCATTTTAAAATCATTTTAACTCAAAACTTGAAGTCACTATTGTCAGCAACATCTTTGCACGTGAGAAGTCGTACTCTTGACTTCAGAATCTAATCTTAGTATCGGAGAGTAAAAATTGCCATAATTTATGTTTTTTAGACGCATTTGTGTTAAAATGTTCAGTTTTATCTAAGAAAACAATCGTTTTCTTTTAAATATGACGTCATTTTCACTTACTTAAACATTTTGCCCAGTGTCTCAAACTTAGTATCAGTACACATGCAGAAGGAAAAAATATATAAACTTTATGAGGAAAAAATCGTGTTTTCAAAAGCAGTACGTTATTTTTCGCTCAAAATCTTTTGGCACAGCGTGTCCCTAATGGGATTTTGCCCCACTAAACCCCATACAACAAAATTGAAAATAATAATAATAATAAATAAATAAAAATAAATAATTTTTATCAGAAAAAGGCATGAATAAAGATAAATAAACCTCATTATTTCTCTCCTCTCTGCAATAATGAAAGCTATCTAATTACCACCATTTTGAAGAAATTTCATAAAATATTTTTAAAATTAAAATATAAAAATGGGGATATTTAAAAAAAAACAGCTATTGCGAGCACATCTACAAATGTACAGCTTTGAGTTAAAAATATTATTAGTAAAATTGGTTCAGTAGAAAGCTTAGGGCAGATGACTAAAAAACAATCTTGTATTTTAAATACATAGATTATATAAAATTACGAAAAATTAAATTAAGCAAATGATGTTATTTTGATAAAATTATAAGTAGAATGTCTTAAAGAATAGCAATAAAATTTATTAGTCGAGGGAATTTTAAACAAAAACTTGGGGAGTCGGATATTATTTTAAACCTCAGATTATTGTCAAGATTTTCCTTGTTTGCTTGTCTAACTCGACGAAGCGAATTCATCCAGGCAAGAATCATCAAGTTCTGTAATGTAAATCGCTATTTTTGGGACAAAGACTTCCGATCTGAGTATGCAAATTGTATGTCACTGCTTTTCTACAAAGACACTCTAAATTTTTGTAAAACATAGCATTTTATCCGTGTTTAGTTGTTAAAAATCAGTTTCATTAATAAGAAAAACGGTACACATTTTAAGACAGTTAAAATATACATACTGCTATTTCCTATGAGAAGGATGCTACTATTTTTTTATGAGATGTGCAATGTCTGGTTCAGTTCTCGAAGCATGGATTCGCAGGTCTGGTTCGACATTCAATCTATTTCTTTATTTGATTTTCATGTGCACAAGGCTGGAGAAAGTTTTTTCACACAAAGATACTATACAGAATGGAAGTAAATGCTTGATATCTTTAAATGCTAGTTTTGCATATGTATTTCTCACGCACAATTAAAAATTAGGAAGGCTATTGACTTGTGAAACAATTTTCATGGTACCACCGCAAGATAATTCCGTAAGTTTTTCTTGCTCTAAGAATGTTAAGGATTCCATTTCATTAATGTCTTGGAAATGAAATGGATCCCTCATCCACTCGTTTTCTGAATTTCAGTGTTGAAAATAAAGTCGGAAATCTTCTTTCAAGTTCTTCAGGTGTACAACGAAATTATCAACATTATCAGGGGAAATTGTATCGCCAGAGGTTTGTAAGCAATCGAATGATGCTAGGATGAATTCAAAATTATTATTTTCAAGCCGATTTTCCTTCAAATCATTTTTTTTTATTGTTGCTTCTACTTTATCTTGGACTTAGAAAATATGTACCGACGTTCCATGTAAGGTTAAATCCAGCTCATTCAGAAAACTAAAAATATTTGTCAAATACGCCACCTTGACCAGCCAAGAGAAATCATTGAAACATTCTTTCAAATGACATTTGATATCCAATAAAAATAACCTTACTTCATCACGCAGTGCAAAAATGCGATGTAAAATTTTTTTTCGTGACAGTTTGTATGGTAATTTCTGTATGTAAAAGTAACTGTTTGTGTGGATTCCCAATTTCTTCTCACAGAATTATAAAATGCCTAGAAATCAATGGACGAGCCTTGATATAATTTACTACAGAATTGAATGAAGACTTCAAATCCACAGGCCTTTTTTTCGCGACAAGCGATTCACGGTGAATACAACAGTGTGGCCAAACTTCATGTGGTGTTTTACCTTTAGCCAAGCTGACCAAACTATTAATAGGTCCACTCATAGATCGAGCACCATCTGTACTTACTCCGACACATTTTGAATAGTTTATTTCTTTTTCTTGTATGAAACCGTCTAAACGGCATGTCAACCTGAAACGGCATGTTGATGTCATATGCACAGGTGAATAGCGTTGTACTTATTGCGTAAGATGGAATGGATTTGCAAAAGAAAAAAATCTTAAGAATCCTGATAATAGAATAACTGTTTCCTTTAAAATTTTTGATTAAAAGAAGTTTGAAAACTTCGTTACCAAAGAATCTTTGAAGTAGTTCAAAGAAATGAATTTACCGCAAGGATTCTTTCAAACAGACCCAACACATTGGAATACTAATTCTGATTATATGATTGTATTAGAAATGGTGCAATCTATTAAAGTGGTAAATGATCATGTTGAGAGAGGTACTGCTTTGGTCAAAGAGTATACTGGAATTCTTATAAGGAATGAACCTCAGTTTCAGCTATTGACGAAAGCTGTGGAGCAGCACCGAAAAGCGTATCCTCACTGCAGAAAAATGGACTTAACAAATTAAAATATTTACTGATACTTTCAACTTTTTATCTGCTTGTATTGTGTTTTTGTATTATACAAAAGTAAAATTAATTTAATATCATAATAAAATTTATCATTTTGGCTTAGTTTCTTTTTGTCGATAACATCATGTTTTTTAGTATAATCGCCAAACTTCAGCAAGCTTGAGTTACCTCTAAATATATTTCTTTTTCATTCAAACTTTTTCTACTTCGTTTTTTACTGTATTGGAACAAATTTTGAGGGTAAGACATAAGAATATAAGAAAAAAAAATAAAATCGACCATATAAGGACCACCCTAATCCACATGCCTTCTTACATCCAAATAGGTTAATAAATACGTGTGTTATCGCGTGACAAATATCAGATCGTTTCAAAATGTCAGCCATTCTAGAAATTCAAAGTGCTATAACTCAACCATTTTTTAAGATATAAATGAAACAAAAACTGCCCCGGAATCTTTGTATCAAGGTCAAACACATAAAAAAAACCTTTTAGATTTTCCAATTTTTTGATACTTCATTTTAAATTTTAAATTGTTTTTTTTTAAATGTTGACTTTTGAAACAAGATGGCAAATGAAGTTTACCTACGAACTCGGTCGAGACATTGGTATGTACTATGTACAGACCAAGTTACATCCAAATCGGTTCATAAATACGCCTGTTATCGCGTGACAAAAATCAGGTCGTTTCAAAATGTCTGCTACAATAGAAATTCAAAATGCAAAAACTCAGCCATTTTTTTAGATATAGACGAAACAAAAACTGTTCCAGAATCTTTGTAATATGGTCAAACACATAAAAGAAACATCTTTTTCATTTTCCAATTTTTTAATACCTCATTTTAAATTTTAAAAATATTTTTAATGGCCGCCATTTTGAAACAAGATGGCGGATGAAGTTGGCCAACGAACTCGGTCGAGACATTGATATGTACTTTGTACACACCAAGGTACAATCATATCGGTTCATGAATACGCCTGTTATCGCGTGACAAAAATTAGGACGTTTCAAAATGTCAGCCACGGTAGAAATTCAAAGTGCTATAACTCTAAGTGCTATTTTTTAAGATATAGACGAAACAAAAACTGCTCCGGAATCTTTGTAACAAGGTCAAACGCATAAGAAAAAATATTTTTCAATTTTTAATATTTTACTACCACATTTCAAATTTTATTTTTATAAATTTAAATGGTCGCCATTTTGAAACAAGATGGCGGATGAAGCTGGCCGACGAACTCGGTCTAGACATTGGTATGTACTATGTACGCACCGAGTTTTATCCAAATCGGTTCATAAATACGAGAGTTACAGTGTGACAAAGATCATATATATATCTGGTATGTATAAAATAAAGTCCCTTGTACTATATAACAAGAATTAATATGGAAGAAAAAAAGAAGAACATGGACACCGATAAAAATAATTGAAAAGCTTATATATTGAATTACGTTATCAAGAGTACAGAATTCAATGATATAAGCAAGTTAGTCGTTTTCTGTGAGAAAAAAGCTAATAGCTGAATTTTTTTTCTCCTGTACTCAAACGACCAAAATAACCAAGAGAATAGATTCAAGAGGAAAACAGAATAATATTAAATGCTATGAAATGGAAACAGCAATACAACCTATTAAATATTTAATTTGTAGCAAGGAAAAATAGTAATATTACCCAACATACCTAATAAAATCCCAGTTTTTTTTAATCCAAATACACTCCTGCACATGGCATCCAAAAGCTCGATAAGTTTAAGGTGATTTTTACAGTTAACACAGATTTTAAAACCTAATGGATACAGTTAATCCATTTTGAAATACCGTGATAAATGCAATTAAAATAATATAAATAGAAAATAATTACATAATTAGTTCTTAAAATACTTATTAACACTTTTACATTTTTATATTGCTTAACTAAAATAAAAAAACAAAACTGTTAGTTTACAATATCGCAAATAACCAGCATTAAACACCACCATGTGTTAAAATTGAAATTATTACTCTAATCGAAGCATAAGACAGAATGCAAATTAAATTTTGGTGCTACCATCTAGTATAATAACTTGAAACTATTATTATCATCAAAATGTCACAAGATTAAGCTATTAGAAGCTAAAATTCTTTCAAAATATACCAACTGCTTTACCCCAATAAATCCTAATATAAAAATACCATATTATATATCATTATTCATATAAATAGTAAATAAATACCAATGTTAATAGAATGCTTACAATATATTCTACTACCATACCCAATTAATCTATACGGAAAATTTAAATAATTTTATAACATTGATAATATATATAGCAATATTCTATAACACAAAATAAATTTTATATAATAAATTATATGTAATAAAAATATAAAAAACTATAAGAAATACTTTTAAATATAAAAAATAATTAATTAATAAAATGAACAGGAAAAAAAAAATGGATGTTTATAGAATGTTGTCAAAATCTTCAATTCCCAATTGCCTAATGATCACAAATAAATTGTGTCATTTATTTTCATATTAACCATAAAAAAACTAAAAAATATGAATAATATGAGATTAACATTCACATAAAACCGATAATTAATCATTTAATACTAAGTTCAAAATTAAACAATATTAAAAAGTATAGAGGAATAATAAAAAACTAATAACCCAATCTTAATACAAACTGTAATAACATTAGTTATATCAAATAAAATTATTATGCATATTATTCTCTATAAAGATGGTATACTATTAGAAATTAATATGATATTGTCCCGAGAAGACTAAAAATTAAAAACAAGTTAATTGTTAACTTGATTAAATATTAATTAAGCTAAATAAATTTAATATAAATTGAAATATAAATATAACGTCACCATATACATATAAAATATCGAATCAACATCCATATAAAATGTGTATTAGCAATGTAGTTATAATTCGAACGCCCCATGTTATATATATATATCAACATTTGAACGGAGGGTGGTTTCGGGGTTTGGGGGTCATGATCGAGGAAAATATACCAAAATTTTTTGAAATCGCTTTCCTCCGAACGGCTGCAATAGGTAGCTTTTTGTAATGAAAGCTACCTAAAAATTGCAGTAGCGAAAATTGCAAAACCGAAATTTCATTTCAAATTTCAAAGTGTTGCCATTCGATGAATGACGTCAGCGTTACGCACATATACGTCTGTCCTTTAAATATAGATTATTATCTGGCACAAATAACCTCTATCTCTAAATTTATCCTTTCGGATCCGATTTTTTAGTTTTCAGTTTTGGAAAAAAATATTTTTACTTTAATAATATAAAAAGTAGTTATGCAAATCACGAAAGGTTTATTGAAAGTGATAACATACATGAAATCATTACTCTATGCAGATAATAACAGAAAGAAAAATTAATACGACAAATAATACTCAATGAAAAGACATGTCCCATTAATAAGACGATAGACCGAGCGGGTTAACAATTAAACCATGTTTAAAATAAAAATCTCAACAACGGTATATAAATATTCAAGCAAGCATTTATGTTATATTTTTAAATGCTGAAACATAAATGTAGTCATAAAAATAATTGTACATATATATACTATCATTATTACATACATATAATAACAAAACAAATGTTACGACAAATAATACTCAATGAAAAGACACGTCCTATTAATAGGACGTCAGATCCGAATGAGTTAATGAAGACATGTTTGAAATAAAAGTGTCTTGGCAACTGTGTATAAAGATTTAAGCAAATTTTCTACATTATTATAACTAAATGAAATTCTTGTGCTGACTAGAGTAAACTCATTAAACTACAATAACACTGTATTTTTTCATTTCCCTTTTTTATTTAATCCATCCCCTTTTTGAAAAAATTTGGTGAACCCCAGAAACGTATACAGCCGATTTTGGTTTATAAAGGTGTTTTTTGTTAAATAAATATCTCCCTTGCTTGAATAAACAGCTAAAAGTATTTTATTTGTTCAAGCTATTTAAACTTAGTATCACATAATAAGAAATGTAGTGCATTTTTATGAGTATAAGCATTTACTTTTTGTATGGTAATATAAACTAATAATTTTCTTTCCTTTTTCTTTTTCGGGTTTTAGAATTTTAAAGTCATTCTACATTCCTTTTAATATTATATTATACAATTGACAAATTAGTATGATGAGGCAATCATACTAATTTGTCATAAGTCAACATTAGCCTATTTGAAGTGAAGTACAATAACATTTCGAACTTAGTCTTTTCCAACTTCTTTCTTTAATTTAATTTTCTTTAATTTTCTTTTTTGAAACTTTTAATTTTGGAACCATCCAACAATTATTTCTTCTGAAATTGAAAGTGTCCTCAGTATGAAACTACAACCAAAATTACAGCAAACGCAGACACAAACAATTACAATTAAGGATTGACCGAAACGGAATCTCGGTAATCTTCCTATTTTTAGGCCGAAAACGAAAAAGTCCAAAAAAAAAAAAAATTGGGTTTGCTGTATAAAGGAGGTTTTTGTAAAATAAATACTTCCGTTCCTTTAATGAACAACTAAATATTTCTGCTATTTAAACTTAGTATCAAGCAATAAAAAATTTAGTGCAATTTTAATTTAATGTCATTTTTAGACAGTATACCACAACATACTAGGCAGATTTCTCGTTTACATTTCAATATTTTCAAAGGATTCTTTTTACATAGGATATCTGGACCAAAGGCTAACTTGAGAATTTTGTACTTATTCGTTTTGGGTTTCGATTTCATTCTGCGAAAACTTTTAATTTTGGAACCATCCAATAATTTTTTCTTCCGAAATTGAAAATGTCCTCATTATGAAACTACAACCAAAATTACAGCAAACGCAGACACCAGGGCCGAAACTAACCTTTTTTGCCGCCCGGGGCAAACATGAATTTTGGCGTCCCCCCCCCCCCCCTTTCTTCCTCAAAATATATTTACAAAGAGTATTCTACTAATTTTCTAATGGCCGACTTATTTTAAAATTTAAAATATGTAATCATAAAATTAGTAATACTGAACTACGTAAATTGAATGTGACGTTTGTTGCAATTATAGTTCGTTCACATAAAAGAATTCGCATGTATTATCGGCTATTTACAGTGTTTGCTTATACAGTAGAGTTCCGATTATCTGAGTCCCACTTAACCGAGTTTTCACTTTAACCGAGTTATTTTCTTCTGACGGACTGATGGATCTGCATCATTGATCATTATTATGAAACAGCCATTATAAATGAAGTGTTAGGTGAAGATGAAAGAGCAGTCGTAAAAAGTTAGAACTCTGATTTTCTGGTCAAAATGGGAAAAAAAAATGGGCAAAATTTTTGGCCTGCTCTTTCATCTTCACCTAAACGCTTCATTTATAATGGCTGTTTCATAATAATGAAATCCATCAGTCCACCAGAAGAAAATGATTGGTTCCAAAGGTATAATCTTTCACTTGGCGCCCCTTGGCTCTGGCGCCCGGAGTACATGCCCACTCTGCCCCCCCCCCTTAGTTTCGGCCCTGCAGACACAAACAATTACAATTAAGGACTGACCGAAATCGAATTTCGGTAATCTTCCTATTTTCCGGCCAAAAGCGAAAAGGTCCAAATTTTTTTTGAAAAGTTATTAATACATACATAAATATACATAATTATTAATTAATTAAACACATTTCTAAGAAACAAGCACACACACATATATATATGTATGTGTATAAGTTTCAAACAAAAACAAAACATAAATAATAATTAAACTTTTAAATTTTATGACAAACAATAGGTCATGACAATCATAGGTATTTTTCAATAATTAATTAACAATGTAGTTAAATAATGGAGAAAAAATTCAATAATGAATATTTAATTTTTAAATATATACATCTTTTCAGTTATTTTGCATTTAAAGTTATTGAAATAAACTATTTAAAAGTTTGTATTTAGGAAATTAACATTGAATATGTTTTAATAAAGAAATAACCATTTTATAATTTATAATTATTATTAGTTTAGTAGAGATTTAAATATAGATAAGATATATACTTAAATAAATATTTGCTTATTCCTTCCCAAAAGACTTTGCTACCATCCGCCTCCTCATAAAAATTTCGAAATAGCGCCCCTGTTTCAAATTTTATTAACTCTTTGTGCATTGAATGAAAACTTTTTATTTTCATATAATATAAAATATAATTTATTCATCAACGGCACAGAATGATTGATTCACAAAAAAGCATTGGAAACACTTCTGCGGTTTCGAACTAAAAATTTTCTATTACCGTTAAGTCAGCATTTTATAATGAGCACGTGAAAAGCGTCTTCAAAGTTTAGTCATATATGCATTGCTTGCTTTATAATTTACACTCACGTCTTGAGTCAATAATGATTAATAATTATAAACAGTGAAGTTCATAGCAATAAATAAAGAGCATCTCATTTGAGCCAATACATCTCAAATCAATGAATAATGTTAAAAATGACCGGAGGAAGAAACGCGATTTTTGGAATACAGATAGTTTCGGTCCGACAGAATTTTTTGCAACATTTTCGCCTAAAACGAATTTCTGGAGAAACTCAGATTTTGGGGCGAAGACGAAAACGAAACCGAATTTTCGGTCTACATCCAATTACAATATCATAAACAATTACAATATATCATGGAACTTCTCGCTTTTAGCCCTCTTTGAAAAAAGAAAAAGAAAAACAAACAGTGGATATTACATTCGTGGTTTATTAAAAATACAATTGACATACTCGTAATTACCGTATTTTATGGAAGAAACGCCGCACTCCTCAAAATTGGTCTAAATAAGATTAAAAATTCGTAAACGCCGCACCTTTGGGAACACTACTTTAGTCGACAGTGTCTCATTGACCTAGCTTTAATCAAAGTTTTCTGAACAGTGTAAAGTGCCTCATTTTTAATAATTTAGGACTTTAAAATTTTATTTAAAATATTTAAATCAGGTTTTAAATATTTTTATGTAATTTTTTTAATTAAGGAGACGTTAATTGGCATTAAAACCATCCAGAGCGCGGGACGCGGACCCTCTCCTTAGGCGCTCCACATTTTTTTAAGTGGCCGTCGCAACTTAGCACGCTTTTTACGTCGCATGCACTACTTTAGCCCTTTTTAGCTTCAACTTGAAACCCTCAAACTCTGAGTTGTCAAGTGGAAGAGTAGTAAATTTTCTTTGTCCACCTGTATGGTTCAGTATCATCATCCGAAATGTCACAGTTTTCATAATCGGTGAAGTCAGAAGGTTTCGCGTTGTTGAGCACGAGGCTTGAGAACAGTCTTATAATAATATATATATATTATTATTCATGGGATTAATGAATTTTTATTTTATCCCAATTTTATGCGTGTGAAAAAAAAAAATCGTAAACGCCGCACTTGACAAAAAATAACTTTCACACTCGTAAACGCTGCGGCGTTTCTATTGTAAAATATGGTAAGTTATCATGATAATCCTGTTTTAAACAGGAGTGAAATAAGATTTTCAGCTATTAAAAACGTAAAATGATAGTGACCGGCCGTTTTTTAGAAAAATAAAAATAAAAATGAAATTTGCTTTTTTTTTTTTTAAACCTAGAAAGGCTATACTTTTAAAATTTAACAACAACAACAAAAAAAAAAAAAATCCCACGTTACTATAGAAATACTACTATATAATAATTATCAGAAGATAGTTTTTATTCATGACTTTAAATTGGTATAAAAATTAAAATGTTCTAATTTCTTGTTGAATAAGTATCAGTATAAATTACCGAAAATTGCCAGAAGCTCTACTTAAATATAAAATAACAGGGGGAATATTATAAGTTTTGAAATTAATTTTAAACCCTAATAATGAATGTTCTTTGAAAATAATGCATGCGGTTTTTTTTTAAGATTTATATTGATTTTTCTTTGCGCTGCGCTGTTTTTTCAAAATGAAAATTTAAAATAAAATCAGAAAAACACTAATGCGATTTTTTTAGAAGATTGCAGTATTTATTAACACGTATCCCAACAAATACCGGGGTACCATCCTCTCTGCTGTCCTGAAATTAAGCTTCATTTAACATAAAAGCGACTTCGTTTAGAAATGTGAGCAATATTTAATGTATACTTTGCGATATTAGTTTTCCACAGAAATTAAGAAAGGGGAAGAAAGAAGTAAAGCTAAGAAGACGGCTTTTCAAATAATATATATATTTTTTCATCCTGTTTTATATTGAGTTGATTGTTTTGAAGTTTTTCGAAATTTATTGTAAAGTTATTATGAAATACGTTACTTTTTGATCTCATTAGAAACATTACAATGTATTTTAGGACTCTTCTGACAGCATTGCGGTAGCAAGGTAGCATTTATCCCGGGCATGTCGAAATGCGACGTTGCATAGATAAATTCCGAGATTAACAACAACAAAAAAAAACGTCTGCCACATTACGTTACATGTTCATCTATTTTCGAGGCGCTTGAGTCACGTGATGCTGTTTTCGTGAGGAGGCTGCTGAAAAGCAGGAATGTAAGTGCACAAAACAGCATCACGTGACTAAACGAGTCCGAAGGGAGATGAATTCGGAAGAATTTAGAGAATGGGGGTATTTCGACTTGTTTATGGTGGACTCACTGAAAAGTGAACAATGTGAAGAACAATTTTCGGTAGTAAGTTTAAAACTAATTTCTTCTGTTTATTAATTAAATGTATATCGTTACTGATCATTAACTGATAAGACACGTCTCAAATAATTAAAAAAATATTTTTCGAGTAAGAAACTTCTTAAATCAATATTTTTACGACTCTAGATTACTTATCATCATACTTACACGAATGTTGCCAAAGATACTAGAAGTAAAACTGCTCCTGTAGTATACGTGACGTTGGGGAATATATCTATTGTAGAGTTGAATATTTGTGTAACGGCAATTGTTCCCATCATTGGTATGATAGCTTCACAAGTTGCTAAAAATGCAAACACTCGGCCTGAAAAAACAAATACTGATGCTCACTATGAGGTGGAAAATCTAAAATAATCTTAAGCAAAATCTAAAAAAAAAAAAAAAAAAAACATTATGAAATTAACATTCTGAAAAAAAAAAGTATTATAAACCATAAAAGTTTTAATAGAAATCGATATTTAGGAGTTTTAAATATGGGAATCCAACATTACAGTTCATTCCGTCAAATAGGTTGAAGTATGCTTCATAAAACTACCCACATCGCAGTTTGTTTTGCAAATACTGAAAAAATAATTTAACAACAAGATTTCCGAATTTTACATCTACATAATTTCTAAGTTACTTCACCGGATGACTTCAAGGTTTAAAATACAACAAAATAATTTTTCGAAGAATACAAATATGATGTCAAAATTGGGTGTTCCTAAAAGAAAAAAAAGTAAAAAAGTAGAAGCAGCGAGTTGACAGATCACTCTACTGATAGGAAAAGATTTTTCTGTTATTTCTGTTATTTGAAGAAATTTCAGTCTTTTGACTGAGGAATTGGAGAAAATTTTTAGTTTTGCTTCGCGAATTTTTCGTTTCTTGAGGGAAAAAGAACATAGGATGAAATCTCTAGTTATTGATACTTATCCAGTAACTGACACTTCAGCAGCAATCAAACTCAAAAAAGCATTTTATTGTAAAATTCTGAAAATTCACCACTAGTAGGCCAAGAAAATCAAGAACATATTCAATGAGGAAGGAACTGTCGAGAGCACATAAGTGACATTTTGAGGCAACCGTCTTCTCTCTAACATTGAGATAGCGTTTCTTTGAATTTATTTATAAATCTACCATCCTAAACGTTTTCTTAAAGTTATACTTGTTGAAATTAGTTAAAAGATGCTTTTGATACATTAGGTTCATCATTTATAGTTTATAGTTATATAATTTAGCTTAATGGGGGGCTGCTAGCTTACAAATATTTTTGACTGGATTTGCAGAATATGCAATATTTTTAAGAAAAAAGTACATCTTCAAGGTACTTTTACTAAACCATATTATGTAGTATATATATATATTCAGTATTTTCACATTTTTCACGAAATAGACAATATAAAAGTAACAGCAAACGAAGCTATTATAAATTCTTAATGTCGAATAAAGTTTTATGTTGGCATTTTTTTTGCTTGTCTTTTTTTTTTCAAACGCATGCTGTTATATGAAGGATGCATAAATTATATACTGGAAATTTTTCTGCTTACCTATTTCATCTTTTTTCACCAGTTTAGAAAGGCCTGTACGAACTGCCAATGTACTTAATCCCGTGAAAACACCTACAGCTAAACCTAAGTACAAAATATTAAATTTAAAATAGAAAATAATATCATGAAAACTTTCAGAATGTCATATATATAAAGCCAAATAGGAATTATAAAATTATTAACCACTTAATCCTATGAAAAAAACCTAAAGCTAAACCAAAGAACAAAATATTCAGCTTAAAATAGAAATGAACGGTCAAGTGCCAGTATTACTCGCGCTCTGAGGGTTTCGTACAATAAATATGAGAATTATTAACTGTATTATTAAAAAAAATTGTTGCTAAAAGAATAATAAGACTTTGTAAAAAAACTATACAGCGTAGAGCTGGGTGCAACTATATATACTAGAAAAGTATGAATGGGTATACCACAAAAGTTCAAAGAGATATGAACGCTAAATAATATCAAATATTGCTATTCTGTGTAACTCTTTTTTTAATCTTATCCTAATCTATTTATGATGAACTTAATTCGGTACTGGCAATAAAATTAATGCATATTTAAACTTCATTTGACATTTCATAAAACCAAATTCAGCGTAGTAATAATCTTTTTTTTTACAGTGTAGCTAAAACAAAACCCTTGTTCAAAGTTTAAACTTGGCATTGTGCTAAGTGCTCTTCGAAAAGAGGTCGCAAAGTTGCAACGCCGCTTTGGTCCATGCCGCGTTTTTCCAGATAGGTTTTTAATTAACTTTTAAAGACACGAGAGGTGTATTGAGAGATCCGCCCAATGCAAACTAGTCGCGAATCCGATAGCATTTATGTGATTAATTCCAATTAAATTAGTCTGTTTTTAATTTGACGTTTATTGCTTATATACTGTTACTGAGCATTACATTACACAAATGTATCATTAAAAGTTGTTATCTACGCTTTAAAAGCCGATGGTATATAGAATACGTTGCCCCTGTCATTACGTATGTCCAAACCGTTCGTGTCTTTAAAGATTAATATCGCGGCTAATTACCGACGATTTTTTTTGAAAATCTTATCAACAATGCTTTTATACTTCTGCTACGAAAGGTACCATCAGCGCTCCTCAACACTTTTGCCAAATTCCCGCAAATCGAAATTTGTGTGTAACGGAAAAATGCGCTTTTCTCAAAAACTATGTGACCTAAGATAATCGCTATAATTTTCATGTAAGGTTTAAATTAGCGTCTACTACCTCTAATTTTTTCATAATTTTAGTTTGAGTAGATTCGGAAATAGAGGGGGAAGGCATATTTTTGCACTACATTTTCGACGATATCTCTACAACTGTACTACCTAAAATTAACAGAAATGTATTTCTGAGTTCAGGGTTACGAAAGCTTTCACACGATATGCAAAGAAAATATCTTTTTTTTTTTTTTTTTTTTTTTTTTTTTTTTTTTTTTTTTTTTTTAAGTAGCTTAATTAACCCCTCTACATTTTTCCTAAATATATTTTTGAATGTTTAATAGTCTGTAAATATGTGGGTCAATAGTCTTTACTACATCCTCCAATTTCAATTTTCCACGTACCATAGTTTGCGAGTAAAATGGCTGTAACAGACAGACAGACACAGGAGTGATCTTATAATGGTTCCGTTTTTACTTTTTAAGTATGGAACCCTAAAAAGCACTAAAACTTTCAGAATGTCATATATATAAAGCCAAATAATCGTGTTTCGTTTATAAAAGAGAACAAAAATACGAGACTATTTAAATCTGTTTCTTCTCTGACAGATTTCAGTTTAGCACCCAGATTCCGTATTTTATGCTTAATTCGATCCTATGGTTAATCCGCGATAAGCGGCCCCATATCCAAATGGCGTAATTGAGCAAATGTGATTTGGCGCAACAGTGCTGTTTAAAATTTTTTGTGCTATTCATATCATTTTAAAGGACATTATAGCCAGGGAGGCAACGCTTAGAAATAAAGGCATTTCGGCAAATTAATGGAAAAAAAGAAGGAAAAAAAAGGAAGAAAGAAAAAGCTTTTTAATTGATCTGGACAAAAAAGTATCGATTATGGCACTCATGTGTCATTAACTACTTTTTGTTACTGTAGAAAGCAAATGTTCAAGATATATAAACAATAATCATGCTTGAATATTCTTTAGAAAGCCATAGAAATAATTCAATCGAGCTTTTCAAACAAATTTCATTCGAAAATACATTTTTTCCCCATTCTATGACGTAAAAATTGAAATTATGCTAATTTAGAAGTGATGTAACTGCAATAAAAGCTAGTACCGGTCATTGCTCTCATTGTTATACATTTCCAAAAATAACTATTGGTTTTTAGCAATCGTCCAAACGTGAAATACGATTTTTTGGAGACGGAAGGAAAGTCTGTAGTGAAAGAAATATGACTTTGTTGCTCAAAATAAATTATGTGTGTAAAAGAAATCATTTAAAATTTTAAACCTTATCTAAACGTTTTATGTTTAGTACATAAGACTTACTTAAACGTCACAGTTCATAAATCTAGATTTGCAGCGTTGTTGTTCTTTGGTGTGCAATAATAATAATAATGACAATCTACTGTGACTTATTAAATATAAAATAATAGTGCAATTTATCAAAAAGAAAATTGCTGAAATGATCAAAAATCAAGGATTTCACAAAGCTATGATTCCGCAGTAGCCTTCAACAGGTGATTATCATGCGTTATTGTTTTATTTCTATTTAAAAAGCGTTGGAATTATATCATCACATGGTGCTTTGTTTGCACCAAACAGTGGATAGATAATAAATGATTCTCATGATACAGTGATACAGCATTTTGTTAAAATTCGAGGTTTATTTTTAAGAGTAATTATGTTATTTTGCACTTTTATAAGCAATCAGTGCAATTTTAAGAATTTTAAAAACATGTGGATTTTTTTCATCTAAATTATTATATTATTCAATATGTACTAAATAAGTTTAGCATGGTAAAGAAATTAAAATAATCACATGAGTAATAACGTTGTTAAGTTCTATTACTAGTAGCACAGATGCAGTACAGCGTGAACAGGAAAAAACATACAAACATATATAAATAAAATAAACAAAATTCTTTGAAAGATCCATAAACATGAAACATTTGAGGGGTCTCGGTACTTTTAAAGCTTAAAATTTTCGAAAATTTAATTTTGTTACATGTTAAACTCCTATCTTTTCTGAACATTTTGATATAATTGTTTCCCATTAGAACAGAAATTTTGTCTTTTAGAATATTTCCGCTCCATATCTGAAGCGGTGTTTCCGAAACTTTGAAGTCATTTTCTTCCAAATGACGTTTTTGGGTATAACGCGCATGATATCTCAAAAACTTCTGAACGGTTATTCATGAAATTTTCAAAACATACGTTTCATGTTAGCCTGCATAAACTGAACCTAAAATTTCCTTTTTATTGTTTAAAAAGATATTTGTTTAGGTGATTAAAATGGTGATTAAAATTTTGTATTAACTAAATACAACTTTGTATTAAAAATATAAAAATGCTTTAAATACAAATTTATTTAGGTTCAAGGTAATTGCTAAAATCTAAAGTATAAGTAGGCACGAAAAATTCCATTCCATTTGCAAAAATTATTTTTTAATCCTGCGCATAAGCTGTTATACCAATTTCCTGCTCGTCAAATGTCTGACAGTTTGAACCCCCTATAAATGATAATTCTGCATCTTGAAATTTTTCAAATACGTGAAATGAAAGAACGTACTTATATCTTTCATCTAAAAAAAAAAAAAACACGCATACATTTTAAGATATTAAATGTTCAAAATGGTATTTTTTTCTTTCATTTTTTCCAATTTTTAAGAGTCCCGAAACCCCTTAATTCAGTATTTAAGTTAAGTGCATTGAATGACTGACGAAGTATTTTACTTTATAGTAATTATGAAAAGGTTTATCTAAAGCATATATTTTTTAAAACTACGAATGTGATTTTGATTTAAGCCTCATAACTAAGATTTAATTACTTAAAAAATGCAGGATTTTTTTTTTTTTTTTTTTTTTTTTTTTTTTAAGAAAACATTTTGTTTGCAAAGTTTTTAAAAGTAATTAAAGTCAATCATCGAAAAATAAAACTAAACTTTTTCTTTCTGTTGTCAGTATCATGTCACTAATACAAATGCATTTATTTCCACCATTAAAAATGATTAATTTAACAGGAGATATAAATACAAAAGACATAAAAAAAAATGTACTATCGATTTTCTTTTATAATAGTACTATTTTATTCAAAAACAGGCATCAAAATGGCAATTGCAGTTTTATAAACAGTTATTGAATAACTGGAACAGACTTCTATTGCTTCTTCTTAATATAATTGTACTTTTAATTCTATATTTTACCCAGAATTCGGAACTTTGATCATCAATCATAATCATGATCATCACCGTTCGGCACAATTGGTTACTATAAAGTTTTCTTGGCTTGATATGGTTCGTTATTATTGCAAATGATGAAGAGTAGAGATCTGGAAGACCTTAGTTTTTCACATCCAACCTGGATATATCATGAAAAGTGCCTTGATGCATTTCCCAACATTCATTTTATTGTGATACATGTTGCAATTTAAAATACGATAATAATTATTCATATAATAAATATAATAAATTACAAAATTATATTAATCAAAAAATTATAAAATCATATTAATATATTTAATATAAATTTTATTAAATCATAATAAATTATAAAATATTTATTTTTTTTATGTTACCTTATTAAAAAAGCAGGTGTTGTAGGATGATCACTTTTAAAAGAGAAATATTGTGTTCCATACTATAAATTTATTTAAATTCGATTGATTTTGCGTAGATTGTGGACGATAAGGTAAACAGTTTTTCAAGTTTTCTGGTAACGTATAGGTATATATACAGGGGGATTCATAAAAGATGGCTAAATACGTGATATCGTGATATCGTTTGATATCACATATATTGGTCTTTATTGGTGGTTGATATTACCCCTCATATAGTTAAAATTGAATATTAACTAGCTAAAAGAATCTGCACCGTTCTATTTCTTTTTGCATAGCTAAGTGTTAAATCCCTTTATTTCCGTCTTATATATTACTTTAATGTTCCAGATAACTCACTCTACTCTTCTCACTAAGAGAATAAAATAATAAAAAGAGTATTATTCACAACCATTTTATTTCAAAAGATCCTTTTTCGCATTGCATTTGCCCATGCAATTTTATCTCAGTCAGAATTTTTAATTCGAAGCTTTGCTAAAAGACAGTCAAAACTTTGTTCTAACCAGCGATTATAAAATAATAGTTAGATATGCTTTTAAACATCTGTTGCCTTTAATTTTTATCTAGCCATTTTGTCTTAGCCAGTATCTATCTCTCTCCAAAAACTTCACGAATAAAAAGTGTGAAATCATTCACTCTTTGCCTGAACTTCATGATGTAAAGATAAAATTTGATTTTTTTGTGTGTCCGCGGGGTCCCTTTCAGGACACCTGTGCGTCATCTCTTGTCTGCATTAAAATCTAATTTTTGAGCTACAAGTACTTTTTTTAATCTTCTGAATCTGTGTTATTATGCATGCGATTTTATACACCATCACGGATAACCCACCGATTTATTTAAGAATGCAAAAAGAATTTTTCATCTCCTTTTTAACCGAAGTTACAGAATTACAACTATCTCTGCATTAATAACTAAGTGGATGATAATACTTGTTTCCAAACAATTTTTGTATAGGATACCTTCATCGCAATTCTTTTATTCAGCCAAAAATACGATGTGTTTTACGCCAAACCGAATCTTGATATTGGTTCACAACTTAAAGAATTTTGGATTTATTTTGCTGTGTCTGAAGGAATATGACATCATGAGAAGTATTAGCAATGCACTGTAATTTGGTGAAGGATGCCATATGTTTTGCCAGCTACATTGCAAATTATGAAGGGCCTATATGTCAGTGTTGAATAGATGCATTGGTGTAGTTCTGCGATTTCCCAGTATGTCCTCATATTGCATAAGCAAAATAAGCCTATCGAAATATTGTTACAATGTCTTCGTTATTGTTAAAAATTTTTAACCCTTCACTGCACGACGTGCACACATCTGGCACATACCTAAAAACGCTGTAATTCTTATTATGTGCCATGAATTTGGCCAATATGATCTCTATCCCTGATTAATAACAGTCCAAAGAATGGAATAACACTTATTTTGTACATGTCAGATGCTGCTTTTGACAAAAAATTAGAATTTGTTCTTCGGAAAAAAAAAATCGATCAAGCTATTAGGGTAAAATTCATTTTCATTATTTTTACTGAATATTTAAAAATTTTAATATAAACAAAGTTGCATAGTGTTAAGCATATAAAATTAATTAAATTAAGCTCATTTAGTTGTAAAATATAGCAACACAATATTTTAAATCCCTGATTGTGTACATAGGGTACACGCCATAAAATATAAAATTTTAGCTGAAAATTTGAAATTAATTTTTTTTTACTATTTTTCCCATTATTAGAACGATATATAGAATTCAAATAATTTTTTTCATACAAAAAGAAGGGGGTAAAGGGTTAACAGACGTCTAGACTTTAAATAAGACACTCTGTATGTTTGAGTATAGAAATGAGCAATGACCTTGGTTTCACATTTTAAAAATGTTTGCTGCAGTGTACTCACTCTACCATCTTCTAAAATGCGCCCCATATTTTTTTTTTTTTTTTTCTATTTATACACCTTGTGTAAAATATCATAGTATCTGTTCTTAAAATATAAAACAGCACGGTGAACCTCAATAACATATGCAAAATTCATAGCAAATTTCTGAGGAAAATTAATGCTTCCTGGAACGAACAAAGATATTTTTTTAAGGTCTCGTTTAAGAAAAAGGAAAAAAAAAAAGGTAATTGAAAACTTTCGATTGTTAAACATCAAACATCCAAAAATTAGGAAAATATAATATAATATATAAACAAATGTGTATTTACCTATGTAATATACATATATGTGATACTTCGAAAATGCGATGCAGAGATTCTTTCCCATCATCGAAAGAACTCCAATGATTCCCAATGTGAAGTCCCTGAATTTGAAAACACGTATGAAAACTGGCACCAAAAGAAGAGTCACCGCTAAGCCAATCAATGAGGAAGTAGTATTCACGATGCTGAAGTTACTAGGATCCCAATCGTAGACGTGGTGAACATAAAGAAATGAAATAGTTCCAAAAGCTGAAATTCACAGAATTTTGTTAAAATAACCAAATTCCTTTCTTTTGGATAGTATAAGCACATGTTAAAGTATAAAATACATGAAAATGAGCTTAAAGCTTTTAAAATCTTAGGCTAATGGAAGAGAGTGAAATGTCGAGAATTCCATAGCAAAACAAACTCAATACTTACAGAAACAAAAATTTAAAATCTTGTAAAACAAGTGCAAAGGTGAATGTTAGGACTTTTAATTGCATCTAAATTATTCTAGATCATGAATTATAAAAAAGAAAAATTTATTTAATTACTTTTTTTTAATGGGGTGAAAAAGACGAATTGCAACGCAAAATTTTCATAAAACATACAGCATATTTTTAATTATCTGAAACAATATAATACTATACAGGTACTTTTACTAAAACTTGATATTAAAACATCTTTGAAAATCGACAGATAATGAATTAGTTACGGAAATACGTTGTATATGTATACACACACACACACATATAATATTCTTGGGGTATATCTTTTTTACATGCCCAACAATTTGAATTTCTTCATTTACAACATTTTACTATTATTCATATGCTGATTTCTCTTTATTCGGAAAAAAAGTTACTAACGCTGCTGTTGCCTTTATTAAATCTATTGTGTTCTTTTCACTCTTTATCTAGAAAAACTACTGAACATTAAAACATGAAAACTCGTAGTCTTATAGAGAAATGCATGAGAAACACGCTGAAGTACACAGTTTTAACTCGAAGAATCCTTTTAATCGGTATTTAATGTTGAAATCTTTTAAGTTAATTCAGTTACATATGTTATATAGGATTAAAAACTACCATAGCAGTTTAACTATTTTTCAAAGACTTATACTTGGCTAGATTCCGGTGTACAATGTCCAACCTTTACGCATCTTTATCTAAATTTTTGATATGATTTTATATTTTTATTTAAAATTTTATTTCTGAATAAAGATTTAATTTATATTTTGAAATAACCGTTTTTTTACCTACAGTTGCTAGATTTTACAGCCCAAATAATAATAGTTTCAAACAGTACATTTTCAATTAAAATATATATTTACACGTGAATATTAAAAAAAAGAGAGAACTTTAAAATAATTAAATTATTAGCTGCGAAAAGCATTTCATGATGATAATTAGTTCATTTCTAAAATGGTATGTGCACTTTTAGACGTTGAAATATTTTTAATGATACGTGGAGCAGGGGTAACAGCACACAAAGGAAAATTTATATGACTATAGAGTTCTTACATTCGAAGCCATTTTATTTCTTTTTTATAAAACCGCGAAAATTAGCATAGTTTTAGAGTCCGTGAGCTTTGGACAGTGGTTGGGCAGAGGAAATCTTAGGGGGTAGATACCCCTATTTTAAAACAATTAAATCTACCCTATCTATATTATAAAGGACAAACATATCTGTGCGTAACGCATACGTCATTTTGCGAATGGCAAATTATAAAGGACAAACATATCTGTGCGTAACGCATGCGTCATTTTGCGAATGGCAACACTTTGAAATTTGAAATAAAATTTTGGTTTTGCAGTTTTCTCTACTGCAAATTTTTAAACTTCTAAACATCGCACATTTTAAATTTTTACACCGTCGTATAAGGAAAAAAATTCTCTTTTAAATGCAATTTGTTTGAAAGCTGTATCTCATTTTAATTTTAAGCTATTAATTTTTTTTGTGTTTTTATTACTTTTTTAGTAATCGTGGCAACTGAGGTACTCCATTTCCGTTGAAAGTAAAGGGAAAAGGGGAAAATAGTAGATTGCTGTATATTTTTGTTGCCATTTTCTCATAAATACTAAAAAAAAAAAAATTGAAATTAAAATACGTGCTATGTCAAGAATATCATCTGTTATAAAACCCGGTGAGTTTAGGCTTTATTTCGTTTTTATTTATCCATTAAATGATTTTTAGTTTATTGCAATTTAACTTTACAAACGATAAGACACTTTCTCTTTACAAAAATGTATTTTAAAGAATATTTGTGTGACTTATTTTCCCGAATTTACTTAATTCGTATCAAATATTTGAAAGAATGCAATTTTATTAATCCATGTGTAATTACATTTTCCAAATTTTGAAAAAATATAAATAAATGACTTCTGATAAAATATGAAACTATTATAAACAAAAAAATGAAGTCGTATAAATCATTAGATACTCAGGATTGTTTTGCCGACCTTCTTAAATGACGCCATTGCTTTCTGTTGGGTTTGTGTATTATTCCGCGGTAATGATGTCATTTTCATACCGTTCTATAGATGTTGTTTAAGACAGGATCATAAAAGTGGGATGATTTTGCAGATGCAATTCACGTAATTTTATAAAAAATCGTGTATTTTATACTTAAAACTGAAATATGTTTTGTAGAAGTGCGTCATTTTCACACCAGCTGCTTTGAAATTCTTCACAGGTGAAAATGCTTTATCTTTGAAAATAGCATAATCGAAATCACACACTGATAAAACGCAATGTTTTAGAAACATTTAGAGTGACTTTATGGAAGAGCAGTAACAAACAGTGTGCATGCTCTTTGTCCGAAAAATAGCGATGATTGATGATTCTCTCTTGGATGAATTCGCTTCGTCAATGTAGACAAGCAATCAAAGAAGATCTTTGCAATAATTCGAGGTTTCAATAATATCAGGTTGTTGTCCCAAGTTTTTCTCTAAAATTCTCTTGACTAATAAAATTTTATTGCTACTCTTTAAGACATGTTACTGTAATTTTATCAAAATAAGATAATTTGCTTAATTTAATTTTTCATAATTTCATATAAACTGTATATTTAAAACACAAGAATTTTTTTTAGTCATCTGCCCTGAGCTTTCTGCTGAACCAAATTTACTAATAAAATTTTTAACTGAAAGCTGTTCATTTGTAGATGTGCCAGCACCAGCCCTTTTTTTTTTCTTTAATATCCCATTATTATATTTTAATTTTAAAAGTATTCTATGAAACTTCTTCAAAATGATGGTAATGAGATAGCTTTCATTATTGCAGAGAAAAGAGAAATAATGAGGTTTATTTATCTTTGTTCATATGATTATCTGATAAAAATTAAAAATTGTTGATAAAAATTGTTGTATAGGGTTTAATGGCGCAAAATCCCATTAGGGACATAATATTTTGAACGGAAAATTACGTTTTGCTTTTGAAAACACTCATTTTCCTCATAAAGTTTCCATATTTGTTTTCCTTCTGTATGTGTACTAAGTTTCAGACATTAGGTGAAATGCTTAAGTAAGTGAAAATGACGTCATATTAAAGGAAATGAGGATTTTCTTAGATGAAAATAAACTTTTTAACACAAATGCGCCAAAAAAATATACATTACGGCAATTTTTACTCTCCGGAACTCAGATTAGAATCTCGAGTTAAGAGTGCGATAGTTCACATGCAAAGATTTTGCTGACAATCGTGACCATGTTTTGAGTCAAAATGATTTTAAAATGATCAAATGAAAATACCAATTTTTTAAAAAGGGCGATTGCGACTATGAGAGGTTAATTTTTAAAATTTTCTCTATCGCATGGAGCTCGATTAAGAAAGATCAATTCGTTTGCCCTTAAAACAACATAAACAGTTCATCATTTTCTTACGACTAATATTCCGTAAACAAAAATAAAACTTCCTCTATGATTAAATAAATAAAATAACATAAATAAAACAAATTTAACAGCCATGTAATTGAACTGCACGCTTAAAGCTCTGAAATGGTCAGAAAATAGAAAGATGCCGTAAGCAGCAAAATCTTGGACTAATAACAATTAGCATGCGGCTAATATGAAAAAATCGCTTTTGATAAATTTTAAAAGTTTATTTGATTGTATAATTCACTTTTTTATTTTTAGTGGGCAATCTAAAAAATATATTGCATGTAAAAGGTTTATTTGGTTGTATAATTCATATTTTTCATATGAAAAATGCCTTTTTATTTTTAGTGAGCAATCTAAAAAATATATTGCATGTAAAAAAGTATTACTTTTCAATTAAAAAAATTGGTTTTCATCTATATTCTGTAACCCGGGAAGCCCGGGTACGATTCCCTAGTATATATAAAATCCTAATGAAACGAATTTATGAAACGAATATATGAAACGCCTGAAATGTATCGATTCTTTGAATCGACTGATTAAACAACTGATTTTGTTTCACGGCGATTTCTCCTAAAATATGGAATACTTTGCGATGAAATTAACACCAAAAATCCGTGTTGATCCACAGATCTCAAAACTGGTATTAGAATTTTTAAATTCGAATTAGTTTTCGAAATATTAATTTTTTTCTAATTTTAAATACATTTTTTCTAATGATGGCAACTCAAATTTTAATCATAACAGAAATTTTTTTTTCATAATTCAGAAAAGGTTACTATCTTAAATTAATTTGGCGACAGTTGGGCCTCCTATAAATCTATGCTAAGAACAATGCTTTTTTTGCATTTCGTTATCATTTTATTAAATACAAAACTTTCATTTAAAAATGAAACATTTAAATTGATGGCTTTCACTTCTTTTTTTTTTAAAAAAAACAAAACGAAAAGAAAAATATTAGACACAGATGTCATATACGCACCGGGGTATCTAATTGGCGCACAAATGGCATTATTTTGATAGACATGGTAACCCGGCTATTGTTGTTTATTTAATAATAAATGTATATTTACTTTTATTTCTTTTTTAAATTTATATAAATTATTTTGTTCTATAGTAATTAATTATTTTTTTGCTATTTCCTTTTGAAAATAATAGAAAATAATTAAAAAATACGGTACAATGTAGTAGTTATTCCGTCACCCAATTTCGCAAATTATATAAATCGCCAAACCACTCGCCAAATTGTACAGATTGACAAAATTTTTATTTTAAGTAACGAAAGAACAAATAAATTAGTATAACATTAATAAATATAAAAATAAAACGTCCAAATAAAAATCACTCGATGACGTAAACATGTGTAACTTGCTAAAAGTCAAGTGAATGTGACATTTTCGATCAACCGTTATTGGCATTTAATCTTATAGTTCGCGATAGATTTTTGGTCGACGGGATAACTAAATAGTACCAAAAATACATATGTAACTGGTATTCGAAAACGAGGTTTTCGCTAAATTTTCGTAAAAAAAGAATCATGCCAAATATGCGGTGCGTATATGACATCTGGCGAAATATTAAATTATGTAACAAACCATGACATTTAATTTCAACTTCAAATCAATGTTTTAATTTACCACTCGAAGAATAAAAAAATTCTAACTGGCGAGTTGCAAAAAAGATATTGGCGAGATTTGCACCCGGCTTTTTTTCTTTCGGCACAGATGTCATATACGGCCCCCATATTGGCGCGATTATTTTTCTGACGCCAATGTCATGCACGCAACGGGTACTTAACTGGCGCCAAAGTATCGTTATTTTGCTTGATATGGTAAGCCGGATGTTGTTGTTTATGTTGTTGATGCGTTCCCCAAATTGGCGTTGGAAAAAAAATCGCGTATATGGCATTTGTGCCAAGCCTTCATATGAAAGGCGAAGGGATCAGACCGTATTTGTTTATGGCATTTGATGACTTGAACTGTTATAATATAGATGAAATGATGGGGATAGAATAATATTTGGCGATTTATCACCTGTGCCTGGATAACATTAAAGTATCAAAATGGCACCTAGAGTATAAAAAGCAAAGTGTTCCGCCCGGAACTGTTGATGATAGTCACATGATTTAGGCTATTATTATAGAGATTGTTTTAAAATATAGGTTGACAAAGACTCTGAATGCTTAATTCATTTTATTTTAGCTTCTTTTCAAATGTTTAACTGATCCTCTTTACTCAAAAACGAAAACAACCATTGGATGTTTTAACAGCAACTGATTCTCCGTTAAATTTTTGCAATCAAAGGGAATTGAATGGAAATCCGTTTACAGGGAGATCTGCACAGCTTTTTCAGTATAATTTAATCTTCTCTAATATTTTAAAAACCCATTAGATTTTTAGATTTTCAGATTCTGCGGTGTCTGAACGGGGGTTGGCGAGTGTAGCTTGCAGGGGGCAGAGCCCCTAGTAAGTTATATTTATACATGGATTTTTATTCATAAAATTTGTATTATTTTTATTATTAATATTATTTAATAATTGCGTTACAATTTCGATATTTTCACGGAACTTTTAGTTCTAACACCTCGAAAATTACAGCCCAGGAGCCCTAGTCTCACTACTGGCGATCAAAACATCATTGAAAAATTACATAAATTTGACACAATGATAAGCAATTTTTAGTATTAAGATTAAATACAAGTTTATTATGAAACTGTTTACATATGGAAACGTTTTGGCATTCTGAATCTTCAGATCTCAATATTTTTTGAAATGATGTAATTTACAATCTATAAAAAAATATATATATTTCACTGATACTTATATTGCTGCCCTAATATGGAAAAGGGAAAATGCTGCCTCCAAGAAAACGATGTTCTGTATACAGAACACATTCATTCATAAAATTGAACTAAAAGCAAAATACGGAAGGGGGGGGGGGGGGTGTTGCACGTTTTGTTCATGCCTGTTTTCAAATCCAACTTGGCAATTTTTTGACAGATTCATGAAGTGATTTTCATTCCTAAACGTATGCATTAAAAAAAAAGATAGTAAGATATTCAAATTATTATTTTAATTTAAATATATATAGGTTGAAATTCTCATCATGATTGCGTTGATTTTTAAACTGTTGTATTTGAAATTGTCTATTACAGTAGAAGATTTTTCTAATAAACACTTTGAGACGAGAAATTGCCCGTATTATGAAATTTTGCGTTTTTTAAATCACATTTCACACATTAAACATTTTTTGTAAACATGGCCCTATATCTCTAAGACATATCAATATACACTAGAAGATCTTTAATCCGCACTCTTTGGAACCAGAAGTTTTGCAGATTATAAATTCTTGCATCTCTCTATTCTAAAAAAAAGTAACTCCCGCTGTCACCGCCGCCGCCGCCGCCGCCGCCGGTTTTGAATTTTTTGTGACCGGAGGTCTTTCTTCGTTAATATTAAGAACAATAATGCATACAAAAATATGAAAATTGGTAGTATTATACAGAAATGTTTGATAAACACGCTGATGTAGACAGTTTTCAAATCGAAGAATTATTTTAAGAGATATTTAATGCTAAAGTTGGACAAAATCGTTCCATTAAAAAAGTTTTATAGGAGCAAAAACTATACATCGGAATTTAATACTTTTTAGATCATTTTATACGTTATAATTTCCCGGTGTGCAGAAATAATTTATTTTTTTAATTTGACTCATTTTTCGAGGTTTTATTTCTATTTTAAATTCAAATTTTCAGCATTTCGAGAGATATTTTTTTACTTATTTCAGAAAATTGTACTAATTTAACCTGTTGCCAAACTGTATAAACAATGGAAACAATAATGTTTGCTTCAAATTAAAAATTTATTTACGCGTGACTATTATAAACAGAAAAGAAAAACTTTCAAATTAGAATTAAATAATTACGTATAAAAAGCAGGAACTTATTGAAAATTACTTCATCTATAATTACACGTGAATTTTAACAGAGAAAGGATATTGTAAAGTAATAAATTCATTAACATGCGTTAGAAGTCTTAAATAGGAGAAATTACATCACATTTACGTCACATTACACTTATTACGTAAAATGAACAAAAAATAATATTGCAAAATAGTAGTTTAAATTTAAAAATAGCGCGAGACATTTACTTGATATTTTGAGATGAACTTTTCAACTATTTTTTTTTTTTTTTTTTGACAGCGCAAATAATATTTCATTTCTAATAAAAGCATTTTCACGTGAATATTAAAAAGGGAAAGAAAAGTTTGGTGAAAATTACGTCAGATTAAAAACGATATATTTAAAATGTTTTATTTAAAAGGACTTTCTTTTCGCTTTGTTAAAAAATACCGGGAGACAAAGACTCTGTTTACTTAATTCATTTTATATTAGATGATTTTGAAATGCCATTGTATCTTTTAACAGCAGCTGATTTTTCCGTAAAATTCCCCAATCAAAGAGAAATGAATAGAAACCCGTTTATAGGGCGATCGCCTTTGTTTTTTTAATTATAATTCAATCTTCCAAAAAAATTCAATTAAAGCCGATCAAAGTAGCGTGCTTTTAGAGACTGCAGTGTCTGAACGGGGGGTTGGCGAGCGTAGCTCGTAGGGGGCCGAGCCCCCTAGTAATGTAAATAATTTCAAAACTTGTTAAATTATTTTATAAACATTATCCAAATATGACTGAACCAAATCATTATATTACTCATTTAAAAAAATCTTTTAAGTTAATATCAGCAATTATTTTAATTAAAAAACTCTGAATTAAGAAGATAAAGATGAAATAATGCCTGAAACTTAAATCCTCTAGCGTAGCAATATTTTTACAGGCCATTTTTATATTATTGAAAAAGCTTCTTAACTGCAAAATTCCTTGTTTATGTCTGAAAATTTGTGTTTTATATAAATAACTAGCAGCTTTCGCCCGCTACGCTGGGTGGTTTTTCTTAAAAAACCTTGAATCAAACGAAAAGAATCTGTGAATTTGATCATGCATTTTAAAGCAATATGGACATTTACCTGGAATGTTCAACCGAATTGCTGAAAATAATATGAACGCCATTGCGTTATTATATCTTTTATTGAGTAACACAAAATTTAGGCTGTTAAGGACCAACTTCTTTAGTTGATCATTTAGTGTAGGATTCCGTAAAGAACGACAGAACAATATGCAATATACTAAAAGGGTTCATGAAAAATTATCAATGCAAGTCACATCAAAATCCGTTAATTGGACTTATTAAAAAGCTAATCGTTCATAATAATTGGGTTTGCCAGTTTCTAGAATTAAAAGAAAAATGGCCTTTTTCTTCTAATTCTGACTATATATTACTATATTAATATAGTTTCTACCAATGCTGGATGTAATTAAGTTTCCTGTTTGCCCCATGTCGGTGGCTCACGATAAATATTCCATATTGTGCTGCGTTTGTAGCCTTGCCAACATATAATAGTGAAAAATTTTCCAGGCTTGGTATCGTTCCATGTGGATTAGTCGGTAGAACGTCAGTGTGATGGCCCGGGTTCGAGTACCGGCATGGAATCTTTTTCACTATGTTGGCCCTTTGCGCCTCTTCAGCAATTACTTTGAAATTTGATTTTCAATTGAAATTAATAATTTGTTTTTGAAAAATTAAGAAAACAATATTGCTCTAAATAACTAGAAGAGTATAAGAAATTCAATGCTTTTATAATTAAACAACTTTTAAGGGGGGAAAATACTAAAACTTACCTTCATAGTTTAAAACAATCATGCACATGGAGAGCAACAGTAATAAAATAACAGTTCTATTGTTTCCTTCTCTGGCCCGGAAAGTAGTAATAATTCCACTTTTGAAGCTTTGGCACGAGAAAAAATCTTTTAATTTTTGATCCCATTTCATATTACTGTCCAAACCTCTTGTTTCTTCAACAATGAATAGAGTCCATAAGAAACAAATTACATGCAAAACTGTAACCGTTGAATAAACATAAATATAACCATAATATCGATACAGAAAACCTCCAGTTAGCAAGCCAAAAGACATGCCCAAACCCAGTGCTATTTCTAAGGAAGTATATTTCAAAGTCCTGTTCTTTTCTGAAGACGTTTCAGAAGCATGACTGAAGACTATTGCCAGTGTACAAATGAACCCACCTGTTAATTCTGTCGGCAATCTAGAAAGAACTAGGTACCCTAATCTAGATTCAAAATATATTGTACACATTAGCAGTCCAACGTCTGTTAATATTGCACCGGTGACAGACATAAGCAAAGGTAATCTTCGACCGTATTTGTCACTCCAAGGTGCTATAAATATCATTATAAAAGCTGCTATAAAACTAGTCAGATTCGCATATAAAGAATAGTTATTTGCTAAAATTTCAACCTTTTTCTTTTCAGATTCGTGATAGCTCAAGTTGCTGCATATCTCTGTAGAGTAATTCATATGAAACAGACAACCTTTATCCATCATCATATTTGTAAGGTTACAAATATTCATAAAATAGGCGAGCATAAAAGTGAAAAGAACAGGTTCTATAGTTAAAGTAGTCAAAATTCCGTACAATTTCATACATTTGTTCTCAGTTCTCTCTCCAGTATCAATCAATTCTACGTCTTCCTCATTCTTTGATACTCCACCATACTGAATGTTACAATCACCTTTCTTGAGGGGAGTCTGAAGATCAGCGTCATCTTTTTTTCTTTGAAGAGAAGGTGAAATAGGTTTCACATCCATCGTGCTATTTTAATTTTAAAGAAGTTAGAAATTTTTAGCTCATTACATCAAATTCACAATTTCAGAGAGAGAACCACTTAAAGATTCATTATCGTGACAGGTAGTTTAAAGTTATTTCCATGTATGTAAAGTAAAAGCAGCAAATAAACGATCCAAATATTTTAAAACTCTTAGTAAAGTAACATTGCACTTTGAAAATGTTCTTTGTAACTGATAAATTAAAAATTTAATTTTCTGGTGTCCATATTTCCATTCTAACTTATAAGAAATACCTACAAAAAGAAATAAAAATGATAGTTATATTAGTAATGATGATAATATTTTAATATTTTTCATTAAGTATTTATATAAAGTTTCGAGAAAATGAAAATAATAGCGGCAAAAGGCCTTTATTTGTCCCCACTTCATATTTTATTTATTTTTGTGGTATATAAATGTAGTATTTCTGATTTTAAGAGAGTTACTGTTCTTAAATCTTTCAAAAATTCGATTTTTCAAAAAACATAACATGTAGAAAAAAAAAAAAACTTTTTTTTTGTATAGATAAACATTGAAAAAAAAATTACACTACATTAAACAATAAATTTTGGCAAAATATATACATATTTAGGTTTAGTCTTAAGATGTACAATAGATATAATTTATATATCTGTGACTATTGCATGCTAAAATATTCAGTAGTTCAAGAGAAATCTTGTACACAAGTTTAGAAAAGCACATTTTCAGCATTTTGAAATAAATGACTTTAAATTTATTCGTTAAAGCATTGATCACATAGAGATTATCTTACAAGTTCCTAGTCATAACTCGCGTAGTAATAGGCATTTTTTTATGCGGTTATTTTTAAAATTCGCACAAAGGTTTGATCTTTCATGTATAAGTTCCTTGAAAAAAAAATTTTTTTTGAAGATTTAAGAGTAGTGTGCCTCCTTAAAATAACTACTTCAATATTTACACTATATAGTAGCATTTATATAAAGTAGTAACTGCGATAGACAATTTCCATAGAATTTACAAATAACAGTATCATTAATGCAATATTTAATTTTATAAATACAAAACATAAAAATAGTACAGAACTAATTTATTACTATATTTTTTACCCATTCAACATCAGTACCAGACGATTTTGCACAAATTCTGTATAGTTCTGCATTTTTTTATAGTTTTGGTGGACAATGATGGCCGTCTTTATAGGTGGGCTTAACCTCTTGAGGGGCACCGGTATATATTATATACCACCTACGATTAATGAAGTTTTACACCAGAAACATTTTATTAAATTTTGCTTTTCTAACTTTGGTGGAAAAAAGCAATAAAATTGTTTTTACTTATTTTGAAATAGAATTTTTCAAAGATTCCGGTAGGAATTCAGAATTTTACAAACGTAATTGCTTGCCCCTCAAGGGGTTAAACAGAGCAACATTTAAAGTTTATATCTATTAACTTTGCAAGAAAAATAGCATCTAAATTAAAAACAATGCATAATTCCAACTTCTACTAAGCATTTCCTCCAAGACTCTCAAATTCTTCTAAATTTAACTGAAAATCCTTGAAAATTGCAGCATCACCTATATTAATGATATAGCATGGGGAACGCTGCCGTGGATATACTTCTAAAGAATGAATCAGTGCTCTGCGATATTGTGTATATTCTCTTATAACACAGGTAAAATGGTCCAAAAATCGAATAAAATACAACTGATAGCCATTCTTAAAAATTTAGGAAAACCTTCGTTTCGGCACTTGAAATGAAAATCCTATGTCTCCAAAAAATAAAGTTATTTTATCCAGTGTTTTAGGAGGCAAAAGGGCGGAATCTTACCTCAGGGAGGAGGAAAATCAAAATTTTTTTTAAAGTATGTCAAGTGCGGTATCTTTTTTTACGTACGTGCCCTCATCGATAGAAATTCAGGAGTAGAGTTCTTTCAGATAGTTTTTCTTTCTTTCTTTCTTTTTTTTTTTTGGGGGGGGGGGGGGTTGAAGGGGCGAGTATAATTCAAGTTCTTGATTATCCGACTTTTTTTACTTTTTCAGATTATTAGTTTCATATTATATTTACTGCAAACTGCAATCATTGCAATGTTATCAAATTATTTAATTATTTGTTTTATTAAATCATATTATGTATGGTACACTCTCAAAATTCTTCAACGCCTACGAATGGAGCCTGCGCGCACCTGACAAAACAATTTCTTCAACCCAAAAACTCTCAAACTTCCACCAAATACCAATGTAAAAGAGAATTACTCCATATTTTAACACGTTTATAATAAAATAGAGTATAATTTTATCCCTTATGTACAAAAATGTATACATGTGTTATTATTATGGGCCATCATTAATAGTCAAATCTATAGTTTTTCATTTGAAAAATATTCAGGACTTCCTTGTTAAAAACCAGGTCATCCCTACTCCGACCGAAAAAGATAAAGCACAATTCGAAAAACTTAAAGTGCACCTCACTCACAACGAAGAAATTACGTAAACCTATGCTGACACAGGACTGTAATTTCATGTAACTACGAAAATCGCTAAAAAGATTTCTGTTGAAAGGCAACCCGACCCGAAATGAAAGAAAAATTATTCATATTTTAATACAATTATTGTAAAAGAAGTCTACAATTATATCTTTAATATAAACTTTGCCTTTTATGTAGGAAAATGAAGATATATATATAGGTATTCATTAATGTTCAAATATGTAGCTTTTTCATCTGAAAAATATTCAGGATTTCTTTGAAAAACAGTATTAACACGAACCCACCTCAAAATAGTGAAAACACAATCCGAAACAATTAAAGCTTTACTTTACCTTTTACTTGCAGAAAACCACTAATGAAAATTTTCTTATCGCTATAGCGATAAGAAAATTTTGTGATGTATATATACATCACAAAAGCTGCAAATTTCGTGATCTATTCATGACGTTCGTGGACTGATTATTTCATGACTGATCGAACTTCATTATTCTTTTTGCGCGATCATCTAACGAAATTTGCGATTTTTTCCGCGACCGTTTCACGAACTTCACGATTTTTTTCTGCAGCCCTTATCGCAATTGTTTTTTTTTTTCTCGCGAGCATTTGTCGAAATTCACAATATTTTTCTGCGACCAACTGACGAAATTCCATATTTGTTTCTGCGATCTTTCGAAAAAATCCGCGATTCTTTTTCAGGATCATTTGTTAGGATCATCATTACAAAATTCGATCTTTTAGTTTGTTGTTTTTAATAAAATCTGCATTTCTTTTCGCAATCTCTCGTGAAATTAGCAATATTTACCATAGTCGCTTGGAGAAATGAGCGTTGTTTCTCCGCAACGATTTGGGGATTTTTTAAAAAGAAATTTGCAAAATTCGTGATTTTTTTCTGTGATCCATTGACGATTGATTTTGCGGAATTCGAAAGAAAAAAAAATTGTGGACTTTCACAGAAATAAAAAAAATTCGCAGAATAATCACATGACCATGAAAGAAGTTAAGGAGAAAATCACACAGAGCTTTTTTATTGTGCGGGATTTTCCCCCGGAGAGAAATATATATATGCGGGAGAGAAATATATATATAGATTTTTTAATTTTGAATCGAATGACACCAACCGAAAGTCGATAAGATCATTTTTATAAAGTTACAGCTGGTTTTATGAATACAAAGTCGACAATTATACTTTATGCTGGTAAAATAGGTTTTTACAGTAACAGCTGAAGGCCATTCAAGATAATTTGGAAAGAACATTGTTTTGGCGTTAGAAATGAAGATCCGACGAGTCTCCAAAACAGAAAGTTGCTTTACCGTATTTTGGGGGCAAAGGTAGGCAATTTGGCTTGGAGAGAATTCAGCTTTTTTAATTAGATCAAGTGGGCTATCGTTTACGACGTATCTTTTAATTCTGAATCGAATGGTGCAATCCGCAACACAGCAGACAGTTTCTTTATATAAAGTACCAAATATGAAAAATTAGAAGTTTTTTCGTTAAAGCTATTAAAAAAAAAAAATCCCTCGTTCAACAATGCGAAACTTTCTGATAAATTCACAGACTTTCTAATACTACTTTCTAATTCTTTCCAACATAGTTGAAAAGTCATTATGAATTCGACCTGTCGGTCTGTCTGCCGTCTGTCCGTGCTCTAACTCTCGTAAATATATTAGAATTTACCTGCAATTGATATTAGTGAGGTTCACTATGGTACTTTCACTACTGAAAGTGGAGCATGTAGTATTTTTAGTTCGTTTATTCACATTTATTCACGTTTATTCGAAACTCAAAAGAATCCTGTTACATTATGGTCTATAGGGAAAAATAGTTTGCGGTGCCTTTTAATGATGTCATAATATTTCAAGCATAATAACATTTACTTGAATTTCTGAGGTGCTTTAAAACATGTTTTCTGTAGAATATGGAGTGCAAAGTATTTCATTTACATTTACAGAGTTACACAAAAGAATTAGGTTAAAGAGCTATAAATGCTCTATGAGTTATAAATGCTGGGAGTGAATTTTTTGTTTTGGATGCGTTTTTAAATTTAAATCATTTTTGTGTACTACGTGGTGTGTATAAATTCTGTATGTCATATACAGGGGTACACAAAAGAATTCGTAAGCATTACTATGCATGATTATGAATTGCTTAAGGATACATTTTAATTGAGTTATTGACTTTCCATCTGAACTACATTTAGTATATTAAGATGGGTTTGTAGAACATAAATAAATTCATATACAGAGCTACGCAAAGAACGAAATACTTTGCCATCTATGAATGGTTATTTTAAAAAGTATGTTTTCAGTTGTTATGCGTTTTTAAAATTGTTTACTTAAGATATCCTCTTTCACCTTATTGACCCCTGTATATTATATCCCATTTAATTTTAATCAAGATTAGCACCAGAATCTTTTAATTATATTTTATTTTTATAAATTTGGTAAAAAAGAGTTGTTAAATTTTATTTCCTTATTTTCAAACAAAATTTTTCTTAAGTTCCGGTGTGAATTCAACATTACAGAAACACAATTACTTGGCCCTGAAGTTTGATTCCATTGCAGTATTTTGGAAGTGATGGAAAGTGCTTCATAATTTATGCTTGAGGCATAACTTTCCTTTTTTTATACTTAAAATAGTGAAATTTGGAGGAATGACTATTAAAGTGATTTGTAATCGAGTAACATTTTTGATTTCTAAAAACTATATTACATCTAGAGCTATAATTGATTGATGTCTCATGAGGAACTTTCTCGGTCTGTTGCGTTTAGAATTTTAACATAAAACGCTAATTTTTATAGCATTTTTTAAAAAATTTTTTGCATTTATCAAAAATGACGAAAGCAATTCGATTTCTTTCTTTCTAAATAAGTAAACATAAAAATTTTTTGCATTTATCAAAAATGACGAAAGCAATTCGATTTCTTTCTTTCTAAATAAGTAAACATAAAAATTTCGTGCATTTAAGCATAAAATAGGTTCGTCAGTGTATCAAGAAAGCAGCGAAATAAAACGCTAATTTTTATAGCATTAAAAAAAAAAAAAAAAAAAAAAATTGCATTTATCAAAAATGACGAAAGCAATTCGATTTCTTTCTTTCTAAATAAGTAAACATAAAAATTTCGTGCATTTAAGCATAAAATAAGTTCGTCAGTGTATCAAGAAAGCAGCGAATTTGGATTTAAGAAAAGCTTAAAAGGAAAATTTAATAAACATCACATAAACACGAAAAATTATTTTATTTTAAAATAAGAGTGGAATTTAATTTGTCTCCAAAGAAAATCCTCTGAAAAAAATTAGTCTAAAAAATCACAAGCTACAAATTTAGTGGGGGAGGGGAAGTTGGCAACACTGCGTACCTCTAATAACGAAGAAATCACGATACCCAGGCAGCATTAGCGTAGCTATAATCTATACATTTTCCAATATTTCACAGACTATGCAACGATGCTGAATTATTTCAACTGTATAGGGTAGGGATAGTAGATATGAGCACCATTATCGTCAAGCTAATGCTTGTTGACTTGTTTCACTCGTATAATCGAGCTCGTCCACGCGAGTATCGCCAAGTTTTGGAATAGAAAGTGACTAAGTTTGCCATAGTTTGAACAAACGCGTCTGTCCATCCAAGCACAGTCTGAGCACCGTATGTCGCCACTGTCATATAGAGACACGCTAATATAAGACTCAGTGCAGTAATTTTCCCTACATCTCTTTGTCTCTTACTTTGAAAATTGAACTTAACCCATTTATGCCTAGCGTCCCATTTTTGGGACATTTCGAATTTTAACAAATTTTTATAAATTTCTTCTTCTTTACAACATGAATATTGTATGAAGTAATTGCCTATAAATGTCTTTATCTATCACCGAGAGATGACAGCATAATATTGATATTTATTTGCTTAAATGAAGGCCTTTTTTCGGTGTTTATAGGTTTTTCATTTTTCAAGATAGGGAAATGTACAAAGTAAGTTTATTTGTATTTTTTGTATCTAGGAACCAAATAAATAAGTCATAATCTTAGTTTGTAGACTTCTTTGAAAACGTATTTTTTTAAATTGCGAAATTATATGTACAAGCCTATTTTTTATGAATGTTTGTAAAGTACAAAATATAGGGTGCCAGGCGCAAATGGGTACATATTTCTATTAGGCAGTTAGGGGGGGGGGGGTTATTTATGTAGAGTCCTTTTCAAGATGATTTTAAAATAAATTGTTTTTTAGCCTGAAATCAGGGCTTAACTTGCGCCAGAGTCCATCGGAGCCCAGCTCCGGTACTTCTCTGTTTTCAGTAAATATTTAAATATTGGTCGGAATTCACCGGAGCTCATAAATAGAGGGCTCCGGAGCCCAGTGCAATTCGTAGCTATACATTCTTATGAAAAAATGCATCTCCGAATCATAATCCTTACCATATTTAATCGCAGAATTCTGCAATTAATTAACACTAAAACTGGGCAAAGATTACTATTTGGAAGGAGTGATAACTAAAAAGTGGAATACTTGACAGCTAAGTATATGCTGATAGATAGTTTAAAAAAAATTATTATGCTAAAGAAAAAAAATGCTTTAAATTTTGCAAATAATGTACGAAATATAAATATGCAGATTGGAGTGACAGGGGGAGGGGGTTTAGGGGAAACGGTACAGTTGTAGTACCGGTACCACATAATATTAGGGCTCCGGTACATTTTTTCTTAGAAATTAAGCCCTGTCTCAAATATGATTATTCCGAATTTATTATTAATAATACTTATAATGTTATTAGTCTTTGTAAATAAATAAATACATTTTCTTAATAGTTCATAAAAATACTAATTATAGTATATAATATACGATTTAAAAGCTTAATTTATATAAAATTAGACAAAACATATAATTATGCATTTTTCCACATATGGATATTCCCATATTTAATACGTTTACATTTTATCAAATAAATACTAAAATATTTTAGCGTAATTTTTTTAGTATTTTTTCCAGTTCATTTAGCAACATTTTAAAATGATTTTACCAACAAATTTGAGGTAACAAAAATTCAGGCATAAATTATATATATAATGGCGCAAAGTGTATAACGCTTCCGGAGTGAACTCATCCGGATCTTGATAATATTTCGTTAAACTCATCCATTTTATTTCGGCCATGTTAGGCTTAAGCATTCCGATGCCGTATTATAAGTCGAACAACTGCCGTATTATAAGTCGAACAACTGCCTTATTTAATCTACGTTGTACAACATCTATCCTTCTTCCGTTTTTTAAAACCTTCAAAATCTATAAAATCATCTATATATATTAAAACACAAAGGTAAAATTTTAAGTAGGCCCATTTCGGGACATCTGCACATGCATCAACCCTGTTAAATTTAGAGGGATTGAGAGCGAGTTCTCGGTGGCTGAGCAGTCTAAAGCAACAGTTTAAAGCGCCGATGTTTTGTATTGGATAGCAAGTTCGTACCCATCGCCCGGCAGAATATCTGCAATATTTTTCGCGATAAGTTATTTGAATAATGACATATTTTATTAGGAGGAGAAGTTATATGATTTTTATTTTCTTATTATTATTTGAATGCTTTATAATTAAATAAAATTTAACGCTGAACAATATTTAAAATAATAATAATTTTAAATAAAAAAAATTTAAGCTAAAATATTTATAATGTAATTATTAATTAAATAAATTGAGCTGATCTACAATTTTTGTTATATCTTCTGACCATTATTAAGAATATATGTGTGTGTGTCAGAAAGAAAAGTTTGCATTTCTTTTCTTTAAAAAAAGAAAACGGAAAGAAAGATATTCATATAAGAACTATTAAAAAAATTACCTTGATATCCATTGTTTAATATTTAAAAAATGTATAAAAATGTTAAATAAAATTCAAGTAATAAAAATTATATGCTGCATCAAGTTTCAAATTTGGTCTTTTAGAGAATGAGACTGATAAAAATAAAATTCATGGCAGATTTTAATGGTCATGTAGTTAAAAAATCATAATAAATAAATGCTGCTATTCTTTCGAAAAAATGAGACCATAGTAAATAAAAATAAATGCTCTACCCATTATTTTTAGTTAAATTTCTGTTAAAAGAAGCATAATTGGTTGTAAATTATAAAGTTAAAATTCTGTGACTTCATTGGATAGGTTTGGCTGACTGTACCCTCTATCGCTTTAAAGAAATAGGAATCACTTATGCAATATAGAAAATTGTCCCAATTTCAATAAATAATTAAAAAGCAATTCATTAAAAATTCAAGAATTTTTCTAATGAGGCATTCAAGTTATTCACCGTCAAATCTTGACGGGTACCATCTAGTGGGTTAAGAATGGGATCATTGCATATCATATTAGTTAAGTAATTTTCACTACACTTATATTTTTTTACAACAAATTTTATCAATTTCCGATTTGTGGATAATATGTAGTTACTCATCATTAAGCTATTAAAATAAGTAATATAATTAAAAATAGTGTAAAGGTTTCAATTCTATATAAACATTATTGTATGGTAGATTAACGGATATGAAAAATAAATTATTGAGAGTGAGTTTAGCACAAAATTTATAACATTTTGAGGGCAAGGCTTGCGTATTTCTTTAACATTTAATCTGATATTTAAAATTACAAAAGATTTATTCAATAGCCTTTTTTTTTCAGAATTAAAATATGTCGGAACAATTTAATCGCTAACCACTAATAACACTACACACATTCAATTGGTGTGTGAATTTTTCAAATAATAACCACCCACATTCGGCTGGTATGATTTTCATTTTTTAAATAACGGATTAATCAGACTGAGAATATCATTGGTGTCGATTTTTCAAAATGTCATGAAAGATGTCCCCGTGAATCGAACATCATTAAAATATGCGCGTAGGTTGCTATTCAAAATTTTCCAAATATTATTTCTATCATTCGTTTTTCGAATACCACACATACAGCGGTAATGGCGGTAAAACAGCGGTAATGGCATCTGAGATTAGTGGCGGAATAATAATATGAAAATCAACATAAGAAGTTAATTATTTCAGGAAATATAAATTATTACGCAGGATGAATTAAAAGACCTTATAGATTTAAAGGGTAGTAGTGTATACTACAACAAGCCATTTTTGCATAGGAGACCATTTGTCGTAATCCATTTATTCAGTAAAAATAAGAGGGCAGGGGTCAGATTTTTTAATGTAGCGAACTACAACTCATTTATCGAAAACGTAGTTAACTACAACTACAACTACTTGTTTAAAAAAGTAGAGACTAGTAACAACTGCTTTTCAAAAGTAGAGTCTACAAACTACTTTTGAAAAGTAGTCACTACTTCACTACTTTCAGATTTTCTCAAAGGATTCAATTTACACTTGAAATTGAACCCACGGATTTGTCATTGAGATTCGTAATTTGTTGAACAGAACAAATTTTATACAAAAGAAGGCTACGTGATTTGCAGAATAGCACGGCACGGTTTTTTTTTTCTGAATTAGCGTTAAAAGTAGCGTCGTTCTCCCTACAAACTACTGATTTTTTAAATCTCTCTACTTCCTATTTTACATTGTTCAAAATGTAGCGTGCTACACTACAAACTGCTGTAAAAAGTAACGGCTACTGTAGTTTTGCTACTTTTCAGATCCGTACGAAAGGGTGTCATATTTTATTCATAACCCTGATCTTTGCTTGTAATTTTAACGACTTTTATAGTGTAAAATACAATGACGTCGCGAAATGCAAAAAGTGTCAAAAGTATGGAGAATTTCGGCCAGTGAGGCCGTGTGTAATGTGAGTTTAATCGGAAATTGTATGTGAATGGTTTGCTACTTCTACCACTCCTCGTGGTATCTTTGCATTTCACTCAAAAGGAGGTAAGTGTGCAGCAAATTTCTTCTAAAATCATGTACAATATCCAGGTTCGGATTGGTATGTGACGTCCGCTAATTTTGACTTAACAAACGCATTACGACTATTGGTTTCATATGTAAAAATTGCTTATTGTAGTATGCGGTACTTCTACTGTTGCCACGCACAGTCCCCAAAAAGCGCGACAGAGGGACAGAAAAATCGGGATAGCAGCTTCTAAATCTGGACATAAAAATACAGTAAATCTTATGAATACGGTACCAGTCTATAGCGAAATCCTGTCATAAATAGAACATATTCATGTCAGTTTTCGGAAATAATATGATACAAATATACCTGCTCAGACGGAAGCGTGTCTAAGAAGAATTTTTTTTCTAATTCCTGTTATTTTGTCTTAGAACGTTCTATGTTTATTGATTAAACATAATGATTTTATACAGAAAATCTGTAAAAGCGAGGCACTGAAACAAAATTACGCTTTCGGAGGTTCTCGAGAGCAGTTTTAATTCTAAAGTATTGCTTCCGCAGGAACATTTTTACATTTAACACAGAATTCCGTTATAAACAGCTACCGTTTTACAAGTTTTGCTAAACAAAGTACAGCAAAATCTCTGAAAACAGAATACTTAGACAGTGATAAAATATTCCGTCTTAGTAAGTTTATTTATACAGTATTCCTTTCAGTGGAATCATTAAAAATGTTCCGCTATAGACAGGTTATGTTTTAACAGGTTTTAAAGGCACTAAATTCCACTTGGTACTGACTAACAAATAGCATAAAAACAAATAGCATAAAAGTAAAAGTAAAAAAAATATGCATCATGAAACATTGGGGCAATTTGTGTCCCGCGAGACGGTTTTTGGAGAGACTGGAAATAGAAAAGCCACACGTAAATTGGGACATCTGGCAACACTATAGTTACCATTCTTGTATTTTCTACTGAATAAATAGATTACGGCGCTGGTAGCACATACAAAAACTGTTTATTGTAGAGTGCTCTTTTTTAGGGCTCCCAAATGGCTCCTGCTTTCTGAATACCACATTTTTAAAATGGCAAACGAAGGTTTCTCTGGATATTTTGTAGAAAGTTACTCGCCCCGAAGTTTAGTTTTATTGCAAATGTTGTAGAAACTTATCCCGAAATCTTTCTTTATTAATTACTGGTATTGAAAATACGGACCACTTAGAAGCCCAGACTTTTGAATCATTTTGTATAGAGGAATAAAATTAACTTTAGAAAATTAAATTGTTATGTACTAGTTTTCTTTCGAAACTTCTCTAGATAAATAAATTTAAGTTTTTTTGTGGAAAAAAACTTTCATTTAACTGAAAAATTAGTTTTGTGTGTTTTACTAATTCTTATGAAAATTTCGACATTTTAGGCGTTATTTTTCAGATTTTTTAAAAGATAATTAAGATTATTTAAACCTGAAGAAAAGCTTGAAACGATATGACTTGCTCACGTATAGCTGGGACATAAAATTACCAATCGGCTGGTATTTGATTTTCAAACACAACATTATAAATCTACATTATAAAGTAGAAACATAACCGTGTGTAACGTTGACGTCATATCGACGGTGGCAACGACCAGAGCAATCTATTTCGCATTTTTTTTCGCAATTGTGGTAATTTCTAATCCTCGCACAATATCAATTTTTACACCGTTGAACAGGAAAAAAGATGTATTTTCAAATGCAATTTGTCTAAAAGCTGTATCTCAAATGCAATTTGTGTGAAAGCTGTATCTCAAATTACTGATTTTTTAATAGCTTTCAAAATTAATTTTCAAGCATGATATTTTTAAAAATCTATCTCTATTGCGTGCAGCCAGAGTATGGAAGATGAGCTCGTTTGCCTTTAAAACGACATATGTAGTCCAGCATTTGTTTCCAGTTTCCAGCTAATATTCTATAACGAAATTAAAACTTCACCAATAAACAAATAAAATAATTAAAATAAATAAAATACAAATTTAACAGATATGTTGTTTAAACACTGAAATAATCATAGTTAAAGTAGCTGCTGTAAATAAATAAATTTTTGGTGATTAATTCGGCTATTAGTCCGCCGTACGAGTCTAATATACGAGAGCATCGCCTTTAATAAATTTCAAAATTTTATTTGAATAATGGTATTTTTCATACAAAAATGTTTTTTGGTGTTAGTGGGCAACTATAAAAATATATGAAATTATAAAAATATATTAGAGTTTTCATTTATGTTCTGTAACCCCTGAAATGCTGGTTGTAATAATAAAACAAAGCGTAAATTTATAAACCGCTCTTTTTTATATGCATATAAGTTTGAGTAACTAATTAACTAACTATCAACAGGTTTCAGCAAATAAATAAACAGATATCTAAGCTATATAAGTCATAAAAGTTTATTTTTTTTTAATAAGCGATTACTTTCAACGAACATTTAAAAGCAAGTCGCGATGCAGAGTTTATCGTTATTTTAGTTTGGGAATATAAATGATGGCTTTTATAAGAGATTATTTATTAACATTATTGATTGCTCTTAGTACATCATTATACGATACAATTTTATTTAATATACCAATCCTTGTTAATAAATGTTTTCCAGAGGAGTTCAGCAGGATTTTAGATTCGCCGGGTGAAAAGTTATGAATAATAGCAGCAATTTAATAAGTTCGAACTTTATTTGGAAAAAATAAAGAAAAAAAAATCTATTTCGTTTCAATGAAATGCTTTCGTATTCATATTTTTCGTTTAAGTCGAAATTAGGAAACTTCAAACAAGCACAACTATAAATAAATGGTCAAGTCGAGTATTACTCAAGTACAGAGGGTTCCGTACAATAAATATATTAATTAGTAACTGTATTATACAAAAAATAGTTTCTAAAAGAATGACAAGACTTTGTAAAAAACTACACAACGTAGGGTTCGGCTATAATATAACAGAAAAGTATAAAAGGACATACCATGAAAATTCAGAGATACGAATCCTAAATAGTATCAAATATTGCTATTCTGTATAACTCTTTTTTTAATCTTATCCTAATCTGTTTATGATGAACCTAATTCAATGCTGACAATAAAAGTAGTGCACATTTAAATTACATTTGGCATTTCATAAACCATTATTCAGCGCAGTAATAACCTTTTCTTTTTATAGTGTACCTAAAACAAAACCCTTGTTCAAAGTTTAAAATTGCCAGTGCTAAGCGCGCTTCGAAAGGAGGTCGCAAAGTTGCAACGCCACCTTGGTCCGTGCCGCGTTTTTTAGATAGGTTTTTAATTAACCTTTAAAAACACGGGTGTCATATTGAGAGAGCCAGTGAATGCAAACTAGTCGCGAATCCCGTAGTAATTAAATTATTAATTCTAATTAAGTTAGTCTGTTTTTTACAATTTGACGTTTATTCATTTTATACTACTACTGGGCGTTGCATCCCACAAATATATCATTAAAAGTTGTTATCTACTCTTTAAAAAGCGACGGCACATCGAGTACGCCGGCCGTGTCTTAATGTATGTCCAAATTGTCCGTTTCTTTAAGGGTTAATGCCTCGACTAACGACCAACAATGTTTTTCGAAAATCATTATCAACAATCATTTTATACTTCTGAGACGATAGGTATTTCCAGCGCTCCTCAACTCCTTTGCTGAACGGCCTCAATTTGAAATTTGTGTGTTAGGGAAAAAGGAGATTTTCTCAAAAACTATGTGACCTAGGGTAATCAATGTAGGTTACCTGCAACCTGCCTGATTTTTTCGTAATTTTAGTTTCAGTAGATTCCGAAATAGAGGCGTTGAAACATATTTTTTCATTACATTTTCGACGATATAGCTGAAAATATAATACCTAAAATTGAAAGAAATGCATTTTGGAGTTCGGTGTTACGAAAGCTTTCAGACGATACCCCACAAGATATTCAAAGAAAAGATTTTCTTTCAAGCAACTTAATTAGCCTCTCTACATTTTCCCTAAATATATTTGTAAATGGTTAATAATCTATAAATATGTGGGTCAATACCCTGTATTACTTCAGTCAATTTGAACTTTCCACGTTCCATAGTTTACGAGTAAAATGGCTATGACAGACCGACAGGCAGACATAGAAGTGATCTTATAATGGTTTCGTCTTTACTTTTTAATTATGGAACCCTAAAAAGAATAAAATTATATTCAAATACAGTAGCCTTCCTCTTAAAGGCCCCCTCTTAACCGGTCTGCTTTTTTCCAAACACCAGGCAAAATTCAGAAAGGAAACTTTTTGTTATCATTTCTTTATGGTTAATTAATTCAAATTTACATAATGTAGAATAATTTCAGCTTCTTATAAAGGCATGTGACAAGATTTTCAACAATTTTATTTGTATTAAATATTGTTCATTATTTGTTATTAGTGATAATTTTTATTTCAATTCACTTAATTGCAACTAGCATTCATTTCACAAAATATGGAAAATATGTACTTTTTTAAACTGCACAAATTAAAAAAACTAAATGCATCCAACGCATTTAATTAATTAAATATGCAGTTACTTATTTAAATTTTTTTACTTCTCCGGTTTAACCGGTTTTTTCTTAACCGGCTAACCCCCGGTCCCGTTTAGGCCGGTTAAGCGGGATATTACTGTATAATAAAATTAGAAAGCTAATATTAACATATGATAGATAGTATTAAATAATTCAATTTCCTTACTCACCAGAAAAACTTTCGACTTTTTTATAATAGAGTTTCAATATAAATTACTTTTTATCGTAGAATCCAGTCACATTTGATCGTAAAAACCAGTAAAATAAGTACAAGCACTTTATTTTAAACATGGCCAAATTTACGCTACAGTATTTATCAAACAAGCGGGAGGAACTCACCGAAACCCAACCGTTGTGTTTCCAGTAGCATTTAAGACAATAGCATATCGTATTTTTCCGCTCCATAATGCATATTCCGTTGAATGAGATAAGAAAAGGACAAAAATATATTTGATTACCTTTTCTACAAAATACTTGAGGATTTGAATTGAACAAAGGAAGAAAGGAAGTGATTTATTATCTCGACTTTTAAATTAAAACTAAAAGCTTTTTTTTTTCGAATTCAAAGGTCGCTATTTAAAAGTAATGTTAACTTTTATAAAAACTGGACATCCTAAGAAATGAAACTTTAATCTTAGAATTTTTAATTTAAAAAACTGTACAAAATATTATATAACAATAAAAAAATAATAGTAATCTTTTCCCACGTGTATTGTCACAGGGGTTCCCAAATATTTTTTAGAGCAGATTCAATTTGAGAACGGATTTATTAAATAAAAGAACAGAATGAAGAATGATTATCAAATTTTCGATAGACTCCCAAAAAAGCAAAAAAATCGGTTGTCTAAAATTTTTTCCGTTAAATTATCTTTTGATTCCACCGATTTACATGGACTTCAGATGTCTCTTTTAATCGAAACTAAAAGAGTTCGAGGATCTTCTGAAAAATTTAAATTAACCAATCTGCTTCAAATTTGTTTGTTGTAGATTATAATGCTCTTTTGTTTGAATATTATTATGAATTAATTTGAATTTTGTTATTCCAATGTTTGAATAATTAACATTTATAATTAATTTGTAATAAGATTTTTTAATTATCTCAATATGTATCAGGTAATATAAACGAATTTGAATAATCATTCAAATTTGTATAGATTCGAAATAAGTTGAATACAATTATTCACACTTTCAGTTAATTAGAACTAGCGTATCGAAAGATGTAGAAATATCGAAAAGCTTGCTATAGAAACAATGTTAAAACTAGTTCCCTAAATCAAACTATTTTTTTTTTTTTAAATATCAGATCGGTTAGTTCAAACTAAAACATTTAATATCTTAAAAGAGACAGAAAGAGAAAAAGCAGAGACGGAGGAAAAAAAAGAGAAAGAAAGTAAAAAACTACGATATTACTATAGACTTCGACCAGAGGTGATTTTTTCTATTAAAATTATAAGTTACAGTGGAAGTTATATTAATATTATGCTTAAAATGGACCCTAAATGATCTGTATACTACGTCGAATGCTTTGAAACAATAATAAATTACTTTCACCAGGTCATATTTACAGATGAAAAAGAAATGAAATGATAAAAACATGACTACCTGAATTTCCCAAATTCAAAGAAAAATTCAACTGCGAAAACGCAATATTTTCTGAATATGTAGCTGCAGACAATTGTTTCGAATTGTTTAGGAACAGAATGAAGAAATGATTAAAATTATTGAAGGCAAAGAGAAAATATTTCTGATTAGGAAAATCATTCCGAGTTTGATGATGAGACTCCCGACGACTTTAACACTGAAAGACAGGAAATTTTACTCAAGTTTTATAAAAAATATTTTACACCGGAATTTTTTATTTAAATCTGTTTAACATACTTATTTAACACTAGCGAACTTGCCCGGCGTTGCCCGGGTACATCAAAAAACAGCAGAAATTGCGAAAAAGTTCTGGAAATCACAATAAGATATCGCGAGAAAATTTTAAATCGCTGCACAAATTTCGAAAATAAAAATAAAAATTATATATTGTGTTCGAAGATTGCAAGTTGATTCCTCTCACTAATGCGGAAAAATGGAAGCAAATCACTAAAATACACTAAAAATCACATACAAAATTCCCGAAAAATTCGAAAATTGCTATACGAAATTCGAATAAACTTTATTGAAATGAGGGCAGAAATTACTTTAGTATTATAGGCCAAAAATTGAATGTCAAAAAATTGCAGCAGATCGCGAAGAAACGTAGAAATCGAATTAAAAATGACAAAAAGTTCAAAAATCATGAAAATTAAAATTTACTATAATTGCATAAAAGTTTCAAATCTAATTCCTTTGACCTGCGGGCTCTCTTAAAATTTATGTTTGGGAAAGCATGCTAAGCATTGTATCATGGTACTTTTATTCATAATTTAATTTACTTGTATTCCCTTAAATATAATTAATATAACCCCTTAAGTTAATATTAGTTTTTGTTGCATTAAAATATCTCAATTTGTTGATTTTCTGTAAGCAAGTAATCACTACACTGCAAATAGAAGCGTCTTAAATTTAGACACATATGTGACTGAAAAAGACACTTAAGTGTCTTAATCTGAAAATTCAGACATTATAGATGTCTTAATTTAAGATACATAAGTGTCTTACTATGACCATGGTGTAAACGAACTGAGAATAATGTCTAAAATATCCGCAAACGTCTTATTTTAAGACACTTCATTGCTTTAAACGTGTCTTAATTTAAGACGTTTTGATTCTTCCGACGCAATAACCACCAGGGGGCACTAGCACTCCCAGTTGCGCATGCGTTTTAGATGTCTTCGTTCGAAGTGGTATACGTTGTAATTCAAACAAAGTTTGTTTTTATGTACGCGTGTATTTTAATTCGTTTTTTGCGAAATGTGAAGTACTGTGATTTTAATTCGTATTAACTTGGATTATTTATTTATTGGATACATACATCTGACGTGTGTGCTCGACATCAAATGTCTCTTAGAAGCTGTCGTCGATACAAGGGCTGGATAGACACAGAACAGAAGTAGACGACGGTTGAAGATTACACCCGGAAATTCTACAAAGCGTGTGCAATGGGCTTAGTGTTAACTCGTATCAATTTATATCAATAATATTGTGTTATTCATCTTCGTCCTGTCGAAGCTGGCAAAAAAAAAAAGAAACTTTTGTCTGGCGGGTCCTGTTTTTAGGATGAAACATCTCATTCTTTAAATATGGCTAGTCGGATGTATTATGGGATTACCTTTTAAACTGATGAAAGTCTTTCTCCCTCACTGTGGTTGTGGTAGTTTTTAAAATTTCAAATCGAGGAATATTTCTTACCTCTTGCAAACAGCGATAAGTAAGTGTTATAATTTCTTTATAGTACTAAAATTATTGTCTTTTATGATTTTATTTATTGTACTAAACAAAATCATACATGAAATTTAATTAGTTTTGAATCTTTTTGCAAAAAAAAAAACACTAATTCTAGAAGTATATATTTTTAAATTTATGACGTTGTCTTTTATTACAAATTATGTATTATTTATTCTCATCTTTTTTCTCAAATTTAAAGTAATACCATCACTAAGAAACAGACATATTTAAAAGTTAAGTTCATTCTCTTGTTTTGTTTTGTTTTCAATATGGCAGTTCTTAGTTTCAATTTCAATGGCTAATGCTTATCTCATACTCGACCACAAGGAAATAGAAAAAAAAAACTTTGAAAGATCTCCTAAAGTTTTCTTACTTCCTAGCTAGGGATTACAATCCCGGATTGAGATCCCGGGATCCCGCTTTAATTTTAACCCCGAAAATCCCGGAATTTTTACTGGAAAATTCCGGGATTTTCAGGATTGCCTTTTTTTTTTTTTCATTGAACAATATTCAGCTGAAATTAAAAAAATATATTTATAAACTTTCGCTTTTGGAAAAAAAAATCAATTGATTTTCATGAAATTTATATATAATTGAAAATGAATGTTTATCTCAAGTATTTCTTAGATATATTTCTAAAGCTATTAAATCTTTTAATGTGTGAAAGCTTTTGATTTGGAAACATAGAAGTAAGCCAGTCATGAAAAAGGAAATCATTTGTTTATTTAGATTTCGCTGCATGCGTGGATTCGAAGGTCATTTTCCAATTAGACTTTACTGATAAGCATCGCAAGTTTGTATCATAGTGATATCATGTGCTAACTTTTTTTTTTTTTGGCTTTATTTTGCTTTAAAGATGTCTTGTTTAGTACCTCATAGGAATGATAACAATAAGCCCATGTGGCAATATAAATTTTTAAAAAATCTAAATTTTAAATGATAAGGATTTTTATTTTTTTTTCGGGGAAGGGGGGGGGGGGGATTTTGTATGAAATTTTCGTAAAGTTGATACCTTAAATCTTGCACTGATTATAATGAAAGTTTCGAACTTTTAGAGTAGGACAAGATTAAAAAACACAAAATATAAATAAACAAAATACCGAAGTAATTTTTCTCTCAATATTAACCCTTTACACTCGAGGACTCCGGAGCGGAGCCATTTAAAATTTGTCTTCAAACTCGAGGTCTCCGATACGGAGACAATGCAAATAATTTTGTGATACCATGTAATCTTGGCTTTTCTAGACAGGTATCACAAAATTATTTGCATTGTCTCCGTAGCGGAGCCCTCGAGTTTGAAGACAAATTTTAAATGGCTCCGCTCCGGAGCCCTCGAGTGCAAAGGGTAAAGAGAATATTTATTTATTTATTCATAGTTAAATAGCTGTTGTGATTATCATCTGATATATATGTAAAATTGCCTATGTGGCAATATAAATTTTTAAAAAATCTATTTTTAAATTATATGAAGTAGAGTAGGACAAGATTATTAGAAATATATATATTTATCCATGTACTTTAAAAGCCCTCAATAGCCCTTGCCGCTGAATTTGTCCGATAATCGGAGATGTCTGCTTTTGTGAGGTAAAAATATACAAATATGTATGCCATGCGGATTAAAAAAGTATTCGCTAAATAGATGTTTCAGAATAGCTATTCAGGAATGTCCATTAACCTCCACAACGGATACTCCCGAATACCGGACATCTCAATTAAGATAACAATAATGCAGGGTTGCATTTTTTGCAAAAGAACTTCTTGATTAAAGAATAAGCATACTGGGCCGTGCCCCGCCCCCCTACGATTTTAGTGCCCACAAATTTGATGTGCAATATTTGTAAAGTTTATATTTTAAATCTGTTTCGAAATTCCACTGATTATAATCAATATTTTGAACTTTTAAAGTAAAATAAGATTAAAAATAAAACAAATTAAAAAAATCAAATATTTAGATAAATATTTTTTGTTTTAATCTTGTTCTACTCCTGAAGTTCAAAATATTGATTATAATCAGTAAAATGTTGTAAAAGATTTAAATTATCAGCTTAACAAAAATTGCGTACCAAAATTGGGAGCACCAGAAAAATCAGGTTGTAGGGGGGGGGGGGGGGGCAGGACCCCAGCCAAATATTTTTCCAGGATTCAACGTGGTCAAACATGGCTACGTATGATGCTTACAAAAAAAATGGATGCTATTAAGACATTTGAAGTGTCTGAAATTCAGACACGAAAAGTGTCTGAAAAAATTCAGACATTTTAAAATGTCTGAAAACTGAACACTCCGTTTCAGACACTTAAGTGTTTGAATTTCAGACATTTTAATTTACAGTGTATTGGTTTAGAATGGAAGTCTATGGGAATTTGGCGAAATATTAGAGATATCGCCAAGTTGGCGTTACTTTAGCGACTAATTTTGGTCGCCAAATTTGGCGATAAACTTGGCGGCATTCGGTGACAGAACTGTGTCCCCTCTACGGTAACCCTCTTATAGCTATGAAGATGCATTAAATGCTGTTCAATACTCGCATAAAAAATTCGCTAAAAATTCAAAAATCACTGTACGAATTCCGAATAAACTTTTTTGAAAAGAGAACAAAATTTACTATATTGGGTTAAAAGAAGAAAACCGTATTCTTTTCACTAATGTGGAAAAATCGCTTCGAAACTTAAAAAAGCGGTAAAAGTCACATAAAAAATTAAATTAAAAAAAATCTAATAAAAAAAACAGAATATCGGTCTTCGAGTTGCAAAACTTCATATATAGACGGACCTTTTCTCCAAATTTTATAGCTCTACGTGCAGCTGTATCTTCAGAACATCGTCGACACACTCACACACAAACTTCTTTCCGTATTATTATAGATTTAATTTACCTGGATTCCCTTAAATATAATTAATATAACCCCTTAAGTTAATATTAGTTTTTGTTGCATTAAAATATCTCAATTTGTTGATTGTCTGTAAGCAAGTAATCACTATTGGTTTAGAATGGAAGTCTATGGGAATTTGGCGAGATATTAGAGATATCGCCAAGTTGGCGTCACTTTTGGCGACTAAATTTGGTCACCAAATTTGGCGATATATCGCCAAGTTAGCGACAAACTTGGTGGTATTTGACGACAGAACTGTGTCCCCCCTACGGTAACACTCTTATAAGTATGAAGATGCATTAACTGCTGTTCAATAATCGCATAAAAAATCGCTAAAAATTCAAAAATCGCTGTACGAATTCCGAATAAACTTTTTTGAAAAGAGAACAAAATTTACTATATTGGGTTAAAAGAAAGAAACCGTATTCTTTTCACTAATGGTGAAAAATCGCCTCGAAACTTAAAAAACTGCTAAAAATCGGATAAAAAATTAAATAAAAAAAATCTAATCAAAAAATCGAAAATCGGGCTTCGAGGTGCAAAACTTCATATATAGACGTACCTTTCCCCCGAAGTTTTGTAGCTCTACGTGCAGCGGTCTCTTCAGAACACCGTCGACGCACTCACTCACACACCAACACACAAACTTCTTTCCTTATTATTATAGATTTTCCTTCTTTGTGTCTTAATTTATTTTACAAAGAAATTTCTGGTTCGAACCGAAATACATTCATATGGTAGGGGTCAAAATTACCCCTCACGGTCTTTTTAGTGTTAAACATGATAATGTCAAATCAGTAATGAGTGCAATTAATATTTTTTAATTTTTTAGGAAAATAAGTGATGGGGAAATTATTAAAACTATTGCAGTCAAAGAGCGAGAAAAGATTACTGTTCTGGAAATGATTCTGAGTCAGATGAAGAGACTACCAACGATTTTAAACGTCGTAGTGCAAAATCAGCAATGGCCAAAACCATTATTTTCGAAATTTTTAGGAAATTATGTGATCGAGAAATTAATAAAGCTGTTGCAGCTAAAGAGTCATAAAAGGTTACTGATTCGGGAAATGATTGGGAGCCGGATGACGAGACTCTAGTGACTTTAACCATGGTAATGAAAAATCAGTATACAATAACAACATTAACTTAATTCAATTTTAAAAATGAAAAAAACCTGACTACGTAAAAAGAGAACTAATTAATTATTTCTCATTAATGTGAAACTATTTTTTATATTTCTTACCTATTGTTTTTATTTACTTGTATTGATGACTTTTAAGTTGTATTTAATTGATAGTTCCTATCTATAAACACAGTTTTGATAAGGCCTATAGATGTCTATGAAGGTTAGAGTTGCAGTAAAGCTAGAGATCCTACCTACACAACATCCAGGTTGTATAATATTTAAACAGAGCTTCTGACTGTAAAATAGTCAATGAAACATCGTCTTCATTTTGAAAGATCTATCCAATGATATGCCACTCAATAGGGTGCGTAAAAAAAAATTTCCGTCTCTACCGCCAATTTGAATTATAAAAACAAAATCTAGCCTGTAACCATCGAACGGTTAAGATGAATAGATAGAGACCTCATTCATTAAAATCCATCCAGCAGTTGGGATGTTTCGAGGGTATAAAGAAATCCACATACACAGATACACGTGAAACACATAACCCTTCTTGGCAGTCGGGTAATAAAAAATAGCAGCAATAATATTTTAACCATTTAAAAAATGTATTTATACTCGTAATTCATTGAAATTTTTATTTCATTATACATTCCATTTTTTTTTTTATGCTTCTATTTTCGGTAAAGGTCAGATATTTGTAACTTTTTAAGAGCAATATGCTTACAACATAACTTAATTTTACAATACGATATATTTTTAAATATAATTTAATATAAAAAATATATTACAATTCATCAGACATACAAGTAAAATTACATAAATACATTTAATACAATTAAAAAGCAAACGTTTCGAGCTAAATTTTAGCCCCTCATCAGTGCAACAAAACATTCAAATGACAGAAAACTATATATCATGTTTACAGTTAAAAATTATTAGCAGTTAAAATTAAATAAAGTATAAAAATTTTTAAAACAATGCTGAGTATTCAGGAGGAAGTGCACACGATTCATTTATCGGCGACGTTTGCTTACGAGTGAACACACCTTCCAGAAAAACTCTACTTTTAATATTATTGCAACCGGATCTGATAACTTTCATATTCGCGAAATCGAATTCGCGAAATATTTAATTTTAACTGCTAATAATTTTTAACTGTAAACATGATATATAGTTTTCTGTCATTTGAATGTTTTGTTGCACTGATGAGGGGCTAAAATTTAGCTCGAAACGTTTGCTTTTTAATTGTATTAAATGTATTTATGTAATTTTACTTGTATGTCTGATGAATTGTAATATATTTTTTATTTTTAACTCGTATATCAGACGTTAAACAATGATTATTTATTTTAATAATTTAATATGTTTGATTTATTCGAGTTGTGTAAAGTACTTCATTTATTAAGACTAGATAAGTTTATTTATTTTATTTATTTATTTGCATGAAAACTCATTTTATTTTAGAAATGGATCATTGAAACTTTTTTCTTGGTCTTTGAGAGAATTAACGAGCATTCAGTGCATTCGCAAAATGAAAGAGCTATAGAATACATTAATACATGGTTTGACTAATATTAATTTTACCGATATTAGGTAACTTTGTTATGCTCTTTATATAAATCAACTTTGTTTTTGCATGATAAAGTGAAATTTAGAAAACGATTTTTCACCCATTTCCTAATGTGCTAAAATTATACAAATTATGCACTTTTTGTTGGCAATACAACATTTTAATATGTTTAGAACTTAATTATTAATTCATTAATTAATTTTGAGACATTTTTTCGTTTGCAGGGGTTGAATCTCTAAATGTTCATTATGATTACAATTGTTTACCAGTTACAAAATCAATGGTGTTATATACATGCCTAAGCACTCTCGCTAAAATAGGCCAGCTGCTATGATACTGCAACAATGAAACATTTTAAACTCTAAAAATTAGAAAATATAAATAAAAAATAAAGAGTTTAACACTTAAAAAAATACTTTTAGGTAGCTTTCATTAGAAAAGTAAAAAGCTCCCTATAGTAGCCGTCCGAAGGAAAGTACATCCGGAATATTTTGGTATATTTTCACTGATCGTGACTCCCAGCCCCCAAAACCACCCTCAGTTGAAATGTGACATATATATATTGTCAATTGTCATGCGATAACTCTCGTATTTATTAACCGATTTGGATGAAATTAATTGTATGCATAGTACATACCAATATCTCGATCGAGTTCGTAGGCCAGCTTCATCCGCCTTCTTGTTTAAAAATGGCGGACATTTAATTTTTTTAATTAAAAAGCGGTGCGAATAAATTAAAAACTGAAAAATATTTTTTTCTTAAGAGTTTGACCTTAATACAAGGATTCCGAAGCATATTTTGCTTCGTATTTATCAAAAAAATGACTGAGATATAGAAGTTTGAAACAATCTGATTTTCGTCGTGCTGTAACTCTCGTATTTATAGACTGATGTGGATGAGATTGCTTGCATGCATAGTATATACCAATCTCTCGACCGAGTTCGTTGGCCAGCTTCATCCGCCATCTTGTTTGAAAATGACGGCTGGTCATTTAAACCGTGCACTGCAGCGCAATGCTTAAATATTATTAATATCCGTTAGCTTCAAATTCTCGACAAGCTTCGCGACACTTGGTAAAATGTCACCAAATTTGGCGACCAAAAATAAGTATCCAAAAATGATGCCAACTTGCTTATACCTTACTAATTTGGCTCAATTCTCATTCAAATTTAATATTAACGAATATTCTTTTGTTGGGTTCGTCGCATTTTAGCTTCTTAAAATTTGAGTAAAATTAGCTTCGAGTAAAACTTGCAAAATTTTAAAACCAAGATATATGAAAGCTACCTCTTCCTCCCGTCACATGCCGAAAGGACTTTTTCATTCATAAATACGAATAGCATTATTAACCCTTTACACCCTGACAATACTTTAAAGTACCATTAAAATAACTTGCTATAAAATTTATTTAATGCATCGATTAGTAGTAATACAGTTTAGAATGAGTTATAGATACATTACTTTATCTTGTTCCAAAAGTATTATGGGTTACACAAAACAAAAATATTTTTAAAAGGACGATTTCTTTTGCCTTTGCATCTTTTCAAATGTGCTTTCTTGATGTGGAAAGATTGGCGGGGGAGGAATTTTCAGTTCGGAAGTATTTCTATTGTAAGAACATTATATTTGTACATTTCCTAATTCTACAAAATACTAAAAAAATATTTTAAATAAAATATTTGAGCAATTGCACAAAATCCCTATAAATTTAAATTTAATTAATCCTTCTAAATCCTTCAATCCTTCTAAAATATTTCTAAAATTTATTAAATGACTATGTAAATCTTCTAATGTAGTTTCAAAAATTCAAGAAAAATGCTTTAGACGATAAAATTTTTATGAATTCATAATTTAGGATATAAAGAGTTAAACAATAAATCCTACGATGGACTATGTATTCAGTTAAAATTCTATACTAAGAAATTAAAGCAATAATTAAAATTCTTCAATGAAAGCAAAATTATTATAAAGGAAATCCATTTTAATTTTTTAGCAGTTGTGTTTGAAACCTGTGCGCATAAAAAGAAAAATATATTTAGCCGTTTACCGAACAACCTTAGCTTCTGCCAATCAATCTTGACAAGTTTTATCTCGAACTTCTCAATTGTGAGATAGTAACAAGAGTTTTAAAAACTCTTCTCGATACTTTATGGAGCAATCTTGGATTTTGCTTTTCCCGTTCATGGTTAATGATTCAGAATAGCGTGTCAAGTATTTTGAAGTGGTATGTTGGTGTTTTCTTTGTCGTATTGCATATAAAACGTCACAGCATGGTTACAATATTTGATTCATTTCTGATATGTTTTCAACCTGTTAGATTTTCGAATGACCAATTTTATTTTTGTACATGAATCTTTCATTTTCTATTAGACCACAGTTTCAAAACCACATGTAAAACAACTGACGTTGTACCTTTTTTCTCGGGGACTACTGAACGGATTTCAATATTTTCTTTTATAATTTTGTTAATAGTTAAAGTATAAATTAATTTTTAAGCAAGGAATAAAAATTAAAAACTACAATACTTACGTAGTTTCGCAAACAAACAAAGAATAAAAATCATGCGTATAACAGCTGACATTTATGTACCCTTTTCTCGGAAAGTATAATATTGGTTCCATGTTAATAATTTACCGTGAATCAAGTCCAGGTTCTACAAATAAAATTATTTCTAGAAGACAGAGGAAATTCATCTGAAGGAAACATTACAGTCTTTTAAAAAGATGTTTAATTGAAATGATGAACTTCAAGCATAACATAGAAATATGCGTGGTGCCTTAATCCCTATAAAGATAAAAAGCCTACATCTTTGCAGGCAGGCTGTCAGAGAAGTAATGCCCCAAATATCATAGCCGCAAATTCTTCTTTTAATTTGTTGGCATACTAAATTTGGCGAAAGAGCACGAATAATTAGAAATCCGTTAATAAGAACAAATAGTGATTTTGAATTTAATGAAAACCTTCATAATTATAGAGTGACAAAACCTTAGCCAAATAATACGTTTTCAAAAATTTCAATAAACTCATGGGGAGGGAAATCTAGACAAAATAATACAAAGAAACTGCCGCTTCACTCGCTATACTTCCCAGAGAAATAATTGCACAAAGAGAAACGTTTAATGAACTTTAAAAGGAACAAAATTAGCTCGGCAGCTGGGATATTTCTTTTATTATTATTATTATTAATTTTTATCCGACTTCACTGATTGAATCCATGTGATGACTATAGATGACACTTTTGTGGAAGCATTTAACCGCAGAAATGCTTAGTTATATCTGTTATTTTTTATAATAGGAAAAATATGGTTTTAATAAAGTTTGGTACGATTTTTATCAATGAATGATAGAAATCGATATTAAAAAAAAATTAAAAACAGCTAATTAAAAAATATATGTGATTTCCACATCACAAAAAGATTTTAAACTTAAAAAAAAAATGTTCTGGCGAAACTATAAATTGATCGTTCTTCGTGAAATAAAAGCTAAAAATGCAATAAAAAAAATCCACTAAGTTTTGTTCGTTTACAAAATTGCGCTCAAAACTGTGTAATTACCGTAAAATACCGACTGTAAGCTTCAACACCTACTTCTAAGAAATTTTAATTTTCTTTTCTATTCCCAAATATACCCCCCCCCCCCTCCCCTCAAATTTTTGTCAGCAAAAAACGGATTTAAAGAAATCTAAGGAAGAAATTTTTCTACCTTCTGACCTTTCAGCTGATTTCCATTATTGGTTTTATATAATTTCAAAGAAATCCCCCTCCATGCGAAATGTCGTCTTCCCGTCTTTCTCTATCCCCCCCCCCCCCTCCTCCTTCGAAGTGCAAAAAATTTTAAATCTGGAAAATAATTTTCTGCGCTATTTGTTACTCTCTAGTAACGATAAGTAAAAAATCATTCATCTAGATTTCAACACATTCTGTCTGAAACTTTTGATTTATGTATAAAGACGTGAGTTTTGAAACTCGCCTTATCCAGAAATTAAAAAATTTTGGGAAATCGCGAAAAACCTCTGATTGCGATTGCGAAGATCTGATTGCGAAACCAAGATTTTACAATGTCAGAAATAAAGGATAAAATTTGTTTGTTTGCTGATTGTAATGTTTTTTTTTATGCAGGTTCACCGATAGAATAGATTGATAGAGAAAACTCAATTTTTTAAATTTCTGATAAGGCGAGTTTTGAAACTTACGTCTCGATATGATCTATAGCTTTATTATTTGTATATATATTACGCATAGTATAGTATACAAACGCATAGTATGCAAAAATTTAGTTCAGTTAGGATACGCATAATACATCTGAGAATTCCCCTTGAGCGCTTTCTATCAATAAATAGAAATGAGCTCAAATTATTTTCTCTACTCCTGTATATCATCTATAGAATTTATACACCCTAAATAATATGCAAAAATTGAGTTAAAGTCAAAAACCCATACCACAACTGAAAACGCACTTCCAGCAATTTTGGCTCATAGATTAGCTGCAATTGTATTCTGTCATGTGTCTCTCCTTGCAAATGAATGGTAAATTCTATGGATGCCATATTCTACAGCAGGCCTGTCTAACCTTTCAGAAAGCAAGGGCGCAGCTCAGCTCTTGGCAAACAATGAAAACGCCATTATTAACGTGTCTCAAAACGTCCCTCAGAATGATCTCACAGTGTTGGTAGCGATACGTACACATCTTATACGATGTAAGACATAAGACCCTAATTCAGGAACTCAATGTACAAAAAAGAAAAAAAAAGAAATTTCAGAAAAAGTATAAATTGTAGAAAATTTCAAATATGCATTTTTCTACGAGGGACCTGTTTCAAAAGTTTTGTAGTGGAAGGAGTCAGAAAAAATTATTTTCTCTTATAATTAAAAAAAAAAAAAAAAATGGAAATCAAAGATATTGTTAGATTTTTGAAGACGTAAAAGTAGTCCTTGATTTATTTTAGAGTCATGAATTTAGCTTTATAAAACGTACGAAAACAAAGATAGGCATTATAGTAACCAGTCAATGGGAGTTTCCAAAGAGTTACACTGAAAGAGCTTTTATTGACGGAAATAATTTCGCACGATTTTGTACATTTTTTTTTCCTTTTTTACAAAATGAGAAAAATTACCTAAATTTTTAAAGATCTGACAGAGAAAATTACACCCGCTTATCTCCCTTATAAAACAGCCAATGGTCCAGTATGACAACAACAAAAGAGATGAACTTTCACGCACGAAGTGTGGTGAAAGGGATAGATTTTTTTTCTAAATTTCATTTCTTAAGATATTTTTTAAAACATTTTCAACTATTGCCAATTTCTATCGTCATAATTTCTATAAAATCCTTTATATATATTAAAAAAAGTTTTGATTTGGAAATGGACCAATGACAATCTGCGTAGATATTCCGGGTAGATCCACATCCAATTTGAATGCTTAAGCATGGCCTTTCATCCTTAATATTAAAAAAACTGTTGCATACAAAAATATGAAAATCGGTGGTATTATACAGAAATGTTTGATAAACACGCTGATGCAGACAGTTTTCAAATCGAAGAATTTTTTTAAGAGATATTTAATGTTAAAGTTAGACAAAATCGTTCCATTAAAAAAGTTTTATTGGAGCAAAAACTATACATGAGAATTTAATCATCTTTAGATCATTTTATACGTTATAAGTTCCCGGTGTGCAGATTGTATTTACTTTTCTTATTTGACTCATTTTTTGAGGTTTTATTTCAATTTTAAATTCAAATTTTCAGCATTTCGAGAGATATTTTTTACAAATTTTAGAAAATGTTATTAATTTAAACTGTTGCCAGTTGTATAAACAGCGCAAACAATAATGTTTACTTCAAATTAAAAATTTATTTTACACGTCACTATTATAAACAGAAAATATAAAAAAGCAGGAACTCATTGAAAATTACGTCATAAAAATTATGATTACACGTGAATTTTGAAAGAGACAGAATATTGTAAAATAATAAATTCATAAACATGCGTTAGAAGTCTTAAATAGGAGAATTTACGTCACATTTACGTCACATTACACTTATTATATAAAATGAACAAAAAATAATATTTCTAAACAGTTTAAATTTAAAAATTGCTCGAGACATTTATTTAATATTTTAAGATGATCATAATATTTCATTTCTAGCAAAAGTATTTTAACGTGAATATTAAAAAGAAAAAGAAAAGTTTGGTGAAAATTACGTCAGATTATATTTCTCAGATTCAAATTATAATTCAATCTTCCGAAATCTTTTTAAAGCCGATCAAATTATCGTGCTGTTAGAGTCTGCGGTGTCTGAACGGGGGTTGACGAGCGTAGCTCGTAGGGAGCAGAGCCCCCTAGTATTATAAATAATAACTTTAAATTAGTAATGAAACACAATAACAAGTGATTAAATTTTTAAAAGTACATTTTTGTTTTTTATTGCTTGAAATACACTTTCAGGAGTTTTAAAAACATCTCTGAAGCAAATATCAAGGATTGTAAATAAGCCACCAATTAAAATAGAATTGTATTTTAAAAAATGCCAGTAGCAGAAAACTGTCAAAAAGGCGCCAAGAAAACTACGAAAGGGCGTCAAGGCGCCCGCGGACGCCGAGTTGGACCGCCCTGTCCTACAGTAAGTATCAGATAGTGCATTTAAGTGATGTATAGTAATTTAAATATGCTTGAAACAGTGCAACATCATTAATATACGCTGCAAAGGATTTCCCCCATATATCATCGTAAACCTCTATACCATATCTCAATTACATGGCAATACGAATATATTCACACGAGTTAGAGCACAAACAGACAGACGGCCAGATAAACTGAAGTCATAAAACATCATTCAACAATGTTAGAAAGAGTTTAAAAAAAACTTGCATTCATGAGAACGATTTATAGAGCTTCTAAAATATTAACTAGGAACTAATCAATTCCCATTTTACTTATTAGCCCCCCGGTACGATATGCTAATTCTTTCTCCCAACTTATTTTGTGTCGTCTCCAAAAAATAACGTTGCCTTACAGAAGTCAGCCGTAAAACAAAGCAGTACGATTAAATACTCTATAGCAATTTTTTAAACTTCTAAGCATCGCACATTTTCAATGTTTATACCGTCGTATTGGGAAAAAAAAGTACTTTTTAATGCAATTTGTTTGAAAACTGCATCTCCAATTATTTTTGAGATATTAATTTTTTTGTTGTTGTAGTTTTTAGAGCCATTTGCTTAATATTGGCAACAGAAGAACTCCATTTCTGTAGAAAGTGAACGAAAAATAGCAATTATATCTTTTTGTTGCCACTTTCTCATAAAAATTGAAAAATTTTTAATTAAAATACGTGCTATTTTGAAAAAATATAAATGAATGATTTCTGATAAAACAGGGAGCTATTATAAACTAAATTTAATTTCAAATATCTATGTTAATAATACAAAAAAAAAAAAAAAAAAAAAAATGAAGGCCCGTGAATCTTTAGATAGCTGATTTTTTTGTCGAGTTTTTTGAATGACGAAATCTCTTTTCTTTGGCTTTGTGTATATTATTCAGCGATAGTGACGTCCTAAGCGTACTTTACTGTAGATGTTGTTTAGCACTGGATCGCAAATGATGAATTCTTCAGCGGATGTGGATAACGTCACTTTATGTAAAATAAAAACGCGTGTTATAAGTCTTAAAACTGAACTACAGTAGAGTCCCGATTATCGGAGTTTCCACTTTCATCGAGTTATTTTCTTCTGATGGACTGATGGCTTCCATTATTATGAAACAGTCATTATAAATGACGTGTTAGGTTAAGATGAAAGAGCAGTCGTAAAATGTTAGAACTCTGATTTTCTGGTCAGAATAAAAAAAAAAAAAATGGGCCATAATTTTTTTTGAAAAAAAAAAAAAAAAAATATATATATATATATATATATATAGTCTTTTTTCCTCCATTCTGACCAGAAAAGCAGAGTTCTAACTTTTTACGACTGCTCTTTCATCTTCACCTAACACTTCATTTATAATGACTGTTTCATAATAATGGAAGCCATCAGTCCATCAGAAGAAAAGGATCCATTCTAAAGGTATAAGTTCTATTAACTCGGATAATCGGGACTCTACTGTATCTATATTTATATACATGTATTTTCTTTATCATCGGGGGCGTCACTAAATTCTGAAAAAGCACAATTCCCGTTTCTAGTTTATTTATTTTGCTGCATATGAACAAGGCATTCAGACCTGGGGAGGGCAATCAAACGTTAATGTTACTAACATGATATTTGGCAACTACTTAGACTTTTAAAGTAGATAGAAGCCAATCCGTTGATTTTTGTTCCTTATAGAGGAAAGAAACCCATACCTTAAAATGACAATATTTTTCTGTAGTCATACTTTTAATGGACGTGTAAAAAAGCATACAGAACTTCATCGTCATGGCATATAGCACTTCCTTCTTTTCGTTTGTACTTTTCATACAAATTTTGCAAGTCATTAATTTGTTAACGTTAGTTTGTTTCTTTATTAGCATTATATGAGGCATTCTCACATTTTTTTTACTTTTAAGTCCCTGAATAACAATTTTTATTTTAGTGCATATTCTTGATTTTTCCCCCTTATGCTGGAAAACATACCATTGCATGACTGCATAACAATATTAACGGGATAAATAAGTTTTGGACGATGTTGGGGGGTCCAAATATACCACGAAATTCCTGTACCGTTCCGTGTCCCTGATGTTGATTTTGAAGTTTGGAGCTGTCTGTATAAAAATTTGATGTAATTTTTTCTTGAAACTGGGACTACTGCTTTATATAAATATGTAGCAAAAAATTAACATGCACATATTTTTATGGTTGTTATTATTTTTTAAACTCTGTCCCTGGGTTTTAGATTCCTTACTGTCCCTCTTGCTACAATTATACAGAAAATCACTTCAGATGCAGCCACAGAATTTTTTTCAACTTTTTCTCATGAAGACGTATGCTAGAGAAAGAATGGCTAAAATTCTTTGACAGGAAATTTACTGCAGAATTTAAATCAGCATTTAAATATCTAGTTCAAGCATCGTGACTTTATTGGTAGTTACCGTCCCCGAGGTTTATTCCTGCACTTTTCGAGGTAAATTATTATTATTATTATTATTATTATTATTATTTTAATCCAATGTAAATAACTGTTTCTAAAAATCAATGAACATTGTGGCTATCACTTAGTCCCAACATGATTTGCCTAAAAATAGGTGGTAATTTTCCTTACCGTCCCATCCTTACCATACCTTTTTCTTTCCCTTACCATCCCTTTTTTTCTATACCGCCCCCACTTTTTTCTTTACCGTCCTTCTTTAACACCCCTTTAAGACAATGTTATACCAAAATCTTGTACTAAAAATACTACATTGTTATTATTTCTTATTTGAATGTCCTGTGGGTACTATGCAAATTCATTATAAGTAAAAATTTAGAAGAAAATAAAAAGTTATAGTGATAAAATGGAAAATTAAACTAGCAAGTTTAACTTAAACCCCAGTTAAATAATAATAAAAAAAATCGTCGCTGCTGACCATTTTTTTTTTTTTTTTTTTTTTTTTTTTTTTAATCATTAAGACATTCGTCTATTAGTTTAAAATGTTATTTTATTAAATTTAATTTCACTATATTTTTTATTCCTGAAAGCAAAAATTTTGTGAAAATGTCTCATATATTGTTTCATATTAAGCTTTTAAAAATGATAATGCATGATTTTTTAACCTGAAAAAAAGAAAAAAAAGCACGAAAATTTCATTACTATTATTATTATTTTAATTCAAAGGGAATTTTCGGAAGAATCCTGAAATCAAGAACCGGATTTTAAAGTAAAAAATAGCCATAAGCTGAGAATATACACTATATTGCCATTAAGGACCGGCAATTTTCAATTTTAGACATTTTGTTAAATATTTAGAAATATACTTGCCAGATTCTTCTGGAATTTCAAGATTAAAAAGAACAGGTATGACCTCATATTTAGCAATATCGATTTGATAAGGGTGCCAATTAGGGGGCCAACAAAAAAATCAAAGAAAAAAATAATACTTGGGATTACCCTGTAAAATAAAATGCACGAAATGATCTATCGCTACCGAATATAAATAAACAGACATTGTGCAATATGTGTATTCTTTTGTGTAAGAATAGCACGTATATTAATAGAGATATAGCGATTTATTTAAAAAAAATAAAAAAAATTCTTGTATGTTTTTTGCTTATAACATACATGGTTTTCAATCCAATTTAACGCCGATTTCAGGAAAATCGACAAAATATAGTAGGAACAGTATAGTGCAATTGGAATATAAATATATTAAATATTTTAGGAAATACAAGCAGTTGTATGAAATAATTTTTATCTGCGCATGCGCGAACGATAACAAGGATAATTTTACATAATTTAATAGTCTACTCTATGGAGCAACTTATTAAAAAAAATGTAGTCAAATATCGTAAAAATTCAGAAAGATATCGGCGTTAGAGTGAGCAAATTTTTAGCAGTTCTCTAAAAGCAGCTGAATGATAAGGGATTTTACACAAATTGTCATTTTTAATTTTTTTTTTATTATTTTCATTTTTTATTGATGTTTTAGTTCTTCTCTGATAACCACCAGAATGAGCCTATACCATGATCAAAAGAAGTATCAAAAGCGAAGCATTTTTTCCAAATCCACTCGTTGATAGTCACTAAATACTAACTTTTTTCTCAAAGTCAGAAAAAATGACAATTTTTGTAAAATCCCTTATCATTCAGCTGCTTTTAGAGAACAACTAAAAATTTGTTCACTCTAACGCCGATATCTTTCTGAATTTTTATGATATTTGATTAGATTTTTTTTATAAGTTGCTCCATAGAGTTGATTATTAAATTATGTAAAATAATCCTTGTTATCGTTCGCGCATGCCAGATAAAAATTATTTCATACAACTGCTCATATTTTCTAAAATCTTTAATATATTTATATTCCAATTGCATTATATTGTTTCTACTATATTTTGCCAATTTTTCTGAAATCGGCGTGAAATTTGGTTGAAAACCCTGTATGTTATAAGCAAAAAACATGCAAGAATTTTTTAATTTTTTTAAATCAATCGCTATATCGCTATTAATATACGTGCTATTTTTACACAAAAGAATACACATATTGCACAATGTCTGTTTATTTATATCCGGTAGCGATAGATCATTTCGTGCATTTTATTTTACAGGGTGATCCCAAGTATTATTTTTTTCTTTGATTTTTTGTTGGCCCCCCTAATTGTCCCCCTTATCAAATCGACATTGCTAAATATGAGCTCATACCTGTTCTTTTTAATCCTGAAATTCCAGAAGAATATGACAAGTATATTTCTAAATATTCGACAAAATGTCTAAAATTGAAAATTGCCGGTCATTAATGGCAATATAGTGTAAATGTACTCCAAAGATACCTACTTTTGAAAAAGTGTTGTGATTAACAGATTGTTACCAGAAAATAAAGTTCGGCTGTCTTTCATGCAACTGATACCTGATTTTACTAAGAAAAAAATATTTAAGGCGATTGTAATTTTTTTTTTCGTGTATCCATAAAAACAAATTTGCTCGATATTTGCTATTCATCCGATTTTCATATCCAGGATTGCTTACATTGTACCCACCGTCGATATGATGACGTCAGTATTACTCACAAACATGTTTTCTTCTTTCTTTCTTTTTTAAAAATATAATATACATAAATTTAAAATAAAAGTAATGTAAAAAAAGTATTTATTTTCATCACTCTGAGATGTAAATAGAATCTTTCAATATGTTTTTTTTTTTTTATAAACATTTTCCACTTCTAGAATTTAATTATATTTTTATAATTTTAATTTTTCTGTTTCTCTCTATTCTAAAAAAAAGTAACTACCGCTGTCGCCGCCGCCGCCGCCGCCGCCGCGTTGTTAAAAAACACCATCAGACAAAGATTCTGTTTACTTAATTCCTTTTATATTAGCTTATTTTGAAATGTTGTTACACGTGTCTACGTCAACAAGTTATTTTTATTTCGACGTTTTATTTGTATTTTTATTAATGTTGTACTAATTTATTTGTTCTTTCGTTATTTAAAAAAAAAAAAAAATATATATATCAATTTGTATAATTTGGCGAGTGGTTTGGCGATTTATATAATTTGGCGAAATTAGTCGACGGGATAATCAAGTAGTACAGCAGCGGATTTGGCGTTAAAATTTCCCCAATCAGAGAGAAATGAATAGAAATCCGTTTATAGAGAGATCGCCACTGTTTTTTAAATTATAATTCAATCTTTCGAAATCTTTTTAAAGCCGATCACATTAGCGTGCATTTAGAGTCTGCGGTGTCTGGACGGGGGTTGGCGAGCGTAGCTCGTAGGGGGCCGAGCCCCCTAGTAGAATAAATAAACAGAGGCGGCTCATAGGTAAAATTGCTGGAGATACTGCTTCAGAAAAATTTCATCCATTTTTATTATGCTCTGTAAAATATTCGTAATTTTCGTAATTTAATAACGATTATTAGAAATGACTTTTTCTAGACTTTAAGGGGGTTTAAAAATTAAAAGTTTTACAAGTTAAAAAAAAATAGCAGCGCAAATACTTTTTAAGAAAATCAGTTAAAAAGTATGAAAAAATATAAATTTCGAAATCAACTTTAAACACAACAAATTAACAAAAGATGCAAACACTACATGGAAGTAGTTGTTGTACATCTAGTTTATGTTAGATCTTCCCTGGCACTTCAAAATGAAAATTCGTCGTTATACAAGAGGTTTAATATGAATTTCTTGAAGGGAAAAAATAGTATTTATTAAAACGGAATTTCATAAACCAATCCGCAAAATTTTACTGATGTATTCTTAATAAACACTGCTCAGTTAAAAATTCTCATAATACCATAGTATTCTCCATAGCTCTAGAAGAAAGGTAGTGAACCATCTCAGGAGACGCCAAGTTTTTCTGACCATCGACCCTTTTAAGTATTCTGAACTTTTTATCGACTACCATCACTTTATCAGTTTCTAATTATAATAAAACAATAAAAAAGAATTGTGAAATTTGTGGATTGTTTATTATGTAGATTACGTATTTTTAATATATTTGTATGTAATCAGATGCAATATAATTATACTTTTATAAGATTTCTAAAATTTATTGTCATTATTGAAAGGATGGATGCGATTGGTTATGGATCAGCCAATGGACAAACAAATTAGATTATTAAAATATTGAGTTTGAGAATTTCGTAAAAAATGATGAGTTAGTGTAAAATTGGCTATTTATCTTGGACCCCAGATTTTGCCGATTATCACTAATCTTGCCGACAATTGCGCACATGGGTTTTGTATATGCATAAGAGAGGAAGAATGAGAGGAATATATTTATATATCAATATGCAACTATTACTGTACGTAATTATATATATCTCAGTGACTCTATTGCTAAGGAGCATGACCCCAGTGTAGCTTGCCGTAATGCAACAGTATTTCTTTTTTTGTTGTTGTTGTATTTTTAAGGGGTCTCGAGGCTCTTAAAGCTTTACAATCTTAGAAATTATAATTTTTTAGATGTTAAATTCCTATCTTTTCTGAACATTTTCATGTAATTATTTCCTTGAAATTCAAATTAGAACAGAAATTATGGCTTTCAGAATTATACCACCTCAATAGCTGAAGCGGCGTTTTCGAAACTCTGATGTCATTTTTCTCGAAATGACTTTTTTGGGCAAAACGCGCAGGATACGTCAAAAACTTCTAAATATTTTTTCATGAAATTTTCAAAACATGTGTTTCATGTTAGTCTGTATAAACTGAATCTAAAATTTCCTTTTTATTGTTCAAAAAAATATTATTTTTGTGTCATTATACTGTTGAAACTTTCTAAATTTTGTATTAGCCAAATATAACTTTGTATTAAAAATATAAAAATGCTTTAAATATAAATTTATCTAGGTTTGGGGTAATTATTACAATCTGAAGTATAAGTAGGCACTAAAATTTTCATTCTAGTTGCGATACTTATTTTGTAATTCTGCGCGTAATCTGTTATACCAATTTTCTGTTCGTCAGATATATGACAGATTGGAGTCCCCTATAAATGCTAATTCTGCATTTTGCAATTTTCTAAATACATGAAATAAAAGAACATACTTATATCTTTCATCCCAATAAGAATTGTGTTTAAAAATCATATACATTTTAAGATATTAAGTGTTGAAAATGGTCTTTTTTTTCATTTTTTCCAATTTTAAGAGCCTTGAAATCCCTTAAATAAACATTGCAGTGATAGCATAAAATGTCCGACAGCAGCTGGTGAGCAATTATCACCGGTACTAAATTCAAATCATACTCAATGACTACCATTTCATTCCAATGATTTTTGTATTTTCCCATACATCCAACATCAACTATGGCGTATGTCCTGACTTCTGAGTAGAACTTCCGCTTTCTTATTTTTTCACCATGATAGATGAATTACGAGGGCTATTAAATAAAGAATGATCATAATTTTTTCATTGGTATACTTTACTGCACATAAATTTACATTTATGTTCCATTGTTAGCTTAATGTGTAATGAATACGTGATAATTTTTCTGTTCATTTATTTCCAGTAGTACGTCAGTGGCAGCCATGGAAGTTCCGATAACGGGAACGATGGAGGCAACATGTAATGAGCAAATATGCTCTTGCCTGATGGAAATTTTGCCTTCACCAGGAAAAATCGTCCGTCGAAGAGTATGCTATAGGAGACTTATGGAGAGTCTGTTCGTCCCTGTAGCACAGTTAGATGAGGGTTTGAGATATTTAAGAAGGAGAAAGACAATCATCTTCAAAGGAAGATGGTCACGGAGTTCCTGTAACTGAGCTTACAGAAGTCAACATAATACCGTCGCTGTTATTGTTAGAGAAGATCGTTAGATATGAGAACTGGTAAAAATATTGCAGTTATAATGGCGTGCAACCCATACGCTAGTAACAAAAAAGTGAACATGAGGTGTGTTTGTGCGCCTTAAATTCCGAGATTTCTCATAACCGAACAACAGGATGTTCGTTTGGAGGTTGTTGGAAATTGAAGGTACATGAACATGAGATGAAATCATCTAACGTAATAATACGCTTCGACTGACGATTTCTTCAAGCGGAAACAAAGTTTTCATCAGGCAAGATCATACTTGCTCATTGCGTGTTGCTCCCATCGTTCCCGTAGACGACACTGAAAGTATTTGAACTTTCATGGCTGTCACTGGCGTACTACTGGAAATAAATTAACAAAAAATTATCACGTATTCATTACACATTAAGCTAACAATGGAATATAAAAGTATATTTGTGTGCAATAAAGTGTGCTAATAAAAAAATTATGAACATTCTTTATTGGACAGACCTCGTATAAAGAAGCTTTTTTTCATCGAATCCTATTCGACACCCGGGGCTGAATTCGACTCCTTGGTGCCGGCATCAACCACTTGGCGAACTTTGAACTATCTACTCTGCGAGAGCATCACTGGTCTCTACATTTAGCGAGCTTATCTCGGATTTGATACATGCGCTCACAATAGTCAAACACAGCGTTGTTAGAACTGTAAAGTACACAGTCCTATTCAAAGATTTTGGAAATTTTTCATAAACAAGGAGTAGTTATTGACATCGAGCATAGTTTAAGCATAAAGAAGAAATTAAGGAAAATGTGACTCATTATATTGAATGTTACTGATAATATCAAATGAAAATAGAGGATGCTATAATTCTACAATGCCTACGCATGTACCGCCACTTTAAATGAATAAATGAAAATGTAACAGAAAATAATAAAACAAAAAACAGCTGAATGAAAATAATACAAGTGAAAAATAAGAACTTAAATTTCCAACTCTTACCTGAAAAATAAAAAACTCATTGCTTCTAACTCACTGCATAATGAAACTGGCAGATTTAGTTGTCAGGGAAGACTTCCAAACATTGGGCTGACTTTGATGCAATTATCTCGCTGACTTTTATATCTGATTACGATATGGAAGGTTTCCAAAGGGAATTATTTGTACCCCGCGAAAAACATTTATTTATTTTTTTGAGACTGAGAAAGATAAAGGATTCACGTGTTTTATTTTTATCATCGCTACAGACATGACCCGAAAATAAAATAAAACAGAATAAAAAAAATCAAGATAACGTCAATATTTGTGGCAAAAGATTGAAAATATCACAAGGGATTATTATTACAATAGTAGCGCTTGGTTAAAGCAAACACAAAGAAAATTTCCGATTATCCGATGTTCGATTCTACAACAAACTTGCCAAACCGACACCCCTGACATATTTCATGGTCTCATATTCAAGGATATAGTTCAGTTTGTATTCGGTTGTATATCAAAGTACAGAAAGAAAATTTAATATTTTTAAAATTATAATAAATCATTCAAAACATTAAGCATGGCAAAAATGCCAGCAATTTATTAAAATACGGTTATATCACTTTAAAAATCCCTGCCGGCTCGGCCTACATTTTAACAATTTTATCTGACCGCTTTTGACGATTATGTTAATGTGATATTTTTTTCTTCAACCCCTATTTTTTTCCCAGTAAGAGTTGGTCCTATCAAAAACTTGCCTATATAAAAATCGTAGATAATATTAAGAAAATTTATAATAAATTTAAGCGGATTTGATATCTTGTGAATTGACGAAGTTATGAATTTTTTTCTTCTTCAACCAGCCGGTTTTTTTTTTCGTTTTTAAGTTCTTTTTTGCGGTAAGAGTTGGTCCTATCAAAAACTTGTCAATATAAAAGTTGTAGATAATATTAAGAAGATTTATAATAAATTTAAATGAATTTGATAGCTCGAGAATTAACGAAGCTCTGAATTTTTTTCTACCTAAAACCCTATTTTTCCGCCCCTTGAGCCCAATTTTAATTTTATCAAAAATCTGTCATACATAATTTTTTGGCCCTTTTCCTAGAAGTAATAACTTTAAACTGATTTGATATGTATTATAATTAGAAAGTTATGTTTTTTTTTTTTTTTTTTTTTTTTTTTTTTAACAAAACCCCTCCCCTTTTCCACGCCCTTAGCCCGATTTTGCCCATTAACGAACCTGACCGAGATTTTCTGTCCCTTAATTTTCTGTATCAGTTTGGTTGAGATTTGTGCAGAATTATCGAAGTTATTGTGTCCATAAAAAAAATGATATATATATATATTCATATATATATATATATATATATATATATATATATATATATATATATATATATATATATATATATATATAGATAGATAGATAGATAGATAGATAGATGGATAGATAAAGCTTTGAACTGGGGGTGGTTTTGGGTTCTAGGGGTCATGATCGGCGTAGATCTGAAAAACTTTTTCAGAAACTCCAACATAGGGAAGGATGTAATACGTAGTACTTCTTACGAAATCTACCTAATAGATTTTAAATTTTATTAAATAAAGTCATTTGTTTTTTTAATATTACACTATTTTTTATTTATATTTCTCTTTCTACGTTTTATATTCCTTTATTTAACTTAACTTGTTTTATGCATGTAATTTAATAATTTGTAAAATTTTCACACACTCCCTGATAGGCTAGAGCTATAGGAATCATACACAAAGTTGTGTTTCCGATCATAAATCAACATTTTAATATTTTTTAGAACTTAAACCTTTGTGATTCAACGACTCCGATTTGAAAAATATTTACTCAAATGTTAGAATACATCATTTTCAGCAAACACACAAAATAAAGATGAACATAAAAAAAGTATTGATTAAAAGATACTTTTTTCACATCTGCATTAAACAGAAAATTATATAAGGTAAGCGGGAATAACTGGACCCATGAGGTAACTGGGCATAGGCTATTTTTAAAAAAACCGTTGATGTCTTTTAAGTTTTAGCTTTTGTCAATATTGCACGCCCACCTCTATTTCTTAAAACAACGTGTGTCAACTCAATCATAACTCTGTCTTTTCTGTGATAGGTGGCCGAAATATATAGGTTTCTTTTTAAAAAACAATGTTGATTTAGTTCAACTTCCTCGTCTTTTTACTAAAGTACGTTAAATACTTTTATTAAACAATTTTTTGTAACGATAATGCATATAAATACATTAATATTATTAGGTAACTGTACATATTTACTTCACGTTTCAAATGTAAGGTTGGTGTTCCAGTTACCACATAAATTTTTCGAGAATGGTTCGAAATGGAATTTTCGTGTAACTGGGACATGTATCAGGGGTAATGGGACCAGTGGCCCCAACAGTTATAAATAATTTTTTGGAGATTCTCTTACTAGGGAAAATTAATTTTGCCTTTTTTTTTTTTTTGCTTGTAATAAGGAAAATTGTGTAATACCTTATTAAAATTACATAATAAAATTTTAAAATGTATGTTGGCGAGTGTCGAACCAAATTTCTCGAAATTTCTTAAGTCAGATAGCCAAATCTCGAAATTTTACAATACAGATGAAGAAGCGTACATAAGGCAAAGTGAGATTATTAGAAAATTATCTAAACTAATAAAAAATAGTTCTGTTCGATATAAAAATATGGTTACGTTCTCCACAGGTTTATTGGACATGTCGAACTTCCGTTGTGGTAAATAAAAAAGAGAATGAGATACTTAAGTACTTACGTAGCCGTTTGTTCATAGATTTATCTTGTATTTTTCTTTAAAATACCCATGTAACTTTTACACGTATTACCTATACTAAAGTACATATAAGTATTTACTTAATTTTTATGTTTTTTGTATAAATAAATCTAATATTTTCACTTTTAGTGTTTTTTTAGACACCTTGACAGCTAAGGTTTCCGTTACAACGCTCTTTTGTTGATATATTATTTACATGATCTGCCTGGTTTAAATTTTTATAAGTTACTTACACTTTTTCAAACAGGACACAAAACACCATATTAAAAAAACAAACGCGTGTGGAACACATACCTACCTAGTCCAGTTGCCCCTATGAAAAAAGGAAAAATGAAATATATATATTTTATTATTTTTAGACATTAAAATGTAACTTTGAAAATTTCTGTCCGACAGAGTGAACTTAACTGAACACATTTACAAAGTTTCAGACATTCAAATGAACGTTAGCTTTTGGAAACCGAATTGCCAGAATCTCCAGAGTTACATTGTAAAATCATGATCCAGTTGCCACACATAACCGTACTTCTCATAAATATTGATAATTTTGTAATACAAAATTGTATGCATACGTTCTTACCTTTGAAAAAAATCTATATTTGGATGTCTCCACCCTTCTTTAAGTTTACAAAATGTATGATAAAACGCGAAACTGTTCAAATGATAAATGAAACTTTGACAATAAAAATTAGCCCAGTATCGACGTCTGTTGAGAATTCTATGAACACTTTATATTAACTGCTGTGTTGGGAGATAGCAGCAATAAATGAACCCTTCTTTAAAAGTCCACCGTATGAGTAATATTGACTTTTTGGTACGTTGCAGATATGCAACGCGGTGATACAAAGGGTTAATTATAATAAATTAATTTTAAAGTATTTTTGCGCTAACTGAGTGCAAGTGATAAATTGTCAAATATTCCTTGTAGTCACAATTATACAGGGTGCGAAGGAAAATCCCTTTAATCTGAAAATACTTGCGTACGGAGGGAGCTACAGCTATGAAAGTGAGGTAACAGTATAGTAAAGTGACTACGCCCGATTTAATACAAACGACAGCAGCTCCCCCTAGTGGCGAAATTTGGAAGATAGCCATTGCAAATCGAAAACGAAAAGAGATAGAACAAAATGTCCGATTAGAAAGTTTTAGAGCATCAATTATTTAGTACGAAACGACATTTGGTTTACATGGATAAGATAAATTTTCGCCTGCGTACCCAAAAATGTCCGAAATCGATGCACCTCATTTTGTGTAAACGTTTGAAAGGAATAGCCAGAAGTATGAAAAAATACTCACAATTTATTGTATAAATACGTACTTATCTCAATACATTTTGATAAAATCACACAAAAAAACAAAAAAGACAAACTGTCTCACAGTGATAAAAAGTTAATATTCAGTATGTTCGAAAAGTTCGCCATTGCTCGCGATACATGTTTGTATTCGTGAAAGTAATTCTGCATGCACATTTCTCAGCATGGAACGTCTGTTTCAAGCCTCTTCAATACGACGACATAGATTTAACACTTTCAAGGGCAGTGGCTAGACGGTCTAGCCAGCTAATTTTAATTCCAAAACTGACAAATGGCACCAAGAATATTTTAATAAAGTTTTGCTTTTGTAATGAAAATGCAACTTAGCGAGTTTTTATTTTGCAAGTAATTCGTTTGAATATTCTGGTGTCAGTCAATTAATTCATCAGTTTACGAACAGAATTCTTCTGCCTCTGAAGGGTTAATCTAAAATTTTGAATGCACTGCAAATTAAATTTTTACAAACATTACAGAACAGTACAACGTCACAATCTGCAACTGTGCACTGCTACATTTCCGGAACGTGAATATGCAAAGTAGAATCGTCGTTCATCGATTTCGGACTTTTTTGGGTATACAGGCGATGATTTATCTTATCTGTGTGAACCAAATGTCGTTTCGTACTAATTAATTGGTGCTCTAAAACTTTCTAATTGGAAATTTTCCTCTATCTCTTTTTGTTTTCGATTTGCAATGGCTATCTTCTAAATTTCGCCACTAGGGGCGCTGCTGTCGCTTGCATTAAGTCGGGCGTAGTCTCTTTACTATACCGTTATCTCACTTGCGTAGCTGAAGCTCTCTTTGTTCGCAAGTATTTTCAGGTTAAAGGGACTTTCCTTTGCACCCTGTATACGAATTACATCTGAGTAATTAATTTGGTAATTATGGAACAAATCGCGCTTGCTAAATTATGTCATCTGCTGTGAAACTATAAAGATGAAATATCTTTCACATCGTTATAACTGTATTATTTGAATAGAAATTTGCTAGCCGCACTATTTTTATACTATGTGACATCACATTAAGATTTTCCGGAATGAAAATTATTTTAAATGTATCATTTTAATATATGATGTAATTTTCTCTATTAAATGCATTCCTAATGTAATTATTTATTATAAAGTTTTTTCTCTTTTAAGACTCACGGGTAAATATATTCTTTAATTTAAAAATGTTTGAGAATTGAGTTTTTAAATATGATCTAATATTCACTATTAAAAGTTCTTCCCGCGTAATAATTTAATTATTTTCGGCACTTTAAACATGCCACTTTAGGCACTTTAGTTATTTAATATTCGAGCATTCTCACTCTTTACTTTGTGGGGCATTTTACATATAACGTAATTATTATCTTTAAATGCGTTTCGCGTATAAAATTTTATTATTTTAAAGTTTTCGTACTTGTTTAACAAAATATTTTGATGTAATTTTTGCTATTTCTGCTTTTTACACGTGATCATTTAATTCTTATTTTATAATTTTCTTTCCGTTTTTAATAATTTCACTTTTCAATTTCAATTTTAAAATGACGAAAAAAAAAACAAATCTAGTTTTTATTTTTCAAATTTTCATGAAAATATAATTTAATCACAATGTTGTTTCACTATCGATTGAAATAAAGGATAATTTCAATTTCAATTAGAAAATGACGAAAAAGAAGAAATCTAATAATCCCTATAATTTTTCCCTGTTCTCCCATTTTTTTTTTTTACACAAAAATGGATTAATTTAGTTGCTATCATTAATGAAATGTCATTAAAATTAGAAAAAATATAATATCTCGAAAACTAATTCCAATTTTAAAATTCTAATACCAGTTATGACACTTTTGGATCAATACGGATTATTGGTGTTAATACGCCCCCAAAGTTTCCATATTTTATGACTAATAGCTGTGAAGCATAATCAGTCGTTTAATCAGTCGTTTCATAAAATCGTTTCATACATTCGTTTCTTAAATTCGTTTCATTAGGAGTTTATATATGGCTTAGATGCCGTATATTACCTTGGCCGCCATCTTGGATGTTTTGAGATTTCTTGGCGATTTTATGTTGGCGATCTTTATCGATATGGAATTCGTGTGACGTGTGTCTTCTGGCAACCCTGTTTTTTATCGAGATTGTGTTGCGAGTACACGATAATGCCGTTTTTACTTGTGATATCGTGTTGTGTTTCTGGCAGTTATTTTTATGTTAAATTTATTGGATGTATTTGATTAAATATGTGTTCTGTATTCCGTTTAAACGCTCTTGATGAAGTAATTAAGAAATATGAGGACACGGTGATGCCAGCAGGTATTTTATGCTTGAGCTTTCAGGAAAGCACATGTCTGTCAAGGTATGTTGATAATTTTATGTATATTTTGTTTCCTTACGAATTTTGTACATTTTGAGATTGCTATACAGCGAGAACTGCTGAATCCAGTGATGTATTTTTATTCGGTTAATGAGCGCGGGGCACTCATACAACGATTACTGATTGCCACTTTAGCGAGTTTTGTTTATTATTTACATTTTATTTTCGTTAAGCCTAACATGCGCATAAATCGGTGCTTGGCGACATTTACTACTTGGCGGAAAAGGGGTTTTCACGCCAAGAAAAATTCCAAGATGGCGGACCTGGGAATTTATGACATCTGTTCCTGATATATATATATATATAGGGTAGAGATAATTGAAGCTATTCGTATAAAAGTGCTTTATTTTGTACAGTTGGATAGACACTCTAAAAATGTATTAATTTCAAAATATTTTTTAAAGATTTCAATTAAAAACGATTTTTATAGTCAACTGTATTTAGTACGCCGAGCAGTATGTTTTGTAACTCAGGTAATATGGTTTTAATAAATAATATTTTAATTACTGTATGAAAATCATTTTTTTTTTCAATGATGAGTCACAGTGTTTTATCAGAGAAAGATTTTCAAAATATCTACTGTAAGATTATGTTATCTATCATTATTAATCCTTCTTTGTTTCAAGGTACGAAATCTACTAACATCCGTATTTTCTATATTTTTAGAGGCGTGATTTCAGATAACGTTTACCATGATAACTTTCCTCTTTTTATATCTTTTTTTTTTTTTTTGGGGGGGGGGGGGGTTATTATTTTCGATACCTTTTATCTTTTACCTTCAATGATTACGTGTATGATTATCATAAAAATGAATCATGAAATTTGATTTCAGATTATGATTACAATGTAATTTTGTATATCGTATGATCTTTTGCAATAAATATGACATTGTAGATTTTGTTAGCACCATACAATTGTGCAATAAATAGCAATATTTTTTTAAAAAAACCTTCATTCTATGCCAAATAATAAAGTATGGTGGAATGTTAACTATTTTGGGATCAAACAATTTTAAAATATTGACTTTTGTTTTCAAGACAATTTTTGTGTTTTGTTTAAAAGAACTGCATCGATCTTGTAATTAATGCAACATGGTTAATAATAATTTAACTCAAATTTTTATATTAAATTTTATACCACATTTAGCTGTGCCAAATTTTCAAGTAAATTTGTCAACGTCAATTGAATAATCAATTTTTTTCCCAATTAGAATAACATATATAAATAACTGAGGGGTTTTTGTTGTTGCTTTTTGTTTACAGATTTCTAATTTTTTCTTTTATTATGTTCAGTTTAGATTTTTTTTCAACTTTAGTTACTAAAACATAGGATTGTAAGTAGAATTTTGAATTGAATCTATGCATATGAAAAAACCACTTTGACATTGTATTAATTAATCCATTTCAATACTGTATGTTGGCTTACTATGATGGTCACTATTTTTTTTAAATAGTAGATTTTATTCCACAATTTCTATTGCTTCAAGATCATTATTCTTGTATCATCTAGTGGTTTTTTAATGATTTCTCTTAAATTTTGTCTTGAATTTCTTCCCATTTTTGGACGTTTTAATTTAAATAATAATAATAAAAAAAATCTGAAAACTTATTAAAAGAGTCAAAATACCCTTTCATTGAAACAAAGTATTAAAACACATTAAATGATAAAAAAGTTCTTTAGATATACAAAAAAATATTATGATAGAGATAAGTATGTAAGTGTTAAATTAATATTAAATAAAGTATCAGTATATTAATTTAAAGGAGTACAAGTAGCTTAGAATAACGTAACACAATGTAGAGTAGTTTATGATAAATGATAGTGTATGTGCAACAACCTTATCCCTTTTGTTTTAAAATAAACGTTTTAAACTTTTTCTAGCAGTTCCAACCTCAACTCTCCATAATGGCATTTCGATTTTACATTTGTGTGTGTGTGTGTGTGTGTGGGGGGGGGGTGGGGTGAAGTCCAGTATCGTAGTGGTCAACACGCCTGTTTGCCACGCGACAGGCCGCGAGTTCGACTCCCGGCTGGGCAAGGTTCACTCAACATTTCATCACTTCGGGGTCAATAAAATGAGTACCAAGCTTGCTTGGGAGCTAAACACCGAGGGTCTCGCGGTGGGCTGACCACCTGGTCGGGGCAGATACTGCATAGCATCTCGGGGCCTAGGATCAAGTGAACAGAGTTGGGCATTCTAGGCCCTGATCCTTCATGGATCGTACAGCCGCAGGTTTAGTTTTTTAGTGTGTGTGTGTGTGGGGGGGGATTTTATTATATAAAAAAGGGATATATTTATGCATGTTTTTTTCTCTTTTAGTAATTGTTTTTATGTTTTCATAATTTATATGTATGTGTATAAACTAAAAACACAATCCTATTTCCATGCACAATTCTATCACATACATTCTAAAAATCATGTATAAAACCTATATACCTCTATCTCAAATACAAAAAAAAAAAAAAAAAAAAAAAAAAAAAAAAAAAAAAAAAGATAGAAAAAAAAGCTTTGACATTTTCAAGCATGAACACGAAGAGAAAATAAACATTGAGGAATAAACATTTAAAGTTTTCATTTGAGAAAAAGGGACCTTTGAACGTCAACCCTGTATACAACTTTAGACAATCTCGTACATCTCTCCTGTCTGTACAATTTAATCACATGTGCAAAAAGATTAGATCTATAATTTAAACTGATGAGAATAAAATGGATAATTTACCCATTTTAATGGTTATTGTCGCTCCTTTGCAAACAAACAAACAAACAAAATATTAAAGATGAAAAGTTACACTATCAAATATTTGGAAAATATTTAAACTTATATCAAGCAGTATTTTTGTGTAATTGCAATAACGAATTCGAGTGATTTTTTTATTTTCAAAAATAATGCACATAATTTGCATTTTATTGTTTAACCTAAAGAACCATTAGTAACCTAAACATATTTTGCTGATAAACCATATATCAGATATGGTTGCGTTTATTTATATCCATTTAATTTTATCTACTATCAAAAATCGAAAAAGTATTGCCGAATAGAGCAAGCTTTTAAATGTTTATCCATTTCAAATGCTTTAGAGAAAAAGTTTCTGATGATTAATTTTCCATAGTTCCGTAACA